>OY728139.1:1412732990-1417732990 GCA_963277665.1 Viscum album | reverse complement strand
AAATCCATATTTTACTAAGACTAAAAATACATTTTTTTCAGAGAAATGGACATGTTCCTTAGAGAATATTTATCCATCTCGGAAGTATTGAATGTGAGAAATTGTTCATGGTGTTATGTCTCTTATCATTAGATATAGATAAATAGTTGTTATTGATTCAAAACACTAATGATGAATAAGAAATAGAAAGCATGGAATTGTAAGATTTCAAGGTACTCTTCTTGGAAAAATATTTTCCTCTTGTGTAATGAGAATATTTGGAAAGACAGTTCTTATATGTAAGACATAAAGAAGATGAATGTTATTCTATAAATTAATACAACATTACAAAGTTATCTAGGTATGTTATGTAATATATGAATAATAAAAAAAGAAATATTAATCGTTTCTTTAATGGGATTATGAAAATCATCTGAAGGGAACTAGTCTCCCAAACATTCTCATTATATGATGATATAATATCATGTTATATCAATATGTATAATTATACAAGACTTATGACTTAAAATGAAATTAAGAAAATAAGAGGAATGAAAAGAAAAAAATAGATAATGGAATAAGGGAAAGAATAATTTTCCAACATGTGATACTTGTATAAGGAAATATGTTGGTTCATACTTAAAAGGAAAAGGAGTTTTATTCAAGTGTGGTTAAAAGGCCATCATGATCATGAATTTTAGGGCAAAGGATAATCCCTTAAATTATGGTGCCTTAACTATAAGTAAATGAGTAACTATTATAACCAATTCTATAATCTTCAAGGGAATATACCTCAGAAGAAGATAAGGGTTCAAGTTCAATCTTATATTATTGATACATCCAAACAAGAATGATTACAATTATTATAAGTTGGATCTAAGATATATATTGTAAAATTTTATAATCAATAATATTTGGGTTATAAGAATTATGAAATGTGTATGTATTTTATATTATTATTATTTATTAAAGGATTTAAGAGTATATGTTGAATGATATCGATGCTTAATAAAATTTATTCTTTGGAAAGTTAATCCTCTTTGAAAATACATTTTTGAGGGAGTATATCTGATAATTTATTCCTAATGTTGAGATAATAATGGGATGTTTAGCGGATAGTGTTGGTGACTATAAAATATTTTAGAGGTTTGATGATTTTAAGTCATATTTTATAGAGTTTACTACATGTATTGATTTGTAGAATTTATTTAACAAGATGAGATTTTATATTTTGAAGCATACATATTTTTATTATGGTTTTATGAAAATTAATTTTTTTACACATTTGGAATGTGATATTAATATCCACTTAATTTTTTTATGGAATATAATGTTGATTTATTGACCATCATTCTAAATTTGGTTGGACATATCTTGGACGAGACTTATCATTAAATATTTATGCAATGGATTAATTTGAACTTTGTGTGTTATTGGATATATTTTACTAAACATTTTTATTTTAGTAAAGATATGAGTAATATATTTTCACTCTTCTATGGATATTACGATATGTTAAAAGTTTTTATATAGCTTCAGGAATAAAAAAATCATCTTTGATATTAATTTCTTGTAGTAATAAATAAAGATAAAATGATTTAAGAATAACCAAAAGATGAAAATTGTGCCTATGAAATATAAATATATCAAGTAATTATATTTTAATATATTCACATTCATGATGGTAAATGAGTTACTCAACTCTTGGAAAAGGATATAGAAAGAAACTTTTATCACAATACCTTTATTTCTGATTAATTGATGGTTTTTTAAATCATCATTGATTTATGTTTTTAAGGCCCTTAACTTTAAATTGACCATTCACTTTATTTTTATAAGTTAACTTCATCACAATTTTTAATTATTTATGATTTTATTCAATTTCCATATCTTCACTTTCCACCAATGTTCTCCTTCTTAGAATTTTAGTTATGTTTTATCACAAATAACCCTTTCACTTCTATTTCTATCTTATCATGAGGGTGTTTTATTAATCCTTTTTACGATGTGGGTTTTCAATGATGTTATTTTCAATGTCAAACCCATGATTATCGATATCAAGACTAAATTTGTAGGACGCAATTTATTTAGGGGGGAGAATGTAACACCCTAAGATTTTTTAAAATATAAACATCATATTTGATAGAATGTATGGCACACAACCCCAAGAATAGAAGGGAATATAACATATCTATACTTTATGATATATTTATTTTTAGTTCATTCATCCTCTTTGATATCTTGCAATGTTCAAAACACTGGGTTTGAAAGAAATAGAATAATATATTAAAATATTATTATTTAAACATGACCATTATAATCTAGCCGTTAAGTTGGAGAGAATGAATAGTACTAAATAAAATATGGAAATTATATAGTATACACATTTATTAAAAATATTAAATGTATATATATCTTTTATAAATAAAATATAAATCATTTTGAATTAAAATTAATGTTTTCTAGAAAACATATTTTATTTTAGATAATGGTTTCATCACTTCATCCATACTTACGATAATTTTTTTAGTATTATTAGAATATTTATTTGAAAAAACAAATTTAATTTTTTGAAATATACATGTTATAATTATAATAGGGTTAATATTTGATATTTTTTGAGAAGTTCCATGATTTGATGAATAGTGAGACATTCTGAAATTTAATTGAAAACTACTTTTTTGTTTAAATTATTTATAAAGATAATGTATATTTTAGATTTGTTTTAAAGTAAAATTAGTTTTATAATATATCTATAAATCCAATTTTTTTATTGTATTAATTTTAATATATAATTTCGATACCAAAACATTGTAATCTTTTTAAATATTTTATATTTGAAAACTCACTTTCTCATAGAATTTTTTGGAACAATTTTAAATTAAAATTTTCCACTTATGTGAATGGAATTTGAAAAAATTTAATCAATATTTTGAATCGCAATAATTAAAATTATCTAAACCAGAGTTAAGGTATAAATGGATTTCGCCATTGTTAAACTAAAATTATAGTGGCCAAAATAACCTATAAACACATCTAAAATATATTTTCTAGTAATATTTAAACTCTATCATGTATAAGCCTCTATAATACTCTATTTTTAACCATTTGGAATTAGAAAAATGTTCTCACATCTTTAATTTTCAATAATTATAGGTTTTTTACTCACCCCGTATATGAAAGGTCACCCCCACTCATCTCTTCTTAACACCATAAACCCATTTTTTTCTAAAAATATTTGAGCAAATTATTTCAAAAATTCACTCTCCTCGTTTGTTAAGCCATATTTTGGGAATAAAACCATCCTAGTAAGGGTTTTAGTACAAAACTAAAGAGGATAACTGGAGAAGATGTGATTTTTTCAACGAGTGTTTTATTTTATATCTTATTCCATCTCCTTTAATTATTATTAAACCATGATGATATAATATCCTAGATATCTTTAACAAAAAAATATTTATTTATGTTAATTAAATGACATAAACCATTCTCCATTTTTATCAAATGGGTTACTAAATCTTCATTAATGTGTACGGAGGACTACCACCTCACAAATTGATGTCATTCATTTTTTCCATTACCACCTCTCATGGATGGGTATTATGATGGATATAAAGTATATATATGATATTTAAAACATAATTATATCATTGGAGCCATTATATCTTATATACTTTTTCTATTTTCCATTCCATAAGGGATACGATAATTCGAATTGTTTGTATGTTGGACTACCACCTCTTAAGGTAGTGAAATTTTTTTCATTAACACTTTATATAGAAGGTAATAATGATAAATTTATTAAATAAATGTGATATAAAATAAATAATTATGATTTTAAAAATTATTTATCATTATGAAAATATAATATATCATTTTCATTCTTACACAAAAATTGATAGTGTTGTTCATGTGTGTGTGTGGACTACCAAATTCACAAAGCAATATGACTCTCGTTTCATTACCAAAAAACATGGATGATATATATATATATATAAGATTATTTAAAGAAATAAAATTTGATATATAATATTATGGTCATTCTTTAAAGATAAAAGTTTATATACTTTCTTTTGATAATTAACATTTAAAAATTGAAATTCCACTCATGTGTACATACGGCCTACCATCCCCATGATTGTAACATAGTTCATTTTTTATAACCATCTTTCATAATTGGTTTTAAAAGAGTAATTTATTAATAAATATGAAAATTATTTTATAATTTTTATTTTTTATATTTTTAAACAATGAGCACTTGGACCGTATTCAATCACCAAAGTCATTTTTATCACTAAACAAAATATTGTCGAAACATATTACATAATATTAATTGATTATGTAATCATATATAACATGGTAATAAGTAAAATAAAAGGAATAATAATTTTAAAAATACTATTAATCAAGTAAATAATTAACATAGGTAAATTATTTAAGAAGATAAAGAATGTATGTAATGAGTCGGGCTCACGAAAAGGGTTTCTTATTTTTCTTTTACTTCCCTAATATATACTATATATTCACAAGTAATTAATTTTTGTGTTATATATAATACCATTTTAAAGTTATATCACGAATCTATTTATCTTAATGTGTTTAAAGTTTCATTTCATGTATTTTATTTTATGGTGCTTACGATTCAGAAGTTGAAAAGAGGTAAGGGTTTATTTCACAACCTCATCATTATTCCTAGTTGTTTATGTATACATCTTCCTTAGGGGAATTAATTGATATTCCCATTTTAAAATAAATATATTTTATTAAAACTATTTATTCATGAGATTTTTAAACAAATACTATCTTTTTTCACTCACTGGTAATTAAAATGAATGAGAATTGTTTTAATAAAATTTAACTTTATTTCAATCATTGGACGGAAATCCATGTTCATTAGACCCCATGATTTCTAAAAAATCAGTTAAAAAATAATTTATTAAATATATTCTTATACATTTTTTACTTTTAAAAAATGGTTTTAAAAGAATCATGTCATTTTTTGAAGAAGTCACTTTTCAAACCTTTTTACAGTGAAAAAAAATAATGTTCTTTTTAACTTATATGACATGTATAGAATTACCTGCCATCATGAGAATCATTTATTCAAAGTTACTTTGAAATTTTTGAAGGATATTTTAACGATTATTTTTTAAAAATATTATGAAAATTCACATCTTGTAAAATTTATTTTCAAATAAAATGAGTTTAGAAATATTTTATGAATTTTCTAGTTTTAAAATTAAAAGGGTGATTTTAAAAGAATGGTTATGTTCTTCAATAACTGTTCCAATTGTTCTTTCAAATTCATTTTCCATCTAGGAAGACAACATTTTATGTTACATATTATATAATAAAGATATAATCCAATGATATTATCCTAATTATTTCTCTAAATGTTTTATGATGAATTTGACTAGATATGATCTATGTCAATACCATTAATTTTAATTTAGAAAGGTTGTGATTATTTTTATTGATTCGAGATATTATTTAAAATTAATATTCTAGTTTAAATGAAAAAAATAGGTAAATTATGTTTCACCCATGTCATGTGAGGAATGGGATGAACTCATTATATAACGTGTGGGCCTCAAATTGCATATCCCCTCGACGTATCAGTACGTCTCATGAGACAAAATAGACTGGTTTTTGGATGAGGAATAACCCATTAATATAGATGTCTTGACATGAGGCCTTAATGATATGTATATGTCTGAGACAAAGGACTTAATGATATGTTTTATAAGTCCAACATTATGCATTCCATTGTTATGAATTCAGTAATTGATATTCCACATGATTATGTTACTAGTTAGAATATCCATGGTTATGTTTTATGCTCATATTCATATTTATATGGAATTTTTTTATAGTCATTTATTCATGAAATATTATTCTAAAGATATTTATTAAATGAATTGGGTTTTAGTTATTTAACTTTCCATATTGATTATTACTTTTTTATTCATATCTTCCTTGTATGATTACCTTTAACGGTCATATTATCTTAACACTTTATTATGTTTTATTTTTCCCTATAATTCAATGAAATGTTTTGTTATTGATATATAGGGATACACTAAGTGAAATAATAGACCTATCAAATAAAATAATATATGTATTAAATTTTTTGGAATTTAATTTTGAGTTAATGTATTTATATATTTTTACAAAGACTACTAAATTATTCGATCCTTTGGGATTTGATTCCTTGTATCTTATGTCATTGTAATAATGCATACATCGGCTTTGGGATTCTAGGGTTAGGGTCGCTATAGTTTTTATCAAAGGAATCATCATAGAAACCTATGGAAAAATATTTAGAAAAACATATATTAGGAAACATGACCCTATGATAGACATTTAGGGTGATTATAGAAGATCATAGTAATATTTTGGTGAGGAAGATATAGTATTGTTTTCCCTAGAAATACATCACTTTCTGGATACTATAAGTATGAATGGTTCTGGTACAGATGTACCTAAGGGTAATAAATCTAAAAATGGTGCATTGGACTTGACTCAATCATTACTAGTTGCATGATAATGGGCCTTATTGTGAACCTCATATGACACTCTTGGGGTAGGATAAATCCAATGTTTAATTATAAACCATTATAAAGGATTTTAAAATAAATATATCCCCAACGAAACCATGTTTATGACTATGAGACTATCTATGCATAAATGTTTCAATTTATGTTATGTGTTTCATTATATTTTGTATTGTATGTTATGTTTCATAATGATATGATCTAATATAGTGTATTAAATTGATTAAAAATGGTGTCTATCTGTACAAATGGGAACTATACCAATGATTATATATTATCAAGACATTTCTCTCCTGGTAAATACAATGATGTTGGAGATGGGGCTATAGTTTCAACTAGTAAAATTTTAACCATGTTGGGGGATATGACTTGGGTTAGTAGTAATGATCATTCATGTATAGATAATCCTACTGATCCCCCACGTGGATTAACAATGATAGATTGCTTCATTAATTAGAAACCACCATCATTCAATGGGACTACAAATATATTTTTATAGGAGTAATCGATAAGTTACCTAGATAGTATATTTATCACTTTCAGAATTAGTGAAAGGGGAAATTTATTGTTTATATTTATATTGTCTCTGGAAATGTGGATTAATAGTTTTCATCAATTAAAAACACTAAGGCTGAGTAAGAAAAATCAAACATGGAATGGAATAATTTCATGGTATTATTTATGGAAAATTATTTTCCTCGTGATAAATGAGTGGATGTGGAAGGGAAGTTCTTGATTCTAATAGAAAAATAAAACAAAAAGGTATCTAAGTATGAGGTCAAGTTTACAAAGCTATCAAGTTATGCTGTGGAATTTTCACATAAGCCAAATATAAATATTGTTCATTTTTTGGTGGGATTAATCCAATCATCCAATAGAAACTTGTCTCCCAAAATTTATCACCAAATGAGGATATAATATCATATGTTATCAAGATAGATGAATAATTATCCATGTCTTATGACTTTGAAGCGATTATATATAATAATAGTATGGAAGAGAAAAGGTAGGATAAGGGGAATAAGGGAAAGAAGGATTTTCAAACATGTGATAATCATTGAAGGAAACAACGTTGTGCATGCTTAAAAGTAAAATGATTTTTCTTTATGTTTTGATAAAGAGGCCATAATTATCATGAATGAAATTGTAACGGAGTATCCTTCAAAGTATAGTGATTTATCTATAATTATATGTGGCTCCATTCCAACCAATTCCCCAAGAGTCAAGGCAATATACCTCATATGTAGCTAAGGGGTCAAGGTCAAGCTTATGGTATTGATACAAAAAAAAATTGAACGATTACAGTGCTTATATGTTTCATGACACAAAATATGTTGTAAAATTATTTTATCAATGATATTATGGTTATAAGAATTATGAAATTTATATGAACTTTACTTCAATACTATTTCTTAAAGGATTTGAGAGAATATGTTGAATGATATCAATGGAAAAAAATGGATTTAGTGACATGTTGAACCTCTTGGAAAAAATATTATTTAGGGATTATAACCCTTAATATGATCTCAATTTTGAGATAATAATGAGATTTTTATTTGATAGTGTTGGTGGCCATGAAATTAGTTAGAGATTTGATGATTTGTGTCAACTTTTCCTGAGTTTATTTAAAGTATTGATTTGAGGAATATATTTGACAACCAGATAATATATATTTTGAATTATGATTATTTTCATTAAGGTATTATGGTGACCAAGGTATTCAAACATTTGGAATGTGAAATTAACAATTCTTTTGTGGAATATATTTGGATTTAGTGAAATTAGTTTTAAATTTTTTCAGTTATATTTTGGATGAGATTTAAGGTTAAATATTTGGAATATATTAATTTGAACTTTTAGTGTCATTTGATAAATTTTACTTACCATTTTTATCTTTTTAAAGACATGATGAATATTGTGTTACTCTTTTATGGATCTTATGATCTATTTAAAGGTAATTTTAGGGAATTTGGCATTAAAATTTAATCATGGAAAAAACAATTATTTTAGTAATAAATTAAGGGGTAATGATAAAATCACAAAAAAATGTGAAATTATTTCTATGAAAGATAAATATATCAAGTAATTATAAATTTATATATTCTCATTCTATATGGTAATGGAATTTATCAACTCTAAGAAAATGATATGGAGACAAAATGTTATCTTAATACCTTCATTTGTGTTGAACGGATGGTCTTTTAAATCATCATATATTTATGGATTTGAGGCCCTAAAATTTTCATTGGTAATTCAATTTATTGTGATTAATGACCTCTATCACTATCTATAATTATTTATATTTTTATTCTATGTATATATCTTCAATTTCCTTCAATTTTTTCTTAATTTGAAACCTAGTTATATGTTATCCTATCAGACTATCTTATATTTATTTATTGATTATAAATATGATTTTTTATTAAACCATTTTAAATTTTGGAATTTAAATGAAGTTATTTTAAAATTTCAAGACCTTGATTATTGAGATAAATATTAAATTATATGGATGTAATTTATTTAAGGAAGAGAATGTAACTCCTTGATATTTCTAAAATATGTACATTATATTTTATAGTGTACATGACATGAAACACCATGTTATGAAGGGAATATAAAATACTAATAATTTATTATATATTTATTTATATGTAATTTGACCTCTTTGATAGCTTTAAATGCACGCGACACCAGGTTAAAACGAAAAAAAGTACTCTATTGAAATATTATTATTTAAACAATAATATTATAATCAATCCCTTCAATTGGTGAGTAAGAATATTACTAACAAAATTATGAAAATTATATGGTTTACACATTTATAAAATATATTTAATATATATTTAATATTTATAAATAAAATAAAAACCTTTTATGTAAAATAAATGTTTTCTAAAAAATAATATTTTTCAATGACAATAGTTTTGTTGCTACTTGTGTACTTATGGTAAAATTATGTTTTACCACTTTAATAAATTTTATTTTGAAAATAAAATTCATTTTTTAATTCTACAAGGTAAAACTATCCTTCGGTGAATATTTCATATTTTTTTGATAGGTTTACTTTTTTGATGAATAATCAAAAATACTAAATTTTAATTGAAAAAAGCCATTTAATTTATGTAAATTATAAATATAAATATAAATTTAAATTGGTATTTAAGTAAAATTATTTCAAATATATATCTATTAAATAATTTTTTTTCATTTTAATCATTTTTATATTATAGTTCGATATAAAAACATTGTCATCTTTTGAACATTTTATCTTTGAAAACCCTATTTATCGTCTAGTATATATGATTAATTTTATATTAAAATTTTACAATTACATGAGAAATTGGATTTAATATTTTCAATAATCATAATTTATATTATCTAATTTTTTCAAAATTATTTTTCACCTAAATGGGTAGTGAAAATAGTTAAAATTATATTCTATGGTTAAGGTAAAAATGGATTTAACAGGTGTTAAACTAAGAAGGAAAGGGATTAAATAACATATAAACTTGTATAAAATATATTTTTCAACATATATATAACCAATCCTATATAAGACTCTATGTTACTCTATTTTGGAACATTTTTGCATGATGAAAATGTGGGTTCATCTTTTTCTTTTCAAATATGACAATTGGTCCAATCACCTCATTGATAAAAGGACACCCACTCTATTCTCTTATTGACACCTTTAAAACCTTTTAGTTCATCCAATATATATATGAATAATTCCAAAATTCCATCCTCTAACCATATGATCCTTGTATGTTTCTTAATGCCACACTATTAAGGATTTTGGTGCAATCATATGGGGGATACCCAAATAATAGGTAATGTTCTTCAACAATCATTTTTATTTTATTTATTCTTACACATCCCAAAATTATTATTAAACCCAGATGATATAATAATAATATTATATTATATATAATTATATGATTTTATGTTATGATAATGACCTACAACCATGCCCACTTCCATCAAATGTATTACAAAATCACCATTCATGTCTATAGTGGACTCCCGCCACACTAACAGATGTCATTAATTTTTACTTTACCACCTATCATGGTTGGGTATGATGATGGATAAAATATATATATATGATATGAATAACATAGCAAAACATATATATTAATTATATTATATATAACTTTTTATATTCCATTTCATAGGGGTAATGGTAATGTTGCCCGTGTGTAATGAAGACTACTAACTCATGAAGCGATGTGATTCATTTTTCACTACACTTTACAAGGTAGGTAGTAAGGGTGAATTTAAATAATATATTTTACATAAATTAATTAATTATAATAAATATATTTAATTCTAAAAATTTAAGATATTATTTTATTTATTTCACTTAAAAATGAAAACATTGTTCATGTGCGTGTGGACTACCACCTTCACGAAGCAATGCGGCTCTCTATTCATCACCAGAACATAGGTATAAAATATATAAGTATATTTAATGAAATAATATTATATATGTTATATTACTATCATTATTTGAATATAAAATATTATTTACCTCCTTTCTATAATGATCAATGAAAAAAAGGAAATGTTACTCATGCGTACATACAAATTACAATCTTCATGATTGTAACATAGTTCATTATTCACAAATATCATTCATTATTTGTTTTATAAGAATAATTTATGTATAAATAAAAATATTATTTCATGATTATTATTCTACAGATGTTTAAATAGTGAGCACTTTGACCATAGTGAATCTACCAAATTCATTTTTGACACATTAGCCAAATATCATTGAAGCATCTGGTGAAAAAATTATTGACTATGTAGTCTTATATAACATGATAATAAATGAAATAAAAGGAATAAAAACATTAAAATGGTTATTAAACAATTAAATAATTAACATAAGTTCATTATTTATGAGAAAAAAGAATATACGTGATGTGTCAAACTCAAGGTTATGGTTTCTCGTCTTACTTTTAATTCAAGGAGACATACACCATATTCACCGTATATTTATTTTTTGTGGGGAATATACTGATATTTTTGTATATTGTAAAATTAATCTATTTATATACATGTTATTTAAAGTTTCATTTGATGTCATTTTTTAGGGGGCTTACAATTTAGAAGTTACCAAAGTGGTAAGGGTTTATTTCAAAACCACAACGGTATTTTAGATTGTTCATTATTACATATCCCTTAGAGGAATTATTTGATATTTCTATTTTAAAATCAATGTATTTTCTTCAAAACTTGGTATTGCTAATTTTTTTTAAGTAATAATACTATTTTTCTACTCTTTGTTACTTAAAATTATTGAGAAAATATTTTTAAGAAAATTATAATTTATTTGACATCAAAATGCATATTTATACTATGGTTTTAAAGGAATATTCTTTTCAATTTCCAAATAAGGAAATTTTCTGAAATTTTTAAAGTGTAAAAGGAATGTTATTTTTAATATTGTACATCATGTACGGAACTACCCACCATCATGAAAATAATTTATTTAATGTTTTCTTTGCAATTATACATGGTTTTTATTAACGAATTTTTTTATTAAAATTATGGAAATTTTTTTTTACAAGTGTTTTCAAAAAATAGATTTTGGAAATATTTTTTAAATTTTCTATTTTTAAAATTAATGAGTTGATTTATAAAGACAGGCTATCTTCCTCATGAAACTTCCAAATTGTACTTTCAAAAAAAATCCAACTAAGAAGACATTGTTTTATGTTAATTATTGTTTAATAGAGATACACTCCAATGATACCATTCATATAATTCCTCTAGATTGTTTATAATCAGTTTTATGGGGGATGTACTATGTCAATAACATTCATTGTAGTATGGATGGTTTATGATCATGTTTATTGATTAGTATTTAAATTTTGTATTCTAGTTTAAATACAAATTTTTATATGAATTATGTTTCACCACATTCATATTTGGAATGGATTGGACTCAATAAGTTACAGGTGGGGCCTTGAATTAGATAGCCCTTCGATGAATTAGTAGGTATCATGATAGAAACTGTATTGGTTTTTGGACAACACCTTACCCATTTATATATATATGTCTTGGAATTATGCCTTAATGTTATTTATATATATTAGAATAAGGTCTCGAGGTAATTTTTTAGATATCTAATATTATTCACTCCATTGTTATGAATTCAATTATTTATATTCCATGTGATTATTCTACTATATTGAATATCCACAATTATGTTTCGAGCTTGTCTGTTTATTTATATAGAATTATTTTACCATCACTTATTCCTATCATATAATTCTCAAGTTATTTATTATATGGAATTTTTTTCAGTTATTTCATTTTCATATTGATTATGCCTTATTTATTTATAGCTCCCACTATACGCTTACTGTTACTAGGCATTTGAGATCACCCCTTTATTATGTTTTATTTTTCCCTAGGATACAAGGAAGTGTTTTGTGGTTGATTTGAGAGGATACACTAAGGTGAATAATGGAGTTCTAAATGAAAATACTTTGTGCATTTATTGTTTTAAAATGTAATGTGGATTTCAAATATGTATATAGTTTACAAATACTACTAAACTATTTCATCATTTGGGATGTGATTCCTTATATCTTATGTCATTGTAATAAATCAGGCACTGGTTATGGGATACTAGGGCTAGGGATTCTAAAATAATAATAAATTTAATTTAATATAAGTTATATAATGATTTATGAAGTTCCATGTTTATTTGGTTTCAGTTTTATGTATGACTCATAAACATGGAATTCATAACAAGCTTGTTTTGATAATTTTTAATTAACATAAAGGGTTATATTAATAACATGTTAAATATTAATATTAATATAAAATAACCAAAAGAAAATTGTTATTTACTTTTCGATATCATAACATACCAATAATTAATTTTCAATAGTCATCCATGATAAAATATTATAGCATCGTCCATATAGGTGGTTAAACAATCTTAAATGAGAACACCCTATAATCAATGGATGAGTATGATTATGTAGTGGTATTATGAAAGTGTAATTATTCCAGAAGTTTCATAATATTATTTAGATGTTATTAATGTGATAATTAATAATTTTTCATAGGTATAATATGAAAATAAATAAAAATGAATGGTAATAAGTCATTACTTACACAAAAGAAATAATATCGTCTCTAAAAATCATTCATGGGTTAGAAGGATTTATGGAATTTTCATGGGACCGACATCACATATTTGGAATGAAAATATTTTATTTCATAGAAATTAATTGTAATTTTAGTCTTTCTTTAGAAGGGTTGGTTAAGAGGTATGTTCATAAGTTAGAATGGGTTGTATTTTAGAATAAACTATCAACTATTTTATTTTTTATATAAAAAACTATGAATAGTGTTGATAACCAAGAAATTTATTGGTTTATGATTATAAATTTTAGTTTTATTTTACATTAAAACCAAGATAAAACCTAATTTAATCTTCAAAATATATAACTAAAACATAATATCACAAAATAGTTTTTTATTAGAATAAATTTTAACCTAGATTCCAGAATTTCATACATAGGTTTATAAATTTAAATGACATTTTTTTAAATAAATTATTTATCTTCGTAAATATATTTTTTATATAGAAAATGGGTCCATAAAGTTTTTATTCATATTAATATCATGATAATGTCTTAGAAGTTATGGTGTTCATTAAAACTGAACTTTTTTACTATTCACCAAATATTCAAATTCATTAGAAATGAGAAAAATTAACCTTAATATAATTTTTATAAGTGGAATAAAAAAACAAATTTATTTTATGAAATTTAGATTATAAAAAAACAAATTTTAAATGATAACATGAAATATAAATATAGTCTTTTTATATAATATTTTTTGAAACACTATGTTTTTTAATCTTATTTTATATATATTACCAATTAATTGATGGTTTTTATTTCATTATACATTGAAAAATTATTATATAATAATATTTTAAAATTTATCACCTTAATTTATTATTATAAAAAATCACTACACTTTATAAAACATTTCTACAAAAAATAGATCTTTTACCCATTAAATGATTTTATATTTATTATGAATTATTTAATAGTCATTACATAAATATATTATTATTTCTTCATATATATATACACACATACTATATTTAATAAAACTTCTTTCTCTATATATGAAAATTTTAAATTTTAAATAAAAACATATTATACATGTGGAAATAAATTATTTAGAATAAAAACTATTTCATTTTTATATAAAAACCATATTTTTCATTCATACCTTGATAAAATTATTTCTTATAAATTAATAATAACAAATATCAATGTGAATTAATAAAAAATAACATTAATATCTATTAATAAAATATCTAATAATTTTATAATTCAATAAATATATTAAAATAAAAAATAATGTTAAGAATATTTATTTAACCCATTTATAAAAAGTGTTTCTATCATGAAGTAAATAAACTAATTTTAAATATATCATTGGTATATAATTGATTGTATAATATTATTTTTTGATACAAAATAATTTTTAAAATAAATATTTCTTGAAAATATAAATTCATAACATGAATATTGAAAAAATTAGTTACTGTTAAAAATACCTTGGTTGTCACATCATAAGCCACCATCTTGCTATAAAGATTTCTAAGATCCATATACATGAGATCATGTTCTAAAAGAATAGTAAAAAATCTATTATACATGGATGGATGTCTTCTAAGAATTTTTCACATATTATCAAAATCTTTTATTTGATCACCAATACCACATATTTCTCCCAAAACATCAATAAGTTGATTGAATAAGACATAAATATTCTCATTTAGGCTCATATAAAAATCATCAAACCTTTTATGAAATACATTTTGTTTAGATTATTTCACTTTCTGGATACCATTACAAATATTTCTCTAACTTATCCTATTTAGATTTTTTATTTATAGTCAACAAATTTCATATAAAATGGGTTTGAGAAGGATTTAGATGAGATATTTTGATACTTCAAATCATTAATAAATAGTTTCTCATCATCTTCAGTCATTGAAATTATTCAAGTATCAGTGAATTGTATTGAATTTAATTTTATAGTGAGGCATCATGTGATTCTTCCATATCTGAAAATTATGAACATCAAACAAAGGATCCCCCTTAGTAATAAACAATCTCTTCATACCATTAACTTTCTTTGATATATATTAATCATACAATAACCATTATTCAATTGTCGCACACACAATTATAATACACCATAAGAGGGGGTGAATTATGGTTTACAATTCTTCTTATTTTCACTAGTGCTCTAGTTTTAGAACTAACAACATGAATATAGAAATTATCAAGAATGTAAATGATATGATGTTACATAAATTTGAGCAACAACACATAGATTTTAAATAGTTTTACATAAAGGGTTTGTTCAATAAGCATATGTCGCTAGTGTGTCAACCTGAAATGGTTAACACTATGACCAAAAATTTAGAATCTATATTTAGAAGAAAAAAACAAGTGAGATAAGAATTAAATGAGGATTTAATTGATGGAGTAAATATAAATCCCTAGGAAAAATATTTATTCATTCTAATGATGAATATTAAACACTTGAATAAGTAATCAGAACATCCCTCAGGGTCACATTTAGATGTAAGAAGATAGAAAATGTTATTCTCCTCACACCAGGTGTAAAAAAACTTCAACATCCTTGTTAATCATGTTTTTATATGATCTGATGATGTGGTAAATTCATCTATAGATTGGGGAGTAACCAAACTGGGAATTGATCATTATTCTCAAACCTAACACCAATAGAGAGATATTCATTTTCATCATAGTTTAAATAGATACACCATTTAACATTGTAGGGTCTCCTTTGTTAAAAGTGTTTCCATCTATAAATAAGTTCATGTAATACGTAATGACTGAGTTACGGTAGACCTAAATAATACTACCACTGTGCCTGATATAGTGGGCACATCATCCATCTTAATTTTAAATAATACCCTGACTTGGGAATTTCAAACACACCAATTTCCCTTGAATACCTTTTTTAACCTCTATCCTTGTAGTGGAGGATCACAAAACCATGATACTAAGGTGTTGGGGTAGAACTATCTCTTTAAAAAGAGAACATAGAGAATCTGCAAGAGAAAGAAACTTTCTTTTGAGATATACTTCATTTGGTTTCAATAATTGTTGTTAGACTGTATTTCATGTCTCACATTCAACCCAATAACTAGTAGATATGATAATTCACCAAGATTTAGAGTTTGTGCCCACACCTTTCTGAATATTAAATCATGTATCGAAGAAGATATCTATATAATTATACCATATGTTATTCCCAAAGAGACCCCCAAGAGTGCCTCATATATAAAATGACCAATACCCTATAGATAACTAATGAAACACAAATTCTATATTGAAATTCTCACGATAAATATATTTGGATGTTATTTTAATCATTTTATTTCGGTATAAACATATGTAAATATTTTGTATTCCACATAAAAGTTCAACACTCTGTACTATGAGTGTTACCATAGTTTTTATAAGGTCACACTACTGACCTTGGGAGACCTAATATTTTTATTATATTTTTTACTACTTTGATATGGAGAATATAATAGTGATGTCTTATAATGATTTCATATAATATAATTCAATAAAAAATACACCACTCTAGCGAGGTTTTTGTTGACGTGATTCAATTTATTCCTTATGTCATGATCTTAATGTCTGATTCTTTTTCTGTTCAATATAAATATTCTCTTATTCTCATAGATTTTTTTAGTATTAGTTATAATAACTTATCTCAAATTATTCATTTAAAGCACATGGGTTTTCTCTAAAAATAATTCTTATATTTTATCATATAGAAACTTGGTGAAACCCACAATGATAATCTATCCATTCATTCTCTTCTTCTAAATATGATAATTTCCATATTTTGAATCTATAAATCCCATCAAAACTACGTCAATAAAATCTTCATTTAAATACATATCCAAATATTTTTGAATAATTTTACAATTAATAGTTATTTTAATGTAAAAAATAACATACTATTATTTATATATTAGCTTCTACACAATTCCATTAAATATAATGGTCATAATTTATAAATAAAAAATAGCATCATAATTTTAGTTTTACTATATTGTCAATCATATTTTATGTTTGATAAAATCCTCATACATCCAGAAATCATAGTGCATCACCCTTAATCGTAGTGTAATCTCCATCACAATTTTTGATCCTCATAATCCATGAATTTGAATCACTAATAATATTAAATCACATTACTCCTTTAATATGGATTGATTATATCTATAAGTAATTTATTATTTTATTAATCATATTCATGATTAATTAAAAAACTTTTAAATTTATATTTTCAATCCATAAATAAAAATTAAATGGTAATAAACCTTATGATACATCCCTTGATATTCCTCAAAAATTACAAATTTCAAAACGGGTATGAATCTTACAAATTTATTTCTATACCTTATGATTTCTAGATTGAATCTTACAAAATCCAAATGAACCTTTTAAATTTCAAATATCAACCTTAATAATTTTAAGTGTAAACATTATGAAGTTCACTCAACCTTATGATGAACCTTATGATGTCATGTAAACTATACCAAAATAGTAAACCAACCGAAAAACGTTTTCCATTGCAATGAAATTAACACCAATATGTTTGTAGAAAAACCATAAGATGTTTGGTTTCATCCTTATGAAATTAGATTGAATATATAGACTTTTACAGATCACCCTTATGTGATTATGGAAAGTCCATACATTTTCCTCAAAAACCTTCAAAACACATCTTCGCAATATTACCTCTAAAAACTCTTCTGGGATAGAAAAAACATAAAAGGACTCCCAAATAATATGATTGAACAAAACTCCTACAATGAAATCAATAGTTCTAATAGTTATCAATTAATAATTTCCCAAAGTCACTTAAAACATTTTTTATCATAAATAAACTAATTTCAAATAATAAAAATAATTTTAGTAATATTATTACTATATAACATGATATATGATAACTTATGGATATTTTAATATCATTTCCATCAGACCCCTTAATAAACCCATCATTCCACCTAACATTTCACATGACATGAAGAAAAAATATTTATTTAACTAAATAAATATATTTACATTATTCATTTAATAAATGAAAAAATATTATATTCACCAAAAATGGGAATAAATATTATTTTAAATATTCATATAAATTAATAAAAATTTCCTTATAAATAAATAAATATTTATTACCCTATGACTAATCAATAAGAGATAAATAAATAAAATATATTCTCTAGATCTCAAGATATGTATATTTAATTTTCAACTCAAATATATGATGACACGAATAACTATTGATTAAATTTATTTGATCAACCCAACTACAGTAACTATTAAACTATAAACTAGTAATAATACTTATTCATAATATTATGTAGCTTGACCCTCTTCCACTTTCTAAGTGGCATTTAGCGAGCTTGCCTAAAGTCCAAGATTGGAATATAGAAACACGTTAAGGAACTCATAAACAAATAATTTAATTTTCAATCCCATTAACTTCATATGAAAGATTTTTTTTAATATAATACCTTTATCTAGATGTCTCTTCAAGAAGGTTTTATATTTGTGTCATCAACCTATATGCTTTATTATCTTCTTTCACTACCTAAAATGAACTCATCTATAAAGTGACATGGCCAAGGACTTATTCAGTAATGAACCTAACTCTTGTAACCCAGAGTTGGTGTCTAATTTGTTACATTAGTACAATATTAAAGGGATAAAACCATGAAGGAAAGATCAGTTTAGTCTCCATGAGAAGAAAGATACATACATTATTTCCATATTAAATTGAAAAAATTGTACATGGCATGAAAAAAATTATTTCATCCTTGAATATTATTCAAATATTCCTTCTTCATAGCATGGGGATGTGAAAACATAATAATCAGTGAGCTCAAATTCTTGTGAAGGAAAAGAATATAATTGAATCTATTATAAGTAGATAAGAAAAAAATATGGCATAGTGAATAATCAATACATAGGCTATTTTATCAATCACTTAAGAATAAAATATATCCATGGATAAGATTAATAATATGGATAATGATAATAGTATTCTCAATGAAAGAAATGTATAATTTCAATCATTCATGATCTTACTATCAAGGCCTCGACCAAGATATCATTATTCTTATAATCAAGTCCTTTTTTAAGACTCTTTCATTATAAGGGTAGGTTTACACCAATTACCCAACTAATTTGGCCACATGTATTTTCCTACGATACATGTCGATGAATCTAGGGGTTATCTATAACCATTCCCCACCCATTACATATATATATCTAATGCATTCCTTATATCATGAATAAAAAATTTAATACACAATAAGTATGCCTTATTAGTCAATAAATATATATATTCAATCAAGAATATAAAACATCAATATTTACCTAATTAATGAAATAAAAAAATAACTTTAATTAACACCATATATATTATTGGTATATGGTTAATAAACTAATAAATATATCAATGATAATAATAATATAAACATAAAGGTAAAAACTAATTTCTAATTAATAGTCGAGAGTCATAGAGAATATGATCCTAAGAATTTAAATAATAAAAATGATTTAAATTTTTTTTAAAGGATGATATAATACAATCAATCCATCCTAAATAAAGGTTCTAACTAAAGTAATTTATTATGATAATTAGAGTGGAAAAATTAATTGAAACATTAGAATGAACATTGATTAACACTTTTGAAACATTATTTTAAAAATGATGTTAAAATCATTTAAAAAAAATTTCCACCCATTTAGAACATAAATATTTTTTATTTTAAAATAAAAAAACATCATAGAATAATGGGAAAAAGATTTTTTAAAAACATATAGACTTGTAAAGGAAGATAAATTGAGAATAATGTTTATGGTAGTAGGAAAATTCATTCACATAATATACATTAAATGTAACACCCCGACCCCAGTTACCCAAAGTCGGTGCATTATTATATAACATTGGCATGATCACAATGGATCAAATCATGAAAGACCGATTAGTCTAGTAGCATTGGAAGTACTAGATACGTTCATAAGTTTTAAATTACATTATAAAATGAAAAACAAAAACTGAATTGTCTCTATTTACAACATTCATATCTCTTAGATTATCCTTGCAGGTCAGTCATAATATACTTCTTCACATCCTGGGAAAAATAAAACATAGAAAAAGGTGAGCTCATATGCTTAGTAAGGATAAAAAAAATAGAGAAAACTTTCATAAATAAGCATAAACATTTAAGGTAATGTATAAGACTAAAACACAAGAATTTTAAACTTAAACTTCATCATAATATGGAAAAGTTAAATCAAATAATGTAACTTACTTATTCACATGGATATTCTACTAGTCGAATAATCACATGTAATACAATATCCAATTTCATAATGATGGAATGCATAATTCCAGACTTCATAACCACATTGTTAAGGCGACGTGACAAGAATATAAATAAGATTTTGTCAAGGACTTTTTCATGGACACTAGTTTGTCTCATGAGACCTACTGATGCATCGAGGAGCTATAGTGGGCACCACCCATCACTTACTAAGTCCGATGCATTCCACATATGAAAAGGTTTAAACATAACATAAAAATTCGTATTAAAACTAGCATAAGAAATGTCAATACTTTATCCATAAACAATGAATGGTACAAAAATAACACATCCATAGTAAAACATATCAAAAAACCTTCAATACAATATGGAAGATTTGTATCATAATAAATCAACTACAAAAAAGTTTAAAATCCATCAAAGGATATTGAAATAGATGAAATGAAAACTATTTGAAAGAAATACTTCTTTCTATTTTGAAACCACTTAAAAGTCACATAATTATAACAGAGAACATTTATTTTGAAAATATTCTTATAAGATTGTATGGGAAGCTTCGACGATTTCATAACAGCGTAAAATATCTGCACCCGCTGAATAAGTTAAAAAAAGACATTATTACCTTAATTTTGTCGAAAAGGTCATAAAGTACCTTGTTTGGAAAATGACAGAAAGATTCCTTTAAAAAAATATGCGGTCAAATAAGGGTATAAATTACTTTAACCCATAGTCTATTAAATAGTAAAAAAATTGAATTCCATTTTTAAGAAAACACGGATGTGGATGATAAATAAGTCTGAGTAGATACTTACGTATTAACAACATTAGATAAGTAAATAGATTGTAGAATTAACCCTTACCTTGTATTTTTCCTTGTTCGAGGGTACATTAACCTCTTGTGTAATAGTTAAATCATTTCTATTAAATTATACAATAATCATATACATAAATATGATATCATATATGATCTTCTAATATTTCTTTCTTAATAATATTTCAGTAGTATCATCGTTTCGGGTGTAAAACGATTCATTTTACTTTATATGCTTGGTTACGTAATCCATGTTTGTTATTAATATGATGTATTTGATTAATATATATAATGATATTAAGTTCTTAAACATTGTTTTTTATCATAAAATGAAATTTATTCTTGAATGATTACGATGGGGAATGAATCTCATCGCGTTCGTGGAGACAGTAATCCGTACGTACGCACGAGCGACAATATAATTATATTGATGGTGAAATCATATGTAATTGGATGGTATATCATATATAAAGAATCATTAACATATTATATTTATTATTTACATCATTTATACTCATTATTATACCCATCCAAATAATGAAGTGTTTGAATAGAAAACTACACCACTACGTGGAGACAGTAAGCCGTATGCATGCACGTATGGTTACTTTGTCATTTATAGGATGGATAGAATAATGAATATGGTTGTACCATATTTATAATAATATCATAGTATGTATAAGTTACAGGATTTATTATTTTTTATGGAAAAAACAAAGAAAGAGGAAGTGGAAGAAGAAAAGAACTTGAAAGAGGGTGGTGAAATTATTACCTCTTCTTTGGGTGTTTCCTTTATAGTTGATCAAAAGGGCTCATTAGGTTGGTTTTCTGATCAACATAAGGCCTCTAGGTTGAAGTGAGGGAATTTGGGAAGATATTTGTGCAGGGTTTGGCCGATCCAAATGGATTTGGGGGTGTGAAAATAAGAGAATCGGAAGTACCCTTTTATAATATAGGTGAGGGTCACTTTAGGAAAATCTTGAAATATTATTTTATAATAAAATCATTTTTGGATTCTAATAAATCCAAAATGATTTATTTCGAGGATAAGGTGGGTATGGGTCAAAATATTCTCAATAAATAGGTTTTATAAAGGTTTAGTTCACCATATTAACCTTAGCTTTTAGATTTAACTCTTAGTTAAATAGTTTTACATTTACCTTCTCTCTTTGTATTTCTATATTATATGGTTAATAAACTTAATATAACAAGCCAAGAGAACCCCAAGTGGTTCATTCATAATATATATAACCTTATATAAGTCCTTCAGTCGAACTTTATATTTTTAGGAATATTATATCAATTAAAAATATAGCATTTATTTATAAACTAAATTATTTCAATTTTGATACTATTTAGTATTTTATTTTATTAAGCCATATAAACTTTATCATTTTAAATAAAATTTATTTAATCAACCCTAACATGTCATATTAACCTATAAAATTAGTGGAATTCATCAAAAGTCTAAATTTACCTTTATTTTTATATCTATAATATCAATTATTTTAATATTTCATTAATAAGGTAATTACTACATCATCATTGTGTCATACCTATATTAAATTATTTAATGTCTAAAAATTATAAATAAAATACCATTATGTAGGAAATATTTTTAACTTTCTAATGAATTTTTATAGTCTAATTTATATTGTAACATCCCAGGTAAATAAAGAATATTCCTTTTTTATATTTATCCCTATTTGTGAATAAAAGGTTAATATTAATTTAAATGGAACGTTATGCTCGATGGCTTACCCAATACGCAACAACGAGTTCCTTTGAAATCTTACATTGCACTCTAATAATAAAATAATTTTATTTTAAATGGTAGTTAACACCTAGCCGTTGTAATGACGAGAATGAACAGAACTAACTAAAAAATTATTATATATGTTTTTCAAATATTTTTACTTTTTATAATAAATGTTAGAGGATTAAAAATGCGAATGAATCCAATTTTAAGCGTAAACATTCTAATATTCATTAAATGGTCGATTAACCACCTTTTGATGGAGAACCTCTTTTAAATCCACTTTTTGACAATTTTATATATTATATTGGAGAAAATAAAATTATTTTTTAGAATCTGGAGATCAAAATTTACTTTGTATAAATTTTTGATATTTTTCCGATAAAGTTCATTTTTCTAATGAATAGTGTAAAATGATGTATTTTAATTCAAAACCTCATTTTAATCTGATTTATTTATATGGATATATTGTATTTTTAATTGGGTTTAAAGTGTACTTAGAATATATTATTACCATTTAATCCAATGGTGGTCATCGGAATTAATTTCACTTTGAAATTGGACTTAAACTAGTGTCAATCTTTTAATAGATATTGTTTCTTAAAAACACGCTATTTGTTTTGACAGCGGGAATGAATTATTAAATTAAATAATGAAACTTATATATTTTTAATTTTTTAAAATAGAAATCATTTTTGAATTCTGAATATCAAATATAGCTTAGGGTGAATTTTTGGTATTTTTCTAAAAAAAACTTCAATTTTTTATGAATAGTGAAACCACTAAGTGGTAGTTAAAGAAACTGATTTTTCGTTTAAATGAAACTTTACCACTTTTATGATTTTATTTTCAAAAATCTGACATAAATGGTTATCATTAGGAAGTAAAATGTGGTTCAATGAGATTAAAATAATTTTTTGATGAATAGTAACTTCTAAGTTTTATTAATCGCGATTAAAGGTAATTAATGTAATTTAAGGTATAGATCATGTTATAATAATATGAAATGACCCTGAAACATGTCCTAACCTTATTGTATGAGTCATGTCTGACCAAGAAAATCCATGGGTCAACTTGGGGATCCCATGGATCCACTTTGGTTGGACAATGACATTAATAACTTTTTATTTAAAGTTAAAATTAAAATGTCACAAACATGTATTGTTTTACTAAAAAAAAATTTACATGGGGTTATAAAATTCATATTTTTAACTATAAATATTCATTAGAAAGATAAAAATATTTCCTACATCATGATATTTGTTTTATAATTTTTTGACATTAAATAAATCAATTTATTTATGACACTGTGATGATGCAGTGATTACCTCATTATTTAACGATTTAAATAAAATGAAAAGATAATGTAAATTCTAAGCTTTAAACTTGTAAAAAACCTATTGTATGGGTTTATTTCGAACTATTATCACCTTATCCTCGAAATATATAATTTTGGGACCTTTAAAATCCGAAAAGAATTTTAAAATAAAGTAATATTTTATAACATTCCAAGATTGCCCCTCCTCTTCTCTTATAAAAGGACCCCTCCTATACCACCTTACCCAAACCTATAAAGCCTTTGGTTTGGACAAAACCTGCCCATTTCATCTCTCCACATCCATCTCTTCATAATTTAAGCCTCACATTTGGAATAATGCTCTTCAAGAAACCCTTTTGGTTCAAACCAAGAGGAGTTACCCGATTTAAAGGTAAAGTCTTCCCTAGTGTTCTTTTGTTTTATTTTGCTTATCAACCCCCTAAACATTTTTTATTCCTTTATTTTGTAACAAAAACAGTATATTAAATATACTTGGATGTTTTTATAAGAATTATTCGAGCTATACTTACACACACATCCGTCTAATGGTTAAAGAACATACGGTTTCTGTGGATGGTGAATTACTGCCTCATGAAACGATGATTGTTCAATATTCTTTTAACACATTTAAAGGTGGCCATTATGATTTCACTATATTTTATATATGATATATATGTTATTTATGTTTTATATATTCTTCTGTATTTTATATTTAAAACATACCTTTGTTCTTTGCATGTTGTGAAAATGTGATAATTTCATATGAGGAAGTGTGGACTACCGCCCCCTCAAGTGATGTGACTCGTTCATGCAATACATGGAATATATAAAGATTGAAATTAATGAAAATATGTGACCTATATAACATATATATTATACTTTAATTATAATATATATATATATATATCTCATTTATTTATAATTCCATTAATATGACAAAAAAATGAAAGTAGCTTTCATGCGTACGTACGGCCTACCGTCTGCATGAACGGTGCTTTTCATTTTTTTCTCCAAATGTTATGGAATAGTATAAAATGAATATTTACTGGATATATATGATATTTTAATCATTAATACTATTCTGGAAATGATTTACTTATAACTACATGGGCAATCATTTTCAAACAAGTTCATTTTTGACTCATGTACCAAACATCGGCAAAAACGTCTCATATGAACTAACATTATAAAAAAATTATTATAACCTTATAATATGTGATATGAACTGAATGATAATATTTAAAGGAGGTACTTAGTCAATTATAAATTGACCAAAGTTTATTATTTAGGAATATAAATAAATGAACAAGACAAGTTGGACTTGAGGTAAGGGATCCTACCCCTCTCTTTCTTTTTAAGTACACTCTTTTATGTCATTCCCTTTAAGATCATATTTCTTATGATTGGGATGTTATTTTATATTAATATTACCATAATTTTTATGTTCATATGATGAGAGACCCTATTTTCTCTCATCAATCCATTTGGGAAGTTTTGAGTGGCGTCGTTAGGCTGCCAAATTTTCGTAAGAGATCCAACCTCTCTCTTTCTTTTCAAGTACTCTATTTTATTTAATTTCTTTTATGCTCCATGTTATTATGTTGGAGGATGTTATTTTACATTCCTCTTGTTTTACATGTTATTTTCATGTGATGAGAGACCCTATTTGATCTCGTAAATACATTTTTGGAAGTTTTAATTGGCGTCGTTAGGCTGCCGAGTTTTCGTAAGGGATTTTTCATCTCACTTTTATTATCGTGACATTTATACTACATTTACCACCATTTCCTTTGATTGGTATATTTACTGCCCATTATTATACTCTTTGTGTAGTATAATTTCAATTATGGGTATTTACGTCTTCATTGTATGACTCTTCTTCCATGGGGTGTACGTTTCGAAAGTTATCCAAGTCCGTAAGGGAACCTTTCACCCTCCTCTTTTTAAAAGACTTATTTTGTTATGTATTTTAATTAAAATACTATTATGTTGGGATATGTTCTTCTATATACTTATTAATGTAAATTTTATGTACAAGTGATGAGATACCATTTTCTCTCTCATCAACTCATTTTCTGAATTTTAAAGTGACGTCGTTAGGCTATCGGATTGCTGTAAGGGAACTTCTTAACCCACTTTCAATTCTTTGGGTTAAACCTCTACTTATTGATTTTATTATGAAAAGGTTATGTGTGTAATCTATATTTTTTAATTTCCACAAACCTTTCTGTGGATATACTATTTCTAGACATAATCATCTCATTGATAAATTCTTACGTCATTTAGACGAACTTGTATCGGAAATCATAAATCAATCTCATTTCATTGAGTTAAATATCTATGTCAGTGGTTTTGTTTTTCCAAGATTATGTGTGAGTGACCTTTGATTGTTTTACACTTAATTTCCACTTATATTTGGTTTATTCATATTTTTCACACATAATCATGTAATTGATTTATCCTTAATCTAAGGATACCAACTTTGTAAAGGACTTTGTCTCAATCTCCTTTCATTGAGGAATGTTTTGTTTTATACACAACGTTCTTTTATACGGTGTATAAACCCCTTTGAATTATACTTTTATTCGAAAGGAATATTTTCTATACGAAGCGTTTTACTAAACGACAAAAATAATGTTTCTTTTTAACATATGTGGTGACAATGACCTTTCCGCCGCCGCGAGTATTATTTGATCTTTGGCTACCTCAACAAGCCATTATATTTTTTAAAGTAAATAAATACCATATACTATTTTATGTATTTTGGTATTGAAAATGGTTTTGATAATGGATTTGTTATGTCAATATATTTAATTGATATATTGTGCTTGAAATGTGGAAATTTTTTCTTTCCTTCATAGTTGTTTTCTGTGTTATGATTTTATAATGGTACTTGGACATTTGACGGGTGGTTACGTGATAAACCATATGATGGGTGGTGTCGTGAATACCAGGATGGGTGGTTACGTTATAACCTCCAATGCATTGGGTATAGAAGTCGGCTGTATGGCTATTCCATTATGTGATATGTGTGGAAGTCGACCGTATGGTTATTCCATTTAAGTATGTTTATGTCCCAAGTTACCTTTATATGTTATGTGTTCTTTATATGGGTTTTATGGTAATATTTTGGTTAAAAAAGGGTAATTAATGATCTTTTTCAGTGAATAGTTTTTACTACTTCATAAAGGAGAAAAGTATTACTTTGATAAAGTATTCATGGTTTACTTGATGTTTTGAAAAACTAATAGTTTTCCTTCTTTGTGTATCCTTTACTGAGATTTTTATGCTCACCCCAAGTTTTTTTGAAATGTTTTTTACATGACATAATGTGGAATAGGTTCAAGGATGGGATCAAGGAAAATTCATGTTGTCTTAAACATGGAACTAGACATGACTCTTTTTTTAGAGTCCGTGTTTTGTAAAAAAAGTGACTTTATAGAAGTGTCTACTGTGTAATCTTTTGAGAAGTAATAGTTATGTACTAATTCTATAAAACTATAAACCTGAAATGATCCTCAATGTGAATTATTCATTTAATCCAATATTAAGTAAGGTTTAAGTTTGGGGCCTTATAGTTGGTATCAGAGTTCGGTTTAGATAACTTTAGAGGTTAGGGTATTCTCTAAGCATAAGTGGCATTACCATAATGGCTAGGATTTCAGAAAGAGTCATAGTTTTTAGATAAAGTGAATGAGTAAGTATATCTTAGTGTTTATCTTCTTCATTAGTACATGATAATTTTGTTGATATACTCACACTGAAATTTCTGGTTTTAGTAAATGGATGGATCTAGCAGGCACCAAAGTGACAATGGGTTTGAAGGAAACTCTGGTGGTTCTCTGATTAAGAGACTAGATGAAATGGGGGATTCAATGAGGAAACTTGTGGTTGTTCTAAACCAACTATCAAGGAGTCATGATCAACCACTTGAACCTTGGTATGTTCTCTAACTCATCATGTACGAGATGACCAACTCGATGTGGAAGTTCAGGTAATAATTATAAAGGTAACCATTAGGGTTTATATGATCCTTTCTTTTGAGGTAATTATGGGTTTCTATATGTTATGATGGAAAATGAAAGGCATGAGATAAACTTGAGGTTAAAATATGTTATGATTATTTTTGAAGATTTTATCTCATTTTGGGTAATGTTTTAAGAATTATATAGTTTTGGAAAAAGGAAAACATGCAGACCGTGTGACAACCCGTTGCGTCGGACAAAGCTGTGGGAATCGAACCCACAACCAAAGTGTGACTGGTATTTATCACCTACCACTGGACTACATGAAGTCCCTGGTTAGTTTCGCTAAATATTTTTAGTTATATGATTTTAGGAATCAAGAGTAAGTTTATTTTGGGTTATCTATGGAAATGATTAACCTATCATGGAGGATATGTGATTAGGTTAATTACTTTTAAATATGAGACTTTAAGAGAAACTAATGTTATTTGGAGATAAATGTTAATTTTTACCTTGGAAGACTATGTGATTAAATCCTTCAAATATTTGGGTTTCAATCATAGTTTGGTTTACTTTGAATAATTTTATGGACAATTGTTTATCGAATGGTCTTCATTGAACTTTGGGTTTTTTTGGACAAATTTTAGTGATTAGGAATAGATTTTTTTTATAAAGGATTGTCCTTTTTGGGTATTATCTGATCTCGTACAAACAGTTTTGGTTTTGGTTTTTTTCTAAAGACATGGGAAATATATAGTTCTCTTTTGTGGATTAGGTGATTCTCTAGAAGTTGATTATAGTAATCTTAATATGAACAAGTCTTCCAAAGTACTCATCATTTGGGGAAAGTATGAGTTTGTGTAAGAAATATAGTAAAAGTTGAAAGTCAACATGACAATTAAGTATGTTTCCTTAAGATAAAAAATAAATTCCTCAATGAAAAGTAACTTAAAACAAAAATGTTTTCTATTAACTTTTCCTACTGGGGAATCGAATACCGTTTAACCCACCACAAGTTTGTGATTTTCTTGTGGTTAACTTTCTCCTAAACATGTTTTCTATCACTCTCCCTCAGAACATGACCCTTTGTTTTTTCTTCCATATCTATGTTTTCCTACATGGAATACCATTATGGGTTAACTCGGGTGACCTTTTTACTTCGCTTTCTTTAATTTAAAGTGATAGTTTACTGAATCTTGTTCTGATGTGGGACTTTCAGTGAAGTTTCCAAGTCCAATTTTAAAATTGTGAGGACGCAATTCCCAAAAGGGGGGAAGGATGTAACATCCCAGGGAAATAAAGAATATTACTTTTTTATATTTATCCCTATTTTTGAATAAAAGGTTAATATTAATTTAAAGCGAACGCTATGCTCGATGGCTTACCCAATACGCAACAACGAGTTCCTTTGAAATCTTATGTTGCACTCTAATAATAAAATAATTTTATTTTAAATGGTAGTTAACACCTAGCCATTGTAATGACGGGAATGAACAGAACTAACTACAAAATGATTATATATTTTTTTCAAATATTTTTACTTTTTACAATAAATTTTAGATGATTAAAAATGCGAATGAATCCAATTTTAAGCGTAAACATTCTAATATTCTTTAAAAGGTCGATTAACCGCCTTTTGATGGCGAACCTCTTTTAAATCCACTCTATGAAAATTTTATATGTTATATTTGACAAAATAAAATTTGTTTTTAGAATCGGGATATCAAAATTTACTTTGTATAAATTTTTGATATTTTTCCGATAAAGTTCATTTTTTTAATGAATAGTGTAAAATGATGTATTTTAATTCAAAAACTCCTTTTAATATTATTTATTTATATGGATAGATTATATTTTTAATTGGGTTTAAAGTGTAGTTAGAATATATTTTTACCATTTAATCCAATGGTGGTCATCGGAATTAATTTCACTTTGAAATTGAACTTAAACTAGTGTCAATCATTTAATAGATATTGTTTCTCAAAAACACGCTATTTGTTTTGACAGCGGGAATGAATTATTAAATTAATTAATGCAACTTATATATTTTGAATTTTTTAAAATAGACATCATTTTTGAATTCGGAATATCAAATATATCTTAGGGTGAATTTTTGGTATTTTTCTGAAAAACATCAATTTTTGATGAATAGTGAAACCACTAAGTGGTAGTTAAAGAAACTAATTTTTCGTTTAAATGAAACTTTACCACTTCTATGATTTGATTTTCAAAAATCTGACATACATGATTAACATTAGAAAGTAAAATGTTGTTCAATGAGATTAAAATAATTTTTTTGATGAATAGTAACTTTTAAGTTTTATTAATCGCGATTCAAGGTAATTAGTGTAATTTAAGGTAAAGATAATGTTATAATAATATGAAATGACCTTGACACATGTCCTACACATATTTTATGAGTCATGACCGACCAAGAAAATCCATGGGTCAACTTGGGGACCCCATGGAGTCACTTTGGTTGGAAAATGACATTAATAACTTTTTATTTAAAGTTAAAATTAAAATGTCACAAACATGTATTGTTTTACTAAAACAATTTTTACATGGGGTTATACAAGTCATATTTTTTACTATAAATATTAATTATAAATATAAAAAGATTTCCTACATCATGATAGTTTTTTTATAATTTTTATACATTAAATAAATTAATTTATTTATGACACTGTGATGATGCAGTGATTACCTCATTATTTAACGATTTAAATAAAATGAAGAGATAATGTAAAATATAAGACCTAAACTTATCAAAAACCTATTGTATGGGTGGATTTCTAACTCTTATCACCTTATCCTAGAAATATATAATTTTGGGACCTTTAAAATCTGAAAAGCATTTTATAATAAAGTAATATTTTATAACATTCCAAGAGTGCCCCTCCTCTTCTTTTATAAAAGGCCCCCACCTATACCACCTTACCCACACATCTCAAGCCTTTGGCTCGGACAAACCCTACCCATTTCATCTCTCCACATACCTCTCTTCATCATTTAAGCCTCACCTTTGGAATAATTATCTTCAAGAAACCCTTTTGGTTCAAACCAAGAGGAGTTACCCGATTTAAAGGTAAAGTCTTCCCTAGTGTTATTTTGTTTTATTTGGCTTATCCAACCCCCTAAAAAAAAATATTACTTTATTTTGTAACAAATACAGTATATTCAATATGATTGTATGTTTTTATAATAAGGATTCGAGCTACACTTACACACACATCTGTCTAATGGTTAAGGAACATATTGTTTCTGTGGATGGCGAATTACTGCCTCACGAAACGATTATTGTTCAATATTCTTTTAACACCTTTAAAGGTGTCCATTATGATGTAACTGTATTTTATATATGATATATCTGGTATTTATGTTTTCTATATGCTTCTGTATTTTATATTTAAAACATACCTTTATTATTTTCATGTTGTGTAAATGCGATAATTTCATATGAGGAAGTGTGGACTACGCCCCCCTCAAGTGATGTGACTCGTTCATGCAATACATGGAATGTATAAAGAATTAAATTAATGAACATATGTGACCTATATAACATATATATTATACTGTGATTATAATATATATATATATCATTTATTTTAAATTCCATTAATATGACAAAAAAATGAAAGTAGCGTTCATGCGTGCGTACGGCCTACCGTCTCCATGAACGGTGCTTTTCATTTTTTATCTCCAAATGTTATGGAATAGTATAAAATGAATATTTACTGGATATATATGATATTTTAATCATTAATACTATTCTGGAAATTATTTACTTATAACTACATGGGCAATCATTTTCAAACAAGTTCATTTTTGACTCATGTACCAAACATCGGCAAAAACGTCTGATATGAACTAACATTATTAAACAATTATTATAACATTATAATATGTGATATTAAATGAATAATAATCTTTAAATGAGTTACTTAGGCAATTATAAATTGACCAAAGTTTATTATTCAGTAATATAAAGAAATGAACAAGACAAGTCGGACTTGAGGTAAGGGATCCTACCCCTCTCTTTCTTTTTAAGTACACTCTTTTATGTCATTCCTTTTAAGATCATCTTTATTATGATTGGTATGTTATTTTATATTACTCTTACCGTAATTTTTATTTTCATATGATGAGAGACCCTATTTTCTCTCATCAATCCATTTGTAATTTTTGAGTGGCGCCGTTGGGCTGCCGAATTTTCATAAGAGATCCAACCTCTCTCTTTCTTTTCAAGTACTCTCTTTTATGTCATTTATTTTATGCTACATGTTATTATGTTGGAGGATGTTATTTTATATTACTATTGATTTACTTTTTATGTTCATGTGATGAGAGACCCTATTTGATCTCGTAAATCCATTTTCAGAAGTTTTAAGTGGCGCTGTTAGGCTGCCGAGTTTTCGTAAAGGATTTTTCATCTCACTTTTATTCCCATGACATTTATGCTACGTTTTCCACCATTTCCTTTGATTGGTGTACGTACTGCCCATTATTATACTCTTTTTGTAGTATAATTTCAATTATGGGTATTTAAATCTTCATTGTATGACCCTTCTTCCATGGGGTGTACGTTTCAAAAGTTACCCAAGTCGGTAAGGGAACCTTTCACCCTCCTCTTTTTAAAAGACTTCTTTTGTTATGTCTTTTAATTCACAAACTATTATGTTGGGATATGTTCTTATATATCCTTATTGATGTAAATTTTATGTCCAAGTGATGATATAACATTTTTTCTTTCATCAACTCATTTTTTGAATTTTAAAGTGACGTCGTTAGGCTGTCGAATTGCTGTAAGGGAACTTCTTAACCCACTTTAAATTCTTTGGGTTAAACCTCTACTTCTTTATTTTATTATGCCAAGGTTATGTGTGGAATATCTATTGTGTAATTTCCACAAACATTTGCGTGGATATACTATTTCTACACATAATCATCTCATTGATAAATTCTTACATCATTTAGACGAACTTGTATCGGAAATCATAACTCAATCTCATTTCATTGAGTTAAATATCTATGTAAGTGGTTTTGTTTTTCCAAGATTATGTGTGAATGACCTCTGATTGTTTTACACTTAATATCCACTTATATTTTGTGTATTCATATTTTTCACACATAATCATGTAATTGATTTATCCTTAGTCTAAGGATACCAACTTTGTAAAGGACTTCGTCTCAATCTTCTTTCATTGAGGCATGTTTTGTTTTATACACAACTTTATTTTATATGGTGTATAAACCCCTTTGACTTCTAATTTTATTCGAAAGGAATATTTTCTATACGAATCATTTTACTAAATGATAAAAAGTATGTTTCTTTTTAACGTATGAGGTGACAATGACCTTTCTGCCGCCGCGAGTATTATTTGATCTTTGGCTTCCTCAACAAGCCGTTATATTTTTTAAAAGTAAATAAATACCATATACTATTTTATGTATTTTGGTATTGAAAATGGTTTTGATAATGGATTTGTTATGTCAATATATTTAAGTGATATATTTTTCTTGAAATGTGGAAATTTTTTCTTTCCTTCATAGTTGTTTTCTGTGTTATGATTTTATAATGGTACTTGGACATTTGACGGGTGGTTACGTGATAAACCATATGACGGGTGGTGTCGTGAATACCAGGATGGGTGGTTATGTTATAACCTCTAATGAATTACATTGAACATATATAGGTATTATGTATCTATTTTGACCTAAAATAAATTAAAATAAAATAACTTATTATTTAAATAAAAAGTTCGTTTTAAATAATAACGTAGTGTTTTTCGCTATTCATCAAAAATTTAAATTTTCCAGAAAAATACCAAAAATTCACCCTAAGATAATTTTGATATTCCAAATCTAAAAATGAACTCCATTTTGAAAAATAAAATTTATACAATTTAAAAAAGTGGGAATTAGTATTCATAACGTCTAGTTTGATATGTCGTGGTGTGTTAAAACTCTAAGTTGCGTACAACGCAAGCTACTACATTATTCAAAGGGAAACATATTAGGGAATATTGGGGTGTTACATTCTCCCCTCCTTCAAAAAATTTCACCCTTGAAATTTCTAGAATATTACTGCATAAAATGATTTGGGTGGTTCTTTATCATAAGTTCCTTGAGTTCCTGTGTTGCCTCTTCCATCTTATGGTTTCTCCATATAACTTTTACCAGACGATTCTTATGGTTTCTCAGCACCTGTTCTCTGGTATCAAGAATTCTGATAGGCTCTTTGCAATAAGATAGGTCAGGTTCTAGTTCATTTTCATCATAGGTGAGTACATGCGTTGGGTCGGGCATATATTTTCTCAACAGTGATACGTGGAACACATCATGAACTTTGGAGAGATTTAGAGGCATTTATAAATGATAAGATACAACTCCAATTAATTCTAGAATTTCAAAAGGTCTGATATACCCGGGACTCAGTTTACCCTTCTTACCAAATCGTGTAACACCCTTCCATGGAGATACCTTTAAGAAAACATGATCTCTTACTTGAAATTCCAAATCCTTCCTCCGATTATCGGCATAGCTATTTTGTCTACTTTGAGAAACATTGATGTGGGTTTAGATAATCTTCACATTTTACATTGTTTCCTCAACATCTTCTGGGCCTACGAGTTTTCTTTCACCAACATAATCCCAACAAGTTGGTGTGCGACATCCCTTTACATATAACGCATCATATGGTGCAATATGAATACTTGAATGGAATCTATTGTTATAGGAAAATTCTACCATAGGTAAATACTGATCTTTCATACCTATAAATTCAAGTGAGAAAGATCTCAACATGTCTTATAAGGTTTGAATAGTCCATTCTGATTGTCCATCAGTTTAAGGGTGGTAGGAAATTCTCAAACAAAGTTCAGTATCCAAGGAATTCTGAAGACTTTTCCAGAATCTAGATGTAAAACAAGGATTGCGATCACATAAAATTTATAGGGGTACACCATGGAGTCTTACAACATCATTAATATATTGTCTTTCTAGACGTTAAAGTGGTAAATCTTATCTTATAGAAATAAAATGTGTTGACTTGGTAAGACGATCAACAATTACCCATATTGCATCATTCCTTCTAGGAGTCTTTGGTATCCCCATGAAAAAGTCCATCGTAATGTTATCCCATTTCTAATCAGGTATGGGAAGAGGTTGCATGACTCCACCAGGATATTGCCTTCTAGATTTCACTTATTAAAAAACCATACATCTTGACACAAAATCAGAAATATCCCTCTTCATGTTGTCCCACAAAAAATGTTCCTTCAAATATCTATACATCTTGGTGCTCCCAGGGTGTATAGTGAAATTGGAGCTATGAGTATCAACCAACAATTACCTTTTTAGAATAGGTGTGTTAGGAACACAATGCCTCTTCCCAAATATCAAAATTCCATCTTCATATATGAAGTCAGTCAATCTCACATCATTCACAGCTTCAATCTTCTTTTAAAACTCTTCATCATCGGTCTGATAACTCTTTATCCTTCCTAGTAAATAAGGTTTGGAAACCATTTGAAGAAGTATTGATGTTTCACCTTCCATGGTTATTCCCATATCTATCTTTACTAGATCCATGAACATAGGATCAATTTCAACTCTCATATTGTTCAAAACCCCATAATCCTTTCTCCTCAAAGCATCTTCCACCTTATTTTCCTTCCTCATGAGGTAGTGTATAGTGCAATCATAATCTTTGAGTAGTTCAAACCATCGTCTTTGCCTCATGTTGAGTTCTTTCTATGAGAAAATATACTTCAAACTCTTGTAATCAGTATATATCTCACATTTTCACCATATATATAGTGACTACATGTCTTCAAAGAAAATATTACAGATGCTAACTCAATATCATGAGTGGGATAGTTCGGTTCATGAATTTTTAGTTTTCATAATGCAGAGGCAATAACTATATCGTTTTTCATAAGGACATAACCAAGTCCTTTCATTGAAGCATCACTATAAATAACAAACTCATCATTCCCCGATGGTAGAGTCAATATAGGAGCATTGACTAATCTTCTCTTCAATTCGTCGAAACATTCTTCACATTATTTTGTCCAAACAAATTTATCCTCTTTACGTGTGATCTTGGTTAATAGGTTTTCCAATCAGGAAAAATTCTAGACAAAGTGCCGATAATAACCTATTAAACCAATATAAATGTGTACCTCAGTTATACTCGTCAGTGCTGGCCATTCGTGTATTGCTCTTGTCTTAGAAGGATCAAAAGATATTCCATCCTTATAGATAATATGGTCAATAAAATAAATCTCCTGAAGTTATAATTCACACTTGCTAAACTTCTCATATAATTCATTTCTTCTAAGAGTCTTTAGAATAATGCGTAAGTTATTTTCATGATCTTCATAGCTTATAAAGTATACAAATATATCATCAATAAATGCCACTACAAAGTCATTAAGATATTTCTTGAAAAATCTATTCATTAGATCCATGAAAACATAGGGTGTACTAGTCAGTCCAAAAGGCATTACTATAAACTCATAATGCATGTACCTGGTTTGAAATGTTGTCTTTAGAATGTATTCCTTCTTCACGGACAATTGATGATATCCATATTGAAGATCAATCTTTGAAAAATATTTAGCTCTATGAATTTAATAAAATAAATCATCAATGTGAAGTAGGGGATACTTGTTCTTTACTATTACAGCATTGATCTCAATGTAGTCAATGCACAACTTCATAGATCTATCTTTTTTCTTAACAAAAATAATAGGGGATCCCCATGGAGAAACACTAGGGTGAATAAATACTATATTACTCAATTCCTCTAGTTGTTTATTTAGTTCTACTAATTCTATATTGTCCATTCTATAAGGGGTCTTCGATATGGGCCTTTAACCAAGAATTAAATCAATGGAAAACTCGATTTCTTGTTCTGGAGGATGTCCAGATAAATCCTCTGGAAACATATCAACATATTCTTTCACGATAGGTACGTCCTCTATTTTAACATTCCTTTCCTCACCCATAGTTATTTTATTCTATTTCTCCTAGATAATTGAATTTAGCAGAGCTACTTGGGGTGGATCTAGATAAGAATCAGATGGTAAAATAATGTACTCTTTATCATCATCAAAAATTGTAACCTCCTTCTTCTTACAATAAATTTTCACATCATGGTCTTAAAGCCAATCCATACTAAGGATTATATCAAATGAAATCATGGGTATGATGATGAGATCAGCAAATAAAGATAATTTATATTCCTGAATGGGAAATGATTTAAAAAAAATTATTGCCATGATACTTCCCTTAAGAGTTTTGACTGGAAACTCCCTTGTTAAATCAAATTGGAAATATCTAATTTTATTAGTAAACTGGGAAGATATGAAATAATGTGATGATCCATAATCAAATAAAGCATTGGTTAAACTTGATAAAACCATTAAATTACCTTCCACCACATCTTTCGGAGCTTCAACCTCAGCAGTAGTGATTGCATAAGCTTGGCCTTGATCCCTTGGCCTTTTTTGAGGAAAGTTTTTCTAACGCTTAGGAAATTAACTTGCATAATGTAACATTTCTTTACAACTATAGCATTCAACATTGACAGCATCTTTATTTCTCTTGAAATCACGAGCTTTGTGGCCTTTTTCACCACACATGTAACAGACTCCCATTTCCTTCAAGAAAGTACCAAGGTGATTCTTCCCGCATTTACTGAAGGATGGGTATTAAACTTTTCCCTTCTTCCTCTTATTTCCATTTCCATAGTGTTCAACAGATCTCTTCTTCTCTTGATTTTATTAAAATTCGTAAGGCTTAGAGAATTCTTTTTATATATTGATAGCACATTAGACAATATCTTTGTACGATGAGAAGGATTGTGAGACTAATTCTCGACGGAGAAATGGTTTTAACCCATCAAAGAATCGATCAATCTAACCCCTTAGGTTACATATATAATTTTCTTCATGCCTTGATAACCTTGTAAAAGTTAGCCTCGTACTTTGCAACATTATCATCCTTATTTTTCCTCAGACTCAAAAATTGTCTTTCCATATCCGCTCGATTGTCACGAGGAAAGTATTTTTCTAAGAAAATCTCTTTAAACTCCCTACATTCCTTGTTTGATACTTCTTTATCTTCCTTTTTTTTGGATTAATGACCACCATTGATCTTCATCTCCTGTGAGGCGATAAACTACCATGACAACTTTTTCCCTTTCGCTACTCCCCAAAGCATGAAATATTTTCTCTAAGGAACTTATCCATTACTCAGCTACCAATGGATTTTCACTCCCATTGAATGTTGGTGGTTGTTTCTTTATGAAGTGGTCTAACATTTATCCTCCATGTTGTGGATTAGGGTACTCCATACAAGCATATGAGCCTCATCCCAGTTAGTGAGGACTTCTTAAGTGCATCCAGGTGACCCATGATCAAATCCAGGCGGAGGCATAATTTCTGGTAATGTAGTAGTATTGTAGCAGGTAATGTAGTAGGTACTATAGCAGGAACTGTAGCAGGAACTGTAGCAGCCGCAAATATGCCCTTGTTTGGGCCTTCGGGCCACCTATTTGGTCCCTGAGTCCTTTAAGGCCTTAGGGCCACCCATGCCTTTGGGTCAGTAAGGCCTTCAGGACACCTCAAGGTCTTCAGGCCACCTTTAGTCAGATGTAAACCAGAAAACCTACAAGGAACAAGCTCCATAAGGAGGATAATTAAGGATCTTTCACCATAGCAGAAGCTTAACTGATTGTAATAATGAGAGGGTATAGAACCTTCCATCGGGACAAGCCTATGCATGCATGGGAAAGCCTAGATTAATAGTCATGCGAAGGTGGAGATCTGATTTCACAATGAAGATTCTTGGTAGGATCAGTTCCAAATAGTTAGTTTATGTTGTATATATTGTTTGAAGCCTACGGGAAATGATTTCTATAAGGCCTACGGGCCATGTAATACTTATGCCTATGGGCCTTGTAAGGGTTCCACCTAACCCCTTGAAAGGTGGATTATCAAAATCAATAAAAAAATGAAGGCCTTCAGGGCCATTGGAGGGTACTCCATATGGGTAAGTTTATTATTCATAACCTGAGTGAGTTGTCCCAATATGGTGATAAGTTGATCAGCACCAGTTGCATCACCAGCTCCACTATAATTATCTTCAGTAGGAGTTCAATCCCTAAATGGATTATGTGCATTGATACGGTTTTTATTCCTTCCACTATGCGCCATTTATAAAAAATGGCATACACTATATTAGTTTATGAATCGAAATACATAATTCAAAACTTGTAAAAAACTTAACATAAATTGAACAGTTTATGGATATAATTCATAATCAAAAAAATGTTTTCTTTAAGGAGGTATATACTCATAAATCCTTCATAATGGCTTGTAATGAAAATGTTAATTATTCTAAGCATATCCCCCTAAATATTCGGAACCAAGAGTGCAGCAAGGCCCGTTGTCATGTACCATAATAGCACGGGTCAAGTCTGAAACTCCTTGTCGGAGTTTTCACAGCTAGGTACATCTCTGCCAGAGCCGCCTCTAACTGCTCATATCCAGATAAGGATGTATTTCTTAGAAAACTCACAAAATATCTATATTACCAAAATATTAGGAAGTTATTCTATACTAATAATCAAAGTCTATCTTAGAGTAATGTTCTCTAATCATATTTTTTCTAAATCTAGCTTCCAAGGTTTGTACTAAACTTCCTCTGATACCAACTATAATGCCCCAACCTCAGTTACCCAGAGTCGGTTCATTATTACATAACATTGGCCTGATCACAAGGGATCAAATATCGAAAGACCGATCAGTTCAGTATCCTTGGAAGTACTAGATACATTCATAAGTTTTACATTACATTATAAAATGAAAAACAACAACAAAATTGTTTATATTGACCACATTCATATCCCTTAGACTATCCCTGTAGTTCAGTCATAATATAGTTCTTCACATCCTATGAAAAATAAAACATAGAAAGGGGTGAGCTCAGAGGCTCAGTAAGGATAACAATATAGCAGAAACTTTCATAAATAAGCATAAACATTTAAGGCAATGTGTAAGACTAAAACACAAGCCTTTTAAAATTAAACTTCATCATAATATGGAAAAGATAAATCAAATAATTTCATTTACTTATTCACATGGATATTCTACTGGTAAAATAATCACATGTAATATCAATAGACAATTTCATAATGATGGAATGCATAATGCCAAACTTCATAACCACATAGTCAAGGCCACGTGACAAGAATAAAAATAAGATTTTGTCAAGGACTTGTGCCTAGACACTATTTTGTCTCATGATACCTACCGATGCATCAAGGAGCTATAGCGGGATCCACCTTTCACTTAATAATTCCAATGCATTCCTCATATGAAAAGGTTTAAACATAACATAAACATTCGTATTAAAACTAGCATTCGAAATGTCAATACTTTATCCATAAACCATTAATGGTACAAAAATAACACATCCACAGTCAAACATATCACAAAACCTTCAATACAATATGGAAGATTTTTATCATAATAAATCAACTTCATACAAGATTAAAATCCATCAAAGGATGTTGACATAGATGAAATGAAAACTATTTGAAAGAAATACATCTTTCTATTTTGAAACCATTTAAAAGTCACATAATTAAAACAAAAAATATTTATTTTGAAAATATTCTTATAAGCTTGTGTGGGAAGCTTAGATGATGTTATAACATTGGAAAATATATGCACCCACCGTATAAGTTAAAAAGGACATTATTACCTTAATTTTATCGAAAAGGTCATAAAGTACCTTGTTTGGAAAACGACAGAAAGATTCCTTTAAAAACATATATGGTAAAATAAAGGTATAAATGACTTTAACCCACAATCTAGTAAATAGTAACCATGTTTTGAATTATATTTTTAATAAAATACGGATGTGGATGATAAAGAGGTCCCAATAGATACTTATGTATTAATAACATTAGATAAGTAAAGAGATTGTAGAATTAACCCTTACCTTGTACATTTCCTTGGTCGAGGGTAACTTAACCTCCTATGTAATAGTTAAATAATTATTATTAAATTATAAAAGAATCATATACATAAATATGATATCATATATTATCTTCTAATATTTCCTTATTAACAATATTTTAATAGTATCATCGTTTCGGGTGTTAACCGATTCGTTTTCCTCGATATGATTGGTTACATAATCCATGTTTGTTATGAATAGGATGTATTTTATTAAAATAAAGAATGATATTAAGTTCTTAAACATTCTTTTTTATCATAACATGAAAATTATTCTTGAATGATTATGATGGGGAATGAATCTCATCGCGTTCGTGGAGACGGTAATCCATATGTACGTACGCGCGACAATATCATTATATTGATGGTGAAATCGTATGTAATTTGATGGTATATCATATATAAAGAATCATTAACATGTTAAATTTGTTATTTACATTAGTTATACTCATTATTATACCCATCCAAATAATGAAGTGTTTGAATAATAAACTACACTGCGACATGGAGACTGTAAGCCATATGTACGCACTTATGGTGACTTTGTAATTTATAGGATGGATAGAATAATGAATATGGTTGTACAAAATTTATAATAACATCAAATTATGTAAAAGGTACTGGATTTATTATTTTGGTATGGAAACAACAGAGAAATAGGAAGTGGAAGAAGAATAGAACTTGAAAGAGGGTGGTGAAATTATTACCTCTTCTTCAGGTGTTTCCTTTGGAGTTTATCAAGAGGGGTTATTAGGTTGGATTTCTGAACAAAGTAAGGACTCTATATTGATTTGAGGGAATTAAGGAAGATATTTGGGTAGGGTTTGGCCCAGCCAAATGGCTTTGGAGGTGTGAAATTAAGAGAAGGGAAAGTATACTTTTATAAGAGAGGTGAGGGTCACTTTAGAAAAAGCTTGAAATATTATTTTATAATAAAATAATTTTCGGTTTCTAATGGATCATAAATGATTTATTTCAAGGATAAGGTGGGTATGGGTAGAAAACCTCTCAAAAAATAGGTTTTAGATAGGTTTAAGTCACCATATTAATCTTATCTTTTAGATTTAACACTTAGTTAAATAGTTTTACATTCACCATGTCTCTTTGTATTTTTATATTATATGGTTACTAAAATTACTATAACAAGCCAAGTGAACCCCAAGTTGTTAAAAATTAATATATATAACCTTATATTAGTCCTTTTTTCCAAACCTTAGAGTTTTAGGAATATTATATCAATTAAAAATATAGTATTTGTTTTAAAAACTCAATTATGTTAATTTTGACACTATTTAGTATTTTATTTTTTTGAAAGCCATAACAACTTTATCACTTCTAATAAAATTTGTTTAATAAACCCTAACATGTCAAATTGACTCAAAAAATAGTAGAATTCATCAGAAGTCTCAATTTACATTTATTTGGATATTTATAATATCAATTATTTTAATATTTCATTAATAAGGTAATTGCTGCATCATCATCGTGTCAAAAATAAACTAAATTATTTAATGTCAAAAAATTATAAATAAAAAACCATTATGTAGGAAATATTTTTAGATTTTTAATGAATATTTATATTCGAATTTATATTTTGTGTAACCCTATATTAAAAATGGTTTTCTTATTAAACTTTGAATTTAACACTTTTAACTCTTCTTCAAATAAAATAATAATAAATGTACTAATCTAATCCAAGTGGACCAAAATGATCATATTTTATTCCTTAGGTTTTTTTTGTTGAATTAAACATATCCAATATAATTAGGGCATGTGTTAGGGTAATTATAATATCATTTTACATTTAATTACCCTATTTACTTTTAATCTTGGTAAATAAAAGTCAAAAGTTACTATTCACCAAAAATTATTTTCATCTTATTGAACCACATTTTACTTACTGATATTAACTGTTTTTTTTTGTATTTTTTAAATTCTACTCACATAAGTGGTAAAATTATGTTTTATGCCAATTTTCAAATGATCCTAGAAGGTGGGTAAAAGACATTAAAAATTCAATAAAATTTTTTATATCTAAACTTATTATAAAATGAATCCAATGAATTAAATTGAACATATATAGGTATTATGTATCTATTTTTACCTAAAATAAATTAAAATAAAATATCTAATTATTTAAATGAAAAGCCAGTTTTAAACAATAATGCAGTGTTTTTCACTATTCATCAAAAATTGAATGTTTTTATAAAAATACCAGAAATTCACCCTAAGCTAATTTTGATATTCCGAATAAAAAAATGAAGTCTATTTTGAAAAATAAAATTTATAAAACTTCAAAAAATTGGTATTACTATTCATTGTGGCTAGTTTGATTAGTCGTGGTGTGTTAAAACTCCAAGTTGCATATGACGCAGGCTACTACATTATTCAAAGGGAAACGTACTGTGGAAGCTTGGGGTGTTACATTAAAAATAACATTCTATTCCAACTTTTTAAGAAATTCAAGAAACACATTATTCAAAAAATGTTAAAATGATTCATTTTAAAATTTGTCTTGAAAGTAAAATATAGTATAACATTAACAATTCAAGTCATTTAAAAATAGGTAAATACTTCAATAAAATAATTTTGATAATATGTATATAAAAGAAAAATATTTACGACTAAAAGAGAGAAATAAAGTTTATTTGGAATAAAAATATTTTTTTGTCTTTGAGTACCAAAAAGGGGCAAGGATGGAAGAAAGACACAAGAACCCTAGAAATAATGAGAGGAGAATATAATATATTGGGATTAAGAATATAAATGGAATATGCTTCTTATAATGTATATTTTAACATGAACAATCCCGAAAAAGAGTGGGATTGTAAAATAAACCTTTACCGATTTAATAACATTTGAATCAAAACCCTTAATATAGAAAACAAATAGAAAAATAAAACACTGTGAATAAAGATTAATTCATTATATAATATGTCAAATTTTCAATACATTCCATATACTATAATTTATTTGTATAATATAAAATAAGCGTCAATGGAGTGGAATTAAGAAAAATCATTTCCTTGGATTCCTACTTTTCCACAAGAATTATATTCTCATAAATAATCAATTAAAAAATATTGCATACATGATTGAGAAACTTTTTTAATTATATTTCTTTATTTTTGGTTCTTTTTTAATGATTTTGAATCCAGTAATTGTATTTTTCTTCTTTACATTAACCATTTGATGTTCTTCAATCAATTTACCCAAAATTACTTCATTATATTGATCATGGTAACATTTGTTATGAAATAGATCCATAATATCCATAAATTTAATAATTTATTGAATATAAATTTTTCATTATATATATTTTTAGAATCATCCATCCATTGTGATAATATAATCAAAAATAACATGTCTTCATTGATGTGGTATCCCACATGTATGTACAAACAACGTTATCTTTCTCCAATGTATGGAAGGGTAAGAAGGTAGAATATATATTATATTTAAAGATTAATAATAATGTAATAAATAACATACATATTCATTAATTATTCCATTATAACCATCCAATTAAAGTTTTTATGTAAAATGAATAATATCACTACATGAAGATGGTATGTCGTACATAAAATAAGAGATGTTTTCATTTTATATAGGATGAAAGTGAGATAAAAGAATGGATGTTACATTAACATAAAAAATATTTGTATGGCTAATATATCGTTATAATTTTTTTATGGTTATTGAATATTTTCAATACTTTTAAAAAGAAAGGAACTTGAAAAAGTTCGATAAGAACCAGTACCTTTTCTTTTGGAAACCTCCACTGGTTTACACATTAAGCCTTCATGAAGTGGTGATTTAGTTAGAAAATTTCCTATAGGTTTCGGGAGGGATGCTGGAAGGGTAGTTTTGTAGTTATGTGTTGAGTTAAGTGGCCCATATAGTGTAAATAATTGAGGATATATGGCTCATTTCTATAAGTGAGGTGGATGGAAAACTTGTAAATACTTGAAACATTATTAAATAATATATGTATTATTCAAGTCAAGTTTCTGAAAATTATCATAAAATTGATAATGATATGTATGTTTTTGAAATATAACCAATCAATTATATCAAATCTTTTTTTTCTTGAATCCTTAACCCTTTATTTTGTTTCCTTTTTTACTCACTTTACCCTTAACCGAATTCATAAATATTTACAATGGTTACTATTAATTATGTCCTAAAATTAATTTGGCCTTATTACATAATATTGATTAAAATGATTATAAATATTGAATCCACTTTTATAAATATATGGTCTATAATTGGTAAAATTTACTTTTAGTATATTTTCATAAAACACAATGCAAACCACTTTTAGAAAATTGCTTGTATTTTACATAAAATTTATTTTACAAAACAAATTTAGAACAATTTTTATTAAAATGTAATTATATGAATTAAGTTATATAAATGGGGAATTATTTTTATTAAAAAACAAAGATTAAAGTAACCTTTTTAATACTTTATTAAGATAGAAAAACAAAAAAAATAATTTGAATTAGAACATTACTTAGATTTCCAAAAATGATAGGAAAATATACCTAAGATGAAAATTATCTTTTAAGAATAATTATTATACTAAATGGATATAAATTTGGTCTAGATATATTTTTCTTGAACATTAAAACTATTATTATTTCATTATAATCTTATAAAATAGGTATTATTTTAAAAATTGGTATTTTCCACTATTCACCCAAAAAATAAACTATTTTAAAAAAACTCAAAAATTCACTCTAATATAATTTTAACATGGAGAATTCAAAAATGAAATTAATTTCCTAAATTTAAATTAAAATAATTTAAAATTTGGGTTATAGTCACATTCATGAATAAATCTATGTGTTTTTTAGAAAAGTGGTGACATGAATCGGTCACCCAGTTCATGCCCTAGAAAGAATTTATTAAAAAGACAAAGATTATAGTAAAATCACAAGGTGTAAAAAATTTACACCAACATGGAATTGAAAGGGGTGTAGTTGAATGTTCTAAGATAAAACTGACCAAAGACAAGGGTTTTAAACAACAAGACCCTACCAAAGGAACAAGCCCATTTAAAAGTTGTAATTATGCAGACATACCCAGCCTCGAAGGAAGTGGAAATGTGTGGGAAACATTTTGGAAGAAGTCTACCCAACTAAATTTCATGCACTATTTGATGAAACAGTAAATCTGAAAATATGAGAAAAATGGAGATCATGCTAGTGGAAATTGTATTATAATATGTCTATACAGTAGCTTGTCGACCATAGCATGCCTTCCTAATCTTCAAAACTAAAAAAATCCTAAAGAACATATGTGCTTCAAGAAAGTAGTGAAATAACTAAATATAGAAATAAATTATGAAATCCACATAATATACAAGTCTAGGATTTTGTCATAGGATCTATGAAACCAATCCAATATTTCATTGTCTTTAACACTGAAACATCCAGAAAACATCTTGAGGAAACTGATACAAGTCAGTTAGAGGAAAATAACAAAAATTTATTCCCATAGAAAATAACTGAAAAATAAAAATCCAATAGGGAATAAAAAATAAAGGAAATCCAACTTCCAAATTTCCTTAACATGGTTGGGAGGAATCAATTCAAGAAAAAAACTAGTGACATCCAAAAAATTGATTCATTTCCATATAATGGATTTGATGTTGAAATTTGGGTCCTTCTTAAACTCCTCTACAAATTTTATAAACATACTTTTTTTAATATTTGGGTAAGTATCAGTAGTCATATCACCATTTTTGTATTATCAAAAGGTAGTTAAATAATTCTCTACCATCCAATAATCAAGATCCTTCGAAAATCCCAATTTCTCTTTTATTTGGTAAGTATCCATAAAATCAAGATCATTTTCAGTAATAAATATAATTTTACTCTATTATAGTTTCATTATAAGGAATAGTTTCCTTATTATAATTGAATTTTAGTTGTCACATAATGAGATAGGTCTATTTCAATTAAAGGGAGATAAATATATCCTCTCAATAACTAAAAATAGAAAAACCATTTATTTGATTATTTGATCAATTTCATATTACTTGTGATTAACCTAATGTATCATACTTCTCAACGATTATATAACATCACATTTTGAAACAATAAATAAATGTACACAATTAATGATTTAAATTAATAATGTTATCAACTATAAGAACCATTTAACGCATAAAATGATATGAATGTCCAATTAAATATATAAAAACTAAAATTATTTTGGAAGTGTATTTCCTTTAAACCACCAATTATGAAGACTAATACGTGTGAAAATCTTGAGAAGAATTACCATCCTCTTATGAGAATCTATCACCAGATTTTAAAAACATAATTTTCCATTCAAATGATGTCATATAATTCATTTAAAAAATATATAATAATATTTTCTTAGAATTTATAGGTTTTCAATATAGTGTGGATCTATTATAAACTTTTTATGTGAAAAATACTCTAAGTCCATTATCATATTAATTTTACATATAAGAACACTCATCATGTGATATAATATTAATTAAAAATTATATTCTAGTAAAAAAACTAAAAAAGTTAGTTTGTTATATTCCCCCAAATTCAATACACTCCAACTTTAACTTTATCAAACTACTAACAAAATTTAATCAATAATATCTCACATGATATTTATGCTTCTAGTGAGATAAATCTTTAATAGGTTGTTCTTTGATGTTCCCCTCAATAGAAACTCTGATTATTATGAATTCTCTCCTTTGGGAAAATTACTTCAATGTGTGGTAATTATAAAGTTAATTGTCTATAAATTTATTTAACTTAGTCTCTTTTTCAAGGACCAACACTAAAATATTATCATAATACAATGTGAAAAAATCATTACAATTAAGAACCAGATTATCCTTATAAATGAATTTTATTACCTAAAGTGATTCTCTTGGTTATATCAAAAGATCTAACATACTCAAAATATTCAATAAAATCAGTGACCACTAGCTTCGTAATTCTCTTATTGCTCATTTTTTCATCCATTAAACCTAAATACATATCCCAACTCCAATTCAATATCATTATGGTCTATCTAGAGACTATCATATGTATATACCTTAATGATTGGTTCTTCAGAACCTCCATAAAATTGGATCATATCATACATACACATTGTTTACTTTAGTATATTATATATATTTTTCCAATACAACTCGCATGGGTCCTCTTGATATCTTCATACCTTTCTCAAGACATATGAAACATAAATACTAGATCATAATATAGAAAACATGATAGAACATTTCACTTATTCATAAGGTATTTTACTCATTATATAATTTTATTCTTGTGTTTGAGGACACATTTTCTTTGAAGGATATGTAAATTGTGACATTAGAAACAATCCCCTCTTTGATTTTTCTATACCAAGTCTCTTATCTACCTTGTAAATTTATATACCTTGACTTAGTCTATGTAGTATATAAGATTTATCATGATGGATCTTGACCTCTACAATGTTAATGAATTGACCTATGTATTATATATGAAATCATTTATTTCACCATGTCTTAATATATCTTAATATTGGTGTATCATTCCCCATCCTTAATATAAAATCAATAGATTCTACTACAAAAAATAACTACATTCTCATTAAATATATTATACCCATGGGGCACACATTTTTAATTTATGAAAAAAAATCTTTTATGAAATAATAAGAAATAATTATCCATGATCTAGATTATATATTCAACCCATAAATAGATATTTGTAGCTTCTATACCTTATTATCATCCATGGTAGTCAAATACAATTCAGTTTGTGTTATATAGACATCTTAAACAAGGTGCACCTTAATGAAGGTCGTCTTGACATTCATTTTCTAAATATCATAATCTTGGTAAGTTATTATGGAATGTAGGGTTTTATGAAATATTGTATAAATACATTTGAAAAGTTTTTTCATAGTATATACCTTGAATTTTCCTGAACCCTTTATCAATAAGTCATTCTTAATTTGTAATAACTTTACAATCCAACTTTAGATTCTTCTGAAATAATAATTTGATCATAAACAATTTATGTCAACTGGAGGATATACCAAATCATATACTCTATTTTAGTACATTTAATTCATTTTAGAAATCATGGATTCTTTCCTATTTATAACTTATTACATGCTTATTACTTCCTTGTAAAATATAGTTTCATCATTACTGAATAATGTGCCGCCATTCCTAATTTCTAGAAAACCATATACCTTTTCTTATACAACCTATATAGTTCTACTATGTAGTAATTTTTTCTCTATGACTACTTTTTTAACATGGATATATAGAAATTAATCATATCCAACTCTTGTGTGTCTTAATCCTAAATTTCATCAATGTTGATCTTTCTCCAACTCTCCCTTTTATAGATATGCTCCCTTTCAATAATTTTATTACATTCATAAACCACAATCCTTTTATCATATAAACGGTGTAGATAATAACCTTTTGTTTCCTTAGGATATTCTATAAATATACATTTTTTTCAACAAGTGTCTAGTTTTTTTCCAGATATAACCTTAACAAACCATTCTCATCACTCAAAATGGATATGTTACAAAATGGTTTTTCTCCCATACCAAATCTCATATGGAATATTTTTTCCCTATTTAGTTGGAACTTGGTTTAGTATATGTTTCATGTTATATAATTTATATCCTCAAAAGTATAATGGAATCCCAATATAATTTATCATTAATATCACCATGTCCAACAAGTTGAGGTTCTACATTTTACTAACAATATTCAACTATGGTGTATAATAAGGATTGAATTAAGATAGTATCTCACACTACCTTAGATAATCAATGTAATTTCAGTTATGGTACTCTCCTCCATGGTATATGTAGAGTTTATTTATCTTCTTACAAATATATCTCTCTAATTAATACTAGGATTATTTAATTTTTACAACAAAATCAAACTTATACATAGTTTAGTCAGTGTATCTATATATAATAAATTCATCAAAAAATTTATAATGTAAGATTATCCATTACTATAATTTAATATAAACTTTCCACACACATTGGTATAAACTAATTCAGAAATAACTATAGCCCTTAAAATTTTACTAATGAGAGGAGGTCTTTTATTTTTCCATGAAAACAATTATAAAAAATATTAACTAGATTTAGTTAAAAATAATCTTGATAGCCTTATTAATATAGAATTTACAAATTATTCTCATTTACAGGACTATATAAATGATGTCAAAATTGTGTATGATATGAGTTATGTGGACTTGATTCATTCTTTATTTCTAACACATTATTTTTATATTATATCATGTGAAAATTGTTATTCAAATGTGTAATACCTTAACATATTCTATCTTTATAAAATTTAAAACTATTATTTATTAAATTGAAATAAAATATATCCATTTCTAAACTAGACATGAATATTATTATTTTGGTAACAATTGGGGAATAAGAATATTTCATTAAAAATGGATTAAATCTCATCTAAAAAACTAATATGCTAGTCTACAATATCTAGTGTATAAAATCTTACATTATTAGTAGATCTAATATCCAAATTATCTATAGTAACCATTGAAAATATACATGGATCCTATATTTAGATATAAAGTTGGGAACAAAAAACTATATATAATACCTAATTTATATAAATTTATAGGTTAGATTTGAAAACATTAAATATTGAATCTTCCCCTTGATTCTTCCCCAATGTGATGTTCTTATTTCTTTATCCCCTCACGATGAAATAAAAACACACTACATTTGACTCCTTAGACAACACCTTGATTATCCTCCACTTGGTAGGATGGTGTGAAAGAGCCTTAGACTAGGAATCATACTTTAGGAATTTTACTTCTCCCTTACACTTGTTAACCATACGGACTTGTATTTTTTTATTATTCATTTTCTCATCCTCTTCTAAAATCATAGTTAGGAGATTCAGAAGATATGTATCAATATTTTTAAAATTAAAATTCACAATAAAACTAGAGAATATCTAAGGAATGGAGGAAATCGTGTGGTATTTTCATAATTAATTAGGTATCTTAAAACCTACAATTTCTAAATGCACAATATAGCTAATCATATTGACTACATGAGGCCAGGTTGGTGAACTATCTCCCTGATTTCACATGAAAAGTTCCTTGGAGAATGAGGGCCTCTCTTGTATTTCTTTCTCCTGATAAATATCTAGGAGATGAGACAATATAGTGTATTCATCCTTATATTTTTAAATATTATGATGCTCACTATTATGTAAAATATTATTATATATTAAAAATAAAATTCATATACCATGTGTTTCTAAAAGACATAATTCTATTCTTCACTTTCCCCCATACAGGAATCATTACAAAATGGGGACTCTATCATGTAAAACATCTTCACCCAGTGTAGTAGAATGTGAAATCTCTTGTACCTACCATGAAATATAACATTAGTCTAGATACTTTCAATATAAAAAATTGATTGCAAGGATAATACCTTGGTTGAATGACTTTGCATTTTCTATAATAAAAAAATAATATTTTATTACATTATCTTAATTATTGAGTCTGATGTAATAATTTCTATTTTAAAAGTCTCCATATATTTTATCAAATCTTAAAATCTATCACTATTTGATATGAAATAACCTATTTCATCGATATCCTAATGGAAAGGATCCATATTTCATTATCATAACCACGAATATACCCATGAAATTCACTTGAATGTATTTAGGTTGACAGTCATTCCAACTAAATTAACACACAATTTTTTTATTTGTTGAGTGGAATACCCAATCCTAAAATCCCAAAATTCAATTTACTTAACACTTTAGACAAAATTTACATTTAATAAACTATATAAATTACCCTTAATACCAATTTTGTTAAATAAACCGATTATCTTTGTTATGACTCCCAAAAAATTGAATAGTTTCCCCAAATAGGGCACGACTAACAATATAAAGGATGGAAGGAGATGTTTAACTAAAAATTTTATTGATGAATTTTTTATCTCTATCCATAAATTTTCTTTACATTATACTTTACATGATAGATAATATTATGTGTATTTTATATAATTAGTTAACTATATCTGATTAAATAATTTGCATAAAATATTTTTTCTATTTTATAATGAATTAATGTTAATTCATTTACATTATGTGATTTCATTTAAAGATAAATTAAATGTTGCATCACAAAAATATATAATTATGTAAAAATTAATTTAATAAAATAAAATAATTTTTTTATAGAAATTTTCTTTTAACTATTTATTGGTTTATCGAATAGAAAATAATACAACACTTGATCCTAGTGAAATAAAAACCTAAGTTAATACATGGCTCATGTTAAAGAATTATACCTTTAAACTATATATCTACTTGTTTGTTTCCACATAGAATTGATATTTAACTATCACCAGTCATTGGTAGATCCATCCTTTATATATTCTCACTCGCTCACAGATGAGGAAAATCCAGAGTTTAGGGTTACATAAATTAATCTTGTACACACATACATGTACATAATTTTGTAGTAAGGGATGATAAACCTATCATCATATTTAATTTAATAATAAATTATCATAAAACCTTATAAAAAATAATTATATTAAATTGAAATCCAACACATACATAGGATGTTTGAGATCGTGATCATCAATAACGTGCAATTATTATACTTTCAAACATTCTAACATTCATTTCAAATCATTCTTAATTAAGATAAAAAACTCAAATTAAAAAATTTAGTATATTATTTATTAATTAAATATTTTATTTTAATTATCTATCAATATAGTCCTTGATATTATCATCCTCTATAATTTAGATAAATTAAATAAATTACTTTCAATTTGAAGTTAACTAAGTATATTACATATTTTACAATCTGCATGATGCGTACATTTCTTCTTTTAATTATAATAATTTATATAGTTTAAATATTACACAATATATATTATTATATGATATGATGTGTTAATAACACTATTTATTGTCCTTGTCATGTAATATGTTCATACATGGAATGTATGGAAACATGACATGTTGGGATATTACACCTTTTTTTTTGCATGGGTCAAGACACATAGTTTTCTTGGAATGCATAATAATATGACTTGTGTTGAATATACACGACCTGTACTATTAGTTATTCCTATGAAGTGGAATACATTTATGACTACCATCCATGTATTATATTTTCATAATAATAAGGAAAAGAATTATCAAATCATTTAGTTCCATATGACATGAAAAAAAATAACATGACATGTGCCTAGTGTTACAGACCTTAGTCACATAGTATGTACTACTAGAAAAACAATATTTAGTTTTTTTATTTAATTAATTAATTTTTATCCTTGTTTTTACTCTCATTAAATGCCTTCATCATCATATACCTTCTATGATCCATCCCAATATACATGTCTTGTATACCAAGCTATATTGCATTTAATTTATTTCTAGCCACTCGTTCTACATAACTAGGGACTTGACATGTATTCCAAATTTGTTTTCATGTGAAACCTGGAATGTAAATCCATCTACAATCCATATAATCATGTAATTTCATGTATCTTGGGAAGAAGTCAACATTATCCATGTGTATTAATAACATGCCACAAAATTTCACCACATAGATTCCACGGTATACGAGGGGTCAGACCATATGGGTTAACACAGAGTTCACACCATCTTCACGGAATTTGATCTCCACATAACTATGTAAAAACTATATTTCGATGCATGGTGTTAAATTACACACCACTTACAGACCCCCACATGGCATGTTGTCATTTTCACACCTCATTATTTTGTAATTGAGCATGGGAACACAATGTATTATTTTTTATTACAAGTTGTGTGACCATGTCTTATAGCTAGAATCCCCAACACCTCTAGATGGGATCTCTAAGAGTTATTTAAATATTAGTATCCTTCTATTGGCTATATTAAACTGAACGATCATCATATCTCCATATTAATAAAAAAACTAAAAATTAATACTAACAAAATAATTGTGTAAATTGATCAAAAATAATAAATAATTATGAATTAATATATTATTACACTAATGCAACTTCAATATCTCGAGTCACAGTGAAAGAGGTCAGGCACTTTCCCAAAAAGGTTATTTATTTTATTCATTGAAAAAAAATAATCAAAACTAGATAGATAATCCTCTGATTCTTCATATAGGGGATCTTTCAATATATAATTTATAATTACTTTAAGATAAGAATTACATTGACATGATAAATATTTATTTGATGTTGATCAATTAGGAATATTCACTTATAGTCTCATCCTTTCAATGAAGAATCCATATCATAATTCCTAAAAGGTATCAACACATGATCTATAAATATTGTAACAGCGTCGCCGGTAGTTTGGGTTCTATAATAAAGATACCAAATTCCTTGAATCAGTTTATTTATCAGAAAAAAAGAATTTTTTTCATGATTGAAAATTTCATTCTCTTATTCTCTCAGTCTTGAAAGGAAGGAGGTAGTTTATCTCTCATTCCTAAGATCATTCATGAGAAGTTATATCCAGGGATTTGAGAAAATTATATTAGATAATCCATTGTGCACACAATTATATGGATCCTCTAGAATAATATATGATTCATTATAAAGTAAGGATTAACAATTAGTAATTTCTCAATCCCTTAAAAATTTGTGTCCTAAATAAACCCCTTGTCAAATAATAATATTATTATTATTATTATATTCCATACATGTTCTAACTAATTGATATTTAAATATAATTTCCATGAGACCCTAACTCGCCCATTCAATCCTTCTCAATAATCATCAAACCTTGAATAATAAATATTTACTTAAATAAATATATATATTTAAATTATTTATCAAATAACTAAATAAATATTATATTCACTAAACTTGTGAATTAATATTCATTTTAATATTCACATAAAATATATTTATTTGTTTCATAAGTTGATAATTATTTTTTACATTGTGAATAGTAATAATGAGATAAATAAATATTATATATTCACAAGCTCATAAATGATATTTATTTATTATCCAACTCACATAGATTCGAACTCAAATAAAAGGTAATTGAATTTATGAAATATACCTAATTAGAATAATTATTTTTCCATATGTCATGAATAATATTTATTCTAAACATAAAATTCCAATAATTTTTTACTGAGATTCTTGATCTACTTGGTGTGTGATCCACTTTTTATTTTTATCTATGGAACTAGGAGGACTTTCCTAAAGTCCAAGATTGTTTTCTAGAAAAATTTCAAAGAACACATATGGAAATATGTTAATATGATAATGAAATCAACCTTATATGAATTATTACTATGTAATATAATCCTTTTGTATCGATATCTCATCAAGTAGGTTATATCCTTATATCATCAACCTATATTCTTGATTATCTTTTTTTAAATACCTAAAATAGACTCTTCGACAAACGAACATGGTCATGGACTTAATTAGATAGTCCCATTTCAATCAAAGGGCATGAGACATCTTCTCCCATTAAATTTAATGGGAAAATTCATTTCTTAGCATATTCAATAAATGTTATAATTATTATAACATGCCTAGTTAATCATATATTACCATGACCATATGTTATCATAGTATTCAAAAATTTATCAAAGTACATGATTCATGATATAAATTAATAATAATATAAAGTGTTAGAAACAATAAAAACATACATAGATATAAATATTCAATGACACAAATTGAATGATGAATTATTATTAGAGAGTATATCTTTATACTCTCACATATTAGATATTACCAAGTATAAATAATCATGAGAATAATCCTCATCCACATACAATTATCAATAACCCAACAGTCAAAACATAATATAGGTCCCTTTAGAAACTATTATCTAGACCATAAACCATATGTTTAACAATATTGTTATGTAATTTCTAGGTTCTCATTAAAAATGAGAGTTTTTATAAAATTTTTGTGAGAAAAATTATTTAATGAAATTATCACATTAATTTTATTCATAAGAACACTCATCATGTTTTTAAAATATATTATCATTAATATTCTAGTAACAAAAATTCAAAGTCATTCATTTAAAAGGAACTAACTCCAAGTTAAGGAATCTTGGAGAAAGCATGCTATCTTTTTTGAATGTATGTTTCCCATCAATCTGTGTATGAAATTTTTAATTTGAATAATAATTATCATATTTGGAACCATATAAATATCCTCTATTGAATCAAGGTTTATTTTCAAGACAAAATTATTTTAACTGGTAGGGACAACACAAGAGATCAAAAAATATAAACATATTATTCCTCAATTTAAATTCACAATAAACACAAAAACCCTTTATAGATCAAAGAGATATAATTCATCTAAAACAATTATTACATATCCTTAAGTATAAGAAACCTTATTGAATTTTAACACTATAAACTCCCCTAAACCATCCCCAGAGACAATAAAATATTTATTAAAGAGGTATTTTAATTCCATAAAGACTTATAATTTGACCATAATTACATTATCCTATCATAGTGACTATCAATATCATAATTCAAAAGAAACTATTTTACATGCCATTATCCCCTTTGGAAAACATCAATGCCACCCATCACATATAAAATAAGTAATATTTGTAACTAATTTATATTTTCTCAAAGTCTTTCTTCCACTAAAATAATAAACTAATATAATAATGAAAAAATAATTAATTTTAACTTCCTTTATTGTATTCATCCTTAACCATTAATAAATCTTCATTATTTTATTCGACCAAAAAATTTATTCCCATTATTATTTATCCAAATAACTAATCATTTACAATTATAGAACATATTTTCTATAACATAACACAAACTTCAAAACAACTATCACAAATAATATTCAAAACCAAATTATCTTAATACACCAACTAACTCATAGTTTCAATAATTACTAATATATCCAATATAATTTCTCAACATATATCTAGTATGAAAATAAAATACACACTAGGAAATAACCACTACACTTCTACCAATACCAATCTAATAATAAATTCAATGATTTTTTACTTCAATATATCTCTCATATTACAAAAAAACATCACATCATTAATCTACTGAATACAAATTCATTAAAAACCAATAACTAAAGGATATTTATGTTCCAACATGTATACAACTATTCTCCTGAATTAATTGGAAACATGCATCCATAACTTAATAAGTTATATAAAATTCATTCACCTCTAATATATATGGTAATACCTTCATTTTTTTAAAAATGTTTTAAATTAAAACCACCTTAAGAATGACTATTTGGAACCAAGAACAGACAACTATTGTATAAAAATCATCCAAATAATTATTTTTTAAATAATTCTTCTTATGAAAATATTAGTGACCAAAAATTCTACAGGAATATAATTTATATATCATTTTTATATAAAAAATTTCCTTCAGTTACTTCTTCAGTTCCACTTAATTTATCCATCCAAAAATACTATATCCTATCACATATATGTTTAACAATAATCACACACCAATATATGAAATATTTAGAATAATTCATAACATTTCTCAAAGTCCCCATCCCACATCAATCCCATATTCATAAAATTGTGTACCTTTTATAAAAAAATTAAACAATCAAACCAATCAACCCACTATAATAAATCAACCCTGAAATATAATTATTTTAAGAAAAACACTATAATCATATTAATATGATAATTATATTTATAAAATTATTATAAACCAAAAAATTAAGATAACCTGCATGAATAATAGATAGATTAGATTTCATAGTAAACTTCTCTTAATGATTCTTGACAGTCATCACAATCATTACTAGAATTTTTTTATGAATAATAAATCTCACATATTGTTAATTTTAAATTTGATGCATGAGAAGAAAAGAAATTAAATCATATATCACCTTGTGATTTATTCAAATATATTATAAAAAACACAGTTTTAGTAATATAGATAAATCTTACATTCCTTTACTTCCTCTAAAAATAAATTTTTAAACACTAAAAATTTGTTTTAACATAATAAAAAAATAAACTTTTCCTAATTAATTGGATTCTCAAGACAACCAATTAATAAGAAAACATAGAGAAACACAAACCCATTGGGTTCAATATAATATTTTATTCAATTATCCCAACCACATAAAATCAATGTTGATTAATGGTTTCTAAAACATAGCTTCCCATCCAACTTCAACTACCATCCACTCATTTATGAATCTAAATATATAAATAAAACCTCAAATGGTATATCAAATCACTCACATTCCACTATACCTGCATCATGACACCATTAAAAATGTTTCTTTTTTCAATAGGGACATATTTGTTGGTAAAAGTTCATTTTTGTTGGTAAAACGTTTTAACAACACATATTTCCCTATCATTAAACTGTCAGTAAAAACTCGATCGCAAAATGTTTTTTCAATAGATAAAATAGCTCTATTAAAATTATAATAATACTAACAGATAATATATATGTTGGTTAAAGTGTTTAGCAGTAAATTCTTATGAAACATTTTTTTATTGGTAATAATATTACGAATATATACTATCTATTTTTAAATTACATTTAAATAAAAAATATAAATTTTTATATTTATTAATTTATAACATATAATTCATCTCTTTTAAGTCTTAAACTGAAGACTATTGTCATGAATGTCAAAAATTATAAAAAATTCATTATATTAATAAGGAAATTTAATAAAAAAATGTTGATTCAAACATAAAGGATCCCCCACGCCCCCCCCCCCCCACCCACCAAATATGATCACCCTGCAGGATACATCAGACCCCCTAAGTATTAGAAACCCATCCATTCCCCACTAAACCAGATCTAGAACTGGAAACCCATCCATTCCCCAAGACCAATGATCCATCTCCATCTATACCACAGTCTTCAGTGCACCGACAGCAGTGACATATCCATGTCCTAGGATTATCAAGCCAACTCGAGCACCAGTGAGAAACAAATTGAGCTAGCTCAAATACCTGTGATAAATCTCAAGTCACTGCTACACCACACCCTTCAGCGAAAATATCTACATAACAAACAAACAAAAAGCATATCCAAAATCAGTGAAAATTATCTACATGAATTGAAACCCAACAAAATATTAAGAGAAATGAGACATAAGTTGTTCACCCAACTCATACCTCTGAAACATTATTAAATAAAACAAAAGTTATAGTGAATACAAAAGGTGTAACGAGCATACACCAACTTGAAATATAAAATTGTTAAAAAAAGACAAAGCGGTGAAAGAAAATAGACCATATCAAATCCAAAGAAATAAATCCTATAGTATATATGGATCCATGCTTTGATAGTCCATCCATAATTCAACCTGTCAATAAAACCATGCCTGACATATCAGAAGACTACTCATATAAGAGGTTTCCATCACATGAAGGTGTATACTTGAATTGGATTTCCCTCTTGCATTCTTCCTTATGCAACTATCCATGTAATGCTGATACTCCATTTTAGAATTGTTTCTTATTTTGAACTTGTTACATTCTTCAAGACTAAAAGATACATATATAGTGGAGACCTAAACTCTTAAAGTTTTAATGAAGGGAGAAGCATACACAAATAAGTGAAGGAGAAAGGGAACAGTTCAACCTCCAACATTTCAACCTCTAAGAAATAATTCTTCCACATATAGAGATACAAAATATGAAGGTTGGAAAAACTATGTTGCCACTTCCAAATGACTATCCATTAGATTGTTAAATATCATGATATAGGGACATAATGACTCAATTTTCCTAGGTAGAACAAGATATCATGCCTATTTTCAGCCAGTCGGCAAACCAAATCAAGAAGAAATAGAAATCTCAGATCTCAACAGTCACAAAAAAACATAATATCAAACCATCTAAAAACTTCTTCATCATACACAAAATCAGGCAACTTTTCTTTGAAGTCAATTCAATTACATTATAATTCATAGCACTAGTACATGAATAAGACAAATAAAATATGAAGACAACAAAAATAAGCCCGCTAGAAAGACCAAAAAATGGGATTTGGAAGCGCAATCCAACAACCAAAACATAGAATCAAAAACAATCTTTGGAGCCCTTCTCTTCACAAAAATTCCAAAAATTTTAGAAGACATCTACAAACAACTTCAATTTTAAAATGAATGAAGCACTCAACAACATCAGTTGAAGTTCTATGATATAAAATTCAACATAAATATCAAAACAAACAATTTGTCTTTATATACTTGAGAGTTCTATCTAAAAAAGTGTTCAAATGAAGATAAATAACATCCAACAGCTGTAAAATTGGAATCTCAACAATAATGAGATATAATACTTGTTTCAACATTAAAACAGATTCAGACGTGCTTCAAATCCATCAGAAAATCCACATATAGCTATCAAAAAATAAGATAATCAGAATCATTTCCATGGAATGTCTCTTTATTTAAACTTAGAATTTTGTTTAAGTTCTTCCACCATTTTAGAAATAATTCATTCTCTAGTTTGATGATAAAATTACGAAGTGACTTCAAGATCATTGTATTTTTATAAATATAGTGAATGTTGTTCAATGAAACAAGAAACAAAACAAGTGGAAGCTTATAACAGCTAAAATAAAAACCCAAAAACTTACTTTTTTTCCATGATTGAATACGATAATTACTAAAAATTACCATCTCTTGAAATCCTCCAATAACATCCTTTAAGATAATCATCTCTATAGGGGTGAAGGTGATATCCCAAACTTCTAGAATTCTCTTTGAACACCTGCTGTATGAGGTAAAACGGTTTATCATCCATGAACCTTTGAAGAGTGTAATGAAAGCTACTGAAAATCATAATGCATGTATGGTTAATATTTATTATGAAGTGGAAATATAGGAGTAAGTAAAGATTCTACGACTCTAATGTGCACAGGGCCCAGATTGTTTTATATGATCTTTTAATGTATAAGAATTGGAGACAATAAAAAAGTACCTGATTAAATCAATGCTCAATTTCTTTAATGGTAGGCATATACCCATAGTTACAAAAGTAACGTCTCTTTTATTTGTTCCCAATACTACCCAACTATTTATTTTTAGATTTTATCATTAAAATAATATATGTAACGTCTCATATAAAATCATTATTAAACTACATAATGATAAGATAGTGTATCTTCATCACTCTATTATCTCATAGGAACAATATGTTGTTCTTTAAATTATGAGTATTCATGGGATTTCAGTTTAATCATAAGAGGAATTGATAGATCAATATGTTGTTATTTAATGTGTAATTCAAACAAAATAGGCATTACTAAATCAATATTTTCATATACAGGTACTATGGTGGATAAAACATGGCTCCCAGATTCCATGTAAATTGTTTCTTAGAATCTAAGATAACTCTTAACTATGAAATATAAAACCACCACTACAAAAAGGATAGACCACATTATCTAAAAGCATCTCAAAATATGTATATTGAGGAATTGAACATGACTCGCATTCTGAATAATATAATAATTCTAGCATGAATAGCATATTGTATGCCTTACACTAAATAAAAAGGTATAGATCCATGTAATGAAATCTCTATTAATGTACTACTTATTTCCCTTGAAGAACAATATTATCAATGGGATTTAATAATTCTATATTTAAAGTAGTTGGGACATTTATAAGAACTCAAAAATCTATATTAACATGATGACTGTAGGATTATTCAAATAAAAAATCTAGAAGACCTTGTTATAAACTGTTTTACCTTCTTAAAAATGTGTACCCATTGTTATAGTTTTGAAATGCACATTAATCAGATCATCAATAGATCGATCATAAAGATACATGAGGAATGGTTAAACAAACATAATGGGTTTCTTTTTATGATTTAAATATTAATTTCTACATAAATATTCAGTTTTTGAAATATAAGAATCCACATATCAGATGGCTTCACTAAATATAAAAGGAAACACAACAACTAATTGATCAATGGAGTAAATCTAAAAAATAAATTGGATATGGAGGAAGGATATGGAAGAAGGAAGATGATATATATGAGAGTGATATATGTATATTGATTTATAAAATTTATAAGTAAAGATATTTAATAAAAATTAACATATATATGTAGAAATATAAAGATGAAAAGTTTTTCATTTGTTCGTTGCAGCAACAACGCTAGAATTACAGCCAATATCCAAAAGCTCTACCAACAGTTATTTAATGAATAGACCTAATATATTTTGGGATTCCATCAATTTCTTGAGTTCTATTTTTTATTATTGTTAAACATTTAATATTTTCATCACATTCCTCTTGTGACACTTCTACTTATTTGTATGTATGAATACATGTTGTTTTTCATGGAAAATGTGGGAAAATGGGCTATATTTTTTACATGGAATTATAATAGAAAATCTAAAAAAGATCAAATGAACAGAAAAATTGTTGCTTATCTATGTAAGATATGGTTCATATTGGGATATAGGGATATAGTTGTCACACGTGGATACCGTGCTAAAATGATGTGGACAACGACGGTAGAGTAGGGATGATGGGTTGGAACTCCTTGGATGGAGGGTCTAGTGAGGGGTTTCACATGAGGATATCGTCTGGGATTAGAGAGGGGTATTTTCATGATGATTTTGGTGGGGGATGTCGACTGGGAATAGGGAGGGTTTCTTTCGAAGATTTGAATGAGGAACACTGATCAGTAACAGTGAGGGGTTCCTCGTGAGGAAGTTTGCGATGAACATCGGCAAGGAAATGGTTGGTAGGGCTGGGGAAGCGGAGTCACGGGGATGCCAAATAGAAATTCTGTGGGTGGGGGTGTTCCTAATATTTATATAATTGATATATAAATTTATATTTTTTCAAACTATGTTTATTTATATATATATTATCATATATTTTTATGGTTTTTTTATTTAAATTATAGATATTTTAATTAATTATATATTTTTGTTACCAAAATGATATGTTTGTAATAGTTAATATATCTATATATTTATTTATTTTTTTGGTAAAATATTAGATATTATTGAATAATTTATTACAATGTATTTTTATAATGGAAAATTATTTTTTGGGTAATAATAATCAATAATTATGGATTTATTTATCAATAAATCAAGTGTTGGTATTTTTATGATAATCCAACACATCTAAATGTTGGTAAATGGTTTTTTGGTATTGAACTGCTAATATAAAAATATATATATTTTTGTAAAGAAAACTATTGGTGTCTATAGTTAAAATCAATTGAAATTAATATATGCTGGAATAGATCATTTTTACCAACAAATATATTATCTGTCGGTAATTGTCTATTGGTAGAAGCCACATTTTTGTAGTGTGGTCTCATAAAAAACAAACCTATTGTATCAAAATAATTATCATAGTGTAATCTTTATAACCATTATTTATATTATAATCAATAAAAATTCATAAGTCTACACTTCTTGTTATAACCAAATATCATAACAACATAAAAAAATATATTCTTAATGGTTATGCCATAATTCATATATATATATATATATACATAAATTAATAATTTTTTTAGATTATTTAGAAATATTTTAACCCTATATAATGATAATTAATACAACAAACATTATTGATTTTTTAATCAGAAATAATAAATCTCTTTCTCATTTAATTTACTAGATAATAATTTAACAATGTTACCCAATTTTCTTTCCATATTAATACTCATTTCATGTTATCTTCAAAAAAAATAACTCAAAATCATATTATCACATGAAACATACATTGTACATCACATATAGAGAAAAATAACTCTTTTATAGATTATTAAATTATTATATCTTTATCATTACAATCATGTCATATAATATTCTTTCAAAATTTTAAATTATAAATTCCATCCTCATATAATTTAATATTAGTCATTAAACTTTATAAAAAAAATTACATTGATTTATTCTCAAAAACATAGATAATGGTATATATAAAATAAGATTCTTATATTATGAAATCATGCATAAAAACATATAATTTCATCAATATAATTTCAGTAACATATGGTTTATCAAATAAACAAAATTCATTTTAAAACCTTCATACCCAAAATGTTATAAAAATTATTTCTATGTGATTACAACATATTCATGATATTATTATCATAAATAAACAAGGATCAAAATTTAAAATTAATTTATTAAAAATCATTACCATTTTTCATATAAAATGTCATAATATAATCATAGTATATTGTTTAACCAATAGATTTTCTTATAATATTTTCATAAATACTAACATAATATCATCATTTGTTAATAAAAATGATAATAACATAAGTAATTTTCTATATAGAACACACAATCATCATGATCTGGTATTACATGATGAAAGAATCTACATCAACATAATTAACCTTATATAAATACAACATGCCTTTAAAAATGATATATAGGTGATCAGAGTCCATATATAGAATCATAGGGTCCCTCTATTTTATTTTCTTCTTTCTTTGGATTATATAACCCTAGTCTTAAGAAATAAGATAGTATTTCCAAACAATGAAAATTGAATCATTGTATACTCAAAACCCTATCATATATTACTACCTATAATACCATTATGTCACATCCCAACCCACCATGGAATCATCTTAATTCAACAATGAGATTGAGATAGATACCTAAATCCCACAAAAAATAATTTACATGGTGGAAGCTATGATCGAATGTATAAATTGTCAAATATTTGATTCTTTGACCTTATAGTAATTTCCATTTTTTATAAAAATTGGATGAGATCCCAAAAAACATCCAAGGGGTAGAATCTAAAGAAAAAAATGATTCAAAGACTATATATTACCAAAATGAGAATAAACCCACATATATCAGTGAAAACCCCATAAACATATGAAGAGCGTCGAAGTGTTCATTGCTGCTACTGATGGGAATTAATCTTTATCATGGATGGATCATCATATAAGGTTGCTATTTTTTACAAAATAAAATGAAAACTTCCCTAGGAGAGCATGACTTCCCACTAGAAACCATAAAAATATAGAATTTTGTAGAATTTAAATATCCCTACTTCTATAAATCTAGAATACATGTCCACCTTAGTGATGATGAGGAGATCCCAATAAACAATATCAAATAATAAAACAAGATTAATACCACATGGCAGACCAAATACTAAGAGAGAATACATTTTAGACAAACATCATCGAAGAAAAAAATCCAAAAAAAAACTAGAAAACATATTGACTCTAGTTCCTTAAATAAATACATATATATATATATAAATATAAATTCCAATCAAAGAAATACTTTAGGGGTCAAATTAAATGACTCAAATCAATGGGGTCCAACCTTAGTCAGTGGTATATTGAGTGTGCCACCCAAATCCCACCTCTAGTAGGCCAGGGGATGGGAACTAAAACCAAGAAGGCATAAATATACGTGGGGGTCATAAACTCTAACAACAAGTAATAGATATGAATCACAAATAAAAAATGATATCCAACAACACCTATAATATATATTTAAAAAAATATAGAATGTATATGTGGAATCTAAAGACATGTACAATAACACAAAGGAAAATACAAAAAATAAAATAAAAAATGAAATAAACCAAACCATTTGGTGAATCATAATCTAGTATGGGAACACATAACCTCACCACATAGAACCAGTGAATAAACATTATTATGAATTATCATAAACCATACTACATCATCTATTATTATACATCAACTCTACCAACTCAACTAGCTAAATACTCATTAAGGTCATCTCGAAACTATGAATACACACACACACACACACAACACATGTGGGAATAAATCCTATGCAGGGATGAGTATAAGTATACAATACTTGAAATTTAGCTTACTTATATGGTCCAAACCATGAAATAGAACCTCATACCATGGTCTTATCCCATGGGCTCGCTAAATTTGCATGTAGAAACTTTTTTCATTAGAATATGCTATAACCACAGTCCACATATGTCTTTAGATATAGAGTGGATATGGATATGACCTATGATTGTGGCCATGGGGTGGCTATGTCCATATGTATGACCATTTTCATAATGTGGACATTTCTAAATTAAATGCTCATGTTCATAGGTCTCGTGAAATTATAAAAACATTTCACCAATTATATTCAATCATTTGACATCCTTGTCATTTTTAAGAATTTTACAACTAACCTATAACACATTATATATAAATATTTATTAATTTATTAATTTATTCAAGAGTATTTTTTATTATAATTATTATAATTTCAAAAATTGATTATGGATCCATATGGACTTATGGCCACAGTCCAAGAGGAAGGTGGTTGTAGGTGTCCATGGGACACATCTATATATAAGACCCACATGGATCATGGCCCTAGGTCACCCCTATTACCATGATGAACATGATACATGCTCGTATATTGAAATCATACACACATATATCCATAATAAATATAGATTGTGTTCATAGGTGGTACATATATCCATATTCCATGTTCGTTGTTCGTTGTGTCCATAGGTGGCCATCAAATCCCCCTAATAAACATATTCTACCCAGACTATGTCTATAGGTGTATTTATTCCTACAAGTGGATAAGGTCCTTATAAACCATGTACTTATCTAACTAACAACCATGGTCACTATGACCATGGATCTTCAACCATGACTGTCAGAAAATTCTCTAACAGTGCTGCCATGTAGGATACAATGTAATAGAAATTAAAGATAAGATAAATGGTCAACTCAAAAACCAATTTCATGGTAAATATGAAAATTTAATTCCAATTTGAAATATATATTATCCCATCTCAAGATAACCATGGTAAAGAAAGTTTACATTTCTTCACAGTTCATCTCCCTAGAGGATCGACTCCCTTACAACCAGAGTTTCCCAACGAATCGAAAAGACCTATAAAACCAAAGGTTGTTAGCCAACTACTAATATTATTTGGAAGGAAACAACAAAGGACCAATATATCATCAGTATCCTAAAGACATATTCATATTTCGATATGTTATAAGATTTATGGCACATAAACTACTAGATATCCATTACATCCATGGCACTATCTTGAAATTGTAATGAGGGATTATGCCTTATTGAGGTAGTTACGTATCTACTAAGGGTGTATTTAACCCCTTTGGTGGACCATTATTTGGAACACGGTGGAGTGATAACTCCACAAATAGATGGCCTCACTATCACATATGGTGGAATATTACATCCATTATTTATATAGGGTGATGTTTCATGTCGTAGGTGTTCCTACAAGGAAGTACCAAATCTCCACATAGAGAGGACCATGCCTCGACACATGGGATAGTTATTAATTTCTATATTTCTTATAAACTACTCACCTGAATCCTATATTCATCTCTAAAAATCAATTATCCTCAATCTTCTAAATGTGTCCCATAGATTTCCTTTGATTTCTAAGAGGATTGTACCATTTCTCTCTACATAATAAAATATAAAAAATGGACTACTTATACATTTAGAGATGAAAACTGGAGAGAAATCATAATGAATACTCTAAATTTCCTATTACCTATTGTATTAGTAGGGTACATAATGTGTATTTATATTGGGAATGGTTTTTTCATATTACCACTAGTCAATACATGTAAAGTATACATACATCATGTGTTCAGTGGCATACACAACATGTAGGACCTCTATCTATATACGTTTAATCATTTCAAAATACATAGTATATAAGTCCACGTTTCCTCCTTGCATGTATAACATATACAAAGTATTCAATTTGAATAGAAAAGTCATAGTGTGTGTAAATATGACACACATCATGTGGGTCTTTCTTACTGACTAGGAACATATATGGTTACAAACCAAAGTAAGAAGTCATGTAATACATGGTTTGTGACCTTAATCCTTAACATCTCCAAGTATATATTAAGCTATGTGAAATTAATGAAAATGCAGAATTTCTGGATGGAAAAGTACACAACATGTGATAGAAAAAAATATGCAATGTAGTCATGAAACTTTCTTGAATCCCATAAATTTCATTATTACAATAAAAGATATCATCGCCTTCTATACCATTTTTCCCCAACTTTTATCCAAAATTGTTGTTGATTGAGCTTCTAACGTACAACAATAGGATGATTTTTTATCATCCATCCTTTTTATGTCTATTTTAATTTTATAATTTCATCGAAGTATTCACATAACACATCTTGTTGTCGTTTTCATGCACCATAATCCATGAATCATTGGTGTTCCTCTGTTTTAGTATCGTGACAGAATAATTAAACTCAAACAAGAAGAGTGAGTGTGTAATATTCTAGAAGCTGGTTCTTAAAGAAATACCAACCACCCAAGAATGGGTTCTCATTTTTTTATTCATATAAAATTAGTATGAGAGTATAATAAATTTATATTCATGAATATTTGAAAAATGTTTTATTTATCAAAGATAAATTATAATTTTTTTCAATCAGTACAATGAAGAATCTCAATTAGTGAAATAAATCCAGGATAATTCTAAAAATAAAAATCTAGATAAACATGGATGCCTCAATACCTCATTTATTACATGTTATAAATTAAATAATAAAATATTCAAGCATGTATGATCTAAGAACAAAATATTATTAAAGTATAAAAATATGTCTTCTTACGAATATAAAATAACAAAATATAATTATTTAATTGAATATTTTTAAATTACATACCATTTTGATGTTATAATAAATTCTCAAATAATCAGACTCATGAAAATTATAAGATAGAAACAATAAATTCACTTTTATTGTGTGTTCCATTAGAGAAAATTAATAACATAATCAAATAATATTCCTTTTTAATATCAATTTATATTTCATGTTAAATCATTTATCATTTTTTTCATAGAAAAAATTATTTTTATAGTAAATATTTTAAAATGAATAATAATATTCTTTAATATCAACTATTTTTATATAGAAACCCCATTAAATGAAATATACACCCTTTTTAAAGTCTCAACAGTTCACCTTAATAATAGTTATTACCTAAAATAACAAAATATAAATGATATTTAATTATATTTTAAACATTTTATATTTTTATTCATTATATATCCATGTAAATGTAGATTATTTTATTATGAAAAGAAGTGGATGGGATTTCACCGTAGAAGTGATGCCCATAAGGATTTGTAAAAAAAATTCCTACCTTAAGAAATAAACCTTATCACTTCAAAGATTCGATACCAATCCATGTTATTTCTCACCGAAATCATAGAGATTTCATAGAACATGAATAATAATTTTTCATTGTTTTAAGTGGAAGTGTAACACCCTAAAATTTAAAAATAACTTTATGCTCAATAATTTATACAACATGCAACACTGATCTTAATTGAACCATAAAATATTATTATAGAATGAAATAATCCTTAAATTGGATAGTATAAAAAATATTAACCAAATTATGATATATATGTATATATATAAAGGTTATACTCAATAAATATTTATGGAATAATTTCTAGGAAATAAGCAGTCAATTTTTAGTAAAGTCACATTATTCTTGAAAAAATATGTTTTCTTCAGAAATGTTTTTTTATTTATTTTCTGTGATCAAATATAATTATTAATTTATGTAAAATTTAGGAAATGTATTTTTTAAATCCTCTTATTAAAATTATCTTAGGGTGAATCTAAGTTATTTTTCTAAAAAATCTTTTTCAATGAATAGGGAAAATACTAATTTTTAATGGAAACTCTGTTTTCTAATCAAGTTTGTACATTGTAAATTGTAATTTTGGATTAGTTATAAAATATTATTATTTTATTTTGATTAAAATTAACCAAATTTCTATCTTTTTATATAATTTTATTCTTGAATTTGATCTAAAAACATTTTTATAAATAATAGGAAATTTTCTAAAAAACTTTTTGTCATTATGTTTTGTGTTTTTATCATAAATTAAATTAATACATTTATATAAATTAAATATCAAAAATTTGATTTCATATCTGGAATCTTGAGGTCTAAAATTTTGTAAATATTTCCCTATTAATTTTAGACATTATTAAATGTAACCATAGTAAATAACTTTTACCAAAGTAAGGGTAAATCTGATAAATTATCTTAAAGATATTATGATAGGTACAAAAAATGACTATAACACTTGAATTTATTCTATATTATAACTTTGTTTCAGCCATTTCGATCTATGTTTATAAAATATAGTAACATGGGTGAATAGTTCTTTGATTTTAAAAATTATAATAATTAAGTAAATGATAAAGTCAAAAATGTCACTTTCCAGCTTTTAATTTCTATAATATTTTGTGATAAGGATAAAGAAAGCATATGTTCGATTATAAATATTCATTTGAGTTATATATTATTTTTTATCATGGTAATTTATTTTTAATTCTGGTTGATTAAATATTTACCTTACATTTTTACATAACGGTGAACGACTATTTATTCAATTAATATAAATATAAAATAAAATAATTTAAAAATGTTAAAATTAATATAATTTTAATTACTTATTATGTTCCAAAAAAATAATTAAAAATAATATATTATATTGGTTTTAATATGTTGTATTATAATAACATTAATTTTATTTTTTTAAGTAAAATTATATCAATAGATCCAAAAATGAAAATAATATTATTTTATAATAAATAGTATTCCATTAAATGGTTTAAAATTCTTGAAAATCTTATCTTCATCCAATTATATTTTATATTATTTAAATTTATCATATAAAATCCATTTATGGCCCAATTTTGTTTTATATTGACAATATTGACCCCTAAAGAATAAGAAAAATTGTTATAATGGTAATTGTCAAAAAGGGTTCATATGGGTTAAATTAAAAAGATAAGGGAAAAATATAATATAATCTTGTAAAAACTTTACATTAAGATATTATTTTGACCTATTATCATATTATATTCTAATAATATTAGTTTGGATCCTTTTTTCCATGAAAGTTAATTTATATTAATTTAATATTTAAGTAATTTGAATAGTTTTCCTCCCTTTGATTATAAAAGGTAACCTCATCTCCTCTTATCACCACACTTGAAAATACTTTATTTATGCCAATAACTACCCAAAAGAATTACTAAAATCAATATTAATTTTATAGAGGCCTTATTTAGATCATTATACCGACCTTAGATGGATTAAGGTGTAAATAAAAGGAAGTTTTCTGAACAATGGGTATAGTCTTTGATCGAATGTTTTAGTTTTTAAATATTATAATTATTTAAATTATTTATAAAAAATAATTAAATAATATCTTAAGTATATTTTATATATATATATTTTATTATTTTAATGGTATCACTTACATGAATCTCATCTTCCATCAAATGTACATCGAAATTGTTGATCATGTGTATGGAAGACTACCGTCTCACGAACCAATGTAATTCGTTTTCCATTTCTACCTATATTTAATAGTTATAATAATGTATTTAATAAGTATATAAGTTATTTGTGATATTTTTATGATTCTATCAAGGTGTATTTTTATTTACCTTTATTTATTTCCATCCATCAAAAATGGAAACAGTGTTTATGTGTATATACAGTCTATCGACTCTATGAAAGGTGCAATTACTTTTTTATATCTACATTCTATAGATGAGTGAAATTATATATATAAGTAAAATATATAATATTAATTTAATGATTAAAATTATGGTGATGATTCATCCATTATCAGTGTATAAATACTGATATTGTCAAATGAAAACATGCATAAAAATGATACAATTATCACATAGAATATTGATTTCAATAGATAATTTTTAATTAAATGGTGGTAAGAGGTTAAAAGAAAAAAAATGGTTTGAAATATATGAGTATGGTTATTTAATACATTCATAATAAATCCATATTTTTATATCTGAGTTTATAATGAGCATAAATAAATACATGACTTACAGTAAGGGATCTCTCTAAAGCACTCATTTTCTTCAGGTTATGACTATTATCTCTCTAACTCAGTTTCTATCTCCCTTTGTTATTATGGATAGATTCTAAATTCTAAAAACATGAATCTTAAATTATTCCTAGATAATTATCTCTTCCATTTATGGGATAAAAAATTCCATAAATTTATTTCTCAAATTCCTTCTTGAAATTGAACTTGATTAAGAAGAACATTTTTACTCATTAATCATTTATGTAATCCTTATTTAAAGTTTTTATCTGAAAATTGACACCTTATTTTTATTATTATGATTATATACTCATATATTATCATACATAATATTTAATTCTTTTTTTCTCTTTGTAATATCTGTGAAATTTCATTTGATTATGATATGAGGAAAGATTTTTCAACTCATTTATTTTCATGGGTAAATCTTCTGATTATAACTAGAAATTGATTTCCATTTATGGAAAACATAATCATGAACATAATATCATTAGGTATCCGAGATATTTCTCCAATTCATCAGTTGATGTTTTTTCTCATGACATGTTATGCATGGGATTAGAGAGTAAGCCTAATTTGTGTTGGGACTCTATCCACCATGTGATGTTGTCATTTCATTTAGAGTTGACTTATTCTTATGTTTTTTTTTGTGTTTCTACCACATTTATAATTTTTTCATTATATTGTGATAATATTTTCTTTATATTATGATCCCATGTGATTACTCATGATCCTTCCCTTTTACAATATCACATTATACATTTGACTCCCACGTCATGATTCCTTATCACATTTATTAATTTATTGGGATTTTTAGCTCACCATTTTTTTTGTATTACCAAGGTTATCCCATGAAATTTTATAAGCTTAATGGAACTTATGATTTCATAATAGATATTAAAATAAGAAAATTTTATTTTCATGTTTATGTTTCATGAAACTATTCTTATAAAGACACTTGGCCTATTGATCCTTGTTTTTTATTTAATGGATATTTATATTTAAAATCATGTAATAATATGTGAAAAAAGGTATTGCTCACTATAGGAAGAGATGAATTATATATGTATATTCATATACTAATGAAAAAATATAGGGATAGTATTTCAATTAGTAAATAAAAAATAATTATATGGAAGAAATAATTTCCTCGAATAGTCTCTCTATATAAAGCCACCATTAATTCCCTGTAATAACTCCCCTCTTGATTTATCTAATTAATTCAACTTATAAAGGTTGATACAAACCAAAAATATTTTTACCATCGAATTAAAATGCAAAATAATAGTTTAAATATAAAAAAGAATATATTTTTATATTGATAAATTTTGAGATTTTGGGTAAGCTAAAAAATATTTGGTTTCAAATCTGATGATTAACTACATAACATATACTTAGCCTAGGAAAAACACATCATTTTGAACACAAATTTATTGAAATAATTTTAATATGATCACTAGTTCTTAAGATATTAATGTATTTTAACACTAAATATTTATTTATTTATTTCATAAATATTAAATATTCCATACATATCAACTATCTCAAAATGTCTCCAAATTTTATCCCTAGTGAAAATACTTCATTTCATGTTCAATAAAATAATAAAAAAATTAAACCGAACCACAAGTTTAAATTTAAAATATTATCCACTTACCTGACCAGAAAAATTAGAAAATAATTTGAGTATCTCTTATAAAAATATGGGTCACTACATCTTCCCCACATTGAAACATTTTCATATTAAAAAATGAATCAAACTAATTTTGTTAAAAATAATTAATAACCACTCATGTAATGAAAACCATAATCATACAAAAAACAATTCACCTATAGAGTCTCATGACTTAAGCTGACTGAGAAAACATCTATATTGGGAAATATCCTTCAACTTTGTGCATGAATGTCCTAAAAAGGGTTGTAAACTCATATTATGGTTATCTTTGTGAATGATTAAAAAAATACCCACCACATGAAAAACAAATATCCACATTAAACTATAACATTTGGTGATTAAATTACTAATTTTACATAGAAAAATTTAGATATTACAAGATGATATCCCCCAATTTCTTATTCAACTTTTCTTTCCACCTCGCAATGCACACACTCCCCCATATCCTACATCATGTAGCAATGAATCACTAATTCCAGTGTTATTTAGAACAAGTCATGGTAGACCCTATTTCATTAAAATGATGAAAAAAATACAAGGGGGAATATGGATGGGGTTATACAAGCATTCATTCCCTCATGTTAGGCATGAAACATAAAATATCATAATAAGTCTGATAGGAAGAATAATAATCATCATTCAAGTCTGATTCATAGTTTAAGGGTCTATAAGACCTGGTAACAAAGGTTGGATTCATATATTATTAGACTTTAAGATGTCTTGACTTCCTAGGAGGAATGTTTTAGAAACCATCATTTTCCACAAGATCTTTTTCCCTTAATACAATTCCTATATAAAGTAAGGACTATTTTGGAAAATCATCCTCTATATCATTCCCATTTCTATGGATTCTATGCATTTCACTTAATTTATTGATCTCCTACAGGATATTTGGTAGCTTCTCACCATCAATTGTATTTTATTTCCCTCAATTTCATGAAAATTATTCTGTATAAATTTTTCCACTTCCATGTATTAGATGGTTTAAAACATACTTTATCTTTCTAAACATTCTCTCTTTACTATGACACCAAATCCATGGTTTTCTCTATCCCAAATCCAATCAAACTAGGAATTCATTCTTCTATTTCATGATATTATAAACCTCTTTCATTAGGTTGAACTACCTAATTCATTTTTGATTCCTTTTGAGAATATTTCTTATCCATTTCTAAATAATCATCACTAACATGCTCCTTGACCAAGGTAGAATGGTATTTTCTGTCACTAGAAAATCCACATTATTTTTCATTATCATCAACCTTAGTTCCTTACCAAAAGAGGCCATGGGATAACCCTTTAAAAAGATAAAAGATAAAAAACAATCTTAGAGAAATTATCTTTGGGATGGGAAGTGATTATATAGTCTAAACAGAAATAAAAATGTCTTTCATATTCTACTTTAAAAGAGAAGCCATCATCCAATCCTGAAAAAACTATATTATAAATCAAGAAATAAATTAAGTAAAACTTTCCTAGGACCCTATAATAATGACAAAATTCAACTACCCTAGTGGTCTTATATATTTGGATCATGATTCCTATAGTAGATGTAATATCAAATAAATTATTAAGATTACATAAGATCTAGTTTAATCCAAAAAAAATTATCCATACTTGAGACTTGGTATTTTTTATAGAAAATGAATTTAACTAAAAAATACCATTCTTTAAAGAAAATGATACCTTGATTAAAACCAATAGATCTGATCCCCAAATCCCTACACATAAAATCCTTTAAATGGAAAATGATATAAAAGAATAACTGACACATTGGTATATATCTCCAATCAATGGAACCCCATATGGAGGTCATTTTATGATCTAGATCATTGGTTTTCCAAATCATTACTCTAGGTGGTAGAAAAATCCTAGAAATGACGTAATGATCAAAAATAATAAAACTATCAAGAACAGACTCCCTCTTGGAAATCACATGACTATTGTATCCCTTATTCACAATTAAAATTTCTTCCACTAGTGATACCAGCCAACCACACCTATCAATACCAACAACCTCACATCCATAAATAAAGATCAATCAATTCGAGTATGGTCAATGCATGTGATAGAGACTGGTGAGATCAATAAGAAACATTCTCAACCATATCAACCATCTATTAAATGGACCCAAATCTCACCAATGGAATATATATCTAAAATTAATAGTGTATGGTTCTGATGTTTTATATAACCCTAATCTATTAGTTATAGAACCTAAGATAATAAAAACCAAACTCAATGGAATATTACCATAACCCATAGATAATCATGATAAAATATGTAGAAAAATTGTCCACATAATGTACAAAAATTCTCTTTTAGACCTCCCCCACCAAAGTCAAATACACAATGGTAAGTCTTAATTCAACAATATTTATCTCTTCATCCAATATGACTCTTTACAAATCAAGATTATTCAATGTCGATACAATATTTTTTACTCCCCACCTTTAACGGAATGTATCTGGTAAATAATCTAAAATTACAAGATTCCAAAGGATATCAAAATTTAAGGATTGATAATGGGTCTCTCACATTCATAGATATATGGGGGTTAGTACAACTAATGAAATACATTCAAACTATTCTATAAAAACCATCCAAAATGAGCCTAGCTGCTCAGATTTAAATAAAATACTCTATACACAAATACTGTTTATATTGGTGTTACCTATCACCACCTCACTGCATCACACTGATCAAAGAATTTCTCATGGGTTTCACCTTAACTTATATTATTTACTTCACCAATGTTTCAAATATCATACCCAAAAGGATGTATTTTTTTTCCAAAACTCATGCCATGAGGGTTTTCCAAATAATTGGTGTTCTTGATGTAGGTAAAATAAAACCTCCAGACACTAGGGATTCTCACCATATGTTGTTTTTAAAAGTGGTTATAATCCATACATACTACCAAAAACAATCATCAATTCATAAAATTGAAATATGGAATTAATCACTCCCAAAAACATCATTATGATTTTTGAGATATTCCAAGCAGTGCCAAAACATTTCCCATTTAGTGACTTCCTTAAAAACCAATGAAATTACTATTTAGACAAAATATTGACCTCAGGAAACATTGGATGAAGAAGGAAAAATAAAACCATTGAAAACATTCCACTAATAGGCCTACCAATTACATGTCCTGATAAATAATGGGAGACATCAGTACATGTCCTAAAGAAAATTTGAAATGAATCCCAATCCATGTTGAGTGCCACCATAATAGTCTATACATTCAATGAAAACATATATACCATCCAACACACATGATGGATGATCACATGGGTATTATCATAACATGATGAAAAAAATTGAATGCTTCTCCCAATATGAGGGAAATTCCACTCTTTAAACTGATGTGATCAAGATATGATCACCTTTAATAGGAGTCTCCATGCATAATAGTATTTTTAGGGGATCCGTTGGGATCACCAGCCCTCAAAAAACAATATTGGAAAAACAAAATGTCTCTTTAATGAATTAATTATCACAAGTAACAATAAGAAATACATATTTCATAATTAAACCCCCAATTTAGTTTCTCAAACTAATAGATATTTATTATGCACAACCATCCATATTATAACTATCAGTGCTCTGGGCCTACAAAATATTAACTGAAGGTGGTAAATAGAGATGGTCCAAATCACAGTCTATCCATAGATATCTCTACACCACAAACTCCCCTATTTTAACTTCTACCTATAAAGACATAGATCCTTCAACAATGAGCTTTTGAATCTCAAATAGATCTTTATTTTTGTGTTACATACACACCACCACTCTATTTTTTCATATAAATTAATTGTCTTATTCTAAAAAAACTAGGGTGCATTAAATCATAAAAAATATTAACTTTTAAAACTCTCTCTAGGTATCTAGCATGGGTGGGGAATGAAATATGGAATGACCCCAAAATAAAACTCACATAATAGGCCCTACATTAGCTCTAAAACTCGTATGAGTAAATTATTATCTGAGCTCCAGAAGTGTTATATCTACAAACATGATAATGGTCATAGAAATGATGCTCTGAAAATGTAACTAACACATTCTAAACTCAATGCATTTTTTACATAAATAAATAATACTTTAAGATAAAGAGATTAAACTCAATATGAATTCCAATACATATAATTGGAAACTAGTATCCAAACTATAAAGGACACTAAAGAAAAAAGATCATTTCCTGGTGGTTTTTTTGGAAATGGTGTCTTTTTAAACCACCTCCATATGGTTCTGTGACGGTTTTTTGAAACTGCCACTAAAGTGTGTGTCGGCATACAATACGCGGAGGTTTCCTAGATTTAGCGGCAGTTTATAGTAAGCATTTTAGTGGGTGAATTTCGTGGAGGTTTTAATGGTTTTAGAGGTGGTTTTAATATATTAAACAAATAATATTGTCTTATAAATATTTAAACTAATCAAAATTTTACCAGATCATATCAGCTTCTAGAAAAACTCTTTCACCCCACTGTGTGAGGGAATACATGCTTAACCCATCCATCCAATGGCCTGAAGACCTTCATGTTTTATTGATTTTGATAATCCACCTTTAAAGGGGTGAGTTGGAACCCTTACAAGGCCCGTAGGTGTAAGTATTACATGGATCATATGCCTTAGAGGACTTCATTACATATAGGCTTCAAACATTACATATAACCCAGAATAACTACTTGGAACTGCTCCTCCCCAGCATCTTCGTCATGAAATCATCTTTCCACCTCCGCATGGCTGTTCGGATAGGCTATCTCGTACATGCACAGGCTTGTCCCAATGGCAGGTTCCATACCCTCTCATTCTTGCAATCTGTGTGGCTTCTGCTATGGTGAAAGCTCCTTGCTCATCTTCCTTATAGATCTTGTTCTTTGTAGGTTGTATGGTTTTTATATGCATTTAAGGTGTCCCAAAGGCCTTGAGGTGGCCCAAAGGCCTTACTAGACCAAAGGCTAGGGTGGCCCGAAGGCCTTAAAGGACTCGGGGACCAAATTGGTGGCCCGAAGGCCCAAACAGGGGCAAATTCCTGGCTACTACAGTGCCTGCTACAGTTCCCGCTACAGTACTACTACAGTAATCAGAAATTGTGCCTCCACCTAGATTTGATCCTGGGTTTCCTGGATGCACTTAAGAGTACTCACCAACCAGGTTGAGGCTCATGTGCAAGACCTTCTTAACCTGTTATGATGAATTCTTACTTAAAAGATCCTGAAATAAATAAAATTCAATTTAATAGTAATGTATTCAATTTCATCTCCTCTTCATATACATGTATAAATGTAAAATGATATTATTATAGTAATATATATTTAAATATCATCTTCTTCTCATCACGATGTCTCTCAACAAAAACTTTCCATTGCTCTTTGGGTACCCCATCAGGTAGCTTATCATACATCTATTGGGTGGTCAACAAAGTATCATTGACATTACCCCACAATATCTATTTAAAGTCTTTCCATTTTTTCCAAGATTTTTCAATATCCACTTTCGTGCTATCAAATCATCAACCGTAAAGTGGAAAAACATATGTAAACATAAATTAATTTAGAATATATTAATAACATGACATTCAATTACACCATAATGTATTAAAATTACTGTTTATTTGGGAATTGAAAACTTCATTTTTCATACTTTCAATCATATGTCTCAAATCATCATATGAAATATGAAGGGAAACGGGCTTCGCGGCCAGCTGGCCTAAAATCTAGCCATGTAATCTTGTGGCCTCATCCATAGGGACCCTATATGAATCTAATAGGACAATTATCTTCTATCTGTTCAGATTCCATACATCTGAACTTTTTATATTTTTCTCCACAGTTTCATTTATTCCATCTTTAATGAACAAAAATTTAGTATAAAAAGTGCAATAAATTTATTCATATTAAAATTTTTACATATAACAGTCACCCTCTGGTATCCCTGCGAAGAACTAGAAGTGGCGCGCTGCTCCCCCACTACTGAGGCTCCTAAAGCGGGAGCCGACGACTGAGCTACTGAAGGGACACTCACAAAGGATGTGAGAGATGGTGCAGGGGGAGATGGTGCAGGGGGATAAGTGGATGGTGGCTCAGATTTCATAGGGAGGGAGACATATGGATCTTCATTTGTCGTAGTGGTTGATGAAACAGTATATCGCTTCCTCCTTATAATTCCTGTCATTTAATCAAATAAAATTAAGTTTAGAACATATATTTCAAAAATATTATACAGAAAAAAAAATTAAAAAAATAACAAATGCATAGTACTAACAAAAAAATATACATAACAATGATAATTAATGATTGAATAAATGAAATATGTGGTTGCTAAATGAATGCACAACTGTACATACAGTCATTTTCTCATTCAATCATTTCAGTTTCCTGCTCCATTACTTCATCCACTTCATTCATCCTTGTTGGACTAATATTTTCAATATCATGGTGGACAAATAATTTTAATTCTTTTTGTTGATGAGATTCAATGTTAGAGGTCAAATATTCTACTTCATCTCCCATATCATACAAATATATTTGTTTTACGTGAGAAACTACACTTCACCCTTCATCCACAACATCATTCATATAATATACCATTTTTTATTATGATGATAGGATATATGGATCATTCAGTTCATGATCACCAATATACATAAGGCTAGAGAAGTTCACATATGTAAATTGCAAGGAATATCTTCTAACACCTCGGATAATATTGACCCAATTGCGTTTGAATAAAACGACTGAAAAATGATCATGGTAATTTAATTCAATAAAATTAGTCATCTTTCCATAATATCCCACTTCAGAAAATGTAAATATACCACTGTTCTATGTTTTCAACCCCTCTTCTCAATCGAATGTACGAAATCTGAATCCATTCATGTTGTAAGTGTCAAACTTTATAACTTGTTTTAGAGGACCTCGAGCAATAAACTTCAAATCTTCTGACAACTCTTCTCAAGTATCACTATTCATGATCTAAAAAAATAAATATAATTTATTAGAATTAAAAAATATGTTTCAACCTAATATTCATATTTATTGCAATATTTATGAACTTACACATCATGAAAATCATTATATAATCTCTTTATTAACAACTTTCATTATAACTTTCTCATTTGATGTTTAGCCTTTCATTTGTCTCTTTGTTTTTACACTCAACTCTTCAATAAATGGATCTACAATTTCATTATTTAGCAGCACATATCTATGTACCTATAATAATTCCATTTCTATCAGTGTAACATTTGAGGTCCTCCCAACAGATCGACCAATAGTAGGAAATATTTTTGATTTCCCGAGTATTTGAGATTGAGTCAATGTGTCGTCAAAACATCCAACTCGATTAAATCTTGTCTCAATATCATCCAAGTATCTAGAACAAAAGTTAAGACACTCTTCTACCAAATAGCCTTCAGTAATAGAGACTTCTGGTGGAGCTTTATTTCTCATGTATGATTTTAAATGCCCAAGATATATGTGAAATAAAAAAACTTCATTATGCATTTAATTAAGTGCCAAATTGTTTTTACCTAACTGAAAAACATATAAATAAAGTACCTCTCAATTGGATATATCCATCGATAATGAATGGGGCCTCCTAATTTAGCTTCCTCAACCAAATGCACAGTTAAATTCATCATATCAGTAAAAAACGACGGAGGAAAGATCATATCTATTTCACAAAGTGTCAATACAAACCTCTCCTGAAGGTTGTCAAGATAAAATGGACGTAGAGATTTCATACATAGTTTCCTAAAAAATGTGTAGAATTGGAGTACAACAGCAGTAATGTTTTTACGTAATAATGTACACAATGCCAATGGTAGTAACTGCTATAACAAAATATGTGAATCCTAAATTTTCAATCCATGTAACTTACAGTTATTTAAGTCAACACACCTAGAGATTTTACTTGAATACCCATAATATACTTTCACATGATTTAAAATTCGAAGGAATGTATCATTATCCCTATTTTTCATTGCAAAAATTGTCGAAGCATTCTTTTCATTCTCATCTATCCAGAGATCGTGTTTTATGTTCATTTCTTAAAAGTCTTTATAAGCATTGAGATGATCCTTCGACTTTAAATGATCTTTAAGAAATGTTAAGATCAAATTTTCACATGTGTTCTTCTCAATATGCATCACATCAAGATTATGCCGCAACAAATTAAATTCCAAATACGAAAAGAATATACTTTTTTTCTTTCATTTTTTCTGTAGAGACCACAAACTTGACGTACATGGACATTACATTAATTTTATGGAATACTTAATACATAACAAAAACTGACACCCAAGGACCGTAATAGTTTAGTTTCTTTGGAAACTTGGAACACAATCTTCTAATCGTGGTGAAAGATCTTCAACATCTCCCATAAAGATCTTCCCCTTTTGTTTTCTTACCTAAAACCTTTATTTATATCCTAGGGAAAAGAAAACATAAAAAGGGTGAGCTCAAATGCTCTTTAAGGGTAAACATAGGGAACATAAAACAATCCATAAACATTTTATTTCAAAAACTTGAACATAAAATCTAAACATCAAAATCATGAGCAATGACATAAATCTTGGAAGTACATAAGGCATATATCATAAAGGAACATCAATCATGATAAAATAGAATGGGAATAAAACCTAAAATTGTTGAAAACCATTAAACACATGATATGATTTCCATAGTAGCCAAGGCATTCCGGCCAAGACCATCATAGTGGACAAAGTCCCTTACTGAATCGAGTTCACTCCTCATTCCAGTCCTGTATCACTGAACCCGATTAACTTGTCATTCTATTCATGTCTATCTCAGGAGATATAAATATTTACCCAATGAATTGGAGGGAGATATAGGTCCCACCCATCTCATAATTAAAACATTCTTACATGTTCTACAACATAAACATAAATCATTCATAATAACCCAAAGAATAAAATGGGTTTCATAAATATGATTACATCATAACATAATCCATATAAAACAAATGGATATCATTTCATCATAAAAAAAATTAAAACCATGTAAATCATAGAGACATTATACTTGAAACATACACATATGAAATAATGTCATCTTATAGGGAAAATGGTTTTGATAAAACACTTGAAATGAATTCTTGAGGAAAATATCCTTTCTTTTTCAAAATCATTTTCTTTTCACAAAATGTCATGCGATTTTGAAAGAAAATGATTTTTTTGAAAATATTCATGAAATCTTATAGAGTAAGATTCATGAAAATTAGGTGTTATGAAACCGTAAAAATCCATTCATGTCGTATAAGTTAAAAAAACATTATCCTCATACTTTTAATGGAAAAGTCAAAAAGTTCCTTGTATGGTAAACAAAAGAAAGATTTTGTAACGCCCTGACCCTAGATACCCAGAGTCGGTGCATTATTACATAAAATTGGCATGATCACAAAGGATTAAGTCTCGAAAGACCGATTAGTTTAGTAGTCTTGGAAACACTAGATATATTCATAAGTCTTACATTACATCATAAGGTAAAAAAACTACAACAAAATATTGTCTTCATATCCCCTCATACTATCCCTGCAGGTCATTCATAAATTACTTCTTCATAATCCTGGGAAAAATAAAACATTGAAAGGGGTGAGATCAGATGCTCAGTAAGGATAACATTATAGCAGAAGCTTTCATAGATAAGCATAAACACTTAAGGCAGTTTATAACTAAAACAAAAGCCTTTTAAACTTGAACTTCAGCATAAAATGGCAAAGATAAAATAAAATAATTCCATTTACTTACTCACATGGATATTTTACTAGTCGAATGATCACATGAAATATCAATAACCACTTTCATAATGATGGAATGCATAATGCCAGACTATCATAACCACATAGCCAAGGCCTCGTGCCAATACAACAAATAAGATTTTTCCAAGGCCTTGTGCCAAGACACTAGTTTGTCTCATGAGACCTACCGATGAATCGAGGAGCTATAGCGGGCTCCACCCGTCACTTATGAAGTCCAATGCATTCCTCATATGAACAGGTTTAAACATAACATAAAAATTCGTATTAAAACTAGCATAAGAAATGTCAATAATTTAACCACAAACCATGAATGGTATAAAAATAGCACATCCACAATCAAACATAACTCATTTGATACAATATGGAAGATTGTATTGTATAACATTAACCACAATCAAGAATAATGAAGGATGTTGACATAGATGAAAATAATCATTAAAACCATTTGATAGAAATATCCCCCTTTTTCTTGAAATCATTTAAAAGTCACACTATTTGTCAAGAAGCCATTTAAAAATAGATTTTTGAATCAAAGTGTCCCATAACACTTTGAAACTTTTAAAATGAATTTTGATTTTAAAACTTTAATTCCAAAATAAATAAATCCTTAAAACCATTTTTAAAACATGGACATAATGAGAAAGATTTAGAATAATCAATCTTTAAAACACATAAAAATGTATTTTAGTTAGACTTTATAACCAAAAGAGAGACACTTGAATACAAATAATTGAGGTAATAAAAACTTTATAATATCATGAGAATAAAGGGATTCATGATATACTATGTCAAAGTACAATATATACACCATATAAAAGTGATTTGGTGTATAACAACAATGAAGTCTCAATGGAATGTAAATTGAGATGAATTCTCTTATAAAGACCATATCCTTAGGTTAAGGATAAATCAACGACATAATTATGTGTGAAAAATATAAATACACTCAATATGATTGGATATTTAGTGTAAATCAATCAGATGACATTCACACATATTCTTGTAAAAACAACACCAATGAATTGGATATTTAACTCAACAAATGGAGATTGAGTTAAAATTACTCTTATCAAGTTCATACCGATCACTTGAGAATTTATCAAGGGAGTGATTATGTGTATCAAAAGTATATCCACAAAAAGGGTAGTGGAAAATATGACATAAGAAAATGAATAGTAATTCCACACATAATCTTGGAGTAAAATAATCAATGAAGTATGCGTAAAGCCGAATGAGTGGAAATTGAAATATCAAATTCCCTTATCAATTTGGTAACTTACGAAACATACACCCATTAAAGAAGGATCATACAATGATGATTTAAATATACATAAATTATATTATATTACACAATGAATACAATCATGGGCAGTACACACACCGCATGTAATAAATAAGTGGTGAATAATGGAAATCTCACGAAATTAAAAGTGAGATAAGAAACCCCTTACCTTGTAATTTTCCTTGGTTGGGGGTAGGTTAACCTTATGTATAATGTTTAAATAATTGTTATTAAATTATTCATGAATCATATACATTAATATGATATCACATATGATATTTTAACATTGCTTTGTTAATAATATCTTAGAATTATCGTCATTTCGGGTGTTAACTTACTCATTTTCTTTTATATGTTTTGTTACGTAATCCATGTTTGTCATGGATAGTTTGTATCTTATTCATATCCAAAATTATATAAAGTTCTTAAACATTATTTTTAAATCATAAAATGATAATTATACTTGAATGGATATGATGGAGAATGAATCTCATCGCATTCGTGGAGACGGTAGTCCGTACGTACGCACGATCGACAATATCATTCTTTTGATATTAAAATAATATATAATTGGATAGTACATCATATATACAGAATAATTATCATGTTATATTTATTATTTACATGAGTTACACATCATTATTATACTCATCCAAATAATAATATATTGAATAACAATTACACCACGACGTGGAGACGGTAAGTTGTACGTACGCACGTATGGTGACATGTTATTCAAAGGTTGGATAGAATACTGAATATGGTTGTACCATATTTATAATAACATCACAGTATATAAAATATAATGGATTTATTATTTTATAATGGTAATAACAAAGAAAGAAGAAGTGGAAGAAGAAATGAATTTGAAAAAGGGTGGTGAAAACATTACCTCTTCTTCGGCTTCTTCCTTTTGATTTGATCAAAAGGGCTCCTTAGGTTGGATTTCTGATCAAACTAAGGCATCTAGGTTGTATTGAAGGAAGTTTAGAGAGTATTGGGGCAGAGTTTTTCTGAACCAAAAGGCTTTTAAGGTGTGAAGTAATGAGAAGGGGGAGTGACCTTTTATAAGAGGGGTGAGGGGTACCTTTGGAAAAGCTAGAAATATTAATTTATAATAAATTCATATTCGGTTTATAATGGATCCAAAGTTTATTATTCAAAGATTAAGGTGGTTATAGGTCGAAAACCATTCAACAAATCTAATTTAGATAGGTTTGGGTTACTATATTAACCTTATCTTTTAGTTTTAACTCTTAGTTAATTAGTTTGACATTTACCATGTCACTTTGTATTTTTATATTATATAGTTAATATACTTACTATATACATCCAAGAGACCCCCAAGTGGTCCATTAATGATATAACTTTCATGATATAAGTCTCTTGGCCAAACCTTATATTTTTAGGAATTTAATATCAATTAATAATATAATATTTGTTTTAAACACTCTTTTATGTCAATTTTGACACTATTCAATAGTTGATTTTTGTGAAACTCATAAAAGAATGATTACTTCTAAAAAAGTCAATTAAATCAATCCTAATATGTCATATTATCCTAGAAAATTAGTTTAATTCATTAAAAGTCTTAAATTATATTTATTTGGGTATTTATAATATCAATTATTTTAATTTTTTACTATTATGGTAATTACTGCATCATCATTGTGTCATAAATATATTAAATTATTTAATGTCTAAAAATTATAAATAAAATATCATTATATAGGAAATCTTTTTAGCTATCTAATGAATATTTACAATAGAATTTATCTTATATATAACCCTATATTAAAAATGTTTTAGTAAATAAACTTTGATTTTAACTCTTTTAACTCTTCTTTGAATTAAATAATAATAAATGTCCTAATCTAATCCAAGTGAACCTAAATGATAATATTTTATTCCTAATGTTTTTTTGGTTGAGATACACTTTTCAAAGAGAATTATTACATGTGTTAGGGTAATATTAATATCATTTTTACCCTTAATTACCATATTTACTTTTAATCGTGGTAAATAAAAGTAAAAAGTTACTATTCACCAAAAATTATTTTCATCTCATTGAACCACATTTTACTTTATGATATTAACCGTGTCTCTCGGATTTTCAAAATTCCATTCACAGAAGCGGTAAAATTAAGTTTTATGAAAAATTCAGTTATTTAACTACCACTTAGTAGTTTCACTATTCATCAAAAATTGAAGTTTTTCAGAACAATGCCAAAATTTCACCCTAAGCTATAATTGATATTCCAAATTCAAAAATGATTTCTATTTTACAAAATTCCAAACATATAAGTTTCATTAATTAATTTTATAATTAATTCCCACTGTCACAACAAATAGCGTGTTTTTAAGAAACAATATATACCAAAAGATTGACAATTGTTTAGGTCCAATTTCAAAGTGAAATTAATTCTAATGAACACCATTGGATAAAATGGTAAAAATATATTCTAATTATACTTTAAAACCACTCAATAATATAATTTATCACTATAAATTATTTTGATTTAAAAAGTTTTTTTTAATTAAAATTTAGTAATTTTCACTATTCATCAAAATATAAGTGTTATCCGAAAAGTTCCAAAATTTCACCCTAGGATAAATTCGATATTCCGAATCCAAAAATTAAGTCCATTTTGAGAGATAGATTTTTTAAAATTTCAAAAAGTATGTATTACTATTCATAACGGCTAGTTTGATTGGTTGTGGTGTGTTAGAATCTTGAAGTTGCGTACAATGCACGTCATTGCATTATTCGAAGGGAAACGTACCGTGGAAGCTTGGGGTGTTACAGATTCCTTTCATAACACAATATAAAAGTCAAAGAGGGGTAAACATGACTTTAAACATATATTTAAGAATATTAGACACTTTATTAAAAACATTTTTATGGACATGGATGAAAAATATAACCACATTAAATACTTACGTATAAGCAATCTAGGATAAAAATGAGATTGTAAAATTATCCCTTACCTTAGGTCCGATATGATTCATATGTATCTGAAACTCCTCTATAATGATTTAAATAATTTCATTGACTTATTATAGAATCATATTCATTTTTATTATATCATATATGGTTCACTCATGACTTTATATTACCTGTTCTTTTGTAAATTCCATGTTAAAGTAGTGTTTTGAGTAAAATCGTTTCATTTATCGTACGTGTTTTGACTTGTTGTTCTTGACATTATTACTTATATCCTTATTTAATTAATTACAGAATGTAAAAAATTATTTATATATAATATATATTCATCATATAAATATATATGATAGATCGATAAATGTAATGAAATACACCGTTCATGGAGACAGTAGGTCGTACGTACGGATGAACGTTGTTTTCATTTCCTTATTGAATTGAATGGAATTAAGTAAATGAAACATATATGTACATAAATCCAGTATCATTATTATTTAATATATTTAATTATTATTTATTATATATACATTATAATCATACTTGAATGGTTAATCATGGAAAATGAATCTCATCACGTTCGTGGAGACGGTAGTCCGTACGTACGTACGTACGAGCGATGATATCAATCTTTTGATATTAAAATCATATATAATTGGATGGTATATCATATATACAGAATCATAATAATTTTATATTTGTTATTTATATCATTTATACTCATTATTATACCCATCCAAATGATGAAATGTTTGAATAACAAATTACACCACGACATGGAGACGGTAAGTCGTGCGTACGCACGTGTGGTGACTTTTTCATTCATTGGATGGATAAAATAACTAATATGGTTGTACCATTTTTATAAAAACATCACATTATATAAAATATACTGGATTTATTATTTTATAATGGAAACATCAAAGAAGGAGGAAGAGTGGAAGAAGAAAGGAACTTGAAATAGGTGGTGAGATATTTACCTCTTCTTCAAGTTCTTCCTTTTGATTTGATCAAAAGGGGTCTTTAGCTTGGCTTTCTGACTTAAGGAAGGAATCTAGAATTAAGGGAGGATATTTTATAGGGTATTTGGGCAGGTTTTGGCCAAGACAAATGGCTTGGGAGGAGTGAATGTGAGAGAAGAGGGAGTGCACTTTTATAAGAGGGGTGAGGGGCACCTTAGGAAAAACTTAAAATATTATTTTATAATAAATTCATATTCGGTTTATAATGGCTCCAAAGTGACTTATTTCTAGGATAGGGTAGGTATGGGTCGTAATACTCTCAACCAATAGGTTTTAGACAAGTTTAGGTTACCATTTTAACCTTATCATTTAGATTTAACTCTAAGTTAAATAATTTAACTTTTACTGTTTCTTCTTGTATTCTTACACTATATGGTTACTAAACATACTATAAACTGCCAATAGAACCCCAATTGGTTAATTAATGTCATATATATTATTATATAAGTATTTTGGCCGAACATTATATTTTTATGACCATTTTATAAATTAATAATATAATATTTGTTTTAAAAACTCTTTTATGTCAATTTTGAAACTATTTGGTATTTTATTCTTTATAAATTCATAAAATCATTATTACTTAGAACAAAATTCATCTAACAAACCCTTGTATGTTATATTAACCTATAAAATTAGTTTAATTCATAAAAAGTCTCAAATTACATTTATTTTGGTATTTATAATATCAATTATGTTAATATTTCATTAATAAGGTAATTACTGCATCATCATTGTGTCATAAATAAATTAAATTATTTAATGTATAAAAAAAATATAAATAAAATACCATTATATAGGAAATATGTTTATCTTTATAATGAATATTTATAGTCGAATTTATCTTATGTATAACCCTATATTAAAAATGTTTTATTTATTAAACATTGATTTTAACTATTTTAACTCTTCTTTAAATAAAATAATAATAAATATCCTAATCTAATACAAGTGGACCTAAAGGGTAAAATTTTATTCCTAAGGTTGTTTGTGGTCGAATTATACTTATCCAATATAATTAGGACATGTGTTAGGGTAATAATAATATCATTTTTACCCTTAATTACCCTATTTACTTTTAACCGTGGTAAATAAAGTAAAAAGTTATTATTCACCAAAAAATATTTTTTTCTTATTGAACCACATTTTACTCCTTGATATTAACCATGTCTCTCGTATTTTCAAAATTCCACTCACATAAGCGGTAAAATTAAGTTTTATGTGAATTTAAAAATTCTCCTAGGAGGTGGGTAAAAGATAGTAAAAAGTTCAATAAAATTTTTATATATCTAAAATTATTATAAAATGAATCCAATGAAATATATTGAACTTATATAGGTATAATGTATCTATTTTGACCTAAAATAAATTTAAATAAAATAAATTATTATTTAAATAAAAAGTCAGTTTTAACCAATAACTCAGTGTTTTCACTATTCATCAAAAATTGAAAGTTTTCAGAAAAATACCAAAAATTCACCCTAAGCTAATTTTGATATTCCGATTCCAAAAATGAAGTCCATTTTGAAAGATAAACTTTATAAAATTTTAAAAAAGTGGGTATTACTATTCATAACGGCTGGTTTATATAATATTTGAATAACATATCGTTGTTTAATGAAACCTGGTATTGCGTACTACACACGCTATCAAGGAAGGTCGTGATTGCGTGTAATGCAATCCAAATCAGGGATGCGTGTAGTGAAATCTCCCTTTGGTGTTTCATATAACATAACCATAACTTATTTCATTTATACATTAAACAAAATATATATTTAATGTTGCGTAGAATAATTTCGACAAAACGAACTTGAAATTGTGTGTAACACAAGCTAAGAATAGTGTTGTGTATACTGTAAGCTAATACGGTGTTGTGTATATTAAAATCTAATCTTGGTGTAGTGTACAATAGAAGACATCAAATAAATTAAAAATAATATATCTCATAAAATCTCGGGTTGTTACATTCTACCCCCCTTAAAATGAATTTCGCCCTCAAAATTCGTCGGGGTTATAAATGGTTTACTATATGAAGGTTTCTTTCATAGAAAACCACATCGTAAAAAGGAATAATAAATCATCATTTTAAAAAGGAACGTTAGAAACATAACGGATACCCAAAGTAACTCACCACTAGGTTTCTACATAGGAGAACATAGGTGGAAATATGGATATGGAAGAGAAATCTAACCATCAAGTTCTGATAGAGAGCGGTAGAGAACATGGATATGAAAACGCCAACAATCACAAAGCCATAAATTTGTGATAATCTAAGTTACCATCTGATTCATCAGATATAAGGACACTATGACGACATTTTTGGTTTTCAAGATCATTTCCCTAAAGTTGGAGAATTTGAATTAGAAGAAATACCTACTTTATTTTGGTACAATCTCAACGTTGTTCATGCCTCTAACAATTTCCACTTCATCTCTTAAGGAAATGAAGTTGAATTTTTAATTCTTGAAGTGTTAGTAGATCATACGATAGAATGATGGGTCCTTCCATCTGTCTCTAACAAAAGGTTAGCAAAATTTATTAAATATACATAAGTCTATATATGGTGAGGTTAATCGTATATGATTCCAAAAATGGATTTATACTTCATCTATCACACCGCTTAATAAAATAAAACTAGTTTCTACTAACCATGGACTTCCTGTAGGCCAGTGGTAGGCGATAAAGGCATGTCGCACTTCAGTTGTGGGTTCGATTCCCACAACCTTGTCCAACACGATGGGTTGTCGCCCGTCATGCAGGTTGTCCTTTTTCTAAAACTACATTATTATAACATCCCATCAATAATATCGAAAAAAGTTCTAGCCTTAAACAATACTAACTTATGTCCAACATAATCCATTCCAATCTTTAGGCTTATCCAAAATACTTCAATCCAAGGTCATAGTATAAAGAAAACAATTGCTAGAAATTTCATCTACCGAGCATGTGAATACAATCATTTATCCCCCATATATCATAAGATATATCTTGTTGGTCACATTCCAAACATGTGAATACCTTAATCATGTATTCTCTTGAAAAATGAATACCCATTAAACCTTATTGAAAACATGAATGCTATCAAAAGTTAACACTTTCCACATACCAAAATCCCAAAATTTCTATATACTCAAACCATGATATAACTTTGTCCTTATATCAGTCATGAGCTCATTTCATTTTCTCTTTGTCCCTTCATTATGCGCATATCATCTTTTTTCCAAAAATATTTCAATCACTTTTCATGGTTACCGGTACCATATAATTATTAAAAACCAATACATAGATATTCCAAAATTCCACGATACCATAAATGAGATTCCATGATACTATTTTGAAATACCATTACATAAACACTTAATCATTCCACAACATCATTATCATACTCAACATCACAAATAGTGATCACATGTGACTTCCCTTTATCCTTTGCCTTAATAGGTTTCTCACATCGATCATCATTAACCCTTGGATTAGGGCATTGATTAGCATAATTTCCCATTTCCTTACACATGAAGTATTGAAGTGTTGGTGGAGTGTTATTTGTAGTCTTTTCTCTATTCACATCATCAGCTACCTTTTTCCCATTACTTCGACACTCAACTACTTGATGACCTTCTTTTCCACACTTAAAACATTTTCTAGTACCTTTTAGACAATCTCCACTATGCTTCTTTCCACACTTTGAGCATAAAGAAACATTCGTCTTCTTTTCACCATTGTTCTGAGATTTTTCCTTGAACTTCATTTTCGTTTCTTGTCAAAATCATGAGATGGATATGTAACAACAACTTCCATTTCTACCTTGATATCACAACGCACAATTTCTTCATAGCTACTGAAGTCTCTTATAGATAACTCCCTTCGAACACTTGGTTTTAAGCCACTGAAGAATCGATCAACTTTACTTTCAGGTTGGATGATAAAGTCAGATGTATACCTTGCAAGCCTTGTAAAATTCTCCTCGTATATGACAACAGATTCATCATCCTTTTGATTAAGATCAAGGAACTCCTTTTTCATCTTTGTTAAAATAATATGAGGGAAGTAATTATTGAAAAACAAGTTCTTCAACTCTTCCCATTCCATTGATTCAATTTCATCTTGGGGCCTTGTATTCTTAATTAGAATCCACCACTGGTCTGCTTCACCTTCTAAATGGTAAACAGCCCGAATGAATTTTTCATGTTCTGAGTAGAGAAGTATAGAAAATATATTTTCAATGGTAATGATCCATTGTTCAGCAACAAGTGGATCAGAAGACCCACTGAAAGAAGGTGGGTGTTGCCTCATGAAGGACTCAATAGAATATTGTGCCCTTCTCTACTCATTTGGAAATCCAGAATGATTCATAGCTTGTGTAAGTATTGCAATAAGATTTTACACTCCATCTAACATAACATTGGTTTGTTCAAAAGTAAAATCATTGAATTTTCCATTACATTGATCAACATGGTTCCTTTGGGTTCTAGCCATCATTTAAAACCCAAAAAGAATAGTGTGAGAGGAAAAAATCATGATAGGGAAAACAACATAATAAAGGGGGGGTACCTTCAATATCTAACATCTTAGTTTTAATTATAATATCGTTACCATAATTCTAGGACTATAACCTATACTTATACTTAACCTTAGGGACATCCCTAGACATACCTTAGAAATATCTCTAGGGATCTCACTAAAGTTTCTGCATCCTAGTTTCCAAAGGTTAACTAAACCTTTCCTCTGATACCAACTGTATAGACCCCAAACTTGACGTACATGGACATTAAATTAATTTTGAGGAATACTTAATACATAAAAAAACTGACACCCAAGGACCGTAATAGTTTATTGTCTTTGGAAACTCGAAACAAAATCTTCTAATCGTGGTGGAAGATCTTTAATATCTCCCATAAAGATCTTCCCCTTTTGTTTTCTTACCTAAAACCTTTATTTATATCCCGGGGAAAAGAAAACATAAAAAGGGTGAGCTAAAATGATCGGTAAGGGTAAAAATAGGGAACATAAAACAATCCATAAACATTTGATTGCAAAAACTTGAACAAAAAATCTAAACATCAAAATCTTGAGCAATGACATAAATCTTGAAAGTACGTAAGGCTTATATCATAAAGGAACATCAATCATGATAAAATAGCATGGTAATAAAACATGAAATTGTGTCAAACCATTAATCACATGATATGATTTCCATAGTAGCTAAGGCATTGCTATCAAGACCATCATAGTGGACAAAGTCCCTTACTGAATCGAGTTCACTCCTCGTTCCAGTCCTGTATCACTAAACTGGATTAACTTTTCATTCTAGCCATGTCTATATCATGAGATATAAATCATTACCCAATGCATTAGAGGGAGATATAGGTCCCACCCATCTCATAATGAAATCATTCTTACATGTGCCACAACATAAACTTAAATCATTCATAATAACCCAAAGAATAAATGGATTTCATAAACATCATTCCATCATAACATAATCCATATAAAACAAATGGATATCATTTCATCATAAAAAAAAGTGAAACCATGTAAATCATCGACACATTATACTTGAAACATACACATATGAAATAATTTCATCTTAGATGGAAAATAGTTTTGATAAAACACTTGAAATGAATTCTTGAGGAAAATATCCTTTCTTTTTCAAAATCATTTTATTTTCACAAAATGCCATGAAATTTTAAAAGAAAATGATATTGTTGAAAATAGTCATGAAATATTGTAGAGGAAGCTTCATGAAAATTAGGCGTTATGAAACCGTAAAAATTCGTTCTTGTTGTATAAGTTAAAAAACATTCTCCTCGTACTTTTAACAGAAAAGTCAAAAAGTTCGTCATATGGTAAACAAAAGAAAGGTTCCTTTCATAACAAAATGTAAAAGTCAAAGAGGGGTAAAAATGAATTTAAAAATACGTTTAATAATATTAAACACTTTATAAAAAACATTTTTATGGACATGGATGAGAAATATAACCCCAGTAAATACTTACGTATAAGCAGTCTCGGATAAAAATGAGATTGTAAAATTATCCCTTACTTTAGGTCCGATATGATTAGTACGTATCCGAACCTCATGTATGATGATTTAAATAATGTCATTGACTTATTAAAGAATCATATTCATTGTTATGATATCATATATGGTTCACTCATGACTTTATATTACCCGTTCTTTTGTAAATTCCATGTTAAAGCAGCATTTTGGGTAAAATCGTTTCATTTATCGTACGTGTTTCGACTTGTTGTTCTTGAAATTATTACTTATATCCTGATTTACATAATTCCAAAATTTAAAACATGATTTATATATAATAAATATTCATCATATAAATATATATGAAAGATCGATAAATGGAATACAATACATCATTCATGGAGACGGTAGGTCGTACGTACGCATGAAAGCTGTTTTTGTTTCCTTATTGAATTGAATGGAATTAAGTAAATGAAACAAATATTTACATAAATCCAGTATCATTATTATGTAATATCTTTCATTATTATTTATTATATATACTTTATAATCATACTTGAATGGTTAATCATGGAAAATGAATCTAATCGCATTCGTGGAGACGGTAGTCCGTACTTACGCACGAGTGATGATATCATTCTTTTGATATTAAAATCATATATAATTGGATGTTATATCATATATAAAGAATAATAATAATGTTATATTTATTATTTATATCATTTATACTCATTATTATACCTATCCAAATGATGAAATGATTTAATAACAAACTACACCATGATGTGGAGACGGTAAGTCACACGTACGCACGTGTGGTGAATTTTTCATTCATTGGATGGCTAAAATAATTAATATGGTTGTACCATTTTTATAACAACATCACATTATATAAAATATACTGGATTTATTATTTTAGAATGGAAAAAAACAAAGAAGGAGGAAGTGGAAGAAGAAAGGAACCTGAAATAGGTTGTAAGATACTTACCTCTTCTTCGGGTTCTTCCTTTTGATTTGATCAAAAGGGATCTTTAGGTTGGCTTTATGACTTGGGATGAGTGAATTTTAGAGAATAGGGAGTGACCTTTTATAAGAGGGGTGAGGGGAACCTTAGGAAACACTTAAAATATTATTTTATAATAAATTCATATTCAGTTTATAATTGACCCAAAGTGACATATTTCTAGGATAGGGTGGGGATGGGTCGACATTCTCTCAACCAATAGGTTTTATACAAGTTTAGGTTTCCATTTTAACCTTATCATTTAGATTTAACTCTAAGTTAATTAATTTAACTTTTACCGTGTCTTCTTGTATTCTTACACTATATGGTTAATAAACTTACTATAAACTGTCAATAGAACCCCAATTGGTTCATTAATGTCATATATGTTATTATATAAGTCTTTTGGCTGATACTTATATTTTTAGGACCATTTTATCAATTAATAATATAATATTTGTTTTAAAAACTCTTTTATGTCAATTTTGACACTATTTTGTATTTTGTTTTTTATAAATTCATAATAGCATTATTACTTCAAACAAAATTCATCTAACCAACCCTAATATTTTATATTAACCTATAAAATTAGTTTAATTCATAAAAAGTCTCAAATTAAATTTATTTGGGTATTTATAATATCAATTATGTTAATATTTCATTAATAAGGTAATTACTCCATCATCATTGTATCATAAATAAATTAAATTATTAAATGTCTAAAAAAATATAAATAAAATACCATTATGTAGGAAATTTTTTTATCTTTATAATTAATATTTATAGTTGAATTTATCTTATGTATAACCCTATATTAAAAATGTTTTAGTTATTAAATTTGATTTTAACAATTTCAACTCTTCTTTAAATAAAATAATAATAAATGTCCTAATCTAATAAAAGTGGACCTAAAGAGTAATATTTTATTCATAAGGTTGTTTTTTGTCTAATTATACTTAGACAATAGAATTAGGACATGTGTTAGGGTAATAATAATATCATTTTTACCCTTAATTACCCTATTTACTTTTAACCGTGGTAAATAAAAGTAAAAAGTTACTATTCACCAAAAATTATTTTTATCTTATTAGACCACATTTTACTACTTGATATTAACCATGTATCTCTTATTTTCGAAATTTCACTCACAAAAGCGTTAAAATTAAGTTTTATGTGAATTTGTAAATTCTCCTAGGAGGTGGGTAAAAGACGGTAAAAATTTCAATAAAATTTTTATATATATATAATCATTATAAAATGACTCCAATGAAATAAATTGAAATTATATAGGTATTATGTATCTATTTTGACCTAAAATAAATTTAAATAAAATAAATGATTATTTAAATAAAAAGTCGGTTTTAACCAATAACTCAGTGTTTTCACTATTCATCAAAAATTGAAAGTTTTCAGAAAAATACCAGAAATTCACCCTAAGCTAATTTCGATATTCTGATTCCAAAAATGAAGTCCATTTTGAAAGATAAAATTTATAAAATTTCAAAAAGTGGGTATTACTATTCATAACGGCTAGTTTATATAATATTTTAATAACATGTCGTTGTTTAGTGAAACCTGGTATTGCATACTACACACGCTATCGAGAAAGGTCGTGATTGCGTGTAATGCAAGCCAAGTCCAGGATGAGTGTAGTGAAATATCCCTTTGGTGTTTCATATAACATAATCAAAACTTATTTCATTTATACATTAAACAAATTCTATACTTAATGTTCCGTAGAATAATTTCAACAAAACGAACTTGAAATTGTGTGTAACACGAGCCAAGAATAGTGTTGCATATACTGAAAGCTAATACGGTGTTGCATATAGTAAAATCTAATCTTGGTGTAGTGTACAATAGAATCCATCAAAGAAATTAAAAATAATATATCTCATAAAATCTCGGGTTGTTACAGTTTTGTTCTGATTTCACTTGATGATGCACTTCGAAGCCATTTCCCGCTATCATTCAAATGATAAAACTTCCCAAATTATATTTCAACTTTTCCAAGTTGTTTCAATATTTCAAATCCATTTAACAACTTTGGAGGTGTTCTACGATCAATGAAATGTTAAATTTTGATCTGTTCATCCGAAATCTATGAGATGCATCGAGAAATCTTCGATGGCACAAGAAGCACCATTTTCTGCTGTGAGGTATCCATTTGGTCTCAAAATAAAAGTTTCAAATAGAGAAATCCAAACTCGTGTAAGTGTTCCAACAAGATAAATTCACAAGACCAGGGAAGTCACTAATGGTCCACATTAAAGCAACATGCATTTTAAACATTGTTTTAGAAGAAGAATCAAATGCCTCAACACTGTTGCTCAATAACTCCTATAAATATTCAATTAAATGGCTAAAAGTATACATCAATATCATTTCCAGGAATTTTTTCCCGTAATAATCATCAAAATGATAAAAGACGGTTGTTACATACACATCCAAAGAGGCATATTGTAAGGGATCAAAACAACTATCCAAATGCTATAACTGGTACTCAAAGTCCCAAATGGGTTAAATCCATCAGCATTCAATCCCAATAGAATATTCCTAGGATCAGGTGAGAAATATGGATGTAATGAATCAAATGAATTTTAAGATTGTGAATCTTGTGGATGTCGCATTAACCCATCATTGTTATTATCTATAGAATGTCACTTCATGTGTTCAGCGGTTTTTGATGACATGAATAATTTTTGAAATAGTGGATTTAAAGGAATGTAACGAAAAACCATTGAAGGTGTGTTCCTTTTGTTCTTCTTCAAGGTAGTATATTGATTCAGACTTCCAACATCACCCATTCACTGCCATCTAGAAGAAGAACATTTTTTTCAATCCTATCTACTTGAATCCTCTCTCCAATAAAGCATACAATCATTGGGACGTGAATGTATTTTTGAATAATTCAAACCAATCATGTTAACAACTTTTTTCATATCATAAAAAGTCTCAGGGATGTTTTCTTTAGTAAATGCATCACGCAACAATTCCAATATCATGGACATTTCCTTATTTGTAATTCCACATAGACATTTGATATGGTATAACTTCAACAATTAAGAATGTTTTGGATATTTCAAACATCCACTATACAACTCTTGATTTCCATCGTCAACTAAATCATGAAACATATTTTCCTTAGTGAAGTTTTATCTTACATTAGTCTCCATATAATCAAGAGGATGATCCACTGATATGTTACAATCTTCATCTAGTTGTCCTAAAGTCTCAAAAACATCACTAATCACGTTGCTATTTGTAGCACCCATATATAGTTGTTCTGACATGTTTTGATGCTTATGGGGGTGTCTTGTAGTGACAAATTCATCATTTATACAGTTTTTTATTTCATTTCTCATTGTCGACGAGGTTGGGAGCTCATTCTATGGATTGAAATCAGTAATCAACCTTTCTGTAATGTTCAATTCTCCATGCCAAATCTAACACAAATATTGACTAGGGAATTGCTTCAATATTAAATGTTCATAAACTTCATCTCTCTTCAACCATATTCTAAATTTACATTTAGGACATAGAAATCTTATTCTCCCTTCAACGGATCAATTGGAAATTAAAAAATCTAAAAACTCCTCCAAACCCTTAACATATTGAGGTGTGTTCCTCAGCAATGTGATCAGGTTTTATCCATGTATATCACAATGTGCCTACACAATATTAAAAAAAATTAAAACACATACTTATTAATAAATAGGGAAATAAATTCATATATACTAGTTGAAAAAATATATAAATATGTTAAATATTTGGAAAATGTATAAGATTAGATCAAAAAAATACTCAGACACTTTTTTCCAATAGCCCATGGTAACTTATGGCACTTTAAAATGATATCTGGCCAAGGAATTTCTCATAATATACCTATTAAGTCTCAAAAATACTATCTCATGTCTACCAAGACATCCCAAACTATATATCAATTTCAAATAAGAGGCATGAATGATTTTGATACCAATTTGTCACATACCAACCCAGATAACCTGCCTAAGAGGAATATTATAGGGTTTATATGTAGATCACAAATTTCATGGATGAATAGATATATAAAAATAAATAATAATGAGGTGGATAAAATAGATTCATATTATATTTTTGAAGATATGCATGTGTGATAAAGGATACAGATGGAGGAATCATGGAGGAAGGGAAATAGATGTTGGGATGATGAGAAAGTGTCAAAGGTGGATCTGGAAGAATGGACGCAGGGAGAAAGATATAGAATATTTTTTCATGTGTTAGAAAAATCACCCAATTAAAATTATACATCTGTAAACGAACCTTATATTAGTTATGTAAGAATGAAACTAGAACCAAATGTATTGATCCATCGCTAGTAAAAATAATTTATATTATCATGGGGTTTTAAATAAAAGTTTAGGTTAACATAACCATTTTATTAACTAGAGTAATATCTATCAAAATACATGGTTAAATATAGATGTGCACATTGTTTATTTATAAGTATAAGACATCCATTTTGTGTAGTATACTCAGTAGTCCAATTTTTGGTGATTTAATGTAGTTTTTATAAAATGCCTACCAAAATACCATCAAATTATTTGATGATTATATTTTATATGTTATTTGAGTGGAAAAATATATCCATTTAATAAAAATCCCTAGGGTAATTGAATATGTTTCATAAGAGGTTATAGAAATGTAATTTACAGAGACACATACTATATAAGAAAGATAAAACTAACGTGATATGGTTTTATATTCAGAACATATGTTATATTTTATTGTTTTAGAATATAAAATTAATATCCTATATAGAGTATTATGTTTCAACTAGTCATGATTAAACACTCCATATGAATTCAATAAAGGATTCTGAATTGAGAAATTTACTTCTTTTCTTTGTTTTCTTCTCAAATTGATGTATTATTATTGGTGGGTATTCAATATAATCTATTTATGGGTGAATAAAAGTTGTAATAATAAAGAATTTTTTTATACCATTTCCCCATGCATTAATTTATTGATAGATCAAAATTTAATTTCTCACTTCTGAGTAGAGGGAGAAAAATATTGGACACAATTGACCATAATATAAATACCATCAGAAAATCCATGGCCATGTGAGAGGTTATGCTAATCTATAAAAGTTATTAAAAGAATAAATAAATAATTAACGCTTGATATTAGAATGTATGTATCCTAATTTTTTCTAATTTCAGGATATAAATTGATAATATTAGACACATAATTATTATAGGATTTATCCCGTATTGTCACCTAATATGGAACTCTCTCATGTAGTGAAATCAGGTCACTTATGGGACATCAAGTGTGCCTCCTCATATTACATAGGATTCTAACTAGATGCAAGGGTGCGATGATATATCATAGATATTATACCCCTTTATGTATAGTTATAATATAGTAGAAATAAAACATATAAATAAATATAATTTTAATGGAAATAGATGAAAGAGTGCAACATACTACTTGGAAGAAAAAGGATGAACCAATAATCAATTAATAATAAATCATTTAATCACATGATAAAATTTATCAAAATGGAAAACTAATGGTAATACAAATAAAAGAACCATCTAAAAAAATATCTTTGAGAAAGTATGAAACCCATTCACCCCTCAAATCCCCGGTATTTTGAGGACCATCAATGCCCATAAATATTGGTGATTCTATATATAAATGTCTCATCCATAATCAATCATCATCCTTTTCACCCCTCCATAGTGAGCAGGTTCAATTAATAAGGATCTAATCTAGGGTTAATTTACCACATCAACAACCATAGCAGTTGTGGGGGCATGCTCTGGTGAATCCTCTTATATAGCCTATAATGAAACTAGTGTGTCCTATCTAGAAAGTGTATTTTGGTGGCTCTCTGGTTTAATTTGTTGAGATACCATGTGAACACATAGAACGCCTATAGAAAATTTCATATACAAAAAACTTAAGTAGTTATAGGGCACACAAATGGAATTTCTACCAAAATACATATCCAGTGAGATACCCAAACACAAGGGGAGAGGGAGAGAGTCGATGAGGGGATAGGGTTTCTGGGGTTTCTAGGGGGTCTCACGGGGGTCACGGAGAGAAGTGAGGTCACGGGGGGTGGGTGGGAAGTGACGGGGTTGAAAAAAAAAGTTTTATTAGTGGTTTATAAAAAACCACTGCTAAATCCTTAATAAAAAATTTAGCGATTGTCTAGTAAACTGCTGCTAAACACCCACCGCAAAAGCTATTAATGTTGTAGTGGGAATGCACAGTAGGTATATATTGAAAAGGTTCCACCCTCAGCTTGTAGGGAAAGGATACTTCATAATTAATCACAAAGACAATGATGCATCTCCAGACTAACTAGTAGAGACAGCCTCAACTATAGGTACTAGAATGACTTGACCCTACCTCTAAATAAGAGTTTCTCTTAATTGGGAGATCACCCTCTTTCTGGTAGAATGAACCCACGTTGACTAGAATATATCATGGTAATTTCACACAATAAGGGAATGGAAGATAAGGATTGGACACTATATAATGATTTTATTAACCTATTTGTTCTAAAGAATGATTCCATAGAGTTTTAGGTTGACAAATAGGTCATCAAATATTGAAAAAGGGATACCTTATCTACCAAACTAATTTTGGAGTCATTTTCTTAGTACTGAAATGAAAATACATTCAATATCTTTATAATAAGTTCCCAAACAAAAAATCACTAGATATATAACTCCAAACTCTATCCCTAAGTCTAAAATCTCTTTAATAATATTCTGTGATTATTTGAGCTATTAGGGACCAACTTGGTCCAGTAGTAGGCCGAGTCTGCCGCCCCAGGACTACCTCCAATAGGATAGGGGTTTGTCACAATTTCTAAAAAGGAATAAACATAACTATAAGGACTTATACTGTGATAACCTATTCTATAAATGAGTCCCAAATACACTATGATATCCAACATCACTAAAAATGAACAAATATACAATTATACTATCTAAATAATCATTCACGAGAAATCAAATGACATGTACAATTACACATAGGAAAATCCCAAAAAGAAAATACAAAATGATGAAAAAATAACCACAAGTTGAATCTAACTCCAATAAGGGAATACACCTCCTATTATCATTAACTCTCCCAAGACACCATATGAAACTGAAACCCAACCTAGCTCTTGAGACACATAAAGGGAGTTCCAAATACCCATAAGTTGGTGACTAGCACATTGGAATCAAATAACAACTAGAGGGAATGATTTCACCAAACTGTCGGCTGATTACACGGCTTATATATACATATAATAGAGAATAAATGGATGAGAAAACATAAAATATATATCCCATAACTATAAGTAAATGGTAGGAGAGATGCAACCCAAAATTAGCTAAATAATCTCAAAGGTACATGTCCAGCAGCAAAGGACAGTTAAAAAAGAAACAACTACTTCATTTGGTATCATGGTAAACCTCCCACCATTTCACCACAATCTACCTAGACATAGATGATAAAAACCACACCACATCACTATGGGGCCTTGCCTTTCCTTCCATAAAAATACATAATAAGGTATCATCACCACTGAAGGGGTGCATAGATTTTGAGCTAAACATGCACAGTATGATCCCACTCAGGAGTTCCATAACAAGTCTCTATAAAATAAATCATTCATGATAAACTTCAAATAAAATAAGGCATGATAATAAGTTAAATAATTTCTATATCCAAATAATGGTAAATAATTTCCCCTTCAAGGTTTATTACCGGTTAGGATAGATATAAAACGTGTTACTCAACATTGAAAATACCACATAAATCCCCTAGACATATGCATCAAATCCAAGTTGGGAAAGAACACCCCATAAAGTAAAACTCTAAAGAGTTTCTATCAATTTCATATAACTACAGGAGAAGGGAGTAGAGTAACATCCCATGAGTGAACCCCCGATAGTATCAATGTATGTGGCCTATTTCTAAACCATAAAATTAAGTACCCAAGGATTCCCATGTGCTACATTTTCTAAACCATTTCATAAAAATCATTATTTTAAAACCATTTCATAATTCCATTTCATAGTGCTTCGAAAATAACTATTTTTTCCAAAATAAGGGGAAACCTGTCTTTTCTCAAAACTAGTTTCCACACACACAAATAAATCATGAAACTTTATTTATAAAAAATTTGTAAAATGAGAGCATTCTTGGTTCATACAACATAGGCTAGAGATTAACCACCTACCTCAATAAGTCATACACAACCACAATGGAATCCACCAAGACTGGAAGAATAAAAATAGAATAACATAAGCTCTAGAATAAGTTACCAAATCCTATAATCCATTTAACAAATTAATCATTCGATAGAGAAGATAAATAACAAATACCTCAACAAACCTTTAAGTCAGATCCCAACCAAAGAAATGGTAATCCTCTTAAAGAATATATCCCAATGGATCTACATAGGATTAGTAAAAACATACCCATAAGATCAATGTATCTACAAAATTATCACAATGACACTACTTCAATCAATGGCCATAGAGAAGTCGATAGATCACTTACCTAGGGAGATGAAGTGAAATAACCATGAAGATCAACCAAAACATGATATGATTTAGAAGGATCAAATATCCCAAAAATTCTATTGGATATCTCCTAGGTTTCTATATATAAGACATCAAATTGAATTAGTAAAATCACATGTGTAGTGTGCTAAAAACCACTCGTACTAAAAAATTCAAAATGTGAACCTATTTAATGATGTAAATTTCATGTTTTAGGAGATACTTTGAGAAATTCATCACCTAAGATTAAAAAATCTTGATCCTGACTATTTCATGATGTGAACCGGTTTCATAACTGGTAAAATTTTCATGCTCTAAGAAATTTCATGACATTTTCCCTACAAAAAATTCAATCAGTGTAACCCATTCATGATGTGAACGTTTCAAGATACCAGTGAATATACTAGATTCTAAAAGGAAAACTCTTATGACTATGACACATTTAAACACATAATCCACTAATTATACCATCACACATCCCCAAAATTTAGTTCATTTTCCCCATAAAATTCTCTTTATCCTCAAAAGGCCTGAAATGAACCCAAAAAAGAAGGAAAAAGAATGATAGATAGAATATTTACCAAAAACCAGGTAATAAGATATTACTAAATCCTTTCCATAAGACTTTTCTTCCATGAGAAATCATGTGGAAGAATGGTTCTTTAGAAAATGGTGAGGCCACTTCTCACTCATCGATGACTCCTTCTCTCAAGTCTTTTGATAATATTATATATTGTACCATAACACTCTGGACAATAAAATCAACTTCCCATGAAATATTTTCACCTGAGAATCAATGATCTCCTCTAGTTATTGTACAACAAAAATATCTGACTTTGACTCAATCTCTTCCCAACTCAGAACATGAGAGGGATCCTCATGGAACCTATAGAGATGAGATATCTTAAAAATAATCACGAATACCTATCAATTGATCTAGTAATTCTAATCGATATGAAACTCAAACAAGCGGCTCGGTGACTCAAAATGGTCCATCATATCTTAAAGCCAACATTCTCTATATTTTAAGAAAATAGTGACCCAACCAAAGAGAAACTTTCATGAAAACCTATTCACCTATATAAAACTCAAAAGGATGACAGTATTGATCCTCATATGATTTCTTAAAACTACGAGCTATAATAAAATAGAAATGTATATCTAAAATCATCACCAATATCTCAAGAACAGGACTCAGTACCAAAAGTGTTTTATTAACAACTCATTCCCTATAAATAGGTGATATTAATGGGTGACCATAAAAATACTCAAAGAGTCCCATTCAAATCAATGACTGGTAACACTTTTTATAAGAAAAATCAACCAGTCCCAGATAGATATCCCACAATCCGCCGAAATACACGATTCTAGAACAAATTATATCATCAAGGATTTGAATATTATTCTTTTTTGGATATTTCTATAGATTTTATGTGGTACTCAACCTGAATTAAGTCACCATCACCTCCTAGAGACTCATCCATAATGGTTAGGTGAACCTCTTATCCCTATTAGAAAAAATAGCATAGGTATCCCCATGTAACCTCATGATATCTTGTGTATAAAACGTACTCAAATGTTCAACATTATTGGTGTCCCTAATCATAATTAAATGAGCTGATTTCATCAACTAATCAATCAACACCAAGATATAATTTTTCCCATAGGGATTCTATGGTAATAAAACAACAACATCCATGGATACCTATTCACATTTACAAATAAACCCTGGAAGATAATATAGAAAACTAGAAGGGTTTATATTCCCTTTATTTACATCCTGGTAGCTGTAATAGAGGGACACATAGTCTATAATGTCTTGCTTCATACCTAGTAACCAGAACCATCATCTAATATCATAGTATCACTTCACAGTGACTGGATAAATAGACCATAAAGATCTATGACAACTATAAAGAACTATAATCCTTACACATATTGGGATGCCAAATTTATCCCAAAACCTAATAATACCATCAAAAGAGAGAGAACAACTAGAAATGGTATCCCCACTATGTTGGGTTTCTCGAGTTCCATTGAATTCATATTCGTTCTACTGTTCCTACATAATAGACTCAAGGAGAGATGATGAAAACTAATAATTGGTCAGAATCATACCTAAAACATCCTCCTAGACATCTAGGTGAAACTGAGTGAAGAGACCCTTAGGATTCAAATATTCCTAGGATACCAAAATACCCTATATTGGTAATTTACTTCTAAGAGACTCTACAAATATATCCCACATCCCAGGGGTTTCGGTGATGTCGATGTCAAACATATGAAGGTATTAAACCCACAACATCTACATGAGATTAAATTACTTATTATAAAAGATATATCTCAAAAATTTATGGTTAGAAAATACTATGAACGTCTCCCTAAAGAGATAGTTCTGCCGACATTTTAGCACATGCATAACTATGAAAAGCTTCAAATCATGAGTTGGTTAATTATTCTCGTGGTCAAAGCTGACAACATCCATAAGCCACCAAATGATTGTTCTTTATATGCAAAAAAACCAAACCTACACCAAATTAATCACAGAATACCTCAAACCCCATACCGATCTTTGAAAATATTATAATAGGATAAAACATCAAAGTTTTTCAGTTCATCGAATGAATACTGACACTTTGTATCCCATAAAAAACTCACCCCTTTCCACATGATAGTATTAAAAGGTGACGTCAACATCAAAAACTGTCTATAGTACCCATCATGAACAAGGAATAAAGGAATATCAAAGATGTTTCATTATTCTTCCTAGGACAAGTCAATATTCACCTTCTTGGGATAAACAAATTAGTCATTCTAGGAAATCATGTGCCCCAAGAACATCATTATGGGATCTAGAAACTATATTTTGAGATTTTTCCACAAAAATGGTGACTACTCATGCTCGCGCTATATTTTCAAATAGACCAAAACTTAATCCAAAAAAACTAAAAAAATACTGATGTAAGGATGTGATATATGATTAATAAAATCCATAAAAACCACAGGAGTGTTAGTTATACCAAATGGCGTCACAAGATATTGTAAATGGATATTACTTATCCTGAAATCCATCTACAAAATATTCGAATCTTGAACTCTAAACTGATGATAAACCAACTAAATATTGATCTTTTAAAACCACTATTCACTATTTAGCTAGTCAAATGGATCATCCACATAGGAAAAAGGTAACTTATTTTTAACTATTATTGGATTCAACTTTCGATAGTAGACACAAAATATAAGTGAACCATAAACCTTATTGGAAAAGAGAACTTAGGCTACCAAAGGAGAAACACTATCAAGAAAAAAACCTTTTATCATCATATCATCTAATTAAATCTTGATATCTTTTAGATCTAATGGTGCAATATGATAATATGGTATCGAAGTCATATACATACCTGACACTAGGCCAATCGTAAACTCTACCTCCCTCTCTAGAGTAAGAATAGATAAATAATTTTGGAAAACATTGGGAAAATACCTAACAACTGAAGGAAGACTGTCCAAAATAGAAAAATCATCAAGAAAAACTATTATAGTAGATAAGAAACTTTTGAGATCTGGTTGAAATGATCATACCGACGAGAAATTAGATCCCACTCTCCTTGAAATGTCTAAGAGTTCCCATCAATATTAAGGAATGAGACACACTTATGGTTTAAATCAACCTGAGTATGATAAAAATAATCCAATCCATCCTGATAATTATTTCAAATGGATCCTAATAAAAAATGAATAAATCTTAAATAAACTCTGCATTAGCTACTAATAGAGAAAAAGACACTAAAACCCCTACTCCTTCCTCTTTATTATAGGTGTCACTAACTCCATCAAAAATGAAATGATATTCATCATAATTTAAATAATATCCACAAAATGGATAGATAAAAATGGTTTGGAGGAACCTGTATCAAATAAATTAGTCGCTAATGAAGAGGAAACAAAGATAGTACCTCTTACTATCATTGGACCCTAATTTACCTATGTTTGAAATTCATCCACTATGTGAAGGTGATTCACTCCTTAGGCATGTGGATAGATACCTATAGAGTTTAAAGCATCTAAATGGAGTGTAATATCCTTTAGATCCAAGAATTTATGACCATAGAAAGGCATATACATGTCCTGATATAAAATTCGTAGATGGTCATAGAATCCACAACTGTAACACATATTCAAAAGTTTTTGAACAAAACTTTCAGGTGTGATATACTTGGCCACACTAATATCATTTAAGTGAAATAATATTGGTTGTGAATAAAGGTGAATAGGAGTCCCGCTATTGAGAACCACCTCCACCAACCCTTTAATGATCATTCCACTTCCTCTTCTTTCCCTAAGCACCACTAAAGTTGCCACTGGGTGGAAGAGAAGGGGTAGAATAACCAACCATTCATGTCATTTCTATCTATAAAATCTTTTCCCTATCTAATATCTCTATATAGGTATAAATATTGAGTATAAATAACAATGATATAATACCCATTTTAAAATCCTATAGGTAATTATGAGCCTTTATTTGGTCATTGTTTACTACCTCTAGAGAAAAATGAACTAACTCCATGAACTGATTATTATGAACTGACACATACCACTCTCTCTATTGTAAATAAAGGAACTCAATATAATTTGGGATCATTAAAGATGGTAGAAATGAATTTTGGAATAATAGGGTCTTGAAACCCATCTAGTCCAATCCCACGTTCCTATCACCCTGTAGCATGTAATCTCACCATCTCTTACTAGTACCCTTGTGTATGAATGGCGCACACTTGACCTTAATATTATCATGTGTATCCAAGAAGTATAAGATCATATAAATCTTTTATATCCATTCCTCCAATGCTTGTCTCTCATTAATACCCTATTAGGATGGTAGTTGCTAGCATAAGAATTACTAAGATTGATCCCTTTCTCCACCAAATCCTCGATGTACTTCAGTAACTACATTCTAGACTTCTGATACATTTTTATCTATAGAATGAACTAATTGAAGGATAATATATATTCCTTCCAATTAGAATAATTTGCTACACCATCCTAAGGATCCCAAGAATGAAATCTCTGAGACATAATATTTCACATAGAAATAGAAGAGACTATAAGACAAGAGAATAATTTGAGTTCAAACCAATAAATATTATCATAAACTGAGATTAAGAGAAAAACTCAATGCAATAGACATACATCCCAACATCCCATGGTAGTTTGAGTCTCACCACAGAAATAGCTAGCCAGAAACTCACTACAATATTCATATCAATTCCTTACTATCCTATCCACAGTCCTACAAACCTCCCAATAAAATGACTCTTGAGAACGAACCAATCTATGATAACCATTTTTAATGAACCAACCCAAGGAAACCTCTTGAACTGGAACCTAGCCTAGTCTGCAACATACCCAAAGGGAATTCTTGATCCCCATGGGATGGTGACTAAAACCCAGACATCAAAAAAACCTAAGGGAATGACTTCTACCAACCTCAAAATAATGACATGGAATATATATATATATATATATATAGAAAAGATAAAAAATGGAAGAGGAAATAGGAAAAATATACTCCTTAATTGAAACATAACAGGAGAAGTGATACAAACAAAATTTTTCTAAAAATACCTAAGGTACAATTCTAATAGAATAGGATGATTAAAAAGGAATCAACTACTCTACGTGATAGTGTAGGTAATATCTTACGATATCACCACCAACTACCCATACACATCTGACAAAATCCTCACCACCACATTTTAGCACATTATATTTTCCTACACTAAATTCATAACAAGTTCTACATACCGTTGGAGGGGTGAATAGGGCATGAGATAAACATTGTTTGTATGATCCCACCGAGGTGTTCCATAACAAGTCTTTGTAAAAAAATCTAAACATACTCAAATTTAAATAAAACAAGTAATACAAATTAGTTAAAAAAAATTATATCAAATGCATGGTAAAACATTTCCCATTTTTTATAGTTATAAGTAAACAAGTTAATTAAGTTTAAATGAATAGCACATATATCAACAAGTTCAAATCATGTATCACATATCACATCAAATACAAAGCAGTAACAACCAAATAATAGGTAAATAACACCAAGGATCACTACAGGTAAGGCTAACTATAACATTTGTTCCCCAACATAGAAAATAGTATATCAAGCCCCTGGACATATGCATTAAATCCATGTATTAGAAAGACACCCCAAAAAATGAAACTCCCAATAGTGCCTATCAAGTCTTTAGAATAATAGGCCTAGGGGAATAGGAAAACCCCATGAGTGAACCCCCCGATAGTATAAACAGAATTCCCAAATGATACATTTTCCAAACCATTTCATTAAATCCATTCTTTGAGAACAATTCGATGAATACATTTCACAATACTTTGAAAATACATTTTCTTTTTACCAAAATAAGTAGAAAATCATATTTTCTCAAAACATGTTTCCATGCACACAAATCAGTCATGCCAATTTATTTATAAAACAATATATAAAACCATAGAATTAAAATTTCATCAAACATAGGATAGATATAAAACCACTTACCAAAAAAATTATTAATACATTCCTAAAATAGAAATCATCAACATCAAAAGAAGGAAAATACAACAATAGAGGCCTCGAATCAATTCCAAACTCATGGAATCAATTTAACAAATGATGTACTTGGTGGAAAATAAAAATTACACATACATCCAGGAAGTCACATGAATCACTATAACCTTCATAAGGGTCATCCTTTGGAAGAATATCTCATGAAGAATCTAGATAGGATCACGAAGAACGTCACCATAATATCAAGGGATTTGAAAATATAGAGCTATGGAACTTATGTGATCAACCAAAATAAAGAAGCAGATAGATCTCTTACCCGAAGAGAAGTTGTATAACCATCTTAAAGATCAAGTGCCACATGTTGGGATTTGTAAGGACCGGAGATTCGTAAATTTACATGGGAGATCTCTTAGGTTTTTAGATAAAACCATTCACATATAATGAAATGAATCATATGTGAAGCATGCTAAAAACCACTGGTCCCAAAAAAATCATGATGTGAAAACCTTTCACAATGTGAATTTCATGTTTTAAGAGATACTCTATAAATTGTTTTGCTTATATTAAAAAATCCTGATGCTAATAATTTCATGATGAGAACACATTTCACGTTTTATAAAATTTCAATTCTCTGAAACAATTCACAACATCTTCCCTACAACCAATTCACATTTTGTAACCCATTCACTTTTGAAAATTCATCATCTTAAGACATTGTCACATTTGTACCAATACTCCAATAATTACACCAACATACATCCTCAAACCTTGGGTCATTTTCCCTAGAAAACACTCCCTATATTTGAATGTCGGGAAATGCACCCAAACAGGAATGGAATAGATGGAGAGAGATATAATATGTACCTAAAAGAAGGAAATGGGATGTTACACTTATCAAAATGGTCTATTGGAATGAAAATTATCAAAAATGGTATCCCACCAGGTACACTTATTTTTAACTATAAATTATATCTATCACCTCGTCTAGCTTTATACGCAACAAGGGAATCTCTAAGCTATGAAACATATTCACACACAATATGTGTGGGAAAAAATATCTTGTAATGGTGAGCATAAAAATACGTTTTATGACACCCTAAAACATAATGTAAAATAAAGAATATGTAATATCCAACCCTGAGGCCATTGGAAATAAGAAAGAGAGTCCTGAAGGGAATGAAATATTCTTAATGACTAAGACCACCATTTGAAATAGAGATCCTATTTCTCTACAACTCAACATCATGAATTATGGATTATCTATAAACTAGAGTTACCCAAAGTTTCATAAAGCTTAGTAAAACCATAAATTGACATCTTAACATATAATTCCCCGGGTTTTTAGGAAGTATATATTTCCCAAAAACAATATTTTTATAATTATAAATAAATTTTTTCTCTTTGTTTAAAGAAATTCAAATAGATTAGGTAATAAGTCATACAGGATAATAATTAAATGAAAAATAAGTTATTAATTTATAATAAAACATTACAACGAAATCACATGAAACAAATTGTTACACACAATTGAATATTACTCACCCGTGATTATTTAGTCCATTAAAATTTCATAAATTAAAAAGAAGAAATAAATAGAAAAATAATAATAATATCTTCAATATTTTGAGAACTCTTTTATCATCATCACATATGAGGATCACCAATATCCTAATAAAACTTATAATGAGGAATAACATCATGAAAGGATAAATCAAACTGTGATATCTAAGATGAAAATTATATAAATGAGAAGTTCAACATAAGAAGTGTGAATGAAATGAATGATTTTTACAAGGCTATATATAGAATTGAAATCTTTCCATTATGAATAAAGTCATTGGAAATATGATCATTGGATATACATGTATCCAATAGTTATATTGAATTTGTATATTATTGGTATTAAATTTATATTAACATAATTAATGAATAATTAATAATAAAATAAAAATATTATATATATATATATACATATATATATATGTGCATCACATATTATTAATAATATTATTAATAATAATAATAATATTAATAACGTATGATATTAGGTAATTTTAAAAATATTTGAAGGATATTAACATCAAAGGATTATAAAAATTAAATTTCTAAAATAGGTTTAACTAGTTTTAAATTTATTTGGTATTGATTTTTTATTATAAATGAAATATTTTTCAATGAGATGTTTTTAAATTATTGTATATTTTATCCTAATAAATGAAATTTACTACTTTTAAAATATTATATATGTATTAATATATTAAAATTATTTAAATTAAATATGGACGTGAAAAATTATTAAGAACACTTAATGTTTAAAAATGGAATTTTATTTCAATAAATGTAATATTTCTTTATATATTGTATTTTAATTTAAAATATACATTTATAGATTATGTAATTTTAATTTCAAAAAAATAATATCTTTTTTTGTATTAGAATAACAACATTATCTTAGTATAAATTTTTGGTATTTTTATATAATATTTTATTTTATGGGGATTAGTGAAAATTTTTATCATAAGAAAATTAAAAAATGTTTTTAAAAAATGATATGTATTTATGGGTTTAAATAAACTATTTTAATTTAATATGTAATATTTATAAAACTCATGTTTATTATTTTTGAATCTTAAGTAATATTTTATTCTGAAAATTATTTCTAATCAGTTATATTCAAAATTATATTCATCACTTGTAAAAATTAAATCTAACAAATTAGGTTTCTCATTTTAGATTAAAATTTTCATATAATTTAATAACATAAATTTAATTTTCAGTTATAAAAGTATTATTAATAAGATTAATATTAATTTCTGTGATAATGTAAAAAATTTATTATCAAAGAATTATGTAATTCGTATTTAATAAAAAAGTTAATCAATTCTAAAATATAAAAATAATATAATTGTTATATCTATATATAAATGTATTAAAAAGCATTCTATATTGTCCCAATCTTTTCATAAATAAGTATTATAACTATTTAGATAAATATTTTATGCATTAAAATACTATACACCCCAGAACCGTAAAGGTTAAGAGACTTTGGAGATTAGGTATAAAATATTCCTATTTTATAAAAGATCTTCATCATATCCCACGAAGATCTTCTCCCATAGTACTCCTCTTAGGAATACCCTACCTAAACCTTTATTCCTCACTTGAGGAAATAAACATAATAAAGTGTGACCTCATATGTTCAGTGAGGTTAAACATAAGAAATATAAATCCCTGATCATATATAACAATTAGATAATAATAAGGTTAAGTGATCATGAACATAACTTATGATGGTTGCACCCAACCTGTCATAGAGCAATAACATGGATCACGATATACACAATATCATTTTATAAAACATGGTCTATAAGAGTGAAAAAATCATCATAATCCAATCATTAACCTTATGCTCATGTCAAAAAAATTATGGCACCATCCTATATAGAGAAAATCATTTTGTATGTCACTATTAACTACCAAAACCTTCAACAATGTGGACTAGGACACCCCTTCTTTTCATAGAATATTATGACATACCTGTTTCCTATTGTGTATCAAGCCCATAAATTTTTTTCCCATTTTTATCTAATTAGATATTAAGAGTTACCCTATGCATTATAGATAGATATATTTCCTGCCTGTCACATAATAAAAACCATACTTATGTGATCTATATGATCCTAAATAATTCATCATATTGAAACCCATGAAAAGAAATGTGTTTCATAAACATTTCATCATTTCATAGCCCATGAAAAAGAGATAGGTTAAAAAAATATTTCATCATAACATATCTCATGGAAAATTTATAGGATTCATTAACACTATGCCATCATAAAAATAAACCATCAATATAATTAATAAGGATAGTATCCTTTGATCAAATCCCCAGTAAAGAATATGTAACATCAAATATTTTTTATCTTAGATAAAAAATGAATTTGAAATATCACATGAAATGATTCTAGAGAAAAATATATTTTTCATTTTGAAATCATTGTTTTTAAAATGTAACAAAATTAATAAGGATAACTTTTCTTGGAAAATATCCTTCTAATATTATATATGAAGCTTTAATATATTAAGGTGTCATGATGATGGGAAAATCTTCTAATTCCATATATGTTTAAAAAAAATCTCAGTCAGGAAAATGGGTCTGCCTTTGTGGGATATTTTATATCATGAATCCAATAGAGATTACAGATTATTTCATGTGGATTTATTGATTCCTTGATCATCAGCTAATATTTTCTTAATGCAAGGCTACTTTGATTCTCATAAGTATGTTGATGAATCTTTAGATTGTTGGAAAGCCTTTTATGGATGGGTTTCTATGGAGTAATCATGAAATCTTCCGAATGCAGAGATTTCTAGAAGCCTGGTTCATAGATCTATATATTCTATATCATAGCTCAATGGTGTAGTAATTAAATGCATCTTTCATGGGATTAAGTTTGAACTTATGGATGGGGTAGAGATTAATCCATTAGAGAATATGGTGATGGTTGAATCAAATCGTAGCGTTTGATCTACAGATGTGAATTGATGCTTTGAATCAGGCAAAGAGGGAGTCAATAAATGAATATCAGGAAGAGGTAAATCAACCCATATCCATGTTAAAAAATATTTGATTCTTGATAGGTTATGGATCATTGAATTCTCTATTATCAAAAGAGTGGTTTTACCCTCTCGTCAAAAGCCATGAAAGATCGAGGGTTTGGAGTGGATATTTTATGTTGTCTTCGGTTTCTGTGACAAGAAATTCATAATCATTGGGAGGGGTCACTGCCAAATTATCTTCCCATATGAAGTATTGGAAAACAAGGAATGGGGGTTTGGTATGATCTCTCTAAATCCAGTGATATTGTGTATCCATGAGTGGGATCCTCACTTCAACCTGTTTTCTATCTGAAACTAAAAAAACTCAGGTTTGGGTTTGTATATATGGATTGAATTGGATTTTATGGAATCCAAAAATATTATTCAATATTTCATCATCAATTGGTACTCCAATCAAGCTTCATCAAACAACTTATGAGGCTCGTTTTGGTTACTTCACTGGCTTTTTGGTTGAAGTGGAACTCAATTTGAGGCCCATTGAATTTGGGACTCTCACTAATGTAGACTTTAGCTTCAATCTAACTATAAGGTAAAAAATATTTCCCATGTTCTATACTGATTACAAGTCCATTGGAAATTCAAATGATAAATACTATAAAATAGTCCCATGTGTTTTCTATAACTAGGGAGGTCATGAGGTAGACAGTTGTAAGTGAAGAAATCAAAGGTCTAGAAATGTTTCTTGTTCAGAAGTTCCTGCATTTCCTTATATTGGTGTTGATATATCCTAAAAGGAGAGGTTTTCTAGTAATTTTGATCTAGTTTTAATAAATAAGATAATATGAGTTATCTTTTCAAATTTTGGGACGTTTATGGAGGTTGAAAAGAAGGTCTAGACCTGGGACTATGTTACTGAAGAGGGTTCTTCCAACTCAGATGATAAGAATAATTATTTGGAGTCTTCTTATATGGAACCATCTCAGATTAAGAAGGCTCTTCATTCTTATAGTTATATTTCTACACTTTTTGGGGGCCATCATGAACCCACTAAGAGTAATGGCATGACCAGTTCATGTTATGCTACTCTCCATCCTATTTGCAAGACATTGATTGATTTTTGTCCCCATTCCATAGAGTGGACCATATGCTGATGTGTATTCTAAATAGTTTTCAATAGTCAATTTTTCAACTACAATAACAAAAATAGAGGCTTTGACACCTTGATCTGAAGGGAATCGGAAAAAAGGAACTTATTTGATCATCAAGTTATGGAGGGAAATTATGATGAGGAGTGAATGCTATCCATGAATTGTTTGATCAAAAGTTATAGTGGGAAAGGATGATTGCATCAAGGACCTATAAAGGTAAGAAAGCCTTCATGGATGAAGAGGGGTCCCAGTTAGTAACCCCTCATAAATTCAAACTACTTGTCCCCTAAAGTTAAAATTCTCATCAGATCACACAATTATATATTGTAAACTTATGTGTGGAGGAAAAATTTGTATAGGCTTACCCAAAAAAATTAATGACCTAATGAAAAAGTAATATGAATCTTTTGGTAAAGTAAAAGATCAAAAATTTGATATTTCATGAGAATAGAATTCAATCATTATTCCTCCAGAGGATCATGAAGGTGAAAGGTGTGCTAAAGGTCTTAGAAAGAAAGTGGTTAAGTTGTTTTTAGTACAAATTGAATTTATTTACTCTTTTATGGATCTATATGTTTTTGTTTTTAATGATTATATAATAGTCCAAAAGTTTTTATCAGCCAACATTGAAGAGGGATTATGATCTGATCCAAAAATGGACTTTAGATATTTATCTTGGAAGTTCAGGGTCTGTTCTATTCCTAAGGACTCCTCTGAATCATCTTCAGAATGTAAAATTCGGTCATAATAGTCAAGATATGGCGAAGAGGTTGACACCCAAAAGTATGAGGCAGGTACCCTAGTAATTTGTGATCCAGGGGCTCAGAAGATTTGATTTAGTATTCTATGATATATTATGCCTTGTATGAACCATTTTCTTTCTTGCACAGTTTATTTTATTAATAAATTTGGAGTCATGGGTTTGTCTTCGAAACCAATGACTGAATCATTTTGATAAAATAATATTCCTTTCATATTTTTTCGAAAAATTCAAAAATTATATTTTTAGGAAAATGATCTAAATATTCATTTTAACCCATTTTTTAAATAATAAAAACATAGGTAAAAATGACTTCAAATAATTATATGATGATAGTAAAAATATTTTTAAACCCATTTTTTTTAAAAATGGACATGGAAGAGAAATATTCCACTATGGAGACTTAATTTTAAACAATCTCGAATTATGATGAGATTTTGAAATAAATACTTACCTAAGGTCTTTTCATTTTTAATTCATGTTCAATCCTACTATATAATTATTATGTATTAGTTATAAATTTATCCAATAACCTTAATTCTATAATACACTATATTATTTATTTATAACATCTTATCATCTCTTTATTAACAATTTTTTATTAAATCCACTTTTCTGGGTGCTAACTACTTCATTTTCCAAGCATGTTTTAGTTCAGGAGTCTTGGTACATAGAAACTGATCTTTGTATCAACATTTAAAGGAATTTAATCATGTAATAAATATAATATATAATAATTATATACATATTTATAATCATTCCTATTAAGAAGAGAGAGATAAATTAATTACACTATTCATGGAAACGGTAGGTCGTACGTACTCAGGAATGTTGTTTTCATTTTTCTATTGATGTAATAATAATTTATATTTCTAGAATCATTATTATATCATATATATTATATATATTCATTAAACCTATCATAATACCCATCTATAAAATATGGTGATTAAAAAATAATTTTATCTATATGTGGACACGGTAAGTTGTACATACACATAAGCGATACTTTCACTTATTTTTTGATTGAAAAGGGGGTGTATAATGGTGTTTTATTAATCATAATAAAATTTAATAATATTGAGGATAATTAGTTTTTTTTATAAAATTAATAGATTTAGAGGAGGTAAGTAAGTGTATAAAATGAAAGTGATTAGTTAGAGAAATTACCTCTTCTTTAAAACATCTCCTTTGGATCTCCTTTAAAGGATCTAGGGTTCTTATTTTGAGAATATCAACACTACTAGAATGTGTCTTGGGAATTTTAGAATAGATATTGGTAGGGTTGGTCAATCTAAAAGGCTCAAAGTGGTGTAAATATGCGAGGGAGGATGTTCCCTTCTATAATGTTTTTGAAGGTCACTTTTGGAGTTTTTGAAAAGATTAAATTATAATATATTAATTTTCCATCCAAATAACTCTAAATGGAAATGAATTCAAATATAAGATAATATATGGTTGTAATATCACCAACTATTATATTTTAGACATGTTTTGGTGTAATTTTAAACCATATCATTTTGATTAACCCATAATTAACTATTTTAATTTTAACTATGGTAACAATCTTTTTTATATTAATTGGTTGTAATTTTAGCTTATATGGTTTCAATTGAACCATAAATGGCCAATGTATGATATTTTAGACAATATTAGTATAAATTTTTATTTTTTAAATAGTTTTTAGTTTTTTAAATAATTTAATATAATATTAATCCCATAAAATATCATTATTGTCAATTTTGATATTATTACAACATTCACTATTAAAAATATCAATACAACATGTCAAATTCAAAACAAATATTTTAGTATGTCCTGACCATGTTATGATAATCTATATAATTCATGGATCACCTTAAATATATCAAGTTATTTTACTTTTAAAATTTTTAAAATCATTTATTTTTTTACTAGTAAATGAGATTTTCTAAAAGATAAATAAAGTTACAACAATATTAATGATGGTACTTTAATAAATTTTCTACTAAAAAGTGAAATAAAGTCATCATGAAGAGCCAAAGAAGTTGTGAGGTTATCATAGTATATCCCATTGTTTGCAAGCCCTTCCACAAGTAGTATTCCTCTAAAAAAACATGAGTGATAATGTACTTCATATTTGAGAGAGCCACCAACAAAAATGATCAAATGGGTATCAACTTCCAAGATAAATGAAGATTACCTATTCTCATGTCTTGAAAAATGGTATTGTAATCAAATTCATACCATATGTTGTTCCATTACTTTTTCCATTCAATCTCAACCACATAGATCAACCCGGACATTTCTTCTTCAAAAGAATAGGAAAAACTGCATGGACCAAAGATGAAACTTTTAATCATCATTTTAAAATAATTTATTTGATTATTACTTTAATTAAATAATCACTGCATCAGTATTGATTAAGAATTCAGGATAATTATTTAATTCCTAAAAAATATAAATAAATTACCATGTTTAATATTAGTCATTTATATTTATAAAGAATATTTATAGTTGAACATATCCTCTAGATAAACAAATATTAAAAATGTTATAGTTATTAAAAATGTGAATGTTACATCCTAGAATTTTCTTTAATTAAAATATTATAAAGATCATAGTCTCATCCAAGTCATCAAAAAAGATAATAAATTAAACTATTTTATGTTTATTGTTGATAATTATTTATTCCATAAATTTTTTTAAAGTTTTAAGGTGATTTTGTAGTACTTATCATATTATTTTTACCCTTAAATACTTGATTTACCCTTTACCGTGGTAACGATATTTACTAAGGTTACTATTCATACTGGAAAAAATAAAAGATATTTAATAAATTTAAACCCACTAATTACAAATATGTAAAAAAATTAAATTCAAAATAGAGAATTTTTATAATTTAATTTAAAATTCAACCAGAAAAATGAAATGAAATTGTTTTTTTCAAAATAAATACCTTTTTAAATATAAATTTTTTTATACTAAATTCAATTATAAAATCCACTTAAAAATCATGAATGGAAATTTTTAAATAAAAAATAACTAAAAAATTTAAAATAAATCTAAAACATAATTTTACCTCATAAAAATTTTAAATGAAAATACAGTTTTCAATTAAAATCAATATTTTTTTATTATTCATTAAAAAATAAATGTTTTCAGAAACATCTCAAAAAATGATTTTAAGATAATTTTGAAACTGAATTAAAAAATGATATTAATTTTGTAAAATACCTTTTCAAAAACTTCTATAAATTAATATTCACTCATAAAAAGATGAAAAACTCATTTTTGAAGAAGTATATTTTTTGAAGAATAAAATGACTACTAATAATTTTGTGATCATTTTCTAAGAACTTACCAATAAATTCATATTGAGGTTGACATCTATATTTATATCTTAAATTATTTATTCTTATTCATTCCAACCAATTAAATTTCTAAGTTATAATAGACATATAATTTTTTAATAATATTGCGTATTTCATTGAAACAACTTTTTGTGTGCAACATAAGCTATCAAAAAATTATTTTAAATATCCATTTTCTAAAAATCTAAGAGTGTTAAATTCTACCCCTATTAAAATTAATTTTTCCCTCTAAATTTTTCACTTGGATACACACTTATGAGGATACCTCTACCTCATCAAATCCTCAGGTTCCCATGTCGTTTCCCCAAATTAGTGGTTTCACCACAAAACATTAATTGGTTTAGTGGTCTTGTTTTGTAGAACTTTTTCTCTACATTCCAGAATCTCTACTATTTATTCTTCATAAGAAATATATTGACCCAGTGGCATGACATATGAGCTTAGTTCATGTGAAGGATTAGGTGTGTGATTCCTCATAAGAGATACATGGAACATAACATGAACTTGAGAGAGATTCCGTGGAAGGGAAAAATGATAAGCTACTGTACCCATATGATTAATTATTCAAAAGGTATTGATATACCATGGGTTTAGTTTTCCCTTCTTTCTTACACATAGAAATTTATATAAATACCTTCTCACCAACATCCAATTCTAGATCACACTGATGATTATCTTCATAACATTTCTTTCTACATTATTTTTTACTTATGTGTTGTTGAATGAATCTAACATTCTCTTCCATCTCATCATCCTTATCTGGTCCCAACAACTTTATTTTTTCCACTTATTTCTAGTAAATTAGAGTTTTAAATTTTTTTTATAAGGATCTATATGATTGTTTGAGTCAAATATACTGTTGCTAGAAAACTCAACTAGTGGGAGGTGTTTATCCTCATCACAAGTGAAATCCATAGAACAATATTTTAGTATATCCTCTTGAGTCTGAACTATTTTCTCTAACTAACCATCTTCCTAAGGAGGATATGTAATTCTGAAACATAACTCTATATCAAGAGAATGTTGAGGACTTCACAAAATAATCGAGGTAAACTTTAGATCCCAATAAGATACAATTGAATATGGTAATTCATGCAACTTTACCACTTCCTTAATATATATTCTGTCAAGAAGATCCAAAGAGGATTATTCTAAAAATAAATTATGCTATATTCAAAAAGTGATTAACTACAACCCATAATTACCTAAATATAAAAAACAATATAAACCCTAAAGGTCACTAATACTTTTAATTAGATGACCACGTAGTGTAAAGATGTTCCTCCTTGAATATATTTGAAACATATTCAAAACCAAAGGTTTGTGTTTCCATAAATGTCTCTTAAAATATCCTTAATATTGATAATCTTCCATAGAAAACTCAAAAGGGATGTCAACAAATAAACCCACAATGGTATCCATATATGTTATATAATTATTACATAGAGAAATATATACTTCCAAAAGATAATTCACTATGTATTCCTTATACAAGCTCTTATCTTATACAAATATAGTTTCATTGGATGATTTGGCCCATCATTTTATTGATAAAATATTAAATTGTATTTACTTATTCTAGATTATTTGTAAAGGGAGAAAATAACATGAAATTTCTCTAAATGATGAAAAATAAGATTTTCATTGGTACCATTCATAAAAATTCAAATATGAAACTCCCAACTAACAAGGGGAGAATAAGGGTTCCCTAATTATAATGATTCACTTCATCCATTGTTATTTAATAAGATTTTCCTTTGTCCTTTGTCTTTATATGTTTTTTATCTTATCATCAACATTTTTTAATGAAATGATGAATTGATTCACATAATGAACATACTTATTAAACATGAAACACTAGAGTGTGGGTGGTGCATTAGTTGGAATCCCCTCCTCCATTGTAATAATCATCCGATTAATCATATTTTTACATTCACTGGATTTGTATCACACATGTTCACATTCAAATCACCTCCCAGTTCCATTCAAACACTACCCTTGATGTTTCTTCCCACATTTCTGACATGTAGGTGACTTGAATTCCCTTTAAACATATGATTTTTTCGAGTTTTCATGAGACTCGATCTTTATTTTCTTATCAAAACAATGTTAATGGTTGGAATCTTCTATTTCTATTTCTACATTGAGTACACATTTAATGATTTATTTATAGAGACTAAAGTCTCATATAGTAAATTCCTTTCAGTGACTTGGTTTCAGGCCAACGAATAATTGATCATTTTTTATTTTAGTGATGATAATTATACTAGAGACGTACCTTGCAAGACTTGTAAAATTTTCCTAATATGTACCAATGGATTCGGCATCCTTTTTTCTTTAGCTCAAGTATTTCTTTCTCCACCTTTGTATGTTGAATATGAGGATAGTATTTATAGAAGAATATCCCATTAAACTTGTCACATTCCATGGATTCAATCTATTCCACTTTTCCCATATTAATGATAAGATTCTATCATTGGTATTCTTTTCTTTGAAGATGATAAACAGCTAGGGAAACTATTTCATGTCCTGATCATTAAATACTAAAAAATATTTTCTTAATAGTGATGATCCATTTATTATCCTCTAGTAGATTCGAAGACCCACTAATAGAAGGTGTATGTTTCCACATGAAGTATTCAAAAATACATTTTCATATCCTTCAATCATTTGGAAACTCATCATGATTCATAGCCTAAGAAAGTTTCATGAGCATAGCTGTAAGATTCTGCATTCTATCTCCCATCATGTTTGGTTTATTAGGAGGACAATAATTACATTATACATCAGACTCAATATTAACATAATTCCTTTGGGATCCATACCTTGACTAAAAATAGTGTGAGAAATTCTATCCAAAGTGGATAACCACATAATTCTAAAAAAAACATTTATATAATGTCTAAATCATGACACCTTAGGTTTAACCTTGGTCATTCATTATCATTATCAAGACAATAATAATTTATTCTATACTTAGTCATATCCCCAAGGTTTTCATAAAATATTTCTAACCCTAATCTCTAAATATTGTGTATAACCTACTCTGATACTAGCTATAATGGCCTAGTATTTCCATACTGAAATATTATATCTATTTATATGAATATTCAATATATAAAATTACTATCCACACTAAAATGGTAAAGTCTTAGAGTCTTTGGAGATTAGATATAAAATATTGTTATTTTATGAAATATATTCAACATCCCTCCCAAAGATCTTATTATATAGTAATTCTATTAGGAATACCCTACCTAAACCTTTCTTGATCACATGGGAAAGGAAACATAAGAAAGGGTGATATTAGATGCACATTAAGGGTAAACGTAGGAGATATCAATCAATGATCATAAGAAATCATTAGGTAATACTAAGGTTAGTTGATCATCAACATAACACATGAAGTTCATATCCAACCTATCGTAGATCATAAACAAGATTCATGGAATAAAATTATTGTTTTAGAAAACATGGACAATAAGAGTCATAAATCATCATAAATCAATCATGAACCATAACATCATGTAATAAAAGTGTGGCTCAATCATAAATATTGAAAACCATTTCGTATTTCATGGTCCAATACAAAGATCATCAACATAGTGGATTAAGACAGACAAGTCTCCCATATTAGGTTAGGACCCACCTGGTTCCCATTGTGGATCAAGCCCATCGACTTGTTTTCCATTTTTATCCCATGACGTATAAATATTTACTCAATGCAGTGGAGGTAGATATTGGTACCACCCACCACATAATAAAAACCATACTTATGTTTTCCACAAGATCATAATTCATTCATCATATAAAAACCCATAAAATGAAATGGGTTTCATAAATATTTCATCTCTGCATAACCCATGGAAAAGAAACGAGTTTCAAAATAAGTTCATCATAGTTTAACTCATGGAAAAGTAACAGGATTCATAAACATCATTTAATCAAACATAAACCATATAGATTAAGAATAAGGATGGTATCCTTGGTTAATATCCCCAATAAATCATAAATAACATCAAATAATGTAATCATAGATAAAAATAATGTTTAAAGGTCACTTGGAAGAATTTATGAGGAATATATCCTTTCTATTTAGAAATCTTTTTCTTAAAAGCTAAACAATTAAAACGGAAAATAGTTTCTTTGAAAAGAACCTTGTACTATTGTATAGGAATATTCAAATCATTGAGGCATTATGAGAGCGGTAAAATCTACTCATGTCATATATTTTTAAAAAACCATCCCTTCCATATTTTTGTTGAAAAAGTCACAAATTACCTTGTTTGGAAAATGATAAAAAATTTCTTTTCAAACTGTTTTTTAAAAATTAAAAAATGGGTAAAAATTAATTGTAATAATTGTATAATAATAGTAAAAACATTTTTGAAACCATTTTTATAAAACATGGACATGGATCAAAAATATTCCATAGTGTAGACTTAATCATAAACAATCTCGAATTACAATTCTATTGTGAAATATTCACATACATCATGTCTTTCTTTTTTTCATTTGTTTTACAATAATGTTCCAATTCAGTAGTCTTTGTGCTTATACATTTATATTGGTATCGTCATTTCTATGATTTAAATAATGATATAGATATCATATATAATAATTATACACATGTTTATAACCATTTATGTAAAGTAGAGATAGAAAAACAAAATACACCATTCATGGAGATGGTCGGTCATACATATGCATAATAATTCATTTTCCAGTTTATTTTTCAATTGATGGAATAATAATTCATATTTTTAGAATCATTATTATATCATATATATCATACATATTCATTTAACCCATCATAATATTCATCCCTAAAAGATTGTGATTGAAAATGAATTTTATTGTTATATGGAGACGGTAAGCTCAGTACCACAAATCAGTACAAGGGATGCACCTTCTTTTATCATCCCTAAAAAGAAATCACTAATAAAATATTCACCTTTATCAGTTCTAGCTAAAATAACTGATAAAGGTGACATTTGACAGCACTAAAAAAGTAATAATAAAGGTGTTTCCTTTATCACCGGTTTCTTCAGCGTTGCTAAATGTTATATTTATCATTGATATTCTTAACATTGATAAAAGTTCTTGATGTAAAATATTATTAATATATATATAATTATTATGTTTATATTCACAAATAATGTTTATTTATATACATTAATTTTAAAAAATATTTTTTATCATTAATATAAATCTGATATATTAATATTTATTTTTTTAATAATTCAAATATATATATATATAATGTTTTAAAAATGTATATATAAGTTTAAAAATAAATATATTTATTTATTTATTTATATATGTAAAAAATTATAAAATTATAATAAATTTTTTAAAATAATATATATATATATATATATTAAGTTCTTGGGGATAAATTTACATTCAAACACACAGATATATATCGAAAAGGCATGTCATACCCCCCCCCCCCACCTCCCCCCTCAGGGGGATAGTCCACCCATCAAGTCTTATTTATTTAAAACATGCCTCGTAGGACTAGTGGGCATTAAGCCCATAACATGTCCTGAAAGCCCAGTGTAGTGTCGTCACTGCATTAACTTTCCTGTATTACAATGGCTTGTCATTCCTGCATCATCACTTGCCTACATCATGCATGTGTCGTCGCTTTCCTGTGTCATTATATGCGTCACCACCTGCATAGTATAGTAATAGTACCTACGCCCAACAAGGCTTGAACACATGACCTCCTTGATGGAAAGAAGGAGCCTTTACCACTCGGGTACAGGCTTGTCAGATAAAATAATAAATATATTTATTATAGTTATATTTATATTTATAATTATATATATAAATAATTTTTTAATATATATTTTTATAAATGTAATTATAAATAAATATACATTTTTAAGTAAATATCTATCTATAATGAATTGAGTCAATATATATATATATATATATATATATATATATATATATATCATGTGATAATGATGATATTCATGGACATGTTTATGTTCATATATTGATATGTGTGAGTATAATTGATGCTTTCTATAATCATAAGTTTATTTGTGCCATGAATGGGTTGATATATATGTTATAAATGTCAGATTACCTATTCTTATGATGACACATGCATATGTTATGTATTCATGATTCATGAAATGTTCATTTATACATTGACACCCTTATTATTCATGCCTCTATGTATGTGATAACTCATTTTTTAGGGTCTATACTTTTCATTCATGTTATACCCATGAACTTTTTTTGTGTTATCATAAATAATAAAAAAATTAAAATAAATATATTTAAATAATAAATTTATTTTCTATTTTATAATTATAAAATTTTAATTATATGTAAATATTTTTTAAATATTTTTTAAATATTTTTTTATAACTATAATTATAAATATATATATTTATATATATTTCTTTATTTAAATATTTATAAAATTATAATAAATACATTTATTATAATTTTATAAATATATACATTTACATATTAATATATATATATATATTAATAAATAAATAAATAAATAAATATTTATTTATAATTATAATTATAATATATATATATATATATAATTATTTATAATTATAATTATAAATAAATAAATATATTTATATTTATATATTTAAATAATAATAAAATTACAATAAATACATTTATTATAATTTTATAAATATATATATATATATTTGTATATTAATAAATATATATATTTATAATTATATAGAAATATTTATAAATATATTTATTTATAATCATAATTATAAATGTATTTATTTATTTATAATTATAATTTTATATATATATATATATATATATATATATATATTTAAATAATTACAAAATTATAATAAATATATTTATTATATTTATAATTATATAAAAATATAAAAATATAAAAATATATATATTTATAAATATTTACTAATATTGATAGCGTCACATGGCCTCTGTTCAGGGTTTTTCGTTCGTCAGATCTGGGCACGGGACTTATTTCCTCAGATCTCGGCATGGGACTTGGCATGAGATCATCGGATCTACGATACAGTCTTCATTCGATCTGTGGCACATGACCCACAATCTGGTCTGGAGCAGGTTGGATCTGGTCTGTGTAGGATTTCCAGATCTGCGGAAACCATCGACGCCGCTTTGTTCATTAGAGCTGGGCTCGCGACCTGGTCTAGAGGCTGGATCTGGTCTGTGTGGGACTTCCATATCTCTGATACTGGTTACCCAAAATACTGCTAAAGAGCATCGTGATATGTCATTACGAGGATCCTTTTCCTGAATCGCTTTCTTCTACTCCAAATCCATAGCGGAACATCTTACACAATGGAATTTCGACGCCTTTATGGGGATCGAGCACGACGATGGTTTTCTTGCGTCTGGTGCTGATCGTGCAGTGGTTTCTAGGAGCGGCGGGGTGGTGGCTTCCAGGAATGAGCCTGTGGCAGTCACTGCCACTTCACCTATTTGTCTGGTGGCTTCGTGTGATGGCCTCTAGGAAAGCAGATCCTTCCACATTGGCTCTGAATTCTTTCTCAGTCTTCAAAGGGTCCTTCTATGGGATGATTCATCAGAAGGGCCGCCACCCATGTGAGATTGTATGATGGAGTTGTTTCTGACCGGATGAATTTAGTTACACACTCAATCATTTCCAGACTAAGATTACCCAGGGCTCAAAACCCTGAATGTTCGATGATTTTTTTAATTGGTTTTTTTCGATTTGGGGATTCAAGGATTGGTGGTGTGTCTCACTGAGAAGGGGATTTTTTCATATTACTTTTCCAACACAGGAGCATAAATTGAAAGCATGGGATTTGGTTCACATTACCCCATGCTCGGTATTCTTCACCATCAGGAAAGTGACAAAGTTTTCAACCCTCTAGAGGTTTGTAAATATTCTACGCAATTATGGGTCAATGTATTTGGTCTCAATTGGTTTCTTTGGCACCCAAAGTTTCTACATGATCTTGGGCTTGAAATAGGTGTTCCTCTTAAACATGATGCTGAAACCAAACGTACCCGCTTTAGAAATTATGCTAGATTCTTGGTTGGATTGGAATTGGGTTCCACCGTGATTGACTGAATTTTTCTATACACGGCCTCTGATGAGATTGATCTGAGAATTGAGTGCGATAAAGTTCCAAAATTCTTCTCAAATTACCAGACAATAGGGAATGAATCAGTAAATTGTAGAAAATCTATTGTTTGTTCTATTTTATCTTCTTGTGGCCATGTTGGTATCAATTATAACAGGAGGTCTAATCCTATATATGCTATAGCTGCTGGTAATTCTATTAACAACTAACATAATGGGAAGAATCAACTGTCGGTGTTGGCTGATGATGGATTGAACATTTTGGTGAATGATTGTCTAGACAGTGGCATGCATAATTTCTCTGTGTGCAATGACGAATGTGGTGGCTCTCAGTATCTGGGTAGTGTTGCACGGTATGAAATTCTCTGATGGATGATGTGCAGTTCGATTTTGGGAAAGATGGTGGTTAGAATGATGGGGATATGCATGCAACCATAGGGTTTGATGCCACTAAAGCAGCCCTTGTGCAATGTTCTAGCATGTTACGGTCATATGTTGTTACTGATGAAGAGTTAGTTGTACCTAGTAAGGGGATTAACCTTCAAGTTTCTCCCATTACTAAGACTATGGATGCATCTTATTTGTCATTCAAATTGATGCTCATTAAGAGGGCAGATGCCAATGCTGTTGATATCACTTTGCATGACAATAATACTTCTAGAAGCAGTAAAGATAAGCATAAAGTGGATAATGAAGGGTTTAAAATGACAAGAAAGATAGGATTTGTCTATGAGGTGATGGGTGATCAGTCATCTAGTGTTAAAGAGGTTAACATATTTGAGGTTCTTGATTCTATTAATAATGACATTTGTCATATGCCAAAAACATAGCAGTGGGGCAGGTAGCCCAAACCTCATGGCCAAGGGTATTTGTGACGCTTCTTGGGGGCATGGAGGGTCCTCTCGATCTCTTAGGGGTTATATTACACTATAGCAGGTGAAGATTAAGGATAAATACATTGAGGTTTTCAAAAAGTGGAATTTGCAGTCACAATGGGAGTTTGTTGATGATGATGTTGCTTTTGATCATGACATTGATCATAATTATGGTGATTCTTAGGTTGTTTTTAATTTTTTTCTATGGGCTTTCCTTTATTCTCTTCTTCTTTCATGTAATATTCACTACAAGAGAAACGTCGTTTAGCGGCGGTTTAAACCGCCGCTACATGGGTTGGCGGCGGTTTTTGTAAACCGCCGCCTAATAGAACGTCGTCAATCTATTAGCGGCGGTTATTTTCGTTTCGCGGCGGTTTAAGGAAAACGTCGTAGCTGTCTCATTTCGCGGCGGTTTTACTGAGTTTAGCGGCGGTTTTTTACGAGCCCTTGATATCAGTTTATTTGTGGCGGTTATAACCGCCGCGAATAAACTCAAATCCAGCCGCCGTAAAACCGCCGCTAAAGTCACGAGAACCGCCGCGGAATGAGGTAGCTACGATGCGACTATGTAGCGGCGGTTTAAACCGCCGCGAAACGTAAATTTTTTTTTTTTACGTTTCGCGGCGGTTTTCACCGTTTAGCGGCGGTTTAAACCGCCGCCAATGTACATTTCGCGGCGGTTAAAACCGTTGGTAAAAGCTGACCAGAAAAAAAAAATTGCTTCCGCTGCACCATTGCCCTGAAAGACAAATCAAACCAGAAATACCATATTGTACATACCAACAGACAACAAGAAACATCAACCTAGGAAATCAGTATAGAATAAATTGAAAAAAATAAGTAAACATTGGCATGCTATATAAGAATGAACCATATTGTACATACCAACATACAATAAGAAACTTCAACCTAGGAAATCAGTATGGAATAAATTGAAAAAAAATATATGATATAATCAACTATAAAACATAGGTCCATTATTTGACTACTCTCCAAACATACATCTAGCCAATCCTTCTTGATCCCCCATAATATATATCACTTGAAAATGAAACATTAGATCTACATGCGTTTCAGTGTTCCCATATAGGGAGTGAGCGTAAAACACAGTTAGATTTACCATGTGTGGGCCTCCTACTTGGTTTAATACCCCAAATATACCATCACCACACACATCTACTATTCCAGGTGACTTAGAGAAGCTCGTGTGTTAGCCTCACTCAATACCTTATTGTGCACTTTTATGTAACACAACTAATCTTCTATAACTTATTTCTTAAAAAAAATCATGATACACAAAAACATTATGTTCTATTTGATCATAATTTAAAATAATTATTGAGATACATTATAGTAATCACCTTCTAAACCTGGTAGGATGACTCTAAAATTCATTACACATGTCCTTTCAACACAATTTTAATCTACGATGAATCATGTCACATTGCCTTAAAATGCATGCCTTCAATTATATTGTATTTTATTCCTCTTAACTAGGATACAATATATTCCCCTCTGAGATTCAATCCCAACATCAAGAAACATGCTATTATTCTTATGCGATAAGAATAATATGAATCACTTTTACAAAATACCATAGATAAAGACTCTAGTATTAGATTCTTTATATAGTCCTTAATTTTAGATACTCGTCCTAGTATCACAATATCATATCCACCTTCAAGTTGTATGCCCCAACCTCTTAAGAATTCATCCATTATCATCATACCAACATATATGATATTGAAAACAATATATGGGCCCTCTAATAAGTGTAATCCACAACCATAACTTCTCCAAATTAGTCATTGAAGACCAAGATGAAACTGAAATGGAAACTCATGATAAATTCAAACACTATCTATTTCTAGGTACCTTTCACAAAGCGTTCCCCTTCACAAATGGCATGATGTATCCCACTAATCATTAATAAACTATGTGTGTTATGATTCTATTTATAGAGATTCATATGATGCTCATCGCATGGGCCTGATCCCAACAATGTAAACACCTACGACCTCTTTGTATGGTGAAAAATGAATAATTTACTAACTATGTGGCCTTAAACAAATGAATCATAAACATGTATTATATGTATGATTAACCTAAAAATCATATATTTTCATATCTACACAGATTCAAAGAGATCATAGGAATAGGGGTAACTCGTTAAACACTAGTATTTTGATATTATTCATTAAAAATCATAAATCTATAAGGGAATCCAATAATTCAAATGATTCCACCCAAAGAATATTTGATGATCCCAAAATCTCACACCTTTTACCAATACCTATTTTGAAGAATCTGTAGTATGAATCACTTGTGAACACCTTTCATTGTAATTTAGTTCTAAAAGGACATCCATACCAAATATTCATATACATGGAAGCCCATTGGAGGTTCTCATCAAAAAATAGATAACCTAATGTGAATCCATTAACATGGAATTGGATTGATAAACTATGAACTCTTACATTTGATGATGTATTGATGGGTTTCTTCATTGTGTTTCCTTTTCAATACCTTCATCATATCCTTTAATTAAAATTGAATCACCAAATGCACCAATTATGTTCAAGACCAAAAACAAGCTGATAGTACCCATAAGTAACACAATGGTGAGGCATGAAAACAATTGTTATGTCATACATAGAACTCAATTTCAATGAATATATGTTCCCCATACCCTGGCATACATTGTCTCCTACCCTTGTAAAATGAGTGCACGATGGTTCACACCTTATTTCAGGAATACCATCTAAATGGATCTATCCTGACATTATGTGGCACTCATGGTAATTTATAGGGAATAATGCCCCACAGGTTGTCCAACTAAAAATATTCTATGGCAAAACCATTGGTCCATAATATCACATCCAACATTTTTGTATCCTTTCAATAGATCATGAGAACATGTTCTTCTCTTATCATATTGATTTGGATAAATATGTCCACCATAAATTAGAAATCACCTTAGAACTTCATTATGAGTATCATGTTCATTATAGTCATTTTTATTAACATGTGACATTGAGTACTCAAGAAGATATATAGGGTGTTTTTCCCTATTGTCTATACTCAAGCATTTAAAAGTTGATCCCACTGGGGATATCCAACCATTGACACTCAAGAGTATATTTATACCCCTACTAGTTTAAACACCCTTGAGGCCCATTAGAATATCTAGATAATATACTAGGGATGGTTACAATGATCTAATATCTTAAAGCATCAGAATCTATCCTAAGTGGCCTTTGTGACTATAAAATTACAATGGAAAACATAACCCACATGGGTGGGGGAATTTTTTATCATTTTCTCCTCATGGTCATCTCCAGTATCATTCATCCTATTGGATCACACCCAAATTAATGATATCCCTCTTACAATGTAAGTATGTGTTTCCTATTGGTGGTAACACATTAGTATATTTGTTCAATGTTAACCGAATTGATGTTGGGAAACATGATTCTATTGAGTATGAAACAGGTGTGGATGAATCCACTACCCCCTCACCACTAAAAAATAGTAAAACCATCTCAACATAAGAGAATATTACTTAGTTCAAATTCAAAATAGTATAACATGTGAAAATAAATATTAAATTTCTATAGGGAAAAAACCCATTATGTATGGTGATTTAGTTGATGTTATCATACCTCATTTATCTAATATTATATAATAATAGTAGATTAATCAATCAATAAAGGTCGATCTGAGATGTCCAACTTGATTAGGATCAAATAAATTGATGCATATTACCACAACATTAATGTTTTATCTATAGTTACCTTCATGGGGTATATATCTCAATCAATATAAGGAAATTATCCCAATCGTATTTTAGGATGTAGTATCTTAGGAGTTGGTGGATTCCTTCACTTCTCATATGGATTCCATTGAGTTTTGATGTGAATGAGTACAAACTTATTAGAATTCATATCTTGAGTGTGTGGATTCAAATCCTATACCACCCATATTTGGAACCTCCATATTATTGATATTCGATATAATGGAGGATCTATATAAGTATATTAGGTGTTTTTAATCCCAATGTGTCACAATGTTTGGTTCCCTAGAACAAAGACAGGATTCACTACAAGAGAAATGTCGTTTAGCGGTGGTCAATTACCACTCACAAGGGCCTCCCAGTAAGACAAATTACAAGGGCCTCACCAAAGTGTCCACAACACTATCCCCTTGATCCCTATGAAATGACCCAATTTGTTCAACACATCAACAATGGGTTTAAATCCCAGTCATCCAAAATCTCAACTACCAATTCAAACACAGGCCTAAATGGAATGATGTATACCACACTCGAGAAATCAAGACATAAAAAGAAACATCAGAAATCAATAAAATGCATAAAAGGAAACATGAGAAATCAAGGAAATTTTAGGACATGAAAATGTTTGGTGGAAACTATGTGACACAAATGTTACATATACAAACCAACTATTCCCATATTTGTTCAACACATCAACAATAAAACTACTCACGGTCTGATCATGCATCGTCACCCTCACCACCTTCATCTACACTTTCTGCTGTCACCTGTAAGAACATTATATTGAAAATTAAATACGGTTTCATATTTATATTAAAACTTAAAACCAATGAAAGTTAGAAAACTAAATGATTTTAATTTTTTGTGATTTACCTGCATAACACCAGTCAATGCACTACCACTGGGGGCATATCTGCTCATATGCTGACGTATTTTAGTCAACTCTTTCTGCAAAGCAGATATCTGATCCCCCTGCTGGTGAACTGTGTTTCGTAGAGAAACAATCTCTTTCTGAGCATCTCCGGGTATGTGCTGACTAAATCCAGGAGTAGATGCAGCTTCCATCCCCGGTGGCCTGCTAAAAACCTCAGATGGTACGGGTCCCAAACCCATCCCGCACACTCTACCAGGATGCTCCTTCCCAAGGACTTTAGCAACCGAGTCATCCTGGGAGACTGAGTAGGATCGCGCAGGATTGGAATCTCATAGTTCTTTAATTTTTTCCTATAAATCAAATATCAATATATATTAACATAGTAAAATCTGATAATAAGTTATTATAATAAAAAATTGACTTCATACCCCAACTTCTTTAGCATGCTCATTAACAAAACTTCAATCTGATTTCTTGTGAACATCCAACCACAATTCAGTTCGGGATGCTTCGTGCCCTAAACTCTGTGACTGCATTAAGCAAAGATAAATCAACAATTCAATATATTAAACAGATAATACTGTCTTATAAATATTTAAACTAATTAAAATATTACCAATGTCATTTGGCTTCTAGAAAAGCTTTTTGAGCCTGTAGTGTGAGGGATGACTTGCTCAGCCCGGTTTGATGCATTCTGTCTTGAGAGATCCTGAAATAAATAAAATTATTTTTAATAGTAATGTATTCAATGTCATGTCCTATTCATATACATGTATAAATGTAAAATGAGGATAATATAATAATATATATTTCAATACCATCCGCTTCTCATCATGATGTCTGTCAACAAAAACTTTCCACTGTTCTTTCGGTACCCCACTGGGTAGCTTCTCATACATTTGTTGCACAGTCAATGAAGTATCATTGATATCAAACCACAATATCCATTTGAAATCTTTCCATTTCTTACCTAGATTTTTCAATGTCTACTTCCGTGCTATCACATCAGCAACTGTAAAGTGGAAGAACATCTGTATACAGAAATTCATTTTGAACATATTAGTAACATGACATTCAATTAAACCATAATGTAATAAATTTACCTTTATTTGAGAATCAAAAACCTCATTTTTCCAGTTGGGAGGCATATGTCTCCAATCATCATATGAAATAGGAAGGGAAATGGGCTCCGCTGCCAGCTGGCCTGGAATCTGGCCAAGTAACCCCGCGACGTCATCCGTAGGGACCCCATAAGAATCAAATGACATGACTATCTTTTCTCCAGTCATATTCCAAACATCTGAACTTTTTATGTTTTTCTCCACGGTTGCATTTTTTTCATCTTCAATGAGCAAAGAATTAGTATAAACAAAATGAAATAAATTTATTTAATTAAAATTTGTACCTATGACAGTGACACTCCAGTATGCCCGTGATGAACTGGAAGGGGCCTGTCGCTGCCCCACTACTGAGGCTCCTGAAGGGGGATTTGACGACTCAACCTCTAATGGGACATCCAAAGATGGTGTGAGAGATGGTCCAAGGGTGTGGGCAGCTGGTGCCTCAGATGTCATGGGGAGGGAGCCATATGGATTGTCAACTGTCACAGAACTAGATGAAATAGTGTACCGCTTCCTCCTTGAAATTCATGTCATTTAATCAAATAAAATTAAGTTCAGAATATCTATTTTAAAAAAATTATGCAGAAAAAAAATTAAAAATGATAATAGATGCCCAGTACTAACAGACAAAATATATATATCAATGATAATGAATGACTGCGGAAATGAAACTAGTGGTTGCTGAATAAATAAATAATTGTACATACAATCATTTTCCCCTTCAATCATGTCAGTTTACTGCTCCATTTCTTCATCCACTTCATTCATCCTTTCTAGACTAATATTTTCAATATCATGATGGACAAATAATTATGCTTGTTGTTGTTGATTAAATTCAATTTTAGAGGTCAAATTTTTCACTTCATCACCCATATCATACAAATCTCTTTATATTATGTGAGTAACTACACTCCACCCTTCATCGACAACATCATTCACATAATATACCATTTTTTCTTGTGATGCTAAGATATATGGATCATGCAGTTCACGATCACCATCATCCATCAAGCGAGAGAAGCTCACAGAAGTAAATTGCAAGGAATCTCTTTTAACACCTATGATAATATCAACCAATTTGCATTTGAATAAAACAACAGAAAAATGTTTGTGGTAGTTTAATTCAATAATATCATGCAGATTTACATAGTATTCCACTTCAGCAAATGTAAATATACCACTATTCTGTGTTTTCAAACCCACTTCTCGATCGACTATACGAAATCTAAAGCCATTCACATTATAAGCGTCGAACTTTCTAACTTATTTTAGAGGAACTCTAGCAAGAAACTTGAAATATTCTGACACCTCTGCTCGAGTATCAGTATTCATGATCTGAAAAAGAAATATACTTTATTAGATTTACAAAATGTATGTGTTAAACTAATATTCGTATTTATTGCAATATTTATGAACTTACACGTCGTGCAAACCATTCTACAGGCTCTTTATTAACAACTTTCGTTATATCTTTCTCATTTCATGTTCGGCCTCTCATTCGTCTCTTTTTTTGTATCCTCAATTCTTCAATAAATGGATCTACAATTTCACTATTCAGCATCACATATCTATGTTCCTGTAATAATTCCAATTCAGTCGGTGTCACATTTGAGGTCCTCCCAACTGATCGGCCAATAGCAGGAAATATTTTGGATTTTTGATGTATTTGAGATTGAGTCGATGTGTCGTCAAAACGTCCAACTCGATTAAATCTTGTCTCAATATCATCCAAGTATCAAGAACAAAAGGTAAGACACTCCTCAGCCAAATAGCCTTTAGCAATAGAGCCTTCTGGTTGAGCTTTATTTCTCATGTATGATTTCAAATGCCCAAGATATCTGTGAAATAAAATAAACATAATTATGCATTTAATTAAGTACCAAAAATTGTTTACTTAACTGAAAAACATATAAATAAAGTACCTCTCAATTGGATACATCCATCAATAATGAACGGGGCCTTCTAATTTAGCTTCCTCAACCAAATTAACAGTTAAATGCATCATTACAGTAAAAAATGACGGAGGAAAGATCATCTCCATTGCACAAAGGGTCAATAAAAACCACTCCCGGAGGTTGTCAAGATGAAATGGATGTAGAGATTTCTCACATAGTTGTCTGAAAAATGTGCAGAATTGGAGTACAATAGCAGTAATTTTTTCAGGTAATAATGTACGCAATGCCAATGCTAGTAACTGTTGTAACAAAATATGTGAATCGTGACTTTTCAATCCATGTAACTTACGATTTTTCAAGTCAACACACCTCGAGATGTTACTTGAATACCCATAAGATACCTTAACATTCTTTAAAATTCGAAGGAATGTATCTTTATCCCTATTTTTCATTGCAAAAATTTCCAGAGGATACTTTTCATTCTCATCTGGCCAGAGATCGTGTTTTATGTTCATTGCTTGTAAGTCTTTACGAGCATTAAGACGATCCTTCGACTTTCCATGCCCATTAAGCAATGTGAAAATAAAATTATCATATACATTCTTCTCAATATGCATCACATCAAGATTATTCCGCAAAAAATTAAATTCCCAATACAGAAGTTTGAAGAATATACTTTTTTCTTCCATTTTTGCATTCCGATTTTGCTTGACGATGCACTTTAGACCCGTTTTCCGCTATCATTCAAATGATGAACCTTCCCAAATTCTGTTCCAACATTTTCAAGCTGTGTCAATATTTCAGAACTAGTTAACAACTTTGGAGGTGGTCTATGATCAATGGAACCATTAAATTTTGATCTGTTTAGCCGAAATCTATGAGATGCATCGAGAAATCTTCGATGACACAAGAAGCACCATTTTCTACTGTAAGGTAGCCATTTGGGCTCAAAATCAAAGTTAAAAATGGGACAATTCAAACCCATGTAAGTGTTCCAACCAAATAAATTCCCAAGCCCAGGTAAGTCACTAATGGTCCACATTAAAGCAGCATGCATTTTGAACATTGTTTTAGAAGAAACATCAAATGTCTCAACACCATTGCTCCATAACTCCTACAATTCGTCAATCAAAGGCTGCAAGTATACATCAATATCATTTCCAAGAATTTGTTTTCCAATAATAATCATCAAAAGGATAAAATATGTTTGTTGCATACACATCCAAGGAGGCAGATTATAAGGGATCAAAACAACTAGCCAAATGCCATAACTGGTACTCAAAGTCCCAAATGGGTTGAATCCATCGGTAGCCAATCCCAATCGAACATTCCTAGGATCATCTGAGAAATATATATGTAATGAATCAAATGTCTTCCATGATTGGGAATCTCGTGGATGTCTCATTAACCCATCATTGTTATTATCTATAGAATGCCACTTCATGTATTCAGCGGTTTTTGATGACATTAATAATATTTGCAATCGAGGCTTCAAAGGAAAGTAACGCAAAACCTTTGCAGGTGTGTTCCTTTTCTTCTTCTCCATGAAATTATGTTCATTCAGACTTCTAACATCACCCTTTTCCTGCCATCTAGAAGAAGAACATTTCTTGTAATTCTGTCTACTTGAATCCTCTCCCCAATAAAGCATACAATCATTAGGACACACATGTATTTTTTTATAATTCAGACCAAGCTTGTTAACAACTTTTTTCATATCATAAAAATATTCTGGGATTTTTGCTTTAGGAAATGCATCACGAATCAATTCCAATATCATGGGCATTGCCTTATTTGTAATTCCACACAGACATTTGATATGGTACAACTTCAGCAGAAATGAAAGCTTTGAATATTTCAAACACCCACTATACAACTCTTGATTTCCATCATCAATTAAATCATGAAACACATTTTCCTCAGTGAATTTTTCTCTTACATTTGGATCCATAGAATCAAGAGGAGGATCTAATGATATGTTACAATCTTGATCTGCCTATGTTACAGTCTCAAAAACATCACTTGTCACGTTGAAATTTGTAGCACCCTCTTCTGGTTGTTCTGATATGTTTTGATTCTGATAGTGGTGTATTGCAGTGCCGAATGCATCATTTATGAAGTTTTTCATTTCATTTTCCATTTTCGATGATCTTGGGACCTAATTCTGTGGATTAAAATCAGTGCTCAATCTTTCTGTAACGTTCGATTCTCCATGCCAAATCCAACAAAAAATATTGACCAAGGAATTGCTTCAATATTAAATGTTCATAAACTTCATCTATCTTCAACCATGTTATAAATTTACATTTAGGATATGGACATTTTATTCTCCCTTCAATGAATCGTTTAGAAATTGAAAAATCTAAAAACTCATTCAATCCATTAACATACTGAGGTGTGTTCCTCAGTAATGTGATCAAGCTTTTATCCATGTATATCACAATGTGCCTACACAATAATAAAAAAAATTAAAACACATTGGTACTACTAAATAGAGAAAGAGATTAATATATACTATAATATAAGATTACAGAAACATAATATAATAAAGGCAATCCCCTGAGTTAGATATGAACCCTCTAGTGTTTGGGATACGGGATGTTTCTTTGGTAAAGAGAAACAATGTGCTAACAATGTGGTAGCTACTTTACCATGAAAACCAAAGAACATTGTTAATTTGGAATAACCCCAACCTAATTTCTCTATAGAGTCTTCATATAAAACTCTAATATCGAATAAATCTATTATAAATAATGTTTAGGGAAAACCTTATGATGCTTACAAAACTCAACACATTGTTAATTTGGAGTGACAAGAACCACGTGAGGGATGGTAGTCTTGAGGCATGATAAGTGGTGGTGTTCATGGAAATTCATGATGAAATAACTTGGGAGATTAGGTTTTGAGGTTCTACGAACCTTTGTGTGGATTGAATTCCTAGACCTCTCTTTGGTGTATTCACATAGAAAAGAGTGGTGGTGTGACTTGAGGGTGATTTGGATCATATATGTGTTAGTGATCATGAGTGGAGAATTATGGTTAAATGGGACGATCAAGGATCTGACCATGGAGTTGAACTAAGAGTCAGATTCAGACTTCGGTGTGGGCATTGAACATTTTTGTTATTCCTTGAGTTTTAAGGCATTATGGTCGGGATATGATAGCGCATTGGTGGGTGGGATTGAGCGCCTTTGGTATAATTCATCTAGTGAAGGACTTACTAGTGTTATTGCATAAAAATTGATGTGGTAAGGTGGAGACCACATCAGAAATGGCGTTCAAGATGCGGCTGATGTGGTTTGGGGATCAAACCAGGGTATTTGAAGAATAGTTGATGTGTCTGGGCTTGGTGTTTGGAGTTTCATAGTAGAATCATGTTGAGAATTTGGAGATGAAATGTGGGGTGTTGGTACTATCATCCAGGACAACATAATAAGATAATCAGAGTCACATAGGTGGAAATAGATCCCAGAAGGAATTCTCTCTAAACATTATATTCAGGAACTTGGAAGAATTATATTCATCCAAACTACTACAATAAGTTTGAATAGAGTATTTTAAGTGGTTGTTCTTGGGATATAGATTTCTATAGGAGCATCATACACCTCTATTCTAGATGAAAATCAAGGCACACTTTCTTGATGATATATAATTTAGCTTTATGTCGATAAACTGAGTAGAGATTCATCTGAAGTAGTGAGTAGAGGAGGAGTCATTGGAAGTGATCTGAGGTAGGCAATGTGTTTAATCCAAAACTCAATTTTAGAGGTAAAAAACCAAGAATAAAGTGACCATGATAAAAAATTATAATAATTAAACAAAAAAAGTAAATGTGAATAAATTAAAAAATTATTAAAAATATATATTAATGAAACAATTATTAATAAAAATGAATAAGTTATATATATATATATTAAATATAAATAGTAATAAATAATATATATTAAATATTAATATATAAAATGACTAAAATGTAATAATTAAAAACATATTAATGTCTTATTCATTTTTAATGGTAATTGTACAATGTTATTCATTAATACATTTATTATAAAAATATATTCATTTATATATATATATATATATCAATGTATATAATATTTCATAACATATGATTTATATAATATTAAATATGTATGCTTACATTAAATAATTCATATATTTAGTGAAAATGGTTTATAATTAAAAATTAATATTAATTAGAAATTTTGACTAATTTCATCGAGTAATGGACAAAACTGAATGTTGCTTTATTTTTCAATTTATCATATATCAAACATGTGTCGCATCGATTCCACATACATATACGTAATTAATTCATTTTTGTATACAATATGCACACACAAACATTTACTTGATTCATGATATCTTGTATAAAAACATATACAACTAATATTTACGTAATTTATTCAAATCATAGTATTCATTTTATAATTTCTTTATAACATGAATGATACATTTAATATATTATGATTTTTGTTAAGTAAATTTTATTTATTTATTTTTAATATTATTCAAGTTATTTATTATTTATTCAATTTTAATATTATTTTATTTTTATTTTTTATTTCTTTTATTTTAATAATTTTATATTATTTATTTATATTTATTTTTTATTAGGTTTTAGTATTTTCAATATGTATTCATCTTTATTTCAATATATATCCATATTTTTTAAATAATTTATATTTAATTAATAAAACTTATACTTTTTTTAATATTTTTAAATTGTACCCATTTTTAACTCTTCAATATCACTCATTTTTAAGATGCATACATTTAAGTGTATATATTCATTAATAATTTTACAAATATATTAGTAAATAAATATTTACAAATAAATATATTAATAAATGTATGTATATTAACTATATTTATAAATTTATAAATTTATAATTATAAAAAATAAATATAATATTTTTTAAAGTATTTATATAATTATAAATAAATAATTATATATTTTTTAATAATTATAAAATTATAATAAATTTATTTAAATAATGAATATATTTCCTATAGTTATATTTATATTTATATTTATTTATTAAATATATACATAATTATATAAATATATATAATGGTATAAATATATAAATATTTTTTTAAAGTATTTATATATTTATAAATAAAGAATTATATATTAAAATAATTATAATATTATAATAAATATATTTAAATAATGAATATATTTACTATATTTATATTTTTATTTAGATATATTTATATTTATTAAATATATATATAATTATATAAATATAATTAATGAGCTTTATATATTTATACCTATAAAATTATAATAAATGTATTTAAATAATGAATATATTTACTATATTTATATTTATATATATTCATTAAATATACATATAATTATATTAATATATTTATAAATGTATATTTACTAAATTTATAAAATTATATATTTTTAATTATAGATAAAAAATATAATTTTATTTTAAAAGTATTTATATAATTGTAAATAAATAATTATATATTGAAATAATTTTAAAATTATAATAAATAAATATATAATTATATAAAAGTATGTAAAAGTTATTTATTTATAATTATAATTGTAAATCATTTATCAGTGCTAAAGTTTTTGTGCTGATAAATATAACTTTTATTAGCACAGACAAATATAGAGCATTATCAACGCTAAAGAAGTACTGATAAAAGACATATTTATCAACACTTGTTTAGCACCGAAAAAGCTCTATATTTATTAACGCTTTTTAGGAAGCACTAATAAAGGTCTACCTGGTCTATCTAAAAGGACCCTAATCACAATGGATTTAGTTAGGATTCTCAGGCTTTCACGGAACTCCCTTGCTGTCAATGCTCCTCCTCTACGTTCTCTCTAAAGAATCAAGGCTAGAATCCATAGTATGTTATTTTCTCCTCCTCCTTACTCTTTGATTGCTTTTTTGGATTCCACAGTTTGCGATATTATTATGACGTCCCGGACCCATCTGCCACATAACTCGTGCCTCCAGCCCGGTTGACCACATGACCCATGGCACATCTTCCCTTAAACCACGGGCTTCCGACTAGCAGTGGGGCATGAAGATAAATCAATGGGGAGACTATACCCCCATGTCAGGATACGCTGAGGATGTAAAAACAACAAACAATAGAGGAAACATAAACATATAGACAGATGAAGTAAATAGTGGAAGACTGGATAATATATCAAAATCCTCATAGGCAGTGTCTGATATAGATATGAATGCATGGAAAGTCTATACAAAATGGGAACAGAAAACATGAATTAGGCATACTAATACTGAAGTAAAAAATAGAACAAAAACCAAAAGATGCTCCATAGCATCATGAGCCAATGTATGGTCCTCTGCTCCTAAGCTCTGTCTAAGAAAAAGAGTCAACAACCAGACAAGTGGTGTTTTCCCCTATCCATACCTATAGGAAAACAGTCTTCCCGGGTGCCAAAGACGACCCAAGTAGGGTGTGAGATAGATCTCAGTAGGCCACCACCAATAGTGTCTATGTGTAATCCGAGTGGTTCTCATAAGTAAACAGTGAGTGTGTAATAACAGAAAAGTAGAAGAAATACAGAGCGAACTACTAACCTTTCACACATGTTCCGAAAGGACACCTGGATGATCTACCTGCTTCAATTCAATGTTGTAATGTCTAATAAATTCCCTATGAATACATATATATAACTGTCATAAGGGTCATCATGACTCTTATCCATACATTTATCTAGCTGGCCAAAATTTTAGAATGCCTTCATCCAGGTAGAGATATATACAATTGGAAGGAAGTTTAGCATGCCTTTGTCCATATAGAGATATATACAACTAGCACAATGTTCATCATGCCGTTTTCCATATAGATATATACAAAACTGGAATTAAGTTCATCATTCCTTCATCTATATAGAGATATATAGAACTGGCACAAATTTCAGCATGCCTTCATCCATATAGTATAAGGTAAACCATATTATATCATTTCAAATTAAACAAGAAACCAAAAGTGTAATGCATTTATAATTTCTCCAAACCAAGGGAAAGGCCATTACTACCCTTGAATCCATCCCCTTTTAAAGGCATTTCATTTTAAAAGGTTCAATATATCTCATCCTAGCCAACCCATACAAACTAACCATCACATTTTCCTAACATGGAAAACTCATTAACAGGGGAAAAAGACTAGGGAAAAGCCTTATCAAATAGACACATACCCATTTTTGTAATTCCATGCCTAAGATAACCAACCACCCGTGGGGTTTCTCAGGTTAATCAAAATACACATGGAATAATGGTCAATTTAAATTAAAACCAAGATGGGGAACATAAACCATAATTTCGCATTTTGGGATATTGGCCTAAAATGGACAATTTAGGTGGAACACCACTTGGGAGTCCATATAAAGCCAGGGTGATATCTAACCCCATAATCATGAGTCAATTTACCAATTTCATCACACTATGGTCAATTATACATGATGTAATCAACACAACATGGGATATTAGCAAAGGTCGTCTCATGACACAATGAGATTAAATACGAAAAGGCCAAAACTCAAATAGAAAACAATGTGACCACCCACCTTAGGGCCGTAGATGATGCCTCACTGGATATCATCCTTAGATTCAAAGGAATTTTTATTATATCTAAGTTTTAGTCTGACACCTTGAAAATAGGGTGAATGAGCCTGCATCTAAATAGCGTAACAAATGGGGAGATTGAGCGAGGAAGGAGGAGTACGCAGGGTTATCCTTACCTTGGCCTATGCAACGCTTCTGATGGAATTGGAATTTTTTTCTGGGTAGAGTATTAGTATGTGATTGAAGTTAGATAAGATAAGAGACTCAACGAGTAAGAAGGGTGGAGGTTTTGTCCATAGGAGGACAGGAAAAGGAAAGTTGTAGGTTAAGTTTTTTTAGGTGGGGAAAATGGTAATTTTATATCAAAACTGGGTTCGCAAGGTTTTTGTGCACAAGTTTTCAATCTATGTGCACATAATGTGTAATACACTTACTTACTGGGCACATTGCATGGTCTCTAGGCATAGTTTCACTAACCATGGATATACCGTGCAGATCCCTACTGCAGCAGTTGTGCAGTCGTGCGCCTGGGTCGCATGGTTGCAGACTAATCATGCGGCCTAGTCTACTTTCCCTTTTTCAGAGCTCCGGACTCCAAAAGTTCCTCAAACTCTCATGTGACCTCCTTATCTTGACTATAATACTTCATTAGTTCCATTAAAGTTATCTAAAAATAAAAACTAATGATTTTTACCTTGGTTAAAGAGTTGGGTCGTTATAACCTCTCCTCCTTACAACAGCTCATCCCTGGGTTTCCCTTCTGTGGGTAAATAGGTACTGTTAGTAATGATTTCTAGCCACTGAGATCATATATCAGCTTCCCTCTCCCATTTCTCATCATATACCCAATCGTACTACCAAAGCACCCATAAAAGAGGAACGGACCTACCTCGGTGTGTCTTCACGCTCTGATCAAAAATAAAAACTCGATACTCCTTGAAAGAAGCGTCCATATCTTGATCAACCTCATTAGGATGGAAGACTTCTGATGGGTTTGTAAAATATCAGCAAAGATGAGATACATGAAATACATCATGCATAGACCGATAACTTTGAGGAAGTTCCAACTGGTAATCCACTGCTCTGATCCACTTCACAACCTAGAATGGTCTAACAAATCTAGGTGATAGCTTACCCTACTTCTGAATACATCTATGCCCCAACCTAGGAGAGACATTCCATAAAACCCAGTCTCTAACCTCAAACTCAATAGGTATTTGACATCTATTGGATTAATATTACTTTGGAAACTGATCTTTCAACATGCGCTCCCTGATCAACTGGAAAAAATCTGAAGTCTAATGCACGAGATGAGGCCCAAGCACTACTGCTTCCCCTACCTCCAACCGACACAGAGGTGAGAGACAAGGTATACCATACAAGGGTTCATAGGTATCCATATTTATGGTAGCCTGAAATATGTTCTCATAAGAGAACTCAACAAGAGTAATATGTTTCTCCCAAGAACCCCCAATGTCAATAATTCACACACTGAGCATATCCTCAAGCACTTGAATTGTATGCTCTGTCTATCCATCCGTATGTGGATGATAGGTCATTCTCAAAAGTACCTGCATACCAAAGGTCTTCTGAAACCCCTCCCAAAATAGTGATGTGAAACATGAATCTATATCAAAAACAATAGAATGAGGTTCTTCATGTAGGCGTACCACCTCTCTAATGTATAGTCTTCCTAGCTCATATATAGAAAATTTCTCTCACATAGGTAAAAATGCATGACCTTCATCAGACAGTCAATGAAAACCCACGCAGTGTCATTTCCATGAGGTGATCTGTGTAATCCCGTTATGAATTCCATCTAAACATCATCCCATTTACACTTAGTAATGAAGAATGGATGAAGAATCCCTTCCAAGCGCCGATGTTTCTCCTTCACCTACTGATAGGAGGAGCATTGTGTAATGAAAATGGTTATCTCACGTTTCATACTGGGCCACCAATATTGACGTTCTAAATCTTGATACATTTTGGTGACACCCAGGTGAACCACCCATATTGAGGAATGGAAATCCCTCATCATCTCCTCTCATATGTCTGTAGGGAAACATATACACCCATGGAACAAAAGACTATCATCCCCATTGACAGTCCAACTAGATTATGTATCATCATATAATAAACTTTCCCATAGGATAAGGCCTTCAAGATCATATAGTTTTCTCAAACTTACTCATTTCAGAAGATTTGATGTCACTTCTAAGGCTGAGAGAATAGTCTGACCATGGTCCTCCTGAACCTCAACATGCATCTCTGAGAATAAGGCTGCAAGATTCCATTCATCAATGGACTCCTGAATTGCCTGTCTCGAAGTCCTTCGGCTCAGAGCATCAGCTACTAAATTCCCTTTACTTTTAGTGTAGGCAAGTTCAAAATCAAACGATTGCAGGTACTTGGCCCACCAATACTTCATGAGACACAGATCCCACCTAGTTAAGGTGTATTTGAGGTTTTTGTGGTATGTGAACACCACAAAATTCTCTCCCAATAAATAGTGTCTCCAACAGCCTAAGGCATTAACAATAACAGCAAGCTCGAGGTTGTGTCTTAGGTAATTTTTTTCGTGAGGCCTCAACTAATGGGAATCATATGTAACAACTTGCTCATCCATCATTAGAACATATCTAACCCTAGTACCTGATGCATCACAATAGACTGTATAATCCCAACATGGCTCAGGAAAAATCAGTATCATTACTGAAGTCAGCCTTCCCTTAAACTTTTGAAAGCCAGCTTCACAAGATTCATACCATTAAAATTTCACACCCTTCTTCGTCAATCTTATAAGAAGCGCTGCAAGACATAAGAAATCCTGAATAAAGCACCTTTAGTATCCATAGATCCCCAAGAAACTCCAAAAATCAAAGAAGTTCTTTAGAATCTCCCAAAAAACAACAGCCCACACTTTCTCTAGGTCAACTGATACTCCTGAATCTATGATTATATGGCCCAAGAAGTGAACTTTATTGATCCAGAAGTGTAATTTACTGATATTATCATAAATTTGATGCTTTATTAGCCTATTCAACATGATCCCATGATGGGTTGCATGGTTGTATCTAGAGAGAGAATACACTAAGATATATTCAATGAAGACAACCAAAAATGAATCAAGATATGGGTGGAAAATCCGATTCATAATATCCATGAAGACAACATTTTTTTTCATGTGTGAAAACAGAATAACCAGGTACTCATAAAGACCATACCTACTTCGGAAAGATGTGTGAGGTATGTCTGAAGTCCTGAAAATAACCTGATGATAGCCTGACCTTAGATCTATCTTTGAAAACACCTTCACTCCTCAAATTTTATCAAAGAGTTAATCTATTCTAGGTAAAGGATACCAATTATTGATAGTTATTGGATTCAACCAATAGTAATTCACACAAAGCCTAAGGGTACTGTTCACCTTCTTGGAAATGATGATAGGAGAACCCTAAGGAAAAGTGATGGGTGTATAAAATCTTTCACCTACAAATCCTCCAATTGATTCTTGAGTTCCAAAAGCTCCTTTCGTGATGCTCCTGGCACAATCTCAGTAGTAAACTCTACCTATCACATCATAGGTAGACCAGAGAAGTTTTGAGGAAAAACATCCCCGGAATGATCCACTAAAGGAGGAAAAATAATACGTTTCAATCCCCTGTCATCAAGGTAAAGAGTGGAAACCTATTCCATAATACTACCCAGCCTCTACTGTTCAGGTCTTTGTCAAGTTTCAAAGATATACCATTCTCCCTTATTCACATACATAATGCTCTATGGTGATGTAAACGTCACCCTCCTATGATATTAGTCAATTTGGGATTTGTAGGGAACTAGAAAGTCCATCCCCATGATTACATCGAAACCTATCATGTTGAGAATATACAAGTTCCACTCGAAAAGGTAACTACCTATCTCAAGGGGACAGTTCTGACAATGGTTAATGCACTACAAATGGATACCTAAGGTTGTATGTTGCATCATAAATCCATGATAGTACTCAACTTTGAGGCTCAAAATCTCAGTGATAGCCACAGATATAAAATATTGATATGAACTTGTACAAAAAAAAGTAGATACTAAAATGGAGGCAACCAGAATAGTACCTCATACAGTATATGGTCTTGCGCTCTACTCATGCGGTGTAGGATGGACTACATGTAATTGGCCTATACCAAGGCCCTGAGTCACTTCCTGACTACCCTGAGCAGGCCCACTCAATTGGTACTGAGAATCATTATCCTGGTAACCACTTCCTTGACCACCACTATAGTATGATCGACCAGTAGTATTCCAGCTACCTTACTGTCGTGATCCAATCGATCCTACTCTTGAATAAGGAGTAGGTGCAGATCCTGGATTTCTAGGCACAGGTGGAAAATCCGTTCAAAAATAGTGTAGATGACCCAATGAACCACAACCTCTTAACTCCACTGTATTTTGCATACATTGCCTTTTATAATGTCTGGCACCCCGCACTGGGGGAAAATATGATAACTGCCTACAAAAGGAGCCTGAACACCATGACCTCCAGAAGATTCTTCAAAACATCACTTTCTCCTAGAAAAATATCCACTTGAATATTTGGGTGCTAAACCGTCCTATCTTGGGCCCTCATCATCTCTCATATTTTTCTTGGTGATTGGGGCCTGGTTGACAATTTTATAAATAGTAGTTAGCCTAAAAACATTGACTTTTGACCGAATGGCCTAACATAGCCCATCCTCGAATCATCTAACAACCATCATCTCATCGAAAACTATAGAAGGTGTGAAACACTACAACTCAGTGAAATAGGATGAGTAATCAATAAATAACATGGTCCCCTGCTGCAGATTCTTGAACTCTCTAGCTTTGTCAGGCCACAGAGACTGGGGAAAGAAGTAGTCATAGAAGACAGTATGGAAGTCTGCCCAAACCATCTCTCTATGCTATCCTTCCTAGGTGATGACATCCCACCACCTCTTGGCTGAGTTGTGTCTCATGTAAGCAGCTAGTTTGACCCTCCTCCTTGTAGGAATATCTAGGTTCTTGAAGATATAAAGGATCACCTTGATCCAATACTCTACAATGAGTGGTCTTCCATCCCCCCCATAAATTAGGAGGATGTTGCTGCTAAAACTCATGAGTCAACTCTTCCATGCTTGGAGAAGGCCGCACTCTGTCTTTCATATTATACATCATATGCAAGAAACCCTCTCAAAACTGGGTGTCAGCACCCAACTCAGGTATAGGAGGAGGAACCACAGGTGGATCAACTGGATGAACAACTGGCAGATAAAGTCCTACCACCTCAAGAACCTGATCATCACCGCCTTCTGGGCATACAACTTGAGGAAGTCATGGTAGTATAATTCTACATGTGAAAAAGTTTGTTCTCAAATTATAAGTCATTTTGACTGGCTGAATTCAATAATATGTCATTTCCTAGACCATAAGTACCTATACACCTTATGATTCAAAAGATGACACTCACTTGGATATCATTTTCATTTAATTTGTGCTTGTTCATATGATTATATCATTCCAAAATGGTAAATCTAGTTGGAATTCCTTTTTTCGATCCATAAGGGCCTATAAACCTTATGAACCAAAGAGTGTCACCCACAAAACTCACACCATAGAACAATCCAAATCCTACAAAAATTTGTCATCACAATTTCATATATATAAAACAAGGCACGATAATATGAAACAAGAAATTATTGCTCAATGTTTAAACGTGACATGGAAAAATGTGTGGTCTATTCATATTGTGGCAATCATGATGCATGTATTACACATAACCCTCATTTCATCGGGTCTAGAAATGATATCATAATTCCACTATCATAAATATTAATGACATCAAGAAACATGTGAATCACTCAACAGTGAAATGATATCAACGGTAATATCCATAAATAGAATAACATAATCCAAGAAACTCATCTCTTAGACCATACATGGGTTCACGATGCCCAAGAACGTCTTCTGAATAAGTACCATGTGTTCCCAATCTCCAATATATTGTCTCCAAATAGTAAAGAAAGGAACTCATTTTATACCACTTTTTGATGTCCCGGACTCAACTTCCTTGTCACCCATGCCCCAAGCCTGATTGTCCACATGACCCCAGGCGCGTCTCCCCTTAAGCCAGGGGCTACTGACTAGCAATGAGGGTGTGAAGGTAAATCACTGGGGAGACTATACCCCCATGTCAGGGTACACAAAAAATGTAACAACAATATAAAATAGTAGAAACATAAACATACATATAGATGAAGTAAATAGTAGAAGAATGAATAATATAACAAAAGAATCATAGGAAGTGTCTGATACAGATATACATGCATGGCATGCCAGTAAAAAATGGAAACAAAAAAAGAAGCATGAATGCTAATACAGAATTAAAAAATAGAGCAGAAGCCAAAATTTTCTCCATAGCATCATGAACCTATGACCGGTCCTCTGTTCCTAAGATCTGTCTAAGTAAAAGAGTCAACATCCAGATGAGTAGTGTTTTTCCCTATCCATACCTGCAGGCAAACAGTCTTCTCAGGTGCTAAAGGATGCCGGAATAGGTTTTGATATAAATCTCAATATGCCACCACCAATGGTGTCTATGTGTAATCCAAGTGGAGATCATAATTAAATAGTTTTTATCTAACAGTAGAAAATTAGAGTAAATACAGAGTGAACTACTAACCTTCTGCTCGGGTTCCAAAAGGACACCTGGTGGATCTACCTACATCATCCCAATGATGGAATGTCTGATCAAGTTACTATGAATACATACATATAACTGGAGCAAGGTTCATCATGCCTCTATTCCATAGATTTATCTGATTGGCCCAAAAATCAGCATGCCTTTGTCCATATAGATATATATACAACTTGAATGAAGTTCAGCATGGATTTGTCCATATAGATATATATACAACTGTCATGAATTTCATCATGCCTTCGCCCATATAGAGATATACACAATTGAAATTAAGTTCATCATTATTTCATCGATATAGAGATATATAAAACTACCATGAAGTTCAGTACGCCTTCATCCATATAGTATAAGTTAAACAATCTTATATAATTTCAAATTAAACAAGAAACCAAAAGGAAAATGCATTTATAATAACCCCAAACCAAGGGAAAGGCCAGGAAATCCCTTGAATCCACCCCATTTTTATGTAATATCATTTTAAAATGTTCAATTTATCTCATCCTATACAACCCATTCAAAATAACCATCGCATTTTCCTAACATGTCAAACTCATTAATAAGGGCACAGGCCTAGGGAAGAGCCTTATCAAATAGTCAGGTACCCATTTTTTTAATTCCAGGACAAATAGATCAAAAAACCCATGGGGTGTATCGTTTTAATTAAAATAAACATTGATTAATGGAAAATTCAAATTAAAACCAAGTCGAGGAACATAACCATAATTTGACATTTTGGGAAAATTGGTCTAAACTGGCGAATTTAGGTGGAACACCCCTTGGGATTCCATATAAAGTTAGGGTGATATCTAAACCCCTAATAATGAGTTAATTAAATTATTTCATCACACTAAGGTCAATTATACATGAAGGAATCCACACAACAGGGGATCTCAACAAATGTAGGCTCAGGAAACAATGAGATTAAATACGAAAGGTCCAAAGCTCAAATGGAAAACTATATGACCACCTACTTTAGGGCCATAGACTTTGTATCACTAGATTCATCCTCATATTCAGAGTGGTTAGAGTATATCCAAGTTTTATTCCAACACCCTAAAAATATAGTGAATGATCTTGTTTCTAAATAGTGAAACAGATGGTGAGATTAAGGGACGAAGGAGGAGTACGTAAGGTTAGCCTTACCTTGGCATATACAATTCTTCTGATGGTATTGGAATAGGTAACCATAGAGAGAAGTAGAAGGTGATTGATTCTTGAGAGTAGAATAAAATAAAATAGGAGGAAGGGTGGAGGTTTTTTCCATGGTAGGAGAGGAAAAGGAAAGTTTTAGATTATGTTTTTTTAGTGGGGGGAAATAGTAATTTTTTTTCAAAACAGGGCTAGCATGGTTTCTGTGCATAGTTTTCCAAACCGTTCCCACACCATGAATATTCTAATACCTAACTGAGCACATTGAATGGTCTCTACACATGGTTTCACTAACCATTCGTATACTGCGCAGAACCATACTATAGCATTCGCACGTCCGTTCACTTGGGTTCCATGGTTGAAAACTAACTGTACGGTCTAATCTACTTTCCCTTTTTTGGAGCTCTGAGCTCCGAAAGTGCCATGGACACTCAAAATACCTATTTATCTTGATTAATATACTTCATTAGGACCCTTTAAGTTATCCAAAAATAAAAACTAATGATACGTACCTGGATCAAAGTGTCGGTTCATTACAATTGTGGTGTTCTCAACCATGAAAAACCATACTTCTCTTCTCTCATAACTTTAGTCATGATTCGTCTCTCTCGTTATTACTCATTATTTATATTGTTATCACTACCTTCACTCTTGTATATTTCCATTTTTTATCACTATCACTTTCACCATCACCACCATAATCATCTACTTCCCATTTTTTCATCCTCAACCACTGCTTCCCTTTGATATTTCTCCATGGTTTTTAATCATAGTTATAATTTTTACACAAATACAAGGTCTCTTTTATCTGATAAATATTTTTTTGACTTGTGGTTTTATTGTATGATTATTTGATGAATCAGTGTTATAAATAATGTTGATTTATTTATAAATGGGTGTCTAACATATGTTTAGTAGGTTATATCTTCCACTGAAGGATTACTTAATGAGTGTCAGGAAAAGTTTGGTATGTTAAATTTTCATGAATGATTATTTAATCTGTGTTATATCAAAGGAGTGTTTTTTGATGAATGGATGTATTTTAAATTTTATAATTATTTTTTGTGACATTTAAGGAATTTTTAATTTACTTTTCAATCATTTTACATCATTTACTATATGTTTAATTTACCAAATGGGTGTTTGGATGATTAATGCATGTTGTTATCTTCCATTGTGAATGGGTGTTTGGAACGTATAATGTATTATGGATTTTGAATATCGATTATTGATAATATATATTTAAATGATATATTTTGAATGTTTTCATTGTGTTCATTGTGTAATTTTAGTAAAGGGGAAGTTAGTTTTTAATTCAGTTTCAATAACCCAAGAATAATATAATATTTTTTTAGAGTTATCCCCCGTTTATTTCCCATTGTATATTTTAATATTTAAATACAATTAATCTAGTAATTTTTCAACTTAAACATCTTCAGGTTCTATAACTATTTCATCAAAAAACATTATTTATTTCCTAATGTTACTTTCTACATCATCTCCAGTCATAGAGTACACTAATATTGATAATTCTAAAATGATATGATAAGTATAAGAAGATTACAATTTATTTTGAAAATAAATTTTAAAAAAATCTAATTATCACCCTATTTAATCATGTTCATAGTATATACCACTTTTTATTTACTACATGAAGTGGAATTTTCATTTTCAATATGATGTATGAAATTGTATTCCTCCTTTTAGATCCATATCACTATCTATATTTTTTCATCACTAACATATTATTCTTCATGTTATTTTATAATTTATATTTATTTATATATTTTGAAAATAATAATTACCAAATTATATAATAGAGAGAAATAAAAGTTACATTTTATTTGTTTTCAACCTTTTAAAATCACTATTAAATTTTTTTAAAAAAAAATTATGAATGGATTATAATTGAATATGTCTAAAGTGGAACCGTTTCTTAAAAAAAATCATTTATTTTATTTGTGAAATACTTTTTATTTATTTGATTGTATTTTTATTTATAATTTTAAATTTTAAAATAATTTTTCAAAAATAATATATATTTAGTACTTGAGATTTATTATACGTGATAATAAATTTTTGTTGGATTACAACACTATGAACAATTTATGAATATAAGAAAATGGTAGATAGTTTTTTAGAGTTTTCAAAACAGAATGTTCTGAAAAATGACCTTCTTTTTTATCTATTTTTGAAATGTTTAAATATGACAGAGTTGCAAAGTATATAAATTAAACATCATTTAATTTTTTATGGTTTTATTACATGTTACAGTCCTTGGATTTGGAATTGTAAAATTGGGTTTAATTCAAGATCTATTAATGGTGAAGATTATCAGGTTGACATGTTTGATCAAAGTGAATAAATTATTTTTGACATCAAAGTAATGGAAATTGAGAAGACCCCAATAATCACACACTTATATGGTGATACTAAAAAACCATTGTATCTAGGTTGGATAAAATTTATGGTTTCATTAATGAATTTCTAAATAAAAACCTAGATAAATTATTATCTAAGGTATTAGGTTGTTTATTAAATAATATCTCATTACCTTATATGAGCCAGACTAGGTGACTTCAAGGGAAGGATCCCGACCTAATTGGAATATAGAAAACTAAGACCAATACATTGATCTAGTTTCCACTTTTTTAGTTTCACCTAATGCATATATACTGGAAACCACATATGGACCAAGGAGTGGTTTTTAAATTGGTTAGATCCAATTTTTTGGACCAAACATATGACAACTACATTCCTTTATGGGCATCAAAATTATTTAGGCCTTATTGAATCTATAATAATGAATTTATATAAATGAAATAATGTAAATAATTAAAGAACACAATTCTAAACTTAAATTTCATAGAATAAATAATTCCAAAACAATTAAACATGTTTAGCATACTTTACATGATAAAACAAGTGTAAGTATATAGTGTTAACAACATGGGTGATGTGGTTTCCATCTCATCTCACTAAATATCATTCAAAATAATTATTTGGTTGTGATTTTAATGAAGGCTGATGGAAGTAGGCCATAAGGGTAGAACAATGTATGAATTTCCCTATAAATACTTTTCTTAGGCTATTGGTTTGTTAAAATGGATTATATGATCACCTTAATAGTTATTAAATATGTGGTATAAAATTGATTATTTTCCTTTAAAACCAAGTGGGATAACCTATAAAGGGTAAGATGTATTAGTTGGTCATATAGATTACTTTTTCTTGATATTTGAGATGTGTGAGTGATGAATTAAGGCCTACCAACTATAAGATTATCTAACGAGTGATCATTGAGGAAGATGATAAATGCCTTAGATATTTGATCTTTGAGTATTTTATATAATAATATGATGAGTATTATGTGAGGGCTAGTTATGGTGTGTCATAATGTGAGTTACTATAGACGTGTAGTGATTCATCGAGGTATAGGGTGAGGGTGATGTGACATTTGTATTTGTGTTTGTTTTTCTTTATTGGTTTTCATAATTTGAGCTTAACTAATGTATTGTGGAACCCATTGTGCAGTTCTCTCCTAAGGGAATCAATTATGTTAAGAATTCATCATATTTGAAATTAACTTCCTAAGAAAAATGGATATGTTATACCCATTTCATTAATTCGATGCAATTAGAACATGTGATGGTTATCCCTGAGGGATAGTCTTTAATGATAGGGGTCCTAGGTTGAATATCATGGTACCTATTATTTGGTTATTTCTAGATGGAGATAAATAATTTTCTATCCTCCTATGATTCATATGTTACCCTATTATGAGTGAAATGATTTGAATGTTAAGAAAAAACCATGGTAAAAACTTATTGTATGATTAATATAATTAACTGATATAAAATGAAGTAGGTACATTTGAATATAATGGTGTTCTAGATAGTACACAATGGGTTGACTTACATGTGTATTTTGGAGTGTTACTAATTTGAACATATACTCTAATATATTCATTTTGTATATTTTATGGGACCTCTTAGTATTTACTTGTTTATTTTTATACTCACACCCTACAGATGAACCTCAGTGGACATAGAGCACTTGTATTTGAGATGGAGGTGAGGGAAGAGGAATAATAATACAGATTAGAGTCAATGCCTCACGATATGGACTATTTGATGTTATCATGTTAGTGTCAGGGACCTTTTAGAATTTTAACATGAGATTTTGAATTTTAAATTATGATGAGGTCATTTAAAATGTTTTAAGGAGACAACTATCATCCTTACCAACTTCATCTCCCAAAAATTTATAATTGAATTTTTTTCTTCAGACTCATCCTCATCTCTTATATTTTTCTTGAACTACTCTAAGAAATAGTCATCCAAATTGATCAAGGGTGCCCGGTATGGGATTACTACTGCTCAAAGTAGTTCAAGAAACATTGGTGCGTGTCCAGAAGATATGTAGGATGAGTCTTAAGAAAAGAAAATCAATAATAAATATTTGAGAGATGAATCTAATGAGGATGATAGTTGTCTATAATTTTCACCACTAAATTAATTTAGAGGATAAAAACTACCATAGTGGAGTAATTCTTTTCTTAAATTCAATTTCCCATTTCCTTAAAATTGGATTCAATATAAAAAATTAAAAAAAGAGTATGAAAATGGGGTTAAAGTGTTCATCAAGTTTTCAATAGAGTCTGCATACGAACCTTTTCAAATAATTTTTCCATGTTTACATTTTTTTTATTCAAGAAAAACTAAATGTTTGACTACTCATGTAGACAATGTCTTCTGCAAATGATGATGTTAAAAATCATGAGGAAGAACATACTATTGATGATGAAATTGTAGAATCATTAGAGATCAATAGCATATTGATGAAAAAAACAAGAACGACACAGAATCAGAGTGTTGAATAAAATTATCATGAAAAAAAGTAAGAGTGTAAAATTTGAGGTTGGTTAGAATCAATGTGGCTAACCTATTGACCCAAAAAAGTCAATGATTATTAGTTATTTTGGAGTCACAATGAGGATGAATGTACTGGTTTATATTGATTCATGGAACTACGTCCAGCCTATTGTGATGGAAATTATTTGGGAAGATATAATGGTAATTTTACGCTTTTTTTCTCTATTTTAATGAAAAATTATATAATGAAATATTGATTTAATTTTCATTATTCCTTATAGAGTCCATTTATTTTAGAATACTTCCTAAATAAATTTGTCTTAATGGCCGTCGAAAAATACCACAGAGGATTCTAGACTCTTATAAGCAAGTTACTACTTATGGATGTTGAGGGGAAAGTAAAGCCCCACCCACCAGTTAGTTATTCACATATTATAAAGCAGGAAAATTGAATTCTTTCATCAGTAATCATGATGATAAGTAATTTCAGGTGAATTTTAGTCGATAATATATTATTTTAAATTATTTATTTTATCCAATTTGATTCAAAATTCTTAATTTATGAAATAAAAAATGAGGGTTGAAAATAAATAACATGCATAAAAACCAATTTACCCCTATTGCAAAGCAAGGATGGGGTATGCTTAACTAAATAAGAAATTGGTTTTTATTTTAAATGAATTATAAATGTTTCATGTGATATGAAACAAAATAGGTTCCTTTGTTTATAAGCATTTTGATGAATCAAAATCTGAAGCCACTTCCATCCCACGTCATTTCTTATGGAAGGAGGATTGCATAAATAAAGATGGTAAACTAGTTAATGAAAACAAAAAATAAATATGTGTAACATGTGTATGTATGAAATAATAGTAATTTTTTATGATTTATGATAGTAATTCATAAAAATATCTATTTATTTCCTTATTCTTTTATACAGTTTAGACATAAGAATTGACAATGATTGTATCAGATGAAAATATACTTTCAATAGATTTGAAGCAGATAGAGCAATATGGTAACATTATACGATTAGTTTTTGGAGTGTCTCCTCAAACATACTTTGAGTTGATAAATCCACATGAAGATACACATATGATGGTGAAATTATTTTAGGAACAAATAGATTCTTTGCAAGATATTATTGTTTGATCTGGGTTGGAAGACTAATGTTTGAGAAAAGAATCAATCTCAACTGGCGGTGGGATAAATATGTACACATGAAACAAATGATCCCGCTAGCATTTAGGATATTCATTCACCTAAATTGTATACCTTACCCAGGGTAATCAATTTTTTCAATACTCTTTCTTCTAAATTTGAATCAAGTAACTTTTGATAACTTTATATTACTAAAATTATGTAGGGTATAGTTGTATGTGATTTTTATCTGTCAACACCCATTCACTTCCTTGGTGTGAGGGGTACGGTGTATAATATCCTGGGAGACAAAACACACTTAAAATAACTCCCAAAAGATAAAATGATAATGGGGATTGAAGTGGATCAGGAATTAACAATTGAGTTTCATATTCTACTTAATGATCTGGATATTCGAACGGTCAATGATGTTATTGGAAATTTCATATCATGGTCATCTAAGCATTAAAAGATAGATGAGGTGTGTATTTTAAAAAAAATTCATATGAAAAAACTGTAACAGTTTATGAAAAAAGTACTGATGTAAGGCATGACATTACAAATGGATAAAGAAGTGGGGAAATGGAAGGTCGAATCAAGAAAATATAGTGAATTGACCAAGAAATAAAAATGAACTTATGATAGTACCTTCTCCTCGCAAGTTCTAGAGAAACATTATTTTCATTACCAATTCATGTACAGATCACATTTAAAGATGAAAATATATATTTTATTCCAAATGAAATAGAAATATATGGAACTTTTATGATAGAAGCAGTTGATATCGAGAGTATAAATGAGATTTTCAAGCATAAATGGCTATTAGTCTCAGTTTTCAATACATACATAAGGTATATTTTCATTATACACCTACAAAAATAGTGAGATAATATGTTTATTAAAGTTTATAACTATTTATATTTTTTATAAGCATCTATATTACTATTATATAAAGTTAAAACCATGAACAGAACAATTTGGATTCATTAATCACTATATCATTTCTATGGAAATGCTTACTTTTGATAAAGATGAAATTAAGATAAAAAATATGAGCTACTCAAAACATTTTATAAAAAAAAATGACAAATTCATTTTGATGCCTATAATGTAGAGGTAAAACTCTGAAATCTAATCACATAAAATATTTGTTAATTTTTTTCATTACTTATTTGTTTGTATTTCTTTAGGCAGCATTGGATGTAGATTGTAGTCAATCTGGAAAACCCAAATATATTTTTTGGATCCAATTCATAGATATCCAACAAAGAGACTGAACATGGTGTTTATTGTGAATTTTTAATACACTGCAATCAATATTTTATAGATAAACCTAAAATTTTATATTTCACTCTATGTTTTAACAAGAACTTTTTTATGAAACAATGGTTGCTAAATATAGGCTAAATAATGGCATGAAGTCGGTGTATAATCATAAAAATCTTGTTTATTACTACAAATGGAAACAAATTAAGGTATATACTGAATTAATTAACTATCAAAACATATTTCCAAACAATTTAATTATTTTGGTCAATGTTTCTGTAGTGTCTAAATCAAGAAAGTGACAATGATTGTGGATATTTGGTTTGAAAATTTAGGATAGATACCATAAAGCATCAAAATACCAGCATCCTAGAACATGTGATTTCCTAAGGTAATTAAAATTTAACAAAATATATTTTTAAATTATTTATTTATATATATATATATATTCTTAGTACTACCAATATTGTAGAAAACATTCATAATGAAAAGAAGAAGTAATTTTTTTGGAGATGAGTGGGCAATGTACATGATGTCATAATGTTTTTCAGAAACAAATTTAACTAATTACCTAATATGTTTGTGATCTAGTATGGGCTATGACCTTAGAAAAATATTTAGGGTGTGAATAATTAGTATTATAATGATTATATATTATTTTGGATATATTTATCAAGGATAAGTACAATGGATAAAATCAATTTTTTTAGAAGCGATGACCTGAAAACAATAAATATTTTGAGAAATGGTAGAGGCAGAGGTGTATTTGAAGTTAAATGTGGAGGTAAATGCAAAGGAGGTGTAGGGGTGGAGGTAGTGGTGGTGGGGGGTGGAGGAAGAGGTATAGGGAGAGGTGAAAGCAGAGGTGGAGGAAGAGGAAAAGGAAGAGGTGGAGGTAGAGGTGGAGGTGATGGCAGGGGTATAAACAGAGGCATAGTTAGAGACTAAGGTGGAGGAGGAGGAATATATGAAGAATGAGGTGGAGGAAGAGATATAGTGTTGGCATGAAAACAATAAAATTGTTTATAAATGGAGTATAATGGGGATTTATGAATGCTGTTTTTGATAAATATTATCGAAAAGTGTGAAAAAAAATTTCCACTTAAGATAAGAACCATTCTGTAAGTGTTTTATGTTTCTTGTTGAAAACATGGTTTTAACGTGGTTTTGTATAGGAATTTAAGTGGAGGATTTTTTTAGAAAAAAACAATCACCACTTATTTTTTAAAAAATTGGTTATTATATGATATAATTTCTATTAGAAAATTCCATGTACTATCAAATATTACAGAAGTGACAAATCAACTACTCACCAAGAAAAAACGAAACAACAATAAAAAAATAAATGCATTTGCTTGTTAATGGATTATCTACACTAAAAATAAAGGGTCTTAGTAGTGGATCCCATATTCAATTGAGACTCATACAAAACTAATCCAATAATAAAATAGGAATATAATCTATCTCAAATTTTTGAATGAATATGTGTGTAATCAACCATAAATTCTAGCAGGTGTATGAGATAAATGTTGTAGTAAAACCATCATTTAGATATCAAGATCATTGGTGAGGGCTGGTGTCAAAGGAAACATGACATAAAATGATAAGAAACTGATTTATGAAGAAATACTTGAAGATGAAAAACCCACTTCAAATGATATCATGATGCACTGAAAATCCAAATGAAGACCCCTTTGAAAAAGAATCTAGTAGAATGATCCAAAACCTCTAAAAAATAAATAAATAGAAACTTTCACTGAGTGAATAATTAATTTTCAGAAAATAATAATATAGTAGTTTCACTTTGGTGGGTGGTGGAATTATTTGGGCTATCTGATCATCAATTAGATGCATTATAATATATCATAAATTCTTGTGAAATCCATACATGTAACATTCAGTATACATGTGCACATTCATTATGTAAAAAGATCCATGTTCACAAGATAATTAATAAAAATCTCATCATCATTCTAAATAAAAAATACAAGAAAAGGGATATTCCCATTATAATGAACAAATAATGATGACGTTATATTAGGGTTTTTTCATCACCTATAATATTAAAAATCATATACCAATCTATAGCACATTCTGGGATGACTTAATGGATACACAAGATCTTAGTGTCATTTAGATTAAATAAAGGGATATACTTATGTTTAATACTATCAACAAGGGGTAAATAATTTATAATGGAGTTTACTATCTTTTGAAAAAACAAAATGGACCACACTAATGTTTTCTCAATCAAAGAAGGTAAATGGTTTATCATGGAGTTTTTACTCTCCATGATAGTGAAAAGGAAAGATATATTTTATTATACTCCATAAAAAATCATTTTTAAATATTTATTTTATTTAAATAATTGATATATAATAGGTTTTCACTGATGCTTAATGTTTTCTAGGAATAAATGAATTCATCAACAAGGATGATTCACTCATGTGCTATGAGCATGCAATTAACAATGATGATTCTCTCATGATGATGCAATTCACTTTTTATTCTCTAATGCATTAAAAATTATGGGTTATCAAAATTCAATATTGTTAAATGACCCATAGTTTTTAATGCGTTGTAGGATAAAAATCCATGGTGTAATAAAACATACCTCAAAGAAACACATGGTGTACCTGGTATGACTCAAATTGTGTGGTTTCAGTTTTAAATTGACTTTTAATTAATATATCATTTCATATTTATTTTTAGTTTATTTATTTATAATATTATGAACATAATAATTTTTTTTATATAGGTGGATTATTTTCTCGAGTTGGGTGGATTGTTCGAAGCTGCTAATGCTCATGAGAGATTGGACTTTGACGTTGCAATAGAGATAACAATAATAAGAAAATGGGTCAAGAATGTATAAAAGCATTATGAAAATAAATAAAACATTCTTTAATTTTATTTATAATTTATGGTAATTATGCATAAGTCAATTTTTATGTGTACATATTATTCTCATGTCAGTATGACACACGATGTGACTGGCATGACTCAAAGTGTGTGTTTCTAGTTTAAAATGAAATTTTAGTGAAAAAAACAAGTGACATACTCAAAAATAAGAAAACACATTTTTATTATATTAATATTTTAGGAAAATGATCCATAATTTACTTGGGATGTGTAGGAATCAGCTAAACCTCAATCTGATATATGGTGTGACTGGTATGACTCCAAGTGCATCATTCTATTTAAAATTAACATTAATTTTAGTGAAAAAAAAAGATACTAACATACTAAAAACTAAAAAAATTCAATTATATTGTTTTTATACATTAAAAAATTAAGCATAAGTCATTTTTGACATGTAGTAGTAATCCACACCTAAATTTGATACATTATGTGCTCAGTAGGACTCAAATATTCTGTTATCATTTAAAAATTGACATTTAAGTTTAAAAAGTGTCACTCATTGAAAACTGAGAAAGAATTATCATATTATTTTGGTAATTCAGGAAAATTATTATATTCAAATTTTATTTGAAATAATCAGTATCACATCAAATTGACACACAATGTTACCAGTATGACTCAAAGTATTTGTTTACAGTTTAAAAGGACATTTTAGTTAAAAACACAAGTGATGTACTCAAAACTGAGAAAATGAATTTGTTCTATTTTTATAATTTATTAAAATGATGAATAAGTCATTTGGGACATTTTAGAATAATTTTTACCTCAATACGAAGCATAGTTTGACTGGTATGACTCCAAGTATGTGTTTTTATTTAAAATTGAAATTAATTTTAGTAAAAAATACATGAGCATACTCAAAATCAAGAAAAACATTCGAATTGTTTTCATACTTTTGGGAAATGATATATTTTTCATTTTGACATTTATTAATCATCCTCCCCATAATCTTATACATAGTGTTCTTAGTAAGACTCAAAATTTTTGTTATCATTTTAAAATTGACATCTTAGTTCAAAAAGTGTCACTCCCTGAAAACCAAGAAAACGTACTCATATTATCTTGAAAATTTAGGATAATTATTTATAATTCATTTTTTATGTGTATGAATCGTTCTTATATCAAAATGACATGTGATGTGATCGGTAGGACTCAAAGTGTGTGATTTAAGTTTAAAATTAAATTATAGTAAAAACCAATGTGACATACTCAAAACTAAGAAAACACATTCATATGGTTTTTATACATTGTGGAAATAATAAATAAGTCATTTTGGATGAATAGTATTCATCCTCACCTCAATTTGATGTATGGTGTGACCGGTATGACTCTAGGTATGTCTTTTTATTTAAAATTTACATTAATTTTAGTAAGAAATCCAACTGACATATTCCAAACTAAGAAAAAACATTCATATCGTTATGATACTTTAGGAGAATGATCCATAAGTCATTTTTTATGTGTATGAATCAGCCGCACCTCAATATGATACATGATGTTATTTAAATCAAAGTGTCTGCTATCAAGTTAAAATTGAAATTTTAGTTCAAAATCAATGAAAACCTAGAAAACACACTCATATTGTCTTGATAAATTAGGAAAAATATTCATAATCCATTTTTGATGTGTAGGAATCAATATCACATCAAACCAACACATTATGTGACTGGTATGACTCAAAGTTCCCGATTCCAGTTAAAAATGACATTAAAGTAAAAAACACAACTGACGTACTCAAAATTGAAGAAACACATTCATATTATATTGATACATTTTTAAAACAATCCATAACTCATTTGGGACATTTTGAAATCATAATAACCCCAATCAGACATACAGTGTCACCTATATTACTCCAAGTGCATATTTTTATTTAAAATTGACATTAATTTTAGTAAAAAAGACAACTAACATACTCAATATCAAGCAAACGCATTCGGATTGTTTTTATAATTTAGAAAAATGATACATAATTTATTTTTTAGGAATAGGAATCTACCTCACCTCAATATGATACACGATGTTCTCAACATGTCTCAAAGTGTCTGTTATCCATTTAAATTTGACATTTTAGTTCATGAAGTGTCACTCACTGAACATTGGGAAAATGTACTCGGGTTAGCTTGATAATTTATAAAAAATATTAAAAATTTTATTTTTGATGTGTAGGAGTCGGTATCACATCAAACCAACTCATGATATGACTAGTATTACTCAAAGTCTGTATTTCTAGTTTAAAATGAAATTTCTATAAAAAACACAAGTGACATACTCAAAACCAATAAAATTCATTCATACAGTTTTTATACTTTAATAAAATGATACATAAGTCATTTAGGAAATGTAGTAATTATCCTCTCCTCAATATGACACATGGAGTGACCGGTATGACTCCAAGTGTGTCATTTTATTTAAAATTGACATTAATTTTAGTAAAAAAGAAAACAGACATACTCAAAACTGATAAAATGAATTTGGGATATTTTTATAGTTTAGAAAAATGATCTATAAGTCACTTTTGACATATAGGAATCATCCACAACACAATCTGATGCATGATGTTCTCGTTATGACTCAATGTGACTATTATCATTTTAAAATTAATATTTTAGTTCAACCCGCATTGAAAATTGAGAAAAAACACAAGTATTATCTTGATAATTTATTAAAATGGATCATAACTCATTTTTTATGTGTATAGATAAGTCTCATGTAAAACCAAAACATGATGTGACTTGTATGACTCAAAATGAAAGTTTTGAGTTTAAAATGACATTTAAGTGAAAAAAACCAAGTGACGTACTCAAAACTGAGAAAACGCATTCATATTATTTTGATAATTTTTTAAAATGATCTATATGTAATTTGGGATATTTAAAATTATCCTAACCTCAATCTGATGAATGGTGTGACCAATATGAATCATAGTGCGTCATTTTATTTAAAATTGACATTAATTTTAGTAAATAAGACAATTTACATTATCAATATCATGAAAACTCATTATGATTGTATTGATACTTTAGGAAAACGATACATATGTCATTTTTTGTTTTTAGGAATCAACCATCCCTCAATCTGATACAAGATATTCTCATCATGACACAAAGTGTCTGTTATTAGTTTAAAATTGAATTTTAGTTCAAAAAGTTTCACTCACTGAAAACCAATAAAATTTGGTCAGATTGAATTTATAATTTATTAAAACAATTCATATATAATTTGTGATATGTATGAATCATCCTCACACCAAACTGAAACATGATGTGACTTGTAGGACTCAAAGTGTGTGTTTTCGGTTTAAAATAACATTTTAGTATAAAACATAATTAATGTACTCAAAGATGAGGAGACACATTTGGATTATTTTTTATACTTTAGGAAAATGATCTATAAGTCATTTTAGATGTGTAGGAATTAGAATCACCTCAATCTAATGCATGTTTTTACTGGTTTGACTCAAAGTTCATCTTTTCAATATATAAGTGTCATTTTAGTTCAAAACATGCATAACATTGTTAAAACTGAGAAAATTAGCATCAATTTTTTTCTCATCCTTATATATTATATTACTTAATTAATTTAATTATCATTTTTACCTTATACTGATTTAGTTAATTTCCAAATATATAATTCTTGAATATAAACAAGAAATGGTGTGACATGCAAGAATCAACAACAATTGACTTCAATACATAGTGTTCCTAGAATGAATCAAAGTTTATTTTAAAATTAACACTTTATGTTTAGTTTATTTCTTTATTTTATTACTAACATTAGAATTTTTTATATAGGCGTGTTATTTTTCTTTAGTAGGGGTCGATTGTTCTTTTATATAGGTGTGTTCTTTTTTTCTATAATAGTTTTTTCCCTTGTATTTATGTTGTAAAATATATTTCATTTGAATTTTTTATTTATATCTCATTTTTATCATTTCTAGTGTTTTTTTGGTGCTTCAATGAGTTGTTACAACACACAATAGTATTTCCTATTTCTAGTGTTGCAGTGTACTATTACAGCACACTACAATATTCCCCTTTAATATCACTTCTACAAGTACAGATAAAGGATCCCTTTATCAGCGCTTTTAAAAAAACTCATAAAGGGTCCCTTTATTAGTGCTTCTATAAGTGATAATAAAGGGTCCATTTATAAGTATTAAATAAAATAACTTATAAATGGGGTCTTTTATTAGCACTTCTACAAGTGTTGATAAAGGGGTCCTTTATCAGTGCTTTTTTAGCATTGAAAAAAGTCCCCTTTATCGTCTCTTTTCTAGCTCTAATAAACTCCTAGGGCAGTGCTTCTATAGCACTGATAAAGAACATTTTTATCATTATTCAAGGCCTTCTTTGTAGTGGTTTTGGACTAGACCTTAGTGTTAAACCAATTAAAAACTATTATACCTTGCTATATTTTTTCATTTATTTTTATGGTGGATGTGAAACTAACATGGGAGGGGATAAAGGTTATCTACTAACCTGGGAACAAGATCCCATGTAATAAAAATAAAAATATGACACATTGATTTATCCCTCCCCTATTTGGGAGTCTCAAGTTGTAATAAGTTGTATCAAAGCTAAGGTGTTATTTTTTGAATCTTTCATTTAAATCTTATTATGGAGAACATATTGAATGCTAAAGGTATTCCTCAATTTCATGGAAGCATTTATCAAATCCAGAAGAACAGGATGAGATCTCACCTATGGTATCTTTTCTAATAATAATTCTCTTCTACTATAACTGGTAAATATATTAGTTATGTATTAGAACTATCCATGATGGAATCAGATATAAAGTTTCATGATATTGATTTTAAGGCTTCAAATAGATTTTCTAGAGCTCTAAAAACCCAAATAAATATTAAAGTGATGGGTTTTGATAATTTTATGTTCTTGTGGGATATATTTGACAACATTTATGAGTTTGATAGTAATTTGAATAAATTTAAGATTAAAGTACTAAAAAAAGATTTTGATGATCTACAAATGTATCTGGATGAAAATGATGATAGATTCTTTAATCGAATCATTGAATTTGTTCGATATATTATAGGAATTGGAAAATAAATTAAGGATATTGATATTATAAAGTTTATATTGTTGTGTAAACCACCTCAGTGCAATCAAAAAGTATTATTCTTTAAAGAAATGGTATGGTTGTAACTATATGTCCTATTCAGTGATTTGGTGTCCTATAAAATTAGAGTCAATATAGAAGAGTCATCAAATCACATAAGTTGAGATAAGGAATTTAAATCCATATAAAATTAGACATTGCTAAAGAAAACAATGATGGAGAGGATGTGGATGATGAATTCCATTATATTATTCCAAGAAAATTCAATATAGGAAATGTATATTTGAAGTAAATATGTATATGTAATTACTTCAATGTGGAAATCCTGGTAACATTGTAGCATGGTGTCCAAGAAAATTTTGTGTTGAAGAGAGTAAAGAGAAATCTATATGGATGAATGAATAATATTATCTCCTAGAAGAGACTATAAAAATTAGAGTTATTCTGGATATAATTTTCAAAGAAAGATCTCTATGAGCATAGAATATGGTGATAATAATGATTATTTGGGAGAAGAAGAAAAAAAATCAATTCAATTACAAAATATTTCATGATGGTAGCTATTGAAAACAGAACTTATCAAAAGGAATGTGAAAAAAACTATAAGGTGTTTTTAATCTCATGGTAGAACTTGACGAGTCTCTTGAATAACTCAATATGAAAAAAATAAAAATAAAATGATTAATGTACTATTGAAAGAATCTTTTGAATATTTGGATTATCTTGAAACAAAAATTAACCAAGTGCACAAAAAGAGTTATGCAATCAATTATTTAGTCATGAAGGCTTATGATATATTATGTAATTCAAACTAAGATTGAAGAACATGAAATGGTAATTGATGCCCTTACTGTTAGTTAAGAGAATATATAACTGACAAGGTTAAATCTCTTGAAGAATATGTAAACACCGTGAGGGGGGAATATGAAACTAAATCAAAATTAAGTGAACTAGTGGAGAAGATACAATTTTGAAATTTTTATATGAATATTTGATTTAAAGGTTCAATAAAGGATCAAAAGGGGTGTAGAAAATATAAAATTAGCAATGACCCAAGTTCATAGATAAATGTGGTATTGGTTACGAAGCTAAGATATCTATGGAAAAAACAGAGATGGATCACAACAAGAGGAAGTAGATGATTTGTGGTTTTTCTTTCAGAAATAAGACACCGTCACACAAATAAAGATAAATTCAATTATAGGAAATCAAATAGTTTGAATAAATTATCAATCCTTGGGGATTAATCAATAATTTAGGACCTTTATGAATGTTGAGGAAATATGGAGGGATGAAGGAGAGAAAATATTTCTTCTTTTGAAATTTTAATTTTATGTCTTTCTCGACCACACCATATCCTATTATGAATAGTCATAGAGATATCTGAATATAGAAGCATTTAGAAGTCATCAAAGAAGAATGAGACCATATCTTTCACCATATAGAATAAATTATTTCATTGGGTTTTATTTTCACTCTTCTAAATATAAACCTAAATCTGTCGATTATAGGTAAACAATAAATAATGGTTACCACTGTGAAAGTCAAAAGAAAGTAAAGGAAAAACAACTGACAAGGATGAATTGAAAAATAAATAGTCCCCATTGGTACTCATTCTACATGACTCAAAATATAAATTTCCTAAAAATTTGAAGGGGACAATTGAAGGAACTTTGCATTTTAGAAATGGAGGCACTTTAAAGATCAATGTCAGTGGAAATAATGATATAGAAGGTCATGAGTAAAATAAAATTGAAGTTATTTATGTGTATATATTGAGACATAACCTGTTGATTGTGAGTCAACTTTATGACTCTAGAATTGATATTTATTTCAACCATATAGTATTATTAATAAAAATAAAATCAAGAAACTATCTCGTGGGAGGTAGGAGAATGAATAGAAATCAATATCGAGTTGATAGTAAAGAGATTAAATGTATCCTAAAATTTGAAGGGGATAATGGCTTATGGAATCCTAGGCTAGGTCACATTAAATAATGTAGCATGGATAATCTATCCAAAATTAAAATTTTAGTCGATATTCTAAATCAGAAGAGAGATCATGAGAAGACATGTGACGCTTGTATATGGGAAAAGATGGTCTGAAATTTGTATTGGTAAAAGAAGAAAAGGGAATCAAATCTCATTGACTTTGTGCATACCAATAAATATGGCCTAATTAATATGTCATTAATATATATATATATATATATATATTAGGTTCTTGGGGGTACAATTACATTAAACACACACACACTACACACACATTCCGGAAAGGTAGGTCGTATCCCCCCTAAGGGATAGCCCACCCATCAAGCTGTATTTATTCAGTACATCGACTAAAGGCCCAGTGGGCATGAAGCTCAAAACATAGCTCGAAGACCCAGTGCAGTGTCATTCCTGCATCATATTGCCAACATCACTAGGCTTGTGTCATGCCTGCATCACCACCTTCTTGCGTCATGCATCATGCATGTGTCACCACCTTCCTGCATCATGCCTCATGTCTACCTCACCGCTTTCCTATGGAAACTATCTCAAGAAAAATCACAAAAATCGTGAGTTTTTATCAATAAAAAATCTAAAAAATATATTTATGGAATGGATAAAACGATAGGTTAATAACATGGACAAAACATTTCCTATTGAGTGTTGTATTTCTCAACACTATTGAAAGGAAGAAGAAAACGTTTTTGTAAACATGTAAAACCAAGTGGTGCTTAGACTAGGGGAATAGAGGAAACCATAAAAATATTTCATGTAAGGAATCCCTCAATAAAACATTTTTGGGTCATTGAAAGTAGATGCTACATTTTAAATAAATAAGGAAATCAGGGAAATTATGGAGAAATAGAATATTAAGAAGTGTTTCTAGGTTACTCAACAAAAGAGTAAGGAATACAAATGTTTCAACAAGAGGATAAATAAAATTGTGTAATGTAATGACCTAAAAATTTGAAGAATAATATGGGAATAATTAAAGTATTTCAAACTTAGATGAAAGGTATAATGAAGAGGATGGAGTTTACATAAATCTTATGCGTTAAAAATATCCTTAAATGATGAATATTTTGAGGATGAATCAGAAGAGTAGATGATTATTAAATAAAATTAGCCAACACCCCATAGGGGAAATAATATAATATATGTTTATTCATTCAATATTATCAAAGATGCAAATTATATAACAATGAAATGAAGAACAAGGAATGATTATCATGCTTCTCTAATATCAAGGGTTGAATTAGAATCATTTAAATAAGTAGAAATGTATTACTCATGGGTTAGACAGATGAATGAATAATAAGATAAAATCAAAAAAACCAAACTTAGGAACTAGTATATAATCATAAAAATCATAGTGTGATAGGAATGAAGTGATTATTAAATAAAAAAGTTGACGATCAAGAAAAATGTGAACCAAAATAAGGAACGTCTAGTTTGTAAAGGCTCTGCATAGATTAAAGGGTTTGATATTGAAGAATGTTTTTCCCCAATATCTCAACTTGATTCGATCCAACTCTTCATGGATATGATGATTCAAAGAGATATCCAGATTTATTGAATAGAAGTTAAAACAGTATTCTTGAATGGTGTGATTTAATATGTTGTCTATATTGAATAGCCAGTGATATTCTTGCTTTTTGATGATGAAAATATTTTTTGCAGGTTGGATAAGCAATTTTACAATCTAAATTTGGCATCATGAACATGGAATGAAAAACTATACATTTATTTAAAGAATTATTAATTGAAAATTTGTGGGGTAGATGATAAACTCTATGTGAATACATCCAAGGAAGAATAGTTCATAGTGCTCATATATTTGGATGATATCATTTTTGATAGAAGTATGTATAAATCTATGGATGTGTTTTTTAGTCACATGAACATAGAATTTATAGTTTTCATTATCATTGAAATCAAATATTTTTTGGAGATATAATTAATTCAAAAGGATGGATATTTATTTCTCTATTAGGGAAATTATATATTAGATTATAGCTAAAAAAATAAATATAAATAATTCTAAACCAATGTCAACTCTGATTGTAGTGAGAACCAAGATTGGTAAGCACAAGGATGGAAAAGTATTTTGATCTCACCTTATAAAGGATAATAATTATAATCTTATAGTATATAAATGAAGCATGGTCAGAAATAATTTTTGTAACTTGTTTGGTGGCCTATTTTTAGATTAATATAGAGGAATAGTATCTCATAATAGTTAAATTAATATTTTGGTACATCTAAGTTACACTCAATTTTGGATTTATATTTGATGTGGGAAATAATCATGATCTATCCGCATTTTTTGTTGTAAACTGGGATGGTGAAGTGGTAGACTGAAATTCCACAATCAATAATGAATTCATTATTAGAAGATATTATTCCATATTGATGATTAAGAATCAAGAAATCACTTCACTATATATGGAATAAGTAGAGTACGTATCAGTAACCAAGTCATGGAATAATCTTTAATGTATAAATAAAATGATAGAAGATATTAGTGAAGAGGTTAAGTACACTATAGTGATATTATGTGATACCAATAGTGTAATTGAGCTCGTGAAAGATTTGGTATAATACTCTCATGCTAATAATATTAAGATCATATGTCACTCTATTTAAAAAAATTGGAGCATGGAGTGATCCAAATGGAATATGTTATAACTAATGCACAAGTATTAGATATCAATACTAATCCATTGGACACTCTAACATTTGAGAATCATCTATTGAACCTCGGGGTTCAACTACCTCCTTCATCTTAGGGAGGTTTGGATCTAACCCCAATCATCATTCATTTATCTATTTCTAAATTCATTTGAATTGGTGTAGGATTATGGGGGAAATATTATCCATGGTATGTAATGTGCGGAAAATATAACATATGGATGTGATATAAGAAAGAATGTTCTTTCTCTACGGGTTTATTATAAAAGGGTTATAAAGACTTTTGAAATTTAATTTATGATAGTGGGGGAATTTATTATCAAAGGGTGTGTGAATTTGTTAATTCCAACATTTTTTTTTATTTCCCAACAAGTACTTTTAGTGATGATATTATCTAATAAAGAGGGATTTCATGGTATAAATACAACGAGTGTTCTGAATGAATAATGGTACATGGAGTGAATATTATCATGAACTCCTGTTTTATATACCAATAAATGCTTACGTAAATTTTTAGGGTATGAATGAGAGGGGTTTGATCAATGGTACCAATTTCTTTTATGTATTATTTTTTAATATTAACCCATTTGACTAGTTAAAGTCAAGATTTTATTAATGAAACTATTATTCTCACTTGTATGCAATAATAGTAAATAATCACAACACATGAGAAATTTTACAAGGTTTAACCTCGGTGTGAGATCATACTCCTTGACTCATTTGACTTTGTTGATTACATAGTTTATATTATCACTATAATTTACCGTGATTTAACTTTTATAACAATTTTCATGTAAATTTTGAGCAAGAATTATCCACTTCTCTATATGGGAAGGTATCTTACACTTCCCACTATTGAATGATTGGTGTTGTTTATATAGGAACCAACTATTCTTAAAAGCTTATAAATTCACCCTAGAATGAATTAGGTATTTTGTAGGCTTCAAGATTCTTCTATATCAAAAATATGATCCTATTCTAAAATTTCCTTAACTGTTAAAACAATTAGAGTGAAGTAGTAGTAAATCATCTGTATTATTACAAGTTCTTCAAGTTGATCAAGTCATGCATGAGAGCATGAATTCATTAAAATATATAATTTCTCTTTAGTATAAATCATATTTAATAAAAAAAATAAAAACTTATTACCTCTTCCTATTTAGATAATTTAGATATAGAAAAATTAACTCAATTACTTTGTATCTCTATTTGATACAGCAGGTCCTCAACATTGTAGAGTATCAGATTATCCTCATAAATACTTGAATGCCTTTTATTTCTCATTTCTCATTTTTTATATTCACACACTAAATGTGAATAATGTTTCAAAAATATATTTTTTGAAAACACCTTTCTCTATTTATATAAATCTCTCAGTCAAAGAGTCCCTAAAAATAGTAACAACCATCATGAAGAATAATTTTAAATATTTGAATTCTGAATATCCATTAATTTTGGTACTAATACAAATTGTATTTTTCCCAATTAAAACATATTTATTCTCATATTGAACCATTTATCTTTATTAAGTTAATGATATTTCAGATATAATAAAATATCATGGCATCATCATAATATTAGTTTCCAAATTCTCTATAATTCAAGAATTTTCAAAATTCAAATAATAATTAATGATCCTTGTGGGTTCATCCTTACTGCTCAGAATAATCATCCTTATATTCATCCCAAATGACCCTAACATGGACCTTCATTGTTATGTGGCCCACCATCCTTAGAATAATTCTTGGTTACAAGAATTCAAGCTTACGCGTGTTTTCTCCTTATGGGTATTCATTCTTATACAGGATTATATGATTATAAGTTGATTCTTATGGAATGATTCTTATGGGATAATTATTATTGTATGATTCATACATAATGGTGTTTATGGGATGACCCATACGGTGGTCCTCCTTATGTACTCATCATGATTACAGGGGCTTCCATCCAAGCGGTTGATTATCTTTATAGGAATTTAGGCTTCTTGAATATGATTCTTATAGAGAATTCAATTAGACATTTTAGATTCTAAACATAATTCTAAAGAAACTTGGAAAAATAGATAAATTTTAAACTCATATCCAACCACTTTGAATCACATAAAAATCATTTCTCAATAACATTTCATTATTGGTTGACAACAATGACTACTTTCCCATAAATTATAAGGGTACTTCAATATCCCCCATTTTATTTACATGTTGGAAATCAAATTCTCAACTAAAGGACACAAAATCATAGCCTTTATCATGATATAGATAAATTGATGTTGAAAAAATAGGTCATATGAGTTTTTTTAGATAAATACATCTCTTGGTGACAATAAAATTTTTTGAAAAGGGATAAGGTTCTCTTCCCCTCAATCCACGCAATCACCACTACATAGCACTCCCACTTTTCAAAATATATGTATCTTCTAAAACAAAAATACGGAAATTTATTTCAACCCATTTGAAAACATACTTCAAAAAAAGATTTTTTTAAACACTTATTCCCCTTTGACAACATAATCCAAGCCTTAGTGAGGGTACCTACCAAATATTCATAATGATGTGGGAGGGTATGAACATTCATGTTCAGCCTCAATGTCTCAAATTTGTCCATAGGGATAGATTTGGTAAATAAATCTTCCAGTTGAACTTATATTAGAAAAAATTCTAGGTTTGTGTCTAAATTTTCCACCCTCTACTAGAAAAAAAATTAAATATGATATCAATATGATTATACCATGAGTATTGAACTATATTTTTAGAAATGTATATAGCACTTTAATTATCACATAAGATTATGAGACATTTTTTCACCTTCACCCTCAAATCAACCAGCTGATCATTTATCAAAATCATTTTTTTAAGATGTATTTATTTCAATATATATATCCTATGTAGTACTAAATGTGATTGTTTTTTTTCTTGTAGCATCAACTTACACAGTTCTCTATCAAGAGGGATATTCCACCTGAATGGGTCCTTCTATCATCACATTCACCTACCAAATATGCATTTGTAAATTTTAATATAATTAAGTAGTTTATTCTCTTGTATATCAACCCAAAATTTAGAGTTCCCATTACTTAATTAAGGGATATTTTAGTATCCATAATATGTGACTCCATTAGGTCACTCTGATATCAAGCATAGAGACTTGTAGGATAGAAAATATATTGTTAAGAAGCTATGATATATAATAGGTTTTAAATCTATTTTCTAAATTCTATTTGATTAATACTCACTAAAATATAATCCTTTAATAGATTTAACCCCAATTGAATTGTTATATATACTAGTTTTCAGTCTTTTATCAAAAACTTCTTCAATGATTCTTTGGAATAATTCTCTTCAGACAAGAAGATAAAATTTTCTTTATGAAAATCTTATAATCCGAAGAAGTATCTCATATCTCCTAGAATAAAAATTTCAAATTTATTCTTCGTTTTATTGGAATATTATCTCCAAGAACTCTCATGGTCTTCTGAAAAAATTATATCATCCTCTTAAAAATAACAATAAGTGTACATGTATTTATTTATTTGACGTACTGGTTATTACCAACTTGGCATTTGATGAATTTTAACTTCTCTAAGCAGCTATAATTCGTTTAATACAAAACCCTTAGGGCCTTATTTAACCCATATAAATCCTTCTTAAATTTATACACTCTAGTATAATCATCAATAAGAAAAAAATCATTGGGAATCTCATTAATAAAATTTCGTCAAACACACCATTTAACAAGGTGGATTTGACAACAATATAATTGATTTTATACTCTATAAGCTTCCATAGAAAGGAATTTCATAATGGAATCCAACCATTCAAATGTATAAAAATTCTTTTCGAAGTATACCCATTCAACTTGAGAGTACCCTTTGCACACAATTTTATCTATATTCTTAAAAACCTTTCCTTGAACATTTATCTTTTTCCAAGATGCCCATTTTTTCCAATTACATTCTTGTTATGGGGTCATGGAATAAGGTCTCGTATAGAATTATTCTCAATATAGATTAGCTCAACATACATACCCACAGACCACTCTTTATATTGAAAATCATCATCCACTAAATGAGGATCAATATGAGAGAATAAAGCTATTTGGTTTTCATATTTCATCATTTTTCAAGTATAAACAAGTGATGATTTATTCCTAATAATATTATCAACTTCCCCATACTTATTCAGACTATTGTATTTAATTTTTTCATTCTTAGTAAACTCTTATTTATCATAAGTCTAGTCAGAATTCATTTCCACTGTTTGTGGCTAGGGATCAATGTGTTTTTCACTATTCCTCTGAGTTTTTTATTCGTTGTCTTCACCTTCTTATTAAAAAACCAATACATCAAGAATATTATTTTTTGGTTGCTTTTCAGTTATCTTCACATAAAACTAATCATACACATAGTTATTTCTTATATTATTGCATTTTTATCCTTTCCTATTTGATGGGTACCCAATAAATATGTCTCCCTCTTATCTTTCATTGATTTTTTTAGATTAAAATACTTGATTTTGGAGATTAAAGGGATACAAAAAACCCTAAAATAACCCAATTTAGAATTATTTTATTCTATATTTCATATTAGGTCAAATTTTAGTTTGACTTCAAAGATCATTGATTTTGAATATACACAGCAGTGCACACCACTTCCCATTTTCACAATACTCATGTTCATTCTCTTAGAAATACTATTCAATTAGGGTGTGTAAGGAGTTCTATATTGTTTTTTAATTCTATACATTTCATGATAAGATTAAAATTAATTTTCATTTCACTACATCCCATTATTAGTTCTAAATTTATTAATATATGTGTTAATCGCTTTTTCAAATTCGCTTTTGTAAATATTGAGATTATTTATTATTTGTAACTTGTGCTTCATAAATAACTCTCTTTTAATTATTTTATAATATTCAATGAATGTGTTAAAGTATAAGTAACCTCTTATTGATTTGTGTCTCATGGATCTACACAAATGTAAGTGAATTAATTCAATGGTTCATGTTGATTTCATCTATACTCTTTTATGCTTTCATTTATCTAGGTTCCCCTTCTAAAAGGTAGTGTGAAATATATCTTTATCTCAGCTCCATTGGGCTATATCCCTCACAAATTTTTTTTATAAATTTTACTTAGATTTATTTTCTAGTGTGGTCACATATTCTATGCTAAATATTATTTTCTTCTCTTCCACTAAGGTAGCAAGAATTTCTAAGATATTTAATCTAAAATAAATTATTTCTAGTTCTATCAACTACTATGATGATTTTACTATAGTTAATTATTTTGATGAGATAATAATTTTTCTTGAAGATCACCCCAATACCTTCGTTACATAGTTGACTTAGAGGTATTATATTATGTTTGATCCTATCAATAAACAAAACAACTTCTAAATTTGACATATTATACAAAATTTTAGTTGTTTTGATACCTATGATTTTCAAAGATATCATATTCCCAAGGGTTATTGCACCACCAACATATTATTTTATATTTTTTATAAACGTTGTCTCCCCATTAAATTGGGATAATCATCCACTATAAAGTATCTATGTATTTTCCCTTTTACTAGATTTAGGTGACACTACCACAATTAATGAATTTTTTATCCTACTCCTATTTGATATCTTTTTTCCTTTGAAATATGTTTTTTTGACCAGAAATAATGGGTATAAAATATTATTAATAGTGAACTTATTTTTCATGTCATACATATATATTCTTAAGTCCATCATATATGGTATGAATAGTTACACTTTTTTCCATTCATATCTAGTTCACTTAATTCTAGATATGTTAGTCTAACTTTCATTATAAATCCCCATTATATAGAACTTTTATTAATTCTATTAGAGAGAGATATTATACCAAAAATAAGACGGATGTCTATAGTCACCATAACACAAAAAATAACCTCTAAATTAAGTGCTTTTAGGAAATTATTAAGCATTTCCTGGGAAATATAATTGTTGTTTATTTATAGAATCAGCATTTATTTTTCTAATTTTTTAGAAGGGTTAGTTTTTTTGACTAATCTAAACTTTATTTGATATAGGAGAATTATTCTAAAGTTTTTTCAACCAAGGTTTTCCCAGTTTTTAATTAAGAACTTGAAATATTAACAGAGAGATGTTTAATATTTTCAAGAACAACATGATTAGGTTTTACCTGAGTTGATTCATATGCATTCTCAATACCCTACGATGAATTAGGATTTAATTAAATAGATTTATCTAAGTCACTCTTCATATTTAAAATTGTATGTTTAGACTTAATAAACCTTGATTCATATTTTTTTATCATTTATTCTTATTCATCCATCCTCTTGTTAGGTTCATTTATGATTCTTTCTTTCTCATCCACAATCACATTAAAAACATTGATTTCCAAAATATGATAATTCTTCCTACTATTAAACTCATATTCCAATTTATTTAGTTTAATAACTTCCTTCTAGATAAATTTTATTTATTTCATGTGTCGTGTCTTCCTTTAAATACACCCTTAAAGTTTAGTTGTCAACATATGCTTCATATAGGTTTCTTATCCTTCTTTTTCATCACCATTAGAGTGTTCATCATACTTTTTAAAATGTTCCATGAAAGTTATATATTTATTAGCAAAATATTCCATATAATAACATATTTTGGAAGAACTATCTTCTTCTGATTTACCTAACATATTATTTTCTTTCTTCATTGATTTTTCTTCTTCTCTTCATTGGGACTCTTGTACACTATAGAAAATAAAGTTTTATATATTCTCTAAGGATTCTCTTCAACCTCTTCATCATCATACTCTACAATCATATTTTTTCTTAGGAATTTATATATAATGTTACAAACTTCTACACAATTAAATTATTTTAGTTAGACCTTCCCCTTATACTTAAATTTACACTTATTAATATTTTTATAGAGAAAAGATATGATTCTTTCAAGAATACCATCAAAGTTATCATCTTATTCATAATCACAAGAGGGAACAACCTAATCTTACATGAGCTTTAATTTATTTATGTATTTAAAGTCTATCTCCTCTTGGATTTTTTTCTTAAAAGTGGTTATTTTATCATCTCAAAATTCAGAAGGGTATTGTGTAAATTATCGAGAGTCGTATCATGAATTTCTTCCAAAGCTGATATATTTAGGTCAAATCTATCTAAAAAGTTTCTCATTATGTTTTCAACTGTTTTTTAATCATAAAACCTTTCAAAAAACCACTAATGTTACTGACTATTTAATTGAACCTTATGAAATAATCATTTATATTCTCATCTTCTATCATTATTATATCTTCAAACATTTCCCTCTAAATTTATAGTTTGGATTCTTAGATCTTATTTTTTCCTTCACACATGTTGTCAATTTTATCCTACATCTCATTAGTTATTTGAGATCCCATAACCATTGTGTAGAATTTTTATAATAGATATGATAATATGGAATTTATATCCTTCCTATCAGTTTATCCTACATCTCAGTTCTAGCATCACTCATTTTTATTACTTGTGGGAGAAAATAAGGTAAAATTAGATTCTTATACCCATGAAAACTCATTTCATAGAAAAATGTTACACTAATATTATTTGAAGAATTATTATTCTCCATGATAATCTATATATCTGTATAATATCAGGGGAATATAGTTTTATTTGACACCAATTGAAGAGTCCACATCCTTTTAGGGTACTGAGTGTGGGGGTGAGTCATTCGAGTAAATTTATTTTATAAATTATCATTTGAAATTAACCCATAAAATTTATTAAATTCTTGATACTCTCAATAAAAATATTATTCTCACCTATATGTAAGAAAATTAAAGAACCATATTACATGGGGAATTCTATAAGGTTTGACCAGAGTGTGAGAGCCAACAGCTTACTGCATTCAAAAATTTTTGTTATATGGATGTTATTATCAGTTTAATTTTAAGAGATTACATATGCCTAGTAATATCAAAACAATATTTGATAAAGAATTATTCACTTTTATATGTGTGGAGCTATCATCTACCACCCACTATTGAATGCTCGATGTTATTTAAAAAGGAACCACATATTCTTCAAGGCATCTAACATTTTTCTAGAATGGATTAGATATTTAGTGATATTTAAGATGATTCTTTATAAGATGTAAGATCTTATTATAGAAATAATTTTATTATCATAACAATTGGAGTGACACAGTAGAAAATCAACCTTCTTTTCAGAAATTCATTAGGAGGATTAAGTCACATATAAGAAAATGCATTCATAAAAATATATTTTTTCTCCTTAGTGAAACTTTTCTAGAATAAAATAAAAAACAATATTTCCTTTACCTCTCTATAGATTTTAGATATAGAACATGTCACTTAACTCATTTTTCTCTCTCTTTTATGCAGTAGGTCTTCAATGGTACAAAGTATTAGCTTCTCATAAAAAATACTTCAACACTTTCAATTTATAATTTCTCCTATTTTATATTCATAGAAATTTTCTCTCTCTTCTATGCAGTAGGTCTTCAATGGTACAAAGTATTATCTTCTCATAAAAAATACTTGAACACTTTCAATTTATCATTTATCCTATTTTATATTCATATAAATAATGTGAATAATGTCTCCAAGATAAATTTTCAAAAAATTCCTTATTTCCTAGATGATACAAATCTCTCATTCAAAGACTCCAAAAAATAACTATAACTATCAGGAAGAGTAAATTTGAATATTTAGATTAAAAATATTTTTTTATCTTGGTCACAATCCATCTCATTTAATATTCATTAAAACTTTTGGGTTTCCAAGTATAAATTGCTACACTTATTGAGTAAATGATGTTTTTTAAATAATCAAATGGTAAATAATCTTCAAAATATTAGTTTCCAAATTCTATAACAATTTTTCATTCCCAAAAAACAAATAATGATAAATTATCCTTAATGGTTCATCCTTAAGAATCATCATAATCATCCCTATGGATATCTCTATGGATATCCCAAGTGATCTTTTCTTGGCCCTTACTTATTATTTATTCCACCGTCTTTATGGGAATTCATGCTTACAGGTATTCATGCTTACACATGTCTTCAACCTAATGGGATTTCATACTTACATAGTCTTTCATGCTAACATTTTTATTATTATGGGGTGATAATTTCATATGGAATGATTCTTAAGAGTTTACCATTATGGTGGTCATCCTTATGAGCTCATCATTATTATGAGGGGTGACATCATTTTGGGTTAATCATCCTTACAATAATTCATACATATGAATATTATGGAGAACTTTGACATTTTGGTTTTTACAAGAAATTATAGAGAAACTTATAAAAAAATAAAACCTTTTGAACCTCATCTCAATCCACTTTGAATCACTTCAAAAACAAAATATTCAAAAAAATTTCATTTAAGGTTGAAAAAATACTATTTATTTATCAATTATAAAGAAACTTTAGAGTATATTCTATTTTTTCTAGAAATAGTAAAGTATGCAGTTGAACTGGATTTCACTTTGGATTTCAAATAACCATAAATAAGGATAATGTTAGAACCATGGCTATTAAATCTATAGATTGGTGTTGTGTTTTATATCAATTTGGTTATAGTGGAGGAGGTTATAGTGACTACATATTATGTGTATAATTGGTTTTAAAAAGTAATACATATGATATTAAATGATCATGTAAATTTTTGAGGTTTAAAAACAAAGATAACATCTTGGTAGAAGTTTGGAAGTTTAGAAGTTCATTAGAGGTAGTCTAAATTTTGTTCCCATGCAAAGGGAACAATTTCATGCTAATAAGGGTGTAATTAATGCTAATTATGTACATTCATGCTAGTCGAGTGGAATCATACACAAGAGGGAGTTACACGAATATAACATGCAGGTGGTGTTGAATACAAAATTTTAAATATAAGGAATCATAGAAGTGGAGTTGGGTAAATAAAATTTCAGGAGATTAAGATTATGCTATGTTGTGTGAATGGTTGGGGTTTTTTCAGTACATATCAGTTTAATCCATCACTAAAAGATTTAGTGGAGGATTAATGGATCTCTTTTCACATAATGGTTACTTTATTGAACTATACTATAGTGAAATATATGGTCTAAGGATGTTTTGTGAAAGTTAGTTTCATAAATATACTTGAGGGATGAACATGAGAAATGGTAGTATCTTGAACATAATTCCACAATCAAGGGAGAGTGAAGGTGTTATACTATACATATTTTGGTTAAATCACCTAAGTGAAGAGAGTTTCATGAACCATACATGGGTGAAATCATCTTGTATGAAGATACTTGAGTGAACCATACTTGTGTGAAGGGACTTGAGTGAAGGCACTTGAGAGGAATTCTCTCATTAAACTCTATGAAAAGGTACATAGGTGAAGTGTGTATTTGAACTGATTATTTTAGGTGGGTTTTCCTAGGATAGAGATCTATATTGTAGAAACACAATTAGGTAATTATTATATAAACCAAGTAACAATTTCTTGATGATATAGAAGTGACAGTCATTTTAATAAAGATAGTACACCCCCATATGAAGTAGTACGTAGAGGAGTTAGTGAAAGTTATTTGAGGGAGAAAGTGAATTTATCCCTAAAATCAATTAACAAGAGTACACTTGAAATAGAGTTATAATGAAAAAAATAGTATCCACCAAACTAGGGAATATTAGAGGATTTTGGTACACCATCACAACACTATGTGTATTTTCATTGGACTATCCCTTTGTAGTGATCCATATAAAAATTATTGTGCCTTGATTTAATTTCAACATTTTTTTTGGTGGATGTGAAAATAACATTGGTAGGTTTGATGAGTTCCCACCAATGTGGGAACAAGATCTAAAAAAATATAAAAGGATGAAACCCTTATTCACCCCTTCCCTCTCAATTTATCTCAGGTTACAACACCTATAAGTCTCCATTTATTTGGATGTTCTCAAAATATAAACCCCTAACCCGTTTAAAAAATAGGGTGAGATGGTCCATAATGGTCAAATACACTCATATAACATTGGTGAAAATCCATTTACATGTCTAACTAATCCTACATAGCCTTTCATAAAAACCCTAGTCTAATACCATAAGTTATCCCATTTGGATAACACAAATCCCAAATAGTTTCCCACTAATCCATTTGAATGACACACCCATAACATGTCACTCCCAATAATTCATTACATCACCCCCATGCAAGACCTCACTAGGATAATAAATTAATTACCCATAGTTGATCACCCCTTGAGGCACCTAACCCTAAATAATACAATCTTCCTACCCAAATGAGTTATAGAGCACTAAAAATAATATAAAGTCCATTTAAGAGCACCATTATGGCCCTACAAGGGTAAAATTAGTCTTATATAACCAAAATATCCTTCTTTACCCACACTCAATTAAAAAAAACCACTTACCCACACATTCATTGTACTCAACATGTAACAATTATATAAAAATATATTAATAATAAGGATCTTCGACCACAATTGTAGTTCTTCCCATTACAAGTGTTGTATGTTTTAAATTATCCAAGTCCAACCAAAATATTCAAGCCCTCACTGAACAATGCCTATGTATCTATTCCCATTACTCAATCAATTAATCACATACCTTAATTTTAAATCATTTATAATAAATTTTACATTCAATTCACAATTTATTCAGTTAGGCATGACCATGGTAAAACTAACCATTGGTTATAAACTATCAAAACCCCAATAAAAATATTAATATTTACTCCTAACATTTATCTAAACATACGATGAGTGAAATATTAGAAATATAACACTAATTCATCAACCAATTTCATCTTAATTTGATGAAAAATCAAAAATAATTATGGAAGGGGTTTACCTCAATCGTAAGAAGGTGAACCACTATGTGTTCATTATTCATGAGTTTCCTCTAGAAATATTTTACAAAATCACCATCATATCAACATAATTTAACCATTATATGGTGGAGTCATGATATAATCCCTAATTCTATTTTTATGAAATCAAATAATAATAATAAGAGGAGGAGTAGGATGAATGTAGGAAGATGGAGGGAATAAAATCATCTTGAATCACAATTGAAACCTTTCTGAATTAGTCCCTATATAAGGAGAACCAAATAAGGGAACCAAGGGGGGAGATATATGAATGAATTCCCTAAATTAATCCCTTAAAGCTATTTTTTATAGGGGTTAACTATAAAATTAAAATTTTGACCCTCCTTTTAATAAGAGTAATTGGGTTGACCAAGTAACTGATAAGATTCCACCAAATACCTCATGTCCCTTCAGGTACCCATGGAAGACAATCGATAATTATGTAGCCAAACTATTGGGGATGACCCACTAATTTCCCAAAATTGTACCCAGTGGTGTTGGAACATATTTCCATTGGTAGTTGCATCCACCTCCCAAACTTCATTTAATTTAATAAACACCCTAAAACATGATATGGGTATCTTCCCCCCACCTCTATAATCTAAAATATTCCCTTTAATCATTTTAATTTTGTAAATATTTTCACATTCCTGATATGAATTTAGAAAATGAAATTATACCCTACACCTGTTCCATTGAATTTATTCCTTAGTCTAGTTCCATAAACACCTGATGAAGAGGGTCGATACATAATCCCCACCATAGTACTTCTCATCCTCAAGAATACTCTTTGTACATCTTATATGATCCACACTTGTCACTGAGATCTGATTCGCATCCATATTTCTAGAAACCCATTAGATAGAATAAAACCTCTAAGAAACATGAACTAGTAAAACTATCTAATTAATTTATTCCTCATGATTCAGTCTATCTCACAAGATAGTTATCCTTTGAACAATGTTCATGATCAATTTTCAAGAAACCATGCTTGTTTTCATATAAAATGTGTCATGAGGCAACCCTCTATACTGACTAACACTGACTCATCAATATTCTACATAGTATGGTGTCGACTAAATTAATTATCTCAATGATGATGTCCCAATCCTGGGGAAATTATCATTTTACCCAATCATCAACATTAAACACCCCTAGAAAATATCTTTGGTCTTTTCCTGAATTCCACACACTTTATGCTTCACCCAAGCACCCACTCATCTCATTCATTACAATTTTTTTATTCCAGGATCAAGGATAACTCAAACTCATAAAGCCTTACTCAATTGAACAAATTTTCATTCTCTCTATGAGAACTGAAATTCCCTATACTTGATCACCCAATAGGTTTGATCCCTGGAACCCACATACTAACTATGAATTATCATCACTGGTCAATACCCATAACCAGTTTCCCCCTGACTAAATAGATATATCTAGGCCACTTGCATACAATAATAGTTACAAAACCTTGCCTATTTCAAGTCTATGACCACCAAACATGTAACCCTTTATTTCTATCATCATCTCACATTAAACAAGGGTCACACCATCAACTATCAATGGTGTTATATCCATTATATAATTTATATTATTCTCAATCCATGGGAACCAACTTCCTAAATTAAACCTTTAGTAGATGTTTATGCACATAATATCATTATATATTAATATAACCATCCCATGTTAATTGATCTAGGTTCTATGACATCATGGTTCTTTATGACACAGTTATGGAATTCCATCAATGATCCATCACCAAAAATATATGGATCCTAATGGATACACCTCGAGATTAACAACCTCACCAGCTTCTATAAAACTATATCATTGTAACTCAGTACAAACTCCATAAAATATTTTTAGTAGTTTCACACTTCCCTCAGTTCCATTATAACCACAGTCAAGGAACACCCAAGTCTACCTTTAATCACATTGACCCATTTTACCCCTTGATAGTCATCCCACAAACTTACATATTACTCAAGTGGCTATATCATACACCCATACAACTAACCATACTTTCATAATAATAATTATCATGAATCCTAAATCATCCCATAATTTACTATAAAGTAAACATCACACACACTAGTCATACCATGGTTTACTAGTTTTCTTAGGTCAATATTCACCTAAAAAACTCATAGAGTCTACCAAAATGAATCTTACATGACATGAAATCATAAGGGGTAACACCCGTATTTATTATTCTATCATTACTAGGTGTATCACACCCTTCAATGGGTTGTGTAAAACTCAGTCACACCTCTTAATGTTATCACTGAACAAGACTCGCTAAAATACCATGACCTAACTTTAAGTAGTCGATGAAGACTAGATTATAGGACTCTGAAAAAATATTATCTCCCACTAGATTATAGGTCATCCTCAAATAATCATGTTGTACCTTCAATCCAAGATAGATCATACCCAACTGATTTCTAAGATCATATTCTTATGGTTGATCTTAGGTATTACCAACCCATATACAATATATGTCGAGTAAAATCATTTTATCTTACTCCCCAAGTAAGAGAGTATCAAGAAAAACACTATCACAGGGTATATAACTTATACTATTTATGATTAAAACTTATATATGAGAAAGAATACACCTTACTACTTCCCCACAATACTAATTCACTCAAGTCATAATCATTCACAACCCATAAAGACTAGTCACACACACCTCTCAAATTATATTATTATCCCCCCTTTCATTTCAATCACAACACCCACATAAAGTTCCACTTATGCCTTCATTACCAAGACATACCCAAGGAAATTCACATTCCTAGACCAAACACTCGATCATTCATTTTACATGTGTTATTCCCATCACATGAAGATTCAAACCATGCCTCCAATCTAAAAATGTATCCATTTATCTAGGTTAATCCCTCACTCTTAGGCTACCCACAAATGCATCACAACCCATCCCAAGAAGAAATAGGGAAATTTTTCTATTACTTGGAAAAATCATTCAACTCACCAATATAGTAAGTCATATCTCATCATCACTAGGCTCTTTTACCAAATATTAGGACCACACACCCATATAGTCCATATCCCATAAAGAATATTCAAATACCTAGTATCGCATAACTCAAGAATTTTGATATACAATCACCTCCATCTTATAGATCTCATCCATATAGGGTATCCTCATACCCAAACCACCCACTCTAATGTTATCATCAGCACTTCCATATGCATAACACCATGCTTTTACTATTAAGTGAATCATATTAGGGAAGTCTCTATATAACTATATTGGTTTAAGTAAATAACTACCAATAAATATTTTTGAAAACCCAAAAAAAGTTATATTTGATTTTTAAATAACTAAAGTTAATTTATTTATTTAGAACTAGTTTTGTCAATCATATACAAGAATGTAAATTTATTTTTATCCTATGTACTAGAGATGATACATGAATGTTCATTGATTACCTCCACATTATAAGAGTGAAACCAAAAATAAATAACCTAGAACATCATACTTGTAAAAATCAAAAAACTCAATGGTAACAATGAAAAGAAAGAATGGTAATCCCAACTCTATGGAAACTTAAACTTATGACCATGATTGTGATGTCCAGGAATAAATATGACTTTTATCTTAATTTTTTACCAATCCTATATGGATCTACCATATCCCAAAATGCTGGGATAATCAAAATCAATACTATGATACCACTTTATAACATCCACAACCTATTTTACCCAATTAACTAATCTAGGTAACTATATGGATTCAGGTACACTTACCTGTATGTAAATAGTTTTTGAATAGACACAAGGGTTAGATAAATCCAAATGGGAATATTAAAACCTTCGTATCATCATAAGAAATAATAGCTAAATAATATAAACCAATATAATTGGAATAACTTCAGAGTATAAAAAATGGGTTTAAAGTGGAAATTGTACCATTTAAAATTATAATAAGACCAATTACATCATCCTTAGACTCACTTTGAAATAGTCCCCTAACCCTAGTTAAAATCCTCTATCCCACTCACTAGTAGTAGGGTATATTACCCAACATGAATCCCAATCATATGGTTTGAATGTCGAAAAAGGTTAACATGTAAGGTGTTAGAAAAAAACTTTGTAGGAAACCACCAATAGTGACTCTAATAATTACCATGAAAAAAGTTCATACATGTATTGGATGAAAGAAAAGATAGGGTACATCATACATGAACTAATTTTAACACTGGGTTTTCAAATAGGTATCATGATATTCAGCTCATACCTACTTTTTATAGTGCTAGTTTACTTCCTACCAACAAAATTACCTCAACTTAGATATTATAAAATATAAGAAACTCATCTCCAATTGTTGGTTGGAAGTACATCCAGCCCGAGAAGGCTTACCAACACTTAGGGTTAGAGTGTCCCAAATAAAGGTACACATTCCTGAGGACAATTAATCCTCACAAAATATACTAAGTTACGCAAGGTAGTGTATCCCACTTAAACATCACATCATATAGAGAAGTGCATCCTATTTATAGAAAATAACAGTAAAAGGAAGTGTAACCCACCTTTAGAACTCAGTCAAGGAGGGTAGTGAATCTAGCCTATACATTCCATCATAGAGGGAAGTGCATCCTATTTTTAGACATGGGTCATAAGGGGTAGTGTTTTCCACCTATAGAACTCTTTAAAGGGAGAAGTGCATCCCACCTACAGAATTTGGACATGGGGGTAGTTCATATCACCTTAACATCATCATCCAAGAGGGAATCATGACTAATATTTTCATACCATAATAGATAGAAATAAATCTCATCTATAGAAACGAAACCAAATGGGATAGTGAATCCCACCTATACATCCCATTATAGAGGGCGATTCAACCCATTTTTATATCCCATCATAGAGGGTATTGCGTCCCATATTTAAAAACTTCATCATAGAGAGCAGTGTATCCCACCTAGACATCCCATCATAGAGGGAAGTGTGTATCATATATACATTATTTCAAAGAGTTATGTGTGTATCCTATATATAAATTAAGTCCTTGGGGTAGTGCATCCCGCCTAGACATGATTTTATATAGAAAAATGTATTCCATCTTTAGTGTATAATCAAATGAGGAAGTGTATCTAACATAGAAATTCTCATCATAGAAAAGTGTATCCCATTTTTATATCCCATAACATATAAAATTAGTATAGCGCCCAACTAATTCATAGGAATAAAATCTTATCGGTTGGCATCATGCCTAACCTATATAGAGGAACTTATCTCTTAGTTTTAATATAGCCCAACATATCTATATGCATGATGATCTTGTAGTGTTTGGAATACCACTAAACCAATCAAAACAATATATTTGAGCATTCAATCCTAGAAATCAAATGTATTTATATCCCTATAATTTGAAAAATCACACCCTATATTTAATGTTAAAACATTGATATTTGTAAAAATTTCCCATCCTAAGCCCTGGACCTCTTACCATAGGTGGGAAACATATCCCATACTAGAATTTCATTATTAATCTAGTTAACCTATGGATCTCCACTTCTCTATAAGTAATCAAATATTAGGGATGAAATTATCATCCATTCCTCATGTAAATGTATCAAAAAATAATAAAACATCAAATCATAATAAAAAAAATCAAAATAATGTGGTCTTACCAAGGTCCAAGACCTTGTATATATCCCAACTCATATGCAGAAAAAAGTTAAAATAATCCCCGATTGAAAAATCACTTTTCAATCCTTGTTGGAAAAACTTTTATATAACATATTAATAATACAAGTCCTTTATCAAAAACCCCAATCCAATTCCATAAGTTATCCCACTTGGATAACTCAATTCTATACAGCTTCCCAAGAAACCCTTTTTTTGATTGACCTATAGTCTATAACTCCCAATAGTTTATTAAATTACCCTATACAGGATATCATTGGGCCACTCAAGTCATTAAACATGGTTGAACACCCCCAAAATGTTCCTCTACCTAAACAACATAATATTCTTACCCAATCAAGTCATAGAGAACTAAAAATACAAGGTAGCACATGTAGGATCACCATCATTTCCCTAAAAGGTCAAACCCAACCTTTTATAACAATAATAGTCTACCTAACTCTGACTCAGGCTAAAAAAATTCATTTACTTACACTTTAATTCCACATAACACATAATAATTACATATAAATTTATTAATAATATGGATCACCTACTTTAACAGGAGTTATCCCTCGAAAATTTATGTCTACTTTACTTTATCCAAGTCTAGCCACCATATCCAAGACTGCACCAGAAAATATATATATATGATACATTAAATTGATTAAATATCAACATAAATTAATTATAAATCATTTATAAATATTTTCATATTCACTATCTTATTTATTTTAATTGGCATAGACCAGTAAAACTCTATGACAATGTTAAACCACAAAAACCCCAAGCAATGGAGAACAAACTACTCATGGAATGCATATAAACCTATGATGATTAAAATCCAAAAAATATAATATTGATTCATCAACCTTTTTCATATGTGTTTAAGTAAAATTAGGAATAACTATAGTAACTGATTATATATTTTTAAATGATGTGTAATCCTATGCACTCATCATTTTTAAGCCTCTTCAATAAATATTGTATGAAATCCCCAATATATTGAAATAATTCCTCCATTCTCATATAGAGTTATGATGAAATACCCAATTTCATCTTTTAAAAATCAAATAAGAGAAGGAGGAGGAATAAAGGGAAATGGGGGGAAAAAACTCTCCTTGATTCACTATTGAAAAACATCCAGTACAACCCTCATAAAAAGGTAACCAAGGGAGGTATCCAATGGGGAGTGTCGATTGAATGAGATCCCCAAAATCCCAATGTGTTACAGAAACTCTGGGATTCATAGTGACATAATGGTTTGAAGATTAAGAAAAGAAAGGACAAAATAATGAGAAGAACATCACAAGACATAATGATTTATGGTGTTTGTTAAATGATTCCTATATACATGGAGAGGCAAAAAAAATCACTCTGATAGGGTTCATAATTACGGGAAAAATTAAAAAAAATAAACACACAAAAAACCCTAGATTAAATGAGCTCATAAAGAAGTGGATGACACTGTTCCACCAACCATATTTTAAGTCCATTGTGCCACAGTGCAGAAGCCACGCAAGTCCAAGCTATTATAGTGCCGGTGGATAGACTTTTGTGGAGATATAGTACCATTGTCTCCAAAGATCTATATTCTACAATAGCCAATGGATAGTATTACACAATACTATAATTCCTTTTAGGTGTCACCTGGTCAGGTATATTATAGTGCCCTATCAAACTGTAAGAGTTGCGATCTAGTGTGTAGTATGGGCCACTAGAATTCAACTAAAATTAATTCAAATGGATCATAAAACACCATTCCTATAATAACCTAGTCTTAACATACATAGACATTATATCACTTTTGAAAATAATTAAAACATTAAAAAATAGACACCTAAAGACTGTGATAATTTAATGACTTTGGAAACATGGAAACGTAAACACTAGTGCATGAGTGAACTGCATTATATCTCACTAGGTACTCCAAGACTAACACCCCTCTTAGTCACATCATACATAAAATAAATCTTCATAACCTGAGGAAGAAAAATAAATGGGGTGAGCATAGATGCTCAACGAGGGTAAACAAGGGAGATATGTATGCACAAACATAAGCATAAGGGCATGATAATGTGATCGTAACATTAGAAGATCATACCCTAGATATGAAAGATCATAAACATGAATCATGGAATAAATAATAATAGTTCATAAGGCATTAATCATAATAAAACTAAAATCATAAACCATAAAATCATAACATAGGAGTAAGGCATAGAATTATTTCTTAAAAATAAACATGTAATATAATTCTCTATAATTCAAGATGCATTAATAGAACATATGAGGGAAATTCATGGGGACTATAACTACTGGGTGGGAGAAAACACCTTCCCCAATCACAGTCCTTTCCTTGTAAGGGATTTTGTTTCCCCATCTTCCCATAGTGGACTAGTTTTTCCCATCTTCCTATGGTTGATCAGGTTTCCCATCTTCCATCTTCATTGTGACTACACCTACTAGGAATTAAAAAACATGATCCTTAGTGGTATTCCTTTCCTTTTAATGGATTTGGTTTCCCCATATTACCATAGCAGATCAATTATGTCGACTTGATTCCCACGATTATCTCATGAGATATAATTATTTACCCAATGCATTGGAGTGAGATATAGGTCTCATCCATTTCATAATAAAATCATTCATATATGTTTCAGGAGATAATAAAAAATTTATCATATCATGAACCATAAAAAGAGATGGGTTTCATAAACATCATATCATAACCCATGAAATGAAATGGATATCATAAATATTTAATCATATCATAACATGTGAAAATATATAGTTTCTATAATAATTTCATCATTGAATAACCCGTGAAATAAATAGGGTTTTATAAGTATTTATCATGGTATAACCTTTTAAAGATAAATGGATTTCATAAGAATTTTTCATGGCATAACCCATAAAGGAGATATGAGTTTCATAATCATTTTTCATTGTATAACCTGTTAAATAGAAATGGGTTTCATATGAATTTTTTATGGTATAACCCACTGAAGAGAAAATGGTTTCAAAAGAATTTATGATTGTATAACCCATTAAATGGAAATGGGTTTTATAAGAATTTTTCATGGTATAACCCATTGAAGATAAATGGTCTCATAATAATTTCACATGGTATAAACCGTTGAATGGAAATGGGTTTCATAATCATTTTTCAGGGTATAACCTGTTGAAGAGAAATAGGTTTCATAAACATCATGACATTAAAACATAAATAATTCAGACAAAGATTATGAATGGAACAATAGGATCATTTCCCAGAAAGGTATCAGTAACACCAATAATTTTGAAATATCTTCTAAAACACTTCTTGAGAAAACTATCCTTTCTTATTTCAAAAATACTTTTTAAAACATAAAAACTTTTGAAAACAATTTTCTTTTAAAATACTTTGAAAGTTATAAATAAATCTTGAAATTTATTTGAAACCCATTTCATTTAAAACACTTTGAAAACTTGTAAATAAAACTTGAAACAGTTTAAAAACCTTTTTCTTTGAAAATACCTTCAAAACTCATAAAATAATCTTTGAAATCATTTAAATCCTTTTCTTTGAAAACAACCTTTTGAAAACATATAAATGAATCTTTGAAAAAAATTTAAACCATTTTTAATATAAAATAATTTTTGAAACCCATTTTAAAATCAATAATATTCCATATTATTAGGGAAAAATATTATTTCAAAATAAATAACTATGTCAACCTATAAAATAAGTATCATGGATATGTCAGTCATGACAGCGGGTAAGTCTGTACATGCTGAACATTCCTTTTTTACCTTAAAAGTTTAGAAAAGTGCCTTGATTGGAAAATGACAAGAATATTCCATTATAAAATCATTTTTTAAAAAGGTAATATATGGTTAAAATTTTCCCTTAAACATAATAGTATAATATGAAAACATTTTTGAATTTTTTTTTAGAAAACATGGTTTTGAAACAACACATATTTCCGACCAAAAGGAGAAATAAAGTCAAATTATCATAAAAACATTTTTTAAATTATATTAAGTACCAAAGAGTGTAAAAATGGTATCATTAATTTTATATAACATGACTATACATAGGTTAAGAGAATTTATGATAGTTATTGAGATATTAATCATAATATTTCCTCAATGGAATAATAATCATAAACAATCTCGATAAAGAATGAGATTGTAACTATAAACCATTACCACTTTGGTAACTTTTAATCATAAAAATAGAGATAATAAAATTAAATAAAGAATTAAATATAATTAAAATAATTGTATTCATTATATAACATTTCAATGAATTATATACACCTCATATAAAAATATAGGTGCATAACATGGAAGGTGTCTCAAAGAAGAAAAATTAATACAAAAATAACTTTACCAATTTGGTAACTTTTGAGACATAAAATAAATTAAAGAGAGATAAAAAATGGATATGTAAATAAAAAATTTTAATTGTAATAATTATATAATACATCTATGGCCACTATGCACCACATAAATTAAATGAGTGCTGAGTAAGGCATGTATCTCATAGAAATAAAAAATTTGGATGAAATTCCATTACTTTATGTCTTGACTCTCTTTGAACTCATAAAAAACTATTGAATAATAGATATAATTTTATTATAAATCATTTAAATAACCATATTATTATATATAATACCATAAATGGTTTTATTATGACTTTATATTACCAACTTATTAACAATTCCAAATTAAGGTTTCGTTTCGGGTAATATCCAATTTGTTTTTTGCATGTGTATTAATTTGTTATATTTTTCATCCTCATACTTATATCATTATTTCCAAAATTTAAACCAAGATATAAGTATAATGTATATTAATTATATATTAATTTATAATAATCTATATAATATAGAAATATGTAGTGGAATGCACCGTTTATAGAGACGGTAGGCTGCACGTACGCGTAAACTTTGTTTCAGTTTTTTCATATTGAAAGAAATAAAGTGAATTATATATATATATATATATATAATATCATAAAACTAAAATTATTATTTCATAAATATCATATAATTTCACTAAAACCATATTTAATACATTCCATGTAGTGTGTGAATGAATCACATCGCTTTAAGGAGGCGGTAGTCCACACTTCCCGAAATGAAATTGTCGTATTTACACAAAATATAAATCATGAAGGTATGTGTTATATAATAATTATAAAAGTATAAATACATCATATATATCAAATAAAGATATATTTTCCATCAAAATTCCCAATTGTGGGAGATTGTAAGGGAAAACCGAACAACATCGTTTCGTGAGGCGGTAGTTCGTAGTACATAAGAATTGTAAGTCTGTTTCCTATTAGATGGAAGTGTTTGTAATTGTAGGTATAAAAATTATAATAATAACATCTCATTATATTTATTATACTATATATATTATGTATTCATGGATGAGGAATAATTTTGGTATTAAACAAATAAAATAAAATAAACGAGCTTGAGGAAGGATGTTACCTCTTCTTTGGGTAACTCCTTTTGGTTTGCACCAAAGGGCTTCCTTGGATAAATTTATGTAAAAAGGGAGGCTTATAGGATTAATTTAGGAGTTTTGGGAAGTTAATTGGAAATATCTTTGCATAAATTAAGTGATTTGAGATGTTTGAATAAGTTGTAGAGGTGGTTCCCTTTTATAAGGGAAGGAGGGGACACACTTGGCATTTTTTTAAATCAAGTTAGGTATACAAACATTTTTACCTAAAAAGGTACTAAAAACCCAAAAAAAACTCAATAAAGGAGGGTTTATGGCCGAAATATGGTCATCCAATCTGTTTTGGACAAGTGCATAGGACATTTTGGCCCTTAAGATTAAGGTGTAGTCACTTGTTAAACTTAATTTTACCTTAATCGCTACAATTTATTTTAATCACTATCCCAAAATTTTTTGGTCTAAAAATAAGTTGATATTATTAGGATATAAATATTATACATATTAAAAACATTTATTTAATTTTTTAAAATTTAAATTCATTGAAGAGTCAAAATTAAGTTTAATGTTAATCACGCATGGCGAGAAAGTGGGGTTTTAAGGTGAGATTGTTCAAAAATTCATTCTGCTTTTATATCTAAATTAAATAAAAAAATGATCGAAATGAAAAAAAAACATTAATAGATGTATAATTGATCTATTTTTAATTTAAAACCAACATAAAATATAATTTCACTATATAAATAAATTAGATAAAAAATTAGTTTTGAATTAAAAATCAGTATTTTTTTTATATTCTTTAAATAAAGAAGTTTCTTGGAAAATCACAAAAATTAACCCTAAGATAATTTTGAAATTATGAATTAAAAAATAAATTTATTCTGTCAAATTAAATTTCTAAAATTTTCTAAAATTAATTTTATTATTTCTCAAAATGGGAAATAAAAATAAGTTCTTTTAAGAAAATAATATTTTCAAATATATAAAGACTTTACTAATATATATATATCTGTGTGTGTGTGTTATTATCAATATGTTTTATAATATTTAAAAATTAGTTATTAATATTCATATCTCTAATTTTAATTTCTATTTCATAACCCTCCTCTTTAAAGAATTATAACAATAAAATGGTGTTTCGTAGAAACTCACTATTGCATGTAATACAAGACAAGTTGGTATTGAGTGCAACGCAAAATAATATTTATATTTCATGTAGTGTATGATTTACTTGGTAATTCATATAATTCAGGACAAACTTAGTTATTTTATAAAAAACTATATTCATCATTTCATCAAAATCAAAATATCAAAAATATTAAATTAATTGAAAAAAATAATTCACTAGATCTCAGGGTGTTACATTCTACCCCCCCTTAAAATGAATTTCACCCTCAAATTTGTTCTGGGTTATTAAAGGTTTAATACTTGAAATTTCCTTTCTTAGAAACCCACATAGTAAAAATTAATACTAAAAATTCATTTAAAAATTGAAATTCAGAACCATAACAGTCACCTAAAGTAACTCATAACTAGTTTCTCACATAGGAGAACATAGGTGGGAAGTGAAAACATGGACATGGAATAGAAATCTAAGTATCAAGTTATGATGGAGAGTGATAGATAACATGGTTAGAAGAAGATTAAAAATCACAAATACATACATCTACGATGATATAATGGTCCATTTGATTCATCGAAAAAGAAGATACTAGGATAACCTCTTTAGTTTTAAGATATTTTCCCTAGAGTTGAAGAGTTTTCATGAAAAGATATACTTGCATGATTCCCGGACAACCTCACCCTTTGTTGTTCCTTGATCAATTTCCACATCACTTATTTCTACATAAAGGAATGTGAATTTTCATTCCTGAAGTACTAAAAAATCAAGAGATCCATAATAAGACATCCCCTCTTTCATTAGTTACCATCAACACAAAGTTGTTAGAACAGGTTATACAATATGCATAAATCCTCTTGTGATGAGATAATACATTAATCTCAAAAACATAATCTTAAGTTTAACATAAACCTTACATAAATTTTTAACCTTATAAACCTTAATAAATATTTAAATAAAAACTGTTAGAAATATGGTCATGAAATCATCTTAACAAAGATAACTCGTATATTCCAAAGTATCTCTTGGTTTTCAAATCCCAAACATGTGAATACCCTCATCATATATTCTCTTAAAACATGGTAATAATCTGAAATTACATAAATCCTTTTTAAAAACATGCATTTTTTCCTATTCCAAAGTTAATTGGATATATTTCTTAAATCCAAAAATGTTGTAAACTCCTTCCATGATAGTATAAACCACTTGCCAAAAAATCCTTAATCAGTTCAAAGGTAATCAGTACGGTCAAATTTACTTATCCATATCCAACATATCTTTATCCAAACATCATTATCTCTATATAAAGAACATATAAAGGGTAATTTTTTCCATAATAATATCTTTTTTGTTAAATCACTTTTTTATTCCATTAGAACCGTTCAACATATTCTTGTAAATAATTCGTGAAAAACATACATTGAAAAATCCGTATATATTTCACCATTCATAATTCTTGAATCAAAATAAATAAAACCTAAATTCTTTATTTCAAATGATTAGAATGGAATAAGTCCTTCTTTTTCTTATAATTAAATTATTAGGTTCGGTAATTGAGTTGGGTAAAGACCCTATTCTCTACAGATAAGACATTAAACTCCATAACAACTTGTTACTCTATGACCCTTTTACCCACACAGATAACTTCTTCCCCTCTATTTTAGGTATTCCTTATGTTTTTTATTCCCTTTTTCTTGACATTAAGTAAGCTTAATCTTATTTCCTCTATATTCATTTCCATGTGAAAATTTATAAAAGTATATATTCCTCTTATTTTATGTGTTAAGATTATCACCAAATAGAACATTGTTAATAATATACCATGATAATTGATTCGGCATAATCAAAATATCTTTATATCCAGTGATTTTCTTATTTGAATGCTCATCATAAAATCATCTACCACATTAAATGTTAACTTAGTCCCCTCTAGTTCCCGCCATTGAATAAAACCAGAAAACATAGTGTGAGAAATACTTATCATAGTGTAAAACCACATAATCATGAAAAATCTCTTATATGATGTCTATATTATGACACCTTATTTAATCTATGACACCTTAGGTTTATCCTAGGTTATTCATGGACATCTTATACTTAAATCCTTCATTATATTTTGTAAAGTTTTTGTGAATTCACAAATCATATCCCCGGGAGTGTCAAAACAGGTGTGTAGCAAGGCTCGTTTTCATGTACCAGGTGATGTGGCCTTGTTTTACATATTTTCTCCACATCTTTTTACTTAATTTTTAATATTCACATTAAATATTTTTACACTTTTTACTAAATAAATGTACTTTTGTATTTTTATAATAAAATTCATTAATTTATCAATTTTTATAGTTAATTATGTATTTTTAGTCTTTAAAATAATTAATTTAACCTTAATAACTTTTCTAATTTAATTATTTATCTTTTAGTGTTGTTAGTTCTTATTATGCTTAAATTTTAAAGAATATGACATGTTTTATTATTTATTTTTTTAATATTTTGTTTTTCAACTAATAACTTAGTTTTTAATTTAATATTTTACCTTTTAAATTTAGTTTCATTCAAATAAATTAACATTTTTAATTGATATGTTTAATCATACTACTAATTAATTAAGTTAATAATTTGAGTTTAAATTAAATAAAATAGTGTGATTTTAACTTTAAGTATTCACTTAGTTATTTAATTAATTAATTTAGAATTTTAAAACATGAACTATTTAATGTATGAAATTAAATTATTAAATAGTTAACAAATGTTTTTAGTATAAGTGCGATACAGACTGGAGCTATCGGTGATTCATTAAGTCACTGATGCTATCCTTTTTCAGTCACTGTTTACCTAGTAATTAATTTATATAATAAATTTTAATTTTAGTATTTTATCAACTTTGTTTAATATTAATCTATTTTTTAATTTTGTTACCGTTAGTTTTATTTTATATATGTTACTGATGCAGATAATTATTAGAATCGGTGACCTTTTATAACTATTGGTAGCCTTTAATTTTTTTTTACTTTCGGTGACCTTTTATAACTATTGATAGCCTTTAATTTTTTTTTACTATCGGTGACCTTTTATTTTATCTGCATTGGTGACCTTTTATTTTCCTGTATTGGTGACATTTTATTTTTTTCACGCATCGGTGGCCCGTTATTTTTTAAAAAAAACTTACGGTGAACTTTTTTTTTCTTTTAACTATCGGTGACCCTACACTACTACCCATCCCACCAATTCCAACTCCCCTGCTTCACACACCATGTCGCTACCCTACTGTCACTTTTTCATTTCTTTCTATCGGTAGCCCATGCTACCAATGCACATCTCACTGATACATTGTCGGTCTCTTCAATTTCTTCACCAATAACGATTTCCTAACCCACTTTGTCTATTGAAACTCAAAATCATCATAATGTTTTTCAACAACACTATCAAACTAGAATTTCAATGTGCGAAGCCATCAACCTCCTTTCTAGTTCCCGCCTCACTCTATCCACGCCGCTAGACAACCCCAGTGTGCCGATTCGAAGAAGAATCACTTGGATTTGAAGATAATTCTTTCCAAGCCACCGTCGGACCTGCTTCGAGGGAGTCGTCAGCAGTGGATGTTTTCAGAAGACATGTCGCCGCTGGTGTTTGTCTGGAGGAGAACCAGTTGATCCTTGAATCACATCTCTACGTCTTGTTGAAGGAATTTTCTTGTGCTTCTAGACTAAGGGGTAGAGGCCAAACCAGAGGAGTCACTGCTGATGAAAAAAAATTGGGGAGTTGTGCATGGAACGAACTGAAGCGACATGCTAGGAGAAGGCCAGAGTAGTGTTGTTGCCTAGAGTCAAGCCGAGGAGGACCCACCTCCACCTTCCACCAGGTGGAACCAGCCGCTAGAGCGACTGGTTATTGCGCTGAATAATCCCCCCCCCCCCACTCCCTCAAGGGTTGTGCCGATTTGGGGTGGGGGAAGAATAATATTATAATAAAAGAAAATAAAATTACACAAAAAAACTTAAAATAGAAAATATAATTAAAAAATTAAACTAAAATATTCAATAATATTACTTTCAAATAAACAATAATTATAAGATAATTAATAAAATAGAATTTATAATTTAATTAACTTAAATAAAAATTTATTAAACTAAATTAAATAATTTTCTAAATTAAATTTAAATAAATTATTATTTAATGTTAAATAATTGTTTAATAATAAAATATATAAAATAAAATATGAATAAGTTATAAATAAAATTATAAATAAACTAAACTAGTTAATTTAAAATGGTAATAATTTTAATTTTCAAAATAAAAATAAACATAATTTTTATAATTTACATTAATAATTTTAATTAACAAAATTTAATAACTTAATAACAATTTTACATTTAAATTAATAATTAACAAAACCTTTTATACTTAAATAATGATAATGACTTTGCTTTTAACAAATTTGATCAACTTATAATACTTAACTTTTATAATTAAATAATAACTATTTTAGTAATAAATTTTTTATTTCATTTTTAATCAATAATAATATAATTACTGGTTATTAATAATACTAATAAAATAATTTATTTAATAACATTATTTTAATGTTTGTTAATTCTTTTAAAATACTTTTTTATAAGCTATTGTCTTAAATTATAATTTTTTATTATTTCCTTAATATTTTAACTTATTGTTTTATTCTTTCTTGCGCAGGTTCAAAATATACTCAAAAACACATCTAAATACATCCAACTAACTCATCAAGAGTTAGTTACATGGGAAAAGATTAAACGATGTGATTTTGGATAAAAAAATGCACATGTGTGGAGCATAAGTGAGGGACATTTGAAGTTGGTAGAAATGAGCGGTGACAAGCAGAGCATGACAGCAGATTAAAAAAGAACACAGTTACAGTTTAAAAGGTAGAGCCATATATTTTTACGCACTGAATCATCCACTTCTGATGAGAGCAAGAACTGAGGGTGATTCTTAAACCACTTCCTGGATACTCGAGGTCCAAGAGGAGCAGCGATTCAGTCTTGAAGAGGGAGATCTCTTCCTCTATTTTCATTCAAATTTATTTATTGAAATCGAATGATTTATGATTATGTAATAGAGATAATGTTAGGATAAATCTTCTAGTTCAGTGAGAAATTGAATTTTCACTGGTTATATTTTAATTTTCTTCTTCACTTTATCATTTTGATTTATTCAGTATTGATCGGTGAGATCTATACTGAATTCATTCAATTGATTTGTACCACTAGAACTTGATTTAAATATTCCACAATCAATAGGATATATTGATCATGGAAACATATTTTAAAAGAAAATAAATTCATAAAACTTTAGGACTTATGGTGAGTTCATCATGTTGTCATTTTCAAATAATGATTTTCATAGTTGATCTATTTTAGAGTGGTGAACTCTGAACTTGATCAACCTATCCAAATTAACAAACGGAGAGGGAAGTAAGTCATTCTATTTTAACTATGGTATAATGAAACAACTTTTAAGTGAATTGGAATACTTAAAAACTAGTAAAATGGATAATTTTACCTGAGCAATTTACTTTGATAGTTCATTTATCAGTGTTCTTTATATTTTTTGTACAATGTTTTCAATCTGTTTTCTATTTCATCTTAATCTAGATCAAAAACTAAAAAATGTTGTGTTACTTTACTGCATTATAAAATAAAAAAAATGAAAATATAAAATAATTAAAAAAATAGAAAATCTACTCCACTACTGGCAATGGTGGGGTTTTTTAAAAGTTTATAAAATAATAGTGGTCATAATCACCTTCCCTGGGGGTTTAATCCTGATTACCACATATACAGTAGTTAGTAGAAATATAAATAATTAAACCTTGACTGACTTCAATGACTGTCGGTTATCCCCATGTTTTTTTCACTGTCACTGGGGGAGGCATGAGGTAATTCAATTATTAAAAAAACATAAAAAATCATAGAAAAACTCAAAAAAATGGAAAAAAATTGAAAACTGTTTAAAAATTAAATTCTGTCAACTTCTGTGTATTACTGTATTATTATTGTTATTTCTTCTGAATTTTCCTTTTTATCACTTATTTCATGAACACTAGGTCTAATTCTGATATATTAGATCCCCTAAACCCTGAATTAGATAAACATTAAACTACTCTGTGAAAGAAAAACAAGTTTGAAATGGAAAATCTAGATGAGAGAGTTCCTGCACCTAATAACTTTTAAAATCAACCAGAACTCTTAGATGAGGTTAAAATTCCTATGATGAGGGAGTTTCAACTTCCTCAAGTTTCAAGTAATCCATCTTCTATTAGGTTATCTCCTAGAGCCCGAAACTATGAGCTAAAACAGTCACACATTTCACTACTGCCTGTATTTAATGGACTGTCTAATGAGGACCCTCTAGCCCTCATTAGAAATTTCTACCACACTGTGCAGTAGTTACCTCTTCTAGAACTTATAGAGAATGATCTAAGAATGATAATCTTTCCCTTTTTCCAAAAAGGGAATGCTAGGAATTGTTTTTTAAGCCTATATGAGAACATTTTTGAAAACTGGTATCAAGTCTACAATTCTTTCATTATGAAATTTTATCCCCCAAAGAATTAAAGGTGAACTTAGAACAAAAATATCTAGTTTTTATAAAGAGGATGGAGAAGCTTTTCATGATGCTTGGGGTAGATTTAGGGACCTTCTTAGGCAGTGTCCCCATCATCAACTCCCATCTCACCTACTCATGAACACCTTCTACGAAGGGTTGTCATCCTCTGGATAGAATCTAGTTGATAAAGCTGATGGGGGTAACTACACTGACAGAAAAGATGAAGAGTTGAGAAAATTTTTTAATAATCTTTCCCTAAATTCACAACATAAAAATTTAAAAAGGAAAAGAGTCAATATAATTTTTAACCCAAACATTGGTTCAATGAATGAAACTCAAACACAACTGGATAAAATCACCAACCAACTTCAATACTTAATGAACCAAAACTATAAGAAAACTGTTAATCAACTTGGATGTGAAAACACCAATCAATCTTTAAGAGAACAATGTTCACAATGTGGAATGTTTGGGCATACTGAAAACTTTTTTCCTAACTTTTATATGCCTTCCCAACAATAAGAAAACTCAAACATTGTTAATTATGGTCCTAGAATACCTCTTAAAGAAGATCCATTTTCAAATAATTACAACCAAGGCTATAGGAAACATCCAAATTTATCATGTAAAGATCAAGGCCAAATTAAGAAATTCACTGACCCTCACTATCAGAACCAACCAAGACTAAACATTCAAAATTAACAAAGGGGTGAGTCTTCAATTGCACAAGGAACCAATGATAATCAAATGTCTTCTAATCTTGATCTAATATTGAAAAAAATTAAATCTCAAGAGTAAATATACATGTGTCAGATAACTAAACAAAAAATTCAATATAAGATAGATAAAATTCAAAATGATATGAGAATGAAAAACATGGAAACACAGTTAGGCCAACATTCTAGATATTTTTCATCTCAAGAAAAGTAGACTTCTAAGCACCACTAAACTTAACTCTAGAGATAATTTCATGGTGGTAGTAACTATAAGTGGGATTAATACTCAAACCATTGCTGAAAAAGACCTTGAAAATTACCAAAATTAAAATCTGCTTGATTCTGAAACCAAAAATATGCTTTGTTCGCATACTGGAAATTCACAGAAACCTATAGGTAAAAATGGAAATCTGAATTTGTCACATAAAACTCAAGCTAGAAATTCATTTAAAAATCAAAGGATTAAAGGTAAAGAAAAAGTTGAGGAACAAGTGAGGGATATACCCACTATCCTTAAAAAAATTCCCCACCCATCCCTTTCCCTGAAAAGGTGAAACCCCAAAGTAATACCCAGGATGAAATTATTCAGTTCCTTGGTCTCCTTTCCAAACATCAAGAAAACTTTTCATTCATCCAATCCTTAATTAAAATTCCAAATTACTTGAAATCTCTCAAAAAAATTGTTTCTAACAAAAAGGCCCTTGAAAAATTTGCTACCTACAGCCTCACTGAATATTGCAGTGTTTTACTTTAAAAGAAAACCCCACATAAATTGAAAGTCTTGGGTAGTTTTGTTATTCCTTGCACTCTAGGAAATTATAATCAGCCCAATTTTTTGTGTGGTTTATGTTCTAGTATTAACTTTATCCCATAGTCACTGTTTCAATAGTTGAGTTTAGGTGACCTTCAACCCTCCACAGTCAAACTGTAGTTAGCTGATAGGTCTTTTACTCATCCTGTGGGTTGGGTAGATGACTTACTAGTTGGGGTAGGGAAGTTGTTTCTGCCTGTGGACATTTTAGTCTTATACATGGTGTGTGATCAAGAGGTGCCCATCATCTTGGGTAGTCCTTTATTGGCCACAAGCGGTGCTGTTATTGATGTCTCTAAGGGTTAGCTTATTTTCAAAATTAAAGAAAAACAAGAAGAATTCAATGTGTTTAAAAATTTCAAAGGACCAACCTTTTTTGAAAACTGTTCAATAGTAGAGTCCTTAGAGGATTAAAATTAAACTGAAAACATTAAAGAATCTAAAAAACAATCATTTTTGATGAAACTCATTTGAATGCTTAAAATTATGACTTACATGTTTCACAAATTGAAAATTCTACTGAAACACTAAATCTAGAAAATTTTCCAGAACTGGACAACTGTCCAATTTCTACTGTAGAAGTGTCCTCTGTTTCTGAACTTAGGGGATTTTTGAGTGAATTTGAAGGTGTTTTTGTTAACACCAACCTTGATAAACACTTTTTTGAATTTGAGGGGATACTTATAAGACAACTCAATGATTCTTATTTGATTAACTTATTAAATTATGACCTGGAAAGTCTTGATAGTATATTTTCCATTGTGGACAGTAGCACTGTTAATTCTGAATCTGTGTTGGAAATTGAAAATATTTCATCATTAAATACTCTTTACAAGAGATATTTTCAAGATCTTGGACCTCCCAAGACTAATACTCTTACCTCTAGTTTATAACCACCCACTCTTGAACTAAAACCAATCTCTGCTCATTTGAAATATTCATTTCTGGGTACAAATTCCACTTTTCCTATCATAATTTCTTGTGATCTTAATAAAAATAAAGTACAAATACTATTGAGTGTGTTAAAAAGTATAAATATTCCATATGCTAGACCATAGCTGATATCAGGGGTATTAGTCCCCCATTCTGCATGCTTAAAATACCTAGGGAGCCGGACCATAATCCTAGGGTATAGTGTCAAAGAATATTGAATCCAAACATGAAAGAATATTTGAGGGAGGAATTGACTACGTTGTTGGAAACTGGAATAATATGTACCATTTCTTATAGTTCCTAGGTCAGCCCTGTCCAGGTTTTCCCAAATAAGGGAGGTTTCATTGTAGTAAAAAATGAAAAAAATGAAGAAATCCAAGTTAGGAAAGCCACAAAATGGAGAGTCTGTATAGATTATAGGAATATTAATACAACCACTAGGAAGGATAGTTTTCTAATGCCCTTCCTGGATCAAATTCTTGATAGGCTTGCTGTAAATGAGTTTTTCTATTTCCTATATGGATATTCTAGTTATAAATAAATTCCTATTCCTCTAGAGGATCAGGAAAAGACCACATCCACATGCCCCTTTGGGACATTTTCTTATAGGTGGATGCCCTTTGGGTTTTGCGGAGCTCCAGCTACCTTTCAAAGGTGTATGATGGCTATCTTTTCAGATATGATTGAAATAATTATTGAGGTTTTCATGGATGATTTCTCCATTGTGGGTAGCACATTTTATACATGTCTTATAAATCTTGAGTTAGTCTTGGAAAGATGCATTTAAACCAAGATTGTTCTTAATTGGGAGAAGTTTCAAATAATGGTCACAGAAGGTGTAGTGCTTGGTCATAAAGTGTCAGAGAGAGGTTTAGAAGTTGATACTGCTAAGGTAGAAGTCATTCAAAAACTCTCACCTCTTAAAAATTTAAAAGGTGTTATTTATCGGGCATGCCAGTTTCTATCGGAGGTTTATAAAAGACTTTTCCAAAATAATTAATCCCTTGTGTTCTTTACTTGTCAAGGATGCACATTTCAATTTTGATGAAAAATGTTTAAAATCAATTAATTTTCTTAAATTGAAACTCGCTACATCCCTTATCATCACTTCACCTGATTAGAAATTACCTTTTGAACTTATGTGTGATGATAGTGACATAGTTTTAGGTGTTTTCTTTGGACAAAGGAAAAATAAGAAGTTACATGTGGTGTATTATACAAGCATATTTCAAGATGCGGCCAAACAGAATTATACCACCACTAAAAAAGGAATTGATAGCTATTGTGTTTGCTCTAGAGAAGTTTATACAGTATATCTTAGGCTCAAAATTCATTATTTTCACTGATCATTCAACCTTAAAGTACTTTCTACCTAAGAAAGAAACTAAACCTTGGATGATTTGATGGATTCTGTTACTACAAGAGTTTTATTTATAGATTAGGGATAAGGAGGGAGCTGAAAATCTAGTTATTGACCACCTATCTAGGATTCCTCTTACTCAATATGAAGATCATATAGAGATAAAATCTTTCTTTACTGAAGAAAAAATGCTCTCTGTTTCTACTGGGAAATCTGCTTGGTATGTAGATTTTTTCAACGTCCTGGAAAAAGGTTTCTTTCCTAAAAATCTTTCAAATAATCAAATAAAGAAATTCATTTCTGAGATTAAATAATATTAATGGGATGATCCCCTACTATTTAGGAGATGTGCTGATGGTATCCTTAAGAGATGTTTTCCTGAAGAAGATAGGTTTCCTATTTTAGAGAGTTTCCACTCCTCACCTTGGGGAGGTCACCATGGTGGTGAAAGGACAGATCAAGAAGTCTTACAATATGGTTTCTATTGGCCCACACATTTCAAGGATTCTATAAGCTATTTGGTTGGCTGTGACAAGTACCATTGGTTAGGCAATGTGGGTAAGAAGCAAGAGTTACCCCAAAAAGGAATTCTGGAAGTAGATATTTTTGATGTATGAGGTTTAGATTTCATGGGTTCATTTCCATCATCTCATGGGAATGTGTATATTCTTGTTGTTTTAGATTATGTGTTAAAGTGGTTTGAGGTAGTTGCACTGTCCAAAAAATCAAGCCAAATCTGTAATTAAATTTGTCAAAAAGAACATCTTTTCAAGATTTAGAGCTCCCAAAGCCTTTATCACTGATAATAGAACACATTTTAAGAATTAAAATTTTAAATCTTTGATGGAAAAATATGGTTGTGTTAATAAAACTGGAACTCCCTATCATCCACAGTCTAGTGGACAGGTGGAAATTTCAAATAGAGAACTGAAACAGATACTTAAAAAAATTGTGTCAACCTCTAGAAAAGACTATTCTCTTAAATTGGATGAAGCTTTATGGGAATATATAACTGCTTTCAAGACCCCAATAGGTATGTCTCCTTACAGGTTGTTTTTTAGGAAATGTTTTCATTTACCTTTGGAGTTGCAACACAGGTCTTATTGGGTAGTTAAGGCTTTTAACTTTTATTTTAAGAGTTCTGGTGAGAGGATATTACTTGAGCTAAGTGAGTTGGATGAAATTAAGAGAGAGGGTTATGATAATTAGAGAATTTATAAGGACGGGACTAAAATATTTTATGATTCCATAATACAAACCAAAGAATTCAAACCTAGACAAAAGGTCCTCCTCATTAACTCTAGACTTAAACTCTTTCCTGGAAAACTTAAGCCCAAGTGGTCTGGACCTTTTACATTTGTGAGATTGCTTAAGAATGGATCTGTGGAAATTTTAGATGAAGAAAACAAACTCATGATGGTTAATGGGCCGAGAGTGAAACATTATTTTGAGGGAAAGCCGAAGGTCTTGGATGCCTTCACTGTGCTTGAGAAATGATCTTGAATAAAGTATGAATGAAGACTTTAAAAAATAGCATTGCATGGGAGGAAACCCATTGTTCTTTTGGTCTTTACATTGTTTCATTTTTACCCTTGAATAATGTACTACTTCTATGCTCTTTTTTTAGGATGTTCTTGTTACAACTTACTCTTGGTCTCTTATTGAGTTTTTAGGGTTATAAGGATACTGCTTCTGTGCAACAAGGGAGTGGAATTCCCTTACTAAAGCTTCAATGATAAAATTTGATTTAGGGAATTATTCTATTCTATTGTTTTCATTCATTTATACTCTCCTATTAACTTTGATAAACTTCACTATAAGCCACAGTTATTACTATCGGTGAGTCATTTACTCACTGATGCACATGATCCAGTATTAAAATTTTATTGGTGACTCATTAGTGCTGATTTTCGTGAATCCTGGTTAGTATTGTCAGTGAAATAGTTATTGTTACTTTAAAATTTTGGATTTAATTAGAAAATTCTGCTACATGTTTTCTGGGAAACTTGTTGCATGTTTATCATACTAAAAGGTTTCTGCTGCATGTCACTTTGTTTTTAAAAAAATTATAAATGTGCCTCTTGCTGAAATTTTGATTTCATTGATACATTAAAATCTCCCACTACTTGAACTTAAGTGTGGGGGTACATGCAGGCTGAGAAATTTTGTATCGAAACTGCTTTAGGTTTGGGTGTTTAGCATGAACTTTGTCTGTTGTATTGAACATTCACCTGAATCATAGTTTCTGAACATACTTACACCCTATCCACTGTTCACCCACACGTTACATGCCATGTTTGTACTTTAATAGAAAATATTTATTCATTGGACATAAATGATAATGTATATACTAGTAAATGAACCTACTAAAAATTAATCTTTTTGGCAAACAGTACCTCTTGAACCTCATTGAGACCCTTTTAATGTGTCATCAATCTATTAAATTGAGAAATCGTTTTGAACTATAATTTTCACAATGTTTCTTATCCATGTTTAGAAGTCAACTTTAGAGACAAAGTTGGGTTTTAAGTATGGGGGAGGGGGTTAATTCTTGACTATGTTGAACTGTGCTTAATTGAAATCCCATCAATTCCCACTGCAACTTCAATATTTTTGAAAAAAATGTGTAAAATTTTTCAAATTTTTTTCAAAATTCTTTTAATTATTTTAGGCTTTATTCTTTCTTCAATTGGTTATTGCCTAAGGATATTGCCTAATTAGTAGTTAAGAGCTGTTGAGAATCTAAAATTAATGCAGATGGATGATTGTTGAGTGAGTATACTTAGTGATTTAATAGAGTTTTTAGTTTAAGGAATACTTTTGAGAGTGATATGGGTAACTTGTCTGTGGAGTTATGATCATAACCCTTGGAACTGGGTGATTGATCTTGATCCTAGGGGCCTCATTCATATTTTATTTATAAAAAGTAAGTACCTTATTGAGTAAATGTAAACTGATTTCATAAAAATATTTTAAAACTAGAGTAGATTGGGCATCTGGGATCCTACGGTGAGTCTCTGAGACCCAAGATGTTGGGTGCATTTCTGTTTACTATAGTCCCTCTTTACACCTTGAATAAGTTCATTTTACAGTGTTTTGCATATGATACATGGTTTGGGAATAAATAAATAAAGTGTCTAGGGTCAAAAATTAGTTCATTATGGTGAGGGTATTGATAAACTCCAGACGAAGAAGGGATCATTTGGTTTATATAGAAGTCATTTAGGTTGTATCATTAAGGTGATTCACAAAAAAAATTATTTATTTTTAGAACTTAGGAAAGAGTCATTATACAGAGTTACTACTGTTAAGTTCTTAGCTCCACTAAATGTTAACCTTTTTTTACTTTTTAAGTTAGATCTTAATCTTGGATTGGATTGGATCATTAAGACAATTCAAAAATGAGGTAGGATACTTTCATTGACAGTTGGTTCATTGTCTTCTTGCTTACCAATAAGAATTTGCATGAGGTAAGGCTCGATTTGAAAATATCTTTTCAAAATCCTGTTTTCATGTTTCTTTCCTATATTCTTAAGTGATGAACATGTTATAGTTTGAGCTAAATAATTAATATTACTTCTGTTTTTCAAATATAACAAAGCATGAGATTTTTAGAAGACAAACAATGTTTAAGTGTGGGTGAATTTGATGTGGCCTTATTTTACATATTTTTTCCACATCTTTTTATTTAATTTTAAATGTTTTAATTAATTATTTTTATAATTTTTATTAAATAAATGTAATTTTGTATTTTTATAATAAAATTCATTAATTTATCAATTTTTATAGTTAATTATGTATTTTTAGTCTTTGAAATAATTAATTTAACCTTACTAACTTTTCTAATTTAATTATTTCCCTTTTAGTGTTGTTAGTTCTTATTCTGCTTAACATTTAAAAATATGACATGTTTTATTATTTAATTTATTAACCTTTTTTTTAAACTAATAAGTTAGTTTTAAATTTAATATTTTACCTTTTAAATTTAATTTCATTAAAATAAATTATCATTTTTAATTAATATGTTTAATTATACTACTAATTAATTAAGTTAAGGGTTTGAGTTTAAATTAAATTAAATAGTGTGATTTTAAATTTAAGTATTCACTTAGTTATTTAATTAATTAATTTAGAATTTGAAAACTTGGACTATTTAATCTTATGTATGCAGTTAAATTATTAAATAGTTAACAAATGTTTTTAGTCTAAGGTCAAGACAGACTGGAGCTATCGGTGATTCATTGAGTCACTGATGCTATGCTTTTTCACTCACCATTTACCGAGTAATTAATTTATATAATAAATTTTAATATTTGTCTTTTATCAACTTAGTTTAATATTAATCTAGTTTTTAATTTAAGTGTTAAAAATGAAAAACTTAAATTGTAACATTAAAGTTCAAAGTTTAATAATAATTCTATTTTTATATATTTTGTTTAGTCTTGTTATAATTTTTAATTTTAATCAATGTATTTTTGATTTTATGTTTTTTTATAGTTGATTGATTAATTATTTTCAATCTTTTTATTTAGTTAAGTTATGTTTTAATTTTAAGTTCAATTTATCAATTTTAATTTTTGCTTCACTGTTAGTTCATTTCTTTTATCTTGCTACAATTACTTTTATTTTCTATATGTTACTGATGTGGATAATTATTAGAATCGGTGACCTTTTATAACTATCGGTAGCCATTAATTATTTTTACTATCGGTGACCTTTTATAACTATCGGTAGCCTTTAATTGTTTTTTACTATCAGTGACCTTTTATTTAATCTACATTGGTGACCTTTTGTTTTCCTATATCGGTGACCTTTTATTTTGTTTCTTGCATTGGTGACCCTTTATTTTATTTTTTAAACTAACGGTGACCTTGTTTTTTTATTTTATCTATCGATGACCTCACGTTGCTGCCTATCCCACTGATCCCAACTGCCCTGCTTCACACACCATGTCACTACCCTACTATCACAGTTTCACCTCCTTCTATCTGTATCCCCTCATACCGATGCACATCTCACCGATACACAATCGATCTCTTCTATTTCTTCACATACAATGATTTCCCGACCCACTTTGTCGATTGATACTCAAAATCAGCATAAAGTTTTTTCAACAAGAGTCACAGACCAGAATTTCAAAGTGTGAAGCCATCAACCTCCTTGCCAATTCCTGCCTCACTCAATCCATGCCATTGGACAACCCATGTGCGCTGATTCGAAGAAGAATTTCCTATATTTGAGGAACATTCTTGCCAAGCCAATGCCAGACCTACTTCGGGGGAGTCTGCAGTAGCGACTGTTTGCAGAAGACATGTCGCTGCTAGTGTTTGTCTGTAGGAGAACCGTTTGATCCTGGACTCACATCTCCACATCGAACTGAATTACTTTGGTTGCGCTTCTACACAGAGGGGTGGAGGATAAACCAGAGGAGTCACTGATGATGAAAAAAAATCAGGGATCTGTGCCTGAACTTAACCGAAGCCACATGCTAGGAGAAGGCCAGAGCAGTACCGTTTCCTAGAGTCATGTCGAGGAGGACCTGCCTCCACCTTCCACTGGGTGGAACCAGCCGATATAGTGGTTGGTTATTGCGCCGAAGAATCCCCCCCCATCTAGGGTTACACCGATTTTGGGGGGAAGAAGACTATTATAATAAAATAAAATAAAACTACATAAAAAAACATAAAATATAAAACTTAATTAAAAAATTAAACTAAAAAATTAAATAATAATACTTTTAAATAAAAAATAATTATAAGATAATTAAGAAAACATAATTTCTAATTTAATTGTCTTAAATAAAACTTTATTAAATTAATTAAATAATCTTCTAAATTTAATTTAAATAAATTATTATTTAATGTTAAATTATTGTTTAATAATAAAATATATAAAATAAAACATGAATGTATTATAAATAAAATTATAAATAAACTAAAATAATTAATTTAAAATGCTGATAATTTTAATTTTTAAAATAATAATAAATGTAATGTTTATAATTTACATTAATAATTTTAATTGATTAAAATTAATAACTTAATAACAATTTAACATTTAAATTAATAATTAATAAAAGCTTTTATACTTAAATAATGATAATGGATTTACTTTTAACAAATTCGAACTTATAATACTTAAATTTTATAATTTAATAATAACAATTTTAATAATACATTTTTAATTCATTTTTAATCAATAATAATATAATTACTATTTATTAATACTACTAATAAAATAAGTTATTTAATAACCTTATTTTAAAGTTTGTTAATTCTTTTAAAAGACTTTTTTATAAGCTATTGTCTTAAATTATAATTTTTTCTTATTTCCTTCATGTTTTAACTCTTTGTTTTTTTATTTCTTGGGAAGGTTCAAAATAGACTCAAAAACACTTCCAAATACATCCAACTAACTCATCGAGAGTTAGTTACATGGAAAAAGATTAAATGACTTGAGTTTGACTAAAATAATGCATGTGTGCGGAGCATAAGTGAGGGACATTTGAAGTCCGTAGAAATGAGCGGTGATAGGAAGATCGTGATAGCAGATTAAAAAAGAATAGGGAAGTAGTTTAAAAGGAAGAGTCATATATTTTTACACACTGAATCATCTACTGCTAAGGAGAGAAAGAACTGAGGGTGATTCTTGAACCACTTCCTGGAGACCCGAGGTCTCAGAGGAGCAGCGATTTAGGCTGGAATACGGAGATCTCTTCCCCTATTTTCATTCAAATTTCTTTCTTGTAATTGAATGATTTATGATTATGTAATATAGATAATGTTAGGATAAATCTTCTAGTTCAGGGGGAACTTGATGTTCCGATGGTTATCTTTTAATTTTCTTCTTCACTTTATCATTTCGATGTATTCAGTATTGATCGGTGAGATATATACTGAATTAATTTAATTGCTTTGTACCACTAGAAATTAATTTTAAAATTCCATAATCAATAGGAATGATTGATCATGGAAACATCTTTAAAAATATAATAAATTTATAAAACTTCAGGACTTATGGTGGGTTCGTCCTGTTGTCATTTTAAAATAATGATTTTCACTGTTGATCTATTTTAGAGTGGCAAACTCTGAACTTGATTAACATGTCTGACATAAGTCCTAGTGAGTTAATTAAGTCATTATCTTTTAATGGTGGTATAATACAACAACTTTTAAGTGAATTGGAATTCTTTAAAAACAAGTAGAATGGATAATTTTCCTCAGGAGATTTACTTTTATGGTTCATTTATCAGTTTTCTTTATATTTTTTGTTCACTGTTTTCAATATATTTTCTATTTAATCCTAATCTAGATCAAAAACTAAAAAATGTTGTGTTACTTTACTGCAATATAAAAGCACAAAAAAATTAATAAAATATAAAAAAAGTAAAAAAATTGAAATTATGCTCCACTTCTGACAATGGTGGGGTATTTTTGAAAGTTTCTATAAGAATAATGGTCATAATCACATTCCCTGTGGGTTTGACCATGATTTCCACATATAAAGTAGTTATTAGGAATATAAATAATTAAACTTTGACCAGCTTCAATGAAAGCTGGTTAGAACAATCAGGTTATGCTCAAACTTATCAGGTCACTTCATGGGGACTACACCTACTAGGCGGGACACACCACCATCCCCAGTCGTATTCCTTTCCTTTTAAGGGATCCTTTTTCCCCATATTCTCATAATGGATCGTGTTTCCTCATATTTTCATAGTGGATGGGGTTTCTACATCTTACATATTCATAGTTACTACATCTATTGGGTGGGACACACTACCATCCCTAGTCATAGTCCTTTCCCTTTAAGGGATCCGTTTTCCTAATCGTCCTATAGTGGACCAAGCTCATTGACTTGAATCCCACAATTATCTCATGAGATATAAATATTTACCTAATGAATTGGAGGTAGATATAGTTCTAACCCATCTCATAATAAAATTATTTATACATTTTCTACAAGATAATAAAACTTTTATTGTATCATGACCCACAAAAGGATATGGATTTCATAAACATCATATCATAAACCATGAAATGAAATGGGTATCATAAAAATTTAATCATATCATAACCAATGTAAAATATATAGGTTTCATAATAATTCACCCTAGAATAACTCATGAAATTTTGAAAGTTTCATAAGAATTTATCACAGTATAACCCATTGAAGAGAAACGTGTTTCATAAGAATTTATCATCGTAAAACCCATTGAAAAGAAACGGGTTTCATAATAATTTTTCATGGTATAACCCATTGAAGATAAATGAGTTTCATAAGAATTTATCATGGTATAACCCATTGAAGAGAAAAGGTTTTCATAATAATTTTCCATGGTATAACCCATTGAAGAGAAACATGTTTCAGAAGCACTTATCATGGTATAACTCGTTCAAGAAAAATGGGTTTCATAAGTATTTGTAATGGTATAACCCATTTAAGAGAAATAGGTTTCATAAAAAATTTTCATGGTATACCTTGTTGAAGAGAAATGGGTTTCATGATAATTTTTCATTGTATAACTAGTTGAGGAGGAACGAGTTTCAAAAATATCATGCCATCAAATCATAAACCATTCAGAGAAATAATCTGAATAGAACCATTAGACCATTTCCTAGAAAAGAATTATTAACACTAACAATTTTGAAATATATTTTAAAAACACTTATTGAGGAAAACATTATTTCTTCTTTGAAAAATTATTTGTAAACTATAAAACCTTTAGAAAACCATTTTATTTGCAAATACATTGAAATATTAAAAAGAAATCTTGAAAATTATTTGAAAACCATTTATTTGAAAACGCTTTGAAAACTTATAAAGAAAACATGAAAACGCTTTGAAAACCAAATTATTTGAAAATACTTTAAAAAATAATTAAAGAATTCTTGAAATCATTTAAATCATTTACTTTGAAAGCAACCATTCTAAAACATATAAATGATGCTTTGAAAACCATTTAAACCACTATAAACATAAAACCATTTTTTAAAATTATTTTTCTTTAAAACCCATTTTAAAATCAAAAACAAATTACAGAATATTAGGAAAGAAGTTATTTTAAAAAATAACCATGTAAACATACAAATTAATTATTAAGGAAATGACAGTAATGATGGTGTGTAAGTCCATACATGCTGAACATTCTTTTTGTACCATAAAAGTTTAGAAAAGTGCATTGATTAGAAAATGACAAGAAAATTACGTTTTAAAACCATTTTTGAAAAAGGTAATATATGGTTAAAAATTACCTTTAAACATAATAAGAAAATATTAAAAAAATTTGAAAACATTTTTAGAAATCACAGTTTTGAAAGAACATATATTTTCAGATGAAAAAAGAAATAAAGTCATATTTTCATAAAAACATTTTATTAATTATCTTAAGTACAAAATAGTGTAAAATGGTACCATTAATTGGATATAACATGAATATATATAGGTTTAGAGAACTTATTATAGTTTTTGAGAGATGAATCATAAGATTTCATCAATGGAAGCATAATCATAAAGAATCTCAATAAATGGTGAGATTATAGCTATAAATTGTTTCCATTTTGGTAACTTTGAATCATAATTAAATAGATATAATAACATTACATGAAGCTTTAAATATCATGAAAAAAATGATATTCATTATATAACATGTCAAAGGAATTATATACACCTCATTGAAAAATATTGGTGCATAACCTAGCATGTGTCTCAAAGAAAGAAAATTGAGATAAAAATTAATTTACCGATTTGGTAACTTTTGAAACATAAACAACATGTAAGAGAGGTAATAAAATGGATATATAAATACCCATATATTTTAGATAAAATAATAATTTAATACATCCATGGGCAGTATACACCACACAAATGAAATGAGTGGTTAATAAGACATATATCTCATAGAAATAATAAGTGAGATGAAATTCTCTTACCTTATGTCCTGACTCTCTTCATACACACAAAAACCTCAAGTATAATAAATATAAGTTTATTATAAATCTTTTATAGAACCATATTCATATATATAATACCATATATGGTTTAATTATAACTTTATACTACCCACTTATTAATAATTCTGAGCTAAGGTTTCGCTTCGGGTAATATCTGCTTTTTTTGGATGTGTCTTAATTTGTTATATTTTTTGTCCTCATACTTATATAATGATATCAATAATGTAAAAAATGATATAAATATCATGTATATTCAATATATATCTATTTATATTAATCTATAGAATATATAAATATTAAATATATTACATTGTTCATGGAGACAGTAGGTCGGATGTACACATGAACATTATTTCCATTTTTTTATATTGGAAGAAAGAAAGAAAATGAAATATATTTTTATATATATAATATAATTATAGTAAAATAACTAGTAAAAAAACTGGATTTAACATCAGTTTTTTTTTAATTTTTACGTTAATTTTCAATCGACGTCTATAAAGGAGATGTACAAAATAAGCTTTTCAACATCGATTTTACAAATAAATTAACGCCATAAATCAAGAACAGACTTGTTTTCTACATCATTTTGTTAAAAACTAATGTGGAAAACCACATATGGGTTAGTTTTTGGTATCGGTTTATTAAAGAAATTGATGCTGAAAATATTGTATTTTTTAAAAAATGTTTCGGTGTCAGTTTTTATGGAAACCGATGTCGAAACTTAAAAAAATTAGAAAATTCAGAATATTACACTTCAAAAATAATAAAAATGTATGTAATAAAAACATAGTATACAAAAATCAACTAGAATTTATCATTGACTAAAAATTTATAAAAACTTACATGATTTCATCTAGTTAATCAAAAAATTATCGACACGTTTTTATTATAGAGTAGAATTAAAATACACATACCTGAAATTTACAGCATGATCATTGTTGGTTATTTTTGAAGAAATAATTTGATATCATTATGTTCAAACACCTATTACAACAAAAAAATAGTTTTTTGAACTCATGTTTTTAGAAAAATATAATATTATTCATAAAGATTAGAATAGACATACCTCAAATTATAATCAGACTTAACAAATAGTTCGCAAAAAAAGATTGAAGATGGGTAATTTTAGTTTGGGTATAAGTTTGGTCATCATTGAATGCCTACAATAACATTTAATTATATGATATTAGAAAATACAATACTATGACAAAAAATATAAAAAATAATAATATAACTAACCTTATCAAATTCAGCAGTTATCCCAATTGTGATTATCTCGTACATGAATCATAGAACATAATAAACACATTCAATATATCCTTGTTGACGATTTTACTATGGTTATAAAATATTAACTTGATAATAAAAAATAATATATATATATATATATGTCAAAAAATCATAATAATATCTAATATAAAAAATAATTACCTTTACTTACACATATTGGATTGCATTTGGTTTCTTTATGGACATGTGTTGTTTGTTAAATTATTTCCATGAACTGAATTTTTCATATATAAAAACTAATAATACAATTATAAACATTGAAAATTTAACATAATGAGCTTAAAAACAAAAAAAACTTGCCTAATAAAGTGTAAAATCTTTTACAAATACTCCCTAATAAAGAGAAAACCCAATATAAGGTGCATTCACTTTGTAAAAAATATGCCTAATATCCAATACCCCCTATAATAAAAAAAGTTTAAAATTAATGAAATTATAATGATCATTAGTTCATAATTATGTTTTTGTTCTTACTTATCAAGAAATGTAAAAAATCAGCACCCAATCTCCATATGTGATAATCTCTCACACATATATGAAACTCTATAGGATTCTTCACATATTCCACTTCTATGGAAATGTATTATGGATCTATAAAACCATAAACTCATGTGATTTAATTTTGTATAATAAGTGTGTAGATACCTAATTTAAAAATTAAATTTATTTAGTCAATTTAAACCATATTTTATTAAAGAAAAAAAAATTCAAACATTAATTTACTTACATGGAAAACAACTACAACACATTCAAGATGAGATCTTTAAAATTAACTAGATGCATGATATCTTTTTTGAGTAATCTCAATGGATAATCTCTTCCACATATATTGAACGTCATCATAAACTCATAAATGTAATTCAAGGAAGAGTAATCCTGAGATACTCTTTGTATCGCATAAAACCTATTAGAAGTATCTACGATCGATTATTTATGGACGTTTTGTTTCATTTGTTCAATTTATTTTTCTTTTAGATAATCACATGTAAGTTAAATGTTAGAAAACATTATAATTAATTTTCAATAATATGTAAATAATATTTAAAATAATTCATACATCATATGAAATATAATTAAGAAGACCAGTTTGACAAAGTAAAAAATCAGCCAAAAAATATCCAACTCTAGTAATCACCTCAGTAGGAAATGGTAGTAGAACATTAGGATGAGTAATATCAAGTACTGATACTCTAACCTGACCCATCTTTATAGGAATGTAATGTAAAAAATCCCCTAAAAATGCATAAGTCCTAAAATAAAAATATGTATATGAGGATCTCCAACAAATAACTCACAGTATATGGTTTGGTCCGAGCAAGGAGGTGGAGGATCAAAGTAGGAAGGTTGGGAAAAGTAGTTAGGCTGGAATGGTTATAGAGGCTACACAACCGGTTGAGTAGGTTGGGAAGGGTAGGATGGCTCTGCAAACTGTGAATGTATTGTCAAGTGTTCTAACAAATCCTATTGCATGTATTTATGAATTTGATCACCAATAGACAGTTTCATATCTTTCACCTCAGCTTTTAATTATTCGATTTCTGGGTCTCTTGACTTCTAACTCTGACCAAAAACATTCTGAATACTAACACTCACCTAACACCCTCTAACACGTCTAGGGTGTTCTTCCTTTTCGAAAGTATTGTCTAGGATGTCCATCCAACCCTCATGGATAAAATAATTATGTTTCTCTTACTCCTGAGGTTCATATTGAAATGAAAAATGAAAAAAGTTATATTAGTGTTTATAATTTATAAAATAGAAAGATTCATGACAAATAAATAATATTTACTTAAAATTTTATAAGCTACTTCTTTAGATTTCTCTAGGGGAGATGGAGGACCGAACTAGACCACATCAGAACCACTAGTGGAGTGAGATCTTAGTGCTTCAAAATTTTCCTCAATCATTTTTTGCTCTAAAAAATGATACCCTCCACGTGATAAATTATGAGGGTATACATTCTGTAATTGGATGTCTTTATGGGATTTTATGGTGCCCTGTTATACAAAAAGTAAACTAATGAGTAAATAGGTATATATATATATATATATATATATATATAATTTTAAAATTTAACATAATTATCATACTAGAAAGGCTTCTTCATGTCGGCCAGAAAAAAAATTCTTCCTCATATCAACATCTATAAAATGACTTGAGGCACGGGTTTTCAGTTTTTATTCTTCCAAAAACATAATTTTTTGTCAACTTCATTTTGAAATATCCCTATTTAACCACCGCTAAAGTAAGACGTATTTTCTTAATTGCTTTTTTTTTCTTCAAAAATATATTTCATCTTTAATTGAATAAAATAAAAATTAGTCATTTAAAATATATCAAATTCAAAAATTACAAAAATAAATAAATAAATTGAGATATTATACAGTTACGGCCTCCCAAAGCTGATCTTTCACCGTCTTGTCAACGACCTTCCAATTAGGATATAATATGCTAATCCTACAATGACTCTACATGGAGATATAGCTGATAAATTGTGTTGCCTTTGGTCTAGTTGCATTATTATTATCATCACAAGTAATATGTAATCGCTCATCTCTATGAGCAAGTGATAGTTTGGGAAAACATGTACTGTCATGTTTACTAACTTGAGAACTTGATTTCATAAAAGTAAAAGTGGAGGAAACCATCATTGAGGTCTCATCAGTAGTCCTGCAATTATTTTTTGTAAATTAAAAGTTTTTTATTAAATAATTATATTAAATAATGTTTAATAATATGAAAAAATAAAAATACATCGGTACATGCTCCTCTGTCTTTGTATCAGTATCCATCATTGAAAAAAAATTATAATGAAATTTTTGTGGACCTACATATTATTAGCCAATTGAATAATTCGAAAATAGGAAAACTGAAATATATAAATAAAAAAGGAAAAACATGTACCAGTTAAAGAAAAAAATAATGATGTTATGATTCTTAACCAAAAACATATTGAAGGTAAACTATTAAATATATACATTACTTCTAAAATTATAGAAACATTTATAAATTTAAATATTGAATATTTATTAAATAATACAGTTTTTACACATGTAAATTTCAAAAAAGAAAAATAATCTAAATAATTACCAGATAAATCAGGAGATTAATTTATTGTTTTTCTATATCCCTTCAACATGATCACTTCGTACTGCATACACTAGGTCTGTGTTATAATCATTGTTATCTGAAAATTATGTAATAGATTAAGAAGCGTTGTATAAATCAATAGCATCATCATTATCATCAGCCAAATGGATTTTTTTTCCTTACAAAACAATTTACCACTAATCATTCAATAGATCAATGACATAAAATATTTATTTTTCATCTATGGCCCTGATAAATGGTTCCTCATTACAACTAATATTTTTCAAATAAACCAGTTAAAACCCATATTCATCATGTTTAACACCACTATTACATGAATCCCAATTACACTTAAACATGGTGACTCAAAATTTGACATAATAAATTTGACATATGTCTTAAACAACTCAAAAATATGGAGTTGATGCAGAAATTGGGTTTTATCTTTAGCACTCAAAAAATACAGTGCTTCAGCGAAGACCATTACACAACTATTTTGAATGGTACTCTTGTCATCCAGATTTTTTTTGTAAAATGTATAGCCATTAATATCAAAACCAGACTATGTGATCACATTAATAGATGGTCCCCCTACCAACCTCCTCAATGTTTTTGATGCAGATATATATGTGGTGACTTTATATCTAAATCATGAAACAAATGTCTTTTTATACTCATTCATCAACCACTTTTCATTTCTTTTCTGATATTGTAACCTTAATTCAACAATATGTAATGATATATATGATTAAACCACATTTGTGTTGTTCAAAATGTATAAATGTGTCTGTGTCACTTCATCACGTGGAATTAACATTACCTTTAATCCTTGAATCCCTCTACCTTTACTATAAACTGTCATATGTCAAGATATAGTGAGACCAATATGCTCCACTTCATACAAATAATCATTGTAGAATTAAATCACCTCTTCTGATACATATTTTTGAACAATAGAGGCATATGGTCCGTAATAAATTTTAGCATATCCATTCAAAATTTTCATATATATTTCAAAGGATATATCCATCATAAACAAACAATCCCACATATTCCTATCTCACACAACAAATGAATCCGTAGATGAACCATTATATCAAAATATGTAGCTGGGAAATACATTTCTAGTTGAAAAAGAATAAGAGATTCTTCATTCTCCAACACTTATGACAAATTTGGATCAATGACTTTACTAAAAATGGATTTGAAAAAATTACATATACTGGTGATATTCTATCTGATAGCTTCCGGAAATATAACATGTATTTTGACTGGTAGAATTTGTTGTAACAATACATGAAAATATTGATATTTCATACCTATTAATTTACAATCCTTCAATGACACTAAATTATTCACATTTAAATAATAACTACTAGGTACTTTAATACCATGGAGACACTGAAAAAAATTCAGCTTTTCAATCTTGCTTAATGTGTGACAAGACAAAGGTAAATATCTTTTTTTTCTTTCATAGAAGGAGCTAAATCCAAACGTATTCACATTGATATCAAGTATAATCTAGCATGAAATACAAATTATTTCTTTCCTTTTATTCCTATAAAAGTTTCAATAAAACTGTCACATATGTTTTTATCAGCATTCATAACATAGATTTTATGTTTTATCTCCAAAAATATCTAATTAGGTAGTTAGAAAAAAAATTGTTTCTTCTAGATATATTTTTGAAGACCAAAACTTCTTTTCTTTACAAATTTTGAATCAATATTTTCCACCCTGTTGTAATATTCTTCAACTGACAATGATCAAGGGGGATGTTTGTATTCTTGTAAACTGTTAAATGCTTTTTTCAATCTATGATAAAGATGATCAATTTTAAAAAATATTCGATGTACCATGTACACTATCTTTCTTTAATTCTAAAATTGATTACATGAAGTTTTTTCTTCACAAATTGGACATGCTTTATGTCCCTTAACACTATATCTAGATAAGTTTCCATGTGCAGTAAAGTTTTTTATAGTGAACATTATCATAGCAATCAAAATAAAATAATCTTTTTTTTTGTGTATAAAAAACATTAACACTTGTCCCCCATAGCAGTTTCAAATCATCAATCAATGGTGAAAGATACACATCAATATAATTTCTCGATTTTTTTGGTCCAAAAATCATCAAGCTCATTATAACATATTTTTATCCATACATAGATGTAGGGAAAATTTGTAAACTACCATCAAAATAGGTCATGAACTATATTGGTTACTGAGGCTCTGATATGGATTCAATCCATCAGTATACAATCCAATTCTGAGATTTCTAACTTCACTTCCAAAATCATAAAATTCTTTATCAAATCTCTTTTACTGTAGTGAATCAGCAGGATGACGTAAGTTATCATCATAGATTCACTCATCTAAATTTCATCTAAACTTTTATGTGTCAATTTAATTTTCAAATAGACGCTTTAAACAAGGATTTATTAAAGGTACCAAATTTATTTAGCAGGAGCTTTGATTCTATTACCTAAGAATAAATCATAGTGGAATTATCAGAATTATACGAAAAAATTATTGGATGATATCATTAGAAAGTACAAAATTTATTTTTCATGAGGTTAAATGATAGTACTTGATAATGATTCTGGGTTGACTTTATCATCAATCTTATATCGTGATGTCCCTCATGTAGGATAGATTGATAAATATTCATATTCTTTCTTATAAAATACACAATCATTGGAGAAATCATTTATCTTTTTATACCCCAATCCCATTGGGAATAATATTGTCTTCGCCTCATAATTGGAATTTGGAAGCTCGTTTCCTTCTGGAAGTATCTATTTTATAAGCTCAAGTAAGTTTGAGAAACTTTTATCACTCCACCCATTTCTTGATTTCAAGTTAACTAATCTAAAAACTTTTGAAAAACTGTATATCTACTAAAACCTGGGAATAATGGTTTCTCAGCATCACCATAAAATCATTCAAAAGTGGATATTTTTTCGATGGTTTCAACACCTAAACCATGAATTAATTCTTCAATATGATCTTCTTCCTCATTATGAATATTATCATCAACATAAGATGTTAACTTTTTAGTTATTTTACCATGCTAGATCCAACTTGTATAATTAAGGCTAAAACCATAAAAAATGAGATGATCCTTGATTTCATTGGAGTTTAACTTTATCATATTCAAACACTTCACACATGGATAGAAAATCAAATCAATGATCTATATATTTCATTTATAAAATTACAAGAATTCATCTACTCCTTTTTCATATTGAATAGTGTTTCTTCGTAAAATTATCTAATTACGATCCATTCAATACCTAATATTGCAATATAATTAGTAAATATATTAAAACATATAAATATTTAAATATATATATATATAAATAGATAAATTGTAAACTAAAACCCATTTAACAAAAACTGTTGATAATAAGATAGAAAAAATTAGATATGAAACACATTTACAAATAGTAAACTTTTTATTTTCATATTATATAAATGTGTTTTATTGATATTATAATTTAATTGTTTTTAATCATATAACATTTATTAGTTCATTTTATATAGTTTTTACATTATTTCAGTGTTTCATGTTTCAAAAGTATTAAATATTTCATTAATTTAATGTGTGAAAAATATGGAGTCATTACAAGTGATTCCCATTTTAGTAATGAACGACAACAACATATATCATTGTTAATTGCATAATATAATCAAGACCATTTGATAATTTTGACAAATAATTTTTTTTTTAAATACAACAACATTCATAAATCACAATAAACTACAAACTAATAATTGAAACAAATAAAAAAATATAATTAAAAGATAAATAATTTATCTTCAAAATTAAAACAAAACATAAAAAAATTCAGATTTCAACAACAAAAATGGATTCTTAACCCAAATTTTCTCCCTTAAATGCATTGGAAGAATAAAAACTACAACATCTATACAAAAAGGATTATAAAAATGAATAATAAATATGAAAAAAATCAAGCCATAGTTGAATGTCGGCCAGAAATAGGTTTCTGAGGAAACAATAATTCGGTGGATGATGAAACAATGGTAGAGGATGAATAATGGAGATTTTAGATTGTGAAAATCAAAGAAAATCAACAAAAATAGACGTTGGGGATCACCGGATTGACTTCGAAATCATCGTGAATTAGGAGGGATTCATCGATAGTCGAGGGAGAGGTTTCATAGATCCAAAAAAATTAGGGTTTATGAATCATAAATAATTTTAAAAGGTTTTTTCAATCATTTATTATAAAAATAAACACTGAATAGTCTGAATAAAAATTCTACAACGGTTTTCAAAAAAAATAGATGATTTTTTTTTGATTTATTGGATTAGTTTTTAAATGAAATAACACCATAAATAGATTCATTATTTTTGGTTTCATATTTTAGTAAACCCGATGAAGAAAACCATATATATATAAAAAATTCAAGTCGGTATTTAGTAAAACCAATTCCAAAAACCTCTCGCACATACTTTTTTCCTCAGTTTATAAAAACCCGACGCCATTTCTCCAAATTTAAAGCCACTATTTTCACTAGTTGATTATTATTTCATATATTTAATATAAGTTCTATAAAATCATTCTTAATTCATTCCATGTAGTGTGTGAATGAATGCCATCACTTTGATGGGGTGGTAGTCCATACTTCCCCAAATGAAATTATCAAATTTACTCTAAATGTAAAGCATAAAGGTATTTGTTATATAATAATTACATAATAATAAATACATAATATATATCATATATAAATGAGTTTCCATATGAATTACCAACCATGATATTTATTAAAATAAAAATGAACTACATCATTTTGTGAGGCAGTAGTTTGTCGTACACAAGAACGGTAAGTTTGTAACCCATTAGATGGAGGCGTGTATTAGTTTAGGTCAACCCCTTATCATAATAACATCTTAGTTTATTAAGTATAATTATGTTATTATTTATTAATGTAATAACAATAATTTATTTATTTGACAAATAAAATAAAATAAAGGATCTTGAGGAATGATGTTACCTCCTATTTTTTGTTTGCTCCAAAGAGATTTCGTGGATGAATTTATAACCAAAGGTAGGGTTAAAGGGGGAAGGGAGGGATTTTGGCCATATAATTGGTCATATATTTTCCAAACATAATTGGTTATATAGTTTTGAATAAGGGGGAGAGGAGGCGGCCTTTTATAATTGAGGGAGGGGACACACTTGACATATTTGAAAACAAGTTAGGTGTGCCCACCTTTTTACATAAAAAAATTCATAAAAAAACTCTATAATGTAAGGTTTATGGATGAAATATGGTCATAAAATGGGTTTTGTAAAAGTGTATAGGTAATTTTGGCCCTTAAGAATAAGGTTTAGTCCCTTGTTAAGCTAAATTTTACCTTAATCGCTCTACTTAATTTTAATAACTTTCGCTAATATTTTTTATCAATAATTAAGTTGATCTGAATAGAATTCAAATATTATACTGATTATAATTGTGTATGTCCAATTTTCTAAATTTAATTCACATAAGCGGAAAAATTAAGATTAATGTTAATCCCAAAGATGTGTCGAGAAAGCGGGTTTTTAAGGTGAGAATGTTCAAAAGTTCATTAAACTTTTATATCTAAATTCATTATAAAAATAATTCCAATGACCTAAATTGGATTAATATATGTATAATTGATCTATTTTTACATTAAAACCAACTTAGAATATAATTTAACTATATAAATAAATAAGAAAAAAAAGTAGTTTTGGATTAAAATTCAACATTTTTTACTATTCATCCAAAAATGAAGTTTCTCAAAAAAATCCAAAACATTCACCTTAATTTAATTTTGATATTATGAATTCAAAAATAAATTTCATTTTATCAAATTAAATTTCTAAAAGTGTCTAAAATTAATTTCATCATTTCTCATATAAGTACATAAAAATTGTTTTTTCATGAAAAATAATAGTTTCAAACATATAGACTTTACTAAAAAAATATGTCTTATTATCAATATGTTTTATAATATTTAAAAATTAGTTATTACTATTAATATCACTAATTTTAGAATCTATGTTATAAAAATCTGTTTAAATAATTATAACAATAAAATGTTGTATCGTATAAACAAGGTATTGCGTGTAACGCAAGCCAATTCAGTGATGCATGTAGCGCAAACTTAACTTTATTTTTTTGTAGAGTAAGATTAACTTGGAGTTGTGTATAACACAATCAAAACATAGTTATTTTATAAAAAAACTATATTCATCATGTAATGATCCAATGTTTTTCAATGGAAATTCATTTATTATAAATATGTCACATAATCAGTTGAAATCAAAACACAAAGAACTACTCATTGCTCTGTTACCTTTAAACATAATTTTGACACATTTGTGTTTTGAATTTCAAAAATATAGCATACAAGGTTACAATCAGTAAGATATTTGGAGTCTGATAAGAAAAACTTAATTTTTTATAAATAGTATCATACCCTTATGAATAGTGATGTTACCCTTATGAATAGTGATATGTACTAATGAATAGTTTCCTTACCTATGATAGTATATAAATAATATTTAAGTGACAATATGATGTACCTATATTTTGGAATAAGTAAATAAAAATTTTAAAACTGGGTTTTTTTAGAATAAATTATGATTTTAATTAAATATTATGTTAATCATATTTATAAAATTATTTTTGAAAAATGGAGTACATATTTAGTTTCTACACGTCGAAAAAAATTTAGTGTGAATTTTTGGGATTTTTCTAAAATACGTGAATTTTTGGTGAATAGTAAAATATGATAAATTACGATAAATGCTAAATACATGAATTATAATATCATCCACTGATGTATGGATGATGTAAGGAAATTATCTCGAACTCACATGGACAAATTACTATTCTTGGTCATGTAATCATCACTATTTCTTGTCTTATGGGAAATAATAAATTAATGAATATAGTATTGTGAAAACCCCTCTCCCCTCCACTATAAATACCACCCTCCACACCCTCATTTCCTCACACTTATCAAGCTTCAAGCCTTGTATAAACTCTACCCAAACATCTTACCTAGACCCTCCCCCATGTCTAAGAGCTTCTGGTCTCACCAAAAGACCAATCCAAGGTGCCTTAAGGAGGATTCAAGAGGTAATTCCTCTCTCTCTCTTCCTTTATGTTCCTTTCAATTTCAAGTTCCTTTCTTACAACTCTCCCCACATATACTCATCCAAATGGTATGGTAACTCCATTATCTTACATATAATAGAATTTTATGATACTAATGTGAGAATATATCATCCAACCCTCTTCTCCTATACTTTTTATTTTAGAAAGTAAAACATTATTCTTGAGGTGTTAATTTATCACCTTCAAGAACGACATGTTTTCATTTTCTTTTACCACATTTAGACATGTTCATGAAACCATTTTTATGGTTTAACAAGATTATGTTATATTTATGGTATCCAATTTCATTTTTTGTAACTAAATTATGTACACATTACTAAATTATTAAACCAATCAAGTTCATTGTGGTAAAAAACACCTGAATTAACACAAACGATTATCATTAAATTCTTATATAATGATTCATTCTCATGGTATATAAAAAAAATTATTTAAAAGATAATTTAAGGTTTTTTAACATCATAAATAAAATATAATTACAATTCTTGATGTTTACCCACGTTTTAAATGAACTTCCATTCATGAATACAAGTGAACTTTTCGAGAAAACTATAAAAATGAATGTTCCCAAACAATGAAATTGAACCACTTAACCCATTAAAAATTCCATGAATGAACTTAAAATTGGTATAATAAATCAATTTAATCTATAATAGGTTCTAGAATTATTAATTAATAAACCTAATTTTTTTATTCAGTTCATTAATAACAAGGGAAGAACACTTTCGGATATAAGGTCAGGGATCCTCTCCATTTCACTTTTATTCAAGAATGTCCTCTATGTTATGCCATTTTATGTGTAATCCATAATTATTGGGTATGATTTAAAACCTCCCCCATACTTACCTAATGATTTATAAGTGATGATAAACCCCTTTCTCTCTCATGAAGCCCTCTTAATTACACCTGACACCATGCTGATAATACGTAAGGAATTCTACCAGAATATCCTTTATTCCTTCAGGTTGCCTTATCTTTGTTTCTAATATAATGAATTTTTCTTATATATTTATTTTAATCTTCAATGTTCTTTTTAAATATACAAAATTCATTTATCAAGACCCTTCCATCATTATCTTCTGGGTATATACATGTTTTTAAGTGATTCCCTCCTCAATACTTCTAGATCAGAAAACCTGTTTTAAGGGAACTTCCTGAATTATTACCTAATTTCATGTGCACTTTATCTTCTGTTTTAAGCCATATTTTTATTTATAAATTGATTCTTTTTATTATGAAACCTTTTTGGTTCAATTCTGGTTTTGTATAAATTATTTTTCCCTTTTCTATTTTAAAAGGTTGTATAATATTTTCTTTAAAACCACTCAAAAATGTTTTTATGCTAAAATTTATTGAATACTTTTCTTATATACGGTCACTTATACTTGAAATCACCTACCATGATACATTATTATTTTCTCTTATGAATGTCCATGTATATTTTATTTACTTTCTTTCATGGATACTTTTAAGATACGACCATTTGTTATGCTTTATGACATGATTGTGGTACCCAATTCTTTCCATGTGTAACCCTTATATTTATGTAAGATTGATTTTTTATGATTCTTTATATGGAAAACATATTCATGAAAATTTAAGATGGGTGCACCCAGATAGTGCTCCAATATATTGGGTAAATTTAAGTCTCATGAGATATTATGTACACCGGTCTTGGCTGTTAGCCTTGGCTTGAGATACTATGTGAAACGATCTCGGTGGTCAGCCTTGACTCATTCTAAATTCTTGTTTTATATTTCTGCCACATTATTATAACTCCATGTTTATATGATTCCATTTTTATATGTTATTATTCCATATGTTACATTACTTTTTATATCATCATGTCATGCCTTCTATCCTATGTATTAATGCTTTGTTCTTATGGTTATTCCCTTATTGGGATTTTTAGATCATCCATTTGTTAATGTTATCCCCAGGTTTTCTTATGAAGATGTATGAGCATAATGTAAGTTAGGGGATGTTTATGAAGACTAAATAAATAAATGTTATATTTAGTTCCATTTTTTCAGTTTCATGTACCTATTATTCCATGACACTAGACTTTACGATCCTTGGCTTGTGCTCTGATGTATAATTATACTTAAAATCTTGTAATATTAAATGTAAAAGGCTAGGGTTGATATAGTTGGTATCAGAGGATGGTCTAGTTATTTTTGGATATTAAAAATAAATAAATTTAGTAATAATCTTAAGAATGGGATGAATTATAAGAAAACATCCCTAAATTTTGGTAATTGTAGAGTAAGTGGTTTATCAAGAAAATACACCCTTGTCTGGATACAAACAGGTAGAGTCAGCTCTGGAAAAGATGTACATAGGAGTGAAAACTCTGACAATGAGTTTTGGGAATGACTTGGGGTATCTTGGTATACAAAAATGAGCCTTTCTTCACTCTTGGTTTGACACTCCTAGAGGATATGCTTTGGTAAATAAATGAGCTTAGTATAAATCATTATTAACGTAATAAAAAAATCCCATAAGAATATAAGTTAAGAAATAGATCAAGGATAACCTAGATTCAAACCTAGGTAATCAAAAGTTAGGATATAATTGTCCTTTATAATTTTATCCTATTATGTTCAAATTTTTATTTTTATTCTCAATAGCTAAGTATTTAAACCCACTAATTTTATGTTCTTTTTCTTAGTTAATGGCGGAAAATAGAAGAACACATGCCAAAAATCAATGTGATAGGGAATGTGATTATTTCCTTAATGATATGATTAATATGATGGGAATGGGTGCTCAAAACTTTTTGAAAGTACTTGATCAGCTGGCTCAAGTTGTGAATAATAACTTGAATCATGTGGAACACCATCCTCCTCCAAGGAAAGAGAAAGTTTCTGTTGAATCATTCATGTGTAAAAGGCCTCTCATGTTTAGAGGAACTTCTAATCCCCTCCTTTTGGAACAGTGGATTATCTCCATTGAAAAGATATTCTTCATCCTCCAGTGCTCGGATGAAGAGAAAGTAATACAAGCGGTCTATCGTTTTGAGGGGGAAGTTTATCAGTAGTGGACACTGATCAAGAATACGAATCCCCTGAGTAAATTTATTCCATGGATTGGGAGTAATTCAAGAGGATGTTTTTAAATAAATATTTTCCTTGAACCCACCATCTCAAGATAGAAAGAGATTTCCTCAGACTCAAGTAGAAGGAAGATGAGTCCATCGGGTCATATGAAGAAAACTTTACAAGGTATTCAAGGTATGCCAATGACTTTGTCATGAACACTGAAAGCAAGGTTGATCTATTTTTTAGCGTACTAAAGACGAGACTATGAAAAGTATTGGTGATTTGAGATTTTGGAAGCTATGAGGAGATTGTTCGGTGTGCCCTCAAGGTTAAAATGGATATTAGAGACTCTTAGTGGTATATTGGGCCCAAAAACAAGAAGAGGAAAATGGAATCTAATGTGGGAGGTCCCTCAAATAAATTCCATGATGTAAAGAAGCTCGATCATCCCACGTGTAAACATTATGAAAAGAAACATCCTAGGAACTGTCTAAAGGGAACCAGGAATTTCTTAAAATGTTTAAAGTTGGGACATTTGAAAAAACACTACTGATGAGATATAAAAAATCCCACAAATGTGGAAGAAGAAAAGAAGGTTCAGATCAACACTCAGCCTCTAGTGTAGTGTTACAACTGCAAGGAGCATGGACATTTTGTGAACAATTTTCCTAAACCAAGGGTTGTTGGAGGAAATAAACAATAACCTCCAAGGAAACAAGTAAGGGATTATGCTATCACTACTGCTGAGGTGGAGCCGGACAATGATGTGGTGACAGGTACACTAGTTATTCATTCAAGAATAGAGAATATACTATTTGATTCTGTTTCTATGCATTCTTTTTATATCTTGTAAGTTTAGTAGAACTATTCAAACACCACCTCAAAATTTGGAGGACATGTTATCTGTGAGAACAGTGAATGGGGAAATTATTGTGTCTGTGGTTTATAACACCTCCCCAATTAACATTTGAGGACTGAACCTCCTCGAAAATATTTTCATACTTCCTTTAGTGGAGTTCTACGCTATCTTGGGCATGGATTGGATATCTTTATACAAAGACAACATCAACTATCAAGAAAGTGAGATCATTGTTCACATCCCGAAGCATCCTCCAATTATTTACAAGTGTAAGGAGTAAGATTAATACCCTTTAGAATCAGTGTTTCAAGTGTAGATATTAATTCCTCATGAGAAATCATTTCTTTCTTAAATGATTGAGACAAAGGAGAGAATCGTGCTTGAAGACATGCCCATCATGAGGGATTGCACTAATGTATTCCCTAAAGAGTTGTCTAGTCTTCCTCCTGATCGATAGGTTGAGTTATCAATTGAACTTATTCTTGGATCTCTGCCTATATCAAAGACACGTTATAGAATGTCCATCCTAGAGCTGGAAGAGTTTAAGAAGAAGCTACAGGAGAATCTGGAGAAGGGTTTTATATGCCCAAGTGCTTCACCATGGTGAGCTCCAGTCCTCTTCACCAAGAATAAGGATGTTTCAATGTGCCTTTTCATTGATTATCATGAGATCAATAAAATCACAATAAATAATAAGTATCCCATGCCTTGGATAGATGACTTGTTAGATCAGCTTCGTGGGGATATTTATTTCTCTAATGTGGACCTTCGATCGGGATATCAACAATTGAAGGTAAGGAAGGAAGATATTCCCAAGACTTCCTTTTGAACTAGGTATAGACACTATGAGTTCATATTTATGCCCTTCAGACTCATTAATTCTTTAGAAATTTTCTTTTATTTAATTAATAGAGTCTTTAGATATTACCTTGAAAATCTGTGGTAGTCTTTATTCATTATATTCTGATATACTCTAAGATAAAGGAAGAACATGAGGATCATTTTAATACTATGTTAAGGACTTTGAGAATGGAGAAGATGTATGAAAAGTATAGTAAATGTGAGTTTTGGATGGAGGAAGTATCATTCTTGGGTCATGTTATCACCAATAAAGGGATATTTGTGGACCCTTCCAAGACAAAGGTGATTGAAGAGTGGCCCAGGTCAATATATGTAATAGAGATCTGCAGCTTTTTGGGTCTATCTGGGTATTATCGACGATTTGTGAAAAAAAAATCATGATTTTCAAACCCAATGACCAAGATGACATGGAAGGGAGTAAAGTTTTTCTTGACTCAAGAATGTGAAGACTGTTTCAAGGAGAGGAGGCTTATCACTACACCGGTACTCACACTCCCAATAAGTGGAGAACTCTTTGTGGTGTTTAGTGATGCTTCAAAGAAGGGATTAGGAATTGTGCTAATGAAAAATGATAAAGTGATAGCCTATGCCTCAAGTCATCTGAAACTCCATGAGCAAAACTATCCTACGCATGATATGGAGTTAGCGTTAGTGATATTTGCATTAAAAATATGGAGGAATTATCTCTATGGAGATAAGTGTGAGATATATACTGACCAAAAGAGTCTCAAATATATATTCACATAAAAAGAGCTTAATATGAACCAATAAATATGGATAGAGATCCTCAAGTATTATGACTGCTCAATCCAACAACATCACGGTAAGGCAAATAAGGTGGCGGATGCTCTAAGTAGAATGGATCATGCATCTTTATAAATGATGAGAATTGAAAAGGATCTGATCTTATTAGATTTGTAGAAAATAGACATGGGAATCATTTAGGGTGGAACATCATCAATCCTTTCTAAAACTATTGCTCAACCATCCCTCTTGAGAAAATAAAGGATGCTTAAAGAAAATATGTGGAAATTTAGAATAGGGTGGAAGATATCAGAAATGGGAAATCCTCCGATTTTAAAATTGAAAAGGATGGAGTTGTAATATTTGGGCCACAATTATGTGTACCATCTGATCTAGAGATAAAGAAGTAGGTTTTGAATGAATCACATAGCACAACCTTCTCTATTTACCTAGAGAGTACAAAGATGTATTGAGATCTCTGAGAGAACTTTTGGTGGGAAAATATGAAAAATGAGATTACTGAGTATACATAAAAGTGTCTATAAAGACCCGTAAAATTCAAGGAAAATTTTTTCTTAATTTTCTTTGGGATTTTACATGAACGCAGTTTCTGATGGCACTTGATTCCGAGGCCCGGTGTGCCCGGAATTTCTATCTGAAGTTTAGCTCGGGTACGTTCAGTGAACAAACGAGCGGGAATTTATAACTTTTGAACCGGTGCTCGGAATCAAATTCCAAGGGCACTGATGGAACCGCATCACCAGTAATTGCTTAGAAACACCTTTTACGGAGTTGCGTTTTCACGAGAGAGGTTGATAAAAATTTTAGAAGTTAAAATAAAAATTTAACTACATTTTTTATTTTTCTAAGTGGATTTAAGCTTTGGGTGGAAGTTGGGTAACTACCCAACTTCCCATGGAAGGTTATGAGGGTGGTGGGTCCCACACGAACCCCACCCCTTCACATTCCTTAACTCCCTCAACTCACAATTTAATATGATAACTTAAGTATTAATAACTTATGTTATTAATGAAGAGTGAGTTTAATGTGTGTGTTTGAAATTCAAACTAATGTCTAGTTAATAAAATAAGTGTGGGATTAATTTATTTTTGGGTTAGATTTTTGTGGTGGAGTCTTTAGGAGAAAAGGGCTAAGGACTTGAGGAACTTCTTCGTCTTCGACAAAGAACGCGAAGAACACATCGGTCTCTGATGAAGAACGCCGAGTTCTTGGAAATCCGATTACGCGATGCCGTGTACCGCGACGCCGTCGACATCTTCCCGCGACGAATCCTCATTCGACAAACCTCCGTTCAAGCTCGCATGAGGTAGGGGTTTATGCGATTTTCTTTTTGTGATTTACTCCCGTTCATTATCCACGTATAATTGGACCGCATGATATCAATTAACGGGAGGAGGCCGGACCGCACAAACACGGCCGACCCCCATCCCTTCCTTTTTCTTGTTGTTGCGGTACAACGGGAAGTGACGCGGTGTCATCGCACCGCGTGGGAACGAACGGCAAGAATGCGCGATGCCGACGCGCCGCGTTTTTAAAAATATGAACCAAGCCGTAGTGCCGCACCGGAGAACCGCAAAAGCACCGCGGCCAGAGAGGGGCCGCGGCAGAGGGGTGCGGCGCCGTCGCGCCGCACCGGACGAATGAAGGCTGCGGAGGAGTGTGGGAAACGGCGGCCGGAAATGGGCCGCCGGCGTCGGAGCAGGACCGGCGGCTGGAAACGGGCCACCGGCGTCGGAGCAGGGAGGTGATCGGTCATTGCCGGTCCCGTGGCGGCAGAAACCGGCCGGCCGGGGCGGGCCGGCCGGACAGGAGAGAAGTTGGGGGTTCAAACCCCCGGCCGGCCAGCTAGTGGCCCCCATTAAGGGGAGCTGCGGTTACAAAAAAAGAGGGGGCAACCCCCCCCCCCCCCCCCGCAAACCAAACGGCGCGGCCGTTCGGCCGAGCCAGCGCGCCGGGCCACCAGGCCGGGCCACGCCCAGCCAGGCCGACCCGGTTCTGGCCGACCCAGGGGATCTCGGGCCGGGTCGGTCCGGCCCCGAAACCCCCGTTTTCGGACTCTTTTTGGTCTTTTGCCCATATCTCGGGCTACGGACCTCCGATCGACGCGTCTTCAGTGGCGATGCGATACTTGGATCGAGGAGGTCGTTTTGGTATATCACACTCAAGGTTTCAGAGAACTTTGGATCCAGCCGAGTTAGTTCGTACACGAAACCAACCGGGCCGTCGGAGCGGAAACACTCATAGCTTGAGTTCCAGACGTCCGATTGACGTGCCGTCGACTTTGTTGGATTCCTCTTAGTGAGACGGATCTTTTGGATTACTCCGCCCGAGGTTTTGATGCAGGTGGAGTACGGTCGAGTTGGTTTTGCCTTAAAAACCAACCGGGCCACTGGGACGAAAATGCCAATAACTCTTAGACCGGGCGTCCGATTGACGCGCCGTCTGCGACGTTGAGTTTCTGTTGTCAATACGGAACTTTTGGATACATCAACTCTGGACTACATGTGAGTTGATGTATCAGCCTCTCGGCTTGTGGAGCAGACTCTCTTGAACGATCTTGCTGTGTGCGGGAACCCTAGAGCTGGCTGCGTTTGCGACTATGACGACGACAACGACGACTATACAGAGATCCTAAGTGGATTCGACGGCGAAGACTACAACACTCAGTGATCCTACGTGGATCAGTGCTATCGATCCTGTGTGGGTCAGAGCTCAGCGGTTCTGTGTGAGCCAGCGCCTACAGATCCTGTGTGGGTCTGATCCTATGTGGGTCTTTGCGGGGGTTAGTTACCTATCGATCCTGTGTGGGTCAGATCCTTTGTGGGTCATTGCGAGGGTTAGTTACCTATCGATCCTGTGTGGGTCAGATTCTTTGTGGGTCATTGCGGGGGTTAGTACCTATCGATCCTTTGTGGGTCCGAAGGCTTAGATGAATTAGTGGCAATATCTGATCATCTCTATCATCGTACGAAGAAGTATACATGTGTGAGCTGAATCCTATTTTGCTTTCCTTTGTGGATTGTGTTGTGCTATCCTGTGTGGATTAAGTTTTTCTTTCCTTTGTGGATTGTGTTGAGCTATCCTGTGTGGATTACGTTTTGCTTTCCTATGTGGTCTGGGTTGTACTTGGGCTCGGATATTGGAGCCGAACGAGAATTGATAACTTAGGTATATGTATGGGCATATACCTAAGTAGTGTCGGATGTTACTTCGTGATTGTATCCTTCCTTTATGGATTATCCTTTGTGGATTCTGGGAGACCTACAGGGGTCTCGGGGTCCCTACTGAGTAGCTTATACTCACCCCTGCACAGGCTATGCCTGCACTACGTTGTGTTGGTTGCAGACGACGGAGAATGTTGATCGTGGTTGAGGCTTGCGGAGCAGGACGGTACCTGGAGGTGGACCACTGGACGGGATGTACTCGGAGCGGACGGCTGGACTCGAGGAGCTGTGGAGGCTATCTATACCCACCCTACAGGTGGGACTTTCAGTGGACGGCTCGACGCTGCGGATTTACTTTTCAGTTGCTGTTTTCCCTTCTAGTTGTACTTTACTTTGAGTTTGTGTTTGTATACTGGCCCACTTACTTTTCCGCACTTACTATTGTACCGACTTTTACTTAGTGTTTACTTCTACTGATTTCTTACTCTGTGGTGTTTGTTTACTTTACAAAGGCAATGCCTTCCCTTTTTATCGTTAATTTATGCATTGGTGCTAGTCGCCTGCCTCTGGCCTATGGAAGGCGGGTTTGGGGTAGTCATGGCACGGGCCCCGAGGGCGCACTAGTGCAGAAAACGTTTTTTACATAGGTTATTTTTAATTTTTTACGTCGGTTTCTAGCCGACGTTAATACGTGCGACGTTATAAATAAGGTTTTTAACGTCGGTTATTTAAAAACCGACGTCAAAAACATAAAATTGCGATGTTTATCACGTCGGTTATTTTAGAACCGACGTGATAAGGGGCCTGTAGAATGGTTCATCACGTCGGTTATCGAAGAACCGACGTGATAAACGGCCTGGAAAATGGTTTATCACGTCCGTTCTTAAACAACCGATGTGATAAACAGGGGGTGAGGGGGTTTATCACGTCGGTTCATATAGAACCGACGTGATAAACTAGGGTGAGTGTGGTTTATCACGTCCGTTCTATAAGAACCGACGTGATAAACCGGGCTGAGCGTGGTTTATCACGTCGGTTCATATAAAACCAACGTGAAAAACCGGGGGAGGGGGTTTATCACGTCGGTTATTGTATAACCGCCGTGATAAACTGGTGGGAGGGGGTTTATCACGTCGGTTAGTCAATAACCGACGTGATAAACCATTGTCCAGGCCGTTTAGCACGTCGGTTATTCAATAACCGACGTGCTAAACCATTCTCCAGGCCCTTTATCACGTCGGTTATTAAATAACCGACGTGATAAACCATTCTTCAGGCCTTTTATCACGTCAGTTATTAAATAACCGACGTGATAAACCATTTTCCAGGCCTTTTATCACGTCGGTTATTAAATAACCGACGTGATAAACTATTTTGAAGGCCTTTTATCACGTCGGTTATTAAATAACCGACGTGATAAACTATTTTCCAGGCATTTTATCATGTCGGTTATTAAATAACCGACGTGATAAACCCAATTTTTTTTTTGAACAGAATGCAGTGATCTTCTCTCCACCAGAATCAACCAGAAAATAAATCAAGAAATCATACCACAAAAACAGAAGTATATCAAAATTAATCATGTAAATAGATAACATATAAAACTTACCCACTAGACAACATCCACCCTCATTTATACGCCATGGACAGCCCTCCCCCACCCTGTTGGAGCCCTCACCCTCATGTATACCCCCTGGACAGCCCTCCCCCACCCCATTGGAGCTCTCACCCTCATGTATACCCCTTGGACAACCCTCCCCCACCCCATTGGAGCCCCCACCACACTCCTGGACTGCCCCCCGACCCCCAGACACCCCCAAACACCCCTCGACAACCCCCACCCGCCTGAACAGCACCTCCTCACCCCTCACCCCACTTGACAGCCCCCACCACACCCCTGGACAACCCCCACCCCTGGACAGCACTCCCACACCCCTGGACCGACTTCCCACACCCCTGGACATCCCTGCCACCCCCCAAGACTGTCCCCCCACCCCACCGGACAGCCCTCCCAGACCGCTGGACACCCCCAACCCCACTGAACACACCCCCACACCCTGGGAACCCCTCCCCCACAGACCCAAATCCATACCAGAAGAACCATCAAAAGTAGACCAAAACAAGAAGTAGAGCAAAATTAAATATTCACTTATATAACATTCAAAACTTACACTGTCAACTTCAAAAAAAAAACTAAATCAAACCTAAACAACTACCAAATAGACAATTAAAACGACAATATTCAAAATTACATTTTACATTACAAACAACTAAAATTCAATCAAACCGGTAAAATAATTTGACCACTCCACTTGTACGTGTTTGATGTCTTCAGCAGTATAGGGTTGAGGTTCATCAAAAAGCTACAAATGAAAAAGAAGATAGTTAACGTGTATAATGAATAAATCAAATTGAAATATGATGGCAAAGTTTAAGAGAAAATCGTACCAGGTCAAAATTCACAACTGTCCCAGTTGTTATTATTTCATACATAAATCTTAACATATAATATCCGCATTCGATGAGGCCTTGTTGTTCATGACAATTCTGTTTTGAATGAGTGTAAATTCAATATATTATTTTTATGTAATAAATCAAAAAGTACAAATTATAAATGGAAATTTACCTTCGCCTTTACATATTTGATCTTTGCATTTCTTTTCTTTGTGTTTTTTCGAAAGTAGACCCATGCACTGTTAGAAAATAATACGGATGGGGTAAATTTAAAATTCATTATAATATATAAAACTATTGAGAAATTGAAACTTACTTTTCCAATATATTCTTAAAACTTGCCCGCACATCACCATGAACAGAGCATATCCAATAAAGAGCTTTCTCCCTTGGGCAAAAAATCCCTAACATCCAATGATTTCTGATAAAAGGAAATTTAATGTTAGTGGTTTTTTATATTAAAAGATAATTAAATCTTTGAGAGAAATGTGTTTCATACCTCTCACAAAAAGGCATCATCCAACATTGTTGGATTATATTCTTTTCAAATCTTTTAGCAATATAAACTATTCTTTGTTCCTCAGTCAATGCGCATGCTTCAGGGGAAATCAATTGCGGGTCCATGAATCCATATACTTCTGTCAGTTCATTCCTATCACAAATTTTATAAAGATACCTAATACAAAACATATATAAGTATACATTTTTAATAAATATAACGTAGGGAAAAGGTGTTAAGACTTGTATGGAAAACATTTGCACCACGTTGATGCCCAACTTATCTACAGTAACAAGCTCCATGATATCAGATTTTGTAATCCCCACACTTATTTCACGTCCACAAACATGATATTCCATTGGAAACTCATAAAAACCCAACAACAAATGTGAATATCTTGACAATCTATCAAGACCACTGGAATCTGTATCTGATGTCATAGCCTGTTGTCTTTGTTGTTGTCTATACAGTATTTCTTTACCTTTGAAGTATTCCTGTGAAAAAAAATTAAGAATTATAGTAGTTTTCAAATGATAAAACAACTTTAATAAAAAAATAAAATAAAAGATATAACATTCATACCTCTATGGTAATGAGTCGAAGAAGTCTGGATGGCCGATACTCTGTCCAACTGTCGCCACCTCATCTGTAGGTATTGGTACCCTAGCTGATCTATCTATAATATCCTATACAGTGACCCTCTGATTATCTACCTCTAATTGTTGATGATGAACTGTATCTCCTATACAATATACCAACCCGTATGCTACTATATGATGTTGAGAATCATAAACATACAACTCGCAATATGTAGGAAGCTGCGGTGGAGGCGTAGGATAAAAAATGGGGTCCGCAGGCTGAGGTGGGGGAGTGGGAGCTACTGGCGGAGGTGGAGGATAAATAATGGGGTCTGCAGGGGGAGGTGGAGGAGTGGGAGCTGCAGTATGAAATTGTCTTTGCATTTCTGCAAACATAGACTGCACCGAATCTCTAATCTTGTCTTCCATCGTCGCATTAATATTTTGAACTTCATCCTCCAAGGATTCTATTTTTTTTATAAACCCCCTCAATGTTAGAAGTTGAAGAACGTGGAAACACTTTTCTTACCGATACACCTGTCGGATATCCTCTTACATGACCAGGATGTTCGGGCCTTCCCAATGCTGCAAATAAAATATCTTCCCTCCCAGTAGCTGTAAATGTCCCCTCTGAACTCTGCTCCTCAAGAGAGTCCTATATTAATTAATTGAACATTTCTGTAATGATTGAAACTTATATGAAGAAAAAAGTTAACTTAAATAAATTAAATAGATATCTTAAAATCCTCTCAGCTACAATTCTCGATTCTTCCGAAAGATATTGCCCTTTTTTTCCCTTCCGAGCTCTCTTCCATTTTTCATGTCTAGATGGAGGGGATGGAGGGGCCACCTCTCCAGAGCTTGAAGACTCAGCTCTTAGTTGTTGAAATTTTTCTGCTATCATTTTTTCTTCCAATAATGTATACCCTCCCCGAGATAAACTATGAGGGTATACATTTTTAGATTGGATCTCCTGATGAGCTTTCCTTGTTTGCTCTAATTTAAGAATAAGAAATCATTAACAAAACATTAATAAAATCATTTATATAAGAAAGTTTATAAAAGTTTACATTTCCCTTACCAGAAATGACTCTTTTTTTCTACTTTCAAAAAACTGTCTCCATGTGTCTTCATCTATAAAAGGATATATACGACATGGATTGTCATGACTCCTATGACCATAAATGAAATCAGATGAGAGGGTTGATTTGAAATCCCTCCATCTCCTGGCAGCCAACGATAAGCATTTCTTCCTAACTCCTCCAGTGTTAGGAATATCAAATGTCATCTGATAAAGAAGAGGTTAAACATATTATATATACCAGAAACATTAAAAGAATGGTCAAACAATGACAAAATATCTTACCAAAATCGTCTCCCACAACCGAGAGATAATATCTTTATCCACACCTCTCCAATCATCATACAGAATGCTTACTTTGGTCTTATCCTGAGTTGCAACAAAACTCTTAAAATCTTTGGCATTCGGAACTCTAGGAATATCATCATCATCAAACTCAACTACTATCCTCTGATCCTGCGTACGGGCAAGTGATAATTTTGGTAAACATGTGCAACCACGTTTACCAACCTTTGAACTCTTTGTCATAATAGGAGCATGTGAATGTTCATCCCTAGAGGTATGACCATCAATATGCTCCTCTCCAGAATCATGTGGTTGATCATTTGAATGATATGTCATTATCCTTCAAATCAAAAAAACAAACTTCAGTTCACAAATATACAAATTCAAATATTTTAATACTACTGTAATCAGAAAATAGAAAAGTGTACTAGGTTACATAATAGTAAACATTGGTAATATGGTAAGCATGTTAAACAATGGTAAAGATGACAAAGATGGTCAAGATGGTCAAGATGGTCAAGATGGTAAAAAATGGAAAAAATGGTAAACCTGGTAAACATTGTAAACATGGTAAAGTAATTGTCAGTGAACAAATATACAAATTCAAATATTTTAATACTACTGTAATCAGAAAATAGAAAAGTGTACTAAGTTACATAATAGTAAACATTGGTAATATGGTAAGCATGTTAAACAATGGTAAAGATGGAAAAGATGGTCAAGATGGTAAAAATGGTAAAAATGGTAAACCTGGTAAACATTGTAAACATGGTAAAGTAATTGTCAGTGAACAAAAATAAGCATTTTAAAATTCATGTAATGGTTATAAACATGATAAAGTAAACTAAACAAACTTAAAACAAACAAAAACATATACTTATTTTATTTTAGAACATGTTTTAATAAATAAAAAACATAAAATATCTAACATTTATGGAAAAAATAAATGTAAACAATAAATAAAAATATGTTACCTGTAATTTTAGGAATGTACAGATGGATTGTTTTCCCAAATTCCTTCGTCGTGATCGTTCCTTATGGCACAAACTATGTCTTCAACATGATCGTCATTATGTTCTGTTAATATTTCCATTGAAGTAGGGATCTCACATAAATCAGCATATTCATCAAGTTCATCCTCACCAACATATTGTTTTTTCCCTTGTAAAACAACAGCCCACTGCATATCTGATTGATCTACTACATAAAAAATTTGTTTTTCATGTGTTGCCATTATAAAAGAATCAGCTGTGTCTTCCAATCTATTCAGATTAACAAGTGTCATTCCAAATTCATCGTGTCTGACACTGTTGTTACCGTTAAACCATTTACAGTTAAAAACGGGAACTTTAATTTTAAAGTAATCAACCTCCCATATGTCTTCAATCACTCCATAATATGCATTTGATGCAGAAATTGGGTTTTTGTCCTTAGCACTCGAAAAATGCATTGCTTCTACAAACACCAATACACCACTATTCTGAACTGCACTTCTGTTGTCCTGAGCTTTTGTATGAAATGTATAACCATTAATGTCATAACCAGACCATGTTATCACATTTAAACATGGACCACCCACTATCCATTTTAATGTCTCTGATACATCTGATCTACCAAGCAAAGTCTTTTTAATCCATGACAAAAAAGTTTTGTTGTGCTCATTCAAAATCCACATTTCTTTCTTCTTTGGATGACATTGTTTCAACTCATTAATATGCAATGTGATATATGGTTGAGAATCAGCTATGTTATTCAAGATGTATGATTATAACTTCTTCATCTGTTCAGCTGACAATGATTTGACTTTCAAGCCGCGAATCCCCTTTCCCTCATTATTAACTCGTTCATGGCGAGATGGAGGCAAACCTATGTGTTGCGCCGCAGCCAAGTAGCTCGTACAAAACTCTTCTACCTCCTCAGAAATATACTTTTCAATAATGGAGGCTTCAGGTCGATATAGATTTTTAACATACCCCTTTAATATTTTCATATACCTTTCAAAAGGATACATCCAACGAAGATATACAGGTCCACAAAGCTTTATTTCTCGAACCAGATGAATCATTAAATGCACCATTATATCAAAAAAAGTTGGAGGAAAATACATTTCCAATTGACAAAGTATAAAAATTGCATCCTTTTCCAAAATGTTCAAAGCATTCACATCAATCGCCTTGTTACAAATTGAATTGAAAAATTAACACAACTTCATTATAGTCTTTCTGACACGAATGGGCAATATTCCACGCAATGCAACTGGTAGAATTTGTTGCATCATGACGTGACAATCATGTGATTTCATACCTATCAACTTCAAGTCCTTCAATGAGACAAAAATTTTTACATTAGAAGAATAACCTTGAGGCACTTTGGTATCATGAAGACACTGACAGAAGCTAATTTTCTCCCTCTTCGATAATGTATGACAAGCCGGGGGAAGAAATGTTCGTCTTCCTTTAGGAGTGGGAGCTAACTCCAAACGTATTCCCATTGATAGTAAGTCTAATCTTGCATTCAACCCATCTTTAGTCTTTCCTTTAATATCTAACAATGTTCCAATCAAAGAATCATAGATATACTTCTCCATGTGCATGACATCAATATTATGTTTAACTTCATGATACCTCCAATATGGTAGCTCAAAAAAAATTGACCTTTTCTTCCAAATATGTCTATCATTACCAGATTTCTGTGTCTTTCCCAATGTCACGTCAAGGTTTTTCACCCTCTCAAAATACAGATCAGGGGATAAAGGTTTTGGAGCAGTATCAAATTCTTGTGAGCCATTAAATGCCTTTTTTAGTCTTCTATAAGGGTGTTACATAGGCAAAAACTTTCGATGACCCATGTACACTGTTTTCCTCCCATGATGCAATTGACAATAGGACGTCTGTTGTTCGCAAATTGGACATGCTTTATGCCCTTTAACACTGTATCCAGACAAATTTCCATACATTGGGAAGTCATTTATAGTGAATAGAAGCACTGCATGCAGTTGAAAATATTTCATTTTATAAGAATCATACACCCTAATACCATCAGCCCATAACAGTTTCAAATCACCAGTCAACGGTGACAAGTAAACATCAATATCATTACCGGGTTGCTTTGGACCAGAGATCATTGTACTCAACATGACATATTTGCACTTCATACAAATTTCAGGAGAGAGGTTGTAAATTACCAATAAAATAGGCCATGAACTATGTGTGCTACTGAGTGTTCGGTATGGATTCATTCCATCTGTGCACAACCCTAGTATGAGATTTCTTATTTCATTTCCAAATGTAGAATACTGCGCATCAATTTTCTTCCATTGTGGACAATCAGCTGGATGACGTATTTTTCCATCACATACCCGCTCTTCAGCATGTCATCTTAACCTTTTTGCATCATGTGAATTAGAAAATAAACGTTTGAAACGATTAATTATAGGAAGATACCAAAATACCTTTGAATGGAGCTTTGTAATCTATACATCACCCTGTGATTTTTCTTTCACCTTATACCGTGATGTCCCACATTTTGGACACTCTAACAGAAATTCATATTCCTTCCTATATATAATGCAGTCATTCGGACAGGCATGTATTTTCTTGTATCCCAATCCCATCGGGCATAATATTTTCTTGGCTTTGTAATGTGAATCTGGAAGATCGTTATCTTTTGGAAGAATGTCTTTCATCAATTGTAGCAGCTCTGTAAAACTTCTGTCACTCCATCCATGCTTCGTCTTCAGGTTAATCAATCTTAACACCACCGACAGAACCGTAAAATCAGTACAACCGGGATATAATGGTTTTTCAGCATCACCATATAGACGTGAAACTGTCGGTTCTATCTCAATTTGTTCTGCTACAATATCGCGAATCATTTCTTCAATTCCATCGGAGTTACCATCTTGCGAATCATCATCATCAGTGACATTCCGTCCAGTTTCACCATGCCAAATCCAAGGGCTGTAACTCGGATTAAAACCATGACATATCAGATGATCTTTTATCTCTCTACTTTTCAACTTCTTCATATTCAAACATTTCAGGCATGGACAGAAAAAAATGTCACTACTTGGAAAATTTCGTTTTGAAAATTCCAAAAAGTCATCAACACCTTCCTCAAATTCATTGCTCATTCGATGTGCCGTAATCCAACTTCGACTCATTATTACCTATAACAAATATCAACAAAAAATATATATTTTTAAGATAAGACAAAACATGTTTATATGAAAAAAATCTTAATTTGAATGTAAAACAATTTAAAATATAAAACAAATCTATAGGTATTTAAAAAAATATGCTTGAATATTATTTTTAAAACAAAATATAGTTAGATGTAACAGTTTTAAATTTCATTGAATCAAAGAAAACCATGACGCCTAATGATTCTCCAAATAAAATATACATCAATAAAAAATAAACAAAATGATTTTTATCTGGAATAAGTGAATATGATCAGATGATATACATTTATAATAATATCATGCCAATATACTAATAAACATGTTAAAATATAGGAATACCTAATGGAACATATAACATGTGTTATTCATGCTTGTTGTTCAATCATTATGATCTAAAGTACTCAACACTTTCAAGTGCCAAAATCTTGAAAGTAGTAGTAGTTTTCATAAGTACCCAACACCAAATAGCTATACATCATAAGTGTCATGTTAAAAATATGAATATAGACCATTTGTTTTATGTTTAATAATATTGTCATATTATCTGATCATTCTGATTATATATTAGAATTACTATATCCTTTTGATCCGATATATAATCTAAGGACATTAATATTTCTTTAGAAAAAGTAATGTTAATATCATGGTAATGTAAAAAAAAGTATATGTCGAACTATATATATGTAATACCAAAAAAAAAATACATATGTGTTTGGCCTGGGTTTCACACATAAAACAACTCATCTCACAGATTAAATTTTTGAATCATCCTACATAATACTTATTTTTATAACTTAGGGAATGAAAATAATAAAAGTTTTGATTTATGATACTCATTATGGGTAAACATGATATATATAAATATAATATCTAATCTCATAAAAAGATATCCATGGGGGTATATGTAACAGCCCAAGATTTTATAAAAAAATATTATTTTTAATTTTATTAATGTCTTGTGTTGTACGCTACACCAAAAGGAGCTTGCACAACACACATCCTTGACTTGACTTGCATTACACACAATCGCGACCTTCCTCGATAGCGTGTGTAGTACGCAATACCGAGTTTCACTAAACAACGATATGCTATAAAAATATTATTAAAACTAGCTGTTATGAATAGTAATAACCACTTTTTGAAATCCAGTAAATCTTATTTTTCAAAATGAACTTTATTTTTGGATTCGGAGTATCGAATTTAGCCTAAGGTGAAATTTTGGTACTTTTCGGATAACTTTCATATTCTGATGAATAGTGAAAATTACTAAATTATAATTAAAACAACTTTTTTAATCGAAATAATTAATAGTGATAAATCATTAATTTGAGTGGTTTTAAAGTATATTTAGAATATATTTTTATAATTTAATACAATGTTGGTCATTGGATGTAGTTTCACATTTAAACTAGACATAAACAAGTGTCAATCTTTTGATAGATATTGTTTCTTAAAAACACGCTATTTGTTTTAACAGCGGGATTTAATTATAAAATTAATTAATGCAACTTTTATGTTATGAATTTGGTAAAATAGACTTCATTTTTGAATTCGGAATATGAAATATAGCTTGGGATGAAATTTTGGCATTGTTCGGAAAAACATCAATTTTTGATGAATAGTGAAACTACTAAGTGGTAGGTTAAAAACTGAATTTTGCATAAAACTTAATTTTACCGCTTCTGTGAATGGAATTTCGAAAATCCGAGAGACACGGTTAATATCAAGGACTAAAATGTGGTTCAATGAGATGAAAATAATTTTTTGGTGAATAGTAACTTTTTACTTTTTTTACCACGGTTAATAGTAAATAAGGTAACTAAGGGTAAATATGATATTAATATTACCCTAACACATGTCCTAATTCTATTGGACAAGTGTAATTCGACCAAAAACAAACTTAGGAATAAAATATGACCATTTAGGCCCACTTGTATTAGATTAGGACATTTATTATTAATTTATTTAAAGAAGGGTTAAAATAGTTAAAATCAAAGTTTAATAAGTAAATCATTTTTAATATGGGGTTATACATAAGATAAATTCGATTTTAAATATTCATTAGAAAGCTAAAAAGATTTTCTACATGATGGTATTTTATTTGTAATTTTTAGACATCAAATAATATAATTTATATATGACACAAAGATGATGCAGTAATTATCTTATTAATGAAATATTGACATAATTGATAATATAAATACCAAAATAAATGTAATTTAAGACTTTTTATAAATTCCACTAATTTTCTAGGTTACTATGATATATTAGTGTTGATTTAATCAACTTGGTTCGAACATATAATTCTGTTATGACTTTCACAAAAATCATATATCAAATAGTGTCAAAATTGACACAAAATAGTTTTTAAATCAAATATTATATTATTAATTGTTATTTTATTCCTAAAAATCTAAGGTTCGGCCAAATGACTTAGATAAGGATATATGTATTAATAATATACAATTTGGGGTTCGTTTGGCATGTTATAGTAAGTTTATTAACCATATAGTGAAAGAAAACAAAAAGACACGGTAAAAGTTAAATTATTTAACTTAGAGTTAAATCTAATTGATAAGGTTAAAATAATACCCTAAACTTGTCTAAATCCTATTGGTTGATAGGATTTCGACCCATCCCCACTTTATCTTCGAAATAAGACCCTTTGGAACCATTATAAACCGATTTTGACTTTAATATAAAATAATATTTTGAGATATTCCTAAGGTGCCCCTCTCCTCCCCTATAAAAGGACACCTCCTCCCCCTCCTCCTCACAACAATTTGAGCACTAAAGCTCGGCCAAACCCTGCCAATTTATCCTCTCCACTTCCCTAGCAACATCCTAGAGGTTCTGGTCTTCCTCAAAGACCAATTTTAGTGCCCTAAGAGGAGGTCTCAAAGAGGCACTTCAAAGAAGAGGTAATTACCGTTACCAATTCTTTCATCTTTATTTCTTCTTCCACTTCTTCTTCTTAGGTTGTTTCATTATGAAGTAATAACATCAGTATCACTCATATACTGATATTTTATTATAAGTATGAAACAACCCTATTTCACCATCTATCCATCCTACGGAAAAAGAAATCACCGCGCGTGCGTACGTACGGAATACCGTCTCCACGTCGTGGTGTAATCTATTTTCCACCACCACCTTACATGGATGGGTATAATGGTGTAAAGAATAACTATACATAGTTATTACAACATCATATTGATTCTGATATATTGTACAATACACTCCAATTCAATTCAATATTTATAGAAATGATATCATCGCTCGTGCGTACGTACGGAATACCGTCTCCACGACGCGATGAGATTCATTCTCCATGTTAACCATTTAAGAATGATTATAATGTATATATAAGAAATAATAATGAAATATATGACATTATAAAGCTACTGGATTTATGTATATATATACATATGTATGTCATCTACTTACTTCCATTTCAAGACAATAAGGAAAGGAAAACAGCGTTCATGCGTACGTACGGACTACCGTCTCCATGAACGGTGTTTTTCATTTTATTTATCTACATATTATATATATATATATATACTGAATATATATGATATATAAATCATATTTTATATTCTGGAAGTAAGTAAATCATGATATAAGTAATAATGATGTCAAGAACAACAAGTCAAAACACCTACGATAAATGAAACGATTTTACCCAAAACGCTTCTTTAACATGGAATTTACAAAATAACGGGTAATATAATGTCATAAGTGAACCATATATGATATCATAACAATGAATATGATTCTGTAATAAGTCAATAACATGATTTAAATCATTATACAGGAGGTTCGGACACTTACAAAGCAAGTTGGACATAAGGTAAGGGAAATATCACAATCTCATTTTTATCCGAGATTGTTTATACTTTGGCATTTATTGGGGTGTATTTTATCATCCACATCCATGTTCCCTAAATATGTAATATTGTTTCCATCCACTTACAATAGTTTAAATCCAATTTTACCCTTTGGTGAGTTTTTAGTAAAGAATATGAAAGGAATCTTTTGTCGTTTTTTTTCGTACGAGGTACTTTTTGACTTTTCCGACAAAAGTACGAGAAGAATGTTTTTTTAACTTAAACGGAACGAACGGATTTTTACGGTTTTATAAAGCCTTATTTTCATTAAGCTTCCTCCAAAATATTTCATGACTATTTTCAATAAAATATCTTTCTTTTAAAATTGCATGATGTTTTGTGAAAAGAAATTGATTTTGAAGAAGAAAGGATATTTTCCTCAAGAATTCAATTCAAGTGTTTTATCAAAATTATTTTCCATCTAAGATAATAAAGGGTTCTGTTTCTATCCATATTTTTACATTGATTTGACTATGTTGTGATGGAATTATGTTTATGAATTCCTTTATCTTATATGAATGGTTTTATGATGTCATGTTGTTTAAGAATCCCATTTTTATTACATGGGTTATGCAATGATGTATGATTTATGATTATGTGGCACACATAAGAAAGGATTCATTATAAGATGGGTGGGACCTATATCTCCCTCCAATGCATTGGGTAAAGATTTCATATCTCATGAGATAGACATGGCTGGAATGGTAGGTTATACCGGTTCAGTGAAACAGGACTGAAACGAGGATTACTCGATTCAGAAAGGGACTTTGTCCACTAAGATAGTCTTGGAAATGAGTCTTGACTAACAAGAAATGATTCTCTATGATTATGTGTGTATGCCACAATGAGTAATGTTTTAAGTAAGGGTTTCATTTTCACTACTATGATTTATCCCATGTTATGAAATTATGCTCTCTTTTGCAGGTTAAGATTTCCAAAAATGTTATGTTCTTATGAAAATTATGTGATTGATATTTCTTTTGTTTACCCTTACTGAGCATTTGAGCTCACCCTTTTATGTTTTCTTTTCCCCAGGATATAAAGAAAGGTTTTAGGTAAAAAAAAAGGAAGATCTTTGTGGGAGATTTTGAAGATCTTTCACCAGGATTAGAAGATTACGTTCCGAGTTTCCAAAGACACTAAACTATTACGATCCTTGTGTGTATATTTTTGTTATGTATTAAGTATTCCGCAAAAGTAATGTAATGTTCATGTACGTTAGGCTTCGGGTCTCTACAGTTGGTATCAGAGGAAAGGTTTAGTCAACCTTTGGAAACTAGGATGCGAAAACGTTAGTGAGATCCCTAGAGATATTTCTAAGGTATGTCTACGGATGTCCCTAGGGATAAGTATACGTATAGGTTATAGTAATAGAATTACGCTAACGATAATAGAATGAAACCTAAGATGTTAGATATCAAGGATACTCCACCTTTATTATGTTGTTTTCCCTAGCATGATTTTTGCCTCTCACACTATTCTTTTTTTTTTGGGGTTTTAGAAAATGGCTGGAAACAAGATGATTCACGATAATGGAGGATATGATGGACAATGGAATGATATTCTTCATGAGAAACCAAATGAAATGGGATTTGAAAGTCCAAAGATCATTATTATGCCGAATCAGCAATCTCATAATATGATCAATAAAGTAAAATTTGGTAAGTTTCCTGACTCGACTAATAAGAGAAAGATGGAGTTCCATGATGATCATAGAGGAAAGAAAGTTCAGTTTCCCCTATGTAAATCATGTGGGAAGAGGCATCAAGGAGAATGTTTCAAGGGAACTGGAAGATGCTTTGGGTGTGGAAAAGAAGGACACAAAGCAAGTAAGTGCAAAGGAAAAGGGTCGGTTAACACCATAGATGAGGATAATGGTATTGCTACGACATCAAAAATGGTTAAGTGTTTTAAATGTGGAATGTATGGGCATTATGCAAACAAATGCCCTAAGGGAAAGACTCATGAAGAGAATAAGTATGGTCATATGGGTAGTATTTATGTGGATGATGATGAAGAGACTACAAATTATATGTGAGATGAAAGAATTTTTGAAGCTCGGTCAATGGTTTAAGAATGTAGTGGAATGATTACATGTTTATCATGTGTAATGTTGTATAAGAAATCTCATGGTACTATGGAATAAAGAGACGTCTAAGGATTGTTACACTGTTGTCTTTCCTTGAGTTATGAAAGTGTATGATTAATGGTACCACTATCCATGAAAGGTTATTCAGATATTTTTAGAATTTAGATGATATGCGCACAATGAAGGAATAATAAGATAATGGGGTGTTTGATTATATTCATGAGCTCATGATTGATATAAGGACTAAGTGATATCATGGTTTGAGTATATAGAATTTTGAGGATTTTGGTATGTGGAAAGTGTTAACTTTTAACTGCATTCAAGTTTTCACTAAGGTTCAATGGGTATTCAAGAGAATACATGATTAAGGACTTTGAATGTTTGGAATGTGACCAACAAAACATATCTTATATGGGGTTCAATGATGGTATTAAATCTCTGGTAATCGTTTTCACTATGTTATGAAAGTGGACTGCAGTATTATGGATAAGCCTAAAGACTAGAATGGATTATGTTGGACATAAAATAGTATTGTTTAAGGATAGAAGTTCTTTTTTCGATATTATTGATGGGATGTTATAGTAATGTAGTTTTAGAAAAAGGACAACCTGCAGGACGGGCGACAGCCCATCGCTTCGGACAAGGCTGTGGGAATCGAACCCACAACCGAAGTGCGACTGGCCTTTATCGCCTACCACTGGCCTACAGGAAGTCCCTGTTTAGTAGAAACTAGTTTTATTATATTAAGCAGTATGATATATGAATTATAAGTCCATTTTAGGAACCATATATGATTAATCTCACTATAGATCGACTTATGCATATAATTTTTACTAACCTTTTGTTTGAGACAGATGGAATGACTCGTCATTCTATCACATGATCTGCTAACACTTCACGAATAACAAATTCAACTTCCTTTATTTAAGAGATGAAGTGGAAATTGTTCAAGGCACGAACAACAGTGATATTGTATCAAAATAAAGTAAGTATTTATTCTAATTCAAATTTTCAACTTTAGGGAAATGATCTTGAAAACCAAAAATGTTGTCCTAGTGATCTTATAACTGATGAATTAGATGGTACCTTAGATCGTCACAAATTTATGGATTTGTGATTACTGGATTTTCCATAGCCATGTTCTCTACCACTCTCCATCAGAACATGATGGTTAGATTTCTCTTCCATATCCATATTTTCACCTATGTGGAAACCCAGTGATTAGTTCATTTGGGTAATCGTTACATTTCATACTTTAGTTTTTAAAGCCAAGTTTTGGTATTCCCTTTTACGATGTGGGTTTCTATTAAAGAAACTTTCAAATAGTAAACCATTTATAACCCCGACGAATTTCGAGGGCGAAATTCATTTTAAGGGGGGTAGAATGTAACAGCCCAAGATTTTATAAAAAAATATTCTTTTTAATTTTATTAATGTCTTGTGTTGTACGCTACACCAAAAGGAGCTTGCACAACACACATCCTTGACTTGACTTGCATTACACGCAATCGCGACCTTCCTCGATAGCGTGTGTAGTACGCAATACCGAGTTTCACTAAACAACGATATGCTATAAAAATATTATTAAAACTAGCCGTTATGAATAGTAATAACCACTTTTTGAAATCCAGTAAATCTTATTTTTCAAAATGAACTTTATTTTTGGATTCGGAGTATCGAATTTAGCCTAAGGTGAAATTTTGGTACTTTTCGGATAACTTTCATATTCTGATGAATAGTGAAAATTACTAAATTATAATTAAAACAACTTTTTTAATCGAAATAATTAATAGTGATAAATCATTAATTTGAGTGGTTTTAAAGTATATTTAGAATATATTTTTACAATTTAATACAATGTTGGTCATTGGATGTAGTTTCACATTTAAACTAGACATAAACAAGTGTCAATCTTTTGATAGATATTGTTTCTTAAAAACACGCTATTTGTTTTAACAGCGGGATTTAATTATAAAATTAATTAATGCAACTTTTATGTTATGAATTTGGTAAAATAGACTTCATTTTTGAATTCGGAATATGAAATATAGCTTGGGATGAAATTTTGGCATTGTTCTGAAAAACATCAATTTTTGATGAATAGTGAAACTACTAAGTGGTAGGTTAAAAACTGAATTTTGCATAAAACTTAATTTTACCGCTTCTGTGAATGGAATTTCGAAAATCCGAGAGACACGGTTAATATCAAGGACTAAAATGTGGTTCAATGAGATGAAAATAATTTTTTGGTGAATAGTAACTTTTTACTTTTTTTACCACGGTTAATAGTAAATAAGGTAACTAAGGGTAAATATGATATTAATATTACCCTAACACATGTCCTAATTCTATTGGACAAGTGTAATTCGACCAAAAACAAACTTAGGAATAAAATATGACCATTTAGGCCCACTTGTATTAGATTAGGACATTTATTATTAATTTATTTAAAGAAGGGTTAAAATAGTTAAAATCAAAGTTTAATAAGTAAATAATTTTTAATATGGCGTTATACATAAGATAAATTCGATTGTAAATATTCATTAGAAAGCTAAAAAGATTTTCTACATGATGGTATTTTATTTGTAATTTTTAGACATCAAATAATATAATTTATATATGACACAAAGATGATGCAGTAATTATCTTATTAATGAAATATTGACATAATTGATAATATAAATACCAAAATAAATGTAATTTAAGACTTTTTATGAATTCCACTAATTTTCTAGGTTACTATGATATATTAGTGTTGATTTAATCAACTTGGTTCGAACATATAATTCTGTTATGACTTTCACAAAAATCATATATCAAATAGTGTCAAAATTGACACAAAATAGTTTTTAAATCAAATATTATATTATTAATTGTTATTTTATTCCTAAAAATCTAAGGTTCGGCCGAATGACTTAGATAAGGATATATGTATTAATAATATACAATTTGGGGTTCGTTTGGCATGTTATAGTAAGTTTATTAACCATATAGTGAAAGAAAACAAAAAGACACGGTAAAAGTTAAATTATTTAACTTAGAGTTAAATCTAATTGATAAGGTTAAAATAATACCCTAAACTTGTCTAAATCCTATTTGTTGATAGGATTTCGACCCATCCCCACTTTATCTTCGAAATAAGACCCTTTGGAAACATTATAAACCGATTTTGACTTTAATATAAAATAATATTTTGAGATATTCCTAAGGTGCCCCTCTCCTCCCCTATAAAAGGACACCTCCTCCCCCTCCTCCTCACACCAATTTGAGCACTCAAGCTCGGCCAAACCCTGCCAATTTATCCTCTCCACTTCCCTAGAAACATCCTAGAGGTTCTGGTCTTCCTCAAAGACCAATTTTAGTGCCCTAAGAGGAGGTCTCAAAGAGGCACTTCAAAGAAGAGGTAATTACCGTTACCAATTCTTTCATCTTTATTTCTTCTTCCACTTCTTCTTCTTAGGTTGTTTCATTATGAAGTAATAACATCAGTATCACTCATATACTGATATGTTATTATAAGTATGAAACAACCCTATTTCACCATCTATCCATCCTACGGAAAAAGAAATCACCGCGCGTGCGTACGTACGGAATACCGTCTCCACGCCGTGGTGTAATCTATTTTCCACCACCACCTTACATGGATGGGTATAATGGTGTAAAGAATAACTATACATAGTTATTACAACATCATATTGATTCTGATATATTGTACAATACACTCCAATTCAATTCAATATTTATAGAAATGATATCATCGCTCGTGCGTACGTACGGAATACCGTCTCCACGACGCGATGAGATTCATTCTCCATGTTAACCATTTAAGAATGATTATAATGTATATATAAGAAATAATAATGAAATATATGACATTATAAAGCTACTGGATTTATGTATATATATACATATGTATGTCATCTACTTACTTCCATTTCAAGACAATAAGGAAAGGAAAACAGCGTTCATGCGTACGTACGGACTACCGTCTCCATGAACGGTGTTTTTCATTTTATTTATCTACCTATTATATATATATATATACTGAATATATATGATATATAAATCATATTTTATATTCTGTAAGTAAGTAAATCATGATATAAGTAATAATTATGTCAAGAACAACAAGTCAAAACACCTACGATAAATGAAACGATTTTACCCAAAACGCTTCTTTAACATGGAATTTACAAAAGAACGGGTAATATAATGTCATAAGTGAACCATATATGATATCATAACAATGAATATGATTCTGTAATAAGTCAATAACATGATTTAAATCATTATACAGGAGGTTCGGACACTTACAAAGCAAGTTGGACCTAAGGTAAGGGAAATATCAAAATCTCATTTTTATCCGAGATTGTTTATACTTTGGCATTTACTGGGGTGTATTTTATCATCCACATCCATGTTCCCTAAATATGTAATATTGTTTCCATCCACTTACAATAGTTTAAATCCAATTTTACCCTTTGGTGAGTTTTTAGTAAAGAATATGAAAGGAATCTTTTGTCGTTTTTTTTCGTACGAGGTACTTTTTGACTTTTCCGACAAAAGTACGAGAAGAATGTTTTTTTTAACTTAAACGGAACGAACGGATTTTTACGGTTTTATAAAGCCTTATTTTCATTAAGCTTCCTCCAAAATATTTCATGACTATTTTCAATAAAATATCTTTCTTTTAAAATTGCATGATGTTTTGTGAAAAGAAATTGATTTTGAAGAAGAAAGGATATTTTCCTCAAGAATTCAATTTAAGTGTTTTATCAAAATTATTTTCCATCTAAGATAATAAAGGGTTCTGTTTCTATCCATATTTTTACATTGATTTGAATATGTTGTGATGGAATTATGTTTATGAATTCCTTTATCTTATATGAATGGTTTTATGATGTCATGTTGTTTAAGAATCCCATTTTTATTACATGGGTTATGCAATGATGTATGATTTATGATTATGTGGCACACATAAGAAAGGATTCATTATAAGATGGGTGGGACCTATATCTCCCTCCAATGCATTGGGTAAAGATTTCATATCTCATGAGATAGACATGGCTGGAATGGTAGGTTATACCGGTTCAGTGAAACAGGACTGAAACGAGGATTACTCGATTCAGAAAGGGACTTTGTCCACTAAGATAGTCTTGGCAATGAGTCTTGACTAACAAGAAATGATTCTCTATGATTATGTGTGTATGCCACAATGAGTAATGTTTTAAGTAAGGGTTTCATTTTCACTACTATGATTTATCCCATGTTATGAAATTATGCTCTCTTTTGCAGGTTAAGATTTCCAAAAATGTTATGTTCTTATGAAAATTATGTGATTGATATTTCTTTTGTTTACCCTTACTGAGCATTTGAGCTCACCCTTTTATGTTTTCTTTTCCCCAGGATATAAAGAAAGGTTTTAGGTAAAAAAAAAGGAAGATCTTTGTGGGAGATTTTGAAGATCTTTCACCAGGATTAGAAGATTACGTTCCGAGTTTCCAAAGACACTAAACTATTACGATCCTTGTGTGTATATTTTTGTTATGTATTAAGTATTCCGCAAAAGTAATGTAATTTTCATGTACGTTAGGCTTCGGGTCTCTACAGTATAAGAGCATACACAAAGCACATGATCAAAAAGATAAGTGAAACAGTTCTATATAATCATAGATCATAAAACCTGAGTCCAAGTATAACAATTTTAGCATAACATAAGACATGATTTATATGATAGTGGGAACATGATTTAAAAAACCTTATTCACAAGATCACAACATTGGTATGTGGAATAACATAAGAGTGTGGCACAAACATAATCATATAAGTCATAACATATGTCAAGGGAAAACATAGTTTCATTCACCTCATATTGGGATATGTTAATCACCTTTCCTATAATTTATTATAATATTTCTTACGAGACACATCACATAACACATTGGACATGGTATAACCATCTGTATCCCATATTGATCTATGATATATAATGCATTGTCGAATGCATTAGAAGGATATTATGGACCCAAATGTCACATAATGACTAACCATATATATGGGTGAATCGTGATCATCAAATCATTTATAACACTTTCGTAGATCAATTAACTAACAAAAATGAAATGGGGGTCATAATTGTTTTTACAAAACATAATAATTATTAATACATAAAAATGTGTTTGGATGGTAAGATAAGATAATATACCTAATTCAATCTAATTATCATTAAATTATTTCTACCTAGATAGAAAAGACCTTTATAAAAAATATAATTTAACTTGAGAATGAAAAGAAAGTACCCTTTACCTTTTTTATAATGAAAAATCTGAAAAGGATGATAATAATATTTAGGTATTATAATTTTTTTATGAATTATTAATAATAAAAGAAATAACCTCACTTGGTTTTGTTGAAAATCGGACATACCATCGTATTCAAGAAATCAGATACACTTTGCATGAAAAGGTCCATCATTTTTAGGAGATGACTGAAATAAGAAATGTATTATCAGACTCACCATGAGTCCAGAATGAAATATTTGATTGTAATAGGTATGAATTGATATTTTTATGAATGCAGATGAAAACAGATGATGGTTTTCTGATCTAGGAGTTTTAAAAATCATAATTTTTTGAAAAAATATTATGATGTAAGAATGTTGAATGAAATTTTAAGGATAGGTATTACCGATTGTACCTAGTCCAATTTCATTCATGAAAATCATTTTCTGGACAATCATATTGAAAATATGATTTTAAGAAAATAAGTACTACCAATATTCATCCAGAAAGACACATTCCAACTAAGTAGGAAATAATAATGTTGCTGGAAGAATGGAATGTTACAGTACCACCCATTATTTTTCAGATTTTGCTGAAGATAATCCTCAATGTTTTAATAACCATTTGCGAGTTGAATGTTGCGAGTTGAATGAACATAATAACCATTTGCAATAACAAAAAATTCCACGAGATTCAAAAACGAACGAAAAGCACATCAAGAATCGAAACAAAAACGAATGAAATAAATTCGTGGAAGGCTTACTTGAATGTCGCGAGTTGAGATGATAGATCCGAGAGGAGTGAAGAAGATAAACAATGAATCCAAAATGAGTTTAATGCAGGCGATCGACGAGCCGATTAGGGTTTACCGCGCGAGAGAGAGACGAGCCGGCGACTGTCAATCGAAAAATCGTAAATGACAGAACACGGGATTTAATTTTTTTAAATGCTTTATAACGTCGGTTATATAATAACCGACTTTATAAACTATTTTTTAGCTTTTTTACGTCGGTTATCTTAAAACCGACGTAAAAAAGCTCCTGCTCTTTGGTTTTTTACGTCGGTTATTTTCTAACCGACGTAAAAAACGCGTACATATCGGGTTTTTTACGTCGGTTATTTGGAAACCGACGTAAAAAACCCCACGAGGATTTGGTTTTTTACGTCGGTTATAAGATAACCGACGTAAAAAACCAATGCGTGGGGGGGGGGGTTTACGTTGGTTTCCAAATAACCGAGGTAAAAAAACCCGATATCTACGCGTTTTTTACGTCGGTTACAAAATAACCGACGTAAAAAACCCCCCGCACATTGGTTTTTTATGTCCGTTATAAGATAACCGACGTAAAAACCCAACAGGCGTGATTTGTAACGTCGGTTATTAAAATAACCGACGTGAAAAATCTACTCGCCGCATTTTTACGTCGGTTATATATAACCGACGTAAAAAATGGTGACGTAAAAAACGATTTCTGCACTAGTGTCGGGTCATGACAAATTGGTATCAAAGGAGTTCAGTTCTACCGCAAAACTCAGGACTCTGATCTTTTTCTATGTGAAGAAATAGTGTTAAGAGTATTGGGTGTGGTTATCAGTCCAGGGAGTCCAGTGTTGGTGCGGCGGCCGACGTATCCGTACACCAGGACACTGACTTCTGATTTCCGACTTAATGCACGAAAACATTGATTGCATGTGTGATTCAAGTTTTCTTTGTGATTACTTAGTGTCAGCTCACCAGGTATACAGTTCTGACCATGGCGCACCTGCTTACTTTTCAAGATGGCCCCACGACGGCAGCCAGCTAGGGTTCTGAGAGTTATGCGTGACGACAGCCCACCGAGCGACGAGGCCTCAGTGCAGGGCCCTTTGACAGCTGAGGAACCGGCGGTACCTCTAACCACCGAGCCACCGATGCTACCAGCCCCAGCCGCTGACGATGCACGTCGCCTTAGTGAACTGCATGAGTTTCAGGTCTAGAGACCGCCTAGGTTCCGTGGGGAGACGGACCCCCAAGAAGCCGAGGACTGGCTGGAGGCAGTGGTACGAGTTTTTAGGTTAGTGAGGACACCAGCAGACCTCATGGTGATCCTCGCAGCGATCCTACTGCACGCGGTAGCAGGCTGATGGTGGAGCTTGATGCTCCAAGTGCACGATGATGCATCTCTCCTCTGGACAGACTTTGAGAGCCTCTTTCGCTCGGAGTTCGTCCCAGCCACCCTCCATGCGGTGCGCATCCAGGAGCTTCTTCAGCTGCGGCAGGGCAGCTTGACGGTCGCCCAGTACTCGGTGAGATTTACCGATCTCTCGCGCGACTTGACCGACATGGTATGGGATCCATTCTTCCGGGCCTGGACCTTTGAGCAGGGATTGAGACACGAGATCAGGGCATCACTGATCTCCCTCAGCATTCTGACCCAGGCAGGAGTACTGGAGTGAGACCTTTTGATCGAGATCTTTCTTGCTGAGTCTACACCAGCGCCGAGACCCACCGCAGGGCGGCATGTAGCAGAGTATTCTGTAGCAGGCAGTCGACGAATGACTCATGGGTCCAGGCAGACCAGACCCTCAGGCAGATGACCTCAGGACACTGGCTCAGCAGTGCGGGGCACACATCGTGGAGCTAGTCTTTCGAGAGGCAGGTAGTTCTATGCATGCGGCGGGCAGGTCCACATGGCTCGTGACTGCCCGACCCGCCATGCAGAGGAGCATCAGATGGTTGAGGAACCACCTAGGCAGAGGCAGAGGTTCGACCGTGGTGGTCCGCAGGGAGTAGGTGGACGAGGCCGAGGAGCTGGTCGAGTGGTAGGTGGTGGACGACGTTTTGAGGCTCTACCACCACCACCACCATGAGGTCCACCCCGACCTCAGGGGAGAGCACAACTTCAGGCCGCTGAAGCTTACGATCATGGAGCTCCAGAAGCGGGTGGAAAAGTGAGGGACTAGCTCCAGGCATAGAGGCCTTTGCCCATAATGCTTCTAGCTTCGTAGTTTGTGTTGCCTTGTGTCCTTGTACTTTGAGTTGAAGTAATAAAAGACACTTGCAATGGTGACATTTTCTTTCTTGTCTTTTGTTTATTATTACTAAGAGGTGCCGGTTAAAAACTGTTGACTTGACCCTCACTTGCGAGATTCTTACTAGAGGAGGCCCAGTGACCGCACATTGATGCCGACAGTGTGACTCAACCCTTGGAGGCGAGAGTAAAGGTTGGATCTCTTGGTAGCAGCATCGAGGCCTTACGACGTCATCCATGCCATGAATTAAATAATCATGACGGGATTGAATGTATTAGGCAAGGAACGTGGTTCATCCATGGGATGAGACCGTATTTCCCTTTTCGGCAAAGGAGAAATCTTTGCAGCTTTGCATAACGTTAAGGAGGAAGGGGAAACCCTTCGTGTGGTCAGACAGATGTCAGCAGAGCTTCCAGGAGATGAGACGGAGATTGACCAGTGCCCCTATCTTGAGGTTGCTAGAGGAGGGAGTAGGGTACGTAGTCTACTGTGATGCATCAGTTGAGGTTGCATGAGCAGAACTACGCTACCCATGAACTGGAGTTAGCAGTAGTGGTCTTCGCTCTGAAGACATGGCAACACTATCTGATGGGAGAGTGCTTTACAGTCTTTTCTGACCATCAGAGTCTCAGGTACATCTTCTCTCAGAAGGACCTGAACCTGAGACAGCGGCGATGGCTCGAGTTCCTCCAGGACTATGACTTTTAGATAGTCTATACTCCTGGGAAGGGGGACGTGGTAGCTGATGCTCTCAGCAGGAGGACGAGCATTCAGCTACTTGAGGAGGCGACAGAGAAACTAGCCTCTTTTCAGATATCCTTCATGGATAGAGATGAAGCAGCCTTCCTTCAGTCACTCATAGTCACTCCTCCACTACTGTAGTGGGTCAGGGAGGCACAGCATGGGGACGCTGACTGTGAGACGCGGCGTGCACAGATATCCTCAGGACAGACACCTGATGGTTTCTCCTTTGGAGTAGAGCATGACATCCTTTTCAGAGGATGTACCTTGGTACCAGTTGCTTAATGGGAGGAGGTGCTGCGAGAGTTTAACACTTCTCCTTTGGCGGTACATCCTGGAGTGGAGAAGATGTACCAGGACCTCAGACGACAGCACTGGTGGCCGGGCATGAAGAAGGCTATGGAAGAGTTCGTTTCTCGATGCCTCACCTTCTAGCAGGTGAAGGAAGATCACCAGGTACCAGCAGGCTTGGTACAGCCCTTGGAGGTCCCGGAGTGGAAGTGGGACAGGATATCTATGGACTTCGTGACTGGACTTCCATGCACTTCCAGAGGTCACGAATCCATTTGGGTGATTGTCGACCGACTCACCAAGTTGGCACACTTCTTACCCATCAGAGAGAAGAGCTTCGTGGAGAGATTAGGGTGTCTCTACGTTCAGGAGATTGTACGGCTTCACGGTGTGCCATCGTCTATCATCTCCGATCGCGATGCTCGCTTTACTTCCCGGCTTTGGAAGGGGTTGTAGGAGGCGTTCGGGACGCAGCTATGTCTGAGCACAACCTTTCACCCTCAGACAGATGGTCAGACGGAGAGGACCATTCAGACTCTCGAGGACATGCTCCGCGCATGTTTCCTCGACTTTGGTCGCAGCTGGGAGGAACACCTACCCTTGGTGGAGTTCGCGTACAACTACAGCTAACACTCCACCATCGGGATGGCACCATACGAGGCGTTGTACGGCCGACCTTGCAGATCTCCTTTGTGCTGGACAGACCCTGGGGAGTCAGCACTTGTGGGACCAGAGATGGTCCAGGCCACGACAGAGAAGGTCCAGGTCATCCAGGAGTGGATGAGGACAGCTCAGAGCCGGCAGAAGTCTTATGCTGATAGGAGGCGGATGCCACTAGAGTTCGAGGATGGCGACCACATCTTCTTGCGTGTTTCACCTCGACGTGGAATACAGATATTTGACCGAGGCAACAAGTTGTCTCCACGCTTCATAGGACCGTTCCAGGTCCTCAGCAAGATTGGTGAGGTAGCTTATCGCCTGGCTCTACCACCTCAGTTGCATCAGGTGCACGACGTCTTCCACGTATCTCAGCTGAGGAGATACGTGCACGACCCGACGCACATCATTGACCATGGGGAGATGGACGTTGATGATGTGGCAACTTTTATGGAGGTCCCAGTGGAGATCGAGGATCGACAGGAGAGGGTCCTGCGTGGACGATCGATTCCTCTTTTGCGCATTAGATGGCAGCACGGGAACCTCCAGGAGAGCACTTGGGAGCGGGAGGGTTAGATGCGTGCTCAGTACCCACATTTGTTTCCCTAGTTTATGATGTATCTTTACGGGGACATAAAGCCCTGAGGTGGGAGTAATGTAAAGACCTGTAAAATTCAAGGAATTTTTTTTTCTTAATTTTCTTTGGGATTTTACATGAACGCAGTTTCTGACGGCACTTGATTCCGAGGCCCGGTGTGCCCAGAATTTCTATCTGAATTTTAGCTCGGGTACGTTCAGTGAACGAACAAGCAGGAATTTATAACTTTTGAACCGGTGCTCAGAATCGAAATCCAAGGGCACAGATGGAACCGCGGCGCCGGTAATTTCTTAGAAACACCTTTTCTAGAGTTGCGTTTTCACGAGAGAGGTTGATAAAAATTGTGGAAGTTAAAATAAAAATTTAACTACAATTTTTATTTTTCTAAGTGGATTTAAGCTTTGGGTGGAAGTTCGGTAACTACCCAACTTCCCATGGAAGGTTATGAGGGTGGTGGGGCCCACACGAACCCCACCCCTTCACATTCCTTAACTCCCTCAACTCATAATTTAATATGATAACTTAAGTATTAATAACTTATGTTATTAATGAAGAGTGAGTTTAATGTGTGTGTTTGAAATTCAAACTAATGTCTAGTTAATAAAATAAGTGTGGGCTTAATTTATTTTTGGGTTAGATTTTTGTGGTGGAGTCTTTGGGAGAAAAGGGCTAAGGACTTGAGGAACTTCTTCGTCTTCGACGAAGAACGCGAAGAACACATCGGTCTCCGACGAAGAACGCTGAGTTCTCGGAAACCGATTACGCAACGCCGTGTACCGCGACGCCGTCGACATCTTCCCACGACAAATCCTCGTTCGACGAACCTCCGTTCAAGCTCGCACGAGGTAGGGGTTTATGCGATTTTCTTTTCATGATTTACTCCCGTTCACTATCCACGTATAATTGGACCGCATACTATCAATTAACGGGAGGAGGCCGGACTGCACAAACATGGCCGACCCCCCTCCCTTTCTTTTTCTGGTTGTTGCGGTACGATGGGAAGTGACGCGGTGCCATCGCACCGCGTTCGAATGAACGACAAGAATGCGTGATGCCGACGCGCCGCGTTTTTAAAAATATGAACCAAGCCGCGGCGCCGTTGCGCCGCGCCGGAGAACCGCAAAAGCACCGCGGCCGGAGAGGGGCCGTGGTGGAGGGGTGCGGCGCCGTCGCGCCGCACCGGACGAATGAAGGCCGCGGCGGAGCGTTCGAAACGGCGGCCGGAAATGGGCCACCGGCGTCGGAGCAGGACCACCAGACGGAAACGGGTCGCCGGTGTCGGAGCAGGGAGGGGACCGGCCGTCGCCGGTCCCGTGGCGGCAGAAACTGGCCGGCCGGGGTGGGCCGGCCGGACAGGAGAGAAGTCGGGGGTTCAAACCCCCGGCCGGCCAGCTAGCGGCCCCCATTAAGGGGGGTCGTGGTTACAAAAAAAGGGGGGGCAACCCCCCCCCCCCCCCCCCCCCCCCCGCAAACCGAACGGCTCGGCCGTTCGACCGAGCCAGCTGGTGTCGCGCGCCAGCGCGCTGGGCCGCCATGCCGGGCCCCGCCCAGCCGGGCTGACCCGGTTCGGGCCGACCCAGTGGATCTCGGGCCGGGTCGGTCCGGGCCCGAAACCCCCATTTTCAGACCCTTTTCGGTCTTTTGCCCATATCTCAGGCTACGGACCTTCGATCAACGCGTCGTCAGTGGCGATGCGATCCTTGGATCGAGACAGTCGTTTTGGTATATCGCACTCAAGGTTTCGGAGAACTTTGGATTCGGCCGGGTTGGTTCGTACACGAAACCAACCGGGCCGTCGGAGCGGAAACGCTCATAGCTTGAGTTCCAGACGTCCGATTGACGTGCCGTCGACTTTGTTGGATTTCTATTAGTGATAAGGATATTTTGGCTTACTCCGCCCGAGGTTTGTACATAGGTGGAGTACGGTCGGGTTGGTTTTGACTTAAAAACCAACCGGGCCACTGGGACAAAAATGCCAATAACTCTCAGACCGGGCGTCCGATTGACACGCCGTCTGCGACGTTGAGTTTCTGTTGTCGATACGGAACTTTGGGATACATCAACTCTGGACTACGTGTCAGTTGATGTATCAGCCTCTCAGCTCATGAAGCAGAATCTCCTGAACGAGCTTTCTGTGTGCGGGAACCCTAGAGCTGGCTGTGTTTGCGACTGTGACGATGACGACGACGACGACTGTACAGAGATCCTCAGTGGATTCGACGGCGACGAATACAGCACTCAGAAATCCTAAGTGGATCAGTGCTACCGATCATGTGTGGGTCTGATCCTGTGTGGGTCAGCGCTTAGCGGTTCTGTGTGAGCCAGCGCCTACATATCCTGTGTGGGTCCGATCCTGTGTGGGTCTTTTCGGGGGTTAGTTACCTATCGATCCTGTGTGGGTCAGATCCTTTGTGGGTCATTGCGAGGGTTAGTTACCTATCGATCCTGTGTGGGTCAGATCCTTTGTGGGTCATTACGGGGGTTAGTACCTATCGATCCTTTGTGGGTCCGACGGCTTAGATGAATTAGTGGCAATATCTGATCATCTCTATCATCGTACGAAGAAGTATACATGTGTGAGCTGAATCCTATTTTTCTTTCCTTTTTGGATTGTGTTGTGCTATCCTGTGTGAATTAAGTTTTGCTTTCCTTTTTGGATTGTGTTGAGCTATCTTGTGTGGATTACGTTTTTCTTTCCTATGTGGTCTGGGTTGTACTTGGGCTCGGATATTGGAGCCGAACAAGAATTGATGACTTAGGTATATGTATGGGCATATACCTAAGTAGTGTCGGATGTTACTTCGTGATTGTATCCTTCCTTTGTGGATTATCCTTTGTGGATTCTGGGAGACCTACGGGGGTCTCGGGGTCCCTACTGAGTAGTTTATACTCACCCTTGCACGGGCTATGCCCGCACTACGTTGTGTTGGTTGCAGACGACGGAGAACGTTGATCGTGGTTGAGGCTTGCGGAGCAGGACGGTACCTGGAGGTGGACCACTAGGCGGGACGTACTCGGAGCGGACGGCTGGACCCGAGGAGCTGTGGAGGCTATCTGTACCCACCCTACAGGTGAGACTTCCAGTTGACGGCTCGACACTGCGGATTTACTTTTCAATTGTTGTTTTCCCTTCCAGTTGTACTTTACTTTCAGTTTGGGTTTGTATACTGGCCCACTTACGTTTCCGCACTTACTGTTGTACCAGCTTTTACTTAGTGTTTACTTCTACTGCTTGCTTACTTTGTGGTGTTTGTTTACTTTACAAAGGCAATGCCTTCCCTTTTTATCAGGAATTTACGCCTTGGTGCTATTCGCCAGCCCCTGGCCTATGGAAGGCAGGCTTGGGGTAGTCACGGAACGGGCCCCGAGGATAGGTCGTGACAGTGTCTGGTATGTCAACAAGTGAATTCTGAAAGACGAAAGTCTAAGGGGATTATGCAACCACTACCCATACCAACATGAAAGTGCAAGAAAATTACCATGACTTTGTAACTAGACATCCAAGGGAATCCAAAGTAAACAATGCTATATGGGTCATTGTGGATCGTCTTATGAAGACAGCTCCCTTTATCGTAATTTGAGAGGACTTCACATTGGATAAACTTGCAAGGATTTACATCAAAGAAGTGGTAAGTATTCATGGAGTAAAACTATCTATTGTATCCAATTGTGATTGGAGATTCACCTCAAAGTTTTGGAAAAGTCTCCAACATCCTCTAAGCACTGAACTAAACATCAGTATGGCCTATCATCCTCAAACTGATATCCAATTTGAGAAAACTATTTAGACACTAGAATATATGTTGAGAGCATATTTTATAGACTTCAAAGGATGATAGGAACAACATCTTCCACTAGTGGAATTATCCTAAAACAATAGTTTCTACTCGAGCATCCAAATGGCACGATATGAGGCCCTTTATGGGAAAAGGTTCAGAACACCAGTGTGTTGGGATGAAGTCAGAGAGCATAAGATTCTATGACCTAAAATGGTCAAAAAAATAGTGGAGAAGGTGAAAACAATTCAGCAGCACATCAAGCCAACCCAAAGTCGATAGAGTATTTATGCAGACAATCGTTGACGAGACCTTGAGTTTGATAATGGAGATATGGTATTTCTACGCATATCTTCATGTAATAAGTTCTTGAGGTTTCGAAATAAATGGAGGTTAAGTCCCAGGTACATCGACCCCTTTGAGATCCTTGATCGAGTTGGAGCTGTGGCCTATCAACTGGCACTTCCACGTACCATGTCCAAAGTACATGATGTATTTCATGTATCCCTTTTAAGTAAGTACATACCAAATCTTTCACATGTACTCTCTTTAGAGGTGGAACAATTGGAGGATGATCTTTCTTACGAGGAGCATCTAGTGAAGATCTTCAATCGTAGAGATAAAGTTCTATATAACAAGACTACTCACTGAATTAAGGTACTATGGAGGAAACATAAGTATGAAGAGGCAACATGGTAATTGAAGGATGCAATGGAGTAAAAGTACCCGCACTTGTTTATAGCTTAGAATGTGAAACTAAATTCCGAGGGTGAAATTTCATAAGGGGGAAAGAATGTAAAGACCTGATGTTTTTTAATTGAAATTCATTTCTTATAAATATGGAACATAATCACATGAAATCAAAACGAAATGAACTACTAAGTTATATGTGACATTTAAACATAATTTTGACACTTCTATGTTTTAAATTTCTAAAATCTATCATACACAGTTGCAATCAGTAAGATGTTTGGAGTCCGATAAGAAAAAACTATTTTTTGGTGAATAGTAACATACCCTTATGAATAGTGGTGTTACCCTTATGAATAGTGATACACCCTAATTAATATTAACCTTAACTATGATATTATATAAATAATATTTAAGTGAAAGTATGATGTACCTATATTTTGGAATAAGTAAATAAATGTTTTAAAACAGGTTTTTTTAATAAATTATGATTTTAATTAAATATTAAATTAATAATATTTATAAAATTATTTTTGAAAAATGGAGTTCCTTTTTTGTTTCTAAACATCAAAAAATGGTTAGGGTGAAGTTTTTGTATTTTTCTAAAATACATGAATTTTTTGTAAATAGTAAAATACGATAATTTACGATAAATGCTAAATACGTGAATTATGATGTCATCAACTGGTTTATGGATGATGTATGGCCATTATCTCAAACTCGCATGAACAAATTAATATTATTGGTCATGGAATCATCATTATTTCTTATATTTTGGAGAAATAATAAATTAATTAAAATAGTATTGTGAAAACCCCTCTCCCCTCCACTATAAATACCACCCTTCACACCATCATTTCCCCACACCTCTCAAACTTCAATCCTTGTATAAAATCTGCCCAAACATATTCCATAGCTCCTCCCCCACATACAAGATTTTCTGGTCTCATCAAAAGACCAATCCGAGGTGCCTTAAGGAGGATTCAAGAGGTAATTCGTCTCTCTCTCTCTCTCACTCTCTTCCTTTATGTTCTTTTCAATTTCAAGTTCTTTTCTTAAAACTCTCCCCATATATCATCATCCACATGGTATGGTAACTCCTATATCTTACATATACTGGAATTTTATGATAATAATGGGAGAATATATCATTCAACCCCCTTCTCCTCTTCTTTTTATTTTAGAAAGGAAAATGTTGTTCGTGTGGTGTTAATTTATCACCTTCAAGAATGAAAAGTTTTCATTTTACTTTACCATTTTCAGATCTGGTCATGAAAACATTTTTATGGTTGAACCATATAATTTTATATTTATTATATCATATTTAATGTTCTGTAACTTATGTAAATATTACAAAATGATTAAACAAAGCAAGTTCGTTGTGGTCGAAAAAACATCTGAATTAACCCAAACGATCATCATTAAATTCTTATCTAATGATTCATTATCATGGTATATAAAAACAATTATTTATAAGATCATTTAAAGTTTTTTAAAATTATCAATAACATATAATTAAAATTTTGAATGTTTATCCATGCTTTAAATGAACTTCCATTCATGAATACAAGTGAACCGTTCAAGAAAACTATAAAAATGAACATTCCCGAACAATGAAATTGAACCACTTAACCCATTAAAAAGGAAATGAATGAACTTAAAAAATGTATAATAAATAAATTACATATATAATAGGTTTTGTAATCATTAATTAATAAACCTAATTTTTTTATTCAGGTCATTAATAACAAGGGAAGAACACCTTCGTACATAAGGTAAGGGGTCCTCTCCATTTCACTTTTATTCAAGAATGTCCTCTATGCTATGCCATTTTATGTGTAATCCATAATTATGGGGTATGATTTATAACCTACTCAATACTTAACTCATGATTTATAAGTGATTAGAAACCCCTTTATCTCTCATGAATCCCTCTTAAGTACACTCGACACCATATCGATAATCAGTAAGGAATTTTACCTAAATCTCCTTTATTCCTTCGGGTTTCCTTATCTTTGTTAATACGAAAATGAAGTTGTCTTATCTATTTATTTGAATATTATAAATTATATTTACATTTAAATAATTAATTTATCAAGACCCCTCCATCATTATCTTTCGGGGATATACATGTTTTTAAGTGATTCCCTCCTCAATACATCCCGATAAGCAGACCTGTTTTGATGGAACTTCCCAAATTCTTACCCGATTTCAAGTGTACTCTATCTTATGTTTTAAAACATTTTTGTCTTTATAAAATGAGTATTTCTATTTTGAAAACCTTCCTGGTTTACTTATGGTTTTTTATATAGGATTGTTCCCTAATCTATTTTAAAGGCTCTATAGTATTTTCCTTAAAACTGATCAAAAATGTTTTTATGCTAAAATTTATTGAATGGTTTACTTACATGTGGTTACTTATACTTGAAATAAATTACCTTAATATATGCCTATTTTCCCTTATGAATTTCCATGTATATTTTAGTTCCTTTATTTCATGGACACTTTTAGGATAAGACCATTTGTTATGCTTTATGACATGATTGTGGTACACAATTCTTTCAATGGGTAACCCTTATGTTTACGTAAGATTGATTACAAATGATTATTTATGTGGAAAACATATTATTGAAAAGTTAAGATGGGTGTGCCTAGATAAAGATCCAATGAATTGGGTAAAGTTAAGTCTCATGAGATTTTATGTGCGACGGTCTTGGTGGTTAGCCTTGGCTTGTGCTACTATGTGAAACGATCTCTGTGGTTAGCCTTGACTCGTACTAAAGTCATGTTTTATGTTGCTGCCACATTATTATGACTCCATTTTTATATGATTCCATGTTTATATGTTATGATTCCATATGTTACATTCGTTTTTATATCATCATTTAATTCCTTTTATCCCATGTGCTAATGCTTTGTTCTTATGGTTATTCCCATACTGGGCTTTTTAGCTCATCCCATTGTTCATGTTATCCCCAGGTTATCCTAAGAAGATGTATGAGAACAATGGAAGTTAGGGGATCTTTATAAAGACAAAATAAAGAAATGTTATATTTAGTTCCATGTTTTTAGTTTCATGTATCTAGGATTCCAAGACACTATACTTTATGATCATTGTCCTATACTCTAATGTATATTAATGCTTAAAATCATGTAATGTTAAATGAAAAAGGCTAGAGTCTCTATACACCATTGCATGAAAAGAAAAATATCAAAAATATTAAATTAATTTGAAAAATAATAAGTCAAAAAATCTCAGGATGTTACAATTGTAACACCATATGCCTACTTATTTTGGAGGAGGATGACTATAAAATTATGGTTATACCCCCTATTTTTAAATATTATTTAGGTCTACCAAATACCCGGTGTAATACCAATAAGTAATCAATTGTACTATATTGATTTTAATATGGCTATTGTAGCCACCTCCCAAAATTCGTTGAATTTAGAAAACACAAAAATGCGATCTAAGTATTTTCTATTAACATATCCACCAATAAAAATTAATTTTAATCATTTGAATTATTTTCATAGGCTTAAATTATTTATTTGAATTCAAAAATTAAAATTCACCTTGCATCCACTTCTACTAAATTACATTCTTACTTCTATTTTACTGACATCAAAGATGTGGTTCATTGAAAATGTTATAAATTAGTATTTTAATTTATTAGAACACATAATTTTCAAATTCAAGTTCATCTAAACCATTATTTAATCATACCACACCATAATATATTTCATGTTTACAAGAATAAACATCTTATATTTCCAAAATTCAAGCTAAATAACTATTTATCTTAACTTAACACTAAAATTGTGTTCATTGAAATTTTGAGAACATAATAATGATTCTCTAATAATAGTATCATCCCATTAGGAAATATGATATTTTATTCTCTTATATATAATATAGCAATCATAGCTCCATTAACAACTCAAATAGACACTTCACCTCTTTCAATCTTTAAAAATATACTTGGTTACTATATTTAAATGAAAACATGTGATATATAAGCTAAATGTAATACCCAAGACAAATATATTTATGGATTATATTCAATGAAAAATATACCAAAATCTTTCCCACATTACATTCCTTATTCTAGTGTCCCTTCTTACCACATGCAAAGAAGATACCCTGATGTGTGTTAATATCTCTCTAGACCTTTTTCTTCTTAAAAGGACATTGTGTAGAAACGTTTGGATTTGATATTTCCTCAAATATTTTCACCTTATCCTTATTTTTATTCACTATAAAGTGTAATGATTTATCTTATTTCATGTCTTTATCATCTTAGAAAACCATAGCTAAAATATATGTGAGTTAATTATCCATATTATTCATGCTAAAATTAAAAACAAAGCTAGATAAGCTAGATTATAAGGATGAAAGTATGATGAATATGGATAGTTCCTTATCTAGCTTGAAATAGTGTTTCTCTAGCTAACTAATTTATCTAATCAATTTGAGTATATGAAGAACAACTTAGATTCATTCTCTTAAGTTTCATATAAAGAGTGTTTTGGACATCTCGTAACTTTATTATGTAAATCTATATTTATATATATCTTCTGATTTTAGATAATGATGTATAAATTTTTTCCCTCAAAATATTTGTTTATTCCACTTAACATTTGTGATAATATAATGCATTTGACATCTAATTCTTTATCCATGTTATTTTGGTAGGTTTCATTATCTATCCTACTTATTCCCTAGGATGGATCAATTGGTAAGGGGATTCAAGCATATATGATTTTCTCTACTATTATAGTGTCATACACAAGTTCATGTACCACTCCTGGAAATTTATTCTGGTGTGAAAATTTTATTTATCTTGAATATGTTACGGTGATAATGTAGTCACTATTTTACTTTCCATATACAGTATAATAAAATAACATATTATTAATTTATATTAAATACTATTTTAAATAAATTATTGATATATTAATAATTTAAGTTCCCCACTATTTTTATAAAATCCCAACACTCCTAACTATTGCATTCGGACTATCCAGTTGCTCAATATTTTAGTAGAATGGATCCATATTTCCCTTCTTGTTGTATAAACTATGTTCATTATACTACTTAAATATGTTTAGGTAGATTTACTCTTTATAAATACATTAATTCATTACACCTGGATTTGTTAAGTGGATTTCTAGTCCTTAAATCCAATACTCATATTTAATCAACAATTGCCTCTAAATTCTTCCATGTAGACTATGGATTTCACCATTAATTCTAATTTTCTTAAGCCAACCAAACAATTTTATTCAAAACTCATTGATAAATGGAATATTCCCTAACTATATCCAAATAAGAACCACAATATATTACTTTATTATAAATAAAATGATGAAAATACGTTTTTAAATTAATAATATTATTTATGGGTTTTATATTAAAATAAAAAAAACTAGTTTTATTTGACCATGTTTATCAACCATTCTATGTAAAACTTACATAAATAATTAACCAAATAAAATAAAATAGTATTATTCATAATTAATTTTTATCTAGATATTCATGTTAATTTTTCATCGATATGTGATTGCATAAATAAAATTAACCATGCATATGTAAAAATAAAACTATGAAATGGTCTTGAGCTTTCAAACTACTGGTTAGTTTATTGAGAAGTGATAAATTAACCTAGATACCGGGGGGAGTAACTCCTTGATTTTTTTCTATACACAATTTATAGAATCAAACATTATTATTTGTTCCTCCATTATTTGGTCTTCCTTTTACTACTCACTTGAACCGCCTCCTTGTGTGATATTCTCCCATTACAATGATACCCAAATACAAAGAAGGGGTATGGTAAAGGGGTTATATAAAATTAATTATGTACATATAGGCCCATACACAATTAATGATGGGGCATCATTCATAGATAATTATTATTTAATTTAATAATTATTATAAAACCCTTTGATATAATCCAAAATTATATAAATAAATAAAAACTAAATATATATAGTTTGGTCTGAAGCATGTGATCATTTCACATTAATAACTAAGATAACTATTAAAAACTATCCCGCTCACCTCATTCAATAACTAAAATTAATTAAATAATTTTAAGTCATAATTATAGCCCTTTAAAATACCCTTTAAAATTTAAAAATATTTAAGGATAAAAAAATCGAAATTACCCATTTTATCTATTAAATATCAAATAAACTTATTTTTTGAAGAATAATTCATTAAATATGCACAGACACATACACACACACACACACACACACACACATATATATATATATTATTCATAGATAGATAATTAAAATATAATAAAATGGGTGAAACTTGACCTATTCTATTACACGACTATATTTTATGTTATATTTCTCTTTAAATGAATTTAATTTCTTCGATATCTTGTGTCATAGGCAACACCAAGATTTAACGAACAATGATATACTATTAAAATATTAGTATTTTAACGTGATTGTTATAACCTAGTCATTAAAATTAATTATAATAATAGTAATAACCATATTTTTAAGATTATGTATAAAGGTTTTCTAAAAATCAAATATATTGATAAATAACTATTCATTTGAAGTAAAATCATGTTATGCTTTAAAAATACATTTTCTTCAAAAATTGTATTTATTACCTTTTATGAGAAGGTATTATAATTTTTAACACTTTTAGAAATTTTATTAGATATAAATGGTATAATTTTTTATATCATAATATCAACATTATCTTTGGATAAATGTTTTGTATTTTTCTTAAAAGATTAATTTTTTAAATGAATAGTGAAAATACCATTTTTGTAAAACAATCATTTATTTTAATTTAAAAAAAACAAAAAATATTTAAATTTAATCATAAATTAACATAACCTGAATTTAGTTATAAATAATCTTATTAATTAAATTTTATTCATCGTTATACCAGATTTTTCTATAAGTTCATTTACAGACTTAAAAATATGTTTTCTAAAAAAATTATTTCATTTGGTTTTTATTAAAATCAATTTATGATACTTATTAGAATTCGATTTTATAAAAATAATTAAATATTTTTAATAATAAATTTTAAGATAATGTAATAGGGTAAACTGTTTTTTTGTTCATTATGAATACAAACCATAATAAATATTTGTCCCGTCAGTAAAAGAGGTAAGATTAGTTTAAAACCATAGGGTAAAACATTAAAATATATATAAAACATTACTTTATCCTATTTTATGAGTGGTTTTAGACCAAATTTATTATTAATGAGTTTAATAATTTATTTTAAATCATTATTTGTAATTTGGGAACCCAATCTTGACTTTTGTGAAATACAAGTTATATTTTATTCAAATTAAGATCTATTTTTAAGTATTTTCATTTAATGGAATGCTTGGAAGCTTTAATTTGGTTTTGGTTTGATAAAAAAGTCTAAAACCATTAATTTTTATATTATTTAACCCAAAAATATATTTTAAACCAATTAATTACTTTATTTCATTGTAAAATTTTTTTTACTATTAAATCATGAATTTTCCTAAAAAATATTTTTCATACGTTTTATGTTTGAATTTTAAAAGTAATTTATACCACCTATAGAAAATAAATTTTATAAAATAGTTTAATAATATATAATTACCATTTTCAAAACTCACTATAATTACCCTTTTTATTTTTGGTCATATAATTACGTTGTCATGGTAAAATGTAAAGCTCTCCCGGTTAAGGTTAAAATGGGCTTAAAGTGGATTAATTAGAAGATATGGATTAAAATATATCCAAAACATGAATAAATGTGATTGGATGAGTTTATTTAAACCCTATACCATATTATATTTTAGTGTTTAGTTCCTTTGTGCCACTTTAGAGGATTATAATTTATATATTATTTAATATTTTTGGTAATTCAAGTGTGTCCTTTCCCTCCCCTATAAATAGATACCACCTATCATCACATATCCACACTTCATAAGACTTATACATAATCCAATACCTTCCATAATATCATCCTATATTCCTTAAAATAATCCTATATGTTGTTTTCTTTCTAAAATACCATCCCTTTAAGGATTAAGGTGTAAGCAAAAAGTGGTTTCTCAATGAAGAGGTATAACTCTTAACCGAGCATTTTCAATTTTATTTCTTATAATAACTTTTATAAATCCCAGATATCCATTATAATATAATTAATTTAGTATAATAAATATAACAAATTGTTGTGATGATTTAACAACCATTAGCAAACTTCTTTCCATCCTATAGAAAGTGAAAACGTTGCTTGTGTGTACAAATGACTTATCATCTCCACATAGTTGTGCAATACATTTTTCATCACCAATTAACATGGATGGTTATAATGATAGATTTAATAAATATATGTTTTTTTATATTATTATAGTCATTTAAAATTGAATTACTATTTACCTTTCTTTCATTCCATCCATTGAAAAGTGAAAATAGTGTTTTTGTGTACATACAGCCTATCATTTCCATGAACGGTGTAATTCATCTTTCTATATATACCCTTAATAAATTACTTTAAATAAGTATACATATATAATTAATATATATTATATTTATATAATTATCAAAATTATTGATATTATTGAACCATGATCAAAGTATAAGGACTAAAACTACATAAACAATGAAGTAGATATCATCCAAAACATTAATTTCAATAAATAATTGTTAATAAAGTAGTGATAAAAATTTATATGTATGCCATATATTATATAATATATATGATTATGGTTTTTGATATATTTAGAATTAGTATATATCTTTTATACATAAGTTTTGAACATCTATAAAGGAACTTGAGCCAGAGGTAAGGGTTTATTTAACAATCTCATCATTATTCAGGATTGTTTATATTTAAGAATCCCTTGGGGGAATTATTTAATCTATCTACCTTAAAAATATTTTTTATAATCCTATGTTTTTTTTATAAATTTTAATTTTTCCTTTCATTTTTCTCTCGTTAAGTACTAAAGGTATCAAAATAATGTTTTAAAGGAAAACCGTCTTTGTTTTTCTACTCGACTAGGAATCATTTTCTTCTATGTCTATATTTTCCTTAAAATTTTATAAAAATATTTTTAATATTATATAATGATCAATTAAATACGTTTTTACCCATGTTTTAGTTTTTAAAAAATGGTTTAAAATGAATCATATTGTAATTTTCTGAATAAGTTACTTTTGAATTTTTAATGAAAATGTGAAAGGAATATATGTTTTAATATACACAAAATGAACAGAATTTTCCACTATAATGATCACCCATAGTCTTGAATATTGATTTACATGTTTAAAAGGATATTTTCAATGTAATATTTTTTCTTTTACAATAAATTTTTTTTCTTTAATAATTGGAAAATCGTTATATTTTAAATAATTGAATTCAAAGTGAAATGATTATTTTCTTCAAGAAATTTTCCAATGGTATTTTCAAATATTTTTAATCTAAGTCAATATCCTTTATTGAATATTATTATTTATTGAGGAAATAAACTAATGGTAAATCCATCATATTTATTTGAATGGTTTTTGGTCAGTATGAATCAGGAAAATACTGACATTTCTTTTGTTAGTTCTACCAATACAGACAGTTATTCATTTTTAAGGCATGTTAATTCAGTTGTATTGTTTATTCATATGATGAATTCATTGTAGTTATTATTTTATTGGTGGGGATTAAAATTAAAAATATCCTTGATGCATCGATAGGTTTCCTAAGACAAAATAGGTTGCGTATTTGGCCAAGGCCTTACGCATTTATATAGATATATTGGCCCAAGGCCTCAATGGTAAGTTTAAGATATCCAGAATTATGAATTATATCATTATAAAATCAATTATTTTTTCCATGTGACTATTTTAATATTTATCATATCCATTGATAGGATTGAAGCTCACAAGATTATTTATATGGAATTATCTAATCTTCATTTATTCATTCCATATTATTTCAGCCTTATTTATTCCATGTTAGCTTCTGCCCAAATATAATTTTTATTTTACCTTAGCTTTTAGTAAGTGTTCTATAAATTATTTTCAAGGATATATCATATATAATAATGATATTATCAAAGAAAATATCATTTTGAAAATTATGTGGTCAAATGTAATTTGGAATTCAATTATATTTCTAGTTTACCAAGAGTATTAATCTATTTGTTCCTTTGGGATCTAATTTCTTATATCTAGTACCAATGTAATAAAGTAATCTTCGGCTTTGAGCTACTAGATTTTGGGTCATTATATTTCATATTAGATAACTTTTACTAGAATATTTGGAAACTAGATTTAGGAAAACATATATTGGGAAAGATAACCATATTACTAACATTGAGGATAAGTTTAAGTGTAGGAAAATATCCTAAAGTTTTGGTATGGTAAAGAATATGTGGTTTTCCTATAAATACATCCATTTATAGATACTATGAGTGGATGTGGTTTTGTAATAGACTCATCTTAGGGTAATAACCTTGAAAAGAGTTTCTCAAGTATATCTTGACCATTATTCTGGTTTATAGTGAGTGTGTACTAATTGTGAACATGTGTTGACACTCCCGATGGATATGCTTTAGTTAATTAAAATTTTATTTAAAAAATATTATGAAAGGTTTGAAAATATTTTTATGAATTAAGAATATTACCAAATAATCCAACATTATGATTAAAATATAATTTATGCATATATTTTCAATTTATGTAACTTTTTACTTTATTTTTAAAATTATACATTATGATTTTTAATTTTATTATCTAATAAAGTGTATTACATTTTTTGAAAATGGTTCTTATTTTAAGTAAAGGAAAATGTTTCAACATGCATAATCAAAGTACGTATTTCCCTCATGAACAAGTAAATATGAATTATGTTGGAGCTGAGAAGATTATGGAAATATTTAGAGAGTTGTATCAGTTTATAACCAATAATATTTCTTGTATGGAACAATATATTACCTAACAACATTATTTTGTTATGTTTTATAGATTTTTGTGGTAGATTCCTTCATTATTTAATGGAACTAAAAATTCATTGACAGCAAAACAGTGGATCAAGTCCATGGAAAAGATATTTCTAGCCTTCAGAAGTAATGAAAGAGATAAGGTTATTCTCGTAGTGTGTTATTTAAATGAATATTTTGACTAATGATTGTAATTAATTAAAAATAAAATAGATGAATATGAGATATAGATAATGGATTGGAATATTTTTAAGGAGATATTATTTGAAAAATACTTCCCTCATGAGCCTCAAGTTGATATAAAAAAGAAATTCAACAATTTAAGACAAAAGGAAGAGGGAAAAGTTTTTGAGTATGAGGTAAACTTTACAAGATTAGAAAGGAATTATATAGACTACATACATAATCCAGAAAGTAATAAGTACCTTTTATTTGATGTGATTTATGAAAGCCATCAAAGGTAACTAGTCTCTCAAATGTTATCCTCGTGTGAGGATATGGTATCAAGTGCCATCATGGTGTAGAAATAATTCTCTAAGTCATATATTTTTTAAGGAAATAAATAGAATAATAGGAATACTAGTCACCAAGAAAAATTAAATTAGGTGAAGGTAAAGAAGGTAAGGATAAAACTTCCTACATATGATAATTGTCGAAAGAAACAATCTGGTACAAGCTTAGAGAGAAAGGGATTTTTCCTCAAGTACAGAAAGAAAGGTCATCAAGCATGTGAGTGTAAAGGAAATAAAGAAACTTTCAATTCACAATGTTTTAAATATAAGGATATTGGGAACTATGAAAACAAATTCCCCAAGCATCAAGATAATTCACCTCAGAAAAGGATAAGGGAGCATCGTGAAACCCTTAAGTTGCGATGATAGGCACCTTTATCGTAAGGTCGTTATTTATTTAATTCTTGATATTCACACAATTTTATATTTTTAATGGATATTGAATCATCCCTTAACACTCTGAAGAAATAGTTATAAATTAAGACACCTTTTAGGAATTTGGTTATCATGTGATTTTTGTTAAGATGAATCTTTTTTGAAAACATGGTTGTTATACTTGTGTTTATATTAAAAATATTCCTGATTAATGGGGCTTATTTTAGTTTTTAGGATTTATGAATTATTATATGATTCATAAGATAATATAGGAAAAGGATCTTGAAATATAAAAAAATCTTTTACCTTCATTTTGGATGAATTGATGGTTTTTTAACCCCTCACCAACTTTTGGTTTTGTGGACATTAACACTATCTTATACATGTTTTATATCATTCTTTATTAGCACTTATACATCAGTTTTATCCTAAATATATATATATATATATATTAACTTACCTCATTTTTTCTCCCTATATAGGAACATGATTATGTGTTATTTTAGGTAATTTTTTTGTTTCTTACTTCCCCTTTTCAAAATATGTTTTATTATCCCTATGTAAGTTGTGGGTTTCAAAAAACTTTGAACCTTTGGTGAATGAGATAAAATTGAGAGGGACAAATTTATTTAAGGGGGTATAATGTAACACCCTAATATTTTATTCCATGTATCTCTTTAAATAAATTTAATTTATTTAATATCTTGTGTCATACGCAGCACCGAGTTTTAAAAAACAGTGATTTGCTATTAAAATATTATTACTCAAATTTGACCTAAAAACCATCCCTTAAAACTGTTGGTATAAATAATAATAAACAAAATTTTAAGATTATGTATAAATATTTTACATAAATATAATATATTTATAAATAAGTACTCAATTTTAAGTAAAATCATTTTTATGCTTCAAAAATGGATTTTATTGCCTTTTGTGAGAAAATATTTTAATTTATACCAACTTTATAAATTTTATTTTATAAAAAGGATATAATTTATGAAATAATCATATATAAATTATCTTAGGGTGAAATTTTAGTATTTTTCTTAAAAGAAAAATATTTCATATAGTAGTGAAAAATACCGATTTTTGTAAAACTGTCATTTATTTTAATTAAAAAGGAACCATAATGCTTTGAATTTAATACTGAATAACATAAGACTATTTTATTTATAAATAATATAATTAATTACATTTTAATCTTCAATATGAATTATTTTGGTATAAGTTAATTTTTGGACCTAAAAACGCTTTTTTCTAAAAAAATGTTTTTCATTATGTTTTGTGTTTTTATTTTAAATTAAATTATATCAGCTCTAGGAATTGAATTTTATAAAATAGATTTAATATTTTTATTCATAATAATTAAAATATTTTAATAGTTTTAAATTAACTTTTCATCATTATGAATCGTAAATATAGTAAATATTTTTCACCTAGGTAAAAGAGGTAAAATTAGGATAAACCATAGGGTAAAATATTAAAATATATCTAAAAATAAATTTATACTATTAAATTAGTGTTTTTAAAAAAAATATTGTTATTAATGAGATAAATAATTTATTTTAAATATTTATTTTTAATTTTAGAACTCATTCTTGACTTTTATGAAAGATAAGTTATATTTTATTCAAATTAAAAACTATTTTTGTGTATTTGCATTTAATAAAATGGTTGGAAGATGAAATTATATTTTGGTTTGATCCCAAAAAAATTTGGAAGCCTGGTTATTACTTTATTTATAGGTAAAATGATTTTTACTCTAAAATGATTCATTTTCCTAAAAACTATTTTTCATAAATTTTGTGTTATTATATTAAAAGTAATTTCTACCACCTGTAGAAATTAAATATGATAAAATTTATTTATAATTTATAATTATAATATTAAAATTTTATTATAATTACCTTTTTATTTTGGTTTATATAGTTACGTTATCATGGTAAAATGTTAGGTTATCCGGATTAAGGTTAAAACTGTTTTAAAGTGGTTTAACTAGAATATAGGGATTAAAATGTATCCAAAACATGCTCAAATTTGAATTTTTGAGTCTATTTAAACCATATAATATCTTATATTCTACTTTAGGGAGCCTTAGTTCCACCTGACATGATTATGAGATGTATATATTTATATTGTTTAATAATTTAAGTAATTCCAAGTGTGTAATTTCCCTTCCCAAAAAACTTATACCACCTATCCTATCTTGTCCACACTTACTAAGACTTATATATTTGTGAATACCTACCATAATACCTTAATATTTTCCTTCCCCACTTCCTTTATCTTAGGTTATTACCAAAAATTTATCCATTCAAGGATTAAGGTATAAACCAAAAGTGGTTTCTCAGTGAAGAGGTATAAATATTAAACGATCATTTTCAATTTTATTTCTTCTACGACCTCCTATAAATCCATGGTATCTATACTAAAATAATGGTTTTTTATATTAAATATACTGAATTTTTATTATAATGATGAAACTGTTACTATCGGGGCACGCATGAAAAGATGATGGGTTGGGGATTTAAAATTTTTCATCACAGGAGCGATGAAGTTTCATCGTCACCTTTGATCTAAACCCCGATAAAGGTCTTAGTATCTTCCATGAATTATTTCAAAAAAAATAAACTAATGAGTTCCTTTTTTATTATCTGGTATGTTTGACTCTAACTCTTCACTGGTGCTAATTTCTTCAAGGGTCTAATACCAAACCCCTCTAGATTATCCATACATGCTTTGATTGTTCACACGAACACTGATCATTATATTCTGGGTGTTAATGATAACTTTTGATGAAATATTTGGTGTCAAAATGATCCTTGTGATCTAATCCCTTCAATACATGAAGGAAATCAAAGATAAAATATTTTGGATGGTATGTTTCTCTCTCTTGGATGTGAGAAGGATGAGAGAGGAGCTATCAAATTCATAAATATGAATAGTACCTAGGAAATGAGATTCCTCCTACTTATATTGCGGAGCATGCACACCCAAAAAGGGTTCCCCAAAACCCATATGTATAACTCCCACTAAAAAAGCTATAAATGACACGTTATAAATGAGTGAAATGAATCACAATTTCATTTAGTTTTTTTATCATAGTCTTGTAAATTATAATAAATATAATACAAGATAAAACTGAGTCATTAACAGAACATAGTAATTCCTACAAATATCAAATAATTTTTTTTTCATATAATATTTTTCTTTTTATTCACTTAATACCTTTTAAATAATTTTATTTAATAAATTCAACCCAGTTAATCTATACACGAATAATATTAAATTTATTTATTCTACAGTGATCATTTAATCTTGTACATGTCTTGGATCCCCTTATTGAGGCCCAACATGTCCTATAATCCTATTCATCATAATAGGGAATAATTTTCAATTCACTATTGTGTGTGGACCTATGGGACCTTATCTTGATAGGAAAAAATACCATTTGCACACCAAGAGTGGAGTTTAGAGACACATCAAGGCTCCGTAGGAGATAAGGAATAGTCATAGAAACAAAAACCTTTCTTATGAACAGTATCCATGTAATATTATATATTTTCATCAAGATACATCATAAATATATATCCACCACTTATGTTATCATCCATAATTTATTTATTATTCATTGATCTAATTGGATATATTTACCTTCCTCTACCATGGACTTGAATTTAAATAATATACTACCATCCTGGTCAATTAGGCCTGAGATATCACTTCATAAACTCAAAATTAATATATATATATATATATATATATTAATCATTCAAAAAATGTTATACCACCAAAAATAAAAATAACACAAGATACCTCTCCATGAATTTAACGTCATGGTTTTTTTACTTGCTTCAAGTACATGATCAAATTTTACAAATTGATAATAATCTCAAGTCAAGAGACCAACACACATTTTTGTAGATAAGAACAACAAATTAAACCTGAAACATGTGTTTTTCCTATTATAAATTCTACCCTCTTGATCTCATCTACTTGAGATCACTAAATACGAACTTCATGAGAAGAAGCCTCAATGCTTATAATCCCCCAACACCTCATGGTCGCACATCACCTATGTCATATCGGTGTGATGTATCTAGACTATAGGAAATATGTTTAATATTACTATCATATTATCTATAGGTTCACATTATATCATTGGAACTACTATAACGTTTTGATATGACATGAAATATAAGGGTACTACCATAAATATAATGTAAGTAGAAGTATTAACATTGTTAAAGTAAGATAAAAAATATATATATAAAACTGTACACATGTAATGGTAATAAAAGTAAATATATTAGTTGGTTTTAGGGAACCCACTTATAATTGGAACAATATTTATCCACCTTCTTTCCATTTTATGAAAAGAAAAATAAATATTGCTCATAAGTACATATGGCCTATCATCTCTATGTAGCAGGGTAATTTGTTTTTCATCACCACTTTAATTGGATGGTTATAATGATGGATTTATTAAATATATATTTTATTTATGATATTATTATATTTATATAGGTTTGAATTATTATTTACCTTTCTTTCATTTCATCTTCTAAAAATTTAAAATAGTGTTCATGCATACGTACGACCTACTGTCTCCATGAATGGTGTAATTTATTTTTCTCTCTCTAACTTTTAGGGATGAATTTAGATGTATATACATATATATATTAAATTTATATTACATTTATATCATGATCAAGTTCTATAGATTATTTAATCATTATCATAGTACAAGGACAAAAACCACTGAACCAAAACGTAGATGAAAAAAGAAGAAGATGTCACTTAAAATGGTGATTTTAATAAAGTGTTGTTAATAAATGGGTAATAAAAGGTTATAAGTAAATCATATATGGTATGATATATATTATTATGATTCTATAATAGATTTATAATAAGTCAATATTCATTATATAGGTGTTTTAAACATATATAAAGGAAGTTTGACCAAAGGTAAGGGTTTATTTCACAATCTTATCATTATTCGGGATTATTTATATTTAAGTATACGCTGGGGAATTATTTAATCTTTATATATTAAACCCAATGTATTGTATCCTCCCATGGTTATTTTTGGGAATTATAAATTTTCATTTCATTTTCCTCTCTTTAAGTACTCAATATAATGAATTGTTTTAAGTAAAACTGACTTTATTATACTCATTCAGGAATCATTTTCTTCCATGTCCATATTTTCCCTAATATTTTTTTAAAAAAAATTAATATTATTTAATGATTTATTAAAGGAATGTTTACATATTTTTTTAATTCTAACCAAATATTCTAAAATAATTCTTCTTGTCATTTTTGGAACAAGTTATTTTTTATTTTTTACTGAAAATGTGAAAGGAATATTTATTGTAACATACATAGTATGAATGGAGTTTCTCACCTTTACAAACAGATAATTCCTTGAAGATTTATTTAATAATTTCAAATTTTCTTTTCAAATAAAATTTTTTCCTTAATATTTGGGAAATTTAAAAATTTTAAATAATTGATTTCAAAGTGAAAAGTGTATTTTCAACAAGATATTTTTTTGGAGATCTTTTTAAAGTATTTCCATCAATATAAACACCCTTTTTTTAATCTTATAATTTACTGAGGATGAAATATAATGATACCATCCACTATATTTATTTGGATGATTTATGATCATTGTGACTTGGTAAATTCTTTACATTTCATATTCTTGTTCTTCCAATACGGATAGTTAATGATTTTTATGGCTGGTTGATTAAGTTGTATTGTTTATTCATATGATGAATTCATTGGACTTATTAATTTATGGTTGGGTATAATAATTACATAGTTCCTAAATTATTTGGTAGGTCTCATGATACAAAATAAGTTGGTTATTTGGTTGAGTCCTTACCCATTTGTGTATATGTCTTAGTACAAGGCCTCGACAAAAAAATTAAGATGTCTAACATTATGCATTACATCATTATGAAATTAGTTATTGATGTCCATGTGATTATTTTAATAGTTATTATATCCATGGATGTGTTTTAAGATCATGTTACTATTTAAATATAATTGTTTTTTCATCATTTATTCCTAAAATATTATTCATGTCTTATTTATTTCATGACATCTTTCAGTATACGTATACCCTTACTGAGGACCAGAGCTCACCCATTTCTTAAGTTTATTTTACCCAGGACACTAGGAAGAATTATATATATGATATTTGAGGATATTTTATAGATAATAATGATATAATAAAATAAAATATCATTTTTTAATTTATGTTTTATAATGTAATTAGGGATTCAAGAATAAATATAGTTTACCAGGACTACTAATATATTTATTCCTTTGGTATGTGATCTCTTGTATCTAGAACCGATTTAACAATGTAACCTCTAGATCTTGGATACCAGAGTTGGTTATTTACATATTCATACTATCCTATGACTATGAACTTTGATGGGTATGGGGAAGCATGAATCAGGGATAACCTGGGACTTCTTGGGCCATGGGGAACCTTCTAGGGTGTTTCTTGGGCCTTTAGTTACTCCCCCCCAGTCACTGCGTCAATCACCTAACTAGCTAGATCATGGTCATTTTTCAATATGACTCTTTTTTTATGGCTTATTTGTCCATCAATTACTAGTTTCATGTTTCAATTTTTCAAATCCTGTGAATCAGAACTAGAACTGCATATATAGTCGAAAATAAAATATATAATGAGAGAATCATTATTATCATACCAAATAAAATCATAAATTAATCATGAACTCCCTAATATCATGTTCAAAATATAGAAACTTCCAAATTATGTGTATAGTGCTATAGATACTTAAATCTTGAATGGTATGTGCTAGATTTAAAAATTAATTCAAATACAAATTCCTAAATCCAAAGAGTGGGATCTATGAACTTATTTTATAATTAAATATTAAAAACATATAATTGTACTACATAATTATCATTTGATTCAATTATCACCGAATATTATTGTCTTTTTTCTTAATAATCTAAACTTAGATCCATATGGTGATATCTAAACATTCTCTATGAATCTAGGGATTTCAATTTTCGATTATTTGTGTGTTATTATGAAGAACTAAGATCACTCCAACAACCCTATATCAATTGAATTTTTTTTTTCTAAATATCTCTAAATCTTGAGAAAAATGTGAGAAACATGTATTTCTATCTTAAACACAAAATAGGATTATATAAGGTAACTATGATCAACATATCATAATAGAATAACATATCTAAGGTTATAAAATTAAGAAAATACATGTATTTTCCTACTCTTTTGTCAATTTAAAAATGGAACCCCACACTATTAATAATTATTAAATTTATCATTAAATAATAGCATCAATTATTTTACTTCTAAATGAATAATTTCGGTGATAATTGATATTTATTTAATTTATAACTTTTTAAATAATTTATTATTTAAGTGATATAATTAACTAAATTCCATTTAATAATTAATCCAACTAAACATTAACTTGAACCATTAACTCAATTCAAGAAACCTCTCAATAAATAATTATCTAATTGTTTTTTTTAAATTAAAAAATTATAAATACACACAGATATATATATATATGTATGTATATGATAAATAAAAATCCAACTCCCTTAATTCTTAATCAAGATTAACCTTAGATTGATTTATGTTCAACATAAATTTAATATACATTGATCCTTAAATTAAGATTGATTCTATTATAATAAATCAAATTTAACTAAATTAGATGATCTACTGAATAGTCATAGTGTATGGCCACCTAGGACTATTTCCGAATGGAAATCAGTCCAATTAACCAACCATGAGTGATATATATATACACATCACATCCCCAATAAATAAAGTGAAAATTCATCGAAACAATAATATTCCTATGGATACTGAAAATGTAATACAATCCTTTTTACTTATAAAATATTATCAAGAAATATAAATACATTTATCATCAACCATTAATTTTTAATCTATCTTTATTTGACTTAATAATATAAAACCATGGCCATAGATTTATCCCAAGAACTTTTATCTCAATGAAAAGGAATGAGATTCCTTTTTATATAACCTTGAAGGGAAAAATATGTTAATAATTATTCAATTATCATCATGAAACGTATGACATGTCTAATTAAAGTTACTTCACTAAGATATGCATCTATGTGTGTAATCCATAATACACTTTAATAATGATATTAAGTATAAGGTCCACTGCAAATTCTCACAGATAATAATTTTTTATAACACATAGTATATGGAATCCCTACTCTCATGTATCTTCTTATAGTATCTGACCTCTTAGATATCACCAAGTACAAACTTTAAGAGAGGAAGTCTTAATGATTATGGACCCTCAACACCTTGTATTTGGAAAATTTTTGTGACCTCGTAGATTGAGGTATATAGAGCATCGAACATAACTCTAAGAATATTTTCAAGAAATTATAATGTTATCACTATAATGGGGACTACAATAACCTATCTATGTGGTTAATATTATATGTAAATTCTTATATATGGCATGCAGAATTGAAAATAATATGTAGTAAGAATAATATATACAACTATATACATGTTGTTCTGATAAAAATTATATTATTAGAAAAGTATGATGTAACATAAATATATCTAACTAAACATTCCAAATAGAGTTCTAGATATATTTTGGTTAGGTTTGATGTGAATGGACATGGTGTACACTTAATCCAATTTTGGAGTCACTAGATGATGAATACATAAAATATTTCAATCTATTAGAGAGATTATAAATTCCATCAACAACAATAGTTTTCCCATCTTTGATGGAAGATGATTTCAATTATATAAATTGAGTATGGTTCCATATATTTTGTCTCTAGTATTTAATTTATGTAAAATAATTAATAATGTTATATATATTCTAAAATATAGGATTAAATTTACTTTATTATGAAGGAATAATATTGAATTTTATGGTATATAGCACAATATCCTTCTCTCGCATCTCATTGGGAAATAATTGATATTGGTTATGGGCTCAAAATAGAGAATAATGTTAAGAACAATTTCCATGATATCCTTAAAGGAGATAATAATGTTAAGGATTTATGATTACAAACATGTAATGCTCAATTTTAATATATTTATATTTCATAAGATGAATCGGTGGATGACTTCTTCATTTGGGTTAATAAAATTTTTATATTTTTTCAAAGTTATAGAGAAGTTTTTGATGATTTAACGATGGTAAATAAGTTCAAGAGAATTATACAAGGAAGGTTAAGTGTAAAAAACTTTTCTTCATAAGATCAATACTTGAATGAGTTTACCATTTGTAATCTCAAAAACATCTTGATATTCTATAAGGTGAAGAGGGTCCCATCATTAAATAAAAAATGAAAATCCAAAAAGGACATCACTTTCTAAACTTGAAAACCTTTGAAGAATGTTGAATCTAAAATGTATCAGGAGGAGTAATCACAAGTAAAATAATATTCCATCAATTTTAATGAGTTTACATTTATATTTTATAAAGGAATGCATTTATTAAAATTCAATTATAAAGGAAAACTACCTTTTTATGTTCTTATTTGATGAAAATTTTGTATATTTTACAGCTAGTTATCTCAAGAAGGATCAATTATAAATAATTTTAAACTTTATCTAAGTCGAATAAAATTATAAAAATTAAAGGAAAATGAATATTATTGAAATAAAAGTAATTTTCACTTTAAACATGAAATAAAATATTGTTATTAACAAATAAAAAAAGAGGAATGGGAATTAAGGAACTCAAGATTTTATTTTTAAATTAAAATATTCTAATGATTCCTTTAGTGAATAAGAAATTATTAGTAAAGAGGAAATAAACAATGACGAGACACAAAAAGAGTTTTAATTAAGGTTTGATATCTTGGTTTTTTTTAATAAAACAAAAATATTGAAATACAAAATAAAGCATTGAAGAATGAGAGTGAATCACTAAATAAATATATTAATGTATCAAGTGTAAATAATATTACGGACATGAATATGGATTTTATTAGAAATTTATCTCAAAGCGATCCTGGAAGGTAGATTAAATAAATTTTATATTACTACAATGAATTTTATTAATATAGACAAAGAGGAGAGAACAATTGAGTTTAATTTAGTATAAGCTAAAAATATATGGAACACTTCTTGGTATGAGTTTCAAAATCCCATAAAGCATGTTAAAGAATCTTACAAATAAGTAGTGATGGTTGTTAATTCTACTAATAAACTTAAAAATTATTAATGATCCGATGAATGGTTATATTTAACTATAAATTTTGTAATAAAATAAGTGTTAATTATGATAACAATGTAAAAAAGTAAATAATTCACTAAATATGGAAAATAAATCCATTTCCATATCTAAATATTTTTTTAAAATTCCAAAAGTAGTGATATGTGGAAGAAAATAGAGGTTTAGCCTAAAATTAAGAGAAAAACCATGGTTAGTGAGGGAATTAATAAGTATAAATAAGTCGAGATAAATTAATGTCCATCAAATTTGAAGAAAACACATGAGTATATTTTTTGGAATACTTATTTAAAATAAGAAAATTTTGGATTTATGGAATATGTTAGTGTCATAAAGTGTATAAAACCATTACAGGTATACTAGAAAAATATGTTACTATATAAATAAAAAAAGAGGTTTTGAATCATGGGTGGGACAATTTGAAGACAAGAGTTTCCAAATGAGACAATATCCATGAAATAAGTTCAATTTGAAAATTTCTTTTTATACTCTTATGGAAACTTGTGGTAAGTGTGATCAACCCGGAAACACCTCGAATAAGTGTCTAAATCTACTTTCAATGTAACTAAATAATAATGAAAAATAAAAATTATCAAGAATATGAGTAACCAAGATAAATATTTGGTGGTTGAGGTCTCTTACAAATCCTTAAAAGTAGGAAAATAATATACCTTATATATATTTTTTCTCAAAACACATGATTGGAAATAAATATCTCTTAGAAGATATATAAAGGTATGAATTGTTAATTTTTGAAATAATGGATTGCTAAATGTGAAAGGTGTTGGAAACATAAAAATTTTCTAGAATATTTTTGAGTGAAATGATATTATATTTTTCAATGGTTTTAGGCATGATCTATTGAGTTTTTATTGTCATTTTTACAATGGGAATGAGGTGATTTTCTAGAAAAAAAACATCTGTCGTTGGGAGTATAAAGGATAGAAAAATCATCATTTAGGGATTGTGAACAAGTGAAACATTATTCTAGATTTAAAATTGGTATAATAAAGTTTTCAATTCTTTAAGTTTTAGACTTTTTGGAAACAAAAGTAAAGAATTATGTATTATATTTTTCATTATTTTCCATGATATTTTAACACATTAATTGAGATTCCCCATACTCACACTCTTAGGTCTGGTGTTAAAAACACTTTCTTTACACATATTCCTTGATTCCAATTTTGGTGAACTAAGCTAAACATATCTTAATTTATATAATTTCTATAAGTTTAAAATTAAATCTCATAAATAATTTCATAGTCTCCAAACCCAAATATTTAGTATCTTTGGAGATTGGCTATATAAAAATTTTATTTCACTTATTTGTGAACATTTATCCATAATCGCATGACAATAAAATCCCTTCTATACATATCATATGTTATAATTATCTTCATAACCTAATTAATAGAATAAATAGGTTGGGTTGACATCACATGCCTAGTAATGGAAAAACTTATATACATAACATCAAGGGTCAAATAATAATCATCTAAGAAAACATGAGCATTGAAGAAATATCTTATTAAAATAACATGTAAAAATAATATTTTTCCATAATTAATAATAAAATTCCATGCAATCTCAAATGATAAAACATATACCATGGCATAATAATTACTATTCATGAGACAATAGTCATGAGTAATGTAGCATAAAATATGCATATGGAATAACATATAAATTTAGCAGAAGAATAAGTATATAAAATTATAACATTATGATCAATGATATCAAAAATTATTTCATTACACGATATTATGAATAATGCTACCCAAAATAATATACACACACAAAACTTGTGAAAAAATAAATTTGTAATCGTGTCCATACAAAAAACTTATTCACAAAGCTATCTATAATGATGTTCACGCAATAAACATGTGAAAAAAGCAACTTGTAATCTTTTCCATGTAAAAACATCATTGTGTCATGAGATATAAAACTTTAACCAATGAATTTATGGCCTATATAGGAATCCACGCATATTATAATGATAATCCATAAACATTTATACCATAAAAATTTCACCATATATAATTTCATGAATAACACATGTAATAAAAATGGTTTTTATAACATTTATGAATGGTATCACATAAAATAATCTAGAGAGTAATATTGATTGATACCCAAAATTAAATCAGCCAAATAAAGTATTTAAAAAATTAATTAAGAGGGTTTTTTGGATTTAAAGAATAAAATGAAAGAAAATTCATTAAAATAGATATCATAAAACATTTTTCACATTATCATAACAAGTCAACATTATGGGTTACTTTCAAAAGTTACATTAGAGAATTTGACATGACTTTTTTTTAAACACTATTTTGATAACACTATCAATAATATAGCCTTGAAAATAACATAATTTTTTTCTATAGGAAATATACTGTAGAAGATAAAACATACGATCATGAAGGTAAAACCTTTTAATATTTTAAAATACCTTTTTGTGAGCCACATCATAAAAAGGATAATAAAACATTATTTTGAAAAGTGTTAGAGATAAATAATAATATTACATGATATAATATATATTTGGGTTTTAAAATAAGAAATAAAAACTTTTATAAACATAAATAATATAGATATAGTGGTGAAATGATCTTTAAAGAGACCACACACTCTACACTTTACCAAATATTAGGATGTTTTACTATATTTAGTCTTATACCTATGGTTTTAACTAATTTACTCTGGTCCTAACCTCAAAAAATAACTAAACTAATCTCTAAAAATAACTAAACCCCTGTCTGATACCAACTAAGATGTCCTGGACCCGCACTCTCGGGTCCAGTTCTAAAAACAATTTCTTTATGTATAGGATTTGATTCTAATTGAGGTGTATCAAGATAAACATATATTTATTTATATAATTTCCATAAGTTAAACATTAAATCTCAAAAATAATCTCATATTCTCGAAACCCAATGGTTTAGTGTCTTTGGATATTTTCTAGAAAAATATCTTATTTAAAAAATTTGTAAACATTTATTCATAATCGCACTATACTAGACTTTATTCTTGAAATATCATATTATTTACTCATATTTATAACCTAGGTAATTTGATAACATAATAATGAGTGGTCTCAAATTATAATTAAGGTAATAACATATCAATATGTCATCAATGGATAGATCATAAGCATATGATAAAACATTTTCATGGGAGAAATATATTATTAAAAGAACATTTAACAATAAGAGTTGTCCATAAGGCATAATAAAAGGATGTGTAATATCAAATGATAAAACATATACCATTTAATAATAGTGTTAATTCATGATATAGTATTCATGAGTGACGGAGTATAACATATTCATATGACATAACATAGAAATTTTGAATAAGCATAAGCATAATAAATCATAACATTGTGAGAAAGGGTATCAACAATTATTTACATGAACAATATTATGAGAAAAGATACCAAAAATCATGTACACACAATTTTTTTTTAAAAAATATATCTTAAATAATTTTCACATAAAAAACATTTTAAAAAATATATCTATAATCATGCCCATACAACAAACTTGTAAACAAAGGTATATTCAATCATGTATTCACAACAACACAATTATCTCATGAGATATAAAACATTAAAAAAATCAGATGGATATATATAACCCCACCCATTTCATAATTATAATACTTATTCACGTGTTCTAAAAAACAATTCATCACATATCATATCATGAAGAACTCATGGAATGAAAATGGGTTTTGTAAAAAAATTTATTGGTATCACATAAAATAAACTCAAGAGTTAGATCAGTTGATACCCAAAGTCCAATCACCAAAATGCATTATTCCAAAAGGTAACATAGAGGTTTAATTATGAAAAATTACTCAAAATTAGATGGTTATATTTGAGATAAATAGGAAAATAGAAGTGGAATCATAAAAATAGATTTCATAAAATATTTTTGACATTATTATAAAAAGTGAAAATTATGGGTCACCTTCAAAAGATTATTTTGAGAAGTTGCAATGAAATTTTTTTCACAAAATATTTTTACTTGAATATAAATAACGTATCCTTGAAAAATAAATAATTTTTTTCCATAGTAAATATAGAGTGGAAGATAAAACATATGATGGTGAAAGGGAAAACCTTTCATGTTTTAAAAACCTTTATTAAAACCCACATCATAAAAAGGATTGTAAAATATTATTTTATAAATAATTAAAGATAAATAATAATATCACATTATAAATTGAATACTTTGGTTTCAAAATAATAAAAAAACTTTTTTTAATTAAATAATATGGATATATATGGAATATAGTCTTTAAAGAGGGTGACAATTATTCTTAATAATGTTATACTTTTATGGGAAAGAAATTCCTCAAGGAAGATGATTGTATTGAAAATTTAGTTTTCCCCAGAATTATAAAATTAAATATCATATTTAATTTTAAATTAACTAAATATAGGAATCATAAAATAATTTAGTTCAAGAAATAATATAAGAACTCAAAGAATTAAAATTTCAGTTATCAAAATCCCCTAAGACTTTGGTAACATTTAAATATTTACCATTCAAAAGAGTAGAATTTAACTAAAAAATTAAATAAAATAAATAAATATATAATAATTATATAAATTTTAAAATATTTATTATATTCATAATGTATGTTTATAACAACAAACATGTCTTGTGGAAGGAAATTTTGAGACGTGAAACCCTTACGGCTTTCATAACATTTAAATTATAATAAATTGAGGTAAACGAGATGATATATCCTTGTTAAAAACATTAAATAAATGAATTATGTTTTAGAATATTTTTATGAGGTATTATATGCATCATATAAAAAAATAAGGTGGTGAATATATAACATATCTCAATGACTGAAAATTGAGATGAGAAAAACTCTTACCTTTTTACTCCCAAATTCCACAAAATCTATTTGAAATATTGTATAATAAAAATAAAAATATTAATATAATATTTAATAAACTAATTCATATATATTATCTTTTTTATTTAATTATAATCATTCATTACACATTAATTTTCTAGTAAATGTTTATATTCATTGTTGGATGTTAGTGATTTCGATAGTTTTGCATATGTTTTATAATAGAGAAATTGAAAACCATTATTTTGTAATAATGTAATAGTTAAAATATTATAAAATATATTTAAGTAATTTTTTTCAATTATTTATGCATCACCTTGTTTATTAGATTAAAACTATGATAATGGTTTTCTAAAATGGGATCCATGAAAATCCGGTTTCAAGTAGTTTGTTGATATTATTTAATTGACTAATATTGATAATTGATTTTTGTAAAATAACCTAAGAAACATATTAATTACATATATTAATATTTAATATATTATATTTTCATCAAATAAATTTCTATAGCTATGCAAGTAATGAGGTGATAAAAATGAAACATGTCGTCCAGGGAAGTGGTAGTCTGCATGTACGCACGAGCGATGTGTTCATTTTATAATGAATAAGAGGAGATGAAGGTAAATAAATATATATATATATATATCTTTTAAATATTAATTATTTCATAAATATCATATTTATTCATTAAATACATTATTATAACCATCCATCTGAGGCAGCGATGAAAAATAATATGTCATTCATGGATGTGGTAGTCTGCACGTACGCGGGAGCAATGTTTTCATTTTTTTGAACGTTTGAGATTAATGTAGAAAGTGATTATTACATAAACATAATAACATATAGTTATTATTATTATAATAATTTATTTATTTCATCTTGCATATAATACATTTTAAGGAGGCATAATAAAAATAAAGGAATATAAATGAAAAAGGAGTGATTAGAAATGTTTACCATACTCCTTAGAAAAAATCATTTGAGAATTGGATTGAGACTTTAAAGGGTGTATTTTTATCATATAATCTCATTTAGGATCTATATATGAGTTTTTAGGAGTACTTTTTGTATATTTTTGTTAAACCTATATGATTTATATGGGTGGAGAAGTAGGGTAATGAAGGGATCTTTTTATAAGTGAGAGGAGTGGTTGGTTTTTCATAATAGTTGTACTACTCAAGTAAAGTGACTCCAAAAGTATAAAATAATGGATAGGGGTAATTATTTGTTGAAACAACCCTCAAAAACACATTTGGAGGCATTTATTTAACATTTTTTAGTTCTTTTACACTTTGATTTAACCCTTTTACCATTTGTTTTCTTTTACCATAGTAACTAATTTTTACCTACATAATTTGTTTTGATGCCTAAATATAAGATGGAACTTATTATATAATTTTAAACATATTATTGAAAATATAAATTAATTTTATTAAATACAATTTCTAAACATGATGAAAAATAATTCTAAAATAATAAATGTATAACGCATTAAAAATAGTTTTTTAGAAAAATATAAATTATGTTTTAAAATGTCAAATATAGTTTTGTAAATTAAACTTAAGATTTTTTAAATGCATAATTTTAATTATAGAAGAAATATTTAATCAATAAAAGGTTTAATAAATTTTATATTATGATTACATCTTAATGATGTCATAAAAGTCATGATATTTGTAAAAATAGTATTTTGTGTTGTTTACCTAAAAGTCAACTTTCTAGAAAAATCTCAATAGTTCCCATTGATCTAATTTTTATACGATGAAGAAAAAATGATTTCATTTTTTAATTTAAATTCTAAAATTTAATAAGTTCTCGATTAATTGGAAACATAAAATATAATGAAAAACTATTTTTATAAGAAAATATCGTTTTAAAACCTGAAGTGTCCTTAATATTATTTCATATCAATTATCAATTAACTAAGAATTAATGTATTTGTTTGTTCATTGAAACTTTTTATTAAAATAATCATTTAAATTTTTTTATATTTTTAATATATAAATACACAATATACATAAAAAATTAATTCTTTAAAAAGTAGTCATTTATAATACTAAATAGTTTTAGTAAAATATCATTAAACATAATTAGTTATCAATTACCACTAAATTAATTAAATTAATTGGTATTAAAACACATTAAATTTTCCATTAATAATAATAATAATATATGAATAATTAAAATAAATCATTTTAAAAAACTTTTTATTTATTTTAATTTTAACTCTTTTTAATTTTCGTAATGGTGTTTCACATTTTATTCTCATGATGTATTAATTTTTATCTTATATTTTAAAATATAATGTGGTTTATTTTAGTTCAGTGTTGCATATGATACATGATATTTAATATATTATTTATTTAAATAATAACACTTAACAAGATCATGGGGCATTTTAGTAATGAAGAAGAAGATTGATAAGAAAACTATTGCTCTGGAAGTGGAGTTTTTCTCAGAAAGAGGAGCTCGAGATCTTTGTTCTAGAAGTGAAGGTGTTCTGGAAGTCATTCTGAAATAGGAACTTTTTATTTTCTTGAAATTAAGTAGGTTTTTTGAGTCTTAAAATTAGAGAAGGATGAAGTACTAGAAGTATCATTTCATAATATTTTAAGATATTTCATAAATAAAGAAGGTTAGAGCTTCAGAAGATGAATAATTCATCCAAACCCTAGTCTTTACAGAAAAATAACAAGGCCTTGAATCTCCATATATGCAGATGATATTCTATAATTTTTGTATGATATTTTGAAAATTATATAAAAGTTTTATAAATGAATTTATATGGTATTGAATATGAAAAATTAAATAAGTCTTGGAGGTATTACTGTGATATGTAACATCCATCTGATGATACGTAATATATGGAAAGTTATACATAAGATATTCTGATGTTTAAGGGGAAACATAAGATATTAATTGGAATATGTAATATATTCTGATGTTTCAATGTGATATGTATGATATTAATTGTAATATATATGATATTGTTATACTTATGTGCGATATATAAGATATTACTTGGCATACGAAATATATTCTAATGATTCTAGGTGATGAAAAAGATTTAGTATTTCTTACTTGAGATCAAGTTGTTTAAATAATGTGATAACTTTAAGGGATTAAATTTAAAATATGATTATTCTTATCTTTAAAATATTTAAATATCATAATTATTCTGAAAAATTATGATTTAAGTGAAGAATATATAAATAATTTATTTATTCCATGATGAGATGCTTCATATAGGAGTTACACTGGGGGATATGTATGGTTCAAAACTTTTCTCTAAAAGATGAACATAAGATATCTCGGGTGATGGAGACCATGAAGTGAAAATCAAGGAAATTTATTTATATATTTTAAGATTTTGATTATGGTATTTTCGGTATAATATTATGAAAATAATATATAGAATATTTGTTTTCATATTTAATGTGTTGACTGAATGAGATTTTTTGGTCTGGTTTTTATAAGATGTCATGTTGCAAGAAAATGATCTATACCAAAACAATTGAATTGGAATAATAATAAATTAATTAAAATTCATTAATGTTATCATGCATATATAGAAGTAAAATTATTGGTTTACATGAAGTTTTAATAAGAAAAAATCTTGTTCTTTTATAGGAATTAAATTATGAAAATTATTAAAGATGTTTTTTGTGGGAATTATGGAGATTTAATAGGGAATACATGAATCCATAAAAAAGAGGATTTATTAGTGATTTAACAAGAATAAAAGAGTGAAGATTTTATGAGAACATTTTGAATCCATGATCCTTGGAATAATTTAATTATAGTGAAAAAAAGGTCACACAGTTGTAATTCTTAGGGAATTTCATATTCAAATTATGAAGAATATCTATGTGATATTTTAATGGAATTATGGGAAGATATTTATCTATAAATAATATAGTTTTTATATTTGTGTAATGTTAGAGAATAGAAACCAAGTGATATTGAAATATTATAGATAAAAGAGAATTCCAGTGAGAGAGATAAGAAGCAAAAAGTATTGTCACTCATTAAAGATATTTCTAAAGAAGGAATGTGTAGTTTCCAAGATGTCTCAGGGAAGTTGATATTGTTTCATTTTATTATTCTCAATGGGTTTATGAATTAGTATCATAAAAATGAGATCAATGATCACCTATCTAAACTTGGTGAATTAATAATTATGTTGATGTTGTTTTTTTATTAGATTATAAGCTAAAGGTTTTTCATTTATTAAATTAGTTATAAAATATATATGAGTAAAGGAGTGACCCAAAGGTGGTAGTACACAATATATAATCATTGTAAGGGAAATTACCCCATGCTTAAAGTTTCCTATCCTAAACTCATCACTAAAAGTGATTTAGTGATTCTAGTACTTCATCACACTGTGGTTGTAAGATCCTTGGATTAGCCTTGCGTGGATGAACTAGGTAAAATTACTATGTGTTGTGTGAATGATTTATTTAATTTTTATAAGACATAAGTTGGTTGGTGTGGGTTAAACAATTGTAAGAGACAAAGTTTTTATTAATAATACTTTGAATTTGAATTATTTTTACCCCTCCAAATGATCATTTTGAGGGAGAGTGTTTTATATTTATATTATATGAGTATTTTGGACTCAATTATGAAAATGGTTTAAAAATTAATTTTAATTGTTTTCTTTATATTTAGAATTACTAGACTAAAGACTATATTTAATATTTATTTTTTTATAATTATTTTAGGTGGATCGAGATTATTTTTAATGAAATCCAGGTTATTTTTTATTAAAAGTAGAATATAAAATTGTTATAGTAGGAGTCTGGATATGGAGAAAGAGTTGGGAGTAATGGTAATTTGAGATGATTTTATGTGTAATCCCACCTGCATAGGTTTTATTCTTAAAACCTATGATAAGGGAAATGGAAAGTGAAAATGATTGTATATCTGAACCTACCCCAGCATACATGTATTTTGTCTCTATGTAATTTTCAATTTCACAAGAATAGGTGTCATATTCTCTAAATAAATTTCATCTTTAATAGTATGTGTCAAGTGGTTGTGTGTAAGTTTTATTTGATCCCAACATAAGTTTCATTTTGACTCTATGTAAGTGTACTTATGGACTTCACAAAAATAAACTAAAGGGTGGTCACAATCCAACTTTAGAGCTTCATCTAAGACTTCAAGATGAGATCGAGGATGCCATATCAACACTCACATGTCCACTCAGAGGAGCCTACATGGACAATAATTTGAAAATTATTAAAATAAAATAACTAAGGAAAGAATCTATGTAATTTTTGGAAGGTCAAATTACAAGAATATTTGAAGCTACAATGAAGAAAGAAAATCATTGGAGACAAAGGAAAGATTTATAATTTCAAAAGAGAAATGATCTTGGAATTTTTTACTAACTAAATAATACGGAAGGTTCAAATATTTTAAAAAAGAACTTACTACATATAAAATCAGGTCAAAGGCCACTATTGAAATGAATTGGATACTACACTAAATACATTGATGAAGTTTTTTCATGTGTTGGAGTAGTTTTATTTTTTATTCAAACTACATATTTTATTTAATTATTTGTGTCTTTTTATCTCACTCTACATCTCTATAATTTTCTCTCCTTATTCATTCTTCATTGTGATATCCAAACACTAATGACCCTGAGTGAAAAATGTGAGGAATTTTTTAGGGGAGTAATCCAATTATAAACCCAAGTATTTGTGTATTCATGTTTAATGTTTCATATCTACTTTGGTTTAGTTTTAGGATTACTAGTATAGAGATGATTTACCATCTTTTTGCTAATATATAGATTAACTTTTTCTTCCTTAACCATTTTCCCCTGGATGAACGAGGTGTGCAGTGTACTTGACAATCATTGATTTTACCGTACATACACAACCATGCATAAGAATTTGTTTACATATACAATAGAGTGTGTTCATTAAGTCAATATGAAATTAATAATAATATAATGAAGTTTCACTCTTGATAATTATTTTTGGAGTTATTACTTTCTTTGTGACATCATTCTATCTTCATTCATTATATTCGCATTACATGTTTAATTTTAGGTTTTCATTCTAAAAAATCAACCCCCTATTTAAATAATTTAATAAATAGACAACAGAAAAAATATAATAATTGAATTTGGAATATTTAGTTTTTGAATACAGCCACGCCTCGAGTGAGATGGACCTAGTATGCCACTGTTTTTCACTAGGAAAACAAAAACAATCTTTTGGAAAACTCTGAGATAGGTGGGTGTCAAAACTTTGCATCATTTTCCGGGACCCCAATGGTTTTTTACTATATATTTTTATTCACATATTGTATATAAATTTATTTTATTTAATTAAATAAATAAAAATAACTAATTAAAAAAACCTCTTTGTCCATGAAGTATTCATATTGAAATTATTACACACGAACTACCAAGTCTTAGGTGAAACAAAAAGAATATGAATAAAAAATTAAAATTTAAATAAAATTTCAATTTTGAAGAAAAATATAGGTTATAAAAAACCATAGGAACCAAATATAATGGATAAAAAACATTTTTTTATATTAAGAGCATCAGTAGAAGAAACATGAACCAAAACTGATGAAGGAATATTTAACCCTACAAATATTTCAAGTTAATTGACTTAATGTAAAGAAGAAAATGATTGAATATTTTATACCAAACCTCACTCTAATATGGATAGAGAATATTCCTAAAGAATAGTTTCTTTTGGGTAAACTAATGGGAAATCCATAAAAATTGGCTAATTTTTGGAATGGGTTTATAATAATTGACCTGTAACACAATCTTCCCAAATATAAACAAGAAGAATCAACATTGGTGTATCCTAATATGGCCTTATAAAAATAAACTACTGATTTTTTTTAATTTTAAGAGAATATTAAGGGAATTGGATATCCTACATAATCTACTACAACTCTAATACAAGAGTCACATTCCAATTAATAATAAATTTAATCCAAATAGACTTGATGATATAGTATTTTCTTGAACTCCATTTCATTTAATTTTATTAAAAATTAATTGAGAACTAACTCCCCTTGTTTAAATTTTTTTCCTAAATTAATGTTTTCCAAGGGGGGGTAAAGAATAAAAAACAAAATACTCTTGATGAGGAACATGTGAAACTCCTCAAACAAATTGAACCATTTTTAGTGGAACTAGCTAAATAAATTATGGTGTATTTTCCTAAATAACTCAAGTCACAAGATATAAACTTTGAGGGGGAATATTTTAATATTAATTCATTATGTTTTAATTCCATTCAAATTTAATTTATCACTAAATTTTCCTTAACAAATCTATTGGTGAATAACAATTTTAGAAATCCCCATACAATGAATAAAATGTTGTATAAGTAACACCCAAAAAGGAGGAGTGACCATTATTTATCATACCCCCCCCCCCTTATAATATATACCTTATAGCCAAGGGTATGGAATTAGTTTACTCTATTCATGTTATCCTTTACATATAGTTTTAAGTGATTAAAACTATCAGAAACAAAATGTGGTGGTTTATCTTAAAGAAACATCATCCAACATCTGATTTTGGATGACATCTTGAACTACTTAGCTAGGGGTGTAAAACCCCTAGTACCTTCTTAGGGGGGTAAACCAAGAATTATACTTATTTTCTCCACCTTTCTATTTTTATTTTTACTTCTTCTTTCATCAATTTCAAGTGTTCTTTCTATTTCTCTTGTAGGTTTTTAGTGAGATATCTTAAGAGATTAACTCAAAATTTCCCTACCAAGAAGTCAAGTTTTATAACTCAGTTATATTGGATTTGTTTTCTACCCATCTAATTATAATAAATACTAGGTAAATATTTTTTAAATCACAAAGGGGGTAGTAATAGTCTAAGAATTGGGGAGTGGTTCCAACCTATTTTGGACATGCCTGTTTTTTTCCTTTTTTCATGTTATTGGGAATCTTAAGATTCATTGAAACCTTTGGGAAATTTGATACTAAGTTTTGGATAAAAAAATATTTTTAATTTACAAAATTTTTAAATAATTACTAAAATGTATTTTGTTCTTGATTCTTAATCAATTTATTTAAGTGTGTTGGTTAAAATTTGAAACTTTTATGCACTAGTGTTGTCCATAATGATTAAATTTTTCCCATACCCAAGAAGTTTCTAATCCATTTTGACATATCCTTCTATTTATATTTTTCATAAGATTCTTGAGGCATGCTATTAAATATATAAGTTTTTGTTTCTATCTTATTCAAATCTATTAGATTTCATGAATTATGTAAAAAATTATTGAGGTTCCATTTTTAAAGTCTATTTTTACATTCAACCCTATTTTCAAACCCTCCCTATATCTGACCATTTTATTAAGCCTTTAGTGGCCATTAAAAACCTTTCTAGCATGCCACATTAAAATTTATTTATTCCTATATACCTTTCTCTCTAATTAATTAAATAAAAATGGTTAAACTCAAGTGTGGGGGATGGAGATGGATGAATCTACTGAAGTTGTTTATAGTGTTGTGCATTATTTTTTACTATTATTTTAGGAAGAAATTCATGCTAGGAGGTTGTGAGAATGAAAAAAAATTATTAAAAGTTAAATGAGTAGTTTACCACTACTTTTAGATCCAAATATCCCTCTATTTCCCTAAAAATGTCCATTCTAAAGAGAAATTTCAGATCTTACATAGCTAGAACAATGACAGATGGGGGGAAGTTGGAAGAAATTTATCATTGATATAGAAAATTCCTAGGTGTGGACTATCCAACAAAAGAAAGAAGATTTTGAAGGTGAATTGTTTTCAAGGGGGTCAGCGAGTACCCTTCCTTGAGTTTAAATAATTTTATGCATTTTTATTTTCTTTAGAGAAAATCCTACTCATTTTACCTCATTAATTTTAAATTAAAATTCCAAAAACTCTTTATCCTCCTAAAAACCAATGAGATTTACTAATGATATACATATTTTCATGATTATATGAAGTAGATATTCTAGGAAGGAACAAAATTTATATAAATCATGCGTAATCTTAATAATGATAAAGAACCCAATTTAAAATCTTTTAGTGAAGAGATATACACATCCATGGAGGTAATCAAAAAATACACATGAGAAGTCAAAATAGATTGAATGAAATTTTATGATTCGCTTGGGGAAGTGGGAATTGGAATACATTGAGGAAGAATAATAATTATTTGGTTGTTTAAATTGAAATATGATTTCATTTATAACTTTAGAATCTTATTTAACCAAGGTATAAGATTATTCCCTAAATAGAAATGTTTAAGTGTGGGGGAATTGATAGATCAAATATTTTCATTAATTTTACTTTGAATTTTAATGATTTACAACTCACCAATTTATCATTTTGAGGATAATTGTTGAATATTTATATTATAGATGTATTTTGGATTGAATTATAAAAATATATCAAAACATGGATTTTAATTTTTTTTATTTATCTTTGGAATTATTTTAATAAATACTATATTTAGTATTGATTTTTTATAATTATTTTAGGTGTTTGGAGTTTATTTTTAATAAATAAATGTGATTCTATATTAAAGGGATAATATTGAATTGTTATAGTAGGAATATCAAAATAGATAAGGATGTGGGTGTAAGTGTCATTGGAGCTAAGAATTTGTGTAATCCCACCTGCATAGGTGTCATTCTCAATGCTTTGTGAGAGGAAAAGTGGAAACTAAAGAGGATATTATATCTAAACCAACTCCATCAAACATGTCTTTTGTCTTTACATACTTATAAATTTCACTATAATATGTTTCATCTACTCTATGTACATGTTATATACTGAGTGTATGTGTGAATCTACTGGGTTTAAGTAACATTTTATCCTAAATAAGTTTCATTTTGACTCGGTGTGAGTGTTCTTCCTACCTTTTTAAAATTAAACCAAAGGATTAACACAATATAACTTTGGAGTTTAATCTAGGTAATCATGTCGAGCTTTGGGATACCACATCGACACTCATGAAGCCATTAAAAGAAGTCTACATGGGAAGTAATGTGAAAAAAATAATAAAATAACGAAGGAAATAAGCTACATATTTTTTGGAAGACCACGTCGTATGAATATTTGATGTCACAATGAAGAAGGGAGAACATGGGGGGGAAAGTAAAGATTGAGGATTTAAAAAGAGATAAGTAATAATAAGGTTTAACCAACTAAATAAAAAAGGTAAGTTTAAACCTTTGAAGAAAGAACTTACTACCTATAAAACCAAGCCAAAGTCCACTGTTGAAAATAATCAATAGCTACACTAAATATCATGTTGATATTTTACTATATTTTTGAGAAGTTTCATTTTTTATTCTTGCTAAATATTTTAATAAATTATCTCCCTTTCCTTGTCTTATTCTCCCTCTCTTTCATTTCCTCTCCTTGTACATATTTCATTGTGATCTCCAAACACTCGTGATCATGAGTGATTAATCCAAGGACACAATCAAGGGAGTAATCTAGTGTAGAATCCCAATTCATAATTCATGCATGTTTAATATTTCTTATCTTCTTTGTGTTCATTTTAGTATTACGAATAAAGGTATAATTTACCCTCATTGTGGTTATCTAAAGATTGAATTCTTCTTAGATAACTATTTTCCCTTTGATAAAAGAGGTGTGTAGTGTACTTAGAAACTATTTAGTTCATTATATATACACAACCATATCAAAATAAGGTTTTAACACATAAACTAGAGTGCTTTCATCAATTAAATATGAAATTAATAAAAATACAATGAAGGTTCACAATGAATAAATTTATTGGGAGTTATTTATTTATTTCTAACTTCATTATATTTGTATTCATTTTGTTTGTATTGTATGTTTTCTTTTAGGTTTTTCATTCCAAAAATATAACCCCCATGTTTAATTTCTTTCATAAATAAAAAAATAAAAATATAATGAATGAATTATGAGTAGTTAGTGATTTACTTTGACCACTCCACAAGTGAGACAACCCTGATCAGCCATTGTGATGTAATAGAAAAAAATAAAGTTTCTTTTTCGAAACCCCATAAAATGTGTGCATTAGTAATCATTGATAAAATTGATTAATGGAAAATAAAAGGGAAATATAAATTGAATTAGTACCAAAATAATAACATAAGAGTAACCCAACTAATAATGAGTTTATGATCATTTTGGGTGGTGAGTACTAAGGATTAAGTGGTTTTAATTGGAAAAAGTCTCATACCCCAACTCAACCCCCCCCATAAGGGTATCTCTTAATAAATAACAATTTGAGATTAACAAGTGGTATCATAGTAAAGGTATTTCTTATTAATTTTTTTTAGGAATTGATCTGATTATTTCTTAGAGTTAAGTTTTATTTTTCTTTCATAATATTCTGGTGTCATGGAAAAGTGAAAAAATATGAAGAGGAAGGAGTTATCCAATGGAATTACATATAATGAAAAAACAATTGGGTGATAATGTGATTTATATTAAGGATTTAAGAAGATTTCAGATAGTATGAATTATTATGATTGTGAATCTATTGATTCGTTCAACAATACTGTGAGATTAACTGAGGTGTATGATATACCAAGTGAAGTTGAATCTACTGATGATGAAGAGATTTCAAGAATCCAATTATGGAATTTTACCACTTATCGAAGGATATATCAGGGTATATAATAAGAAAAAAATAAGTTAACAAAGGAGAATAATTATTAATAAATATATATTGGATTACTAAATATTATGGTTAAAAAATTGAAAATCCTAAACAAAATGTTGTTTGAAGTGGCCCATACTAAATAATTGGAAGACATGACCTCAAGGATATAGAATCTTAATACTGGATCTAAGGTGAAGGGGCTTGTCTCTAAAGAGGTTCAAAACCTGAAGTCAAAGAAGGATGAACACACTACACATGTGAAAAAATAAGTTAATGAGAAGCAAAGGTTGAAACAAGAAAAAGTGATCCATAAGGATTACATTTATCATATTAACACCAACTCAAAATAATTAATTAACATGATGGATAATCATTCCCATGAATTAAAGGAAGAAATTCCTAAAAGAAAACACTCAAAGAAGACATGGATGATCAACTTAAACCAAAAGGAAACAATATCCTACAACTTGAAGTGAAATTGATCTTGATCACAAAGAAATTTAAATAACCAAAAGTTTAGGGTAATTCGATTCTAAAATATTATTTAAATTTATTATTTTATTATCCCTAAATAGGTGATTCTGAGTTGAATTGAAAGTATGATAAATAAAAGGAGAGTCATGAAAAAATCATAATGGCACAATGGTCATATTCTATAGGAGAACCCTACATTGGCGATGATTGATCCCCGTTAAATCTATAGTTATATAAAACCATGGTCATTCCCAAGAAAAGTGAAAATACTTGATGTAATGAAAACATATAAAAGAATTTACCTAGAATAAGTAGGGATAAAAGAATGAGTTTCAAGAGAAGGTACAGAGACATATGCTTCTATTACGGAATGCATGGTCATATTTATAGCTTTTTCCATGAAGAAATAGAATATATATCTTATTATGAAGTTTATATAATTTTTTCAAAATAGGGTTATGAACTACAAAAAATGGGTTATGTATTTTATTATGATAAATATTACCAAGATAATCAAGTCCCTAGAAGAAATTTTAGGATAAGTTCAGATCAAATGAATGGAGTAAACTAGCATGCATTTAATGAGGAATATTTTTTATAAATAGATTTCATGAGATAGTTAAAGAATATCACAATGTTTAATGTAGTTTGAAAACGATTTCAAAAAATTTCTTCAACAAAAAGTTTATTGGAAATAAAAGAAGATGATTTTTAAATGTGAATTAAGTTCACATGTGATTGAAGCTAATAAATCTAATGTGAAAGTAATATCCCAAGGCATGTTTTATTTTGATAAATCTAATGAATCTTATAGGGATAAATAAGGTAGAAAGAAGGTTTGGAAAATAAAATTTCAATCGGTAGTGAATAAATAGATCCTTGTTGGAAAGAGAACCCAATGTAGCAAATCTTATGATTTAGGCCACGAAGAAAATTTCAAGACCAATGAAAATGAAGATAATTTGGACTCTACAAAAACCATTTTTTATCTTTCTTGGATATGAACTAAAATCGATATCACTACACTATGGTGTTTCATTTTATGTTCTAGTCAACAGCCACATTGTTTTTAGCATGCATGAGATGCATGCAGCTGTTATGTCCTTCACCACTCAGTTTTCATAAGTTATAAACTAAAGGGTAGGTTGGTTTATGTTTGGAACACATCATTCATTAAATTATTCAATTAATGTACAAAAAATAGGTTATGACATTCCAGTTTCATGATATGGAACATGATACATCATGTTATAGTCAATGGTCTTTATTGAATGAATAATATTAAGGATGGATATAAGTGTATGTGATCTTATACTATTGGTGTATCCAAGTGTGTGTGATAATTGTGATTAATTCATAATCCAATCAAATCTACCCTCTATACCTAGATCTCATTCGCCTCTCAACAAAGGCACTAGAATCTCTTCAATCATTCAGGATTCCTTGCGAAGAATTCATGAATTCTTTGGTTGGTGCCCCCCCCTCTTAGGTAGGAAGAATTCATATATTTCTCCTCATGATCTTCATTAAGATAACTCCATAAAAATACAAGGATAAAATCTTCTGATTTTTGGGAATTTTAGGTATACCCGTTTATACAATTTTTTCACTAAATTTTCATGTTTTCCTCCTTAGAGATAGATCTTTCTGTGTTTGGGTTTGCTTACATTTCCATGGTTCATATAATGATCCAACGAAACCTGTCAGCAGTATCAAACAAAGTTCCTTTAAGGATTAATTTTGTTTAATCCATGTCTTAGAAAATCATCAATACTACCACATCATACCAGTGACCATGGCTTAGTCACAGTAGCTTTAAAACACTCAAATCATTGACACCACGATGTAATGAATCTCATAGAGGTTTTTCACTGGATTCTCTATTCACTATGGCCTACTCCATGGAGAATATTTCCCCATGTTTTTTCTGTATTTTTCTCATTATGGTAGATCTGTCCAAAACAACTAGATCTTGGGGACCATGGAATTTTACAATCCATATTGAACCTTTAAAATGATTTAAAAGTTTAGTTTTTAACATTTTATTTTAAATGGTTTTTGAAATGTTTATAAATAATTATAAAAGGTATTTTAGAATATTTTAATTTATAAAATCATTACAAATTAATTATAAATTTTTTATAATTAATTAAATGTTTCTTAAATCATTAAAAATATTACTAAATATTATTTTTTAATGTTTAATATAGTTCTTTCCTTATTATATGACATTATTAATGATCTAAAAATAAAATTTTATTTAGAAATCATAAATGTTGTTTTATAAATTTTTTATAAATTGAAAAGTTTGAAAAAAAATATAAAATATTTTATATTTATAATTATTAAATATTCACAACTAATTGAATTTTAAGTGTTCAAAATAAAGGGGACTTATTTGAATATTAATTAAACCCACTCAAAAAAATTGATTATTGATTTGATCAAAGGTTTGAATAATGTAAAATATTTGATATTGATATTATATAAATTTTTTATATAATATAAATTTAATTATAAAATGTTTATAATTCATGAAATATCATATAATATTTATATGATACAAAATATGAATGATTCAATATTGAAATGAATTTAAAAGGGTTTATATTCTTTACAATTTATAAAATGTTTATAATTATCATTTATTTATTAATTGTTAAGGAAATTTTGTCACATGTTTTGTAATATAGATAAAATGTTTATTTATTTTTTAATATCTATTGAAATCCTTGTTTAGTAAATTTTTTAAGAAATTTGAATATTGTGTATAATTTATTTTAACTCTTTCTCTAATTCTAGTAGTTATATACTTTCATGACATGCTGAGTTCGATAGTTTTCTTCTAAATTAACATTGGTTTATATTTTGAGTTATGATCTTGTGAATAGTTGTAAAATGTAGTTTTTTCATATTAATTTTTACTATTATTATTAGTTGAACTCTCTCTTGATTAACCTTTACCTAGGGACAGGTACTTGGTGTTGGATCACCTATCGGTCTGGAGGCTTATGCCTTGTTTAGAAAGGTTAATGGGGTTGGCTATCTATCAGTCAGGGCTTACCCATGTGTAAGTTTTCAATCTCATATAACTCAATGATTTCACATTAAGTGTTAATATATCTTATGTAGATGATTAATTTGAATATGTACGAATAATTTTGGCTTCTATTTTTGGGTGAGTCACATAAACATGTGGGATTTATAAATAGTTACACATTAATTTGGTGTGAACACAATAATTTGGTGGTTGGAATAGAGATTCCAAAACTAAATAATTAAAAGAAATAATAAAAAAATGGAATAAAACATGAGAATATAATTATTATATATGATGTAATAATTTTGAATTTAATATTCATATGATTTATATTTAATTGGTGAGACTTAAAATAAAAACCCTTTAAATACTAAGTGTGAGATCTCTTCCAAGGTGAACCTTTTCAAGAGCTCGATCATTGAATTGGGTAATTTCATACCAAATAGGGGTTCCTATAGATTATATTTTATAAGGAAATTAAGTAATCAGTGATCTTATATTATCGAACCAGGTAATTTCATTCCAAATTAGGGTACCCCTTAATTGTCTAATTTTAGCTTGTTTTAATATTTTCTTTGGGTTACTCTTAACTAGTAAACCCCAAGGGTTGGGATTCTAGAGAAATATAGTTAAGTGTTATCCATATGAGGGACTTGGATAAAGAGTTATCCACTCAACTCTAAAATAATAAAAACTTTTTTTATTGGGATGAATCTCTACCTAAATTACTAACGTGATGAGTTTCACACTAAAGAGAGGTTATTGGTTGGTGAAATATGGATCTTGGATCACTAAAAGGATTCAGGTCATCAATTTTATAGGGGTAAATATCATTAAAAGTTCTTAATGAAAAGATATTGAATATGATACTAATCCATAGATATGTCCTTATTATATATTATGGTATACTTCACATTAATTGTATTGTGTTATTAATAGGTATGACCTATAGAATAGTAAAATACTGGTATCTAGGATTTAGAAGAGTTATTAAAAAGGAAATTTGTCAATACTCAAATGTGAATATTATAGAGATCAATTCCACCTACTATGACTCGTGGATAATAGATATCGAGTGTGTGTCACACATCATAGCTTAAAAAAATACAGACTTGTAGATACGAGGAAATTAATAAAGGGTGAATTATATCATTGTGTTAGTAATAGTTTAAGAATTGTTTCATTAGAATTCATAATTTAGGATCTAAGTTTACCTGGTGTATTGATCCTAAAATTGGATAACTATTACTATATTCCTATCATGAACAGAAATTTGATTTATGTATCTTGTTTGGACAAGAAGATATTTTTATTTGTTATTAATTAAAATTATTATTCTATATATTGGATTGAAATGTTTTTTTGAATACTGAATATTTTGAATGGTTTATACATTTTAAAATGGATAATCTTATTTATAACATTTATAATAATAATTTTAGGGTTGATTCTAATCCCACCTAACTTTAGTATTGTCATCTTGGACATATAATGAGAAATGTGCTCAATGACTCCATAGAGATGGATTGTTGGGATCATTCAATTATGAATCATTTGATACATGTGAATCTTTTTTATATATAAAAATGAAAAAAAAATATTTTGGGAGAAAATGTGAGGGGGAAACTGAACAATTGTATCTCATATATATTGATTTATTTAGACCAATGAGTGTGCAAGAAAATAGTTATTTTAGGTACTTAGTTAATTTTACATATGAATTCAGTTGTAATGGTTATATGTTTCTTATGTGAAACAAATATGAAACTTTTTAAAGGTTTAATGAGTTTCATAATGAAGTACAGATTCATACACCATCAAGAATCCATGGATTTATTATTTTACTTGCTTTCATAGTTATCTTAATAACAAAGGCTCTTTCTTCAACTTTATTATTTCTAGAATTTTTTTATTTCATTTCATGTGATATTTTTTCTAGAATATTTATCATACATTCTTCATAAAATTGTCTATCTTGGTAAAATATTCTATAGATGTACTCCTGGCATTCAAATTTGTTTTTCATTGAAAGTTTTAACATCTTCGTATTTTTCTTATCATGCTACCTACAGCTTAGGAAAGTTGCTCAATTTTTATTCCACTATTTATACTCCTATGTTCATGAATATTTATTAAAAGAGAAATGTTATGCCAATAGATTTTGGTTTTATGACCATAAATTACACATCACCAATAAAAACCATAAAATATTGGTTTTCTATAGAAGTGGGATCTTTCCCTATAGGAAGTCTTTCAAGGTTCATACCATATTTCTGTTCTTTTTTACCTCCTAGTTTGGTAAATATTTGTTATGTGAGAAACTTGAAAATTTGTTTGATGTGATAGATTTCTCATTTCATTTCACAACCTAACCATTCCCAAAAATTTTCTTCACACTTGTAATATTAGTAAAATCATATGAACTTTTATATTTAGTGGGTGAGGATTTCACCTGATTCTTAGGATGAGATTTCTTGGTATCTTGAGAATTTTAATCTTTTACTTATCAATCTTTTTTTAAATTTTCCTTCAAATTTATTAATGTAACTTCAACCTAATTAAGGTTTTATTAGTTTTTATAAACTTAAAATTTCTTCCCAGTAAGTTTCTTACTGAGATCATTCATTATATTTCCCTATTTAAAAACTTTCAGTTTGAGGTCTATGATCTCTAGAATATAATCATCTTACTATTTAAGAACATATTTATTTCATTTAATGTCATTTTAAATTTCATTATTCATCATTATAATCTATTTCTTTAGTTTCTTATTTAATTCATGATAATAAACAGGTTCTCATCTTAACTGATATTCTGTGTAACTTTATTATTCTCCTTGTTCTTCTTCACTATTTGAGTAATCTTCCTTCTTCTCATCATTAGTTTATAAATTTATAAACTTTTATGATGCTTCAAATTTTAATAAACTATTATTATATGAGTCAAGCTCAACTTCCTTATTCATAATACTTCTTTTATTTCCAGTGAACTTTTTCTTACAACTTGAAGATTTATTATCTTTCTTATAATTCTTATTAAACTTCTTCCACTAATATTTTTATTCATAGTGATCTTCATACTCTCCAAATTTCTTATTGGTGAAATACATAGTAAAGTTACCAATTACTAAAAACTCAAAACATTCAATTAGAGTTATGACTTCATACTTTCCTCTACCTCTTCAGTAATTTTAGAGAAAACAGACAAGATATTTTCCTTCATTTAATCATCTTCTTTATCTTCTGAATCAATGTTGTCAATAATGTTATGATCAAATTCTTTGATTTCAAGATTTATCATATCTTCAAAATAAATTTCATCCTTGATATTATTTTTGAAATCTAGATTTTCTCTCATCTCATAAGCAATAATAAAGTTATGTGATTCATTTAGAGATAAATCATATTTATATTCTAAGGTATAAAGTTTTTGATCAAACCTATCAGGAATGTTTCTCATGAGTTTCTTAACTATTATAAAATCTTCCAAGATATCTCAAAAACCTCTAATCTTACACATGACTTAATTAACTCTACAGAATTATAGGGCAATAGTTTCTTCATATATCATTATTATATCTTATAACTTGTTATGATAGATTTATTTATTAGATTATTTCACTTTGGTGTTCCCCTAATAAATAATTTCGATTTTTTTCCAAGTCTCCTTAAATATTTTTGAGACTCATCAACTTCATGAAGACATTTTCTAACAAAAGAATAAGAATATATTTTCTATCTTTCCCATCAACCTCAATGATCCTTTTGTTAGAAAAAGGCGTGGGGTCATTTTTATCAATGGGTAGAAACCCAATTGTTGTTGCATCAACAACTTCTAGACCAAAAGATAGAAGATAGGGTATCATTCCATTCTTATAACAATGAAAATATTTTCTATAGAATGTAGAAATACCTATGATATTGGAAGAATTAAGATTTTCCATGATAAAGATTCAATAGGGAAACCTTCCCTCTGAAACCAATTGAAGTTCCTAAGGATCATTGAACCACTAATAGGGGGGGTTGAATAAGTGGTTGTATTTTTATAAATTTCCAACCTTGAAAAATTTAACACCTGATACTTTTTAGAGTTTTTTTCTGTATCAATTTTTATAAAATCTCACAAGCATGAAAATATGAGATAGTAAACAAGTCATTCAATATTTATAAGGTTCGGTATTAGTGTGAGAAACTACATCCTTGTCACGTCCACTCTCATGGAACCATAAAAATTCATTATTATAAATAAGAGAATAAATCTTTTACCCAATTCCCGTTATACTCCTTCTAACTCAACATAGGTATGATATTACTAACTCCCATCAGTTCATAAATGTTTTCATACAAAAATGATCCAATGCAATGGTATGGAACTTTATAAATTATGGTATAGAAATATTCTTCTAGAAATTCCATCTGATTCCTTCATCTATTGATTTTTATCTATTGTTCCTATCTTCATTTTGAAAACTCCATATAATGCACCCCAGAAAACCTGCACTACTTTTATAAACTAAATTCTGTCTAATTTAAAAAAAATCACTATGCCTAAAAACTATGCTCTAATAACACTTCATGGTGTCTCTATCTAGTGTTAAAATTGAAAACATGGTATGATGCTATAATCGAAATCTCTGTTTGGAATTATTCAAACTAAAAGTAATATGGTTGGAAACTCACTTCTGAGATTAACTATGAAGTGTTTTGAATTTTTATATAGGGTTAATAGTGTAAGTATAGTCATAATTTGTACCTCTATTTATAAGTGATCCTAGAGTGGAAAGAGTGGGAGAACCATTTTATTTTCCCCATTTTATAAATTTCAAAACCAAATTTCTCACACATTTGAATATCATTTAACTCTTCTCATCTATGTTAGAATATTCATGAAGCATTATAAACTCTCCAGTGATTCTAACCTTTCTCAAACTTTTTAAAACTCAGATCAATTGAAATAACAAGCCTCTTAAAAAAATGAATATCTCAGTATCATGAAGTTTGGAACGTCATAAACTTTTATAAATTTTCTTATAAAAACTAAATCTATTAGTTTTTTTAAGTATTCATAATGAATTCTCAATTTGTCTTTGTTTGTCCAATAACTCTTCCTCGGATTTATACTTTTTATGTCATATTCTTAAATAAAATCCATATGATGGATTTGATTATGAAAATATCATCTTATGTACTTCCTTATGAAATGTACATCCATCATATTTACTAAAGAAAATTTCATCCAAAAAAATTACTTATGAAAGGTTTTTCCACTGGAATTTATTCACAAAGCTTCATCTGATTATCTTCCGTCATTCAGTGTTTCTTCATAACTTCACAATTTTTTACTACATGTATCTTTCTTCAATAAAATTCTAACTTTGAAAACATTATAAAAAAAATTCTAGTAATCTTATAATACCTTTAAAGATGGTTGGATAAATTTTTGTAACATCTAAAGACTTCAGTCACATGAAACATTCTTTGACTCACAAACTTTGGCTTTCACTTCTTTGAATTGTCTACCTTTATATTTTCATAGGCCTTAAAATCTAATTTTTTTTTCTTCTTTGTATTTGTTTAAAATTTTTTGAAATTTCAAAAACAAAATAACAACAACACTTCTATCTTTCTAATAAATTTTTTAAATTATTATCTATATTTTGTACGTTCAATGGAACTGTACAAAAAAGTCTGACCGATTTCTCAATTCTAAAAAACATTTTTTCTGTTTTCATCTGATGATCTATATTTAGGATTTCTTAAGTAAAGTTAATCTAATGTTGTTTATCTATTAAATATCATCTAGAAAATAAATTCACTTTTCTTCCCTTCTATAGATTTTATAAAATTTTCACTCCTAGTTTTTCTTACAACTTCTTTGTCCATTGATTTTTTACCACTAGTAAAGTTTTTACAGAAATCAATTGTATATCATTAATTTCACAAACATAATCTTATATAATGATTTTATTCATTGTGTTGAAACTTTGAATGATCATAGAATCATCTTATGATTTTTTTAGAAAGACCATTAATAATGTTAAGGAAGCTTTCGAACTTTCTGACTATCTGAATTCTTTAGAAACTTCATAGAAAAACTTTCTTAACTACCAAAAACTCATATTTTCATTTTTTTTTAAAATTATAAATAAAAGATATTTTATCAAAAAATAAAGAATATAAAGAAAAATAAATCTTTCAAAAACAATTTATAAAATTACAAAGGATCTTCAATCTTTCCCTTTGGATTTGTTGGCAATATTGATAATTTTTTAACATGTTATTTTTTACTAAAATTTTACATCTCATTTTTCTTAAAAATTTAATCTAATAACAAAAATACTCAAATATAATGTCTTAATACCACACTATTATAAAAATTAATGTTTTTGAATAAATTATATCTCTTTTTTTACAAGTAATTTTTCATTCATGATAAGATAAAAAATATTCAAACTTTTTTCTCTCAAATTGTTCACTTATTTTTTATTCTCTATTTTATTTATCACCCCCTTTTTATAATGTACACAAATTCAGATTCAAGTTATAGTTGTACTCAATCTCCAATTTTTAGGGAAATTTTTTTTCTCCCCCTTTTAGTAAAATGTCATACTCTCCTACTTTATAAAAAAAATTTACATCTCTATCCACCTTTGATAACATAATCTAATGAATTGTGAGGGAATTCCCCTCAAAAAATTTAGAATTATTTAGTGGAGGGTGAATATAAAGTTACATCCATAATTAAACAAATCTCCCACTTTGAATTTGTTTCATGAAAACATCATCAATTTGATATTTTATAGAAGTATACTCAAGAATGACTTCCCCAACAAAAATTTTCTCTTTTATTAAGTGGTACTTAGTATCGATTTACTTAGATATTGAGTGTTGTACAGGGATTATGTAAATATAAATAGAAATATTATTCTCACAATGTATCTTAAAAGGTGTATAAATTTTTTACCTCAAATCTTCTAGATGAACTTTCATCCAAATCATCTGTGTATAAGGATGAGTAGTGGCAACATATTCTACTTCTGATGTGCTCAAAGTCATTGAACTCTATTTCTTACTATGTTATCTCACACACTATTTACCAAGAAAAATGTTCCTCCTAAATTTGATTTTATATCATTTCAATCTCCATCCCAATCATCATCATTATATCCATGAAATTTCATATCACAGCTTCTTTTTTACAACCTACCAAAGGAGGATATTCCTTTGACATATCTAAGAATTATTTTTGTTTCCTATGTATGGGACACCTTCGAATCACTCTGATATCTTGGACATGAAATAATATAGTAAAAAATCTATTGAATCGAAGCATTAAGATATAGAAAACTTTCCATCTATTTTTGGAAGTCTTTCTGATTCACACATTTCTCATCTTCATATTTACACATCATTCTCTCAACTAAAAATGGTGTTGAAACTTATTTAGTATCTGACATCCAAAACCTTTTAAACCTCTCTCTATAATACTTTTTATATGATATGAAAATTTTTATATCTTTTTTTTAACTTGAAAATCCATGAAGAAAGTTAATTATCCAAACATTTACATTATAAAGTTTTTCTTTATTTTTTCAGCAAACTCTCTAGAGGAATTTTCTCTTTCCCCTACAAAAAATATGCCATAAACATAAACAATAACAATTAGGGTAATTGATTTCATATCATTCACATGTTATTTTTTTCCAACTTTAACTTTATAAAAATTAAAAAATTTCAAACAACTGTCAGGTTTGGAGTACCAGGCTCATGGAGTTTTTTTTAATCTGTTCAAGGCTTTCTTTAAATTACACATTTTGGTTTCTATTTATCAATGTAAAATTCTTATTCAATATATCCATTTAATAAGGATAGATTCACATCTACATGATAACATTTTTAACAATGATGTTCAATCACTAATAAGAACATTCAAATAGTTTCTAATCTCACAATGGGGGAAAATGTTTCTCCAAAATACACACCTCCCACATATAAATAGAATTTAAAAATAAGTCATGATTTTTTTTCTTTAAAATTCATCATGTTCATTCAAATTTTTTATAATTACCCATTTTTTACAAATAATATTCTTCTCTAATGGTTGTGGAACGAGATCACAAGTGTCATTTTTCTCTATCTAATCTAACTCTTCATTCGTAGAATCTACCTATTCTTTGTGTTCAATGGCCTTTGAAACTGATTCTGGTTCAACTTTCGAGATATATGATGTTTAATTTTCTAATATCATATTTATTGTGGTCTAAACTTGAGATTTTTTATTTCTAGTAATATTCTTAGATTCAAAATGTCGTTATAGAGTATAAAATTTTAGGGGATTTCTTCTCATTTCACTTGCCTTATCAGATGATTCTTATGAGTCTTCATGTGCCTATTTTTGGCATACATTCCTCATCACTTCTACTATTCTCATTAGAAATCATCAAATTATCTTCCATGTATTTTATAAAAACTTTTGTTAAGGATAATGTATTTTTAAAAACTTTCAAATTATAATAATTCATCAACTTTTATAAATGTTTGTTCCAACATTTATAAATTATTTCATAAGATTAATATCCCGTGAAAATTAATTTTACATATTTTCATTAAATTTTTCCAAGATATGGGTTTTTTTATTTTAAGTAAATAGGGACTCCTAAAAACCTGTAAATAATTCACTTATGGTTTTTTGTTTAACCACATTTTATAGGGAATCATGTTGTATTCTAGATGAAATAGGAATATGTTCTGTATATAAACAGCAGTACTAACAGCCTCTATGTAAAAAAACTGGGAAATTTTATACTCATCCAGCATATATATTCCTATATCCACTAAATTTATGTTTTTCCTTTCTACTAATCCTTTTTATTGAGGGATGTATAGATACATATACTGATGTTTGATTATATGCTTATTTGAATATGATTTGAAATAATTTCATGTATATTTATTTCTATTATTATTTCTCAACTTCATTATATAAACACCCATTTCTCTATCAAAATCCCGTCTAAAAAATCTGAACATTTCTGCCACCACAAATTTATATTTCATGAACATTACATTATTCATCTGAGTAAAATAATCGATTGAAGTTATAAATTATAAATCATTGTTTATTGATTGATGTCTCATTGGTCCCTATCGATCATAGGGAATAATCTCAAGAGGTTTAGTTGATTGAATTTAAACTTTCTTATGAATTCTACCAATCATTTTTTCTTTCTAAAAAGTTATACAAACATCATATTCTTTTATTTTTAATGTTGGAAAGTTTATAACAACATCTATTTTGGAAATAAATCATGATTTTCAGTCCAAGGTACCAAGTTTGTGATGCCACAATTTATTTTCATCTTCATCACTCAAATAATAGGAGTTACAATGTTCTTTTATAAAGAATTGATTTTCATTGGTTCTTTCTCCCATGGTTACAACTTTTCTATATTTTACACTTTTAATCATATATGAGTGTTTCCTGAATATCACTTCCTTAGAATCATCAAAAAATTGTCTCACATTAAGTAAATTATGTTTTATCCCATCAACATATAAACCTTACTTATATTTCAATTTATAAGCATCGATCTCAGTAGTTCCTATTGATATAATTTCTAATGAACTTTCATTGAAAAAATTAACTACCCATCCATAATTATTTTCAATATATTTCAATATTTTTATATCTCCTATCATATGTGAGGAACAACCGCTATCAAGAATTCATGTCTTGATTCATTTTCCTAATTTCAGAGCTTTCTCAAGAACAAAGGATCTTTCTTCAACTTTATAATTTCCATTTTATTTTTATTTACTTTCATATAAAACTTTTCTTGGAAGATTCATCATACATTATTTATAAAAGTGTCCAACTTAGTTGCATCATCCACAAATTTCCTCCATATATTCAAAACAAATTACGTTAGAAATTTTCTAATATCTTGATATTTTTCTTGTTTAACTTATTATAAATTAGGAATGTAACTCATTTTTCTTACACTATTTCTCCCCCTTTTGGAATTCCAATATTTTTAGGAGACATTTTGTTCCAATAGTTGTATTATTTATGCCCATAAATTCCATATCACCAAAAATCATTTGATATTGACTTTCTATAGAAATATGTTCTTTCACAGTATGAAGTCTGTCGAGGTTCAAAACTTCTTTTTTTTCCACCTGGAATTAGGAAACTTTCATAAAAGGGAAATTTTTAACTTTTATTAATGTGATATATTTATCACATCCATTCTCAACCCATGTTTTCACAACATTTTCATGACAACTACAAGGTTAGTAAAATTGGATGTACTTTTATATTTAGTGTGTGAGGATTTCACCTGATTCTTGAGATGAGATTTATCAGTAGTTTTATAAGTTCAATCTATTACCTCATAATATTTCTTAAAATTTCCATTAATCTTTATTAAGGTACTTTAACCCTTAAATATTTGTTATAGAGTTTTACAAACTTCAACTTCTTTACCAATAAGTTTCTTATTGAGATCTTCTACCATATTCCCTAATTTGAAAACATTCAGTTTGAGTTTATGATCTCTGAAATATACTCATATTTCTATTTAGAATCATTTTTCCTTTAATTTTATTTAAACATTTCTTCTTCATCAATCTGTTCTTTTTTCTTGAGTTTATTATTTTCATCAAGATAAGAAAAACAATTATCTCAACTGATATTTTATATAACTTTATTCACCTTCTCCTTCTTCTTCACTATTTTAGGAATCCTACTTCTTCTAAATATTGGAAAATAAGTTTCTAAATGTTTCTAGTGCATCACTTTCTAATGAACTATTATCAATAGATTCATGATCAACTTTTTTATTCAATATGCTTATTTTTTCGAGTAAACTTTTTCTTACCACTAATGGATTTTTTACCTTCCTTAGAAGACTTGTTAAGCTTATTACACTGAGGTTTTTCATCATAATGATATTCATGCTCTCCAACTTTATTCTTAGGGAAATTCATAGAAAGGTTACAAATTCCTCCACACTCAAATCATTTAATTGTAATTTTTCCTCTATACTTTCCTCTACATCTTCAATAATTTGTTTAGATAGGAGGCATGATATTTTCATTCATTTCTTCATCTTTATTATCTTTCAAATCAATATTTTCAACAATGTAGTTATCAAATTATTTAATTTTCAACTTTCTTATAGCTTCAAATTCCATTTCTACCTTGATCTTCTTTTTAAAAATGAATATTTTCTCATATCATAAGAAACAACAAAAGTTATTTTATTAATAAAGAGAAAAATAATCATTATCTTCTAAGAAAAAGATTTTATAATCAAACATATCATGAAATTCGCTTATGATTTTCTTAAAAATTGTATAATCTTCTGAGATATCTTTAAAACATATGATATTTCATAGGACTTCATTAACTCTAGTGAAGTATTGTTCAATATTTTCTTTATATATCATTCTTATATCATTAAACTTATTATTCCAGATTTATAACATAGCTTACTTCATTATGGTGTTCCCTTTAAAAATAATTTTTGAGTTTTTTCAAATTCTCCTTATTTTTTTTGAGACCCATCACCTTAGTGAATACATTTTATGAAAATATCATAATAAAGTAATTTATAACTTTCCAATCAACCTCAATGATCCTTTTGTTATAAAAATTCATGGAATAATTTTTCTCAATGGGTGGAAACCCAATTGTTATCACATAAATAACTCCAGGAAAAGAGATTAAAGATATGGTATCATTATGTTCTTATAACCACAAAACTATTTTTCATAAAATGTTGGAATACCTATGATTTTTACAGAATTGAGATTTTACATGATAAGGATTCAATAGTTGAACATTCCCTATACTAATTTTTAAATTTCCTAATGATCATTGAACCACTAATAAGGGGAATGAATTAGTGGTTTTCTTCTTAAAAATTTCCAACTTTGTAAAATTTAACCCTTTAAACTTTTTAGAGTTATTTTTCTTATCAACTATTATAAAAATATCACAAGTATGAAAATATGATAACGTAAAAAAGGCATGAAATATTTACATGGTTCAGCCTTAGTGTTAAAACCTACATCTTTTCTATGGAGGATGGATCTCGGCGATGGATCTCGGCGATGAACCCTATTTGATGGTTGAGTATGGATTACCCCCCCCCCCCCGACTCTTCTTGGAGGTGGGAGTGGGAATGAGGTTTTGGTTCTTCCACCTCCGATTACACGGGAGGCGTTTATACCCTTCTCTAACCCTAGATTTCTCCCTAATTTCCCGTCGATATCTTTAAGCATGAAGGTTCTAGATCTTGATCTTGGGGAACCTTAGCTCTCGATTTCATTGTTGGAATTCTCTTAGGCTTCGAGTTTCCTGCATTTAACCCTAGTGGATTGTGTCAATATTCTAAGTCCTTCGGTTGATGAATTTGACCACTTCGTGTTTAGTAATTGGGACTTCCAAGATCGCACGGTGGTGGGTTTTATTGACAAATGTCATCTAATGATACACTTTGCTTGCGAGAATGATTTAATCTTTTCATGGTCTAGAGCTCCTTGCTGATGCAATGAAATCAAGTTCTTCCTTCTACGCTGGTTATTTGTTCTTTGTATAAATCGAGACTCACCTTCTGTCGCGACCTGGGTAATCCTTCATCACCTTCCATTTCTGTTTCAAAATCTAGCAATAATTCATATGTTAGGGAATATGGTGGGTTGATTTCTCTGTTCTGATGCCCACACTTCTTGGGTGAGTCATCCAATTAATACGTGCTTCTGTGTTGAGGTGGATTCTTCGAAGATTTCATTTGAATGGATATGGATTATGGTTGGGGAGGATTTACGATGGGGGCAAGTTGTTGTCTTTGAATTGTGGGTTGATTACTGTCTGATCTTCCACCGATTGGGTCATCTGGCGGATAAGTGTCACAGTAGAGCCACTTCTTCTCCAGTGACAAGGATTGGTAAGTTCCATGGATAGGGAAAGAAGCTCATTGATGCTGATAATTTTGGCACTGGATTGGGTGGCTTGGACTTGGGAAAAAGGCGTGGGTACCGGCTAATCCAACAGTTATTGTGGTGTTTGAGAGGATGAAAAAGGAACTTACCTAGGGAGCTGGTGTAAATCATATTGTTATGGATGCAGTTGATCCTCGAGGTGGCACTGGACATGGAGGAAATACTGGAGTGAGAGGTCCTACAGAGGTTTCACCGAATCAAGGGGAAAGTGGACCTGAGAAGTGTTTTGTTAGTAGGGAAGATGTTGGATATGATAATGCTAGGCCGAAGGAGGGTGAGATGTCCTTGAATTTAGTTTGTGGTAGGAAAATCAATGATGAAACTCTTCCTTTCCCAGATGTTAAGGAGTCTAGTTTGCAGCTTCAACCTGATGATGGATTAAAGATTTTGGTTGCCACTTGCAACTGATTTCAAGAGCTGGAGCATGAAGACATATCTCATGTGGAGGAGAGTTCTCAAATAAAGGAAGGTAACAAGATGCAGCTTGTTTTGGAAGGTTCATTGCAGAAGGAGGTGAATGTTGGTCATGAGTTTGTGGAGGAGACACAATTTTTTTCCATGATTGATTATAACAGGAGACATTAGCAGGACCGGAAGTTGATTGATGGTCACTAAGCTGTTCTTGTCTCTCTAAAATGGGGGGACATCTCAGATATTAACAAGAAAAATCATAGTGATACGGTTAGGCCTTCCTATAGTGATGTTTTCAAGGATGGTAATAAGAAGTATATAAATGAGGAGTCTTTCACAATCAATAGAAGGCTGAGGAAAGACTACGCTAATTTTCTGATGTCAGTGTCCACTAGATCCTCTATAAAGAAATCTTCGAAGGACTTGATATCTTTGGAGAAATTGAACCTTAGAAGGAAGTAAACTAAGATCTTAAAGCACTATGAAAGCTCATAATGGTAATTAGCCACTACAGAGGAAGTGATATATCATATATGTGGTGACGGGTATGACTTTTATGATATGTAATCACCTTTTCTTGTTTGTTATGCATGATTTCTGTACTTTTCATTTAATTTAATAAATGGTTAGGGGACTGCCTCTGACTGAGCTTTTTTAGTAAAACCTATATCTTTTCCATGGAAAATCATGTGGGTCCTTGGAAATTCACTATTATAAATAAGCGAATAATACTTTGAGCCAACTCTCATTAGAATTATCCTATCTCTTAATAGGTATGATTGTGTTGAATCCCATCAGACTTTCTTCAGAAAACTCCATATGATTCACCTCAAAAACCTTTACTTCTTTTCTAAACTAGATTCTCTCTAATATAACAAAATCAATCTTCCTCAAAACTCTTCTCAGAGAACTTTTTCCAGTGTTCTAAAATGAAAACTATATCTGATGCTCTGATCAAAATATCTTTCCAGAATTCTTCAACCTAAAAGTGACATAGTTGGAAACACGCTTATATCACCAACTCCACAGTTTTTTGAATTTTTTTATAAATTTAATAGTGTAACTATATCCATACATTGCACTATATTTATAGGTTCTCCCAGGGTAGAAAATTTGGGAAATCCATTTCATTTTCCTACTCATAGAAATTTCAAAACCGAATTCCTTACACATTTTAATTTCACTAAACTCTTATCAAATCTACTAGAATATTTATGAATATTCATGAATTATATAGTGATTGTAACCTTTACCAAAACTTATAAACTCTAATCAATTAAAACATCAACCCTCTTAAAAATGATCAGGTCAATATCATCAAGTTTGTAACTTCACAAAATTATTTAATGTTTCTTAGAAAAACTATTTTTGGAAGGATTTTCTAATGGATTTATAATAAATTCTCTGTCTATATTTGTCTATATATTCACTCTTACTTAGATTTATACTTTTTATATCATATTATTATAAAAAAAAAATTCATGGATTTCCTTAAGAAAAATTCATTTTATGGACTTCCTTACAAAAAGTTTGTCCATTGGATTTCCTTAAGAAATGTCTATCTGATGGAATTACTTATGAAAAGTTCACCCAATAGACTTTATTCACAAAAATTTATCTATTTATCTTCCTTTAGGCATCACTTATTCATAACTTTACAATTTCATACTAAATGCTTTTTTCATCAAGATCATTGTAACATTGAAATTTTTATACAAAACTTTTGTTTGGTAAGCTCTGGATACCTTTAAAAAAGTTTGACTATTATGTTGTAACTTATAAAGCCTTCAATCACATAAAACATTCATCGACTAAAAACCTCTGGATTTAACTTCTTTGAATTCTCCCCCTTTATGTTTTCCCAGGTATTCAAATCTAAATGTTTGGGTCACTTTATATTGCTTCCACATTTTTGTGAAATTACAAAAACTCACCAACAACAATGCTTCAATATTTACAAAAAAATAATTGATCAATGATTTTTATTTTTTATGTCCAACGGATGTGTACAAAAAATTTTGACTTATTTCTCAGTTATAAAGATATTATGATATTTGTTCATAGGATTATCTTTATATATACTTTATTAAAAAAGTTCATCTGATGTTTTTTGGCCAGTAAATATCGTCCATAAAACAAATTCACTTGTATTCCCTTCTACAAACTTCATCAAATTAACTTGTATCATGAGTCTCTTCATCATGATAAAACTCTAAATGATCATAAAAGTGTCATATATTTTTTAAATAAGTCCTTTAACAATGTTATGGAAACTTTATAACTTTATAAATTTTTGAATTCTTTAGAAACATCATCGCAAAACTTTATTAACCTCTATTAACTCAAATTTTTCTATTTTACAAAAAAAACACAAAAAAATATGTGTTTTCAACAAATACAAAATATGAAAAACATAAATCACTCTAAAAAATGTAATAAAATCCCAAAGGATATTAAATCAAGAGATAGTGAGATATTAATTTCACATATAAAATGAATATGACGTGCTATTTATAGGTGGTGAACCTACCACTTACCAAGAATCCATTGAGATTCATGATTCTAAGAAATGGTTAAAAGACATGGAATCTAAAATGGCCCAATGTACACTAACCAAGTTTGAAACTTAGTAGATTCACCTGAATGGGTAAGACCCATAGGTTATAAGTTGGTTTTCTGAAAGAAAAATTACATGGATAGTATATTTTATACCTATAAATCATGCTTAGTAGAAAATGGTTATAAACAAATTCATGGTATTGACTATGAAGAAACATTTTTCTCTATAGTGATGATAAATTCTATTCATATTTTGATATCCATATCATCTCATATGATTTTGAGATATATAAAATGGATATAAAAACTGATTTACTTAATGGGAATTTAGTCAAGGACATGTATACGATTCATCATGATGGTTTTGAAGTTCCAAATAAATCTGTTAAGGTTTATAAGTTTCAATAGTCTATTTATGGACAAAAGCAATATTCTTGGAGTTAGAATATCTATTTTGGTTATGTAATCAAAAGAGTTTGGTTTCATTAACTACATGGATGAATTTTTTATATATAATTCGGTTAGTGATGGTGTTATAGTATTTTTTATATTGTTTGTATATTATATACTACTTATCAAAAATGATTTCCTAACTATTCCCTCGGTGAATATGTGGCTGGATAAATGATTCTCAATGAAAGACATGGGTGAATCTACCTACATACTCAGTTTAAAGATATATAGAGATATATCTAAGAGGATTTTTGGATTTAGTGCCAACGAGCCTGTACCCTAGTGGTTCAGGCTCCTGCTTGGCATCCAAAAGACTCAGGATCAAATCTGATCAAGGGAGAATTCACGAGCACTATAGTAGGGCACTGTAGCAGCACTATAGCAGGTCACTGTAGTAGTATTGTAGCAGCAGCGACTGTAGTAGCGGCAGAACTGTAGCGGTGGAGGGACTATTGCAGGTACTGTAGCGGTGGCGGTACTATAACAGGTACTGTAGCAGCGCGGGTACTGTAGTAGTACTGTTCACTGAGGGGTCCTTTGGGCCAAAAAATGGGCTTTCTAGCCCTATTTGCAGGCCACTTGGCCTTGGGCCTTCGGGCTATGTAATGGGCCACCCTCTACCCAGTCTAAAGAGGTCTTTTCTTTATTAATAAATTGAGGCTTCGGCCCTAACCTTCTTAAAAAAAGGATTCTTGGATTTAGTGAGAGCACATATATCCATAAATTTCTAAAGAGGATTAGAATGGATAACTCTAAGACATGGTTTTTACCTATGATACATGGCATGAATCTTAAGAAGATTCGGGGTCTATTTAAAAATTTGTAAAGGTTGGATAATATTCCTTATGGATCTGCCATATGAATCATCCTGCATTCCATGTTTTTTACTCATCCTGATGTCTATTATACTTTGAGAATAACTAGTAGATACCAATCAAATCCTGGTGAGAGTCACTATATTTCTATAAAGAACATTCACTTGAGAATGACTAAATATGTTTTCTTGGTATTTGGAGGATAGGATAAATTTTATGTAAAGGGTTACACAAATTCTATTTTCCAATCCAATAAATATATTATGGACTCTAAATATGGATTCATGTTTCTCCTAAATGGTGGAGCTATCAGTTGTAATAGTACAAAAAACCAACATAGTGGAGTCAACAATAAAGGTAAATTATATCATTGCATCACATATTATGGATAACCTTGGATCAAGAAGTTAAATATTAAACTTGGAGTGGTACCTAGCATCGAGGGTGAAATCTAGCTATATTGTGAAAAAAATTGGTTGTTTTTAAGGCTAAGTAAACCTGGTCTCTCCGCAAGACCAAAAAAATCCTTTGTAAATAATATCTCATAAGAAATATCATTGAGAGGTGAGATGTAAATATTAGTTGGGTGGATACATAGGTGAATGTAGAAAGTTGTTTTGTGGAATTATTTACACAACAACAATATGAGGTTCATGTAGAATATATGGGTATAAGATACATGATATATTGGTTGTAATGGTTGTAAATATATCATTCTATTATAATAAATGAAATATGATTTTACCGTTCATTCATGTGTGTTTTAATTTATATAACATGAACGTCCAAGTGATAATATCCCCTCAAAGGATGACTTTGATTTGTCCCTAATCGATGATCATCATAGAGTTTTATGGGTTTTGATGATATATAAGGGTAAGCATGAATAGATTATTATACTCATTAAAAATAGTTATATGTGAGATATGAAGAATGGATTCATGAGGTAATAAGTAAATACTTTTTACTTTGATTGATCTACTAAATTATATCTCATGGAATGTCTTACTATCATCAATATTCTTAGGGTTTATGCTTTTTATCAATCCTTATTACATTAATTTGAAGAGATACCTAGCATGAGAACATTATTACTTTAATTCCATACTTACAAAATTCTACATGTTGACTTAGCTAATACAGGGGTGTTTGGGTATGTTATTAATCATTTCATCTATTATATCACAACTAATATGGGATTTTACCACCTGTATGATAAGTAAACTCATCTATACCTTGATTGATTTGAACTAAGTAAATTCATAAACATGATTAGTTTCTTCACATATGATGTGGTCAACTACTTTCATGAGTGACATGGGGTGTTTTTTTAGATAGATTAATAACATGTGATGTATTCATCGACTTGGAAAATCATTTTTAGAGAAACAAGAAAGGTTTAGAGGCTTGTACCATATTTACATGTTTCATGTCCAGTGTTAACTCAAATTCATCGAAAAAAGGATTATATAGGTATAAATATAATTAATATGATATATATTGTATTGGAGATATACATATAGATATATGGTTATGATTAATGGAGATCACACCAAACCCCTTAGTATCTTGTGTAGCATTGAAACTATTATAGTGGTTATTCTTTTCTAATATCTATAAAATAGAGATTTTATATTTTCTTTAAATGCTACTAAATCTTGCAGACTCATATATTTTGGCCCTTAGATAAGGATTAGGATATAGAGAAATTGTTTGTTCCAAAATGAATAGATTTTTAAGAAACCATATTCAAAATGATATTTTTATGGATTCACCAAGATTTATGGATATATATGTAAATTTATTTTTATATTTTAGTAAAATTTTGATATTTTTTATATGGAGTTAAATAATCACAATATGTTATGGTTGTGCATATGATTGCATGGTCGAAAACCACTTTTTTAGTGTGCATGAGATTAATGTGGCCATCACGTCCTTCTCCACTAGTTTTAATCAGTAAAAAAATGAAGGGTTGGTTTTTTTATGGATGGTGAACATTATTCATTGATGGTTTCAATTAATGAACACCCGATAGGTTGAGAACTTTGGATTATATGATATATCACCTCATACATTACATTATGGATGGTAGTCTTTATTTAATGGAAAGAATAAAGGGTGCTTATAAGTGGATGTGATCCTCTCTTTTTGGTGTATCTAGGTGTGTGTGATAGTTTCAAATCATTCATAAATGAGTCAAATATCTCTTCCTTTCTTGAATCTCATTCATTGCTCGATGATGGAACTATAACACCTTCTAGCATTTAGGAGTCCTCGCAAAGTATTCATGGATCTATTATCTACTTCCCCCCCCCCCCCATAGATATTTTAGGCATTATTCTGTTTCTCATCATGATCATCATCAATCTAAATCCTTTGAAATGAAGGGATGAATTGACTAATGTTTGGGTGTTATAGGTATTCAATTTTATACTCTATTTTTTTATTACATTAACGCATTTTCTTCCTTAGAGATAATATAATAATTCTTGGGTTCTCTTCCTCTTTAAAAGAAAATATGATGATCCAACAAAACCTATCAATATCAAAAATGAATCCCAAATTGAAAAATAAAGGAATATTGGTGGTCTGTGGTGACTCACCATTTTTTTCAACATAAGGAAATTAGAGGATGACCTCTCCCTATGTATTTAAATTCTATAACTCTTATTATATCTGTAAGGGGTCAATCTTTCAAGTATGTTCCTTTTTGTGTTTCTGAATCCTTTGGTATATAGAGGAATCCTAGAGTAGCTTTGGTGGATTTTGGGAGATAAAATCAAAAGGTATGAAAAACTCATGATGTAAGTTGTATTTTATGATTTGAGTGAGAAGTTCATGACCCAAATGGTGATTCAAAGATTGAAAAAGGGTGGTTTAAAAGGTGTGATTTAGTATGTGAACTATTAGTTCACGATGTGAAAGGGTGAAGGATTGGATTCAATGAATCTATCCCCGAAAAATCATGATGTGAACATTGATCTCATGATTTGAATTAATACAAGTTTATTTGATTGAGTAGATTCATTATTTGGTTAGTATTAAAACAAAATCCATTTATAATGTGAATGACCCATTCACACCATGAAATTGTGCCTGTTATTAGGACTATAAATATATCACACCCTCATATTTTTTCCAAAAACCACTATTTTTTCCTAACTCCAGGTGTCTAGAGGATCTCTTCTAGGTGTTTTGAATCTCTTTCATCTTTTATTGATTCCAAAATTTCATTACTTGATATGTGGTGATCTGATGTGAGTTTCCTCTATTTCCCTTATGGTTTCTTATCCATTTTATATTCTTTACTCATATTTTACCTATCCATTATTTATTGGTTAATCTTATTTGATCTCATGGAGTTATTAGATATTTTTCTTCATGGTTGTGGTGTGAAATCCTTGGAGAGGTTTATATTACTTGCAAGAGAGTTGATCAGAGATCGGTGTTGTTGTTTTATTCTTGATCAAAAAACATTTAAATTATTGAGATAGGGGGATTGTTTCCTCTTCTGAATTAGGTGTAATTTTAATATTATCATGATTTATATATTTTTTAATGTTGGAATTATCCTTAATAAATATAAAATATAAATTAAATAAATAATTGGGTTTTGGTTATAGGAATTGCATGTGTTTATGTTATGATAATGGTTTACCTATTGATGTGCTAGATAGTGTTCTATATTTGTTTATACTATGGTTTAGAGTGTTTATTATATTGAAATTGTATAAATAATATATAATTGGTAATGGGTTTTGGAAAAAATAATAAAGAATCTGGTAATTATTTTTGATTTAAAGTAACAAAGAGGCATGTTAATTGAATTTTTCCTTCCTTGTTGTTTAATGAAACTAGAAGGGATACTTAAAAGCTTGTTTTCATATCTTAAAGCTATTAATAGCAGATTACTTAGGTTTCATGTGGTTTTAAATAGTGATAAATGAATAGATTAACTCAATATATTAAACAATTGGTTGATTGATAAAAATAATTTCTTAGGGTTGAATGAGCTTATTTTCATATGAAGTTTAGATTCCTTGGTTTAAGGGCCTGGATACCCTGCTGAATTTTTTTGTTTGTTTTATAACTTCTATATTTTCTCTGTATGTGAGCCTTTCTATGTGACATAATATGATTATGGTTTGTCTAATGGTTTGTAAATACATGGGTGAAGAGGTTGAAGTTTTTATAAGCAGTCGATGCCTGATATGGAAGGATTCATGGTGATATAAATGGTGGGGTCAGGGATGGCAACGAGATTGATGGAATAGGTTAAATTTGGGTTTTCCCAGAGTTGTTTTACAGAACTTTGAGGTTATTTCTTGATTATAATCTATTTTATAGGCCATAGTGTCCAAGTTTCTTGTTTCTACATTCCTCTCCCCCACTACTTGACATAGCTGGTTGTTCTTGGTATATTAACCTTTTTAATAGTTTATTAGGATGATTCCTAGAGTACCTGGAATTATAGAATTATAATGAATATTAAATAATTTAATCCATGAGGTTTTTTTTCTAAATGGAGTGATAAATGATGATAACTCTTGAGAAACTTTATAAACAGTTGGTTTATGTCTAGAGGGAATGGAAAATAGAATTAAATAAAAGCTTCCTTGAAGTGATTGTGTGCATATAAGATATCTAGTACTTAGAATTGGTATATGAGTGTCCAAGAGATGATAATTTTATTTGATTATAAGGATATTTTATTACCCATGGTGTGGTTTTGAGATATATTTATATTCCTATGTTATGTTATTTCAAACACTTCCCCGCCAATTTCTATAAGGAAACTAATACCCATTAGACTCTAGGAGGGTGTTTTCCCCAATATCCAAACTGGTGAGAAATGGATGGTTGACTAAAACATCATTCCCCACTCTCTTCTAATTGTTGTATTATGTTTTGGAATGCACAGTGGTTACCTTTACCATATATATGTATAGAAATATGTAATGGATTGTGGTTGTTTTACACACATTTATCTCTAGATATAGTGCCCTGAGTATTGTTATAGGTATGTTGTGTATGAAATGTGTTGGATTGAGGTATAATACATGAAGTACAAGATGTAGTTGATCTTGAGAAATACTTGGTTGCAATCTAGATATTTTTATGATGTGATACATGGGGTGTATGATATGTTTTTATGATGAGATAATGTTGTGCATGGGATTCATGATAGTTTATAGCTTCCTAGGTGTCTTCAGGGTGAGTTATATTTAGAGAGAGATGGATTAGGACATGCAACATTAGGTCAGAGAGGAAAACCATTGGGGAAGTGTTATTAGGGTACCTTATTTAGATATATATTTGATATTATATTATTTCTTGTACATGATACTTTGTGAGAGATCCATGGTGAGATTGGGATCTTAGCATGCCTGATTAAGTGATGATTCAACTCCAATGTTGTCTCACTAAGCTTTAGTATGCTTTCATTATCTTTTACATGAGAGACTTCAGGGAGGATCCTACTAATTATACAAGTAATGATCAACCTATATATATATATAAACTATTTTTCAAGTCTATAATATATGTTTATAGATCGGTATGGATTTTACTAGCTTTTAGTTTTTTTTTCAATAGTTATTTGGTCTTTGAGGTTACTTTCGAGGATTTACTTTTAGTAATTGAGGTTTCATTTCATTTTTTCAGTTGTATGAAATTCCATGCATGTTTTTTCATATTTTATTCTTTTATGATTAGGATCTATTTGTTAGTTTTATCTTATCCCCTTTTCCTATTATTCTCTTAGAGGTTGATGCCTCTCATTTGGGTGTATAATACAACCTCGTTTCTTATCGCCAACCGATTTCCTATTGAAGACATGTATAGGGAATAATTATCTCCCATACCTCATTATCATCCTAGTAGGGTTACCTTTGGAGGATATGGTTATGACAAAGTGGTATCAAAGGATTTGGGATGAGGGATAGGATGGAGTTCTGTGGTAGGTACTAGTGAGGACTGCATGGGTTGGTATGGAAACAATGTCAGTTAATCCTAGTAAGTAATGGAAACATGGGAGACCAGTCTGGACACATGTATTTAGGGACCCATCTAATCTGATGTGAGGACCTATTATTTTACTGAGCCTACTAAGTGAATTGATTCTGGTTGTAGGTTTAATACCTAGTAAATGATTATACATAATTCTTATTTATGTCTATGTTTTAAATGGGTATACCTTGGGATTATGTTTAACCTTAATTAATAAATCCTAAATAATTAATCTTAAGTATTCTAAATTCTGAGTATAAGATTCCCTAACCATTTTTTCTTTTGTAGGTATGTTTCCAAGTTGATGTCCTTGTAACAGCCTAGAATTTTTTTAATGATTTTTTTTCTTGAGAAAATGTGCGTTATATTATTTTAAACAAAAAAACCCATATATCTTTAATAATGAAGTGGTATTTATATATTATAAATGTAAATGTGACTATCGGGATTCAAGTGTTATATGATCATTGGTCAAATATGACAATTGGTTTATATGATCATTTGAAACTATACTCTTAATAATGATTTTAAGATTATAATTAGTGTTTATAAGTAGAAATTAAAAAGGATAATTAATATAGAAAGGATAAGTGATGGCCTCAAATAGTACAATCATTCTGTATGAAGCCCATATGTCAAAAATTGGGAGGTAGGTAGCATCATTGGGGCTTTACCTTAACCAATCTCATTCCAAGTTTTAACAACTGAAGCTAGAATTAAATCTCTTATAGTATAAGTTCTAATCAGTGTAAATTACCACTCAGGTGATGTTAGTCGATCTACCCCATGAATCTATCACCATCGCAAACATTACCCTTAGGTCGTACGTAGGTTTTATAAGTGGTTATGTGTCCCAACATTATTAGCTAAAAGTTTTATTCCTTTTGATAAATAAATTTTTATTTTCATAAATTCTGAATAAATAATTGTTTTTCTTAATAAAATATATGATTAATATAGATGAATTTTTATAAATTGAATTTTTTTGAGACAAATTATACTTTTCAGAAAATATATTAATTGTTATAATAAACTAAGGTTTTATGAATAATATTTATTTTAATAAAATTTTATGCTGAAAATACTCTTTTTTAAATATAAATGATGAAAATATTTTATTATGTCCTTCAAAATTTTTAAGTGTCAGAAATTTAACTGTGCATTATCAACCCGCTATTTTTTCATAAATATAGATTTTTATATTTAAAAGTTAAAATTATCATACATAGAGAATTATTATGATAAAATAAAAATAATATTTTGAAATTGTCATGTCGAAATTAGTTTAGGGTGAATTTATGAAAATTTTCTAAAATACTTTATTTTTCTATGAGTAATAAAAATACAGTTTGAGGCTTGAGGTATATTTAATGACATCATAATTATGTCATAATGATGTAATAATTAATTAACCATAATAAATTACCTAAATTATGTTATTTTATAAATATATGGTATTTTAATATATTTTAATCAATTTCCAAACCTATAAGTTTCTTTCCAGAGTCTAAAATGGAATCTTTAACATCAAAAACATTATTTGTAGAACTTTATTTTTCCATTCCAAAATAAGTAATATAAAATGATTTATGGATTTTATGACATAAAATAACATGAAATATTTTCCAAATGTCTAAAACCATAGGAAAAACCATGTTCAAGCTTGTGGTTTTTCATTTTCTACAACCCAAATTTCCAAGGCCTATATTTGTAAATTATTAAACAAATCCTCCACTTTTACTATAAATACCCACCCATTTATCCATCTCATTTCACGCAAAATCCATCCTCTATGAAGTTTTGGTGGGTTTACCCACCAAGGATTCCCCCAAAAGTGTCCTCAAGCCCCCAAGAATCCATTCCATGATATTTAGGAGTAACTCTTCGAGGTAAGGGAACTATCCTTCTTTTCTTTTTGATTCAAGAACCTATTTTGTTTATGTATTATAATTATTATTATTAATCTCTTTTATTTACCTTTTATTCATACCCTTCCAAATTATATTTTTTCAATGTGCGACCCTTTTCCCCTCCCATTTTTTTCTTTTCTATACCAATGTATTATACTCATCATGCTATAGAATTTTCATCTCAAGTTTTCCTCTTTTACATTAGAAATTATCTTTTCCTTTTTATTTGAATCCCCAAACCTATTCTATTTTCAATGAGTATTCGAATAGATTTTAAAATGAATTTTTTATTTAGGGATTTACATATATGAAACCCAAATTTCCTTTAATGGGTTAAAAATGATGTAACAATTATGTTTATAATCTCTTTTGTATGTTAAGATTTTGATAAGAAACTCATTATTCATCATCCATGGGTTATTAATGAAATGATTTATTATGATCTATGTTGCTCGGAAAAAATTAATTCATATGAAGGGTGAACCCTGATATCTCTCTAATGCAATGGATAAATAATTTAAACTCAAGAGATGCATGTTTTATAATACCTTTGTTAAAAACCTTGGTAATTTTCATTTAGGATTCCTTGGTTACTAACCTTGGTGATATGATTATGAATTTATAAATTAAATTTTTTATCTACATTTCCTTGTTATGATTCATATTTTTTATGATATACCTCATGTTCCCTTTCTCAAGCCATAATGATATTCCTCATGTTCTTATTAATATTCTTCATGATCACATGTAAACTATTTCCCTTACTTAGCCTCATGCTTACCCCTTTCCTTTGATGTATATCCCTAGGTTATGAGATGTCATAAATGTTCTTAGGATGAACGAATGAATAAGACTTTCAAGTAGATTATAATAATGTTTTAAGTTTTAATTTGTTATTTACCTTATTTCCAAGAAACTAAACTTTAAAATAACCTGTGTACATACCATGTAATGAAAATTTTATGTAATAAAAAGGTGGGATACCATAGTTTTTTTCAAAGGAAGGTTTAGTTATTTGAGGAAATTAGGATTTTAAAATTTTAGGTTGAATCCTAGGGAAAATTTTAAATATATGAAACCATATTGGTATTTTGGTAAATTATTAATTTAGTAATTTCAATGAAAATAAACCCCTATCTAGATATGAACAAGGGTATATGGCTCTGGACCAAATGTATCTAGTGGTAACACCTGAAAACACCGCTTTGATCTAGAATCGAATGGGAACTGGTTCCTGAAAATGGGTATTTCTACACTCCTAGTTTGAAACTTCCAAAGGATATTTTTGGTTAATCACAATATTTTTATGAGATATATGAAGGATATATAGAAAATGTAATTTCTATTAATGAATAACATATTTAAGAATGGTGTTTTAAGAAATAAAATTATTTTATAATTATAATATTTTTAAAATAAACACATGTCTCACTAAGTTTTTATTCTGTTATAAAATGTAGGTAAATAGGAGGATTCGCATAAATGATGAGCGCAAGGGACCATGCACTTATGGACCTCCAATGGAATCCGAAATAGAAAACTTCATTATAATGATAAATCATCTAACTTGAGTTATTAACAATAGCTTGAATCAAGTTGAGAGACCGAATTCACCTTTAAGGGAACAACTTTTTGTTGAGTATTCTATGCGTCAATGACCACCTTCTTTTAGTTGATATATTGACCCATTTATTTCTTAACAATGAATAATCTCTATAGAAAAGATATTTTATGTACTTTTTTGTTTGTAACAGGAGAAATTCACCATGGATGTGTACTGCTTAGAGGGAGAAGTTGATCAGTGGTGGACAGTGATTATAAACACAAATCCAAGAAGGTAGATTAATGTTATGTAGTGGGAAGAGTTCATGGGAAAAAATTTCAATAAATATTTCCCTATTCGACTAGAAAGTAAATAGAGAAAAAATTCCTTGAACTAAATCTGAAGGAAAATTAATCGGTGGGAATCTATGAGACGAACTTTAAAAAGATTTCATGATACAACTATATCTTTGTTATGGATCCTACTGGAAAGTTTGATATATTCTTTTGTGTACTAAGACACAATCTATAGAGGAATCTATCCAATCAATACTATGATAGATATGAAGAGATAGTGAAGAGTTATATGAAGGTTGAACTATAGTTTGGAGAGATATAGTGTTCACATTGATCGAAAAAACAGAAGAGATTTATGGAGCCAATCTTAGGGAGGAACTTTGATCATGGGAGAGGAGGAAAGCAGGTGCAACTTTCCATCGGAAATAAATGTGGGAAGAATCATTTGGTGAACTCCATGCTTGGGGTGGGAAATTTTCCAAGTATAGAACAGGTGAACATATAGCTTGAAACTTTCATAGTGAGGTGAATCCTCTACTTCTGAACACCAACAACAAATGGAAGATGGTGTGAACCTGGTTTGAAGTCTAATGCTTCAAGTGTGTAAAGATTTGTCACTTTTTGAATCACTATCCAAATTAGAATATAATGTTGGTAAATCAACATTAACCTCATTATAGGCCAACATATCAAGGTTGTTCATTTTCTTTAATGATGATTGAAGTAGAGGCTCCAAATGATGTGGTGGTAGGTACACTTATTGTGCTCTCAAATATAGCAAGTACTTTGTTTGATTATGGTTCTATGCATTCCTTTATTTTCTTCAATTTTTCAAATAATATCGAATCAATCCTTGGACTTATAGAAGTAGATTTATCAATATATACTCCATGAGGGATTATCCAAGAATCAATAATTTGTAGAAACTCTAGTATTGAATTTGGAGAGCACAATCTCATCACAAATCTAGTAGTAGTTTTCATGGTGGAATTGGACACTATACTAGGGATGGACTAGATCTCAAAGTATAATGCTAAGATAAACTACAGAAGTAAGTAAATATATTTATTCTTGAAAAGAAAACCTATTGTTATTTTCAAAGGAGACATATCCTGACCTGATCTTTTTATAGAATCACCTCCCTTGGTCTTCTTTAAGGAAATTATTGGTTAATAGTAATAAGTAAATGAATGTATAATAATAGAAAATCTCCCAATCATTTAGGAATACATTGACATATTTCCTGAGGAATTAGATGGACCTCCCCCAGAAAGAGATGTAGAGTTCTCCATTTAACTCAAACCTAGATCCATGATAATATCAAATACCCTATATATAATGGAAAATGTGGGCTATAGGAATTAAAGAAAAAACTTCAAGATCTTTTGGATAAGGGGTTTATCCAACCAAGTGTGTATACTTGGGGAGAACCTATTCTCTTTTTGAAGAATAAGGATGGATCAATGGGGATATTCATTGATTATAGAGAACACAATGAGATCACAGTGAAGAATAATTACCATATCCTGTGAATTAATGATTTATTTGACTAGCTTCGTGGGGATCAATTATTCTCCAAAATTAATCATCGATATGGTTATCATAAATTGGGGGTAAATAAAGAATATATTATAAAGATCTTATTCTGTTCAAGATATGGGCTTTATGAGTTTGTTGTTATTCCCTTTAGATTGACAAATTATCCTGCTATATTTATGGATTTGACGAATAGAGTATTTAAGGACTATCTTGATAAATTTGAGGTATTTTTTATTGATGATATTATGATATATTTAAAAATTCATGAGGATCATTAGGATCATCAAAGGGTTATATTGAAAACTAGAAAGAAGGAGAGTCTATTTTTAACATTCAACAAATTTGAATTTTGGTAATAATAAGTTTCTTTCTTGGGAAAATTGTAACCAATGAATGAATCTCAATTGACTCTACCAAGAAAAAGGTTGTGGAGGAGATTACTCATCTTACAATAGTAACTAATATTTATAATTTCCTTGGTTTAGAATAATATTATGGGAGGTTTATGAAAAACTGTTCACGACTTTCTAATCCACTAACCAAGTTAACTAAAAAAGGGGTAAGTTCATCTGGACAATGGAGTGCGCATAAAGTTTCCAATAGTTAAAGAAGTGATTGATTCCTTCACCCATGTTAACTCTATCCTCTATAATATAAGGATTAATTATTTTAGGGATTCATCTCTGAAATTTATTGGGTGTGTCCTCATGCAAAATGACAAGGTTATTTTTTATGCATCTGGACAGTTAAAGCATCATGAGCAGAATTATCTGAAACATGACCCGAAGCTAGATATGGTTATTTTTGCTCCAAAAATATGTTGGAACTATCTTTATGGGTACAAATTTGATATATACATTAACCATCAAAGTTTTAAGTATATATTCATGCAAAATTAATTGAACATGAGACAAAGGAGAAGGATGTAACTTCTTAAAGTCTATGACTATTCAATTCATTATCACACCGAAAGAGAAAAAAAATCCGCTGATGCATTAATTATGAAAGAACCTATTGATATAGAAATGATGAGGAATTAATGAGATCCCTTGATCAAGGACCTGTTAATGTTTCATATGGGAATGATGAGGGAAGGGATGTCATCAATCTTATCCCAAATTATTTCTCAACCATCATTACTAGAGAAGATCAAGAAATCTCAAAGAGAATATAATTTATTACAAAATAATATAGAGACTATCTAAAATGTGAATTTTTTGAAGTTCAATATTGATCAAGAAGGTGTAATGAAATTTCATACAAGGCTATATGTCTCATCTATTCTGGAAATAAAGAAGGAACTGATGGACGAAGCTCATAGCTCTACATTATCTCTACATTCTGGAAGAACTAAAATGTATAAGGACCTTTGTGATCATTATTGGTGGGATAACATGAAAGGGAGATTGTTAAATAAACTATAAGATACTTAGTGTGTAAAAAAGTGAAGGCGGATTGAAAACTTCATAAAGGGGCATTGCAACCACTACCCATACCAATAGGGAAGTGGAAATATATCATTATATAACTTTTCACTGGTCGTCCAAGATCGTCCCAAGGAAACAATAGGATATGGTTTATAATGGACCGACTCACCAAGAATGCCCATTTTATCTCTATTCTAGAAGATTTATCTCTTAACCAACTTTCAAAGATTTACATGAAGGAAGTGGTGAGGTTTCATGGGGTTCCACATTCTATCATTTCTTATCGTGATCCAAGGTTCACATATAAATTCTAGATAATTCTTCAACAGGATTTGAATATTGAATTGAATTTTAGTACGGCCTATCACCCCCAAGATGATGGCCAATCTGAAAGGTCTATTTAGACACTTGAGGACATTTTTAGAACATGCTAAATATAATTTAAAGGTGTATGGGATCAATGCCTCCCATTATTTGAGTTTACATACAACAACATATTTCACTCGAGTATTCAAATGGAACCATATCAAGCTCTATATGGGAAGCGATGTAGAACTATTACTTGTTGGGATAAAGTTGGTGAGAGAAATATGCTTGGGCCTGATATTTTGTAAGAGATGACAGAAACATTTTATGCCATCCAACAACATATAAAGTCTTCTTAGAGTCAGTAGAAGATCTATGTTGATAATCGTCAAATGGAATTAGAGTTTGATGTTGGAGACAAATTTTTCCTTTAAATATCACCATAGAATAGAGTCACTCATTTTGGGAAAAAAGGGAAACTTATCCCCAAGTATGTTTTCCCCTATGATATCCTTGATTCCAAAGCATTGGTTGCCTATCAGTTTTCACTTCCAAAAAATTTAGCTCATTTTCATGATGTATTCCATATATCTCTCTTGAGGAAGTACATACTTTATCCCTCACATGTAGTAAATCCAAAGGTGGTACAATTGGAACATGACCTCTCTTATGAGGAGAAACTAGGGGAGATATTTAATCATAGCTACAATTTTCTACATAACAAGACTACCCACCTCATCAAATTTTTGTGTAGGAACCACATATATGAATAAGAGATATGGGAACTAGAGGAGACAATGATAAAAGTACCCACACCTTTTCTCAACTAGGACAATGAGTTGAAATTTTAGGGATGAAATTTCTTAAGAGGGGAGGAATGTAATGACCTAGACTTTTTAAATGGTTTTTATTTCTAGATAAAATGTTTGTTATATTATTTTAAACACAAAAAAAACTATATACCTTTAATAATGAAGTTGTGTTTATTGATTATAAAGGGAAATGTGACCAACGAGATTCGTTTGTTATATGATCGTTGGTCAAATATGACTATTGGTTGATATGATCATTGGAAACTATTCTCTTGGTATTAATTTTAATTTTATAATTAGTGTTTATAAGTAGAAATCAAAAAGGATAATTAATAAAGAAAGGATAAGTGATGGTCTCAACTAGTAGATTCATGGTATATGAAGCCCATTTGTCGGAACTTGGGATATAGGTAGCATAACTAGGTTTCTCCCTTTACAAAACCCAAGTCTAGCTTTAACAAGTGAAACTAGAACAAAACTTCCTTTCGGATAAGTTCAAGTTAGTGGAAATTACCACTTGAGTGATGTTAGCTGAGTCACCCAATGAATCTATCACCATCGCACACCTTACCAATAGGTTGTACGTGGGTGTTATAAGGGGTTATGTGTACCAGCCTCATATACTTAAAGTTTAATTCCTTTGTATTAATAAAATTTTTATTTCATCAATTATATTTTAAGAATATTTTTTTTAATAAAATATATGTTTAATTGAGAAGAATTTGATAAATTGTATTTTTCATACACAAATTGTACTTTTCAGAAAATATATTAATTTTTATAATAAGATAAGTTATTATGAATAATATTTATCTTAGATAAATATTATGTTAAAAACACTCTTATTTAAATATAAATTATTAAATAATTTTATAATTTCCTTAAAAAAATTTAAGTTTTAGAAATTTGACTAAGAATTATCAACCCGCTATTTTTTAATAAATAAGGATTTTTATATTTAAAAGTTAAAATTATCATTCTTGGAGAATTATTATAATAAAATAAACATAATTTTTTCAAATCAATACATCGAAATTAGGTTAGGGTGAATCCATGAGAATTTTCTAAAATACTTTATCTTTTCATGAATTTTAAAAACTAAGTTTAAGGTTTGAGGTATGTTTAATGACTTCATAATTATTTCATAATGATGTAATAATTAATTAACCACAAAAAAAGACCAAAAATATTTTATTTTATTAATATCAATTATTTTAATATATTTTAATCAATTTCAAAACATATAAGTTACTTTTATAAGTATAAAATGGAAACTTTAACATTAAAAACATTATTTTGTGGAAACATTACTTTTCCATGCCAAAAGAAATAATATAAAATTATTCTCAACCTATATGGGATAAAATAACATAAAATATGTCCCAAATTCCAAAACCATATGAAAAAACCATGTTAAATCTTGTGGTCTTTCATTTTCCACGACCTAGATTTCAAACGCCTATATTTGGAAATTATTAAACAAATACTCCACTTTTGATATAAATACCCACCTATTTATCCATATCCTTTCACTCACAATCCATCCTTCATGAATTTACGGTGGTCTTAACCCCCAATTAGTCTCCCCAATCTTTCTACAATCCACCAATGTTCCATTCCTCAATATTTAAGAGTAACTCTTCAAGGTAAAGGAATTATCCTTCTTTTTTCTTTGATTCAAGAACCTATTTTTGTATATGTATTCTAATTGTTATGATTAATCTCTTTTATTAACCTTTTATTCATACCCTTACTTCAAAATTATGTTTTATCAAATGGATACCCTTGTACCCTCCCTTTTTTCCCTTTTCTAAACCCATTTTTTATACTCGTCATACAGCCGAATTTGCATCTCAAATTTTTCTCTTTTAAAAGAGAAATTATCTTTTCATTTTTATTTGAATACCTAATACTATTTTCTTTTCAATGGGTATTCCACTAGATTTTAAAATTAAATTTTAATTTGGGTATTTACATATATGAAACCCATATTTCCTTTATTGGGTTAAAAATGATGTAACGGTCGTGTTTCTAATCTCTTTTGTATGCCAAGATTTTGATAGGAACCCTGTTTTTCATTATCCATGGGTTATTAATAAAATGATTTATTATGATCTATATGGATCAAATGAAATTAATTAATAAGAATGTTTCTAATTTATAGTTATTTAATGTATTGGGTAAATAATTTAATCTCTCTAGATGACAAGTTTTTTGATGCCTTGGTGAATAACCTTGGTAATTTTCATCTACGACACCTTAGTGATTAACCTTTCTGATATGATTGTAAATGTTTAAATTAAATGTTTTAGCCATATTTCCATGTTATGATTCATGTTTTTTTTATGATATTCCTATTATTCCCTTGATTATTCCATAATTATATTCCTCGTGTTCTTATTGATATTCCTTCGGATCACATATAAACTATTTCTCTTACTGGGACTCATGTTCATCCCTTTCCTTTGATGTATGTCCTCAGTTTATGAGATATAGTGAATGTAATTAGGATGAACCAACAAATAATCCTTTAAAGTGGATTATAATAATATTTAAATTTTTTATGTATTCTGTACCTTGTTTCTAGAAAACTAAACTTTAAAAGATCATCTAGATGTACTATGTAATGAAAAGGTTATGTGATAAAAAGGTGGGATGACATAGTCCTCATCGGGTTCACACTAAATATGTTTAGAAAGATTTTCCAAAATATCACTATAGGGTTGATTTCAATGAGTGTGACACTTTTATAAGGACACTCTAATATTTTTAGAGAAAACTTATATAGAAGTATGAGGGATTCATTTTGGAAATAATGACCGAACACTGGTTGGAGGTGGTGGAGATAGCCTTCATTTTGATCAGTTATTAGAAAGAGAACTAGGTTTCATTGGTGATTACGATGCTACATGGTCATACAATAAGTGTTGGTTCATGTTGATAAAGGATTATGATGAGTTAGTTGTCTCATGGAAGAAGTTTTGAGACCAGTTTGCATATGAGTTTATCTTTTTGACGATAAAGGTGGCCAACCGCCAAGAGCTACTTACCCATTGATAGGGGGTATCTAGTGCGTGGGAGCTTAGGATCCATTTCAAGGCACTTATCAGATATGATTTATACCTATTGTCGGATGATTAGGATAGTGAGAGGCATTGGCTTTGTGTCCAAATATTTAGCATAAAGTTGTCTTATTTAAATTATTGACATATCTCAAGGTGTTTATGAGTGAAGAATTCATTGAGAGGATGCTAGCTAGGACTGTGTTATCATGAAATAAGGGTTATAAAGATTCTATATATAGCATAGTTTTAGTTTGGGGTTCTCTATTTTCTATATAGAAGAGATTTAGGATATCTAAGTTTAGGTCCCATCCCTTTTCATCTCGTTTCTATGAGGGTTTCATCTCTTAGTCCCCAACCAAGGGATCAGATAAAATTTTTCTTATATATGTTGAGGCCATCAGAAGTGAGAGTTCCTAAACATTCTAATATGGTAGTGTGCGACTAGTGTTTCTCTTTATATTCCTCTATTGTGGAAGTTTTATCCAAGGAAAAAACAACAGGGTGCTCTATATTTTGATCAGAATAGGGGAGACTAGACTGGTAGAGGACATCCATGTGATTCTCCTCATCCTTCGATAGTAGATCATGGCCTAGAGGTGGTCACCATCTGAGTCAAATAGGTCATGGAGAAGGTCGTGGTTAGATATATACTCTAGAGTTTCCATTTCCATGCTATCTAGATGTCATTCGAGGTAATTTTTTCTTATTTTCTACTTGGGTGCATTATTTGTTTAATTCTAGAGCTATACACTTCTTCGTATCACCTTCCCCGGTATGTGCTTTATAACATGAGGTGGATAGGTTTCTAGTCCCCTAGAAAGGACTAAATCATTTAGAGGTTAATATTATCTATGTGAAGTATATAGAGACTGTGAGCTAGTGTTGTGGAAGTACCTCTCTTAGGGAGACTTACTATGTTTGTAGATACAACCATATAACATCATCCTTGACATGGAATGATTATATTAATTTTAGGATATTGTGGATTACTTTAGGGGTTAGATTTTGTTCAATGATGTTGAAAGATATTATGTTGTTTTTATTGGAGATCGAGACCCTTGGATGGGTTAGAGGTGTATTTCATTCTTGTCTTCTTTTATGGTTAACTTGATATTGAGTTCTTCAAAGGTTTAGCCGATGGTGTTTCCAAAGGTTTTGTAAGAGTACCCTGGTGTCTTTACTAGGGAGATTGTATCATTACCCCCTCATTGGTAGATTTACTTTTGGATATATCTACAGTTGGGTGATTCTCTGATCTCGATGTCTCCATATAAGATGGTTCTTTTAGAGTTGAAGGATTTGTAGATTAAGATTGATGATCTCTTGAAGTGAGGTTTTGTTTAGTCGAGTGTGTCACCTTGGGTTGTACCGGTTCTGTTTGTAAATAACGGTGATGGTAGTCTATGTTTTTATATTTATTATCATCACTTTAACCTAGTGACAATGAAGAATCACTACCCTCTTTTTTGTATTGATGATTTATTTTATGAGATGAAAGGATGTGGTTGGTTTTTAATGATTAGTCTACAATCATAGTATCATCATATGTGTGTAAAGGATAAAGATATACTAAATAATGGATTATAATTTCATTATAGGCACTATAATTTTATTCTAATTTCATTTGGTGTGACGAACACTCTATCTATGTTCATGGGCTTGATGAATGCAATATTCTAAGAGTTTTTTAATCAGTTCATGGTTTTTTTCATCAAAAACATCATTTTGTACTCCACATCTAAGGAGGAGAATGAAAAGCATCAGTGAACTATTTTGGGAGTTATTCATCATCAGAAACTATTAAGGAAGTTGTATAAGTTTTATTTATGGGATCATGAATTTCATTTCTTGGGGTTTATCATGTCCCAGCATGGGGCAGCCATGGATCATTTAAAGATCAAGGTGGTTTTTCCTTAGGCATCCCCCAAGTCTGTTGTATAGTTGTTGAGTTTACATAGACTTATAGTCTATTATAGAAATTGTATACCTAACTTCTTTCTGATTTCAGCTCTTATAAAATCCTTGTCCAAGAAGGATCGAGTATTCTTTTGGATCGAATAATGTTATACATATTTCAAGTACTGAAAGGATAAGTTTTCTAGTGCTTCAGTTATTCATTTTCTAGAAGAGGGAGTTCCTTTTGAGAATTCTGTGACATTTATCATCTTGGATTAGGTAGTTTCTGTTGTAGAAAATATTATTTTTTTTCTTATAGAACTTGGTATTTATGACCCCATGAGCATAATTGTTCCTCCCATGATCCCAAGGTGGAAATACTCTATTTATCCTTGATTTTTTATTACACTACCTCATCGATGAGTGTTTTGTGGTTTTAGCCAATTAAAATAGCATGAGTAATGTCTTCTCCCAATGTGACCTAACATGAGATAGTGATGGAGAATGTAATTCATTCAATACTACAACATTGAGATTTCTAATACCTAGTAAAGTAAAATTTTATGGCCGATGCACTAAGTATAAATTCACATAGTGATGAAATGTGGTAATATATAGATTCTTGGAGAGTGATGGAATATTTATCCACAATGTATCTTGATCTGGTAGAGTTTCTTGGAAGAGTATTCCTTTTTCAAATGATGGTACGTTCATATTTAGTATAGAAGGTAGAGGTGTCCAAGCTGGGGGATTCTGATGTGGTCATCTAGAGAGAACAAGTTGTATATGGTGAGGCCAATAATGGTTGGTCTGAGGATGATTAGTATTGGATATTATTACAGGGAAGGATTTTTATTTCTTCAGTGATGCACAAAGTGGTTCTCCATGAGTTCCATAGGTCAGCCTTTATGGTACATCTTGGAATGAAAAATATTTACCAAGCTATGAGATGCCAATTTTGGTGGCCTAGGTTGAAGAATTTAGTCACCGAGTTTGTGTCCAAATGTTTAGTCTTCTAGAAGATGAAGGCTGAACACCATTTTCCTATTTTTTTTATCAATCTGTTAGATATTACTTAGTGTAAGTGGGAGGAAATTTAAATGGAATTCATCACTTTTTTACCTTGATCTCATGGAGGATATGATTCAATATGGGTGATATTAGACCATACAATAAAATCATCCCACTTCTTAGTGATCAAATAGGTGATGTTAGTGGAGGTTTTGTTGAGGTATTATCTGGAGGTGTTAGTGAGACTCCATGGATTTGTGAGGATAATAATATCTATTTATGATCCTCATTTCACCTCCAAGGTGTAAAGAGGTCTCTATAATGATTTTGTCTCTCAGTTTTACCTTATCACTACTTTTCATCCACAAATTTATGGTCAAATAGAGTAGACCATATAGACTCATGAATACATGTTGCACACTTTGTCATGGAATGTATAGGTTCATAGATGAGGCACCTACCCTTGTTTGAGTTTTCTTACAAAAAGATTTTTTAACCCACCATTATTATGGAACCATTTGAAAAAAAATTCATCTAACCTTTTCATTTATTTTTGTGTAGGTATGGGGTTAGAGAGTGATCAATTGTCAGGATAAAAATTGTTCAAATAATGGTATAGATGATTTGGGTGATTCGTGAGAGGATGAAGGTAGCGTAGGATCATCATAAGTCCCATATCGGCCATAGGAGGAGACCTATGGAGTTTGACATTAGAGACTATATGTTCTTGAAGGTGAATCCACTTCATAGGTATTGAATGTTTGGTCATGGGATTAAGATGTTTCATCATTTTTTTGGGCCTTCGAAAGAGTTGACGCATATTGGGGTCATTTCATATTGAATATCACTTCCCCTATAGATGAGCTAGTTTCATGATATCTTTTATGTATTGAATATTTTTCTCTATCTTCATGATAATTATCACATCATCTATTGGGGATCTATTTATGTTGATAGTGATGAAACCTTAGAGGGGGACCTATGGTGATCTAGGATTTTTTGGATATGGTGTTGTGCAGGAATAATAATACCTTGGTTTGTCACCTTTGGAAACATGCTAGTGTGGAGGAGATAACCTGGGAACATGTTTCATAGATACGCACTCAATATCCCAAGAAGTTTGATGATAATTTCTTCCTTTACAAAATAATCTTATTGATGTTGAACTTTTATTTGGCTTATGAGATGGTTCTCGCTTCCTTGATGTTTTTTTTGTTTTCTTTATCTTATTTTATAGGTATCACCCCTAGGAGAGTATTGCATGATTTTTATCATTGTTCCTCTAATTAAGGCGGTTTCACTCCTATTATGGTGAGATTATTGAGAGGTATCTCTTGGGGTGGTTGTTTGGATGAGACTTTTTCCATCCCTTCTCTCTGATTTTGGTTTAAAATTATTGAGGATGATAATTGTTTGAGTGGTATCAAATGTAAGGTATTGAATCCTTATATCCCATTTCATTGTGTGTGTTTGAATCCTTTAGTACTTGGAGTAATCCTATAGTAGGTTTAGTGGATTTAGGGATATGAAATCAAAAATCATGAGAAATTTATGATGTGAATTGTAGTTCACAAAATGAGTGAGTAGTTTTCTGCCTGAATGGTGATTCAAGGGTTGAGAAAGGGTGGTTCACATGGTGTGATTTAGGATGTGAATTTTCACTTCACAACAAGAAAGGATAAAGGACTAGATTCAAATTATCTAACCCTAAAAACTCATTATGTAAATATAAATTTAATGATGTGAATTGATCCAAGTTTATTGGATTGAGGTGATGAATTTTTTTGTGACTCTTAAAACTCAATCCATTCATGATGTGAATGAACCATTCATACTATGAAGTTTTGTATAGTAGTGTACCTAAAATTTTGTATCACCCTAAAAAATTTTCAAAAAAAAATTCATTTTTATCCCAACATCAGGAATCCAGAAGAGATATTCTATATAATTTTGAATCCCTTTTATTTGGGGTTGATCTTCAAATTCTAGTGTTCAGTTAATGGTGATCTGATGTGAGTTTCCTATCTTTCCCTTATAGTTTCTTCTCTGTTTGATCATGTTTTCTACCATTTGACCATATCATGATTTTTAATTTGATATTATTTGATATCGGGGCATCATTTTATGTTTTTTGGCATGGTTGAGTTGTGACATCCTTGGAGGGCATTATATTTCTTATAGGAGAATTGATTAGAGATATGTGTTATTGTTCTATTCTCAATCGAAGAATGTTGAAATCCTTGAGGTAAGGTATTCATTGATTCTACTATTTTATGTGAAATCGTAATATTATAATTCTTTATCTCTTTTGGTAATATTGTAATTAACCATAATTAATGTTAAACTGTAATTAAATAAATAATTGGGTTTTGGTTATAGCGATCGCATGTATTTATGTCATTATAATGGTTTTCCTATTGATTTTATAGATAGTTTTTTATCTTTGTTTATGTTATGGTTTATCTTGTTTTTTATGTTGAAATTGGATAAAGAACATAAAGTAGTTAATTCTTTTTGTCTAAATAAAAATGAATCTAGTAATTCTTATTGATTAAAATTAACAAATAATCATGTTAATCGAATTTTTTCTTCCTTATAGTTTGACAAAACTGGAAGTGATGCTTGAAATAATGCTTAAATATCTTATAGCCACTAATAAGTGATTCATTAGGTTGTATATGGTTGTAACCTATGATAAATGAACCGATTAAATTAAGATGGTAAGAACTTTTTTGGTTGTAGAAAAAAATTATTTAGGACCAAGCGATCCTATTAGTTTATAAAGGTTGGATGCCTTAGTTTAAGGCTTAGATTCCCTATTGAATTTTGGAGTTTGGTTGATGCCTTGTGTGTTTTCTCTAGATCTGAGCCTTTCTATGTGACATAATGTGATCCTTGAATGGATGATGTTTTAGAAAGACATGGGAAGTAGGGCTTAGGTTTGTTATAGAAGTTAATACCTAGGATGAAAGGATGCATGGTGATATGCATTGTGGTGTCGGGGATAGCATCGAGATTGATAGAATCTGTTAAATCTATGATTTACCATTTTTGTAAAATCTGAGATGAATTATTGATAATGATCTATTTTATAGTTCAGAATAGTCAAGTTGTTTTTTTTTGAATTACTTTCTGCACTGTTTGACACGACAGGTTATGCTTGGTTTATTCACCTTTTTATGGAAGCTTATGATGATTACTAGAGTACCTAGAATTGTGGAATGATATTGAATGTTACATAATTTAACCCATGGTTTTGGTTTCTTAATGAAATTCTAAATGATGATAACTCTTGTGGAATTGTTGAAATGGTTGGATTATGAATAGAGGGAATAGAAAATGGCTGGATTATTCCTAGAGGAATTGGAAATAGATATTATTTAATTTTAATATTAAATTTTTAAAAGAAATAATTAAATTAAAGTTTCCTTAAAATTATTTTGTGCTTATAGGATATCTAGTCCTTAGAGTTGGAAGATGGGTGTCCAAGAGACGATGGATGTGGTTGAGTCTAAGGAAAATTTGTTTCCCATCGTGTGGTTGTAAACTATATTTATATTACTATGTTGTATAATTTCATATTTTATCCCAATAATTTTTGTAGAGATACTGGAACCTATTAGACTCTAGGATAGTTTTTCCCCAACACCCAATGTGTTGAGGAATTAATGGCTTACTACCCCCTCTTTCCTTTATCTCTTCTCCTGATGGTATTTTGAACTAGAATTCACATTGGTTACCTTTAATATATATGTGTATAGAGGTATGTAATGTATTATGGTTATTTCACACACATGTATGTATAGATGAGGTATCCTAAGTATTATTATAGCTATTTTGTGTGTGGGTTGTGATGGATTGAGGTATAACACACAACGCACGGGCTATAGTGGATCCCAAAAACTAATTGGTTACTATCTATAGATATAGATAATGTGATTAATTGGGGGTAGGGTATGTGTTTATAATGATATGACATGATGAACAGGATGTATGATATGTTAAAGTTTCCTAGGTGTCTTTAAGTAGGATTATATTTAGAGATATATGGCTCAGGACGTCCAATCTTGGGTCATAGAGACAAACCAGTGGGGTAGTGGTAACATGGTACCTTATTTATATATATATATATGGGATGTTATATTATTACTTGTATGTGATACTTGGTGAGAGATCCATAGTGATTCTGGGAACTTAGCATGCCTGATTAGGTTATATGTTAGTTTCACTTTTTATTCACTAGGCTTGAGTATGCTTTATTTATCTTTTTCATGACAGGCTCTGGAGAGGATCCTAATGAGTATACATGTTATGTGCACCCAACATACATATAAACTATTTTTTAGGCCCAAAAGAGCTAGTTAGAGATTGGGCTATTCTTTACTGGCCCAATTTTTTATTTAAGAGTTGTTTGGACTTTGAGGTCATTTCCAAGTATTTACATTTTTTACTTGCAGTTTCTTTGTTGTTGTTCGGTTTTATGACATTACATTCATGTTTCGGGATATTTTATTATTTTATGAATAGGAATTGTTTGGTAGTTTTATCTTATATCTTGTTCCCCATATTATCTTAGAGGTTAATCCCTCTTATATTTGTTATGATATACCCTTGGTGCTTGTCTCCAACCCATGTCCTACTGGATGTGATCTTCGAGCTTCATTATCTCCCTTCTCTAATTTTCGGTCCAAGAGGGGTACCTTTTGGGGGAGTGGGTCATGATAATAGAGTTCTATTTGTTAGGGGATATATGATCCATGGGTAGAATTTATTAAAAGATGAAAGTGGTATCAAGGCATGATATAAAATTCTATTTGGTGTTCAAATAGTGAAATTTTTTTCTTGATAAATCAACAATTGCAAGTAGGTGAGTTCAAAAAGAGGATTCAAAGCAATAATAATTAGTAACGATATCTATTTGAAGGGTTAGTTTCAATATCAAACATTAATTAATTAGGATTAGACCTTAAATATGTAATATGTTACTTTAATTGAGAAACAGAAACCAAGAAAATATATGATTTTTTTTATCTACCATTTCATATCATCTGATTGTTATTAAGATATCAAAAGTTACTTGTAACAACCATTTACCTTCTTTCATGTACTTCATGACCCCTATTTTGATCATACTTTTTATGGGTATTGTTATAGATTGTTTCAGGTGAATTTTAAAGAATTTTATATCCTTAAGGTTTTGATCACGGTTAGCGTAAGGTTAGGAAAACTATGTGGTTTGGCCTAGGAAATCATGCAGCCATGTTAGAGCCACTAGAAGGGGGTGCATGGTTTTTAAAAACTGTTTGACCTTTCCTTCAAACTATTTAGATTTGAATAGTGTGGTTATACACGATTGGCACGTGGTTGAAGTAATCTTGGGCCCTAAACAGAATCTTAGGTAGGGTGGATAATTACTACTAACCATGTGGCCCACCAAGAAAACCATGCATGCAATATTTTAATCCCCTAATAAAAATATTTAAAATATTAAGAACCATTTTTAACCCATAATCACCCTATTATAACCCTAACATGAATCCTTGGTCCTTTAAGGCTCTCAACAAGTGATTTTAACTCCTCAAACCCCTTATCTTGGAGGATCAAAGCACTGTTGATCTCATTCGATCTCCTTTGGGCAAGTGGATCCTCTCTCGTGTGGTTTCTTATGATCTACTCTTTTCTAGTAATTATATATTTACAGATCATAAATTTATTTATAGATATAATATTCACTTTGATGGATCTTTATTCTATGACTAATTCCTTGATCTCCTACACCTTTATTTTTTGTTGATGGATCTCCTTGCCAGTGTTGTGTTGATTCAATTCCATGATTAAAGGTAGGTGGTTCCATATTAATTTTACATTTAATTGAAACCCTATATTTCATGATTTATTTTAAATGAGTTTTAAAATGATTTAAAAACCCATATTTGTGATGATTGATGTTTGATGTAGAGTTTGGAATGGAATTTGTGAGAAAAAAAACCCAATTTCAATGGAATATAAATTATTGGTCATATTTGAGAAAATTAATGGCTTGATTTAGAAAATGATTGGATGAGATGATTTGATGATTATACTTGATAAAATGGCTTAAATTGAAATATTATTTGAAAGGGTTACTAATTGATGAAAACCAGTGTTTTGCTTTTAAAATGAGAAATCCATGATAAAAATGAAATTAGGAAATTGTATTTTGAACTGATTTTAGATGAATATTTTCCCATTATTTATTTATTTATTGTTTGAAGAAAATGGCATCCTAGTTAGTTAGTATTTGTTTTGGAAAATCATGCTAGGATATAACCCCCTAGAAATGGGTTGTCAATGACAACACTAACTAAACCAAGTTCGGTATGTTTTTTCATAATGGGCTCCCCAAATGGGGTGCAGATTGATTTCTTATAATGGGATCTCCTAATGGGGTGTTGATATGAGTGTTCACACATATGTATTTATTCATAATCATTGATAAGTATTGTAAGGATCCTATAGCTAGAAACTAATATACCACAAGTCATTTCAATGTGGTGATTTCTTTATTTGATTTGATTAAGCATTCCATTGATTATATAACTATTATATTAATTCCAAATAATTTATATAAATCATTTTATATAGCATGTTTATTTAAGACTGTTTTGATATATCTTCTATCATTGATTTGGAAGTATGTTTTTTTGGAAATATTTAAATTATTTTCCATGCCTTGTTTTATTTAAATTTATAGCATGATTAGTTTAATGTTATGGAATTGTTTATGGAACACTTGGTGAGATCCTACTGGGATGTATATCTCACACCCTACCTTTGCCTCTATGAGTTTACATATTATCTTATTCTAGGTCTGATAAAAGGGAAAGTGTCACTTATAGGTGGTGGGTGTTCTTGATCTTTGGGGTCTAGAGTCATGGAGGTGACCAGTGGAGATGTTATCCACTATTTTCCTTGGTTTTTTTGTGATTTATCTGGGAATATTTTGAGTACTTTGATGATGCACTATTTTTGGGGTTTTTTTACCAATTTGATTTTGGTAATTTTTCATTCTGAATTGTTGAGAATACCAACTTGTATCTTTTATATTACGCTATTTTGTGTAAAAAATAATTCCCTTTTGATTCTTTTATGTTTTCAGGTGTTATTCCCCACTATGTGGGGATTAGGATCACCCTTCGGGCCATGTCAAGGTCAGTTAGGGAATCAGAGTGCCAGGGTATCTGGGATGGTTTGTGAAAAAAATGGTATCAAAGGTTGGTAGTTCATGCATCTCTCCTTGATGTTAGTATGTAGTTGGCTTTTCCTGGTATACGAGAGGTAGTATTGTCGAGACTTAGGAGGTAGTTGCGAGTGAGTACCTAGACACCTCTCACTGTAACAAGGCATAAGTCTCCATGGGTGTTTGTGAAAGGTACATTGAGGAATAATTTGATCTGATTCTAGTACTTTCACTTCTCTTTGATTTGGGTATGTTGGAATCCCAATCTTAAAATCCTATCTAATGGAATTGATATTCCTATATCCTTGAACAGGTTATCCTTAATATTTGTAATATTATTGACTCTTCTAGTGTTGTTTGAAGATGTTTTTTAGAATCAATCCTTCATGATGATGTTTGAATAGGCCCTATGAAGAAGCTTCAGGTGAACCATAGTGAGTGAGTCCTACAGTGGAACATAATCTTGTTGAGATAGTGGTGCATGATGTCCAAGATCTGAGATAGGTACCTGATCCCATTCAAGTTCAGGATCCAGTTTTGTAAACTTAAAGGGATGAATCTCATAATCATTCTCAATAGTTTCTTTACTAAAATAAATCAAATTTCCAAGGCTCTAATTACCCTCAAGAGTCTGAAGATTGGTTGAACAACATATAGATTCTCTTTGAGTTATGAGAAATTCCTGATTTGATTAAGGTAATGTGTGTTACCTTCAATATGGGAGGGCCTATCAGGAGATGGTGGGATTTTATGGTGATGTAAATAAATCAAGAGTACATGGAGTGGAAGTAATTTAGAGTTATTTTCATGAAATAGTTTTATCTGGAGTCGATGGTCTTATAAAAGTATATAGAGTTCCTTATCCTCCAGTAGGGTGATAATATTATGACATAGTATGAAAACCATTTTTTCAAGCTCATAAAATTTCTTCTTGAGGCTATGAAAAAGGAAAAACTAAAGGATCAAAGATTTGATATGGTTCTCTAAGATGAAATCCAATTTCAAGTCTTCATGTTAAAGCTCAATTCTTATGATTGTGTACTAGATAGAGCATTGATGTTTGAGTTAGACCTGGAAGGTAAGTGAGGGTTTATAGGAGTTCCCTTTTCTCCCAGTTTTAATTTAATGTGTTTATTTGAGGGAAATAGAAAGCATGATGAGTTGCATGGTGGATCTTGATAGTAAGAGTTTTCTATACCTTCTAAATTTTCTAGAAGAGTTCTAATAACTTAATTCTAGTGTGGAAATATTGAGAATTCAAAATTGGTTTTCACTGAGGCACTCAATAACTATAGTTTGTACAGTCATTTAGGCCAACTAAAAAAGTTATTCCATATATTCTATGCTCTGTTTAGTGGAACAATCAGAATAAGAACCTAAGATTACTATGGTGAAATCAAATACTTTATGATCTATGGTGTTCCAACCATAGGCATCCGGAACTAAGATTATTCACACAATGGATGAGTCTCCATAGGAATCTAACGTGAGTCTAGTGACTATGAGAGGTACCATAACTATAGATTCGTCTTTAGTGACTGCTTTATTTGATACTAGTTCATCTCACCCATTTATATCAACTCTTATTGTGAACTTTATAAAACTTCCTTGGGATCTTTTATCTTATGTGATTGATAATACTAATCCCCTAGAAATGATGAGATAATAGGGTCTTCAATGAAATTTCTGTATTTTCTCTCTATAAAAGGTTGATCTTACATGTGATTTTCTATTTCTCAACATTAAACCTCTAGAAATTATTCTCAGGATGGATCTAATGACTAATAATAAGGCCCTAATTGACTATTATCTTATAAGGGTCTCCTTTACTATGTCTTATAGGGTGTGTCGTGTCTTTCAAGGAGAATGGGACCTAAGTTTTGTAGTTCCATACCATCCTTAATAGAGTTTGGAAGGGTAATATCAGTATTTTATTTTGATTTGTAGTGAGAATATTTTAATTATGATCTTCCTCCATTCATCATGGAGTTTCCCAACGTGTTTCCTTACGATTTATTTGGATTTCCACCAGTAAGATAGGTATGTTTTTCTCTTGATTTAGTACCCGGTACTCAGTCAGTTTCTATTCTTCTTTACTATATGGAACCATCAGATTTTAAAGAGTTAAAAACCTAGTTGGATGATCTGTTATAGAAAGTCTTTATACGCCTAACTGTGTCACCTTGTGCAGCACATGATCCCTTTTAAAAGAAGGTTGAAGGAACTCTATACCTCTATGTTGATTACCAGAAACTCAAATGAGTTAAGGTAAAAAAAAAGTATCCATTTCCACAGATTGATGATTTGTTTGACCATTTTAAAGGGGAAAAGTTGTTATTTAATATTTATCTTTGGTCTGGTTATCACTAGTTGAGAATCAAAGAATATGAAATTCTGAAGACCGCTTTTCTGATTAGGTATGGACATTTTTTTATCTTTTTATTCCATTTGGTTTAACTAATGATAAATTAGTATTTATGACATTGATGAATATAATATTCTATGATTACCTAGATTCGATCATGGTGGTATTTTTGGATGATATTTTGGTTTACTCCAAAATTGAGGAAGATCATGTGTCTCATCTAAGAGCAATCCTATAAATATTGAGAGATTGTAGAATTTATGCAAAGCTTTCAAATTATAATTTCTATATTTGAGAATTGAATTTATTGGGAAACATGGTCTTAGAACATGGTATTTTAGTTGTTCCTAATAAGGTGAAAGTTGTTATGCCATGGGAGAAACCATGTAATTCTTTTGAGATATAAATCTTCTTGGGATTAGCAGGGTATTACCGTAGGTTTGTTAAGTATTTCTCAATGATGTATTCTCCAATGACTTATCACACTCATAGGGGAGTGAAATTCTTATGGAATGAAATATATCATATTTATTTTGAAGAGTTTAAAAATATTTTAACTTTTTCACCAGTGTTGACTCTTCCAAAGGTTGTTCAAGGCTATGTGGTCTTCTATGACACATCAAGTTTGGATTTGGGTTGTATTATTTTTTAGGGTGACCACATGGTATATTATGGTTCCAGGCATCTTAGGCCACATTATAAGAATTATCTTACCCTCAATATCAAAATCATATTTTTGATGCATTATCTTAAGAGTTGGTAGAATTACTTTTTTAGAGAAAGTATTACCATCTATTCTAACCACAAAACCTTGAGTTATAGTTTCTCTAAAAAATATTTGAACCTATGCTAGAGGTGTTGGGTGGAATACCCATATTCTTTTGATATTGACATTTCTTACTCCCTAGGGAAGGGTAATGTCATTGATGATTCTTTGAGTAGGAAAATTCTAATCCAGACCATGAAGGAATCATTATAAGAGTGGAATTTTATGGATCTATTTTCTTAGTTGCATTTTGAAGTCTTGGAGGATGTGGAAGAGGTGGTCTTGGCTAGTGTTCAGTTGAATTCCTCTCTACTCAAGATGATTATTCAGAAGAAGCATCTTGATGATGAATTTTTTGGAATAAGGGACTCTCTTTATAGTGGGGATACCATTATTGGATGGTCATTCTCTTTTTTGGGTATCCTATGTTTATGGAATAAGTTTATTGTTCTTTTTTCTATGATAAAGTTAGTGACGGGGGATTTCCATAATTCCCAGTGGGTAGTGCACCCGGGTACCACAAAGATTTTTTTATGAAATTTGGTGATGATTAATGTCGTTTGGTATGAGATGAGACATTATTGATTATGTTTCTCATTGTTATACTTGTTAATATGTCAAATTCGAGAACTATAGACCTTCATATTTTCTTCAGCCACTTGAAATTCCAACTTGGATGTGGAACAATATCTCTATAGTATTTTTGGTTGGGTTGTATCATACCCTTCAGGAAAATAATGTGATATGGGTGGTGATCAATAGGCTAACCAAATCGGATCACTTTATTCCAATTCAAGATACCACCAGAGTTGAGAATTTGATAAATCTCTATGTGAAAGAGATCGCCTACTTTTATGAGGTTCCATCTACTATAGTCTTTGATAGGGATACCTTTTTTAATACTATCTTTTGGATAGGCCTCTTAGAGACACAAGGATATTAGGTACATTTAATCATGACATATCATCCACATATGGATGGATGGAAAAAAAGAGCTATACATATTTTTGAGTACATGTTACATGCTTATGTACTTGACTTTAGAAACTCTTGGGATGTGCATTTGGTACTATTTGAATTTACTTATAATAATGTCTACCAGTCTATGATTAGGAAGGATCCTTTTTAAGCCTTGTATGGATGACTGTATAAATATCTATTGTGTTGGTCGAAGATTGGTGAACCTTCTTTGGTCCAAGAGATGATGGTGTAGATTTAGTCGATTCTTCGGAGAATGGTTATAGAAAAAAGTTAGTATAAATCCTTTTTTGTTCTTTTTTAATGACCGTTAGAGTTTTTAGTTGGTCACTAGGTGTTCTTGAGAGTTTCGCCTCAATCGGATTTAAGACATTTTGGGAAACATGGTAAATTACACCAAGGTCTGTGGGTCCTTTTTAAATTTTTGAGTGGGTGGTTAAAGTGGCTTATTGTTTATCACTTCTACCATAGTTGACTTTGATCCACAATGTGTTTCATGTATTTCATCTTAGGAATTATTTTTCTAACCCTTATAATATCTTGAGTTGGGAAGGTCTTGATGTTGAACCTGATTTATCTATGACTGAGCATCCATTCAGGAATGTTGATTCTGAGACAAAGATACTTCAAGGGAGGATGATATCTTTGGTCTATTACTATGGTTTCATGGTTCCTATTCAAATTATAAATGGCAGTGTGAGGTACTGATGAGATATTAGTGGCCTCATCTCTTTGATATGGAATATTCTTGAAAGGATTTCTTAGGACAGAAAGTGTTTATGGTGGAAAGGATGTAACATCATGTTACCTTATTTCAGGTACTTATTGACACTTATTTTGATCATACTTTGGTTGGCGATTTTTATTGGTCATTTTGGGTGAATTTTCGATAATTTTGAAGCCTTAAGGGGTTGTTCATATTTGGCTAATGGTTAGGGAAAATCGTGTGGTTTGACCTAAGAAATCGTGCAACCATGTTGGACATAGTGGAAGGGGGTGCACAATTTTTCAAAACTATGTGAAATTTCCATAAAACTATGTGACTTTAAATATTGGGGTCTTGACTGGTTGTCACACAGCTGAAGTAATCATGTGGAAAAACCATGTTCCCAAATAGGAGCTCAGAGAGGGCACACGGTTACTACAAAATGTGTGGCTTGACCCAGAAAACTATGCACATGGGGTTTTAATCCCCCAAATTTTTTAAAAAAATTTAAAGACCCACTATTTTAACCCATAATTACCATATTTTGACCCTAATGTGAATCCTTGATTCTTGAAGGCTCTCAAGAAGGATTTCGACTACTCAAACCCCTTTTATTGGCAGATCGAGACATCGTTGATCTCATTCAATCTCCTTCAAGTAAGTGGATCCTTTCCCATATGGTTTCTTATGATATTTTATTTTATCATAATTAGAAATTTATAGATCATAATGTTATTTTTGGATATAATATACTTTTTTTGGATCTTAATTCTTGTGTTTACTTCATGATCTCCTACCCCTTCATTTTTAAATGGTGGATCTCACTGTGGGTGTTGTGTTGATTTGATTCCATGATTAAAGGTAGGTAGTTCCATAACACTTTTCCATTCAATTGAAACCCTATATTTCCTGATTGATTTGAAATTATTATTTAAATTATTTAAAAACATGTATCTTTATTGATTGATGTTTTATTTTGAGATTGGAATGGAATTTGTGAAAAATCCCCAATTTTAATGGAATTGAAATTGTTGGGATAATTTGAGAAAAATGATGGATTGATTTGGAAAATAATATGATGATATGATTTGATGATTATTCTTGAAAAAATTATTAAATTTAAAGGTGATTTAAAAAGGGAATGTATTGATAAAAACCTATGTTATGGTTTTAAAATGAGAAAGTTCTGTTAAAAACTGAAATTAGGAAATTATATTTTGAACTAATTTGAAATGAATATTTTCCAAAAACTGATTTATTGATTGTTTGTATCACATGGGAGACTAAGAAGTTAGTAGGTGGTTGAGACAAGCATGCTAGGATCTGACCCCCTAGCAATGGATTGATGATGACAACATTAAATAAACCAAGTTCAACCTGTTTTCCAATAATGGGATTCCCAAATAAGGTGTAGAATGATTGACCATAATGTGATCCTATAATGGGGTGTTGATATGATTATGAACACATATGTATATATTTGTGATCATTTACGACTAGTGTGAGGATCCTATATCTGGAAACTAACGTATCCCAGGATGTTCGACCATGGTGCTTACTTTTTTTGATTTGATTATACATGACATTAATTATAGAACTATTATATTCATGCCAATTTATTTATATAAAAAATTTATATAAAATGTTCATTTAATCCTATTTTGATATAATTTCCATCATTGATTTGACCACCTATTTTTTATAATATATAAGTGATTTTCCATGCCTTTTTTATTTAAACTAATAGCATGTGTAACAAACCAAAATTTTATCAATGGAAATTCCATTCTTATAATTATTTCATATAGTATAAATCCCATAGATAACACAATACAGACCTTATAAATGAATAATTAATCAAATAAGAGGTATTTCAAGAAATTAAGAAACCTATACCGATGGAATAGTGACTTGATCGTTGGAATAGTAATATGACCATTAGGAATAGTAATCTGAACAATAGAATAGTAACCTCACCTATGAAAGTATAAATAAAATTTATGTATCTTATAAATAAAAATATGATATATTTATATCATTGAATAAGTAAATAAACTTTTTAAAAATGATAAATTAAGTGTTGGTATTTTTGTATAACGTAAATTTTTATTTAAAAGTTTATAATTAATATAAGAAATTAAAAGAAAATTTATTTTCATAAAATATATTCATAAATTAATATTTTTTTTCTTATAATTATAATATAATTTTATGAGACCTTAATTAATTTTCCAAAGTGTCGTAAAATTAGTTGTAATATTAAAATCAATATTTTTCAAGTAAATGATGATTTTTTTTAAAAATTAAATTTATCATATTTATAAAATAATTTTCATAAAATTTATTCTATTTTTAAAATATAAACCTAAAAAAATGTGGTGAAATTTTTTTATTTTTGTAAAATAGTTGAATTTTTAGTGAATAGTGAAATGCTGTAATTTACATTATTTAACATTTTAAGAAAATTGCATGAATTTTTTAGTCATGGGTTATGAATGGATAAGGTAAGAACCCATTATTTCTAACTCACATTTTTATTCACTATACTTAGCCATAAGAATTAACACTATTGATATTCTTGATCCAAAATATTAAACAAATGAATAAAATAATCAAAAACACCCCTCTCACCCCTATAAATACCACCCCTCACCATCTATTCTCATCACACCTTATAAGATTTTGATATTGCTTATATTCTACCCAATTCCTATCCCAAACCTTTTCTCTACATTCTGGACATGTTGGTCTCACCAAAATACCAGTACCAAGTTCCCTAAGGAGGTTTTAAAGGAGACGACATTCAAGAGGTAAGATCATCCTTGTTTCTCTTTTAATTTATATTCTTTTATTATCATCATCTCACCTATCCTATCCAAAATATAATTATAACTCCAATATTATAAATATACTTTAATTTTATTGTGTTAATGGTATATAAATCATAAAATCTTTTATCTTCCCCATTTATCTTAAAAATGAAAACATCGTTCGTGATGTGTTGATTCATTGCCTTCATGGATGATGATTTTTAATTTTCTATTATCACCTTAAAGTCTAGTCATAAAACCATTATAATGTTTAACATAGGTTTTAATATATATATTATATCTTTTTTATGTTCTATAACTGATATATATACATAATATTAAATAATAAAACAAAAAAAGTCTGCGACGATCGAAAAACCACCAAAATAAACTAATGTTTATCTTTCGCATTTTATCTAATGAATCATCCTCATATATGAAACCAAAATTATATATGGTGCCATTAAAAATTGTTGAATTATATTAATACCATTTTATTCCACTTCTATCATTTTTCTTCCATTTGACAATAACTCCCATAATTAAACTCAAGGGAACCAATCATGAAATCCATGAAACAAATGCTCTCAAAGCAACAAAATTAAACACTATAACTCAAATAAATGTCCATAAATGAACCTAAAAATTTATAATAAATATTTATATTTTGAATAGTTTCTAAATTAAATTATTAATTAATCTAATTTGATTATCTAGGACATTAATTACAAGTACAGAACAGTTTCGTACATAAGGTAAGGGATTCTCTCTGAACCTTCGTTTTTTATTTCAGGTTATGCTTTCTCTCTCTTTACCCCAATGTAATTATTAATTCATCTTAATTACTTCTGATAAATTCTATTTTTTATGTTCCAAACATATTTGAATAGCTTATTTCTTCTTTCATTTATGGGGAAATACATATTTTATAAGGTTCCCTTCCCAATTCCTCCTGATAAGCAAGCCTGATTAAAGGGAATATCCCAATTTATTTCCCATTTTCATGTACCATCCAAAATATTTTTTAAGAAACCATTATATTTTTAAAAATAATAATTCTATCATGAAAGAATTTATTTTTTTCATTTCTGGTTTTATAAAAATAATTATTCCTTTGTTTGTTTTAAATACACTTTAATATTTTCCCTTAAACTGTACTAAAGTGGCTCATTTATAAAGTTTCTTAAACACACATTTTACATGTTTCCACTTTATTTGGACATCATTTATCATTTTATATTCATATTTTACCTTATTAATGTCCAATTATGATTTAAACACATTCTTTCTTGTACACCATTATGATACGCCCTTTGGTTGTGCCTTATGACATGTTTATGATACCCAATTCCTTTCATGGGTAACCCTTATGCTTGGTTCTTCATGTGCCGCACATATACATTAACATGTTATGATGGGTGCACCCATATAGAACTCCAATAAATTGGGTGATTTTTTAGTCTCATGATATGTTATGTTGGAACAAGGAGTAAACCTAATTCCTTTATGAGACATTCTCCATCATGTGATATAGTATTTCCAGTTGGACTTGAATCATGTTTATGTCATGTTATATGTTTCTGCCACATTTCTATGTTTCCATTATTAAATGATACCATGTTCTATATGTTATTATTCCATGTTTTTATTCATGTTTTTTTCCTTTTTATTTCATAATTCTATGCCTTATAACCCATGTGTTATGCTTTATTCCTTTGTTTATTCCCTTACTCAGCTTTTAGTTCATCCCTTTGTTCATTTATTCCCCAAATTATCCTCTACAGATGTAATAAATCAAAGGAAGTTAGGATATCATTATTTAGATTAAATAAAATATGCTTTTATTTTGTTTTCATGCTTTCTAATTATGTACATAATCTTCCAAATACACTAGAATTTATAATCCTTGGTTTGTATTTGATGTTTGACTATGCTTAAAATCATGTAATAATATGTGTAAAAGGTGAAGGACCCCGGAACACCCTAAGAGGGTAGGGGTTAATCAGGATGTCAAATTTTTATTTTAACCTGATCGATCTTGTTCCCACGTTGGTAGGAAACTACTAAACTTGTCTGATGTGAAAGAGAAGAAAACAAACAATCACGTGCAAAGAGATGAAATAACAATTTTTACTTGGTTCACCATAAAGGGATGGTCTAAGAAGCATACACCGATAGGTTTTCGGTCATACTAAAGTCCACTATTCTTTAATATTTGTGTATTATAAAAGTTTAAGACATAGTCACTTTGTTCTAGGAACACTTTCTTTAAAAACGTTAAGGGATCACTCACTATGTCCCTTGGATCACTTCTGTCGACTCCCCCTAACTCACTGTGTTAGGAGAAGTCTTACTTAGTTTATCGACTTAAAGTTATCTTCAAAATATTGGAATTGAAGTCTTTTTCTTTGTTCAGTATGAGATGTATCTTTCATCGAATTCCTGAAAGGGTTTACTTGGAAGCAATGATCGAATAAACCAGATATCAAAATACAGTTAGAATCTCAATACTGCATTTGCGCACAACATCTTCCTTTTAGGTGAAAGATCTTCTTTTACGTGCAAGATTTGATATTTTTCATGAAAATTGACTTTTTTTCAAACTTGATATTTTTCAAAACTATTCCACAAGGTTCAGTTGGCCTTTTAGACTAAAGGAACATCTTGTATGCAATATTAACTCTTTGCAAATCTTTCACGCAAAAATATTTCACGCAACAAAGCAACCAGATCTTTTTTGGAAATTTATTATGTCTTATATGGGGGTAGCCACCTATTTATAGGCCTCAACGACCCTTTGTGAAATTTTCCAATGTGTCTTTGTCAGTGTGCATAAGATTATTTCTGAGCTTGAAAAACCCCTTTTGATGCTGCATTGGGCGTGTAAGATTTTTTCACATAACATCATATTACGCGCACATTTAAATCTTTCATGCACTTTTTTTATTTTCCATGTTTTGATATACTGATCCCAAATCATTCCTTGCATGAAAGTTTCCAAACCTCCTTCAATCTTGCGTGCAACTTACTTTTCCAAAAACACTCTTCTCTATTCTCCAATTTTTGGACCCAAAAATTTGGAAAACACTGTGAAACGATGCCACCTTCAATGTTGTTGTCTGATTGAACTATATGATCACTTTCCTTGAAAACTTCCTAATATTCTAATGATTATTGACAACAAACACAAACCATAATCTATTTCCAGCAAAGAACACCCTTGGTTCCAACAAAAGGATAGGGTAATTATAGTTGATATCAGATAACTCTCTAGTTTTGTTTGTGGATTTGGACTAGAAAACTTTGTTAATAACCCTAGGTATAATTCTATCACCATTTATAAATTAGATTGAAACTTATGGAATCACAAGATATGATATACTTTTTATTTACATTTTTATCCTTCTATGTTCAAATTTTTTTATTTATTATGATTATTAGCTAAGTATCCAAGTCCCCATAATTATATTTTTCTTTTTATTAGTTAATGGATGGAAATAGGAGAACCCATACCGATAATCAATGTGATAGGAAATGTTACAATTTCCCTAAGTAAATTCCAAATCTTATGGGAATGGGCACTCAAAACTTCATGAAAGTACTAGCATAATTGGTTCAATCTATGAATAAAAACTTGAATTGCATGGAACACCCTCCTTCTCCTAATAAATATCATGTGGTGGTTGAATCTTTTATGTGAAAAATACCCCCTATATTGAGTGTATCTTCCAATCCCCTCATCTTGGAATAATGGATTAACTCCCTTGATAAGATATTCTTTGTCATGTAGTGCTCAGATGAAGAGAAAGTTGTGTTTGCAGTCTATCATTTTGATAGGGAAGCTGATCAGTGGTGGAAACTAATCAAGAAAACATTATCTAAAGAGGAAATTGATTCCTTAGAATGGGAATCATTCAAGAAAATGTTTTTAGATAAATATTTTTCTTGAACACTCTATATTAAGATGGAAATGGAGTTCCTCAGACTGATGAAAAAGGAAAATGAGTCTATCCAGGCATATGAGGCAAACTTTACAAGTGTTGCACGATACGCCTCAATATTTTTCATGAACACAAAAAGAAAAGTAGATCACTTATTTAGTATAATAAAGTAGAGTCTATGAAAATTGTTAGTGATTTGAACCTTTGAAAACTATGAGGATATTTTATGTTATTCTCATAAGGTTGAAATGGAGATCATGGACTCTTAGTGGTCTCATAGCCATAGAGATAAAAGGAATAAAATTAAGTTTAATATGGGAGTATCAATAGTTAAATTCCATAATGGAAAGAAAACCCAATATCCCACATGTCAAAAGTTTGGGAAGATTCATCCTGGAAACCATGTAAGGGGAACCAGGAGATTCTTCAAATGTGGAAGAGAGGGGAATCCGTAAAATAATTGTTGGAGGGATATGAAGAATCCAAAAAATGTGTAGGGAGAAAGGAAGGTTCATTTTAACACTCATCCTATAGTTCAGTGTTTCAACTATAAATAACATGGGAATTATGTGATCTGTTTCCCTAATCCAAGGTTTAGTGGAGGTAATCAACAAAAAATATTCTAGGAAACAAGGGAAGACATATTATATCACTACTGCTGAGGTGGAACCTGAAAATGATGTGGTGACAAGTATGTTGGTTATTCATTCAAGAATAGAGAATGTACTATTTGATTTTGGTTCTACACATTCATTCATAACTTTTAATTTTGGTAGAACTATTCAAACACAACCTCAAAATATGGAGGCTTATTTATTTGTGAGAATAGAAAAAAGGGAAATTATTTCATCCAAAGTATATAACTACTCCCCATTTAATTTTTGTGGAATAAACCTACCAAAAAATCATTCCATACTTCCTTTGGTGGAGTTTTATGTTATATTGGGAATGGATTGGATATTTTTATACAAATCCAACATAAACTTTTGGGAAAGGTAGATCACTCTTCACATCCCGAGTCATCCTCCAATTATATATAAGGTTAAGGAGGACGATGAATATTCATTAGAATCTTCATCTCAATTATGGATATTATTTCCTTTTGAGAAATTATATATAGCTCAAATGATTGATACAAAGGATATAATCACACTCGAAGACATTCCTATTATAAGGGAATACACTTATGTGTTCCCTAAATAATTTCTGGGTCTTCCTCCTAAATGATATGTTGAGTTCTCAATTGAACTTATTCCTAAATATCTACCTATATCAAAGAAACCATATAGAATGGACACCATTTAGTTGGAGGAACCAAATAATCCGTTAAAAGAGAATTTGGATAAGGGTTTTATACTCTCGAGTGCTTCACCATGGGGTGTGTCGGTCCTCTTCTTCAAAAATAATGATGGATCAATTCACCATTTTATTGATTATCATAAGATTGAAAAAATCATGATAATGAACAAGTATCCTCTTCCATGGATATATGAATTGTTTAATCAACTATGTGGGGCCAAGTATTTCTCTAAGGTGGACTTTCAGTCGATATATCACCAATTAAAAGTGAGGAAGGAAGATATTCCTAAGACTGTCTTTCGAATGAGATATGGACACTATGAGTTCATAATGTTTCCTTTTGGACTCCCTAATGATCCATCAATTTTCATGGAATTAATTAATAGATTCTTTAGGTATTAACTCAGAAAATTTGTGGTATTATTTATCGATGATATTCTGATATAATCCAAAAGACAGGAGGAACATGAGGTATAGTATCCCGCCTTTTTATCACATAAACTTTCATTACATTTTACAAAACCGAGGATCTTTAAGGTTTAGTGTCTTGGAAACTAGGAACTTTAAACATGAAAACATAAAACATTATTCTAAAACACTTGAAAGGCTTCTCCTCATGTTCATCCTAGGTTCATTACTGCATCACATAACCTGGGGACATACATCAAAAGAAAGGGTGAGCAAAAAGCCCAGTAAGGGAAACAAGAGAAACATTTTACATGTGAACTTGAGATACTTCAATAAGGTCATGAAAAGAACTTTAAGGCATGAAAATGAAATCATGAGTAATATCATAATAAAAATAACATTTTCATAACATGAAGATGTGGATACATCATTTAACATAGACAGTCATGAACATATCACCAAGGTCCATCCCCAAGGTGTCATTTGAAAATTACCAAGGTTATTCACCAAGGTATCGTGAAAATTGTAATCTCTAGTGGTTACATCATTACCCAATGCATTGGAGCGCTATCAGGGCGCACCCTTAAATTTTACTTTATTATCATGTGAGCCACATATATCATCATCAAACATTTCATAAATAACCCATATAGCAAAAAAATAAATGGGTTTCATTTCATAATCATAACGTTTTAAAAACTGCTTTAAAGACATGATCTTTACGTCACTTTAAACCCACGGAAGAGGAGAGAGGGTTTCATATATGTAAATCCCAGAATTTACAATAAAACATCTTGGTATATATGTGAATACCCATATAGAAGGTATAGCTTTGAGTATTCACTTAATAAAATAAAATATCTTTAGAAAAAAAGAGAGAGACATTTTGAGACGAAAATTCTGCAGCATAACGGCTATGTTACAAGGTTTTTAGAAAACATTGAAAGAGAGGGGACATGGGTAAAACATTCATAAATGACCCATAAAACAGTATAGGGACAGAATATAAGGGATTTAAGAACATGGTAATGAAATTTTAAAATATACCATATGAAATGAAGAACATGAAAGGAAGACAAATATAAGATTTCTCTTATGAAAATTCGGCAGCCTAACAGCGTTACATAAACTTCAACCAAAAATAAATTGGTGAGATCAAATAGGGTCTCTCATCATATTTACATAAAAGATTAGTATGATAGATATAGAGATCATAACCCAACATAATAAAAAGGAACTTGCAAGACTTGACATGGAATTAGAACTTTGAAAAGGGAGAAAGGTGCAAGGACCACTTAAAAATTCAGCAGCCTAACGACGCCACTTAAAACTTCAAAATACTGAATTGAAGAGATAAAATGAGGTCTCTCATCATATGATCATAAAATATCAGTATTATAAATTTAGATATCATAACCCAACATAACAAAAAGGAACTTGAAATACTTTACATGAAAATAGATCTTGAAAAATGAGAAGGGAGAAAGAATCTTTTACAAAAAATTTGGCATCCTAACGGCGCCACTTAAAACTTCATAAAACGAAATAATGAGAGTAATAGGGGATCTCTAATTATGTGAACATGAAAAGGGTAGTAAGAGGAGTATAAAAGAACACCCTTTAACATAAGAACATGGAGCATAAAAGAAATTACACAAAAGAGATTTCTTGAAAAGAAAGAGAGAGATCGGATCCCTTACCTTAAAACGTAACTCTTAAAACTCAAAGGTTGGGACCTTGAGGGCTTGGGGGCACCTTGGGAGGACTCCTTGGGAGGTAATGAGACCAGAACTTTGTTGGGGTAGAGTGGGGAGTCGAATGGATGAGAGTATGGCTTGGTATTTATAGGGAAAGTGAGGGGACAAGGCATTAATGGCCAAGGGACACCTCATTAGTGGTTTTGGAAAAACCATGGGCTTGCCCATGGTATTTTCCCATGGTATTGGCCACTTGGGACACCTCATACCTTATCTTACTATTCACAAGTCGAACATATTGATTACAAACTTAATACATCATTTAATGATGTCATTAAATACCCGTAACTTAAAAACTGTATTTTGACTATTCATCGAAAATTCAACTTTCTCAGAATAATCCAAAAATTTCACCTTAACCAAATATAAATGCTCTGATTTTAAAAATGAACTCCATTTTATAGAAATAATTTTCTAAATATTTTTAATTTATTTTTTAAATAAATACACTATTCACCGAAAATTCATTTTTTCAGAAAAAACCCCCAAAATTACCATAACATAATATCGGTGCTTTGAGTTCAAAAATAAAATCCATTTTATAAAAATAATTTTTTTAAATATTTTTAATTTAATTTTTAATTAAAAAACACTATTCACTCGAAAAAACTAATACTTGAATAATAATTTATGAAACCGTTATTTAACCATTTTATTGAATCACATTACTTAATCGAGGTGCCTAGATTATATTAATACTTTCTTTAAGTGAGATTACTAATCCATTTGGACACATTACTAATCTTAATCATAAAATCACTATTCATAATTTACTATTCATCAAAAATCAAGTTGATCTTATTAGACTCTAAATTTCGTACTAAACATAATTGTAGAAGACCATTTTTTGAAAATCATTATACATTTTTAATTATTTAAGGTTTACATAAACATTTTTAAAATATCCTTTTTCTAAAATTCATCAAAAATATGTATACTATATTTATCCGGTCATTTAAAAATTCATAAACTTCATCATAAGAAGAAATCCCAATTTTTATTTAAAACAAAGGATTACACAAGGCAGTTACAGTCTCCTTACATAGCCCCTTATCACACCAGCATAGGACCTAAGTGTAAGGTGTGCTAAGGTGAGAGAATCTGAGGGAGGCTCGGCTAACATCGCACGAGTAGTAATTTCTATCAGTTTGAACTTCTCGCAAAGGTGATTCCGTTCTAGCTTCACATGATGAAGTTCAGCTTGGGTTTGGTCCAGAGCAAAGCTCAGTGGTGCTACCTCCTTCCCAAGTTCTGTTAGATGGGCTTCAATCGGTCTAAGACTACTGGGTGAGGCCATCGAATCTTCTTTCTATAATAATTAACCAAGATTACTTGTATTTGGAAAAAATAATCAAAACATTTAGTTTCTAGCGGTCATATTGACCAATGGTCATATAATCGTCTAAACCCAACGGTCTCATTTTAATTATAATCATGTTATCAAATGAAACATTTTTGTTGAGTATAAAAATAAAATAAAATAACACATAAAATTAGGAAACAAGATTTATTCAAAATTTTGGGTCGTTACATTCTTCCCCCCTTAAGAAATTGCGTCCTCGCAATTTTTAAAATTGGGTTTTGAAATTTCATTGAAATTCCCACATCGGAAAAGGAGTCAGTAAAATTATTACTTTAAAAGAAATAAAGGGAAGTAAAAAGGTCACCCGAGTTAACCCACACTAGGATTCCATGTAGGAAAACATGGACATGGAAGAAAAACAAAGGGTCAAGTTCTGGGGGAGAGTGATAGAGAACATGATTAGGAGAAAGTTAACCATAAGAAAAACCTAAACTTATGATGTGTGTAAACGGTCTTTGATTACCTAGTAGGAAACTTAAACCAAAAATGTTTTTGTTTTACGTTCCTTTTCATAATTTTGAGGAATTCATTTACAACATAAAACAAAAACATAAGAAAATATACCTATCTTCATGTAGAGTTTCATCCTTTAATAAGTTTCTACCCAAAACTAATATTTTCTCCAAACTATGAGCATTCAAAACTACTTGGTCTCATCAAAACACAAGAATCATCTTCATAATCCACAAAAGATTAACTATCTATTTCTTCTATCTTTAAACATTATCCCAAAAACAGAAAGGGTAAGGTAAAACACCTCTTCAAAAAGAAAGAATCCCATAGGAATGGAAACTACTTTTAAATCTTCAAAGTTCCATGGTACTACCCATAGTTTATCATTGACCATTCCATAAATAACGGTCATTAAGATTCCTCAAAATAAACCAAGCTAATATTGAAACCCAAATACAAGAAGGATTTGATAACATAGTCTTCCAAAATAAACTTCATTGTTCATATCCAAACAACATCAACCACTCCTAACATATTATAACAAAAGTAGCTAACCTAAACATATTTTACCCAAGATAGGTTAATCATTTCCATAAGTAACCTAAATTACTATAAGTACACCTTAAATTCATCGATTCTTCAAAATATAATTCAACCTTACCCCTCAATGAAAATACCATAGTAATCTATTTACCTCGATCATATAGGGTCCCCAAAATAGTGAACGTCTTCCAAAATAATAATAATATTTTAATCCCCTAATCATCTCTGTCATATTAATATGACAATCTTCTCATTTCCTATCACATTGGTTGTTGGGACATGTTCTTCCATTTCCCGGCATTAACTAAGAAAAGAAACCATAATTAGGCGCTAAAATACTTAGCCAATAATCATGAAAAGGAACCGAAAGAATATAAGGATAACTTGTAGAAGAAAATTAAACCCTAACTTGTGATCCCCTAGGTTCCCATCTAGGTTATCCGTGATCATATATTCTTATGTGAATCTTTATTTTATTTTATCTTTGTTCCTTTAACAATGGTTCATACTAAGCTTATGAATTTACCAAAGCATATCCCCCAGGAGTGTCGTAACCAAGAGTGCAGAAGGGGGCCGTTGTCCTGTACCAGTTCCCGTTCGAGTCTAGCTCAAAGCTTTGTTTTCAGGTTTTACCCCTATGTACATCTGTGCCAGAGCCACCTCTACCTGCTCGTATCCAGACAGGGATGTATTTGTTTGGAAACCCCTTACTCAATACTCACCAAAATACCAGGAAGATTTCCTATTTTTTAACTTTTCTATAGGCTTCTTCCTAAAGTTTTCATATCCTAATTTCCACAAATAACTAAACCATCCTTTGATGCCAACTATAGCATCCCGCCTTTTTATCACATAAACTTTCATTACATTTTACAAAACCGAGGATCTTTAAGGTTTAGTGTCTTGGAAACCAGGAACTTTAAACATGAAAACATAAAACATTCTTCTAAAACACTTGAAAGGCTTCTCCTCATGTTCATCCTAGTTTCATTACTGCATCACATAACCTGGGGACATACATCAAAAGAAAGGGTGAGCAAAAAGCCCAGTAAGGGAAACAAGAGAAACATTTTACATGTGAACTTGAGATACTTCAATAAGGTCACGAAAAGAACTTTAAGGCATGAGAATGAAATCATGAGACATATCATAATAAAAATAACATTTTCATAACATAACTATGTGGATACATCATTTAACATATACAATCTTGAACATATCACCAAGGTCCATCCCCAAGGTGTCATTTGAAAATTACCAAGGTTATTCACCAAGGTATCGTGAAAATTGTAATCTCTAGTGGTTACATCATTACCCAATGCATTGGAGCGCTATCAGGGCGCACCATTAAATTTTCCTTTATTATCATGTGAGCCACATATATCATCATCAAACATTTCATAAATAACCCATATAGAAAAAAATAAATGGGTTTCATTTCATAATCATAACGTTTTAAAAACTGCTTTAAAGACATGATCTTTACATCACTTTAAACCCACGGAAGGGGAGAGCGGGTATCATGTATGTAAATCCCAGAATTTAAAATAGAACATATTGGTATATATGTGAATACCCATATATAAGGTAGAGCTTTGAGTATTCACTTAATAAAATAAAATATCTTTAGAAAAAAATAGAGAGACATTTTGAGATGAAAATTCTGCAGCATAACAGCTATGTTACAAGGTTTTTAGAAAACATTGAAAGAGAGGGGGCATGGGTCAAACATTCATAAATAACCCATAAAACAGTAGAGGGACAGAATATAAGGGATTTAAGAACATGGTAATGAAATTTGAAAATATACCATATGAAATGAAGAACATGAAAGGAAGACAAATATAAGATTTCTCTTATGAAAATTCGGCAGCCTAACAACGTTACATAAACTTCAACCAAAAATAAATTGGTGAGATCAAATAGGGTCTCTCATCATATGAACATAAAAGATCAGTATGATATATATAGAGATCATACCCCAACATAATAAAAAGTAACTTTCAAGACTTGACATGGAAATAGAACTTTGAAAAGGGAGAAAGGTGTAAGGACCACTTAAAAATTCAGCAGCCTAACGACGCCACTTAAAACTTCAAAATACTGAATTGAAGAGATCAAATGAGGTATCTCATCATATGATCATAAAAGATCAGTATGATAAATTTAGAGATCATACCCCAATATAACAAAAAGGAACTTGAAATACTTTACATGAAAATAGATCTTGAAAAATGAGAAGGGAGAAAGAATCCGTTACAAAACTTTCGGCAGCCTAACGACGCCACTTAAAACTTCATAAAACGAAATAATGAGAGTAAGAGGGGATATCTCATTATGTGAAAACGAAAAGGGCAGTAATAGGAGTATAAAAGAACACCCTTTAACATAAGAACATGGAGGATAAAAGAAATTACATAAAAGAGATTTCTTGAAAAGAAAGAGAGAGATCAGATCCCTTACCTTAAAACGTAACTCTTAAAACTAAAAGGTTGGGACCTTGAGGGCTTGGGGGCACCTTGGGAGGACTCCTTGGTAGGTAATGAGACCATAACTTCGTTGGGGGGAGAGTGGGGAGTCGAATGGATGAGAGGATGGCTTGGTATTTATAGGGAAAGTGAGGGGACAAGGCATTAATGGCCAAGGGACACCTCATTAGTGGTTTTGGAAAAACCATGGGCTTGCCCATGGTATTTTCCCATGGTATTGGCCACTTGGGACACCTCATAACTTATCTTAATATTCATAAGTCGAACATATTTATTACAAACTTAATACATCATTTAATGATGTCATTAAATACCCGTAACTTAAAAACTGTATTTTCTCTATTCATCGAAAATTCAACTTTCTCAGAATAATCCCAAAATTTCACCTTAACCAAATATCAATGCTCTGATTTCAAAAATGAACTCCATTTTATAAAAATAATTTTCTAAATTTATTTTAATTTATTTTTTAAATAAATACACTATTCACCGAAAATTCATTTTTTCAGAAAAAACCCCCAAAATTACCATAACATAATATCAGTGCTCTGAGTTCAAAAATGAAATCCATTTTATAAAAATAATTTTTTTAAATATTTTTAATTTAATTTTTAATTAAAAAACACTATTCACTGGAAAAAACTAATACTTGAATAATAATTTATGAAACCGTTATTTAACCATTTTATTGAATCACATTACTTAATCAATGTACCTAAATTATATTAATACTTTCTTTAAGTGAGATTACTAATCCATTTGGACACATTACTAATCCTAATCATAAAATAACTATTCATAATTTACTATTCATCAAAAATCAAGTTGATCTTATTAGACTCTAAATTTTGTACTGAACATAATTGTAGAAGACCATTTTTTGAAAATCATTACACATTTTTAATTATTTAAGGTTTACATAAACATTTTTAAAATATCCTTTTTCTAAAATTCATCAAAAATACGCATACTATATTTATCCGGTCATTTAAAAATTCATAAACTTCATCATAAGAAGAAATCCCAATTTTTATTTAAAACAAAGGATTACACAAGGTAGTTACGGTCTCCTTACATAGCCTCTTATTACACCAGCATAGGACCTAAGTGTAAGGTGTGCTAAGGTGAGAGAATCTGAGGGAGGCTCGGCTAACATCGCACGAGTAGTAATTTCTATCGGTTTGAACTTCTCGCAAAGGCGATTCCGTTCTAGCTTCACACGATGAAGTTCAACTTGGGTTTGGTCCAGAGCAAAGCCCAGTGGTGCTACCTCCTTCCCAAGTTCTATTAGATGGGCTTTGATCGGTCCAAGACTACTTGGTGAGGCCATCGAATCTTCTTTCTATAATAACTAACCAAGATTACTTGTATTTAGAGACAATAATCAAAACGTTTAGTTTCCAGTGGTCATATTGACCAATGGTCATATAACCGTCTAAACCCAACGGTCTCATTTTAATTATAATCATGTTATCAAATGAAAATTTTTTCTTGAGTATAAAAATAAAATAAAATAACACATAAAATTAGGAAACAAGATTTATTCAAAATTTCGGGTCGTTACATGAGGATCATTCGAATACTATTTTAATGAATTTTATAAGGGATAAACTATATTAAAATTATATTAAATGTGATTTTTTGATGGAGGAAGTATCATTCTTTGGGAATGTTATCACCAGAAAAGGGATATCTATGAACCCTTCTAAGACAAAGGTAATCAAAGAGTGTCCCAAACCAACATTGTTAATGGATATCCATAATTTCCTTTTTCTAGCTAGGGATTATCGATGACTTGTGAATAAATTCTCATGATTATAAAATCCATTAACCAAGATGACTCGTAAGGGAGTAAAGTTTTTCTAGATCGGTGAATGTGTAGACTGCTTTAAAGATTTGAAAAGGGTGATTATCACTACATTAGTACTCACACATCCCATAAGTGGGGAACTCTTTGTGGTATAAAATTATTCTTAAAATAAGGGATTAGGTTGTGTAATAATGAAAAATTATAAATTGATAGCCAACACCTCAAGTTAGTTGAAATTTCATGACAAAAACTATCCCATGCCTGATCTGGAGTTGGCAGTTGTGATATTTGTGTTGAAAGTCTAGAAACATTATCTATATGGGGAGAACTATGAGAAATATACTAATCATAATATCCTAAAATATGTATATTTGCATATAATGATATTAATATGAGTCATTATAGATGGATAGATCTAATCAAGTATTATGATCACTCAATTCCCTACCATCCTGGTAAAGAAAATAAAGTGGAAGACACTCTAAGTATAAAAGATCCTACAACTTTATCAATGATGAGAATTGGGAATAATACAATCAAATTTTACTTATAAAGTATGGACATGGGAATAAAAATAATCAATCCTTTCTCAAATTATTTTTCAACCATCCCCTATAGAGAAAATTACAGATTCTCAAAGAAATTATGAGAAGATTAAGAAAAAGGTGGAAGTTATCAAAAATGGGAAATCCTTATAGTTAAAAATTGATGATGAAGGATTCGTAATATTTGGTTAATGATTATGTGTACTATACAATCCATAGATAACAAAAAGAGATTATAAATGATTCACATATATTAAATTTATTTATTCACTCAGGAAACACAAAGATCTATCAAGATATCCAAGAGCATTATTGGTGGGACAATATGAGGAAGGAGATAATTTAATCTACATCAAAGTTCCTGGTATTCTAGCAAGTGAAGGATTAAAGGAAAAAATTCTAAGGGGATAATGCAACCATTACCCATACCAACACGGAAATGAGAAAACATCACCAATGAAATATGGGTTTTTGTGGATTGTATTACCAAGACATATCACTTTATTGAAATTCAATAGATCTTATCAATCGATCATCTTGCATGGGTATACATAAAAGAAGTGGTGAGGCATTATGGAGTACTACTATCGATTGTATTAGATAGATATTTTAGATTCAACTCAAAGTTATGGAAAAGTCTACAACATGCTCTAAACACTGAGTTGAACTTCAGTATAGATTATCATTCTCAAACTGATGTCCAATATAAGTGGACTATTTAGACATTAGAAGACAATAACGACCAAAAATTTTATTAATGAAAATTCCTCTTGATCTAATTAAATGTATTATTATGTAAAATGGATATATAAAATATGAATTTCATTGGTTTTATGTTTTTGGATTTCAAAATACCATTAATAATTTTTACCATTTCTAATATAGTCATTGAACTGTGATCACATGATTAGTATAAATATAGGGATATAACAAATCCAATTTACTCAGAAAAAGGAAGTGATGGCCTCATCCAGTAGAATTCCTCCATACGAATCCCATTTTTTGGAGCTCGAAAATGAGGTGGCATCACTGGGCTTCACTCTTGACCAATCCCAAGTTGAGATTCAATGCATTAAGATTGAACGGAACCGCCTACGGGAGAAGTGTATGTTAATAGACATTACCACTCGAACGATGTTATCTAAGCTTCCCTAAGAGTCTGTCACCATTGCACACCTTACCCTTAGGTCTTATGCGGGTTTTATAAGGGGTTATGTAACAAGTCCCTATCACTATGATTATGGGCATTATTTTTTTATATAATAAATAATATACATTAATTTTATTATTGTTACTTTGTAAATAGTTTTTAAAGCACAAATTATATTTTTTAGTTAATATTCAATTAAAAAATATATTTTGATGAATTAATGGATTTTTTAATTAAATAATATTTTAATAAAATATTATTAATAAGTTTATTTTTATTAAATATAAATTATCATATAATTTTTATGAATAAAATTGTAATTTTTATTAAGGTTTTAAAGGCGTTTTTGTTAAAACCACTGAATTTTCGATAAATGTTGGTTTTTATTTTAAAATTAAAAATTCAAATATTTATAAAATTATCTAGATAAAATGAATATTATTTTTGGAATTAGTACATCGAAACTATCCAATGATGAATTTTTCATAATTTTCTGAGACAATCGAATGTTTTGGTAAAAATTAAATACCGTTTAAATATATAATGTATTTTATGACATCATAATGACCCAATAGTGAAATAATAAAATAATATAAAATGTATGATAGGCCAATATATGTTTTACCTTTAAAAAATGTGACTTTATATTTTTTTGATTAATTTTATGGTGCCTTAGTGGACCCTCCAAAACTTATAAAACATTTTAACTTTATAAAATGATTTCCTTGAGAGTGTGACTCACATAAGAAAGACTAATATTTTAATAATTTAGGCCATTGGCCTTATAAAATAATTTTTTCCACTCCCCTTTTGAAAAACCATGTGAAAATACCATGGTTTGGTTTGTGTTTTTGATTAGTTTAATGTGTAGTGTCCAAAACCTAAATAATAAAGAATCCCCTCTTTTTCCTATATAAATCCACCCAAGCTCCCACTTATTTTCAATAAAAACCATTGTATAACGTCCCTACCCTTCCCTCATCTCTCTAAAATACAACCAAGTCACCCCAAGGTCCCAATAATCCTCTCTCAAGCCCCTCCCAAGCCTTTGGGATCACACTTCCAAGTAAGGGATTTCTTCCTCTCTCATTTTTTGTCCAAGTTTCTTTATGTTGCTATACCCTTGTATTTTCAATTAAAAATGTTGGGGTATGATTTATCACCTCCCCTATACTTTCATACTTATTTTTAAATTATGATAGACCCCTTTATCTCTCATTAATTCCTCCCATGTACACTCGTTACCATGCCAAAATTCTGTAAGGGGTTTCTCTCTCCTCATTTACATTCAAGCAATTATTTTTGTTTTATGAATATAAATTCCATTACATATGTTGGGGCAAGTATATATATGAAACTATTACTATAAATTACATGTACATATGATGAGACACCCCTTTCTCTCTAATCAACCATTTTTATGAATTCTTATGTCACGTCGTTATGCTGCTGAAATTGCACTCCAATTTTCCAAGACAAAGTCATTGTGTAGTAAATACCATGTTCATTTCTCTATCAAGGGTATTAAAATTTATGCACATTTACTTATTTATTATATAGTTTCATTTATTAATTCCACATTCCTTTATCAATGAATAAATTATTGTGTTTAATGAATCCATGTTATATGATCCATGTGGCACACTTATGCATGAAATGAAATGATTAAGAAGGGTGTGCCCTGATAGTGCTCAAATGCATTGGTTAAAGACTAGTATCAGGATACATAAAGTTAAATGAGGGTTTACTCATGATAATTCAATTTAAATGAGGTTTAAATCATGATCCATGTTCAATAATCCTTGTCTCATGCTAATATCATGTTAAATTTTGTGGCCACATTTCCATGTTATGATAATCATGCTATATCATGTATTTATGTTCATGTTTCTATTATGATCCATTGATATGCCTATTGCCTAACATGTATTGTATTCTTCATGTTATTCCTTTTTTACTCCCTTACTGTGATTTATATCTCACCCTTTTTTAAGCATGTCCTCAGGTTATCCCATGCAATGCTAAATACGAAGGAATGTGTGTAGTCATGTAAAAGAAGTTTTCAATAAAGATGTGTATTTCATGTTTTAAGTTGTTATGTAATGTTCCTAATCCCCAAAGACACTAGACCTATAGATCATCTATATTGTATCAAGTGAATATTTTATTTAATAAATTATGATTAAGTGTGAAATAAAGAGAAGGTTTGTTATAGTTGGTATCAGAGGATAAGTTTAGTTATTTTGGGGATTATGATTAGAAAAACCTAGTGAAAGCCTTAGAGATAAGAATAAGTGTAATAAAATCATCCTTAAATTTTGGTGAGTATTGATTAAGTGGTTTATCAAGCAAATACATCCATTTTTAGATACAAGCAGGTAGTGGCAGCTCTGGCATAGATGTATCTAGGGGTAAAACTCAAAAACACCGCTTTGAGATAGACTCGAACGGGAACTGGTGCACGACAACAGGCCTTGATTCGCTCTTAATTATGACACTCCCAGAGGATATGATTTGGTAAATTCATAATCTTAGTATGAACCGTTTATTAATGGAATAAAAAAATTCCCCTAAGAATATGTGTTGGGAAGTTGATCATGGATAACATAGATTAAAGCCTATAAATTCATAATTTAAGGAAATAAAAGTAATTTATAAGTCATATATTTTTGTCTTTAGATTACCCTTTATGTGTTACCACTAAATTTACTTTTATTCCATACAATTGTTGGTAATAAGAGGACTCGGGCTAACAACCAATGCAAAGATCAATGTGATGATTGTTCTAATGAGATTCCCAATCCGATGGGAGTGGGAATCGCAAACTTTTTCATGATACTCTCTTAGTTAACTCAAGTTTTGAATAGAAATATGGGTCAAGAGGAGCGTTCAACCCCCCCCCCCCCCCTCCCCCCAAGAAAGAACAAGTCACAATCGAGAGCTTCATGAGACAAAGGCCTCATGCTTTTAATGGATCATCTGATCCTTCAATTTTCAAACAATGGATCAACTCCATTAAAAAGATCTTCTTCATTCTTTACTGTTCTAAAAAAGAGAAGGTTGTTCTAGATTCTTGTCGTATGGAGGGTGAAGCTGATCAATGGTTTAGATTGATCAAAAATACGCATCCTGATGAGGAGATCGATGAATTGGAATGGAAGGATTTTTGGAAAATGTTTTTCAATAAATATTTTCCTCACACCCTCCGAATTAAGATGGAAATGGACTTCCTTGTCTTCAAGAAAAAAGATGACGAATACATCAGAGCTTACGAGGAAAACTTCACAAGGCATACATGATATACCTCCAACTTTTTCGTTACCCCCAAATGCAAGTTTGACTACTTATTTGGTGGGCTAAAACCTAGCCTATGGAAATCCCTAGCGATTTGTGACTTCGAGAGATATGAGGAAATTGTCTGATGTGCCCTCAAATTCGAAATGGAGATCAATGAATCTTAGGGGTATTATAGGGATAAGTAGTTTAAGGTTGAATTTAATTATGGTAGTCTGATAGATAAATCCAACAATAATAAAAAAATCCAGCACCCCACTTGCCAAAGGTGTAGAAAGAAGCACCCTAGAAATTGCCTAAAGGGGGGGAGAAAATGCTTTAGGTGTGGAAGAGAAGAGAAACTGGCCATTAACTTCCAACAAGAAAACCCCACGGCTGTGACAGTGGAGAGGAATTCTCCGTTCGACCTTCAATGCGTTGTTCATTGATTCAACTGCAAATAAATAGTACACTTTGCAAACCATTTCCCTAGTCCAAGGATTTTCGAAGGCAACCAATAACCTCCAAGGTAGTAAGGGCGAGCTTTTTACATCACTACCAACGAAGTGAACCCCAAAAACAAAGTGGTGATAGGTATTCTAGTTATTCATTCACAAATAGACACCATAATTTTTTATTCTGGTTCTATGCATTCTTTTATATCCTGAAATTTTAGTAGAAAAATCCCAACACCACCACAAATCATGTAAGTAAAGATGTTGGTGAGAACGGAAAATGGGAAAATCATTGCATCCCATTAATATAACTCCTACCCTATCATAATTTGTGGATTGAACTTCCCATAGAACCTCATGTGAACTTCTTAATACTCCCAATGGTGAAATTTGATGCAATTCTTGGTATGTATTAGATTTCTTTATATAGAGCCAACATAAATTGCTGTGAGAGGGAAATCACTCTCTATATGGTGAATCGACCCCTAATTTTGTACAAGTCCAAGGAGGAGAATGAATCTTCTTTAGCACCATCATCTCAAGCATGGATATTACTGCTCTATGATCATGCGTATCTTGCTAAGATGATTGAGTCTAAGGAAGAAACCATCCTTGAAGACGTTCATATTATGAGGTAATTTGCTGAAGTATTTCCCAAGGAATTTTTTGGTCTTCCTCCTAGAATAGATGTTTAATTATCAATAGATCTTATACCCAGGGCATTTCCAATATCCAAGAATCTATATAGAATGGATATTATGAAGCTTGAGGAGCTGAAAAAACAACTATAGGAGAATCTGGATAAAGGTTTTATACACCCAGGTGCTTCACTATGGGGTGAACCAGTCCTCTTCATCAAGAAGAAGGATGGTTCAATGTGTCTTTTCATCGATTATCGTGAGCTCAACAAAATCATGATAAAGAACAAGTATCATCTGCCACAAATAGATGACTTGTTCGATCAACTATGTTAAGAACAATACTTCTCCAAGGTAGATCTATAGTCAAGATATTATCAAGTAAGGGTAAAGAAGGATGATATCCCCAATACTGGTTTTCATACAAGATATGAGCACTATGAATTCATATTAATGCCTTTCGGACTCACTAATGCTACAGTAATCTTCATGGACTTGATGAATAGAGTATTTAGAGATTACCTCAACAAATTTATGGTATTCTTTATAGAAGATATTATAATATACTTAAAAACTAAGTAGGAGCATGAGGAGCATCTAATAACTATACTAGATACCTTGCGAAAGGAGAATATCTATGAAAAGTACATAAAGTGTGAGTTCTAGTTGAAGGAGGTGTCATTATTGGGTCATATCATCACAAGCAATGGGATATCTATGGATCCCTCCAAGAAAGTTGTAATTGAGGGATGGATGAGGCCAACATCAGTAACGGATATCCATAGCTTCCTGAGGTTAGCTGGATATTTTTGCCGATTTGTGAGAAATTTATCATGATTGTCCAACCCTCTTACCAATCTAACTCGGAAGGGAGTAAAGTTTTCTTAGAGTGATTAATGTGAAGAGAGCTTCAAGGAGTTGAAAAGGAGGCTTATCACTACACCCATGATCACAATACCCACAAGTGGAGAAAATTTTGTAGTATTTAGTGATGCTTCGAAGAAGGGCCTAGGCTGTGTGTTGATGTAAAATGACAAAGTCATTGCCTATTCTTCAAGGAAATTGAAAGTTAAGGAGAAAAACTATCCAACACATGATCTATATTTGGATTTATTAATCTTCACTTTAAAATTTTGGAGACATTACCTATTTTGGGAGAAGTGTGAAATATACATGGATTAAAAATAACTCAAGTATATATTCACATAGAAATAGTTGAATATACACCAATGAAGATGGATAAAGCTGATCAAATACTATGAATGCTCAATCCATTACCACCCTAGGAAAGCGAACAAGGTGGAAAATGCTCTAAGTAAAAAGGACCCAGTAATTATATCATTGATGAGAATTGAAAAGGATCCAATCTTCTTGGATTTGATGATGATTGAAATGGGAATCATAAAGAAGGGAACATCATAAATCCTTTCACAAATGATTGCTCAACTATCTCTTTTGGAAAGGTTAAAGGATTCTCAAAAAGGATGATGTGGTATTTTAGAAGAAAGTGGAAACTATCAAAAAAATAAATCCTCGAAGTTCAATGTTAATGAAGAAGGAATTGTGAGATTTGGGTCAAAGCTGTGTGTTATATCAAATCCAGAGTTAAAGAAAAAACTTTTAGATGATCCACATAGTTCAGATTTCTCCATTCTCCCATGAAACAAAAAGATTTATCGAGATCTCTGAGATATTTATTGGTGGGATAACATGAAGGAGGAGATCGATGAGTATACATCAAAGTGCCTGGTATATCAGCAAGTGAAGGCTGAGAGGCAGAAGTATAAGGGGATGATGTAACCATTACCCATACCAGGATGGAAATGGGAGAATATCACCATGAAATTTTTCACCTAACTTCTGAAGACTTCCAAAGGAAACAATTCTATATGGATTTTTGTGGATCATCTTACAAATACTGCACACTTTATTGGAATTTGAGAGGATTTCTCATTGGATCAATGAGAACGGATATATAACAGGGAAGTGGTAAGGTTTTATGGAGTACCACTATCTATTATATCCGGTCGAGATCCAAGATTAAACTCTAAGTTCTGGAGGAGTCTTCAACATGCTCTGAATACTAATTTGAACTTCAGTACGGCTTATCATCCTCAAATTGATGGTTAATCTGAGTGAACTATCCAAACACTTGAGGACATGTTGAGAGCATGCTCAATGGACTTAAAAGGAGGATGGGATCAACATCTTCCTCTGGTTGAGTTCTCTTACAATAATAATTTCCACTCATGCATCCAAATGGTGCCTTATGAAGCCCTGTATGGGAAGAGGTGCAGAACACCAGCATGTTGGGATGAATTTGGGGAGATAAAACTCCTAGGTCTGTAAATGGAAGAAGAAATGGTGAAGAAGGTTAGGACCATATAGCAGCACATTAAAGCTACTCAGAGTCAACAAAATAGCTATGCTGATAATCATTTAAGAGACATGGAGTTTGATGTTGGATACATGGTATTCCTACGCATATTGTCTTGGAAGAGAATTATGAGATTTTGGAAGAAGGGAAAGCTTAGTCCAAAGTACATCGTCCCTTTTGAGATATTTGATGGTATTGGAGCTATCGACTAGCACTCCCATCGAACCTATCTCAAGTACATGATGTATTCCATGTATCACTCTTGACAAAATACATACCCAACCCATCTCATGTACTCAATACAGAGGTGGTACCATTGGAGAATGACATCTCCTATGAAGATAATCCGGTGAAGATCCTAGATCGTAGAGAAAAAGTTCTACGAAATAATACAATGTCCCTCGTGAATGTGTTGTGCAGAAACCATGAGTTTAAAGAAGCAATGTGGGAACTGGAGGAAGTGAAGAGGTGGAGTTACCCATATTTTTTAGTGTGGGAAAAGTAAATTTCAAGGAAAAATTTCTTAAGGGGGGAAGATTTTAACGACCCAAACTTTTATGAATGAAAATTCCTCTTTATCTAATTAAATGTCTTATAATGTAAAAGGGTTATATAAAATATGCACTTCCTTGGTTTTATGTTTTTGGATTTCAAAATAACATTAAGAATTGTTACCATTGCTAATATAGTCGTTGAACAGTGATCACCTGATTAGTATAAATATAGGGCTTTAACATATCCAATTTACTCAGATAAAGAAAGTGATGACCTCATCCAGTATAATTACTCTATACGAAGCCCATTTCTCAGATCTCGGTAAGGAGGTGTCGTCACTGGTCTTCGATATTGACCAATCCCAATCTGATCTTCAACATGTTAAGCTTGAACGGAACCACCTACAGGAGAATTGGAAGTTAATAGAGATTATCACTCAAGTGAGGTTATCTGAGCCTCCCCAAGAGTCTATCACCATCGCGCACCTTACCCTTAGGTCTTATGTGGGTGTTATAAGGGTTTATGTAACAATACCCTAGAACTGTTATTATTTTCATTATTTTTGTGTAGAATAAATAATATACTTTCATTTTATTATTGTTACATTGTAAATAGTTTTTAAAACACAAATAGTGTTTTTTTAGTTAATATTCAATTAAGAAATCTACTTTGATGAATTAATGGATTTTTGAATTAAATAATATTTTAATAAAATATTATTACTAAATTAATTTTTATTAAATATAAATGATCGTATAATTTTTATAAATACAATTTTAATTTTTATTAAGGTTTCAAAGCCGTTTTTGTAAAAACCCATGAATTTTCGATAAATGTCGGTTTTTATTTTAAAAGTAAAAATTAACATATTGAGAAAATTATTTAGATAAAATGAATATTATTTTTGGAATCATAATTTCAAAATTATCCAACAGTGAATTTTTTATAATTTTTTGAGATAGTCGAATTTTTGGGTAAAAATTAAATACCATTTAAATATATAATGTGTTTTATGACATCATAATGACCCAACTGAGATATAATAAAATACTAGAAAATGTATTTTCAGAAAATATATATTTTACCTTTAAAAATTTTATTTTAGATTTGTTTGATTAATTTTATGGTGCCTTAGTGGAGCCTCCAAGACTTATAAAACATTTTAACTTTTTAAAATGATTTCCTTGAGAGTGTGACTCACCTTCACATAAGAAAGCCTAATATTTTAATAATTTAGGCCATTATTCGTATAAAATAATGTTTTACACTCCCCTTTTTCAAAAACCATGGGCAAAAACAATGGTTTGATTTGTGATTTCGATTAGATTAATGTGTAGTGTCCAAAACCTGAATAATAAAGATTTCCCTCTCTTTTCCTATATAAACCCACCCAATCTCTCACTTATATTCACTAAAAACCCTTTTAGCATGTCCCTACCCTGACATCCTCTCTCAAAAATCCTCCCAAGGTGCCCCAAGCTACCAATAATCCTCTCTTAATCCTCTCCCAATCCTTTGGGATCACACTTCCAAGTAAGAGATTTCTTCCTCTCTCATTTTTTGTCCAAGTTTCTTTATGTTTCTATACCCTTGTATTTTCAATTAAAAAAGTTGGGGTATGATTTTTCACCTCCCCTATACTTCCCTCCTTATGTTTGAATGATTCTAGACTCCTTTCTCTCTCATTAATTCCTCCCATGTACACTCGTTACCATGCCAAAATTCCATAAGGGATTTCTCTCCCCCCATTTAAATTCAAGAAATTCTTTTTTTTTATGAATCTAAATTCCATTAAATATGTTGCTAAATGTATATATATTATCCCATTACTGTATATTTAATTTACATATGATTATACACCCCCTTCTTTCTCATCAACCATTTTTATGAATTCTTATGTCACGTCGTTATGCTGCTGAAATTGCACTCCGATTTTCCAAGCCAAAGTCATTGTGTGGTGAATACCATGCCCATTTCTCTATCAAGGGTATTAACCTTTATGAAAATTTACTTATTTATTATATAGTTTTATGTATTAATTCTACATTCCTTTATCGTGGAATAAATAATTATGTTTAATGAATTCGTTTTATATGATCCATGTGGAACACTTATGCATGAAATGAAATGATTAAGAAGGGTGTGCCCTGATAGCGCTCCAATGGATTGGGTAAATACTAGTATCATGATAATTCAAGTGAAATGAGAGTTTACTTGTGCTAATTCAAGTGAAATTATTGTTTACTCATGATCCATGGGCAATGATTTTTGGATCATGATAATATCATGTTAAATGTTGTTTCCACATTTCCATGTTATGATAATCATGTTATATCATGAATTTATGTTCATGTTTCTCTTATGCTCCATTGATATGCCTATTGACTAACATGTAATGTATTCTTCATGTTATTCATTTTTTTAATACCTTACTGGGATTTATTCCTCACCCTTTTTTTATTCATGTCCTCAGGTTATCCCATGCAATGCTAAGTACAAAGGAATGAGTGTGGTCATGTAAAAGAAGTTTTCAATAAAGATGTATATTTCATGTTTTATGTTGTTATGTAATGTTCCTAATCCCCAAATACACTAGACCTCTCTATCTTCTATGTTTTATCAAGTGAATATTTTATTTAATAAATTATGTTTAAGTGTGAAATAAAGAGAAGGGTTGTTATAGTTGGTATCAGAGGATAGGTTTAGTTATTTTTGGGATTATGATTAAAAACCCCTAGTGAAAGACTTAGGGATGAGAATAAGTGTAATAAAAATATACTTAAATTTTTTTGAGTATTGAGTAAGTGGTTTATCAAGAAAATACAACCCTTTTTGGATACAAGTAGGTAGTGGCAGCTCTGGAACATATGTATCTAGGGGTAAAACCCGAAAACACCGCTTTGAGATAGACTCGAACGGGAACTGGTGCATGACAACAGTCCTTGATGCACTCTTGATTATGAAACTCTTGGAGGATATGATTTGGTAAATTCATAATCTTAGTACGAACCATTATTAAGGGAATAAAAAAATTCCCCTAAGAATATATGTTGGGAAGTTAATCATGGATAACATAGATTAAAGCCTATAAATTCATAATTTAAGGAAATAAAATTAACTTATAAGTCATTTTTTTGTATTTGGATTAACCTTTATGTGTTACCACTAAATTTCCTTTTATTCCAGCCAATGGCTGGTAATAAGAGGACTCGGGCTAACAACCGATGCAGAGATCAATATGATGATTGTTCTAATGAGATGCCCAATCTGATGGGAGTGGGAATCACGAACTTTTTCATGATACTCTCTTAGTTAACTCAATTTTTGAATAAAAACATGGGTCAAGAGGAGCGTTCAACCCCCCCCCCCCCCCCCAAAGAAAGAACAAGTCGCAATCGAGAGCTTCATGAGACAAAGGCCTCATACTTTTAATGGATCATCGGATCCCTCAATTTCCAAACAACGGATCAACTCCATTAAAAAGATCTTCTCCATTATTTAATGTTATAAACAAGAGAAGTTTCTTCTAAATTCTTCTCATATGGAGGGTGAAGCTGATTAATGGTGCACATTGATCAAAAATATGAATCCTTATGAGGAGATCGAGGCGTTGGAATGGAAGTATTTCCGGAAAATGTTTTTCAATAAATATTTTCCTCACACCCTCCAAATTAAGATGGAAAGGGAATTCCTTGTCCTTAAGAAAAAAAGATAACAAATACATCAGAGCGTATGAGTAAAAATTCACAAGGCTTACATGATATGCCTCAAAATTTTTCATTACCCCTGAATGCAAGTTTGACTGCTTATTTGGTGGGCTCAAACCTAGCCTATGGAAATGCCTAGCGATTCATGACTTCGAGAGCTATAAAATAATTTTCTGATGTTCCCTCAAAGTCAAAATGGAGATCGAAGAATCTTAGGGGTATTATGGGGATAAGTAGTGTAAGGTGGACTTTAATTATGGTGGTCTAATAGGTAAATCCAATGGTGATAATAAAATATATCACCGCACTTGCCAAAGGTGCGGAAAGAAGCACCCCATAAATTGCCTGAAGGGGGAGAGTAAATGCTTTAGGTGTGGAAGAGAAGGGAACATTGCCATTAACTGCTGACAAGAAAAACCCGTGGCTACGATAGAGGAGAGGAATGCTCCGTTCGACCTTCAACACATTGTTCATTTCTTCAACTGCAAATAACCAGTGCACTTTACAAACCATTTCCCTAAGCCAAGGGTTTTTGGAGGCAACCAATAACCTCTAAGGCAGTAAGGGAGAGCTTGTTCCATCACTACCACTAAAGTGAACCCCAAAAACAAAGTGGTGATAGGTACGCTAGTTATTCATTCAAGAATAGCGAATGTAATTTTTTATTTTGGTCTTATGCCTTATTTTATATCCCGAAATTTTATTAGAACAATCCCAACACCACCACAAATCATGGAAGTAAAGATTTCAGTGAGAGCGGAAAATGGGGAAATCATTTCATCCCATTAATATAACTCCTCCCTTATCATAATTTGTGGATTGAACTTCCCAGAGAACCTTGTGCGAACCTCATCATACTCCCTCTAGTAAAATTTTCTGTAATTCTTGGCATGGATTGGATTTCTTTATATAGAGCCAACATAAATTGTTGTGAGAGGGAAATCACTCTCTATATAGTGAATCGACCCCAGATTCTTTACAAGCGCAAGGAGGATAATGAATCTTCTTTATCACCATCATCTCAAGCATGGATATTACTACCCTATGAGCATGCGTATCTTGCTAACATGAATAAGTCTAAGGAAGCAACTATCCTTGAATACATGCTTATTATGAGGGAATTTTCTGAAGTGTTTCCTAAGGAATTGTTTGGTCTTCCTCCTAGAAAAGATGTTGAATTCTCAATTGATCTTATACCTGTGGCATTTCCAATATCCAAGACTCTATATAGAATGGCTATTGTGAAGCTTGAGGATATGAAGAAAAAACTATTGAAGAATCTAGATAAAGGTTTTATACACCCATGTGCTTCACTATGGGGTGCATCAGTCCTCTTCATCAAGAAGAAGGATGGGTCAATGTGCCTTTGCATCGATTATCGTGAGCTCAACAAAATCACGATAAAGAACAAGTATCCTCTGCCATGAATTGATGACTTTTTCGATCAACTATGTGGAGAAAAATAATTCTCCAAGGTGGATATGTGGTCAAGATATTATCAAGTAAGGGTAAATAAGGATGATATCCCCAAGACTGCTTTTTATACAAGATACGAGCACTATGAATTCATATTAATGCCTTTCAGACTCACTAATGTTCCAGAAATATTCATGGACTTGATGAATAGAGTATTTAGAGATTACCTCAACATATTTATGGTAGTCTTTATAGATGATATTCTAATATACTTAAAAACTAAGGAGGAGCATGAGGAGCATCTAAGAACTGTACTAGATACCTTTCAAAAGGAGAAGCTCTATGAAAAGTACAGAAAGTGTGAGTTCAGGTTGAAGGAGGTATCATTCTTGGGTCATATCATCACAAGTACTGGGATATCTATGGATCCCTCCAAGAAAGCTGCAATTTAGGGATGGATGAGTCCAACATCGGTAACAGATATCCATAGCTTCCTGGGGTTAGCTGGATATTATCGCTGATTTGTGAGAAATTTCTCACAATTTTCCAACCCTCTTACTAATCTAACTCGGAAGGGAGTAAAGTTTTCTTAGAGTGATGAATGTGAAGAGAGCTTCAAGGAGTTGAAAAAGAGGCTTATCATTGCACCCATGCTCATAATACCCAGAAGAGGATAACATTTTGTGGTATTTAGTGATGCTTCAAAGAAGGTTATGGGCTGTGTATTGACACAAAATGACAAATTCATTTCCTATGCTTCAAGGAAATTAAAATTTCATGAGAAAAAATATCCAACACATGATCTGGATTTGGATGTAGTAATATTCACTTTAAAAATTTGGATACATTACCTATTTGAGGAGAAGTGTGAAATATACACGTATTATAAAAGCTTCAATTATATATTCACATATAAAGAGTTGAATATACACCAATTAAGATGGGATAGAGATGATCAAAGACTATGAATTCTCAATCCATTACCACCCTAGGAAAGTGAACAAGGTTGCAGATGCTCTGAGTAAAAAGGACCCAGCAATTCTATCATTGATGAGAATTGAAAAGGATCTAATCTTCTTGGATTTGATGAAGATGGAAATGGGAATCATAAGGAAGGGAACATTATAAATCCTTTCACAAATGATTGCTCAACTGTCTCTTTTGGAAAGGTTAAAGGATTCTCAAAAGGATGATGTGGGAATTCATAAGAAAGTGGAAACTATAAAAAAAGGGAAATCCTCGGATTTCAATGTTAATGAAGAAGGAATTGTGAAATTTGGTTCAACACCATGTGTTACATCAAATCCAGAGTTAAAGAAAGAACTTTTAGATGATCCACATAGTTCAAATTTCTCCATTAACCCAGGAAAAAAAAAGATTTATCGAGATCTCCGATAGATTTATTGGTGAGATAACATGAAGGAGGATATTGCTGAGTATACATCAAAGTGCCTGGTATGTCAGCAAGTGAAGGCTGAGAGGCAGAAGTCTAAGGGGATGATGCAACCATTACCCATATCAAGATGGAAATGGGAGAACATCACCATGGACTTTTTCACCGAACTTCCGAATAATTCCAAAGGAAACAATGCTATTAGGATTGTTTTGGATAATCTTACAAAGACTGCACACTTCATTGGAATTCGAGAGGATTTCTCATTGGATCAACTAGAACGGATATATATTAGAGAAGTGGTAAGGTTGTATGGAGTACCACTATCTATTGTATCTTGTCGAGATCCAAGATTCACCTCTAAGTTATGGAAGAGTATTCAACATTCTCTGAATACTGAGTTGAACTTCAGTAAGGATTATAATCCTCAAACTGATGGCCAATCTGAGTGAACTATCCAAACACTTGAGGACATGTTGAGAGAATGCTCAATGGAATTTAAAGGAGGATAGGATCAACATCTTCCTCTGGTTGAGTTCTATTACAATAACGGTTTCCACTAATTCATCCAAATGGATCCTTATGAAGCCCTATATGGGAAGAGGTGTAGAACACCAGCATGTTGGGATGAATTTAGGGAGAGAAAACTCCTAGGTCCAGAAATGGTCGAAGAAATGGTGGAGATGGTTAGGACCATCCAGCAGCACATTAAAGCTGCTCAGAGTCAACAAAAGAGCTATGTTGACAATCATAGACAAGACCTGGAGTTTGATTTTAGAGACATGGTATTCCTACACATATCATCATGGAATAGAATTATGAGATTTTGGAAGAAGGGAAAGCTTTTTCCAAGGTACGTCATCCCTTTTGAGATATTTGATCGCATTGGAGAAGTGTCCTATTGACTAGCACTCCCAACGAACCTATCTCAAGTACATGATATATTCCATGTATCACTCTTGAGGAAATACCTACCTAACCCATGTCATGTACTCAATCTAGAGGTGGTACCATTGGAGAATGAAATCTCCTATGAAGAGAAGCTGGTGAAGATCTTAGATCGTAGAGAAAAATTTCTATGAAATAATACAATGTCCCTCATGAAGGTATTGTGAAGAAACCACAAGTTTGAAGAAGCAACATGGGAACCGGAGGAAGTGATGAGGCGGAGTTACCCACATCTGTTTTAGTGTGGGAAAAGGAAATTTCAAGGGCCAAATTTCTTAAGGGGGGAAGATTGTAACGACCCAAACTTTTATTAATGAAAATTACACTTGATCTAATTAAATGTCTTATAATGTAAAAGGGTTATATAAAATATGCACTTAATTGGTTTTATGTTTTTGGATTTCAAAGTACCATTAAGAATTGTTACCGTTACTAATATAGTCATTGAACAGTGATCACATGATTAATATAAATATAGGGATTTAACATATCCAATTTACTCAGACAAAGTAAGTGATGGCTTCATCTAGTAGAATTGCTCCATATGAAGCTCATTTCATGGATCAAGGTAAGGAGGTGTCGTCACTGGGCTTCAATATTGACCAAGCCTGATCTGAGATTCAACACATTAAGCTTGAATAGAACTGCCTATGGGATAAGTGGAAGTTAACATAGATTATCACCCGAGCGATGTAATCTGAGCCTCCCCAAGAGTCTATCACCATCGCACACCTTACCCTTAGGTCTTATGTGGGTGTTATAAGGGGTTATATAACAAGACCCTAGAACTATTATTATGTGCATTATTTTTGTATAAAATATAGAATATAGATTCATTTTATTATTGTTACTTTGTAAATAGTTTTTAAAGCACAAATAGTATTTTTTTTATTTAATATTCAATTAAGAAATCTATTTTGATGAATTAATGGATTTTTGAATTAAATAATATTTTAATAAAATATTATTACTAAATTTATTTTTATTAAATATAAATGACCGTATAATTTTTATGAATACAATTGTAATTTTTATTAAGGTTTGAAAGCTGTTTTTGTCAAAACCCATGAATTTTCGATAAATGTCAGTTTTTATTTTAAAAGTAAAAATTCACATATTGATAAAATTATTTAGATAAAATAAATTTTATTTTTTGGAATCAGGATGTCAAAAATATCCAACAGTGAATTTTTCATAATTTTCCGATACAGACGAATTTTTGGGTAAAAATTAAATACCGTTTAAATATATAATGTGTTTTATGACATCATAATGACCCAATAGTGATATAATAAAATAATATAAAAGGTATGTTCAGAAAATATATATTTTACCTTTAAAAAATGTGATTTTATATTTGTTTGATTAATTTTATGGTGCCTTAGTGGACCCTCCAAGACTTATAAAACATTTTAACTTTTTAAAATGATTTCCTTGAGAGTGTGACTCACCTCCACATAAGAAAGCCTAATATTTTAATAAGTTAGGAAATTATCCTTATAAAATAATTTTTTACACTCCCCTTTTTCAAAAACCATGGGCAAAAACCATGGTTTGGTTTTTAGTTTCGATTTGATTAATGTGTAGTGTCCAAACCTAAATAATAAAGATTTCCCTCTCTTTTTCTATATAAACCCAACCAAGATCCCACTTATCTTCTCTAAAAACCCTTGGATAATGTCCCTACCATGCCCTAATATTTATAAAATCCTCCCAAGGTTACCCAATCTACCAATAATCCTCTATCATGCCCCTCCCAATCCTTTGGGATCACACTTCCAAGTAAGAGATTTCTTCCTCTCTCATTTTTTGTCCAAGTTTCTTTATGTTGCTATACCCTTCTCTTTTCAATTAAAAATGTTGGGGTATGATTTTGAACCTCCCCTATAATTACCTACTTATTTGTTAATGATTATATACCCCTTTATATCTCATTAATTCCTCTCATGTACACCCGTTACCATGCCAAAATTCCATAAGGGATTTCTCTCTCCCCATTTAAATTCAAGAAATTATTTTGTTTTATAAATCTAAATTCCATTAAATATATTGGTACATGTATCTATATTAACACATTACTATATATGTAATGTAAATATTATGATACACCCCTTTATTTCTCATCAACCACTTTTATGAATTTTTATGTCACGTCATTATTCTGCTTAAATTGCACTGTGATTTTCCAAGCCAAAGTCATTGTGTAGTGAATACCATGCCCATTTCTCTATCAAGGGTATTCACCTTTATGAAAATTTAATTATTCATTATAGAGTTTCATTTATGAATTCCTTATTCCTTTATCTTGTAATAAATAATTATGTTTAATGAATCCATGTTATATGATCCATGTGGCACACCTATGCATGAAATGAAATGATTAAAAAGGGTGTGCCCTGATAGCGCTCCAATGCATTGGGTAAAGACTAGTATCATGATAAGTCAAGTGAAATGAGGGTTTACTCATGTTAATTCAAGTGAAATAAGGGTTTACTCATGCTCCATGGGAAATTATTTTTGGCTCATGATAATATCATGTTAAATATTGTTTCTACATTTCCATGTTAGGATAATCATGTTATATTATGAATTTATGTTCATGTTTCTCTTATGCTCCATTGATATAACTATTGACTACAATGTAATGTATTATTTATGTTATTCCTTATTTAATCCCTTACTAGTATTTATTCCTCACCCTTTTTTATGCATGTCCTCAGGTTATCCCATGCAATGCTAAGTAGGAAGGAATGTGTGTGGTCATGTAAAAGAGGTTTTCAATAAAGATGTGTATTTCATGTTTTAAGTTGTTATGTAATGTTCCTAAGCCCAAAATACACTAGAAATCTTGATATTATATGTTGTATCAATTGAATATTTTATGTAATAAATTATTATTAAGTGTGAAATAAAGAGAAGGGTTGTTATAAAGACATATTTAGAGCATGTTCTATGGACTTTAAGAGAGGACAGGACCAAAATATACCTTTGGTCGAGTTCTCTTACAATAATAGTTTCAAACCAAGAATAAAAATGGATCCATATGAATCACTTTATTATAAAGGGTGTAGAACACTAGCATGATGGGATGAAGTCGGTGAATGTAAGCTGCTAGGACCAGAAATGGTCGATGAAATGGTAGAAAAGGTTAATACCATTCAGCAGCACATCAAGTCATCCCCAAGTCGATAGAAGATATATGAATACAATCATAAAAGGGGGTTATAGTTTAAGTTTAGATACATGGTATTCCTCTATATATTTCTATGGAATAGGTTCATGAGATTTTGAAATAAAAGAAAGTTAATTCCCAGGTACATCGGCCGCTTTGATATTCTTGATTGTGTCATAGATGTGTCCTATTGACTAGCACTTCCACCAACCATGTCTAAAGTATATTATGTATTCCACATATCCCTCTTATTAAAGTACATAAAAAACTCTCAAATTTACAAAATTTAGTAGTCGTATAGTGGGAAAATGATCTCTCTTATGAGGAGAAGTCAGTGAAGATCTTGGACCGTATAGATAAAGTTCTACGCAACAAGACTACCCACTTAGTCAAAGTACTATGGCACAACAATAAGTACAAATAGGAAACATGGGAACCAAAGGTAGAAATAAATGAGAAGTACCCTCACCTATTTTCACCTTAGTATGTAAAATGAAATTTTGAGGGTAAAATTTCATAAAGGGGGGAAGAAGTAATGACCCAAAATTATATCAATGGAAATTATATTATTATAATTATTTTATATTGTATAAATCACATAAAATCATATATATAACAAAATAAAAACTTTATAAATGAAGAATGAATTAAATAAGAGGTATTTCTAGAAATTAATGAACCTATATCAATGGAATAGTAAATTGACCATTAGAATAGTAATATGACCATTGGGAATAGTAATCTGGCTAATAGAATAGTAACCTCACCTATGAAAGTATAAATAAAATTTATGTATCTTATAAATGAAAATATGATATAATTATATCATTAAATGAGTAAATAAATGTTTTAAAATGATAAATTAAGTGTAGGTAATTTTGTAAAATGTAAATGTTTATTTACAATTTTATAATTAAAATAATGATTTAAATGAAAAATTATTTTCATAAAATAGATTCATAAATTAATATTTTTGTATTATGATTATAATATAATTTTATGAGACCTTAATTAATTTTTCAAAGTGTCATAAAATTAGTCATAATATTAAAAATTAGTATTTTTCGACTAAATGATGATTTTATTTAAAAATTAAATTTCTCATATTTAGAAAATTATTTTCATAAAATGGAGTCCATTTTTTAAATCTAAACATATAAAAATGGTTGGGGTGAATATTTGGTATTTTTATAAAATAGCTGAATTTTTAATGAATAGTAAAATATGGTAATTTACAGTGTTTGACATTTTAAGCCAAATACATGAATTTTTGAGTCATGGGTGATGTATGGATGAGGTAATAACCAATTAGTTTGAACTCACATGAACTAGTTACTTTACTTATTCACAAGAATCAATATTATTGATATTATTGAGCCAAAATAATAATCAAATGAATAGAACAATAAAAAACAACCCTCTCCTCCCCCTATAAATACCACCCCGCACCACCTCTTATCATCAAACCTTCTAAGATTTTGATATATATATTATATTCTACCCAATTACTCTCTAAAAAATATTCCCCAAGTTCTGGCCTTGCTGGTCTCACCAAATGAACAATACCAAGTTCCCTAAAGCAGTTCTCAAGGATACGACACTCAGGAGGTAAGATCCTCTTTCTTTCTATTTTAATTTCTCTTCTTTTATTATCCTCATATCACCTCCCCTATCCAAAAATAGAATGATAACTCCAGTATTATATATATACTATAATTTTAATTTTTTAATTCTATATCAATCATCTAATCCTTTCTCTTCCCCTTTTTCTTAAAAATGAAAACATCATTCATGATGTGTCAATTCACCACCTTCGTGGATGATGATTTTTAATTTTCTATTACCACCTACAAGGATGTTCATAAAACCATTATAATTGTAAAACCAGGTTTTAATATGTATATTAAAACTTTTTTAGGTTCTTGAACTAATATATATACATAATATTAAATGATAAAACATAACTAGTTCATAATGATCGAAAAACCGCCAAAATAAACTGACGTTCATCATTACCATTTTATATAATGAATCATCCTCATATCTAAAAACAAAATAATATATGGTATAATTTAAAATTATGTAATTATATTAATACCATTTCATTCCACTTAAAAAAATTTCTTCCATTCGACCTGAAGTCCCATAGTTAAACTCAAGGGAAACAATCATGAAATCCATGAAACGAATGCTCTCGGAATGAAAATATTAAACATTAAAACTCAACTAAATAGAAATAAATTAACCTAGAAAAATTATAATAAACCAAATATATGTTTAATAATATCTTAATTAAATTATTAAATAATCTAATTTTATTATTCAATACATTAAGTCCAAGTGCAGAACTGTTTCAGACATAAGGTAAGGGATTCTATCTAAAACTTCATTTTTCCTTTAGGTTATGATTTCTCTCTCTTTACCCCAATATAATTCTTAATTATTATTATTAAATCCTCCTAAATTCTTTATTTATGTTTCAAAAATATGTATGTATCTCAATTCTTCTTTCATTAAAGGGTAAATACATGTTTTGTAAGGTTCCCTTCTCAATACATCCTGATAAGCAATCATGATTAAAGGGAACTTCCCAATATTTTACCCATTTTAAAGTAATATCCATAATATGTTTTAATCCGCCATTATTTTTCTAAAAATACTCATTATATCATGAGAAAAAATATTTTTTCATTTTTGGTTTTATACAAACAATTATTCCTTTGTCTCTTTTAAAGTCTCTTAAATATTTTCCCTTAAACTGAACTAAAGTGGCTCATTTATAAAGTTTCTTAAACGCACTTTTCACATGTTTTCACTTCACTCAAACATAATTTATCATGATGTATTATTATTTTCCATTATTAGTGTAAAATTATTATTTAAACCCATACTTTCTTATACACCATTATGATACACCCTTTGGTTATGCCTTATGACATGTTTATGATACCCAATTCCTTCTATGGGTATCCCTTATGATTGATTATTCATGTGGAACACATATGAAAGAACATGTTATGATGGGTGTGACCATATAGTGATCAAATTAATTGGGTAATGTTTTAGCCTCATGATATTTCATTTTGGTACAGTGGGTAAACCTAATTCTTTTATGGGAAATTGTCCACCATGTGATATAGTCTTGGCAGTTAGCCTTCACTCATGTTTATTTCATGTTATATATTTGTGCCACATTCCATTGTTTACATGAATATATGATCCCATTTTCTATATGTTATGCTTACATATGTTAATTCATCTTTCATGTCTTTATGTCATCATGTTATGCCTTCTAACCCATGTGTTATTCTTTATTCCTTTGTTTATTCCCTTACTGGGATTTTTAACTCATCCCTTTGTTAATGTATTCCCTAGTTTATCCTCTGTAGATGTAATATCTCAACATAAGTTAGGATCTCATTATTTATATTAAATCAAATATGTTTTTTTTTGGTTTCATGCTTTCTAATTATGTACCTAATATTCCAAAGACACTATACTTTATGATCCTTGGTTTGTATTTGATGGTTAATTATGCTTAAAATCATGTAATAATATGTCTAAAAGGATAAGTTCAATATAGAATGATTGTTTAATTGTTATGGTATTGTTTATGGAACACTTGTTGAGACCCTAATGGGTTGTTTAGAATACACCCTGCCTTTTCCTTCAAATGTTGGTATATTATCTTATGTTATGTCTGAGAAAAAGGAAAGTGCCACTTGGAGGTGGTATATTTTCTTGATCCTTACAACCCAGAGTCATGGAGGTGGTTGATGGAGATTTTATCCACTTGTTTCATTGTATTTTTTGATATTTATATGGTAATATGTTGAGTACTTTGATGATTCACTATTTTGGGTTTTTTTACCTTTTTTATTCGAGTAATTTCTTTTTGTGGAGTGTTGAGCATACCGACTTGTAACTTTTATACTCCCCTATTTTTTGGAAAAATATAATTCCATTTTGATTCATTTTTTATGCCTATTGTTATTATCCAACCCATGGGGATCAATAATTCCCTTCGGTCCATGTCAGGGTTGACTCAGGTATCAGTGTAACAAGGTATACAGGCTAGTTCATGACATTACTATAGATGTATGAATCTCATGTTGAATATCAATTTTATATTCATTGATGGATCTAAGATGATCTGGGGGTTTCTATGAAGATTTAAATAGTTTTATCTCAATCAAAAAAAAATACACCTTGAGGGAGAATTAATAAATCTATTTTATCAAATTTTCATCTATATTTAATCCCTAAAAAATAAATTTGTCATGACTCACACACTTATTAAATAATTTTTTATTCACTGATTGTTTTTGGAAAGTGTGATGTAGTTCCCATGGATATTGTTATTGTAAGTTAATGTCTCAAGTTTAATAAATTTCTAGAAGTAAGTTAATGCATTGGAAAACATGTAAGTTAATAACATAAACTTTTGTATCCTACACCAAGTTCAAACTTAGTAGGCTTAGGGGTTTTGTTTATAGATATTTTTTTAAGTGGTGAGTTCACTCACTGAATACATTTTATAATGAAAATACCATTGGAATATCAAATATGGATATCAAATTATTGGATCTTATGTTATTTGAAATAAATAACACATGGGGATGATGGTAACAGAGCTAAATATATTTACCTTATTCTTAAAGGTAATAATATTCCAAATATTCTATATTTTTAAATTTTGGAAGAGGTTGTACTTTAGATTTGATGTCAATGGGGGAGAATATAAAATCATGTATAGTTGAAAAATCATGGACCTTATGAGGTATGTGTATGGTTTCATTATGTTTGGTTGGTATTGGATTCAAGATAATGTTGTCAAAAAATACAAAGGGGGATTGTTAGCATCCAATTATGAAGTCATGAAGTGTTGGAATTGTTGGAAATAAAATTAAAGAAGTATGTATTGGATTTATGGTTTGTTTCCATAATATTATAACACTATAATAAAAAATAATCTTGATGAGGAGACTATTATTCTGAAATTTGTTCCATAAGTGGATCTGGAGATGTTTGTTTCAAAATTGTATGTGTCTTGGTAGTCATTTTGAAAGATGATATGGAGATGTTCTGGAAATAAAGAAGGTTGGTTGAGTCTTAAAATTGGAAAAGTTTAAAGGTCTAAATGTATTATTTAATAACTATTTAAGATGTCATAAAAGTAAATAAATTTTTAGATTCATAGGAGGAATGATTCATCCAATCCCTGATCTTCAAATAAAAATAAAAAAGGCATAAATCTTCATGTATATAGAAGATATTCTGGAAGTTGCGTAGGATATTTTCATAATTTCAAAAAAAATGATAAGGGGGTATGTATGATATTTAATATATATAATTGTAATCATATTAGTGGTATTATTGTGATATGTAAAATCCATCTGATGATACATAATATATGTGAAGTGGTACATAAAAAATCTTTATGTTTCAAGGTGATACCTAATATATTAATTAGAATATATAAGACATTTTGATGTTTGAGGATGATACATAATATATTAATTAACATACATAAGATATTATGATTCTTTAGGTTGATACGTAAAATATTTCTTAGCATATAAAAGATATTATAATGTTTCAAGGTGATACTTAAGATTTATTATTTCTTGTGTAAGATCAAGATGTTTGAAAAATGTGATAATTTAGGGGCTTAAATTTAGAAAATTCTTGTGCTGCTATTTTAAATATATAAACATCATAATTATTCAAGATAAGTATCATTCAAGATGATATTATATAGAGAAGTTGTTTGTGTCATGGTGAGACACTTCACATAGGAGTTGTGTTGGGGAATATGTAAGGTTTAATATCTTCATCCAAGTGATGAAAATAGGATTTTTCAAGTGTTGGAGTGCATGAAGAGAAAGTCATGGAAATATTTTTTTCATATTTTAAGATTTATGTGAAGATATTTATGGAGGAATATTATGGAAATAGTATATTGAAGATTTATTTTTAGATTTAAGGTTTTAAATTAGTAAGATTTGTGGATATGTTTTTGACTAGATATAATGTCTCAAGAAACGGTTCCACACTAAAATAGTAGTAAAGAAATAAGAAGACACACATTTATATTCATATGTGATATCATATGCACATGGAAATAATCTTATAGGGTTTTGGGGGGGTTTAAGAAGAAGTAATTTGGGTCTTTCAAAGGAATTAAATAAAGAAAAATCATGAAGATATTTTGTGTGAGAATTATATAGATTAATAATGAATATTTGACTCAATAAATAGGATGATTTCTTATATATTTAACTAGTATAAAAGGGTGAATATTATATAATAATATCATAAAGATAGGATACTTGGAAATTTTGGATGAGAGAGAAAAAATATGGTTCTTCCTTAATTCTTGTAGAATTATACATTCAAATTATGTAAAATATTTCCATGATATTTTATTGTAATTATAGAATTATATTTCTATATAAATAAGAGATGTTTTGATGATATAAAAAGGGATATAATAGAAACCAAGAGATATTGAAATATCAAAGACAAAATATAATTCCATATAGATAGGGAAGAAAAATAAAGTGTTGGCAGACAATTAATATATTATGAAAGAAGGAAGGTGTAGTTTTCATCACTTCTCATGGAAGGTGATGTTGTTGTCATGGTTCTATTCACAACTATATTGTGAAGGAGGAAGATAAAATGGGGATCAATGAGTACCTATCTACACTCAATTAATTAACAATAGTGGTGATATTTTTCTGTATTGGCTTGTATACCAAAGTGTTTTCCTTTCTTGAAGTAGTGAGAAAAGAGAGAGGAGTAAGGGAAGTGACCCTTGGGAGGTAGTACACCATCCCTGATCATTTTAAGGGGAGTGGCTATAACACCCGAGACTTTTATGAGAAATATTTTGTTTTTATGTTATATAAATCATCAAAACAATATTTCACTACACACAACACTATCTTGGCTTGCTTTACACGTAACCACGGCCTTCCTCGATAGCTTGCGTCGTACGCCATACCGAGTTTCACTAAACAATGATATGCTATTAAAATATTATTAAAAATAGCTGTTATGAATAGTAATAACCACTTTTTGAAATTTTGTAAATTTTATTTTTCAAAATGGACTTCATTTTTGGATTCAGAATATCGAAATTGGCTTAGGGTGAAATTTTGGTACTTTTCGGATAACTTTCATATTCTGATGAATAGTGAAAATTACTAAATTTTAATTAAAAACAACTTTGTTAATCGAAATAATTAATAGTGATAAATTATTAATTTTAGTGGTTTTAAAGTATATTTAGAATATATTTTTACAATTTAATACAATGTTGTTCATTGGATGTAATTTCACATTTAAACCAGACATAAACAAGTGTCAATCTTTTGATAGTTATTATCTCTTAAAAACACGCTATTTGTTTTGACGACGGGAATTAATTTTTAAATTAGTTAATGTAACTGATATGTTTTGAATTTGGTAAAATATGCATCATTTTTAAATTCATAATATCAAATATATCTTAGGCCTAATTTTTTGTATTTTTTCTGGAGACTTTCATTTTTTGATGAATAGTGAAACCGCTAAGTGGTAGTTAAAAAAACTGAATTTTTCATAAAACTTAATTTTACGGCTTCTGTGAGTGTAATTTCGAAAATATGAGAGACACGGTTAATATCAAGGACTAAAATGTGGTTCAATGAGATGAAAATATTTTTTGGTGAATAATAACTTTTTACTTTTTTTTACCACAGTTAAAAGTAAATAGGGTAATTAAGGGTAAAAGTGTTATTATTATTACCCTAACACATGTCCTAATTCTATTGGATAAGTGTAATTCGACCAAAAACAACCTTAGTATTAAAATATGACCATTTAGGCCCACTTGGATTAGATTAGGACATTTATTATCAATTTATTTAAAGAAGGGTTAAAATAGTTAAAATCAAAGTTTAATAACTAAATCATTTTTAATATAGGGTTATACATAAGATAAATTAGACTATAAATATTCATTAGAAAGCTAAAAATATTTCCAACATAATGGTATTTTATTTTTAATTTTTAGAATAAAAATAATTTAATTTATTTATGATACAACGATGATGCAGTAATTATCTTATTAATGAAATATTGACATAATTGATGTTATAAATACCCAAATAAATGTAATTTGAGACTTTTTATGAATTAAAATAATTTTATATGTTAATATGACATGTTAGTATTGATTTAATTAATTGTTTTCGAACTAATCATTCTGTTATGATTTTCACAAAAATCAATTACCAAATAGTGTCAAAATTGACATAAAATAGTTTTTAAAACAAATATTATATTATTAATTGTTATTATATTCCTAAAAATCTAAGTTTCAGAAAATATACTAATATCATGATATTTGTATCATTAATGGACCACTTGGGGGTCTATTGGATGTATATGGTAAGTTTATTAACTATATAATATAAAAATACAAAGTGACATGGTAAATGTCAATCTAATTAACTAAGAGTTAAAACTAAAACATAAGGTTAATATAATGACCTAAACTTGTATAAATTATATTGTATGAGAGGATTTAGACCCATACCCACATTATCCTCTAAATATATCAATTTGGAGCTATTAAAAACCGAATTTTACTTTACAATAAAATAATATTTTTAGTTATTCCAAAGGTGCCCCTCTCCTCCCTTATAAAAGGGCACCTCCTCCCTCTTTTCCTCACACCACTTTGAGCCTTCAAGATCGGCCAAAACCTGAAAAATTATATTCTCCACTTCCCTAGAAACATCCTATAGGTCCTGTTTTTCTTCAAAGACCAATTTTAGTGCCCTAAGAGGAGGTCTCAAAGAGGCGCTTCAAAGAAGAGGTAATGTCCGTTACCGATTCTTTCAACTTTATTTCTTCTTCCACTTCTTCTTATTTAGTTGTTTCATTATGAATTAATAAAATCAGTATCACTCATATACTGATATGTTATTATAAGTATGAAACAACCCTATTTCACCATCTATCTATCCTACAGAAACGAAATCACCGCGCATGCGTACGTACGGAATACCGTCTCCACGCCGTGGTGTAATCTATTTTCCACCACCACCTTACTTGGATGGGTATAATGGTGTAAATAATGACTATATATGATTATTGTAAAGTTATATTGATTCTTAAATAGTATATATACACTCCAATACAATTCCACGATCATGGGAATGATATCATCGCTCGTGCGTACGTACGGAATACCGTCTCCACGATGTGATGCAACTCGTTCTACATGATCTTCATTGCATAATGATTATATAAATGAATTGAATGAATGAATATGATATATATTACACTAATACCATTCTTTAAATGAGGTATTTATAACCTAAAAAGAAAAATAAGAATTTATTCGACAAAACACGCATAAGAACAAAAAGTAATAAACACCCGAATAACAAGTAATAATGAAATATTACTAATAAGAAGCTAAGAATATGACCATATGTGATATCATAAAAATAAGTATGATATTGGAATAAGTCAATAACATTATTTAAATCATTATACAGGAGGTTCGGACACTTACGAAGCAAATCGGACCTAAGGTAAGGGAAATATCACAATCTTATTTTATCCGAGATTGTTTATACTTTGGTATTTACGAGGGTGTATTTTATCATCCAAATCCATGTTTCCTCAATATGTAATATTATTTCCATCCACCTAAAATTGTTTAAATCCAATTTTACCCTTCGGTGAGTTTTTAGTAAAAGGTATGAAAGGAATCTTTTGTCGTTTTTTGTACGAGGTACTTTTTGACTTTTCCGACAAAAGTACGAGAAGAATGTTTTTTTTAACTTATACGGCATGAATGGATTATTAAAACATTATTTCCAAGAAGATTCCTTTACAAGTTTTCAAGTTTATTTTTAATCAACTTCTTTTAGTTTAGAATTGTATGACATGTTAAGAAATGAAAAGTGTTTTTGAAGTAGAAAGGATATTTTCCTCAAGAATGGAGTTCAAGTGTTTTATCAAAATTATTTTCCATATAAGATAATAAAGGGTTATATTTATATCCCTATTATTACATTGATTTGATTATTTTGTGATGGGATTATTTTTATGAATTCCTTTATCTTATATGAATTGTTTTATGATTTCATGATGTTTAAGAATCCCATTTTTATTACATGGGTTATGCTATGATGTATGGTTTATGATTTTGTGGCACACATAAGAATGGTATCATTATGAGATGGGTGGGACCTATATCTCCCTCCAATGCATTGGGTAAAGATTTTATATCTCATGAGATAGACATGGCTGGAACGGCAGGTTAAACAGGTTCAGTGAAATAGGACAGAAACGAGGAATGAACTCGGTTCAGAAATGGACTTTGTCCACTAAGATAGTCTTGGAAATGAGTCTTGACTAATAAGAAATGATTCTCTATGATTATGTGTGTATGCCACAAATCTTCATGTTTTAAGTTATGATTATTATGATTACATTTCACTACCATGATTTATCCCATGTTATGAAATTATGATCTCTTTTGCAGGGTAATATTTCCAAAATGTTATGTTCTTATGAATATGATGTGATTGATATTTCTTTTGTTTACCCTTACTGAGCATTTGAACTCACCCTTTTGTATGTTTTCTTTCCCCAGGTCAGGAAGAAGGTTATTAAGTAAGATATACCAAAAGGGACTATAGATATGATGAAATAAATGAGAGACATTGTAGACTCTTTATGAACTAGTTGTTTATGTTTCCCAGTTTCTAAAGACACTATACCTATACGGTCCTTTCATGGTTTTGTTATATGTTGTAATAAGTGTACTTCAATTTTGAAGTACTAACAATGTATGTAAAGTATGGGTCGTTATAGTTGGTATCAGAGGCAAAGGAGGTAGGAGTGTATCCGATCCTTGGGAACTCTCACATGTGAGCGTTGGACAAAGCATGGCTCTCCGCCCAAGGGCTTCATGAGGAAATGGCTACCACTAGGGATGGTGGTTTGTCCCGCCCAGGGCTTGTAGCCACCCATGGAGTGCCCTAATAGGTATCAATTATAGTCCACTAGAAGTAATTCCAGACCGTTATAGTTGGTATCAGAGGAAAGGTATAGTCAACCTTTGGAAACTAGGATGTGAAAGCCTTAGTAAGAACCCTAAGGATAAGTCTAAGCATATAACACAATCTTAGTGTTTTAGAAATGGCCGTGCATAACCTAGGATAGGACCTTAAGTGTGAAATTTTATTCTTTATTATGTGTTTTTTTTATTATAATTAGTGTTGCTCACACTATTCTTCTTGGTTTTAGTCAATGGCTAGAACCCGAAGGAACCGTGTTAATGCGGAATGTGACAGGCAAGCAATGATTGTCCCCCTGAGTAACCAAACGTTATGGGAGATAGAATGAAAAATCTTGTAGCCATGCTCACACAACTTTCTCAAGATATGAATCATGCAGGACTTCCAAACGAGCAAAGGAAGGAGCAACATTCTGTTGAATCCTTCATGAGGTAGCGTCCACCTTCATTCAGCGGGTCTACTGATCCATTTGTTGCTGAACAATGGATTAGTACTACTAAAAAGATATTTCCAGTTCTTCAATGTTTCGGAGGGCCCGAAGTCCTTGCGTGAAATTTCGAAGGCCCGCGTGCAATATTGGCTATGCGCGCGCAATCCTTCCGGGATTCGCGCAATGGGCCGAGTCGGCATGTAATTTTCCGCGCCCGACGCCCGTGCATGGCCCTATTGCGCGTCGGGCCCCGATTTCACGCCCGCGCCGACTTGCACGCCCGCGAACCGAATTGCGCGCCCGGGGTTGCCTATAAATACAAGGCGAGCCCCAACGTTTTGAAGGTTTCCAGAATTCGAAGAGTCGCTCGTGCGCGCAATCCCACCCCCTCCGCGCGCAATGCCGATCTTCAGGTAACCTCCTTTATTTCGCGCAAGCAAGCCTCGGGGTTCGCCTTCGCGCGCAACCCCTTTGGCTTCTTTCCTTTGACCAACTCCTCACCCAAAGGCCTTCGCGCGCAAAAGAAGCCTCTTGCGCGCAATTTCCCCCCGGGTGCGCGCAATCCAGCCCGATTGCGCGCACCCCCCTTACTAAGTGGTCATTCGTTAAAGAATGGGTCGTTGCCCCCGCACGCTATCAGAGGCCCGGTGCGCGCAATCTCCATCTTCCGCGTGCAAAGCGCTAGCCCAATTGCGCGCCAGCCCGCCCAATTGCGCGCCGACCCGCGGTATTGCACGCCAAGCTCCTCTTTTGCGCGCAAACCGCCAGGGTCGCCCCCTTTGACCCCCTGAGGGTACCCGCCTGCGTGGCGCCCAATGATCTTCATCCAGGGTGCCCGCACCGTGCGTTGTCTTCCCGTGCGGCCCTCCAGGCTCGCGCGAAGTGACACGGACCCATCGGCGGCAACCACGTCCGCGCTGCAAGACGTTAAACTGCCAAGCATCTTCGTCCAACATGACGTTAAACTGTACCACGTCCGCGCTGTAAGACGTTAAACTGCCAAGCATCTTCGTCCAACATGACGTTAAACTGTACCACGTCCGCGCTACAAGACGTTAAACTGCCAAGCATCTTTGTCCAACATGACGTTAAATTGTACCACGTCCGCGCTGCAAGACGTTAAACTGCCAATCATCTTCGTCCAACATGACGTTAAATTGTACCACGTCCGCGCTGCAGGATGTTAAACTGCCAAGCATCTTCGTCCAACATGATGTTAAACTGTACCACGTCCGAGCTACAAGACGTTAAACTTTTCAGCATTCGTCCGCGCTGCAAGACGTTAAACTGCCAAGCATCCATCGTCCTCAACACACGACATTAAACTGTACTTCGTCCGGCAAGACGTTAAACCGTCTGCTTCATCCTCAACACACGACGTTAAACTGTACTTCGTCCGGCAAGACGTTAAACCGTCCGCTTCATCTGATCCCGTGCCTCGCACGCAGGGTCCCCCCCCGGTTTGGATGTGGCCCCCACCCACTCGTCTCTGTAGGGATGTCGGGATTGCCCCTCTTTAGGGACGATTTATTGGAGTGTCTTTCGCCCACGGGGGTAGGGTATTACAAACCCCTAGTTTCTTGTGGGGGGCTGCACATGTGTATCTCCATTGTGCTTCCCCACTGCTGAAGCCAGTAGAGGGCGTGACAGGGATCGAGTTCTCTCACCTTCGGCCCAAGTCCCTCTTCAACTGAGCTTTGCCGCACTCAGGTTGCCTCAGTGCGTAAGTCCTGACAGAATGAACTACGTGGACTTTGATCTCTGTCTCCTAAACAGGGTACGTAGGAAGCCTCCCTGAGGTTCAATCCCACCACCTGGTCGTCCCGGTCGTATTCACGTCGGTTCGTCCATCAGTGGACCCCTCCCGGGTTCACATTCGCGTCGATTCACCTATGAATCCGCCCTTGTGTGGGACCGCACATGTGTATATCCATTGTGCTTCCCCACTGCCGAAGCCAGTAGAGGGCGTGACAGGGATCGAGGTGTCTCTTACCTTCGGCCCAAGTCCCTCTCCAAATGAGCTTTGCCGCATATGGGCCTCCTTAGAGTGTAAGCCCCAAACACCAGCATCCAGCATGACATGAAATTGTGATCCACCCGGCCGTTCCATCCCCCTCTGTGTGAGGTGGTTCGGTTCAATCCTCCGCCCGACAGCCTCGACCTCCTCGTGAGTCGGCTTGCCATCATCCAGCATGACGTTAAACTGTATATCCGAACTACGCTGACTTTGATCCGCGCTAACGCGTGGTACGTAGGAAGCCCCTATGGGCTCCAAGCTCTTCACTCCATCATCCATCCTGATCCTTACCCGGGCCGCCACATCTCGGTGGGGTCATGCCATTTCATTCCACTCCACCTCACTCGGGAAGCCGCCCATGTGCTGGCCCCAGCGTTGGAGGTTCCCCGCAAGGGGTTCTATCATCTGATCCACTCCTCGTGTTGATCAGTCCGATGCCGTCCCCGGTGGATGTTAAACTCGCGGCATACCCCGTGTTAAACATGGGAAGCTGAGGAAAACCTCAGGTAACGCAGTTCCCCGCACCCAGCGTGGGATGCCTCAGGCCATCACGCCTTCGAGAAGCCCTATTAGGGACGGAAGGCAGACATGCAGAGCCGCAGTGTTAAGACACGCCCCCAACACCCAGAGATACCCGGTCTCCTCACCGCAGGTTGCTGCCCCGACCAGACTCCTTGGAGCGTCTGGGCGGAAGCAGCGTAATTAACCGGTGTCCATGAAGATATGGCGCCGGGAACGAGATTCACGAACATTCTTAAATCTATGAGGGAGATCTGGATTAGGCGACGAGTTCCGAGGAGACGTCCACGGAAGGAGGAGCCGACATCCCATCATCCCGGTTTCGATCAAGGAGCAGACGTCCCTGAATAAGGGACGGATGACGCCCGCATTTGGAAAGCGGGACTGTGGGACCACAAGCCGCGCTCCCATCCCCTCGGGTCGACGGGCGCACGCGCGAACGCGTCCTGGAGGAACAGCGTCGGAACAGAAACCCGACGCACATCTGCACCGAAACAGAAAATGGTGAACCCGACGTGAATCTCTTCTCCTCAATATGAAGACCGATAGCTTTCAGAGGTGTTGGAAGACTAGCATGTTGCCCGGCCGAGCATTCAGCACCGGGGCACGGAACCCGCCAGGGGCTGGGGAAGGGAAATCGGGCACTCCGTCTCACGACGTCGATGGCCTGGTTTCCCCCCACGGAAGGCGTCGTGGAACTAATGATTGGTTGTAGATTCCTTTTCCTATCAGTATTAATGGGTTCTTCTCCCTGCTTTCAGGAATCAGGTCGCCCAATCCAGTGCCCAATCGCCGCCCGCCCACTGGCGCAGGGGTAGGGGAAACACCGACGCGGCTACTCCGCGCGGTCCCGCCCGTTCCACAGCCGTCCCAGCAGCCGCAACTGCGGGGAAACCACGCCCTCTCTCCCCCTCGGAGGTCATCCAGATAAGGGTGATCAACAACTTGGTGTGGAGATATGAGGAAGAGGGATTCATCCCCACCAGGGACATGGCCCGCCTAGACCTAGAGGAAGCTGCACCTCGCCACCAACGCCGCCCCCGAGGTCCGCGCAGGGAGGCACTGCTGCCTACCTCGACGTCCAACCGCTACGGGATTTTATCCCCGGAATGCTCCGATAGCTCCTTCCCCTATGCAGATGAGGTGGAGGATGTCCGGGACCACCCTATCTGAGATTCTCTCCAGGGATCCGCGATAAGGGCTCCTGCCAGGCCACGTCGACACCGTCGCCAGGCTTCTCAAGTCGAAGAACGGGCTCTCCACCTGCCTGCACCGCTAATCCTGACTCGTCTGTCCCGACGCCAACGTCGGGCACGAGCGGAAGAGGATGCCCACCTTGGGGCCCTAGAAACAGCGGCCGCGTTGGCCCAAGCCACTACTGGCTCCAGTCACCAGGCCCCTGCGCATCCTGAGTAGGGGCACTTCTATGCCTGACCTGGATCGAGGCCCCGACCGCCCCAAAGGAAGGTTGGGTTGACTCTCCCGGTTGCTGGTACAGGCAATAGCCACCGCGGACCACCTCGCGGTAGCGCTATTCACCAGCAGGGTCTACTCCGTGTGGCCGATTCAAGAGGCATGGGTTATCCCACCTTCCGATCCCGGCCCGGAGGCCTGCCCGGAATCATCTCTCCCCGCGTCCCCTTTGATATCTGTCCTGGTGCTCCTCGCACCTTGGTTTCCAGTCTTCTTGGCCTCAGCACCGGTGCCAGAGGACGCCAGGACAGAGATCAGCCATGCCCCGAAGAACCACCCAGGGGCAGGAAGGCGAGGCGTCGACGTCGAGGGAGGAATGTTAGGGAATTCCGGACAGAGATCCGACCGGTTCGTTTCTCTGATACAGAGGCGGAGTATGATTCGGCGACAGAGCCCTCCCCCCGATCCCGTCAGTCAAGGGCAGGGGTAGGAATGCGGCACGTCAGCCTCGTACTCCCCGAGAGCGAGATCGATGTGATCCCCGCTTCTCTCCGAAGGTATATCCGGAGTAGCGAGGGTCTGGTAGACCCCCAAGGATCAAGCTTGCGGTTGGTACCGGCCCCTCCGGAAGCGCCTTCTGCCTCGATCGGAGAAGCCGGAGACCTTTTCTAGGGACCGACGGTCGAGCCACGATCTAGTGCACCCTCAGCGAGCACCGACGCTACGGCAGGATGTTCGCTCGCCGGCTCGTCCTACCGTGATGTGGTAGCTGGGGCACCGCAACCCTCAGAGGGCGGCCCGGGATATGTGTTGGAACCAGGTTCTTCAAAGCATGATTTGGTGTATGGTTTGTGTTTGTTGTCAATCCTCAGTGGAAGTTCCGAATGTGTTCCAGCAAAGTGATCATACAGTTCAAGCAGACAACAGTTTTGAAGGTGGCGCTGTTTCCCAGTGTTTGCCAAATTTTTGGGCCTCAAAATCAGAAAATGAAGACATGGATTGTCTGCAAAAGGAGCTTCGCAGAAAAAGGAAGTGGTGCGCGAAATATAAGAGGCTTGCGCGAAAAATTTAAGTTAGGCGCGGAAAACAGCGGGATGCGCGAAATAGTTTTTCGCGCAAACAGTGTTTCGAAATCAGAGAGGTGAAAAATGGCAAAGGCATGGGCAGCGCGGAAAATCGGGGATGTGCGCGAAATACTTAAGTTGGGCGCGGAAAACAGCGGGATGCGCGAAATAGTTTTTTCGCGCAAATGCTGTTTCAGAATCAGTTTGGTGAAAGATGGCAAAGGCATGGGCTGCGCGGAAAATAAGGGTTGTGCGCGAAATACATAAGCTGGGCGAAAGATTACGCGCCAGATGAGAGTTTTTCCGCACCGAAGGGGATTTTGCGTGCAGTGGTCTCAGTCGCCTATAAATATGAGGTGACCCCCTTCATTCGGTAGGTAAGAAGACATAGAGAAGATCCGAGGTCTGATGCGCGAAAAGGATCGCGTAAAGGAGCTTGCGCGAAATATTTGGAGTTGCGCGAAAAAGGGGATTTTTGCGCGAAATATTTTTCCGCGCCAAAAGAAAATGTTGCGCGCAATAGGATGATTTTGCGCGCAAATGGTTGATGTTTCGCATATTTCTCAGTAAGGTTTGTCTGCACGTTTTGGTTATCCAGTTCAGTGGTTCTGTGCGTTCTAGTGCATCTCTTCCGGACTTCGATGCAAGCAGAGTCTCGTGCTGAGCAGAGGCAAAGACTTCAATGCAAAATTTATTGAAGAGACCTTCACGTCTATAAACTGAGTGAGACTTCACCAACGGCAGTGAGCCAGGCGGAGTCAACGGGAGTGACCCGAGGGAAGCAGTGAGCTATCCCTAAACCTTATGTAAAGGCAGTGAGCCTGGGACAGAGTGTCTATACCCGAACTTTTGTATCCGCAGCTAGTGAAGCATAGTGGATTTAGGTACGACCGACAATCTGTCGGCGTATGCTCCTTGGACGTAGCCCTTAGTGGTGAACCAAGTAAAAATTGTTGTGTCATCTCTCTGCATGTGAATGTTTAATTGCTGATCATATCCTTCATACAGGTTTAAGAAGTTCCTGCCAACGTGGGAACAAGATCCACAACTTTAAGAAGAAAAAGTTGCCACCCTGATTCACCCCTCCCCTCTCAGGGTGTCCCGGGGTCCTTCAAGTGGTATCAGAGGGAGGTTACTGGTCTTGAATCTGTCCTTTGTCGCCATGGAGAATGCAGCCAATGTGAGGGGAGTCCCTCTCTTTGATGGAAATAATTTTCAGATCTGGAAGAATAGGATGCGATCTCATCTAAGATCTCTTGGAATGGAAGTTTTGTTTTCTATTGTGCAAGGAATGCAAGTCACTGATCAAACAGGACTGGCTCTGACTGACACAGACAGGAAAATTCTTGATGCAGATGCTAAAGCTCAAAATGCACTCACCGCAGCTCTTTCTGATCAGATATATCTAAAGGTGATGAGTTGCACTTCAGCAAAGTCTATGTGGGATAAACTTGAAAACATTTATGAAGGAGATAGCAAGGTAAAGGAGGAAAAACTTCAGGTTTTACATAACAGGTTTGACGACCTAAAGATGCATCCCAATGAAAATGCAGATTCATTTTTTAATCGAATTACTGAAGTAGTGGGAGCAATTCGAGGTCTTGGAGAAGAAATCAAAGACATTGATATCGTTAAGAAAATATTGAGAAGACTTCCTCCCATGTACAATGCAAAGGTGTCAGCCCTCGAAGAAAGAGATCTATCCAAACTTTCTCTGGATGATTTGTTAAGTAGTTTAGTGGCATATGAGATGAGAGTCAAACCTGAAGATGCCACGACTCGCGTGAGCAAAGAAATGGCATTCAAAGCCATGGACAAACTGAAAATTTCAGAAGATAGTAGTGGTGATGATGACGAAGAAAAATAAATTCTTTCCCTCATCGCGAAGAAGCTGAAAAAGGGTAAAGGTAAATTTAGAGGTAAGTTACCTCTTGCATGTTTCCGTTGTGGAAGAGTTGGGCACATTGCCTCTCAGTGCCAAAGAAAGTTGGATAATGATGAGAGCGAAGCTGAAGACATTGAAAAGCCTCGGAAAAGGTTTTTCAAAAAGGGTGATTTCAAATCTGGAAAGAAAATGCAGAGGAAGAGCTTTGTCTGTGAGGAAGAAGATGATGATATTGAATTCTGTGAGGAAGAAGAACCAGAATTTAAAACTGAAAAACATGCTTCCATGATGGCTACCACTGAAATATCAGATTCTTTAATCAATAAAGGCATAGATAATCAGAGTACTTCCCTTGATAATCCAAAGGTTCAAATTAAGGATGCTTTCTCCAAGATTGAGAGTAAATGTAAGAAATGTAATAAGTGGAAGGAAATGGTCAAAGAGTCATCAGAATATGTTGATGAACTTGAAGCTGAAATTGAACGTCTGGAAGAGTTTGTGAAAGTTCAGTCTAAAATCATTGAAAGCAATGATGATGTATTGGATCTTAAGATAAGAATTGAAGAGCAGGTAAAGGTCATCAATGACCTCACCTCAAGACTGGAAGAAAAGTCCAAGACTACTGAGGGTCTTGAGGAGGAAATTGTTACTCTTAGGAGTAAACTTGAGACCGAATCTTTTTCAAAAGAATCAAGGAAGAAAATACAACCTAGAAGATTCTCAGATGCTGAATTATTGGCAAGAGCCAAATGTGGTTCTGATGGAGTTGAAAAAATCTTGAGCGTTCAAAGACCCGCCTGCATGGGAAAGCATGGAATTGGATGTGAAGCTGAGACATCAACTGCTGGAAATAAAGAAATTCAAAAGAAAGACAAAACGAAGGTTGAACATGTTGAAACATTTTCTGAAGTGCTGAAAAAGGAACCCTCAATCCAAACTAGAAGGATAACTGACAATTACCATCAAACATTTAGAAATGATAGGCAGTTCAACTACTCTCACAGGGATGAAGGTATGAGGAGAAATTCAGGTGTGAAGGCATTCCCTCACATGAAGTGTCAATTCTGTGGCTATCTGGGCCATACTATGTCATATTGCGAAGAGGCAAGGAGTTACTTTAATGGAGAAGATCTGGGAAATCAACAAAGGAGACCGATTTCATATCCTCCATCTTATAGAAGAAATATCTTCCATGGTTACTGTTTTAATTTTTCTAACTTTGGCCATAAAGCTATGTTTTGCAGGCAGCGGTATGACAAGAGAAATTCATACAACACCCAAAGACGGGACAGGGTTCATCCTCCTGATGATGTTGTTCTCACAAATAGTTTTTCTCTTCTGGGAGAAGATTATGGGTATGAAGACTCAGATTATGTGGAAGAAAGCTTTAAAAGGCCATCAGTGTCTTATGCTCAATCCAATATCTCATGGAAAGAAAAGAAGAAAATCGAGAAATCCAATCTTGCGGAGGTAGCCCTCAAAGCTACAAAGAGTAGCAGCACCTGGATTCTTGATAGTGGATGTTCTTCCCATATGACAGGAAATGCTGACCTTCTGAAGAACATTGAAAAGAAGGTTGATGGAACAGTACGGTTTGGTAACGATGGCGCTTTGAAGATTAAAGGCAGTGGGAATACTGCTCTCGCCAACGGAGAGCTGAAAAAGACTGAAGTTCTTTATGTGGATGGTCTACGCCATAATCTCCTCAGTGTAAGTCAACTCTGTGACTCAGGGCTCATAGTAACCTTCAATCAAAAATGCTGCACTATAAAAGGAAAAACAGGGAATTCTCTTATGAAAGGTTGTAGAACAGATGGAAACTTATATCAGGTTGACAGCAAAGTGAACTCTTGTTACTTGTCTGTTGACGAAGAAAACAATTTATGGCATCGAAGGCTGGGGCACATTAACCAACAAGACATGGAAAAGATATCTAAGCTGAAGATAGTCATGGATATTCCCATTCTAAAACGCGAACGGGAAAAATCTTGTGATGCCTGTATTTGTGGGAAGCTGGTCTGTAATTCGTATCGTCCAAAGAAGAAAAGGGCATCACATCTTCTCGATCTCATTCACACTGATGTATGTGGCCCAATAAATGTTGCTGGAACCTATGGAGAGAGGTACTTCGTCCTTTTCATTGATGATTATAGTAGAATGGCTTGTGTAATGGTGATTCACAGGAAGCGACAAGTACTTGATTGCATGAAAACTTATCGCCGAATTGCCGAGAATGACACTGGACGGTCAATAAAAGTCCTACGATCAGACAATGGAGGGGAATACACATCCATTGAGTTTGAGAACTATCTAGAGAAACATGGAATACAGCATGAGGTAGCTGCTGTGAGAACTCCACAACAAAATGGAGTTGTTGAGCGTCGAAATCGACAGGTCAACAATATGGTCAGGACTATGTTGATTGAGAGTGGTATCTCTCGCCATTACTGGAAGGAGGCTGTTGAAGCTGCAGTTCACATTCAGAATAGAACAGGGCTCTACATGGGAGAAACGAAGACACCGTACGAATTATGGCATGGAAGGAAGCCTTCCTTGAAATACTTTCGGGTTTTTGGAAGCAAATGTTTCATCCGGAATAAAGAAGGAAACCAAGGAAAGTATGGTGACAATGCTGATGAAGGAATTTTTCTTGGGTATACAATGAACAGTAAAGCTTACAAGTGTTTCAATAAACGCTTGGGGAAGATTGTGGTAAGCAGTGATGTTAAGATAATTGAAGAGAAAACCACAAATGCTTCAAGGACGCCATATGCGGATGTGGTGGACAATCAGGAAGAAAGTGAACGTGAAGAAAACACAAACACAGAGATAGAGGAAGTTGTTCAAAACTCTCAGCAGTCACATCATGATGTTGACTCAGAAGAAGAATCAGAAGAAGAACCTATAGCTGAAAAGAATGCTACTGAATCTCTCAGGAGAAACCGAAGAGCTGAGATTGATCCATCCAACATAATTGGGGACATGAATGCACCCACTCAAACAAGGAGGATGAGAAATAACACACCTTCTGCATTTCTATCAGTTGTAGAGCCAACCTCATTTGAAGAAGCTGCAATGGATGAATCCTGGGTGAAAGCCATGAATGAAGAGTTAGATCAGATTGACAAAAATCAGACGTGGGATTTGGTCCAGAGACCCAAAGGTCACAATGTGATTGGCACCAAATGGATTTTCAAGAACAAGTTTGATGAGCATGGCAATGTTATCAGAAACAAGGCTCGACTGGTATGTAAAGGGTATTCTCAGATTGAAGGTGTTGATGTTGAAGAAACCTTTGCTCCAGTGGCTAGATTGGAGTCAATCAGGCTATTCCTTTCCATGGCTCTCCAAAGAGGATATAAAGTATATCAAATGGATGTCAAGACAGCATTCTTAAATGGTGTACTCGAAGAAGAAGTCTACATTGAACAACCAGTGGGTTTTCTTCTTGGTGCTGATGAATCAAAGGTCTGCAAGCTAAAGAAAGCACTTTATGGATTAAAACAGGCACCAAGGGCATGGTATTCTAGACTAGATTCGTATCTCAAAAAGCTGGAATTCAAAAGAGGAGGAGTTGATCACAATCTCTATGTGAAGAATTCTCCAAAAGATCAGTTCATGGTTCTTGTTTACGTCGATGACATTATATTTGGTGGCAGCAAACAGAAATCAGTGGATGAATTTTCCAATCATATGAAATCAGAATTTGAAATGTCAATGATTGGGGAGCTCACATATTTCTTGGGACTGCAAGTGACTCAGAGGAAAGACTACACTTTTATCTCTCAGGAAAAGTATGCAAGAGAGCTGCTGAAGAAGTTTAACATGCAAGACTCCAAACCAATGTCAACTCCGATTGCAGTTGGAACCAAACTTGGGAAGCATGAGGATGGGAAATCTGTAGATCCCACCCTGTACAGGAGAATTATTGGGAGCCTATTGTACCTGACAGCGACACGGCCAGATATTGTCTTTGCCACATGTCTTTCTGCCCGCTTTCAGAGTAATCCAAAAGAGGAACACATGACAGCAGTGAAAAGAATCATGAGGTATATTCAAGGTACTTACAAGTATGGATTATACTTTGCTGTAGGAAGGGATAGTGAATTATCCGCATTTTCTGATGCTGACTGGGCTGGCGATGTTTTGGACAGAAAGTCCACCAGTGGTGGAGCATTCTTTATCGGAAATAATTGTGTTGGCTGGTTGAGCAAGAAACAAGAAAGTACTTCTCTTAGTACTGCTGAAGCTGAGTATATATCTGCCACAAAGTCATGCACTCAACTGCTATGGATGAAGCAACAATTAACAGATATTGGTGATGAGGTAAAGCAGCCAATGGTGATCTACTGTGATAACAAAAGCGCAATTGATCTCACGAAAAATCCGGTTCAGCATTCTCGTACAAAACATATTGAAATACGGTATCATTTCATCAAAGCAAAGGTTGAACAAGGGGTGATTAGACTGGACCATGTGGGAACTGATAAGCAGGTAGCTGATATCCTGACAAAGCCACTGTCAGCAGCTGTGTTTGAAAAGCATCGGTTGAACCTAGGTGTTCAACCACCTCCTGCTGCATAAGGAGGTTTCGAAACTCCCCTCTCCCCGTTTGTTTTAACTGTTTTTATCTGCTTATGGCTGTGATGCAGGTTTATGGGGGAGATACTATCCAGGGGGAGTATGTCTTGAGCTGAACGTTGAACAAACTTTTCGGTCTTTGGTTTTATTGTCAATGGGGGAGAAAGGAATAAATTCACGGCAAGATAATTCAAGGCAAGAAATTCACGGAAAGAAATTCTTCTGTGATGGAAGTGTAAGATTGTGATGAGAAGTTTAATAAGGATACCATCGGGCGTCATGGAGAATTTCAAAACACTAAGACCCAATTCAAGCTTCCTCTCTTGTTTTCTACACCGAGCATTGCTCACGTAGACTTAGAGTGTTGGCTGAGTTGATTCTTGCGTTTTGGATTTGCTCATGGTTGGAGATCTATTGAATTTATTCTGATTGCCAACAAACCCAAAGGGGGAGATTGTTGGAACCAGGTTCTTCAAAGCATGATTTGGTGTATGGTTTGTGTTTGTTGTCAATCCTCAGTGGAAGTTCCGAATGTGTTCCAGCAAAGTGATCATACAGTTCAAGCAGACAACAGTTTTGAAGGTGGCGCTGTTTCCCAGTGTTTGCCAAATTTTTGGGCCTCAAAATCAGAAAATGAAGACATGGATTGTCTGCAAAAGGAGCTTCGCAGAAAAAGGAAGTGGTGCGCGAAATATAAGAGGCTTGCGCGAAAAATTTAAGTTAGGCGCGGAAAACAGCGGGATGCGCGAAATAGTTTTTCGCGCAAACAGTGTTTCGAAATCAGAGAGGTGAAAAATGGCAAAGGCATGGGCAGCGCGGAAAATCGGGGATGTGCGCGAAATACTTAAGTTGGGCGCGGAAAACAGCGGGATGCGCGAAATAGTTTTTTCGCGCAAATGCTGTTTCAGAATCAGTTTGGTGAAAGATGGCAAAGGCATGGGCTGCGCGGAAAATAAGGGTTGTGCGCGAAATACATAAGCTGGGCGAAAGATTACGCGCCAGATGAGAGTTTTTCCGCACCGAAGGGGATTTTGCGCGCAGTGGTCTCAGTCGCCTATAAATATGAGGTGACCCCCTTCATTCGGTAGGTAAGAAGACATAGAGAAGATCCGAGGTCTGATGCGCGAAAAGGATCGCGTAAAGGAGCTTGCGCGAAATATTTGGAGTTGCGCGAAAAAGGGGATTTTTGCGCGAAATATTTTTCCGCGCCAAAAGAAAATGTTGCGCGCAATAGGATGATTTTGCGCGCAAATGGTTGATGTTTCGCATATTTCTCAGTAAGGTTTGTCTGCACGTTTTGGTTATCCAGTTCAGTGGTTCTGTGCGTTCTAGTGCATCTCTTCCGGACTTCGATGCAAGCAGAGTCTCGTGCTGAGCAGAGGCAAAGACTTCAATGCAAAATTTATTGAAGAGACCTTCACGTCTATAAACTGAGTGAGACTTCACCAACGGCAGTGAGCCAGGCGGAGTCAACGGGAGTGACCCGAGGGAAGCAGTGAGCTATCCCTAAACCTTATGTAAAGGCAGTGAGCCTGGGACAGAGTGTCTGTACCCGAACTTTTGTATCCGCAGCTAGTGAAGCATAGTGGATTTAGGTACGACCGACAATCTGTCGGCGTATGCTCCTTGGACGTAGCCCTTAGTGGTGAACCAAGTAAAAATTGTTGTGTCATCTCTCTGCATGTGAATGTTTAATTGCTGATCATATCCTTCATACAGGTTTAAGAAGTTCCTGCCAACGTGGGAACAAGATCCACAACTTTAAGAAGAAAAAGTTGCCACCCTGATTCACCCCTCCCCTCTCAGGGTGTCCCGGGGTCCTTCAATATGGAGGCCAATCGGCCTGCTTGCCGTATTCACCGCCGGCCAGCCCGCCGGCCCAGCGGCCCGCCTCGGCACCACTGCCGGTTCCCCGTCCATTCCCAGTCGCTGAAGGGGACCAAGAAGACTTGGGTCCCGAGGATGAGTCGTGGAGCTTCTGGACCGTCCTTGCAGAGGGCCACTTCCCTGAGAAGTTTTGGCCAGTCGCAGGACCGGACTTTGATGCACCAGAATCGCTCACCCCGGATGAGTTCGAATGCTTCCGCCGAACTCTCCGGGAGACTCACTCCCATCTTCACCGCCTAAAAATTCCATATCCCGGGAGTCAAGCACACCTGGAGGATATTGGTGAGCAGTGCCGTCAGATCGACCTGGCCACGCTCCCCGCGGTTCGGCACCCCGGGTCATTTGGGCACCACGAGGCACTCCAACAACGATGTGTTGAGTGTTTTCAAGTACTCCGCAAGGTTATCGAGGAAGCCACCCCCCACGTGTATATCCGTGGATGGGGGCAGTACGCTGCCCTACGCTTCAGTGCGATTCGCCGACAGCCCGATTCGCTGGGTGGCCCTGAGGGTACATCCCCAGGAACGGAAACGGTCAATATGGCTGACCTATCGGGAGAGGGGAACGACTTGGAACTTCTCGATGGGGGCTCTCCCCCCGAAGACAAGCCGTCTATGGATCCATCGGTGAGAGTTACTCATCACCAGAGGAGCCTCCTGGGTCTCCCCGCACCCACTGAAGCACTGACGTTGAGCCGAAACGTCAGCAAAGGTAAAGAGTACGGCGGGGCTATACAGCCCGCCGACCCATCTGCCTCCATACAGAGGGAAGAGGAGGATCCCGAAAAGGCCACGCTACGTCAACAGCTCGCCGAGCAGAAGAAGCTAGTTGACCAGATCCTCGTCGAGCGCGCTGCAGAGTGGCGGCCTGACTACGGTGATCCTAGGCCAGGACAGCGGGGACAGGAACAACCACTCCTCGATGAGACTCTCCCAGGCAACCGTGATTATGTCGTGTTTTCCGACAGGGGAGAGGCCATTGCCTATGGAAAGAGGGTGCGGTATGTTTCACTACACCCTCCCGAGCGGCGTGACTACCTGAGAGACCCCGCTCGGATTCCTCCCGCTGCCCCAAGGGCCGCTCCGCCCGCCATCCCACGAGCTGCCGAGTTCGACGACCCGGTCGACGACCCGATTGAAGAGCCATGCAATGCGCTCGTGGTTAGAGATCCTCGCCAGGACTGGAACCCATGTCTGGACGATCCGATGGCGGCACTCATCGCCCGCTTGGAAGCCTTGGAGACTCGGCAAGTGGCGATCCCACCAGACGGCAAGCCATACCCAGCATGGGTGGATGACATGCCGGCACCTCCGGGATTCGGGAACCCCACTTTCGCCCCCTTCAACGGGACTGGAGATCCGCCACAGCATTTGTCCCATTTCAACTCGAGGTGCGGGCCTATGTTGGGAACTCCGGCGCAGCAGGAGGCCGCTAAGCTTCGCTGCTTTGTCCAGACACTAGAAGGGCCAGCATTTTTCTGGTACAGCCAGCTCCCCGTCGGGTCGATAACTAGCTGGGAGGACCTTCGTAGACAGTTCCTCTACCAGTTCAGTTCCACGACCCGGAAGACGAGTATCGCAGACCTCTTCAAGTGCAAGCAAAGGCCTGATGAGCGAGTCGCGGATTTCGTCGCCCGATGGAAGGGTCTCACGTATTCCCTTGACATGCCATTGACTCAGGAGCAGTTGCTGACAATGTGCGTCGGGAACGTCAAGACCGAGCTGGTCCCTTCCTTGATCACTCAGAATTACCCCGGAGGGTTCAGGGACTTCTCAGACAAAGCTCAACGTCTTGAGGAAGCCCTGCAACAGGCCAGTCAGGCACACCCGCTGCCTCCTATGATCCCTGCAAGGAGAGTCAGCAGGGCTGAGCCCGCTGCTGTTGCCCAGATAGAGGCCCCCAGGCAGTTGGAGCTGCTTCCGGTGAGGCCAGCTCCACAGCCTCACAGGAATCCGCCTCCATGGGCTCAGTTCCCGGCCCAGCAGCGGCAGCCCCAGAACCGGCCGGCCCCTCCGCGTAATGTACCGCCACAACCCAGGCGAGATAATCAGGGTCCACCTCCTCGGCAGGCCCCTCCAGCCCCTCGTCAAGACCACGCTCCCAGGGCCCCGCGATACCTGACTTACTCATTTCACGAGGATCAGGTCCCCGGTTATTTCCGGAGCGCCCTGGAGCAGAGGATTGTGCGACTTCCTGAGTGTTGGAGGCCAGAGGAGGCACATCTCACGGATAACCCCCGCTACTGCCCTTACCATCGGGCCCTGGGGCACACCATCCAGCGGTGCTACGTGTTTAAGGACTGGCTCCAAGACCAGATTAACAACAATGTAATCAGGTTGGGCCCAGCTCCAGCACAAGTGGCGGGTGTGTTCGTGGGATCAGATGACGATAGTGGTGACGAGGACGAATGGCAGCTGGTCTCCGACCACGGATCCCAGAAGTACAATAACTGGATGGCCCGCAAGACGATCATTCGCGCCCATGGAATCATCCGTGCGCGCTTGAATCATCTTGAGCCTCCAGAATCTGCGGGTGCTGCTCCGACATCGTTGTCCCAGCCTGCCTCTTCCGAGAAGAGCAAACGGCGGCGGCACAAGAAGGAAGAGCGCGCCCCTCCAGTTCCGCCACTATCCCGCACTCTCGGCGATTTCATGCCCCCAGAGATGGGGGTCCCTCCCCGGATCCACCCGGTGATGAATGATTCGTCCGATGATAGTGTTGGGTACGCTTCGGTTAATACCGTCGAGCTGGTAAATCCCTTTTCGGTTCCCGACGTTGAAGAACACCAGGTGGACCTCCCTAGTGTCCCCAGTCGTCGCCACCGTTGGAGGAACCGCAACAACAGGAGTCGCTGGGGCACAACAGTTGGTACCTCCAGCCAGCTCGTGCACGCCACTGAGACTAGGAAGCGGGCTCAAAACCGAGCTCAGCGCGCGCAGCCCCCCCCCCCATCCGGGGATGATGGATTCGCCTCCGCCACTGTTTGTGGTATGGGACTAGGAAGAACTGCCACAGCCGCGTCGCGACCAGCTCCGTCCTGCCACGAGTCCATCCCGGCCTCCTGGCCCCAGTACGGTGACTACTTCCCGGGCTTCAACCAGTGAACATCGAGATGCGCCAAGCACCAGTTGGCCACCGGTCCAACCGGCAAGGCCCGTCATGCCTCCAACCGCAGAGCAACCTCCTGCAACCAGGGGCTCGCGCTTGGCAAGAAAGTATGATGTCCTGAAGCACTTGGCCGACATCCCAGCAAGGCTCTCCATCCTTGAGGCTCTGCGCCTGTCACCTGAGATACGCGAGGCGCTCGCTGAAGCCCTGAAGAGCCCCCTCCAGTTTGAGACGGAGGTTGCGGCTGCAGAGGCCTTTCACGCCGAAGCGATTGAGAACGCTGAATGTCAGGCAGTTATCTTGTTCTCTAGTAAGGATGAAGACCCTCCTATACAGGGGCACATTCATTCGCTGTATGTTACTGGCCACTTCAATGGCCTTGAAGTCCGGTGTTGTCTTGTCGACACGGGGTCCGGGATTAATCTGATTCCAACTCGGACGCTCCGTAGATTGGGGTTGTCTGAGGATGACTTGATTCCCTCCGACCTCAGGATCCAGGGGTACGACCGCACCGAGCAAACTCCGGTCGGCAAGATACGTTTGAAGACCCAGTTCGGTGACCTGGTTGCCAACACCGAATTCATGGTGGTCTCTCAGGACACTGCGTATAACGCATTGATGGGCAGGCCATGGATCCACCTTCATGCGGCGGTTCCCTCATCATACCACCAATGCCTTAAATACTCCCTTAATGGTCGGGTAGGCGTGCTTCAGGGAGATGTCTATCCTTTTGCCTCATGTGAAGCCCACTATCTCGACGCGGACTATTACAAGAGCAAGGATAAGCAGATCCTGACGGGTGAGGTTGAGCCTGTCGCTGTTGCAAGTGATCCCTAGGCAAGTTTGGATGACGCTTACGTCCTCCCGATCCATCGGTTGGACGTAGCCATGGTCTAAACGGCCTGTGAGTCTCCTGATGAGATGACCGCGACCGCCCATGCCAGCACCAGCGGCCCAGCAGGATCTGGTAGCCCCAATGCAGTTTCCAACGCAGTCTCTCCCGTGGACGATCCCTCCCCGAGTGGAGAGGACGTGGAAGATGCACCCCCAGCCTTTGAGGAGGGCGTCTCCTCCACGGTCGATGAGTTAGTACAGGTGAACCTTGGAACCGAGGCAGATCCAAGACCCACATTGGTCAGTGCCGCCATGCCCTCTGAGGAGCGGCATCAGTATGTGGACTTCCTCAGACAGCACCGTTATGTGTTCGCTTGGGGCTATGAAGAGATGTCGGGGCTAGATCCTCAGGTAGTCGTCCACCGCCTTGGTCTCCCGGCGAACCATCGCGGGTTCAAGAAGCCTCCCAGGAAGATGCACCCATTCCACGGTGCCATGGTTGAGGCCGAAGTTGACAAGCTTATCAAAGCCAAATTCGTGAGGGAAGTTCAGTACCCCAGATGGCTGGACAACATTGTGCCGGTCAGGAAGAAGAACGGGCAGATCAGATTCTGTATCGACTTCCGCGATCTCAACCGCCACTGTCCGAAGGATGACTTTCCCCTTCCGGTGACAGAGCTGTTGATTAATGCCACGGCAGGGTTCCAAGACCTCTCTTTCATGGATGGATACTCCGGATACAACCAAATCCGTATGGCCCCTGAGGATGAGGAGTTCACTGCCTTCAGGGCCCCCCAAGGTATCTTTTGTTACCAGGTCATGCCCTTCGGCCTGAAGAATGCAGGTGCCACCTATCAACGGGTGATGCACCGCATATTCAAGCCAATCCTCGGCACACTGGTGGAATGCTACGTCGACGACTTGGTGGTCAAATCGCGCCAGCGTCAGGACCATCTCAAAGATCTTGAGAAAGTGTTCGGCTTCCTCCGGTCTCGCTGCCTGAAGATGAACCCGTTGAAGTGTGCCTTCGGGGTCACCTCCGGGAAGTTTATTGGATTTGTGGTAAGATACTGGGGTATTGAGATCGACCCAGAGAAGATCAGGGCGATTAGCCAGATGCCTCCCCCAGGTAACATTCGGGAACTGCAAGGGTTCCAAGGCCACTTAGCCTATATACGCCGATTCATCGCGAATCTGGTCGGCAAGTGTAAGCCCTTTTCTCGGCTCATGAAGAAAGGTGCCACCTATGTATGGGATAAGGAGTGTCAGACCGCTTTCGAGGAAATCAAGCAGTACCTGCTTCAACCTCCGGTTCTGATGCCGCCTGTATCCAGGAAGCCGCTGGTCCTTTATGTGACTGCCCTGGAACGGTCCCTTGGTGCCCTTCTCGCCCAGAAGAACAACGAGGGAACAGAGAATAGCCTCTATTACCTCAGTCGCATGCTCCTCGATGTAGAAGTTAGGTATTCCCCCATCGAGAAGAGCTACATGGCGTTCGTATTTGCCGTACAGAAATTACGACACTACTTGCAGCACCACGAGGTACAGTTGGTTTCTCGGGTAGACCCATTGAAATATAGCCTGAGCCGGCCTATGTTGACTGGCCGTCTAGCGCGGTGGTCTGTGATTCTCCAGCAGTTCGACATCAGGTATGTGCCTCAGAAGTCCATCAAAGGGAAAGCATTGGCGGACTTTCTGGCTGCTCACCCAACCTCCGCGGATCAGCCGCTGGATCTAGGCTTTCCTGATGAGGCCGTTCTCTCGGTCGATCGTGCCAATCCATGCTGGCAGATGCACTTTGACGGTGCCTCCCGGAGCCCCACCGGTAGAAGACTCAATAATCCTAAGTTGTCTTGGGTATCGTCTTCATTACCCCGGAGCAAGCCGTGCTGCCATACTCTTTCCTGTTGTCAGAGGGTTGTACCAACAATGAGGCAGAATACCATGCCCTCATCGCTGGCCTCGAGTTAGCTCTCGAGATCGACGTGCCCCATCTGTGTTTGAAAGGGGACTCCGAGCTGGTCGTTAGGCAGATCAATGGAGACTATGTTGTCAGGAAGCCGGAACTTATGCCATTGCTGGAGTGCACCCTCCTCCTGATGGCCCAGTTCCCTTCTCGGCCAGAAATTGTCCATATTCCCTGGTCGCAGAACGGTCGAGCAGATGCTTTGGCCAGCCTTGTTGCGTCACTCGCGGAGCCTGAACAGGACAACCTGATCATCCGCGTGACGCACTGCAGGCTCATCGCTCCCGTTATCCCGGAGGGAGATCGCGGCCCGTCGGTAAGTAATCTCACCATGGTTGCCCCTGTGCCTGGAGCCCCGAGTACCATAGATATGGCAGTCGAACCAGCCCCTGATTGGAGGACGCCTTTGGTTGAGTACCTCCAACATGGCATTCTCCCGTCGGATCAGGCCGAGCGCGAGCGAGTTCGACGCCGCGCATCGCAGTTTGTCCTCCAGAGCAGTCCCAGCCTGGAGCAGATCCTCTATAGACGCGGATTTGATGGTTTTCTCCTCTGTTGCCTTCAGGGAGTTGAGATCCCACGAGTCATGCAAGAGGTTCATGCTGGTTCATGTGGTGCCCACCAGACTGGGCCGAAGCTGTCCCACCAGATTCAGAGGTTGGGATACTTCTGGCCCTCCATGATCCATGACTGCATCGAGTATGCCAGGAAGTGCCATGCGTGCCAGGTTCATGCGAACTTTGTGCATCGGCCTCCAGAGCCTCTCTATACCACCAGGTATTCTTGGCCCTTTGCAGTCTGGGGGCTGGACGTTGTGGGACCTTACCTGCCGGCAACGGCTCGCCAGTGCCGGTTCATTCTGACCACCACGGACTTCTTCTCCAAATGGGCAGAGGCGATTCCGCTCAGAGAGGTCAAATCCTGTTCTATCGCTGACTTCGTGACCTCCAACATCATTTATCGATTTGGAGTGCCTCACGCTATCCTCACGGATAACGGAGCCAATTTCCGAGCAGCCGAGTTGAAGAAGTTGTATGCCAAGTACAACATTCGCTCGAACCATACATCTCGCTATCATGCGCAGGCGAATGGACAGATTGAGGCGTTTAACAAGACCCTCTCTAACATTCTGCAAAAGATGGTTGGTCAGAACAAGAAGAGTTGGCCGGACAAGCTCCCCAACGCCCTCTGGGCTTATCGGACGACGACTCGCAATTCCACCCAGATGACCCCTTATTCACTGGTGTATGGAGCTGAGGCCGTCCTGCCCATCGAGATCCAGTTACCGTCCTTGCGCACCGCGGTCTAGGACCAGCAAGCGCCGGACAGAGCTGCTGAAGCCCGTCTAGTCGATTTGGAAGCACTGGATGAGAATAGGCTTCGCGCTTTGCACAACTTGGAGAGGCATCAAAGCAGAATGGCTCGAGATTTCAATAAGAAGGTTCGCCTCCGCTCCTTCCTGCAGGGTGACCTAGTACTGGCCCTAAGAGCACCAATGATCCCCGGCAGGAAGCCACCCAAGTTGGAGCCCAAGTGGGAGGGACCTTTTGTCGTCCACAAGGTCTATCCCAATGGCGCGTACTCCCTAGCGACTATGGATGGTGAGCGTGTCACTCCTCTCACCAACGCTAGGTTCCTCAAGCAGTACTTTGCCTGAGTGTCCTTCATCCCGCATGACGTTAAACTGCACTCCGTCCTGCATGACGCTAAACTGCACCACGTCCGAGCTACAAGACGTTAAACTGATCAGCATTCGTCCCGCACGACGTTAAACTGCATTCGTCCGCGCTGCAAGACGTTAAACTGCCAAGCATCCATCGTCCCGCACGACGTTAAACTGCATTCGTCCACACTGCAGGACGTTAAACTGCATGCTCCATCGTCCCGCATGACGTTAAACTGCACTTCGTCCCGCAAGATGTTAAACTGCCTCTCAAGAACTACGTGTGGCTTGATTCCCATCCTTATGGGATACGTAGGACCGCCTGGACGCTTGTGTTCCAGGTCCAGCCCCGTCTCTTGGTTGATCATGGGGATCTGCCATCCTTTGGTTGCTCTCAAGGTGAGTCCTCCTACCCTTTCCGGTAATCTGTTAGCATGTTTTGGGGTACTCCGGTCTATGACCTGTAGTGTCGGATTCAATCCCAACAAGTCATGTGTTACTTGTCGGGCCTCACGCTTCCTCTTTTTTGGGCCTTCCTGGGCAGCAAATCGATATGAATCCTGCGCTTGAGGGGTTGATGCTCGTTTGCTTTCCTCATCCTAGGCTGACGCGATCAGATGTTGTGTTGCGAATATGGTCAGCAACGTTCTTGATCGCCATGTCAACTCTTGAAGGCTCTGAACATTGGTTGCGCAATCCTTATCACACTCTGCCTCAGTGCGTTGTGGTGGGAACTCGACACTCTCTCTTCATACTGAACCTCAGTACACCTCTACGCATTAGGCAGGCCAACCAGGGTAATGGTGCCATTCGAGGCTCCCACGATATGAGCACCAATGATATATGCTAATTTCCTCCCTAAGGGCCATGTGTAGCTAGACCCTCATCCCCATGAGGAGGAAGGAGTCGCCCGGACAATCGCGTTTTGGGCCCAGCATAGCTGGAGGCTAGCATCTCTGCCCCTCGGTTGATAGACATATGCAGGCCCCTATCCCAGGATCCTTCTCCTGGAATTGTGTGTGACCGTAGGGCTGGGATGTGTCCCCACCTCCGTTGGGTCCTCCGTATCGCAATAAGCAGATTCCTCCATGGTCCGAGCCACACGACCTTAAACTGTGTTGCCTGGTCTTACCACACGACCGTAAACTGTGATCGTCTTGGCCGCCCGACGAGAAACGGCACTGCATCGTGATGTTCTCCTCAGGGGACACTCACGTTGGGCGCTGGTTAATAACCACGCCATTTATCAATGCCTTTCATGGCTTGATTATCGTGTCAACACCAGGGATTTCTTAATCACAGGCATGTCGCTGCACAAAGAAAAACCATCCACCTTTAAGGACAAACAGGAAATACCAAATACCGCTTCTTTTGGGTGCGAGGGCCAGACCCGCACCTCTCCCCGTGCTGGTGCCCGATTGTGTTGCGTCGCGCTTCAAGAACTACGTGTGGCTTGATTCCCATCCTTATGGGATACGTAGGAATGCCCGGATGTTTGAAACTTCGGGTCCAGCCCCCCACCTCTTAAAAGATTCCCCCTTCTCTTGGGAATCTTCCGCCTTCGGGTCACCCTCAAGGCGTGTCCCTTGACCCCTTGCATTGGCCCACCGGTGTCAAGAGCACTCTGGTCTATTGCCAGGAGGGTCAGGTTCAGCTTGGTCAGGTTCCTTCCACTTTTCAGGCTTCATGCTCCCCTTCATTCGGACCCATCGCCTACGCCCTGGGTGGAACCCCCGGGAGCGGTCTGGATACAATGCCTCAGTTCTCTCCCACCGATCCGGGCTGGTGCCCCCAAGGGCCTTGGGCAGCGAATCGATATGAATCCTGCGCTTGAGCGGTTGATGCTCATTTGTTGCCTCATTCCATCAACGGTCAGTGCGATATTGATGCTTCTTTTCCGCCACAGTCGGCAGTACTCCCATATCATTACGCCGGTGCCCCCAGTCCTTGAGTGAATGGCTGCATGATTCACATTACGTTTTCCACCTCCCATTATGACCAGGCGAAATCTCGACACTCTTGACACTATCCCTCAGTGCATCTTCGCATATCCAGGGGATAGGACCACAATGTGGCGTACTTTGAGGTTCTTATGGTCCGAGCTCTAAGACCTTAAACTAAGATCTGCCCCTATGGTCCGAGCTCTACGACTTTAAACTAAGATCTCCCTAATCGGGGTTCTACGTCCCGCATGACGTTAAAACTGAACTCTCAGAACTACGTGTGGCTTGATCTCCAGCCTGATGGAGTACGTAGGAACGCCCGGGCATCTCGACTCGGGTCCAGCCTCAGGGATCGCTAAGTCCCGCCCCTCCTCGTCGCCGGCCGTCTGGCCTGGCTTCTAGTAGAGTGGTGCGTTTGTGATATTCTCCCTGATTCGGCTCGGGATGCCCCATTGCAATGATGGGAAGCGACAGTTTTCTCGTCAAAGAGGTTCTGTCTGAGAATTGGGGTGATTCACGACCAGATTGGTGCATCCGCCTAATACTCTTTCCCCACGGTGGCGCAATTTTGGGAGTGTTAGATTCTGTCCGAACAAATCATCACTTCTCCCCACGCTTCGCATGCTCTTTCAATCCGGATTTCAACCCTTGTGTCTGAAGGAACCCCCAAAGCGGTATTGATGATGACATGTGATCCGCCTCCTGCAACATGAATGATGACCTTCGGTCCGTCTGTTGCAGTAGTATGGTCGATTGATCCATTGTCCGCTTGCCGTCTTGGGAATTTCCTGGAAGGCCGACCGTCGTGGATTTCTGAATTCGGGACACGCGATTCACCCTTTCTCATTTCCCTATGTTCGGATAAAATCTCAACGCCCCTAGTGTTGTCCCGCTCGTGTGTCGGAACAAGTTGGGGGGATGGTACATTGATTAGGTCTGAGGTCTCCCTTCCTAGGAATGACCTCCCTCTTTTCCTTAGAAATCCAGGCCCAATTGTGGATGCTTGAAGCTTGGTTAATGCTCCCGCAAGACAATGAATTGTGGTTGAGCACGTTAAGACAAAAGATGCAGATAAATATATTGATTCATACAAATGGATCGAAGTATTGAGTAGCGGAAGCAAAAGGTTCCGGGAATGGCAAAAACAAATCCCTTAGGGATTAGCGTGCTGAATGGATCTTTCCAACGTCGCTACCCTTTGGCTGGCGGCCTCCAGAGCTGCTTCTCTCTCTCTGCATGCCCTCTCTTCGTCGGCGATCACAGCGCGCAGCTCGCCGATCCTGGCCTGTGCACGCTCCCGCTCGACTTGAAGTGTGACCATCTGGTGGCCCGCCTCCGTCAGCTGTACCTGGGCGTCATCCAGCTGGGCCGTCAATTGCTCCACAAGCTCAGTGCACGCTGCGAAGAAGGCCTCCTTCTCTGCCGCCTGCCCTTCGAGGCGCCGGACTTCCTGCTCCGCCACGAGGAGCGCCCGCGTGTTCTCCGACATGTCCCGACATTGTGCGACGTCAGCACGCCGGCGGCTCTCGCACATCTTTTCGTCCATGAAATCACGGACCGTCAGATGGAGGCGTCGAGCATCAGCTCACCCGGCACACAGGAAGCGCAGCCAGGTTTGAAGCGATCCCATGTGCCCCAGCCACTCTGATGAGGGTCGCTTGAGGAAGCGCTGGATGCACTTCCACCCCCTGCGGCGTGTTATCCAGCTCTCCTCGACCGCCTCCGCGTCCGAGTCGTCCATCTCCTCGGGGTCGGCAGGCCGGTAGGCAGGGAAGGCAGCCAGCAGGTCTGCTGCAGGGTCCGGCCCTGGGATTTCCTCATAGGGGATAGGTTCCCCAACATCTGGGCGACCTTCTTCTCTCACCCCAGAGGCGTTGACACCCTCGTCAGCCCCTGACCTCTCTCCGATGGCAGCACCGCCGGCGTCTGTTGCCCCCTGATCAGCAGTTGGTGGGGCCGGCTCGGTGTGAGAAGTCTGTTCCGGAGAAGGCGGCATGTCTGCCACTGGTCCACTCATGGATGGCCCGGGTTCGACAGCCCGACGAGCCTCCAGTATTGAGATCACTGCGCAAGGCATGCCGCGGTTAATCACGGATCGTCAACGGCAAGCACCAGCAGTAAAGTAAGAAGACTTACGGGAGTCCAGAGCGTCATCTCCCGCTGTCCCGGCCGCCGCAGGAGCAATTGCAGCAGGGGACCCCTCAGCGCTTGTCAATTCAATGATAGGTGTCTGGCCCCCGCCCTGTCCTGCTGGCGCCTCTCCTACTCCTACTGAGGATTCCTGACCAACATCCGTGCACTCCTGAGGAAGATGAAGAAATGGGTTAGGAGCTGCATAGGAGAATGGATGAAGCACGTCGAGTAGGGATAGAAGCGGACCTCGAGGAGCTCAGTGATGTCGATATTGTCAGAGCCGGCCACCTCATCGCTCTCCCGCGGGCTCCCCGGATGGGACCTTCCCTCAGAGCCTTAATCCTCCCCCGTCTCCTCCTCTTCCTCGGAGTCATCGTTACTATCATCTTCCTCCGGCGGCATCTGTTCTGGAGCAGGCTCTAGACTGAGCATCACCTTCACCAGAAGGGACGGCTCTGCACGCTGGCCACATTGGCGTGCGTACTCATCCATGGCTGTCAGATACGCATACCGCCGGTGGAAGTTCACCCTGTCGGCGACCTGAAGGAACCCGACCTCTGGAAGATGGATTCCTTCTCTGGTTATCTTCTGCCAGATGGTTTCGGTCCCCAGCGACTGCCACAGGGTCATCCAGGCCGACCACAGCGCTGGGAAGACTGCATCGTGGGAGGGTTTGAGCAGACGCCTTATCTGCTTCCCGGGCCGCTCCCCGACCACCGCTTGTTCCCCCTCTCTGGGCGCTGAAGCCGTGGCGGCAGTCCGCGATGTGCCCGCCGCCGAAGTCCCTGCCTGTGCCGGCTCCGCTGCTTGGCGCGCCTCTGTTCTCCCCTGCGTAACGGCGCCTCGCCTCCTTCCTTGACGCCCGGTCTCCACACGGGTGACCTCGAGCCGCCGAACTGGCTTCCATAGAAGCCCCTCGGGGTACGCGATGGCCCAGTGTTCGGCGTACTCGGTTGCCAAGCCTACGTCGACCCCGGTAGGAGGGAGAGTGATGACATCGCCAGAGCCGAAAGCGGAGAACATTAACCACATCTGGCGAAGGACGCAAGGGTTTTTCTCCTCCCGGACAACAGTGAATACCCTCTTCGGCATCCGTTGAAGGCACCCGAACTGCCTGGCGAACCGGGTTGGCACGTAGGGCTCGCAGATCACCTTCCCGTCGATCCGAGCCATGAGCACCCCTCCCCGCATGCTCAGGAAGTATTCGTGCTGCTCCAGCAGACCCTGCCCATTGTCGATCATCTGGCCAACGGGAGTGGGGAACGGGATGAAGTTGAAATTGGCATGATTTCCAATCCGAATCCTCATGCCCTCCTCATTTAGGGTCATCGGAGCGACCCCCGCGATGTTCAGCAGGGAGGGTCGCAGGCCATTTCCCGGAGGAATGACGGCGTTTGGAAACGTGTACCCACCGAGGTGAGCAGCCACCCAGCTGTGGAAGAATTGAAAGGGCCCACAGACCCTTCGTGGCGACCCCCCTCGCGAGATGCGTCCCAGGATGGCGTACAGCTTAGCCAGCACTGGGACCCCGAGGTTGAATCTTTTGTTGGCGGCCATGGCGCCCGCCATCACCAGTGTCGTCGGGCGGACGCCCATCCTCGCGTCCCGCACTGGCAGGAGACTCCCACTCAGAAAGGCGGCCAGGAACGCCGCGTACCAGACATTTGGGTCACGGGCCTCGATGACGGGGTACCCCCATGAGCGGTAGTCTCCCCGTCTCCAGGACCCTCCAGTACGACCCGTTCCGGCTCCTCTGAGCCGCGGTCGGGCACCGCTTCCCCCTGCCTGGCATCTTGACCACTGGGTCTTGCTCCAAGAACTGGCTGAACCACTCCTTGTAGGCTATGTCCTTATGGAAGTCCTTGACCTCGAGCCGCTGCGTAGCCAGGTCCAGTAGATGCCATGTCAGGATGGGAGTTCGTGACCTGTCGCCCCAGGTGTTCCTCGGAGGCAGGAACTCATCGTATTGGTAACCCTCCAGCGGGATACCTCCAATGCAGTGGATGTCCCAGAGACCGATGCTGACCTCCCCATGGTGAAGATGGAAGGTGTTGGTATCCGGGGACCAGCAGGTGAACAGCTCCGGCCTGAGCTCGGGCTGCTGGTAGAAGTGGAACTGTGACGTCCACACCGCCTCAAACAGGCCGATGTACCGCAGTTCCTCCGTGAAGTGATCGCAGGTGTGGCGTACCCAGAATGCCTAGGCCCACTCACTGGTGAAATTTCCCCCAGACCGCAAGTCCCGGTCCTTCAGCCAGCCCCTGGTGTCGTCAGTGACACTCTGGCGATACGTGCTCGAGTAGAGGGTTGGAGAGTTCTCCGTAGTAGGCTCACTCCCGGTAATGGTTCACGTCCTCGGGTTCAGGACATAGACATCTAAGTGCCTGGTCTCCCTGGCAGGATGCCCGTTGTTGGTGATGTTGTAGCGGAGAAACTTGTCCTCCCGAGTCACCCAGGTCCGTGGCGCATCAACCTCGAACCCCAGCACCGTAACCTCATCCAGGATGCCGTAGTTCCAGAGTGGCAGGTTGTCCGACAGCGGATACGTCTTTTGGGCCGGCGTCAGCAAATCGAACAAGGATTGATTGTTGGAAACAATCTCCTTGTCTCCATAGACCTCCTCGTTCGCCGCCATCTCAGCTCTGCGAATGGCGGCATCCCCCTCATTCACTTGATTCGTGGCCATCTCAGAAGCTCCGGGGGTCGTGTGGGTTAAGGGATAAGGCGTGCGGAATCGGAGGAGGCTGGTAGAGAAATTTGGGAGTTGGCGCGCAATCCTATTGGACGGCGCGCAATTGGGAAGTATGTCGCGTAAAACCCCGGGTGTTCGCGCAAAAAACAAGCCGAAATCCGGATGGGTTTGCGCGCCGAACGGGCGGATTTCGTGCCGTCAATGGCAATTTTGCGCACGAGAGCTGGGAAGCTTATCGCGCGGAAAGCCTGTGTACGGCATGCGGAACCCAGGGCCCCTATTTATAGGCGAGTCCGGGTGTCCGCGCCGCGCGGAAAGCGCTTTGTACGACCACGGCAGCGAATTTCGCGCCCAACGCCCTTTTTTGCGCGCCAAAGTCCCGCGCCACCCAGGACTTCGGCATTCCGGCGTCTCCCTCGGAACCCGATCGTTGTGACCTCTCACCGATCAGATTCTGAGAGGGGGCTTTTGTAGATGCCAGAAAAGTCCGTTGCTCCTCAAACGAAGTTCCGGGTAAGGAAAGCGAGGTCATATTTGGAGTCAGAAGCATGTTTCGGAGGGCCCGAAGGCCTTGCGTGAAATTTCGAAGGCCCGCGCGCAATATTGGCTATGCGCACGCAATCCTTCCGGGATTCGCGCAATGGGCCGAGTCGGCGCGTAATTTTCCGCACCTGACGCCCGTGGGCGGCCCTATTGCGCGTCGGGCCCCGATTTCGCGCCCCCCGCCGACTTGCGCGCCCGCGAACCAAATTGCACGCCCGGGGTTGCCTATAAATACAAGGTGACCCCCAACATTTGAAGGTTGCCAGAATTCGAAGAGTCGCTCGTGCGCGCAATCCCACCCCCTCCGCGCGCAATGCTGATCTTCAGGTAACCTCCTTTATTTCGCGCAAGCAAGCCTCGGGGTTCGCCTTCGCGCGCAACCCCTTTGGCTTCTTTCCTTTGACCAACTCCTCACCCAAAGGCCTTCGCGCACAAAAGAAGCCTCTTGCGCGCAATTGCCCCCCGGGTGCGCGCAATCCAGCCCGATTGCGCGCACCCCCCTTACTAAGTGTCCATTCGTTAAAAAATGGGTCGTTGCCCCCGCGCGCTATCAGAGGCCCGGTGCGCGCAATCTCCATCTTCCGCACGCAAAGCCCTGGCCCAATTGTGCGCCAGCCTGCCCAATTGTGCGCCGACCCGCGGTATTGTGCGCCAAGCTCCTCTTTTGCGCGCAAACCGCCAGGGTCGCCCCCTTTGACCCCCTGAGGGTACCCGCCTGCGTGGCGCCCGATGATCTTCATCCAGGGTGCCCGCACCGTGCGTTGTCTTCCCGTGCGGCCCTCCAGGCTCACGCGAAGTGACACGGACCCATCGGCGGCAACCACGTCCGCGCTGCAAGACGTTAAACTGCCAAGCATCTTCGTCCAACATGACGTTAAACTGTACCACGTCCGCGCTGCAAGACGTTAAACTGCCAAGCATCTTCGTCCAACATGACGTTAAACTGTACCACGTCCGCGCTGCAAGATGTTAAACTGCCAAGCATCTTCGTCCAACATGCCGTTAAATTGTACCACGTCCGCGCTGCAAGACGTTAAACTGCCAAGCATCTTCCTCCAACATGACGTTAAACTGTACCACGTCCGCGCTGCAAGACGTTAAACTGCCAAGCATCTTCATCCAACATGACGTTAAACTGTACCACGTCCGAGCTACAAGACGTTAAACTGTTCAGCATTCGTCCGCGCTGCAAGACGTTAAACTGCCAAGCATACATCATCCTCAACACACGACATTAAACTGTACTTCGTCCGGCAAGACGTTAAACCGTCCGCTTCGTCCTCAACACACGACGTTAAACTGTACTTCGTCCGGCAAGACGTTAAACCGTCCACTTCATCCGATCTCATGCCTCGCACGCAGGGTCCCCCCCCGGTTTGGATGTGGCCCCCACCCGCTCGTCTCTGCAGGGATGTCGGGATTGCCCCTCTTTAGGGACGATTTATTGGAGTGACCTTTTCCCACGGGGGTAGGGTATTACAAACCCCCTAGTTTCTTGTGGGGGGCTGCACATGTGTATCTCCATTGTGCTTCCCCACTGCCGAAGCCAGTAGAGGGCATGACAGGGATCGAGTTCTCTCACCTTCGGCACAAGTCCCTCTTCAACTGAGCTTTGCCGCACTTAGGTTGCCTCAGTGCGTAAGTCCTGACAGAATGAACTACGTGGACTTTGATCCATGTCTCCTAAACAGGGTACGTAGGAAGCCTCCCTGAGGTTCAAGCCCACCACCTGGTCGTCCCGGTCGTATTCACGTCGGTTCGTCCATCAGTGGACCCCTCCCGGGTTCACATTCGTGTCGATTCACCTATGAATCCGCCCTTGTGGGGGACCGCACATGTGTATATCCATTGTGCTTCCCCACTGCCGAAGCCAGTAGAGGGCGTGACAGGGATCGAGGTGTCTCTTACCTTCGGCCCAAGTCCCTCTCCAACTAAGCTTTTCCGCATATGGGCCACCTTAGAGTGTAAGCCCCAAACACCAGCGTCCATCATGACGTGAAACTGTGATCCACCCGGCTGTTCCATCCCCCTCTGTGTGAGGTGGTTCGGTTCAATCCTTCGCCCGGCAGCCTCGACCTCCTCGTGAGTCGGCTTGCCATCGTCCAGCATGACGTTAAACTGTATATCCGAACTACGCTGACTTTGATCCGCGCTAACGCGCGGTACGTAGGAAGCCCCTACGGGGTCCAAGCTCTTCACTCCGTCATCCATCCTGATCCTTACCCGGGCCGCCACATCCCGGTGGGGTCATGCCATTTCATTCCACTCCACCTCACTCGGGAAGCCGCCCATGTGCTGGCCCCAGCGTTGGAGGTTCCCCGCAAGGGGTTCTGTCATCTGATCCACTCCTCGTGTTGATTAGTCTGATGCCGTCCCCACTGGACGTTAAACTCGCGGCATACCATGTGTTAAACATGGGAAGCTGAGGAAAACCTCAGGTAACGCAGTTCCCCACACCCAGCGCGGGATGCCTCAGGCCATCACGCCTTCGAGAAGCCATATTAGGGACGGAAGGCAGACATGCAGAGCCGCAGTGTTAAGACACACCCCCAACACCAAGAGCTACCCGGTCTCCTCACCGCAGGTTGATGCCCCGACCAGACTCCTTGGAGCGTCTGGGCGGAAGCAGCGTAATTAACCGGTGTCCATGAAGATATGGCGTCGGGAACGAGATTCACGAACATTCTTAAATCTATGAGGGAGACCCGGATTAGGCGACGAGTTCCGAGGAGACGTCCACGGAAGGAGGAGCCGACATCCCATCATCCCGGTTTCGATCAAGGAGCAGACGTCCCTGAATAATGGACGGATGCCGCCCGCCTTTGGAAAGCGGGACTGCGGGACCACAAGCCGCGCTCCCATCCCCTCGGGTCGACGGACGCACGCGTGAACGCGTCCTGGCGGAACAGCGTCGGAACAGAAACTCGACGCACATCCGCACCAAAACAGCAGCGTCCACCTTCATTCAGCGGGTCTACTGATCCATTTGTTGCTGAACAATGGATTAGTACTACTAAAAAGATATTTCCAGTTCTTCAATGTTCTAAACATGATAAATTCATCCTAGCAGTGTATCATTTGGAAGGAGATGCTGATCAATGGTGGAATATTATTAAGAATATGAGGCAAAGGGATGAAATTGAGTCCATGGAATGGGGTGAGTTCAAGAACTTATTTTTCAATCAGTACTTCCCTCATATTCTCCGAACAAAGATTGAGAAAGAGTTTCTTGAACTGAAGCAAAAGGATGATGAATCTGTTGGTACCTATGAATCAAATTTTACAATACTTTCAAGGTACGCTTCTGGTATTATTATCCAACCTGAGAGTAAGATCGATCGATTCTTTAGTAGATTAAAACCAAGTCTTCAAAGGGCCTTATCCATAAGGGACTTCAATAGCTATGAGGAAATCGTTCGATGTTCTCTCAAAGTTGAGATGGAGATTGGAGTAACCCATCAGTCATATGGGTTTGATAAGAAGAGGAAAATGGAATTCAAAGGAAAATCTAAAGAGCACACTGAAAAGAAGATGATCTTTCCCTTATGCTCAAAGTGTGGAAAGAAACATGGAGGGAGTTTTCTTAAAGGGACAAGTAAATGTTTCAAATGTGTAAAGGAAGGTCATCGGGCATTTTAATGCCGCAATGATGGGAAGAAGATGTCTAATGATGCAAACAAATGGATACACAGAATGAACCTACTACACTTCAATGTTTCAAGTGCAAGGAGATGGGGCATTATGCCAATAAATGCCCAAATCCAAGGGTTGATGATGATGGTTGATGTCAACAAACTCTTAAGGCTAAAGACAAAGGAAAGTCACATGAAATTTCTATCAGCGATGTGGAGTACGATAACGATGTGGTGAAAGGTACACTTACCATCCACTCTAAAGTAGAAAATATTTTATTTGACTCTGGATCCACCCACTCTTTTATTTCTAAAGAATTTTCTAAGAGTATCACCATATTACCTGAACAATTAGATGTCGAGTTAGCTGTGACAACCCCTAATGGCACAACAGTCGCATCAAAAGTTTATAATTCTTCCTCGATTGAAGTTTGTGGGAAAGTGCTTCCTGCAAATCTTGTGATCCTTCCTATAGTGGAATTTGATGTGATTCTTAGCATGGATTGGATTTCTTTATATGGATCTCATATCAATTTCCAAATAAGGGAAGTCACATTTCATATTCCAGATTAATCTATGATCATCTATCGATGCAAGGATGAACATAACCTTCCAGTGGAAATTTCTTCCATCTTATGGGTCTTGATTCCACTAAATGAGGGTTATTTATCTCAAATGGCTGGAGAGAAACTCATGATTAAGAATATTCCCATTGTACGGGAGTTTGATGATGTCTTTCTAGAGGAATTGTCAGGTCTTCCACCAAATCGTGAAGTTGAGTTTTCAATAGAACTCGTACCGGGTGCTTTGCCTATTTCAAAAACACCTTATAGAATGGCCCCAATTGAGTTGCAGGAATTGAAGAAGCAACTCCAAGAGAATCTTGATAAGGGATTCATACTCCCTAGTGCATCACCTTGGGGAGAACTTGTTCTATTTATTAAAAAGAAAGATGGATCAATGAGACTCTGCATTGATTATTGAGAACTTAACAAGATCACTATCAAGAGAAAATATCCTCTCCCATGCATTGATGACTTATTTGACCAACTACGAGGAGATAAATACTTTTCCAAGATTGATCTTCATTCAGGGTATCATCAATTAAGGGTCAAAATGGAGGATATACCAAAGACGGCTTTCCGTACAAGGTATGGACACTATGAATTTATAGTGATGCCATTTGGTCTTACTAATGCCCCTACTATCTTCATGGATCTGATGAATAGAGTCTTTAGAGACTATCTTGATCAGTTTGTGTTGGTATTTATAGACGATATTCTTGTATATTCAAAGAGAAAGGAAGAACATGAAGATCACTTGATAATTATATTGAAGACCCTGAGAAAGGAGAAGCTTTATTCCAAATTTACCAACTATGAATTTTGGCTTCAAAAAGTTTCATTTTTGGGTCACATAATCTCAAAAGAGGGGATATCTGTGGATCCAGTAAAAACAGAGGTTATCAAAATATGGTCGAGACCAACAACAGTAACTGAGATCCGAAGTTTTCTTGGTTTTTCTGGATATTATCGACGTTTTGTGAAAGATTTTTCACGATTATCTAATCCACTCACCAGGTTGACTCAGAAAGGAGTTAAGTTTGTTTGGACGAAGGAATGTGAAGAGAATTTCAAGGATTTGAAAAGAAGGTTATCCAGTGCACCTGTGCTCACACTACCTTGTAGTGGAGAAAGGTTTGTGATCTACAATGATGCATCCAAGAAGAGATTGGGGTGTGTTCTTATGCAAAATGATATGGTGATAGATTATGCCTCACGACCGTTGAAAATCCATGATCAAAATTACCCAACTCATGATTTGGAGTTAGCTACGGTAATCTTTTCATTAAAGATTTGGAGGAATTATCTTTATGGATAAAGGTGTGACATTTATACTGATCATAAAAGTTTAAAGTATATTTTCACACAAAAGGAGCTAAATATGCGCCAAAGAAGATGGTTAGAGCTGATTAAGGATTATGAATGCTCAATTAATTACCACCCTGGGAAAGCAAACAAGGCGGCAGATGCATTAAGTAGACAAGACCATGCCAGTTTATCCATGATGAGGATCACAAAAGATCCAATATTTATGGATTTACAAAGGATGGATCTTGGAATTATAATGGAAGGGGGAAAATCGTATCTTTCTCAAATGAATGTTCAACCATATATACATGTGAAGATTAAAGAGGCAAAGAAAGAAGATGTAGAGTTACAAAAGAAGGTGAGAAATGTTCCTGAATTCAACCTTGATTGTGATGGGATAATAAAGTTCAGGAATCGGGTTTGTGTTCCTCCCATCCCCGAATTAAAGAAGGAGCTGCTGGATGAGGCTCATAGTTCTTCATTATCTATTCATCCTGGAAGCACGAAGATGTATAGGGACCTGAAAGAGTACTTCTGGTGGGATGGCATGAAAAGAGATGTTGCTGAATATGTCTCTCGATGCTTGGTTTGTCAGCAAGTTAAAGCTAAGAGACAAAAGTCTAAGGGGATGTTACAACCATTACCCATACCCGAATGGAAATGGGAAAACATCACTATGGACTTTTTCATAGGACTTCCTATAACATCCAAAGTCAATAATGTTATCTGGGTCATAGTTGATAGTCTTACAAAGTCTGCACACTTCATTGCTATTAGAGAGGATTTCTCTCTGGATCAGCTTGCCATGATATATGTAAAGGAAGTGGTAAGATTGAATGGAGTACCACTTTCTATTATATCTGATCGGGATCCAAGGTTTACCTCAAAGTTATCGCGAAGTCTTCAACATGCTCTGGATACAGAGTTGAGTTTCAGCACTTCTTATCAATCTCAGATAGACGGTCAGTCTGAGAGGACAATTTAAACTCTAGAAGATATGTTGAGAGCTTGCTCTATGGATTTCAAAGGTGGTTGGGATCAACACCTACCTTTGGTGGAATTTTCTTATAATAATAGCTTTCACTCCAATATTCAGATGTCTCCTTATGAAGCTCTCTATGGAAAGAAATGCAGGACTCCAACTTGCTGGGATGAAGTTGGGGAAAGAAAGCTATTAGGACCTGATCTTGTTGATGAGATGGCAGAAAAGGTCCGATCTATTCAACAACACATAAGAGCAACTCAGAGTCGACAGAAAAGTTATGCCGACAACCGAAGAAAAGACCTAGAGTTTTAAGTGGGTGATAAAGTGTTCTTACGAATATCTCTCTGGAAGAGGGTCATGAGATTTGGAAAGAAGGGGAAGTTGAGCCCTAGATATATCGGTCCTTTCGAAATACTAGATCGTGTTGGAAAGGTAGCTTACCGATTGGCACTTCCACCGAATCTCTCTAAAGTTCACGATGTGTTCCATGTATCTCTCCTGAGAAAGTACATACCTGATCCTTCACATTTACTCATCTCAGAAGTTGTACCGTTGGAGCAAGATCTTTCTTATGAAGAACAGCCGATAGAGATTCTGGATCGTAGCGAAAATGTCCTACAAAACAAGACCACTCGATTGGTGAAAGTTTTATGGAGGAACCACCAATTAGAAGAAGCTACATGGGAGCTTGAGAATATGATGAGGGAGAGGTATCCTCATCTTGTTGTTACAAAGTGACGAATTTCGAGGGCGAAATTCATTTTAAGGGGGGTAGAATGTAACACCCGAGACTTTTATGAGAAATATTTTGTTTTTATGTTATATAAATCATTAAAGGAATCTTTCAATACACACAACACTATCTTGGCTTTCTTTACACGCAACTGCGGCCTTCCTCGATAGCTTGCGTCGTACGCCATACCGAGTTTCACTAAACAACGATATGCTATTAAAATATTATTAAAACTAGCCGTTATGAATAGTAATAACCACTTTTTGAAATTTTTTAAATTTTATTTTTCAAAAGGGACTTCATTCTTCGATTCGTAATATCGAAATTAGCTTAGGGTGAAATTTTGGTACTTTTCGGATAACTTTCATATTCTGATAAATAGTGAAAATTACTAAATTTTAATTAAAAAAAATTTTTAATCGAAATAATTAATAGTGATAAATTATTAATTTGAGTTGTTTTAAAGTATATTTAGAATATATTTTTACAATTTAATACAATGTTGTTCATTGGATGTAATTTCACATTTAAACTAGACATAAACGAGTGTCAATCTTTTGATAGTTATTATCTCTTAAAAACACGCTATTTGTTTTGACGACGGGAATAAATTTTTAAATTAGTTAATGTAACTGATATGTTTTGAATTTGGTAAAATAGAAATCATTTTTGAATTCATAATATCAAATATAGCTTAGGCCTAATTTTTGGTATTTTTTCTGGAAACTTTCATTTTTTGATGAATAGTGAAACCACTAAGTGGTAGTTAAAAAAACTAAATTTTTCATAAAAATTAATTTTACCGCTTCTGTGAGTGGAATTTCAAAAATCTGAGAGACACGGTTAATATCAAGGACTAAAATATGGTTCAATGAGATGAAAATAATTTTTGGTGAATAATAACTTTTTAATTTTTTTACCACGGTTAAAAGTAAATAGGGTAATTAAGGGTAAAAGTGTTATTATTATTACCCTAACACATGTCCTAATTCTATTGGATAAGTGTAATTCGACCAAAAACAACCTTAGGAATAAAATATGACCATTTAGACCCACTTGTATTAGATTACGACATTTATTATCAATTTATTTAAAGAAGGGTTAAAATAGTTAAAATCAAAGTTTAATAACTAAATCATTAATGGACCACTTGGGGGTCGCTTGGATGTATATGGTAAGTTTATTAACTATATAATATAAAAATACAAAGTGACATGGTAAATGTCAATCTAATTAACTAAGAGTTAAAACTAAAAGATAAGGTTAATATAATGATTTAAACTTGTCTAAATTATATTGGATGAGAGGATTTCGACCCATCCCCACCTTAGCTTCGAAATATATCAATTTGGAGTTATTAAAAACCGAATTTGACTTTATAATAAAATAATATTTTTAGTTATTCCAAAGGTGCCCCTCTCCTCCCTTATAAAAGGGCACCTCCTCCCTCTTTTCCTCACACCACTTTGAGCCTTCAAGCTCGGCCAACCCCTGACAAATTCTCTTCTCCACTTCCCTAAAAACAACCTAGAGTTCCTGGTCTTCTTCAAAGACCAATTTTAGTGCCCTAAGAGGAGGTCTCAAAGAGGCGCTTCAAAGAAGAGGTAATGTCCGTTACCGATTCTTTCAACTTTATTTATTCTTCCACTTATTCTTCTTTATTTGTTTCATTATGAAGTAATAACATAAGTATCACTCATATACTGATATTTTATTATAAGTATGAAACAACCATATTTCACCATCTATCCATCCTACGGAAAACGAAATCACCGCGCGTGCGTACGTACGGAATACCGTCTCCACACCGTGGTGTAATCTATTTTCCACCACCACCTTACTTGGATGTGTATAATGGTGTAAATAATGACTATATATGATTATTGTAAAGTGATATTGATTCTGAAATAGTATACATACACTCCAATACAGTTCCACGATCATGGGAACGATATCATCGCTCGTGCGTACGTGCGGAATACCGTCTCCACGATGTGATGCGACTAGTTATACATGATCTTCATTGCATAATGATTATATAAATGAATTGAATGAATGAATATGATATATATTACACTAATACCATTCTGTAAATGAGGTATCTATAACCTAAAAAGAAAAATAAGAATTTATTCGACAAAACACGCATAAGAACAAAAAGTAATAAACACCCGAATAACAAGTAGTAATGAAATATTACTAATAAGAAGCTAAGAATATGACCATATATGATATCATAAAAATAAGTATGATTCTGTAATAAGTCAATAACATTATTTAAATCATTATACAGGAGGTTCGGACACTTACGAAGCAAATCGGACCTAAGGTAAGGGAAAATATCACAATCTCATTTTATCCGAGATTGTTTATACTTTGGTATTTACGGGGGTGTATTTTATCATCCACATACATGTTTCCTCAATATGTAATATTATTTCCATCCACCTAAAAAATTTTAAATCCAATTTTACCCTTCGGTAAGTTTTTAGTAAAATATATGAAAGGAATCTTTTGTCGTTTTTCGTACGAGGTACTTTTTGACTTTTCCGACAAAAGTACGAGAAGAATGTTTTTTTAACTTATATGGCATGAATGGATTATTAAAACATTATTTCCAAGAATATTACTTTACAAGTTTTCAAGTTTATTTTTAATCAACTTCTTTTAGTTTATAATTGTATGACATGTTAAGAAATGAAAAGTGTTTTTGAAGTAGAAAGGATATTTTCCTCAAGAATGGAGTTCAAGTGTTTTATCAAAATTATTTTCCATCTAAGATAATAAAGGGTTCTGTTTCTATCCCTATTATTACATTGATTTGATTATGTTGTGATGGAATTATTTTTATGAATTCCTTTATCTTATATGAATTGTTTTATGATTTCATGATGTTTAAGAATCCCATTTTTATTACATGGGTTATGCTATGATGTATGGTTTATGATTTTGTGGCACACATAAGAATGGTATCATTATGAGATGGGTGGGACCTATATCTCCCTCCAATGCATTGGGTAAAGATTTTATATCTCATGAGATAGACATGGCTGGAACGGCAGGTTAAACCAGTTCAGTGAAACAGGATAGAAACGAGGAATGAACTCGGTTCAAAAATGGACTTTGTCCACTAAGATAGTCTTGGAAATGAGTCTTGACTAATAAGAAATGATTATCTATTATTATGTGTGTATGCCACAAAGCTTCATATTTTAAGTTATGATTATTGTGATTACATTTCACTACCATGATTTATCCCATGTTATGAAATTATGATCTCTTTTGCAGGGTAAGATTTCCAAAATGTTATGTTCTTATGAATATGATGTGATTGATATTTATTTTGTTTACCCTTACTGAGCATTTGAACTCACACTTTTGTATGTTTTCTTTCCCTAGGTCAGGAAGAATGTTATTAAGTAAGATATGCCAAAAGGGACTATAGATATGATGAAATAAATGGGAGACAGTATAGACGCTTTATGAACCAGTTGTTTATATTTCCTAGTTTATAAAGACACTATACCTATACGTTCCTTTCATGGTTTTGTTATATGTTGTAGTAAGTGTACTTCAATTTTGAAGTACTAAAAATGTATGTAAAGTATGGGTCATTATAGTGGCCCTGGGATTGGAGTTTCCTAGCCTAAAATCACTACTGAAATTTATTTATCGAATTTGAGTACTTTGGTACACTATCATTTTATGCTCCTTGGATTAGCCCAGTGTGGGTGAACAAATTAAAATTATTATTTAATGTGTACATGCATTATTTACTTTCTAAAAGGAATAAATTTGTGAGTGTGGGATAATAAATCATTAATCATACTAGTTAAATGAAAATATAAGAGAAATATAAATTAGATCATCATTAGAAAAACATAATAGTGGCCCTACTAATAATAAGGTCGAGATCATTTAGAGTGGTGATAATTGAGGATTAAGTGTTTTGAATTAGAAGAAGTCTAGTAAACTAATTCACCCCCACCACCAAGGTTATATCTCACTAAATACCCTCATTTGCCTAACAAAAATAATAAAAATACATGGCATTTTATTATAAAGGAAGATAATGGGATTTTCCATATAATTTGTGTTCATTTGGGTCAAAATAACATTAAAACTTTTCAAATATTATATTGTGATGAATTTATCAAAGTTAAATAATGAGAGGATAAATACATGTGATGTTTTTTATAATGTAAATATAGTGAGAAAATTCATAAGGTTGAAGAGATCAAATAAAAGAAGCCTCTTTAATTGACACACTTAGATGTGTGTGGCCTGATAAGATTGAAATAAATAATCTAAGATAAGTACTTTGTTAAATTTTTTGATTATTTAACTCATATAACTTATGTTTATTTTATGTCAAGTAAATAAAAATATATTGATAGGTTTAAAAACTTTTTTGGTTTTTCTTGAAATCAAAAAGTATGTGTTATCAAAAGTTTTTAGTCCAAAAATGGATCTAAATACAAGAATAATGACTCTAAATAATATCTTAAGAAGGATGGGATAAGGAATTAATAAGGGATTTCTACACAGCCCTAATAAAATACAGTAGCTAAAATTAATAATAATAGTTTAACAGATATCCTAAGAACTATGATATTGAATCATAACTCTTCAAAATATTTTTGAAGAAACATTATCACAACAGTTGTCTATATTTTAAACAGGTTCTTATTGTAACCAAATTTGGTCAATACACCATATAAAATGTTGTTTAGGAAAACATATTCTTAACAAGATAAATTTAATTTTATATCTTATGTTATATAAAGGTTAAAGAGATACATTTGGGAAAAAAATTGAGTGAGTCAATGAGATAGTATTTCCTAAATATATACTTGTTGGAAAGAGTTACTGGTGTTATAATAATAATTTGAAAAATATAATTAATATATTTTATTTTGTGGTCATGGAGAATTATGGTACATCAAAAACTTTATTAACCATTGATAATGATATTGAATAATCCTAAGGATATCATGATATATTACATGGGATAAATTTAAATAGAGTTGAAAATTTATAAATTTATCACCTTGATCTTGAGATCCCCAGTAACAAGGAAAGTGTAGAGTAAGGAGGAACTAATTTTATAAGACTTGGAAAGCATAAACAGTTTGAAAATATTCTTGGAGACAATAAAAATTCTGTTTAAATTTTTAAGAATTTTGATAAATTTTGATTACACCAGACTTTTTTTCACAAGATAAATCTAATAGTGTTGATAAATCCTTATAAAATGAGGATTGGATTGAAATGGTGGAATAATAGTTGAGTCAAATTAATATGAATGAAACTTTGAAGTTAGTTTCACATCTTAGATATAATAATGTTACTGGGATGAATGAGTTTCTTGAAATTAACTCAATGATAAGGGAGAATTACCACACACAAAAATCTCATCCAGTTTGGAAAGGATGCCTTCAAATTAAGGCGATGGACTTTGAGTAGAATTTTTATCAAGTCATGAGACTTGAAATGATTCAAACATATCTTTCAAAATGTTTTTAAAAAAATGTTTCAAATCAATGTGAAATTCGAGTTATTTAAGGGATAACTTGAGGAGGAGTTTTATAGTGAATAACCATAAGTCTTTATCCTTGATTTTGATTGTTCTCAAGTGTTCCAGATGAAGAAAGAATAATATGGGTTTAAACGAGTTCTATGAGCATGGTATTTCATATTGAAAAACTACTTGAATGTAATGAATTTCAATAAAGGTAAGTTGGATGGAAATCTCTATGTCATGGGAGACAACAAAAAATCATATATTATGACGGTGTATATTTATGGAATTATTTTTTTCTAAAAATAAATAGAAAACTTGTGAGTACTTTGTCTCCCAAATAAAATGGTTTTTTAAATATCAAGGATTGGAATAATTAATTTATTTTTAGGTTTTTAAGTTATGAACATAGCAGGTTATAGAATGCTCATGTGTTATTAAGGATGTCTATAATAGAATAATCGAGAGAGGTCTTAGTACATAAGACTAATTTATCCATAGATGAATAAGGAAGGAGTGTCAATCAAAAGGATTTTTAAGAGATTATCAAGAGCCTATTTTATTTGATATTTTCTGGACTGGATATTTTATGTTTTGTTAAAAAAATTCATGATTTTAAAGAAATCATAAGGATCCATGTATTTTGGAAGAAAAATGGATCTTTATTTATGTGAAAGTAACATTGATTTATGTATTTAAATATGATAAAGATACATCTTGTTGAAACTAAGAGGTTTTGAATTGCTGTTTTATTGAGAAGAGGTTGGTGAATATGAAGTGGAATTGTTTATATTGTTGTCTTTTGTGATCAAAACATAAATCAATAATTTTTTACTGGAAGAGATCATTTACCTTCCGTGATATAGAGGCATTGAACTTTGAGTAGTAGTGAGATTCTTTGAGTAATAATGACTGATCGTATGAAGGAAAATACTTTTGTGGACTATGCTTCCATGTACTAGGATTCCATGAGTTAAGATTGTGTGTGATGTTATTCCATGTGATATACTTCCATGAAAATAATGACGGACCTTATGTGATTTTTTATTATTCTATAAGAAGCATCATGGACCATACATGATTTTTAGAGCTCCTAATTGAACAACGCGGATCTTCCATGGGAATATGGAAATCAACTTGAGATTCTATGAGTTTCAATGCTTACATGAAGATCATGGATCTTACATGAGTAGCACTGATCTTCCATGAGAATGGACCTTTTATGAGTGAATAAAGAGTGGTTGTGAGTCACACTGTAGGAGGAGCTACTGAGAGTGTCACATGGAAGGTGTCTTGGAGAATTCCAGAAGAACAGGGGTAAGTAAATATAGTGATGAAATGTAAGGTGATATTATAAAACTTAAATAACTTGATTATGAATATCATGATTCTTTAAAAATGGATTTTGGATAAAGATAGAAGGTAGAATAAATAAAAGAGATATCATGAAACTTTTCAAGAGAACTAAAGAAAATATGAATAGAAAGATGTGTTTTGCATTCCAGTTTTTACAGGAAGAAGAAGAAATGTTTTCTGAGTTGACCATGAAGTTCACCTCCAAGAAGAGATTCTTGATACTATCTGAAGGGGAAATAAAAGAAGGTATTTAGGATAGCCTTATTTCATGAATGAAGGATGAAACATAAAATTTCATGCATGAATTCATGATTTTTTTCTTCAAATTATGAATTTTGAAATTATCATGGAAATAACGAAGTATAATTTTGGGGGTATTTATGAGGAAGAATTCCAAGATTTAAGTTGGCATGGTCTTGTCACTGTACAATGAATGTATTGATTCATACGTGAGGATTTAATATTGAATAAATGTAGGCTTAAATGAGAATGAAGAGTTTGTGATATTTATTCATGTTTACATGCAGTTAAAAATAGTTATATGAGTGATTTATAATGTAAGTTATTATTTTTAAGGGATCTGATAATTTTAGAGATTTTAATTATAAATTATTTATACAGCTTTGTAAATATTTAAATTATGAATAAAGAGAAGGGTTAACTGACACTGCAATATATATATATATTACATTTGTTGCAGATCATATGTGTTTTCATTTTTTGATAAAATAATTGAGAGAAAAAAATAAGAGGAATAGGTTTTTGTTCATTATTGTGTAATAAATCAAAGTAGAATAATATCTAACTTATATAAGGTAAAGTGTGAAGAATTCAATTTTTATAATGATGGTGTGTTGATTCCTATTGGTGAAGGGTCATTCCATTATTACAAAATCTTTTTTTCATATTATCTATGTGAGGATAACATTAACTATCAATATAATATAGTGAAAATCAAGTGATACATAGATCCCTACTAGTCCTTTGAATTAGTATCAGAGGGTAAGGTCCCTTCATTAACTCTAGGTTTTTTGAAGGTTGAAAAATAAGAAGACTATCATGGATTTTCAGAACTTGGTTAATAGTAAGTGTATTCCTATCATTTATGGGAAGAACTATCATATCTATAAGGATATAATGATACCCTATCTATTATCTATTGGATACAAAGTTCTAGAAGTTGTTCTAGATGGTTTTACTCCTCTTACTGAGGTTTCTCCCTTAATAGCTATAAACAAGAGGAATCTTGAGAATGGTGGGTGATCCAGAAATACTATTATTTCCTCTCTATTATAAATTTAATTCCTCTTGGTTAAGGTAATTGAAATAACTAAATTAATCTAGGGTAAGTTAAAGAATATTTATTAAGGTAACAAGAATTTTAAGAGAGCTAAGTTACAAATTTGGAGATTGAAATACCAAGATTTGAAAATGGGAGATAATGAATCCTTTGGTGACTTATTCAGAAGGGTTAATGATATTATAATCACCTTAAGAATCCTTTAAGGAAAATTAGAAGACTCTCTGGATGATTTTCTTGGTATTCTCATTATATATGAGATTATAAAAGAGAATATTTTCAAAATAAAGGGAAATTTTAATCATGAAATCTCCATCAAATCCACTAAGTAAGAAAATTCAAAGAAATTTTTTATTGATAAATAATTTAGTGTCTCTAATTCAGAAGATAGGGTGAGTAGGAAGTTCAATGAATTTATGTATTTATTTTCAAGAAAAGTGAAAAGAGACACATGGAAGTATAAAGTAAAGTTTCTATTGTAGTTATTTAACTGTGGATCTATTGGAAATTTTGATACAAATTTTCCAAGAATGAAGGAAGTTGAAGATGGTAATAAAGAATATAGAAGAACAATAAGACCATTCAAGAAGAATCCATAAAGATAAAATTATTATTCAAAAGAAAGGAATAAAAATGTATCTAAATATAAAAAGATAAAAAAAATTATAAATGTGAGGAATACGATGATAGTGAAGAAGAAGTTGAATCTGAAATTTTTTATGATGAAAGTATTGACAAGTTTTATATTTTTAAGGTAAATAATGAGAGTTTTATCACTAGAGAAGGCAGAAACTCTGAATAAGAAAAAGAATAAGATGAAAGTCGAATGGATTTCATGATAAAAATATAATTGAAATAACATCTCTATAAAATTATAAGGATGGAGAAAGAGAAAAATAAGTTAAAGATAGATGGTCAAATTGTTAACAATCAAGAAAAATGCATGAAGAAGAAAATTCTGGATTGTTAAAAGAGATTGACAACCTAAGGAAGTTACTTGAAAAAGATAAAAATATCAATATTAATATTGAATAAAAGATAAGGGATAAGGAGAATGAATTTAATATTCTTCAATATAAATTGATTAAATTTGAACAAGGAATATCTAGCTTTCAAAATATGATTCCAAAATTTGGTGAAAGATCTAAGTAGTGTCAATCTTAGAAATAACAACAAATATTATCCTAAAATTTTAATAACAAGGCTGGATACATTGGTAAATGGTATCATAAGAATAATAATGTCAAGAGGACAGTGTCTGTAGCTAAAATAAGTGGATTCCAAAATTATATATTTTTTAGAGAAATAAATCTTTTAAGAAAAAACTTATAAAATTAAATACACTTTTGAGGCTGAGAATAATTCTAATATGAATAAGATTTCAGGAGTCTAATAAAATTTTGGTTCAAAAAAAGGATATAATGTTTATGGTTAGAAATATTTTGTAACATAGATAAAAAGTTCTATAAAATATTTAGGTTACAAAATAAAATAGGCTTTCTATATATATTATTGGTGTTTTGGAGGCTTTGAGAATACAATGAAAATGTGATGGTTCAATCATCAACACTATAATGGATCAAAGTTGTATTTTAGGTAGAGATTGAGGGGGATTCATCCCACTCAAAGAAGACAAACTCAAATACAACCATAAAAACATAATTTGAAGATTGAGAACATATTAAAACTTATTGAAACTCTCAATTAGAGGTGTGATCAGACATAAAATCTTGTAAAAGGATGTATTTTTATGCTACCAGTTCAGAAATAATTGATGACAAAATTCAAAAGAATCAGGAGAAAGAGAGGGGAAAATAGGAGGCTCTTGTAGTTAAACCTTCACTCAAGACTAAAAAAGTAGAGTGACCTTGGATCTTAGATAGTGGGTGTTTTTCACACATTGATGAATATTTAAAGATATTTAGTAATGTTAAATACTATAATAAAATAATAGGTACTTTTTTAAATGGTTATTTTCTCATAATCAAAGACATTAGATTTGATTGTTTTGGAAAAGATAAGCTGAAATAGAAAAGTACCTTAAATTTTGATAGAATGAAACACAATATATTTAGTGTTTTATTATGATGAAGTAAATGAGGTTATATTTAGAAAATATGGTTTTATTTTTATAAGTAATGAATATGGGGAAGTTGTGATAAGAGGGAAGTGAACAAAGGGGAGCCTATTTGAGGTTGGAGATGTGCATAATTCATGTTATCTGAGTATGATGGAATATTGAAAATATGTTTTGTCAAAGGTGATGAAAATATAATTAATAGAACCTTAATCATATTAATTTAGTGAATATCCCCAATTAAAATATAAGGGACTTTACCAAATGGGCATGCACACATCCCTACATAGAAAAGTCATGTACACCCCCCCCCCTCTTAGTGAGGCACTAAAAGGTAGGCCACCCCTATGTGGAAGAATTGTGCTGAGCACCTACACCGAGACCTGTTTAGGAGATATCCTTCGACGAGGGTCCCTCATTTTTCTATCAATAGGACTCTTGGGATTCTCATTTGTACAACTTAAAAATTGGAAGAAACCCCCAAGATCTGGTCATACAGCTCCTTCACCCAGGTCTCCAAATATTCCTCAGGTAGCTCTCCAAAACCTGATAGAGGAGAGAATTATGAAAGGATAAGGGAGACCAAAGTCCATCTAGGTTCTGGAAAAAAAATACACCTATATAAGGACCATTTCTCCACTAATTAAAGAACCACCTCTGTGAGACCCCTTTCCTAATCAGGGACCTACACAAGCCTCATCTAGGGACACTTGAGGAGACTCATGGTGTATAGGATAAAGCGTTTCCAAAGTTTTGTTTCCCAGGTGTTCATTTTCCCAAGGCATATAAATATCTCACATTACTATACCCCCTATGTGAATCATTTATAGTTTATCCCAGACCCTGTGTGAGGCACCTCTTCCCTCTAATCTAGGACCTACACGAGCACCTCTTTATGTCCTCTTCCAAGCCACCAATGAAAAGAATATTCTTATTTTTGATAACTCATCCGAAAGGGACCAAATTGAAACCTCCACTAAAACCTCTATACTTATATAACCATATAAAGATACACACTATATTGTCTCTCATTTGGGTTTGAATTCCTACAGTAATAGTTTTTCCATGATTTTCCTGCCTGACGGTCAAAGTTCTCAGGGTGCCTGTGAGTATGCATTCTCACGATCATGAGGACCCCAATCTTGTGGATAGTTTCAATGAGTTTATGGTATTAATCATAAGGGTGAGGAATCTTTCCTCCCCTTCTCATTCCTAAGTCCTGGAGCCTTTGGTTCCAAGCAGGGAGGGTAAGGATAATGTTTTCCTATCCCTTCGATAGGGAATGATATCCTCCTCTCCTACTATATAACCAATTTTAGGGAATACCTACTAGAGTAACCCCCTAGATTTTCTTTAGGGACCTCTTCTACTTCATTAATTCCTACTTATATCTTGGTTACCAAAATGGGAAGGGATATGAGCATTTTCAAATCCCTTTCTCTCTTACTTTGGGTCCAGCGTATGATGATGGGAGGGATGTGTCGTAGCCCCATCCTCTTCCACCAGTGAAAGAGGGGTCATTCTGTCTTATCATATATTCTGTTTCCTCTTGTTTCTCATGTTCAATCGTGACTCATGTGGGCCTAGAGCATAGCCACGATCACAACATCCACATGATCATATGCATGTTTTGGTAGAGAATCTTCTTTCAGATCTTTCTCTCTCCATCCTTTAGAGAACCTCCATAGGCATGGGTCCTCAAGTCCATATATCCAACCTTAAGTAAAGGCATATTGTGTGGTTTCCCAGATCTACCACTTTCTATTGTTTCTCACATCTATCATGACTCACTTGGCCTTATAGGTTAGCAGTAATTAGGACATCCACATGATCCCATACCTAAAGGCAGCCTTAATGTGTAAGACCTGAGTAATTGAACTATAAAAACTCTAATTCCTTCTATAATCAGGATATGTAGGATGTCTACCTAAGGCCCAAGCTCAATGGTCACACTCCATAGGAATAATCCTCTAAATAAAACTAAACTTAAGGTAATCCTCTTTAGGAGTATTCCCCGATCACCACCTCCATTCACCAGGTAATCCTTTTTATGAATAATCCTTGAAATACACCCATAGGCCTCCTCCTTAGGTGTAATCCCCAAATAAGCCTCCAAACCACCATGATCTGAGACATACCTCATGGAATCTTTCATAGTGAATCCTTTTCAGGAATAATCCCTAACTTTATCTTCTCAAAGGGCCATACTCCCTTATAAGACAAACCTTCCAAGGGCCTCCATATGAGAGGGTCCTCATGACTAGAATATGTGGGCTTTGATTCCCATCCAAATGGGATACATAAGAATCCTCCCTGAGGTCCAAACCCAATACCCCAAATCAACCCAATTCTCTCGAGGCCATATCCCTAGTAAGGGTCTTATTCAACCTGGGAATATATACCCCTTCCAGGTTCCTTAGGTTTCTTTGGTATAAGTTCCACACCAAACATTGACTAGGAACCTTTCACCTCGATATCCTTGTTTCATGACATTAAACTTCACAGTTCGGTCCTTTTCACGTGACCTTAAAAAGTATGATGTGTCTCATTAAGTGGAATCAAACTATGTGGGTTCTGATTACTTTCACAAGGATACATAGGAATCCCATTTTATGGTTCTGGTCCTAAAATCAAAACAACTCCCATCTCCTTGGATGAAAATACACTCCAAAGTGCCCTATTATGTGGTTGAAACCCACTATCATCATAATAACAAATAAAGAATCTTGAATCAGTACATAATAGGATACCAATGATGGAGAACCTAAAATACATACAAATATATCCATTGATGAAGAATCTTTGATACATACATATGATTCTAAATTCCATACATACTAATAATTGATTTTTAATTCAAATTATACCATATCATACTTGGGAATTAATGAAGGATTTTTGAACATATCATAAATCTATAAGAGAGCCCCAAAGTATGAAATAATTCCCCAAAAATGTTCTGATAAGCCCAACCTCCCATCCTCTTGACCAATGTGAGTTATTAAGTATCACTAACCAAACTCCCCAATGAGCTCCTTCCATTGGAATGAAGGTCCCTCATGGATGTAAAACCATTGGGTGTTTTTGATTCCTCAAATAAAACATGTTGTAAACCATTCGGAAATAGTGAACCTGGTGTGAATTATTTCACCCAATTCAACCCCCTAAAATCAACTGTCGGGAATTGCTTTCCATCAGAAATAAAAAATGGTGAAACTAACATGAATCCATAACCAAGATGATAGTGTCACCCACCTGTTAGGCCCCTTTTTCTGTTAAAATAAAAGAGGTTAAAACAAGACAATCAATCATGAATGTGTTCATTAAAATGAGAGGCTTATTTGATGGGGTTTTCTTGTTTTTTTCACATATATTCAGGTACTTTATCTCAAAAATCCCATCGATCCAATGATTTCCCTCCATCTTTCACTAACATATTCCCTAGATACTGCTCAGGTCGAGTCTTCATCCATACAGAGGATGTCATCACCCACCCAGCATCTTCAGCGCTAGGTCTCAAACTCACTATTCCTAGAGTACCATTATAATGGTACAATACTGACCCTAGAGGATGCCCGATATTCCCTCCATCTTACCAAGTCCCACCTATCATCCAGTCATCAATGACCGTTGGTCCATAAGAAGATGGCGCCAACTATGGTCTTCAACCATTTTAAGATCCTATCCACGAAATGCAACAAATAGACCCTCTCTTACCTTAGGGGGTGGATTAAGAGGCCACATATAGCCTTATCTAGGAGACACATGGGTCCTTTACAAGGTATACTACTAACAATCATTACCGCCAATGTCGTGTGGCAGTGAACCCGCAACGTGATGAGGGTGTCATCCTCGATCATCCGATCCAGGTTATTCAGAACCATGAATGCAAGAAAGACCGCAGGGGGAAGAATCTGGCCAAAAAAAGTAGGGTCACACCCCTCTCTCATTTTTATAATCCTACCAATCAAATTTGGTGGTCAAATGTGAGTGAACACATACACCTTCCCACCCTAATTCAGCTAGCTAGCAGACTTTCCTGGAAGAATTCAAGGAACCCCGCCAGTTAAACCCGATGGAAAACCATAGGCATAAATATACACCTACCCACACTAATAAATTCTACTGGTAGACTCATTTGGAAGCAACCAAAGAAACCTATTAGCCAAATTTGGTGTAAAACTGCAAGCAGGTGCACACACTTGTTTGCATTCATCAAGCCCACAAACAGTTTCTTCTAGCAGCACATGGAGAATTCAGTCATAAGTTCCTAACAATGAATATGGGTATACCCAACTCTCTACCCCCACACACAGGTACTATCAGTATCCACTGGTAGAAAATGGGGGATAGGAGTAGGCACATACCCATGTTCCAAATATTGAATGGTCATATATCCCCATTCTGGTCACTGAAGTCACCAAGCATATCCTAAATATGGAAAAAGGGTAGACAAAAAAAATTTCCCACATCCTAAAATCATTTCATGACATCATAACGGAAACAATAGTAGTTTCATAGGGATGGAATCATGGCTTTATCCCCATAAATAGGGTGGCTCGCTAGCATGTCACCCTAGAGAAGACACATAAATCTTCTTCTATCTAGGAGGTTCGTGGAGAAAACTTTCCTATGATATACGAACAACTGGATTGGGAACACACACTCGTTACAATAGGAGGAAAATGGACCATTCTAATGGCCACTCCAAGGCAGGCATAGACCCCTTCTATAATTCCAAAAGGCTATCGGAAAATTATGACATCAACACAGGATCCAATTAAGAAAACTTACATGCCTAAAAACCACTTACTCTAGAAAGTGACCCCATTTTATCATAAGAATTCATCAAAAAATAATCCTCACCATATACAAATGGAAAACAAAGATTTGATCTATGATCCCACTCTACTTCATACTAGAGTTCTTGAAGCCCTCAAAATTTTATCTATGTAATCTAAATATCCTACTTCCTTGTTACCAATTTATGGTAGTAGTAGTAATTATGAACACCCTCCTCAAACACTTCATCATGATTTCTTACTTTATGACCATAATTTGATCAGTCTCAAGATCCCATATCCTGAAAAAATTCACATCATCCCTCCACGTGGCTAGAAGATAAAGGTGAAAGAGTTACTTCCCCTTACTAGAATTCACCGTGGTATTCCTCCCCATAATGGAGTTCATTGTGAAAGTTGTCTCTGCAATAGTGTTTCATATCATCAATAGGGTCCTCCCCTTGGTGATGTATTGATGAGAAATCCCTCCTACTGTGAGGCACATTGGAAAACAAGGTCAGTCATGTCTGATGTCTTATCATTGGAAAGTGAAATTCTTTCTCAACCAAAAGACATCCCAAGGCGACAATCATTCTCTAAACCACCATTTGGTTATCTTCCTTCCAATACGATAGAGGGAGTCCCTACCAATCTCACTGCTTATGATAAAGTAGCAGGAAAGTTTCCTATTTGGTTGTACCAAGTTGAGGAACCTCTAGAAAAAAATGAAGAAGACATGTTAAATATGAGGAGATGTTTGGATAAAGATGAATACCACTCATGTTCTAGCCTTTATCCACACCTCAATATAGAATTATAGAGGTGATGTAAGAAGATTATGTGCATGATATCTACCTCAATATATGGAAAACTCTTCATCACTTGAGATAAAAAGTATTAACCTATGACAAGTATCAAAGTCACATTAAATTAATAGAAGGGATGAAATTACAAATTGACTTGGCTGATCTCTTGGTTGCACAACATCTAGAGAAACAGTGAAGATCCATTTAGTGTGCATGCCTTAGTGCATTAAAAATTATGAAAAGGTTTATTGTTGATGCCATGTATGGTGTTCATATTAGGGAATGGGGTAGACATGGAGTGTTACATTTCATTGTGATCCCCAATTAGAAAATCCCACTGAAATTAGTATCATGCAATGTTATAGACTTAGGTCGGATTCAAGAAACGGATTCTACCCACAAACGATGACATGCTCAAAAAAAACTGTCCCTGAAATAATATCACTGATGTCAGGCTTGAAAAGAGCATGCTATTGAGAGAAATTTGTGTAAAGCATCTAAAAATATCAAGAAACCCTCCCTCTTAGGGGAATTCATCCATCAGATAGCGCAGATTTCATAAATAGTACAGTGATATTTAGAATTGGGAAATTTAAGTTCATACCAAATGATTCACTCATCCCATGTTTGGAAAAAACTCCATATAATCAAAATGGAAGTCATGGAAGTAGCATCCAAGGGAGTTTAGGATTGACCCCCACCTAAAAAGATGGGGGATTTTTTAACCCAACCTTTGAGGTCAGTAATAAAGGCCTAAAGAGTTGTAAAAGTATAAAGGTTATAGCCCCATACCTCGGGCTGGGGGATTTTTTACCTCAAAAACCTCCTCCTCAGTGAATGCCAATATTCTTCTAATTAGGGGAAGTTCCACAGAATGAATCCTATTAGTTTTTTCCATCTTGTGATCATGTATCCACGTTAGGAACATACATAATTGAACTATCTGTAGATTCACTTCGGATCACCATCCACCAAACGGATCCCATAGAATCAACAAAGGGGAGAAAAAATCCTTGTAGAGGGAATAGAAAAAGATAGTCTCAAAATAAAACCAATAGAATGTCTATAATTCATTATGAATCAGTTAATGTCATCAATGATGCCCTCATAGACCCTACAGAACATGAGGAAAAATTGTAGGAGGATATGGAGTATGAAGTTTCAATTGAAAATGTGGTACACACTAAAACAATTGAAGGAGTTGTGTGTAGCTGAAACCAGAGGCTTTCCTTGAATTTGGGAATTCCCTCAAACAATCCATCATTACCCCCTCAAAAGGCATCCAATAAGAAAAAGTGTAAAGGTCATATTGTTTCTAACCTACCTCCTGTTGAGTTAATCCTATTTCACTTGAGGAAATATTTTCTCAACAAGAGGAGGAAAATAAATAATTTAGAATACTCAATGCAGAATTACTCCAAGGCAACCTTCCTACTAGATTAGTTCTACAAGAATATCCACAATCTAAATTCCCAATTTGAACACCTTAACAAAGAGGGTTTTATGTAGTAACTGAAGTAGATCTAGAACATCCTCTCAACATGGGATACCAATCACCTATGTACTTAGATCCCATGGTAGTAGATCAAGAGTTTCCTCCATTAGGTGCACAACTAGAACAGGTCCCAGAACATCCTTGTTGACCTGTACCTATGGGCTACCCACGGAATATACTAGCAGTACTACCACTGATGGAACTTCCATCAGTTTCACCTATTCAAGATCCATCTCATCCATACATTCTACAAGGGCTCATGAATTCTCTTGAGTCACTCATGAAAATATTGGAATCCATAGAGGAATGATGTACATTTATACAACTAGAAAACAAGCTTTACCATAAATGGGTGGATCCTACTCCTCCCCCACCAAACTTTGGGAACCCTATATTTCTAGTTTTTAATGTCTTGGGAGACCCAGAGTATCATTTGATTCATTTCATATCTCATTGTGATCTCATGATGGGGAACCCTAAATAATAGGAGATAGTGAAACTCAGGTGTTTTGTGTAATCACTATAGGGACTATCCTTTGTATGGTACACTAGCTTATAGGCACAATCAATTATTGGGTGGGAAGACCTTCGTCAAAATTTTCTCTTCCAATTAAGATCGATACTGCAGAAAATAATATTCCTCAGTCTCTAAAACTATCGGTATAATGAAAGGATCATGGATTTCATTACTTAGTGGAAAGGATTGACGTACTCCTTAAACCTATTGATCCCTTAAGAAGACTTTTTTCCCATTTTTATAGAGAATATTTGCGATGATCTGCGTGCACCACTTATCCATGTGAAATATATAGGAGGTTTTTGAGACCTTGCTTCAATCGCTCAAAAAGTAGAAGATTCCATTACAAAGACCGAATCTAAGTCCTGAGTAATTCAATCAGCTCAAAGAAAGAGAGCGGAGAAAGAGGAGGTCGCTGCTGTTACACTTAATCAAGAACCTATACCTTCTCCTACTCCAAATCCCAAAATGTGTCATGTGGCCCTACATACTAAGTGTTATAAACAACACCCGCCTCATCAGGATGATCAAATTGATAAAATACGAAAATAGTTTGAGGAATTGAAAAACAATGTCTATTATTTTCAAAATGACCAAGTCTCTTCTACTTCATCTTGGAATTTTAAAACAACTTAATCAAGTTTCCAAATCCCAAGAATCCTAGGAAATATGGTGATGAAGACCTCCTAAACTATTTCCCATTCCATCAAGCATTGGGGCAAAACATTCAGGAATGTTTTTCTTTCAAATATATCCTAAAAAAGATGGTAGACTCTAGGAAATTGAAGTTGAAAATATCACCTCCTCAGGTAGCATATTTTTCTTCCACCAATATATAAGAATAGAATGAATGGAAAGAAATTAAGAGCAAGAGTATATAGAAGTTTTGTAATTGGATGGTTAGAAAAACAATCGAACAAACGCATGTTATCCTCTAAGGAAAGTTGAAACATCCAACTGTACCCTCGACTCCTTCCACTATGACAGAGATGACCCCTTCGGTGTCACGATCCTCCGAAGGATAGCACATTCATATCCACTGAGAGTATAAGCACATTCATATCCTATTCCCAAGGATGTACCATCCACATAAAGTACTTTATCCCCTAGAGCACCTGAAAAAGAACATCCCCATGATGGGAAGTAAAGACCTATAGTCCAGAAGTATGATGTTTTAAGGAAACTAGCCCTCATGCCGGCTAAGCTGACAATACTATATGCCTTGTTTCTATCAAAATACCTCTATGAAGCACTTATAGAGGACTTTTCAAGACCTTGGGAATTTGAAGTTGAAGTTTCCACTGCCGAAGTGTACTGTGTAGAGAATTATCCTACATAATTCCACGCAATCATCTCTTTCATGGACCAATACAAGGATTCATCATACAAGGGGGCATTAGACCCTTGTCTATATCTGTAAGGATAAATAAAATTAATATATGATGATCCTTCATCAACAACATCTTAAGATTTAACCTCATACCAATCCAAACACTTCATCAAATGGGTTTCAATGAATCTCACTTGTACCCCCCCCCCACTCTTATGTTATAGGGTTATGATAAGAATGATAAAAAGACTCTTAGAGAAATCGAGATCAGAACTCAGTTTAGGGATCTATTTTCTAACTCAGAATTCATGATGGTTAGGCTGGATACTACCTTCAATGTTATGCTGGGAAGATCTTGTCTACATCATCATGTGGTTATCCCTTCATTATACCACAAATGCCTCAAATATTGTATTAATTGAAAAATTGGGAAATCTCATGGTGAAAAAACCCCATTAAAATCCCATGATTCATAGTACATTAATGTAGGATTCTACGATAAGGGAAACATTACATAGCTGACAATGTCACTCAAATCAATTCCCTGAATGGCCTAGAAATAATCCCAGCTAACCCTTTCAAATAGATCAGTGCAGAGTATAAGCTCCCCATCAACCAATTCGAAGAAGTTGGTTCATATTTGAGAACGTATTCAGTGAATCCAATGATGTTATTTATGAAAAATGATCCTATAAACACTAAAAAAATCATTAATTCTCTAAGTAGTAACAAAATACTGGATGAAAATGTCTCCATTCCATCCCTCGGTATTTGTAAAATCCATGTTTCGTCAGCTAGGTTAGAAGTGGTTGTCATGATAATGGGAGAATATGAAGGTTCTCATTATCAGTCCCTTTTCTCCCCTCCATGGTTCTAAAAAGTCCTTGCTCCATAAATTGAGCTATAAATGATTGCTTCATCTTTTGGATGTCTGAACATTGAGTCATATCCTACCTCTGAGGAACTTGCTTCATCACTTACTTCCCAAACAGAGGCATAAGAGTTAAAGCATGAGGGAGAGGAGGAAGACCTCAGATACACCCCTCCATCATTCGAGGAAGATGTCTCCAGCATTGTTTATGGACTCAGAGAAATAAATCTGGGTACTGATGAAGATCCACAACCCACTTCGATTAGTGAGGCCATGTCTTCCTAAGAATAATAGGTATATACTTCCTTTCTAAAGTAGCACCGGGATGTTTTTTCTGGGAATTATATAGAGATGTCAGGCCTCAACCATGAGGTGTCCACCCACCACTTGGGATTTCTAAAAGATCATCAGGGATACAAAAAAATGTCCATAAGGACACACCCAACTCACTCCTCCAAAATTAAGGCCAAAGTGGATAAGATTATCAAGTCTAAATTCATACAAGAGGTACAATGCCTGAAATTATTATCCAAAATCGTCCCTATGAAGAAGAAAAATAGGAAAATTAGAGTTTTTCATCGACTTCAAAGTTCTCAATAGTCACTATATGAAAGATGACTTCTTGGTTTCAATCATAAAACTCTTGATTGATGAAACGGATGGTTACCAAGACCTCTCCTTCATAGATAGCTATTCAGGGTACAACCAAATTCAGATGGCCCCATAAGATGAAGAATTCACTACCTTCAGGTCCCCCCATGGAGTATTTTGTTATCGATAAATTCTCTTTAGCTTGAAGAATGATGCCACCATATACCAAGGTGTTAGGCATTGCATCTTCAAACCCTTCCTAGGGAAGTTTTTTGAATGCTATGTTGATGATCTAGTAGTTAATTCCCAAAAACGTTCTGACCACTTGGATGACCTGGAAACCATCTTTAACAAGCTATGAAAGCATAGCCTAAAGATGAACCTCTTAAAGTGTGCTTTCAGGGTAAACTTAGGAAAGTTCCTTGACTTCATTGAACACAATCATGGTATCAAAGTTGTTCCTGATAAAAAAATTTATCCTTATCATGTCACCTCCTAGAAACCTTGAAGAGTTGAGAGGACATCAAGGACACTTATCCTACATCTAGCACATCATATCCAAACTTTCAAGAAAGTTTCTTCCCTTAACTAAATTAATGAATAATAGGGTCACATATCAGTGGACTAGTTACTGTCAGGAATCATTTTATAACCTCAAGAAATACCTCTTGATTCCATCGATATTAATGCCACCTATTGAGGGAAATAAGATTATTCTATATGTGATGGATCTGGAGCGATCATCAGGAACCTTAATCACACAAAATAATGATGATGGGAATAAAATTAGAATTTATTATCTCATTTTAACCATGATCAATTTTTCTACTCATTATTCAGATATAGAGAAGAGATGCCTGGAATTAATCTTCATAGTTCAGAAATCAAGGCACTACCTGCAACACCATAAATTCCAATTGGTCTCTCTCAATAACCCACTCAAATATATCCTTGTCCATACTATGATGATAATATTTCTGGAATGGTGGGAAGTTATCCTATATCAATTTGACATACATTTCGTGCCTCATAAAGAAGTGAAAGGACAAGCCTTAGCAGACTTCCCTACAGAGCATTCGTCTGCAGAAACAGTGTCATTAAATAATAAATTTCCAAATGAGGAAATATTCTTTAATAAAAATTCCCCCAAAATTTAGGAAATATATTTTAGAATAATGTTCAGGATCCCAACACGTAATATAATAGAAGACCCTAAACTCAAAAAAATCAGGTTATGGGTCATGATTATCTCTTCAAAAAAAGCAGTCTTACCTTACTCATTCCTATTATCAAGAGGTTGTACAAACAATGAGGTAGAATATCAATCCCTAATTATGGGCATGGAACTGGTACTTAAAATACTAGTAGACCACTAGGAGGTGAAATGTGACTCGGAGTTAGTAATCAAACATATCAATGGGGATTATGCTATAATAAAAGAAGAGTTGATTCCCCTACTTGACTATGTCCAAGGGTTAATGGTGGAGTTCCCCTAAGAGAAAATATTGACTCATACCCCACGATCATAAAATTACCAGGAGTATGTGTGGTAAAATGAATCTATGGCTTTGGAATATCCAAACCAAGATGAAACATTCATTATCATTTCCCATCACCCAATGGTCTCACCTTTTGTTTAGATCAAAAGGGAAGAGATAAATGAATTCATCCCCATCCCTGATCCATATGGTCTTACCACTGGGTGGGTGGTTCCCATCATGGAATACCTCCATGATGGAGTACTCCCTTCATATGGATCTGGAAAAGATAAAATTTGACAGTGAGTAGTCAACTACACTCTTTATAATGGCCCAAATCACCAGAAAGTCCTATAAAAATGATTCTTTGATGGATTCCTTATCAGATGTATATATGGAAAAGAGACCACTCTTTTCATGAAAAAATTACACTCAAGAGACTATGGTGACCACCAATAAGGATACAAGCTTTACAACTAAATCAGAAGGCTTGGGTACTATTGGCCCACTATGACATGGGATTACGCAGAATTCACCAAGAAATATCATTCCTACCAAGTTCATGACAACTTCATTCATCAACCCCTAGATTTTCTATATAAATCCAAATAATTCTATCCATTTTCCATACATTGAATGGATGTTTTGGGGATATACCCTCCAGCTACACCCAAATAGTTCAAATACATCTTAACTGCTGCTGAATTCTTCTTCAAATGGGATGAGGTAATACCCATCAAATAATTCGAGGCCAAAATAATTGTTAGCTTCATGAAATTTGACATCATTACCAAATTTTGTGTCCCTCACATAATACTAATAGACAAAGGCACAAAATTTTGTTCTGTTGAGGTGGAGAAGCTATATCAGGAGTACAATATCAAATCCAACCATTCATCCCACTATCATGCAGCAGATAATGGAAAAATAGAGCCCTTCAAAAAGACCCTATAGAACATACTCTATAATATGTGTAAAGGATAAAAAATACTTAGCCTGATAAGATCTTGCATGCCTTATGGGATTACTGGACTACAAATCGTACTGCCACACGAGTAACTCCGTACTCACTAGTATACGGAACAGAAGCAGTCCTACCCATTGAGGTCTAGTTTCCATCACTCTATGTTTTTGTATGTGATCATATATCTATAGATGGATAATCCAAGAAACAACTAAATGAATTGGAGTGACTGGATGAAAAAATATTGCATACATTGCATCACTTGGAGGTCTATCAAAATTGGATAGCATGAGCCATTAACAAAAAGGATCACCTCTATTCATTCCTTGAAGGAGAACTCGTATTGGTTATCATAACTCCAATAATAGTAGGAAAGAATCCAAAAAATCTTAAACTAAATTGGGAGGGGCCTTACTCTATACAAAAGTTCCACTTTAATGTAGATTATTCCTTGATCTCAATGGATGGAGAGCACATTACAACTCCATTCAATGTAATGTTCCTAAAGAAATATTTTTTGTAATCACATAACCTAACATACCAATCAAAAGACGTTAAACTGCACAGTTGGTCTTTATCACATGACCTTAAAAGGAATGATATAACGTCCATGCTACATGATGTTAAATTTAATGGCATCACCGTCCTTGTCACACAATGATAAAATGCATGGCATAAGGTCCCAATCGTATGACCAAAAATTGTAATACCCCATTCATTCTCATTGTATAAAATTAAATTGCATGGTTAAAATTTCTCTCACTTGACATTAAGAAACCCCCAAAATAACATGAGCTAAGACACTCTTCCCTCATAGTCCCTTAAATATGGGCCTATATATCTGGTGTAATTCCCTATCATATCCCTCTAACCACTCAATGGTTCAAGATACCCTCTTGGTCAGGCATGAGGAAGAATGAATGGGAATCTCCCAAGCGTAAGCCCGATTCACATCATTGCCACTCCACGATGGCATTTTGTCCCCCTTTATGGGTATAATTTCCAACATTTTCATGTCCTTACTACAAGATGTTAAATTGAACGATCAACATCCTTGTTACATGAAAATAAACTGCATGATCTTTTAAGAACTACCTGTATCTTGATTCTCATTCCAATGAGATACATAGTGGCACTCAGACCTTTAATCCTAGGTTCATCCATGATAAAATAAAATTTCTACTTTACCCTGTGTACGAATCAGACCTAGGTAGGGAACTTTTTTGGAACATATGGATTGATTCTCATTCAAATGAGACACATCGTGACACCCAAACCTCATTTATTAGACTCATCCATCATTATAGAAAACATTAAATCCCCATTTCCCTGCATCAAATATCGATTTTTGTGGGGGACAATTTTTGAGAACTACATGTGGCTTGATTCTTGCTTCAATAAGAAATGTAGTTATGCTTGGGTCTTATATCCTAGTACATATGAAATACCCATTTTCATGTCATGATGCCTATGTACTTGTCGCATGAAGTTAAATTGTATAGTTCTTCAAGAACTACGTGTGTATTTATTCTCATTCCAATGAGATACGTAGTGACACTCGAATACCCAATCTAGGGTCCAGCCGTAGTCAAGAAAAAAAACCCCACTCCATGTGTATGAGTCATACCTATATATGGAATATTTCAAGAACTATTTGTGTCTTTATTCTCATTCCAATGAGATATTTAGTGATTCCTGGATTTCCATCCTTTGGTCCAACCACAAAATTTCCCTTCTTTCATGATGATTCATCTTCGTCCTCACTACACGATGTTAAACTGCATGGGATTTCAAGAACTATGTATGGATTGATTCTCACCCTAATGAGATACATAGTGAATCATGGATCATACCTTATGTCTCAACCTCTACAAAAATCTAAATACCCCTATTCTTCACTTGTGTTTCCTTTTTTTCATAGAAGAATCTTTTACCACTCCTTGTTTCTAACACCAAGCATATCTCATGTGGGATTAGGAGTTTTGGTAAAGGAGTTCCCTTCACAAGTAAGAAATATTAATTTTTATTAGGATTATCATGGTCCTAGTTGAAATACATTAAAAGTAACATCAAATTTCTTAATCACATGATAATGAACTACATGATTTCCTCAAGAACTATGTGTGGTTTGATTATCATTCCAATGAGATATGTAGTGAATTCCAGGTCTTCAATCCTGGGCCCAGTCACAAAATAATATGGGAAATTACCCTATTACCTTATGTAAGATTCATATATATATAATAGGATTCAATATGGTGCTTCACCCCATGCATGATCTCATATTTTAAAAAAACCATTTTCTCTATGTTTGAATTCAATCAGTATGAGGAATATTTTTTATAACTACATGTGGCTTGATTCTTGTTTCAACAAGATACCTAGTGACACTCGGGCCTCATACCTTGGTACATCCAAAATATTCCTTTTTTGTTTTTATTCACCTTAATCCTTACTTCATGAATTTAAAATTCATGGATGATGTCCTGATCACATGATGTTATACTGAATGGCGGATGTCCTGAATGCATGACTTTAGACTGCATGGTACCTCAAGAACTATGTGTGGATTGATTCTCATTCCAGTGAGATACGTAGTGACACTTAGGTCTCATGCCCTAGTCCCATCCCTGGGGTAAGGATAAATACCCCCTCCCATATATACAAACAAATATTCATGCATGAGATTTTAATTCGGGTCCCCTTATTAGGGAATCCACCAGGGAAATAGAGATGTCACCCTTCTACATATGAATCAAATCTATGCAAGGAAATATAAACTTCATGGATGATATTGATATAAATAATTCCTTTATGCTTGAACATATCCCTTCCACACATCATGCTCTTAATCTTGGACACTTTTATATATTTATAATATTTCTACAGCTTACGGCTCTAGAATGTATGATTCCTAAGGACTCCTTTTCCAGACTATGTTATAACATGCCCCAGTTGTGTTTACATAAAGTAGCCCACAAAAATGAGTTTTTTATCCAAATGATGTCACTATTTACTATTTTGTAACACTAACCAGTTGTATTTTCATAAAACATCCCACAAAACAGTTTTTTTAATTAGTGGTAACTCTATCCTTTGGTGAATCCTCTTTTGTCTCTGTCATCTTTGACAACATTATGTTGGAACCCATGATTCGAATTTGGTCTACAGTCATCCCTTGTATACTTGTACCATATCTTTTTTCTCGATATGAGAACCCCCAAGAACGTGGTTTATAATTTCCTCACTCATGTCTAAAGTATGTTAGAATGTCCATGGTCTGATAGGACACATATCACATATCATTTCTATAATGCTATGGTCCTAGGTGTATGACCTAAAACCATAGGCACCATATTCCCCATGATTGGGTTAGGCCTGTGTGGGGAACCTTTCCCCCAATTCTTAGGAAATTTTGACTTGAAATGATACTCCCTTATTTAGGTACCTCCTTCCACAAACCAAACTCTGTGCTCAGGGAAAAAAGAATCTCCATAAACTTCCTTCATTCATTGATGATAAAATATAGAAATTCTAGAGAACTTCTTTTCCTGAATATGTTTTAACATGCCCTAGATGGATTTTCATAAAGTATCCAACAAATGGGTTTTTCAATCAAAGGATGCCACTATTGACTATGTTACGCCCCAGTTATTTTTGCATAAAACTGCCCACAACACAGGTTTTTCAATCAGTGATAACTTTTTCCTTGGGAGAGACCTCCTCTAAATCCATAACCCATTTTCCCCATACCACTCTTCGGACCAAGGGACTTCCAGATCATAGCTTACAACATTTCCTTCTTTATACCTGAATATGATGGTACATTTTTGAATATATTACCATGAATGATATAATCATTAACATTTTGTTCAAAGCTAAAGACCTTAAATTGTATCCCCCCTAATGTCCTTGTTGTACGACTTTAAACTAAATAGAATGATATCCTTGATGTATGATGTTAAACTATATATCATGACATCCTAGTCACAAGATGTTAAACTATACAACAAATTCCTTGATGTAAGACATTAAACTATACAGTCAATGTCCTATTCAAATGATATTAAACTACATGATGCTTCAAACCTTTTACGAAAGGGGACTTCCCCTTTAACATTGACCATTTAACAAAATTTACCCTCTTTTATACAAGCCAAATTCTCATAGGAGTGGTTTCACATTCATGGTCAGTTCCAATAAATATTCTCTCTTCATTCTTAGACAATTACCATTGGAAAAAACCACTCATCATAGTCTTGATAAATCCAGATCTCCATAAACTCCCCTTCTTCATTAACAAAATAATGTTAGAATTCTTGAGAACTCTTTTTCCTGACTATGTTGTAACATTCCCTAGTTGGTTATGCATAAAATATCCCACAAAATGGGTTTTTCAACTGAATAATTCCACTATTGACTATTTAGTAACATGACACTATTGTATTTGCATAAATCATCCCACAAAATGGGTTTGTAAACCAGTGGTAACTTCATCCTCAGGAGAGACCTCTATTCCTGGATGTTATGTTTTAGGTTTGGAAACCACAAAATTTTGGCTCAAAATTCCCCTTGGGGGTATCCAAAGAATTTTGGAATATTCTTATCCATAAATATTTATTTGGATCATAATATAAAAACTTATGGTCAAAGATTGTTCAACCTAAAATACCAGTCTCATGAGTCTAGTTGGCACAACTTTAAAATTCACACAAAAAGAGACATAGTACTTTCCAGATTGAAAACCCATAAAGGGGGCTCTAGAAAAAATTCAAGTCTCGGGTCACTAGACCTGTACTCTTTCTGGTTTAGGAAAAAAAATAAAGCAGTAAAAAAAATATAAAAAAAATAGTTGGGATGAAAACCTGAAAAGGGATATCTAAAAAAAATCCAAGTCTCACCCACTGAGTCTTCCTTATACTAGACTTAAGAAAAAAATTAGGTCAATGCCTCAAAAGAAGAAAAGTTTGTAAGGTTGTTCACATAATATTAAAAATAGTTGAACTACACTCGATATGCCCCATGGGTTAGTAAAAAATTAGAGTGATATCTCATATTGGTCATTGTAATTATAACATAATGACATTCAATCAAATGAGAAATATTTCAGTGTTGTATTACGAGTATAGTAAGGATGGAAATGCAAGGATGAATGATTAGGAACAAAAATAATTTTCATTTATGTTTAAAAGTGTATAGGAATTTCCACATATCATAGCCTCTTTGCCAAATTTTATAGTTTATACTCAACATAGGCTTTGAGGTGTTAAACCACACCTTGATAAATTTCTACAGCTTGTTGAAGATCATTTGTTTGTGTAGTAGTATCCTCCTTGGCTTTATGGAGCCTCTCCTGCTTGGCGCCGACGACATCTCTTCTTTATGTCAAATCTATCACCAATTATCAGTGGAGTTGGACTACATATTACTTTTTGTAATTTAATTCTTATTCAAGGTGAATTATTTGGATATACTTCTCATTGAGGTGATCTTGGTACTCCTCCACCTTCTTGGAGTGGCTAACCTCATCTTGGATTATGACAGCTCTGAGTCCTTGAAACTAACCCTCCAGCTACGCCTCAGCTTGCTATAATCTATTCTCATATTCCGTTTTTCGGATGATTATTTTAACTATATTATGGATCTCAAGGTAATTAAATTCATCATATACCATCACAGAAAATTTGACTAGAAACCGGTGAGTCTATGGCAGTAGGACTTCAAGAGGCATCTCTCTGATTATCTTCCATATATCCCACCAGAACAAAATGTGTGTTATTCAGAAAGCCTCATATGTATCTAGATCAAACTCAGAGATACTTTAGGATGGAGATACACAATCTAGGATCAGTTCACTCAATGAGATTCCTTTTTTAACTCCCTCCAAAATAGCCTCATCTTCACCTACTGATATTGGTGGAGCTGGCATGGAATCCCTCATGTAAAACACATTTGCCAAAGCCAATGGCACTAAATAACAGGTGAAACTTCTCATCAACATCAGGAGGTAAAAAGTAGCAAAGAAAGTGAAGTTACCAAAATATTTGATGACACTCACCCATTGTTTGGTTAGATGTTGGAACTGATACCTCTCCAGATCCCTCGGCCTCAACTCTCGGAGTAGGGACCTCCATATGAGGAACAACCTCCTAAGTTTTCTCAGCGGCTAAGATCAGAGGCTCTAGAGAATAATCCACTTCAGGGTTATCATCAGTCACTCCCTTATAAATAAGATTAGGTTGGACTTTTATTCCTTTTTTTTAAAATGCCTTAGCAACGTTCTCTGCAGATAAAGATTCACAATTTCATCTTTGATGTGAAACATAGGGTGAAAGAAATACAACGATTTTTGAGAAATGAAAGAGTCATAAAACTCACATCCATCTAATTCCTTACAGAAATCCACAAAATCCTTGAGGAAACCTAGAATGTCAATTTCAGGATTAATTAGATCCATCATTTCATGATATATGGTGGAAATTCTTGCATCATCCTCACCAGTAGGGATATCTGAGATGCATTTCTCAAAACCCAAATTGGATCCACCGTCGATCCCCTCTATCAACTTCTCAGAAGGCATAGCATTGGTAGGACCTATGAAGTAAATTTCAGCATTATGACCTTTATTGGATCATCTGAGATTCCTATCATCCCCTTCTAGGGTGACAATGTGACCAACGTTGATTGATGCAAGATCCTCTGGTGTAGGCAATGGATCTAAAATATCATGAAGAGAGGAAAGTCAGAAATAGTACATGACACCTAATAGAGTGTGTCTAACATTAACATGACCCTCTCCCCTCTCTATAGAAATGGTGGTATACATGACTACATCTCTTGATGCTTCATCCTTCAAAATGACGGATTCATTGACATGAATCTATGACTTATCTAGGGAATCCTCCTTGATCCTTGAAGGACCACTGTCAGATCCCTCAAGGGAGAAAAGTGGCATAGATTCTGCAAAAGGAAAGCATTTTCAAAATGGTATGTCAAGCATTTCAGGATATAAAATGATGGAACAAATACTTACTACAAAGAACGCACCAGGCTAACTTTAATTCCCTTCTTCACTTACTCTCTTGAGATGGATATGGGAATATCTATGTCCTATTAGAAACAGATACTTGATAGGAACATCAAGTAGTTCCCATTACCATTTCCCCCATCATGGTCCACTAGCCCAGATATAGTTCAGGGGAACCAAGTTCCACATCCACTGCCCTCAATGTGGGTTCCCATAGGTCCATACTTCAGCGACTATAGTGCCTCTTCAATCAGTTCTTCTTATTCTTCCACTCTTTAGAGATTCAAAATAAATCCCCTCAATATTAATAACAGTGGATGAAAGGGTAGAAAAGAAAATGGAGAAAAGATAAATACATCATCATGGTCAAAGTATACATATCATTCCTCATCATGATGAATATTTTCCCCCTCAATAATTACTCAATCCATCATGTGAGACACTCACTTTGTGACCGAGTTCTAATCATCAATTACATATATCGAAGCCTACAGCTCTTAAAGATACATTTTCACCTCAGAGAAATCAATTTGAGGTTGGAGATTAGAGGGTTATCTAATATCGCCTTGCTCTGGTGTTTTCATTCCTGCTTGTAGAAACATCCATACATCTCTAGCATCGTGAGTTATGCTCTCCCAGTAGAGGATCGATAAGGGTCGTAGATAATTTATCTCTGATGTGGCTGGATGTAAAGAAGGTTTGATGCCTTTAGACTTGGAAGCCTATTCATGACTCTTTTCTTCCATGGGAGAATGGGTGAGTCTCTTACCAACAGTGATGATTAGAATGCCTTGGTGTATGAGGTGTGGTATTCTCAACCCTAGGTGCTCTTTGTCTGAGAATTCTTTGAAGGCTCTAAAGCTTCGTCATCATTATATTCAGCTTAAGACTTTTTACCATGTATACCATGACTAGAATTCATCATGGTCTTGACCCAATAAATGACTTTCTTCAATACCTCATAAGGTTATGAAGAGATCCTATCCTTGGAATACCCGACCTTCAACTTGATTGATGCATCTGAGGGAGGCATCATGATCGACATTTTGGATACCTATATGTCCATCAGGATCCATAACTATCGAGCTACTATTGTATGTTTCTCAAGCCTAACATGCATAGAGGGAATATGATTTTTTGTTGAAGACATTTAAACTAGAGATAAAATCGATATAGATCATAATCCTCACAGATGATCTCGATGACAATGTGAGCTACTAGTACGCTATCTTTAAATTTTATCATGTATGACCTCAGCTCATAATTATTTTCATTATTGTCATCGATGAACACCCCTATCAGTGGATTACCAAATGGGAAGAAGATTAATTATCCCAACATGTTTAACATCCTCAGTATTTCTTCATACATCAGGTTCAGAGGATGGATTCTAGAGACAGCCTGAACAAATGGGCAGAATTGGCTATCGAAACTTTTTACAGGGCTCAGCACCACATATGAATTGAAGTGTGCTACAATACACCCCTAAAACATTTGAACATCCCCTAAATTCTAAATGGATACTTCTCATTGTATGTATGCATCAAGCACTGATAAAACCTCTCCAAGACAAGTGAATTCAACCCTATGTACTTCCCCTCTACTAGTTTAGATGATGTAAAAAAAGTCCCTAGCCTCACACCACCATTGGAATCATAGACCAGAAGCAGATAAATGCTTAGCCACATGGTGAGAAATCTAGTCAGGTGAGTCTTCACATCAACCTTGGGATTTACCTTATAACCCCAATTGGTATATTGGACCTTCTCTAGTGTGGTCCATAATGTACTAAGAGCACCCTGATTCTCTATGGTGGGACATATGTTAGGGCACCTGTAAGTTGGACATTCCCCTACTAGAATGAGAAAAGACTCCATACATGTTCCAGGATGGATTTCACCTTTGAGGTGAGGATTTTTAATCTAAAAAATTTTCACCACCTTAAAAAGATTGTGGGATGAAGGTTGTTTCCATTCAGCATCATCCCATGTCATCTTTAATGGGATGAACTCATCATACATTTCCTTAAGAATTGGGGCCCAAAAAAAATTTAAATGTCCAATAGGCTAATTTCAACTTCACCATGCATCAAGTTGTAGGAATTCATCTGCGAAGCAGTTCAGGGATGACATATGAGTTCTTGTATACATAGGTTTTCTCTTCCCAAATAGCCTCATAGATTTGGATATCTTGTAGCTCCTTTTTTATTTTTTCACAATTTTGGTCCACCCAATATTCCCATAACCACTCAGGCCTAACTCCCCCTCCTGAAAAAAAATAGTCTCCCTTACAACCTTGCGGTTGATCTTTCATTTAAGTGTGTAAGGTTGATAGATAACTATGAGGCTTTGATTCTTGGATATGAAGATTCATATCTAGAGTGAAACTACTATGATTCATGATACATCCAATGGGAACTATTACTTGTATAATAAAAACACCCTTATAAGAAATTTTGGAAGAAGGATAGTTGGCGTGCTTTACAAACTAGGACTCCAGGAAGTAACTATGATCCCTAGGGATAAATGTGTCCATAAAAATTATATGATCATAAAATGGAAGGTAATTGCTTTGTGGGTACTCATGTTGATATGGTATCAAAAACTTCACCAGATCCGACAAAGCAGGCTCAACCATGTCATAGTAACTTGGCCTAACAACTTTGATCATATCAGAAGCTTGTTCAGTAGGAGTCATCAAAGAATCCATTGAAAACCTACAAGAAGGCACTAAGATCTACCATTAAGTTAAAATATTTACTTAGAAATTTTAAAATTTGAACTTGGAATAATCTTAAATTTTGTAAAAGGAAATAACTCATGCATTCCCTTCGACCAGGTCCCATGTGCAGGCCCTTCAACAAGGTACCATACACAGGCCCCCCGATTAGGTCCTTTACAAAGGATCCTCAATGAGGTTTTCCCCATGTAGTACATTCTCTCAAGTGTTAATACCATAGGATATTCATTAGGATAACTTCATGAAAATGGGAGTATAGAAGATCTAAGTGGATGACCTGCGTGGTGAGAGAAAAAAATCAGCAACCTAGGTTGTGGAAAATAGAAAAGGATCTAAAGATATTTATAGAACCTGTTGGCCTATGCACCAGACATGTGTTGTTAATCTAGGTCATGGACCTATTCCCTATACATGCACATCAGACCTACACCATTTACCTACATTGATTACCTATGTGGTTGACCAACACTCCCTTTATAATCTTTCCCCATTTCTACCTCAGGACTAGACCCTCTTCTTTCGATCAGATCCAATCATAAGGGGGGATTTTATTGACACTCCTTTTTTCAAGTGGGATGAAAAGATAATGAAAATAACCTTAATAATGTTAAAGTGGTGAAGATATTGAAGAATAATCTAAGGGGATTTCCTAAACTAGCATGTGCACACCCCTGCGCACAGAAGGTCCGTGCAACCCCCCCCCCCCCTACGTGACACTAAAAGGCAGGCCACCCCTATATGGGATACCTGCACTGAGTACCTTCACTCGGTACATTCATGGGAAATATCATTTGACTAGGGTCCCATATTTTCCTATAAATAGGACCCTTGGGCTCCTCATTTTTACAACTATGAAATTGGAAGAATCCCCCAAGATCTAGTCATGCATCCCCTTCACCCAAGTCTACAAAAATTCATCAGGTAGCTCTCCAAAACCCGAGAGAGTAGATAATTAAGGAGGATAATGGATACAAAAGTCCCTTAGAGGTTTGAAACACAAATTCACTGGCATGAGGACCATTTCTCCCCTAAGTGAAGAACCACCTACATGAGACCCCTTCCCAAATCAGGGACCTACACAAGCCTCATTCAGGGACACCTGAGGAGACCTGTGGTGCCTAGGCTAAAGTCTCACCCAAGTATTGTTTCCCATGTGTTCCATTTCCCAAGGAATATCCAGATCATAAAGGCCTATACCCCCTACGTGAATCACTTATAGTTCATCACAACCCCTGGGCGATGTACCTCTACCATCTAATATAGAACCTATGCGAGCACCTCTTTGAGTCCTCTTTCAAGCCACTAATGGTGTAAATCTTGTTCCTTTGGATCCCTCATTCAAAAGGGACCAAATTTAAACCTCCACTAAAACCTCTAGACTTGCAGAACTATAGAAAGAGGCACATCAGGATGTATCTAATTTGGTTGTGCATTCCTACGATCATAGGTTTCTCACGCTTGTCCTACCTAGCGGTCAAGATTATTTGAGTGCATGTGAGTGTGCATTACCATGGTAATGAGGACCCTGACCCTGTGGATGGTGTTACGGAGTTTTCGGTCATTAGAATAAGGGTGATGAATCTTTACTCCCCTTTTCATTTCTAAGACTCATATCCTCCAGTTCTGAGAAGGGAGGGTAAGGATCACACTTGCCTTTCCCTTCGATTGGGAATGAGATCCTCCTCTCATACTAAAGAACCAATTTTTGGGAATCTATCCTAGAGTAAACACCTAACCCTTATTTTAGGACCTCTATTGCTTCTTTCCTTCCTCTATCTATCCCAATTACCAAAATAGGAGGGGATATGGGCATTTTAAAATCCCTTTCTCTATCCCTTTGGTTCCATGGTATGATGATGGGAGAGATGTGTTGTAGCCCTTGCCTCTTCCACCAATGGAAGAGGGATCATGATGGTTTGTTGGATCTTATACTTACTCTTGTTTCTTATGTTCAGGCATGAATCATCGTGAATCATGTGGGATTCTAGGATAGCCATGATCATAACATCCACATAATCATATGCATGTTTTGGCAGAGAGTCTTCTTTCAGATATTTCTCTATCATTACTTCAGAGAACCTCCATAGGTGTGGGTCCTCAAGGCCATATATCCAACCTTAGGGAAAGGTAGATTGTGTGGTTTCCCAGATATACCACTTACTCTTGTTTCTCACATAGATCATGACTCATGTGGGCTTAGAGGTTGGTGGTAATCATGAAATCCACATGATCTCATACCTAAAGGTATCCATAGTGTGTAATCCCTGAGTAATTGAACTATGAGAAGTCTAATTCCTACTATAATCAAGATATCTAGTATTTATGCCTAAGGCCCAAGATCAATGGGAATCCTCCTTAGGAATAAGCCCCAAAATCCAAATGAACCTAAGGACATCCTCCTCAAGAGTAATACCCAATCACCACCTCTATTCACCAAGGTCTCCTTTTCAAGAATAAGCCTCAAAATCCACCCATGGGCCTCCTCATTAGGTGAAATCCCTAAAAAAGACTCCAAAACCCCAAAAGATGAGACATCCCTCATGGCCTCTTTCATAGGGAATACTTTCTAGGAATAAGCCCCATTATTTATCTTCTAAAAGGTATATACTCCCTTGAGATACAAAACTTCAAAGGGACTCCATAGTAGAGGGTCCTCATAACCGATCTATGTTGGATTTGATTCCCATCCAAATGGGATATGTAGAAAGCATCCATGAGGTCCAAACCCAACACCCTAAATTAACCCTATTCTATTGGGGACGCATCCTCAGTAAGGGCCTTATTCAACTTGGGAATCTATATCCCTCCCAGGTTTCTTGGGCTCCTTCAGCATAATTCCCGCACTAAACTTTGAATAGGAACCTTTCACCTAGATATCTTCACCGCGTGACATTAAACTGCATGGTTCGATCCTTATCACATGAACTTAAAAGGTATGATGTGTCCCATTAAGTGGAACCAAACTATGTGGGTTCTAATTCCTTTCACAAGGATACATAGGAAGTCCCTTTTATGGGTCTGATCCTGACATCAAAATAACTCTTGTCTCCCTGGATGATGATACACTCCAAATCACCCCATTGTGTGGATGAAATCCATCATCATCATAATAATGAATAAAAAATCTATAATCAGTACATAAGAGGATACCATTGATGGAGAACCTCATATACATATAGATATCTCCATTAATGAAGAACCTTGAATACATACAGATGAATCTAAATTCCATACATGCTAATAATTGATTATTAATTAAAGGGAGACTCACATCATCCTTGGGAATTAATGAATTATTCATGAACATATCTGTTGGTCGGAGTGGTTTACTCAAGAGGGGGGTGAATTGAGTACCAATTAAAATTTCTGTATTTAAAAACACTGTCTTAAAGACCCCCAAATAAAATAATAAATTAAACTGTAGTGAATTTATATTAAAGTAGAGGTTCTGTCAGATTCTCAAGGGATTGATTAATTCCCAGTTAATCAACACAGGAGTGTGTGATTATCTTTTGAAACTAACTTACTAATCTACACTTAACATAAACACTTGCTAATTTAATTATCAAAGTAACTTTAAAAACAGTATTGGTTTTAAAGTGATTAGCAGCGGAATAAAACTTTGAAAGAGATGGAACAACAATGTAACCAAGAGGTTCAGTCTCAAGCCGAGACTTAGTCCTCTCAAAAGTTTATATAAAAATGATCCACACCCTGGATCGGGGTTCAACAGTTTACAACTGTCCAGGTCCAAGACCTCTACCATTGTTCTTCGTGGGAAACAGTACAACAGCAACCAGTTGTCCAGGTCACACACGACCTCTACAACTGTTATTCGTGGGAAAAAAAGAATGAAAGAGTTTGGTAAGGATTTACAAATCCTCCAGTTTAAGTACAGGAGACAGTGTATGTGTTAGATACAGCAGATAACACACACTGCTCGAAAAGTATAATAATAAATCACAGAACAAGAGATGTAGAGTTTAGAGATGGTTCTGGTGATTTTAGTGTAGTTCTGGACTCCTTTGGATTCGACCAGAAGTGAGTCTGAGTCCTCTTCTCGTTTCTGTTTGAGAAACAGAGTGTCGTATGATCCAGGTTCACAAACAGTAAAAATGTAGTAGTTGAAGTTCTTCAGTGTTCTTCTTATATGCACAGAACACTTCTCGAGTATGCTTGATTGTCTATGAGCTTCTCTGTGTTCTTGATGGAACTAGTTTTTCTCTTCTTGTGTTTCTGGTATATATCATCCACCATGCACTTCTCTAGTTCGCTTCTGCTTTGGGCAGCATAGTCTTCTCGTATTTATCTCCCAACAGGGGATAGAAAAGATTTCCTTTCTGCAGGTACGAGGTACGGGTTCCTGACATCCGACAACCTTTATCAGATATTTGACAAATCATTAAAATGTACATTATATGACCGTTAGATAGATTAAATATAGGAAATAAAGAAATTCAAACAGTGAGTCGAGTGATCGGTAGGTAATCAGCATCGGTAGCTTGGACATCAGTAGCTTGAACATCGGTAGCTCAATTTCATTAGTTGCTTTGACTCTATCGGTGGCTCTATGCGTCGGTTGGTACATGCTTGTATCGGTGAATTTGTTTATCGGTAGCTCCATGCGTCGGTAGCTCCATGCATCGGTAGCTCCATGCGTCGGTAGCTCCATGCATCGGTAGCTCCATGCGTCGGTAGCTCCATGCATCGGTATCGGTAGCTGTGAGTCTGTTAGTAGCTTCGTTCATCGGTAGCTATTTATACTTACACCGGTAGCTCTATGTTTGTATCGGTAGCTGTCTGTAAGTCAGTAGCTTACATTTATAAGTACATCGGTAGCTCTGTGTTAAGTATATCGGTGACTCTGTCTGTCGGTAGACTAAGTCTATCGGTAGACTAGGTACCGGTAGCTCTTTATCAGTAGCTATAGGCAGATTACTTATCTGTTTTATGCAGAACACATCCGATTGGGTTAGAATCAATTTATAACTTGTATGAACATGGATAAAAGAGGATTAACATATTCCAAAGACTATTTTAAAAATTATTATTGGTTTGATCACAGATTTGAAAGAATTAAAGTATATATCAATGATACTTAAGAATATCATAGAGAATGAAAACATAATTGGGATTTTCAACACATATGAATACATGATTGAGATTATCAAAACAGGTGAGGTCAACAATCTCCCCCTTTTTGATAATCACAATTTATGATATGGGCATTTAACATAGTGAAAATATAATAGTAAAGAGTATAATATTGAATTCAATTTTCTCAGAGAAAACAGCATCAGAGATAATAGAAATAGTATGATGTAGACATAAGTTATCAGAGGTAACAATCATAAGGTACTGAAGGTAAAAAGAAACATAATAATATCAGAGATAAAATTGAAAAGAAGGTTATTTTTCTCCATTGAAAATATTTCTCATTCTCTCATTTTGTTCACCCCCGCTTATTGTTCTCCCCCTTATTATTCTCCCCCTTTGTGATAATCAAAAAGTGGGAAAGCATATATAGGAGACAAAGAAAACATGAGAAGTAAAAGGAGTTCTTCTGTATTAGAGTAGTCAAAAAGTACAGAAACAGAATACAAATGAATTCCTATCAAAAATCTTGGCCACTGGATCAATCCTCATCTTCCAGGTGAGATTTCCCTTTGGGATCAGAAGAAGGCTCGGGTGGTGAGGATGCAGGTGAAGGTTTTGGAATGCCAGAAAAGATCAAAGGAGGCTGGGCCACTGACACAGAGTCAGGCCTGTAGGTTAAAGATCTTTGGGTGATCATGGTGTGAAGCTTCGAATAGCTTGAGCAGGAGTCAGCTGGACTGTGGAAGCAGCTGAGGCAGAAGCAGGCAAAGCAGGAGGTATGATGACTGGTCTGGCATCAACATGCAAGAAGGGCAGCAGCAGATTTCTAAAATCCATAATAATTCCTCCTCCTCTTTCCATAGCAGAGATGAAATCATCTTTGTTCTCCATGAATTTCTCTAAGTCAGGATTCAGTTCTCTTAGCTTTCTCACTTGTTCTCTGAAAGCTTGAGTGACTGGAGGTAGCTTCATGTTTTCCAACATCAGCTTGAAGTGGTGTTCGAGTTGATGCTTGGTGAAAATTTTGGTGAAGTAGTAGTCCACTTTGCTCTTTATGGATTCCTGAGAGGAAGAGGCTTCTCTCATATAATCTTGAACAATCTTCATTATTTCTCTGGCAGAATCTCTTGTAGAAAGCACCACTCGGCTCAACTCTGATGAGTCCACAGAGCCACTGGTTGAAATAGAACCAATCTCCTCCTTCAACATTGCTCGAACTGGATTCAGGTCAACTAATAGTTTGGATGTGAGAGGGCCAAGAGAGAAGGAAACAGTTTCTTTGAAACTCTTAGACAAACCACTGATTAGGATTTGAACTTGAGAGTCTTGTAATTGAACATGATCCTTCACTGAGGTTTTGAAACTTTCAAACACCGAGACAAACTGGCTAACTACACTCTTCACATAAGCTAGGTCCTTGTCATCTTGAGACTTGGAGCTCATATAAGAGTCCAAAGCAACAACTGTTGTCTTGAGAGCTTCAAGATCTGCTTCGATCCTAGAAGACTGAGTCTGGAACTCTTTCACTTCTTCCATAAGCTCAGACATAAAAGAAGATAAATTACAAGCCAGAGATAGCTCGAAGGATCTCTCCAACATTTTCATTTCTTCATTAAAGCTTTGCTTTATCTCAGCAACTGATGCACTGAATGATTCTTTCAGCTCATTCTTCATGGATTCAAGATCAGATTTAGAGACAAAATCATTTGAGACAACTGCAGCAGATCCTCTTGCTGAGGCTAAACTAACTACAGAATCAGTCATTATTGAATTAATTGAGGATGCAAGGGAGGTTTCCATTAACTTCACTTCTTCAACAAAACTGGATTTGAGGTCCTCTTTCAGCTTATTCAGATCATGAAATCTGACCACATCATCTGGAAACAACTCAGAAGCAAGATCATAATTGGTCTTCGGTCTATTCACAGACATCTCATTATCAGAATCCGGATAATCCAATCCATAGACTATAAACCCTGGGTCTTCTACCCAGTCTCCAAGCTCAACAGCTACTGTAACATTTCCAAGAACAGATTGATGTTCCCCCTCAATGGGTGCATTCCCATGTATCACAACAGCATTCGGTGCTGGATTCTCTTCATCAGAATCTTCTACTACAAGTTCCACCGGTGCAGCATCTAGAAAATCTTCTGATACAGGTACAGCTTCTTCTGTATCTCTTTCTACTTCAGCAGTCGGCATAGCTGAGCTTCCAATCAAAGGACTCATACTTAAACTACCAGAAGCAGGCGATTCAGATACATTATCCTTTTCCTCTTCTTCTTGGTGAGGTACAGACTGGTCTTCCTCATAAGTAGACAAAATTTCCTCTACCTTTCCTTTCCTAGAATAAACCAATTCTGCAACAGGACTTGGGGGCAAGTCTGGATCTCCTCCAACATCCATGGGAGTTTCTTCTTCTTCTTCTTCTATTTCATCACTATAAACAGGTTCCTCTTCATCAGGTCCCAGACTCGGATCTCTCTCATCCTTTGGTCTTGAGGGATGATCCACAGGATTAAACCTATCATATATCTTCTGATAATCACTGACCCATTCTCCCTTCCATGGGTTCCAGTTAATTTTCATGTACTTACAAACAGTCGAGGTGATGCAGAAATTATTCTTGACTACAACTTTCTCATCCTGAGACTCAGCTATTCCTTTCACTTTTATCATTACTGAAATCAGCTTGGCAAAGAATAAAGCATTAGTCTTTGACTTTGGTCTAATCATGTCTTCCATTTGAAGCATTAACAATCTGTACAGATTGATTTTTACACCATGTCTTAGCAAATGAAGAAGATAGATATCTTGATATCTCAGATTTGCAAAATCTCCTCGCCTCGGTATCAACACATGTTGAACAAACTTGAAGAGCAGTCGATTTTCTCCATCCATTTCAGCAGCAACCACTTGCCTTTGATTCCCATTACCAGTCAGCTCTTTTAAGGCGGTTTCATAATCAAAGATGTCACTGCTAGGTGGCATTGCTCTTGATACATACCCAGAGACACCTTCATGTGGTACTTTCAAACACTCAGCCCACTCTACTGAAGAAAAAGACATCTCTTTTCCATTTAAACAAGAGCTTACCCGATTCTCATTTTCATACTTCTCGAAGGTTACAAACTTGTAGAACTGTTTTACCAACTTCGGGTAGTATGGGCCATTGTTATTTGAGAAACAATCCACCCATTTTTGGTCCTCCAGAATCTCGAGTACTAACGATTTGCTAGGCAGTAGCCATTCCACGCACAGTTCCTTCTCGATTACTATGTCTCTATTCTGCAAGTGAGGATTCACTGGTCGCCTTCCCGATCTAGTTATGACTTCACTAACACTGGCTTTATGTTGTGTCTTCTGCTTCTTAGCGTTTGGTTCTACACTTTCATCTCTGATGATAGGTAGCTTAGTTTTTTTCCATCGGGGGTTTAGGGTTCTTGGCCGATTTGGGAGCTAAGGTTCGAAGGTGAGAGATTTTGAGCTCGGTGAGGTAAGAAGTGGCTTAGACTTAGTTTTATCATTTAGGAATTCCAAATAAACGACTAAAATAGAGTAATAAAATAAAATAAAACGATTCGTATTCTTGGCGGCAAACAGAAGTTTTAAAACCTTGCATCGGTGTGAGTTAATCATCGGTGAAAAAACAAATCGGTGAGAGTTGTACATCGGTGAGAATTGTACATCGGTGAGAATTATCACATCGGTGAGGATTTTCCACATCGGTGAGAATTTCACGTCGGTGAGAATTTTACATCGGTGAGAATTTTCACATCGGTGAGCATTTCACATCGGTGAGAATTTTCACATCAGTGAGGATTTTCACATCGGTGAGAATTTTCACATCAGTGAGGATTTTCACACCGGTTGTGATTAAACATTCCCAATTCGTGTCTTATGTAACTTAGCCTATCCGAACTTAAAGGTTTAGTGAAAACATCAGCCAATTGGTGTTCAGTGCCAATAAATTCAAGAGAAATATCACCTTTTTGATAGTGATCTCTTAGGAAATGGTGTCTTACATCTATGTGTTTGGTTCTAGAGTGAGATACAGGATTCTTAGAGATGTTTATTGCACTGGTGTTATCACACTTGATTGAAACATGTTTAAAAACATATCCATAGTCCAAAAGAGTGTGTTTCATCCACATAATTTGTGCACAGCAACTACCAGCAGCTATATATTCTGCTTCGGCAGTAGATAATGCAACTGAGTTCTGTTTCTTACTACACCAAGAAACTAAGGATTTTCCAAGAAAATGACATGTTCCTGATGTGCTTTTTCTATCTAACTTACAACCAGCAAAGTCAGCATCTGAATAACTCATTAACTCAAAGGATTGTCCTTTTGTGTAAAACAAACCTAAGTTAACCGTGTGTTTGAGATATTTAAAAATTCTTTTAACAGCAAGCAAATGAGATTCTTTTGGATTAGCTTGAAATATAGCACACATACACACACTAAACATAATATCAGGTCGACTAGCAGTAAGATAAAGTAAACTACCAATCATACCTCTGTAATTTGTTTGATCAACTGGTTTCCCAATTTCATCTGCGTCCAATTTACAGGTAGTACTCATAGGAGTTTCACTTTCCTTGATACTATCCAGACCAAAACGTTTTAAAATATCCTTTGTATATTTACTTTGATTCAAAATAATACCATCTTCATTTTGAAATACTTGAAATCCAAGAAAGTACTTAATCTCTCCCATTAAGCTCATTTCAAATTCATTTTGCATGCTTTTTGAAAAATCATTACATAAAGAGTGTTTAGAAGATCCAAAAATAATATCATCAACATATATTTGTACAACTAAAACATCTTTAGAAATTCTTTTAATGAAAAGATTTGGATCAGCAATCCCTTTAGTAAAACCTTTTGAAATAAGGAAATTGCTAATTCTATCATACCAAGCTCTTGGAGCTTGTTTTAAACCATACAAAGCTTTAGAAAGTTTAAAAACTTGATTTGGAAAATGGGGGTTAGTAAATCCAGGTGGTTGTTCTACAAAAACATCTTCAATTATAAAACCATTTAGAAATGCACTTTTCACATCCATTTGATATAACTTGAAATCCAGATGTGCAGCATATGCAAGTAAGATCCTAATGGCTTCTAGTCTAGCTACTGGTGCAAAAGTTTCCTCATAGTCTATACCTTCTTCTTGACTATATCCTTGTGCAACTAGTCTAGCTTTGTTTCTAACTATATTTCCAGATTCATCTACTTTATTTCTAAAAACCCATTTTGTGCCTATTGTCAAAGTGTCCTTAGGTCTGTCAACTAACTCCCAGACTTTGTTTCTTTCAAACTGATTTAATTCTTCCTGCATAGCCATTACCCAGAATTCATCATTGATAGCATCATTGATATTTTTGGGTTCTAGCTGTGAAAGAAAAGCTTGATGTTCAACCTGGTTTCTTAGAGAAGCTCTAGTTTGTGTTCCTCTATCAAGATTACCAACAACAGCTTCTAAAGGATGATTCTTTAGAATCCTCGTTGATCTGGTAAAGGTTGGACTAGAAATTTCAGGTTCATCTATAGGTTCGGGTTCAACAGAAGCAGATTCTGGAAAAAGTCCAGAACTGGATGCTTTTATAACAGGTTCTTTAGATTTATCATTAAGGTCCAGAATAGACAAATCTTCTTCAAGATTCTCAAGAGAGGTTTTAGACTCATGTGGATCAGTTTCATCAAACTTGATGTGAACAGATTCTTCCACACATTTGGTTTTCTTATTGAATACTCTATAGGCTTTACTTGAAATAGAGTAACCCAGAAAAATTCCTTCATCACTTTTGGAAGCAAACTTATCCAGATTATCTTTAGTATTCAGAATAAATACTTTGCAACCAAAAACTTTAAAGTAATTAACCTTAGGCTTTCTATTGTTCCACAATTCATAAGGGGTTTTCTTAAGAACAGGTCTGATTAAGACTCTATTAATGACATAACAAGCTGTATTTACAGCTTCAGCCCAAAAATAAATAGGCAGGTCATATTCATTGAGCATGGTTCTAGCAATTTCTTGAAGGGTTCGGTTTCTTCTTTCTACTACACCATTCTATTGGGGTGTTCTAGGGGCAGAAAAGTTATGAGTATAGCCATTGTGTGAGAAATAAGATTCAAAATCTTGATTTTCAAACTCACGACCATGATCACTCCTCAAAGTTTTAATCTTAAGTCCACTAAGGTTCTCTACAGATTTAGAGTATTTAACAAAAGAAGAACAAACTTCACTTTTGTGAGCTAGAAAATATACCCAATTATATCTAGAAAATTCATCTACAAGAACATAAACATAGTGCTTCCCATTTAAACTAGAAACTCTTGATGGTCCAAACAAATCCATGTGAACCAATTCAAGTGGTTGAGAAGTCGAAACTTATTTCTTTGATTTAAAAGAAACTTTGTGTTGTTTTCCCTTTTGACAGGGGTTACACACTCTATCATTTGGGAATTCTAATTTAGGTAGGTCTCTAACTAGGTTTTTTTTAGAGAGTTTTCTAAGTGAGTGAATGTTGCAATGTCCCAATCTTCTGTGCCATAGCCAAGATTCTTTATGAAAAGAATTCAAACAAGTAATATTCTGATTAGCTAAAGAATTCAGATTAACAGCATAAACATTTTCATTTCTTAAGGCAGAAAATACCAAAACATTCTTAGAATTAAAAACTTTGCAAGAATCATTTTCAAATTTAACATGAAAACCATCATCACATAACTGAGAAATACTTAATAAATTGTATTTAAGGCCATCAACAAATAAAACTTTAGAGATCAAAATTGAATCAGTGTTACCAATCTGGCCTAGGCCGATGATTTTTCCTCTTGAATTATCACCAAAGGTGACAAAGCCTCCATCAACTTTTATTAAACTCTTAAAACAAGAGAAGTCTCATGACATATGTCTTGAACATCCACTTTCCAAATACCAGGTCTCTTTACAGGAGCTCTTCAAGCAAGTTCCCTACAAAACAGATTTAGATGGGAGATGATTTTGGTACCCAGATTTTCTTGGGTCCAGACAGGTTAGCCAATAACACGTTAGGTACCCATATTTGTCTAATGGGTCTCATATAATTTGTAGAATTGAAATGCTTTGAAAGATAAACTTTATTAGATCCATAGCTATGTATATAATTGGTTGAAGCATATGAAGTTTCAGAATTACCTTCATTCTGTCCAGATTTAGAAATGAATCTAGTTTTGGCAATTTTCCTTTGTCCAGGTTGGTATCCTATACCAGTAGTGTATTTAGGTGCTATTTGCATTCCTAGCATCTGTGTTAGTGTATTTTTTCCATTGGTGAACTTCTCTAAGTCTTTCTTGAGTTGCTCATTAGATAGTTTCAGTTCAGTGTTTTTTTTAGCAGTTGAGCATTTTTCTCTTTTTCAATAGTGAGTTCGGTTTTAACTGTAGTGGTGAGAGCATGTTGTTTCTTTAATGACTTGTATTTATCCTTAAGTTCATTACATGTCTCTTCCAGCATATCACAGTACTCAAACAATTCATTTTTAGACATTGTTTCAGAATCAGAGTCAGATTCTGCATTATCTCCAGAGTAATAATTTAAAGCAGGAGTTTCAGCAGTTACCTGAGAAGTGTTTGTCATAAAGCACATGTTTGCCTTATTTTTGTGTTCAGTTTCAGAGCTTTCAGATTCAGTAGAGCTATCCTCAGAAGCACTCCAGGTAGCCTTCATGTCTTTCTTAAACTTATTGTCCTTATATTCATATTTCTTTTTATACTTCAGCTTTGGACAGTCGGCTTTAATGTGTCCTTTTCTCTTACACTCATAGCAGACAACATCATCTGATTTGTCATTCTTCTTCCAATCCTTTTTCCATTTGCCTTGGTGATCATACTTACCCTTATAATTTGTTTTTCTGAAGAACTTATTTTTCCTATAAAATTTCTTAAATCTTCTAGCAATGTGAGCCATCTCAGCATCACTGTCAGAATCACTTTCACTGTCTTCACAGCTTGAACTTTCAACTACAGCTTGAAGCTTTTCTTTGTCCTTATTCTTTGAAGTTGAAGATTTGAAAGCGACAGAATTTCTTGGAGGTTTATTTTCTTCCTATTTATTCACTTTAATCTCTTCTTCATACATCATCAGCTTGCCAATTAGTTCCTTGACAGGTAGAGAAGCAATGTCACATGATTCTCTAAATGAGACAGATGTGCCTCTCCATCTATCAGGTAGACATCTCAAAATTCTCATAATTTGTTCCTTCGATGAGACATCTTTTCCCAGCGATATCATTGTATTGACAATTTCATTGAACCTGAGATACATGTCAGAAATGGGTTCGTCAGGCTTCATTTTAAAATTATCATACTTGATAGTATAAGTGTTCAATCTCATTTATTTAACATTCGTTGTTCCTTCATGAGAAACAGCTAAGGTATCCCAAATTTCAAAAGCAGTTTTACAAGAAGAAATTCTATTAAACTCTTCATCTCCTAGAGCACAGTACAAGGCATTCATAGCTTTACAGTTGTTATTGTAAGCAGTCTTTATAGGTTCATCCCAAGTAGATCTAGCAGTAGTAGGAATTTTGTATTCTGATTCAATAGCAGTCCAAATATCAAAACCTATGCTTTCTAGATGAATTTTCATTTTCAATTTCCACTGAGCATAATTAGTTCCATTGAAGAAAGGTGGCCGGTTAGTAGCAGCACCCTCAAGTCTATTGTCCATGATGAGAAAATTTTAAAGAGATAAAAATTTAGATATAACAGAAATTTTAAGAACTTTAAAATACAACTAAAATCACAGTTCAAAAGCAGAGTACGGTTAGAAAGTATTTTCAATCCTCTGATACCAAGTGTTGGTCGGAGTGGTTTACTCAAGAGGGGGGTGAATTGAGTACCAATTAAAATTTCTGTATTTAAAAACACTGTCTTAAAGACCCCCAAATAAAATAATAAATTAAACTGTAGTGAATTTATATTAAAGTAGAGGTTCTGTCAAATTCTCAAGGGATTGATTAATTCCCAGTTAATCAACACAGGAGTGTGTGATTATCTTTTGAAACTAACTTACTAATATACACTTAACATAAACACTTTCTAATTTAATTATCAAGGTAACTTTAAAAACAGTATTGGTTTTAAAGTGATTAGCAGCGAAATAAAACTTTGAAAGAGATGGCACAACAATATAACCAAGAGGTTCAGTCTCAAGCCGAGACTTAGTCGTCTCAAAAGTTTATATAAAAATGATCCACACCCTGGATCGGGGTTCAACAGTTTACAACTGTTCAGGTCCAAGACCTCTACCACTGTTCTTCGTGGGAAACAGTACAACAGCAACCAGCTGTCCAGGTCACACACGACCTCTACCACTGTTATTCGTGGGAAAGAAAGAATGAAAGAGTTTGGTAAGGATTTACAAATCCTCCAGTTTAAGTACAGGAGACAGTGTATGTGTTAGATACAGCAGATAACACACACTGCTCGAAAAGTATAATAATAAATCACAGAACAAGAGATGTAGAGTTTAGAGATGGTTCTGGTGATTTCAGTGTAGCTCTGGACTCCTTTGGATTCGACCAGAAGTGAGTCTGAGTCCTCTTCTCGTTTCTATTTGAGAAACAGAGTGTCGTATGCTCCAGGTTCACAGACAGTAAAAATGTAGTAGTTGAAGTTCTTCAGTGTTCTTCTTATATGCACAGAACACTTCTCGAGTATGCTTGATTGTCTATGAGCTTCTCTGTGTTCTTGATGGAACTAGTTTTTCTCTTCTTGTGTTTCTGGTATATATCATCCACCACGCACTTCTCTAGTTCGCTTCTGCTTTGGGCAGCGTAGTCTTCTCATATTTATCTCCCAACAGGGGACAGAAAAGATTTCCTTTCTGCAGGTACGAGGTACGGGTTCCTGACATCCGACAACCTTTATCAGATATTTTACAAATCATTAAAATTTACATGATATGACCGTTAGATAGATTAAATATAGGAAATAAAGAAATTCAAACAGTGAGTCGAGTGATCGGTAGGTAATCAGCATCGGTAGCTTGGACATCGGTAGCTTGAACATCGGTAGCTCAATTTCATTAGTTGCTTTGACTCTATCGGTGGCTCTATGCGTCGGTTGGTACATGCTTGTATCGGTGACTTTGTTTATCGGTAGCTCCATGCGTCGGTAGCTCCATGCGTCGGTAGCTCCATGCGTCGGTAGCTCCATGCATCGGTAGCTCCATGCGTCGGTAGCTCCATGCATCGGTATCGGTAGCTGTGAGTCTGTCAGTAGCTTCGTCCATCGGTAGCTATTTATACTTACACTGGTAGCTCTATGTTTGTATCGGTAGCTGTCTGTAAGTCAGTAGCTTACATTTATAAGTACATCGGTAGCTCTGTGTTAAGTATATCGGTGACTCTGTCTGTCGGTAGACTAAGTCTATCGGTAGACTAGGTACCGGTAGCTCTTTATCAGTAGCTATAGGCAGATTACTTATCTGTTTTATGCAGAACACATCCGATTGGGTTAGAATCAATTTATAACTTGTATGAACATGGATAAAAGAGGATTAACATATTCCAAAGACTATTTTAAAATTTATTATTGGTTTGATCACAGATTTGAAAGAATTAAAGTATAGATCAATGATACTTAAGAATATCATAGAGAATGAAAACATAATTGGGATTTTCAACACATATGAATACATGATTGAGATTATCAAAATAGGTGAGGTCAACAATATCTTAAATATATAAGATATTTCTAGAGTGGGAAATAATTCTCCCCAAAAGGGTGTTATGATACTGACCTCTCATCCTATCAACCAATGTGAGTTCTTAAGTATCATTGGAAAAACTCCCCAACGAGTGACTGCCTTTGGAAAGAAGGTCCCTCGTGGATATAGAATCGTTGGGTATTTCTGGTTCCATGAATGAAACCCATTGTAAAACATTCAGAAATAGTGAACCTAATTTGAATGATTGCACACAATTCAACCCTCTACAATCAACTGTCGGGCATTGCATTTTCCGTCGGAAATGAGGAAGAAAATAAATTATGGAATCGAAGACTTGGAAATATGTGCATAAAAAATTTAACACATAAATGAAGTGTTCATAGTGTCCTCAATATGATAATAAACTGGTATTGGTGTTGCTTCATATTCCATAAATATAAATTAGAAAATTATAAACACAAAAAGGTTGAGATACATACATCTCAACCCTTGGAGGTTATTCATTATGACATATGTGGTCCCATGATAAAGAAATCAACAAATGGATATAATTATTTTATTTTATTTATTGATTATTTCACTCATACTACATGTGTTATGTTTTTAAAAACATAAATCAAAGGATCTCAATATGTTCAAAAGTTTTAGGAGAAGTGCTAAAAATGAATGTGGTTACTCTATAAAAAAAATATTTGAATGAATAATGGTGTTGAATACAAAAATGTAAAGTTTTAAGGTTATCATAAGATGTATGGTATTCATAGTGAACTTAGTGTTCTATACACACCACAAAAAAATGGTGTGGATAAAAGAAAGAATATAATCTTGGTTGAGATGGCTCGATATATGTTGATTGAACATGATACTTACTGATTATTTGAGATACAAGAAAACTATGCAGCAGTCCACATTAAAAATAACTGCTTCTATAGAACAAATTTCTACATGTCTCCATATAAGATGTATTATAAAAAGACCCCAATTTTGAAGTACTTAGGATATTTGGAAGCCCCTTCATTATCAAAATCAAAGGTCAAAATCTTAGGTAGTTTGACCAAAGAGGTTTTGATGGTATTTTCCTTGGATACTCTTCAAATGGTAGTGGATATAGATGCTATAGCAAGTAAACTATAAGGCTTATTGATTCTATTGATGTCAAAGTGCTGAAACATTCTGATATTAAGGTTTCACAATCTGCTACATATATAAGAGGAAGTGAAGTTGAAGTTTTTTATATTAAACATGAAATTTCTGAAAAAAAATTATCTCATTGGAGATCAAGGACAATAGGTTCAAACTATAAAAACATTGATAATGGAACATACCTCTTTGTTTGCATAGGTTGATCCAAGAGATGTTAAAGAAGCATTGGAGCATCAAGGGTAGATTGATTCCATGATTGAGGAATTGGATTCGATTGAGAAAAATGATACGTGAATTCTAATACCCAAACCTGAATATAAAAATGTGATTGGAACTAAGTGGGTTTTTTGGAATAAGTTGAATTAAAGTGTAGAAGTGGTAAGAAATAAGTAAATACCAGTTTTTTTATGGATTCTAACCAGTTGAAGGCATTTATTTTGATAATATTTTTTCCCTAGTTGCAAGCCTTGAAACCATCAGAATCATTCTTTCTATTTTTTTAAAATAGAGATATAAAATATTCCAAATGGATGTCAGGTCTGATTTTCTTAATGGAGAGCTGGAAGAATAAGTCTATATTGAGAATCCAAGTGGTTTCTTACTAAGAAGAGAATGGAAATATGTGTGTAAAATGAATAATTATTTATATGGGATGAATCAAGTCCCAAGATCTTAGTATTCAAAGTTATATTCATGTTTAAATAATTTTAACTTCAAGAAGGGAGGAGTGGACAAAAATATCTACATAAAACAAAATTAAGAGTTTTCGCTCATTATGATTATTTATGTTGATGATATCATATTTATTGGGAACAATGAAGAAGTTTGTGAAATTTTTTCCAAAGAGATGAATATACTTTTTAAAATTTCTATGCTAGGAGAAATGAGGATAATTTTTGGCTTGAAAACCTCTTAAGAGAGGGATCATATTTTTCTATCATAAGAAAAATATTCCTGGTAATTACTTAAAATATTTCCCATATAAGATTCAAAACTTTCTTTCATACCTGGCTCAATGGGAAAAAATATGTTCAGAGATGAATTTGGAAAGGATTTTGATCATAAATAATTTAGAAAATTTATTGTAAGTATTATGTACTTAACAACATCTAATTATACCTGGTTTATGTTGTTACCCTATGTTTCATATTTCAAATTACACAAAAAATGTCACGTTTTTTTGCTGGAAAAAGACTTCTCAGATACATTAAGGGAACTAAAAACTATGGGATAAAGTATTAAAATAAAGGAAATTTGAATCTATTTTTTTATATAGATGCAGATTGGGCAGGTTGTTTCGATGATAGGAGATTCACATCTGGTGGTGTCTTCTTTTTGGGATAAATATGTGTGAGTTTGCATATAAAGAAGAAGTGTGTAGTAACTCTCAACATTGAATAATCTAAGTATATTTCTACAACTAAAGATACCACACAATTGATGTGGATAAAGACATAGTTGGAAGATTTTTGGATTGATGTGAAGTTACCCCTTCTCTTAGGTTGTGATAATCAAAGTGTTATCAATCTCAAAAAGAATCTAGTGCAACATTCAAGATAAAATCACCTTGGTATTAAATATCACTCCCTCAAAGGGATTGTGGAAATAAATGAAATCAATTTGGATTTTATACCTATAGTGGAGAAGGTGGACGATATTTTCCCCAAACCACAATTGAATGAGACATTTGAGAAATTGAGGTTAATAATGGGTGTTCAACCTCACCCTCTTTGAGGATAAGGTGTGTGATTTCCTTCCCTAATCTCTTATTGTCTTTTGATGTTGTTGTCAAAGGGGGAGAAATGTGACAACATAAATACATTCATTAATGCGTGTTTTACCAATTTAGGATTAGTGTATATTTAGAGGGAGTTTTTAAAATGTGTAAGTAGTAATTTCATCATGTGTGCACAGTTTTAATAGTATTTTGAAGTGGGTGTAGGAACTCTTTCTTTACCAGTTAAAGTCAGTATTGGTTTTGAAGATGTGATGATGAAAGAAGTTTGAAATGATTGTTGATCACTAGTTTATAGATAGCATATATTTTATGTTCAATGGTTCTTGATTCATATAACAATATTTCTCATATAGGATTATAATTGTTGGATAGTTATCCATTTATTGAGTTTCAGAGATTCATTGATTTATGTTCCTTGGTTGGAAACCAAATCCAAAGGGGGGATTGTTGAGACCAAGAGGTTTCAAATTTTGTTATGATTGGTGAAGAAACTGGTGAATAGGAATTGGAATTGTTTATAGTGTTTCATTTTGTTCTCAGTGCATAAATCAGTAACTTTTGAAAGGAAGAGATCACTGACCTTCCATGAGATGAAAGTATTTGACCGTGAGTAATAATTAGCCTTCGTGGGTATTATTGATCAACAACATGAAGGACTATGATTCTATGGACTATTATTCTGGGAGGCAATCTTTCATGTGATGTTCTTCCATTAAAATAATCATGGACCTTCTACGAGTTTTTGTACTTCCATGAGTTTTAGTGCTTCTATGTGAACAACATGGATCTTTCGTGGAAAAAAGGAAATCAACCTGTGATTCTATGAGGTTCGGTGCTTTCATGAGTTTTAGTGCTTCCCTGAGGAGCACATATCTTTAATGAGGAGAATGGATCTTCTATGAGGAACACAGATCTTTCATGAGAATATACCTTATGTGAGTGAATAAAGAGATATCATGAGTCACATGGTTTGAAGAGCTATCGACAGTGTCACGCAAAAGGCGTCTTGAAGATCGACTGAATAACAGAGGTAGATAAATATAATGATGGAAAGTAATGTGATCTGATGAAGTTTAAATATCATGATAATGACTATCATAATTCTTGAAAAGACGCTTTTGGATGAAGATAAAAGGTAAAAAAAATAGAGATCCAGTGAAACTATTCAAGTGCACTAAAGAAAAGATGAAGATAAAGATTTGATGTGCATATTAGTTTTCATAAGAAAAAAAAGAAATATTGGTCTAGTTGGCTAGGAATTTCACCTCCATGAAGAGGTGTTCATTACAGTTTGAATGGAAAATGAAAGAAGCTGTCATGGAAGGCCTTACGACACAAATGAAGGATGACATGTCAGATTTCATGCATGCATTTTTATAGGTTTTCTACAAATGGTGAATTGTGAAATTATCAAGGAAAGAATGAGGTATAGTTTTGATGGTATTTATGAAGAAGAATGACAAGATTGAAGTTGGAACGATCTTTTCACTATACAATGCATGTATTGATTCATATGTGAGGATTTCATATGGAAGAAATGTAGGATTAAAGTAGAATGAAGGGGTTGGGATATTTTTCATGTTTACATGAAGTTACAAACAGTTATGGAAGCAGTTTCTTATAGAAGATATTGTGATGATCGGATCTAAGAATTTTGGATATTTGAATCCAAAAGTATTTATATAGCTTTATAAATATTTGAATTACAAAGAAAGATAAGAGGTAATCGATGTTGCGTGATATATATTTTACAGTTTTTTTGGATCTTGTGTGTACACATTGTGTGATAGAATAATTAAGAGACAAAAAGAAGAGGAAGAGGTTCTTTCTCACTGTTGTGTAAGAAATTGAAGTAGATGAAGGTATGACTTGCATAAGGGAAGGTATAAAGAATTAAAGTATCATAGTGACGATGTGTTGAAGCCTGTGGGTGAAGGTTGAGTCCATTGTTTAAAAATTTGTTTTATCATATTATTTTTTCAAGGAGCACATGCACCATCAAAGGACTATAGTGAAATTAAAGTAATGGATATACCTTTATTGTTGTAAACCACAAAGGATTGTTTTCTAGTGGATTGTGTGATCTCATATTATTTCTAGATCATGCTCAGTACTAGATACTTTTATTGAGTAGTGAACCTTGTAAATTAATGTGTTCGTGTGGGTGTGTTTTTTATTCTGTTCAGTGTAGTCACTTCTCTTTAAAAGGATATGAAGGTTGTTTTAAAAGAATAAAACATAAAAAAGCATTGACCACTGATTCACCCCCCCCCCCCTCTTAGGAGTCACACAAATCCCAAAAGTTCTTTTTACATCTTAACAGCTTTATAGATTTTTCGATGGTGATTGGGAAGGTGGCATTGGAAATTAAAATTCAATTCTTTATTTGAATAAAATGTGTTTCATGGCCCTCCAAGAAGCAAAATCTATACATATTAAGTAAAATGGAAGTTGGGAATGTTGCGACATCACAAGCTATAACTTAAATGATTTGGATGGTGTCACAAGTTGAAGACATGAGGGTGGATGTTTCATATCTATTGATGATTGAGTGTGACAATCAAAGCATAATAAAATTTTTAAATAATCTGATGTAATATTTGTGGTTGAAGCATATTGACATCAAGTAACACTTTATTAAGGAGAAGGTGGAACGTGGAGAGCTTACCCTAGAATGTATTTTAACAAAGAAGCGAGTAGGAAATATCTTGACAAGCCCCTAATGAAGGGTGCCTTCCAGCACTTCAAAGTGTCATTGGGAGTTCATTTTGACCTAAAATCCATCTTTGTTCATTATTAATTTTCCCTCTTTCATTCCTTTTCATTTGTTAACAAATTGAGAGAATAGTATGGGATCTCTTCTTGCAAAGGGGGAGAGACACTAACTTTTATAGGGGAAAATAAAGGGGGAGACATGAGTTTTTTGTAGCTTTGGTTTTGAAAAAGAACTTACATTGTGTAAACATATTGGTAACAAATGCAAGGGGGGGCTGATGAGCCCTTGAACATGGGGATGATTGAAGAAACCTCATGCATTGTAGTGACAAAGTGGGAGCTAAGAAAATCTCGATTAAGATCAGCTAATATAGTATTGATCATTACACTAAGGGTTGGAGAAATCTCAAAAAATAATTATATCCAATGGTGTGGTGTTTAGAACTCTCATATCGAGAGCATGCTATGGCTAGTTTCATGAGAAGGTCATTCATGAGTTTGATATATGTTATAATGTTGTATTTGTTTACAACATTCTCATAAATTGATAAAAGACCCATTGGAGTTGAGGATCTATGCAATGGAATAAAGAAATTCTAAGGTGGCATGAACCATGTTGTGGTGGTCACTACAACGCATCGTAGTTTTTGAGTGGAAGTGACCAATGGACGATTAAAGAAAAAACATTTGTTTCAAAGGTCGTTGTCCTTCACAGGTCTGGTAGATTGCCACAAGGATGTTTAATTACGTCAGTGGTTGTCTATTATGTTGTGGTCCTGATTAAAAATGCTCATGGGACGAGCTTATTGTGGTTTTTGTGAATCGAATGGTGGAACTATAGTTTCACTATAAGTAGTTGTGAAGAAAACGGGGGTGGTGCAAGTTGTGGTTCGAAAAAAACAATCCATATACGCCGCGTTCATGGAAGAAATGTGTGTGGTTGTTTTCGTTTCGGCGGGAGTTGAGGAAGCCTACAACATGGTCTAATGCACTACGCCGTGGTGGATGTTGAAGATATAATTGAGGGGATGAAAATGGCCATTGAGAAACGAGGAAGCTAAGCGATATCTCACTATGGTTTTCAGATTTAGCCTTGACCAGAGGCGCCATGCCGTGGCCGAACCCCAACACACCATGATGTAGCCATGTTTATTGAAATGGTATGTTTCAATTGGCAAAGTGTGATGAAACATTAAGATAGTCGACCAAACATTCTCGAGAGAGTTCTAAAGAGATTGGTTTGGTTTGAGGAGATCAACAACATCGCACACCTGATCGAACCTTGGTGGCATGCACATGAGGAGGACTACAGAAGATTGATCAACTCGTTGACACTCGTTTTAGATATATCTTGTACTTCAAAACCATCTTTATGCTCCTTTCTTTGTTCTTGTTAATTATAAGATAAGAACATGGATACCGAGATTGCAATCGTTACGCCTAGGATTAGTCACTCAACAAAGTGTGTGTGCGTGCTTGTAAAAAATCTACTGTGTCATATGCATTTTATCTCACAGTTGATCGCATGTCATTGCATCAGTAAGAGAATAATTGTTAAAGAAATAGTTGTTTTTTGTGACCAAAGATTCACCCACATCCTTTTGAGTGGTATATATTGAAATACACTTAACTTGACGTTGAATATTATTAAATTCATTTTCATGTTATTTGAAATTGTTGTGACTGTAATTAAGCACTTGTTATTCTTGTTGTAATGCGTTGTTCTAAATATATGAAATTATACTAGTTTCAAAATAAATATCGTTTTATTGACAGTTTATTTTGCGGGTGCAGCTTATTGCTTTTAGTATATCGCACTTTAAATATCGTATTTCTAGATCTTGAATCGGAGGCATTGATGTATCAGCGCGGTTTAATTATGCTCTCAAAGAAATTGGGATGATATAAATCATGTCCTTGGTTGACTATGTGGCACATGTGATATGGGTTTATATTATCGGACAAAATCATCATAATTGATGACACGTGTTGATGATTCACGCAGCACTATTATTACACGTCCCGGCAAACCCTAGTTCCGGTTGGAAGCACCCAAACGGCTGCACTCCTAACCCGGACCGACGTCGTTTCGTTGGGCGCACTGGTAGGATCCCAGCCGCGGCTATAGTTACTTACCCCAGAGGGTTTGGATCAAAATTACCCGTCTAACCCCGAAATATTATCCACTTGCTTGTGAGTGCCCGCCCATCTCGACCTGCCCGCCACCCGCAGCTCGGGCGGCGGCCCCTCCCTCGCCCATTCCCTCATCCCCCTCGAAATTACCAAAAACGGCCTGCATATCCTCCAGCGTCCGCCCCTGCGTCTCCGGGAGAAAATTGTAGACGAACAGCCAGGCCGCGGAGGCGATGCCGGTGTACAAGAAGAAGGCGCCGCCGATGGTGACGGCCCTGTAGAGGGAGATGAAGGTCATGGAGAGGACGCCGCTGGTCACCCGGTTCACCGCCACCCCAGTGCTCGCGCCCTGCGCGCGCAGCCGCAGCGGGAACACCTCCGAGCTGTACACCCAAGTTATGGGCCCCAGCCCGATGGAGAAGAAGGCCACGTTCGACAGCACGGCGGCGATGCACAGCGCCACCGCCCACTCAACCCCGCCCCCCGCCGGACTCCGGCGGAGGACGGTGAGCCCCATCCCTAGCGTCGCCAGCGATACGATCATCCCGCCCACGCTGGACAGCAGGAGCGGGCGGCGGCCCAGGCGGTCGACCAGGAAGGTGGCCACCAGGATGAAGAGCGTCTTCGTACAGCCCACGGCGATGGTGGCGAGGAGCTGCTTGGTGTCGCCCCGGATGCCCGCCTCCTCAAAGATCCGGGGGCTGTACAGCACCACCGCGTCGATGCCGGAGGCCTGCTGGAAGAAGTGGATGCCGACGGCGGCGATGAGGACGCGGCGGATGGCGGGGGTGGGGTGCAGGAAGAGCTCCCGCCACACCCTGCTCCCCGCGTTCCGCCGGGGCACCGCCACCGTCTCCTCCGTGCAGCCCTCCGGAATTCCCGCGGCCGCCATGATATCCGCCAGCCGGTGGTGCGCATCCTCCTTAGAGTCGGACGTCTTGTCCAGAACCCGCCGCGCGTCGCCTAGACGGCCGCGCAGCACCAGCCAGCGAGGCGATTCCGGCATCGCCATCACGCCGCCGGAGAGCAGCGCGGAGGGGACGGCGCCGACGCCCAGCATGAACCGCCACCCGAGGTGCAGTGACAGCTTGGAGAAAGCGTAGTTGGAGATGTAGCCCAGCAGTATCCCGCCATTGATGAACACCTGTCACCGCCGCCATTTATCTCATTATATACCCTCCTTTCCCTCCACTGTTTGAGCTCAGCTGGGTTTGGGTATACCTCGGGGAAGGAAGTGAGGAATCCGCGAGAGGAAGCCGGCGAGACCTCGGCGGTGTAGACGGGGGCGATCATGAGGGCGTAGCCGACGCCGATGCCGGCGACGAACCGACCCGCCATGAGGAAGGCGTAGTTAGTGGCCAGACCCATGAGGAGCGCCCCGGCGAAGAAGATCGCTCCGGAGAGCACGATGGTGTAGCGGCGGCCGATCCAGTCGGAGGTCCGCCCGGCTAGGGCGGAGCCGACGAGGGAGTAGAGGTTGAGGATTCCGATCAGGATCTCGACCTCCACATCGGTGATCTTCAGGTCCTTCTTGATGTATTTGGCCGCCCCACTCATCACCCCGATGTCTGGATAATTAAAACCAGATCAAACCCATATGCAGAAAGATGAACAGAAATTTATGGGTAGGGAGCTCACCGTAGCCGAGCAGGATGGAAGTCATGGAAGCGAGGAGGGCGCAGGCGAAGGCGAACTTGTTGGTCTTGGGTTTCGCCGGGAGCTCACCGTAGCCGGCGGCGACGGCATTTTTCTCGGCGGAGCTCATTCCGGGGGGTGGGCGAGGGCGATTCGGTGAGGTGAGGCGGGAGAGGATATACATATAAATAGAGTTGGCGGAGTGATGGGTCGCTTTCGCCACGGCTTTCTGAGAGGCGGAGGTGTCTACTTGGTCTACAGTGTCCCGTGTTCGAATTTATCTTTGTTCGTGCGTATTATCTTATACCGACTAATTCCATTAAAAATTAATAATAATAATAATAATAATAATTATTATTATTATTATTATAATTGATTGTGCCCCGAGGTTGGAAGGTGTTGACTGACCCTCCACTCCCAAATTCCTCCCTGCCTCGTCAATTAAATTAGTAATTTGTTAATTGTGACCCAACGGCGCTCCAACTGCAAACTGCTCCAAGCCCACCTCCATAATCCACGAGGTGCTGACAAGCCCAAAAAACATAACTAATATGCAAGGTATTTACCTAATATACATGTACGCACACACTCAACACTACAAAAAAAAAACACGAATCAACGGCGTTTAAAAACGTTGCTATTTAGCAATAACTCATTTTTCTGTGTGTGTTTATATTATATTATATTTCTATATATGTTTATATTTCATATAATATATATATATAATTAGCCACATTTTAAAGCACTGGTAAAAATGTCACTGAAATAGCTACATTTTTTTAAAAAATGTGACTAAATTTAAAATATATATGGTTTTATATTTAAATATATGTATATTTTTTTTTATATTTATATACATGTGTGTGTGTTCATATATATATATATATATATATATATATATATATATATTTAGCAATGCTACCTAAAAACATCTCTAAATTTAAAAATTAGAGACATTTTTAAAATTCATCGCTAAAAAAACATCGCTAAATTACAGCTTTTTTGTAGTGCGACCATCTTCATGCAAAAGTGGAGAGGAATAATAATAAAACATGCAACACCTAGAGAATAAATCATGCATGTAAAACTTCTGGGGAGTGCAAGAGCATGACAGTGTAATCTGAAAAGTAAAAAGGTCAAAATACATGCACAACCAAAAAGATGTCCCAACCCGACAAAATTCAAAAAGTAAATGTTGAGAGAGCCTAGCTCCGAATCTCCAAGCTCCGACCACTATACGCAATCAAATGCACCTGTTATCCCTATACACATCTATAATCGTCGTCGACCTGTCCATCGGCTATATAAGTCATGACACGTGCGAGCAAAGCTCGTGCGAGAGTGAGTATAAACATACCAAGTACGATGCTCTAAAAGCTGAAAGAAAAGCAGTAAGAGACATGATAGGAATAAATACCTCATCCCAAAACAAGAGTAACAAAATCCAACAACATGGATATATATATATATCCAACAAAAGAAGTCGAAAACAAAAGAGAAATCAGATCTCCATCTCACAACCCAACCCATAAAAGAAAGACAACAGTTCCAAAGGTCCATCAATGATGCCCCACATCCCACGTGTCTGTCGAGAAGAAGCATCCAAGCTAAGACACACCTCACCACAGTGCCACACAGTCAAGGGGCCACCATCTCTAAGTAGGGGACCTGTGCCCTGATACAATAGGAGGGTGCCCATTAATAGATAGAGGACTCATGCACACTAACCCCCGCAGAAGGGTGTCACTCTGATAGACGATAGAGGACTCATACCCTACCAAACAAGAGGGTGTCACTCTAGTAGTTGAGGACCCATACCCTGATACCGCAAGAGGGTGCCACTCAAATATCAGATAGAGAACTCATGCCATGCCCAGAAGGAGGGTGTCACTCTAATGGTCGAGGACACATGTCCTGGCCAACAGGAGGGTGCCACTCTAATCTCTCTAATGATTTTATCTGATCACTACCGTCATCGAGCATTGCCTAAAGAAACATTACGCCCAAAACATCTCACATCATATCTCAAAAGCCACTACGAAGGTCACCATCACATTCTAAGTGAAAAAAAACTCAGGATAATCTAATCGCAGGCCAAAATTCGAGTCCAAACGAAGGAGATACGAAAAGTAGAAGTTTTCTTAAAAGGGAAGTAGGGGTACACAATGTGTAAGGGGACCCACACAACGTGTGGTCCCGCTCCACTGCCTGGCTGTGTACTTCTCGGTACACAAATTACTACTCCATCTAGCCCTACATGGCGTGCCTCAAAGCACCTGAGGTCCTTCCCGTGCTCTTGGCCATGTCCGTGTAACCTTGCTCATGCCCATTTACTTTGATACACGACATGTCCTCCCGCACAGGGTACTGCCCATGCTCCTGGTCGTGTCCATGTCCATTGGTCTTGTGTCTGGCCGTGCATGTGCCCGTGTACCCCTAGGATACATGTTAGGTCGTTAGTACTGAGTCACACATGCAGGTTCCGGGCACAGCGAAAGCGTACGATGGATGGTGCCCAACTCTATTTTTTCCATGATCGATGATTAATCTGAGATTTAACACAACCTTGAACGTCATTATCAACAGAATTAAATCAAAGAATCAGACAATATAAATTACGCCGGAACCAGAGAGAGGATCATAACATATTATTTATAATTAATTTAATTAATTAAAGAATCACCTTTGTCGGAATTCTTTCTTCGTTGATGAATCAGACAACAAATCTGCATTGCTGCATCGCTACTTTATAGGAATCAACTGTAGATTCCCTATAGCAGTGATCTACACGTGTTCCACGAATCTCAAGACGTCACCGAAGGAATCTCTGGATGCTAGCACGACAAATCTATGCGCTTGCATCGTCCGCCTTTGATCACTTCGAGAACCGCTTCCAACGCGTTCTTCTTGATCTGGTGGAGGAGGATTGCTCTCCGTTCTTAGGAGCATTCTGGGAGATGGGAGCTCTCTAACCTTGAGAGAATTCTCCAATTCCATTGTGCACAACCCAAACAAATGAATTGTCTGTTGAGAAAATAACAGAAATGAGTTTATATATCGCTAGGGTTAAAATAAAATAATTGCACAAGTGCCCTTAATTATTTATTTAATCATAGTGAAATCCTATTCAAATAATAATAATAATATAATTATTTCTCAACATGCGCTTAACTTGTGAATTATAATTAAATATTATTTAATCAAATAATATTCAAAATTTATTATTTCTCACCGGACCTACAATCTTGGTCTGTCATTCCTCTATAATATTTATCAGACCAGGAATAATGTTTATTTATTTATTAAATAAATATCACTGCATTATTCACTAATAAATAAATAAATATTATATTTACTAAAATAGAAAATAAATATTTATATGCAACCAAGAATACATGAATAATTATTAAAATTTGTTCGGGAATAATATTTATTCAACATGTTAAATAATAAATAATAATATATTATTTAACTGAGATTCTGGATAAACTTAGTGCGTGACCCTCTAAGCCTCTTTCTCAGTGGCATTAGGTGGTGTGGCCTAAAGTACAAGGTTAACATCTAACAACATGCCAAGTAACCCATAAAGAAAGTAGTTAATGCCACAACGACATAATACCTCATACGAACGCTTACTGTGTAATATAATCTCTTTATCATGATATCTCAAATCAAGAAGGTTGTATGCCAATACCATCAACCTATGTTCTCGATGTCTCTTTCTTTCACTTTTCAAAAATAGAATTTTCCTATAGAACACCATGACCATAGATTTATTTAGGCTATATCATTTATATCAAAGGGCCTGAGATATTAACTTCTGTTAAAGAACATAAGAGATAAATCCTTTCTTACATTATTCATTAATGCAATATTACTCGTGATGCACCCAACATATCCTACCTTGCCACGAAAATATGTCATCATAGTTTTCATCAATACACTAAAGTATGCGACTCATAATATTCAATAATAACAATCTTAAAGTCTAAGGACTAATACACACGTCTGCAAATAGGAACATCCAATGACACATATAAATGTGGATTTCCTACTGACGGGCCACGTTCCCATAATATTCTGCTGAATATTACCAAGGGTGTACACCATGAGAAGGTGCCTCAAAGACTTATGAGTCCCCACCCTTGATAGTCTGTGTCATTTGTGTCCCTCAAATGATATCATACGGCTATAGAACATATATTCAAGAATAGCGTCATAGCACTTTCGGGTTCTCATCATAGTGAGGAACTACTATGACCTTTTTGTGCGACAACTACTCTTAAAACATTATCACATACTATTTCACATTGAAGAAAAATAATGATGTGATAAGTAGTTTATTAATATTAAAAACAATGAATATATGTTTATCATAAAGTACATAGAAGTTGGTTCTAGGGCACCAACTCCAACATACTCCCACTTGCACTAGAGCCAACTGCTAACAACCTTCAGTCCGCTATCTCTCACATGATACTCATGCTTCTGCTAAGATAAGCCTTTAGTCAAGGGGTCTTCCACGTTCTTTTCTGTGGGTACTCTACTCACTACAACTTCACCCCTCTGATAGATATCCCTTAATAGGTGATACTTTTAGAGTATATGCATTTTCCGTTGGTGTGACCTTGAATCTTTTTCAAGAACCACCACTGTAGTATTATCACAATACAATGTGATAGGGTCTTTACTACTAGGTACCACATCAAGCTCCTGGACAAAGTTCTGAATCCAAATGGCTTCCTTGGCTGCATCAGAAGTTGCTATATACTCGGACTCCGTTGTAGAATCAACGACAATTGGATTCTTTGAACTCTTCCAGCTCACAGATCCTCTATTGAGATAGAAAACATACATTGATTGCGAATTCAGATCATTTTAATCTATATGAAAACTACAATAAGTATAACTTCTGATGAAAATCTCCCCATCTCTTCCATACACATGGAACATATCCTTAGTTATTCTCAGATACTTAAGTATAACCTTAACATCAATCCAATGTTGTTCTCCTAGACCTGCCTGATATATGCCTACCGTGATCAATTCATGGGAAACATCAAGTCTAGTACATAACATGACATACATGATTTATCCTATCACTGAGGCGTATGGGATCTTACTCATTCTCTCTTTATCTTGTTGTGTCTAGGGACACATTTTCCTAGAAAGATGTAAACCATGTGACACTAGAACCAATACCCTCTTGGATTGTTCCATACTAAATCAGTTTAGTATCTGGTCAATATATGTACTTTGAATTAGTCCAAGAATCCTCTTGAATCTATCATGAATGATCCTGATTATTATAATGTAGGCTTCTTCACCTAAGTCTTTGATGGAGAAACACTTATTTAACAAGTCATTAACAGACTGTGAGACTGGTATGTTATTTCCAATAAGTAATATATCATCAACATATACTACTATGATAAAGACCACATTCCCACTAAACCTATTGTAAACACAGAACTCACATTCATTCTTAATGAAACCAAATTCTTTTATGGATTCATCGAATCAAATGTTCCATGAACTAGATTCTTGATTCAATCCATAAATGGATCTCTGCAACTTGAACATCTTTTTGGCATCACCTGGAGTCACAAATACTTATGGTTGTGTCATATAGAAATCTTCCTGAAGGTTCCCATTAAGGAATACAATTTTGATATCCATCTTCCAAATCTCATAGTCATAGTAAGCTGTTATGGAAAGTAAAATTCTGAAGGATTTAAACATGGAAACTGGTGAAAAGGTTTCATCATAGTCAATTCTTTAATGTTATTTAAACCCTTTAGCCACTATCCTTGCTTTATAGTTACTTACTTTACCTTCCATGTCCAGTTTCCTCTTGAATACCCATTTTCATCCACCATGCTTTACATCAACTGAAACATTGACTAGAACCCAAACTTGGTTCTGATACATGGAATCCATTTCAGAATTCATGGATTCTTTCTATCTTGTAGCTTCTGAGCTCTCTAATGCCTCCTTATAGGAGATATGTTCATCATTGTCAACCGATAATGAGTCACCATCCTCAGTGACCATAAAACCATATCTCTTTGGTTCTCTTACCTCTCTTACACTTCTACAATGTACTTGTGTTTCAGGTACTACTTCTTCCACGGGGACTTGTGGAATCTGTTCTTGTTCCAACTCTTATTTATATTGAGAATCAACTTCATTGAAGTTAATCTTGCTCCCACTATCCTTTTTGAGGATGTGATCCCTCTCAATAAATATGGATTGTTTGGAAACAATCACTTTCTTGTCTGAGGGGTTATATTGGTAGTATCCCTTTGTTTCCTTGGGATACCCTATAAAGATACACCTCATGCCTCGGGGTTCTAGTTTATTTCCCAAGAAGGCCTTGACAAATGCCTCGCAACCCTACACATGTGTATGTGATAAAATGAGTTTCTTTCCACTGCATAGCTTAAAGGGAATTCCATTTGTTGCTCTAGTTGGTACTCCGTTTAATGTGTATGCCACAGTTTGTAATGCATATCCCCAAAATCATAATGGAAGATCTTCATGACTCATAATTGACCTTACTATGTTCAATATGGTACAATTCCTCCTTTCACTAACACCATTCCACTGTGGTGTATAAGGTGGAGTGAGTTGAGATAGAATCTCAAACTCCCATAGAAAGTCAATGAACTCTTGGTAAAGATATTTATCACGTCGATATGATCGAAGCTTCTTTATCTTCTTACCAAGATGATTCTCTACTTAATTCTTGAATTCCTTGAATTTCTCTAAGGACATGGACTTATACCCCATAAAGTAGATATAACTATATCTACTCAATTCATTAGTAAAAGTTATAAAGTAAGAATATCCACCTCTAGCTTCTACTAGAAATGGTCCACACACATCAGTGTGTACTAATCCTAGAAGTTATGTGGCCCTTTCACCCTATCCAATGAATGGTGGTTTGGTGATTTTCCTTCTAAACAAGCATGATATATATCAAGTGGTTTTAGCTCTAAATATTATAAATAACAATCTTGACAGAGCTTTTTCTAAGACTTCTCATTTACCTTATCAAGATGGTGATTCTATAATTGAGTGTTATATTAGTTGTGTGAACATGATTCATTATTGATTTCCAACACTTTTTTTCATAATTTAATACAGAAAGACCGTTATTTAAATGCATCATACCATAACATATTTTGTCCTTATAAGAGAAACAACTTTTATTTCCAAATTTGAAAATAAACCTATATGTATCTAAACATGACATAGAAAATATGTTCTTGGTACCTTTAGGTACATAATAACAATATCTTAAAACTAAAATCATTCTCATTGGAAATGGAAGGTGGTAGTCACCAATGGCTAGCCATCCAACCTCGTACTATCGACAGCTCACAGATCCACCTCTTCTCTAGAAATCTTCTGAAATCTACTTGGTTCCTACATTTGGATATCAATATGAGTACCACAAGATGTATATAATACCCAATGTGAAGAAATGGAAATATTACACTCAATAACGAATTCACCTTCAGATTCCCCATGCTTATTGCTGTAGTTCCTCTTCCAGTGGCATGGCTTTCCACATGTAAAACATATTACCACATTTTCCTTAACCTACCTATGAATATTCTTCTTCTTAGAAGGATGGTTCTCAAGATATTTAGACTGTTTATAAGTCTTGGGTCCCTTTGCCTTGTTCTTCATTTTCTTTTTCACCATAAGGACCACAAGTTTATCATGCCCCCCATGTCCTTATCCACTTGGAGAATGACAGTAAGAAGTTTTGAAAGACTCTTCTAATTATTTCTCATATTATAATTGACAATAAAATTGGAGAGGGTATTAGTAAGTGATGAAAGTATGAGATCTATACACAACTCATCAAGGAATTTAATCCCTAAGATGTAATGGAATTCGATGTAGCCAATAATCTTTACTATATGAGGCCCAACTAGCATAGAATCTGCAAGATTAATTATAAAAAAATCATTGGAGATCTCATACCTCTTTTGCCTTGCCTTCTCTTTATAGAGATCCCGAAGGCGAGACATCATGCTATATGCATCCATGTCCTCATGTTGCTTCAAAAGATCATTGGACATGGATGACAACATGAAAAAATGAATATCTATAGCATCATTCAGATGTTTCTCATAGAGAGATAGTTATTCATCACTTGCTTCATTTCTGGGCGCAACTAGTAAATGTTCTTCCAACACATATAATTTCCTTTCATGGTGAAGGATGACATGTAGGCACCTTTTCCATTCTTGGAAATTTTTTCCGGTGAGAAGGTTATCGTTCTGAAATATGGATCATAATGATATGTTTGAATCCATATTTAATGTTGTTTCTACAAAATAAGATAAGCATAATTTTAGTAATTTATCTAATAAAATATTGACAAATATATAAATATTATATTTATTAGTCCCCCACTATTTTATTGAAACCCAATAGCCCTCACCATTGGCTTTAGAATATCCTATTACTTGGATATTCTAGTATAAAAGATCTATATTCCCCTTCTCATTACCCCGACTTTGGTTGGTTAAGAATCTCAAATGGTTTTAGGTAGGCATTCCAAATTCCAACTACATTAACTCACAATTCCTTGATATTCTGAGTGGAATCCCCAATCCTAAAACAATTAATTTTAGATTTTCTCAACCTTTTCCTCTCACTTACACCAAGTCCTACTTTGGAAGTCAACCCTTGATGTGAACCAAGTTAATTCAACCCAAAACCTCATGTTAGAATTCCCCGATAATTGAAAGCACCCCAACTTTTACTGGTCAAGCACATTGAATTGTGGTTCGATTTTAACCAAAGTAATGGAATGATATACTGACTTAATATTTTAATTGAGGGATTTTATCATTTTATGCATAAATTGCCAATTATTATCTTTACCACATGCTTGTTAATAGTAAGAGGGATTACTTAAGTGATTAACCATGCCTTAGATAATATTTACGCATAAGATGGTTTATTTTAGTTCTATCTTGCATGCTCATTAATTCATTAATTATGTGATTGCAAAAATACACCCATAATGAAATAACCATGTAACTGATTGAAATAAAATAATAAAGCGGTATGATCATGATCTCTTACTAGTGGTTAGTTTATCTAGAGGTTGATAAACTAACCGTTGACCTAGGGAAAAAACACATTGAACCAATTAAGGTTCATGTTGTAGATTTCCACCTATCCACTTATGTATATCCTTGGGTTGGTTTCACCTCGACTCTGAACTTGAACTGAATCCACTAGCTTGGGATCTCCATCCATTACATATGCCTTTTACTCACACACATCTGAGCAGAAAAATAAGTTTACATAAAAGAAACCATGGGAATACATACCCTACATAATGAAAGGAGAGAAGACACACATGACAACAATTTAATTTAATAACAAATTAAATGAAACTAATCACATAAAAAAGGTCTGTTCTCGCTCATGATCATCCACATGCATGCAACATATTACACATTTAATAAAACTAGCATTCAATTCTTAGTCGTTATTATTTAAGATAAATCATGCTCGAATCAATTAATTTTCATATTTAATTAATCAATTTTTTTATCTTAATTATCATCTGAATTTCCTTGAGATTCTCATCCATTATAATTTCAAACAAATTAAATAAATTCATTGAAATTAACTTTGTACATAAATGTACCTTGGAGGAAATATGGTGAATACCTGTCATAATATACCCAACATGTATTATACTCAGATAATTGTTTATTCTCTGTGACATATAGTATATAAAACTTATCACATACTTTCATGACATGCATTTCATGGATGATTACATGAATTACATGATTTTTCAGCCACATGTTATGCTTAAATGCACGTAGAGTAACAACTTGTAATAAGACTCATACATGATATATAGATCTAAATATTACCCAGATATTAATTAAACATTTAAAAATTTATATATATTAAAACCTATCACATGTCATGTCCTATATTTTTTACCACATGAAAGTACATGTCTCAAGGTTTACATAGTAAAAAAAATAAATTTAAAATCTGCATAACTTGGTATGAGTACACGACATGTATATCTGATCTACATAGCGTGTACACCTCTTACCATCTATTTGAGACACACACCTAGGGACTCGACATGTAATCTGTGCCTTATAAAATTTGGAGAACACGACATGTCCAATGGGCCACATGTTGTGTGAACTCTGAGTTACACGATCATCAGTTAGGTAGGTCGTGTATGGAATACACGACCCATTTGTGAATCAAAGGGACTACACATCGTGTACTTGGACTACAAGACATATAGTATGGTTGAACATGTGCCATTAAATTCTAGTAAACACATGGTGCATTAAGTGTAATTAATTCAATAATCAATGCATAAATCTTGAATTGATTTCCAAATAAATTATGACGCATTGAACGTGACTACATGGCGTGTAACTCTAGATACATGATGTGTAGTCTGATGTTGTCCAATCATAAACCTAGGAACCTTTAGATGAGTTCCTCAATTTTATTTTAATCACAAAATTAATCATCTCGATTAGATCTATGAGAAACGGAGGAAGAAGTAGATCTCGCAATTAAAATTAAAAGAATGATCAAACTTGAATTAAAAAACTAAATTAAAAATAATAAATCACCAATGATCTATAAATAATTATAAATAATTATGTGACCACTCTGATACTACTTGTTAGGTTTCGGGTGCAGTAGAAGCGTGTGATGGGCAATACCGAACTATGCTTTTTTCCATGATCGATGATTAATCTAAGATTTAACACAACGTTGAAGGTCATGATCAACTAAATTAAATCAAAGAACCGGATAATAGAAGTTAGACCAGAACCAGAGGGAGGATCAACACATATTATTTTTAATTAATTTAATTAATTAAAGAATTACCTTTATTGAAATTATTTCTTCATTGATGAATCAAGCAATAGATCTGCATTGCTGCATTGTTGCTTTGTAGGAATCAAGTGCAGATTCCCTCTAGCGATGATCCACACCTATTCCAAGAATCTCCAAACGTCACTGAAGGAATCACTGGGTGCTAGCATGACAAATCCTTGCGCTTGAGTCATCCGCCTTTGATTGCTTCGAGAACCACTTCCAAAGCGTTCTTCTTGATCTAATGGAGGAGGATTTCTCTCCATTCTTGGGAGTGTTCTTGGAGAAGGTATCTCTCTAGGCTTTAAAGAATTCTCTAATTTCGTTTCACACAACCCAAACAAATGAATTGTCTCTTGAGAAAATTATATAACTAGGTTTATATATCACTAGGGTTAAAATAAAATAACTACACAAGTTCCCTTAATTATTTATTTAATCATAGTGAAACCTAATTTCAAATAATAATAATATCATTATTTCTCGATATGCGCTTAACTTGTGAATTATAATTAAATATTATTTAATCAAATAATATTCAATATTTATTATTTCTTACCAAACCTTAAATCTTGGTCCACCATCCCTCTATAATATTTATGGGACCTTGGATACTGTCTATCTATTTATTAAATAAATATCACTGCATTATTCTCCAATAAATAAATAAATGTTATATTTACTAAAATAGAAAATAAATATTTATATGCGACCAAGAATATATGAATAATTATTAAACCATATTCAGGAATAATATTTATTGAACCTATTAAATAATAAATAATAATATATTATTTAACTGATATTCTGGATACACTTAGTGTGTGACCCTCTAGGCCTCTTTCTCAGTGGCATTAGGTATAGCGGCCTAAAGTCCAAGGTTAGAATCTAACAACACGCCAATGCACCCATAGTGAAAGAAGTTAATACTGCAATGACACAATACATCATATGAAAACTTATTCTATAATATAATCCCTTTATCACGATATCTCAAATAAAGCAGGTTGCATGCTGGTGCCATCAACCTATGTGCTCGATGTCTCTTTCTTTGAATTTTCAGAAATATAACTTCTCTATTTTACCATGTCCATGGATTTATTTGGGCTATATCATTTCTATCAAAGTCTTGATATATTAACTTCCATTAAATAACATATGGGATAAATAATTTCTCACATTATTTATTAATGCAATATTACTCATGACGCACACAACGTATCCTACCTCACCGTGAACATTTTTCATCAACATTTTCATCAATACATTAAAGTAAACGACTCATAATATTCATTAATAATAATCTTAAAGTGTAAGGACCAATACACATGTCCATAGATAGCAACATCCAATGACACATATAAATATGCATTTCCTACTGGCGAGCCCCATTCTCATAATATCCTATTGGATATTACCAAGAGCATACACCATGAGAAGGTGCCTCAATGTCCTATGAGTCTCCACCCCTAATAGCATGTATCATTTGTGTCCCCAAATGACATCATTCGACTATAGAACATATATCCAAGAATAGTGTTATAGAAAATCCAGGTTCTCATCATAGTTGGGAATTGCTATGAGATTTTAGTGTGAAAACTACTCTTAGGACATTATCACATAATATATCACACAGAAGAATAATCATGTTGTTATAAGTAGTTTATTGATATTAAAAACAATGAATACATGTTTATCATAAAATAAATAGAAGTTGTTTCTTGGGAACCAACTCCAAAAACATGGAGTGTGGGGCTCCCACATGACGTGTGATATTTAACTCACCCGGAACCCATAGCTGCCAGAGCCAGGTCCCTATACACCATGTGTTCTTTAGATTACATGGCATATAGTCAGGTTTTCCATAGAAATCCATATCCACTCCCCATAATCCAAATATTTGGCTTCTTCTACTATTTCTTCCTGATGCTCACCTAGAATTAAAGGTAAACACTTCCAGATGTCGTTTCCGGCCATCTGTTGGCTGGAAAATGGAGTTTCAATTCACCTGCATGAATTAGTATGCGCCGCTATAGCCCATGTCACCTCCCATAACCCCACTAGTATTATGATCCATAGTGGAATCACCTGCATCCCACAATCTACCTAAATTCTTCCATGATTTTTCAAACCATTCGTCACCCATGAATCCACCGTGAATATGGGGGTTCGATCAGGCTCGATCTCACCTGGAAATGTCGAATCATGACCCCGTAGTCTAACGATGAATAATGCTAAGAACAGAGGGGGAAAATAACAATATAAAGATGTGCAACAATCATTATCCAAACATTCTTGTCCAACAAATAAAAATTGGGACTCCCAGGGTGAGAAACATGGCACAAAAAATACAGATTGAATAATCAATTTAAAATCAGTATGCGGGTGCATGCAAGGACCTGTAATTGACACGGATCAAAGGAAAAGGATTATCATGATCAATATTTTAATAAAATGGGGAATAATCCATAAATTATTAGTCCTACCTGAAGTTTGGTTCATTCTTCAATGAAGAAATCACTCACCAATGAAGGAAAAAGATACGTTGTGTTCACTGTGTCTCGATTCGCCTGGATTTGAAGGCTCATTGTCATCTGATCTCGATCCTCCAACAATCCCAAGGTTATGAAGATAACTATAGAAATCCACCATAATGAAGCTTATATAGAGGAAATTAGGGTTTTCTGGTTTAATGAATGAATAAAATAGTTAAGTAATTAGTCCACTGAACGCACCCCCAATGTCCGTTTTATCTGAACACCACGCACCGACCCATTTTAGGTTGCGCATAGGGTAAACCTTACATTATGGATTCAACTATGGTCTCAAATTTTTGATTTGAGACTCAATTTAAGAGATATCCCATTTTCTTTAGGAATTTGTGCATGTGTGATATAAAATATATTTAATATTTTCATAAAATTAATTTTGGGCACATCGGTCCTCGAAATTGCATGTTGTATCAGCGTCTAGCTCCGAAAATATTTATAGATATATTTTAAAGTATTACAAGGAAAAAACAGGGTATTTAAATTATTCCCCCTTCAAGATTTTCATCCCTAAAAATCAAAAACTAAATAAAAATCTTGAGATATTGAGCCCACGTCTGGCTCTCCCACTCCCAGGATCTCTCCTGCGTGCTCCCGTTCTTCCACAACACATAAAACAAGGGGATTTTCCATTCACACAGGATCATCTCCAACCATTACTTGATCACCACTAGCAACTCCACAAAAGTGGCTCCATTCTTGATGTCTAGCTCTCCCCAATAAATAAAATTCATGGGTTCATGAACATATCTCCTTTATCACAACACATGGAAGATGTCATGCACCCACTCCAACTATGGGGGTAGGACGAGGCAGTAAGCAACCTCGCTGACCCTCTACAAAATCTCAAATAGTTTGATGAACATTGGGGAAAATTTGCCTCCCTAGTTGAATATCTATAATCCTTGACATGGGGAGACTCTCAAGAAAATGTGGTATCCCTGTTTGAATTCTAAGTTCATATAATGATGATATATGCAATATTTATGCCTACTCTAGGGTATATTCATCCACTTGTGAATAACTTGGACCTTCTTCGTCATCGCCTGTACTATCTCCGACCCAACAAAAGATGCCTCACCGATCTCAGTCCAATATAAGGGTGACTTTCATAGTGTCCCATACATGGACGCAAAAGGTTCTATACTGATATTTGATTGGTTTCTATTATTATATGAAAAATCTATCAATGATAAGTGATCTTCTCACCTTCGTATGAAGTCTAACATGAAACCTCTTAGCATATCCTCCAACACCTGGATAGTGCACTTAGTATGACCATCTATCTAGGGGTGAAAAGTTATAGTCATCCTCATCTGGGTCCTAAATGCATCCTGTAGGTCTCTCCACAACCATGATGTGAACCACGCATCACGGTCAGAGACAATAGTTAAGAACACCCCATGAAGGTGAACGATCTCTTGTATATACAACAACCCCAAAATATTCAACGAACTCTACCCACAGATAGAAAGGAAGTGTTTTGACTTCATGAGTTGGTCAATGATCACCCAAATGGTGTCATGACCTCTCACGGTCTATAGAATATTTGTCACCAATTACATGGATATTCCATACCATTTCCACCTTGGGATATCAAGGGGATGTAACAAACCTATCAGGACCTAGTGCTCATCATTCATCTGCTGATAGGTGGGACACCGAGTGATGAACTTAACCACTCACCATCTCATACCATCACACCAAAATTGTCACTGAAGGTCTCTATACATATTCCCCACACCAGGATGTAAAGACAAAGGAGATTCATGAAACTCCCTCATCACCTCCTCACAAATCATGACAGGGACCACCATATGCCCTTGGAAAAGGATAACATAATTATATCTTGTAGAAAATACATCGGGTGAATCTCCTGGGGATATATAGACACATAAGACCTCACAATCGATGTCTCCCAACTGAGTCTCTATCACACACTTATGAATAGGAGGAGTCAATACCATCGACTGAAGAAAAGTCTCATCCTCCTGCTCAACCGGGGTCAGTTGTAAGGAAGCCAATTACTTTGATGCCTCCTGCACCAAATGAGACTATGACTTCCTACTAAGGGAATTTACTACAACATTTCCCTTTCATAGAGTATATACTATCTCAAAGTCATAGTCTTGTAGGAACTCCAACCATCAACTCTATATCAAATTCAAATCTCTCTACGTGAATGCATACCTGAGGTTATGATGGTATGAGAGAACAAACAAGTGTTCTACTAGAAGATAGTGCCTCCACATCCTCAGAGAGAAGACTAACACTTCCAGATCTAGGTTAGGAGTCTTGTAGTTTTTATCATGGGGTATCAACTTCCTAGACCCATATAAAATAACTGCCTATCTCTGCATCAACACATAGCTAAGCCCAACTCTTGAGGCATAATAATACATTATATACTTCATTCCCTCCTCCAATAGACTCAAAACAAGATCACCCATTAGCCTCAACCTAAACTCCTTGAAGGATCTCTTTCACTGCTTAGTCTAGGTGAAAAACTTCCCCTTCCATGTTAAGGTAGTCAAAGGGGAAAAATCATAGAGAAGTAGGACAAAAACCTCCTGTAGTACCCCACCAAGACAAGAAAACTCTTCAACTCTATAACGCTATTAAATTGATCCCAACCAAGAACTACATAGATCTTCACCAAGTCCATAACTAATCCATGCTCAGAAATGACATTCCCCAAAAAGTGAATCTTAGGGATCTAGAACTGGCACTTCGAGAGATTACCATAAATATGGTTCTCCCAAAGAAAATCTAAGACATCCTCAAGTACTCAACATGCTCCTCCTCTAACACAGAGTATATGAGTATGTCATCAATGAAGGAAACCATAAACTGATCCAAGTATGATTAGAAGATCCAGTTCATCAAATCCATAAACATAGTGGGGGAATTCGTCATAATGAAAGTCATCACTAGGAAATCATAGTGTTAATAGATACATTGGATTAATAGCTTTAGAATATCATCCTTACAAACTCTCAACTGGTGGTAGTAGAACATGAGATCAATCTTTGAGAACTAACTCACACCTCAAAACTAATCAAATTGGTCGTCAATCCACAGAAAGGGGTACTTATTCTTTATCGTGACCTAGTTCATACGACGATAATCCACACAAATCCATAAGATATTGTCCTATTTTTTCACAGAAAACACCAAAGTTTTCCATGGGGACACAATGGGCATGATAAAACCCTTCAGATATTGGTAGGTTCCATTAGATAATCTACAGAAGATATCAGAGTGGTATCGGGATGCAAGTCGATACAAAAATACATCTTTCGCCTCATAGGTAGTCCTAGAATGTCCACGGAGAATAAATTAATAAAATAATCTATGAACTAAGGAATACATATGTTTAAAGAGCCCAATTCACTAAGGGATTCAATCTCTAACTGATGGGTAATGGGATGCAACCTCCTTCTTGCAAAATCCACTCACTCTGCCATGATATCTCTCTTGACCACAAAGGATACTCTCATCCCATCTGTGAGAAGGCATATGACTCATCTGTGTACATCATAAGTTTTCATTGTGAAAATCAAATGGTTCCATGAGAAACTCTCTCCACCAAGTGATAGCTCGCACTTCCAGAAGATAAAAGTTACAGAAAAAGCATTCCCTGAGGGAATCTAAAGACAAAGTTGTTGGGATAAAGTCTCAACTAGGAGCTATAACTCTCACACAAGGAGTAAAGATATGAAAAAATGACTCACACCCATGTATACTAATACTGAATCAAGAGTAGAATAAACACATATCATACCTCTAATAATCTCATGTACTGCTGGGTCATATGCATCCATAGTCTGCAGCTGTCTATGACTCCAACCGCCAGCTCCGTGAGCCTAACATGGGATGCCTGGTGGTGGTGGTGGAAGGATATCATAACACCATCCACCACCCACAACTCCTCCTCTTAGAGCCCCACCTACTCATTTTCTAACTCCACCTCTCTGGGGCCACCCTGCCCTTATCGAGAGATCCATGATCACGACGCTGCCTCTTCCATGATAGTCCATCTGCTATCCTCCTTCCCTCCTCAGCATGTCTACTCGAGAAATAACATTCCATGTGACATCACCCATCACATTTATTGATCATGTGTTGATTGAATAATTTTGTTAATTTATTTTTGGTTTTAATGCTCACAAACACCCAAATTTAAGTTACTAATGAAGTCGCTTTTAAGTAAATTTTAGAAAATTGATATTCATTAGAATATTTATTATGGAAATATATTCAAGTCATTGATCCATGAGAAATATTTTTTTAAGTATTCCAGACAAGTTTAAACATATTCTAGAAATACTATTCATACCCTACTTTTGTAAGGATAATCTATGGCTCAGAATCCCTATGTTTGAAACAGCACATATGGATCATGTACCCTACGCTATTGGATAAGTATGGATAAGAAACCCTAAATTTGTAAGGAACCCTACATTTGAGGAAACAAGTGCATGGTATATAAACCCTAGTTTTATAATCAACCATATGTTGTCAACCTTACGTTTGGAGTTTTGTCACCACATAAAGGAACCCTACGTTTGACTATTCAACAATGGAGTTTTAAATCTACGATATTATCCATGATTACTACAATGGTATCGACCGAAGTAAAAATCTATTCAAATCTATTTTATGACCGATTAAAATTCTCATTATGATTATTTTAAAGTCTCATATTCAATGGAGTAAATTGTTCTCTATTCTTACAGGAAGTTACGACTCTCTTAAATGATTCAGAATTCAAATATTCATGATTTATTATGTGATATTTATAGAGCTATTTTGACCTAGATCTATTCAAAATATAATATAAATATCGATATGTTAGTCATAAAAAATAATGAGGATATACACATAAAGAAAAAATGTGTTTGAAATACAAAAAGTTTATCATTTCCTTTAGAGATATGATTTAGAGACATACATATTTTTATCTATCCAATTGACTCACTTCTGTTGTTGTTGCTGCTACTATATATTATTATTACATATTCTTCTGCAAGACCAATAAATCATTTTTTAGAGATAAACTTCAGAGACATGCATGTTTACAAATATGTGTAGAGTTTTATCTATAGCTATTTGGAGGAATCTCTTGTAATGTTGAAGAGCTATTTTCTAATGTTCAATATTGAATATCTGAATACATTTGTTAGTTGTTGTTGTAACTATTAAGTATAACCTGTTTTCTCAATAAAATCAACCTCTATTGATTTATTGGAGTTTTGACCATCTTGGTGAAGTTTCATCTTCTTGTACTAAGATGTGGATTTACGATTCCTTGTAAAAGAACCAGAAGGCCCTGTAAAATCCTTGTAATGTGTCAACTGCCTGCACTCAGTTTTTTTTGTTTAAGAGGTCTTTGGATAAGAGTACCTAATAGTGAAAATCTCCAAGCTCATGGAGTTGAGTGTTGGTGGAGTAGACTAGGGGATCTTTGTACCCTGAACCATTATACATAATTATGTTCTATTCCTTTATTTATTTATTCCACTCACTCATCTTTAAGAGAGAAGGAAAGGTTCACTACAAAACAAGAGAGGTGTTCAGAATCAATCAAATTTTTTGAAGGATAGAATTCACCCCCCATCTTGTGTCTTTATCTTCATCATCACCAGCCCTACCTAACAAGTGGTATCAAAGGTAGAGATCTACTATATTCTTGGTCATAATCAAGAATATTTATTGAATCTAATAATATGAAGTTAAAGATTCAAAAAAATACATCTTAAAATGACTGATTTTAGAGAAGGTATGTCGATGATCTGTGACCCATACTTTAATGGTGATAATTATGGATATTGGAAATCATGTATGGTTATTTATTTGAAAAATATTATAATAAGGGTTTATTTAAAGGTTGTTAATCCTTATGATATTCCTAAGGAAGGTTTTGAAGATTGGAATGATGATCAAGAAAGAGAATATGATCTCAATTAAAAAGAAATGAATGCTATTGTCTTTGGTTTAGGAATTGATGAGTTCAATAGAGTATCTCAATGTCCTAATGTATATGATATGTGGTGTACAGTTTCTATTTTATATAAAGGAATTGATAATATTATAAAATTAAGGTACACTACTATAAAGCTAAAGTTTGATACTTTCAGAATGCATGAGGATGAAACTGTCACTCAAATGAATGAAAGATTGAAAGAAATTTCCTATAATGTTCCTACTTTGGGAAATCCAATTTCACAATGAGATCAAGAATTAAAAGTAATCATATTAATACCTTTTAAGTAAAATGGAATATCAGTAGCTATACGTCAATCTACACCAATAAAAAAATTATCTATGAAGGAAGTGATTGAGACTTTAATGATGTATAAAGATGATATGCTGGATAAAGATGAAAATCATATCAAACATGAAGAATATGATCTCAAAACCTCTATGGATGAATCATATGATTCATGTCATCCATATTTAGATAAATATTTATCAGATATTACTAAAATATTTGAAAAACTGTACCAAAATAAAAATAAAGGGACTGAAGAAAATAAATACTGTGAATGAAAAGAAAAAAGGAATGAAAAGGATAACTATACTTTACTTAAAGATCAAAGGAAAGGTTATTATAAGGTAAAGGGTAAGAAAATATTTAAGGCTACTTTGAGTGATTCTTTTGGTTCAAAATATGAAACTTCTACACATTCTGAGATTGAGCATAAAAGAAAAATGGTATATCTTATGGCTCATACTGATGAAGTAAAATCTTATTACTCTAAAAAATCTAGTTATTATAAATTTTCTATGATGGGTTAAATAGGTATTACTCTATACAATAAGATAAATATGAATCCTTAAAGAAAGGCCATAGAGAAATTATAAAATCTTATGATACTGATCTATCAGATAAATAAATTTTTTTAAAATATATTATAGATTTAAAATCTAATTCTCCTAAAATTTATTATGATCTGTATGAAACTAAGAGTAAAGAAATATTGGTTGAAGTTGATAAATTAAAACAAGCTTCTAGTATACTGATAAAAGGATAAAAATATTTAAATAAAATTATTAGAAAAAATAAAATTCATAAAGTAAAACATGGAATATGAAGTAATGGTGAAATACCAAAATTATATAAGAATTATTTTGTTCCTGGTTTAAATAGAAAAAACATGTCTACTATTAAATGTTTTTATTGTGGTATTAATGGAAATTATGCAAATGAATTCTACTTTAGAAAACCTAAAATTTATAGAGTTAAAAATTTTTATTATTCAAAATAATTGTTTAGATTGAATAGTAGAAACTCTACTCAAAATAAACAAGTTTGGTTACCTAACAATTTAATTGCCAACACTACTAGACCCAAAAGCATATAGATACCAAAATTCACTTGTATTTGATGATTTTCAGGAATATAACACTGAGCTACAATGTTAAATCAAGAAGTGGTTGTATGTTTAGTATATGAAAATCTTGATCTTAAAGGATTTATCAACTCTAAAGTAGTTCGTTATGAAAAAATCCTCAAAACTAAATATCTTATCTAGGAATTATTTCATTTTTTATATTTCTAGAGCATTAACTATTTTATACTGGGGGAGAAAGTTATTTTTTTTGAATTTGATAAATACTCTTCTTTACTCTTTGAATCAAGTCTTAGTTTATTTTTTGTATAATTGATTTTATAAAGACTTCTAATATCTCTAAACATTGTTTTAATATTTAAATAATACAAAAATTATTTAAAATTATGAAAATTTTATATTTTCTGTCTTTAAAACGATTGAAATATTTATTTTTCATGTATTTAAAATTTTATTCGTTTAAGTAATCAGAAAGCCTTTCTTACATAATATGTCTTTTCAAAAATTAAAATATGTAATGATTATTCCATAATTTTAACCTCAAGAATGTTAAGCTTCATCTGCATTATGTCAGAACAAAACATATCATTGTATCTTTAAAAAAAACCTAGAACCTTCTTCTTAAAACCTCTTAAATTTTGTATCCATGTTCTTTAAAATATCTTGTTCAAAGGCTTCTGAAAACCAATATCAACAAGATTAAGTGGTCAATTACTTCAAGTCCAGAAGAAAATATTTCTCACAAATGGACTAAAGGTAATACTTCTTATTTTTAAAAGAATAGTCAGTTTAATATGTTGAATATTAATTTAAAAAGTATTCTAAAATAAATAAGGAAGTTCATAGTCATGAAGAACTAGAATTCACTTCATCTCAAATGTATTATTAAAAGATTCTATTAAAAGTCAACATCATGAATGAAGAAAAAGTGAAGTTACAAGCTGATCTGGATGAATCTATAAAGTCGTATGAAGAACTACATAAATAATCTGTATCGAAAAAAGTTTTTTATTTCTTACAAAGGGAATATTAGAGTGTAAAATTTATTTTGATCTCAAAAGAAGACTATGAATCTTTTAAAGCATAAATGATAATTCATATGGAGTTACTTAGAAGAGAATCTATTACTAAGCTGGATCTTGATAAGATAAAACTATTCTTGGTTGAATAGTGTTCATTTTCTTCATATTAAAGAAAAACATATGTTCAAAATAGATTAGAACTGTCAAGATTTTTAGCTATTTTAAGTGAAAAAGTTCAAAGTTTGGAAAGTTCAGATGAACCGTATACTCCTTCATAAATATCTTATTTTATTTAAATTCAATGTTATATATACTATTTTTATATATTTTTTAGTGAAAATATGCACTATAATTCATTTATTAATTTCTTTTTAAACTTTTTTTGGTTATTTTACATAAGCATGAACTTAATATTGGATTATCTCATTACATAAATTAATCTATTGTAGTAAGTAAAAAATAATAAATTTGTTTTAAATATTACTTGTGCAAAAATTAGTTAATAATATTTTATTCCTTGGAAATGTTTTAATTAATTGAATATCCTATATGCTACAAATTAAGGGGATTTATTATAAAATGATCATTTTATTCATTAAAAATAATAGTTTATATATACTCCTGGATTTTATATTTTTTAAGAAACATAAATTTAGTGGGAGTCTTACTACTTTACTTTTTATGTCACAAATAGGAGGAGAAGTTAAAAGTTTTAGTTTACATGTTTATCATCATGAAGGAGAAGTTAGAGAAGTTTATATATATATTCTTAATATCATTATCATGGAAGATAAATTTATAGAGAAATGAAAAATTTTCATATTCTGAAATTTTTATAGGAGAAATTTATGTGCTCAAAAGAAATATTATTAAAATAGAAATGTGTTTTAATTTATTTATGGTTAGGAAAATTTCCTCTTCTAAAAATTGTTTTTAAATTTTTACGTATTTTTGTTAGAGGTTTTGTGATCATAAAAATGGGGGATATTGTTGAGCATGTGTTGATTCAATAATTTCATTATTTTGTTTTATTTTTATGCTCACAAACACCCACATTTATGTTACTAACGAAGTTTCTTTTAAGCGAATTTTAAGAAATTAACATTTTTTAGAATATTTATTCTGGAAATATATTCAAGTCATTGATCTTCAAAAAATATTTTTTGAAGTATTTTTTATGTGTTTAAACATATTCTATAAACACTATTCATACCCTACATTTGTAAGTGTAACGTATGGATTATAAAACCTATGTTTGAAAAAACATGTATAGATCATGTACCCTATGCTATTGGAGAAGTATAGATAAGAAACCCTAAGTTTGTAAGGAACCCTACATTTGAGGAAACTAATGTATGGTACATTAACCCTACTTTTGTAATCAATCGTACATTGTCCACCCTATGTTTGGAGTTTTTTCATCACATGAAGGAAACCTACATTTGACTATTCAACAATAGAGTTTTAAATCTATGATATTATTTATGATTATTACAATGGTCTTGAAAGATGTAAAAATATATTCAAATCTATTTTATGACTAATTTAAAGGCTCGTTATGATTATTTTAAAGAATCGTATTCAACAGAGTAAATCGTTCTATATTCTAATGGAAAGTTATGAGTCTCTTAAATGATTCTGAATTTAAATATTTTTGATTTATTGTGAAATATTTATGGATATGGTTTGACCAAGATCTATTTGACCTATAGTATAAATATCAAGACTTTCTTCATTGAAAATAAGGAGTAGATATACATAAGGAAAAACTGTGTTTGAATTACAATAAGCACGCTGTTTCCTTCAGAGATACACTTTGGAGACATACATTTTTTGATCTATATGATTAACTCACCTATATTCCTCTTGCTTCTACTACATCTTATCATTACATATTCTTCTCTAAGATTGAAGAATTATTTTCCAGAGATACACTTTAGAGACATATATATTTACACATCTGTCTAGTGTTTTCTCTATCGCTATTTGAAGAAATCCTATGCAACATTGAAGATCTATTTTCTATTGTGCGATATTGAATATATGAGTACATTTGTCAATTAATACTGAAATTGTTAAGTATAACCTATTTTCTCAGTAAAATCAATCTCAATTTATTTATTGGAGTTTTGAATTCTCAGACTCAGTTGTGGTGAAGTGTCAGCTTCTTGTATTGATCTGTGGATTTACAGTTCCTTATAAAAGAACCAGAAGACCCTGTAAAATACTTGTTAGGTTTCAACCACCCGCATTTAGTTGTTTTTGTTTAATAGGTCTCTAGATAAGAGGAATTACTAGTGAAAATCACTAATCTCATGGAGTTGAGCATTAGTGGATTGGACTAGGGGATCATTATTCCCTAAACCACTATACATCATTTTGTTCTTTTTCTTTATTTATTTTTGTTACTCACTCATATTTAAGAGATACAGAAAGTTTCACTGCAAAACAGGAGAGGTGTTATGAATATATCCAAGTTTTTGAAGGAAAATATTCACTCCCCTTTTGGGACTTTGTCCTCTTCATCTCCATCCCGACCTAACAACATGCATAATACTAACCCTCTTTGGGATTCCCTGGTCCTCACCACTGTCCCGGACCATGTGCCCAAGTCTGATCCTGGGAATATCTCTTACGCCGAGACCCTATCGACTGGACTCTACTAGTTGCTGCAGATGACTCCGCCCTATAACACCCACTACCAGCTCCAGCTAAATGGAATTCCTCTAATAGAAATCTCTCTATCACCAATGTATGATCCAACACCTCGATATAGGTGGTAATAGATAAGGGTACTACACTAGAAAAAATTTATTTATACAGACCCTACTCAAACTTTTGTTTCTGGAAGTAACCATCCCAAATCATGTTGAGGGAGTACCCTATAAGTTATTTGAACCTCGTATACTCTACAACTATCATCCATCCCTGCTATAGCTCTAGAAGCTTTTGAATTTTAACTGAGTACAAGCATGATGGGTAGTACTCCTCATGAAGAAATGGCTGAATTTGGGTCATGAGAGTGTCAACTCATCATGCATATGTGTAACTAGACTCTATCAGTACCTAGGTACTCCATGGAAAAGGTTGTATACTAGTGAAAAAACATGACCAATTAGTGTTCGGATAAGCCTGAAAACATGGATCACCAACTCTAGCCAATAATCCACCTCCTAGGGATTTGGATCATTATAGAACCTCAATGACCTTTGGTGATGGAACTTATGGAGTGATCTAGGCCTATGTGCATCCTTATCTTTCTCTACTAGTATGATCTGCTACTTGATAGGTGGGGGTGTTTCTACCAGTCAACCTGGAGGAAGGATCTCACAGGATGGAACATGAACTGAGGCCTTATCACTCGTCAGATCATCATCACAATCTAAAATCGATAACCTGGCCAAAAGTCTTCACAGAGGCATCCTAAAAATTTAATCAAGGTATACCATGATCATATGAGCATATATATATGGGGAGTTGACTCAATAAGGATAGTAAAAGTCTCAATCCTATATGATGCATGTACCATTGATCCACGTAACCAATGTCTTAGTATGCTGAGTGGATAATCAAGTTCTCAGAGTCTTGATGAATGGATACGTCGTCCACCCATAAAATACTCATTTCCATGGCCTGAAAGCCTCACTCAAAACACTTTGACACTGTTTCCCCAAGTATCAACCATATCCTCATAATGGGGCTACTCAAAAGACCATACCAAGGAATGAATTTATCTCATACCAATCTATCACGACCTGAACCAATGGGGCTCGAGCCGCAACTAACCCAAACCTACCTCCATAGGCCAGGGGGTGGTGATAAGTTCTAAAATGCATAAAAAATATGGAAGGCCTTTTAAAAATGTACCTATATGAAAACACATGAAAATCTCCATGAATAAGTGTAGTGGAATAATAATAAAATATGCAACACTTAAAGAATAAACCATGCATGTAAAACCTCTAGGGAATACAAGAGAATGAAAGTGTAAACTAAAAGTAAAAAGGTAAAAATACACACCCAACCAAAAATATGTCCCAACCTAAAAAACTAGAAATGTAAATTATGAGATTACCCAGATCTAAATCCCCAATCTCCAACCACCATACATGGTCAAATATACCAAGTATCCCTATGTTCCTATGTAATCACACCCGACCTATCCATCATCTGCATAAGAAATGACACATGCGGGCAAAGCCCATATAGGGGTGAGTATAAACATACCCAGTAGGAAACCCTGAAAGTTGAAGGGGGTAATAAGAGACCCAATAGGAATAGGCAGCTCAACCCAGAGCAAGAGAGTAAGAAAATCCAACAACATGGATATATATATATATGCACTCAATAAAAGAATCCCAAAAAATAGAGAAAGGGGATCTCCACATCACATCCCATCTAAAGAAAGAGAGCCAACAATTCCAATGTTCCATCAATGATGCTCAACATCTTGTGCATCTGTCTAGAAGAAGAATCCAAGACAAGCCCCACCTCTCCATTATACCACATAATTGAGGGGCCACCATCTCTAGGTAGAGGACCCATTCCCTGGTAAAATAGTAGGGTGAAACTCAATCGATAGAGGACCCATGACCTGACCTCCCAGGAGGATTCCATTCTGATAATTGATAGATTAATCATACCCTAACCGGAAGGAGGGTTCCACTCTAGTAGTTGAGGACCCATACCCTAATACCGCAGGAGGGTGCCACTCAGATAGTAGATAGAGGACCCATGCCCTGCCCAATAAGAGGGTCCACTCTAATGGTTGAGGACCCATGCCTTGTCTCTAGAGGAGTGTAGAAACTCGGGTTTTGTCCCTATTAGACTTTGGAATATTCCTACGAATAATTCCAGAGCTAGGTGCAAAAGATGGCGTGCGATTCCGAGGCCTGGTGTGCCCAGAATTAATTTTATAAAAATATTAAGTATTTTTAGATTATTCACGTGGAGGGGGAATGATATCTCCTAAAAGGTATATCAGAAAGGGAATCTGAGGGCATAATTGCGTTCGGAGCGTGCCGTTTACCCTAGGCGGGGTATAAACTTTGCGGGCGCGGGCCTGCTGTGAGAAAATCCACCTGGGGCGTTTTCGTAAATAAATAGAAAAGTTTATTTACGAGCATCGGCTCGAATAACTTATGAACGGAGTCTCAGATCGAAAATCCAAGCCTGCCGCTGCGTTCAGAATGCCGTGTTTACCCTAGGCGTGACATAGTTTTGGTCGGCACCGGGTGCCGGGTTGGAGGCGTGTTGGAGGGGTATTAAGATGGAGTTTTATTTTCAAAAAATAATAATAACTAAATCAATCTCTCTCCCCCCCAAACCTGTACAAGCAGGCGATGAACCCTTTCCCTCCCTTGTCTGTTATTCTCCGAATCGAGCCCCGGGCGTCCGTTTTCAGCGCCGATCGTTAGCATACCGAGCTTCAGGGCGTCGCGGGCGTCGTTCTGCACCTGAAGCTTCGGCGATCCGCCAACAGGTAGGCGGTTTGAGTTTTAAAATCCTGGACCCCGTTTATGTGTTTTGTTTCTTCAAATTTTCATAAGGGTTGTATAGTTTGGGTCCTGAGGTTTCCGAAACATGTTTCAGATCTGATTTTGGAGCACCGGGGTCTCCTGGGGGTTCCCGGAAGTTTTCTGGCGGAAAACCCGAATTCCGGAAGCGGCCATGGCGGAATCCGGCAAGGGCGGCGGCGGCGTGGTGGAATCCAGAAGGTGGTATGGCGGTCTGGAAAGGTCAGCGCGGTGGAATCCGGCAGGTGGCGCGGCGGTCCGACAAGGTCGGTGCGGCGGTCCAGTCAATTTTCCGGCGAGCCAGCGGTGGTCCGGCCAGAATATTCCGGTATCTCTTTAACCCCCGTAAAATGCATATCGGGAGACCAAATCACGAGCCGTTTGCGGAGACACGTTCCTTGCGTCGAGGCATACCTTTTGAGTTTACTTTGGGAATTTTATGAGTCGGGCTCGTGGCCCGGGGCTACGAAATGTTGAAATAAAAATAATATTTTATTATTATTCAGCTTCGACCCACCATAACTCATGCACGGTGTGTCCAAATGAAGTGCCGTCAGTGGCATTGAGACCCTGATGGTACAACGGACTTTTTAAGACAGTTTCTGGGTGTTGGGACTGAGAACAGAGTGTGGGCCCCATGAGGCCGGGTTCCGGCGTTTACGGAGAAACGTGACCTTTTCACCGGGTGTCCATTTTGGATGATCGAGTAGTCAATCCAGTGTGTTTTTCTGAGAAGATTTCAATGGTGCGATCTGTTCGATGTGTTATAGGATTGAGGCGTGGGACCCACCTGGACTAGCTTCGGTGAATAGTACCTTTTTCACCGGGTGTCTGTTTGGGATGAACGAGTAGTCAATCCCGTGTGTTTTTTCTAGGGGATCGCAGTGGTATGATCCTCTTGATGAGTTTCAGGATCATAGTGTGGGCCCCACACGAGCTAGCTACGGTGAATAGTGACCTTTTCACTGGTTGTCCATTTCGGGTGAGTGAACAGCCTATCCTGCGTGTTTTTCCACGTGGATCGTGATGGTGGCCTCGGTATCGGCCTTGGATGTGCGCGGTGTGGCGTTGTGGCAGGTCTCTCGGGTTAGCGACGTTTGGACCAGTAGTGGTTGAGGGTACTCCCTTGGTTCATTCCTACGGGGGTTCGTGCGACATCACACAATTAGCATAGGTTTGTGATCCTCTCGATGGGATGTTTAATCTGATAGAGTTGTGGCATCCCTTCGGTGGGCCCGGAGCGGGATCCTTTAGCATCGTTTCCCTAGATTGAGTTCTTGGTATCGCTGTGACCGCTTATCCATGGGCGGTGATCCCCTATCTAGCAGGTTAACCCCGTAGGGTTTGTGGCATCATCGGTAATATGATCCCCTACACTGTGGACCATGCTCAGTAGGGTTGTGGCATCGTCGGGTATATGATCCCCTACTCAGCATGATGATTATAGTAGGGTTGCAGTATCGTTGGTTATACGATCCCCTACTCAGCGCGTGGTTTTGGTAGGGTTTGTGCATCGTCAGTTCGATCCCCTACATCACGAGTTATACCAGATAGGGTTCCGGTATCGTCGTGACCACCTTTACACGGGCGACTATCCTCTATCTGAGTGACATGTTTCTGACGATCACCAGATCGGGTTGTGGTATCCCCCAGCAGATCCTGGGAGTGATCCCCTATCTGTGAGATCTACGAATACCAGATCGGCTTGTGGCACATGAGTCTCATCCCGGTTGGTGAGGACTCGCTAGGTGCATCCAAGAGACCCGAGATCAAATCCAGGTGGAGTCATATTTCCAGGGTACTGTAGCAGTACTGTGGCAGGCACTGTTCGATACTGTAGCAATTGGAACTATTCATCCATCTGGGCCTTCGGGCCACCGGTTTGGTCCTCGGGTCCTACAAGGATTTCGGTCCACCCAAGGCCTTTAGTCCAGTCGATTCTCAAGGACTTAGGGACACTTTAAGGCCTTAGGTCCACCCTAAAGTCCTTCGGTCCACATGAATGCAGGCCCCCGACACACTACAAAAAAGGAGCAGCCCTAGAAGAGGATTCAGAGCAGGTGCACTCACCAGAGCAGAGCCAAATGGATTTTCAGAATGAGAGGGTATGGTTATGCCATCGGTACCAGCTTGTGCTTTCATGGGAAGCCTATCCAGATGGTCATGCAAATGTGGAGAGCTAATATCAGAATGTAGATGTTGGGGAGGGGCAGCACCTTGTAGATAGTCTGGTTGAATTCTCTAAGACCTTCGGGTCATGTAATCTCCGAAGCCTACAGGCCATGTAATCTATGAGCCTACGGGCCTTGTAAGGGTTCCCCCCCATCCCTTGAAAGGGGGGGTTATCAAAAATCAATAAAAATGAAGGCCTTCAGGCCATTCAGGCCTGATCGGGTTGTGGTATCCCCCGACAGACCCTAGGAGTGATCCCCTATCTATGAGATCTTTATTTACTGGTGTGGGTTTTGGTATCCCCTAGCGGGCCCTAGGAGCGATCCTCTATCTGAGGAGTTTGGTGTTTATGTTGTTTCAGTGAGGTTTCCTCAGTGACGATATCCGACGACCGTGATCTGTCGGGTGAGCGTATGAGATGTTCGTGTGGGACCCGATGAGGTGTATCTCTCGGACAAGTGTCATCTGGGATGATAGTGACCATGGAGTGTGTTCTACTGGTTGTGATCCGTTTCTGGTGATGAGGTCGGTACCTCATGTGTCTTGGTGCGTGAGCTGAGTATATCTGGATATTTTTGGTATAGGTAAGAGTGTATACCTGAGCATATGTTCAAGGTGTATGTATGGGCATACACTTGGATGGAGTTGACTAGTTGTGTTTAGCCAAGGATGGTCATGAGATGGAGTTTCTCTCTTGTACGGGTTCCCTATACTTGGGATGAGCAGACTGTTGCCTTTTAGTTGATCTTTTTTTTTGGGTTTTTGAGGTGCCTACTGAGTATTGTTATACTCACCCCTGCACGGGCTTTTCCCGTACATGTTTGTGTCTTGTGCAGACCACAGGCCTTTCGACGGAATCCCAAGAGGACCCGGAGTAGGCAGAGCTGAGTGAGCGGGACTGACCATGGATTCTTACCAGAGCTCTGCTGAGGAGCTTTCTGGTGGTGCTTTTGGCAGCGTTTCCCTCCTTCTGAGTAGGTTGGATGCTTTTGTAGTTTTATTTTTGTGGGCCCTGTTTTTCTCTTTTTGTATTGCTATTGCACTCTGGTTTGGGATAGATGTATGCATGCATTTTATTTCTAGTTTTTATATATATCTCTGCACTGTTTCATGGAGGTGTATGTGGGTGTGTGTGGACAGGTACCTTAGACTAATGCCTCCCATGTGTGTGATAGCCTACTCAGTGCTGGATGCCAGCCCCTGGCCTATTGGAGGCGGGCTTGGGGAGTCACGGATCGAGCCCCATTGGGTTGGGTCATGACAGAGTGGTATCAGAGGAGGTCCAACCTTTGGAATCTCAGAGCGTATCTAGTCTAGTTGTGAGTTTGGTTTGGGTTTCATAGCGGGAGGGTTAGGATGTTTTGAGTTCAGATTTCAGGCCAAGGACTCCAGTGTTGGTGTGGTGGACAACATATCCATACACCAGGACTCTGATAACCTGCCTTTCGACTCAAGATGTTTGGACAATAGTCGCAGGGACATAACGGTGCATGCATAATATAGGACTGGGTTTTTGGGTTTCCCTTGTTCTTCTTGAGTCAGCTTTCCAGATATACTCTTTGACTATGGAGCGTCTTGATTGTGTTTTAGGATTCCTCCATGATGACAACCAGCAAGAGTTCTGCAGCGGGATTGTGGTGACGATCCGCCCCGTGTAGAGGCTGTGGACCAGGGCGCAGGTTCTGAGGCTGGACCTCCAGGTGGTCTTCCAGTTGAGCCACCACCTATCGAGAAGCTGGTTGTGCCGGCCGTGCAGGATGAGGCTGTGCACAGGCTGAGTGTGCTGCACGAGTCCCATAGGCAGCGACCTCTGAGGTTCCAGGGTGATCCAGACCCTCAGGCAGTTGATGATTGGCTCGAAGCAGTCACCCGAGTTTTCTTCCTGGTGAGGAAACCCCCAGATCAGATGGTGGTCCTAGCGGTGAGCCTTCTTCATGGTTCGTCTAGGAGATGGTGGAGTTTGGTGATGCAGTCCCACGATGAGGAAACGCTCACATGGGTAGAGTTTGAGCAACTCTTCAGGGAAGAGTTCTATCCGGTGACGTTGAGGTTAGTGCATATTCAAGAGCTTTTGCAGCTTCGGCAAGAGGGCATGACCATGTCAGAGTACCCAGTGAGGTTTACAGACATGTCGCGTTACTCCCTGGATATGGTTCGAGACCCATTATTTAGGGATCGAACCTTCAATCAGGGCCTACACAGATACATCTGGGAAGGTGTAGTTTCTTTTTGTCTTACCACCTATGTTGGAGTGCTAGATCGAGTGTTGGTGGTGGAGAGATTTCTGACTGAGCAGATCCCACCTGTTAGTGTTGGGCGCGTGGCAGCTGAGACGTCGAAAACTGGTAGCCGGCAGAAGGTTCAAGGGTCTGGACGTGGCCAATGTTTCAGGAGGTGACCCCAGGATGGAGGATCTGAGGCTCAGGTCTCACAGGGCTCGCATACCAGTTTTGGTCAGCCGCAGGAGAGGCGGTGCTACACTTGCGACGGTTGGGGACATTTTGCTAGATATTGTCCGACCCGTCGTGCTGCTGAGAGGGAGCTGGTCGATAGACCACCTTGGCAGAGGCAACATCTTGAGTAAGGAGGTCCGTAGGGCGGCGAACATGGCGATGGAGCTGGTGCAGCAGTAGGAGGTGGTAGGCGGTATCAGTTTCCACCACCCCACCCCCAGGTGGTCCACGTCGGGCTTAGGGAGCTGGTGGCTGAGGGTGAAGACAACTGCAAGACTTAGAGGCTGTTGACCCAGAGGCTCCACGGATGGATCGAGGTACACCTTGTGTCCTTTCTACTTTATGCAGTAGTTTGATAGACACTTTTTAGCGGTACTCTTTCCTTTCCGTTGCTTGCTCGAGTTTTGTTCAGGGCGTTGGTAAGACCTTGTGTGGGTGTTGTTTGGCGTGATTTGAATGCATGAGGAAGAGAGATCCTTCCCCCACCGAGACGCATTTTTGTGACGTGATCAAAACTGTGTGGGTGAGTCAATGCTGCCCAAAGCGGATAATATTGAGGTGTGGTGGATGAGTCCCTCTAACTTATGTGTGCGGGCATGGGTGTTTTTTGGTAAACTTGCTGGCGTTGGAGACCCAGTTGAGAGTCCAGTTTCTTTCCTTGTGCTTAGGGCTTTTCGGGGACAAAAATTTCTATGGTGGGGAGGATGTAGTGACTCGGGTTTTGGCCATGTCAGACTTTGAAATATTCCTACGAATAATTCCAGAGCTAGGCATGAAGACGGCGTGCGATTCCAAGGCCCGGTGTTCCCGGAATTAATTTTATAAAAATATTAAGTATTTTTAGACTATGCACGTGGCAGATGTGTGATATCTACTAAACGGTAGCTCGGAACGGGAATCTGAGGGCACGGTTGCGTCCAGAGCATGCCGTTTACCCTTAGGCGGGGTATAAACTTTGCGGGTGTTGGCCTGCTGTGAGAAAAGCCACCTGGGGCATTTTCTTAAATAAATATAAAATTTTATTTATGAGCGTCGGCTCGAATAACTTCTGAACGGAGTCTCGGATCGAAAATCCGAGTCCGCCGTTGCGTTCAGAACGCCGTGTTTACCCTAGGTGCAACATAGTTTTGGTCGGCGCTGGGTGCGGGGTTGGAGGCGTGTTGGAGGGGAGCTAAGATGAAGTTTTATTTAAAAATAATAATAATAACTAAATCAATCTCTCTCCCCCCAAACTTGTACGCACAGGTGGCGAACCCTACCCCTCCCTCGTCCGTTCTTCGCCGAATCGAGCCCTGAGCATCCGTTTTCAGCGCCGATCGTTAGCAGATCGAGCTTCAGGGTGTCGTTATGCACCCGAAGCTTCGACGATCCGCCAACAGGTAGGTGGTTTGAGTTTTAAAATCCCGGACCCCGTTTATGTGTTGTTTTTCTTCAAATCCTCATAAGGGTTGTATAGTTCGGGTCCTGAGGTTTTCGAAACATGTTTCAGATATGATTTTGGAGCACCGGGGTGCTCCCGGAAGTTTTCCAGCGGAAAACATGGATTCTGGTGGCGGCTATGGCGGAATCCGGTGAGGGTGGCGGTGGCGCGGTGGAATCTGGCAGGCGGCGCGGCGGTCCGGCAAGGTCGGCGTGGCGGTCCGGTCAGTTTTCCGGCGAGCCAGTGGTGGTCCGGCCAGAATATTCCGGGATCTCTTTAAACCCCCGTAAAATGCATATCGGGAGTCCAAATCATGAGCTGTTTGTGGCGATGCGTTCCTTGCATCGATACAGACCTTTTGAGTTTACTTTGGTAATTTTATGAGTCCAGTTTGTGGCCCAGGGCTACGAAACGTTGAAATAATAATAATATTTTATTATTATTCAGCTTCGACCCACCATAACTCCTGCACGAAGTGTCCAAATGACGTTCCGTCAGTGGAGTTGAGACCCTGATGGTACAAAAGAATTTTCAAGATAGTTTCCGGGTGTTGGGACTGGGAACAGGGTGTGGGCCCCACGAGGCCAGGTTCTGGCGTTTACGGAGAAATGTGAATTTTTTACCGAGTGTCCGTTTTGGATGATCGAGTAGTCGATCCTATGTGTTTTTCTGAGAGGATCGCAATGGTGAGATCCGTTCGATGTGTTCTGGGATCGAGGCATGGGACCCACCCGAGCTGGCTTTGGTGAATAATACCCTTTTCACCGGTTGTTCGTTTGGGACGAACGAGTAGTCAATCCCGTGTTTTTTTTCGAGGGGATTGCAGTGGTATGATCTGCTTGATGAGTTTCAGGATCATAGTGTGGGCTCCACATGGGATAGCTACGTTGAATAGTTCCTTTTTCATCAGTTGTCCGTTTCGGGCGAGTGAAAAGCCTATCCTGCGTGTTTTTCCATGTGGATCGTGATGGTGGCCTCGGTATCAGCCTTGGAGGTGCGTGGTGTGGCGTTGTGGCAGGTCACTCGGGTTAGCAATGTTTGGAACAGTAGTGGTTGAGAGTACTCCCTTGGTTTGTTCCTACGAGGGTTCGTGTGACATCACACCCTTAGCATAAGTTTTTGATCCTCTTGATGAGATGTTTAATCTGATAGAGTTGTGGTATCCCTCCGGTGGGCCCGAAGTGGGATCCTCTAGCATCATTTACCTAGATCGGGTTCTTGGTATCGTTGTGACCGCTTATCCACGGGTAATGATCCCCTATATAGTAGGTTAACCCTATAGGGTTTGTGGCATCATCGGGAATATGATCCCCTACGCTATGGACCGTGCTTAGTAGGGTTGTGGCATCGTCGGGTATACGATCCCCTACTCAGCATGAGGATTATAGTAGGGCTGTGGTATCGTTGGTTATACAATACCCTACTCAGTGCATGGTTTTAGTAGGGTTGGTGAATCGTCGGTTCGATCCCCTACATCGCGAGCTATACCAAATAGGGTTCCGGTATCGTCGTAACCACCTTTACATGGGTGACGATCCTCTATCTGAGTGACGTGTTACTGACGAGTACTAGATCAGGTTGTGGTATCCCCCAGTAGATCCAGGGAGTGATCCCCATATATGAGATCTACAAATTCCAGATTGGGTTGTGGTATCCCCCGATGGACCCTGGGAGTGATCCCCTATCTGTGAGATCTTCTTATACCGGTGTGGGTTCTGGTATCCCCTAGCGGGCCCTAGGAGCAATCCCCTATCTGAGGAGTTTGGTGTTTATGCTGTTTCAATGAGGTTTCCTCAGTAATGATATCCGACGACTGTGATCTCTCGGGTGAGCGTCTGAGATGTTTATGTGGGACCCGATGGAGTGTATCTCTCGGACGAGTGTCATCTGGGATGACAATGATCGTGGAGTGTGTTCTCCTAGTTGGGATACATTGCTGCTGATGAAGTTGGTACCTCATGTGGCGTGGTGAGTGATCTGAGTATATATAGATGTTTTTGGTATACGTAAGAGCATATACCTGAGAGGATGTTCAAGGTGTATGTATGGGCATACACTTGGATGGAGCTGACTAGTTGTGTTTATCCAAGGATGGTCACGAGATGGAGTTTCTATCTCGTCTGGGTTCCCTCTGGCTGCGATGAGAAAACTATTGCCTTTCAGTTGCTCTCTTTTGTTTTGGGTTTTTAGGGTGCCTACTGAGTATTGTTATACTCACCCCTACATGAGCTTTTCCCGCACATGTTTGTGTCTTGTGCAGACCACAAGACTTTCGACGGATTCATAGGAGGACCCGGAGTAGGTGGAGCTGAGTGATCGGGATTGACCGTGGAGTCTTACCAGAGCTGTGCTGAGGAGCTTTCTGATGGTTCTTTTGGCAGCTTTTCCCTCCTTCTGAGCAGGTTGTACGCTTTTGTAGTTTTCTTTTGGTGGGCCCTGTTTTGCCCTTTTTGTACTGCTGTTTCACTCTGGTTTGGGATAGATGTATGCATGCATTTTCTTTCCACTTTTTATATATATCTATGCACTGTTGCATGGAGGTGTATATGGGTGTGTGTGTACAAGTACCTTAGGCTAATGCCTCCCATGTGTGTGATAGCCTACTCGGTGCTGGACGCCATCCCCTGGCCTATTGGAGGTGGGCTTGGGGAGTCACGACTCAAGCCCTGTTGGGTCGGGTCGTGACAAGGAGGGCGCCACTCTGATGGGAGATAGAGGACCCATGCCCTTCTTAATAGGAGGGTTCTGATCTAATAGTTGATCGGGGACCCATGCCCTTCCCATCTGGAGGGTTCCAATTATATAGTATATAGATGACCCATGCCCTGCCCAATAGGAGGGGGCCACTCTAATCTCTCTGATGATCCTGCCCGATCACTTTCTACATCGAGCATCGCCTAAAGAAATTTCAAACCCATAAAATCTCCCATCATATCTCAAAATACACTACGAAGGCCACCATCACGTTCAATGTGAAAAAACACTTAGGATAGGCTACTCGTGGGGAAAAATATGAGTCCAAACAAAGGAGATATGAGGGGAAAAAGTTTCCTAAAAAAAGAAGTAGGGGTACACAATATTTAAGGGGGCCCACACGGCTGAAGGTTCCGAGCATAGTGGAAGCGTGTGATAGGTCACGACCAACTTTTATTTTTTCATGATCGATGATCAATTCGATATTTACACAATGATTAACTTTGCAATAAATAAAATTGAATCGAATAAAATAGACAATGGATAAAACACCATAACTAGAGAGATCATCATCACATGCTATTTATAATTAATTTAATCAATTAAATAATTACCTTTTTGAAATTATTTCCTCATTAATGAGTTTGGAAATAGATCCATGTTGTACAACCATTTAATTATAGGAATCAATAGAAGATTACCTCTAGTGGTGATCCAAATGTGTTCCGCAAATCTCTGAACGTTGTCGTATGAATCTCCAGGTGATAGCACCATAGATCCTATCACTTGCATCATTCTTGTTTGATCACCATGTGAATCACTTCCATTATATTCTCCTTGATCTCTCTTGACTTGAGAGAGAATAGTGTAGGAATATTGCTCTCCATTCTTGGGATCATTCTTGTAGAAGGGAGATCTCTAGGTCATGAGAGGATTCTCCAAATTTGTTGTGCACAACCAAACAAAAGAATTGGATCTCATAGAAAATAGAATAATTGGGTTTATAAACCTCTAGTATTAAAATAAAATAATTTCACAATTTCTCTCTATTATTTATTTAATCCCTATGGAACCCCATGTCAAATATTATTATTATTATTATTTTTATTTATCGACATGCGCTTAACTTGAGAATTAAATTAAATATTATTTAATAAAATAATATTCAATATTTATTATTTCTCACTGTACCATTAAAATCGGTCCTCCATTCTTCCAAAACATTTATCAGGCCCTAAAAAATGATTATTTATTTTTTAAATAAATATCACTACATTATTCTCTAATAAATAAATAAATATTATATTAACTAAATAAAAAATAATTATTTATTAAATATTCTACTCACATTATATTCTCTCGAATAACAGGTGATAAAATATATGAGATCAAGCAAACATGAATAATTATTAAACCACATGTGAAAATAATATCTATTCAACTTATTAAATAATAAATAATAATATTTTATTTAACTGAGATTCTGGATACACTTATTGTGCGACCCTCTAGGCCTTTTTCTCAGTGGCATTGGGCGAAGGAGCCTAAAGTCCAAGGTTAGAGTCTAGAAACATGCCAAGACACCCAAAAATAAAGAAGTTAATGCAAAAATAACATCATACCTCATACAGATTCTTACTTTGTAATATAATCCCTTTATCACGATATCTCTAATCAAGAAGGATGCATGCTGGTCCCATCAACCTATGTGTTTGATGTCGCTTTCTTTGACTTCTCAAAAATTTAACTTGCTTATAGAACACCATGAACATGGATTTATTTAGGCTATATCATTTCCATAAAAGGGATTAACATATCAACTTTTTTTAAATAACAGAAGGAAAAAAATCCTTTCTCTCATTATTCATTAATGCAATATTACTCATGATGCACCCAACGTATCCGACCTTGCTGCGAACATATATCATCATAGTTTTCATCAATACTTCAAAGTACATGACTCATAATACTCATTAATAATAATATTAAAGTCTATGGATCAATAAACACATCCAAAGATAAGAACATCCAATGACACATATAAATGTGGATTTTCTATTAGTGGGTCTCATTCTCATAATATCCTACACTGGCTATTACCAAGGGAGTACACCATGAGAAGGTGCCTCAAATTCCTACGAGTCACCACCTCTAATATCCTATATAATTTGTGTCCCTAAAATGATATATTCTAGATATGGAACATATATTTAAGATTAGTATCATAGCACTTCTGGGTTCCCTTCATAGTAGGGAACTACTATGAACTTTTAGTGAGGCAGCTACTCTTAGAACATTATCGCATACTATGTTATATAGAAGAACAATCATGATGTGATAAGGAGTTTATTAATATTAAAAAATATGAATAAAAGTTATCATAAAGTACAAAGAAGTTGGTTCTAGGGCACCAACTACAATAGACTACCACTTGCACTAGAGCCAACTGCTAACAACCTTCAGTCCGCTAGCTCTCACATGATACTCATGCTTCTAATGAGATGGACCTTTAGTCAAGGTGTCTTCTATGTTCTCTTACATGGGTAATTTTCTTAATAAAGCTTCACCCCTATGATAAAAATCCATCAAGAGGTGATATTTCCAGAGTATATACTTTTTCCATTAGTGTGACCTTGGCTCTTTTACAAGAGTCACTACTATAGTACTATCACAATACAATGTGATAGGGTATTTATTTCTAGGTACCACATCAAGATCCTTGATTTTTTTGTTTCCAAATGACTTCCTTGGTTGCATCTAAAGATTCTATATACTCAAAATCCATTATATAATCAGTGATAACTAGATGCTTTGAACTCTTCCAGATCACATCTCCTCTATTGAGATAGAAAAAATATCCTAACTATCACTTCATATCATTTTAATCTGTCTAAAAACTAGCATTAATATAACCCTTGATGATGATCTTCTTATCTCCTCCATACACTTGGAACATATCCTTAGTTCTTCTCAGATAATCAACTATAACCTTAATAGTAGACCAATGCTGTTCTAATGGATCAACTTGATATTTTCCTACCATGATCAATTCATAGGCAACATAAATTCTATTATATAACATGGAATACATGATTAATAATATTGCATAAGTGTTTCTGATGCTTTCGCTGGGGCACGCGCGTCCGTCACGTTCGAGGGACATCGGTGCTGTTATGTTGCCCCACATTCCCACTTTCCAAAGGCGGGCGACATCTGCTCCCTACTCGGGCACGTTTTCTCCTTGATCGAAACAGGATTATGGGATGTTGGTTCTTCCTTCTGTGGATTCCTCCTCGGAATTTGTCACCTAGTCAGGGTCTCCCTTATAGATTAAGACATAGTTCATGAAACTCTTCCCAGTGCCATATTTTCATTGACGCCGATTAATTACACTTCTTCTGTTAGGAAATTCCAAGGGGTTCGGTCCGGGCAGCAACCTTCAGTTGGGGGATTAGTCAAGTTGAGGCATCGCTGGCGTGTCTGGGCGCTGGAGCACTGGCGCGTCTGATTTTTCTTCCCCTTATTATAGGGCTTCTCGAGGGCGTGGAAGACCGAGGCATCCCACGTTGAATGCGGTGAATCATATGCCATAGGCATGTATCTGAGGTTTTCCTCAGCTTCCCATGTTTAACACAGGGTGTGCCGTGAGTTTAATGTCCAACGGAGACGGATCAGACTGATCAGAACACTAACTGGACTGGATCAGATGGGTGTGACCTCTTGAGGGAACACCGATGTCAGGTCCAACAAATGGTTCGTTGCCCGAACACTGCCTGGATTAGTGGGGATGTGAATTGGCATGATCCTACCGAGATGTGGAGGCCCGTGTAAGGATTGGGAAGGATGATGGAGGGTTGGATGAAGTGGAGGGGGGAATGGGATAGAACCGATGTAGGAATGATGGCGATGTTGGGCTTGATCCTTGAAGAGGCTTCCTATGTATCCCCATGGTAGGGAATCAAAGTCTGCGTAGTTTTGTGGGACGATGGGACCTGAGGAGGTGACCCATGAGAATGGATGCATGGATGCAACCCAGAGGAAGTGGAACCTTCAGGTTGGGGAATGACCTTCCTAAGACACATAGGCTCGAGGGAGAGATTAGGATGAGACATGAGTGATGGGCTTGAGCCTCAGGGAGGCTTTCCACGTATCCACGTGGCAGGGAATCAAAGTCCGCGTAGTTCAGACGGTGGGAACTGACGTGAAGGGGGTCAGGGCGACCAATGGGTGGTGGGATTGAACCTCATGGAGGCTTCCTACGTACCATGCCTTGACATGGATCAAAGTACCTGTAGTTAGAGATGGGGTGTCAGAGAACTGACGTGAATAAGGACCATGGTCTAGGTTGATGGTGGGCTTGAACCTCAGGGAGGCTTCCTATGTACCCTTCCTTAGCAAGGATCAAAGACCACACAGTTTAGGAAGTAACGATACAATTTAACTTCATGTGGGATAGGGGTGAACTGATGTGAAGGGGGTCGGAACGACCTGTGGGTGGGTTGAACCTCAGGGAGGCTTCCTACGTACCATGCCTTGACATGGATCAAAGTCCCCGTAGTTCGGGATAGGGTCTTGGCACACCAACATGGAGACGGTCAGGGCCAATGGCTTTTGGGCTTGAAACTCATGAAGGCTTCCTACGTACCTTGCCTTAGAAAGGATCAAAGTCCCCGTAGTTAGGGATGGGGTGTGGGGATTATACTTTAGGCTGACCGGGTGTTGGTGAACTAACTTGAAGGAGGTCGGAACGACCAGGTGGTGGTGGGATTGAACCTCAGGGAGGCTTCCTACGTACCATGCCTTGACATGAATCAAAGTCCCCATAGTTCGGGATGATGTGTGAGGCTTACACTCTAGGCTGCCCGGGTGTTGGTGAACCGACGTGAAGGGGGTCAGAGCGACCAATGGGTGGTGGGATTGAACCTCAGGGAGGCTTCCTACGTACCATTCCTTGACATGGATCAATGTCCCCGTATTTTGGGATAGTATGTGGGGATTGCACTCTAGGCTGCCCGGGGTAGGATGCCATAGTCCATGCTTACTCTAAGCCCATGTGAGTTATGCTCGGTGTGAGAAACAAGAGGCAGTAGATACTTGACGATCACATCGTGAAAGGTGACTCCATGGTAAATGGAGTGGGGCTTACGTATAGAGCGGCCCAGGGAGAGGAATATTGGGACTTAATCCATGGTGGAGGCCCGGGTGAAAAAAAGCGCAGCGGGAGAGGGAGTTGGGACCGAAGAGAGGAGGAACACCATTCCCTATCACACCCTTCACTGGCCTTGGCACCGAGGAAGTGAGGATGAGCATGGATGATACCTCCTGCAAGAAATATTATGGGCTTATACCAAGGTGGCTGCCCTATCCCGCGGACAAACTCCATTTCGATAAAGAGGATATCATCCCCTATAAGGGGTAATCCCATCCCCATGGAGACAAGTGGGCATGGAGAATGTCCAAGGCGGGGGAACCTGCATGTGAGGCATAGGGCCAGGTCACTGTTTAACGTCATGTGCTGAGGAAGATGATGCTTGGGAGTTTAACGTCCTGCATCTCGGACGAGGTGGGTGAGCTTCACTCCCCTAGGACTTACATAACCAATACTTACCCACCCTTGGGGGAAGTAAGGAATCAAAAATTCCATGGTTGGGGGGTGTTATGGAGCAATCCATTGAGGGGTCCATGTTAGCGTGGCTATGCGAAGAAGCAATAGCCGTTAGCATGCCTATGTGAAGGAGCATGAGGCAAAGCAACACAATGAGCGGTGTCGTCCAGGGGACTTTAAAATTACATCGTGCAGACCTAGAGGGTCGCACGGAAAGAGGAATTGCAAAGCAAAGGGGTTCACAGGTAGGGTCCTTGTGAAGCTCTCCCACTCCACCTTGCGGAAAGCATTTGCAAAGGGGAGTGCTTCACGAAGTGGGGTTCCTCAACCTTAGAATAGGGCAGAGGTGTATATGGGAGGTGCTTCACGAAGTGAAAAGTCATTCACGAAGCACTGCCTTGCGGAGCACATGCACCTCGCGAAGCAAAGTGTCGTGAAGTGACGTGCTTCGCGAAATACATCGACCCTGCCTTGGCATGTAGATCATGTGTACATGAGGGGTGCTTCGCGAAGCATAAATGCTCCATGATGACCCAGGTCCCCTTGGGGATCCCCTTCCTCCGTGAACGCCCTTGGGCTTCGCGAAAGGCATCCCTCTTGGAAGAGGGGAGAAAAACTAGGCAAGGGGGAGGCACTTCGCAGAGAAAAAGTACCTTGCGTAGCTCATAGTTTGCAGAGCCAAGGGTGCTTCGCGATTTGGGATCTAGGAAGTTGAAAGATCAGATTTTCCGTCCATTGGGATCAGGGGGAGCTTGGTATTTATAGGAAAAAGGCACCACGAAGCAGAGCTTACACAGCGCGAAGAGGGGCTAGGTTGATTCACGGAGGGTCGCAAACGTTAAAGGCGTTCGCGGAGCGGCCCACCTCCTTTGCTTCACGGCAGGCCTGTGAATGTAAAATGGGTTCTCGGAGGAGTCTGCCTCCTTTGCTTCACGGAGGCCTCGTGAACGTCAAACACATTCGCGAAGGGGTCTGCCTCCTTTGCTTCGCGGTGTCCGCGGTGCTTGGGGGGTCCACGAAGTGGCTTTGCGAGGCAGTTTGTGGGGCCTCTTCTCTTATTTTTCTTCCAATATTTTGGCGCCAAAAAATTCCCCCACTCAGACATGGAACCATAGAGAAATCAAACATCTAAGTATGAGGGTCAATCGCCAAAATCTTTGGCTGTTCATGGAGATGGATTGTGAAGAAGGCTCGTGAGGTGGAAAGCCGTCGCGTAGGCCGAGCACGCTGTGGAGCTCGGCACGACCTGGAGGCGTCGTGAAGCTCCGACGGCCGTCGCCTATAAATAGGGGGGCTGAACTCTCTTTTGTCCTTTCCCTTCTCCGCGAATTTTTCCTTTTGCACTCTCGATTCGGGAAGCTACGCATACTCGACAACTGCTCTCCGCAAATCTAGCTTCACAGCGAACCGTGAGTCTTTGACTCTGCGATAGCGCTACGCGATCGTGCGCTTGCAAGCAGAGGCAAGGCTCTACAAATCAGCTTTGCGAACGAGATCCGCGAATGAGATCGGCGAATAGGCTTTGCGACCCTTCCTAAAAATTTTCCGAGTCTTAAAACCAAATGGCCCATCAAGAAGCTGCCCAGGGGGTGCTTGCAGACGCCGCCCGGAGGGATGAGATGGAAAAGTGTCTAGGTCTAGAAGAGTTGGTCCGTAACCACTCGGATCATAATTCATTGATGGAGCTGCTATCGGAGATCCAGAAGAACTATCTGTTGTGCAGGAGTATGCCCTTGTATGGATTTGGGCTGAGGGATGATGTCCTCATTCCTGAGGCGAGTAAGGACGAACCAGCTTGCTGGTTCAGGAGAACGCCGTGCCAGCGCCAATGGTTCAGGGAGGATAATGGTCATGCGCAGGAGGACTTCCTACCCATCGTTGCTGACTACCTATAAAATCACCTGAACAACATCGATGGGTAGGCATTGCAGCCGGATACTTATCCTTCTCTGTACCATAGAATACTGAAGGCATCCTTGAGGGATCCGAAGAAGGGGTGGTCCGAGGAGTGAGACCTACGCTAGGGTGGAAACTTCACAGAAGATTGGGCATGGGCCTACTGGGTAGGCGCCTCGTGTGAGGATTTTGGAGATGAGCCGAGGAGAGTGGGTTTTTATGAGGCAACCTGGGCCTCTCAATTCCACATATATCAACCGAAACAGCTGATGGCAGAGTTGTTGAGCAGATGGTTGTCTAGGACCAACACATTTCACCTGAACCATGGGGAGGTCAGCATCAGTCTGTGGGATGTCCATCGGATTTTAGGGGTCCCAATCTTGGGGGATATGTACGATGAGTTCCTCCCCGTCATGAGTGCGTGGGAGGATCTGGAGCAGATGTCATGGCTGGTGATGGCACTGATGGGGATGGTCCCCGGGGAAGACAAAGAAGCGGTGAGAGACGTCCACATTAGGCGGTGGTTCAAGCAGTTATTGAAATTCTTTGTGGATTGAGAGTTTCCCGTTAGGCCTCAGACTTGCCCGAAGGGGGCTCAATGAGGCAAGGAGCATTCGTATTGGCAGATCTTGGAGGACAACCAGTAGAAGACCTGAGGTTTTAGCATCAATACCAAATAGAAGCCGATAGTCAGACTAGCGGTGTTTATCGCGGCCCTTATCTGTGGTTGGATCCTAACAGTGAGGGATACCAACATGGGGGTGCGGTCTAACACATTTATCATGGAATCCATGCTGGCCATAGGAGGGAGGGTCAATTTGGGGATTCTGATTCTCGCCAAATTATATAAGATGCTATGGCATGTTAGCGAGGGCAAGAGGTTGCAGAGGATATGTGGGCCCTACCATCTTCTGTATGGGTGGATCGCGGTGCACATCAGGGGGGTTTATGAGTATCTGAACCCCATCTCGCCTCTGGGGTCAAACTTCCGCCCATCCATCCTGAACGCTTCCGGGAGATTTCCAGCCAAATTGACCGTGTCGTTGGTGCTAAACCAGGTATGGAAGGTGGACAAGTTTAATTTTCACCCGTTTCCACTACCGACAGGGGCATTCACCGATGATGGTCGGGGGACGGAAGAGAACCAGGCCTATCTCTTGGCCTTTCAAGGTGGAGTCTTGGTGGCAAGGGTGGAGCGCAAGTCTCTCTACGAGCCATACACCCCACACCAGTTTCCAAGGCAATTCCGGTGCGTGCAACGACTGACTCTGCAGGTCTACTGGGAGGTGCGCCGCAAGGAGCACCCATGTGTGATGAGGAAATTGTGTCTCATGTTCACATGGGAAGACGAGAAAATGAGAAATGCATTGCCTCCACCTACTGTCACCTTCGAACTGGTGAAGGATTACTCCATAAGCTGGGAGGCAGCTTATCTGGGGGAAATGATGAAGCAACCAACTGTTCGAGCTGGTGACGGCGGGCCTTCCCCATCTTGAGGCCGGGGTCGGAATGCAGCAAGGGCCTCTCGTGGTGGTGGGGCTGCCATGGTGGAGAGACCTGCACCAGGTGAGGGTGAGGCAGTGGTGGTGGATCCAACAGCGGCAGCGGATCCGGGGGTCCCAGGAGAGCAGATCCATCCGGAGGGGCAGCCACCGAGGGGATTCCGCAGGATAACTACTCAGGCCCCGGGGAAACGGCTACGCCATATCGACATGCCATAGAATGATATTTTCCTGGAGGCCTGAGAAATTTGGGATGTCAACTAGCAATTCCTCATCCTGACTGAGATGTGGTGAGACCTGAGCCATCTCGAGATGGATTTACCGGGTATAGGCCCTGTCCGGGCCGGTTTCGCAGTATCCCTGGCAGAGGCGGAGCAATATCTGGATGAGCTGGAGGACTTCGTGCATTCCATGGGTGCCCCACGTTCAATGAAAGACCGGGTGAGGGTACTACTGAATTAGATGGTTCCCCCATAGATGTTATCCACTGAGCTGAGAGAGTGATTCCCCCTATCGGAAGAATCAAACAAATCCTCTTGGGGGGACGAGGCCAGTGGGGGGAGCCCATTGGAGGAAGGCGAAGTCAGCAATAAAGACTTGGGTCTCGATGATTTTGCAGAGGCTCTCAATTTAACATTCCAAGTTTCTTTTCTCAGGGTTTTCTCTCAGGTCATTATGGATTTTTTACCAACATCTGAACCGTGCAGGAGGACCTTGTGCATAGACCTCGTTCTCACCCATCAGTGGGTGCTGATGCAGGACCCTTTGAACCCGCACTTGTGGCCACGTCTATTTTGTGTCTAGCGGGGCTAGGACACCCGAGGTGGCTCCTCCAGAATCTCTAGACCTTCCGACAATATACGGAGGGCCACACTTCAGGGTCCCGTCAACATCAACTCAGGAGCGGAACCAGGAGTTTGATCTTCGTAATTCCTCTCTACTGAGCTCATTACTGCCACACGTTGATCGTGCCAACTGACTTCCATGCCCTTCTCTGTTACATACAATTCTTCGACTGGCATGAGATGCTGCGGCGAGGTTGGTTGGGATTTCTGGTGGCACCCCTCCCAGGGGGATGCCAGTAATCGTGGAGATAGGTACCCAACCCACCCGACCTGCAGCGCTCCCTATCATTGGAGGGACTGCCAGCAGGGTCGTGCCTAAGGTTATTGAGGTGGGGTCCGATGATGAGGACCGACCGTTCGACCCAAGTCCTGCCAAGCCTGATCCGACCCCAGATGTCGTGCCTGATCCAATGCCAGATGCAGATCCTGCTGAAGATTTCCTGAGGGCGTACCCTGCATATGAACCAGCCAACCACGCAGACTAGGACGAGATGGCCTTTGACGAAGAGGATGGAGAGATAGTCTGTCACCGATCATGGAAGCTGATCATGTGCTTTATTGAGAAGACCCCCCATTCATTATGGCTGGACGAGATGGTCATAATTTGCTCTCAGCTACGTGAACTATGTGCTGGGGGAGTGGATTCCTAGTGCCCTCACCTGCTCATCCGAGATCTTATGGTGGAGAAGATACGAGAGTATGATCGCAACCTCAGCATGGGCTAGTAGTGGAGGAAGGATATGAACATCAAGAAGCTCCGGGAGGCTGAAAATGATATCCAACAGCTACAGATCTGGGTGGATGAGCACTCAGCCTCTCTTAATTCACAATCAGATCTGATCTTGCGATTAAAGGGACAGCTGGTAGAGGCAGAAGAGCGTATTATGCAAGCTTCTAAAGAAATGACCACCATTCAGGATGATGTAGAGAGTCCCCAAACTAAGGCTGATGAATTGCACCCCATTGATGCTGAGGAGGAGTGGGAGTTGAGCCGGAGGCAACAACTTATGGATGCCACAAGTCGGAGGGTGGCGGAACTGCAACTCTCTTTTGACGGGGTCAACCCGTCCATGGGAGAGATAGACCCCCCGAGTGCTGTAAGGATTACAAACTCTCAAATATACTTTCATGTTTTGATCTATGTGATTCCATACCATACATGAGTTTGGTTATTGAGGTTGGCTTTATACGCATCTGTTATATTCATGAAATGTCTAGTGGTCAGTCCCTAAGCTCATGCGGGTCGAGCCCAATGTGAGAAACAAGGGGTGATCACCATGTTATTCCATCTGAACATAATGCATCGACCAAGCTTCGGGCATCTGGGGTTTAGGTAACCAATTCGGATCTTCCGAAAAGACATGGGAGAGGCCCGATCAGAGGATTATGACCTCAAAACAATCGACAATCCATTCTTTCGGTGTGCTATAGTGCACGAGCGGGGTAACACCAGGGGCGTTGAGATTAGTACAAACATAGGGGAAATGGAAGGTGTGAATCACGATACCAAAAATCTGGAACACCATGGGGGTGGCATGAAAATGAAGGATAACTGTTGACCATGTTCGAAACACAGTATCCTTGTTGCGTTAGCCTGAAATGGGGATGACTCATGAGGGCCGACCGCTGACCATGTTTGAAACACGGGGCCTGACTCGAAATGCCATCCATTTGTCTTCCAGAACGTTGACCTAGGACAGTAGACAATCCATAGGTTGAGCATCCATACTGTTAGGGGGTTACTTTAGACATGAAAAAGGATGAGGTTCCGAATAAAGGGCACACAAAGCATTAAGGGTGGAGTGATGGTTTGTTCGAACAAAATCCAACACTCTTGAAATTACGCCACCATGGTGGAAGCACACTGGATGGCGCATCGGTTTGATCATGGATCATTCCTTCTTTTAGACAGGACCTCTCTGGTGAGGGAGACATCTCTTCCCAATGTCATCTTGGGGCATCCCGAACTTTTTCAGGGCAGAGTTATAGTTGTATGATTCCCCACAAGGGGTCAGGCCAGGGTGATGGAAATGAGGAAGAACCGGATTTATTATTTCTGGGGCTGGAACCTGGGTGAAATACTGGGGTGTCTCTACGTATCCCATAAGGATGTGAATCAAGCCATACGTAGTTATAGAATCACAATTTAATGTCTTGTGGGACGACGAGAAGCCTGGCTGCGCCGAGGCACATCCTACCAAAACTACTAAGCCCACGTGAGTCATGCTCGATGTGGGAAACAAGAAGTAATGGGGGACTTTCTTGATAGAGGAAGGAATATGTTAGGGCAAAGGGACGCTCGGTGAATACCGGCCCAATGATGCTAACACCCCTATGTAGCGCACCTAGACGCGCGAAGAGATAAAGACGAGTATGTCGGAATTCCACTAGAACATGAGGAAGTGGTAATGTGTGAATCATGATGCTCAAAATTTGGACCATAATGATGAAAGTGTGAAGATGGAGGATAGCTTTTGACCATGGAGGAAATGCAGCTCCCACATTGCATTAGCTTGGAATGAGGACAGACAAATGAGGGTCAACTGTTGACCATGTTCGAAACATGGGACCTGTCGCAAATGTCGTCCGAGATCATTAGGGGCGTTGGCCCAAAATGGTAGGAGAGCCCTTAGGCCTAGCATCCATGCCATCTAGGGGTCCATTTGGATGTGGAAGAGGATGAGTATCCAAATAGAGATCTCATGAAGCTTGGTCATGGAACGAGGGGAATGTCCCTGTGAAAATTCCACACTTAGGGCTCTTTGTCAAACACATATAAATACGACAACGAGACATATTATATAGAGGGGGTAGAGCCCCTTCCCATAGGTAGATCTTAGTTTAGGGTCATAGAACTCAGACCATAAATGGTAGGAAACACAGGAGGCACGTGGTGGGGTAACTACAAATACCCGACGTGAATGGGAACCGGGGGTTCCGACCACCACGTGTTCCTCGGAGAGGTTTTAAGTCGAGGGACCAAAAACGAGAGTCGAGATGGGCCTGAGGCAAAGTGCATAGGCATTCCTATGTACCCCACGAGGATGGGGATCAATCTACACATAGTTCTTGAGATGGCACGGTAGGGTACCAGTTTCAGGGAAAAAGGGGCTTGTGGGTGTGACCCTCTCGCCAAGAGAAGTGACATTTGATAAATCATGTTTGTCCTTTAAGGTGAGTGGTTTTTTTTGTGAAGCGACTGACCTAGGGTAGCAGGCCCTGGCGTCTCCACAAGAATCAATCCGTATAAAGGCATTGACAAATGGTATGGTAAATGACCGATACCCAACGTGATGTCCTCTACGATGAGGTCATCACAATGCAGTGCCATTTTTTGTCATGCGGTTAGGACAATAATGTCACAGTTTAGGGTCATGTGATAGGACCAAACATGCATTTTAACATCATGCAGCACAGTCGTGGTAGAGACAATGCTAGGTGGGGAATGTGTACGGTGCAATAAAACATACCCGACGTGATTGGGGAAATGATCCCACATTACACCGTATGAAATTCCGAGAGGGGAACCTTGGACCAAGGGGCCCAAATAAGGGTGAGAATGAAAGGGTCCTAAGAAATTAGTTCCCAGCTGAGCTGGACTCGAAAATGAGACGTTCGGGTGGTCCTACGTATCCCATAAGGATGGGAATCAAGCTACACGTAGTTCTTGAGGGTGCCTTTTAATGTTGTGCGGGACATGAAACAGGAGGGCTAATTCTTAGAATGGGGTGCGTGTGGTGAAGCTATTGCAAACCCAACGTGAATGAGGAGGTAATACCATACCACGCCATGCGGTCCCGTAGTCAAAGTCCAAAAGACGGGACAGAAAAGACAAATTAGCAGAACTTAAGCTAGACCTAGAGACAAGAGGTCTAGGCGTTCCTACGTATCCCATGAGGATGGGAATCAAGCCGTACGCAGTTTTGAGGAGATATTAGTTTATGGTCTTAGAGCCCGGACCATAGATGGATGGAAACCTTCCAAGTAATCACATACCTTGACCCGATCCCAAAGCCCACTTGAGTCGAACTCGATGTGGGAAACAAGGGAGGAAGATCTTTATTGCAATACATGGAATGCCCATCAATAGGGAAATCGGTGTGGAGCCCTAAATGACGCCCTTATTGCAACTTTGTTCTCCTAATGTGCAGATGAACACTAAGGAATAGCGTCAAGAGTCTTGGAGGTTTACTTAGACATGATGAGGTGGAGAAGGATGTGAATCGTGTAACCGATACTTTAGGCTTAATGAGGTTGGTGTGATGATTGAGGATAACTGTTGACTGTGGCGGAAAATGCAGTATCCCTATCGTGTTACCTGAAATGGGAACAATAAACGAGTATCAACCACTGACCATATTCGCAATGCAGGACTTGTATCAGTTCATTGTTCGAAACCCTCAAGGACATTGGCCCATGATGGTAGGAGGGACCTTAGGCCGAGCACCCATTCCATTCAGGGGTCCCTTTGGACGTGAAAGGTGATGGAAGCCTTAATGAAGGGGAACACGAAGCCTGGGAAATGGGTGGAAGCATGTCAGAGTAGATCCCAACATTCCAGGTACTAAATCAGAGTACCCTTAGGCACATTAATGAACCGCCGAAGAGGGTTGACGAGGATGTTCAGGAGGTAGAGGTACATGGAATGGTCATTACAAGCCCGATGTGAACAAGGACATAATATCATTCCACTCCATATACTCCCCTCTCCGGGGAAGGGTAGACCAAGGGGCCAAGGTGAAATAGAGACTTCTAGGAGATGGGGCTAGACTCGAAGTCTGGAAATTAGGGTGGTCATACGTATCCCATAAGGATGGGAATCAAGCCACACGTTGTTCTTGAAGTCACTCGGGGGTAAGATACCCCAACGAGGGGGGTGTGCGGCACGAATAATAACCCGATGTGAATGAGGAAATAATCCCACATCACACTGTACATTCCCATAAGAGAGAACCTGGGTCGGGGGCCTGAAAGGCCAAGGGGCCTAAGGCTGGGCCTCAGCCAGGAAGGCCTGACCAACTTGCAGTTTAACATCTTGTAGTGAGGAAGAGGAGGGGAGTAGGATTCCCTAGACAAGGGAGGTGTATAGAACGATGAGTAACTCGACGTGAATGAGGAAATAATCTCATACCACACCGCACAATCCCATAAGAGAACCTGGGCCAGGGGCCTGAGGCTGGGCCTTGGTCAGGAAGGCCTGAACAACTTGCAGTTTAACGTCTTACAGTGAGGATGAGAAAAAGAAAATAAGGTATCTCATCCGAGGATGTGTACGGAGCGGTGAACAACCTGATGTGAATGAGGATATAATCCCATACCACACCGCACAATCCCCTAAGAGAGAACCTGGGCCGGGGGCCCGAAACGACAAGGGGCCTGACAGTTGGCACCGCCCGGAGGGACTTCATCACTTGGGGATACAAAGGGGAAGAATGAACCACTACACTCGATGTTTGGGATATCTTGGGGTGGCCCCAATGATCCAGGACAGCTGTTGAACACGTTCTAAACACAGAGTCCCTATAGTGGCCTGAAATGGGAGCAACAAATGAGCATCGACCACTGACCATATTTGAAACGCGGGACTTGTATTGGCTTGTTTCTTGACATACTCGAGGGTGTTGGCCTGAAGTGGTAAGATATCCCTTAGGCTTAGCATCCATACCATTTAGGGGCCCTTCCGGATGGGGGAGGTGATGGAATTCCAGTCAAGGAGTGAGTGAAGCATAGCTGTTCCCATATCTAAAAGAGGCGGACATCTATAGGGAGCAGGATGTATGGTTGGATCGAGATTAGATTAATGTTAATTGGGGAAAAATTTTTCACCCTTTCCATATATCTTGACCCGGGGGAAAGATTATGACATTTGGGTTGGGCCAACGGATGAAATGTCCGGGCGTTCCTACGTATCCCATAAGGATGGGAATCAGGACATAAGTAGTTCTTGAAGGCCATGCAGTTTAACGTCTTGTGGTGAGGATGTGGGAGGATAGAAGAATGGGAGTGGGCACATGGTGTGACCATTATAACCCTTGTATGAGTGGGGCTAAGGAAGCCCATATCATGCAAGTATCCTCTGAGAGAACTATACCTAGGGGGGATAGTCGAAGAGAAGAGTTTGGGGCTGGGCTCAACACAAAGCGTCTGAGAGTTCCTACGTATCCCATAAGGATGAGAATCATGCCATACATAGTTCTCAAGATGCAGTATAACGTGATGTAGGACGATGCGTAGTTTAAAGTCATGCAGTACTGGACAACTTAAGGTCATGCAGGACCATCGTGCAATTTAGGGTCATGCGGGACCGTCCAGTTTAAGGTCGTGCAGGACCGTCGTACAGTTTAGGGTCATGTGGGACCGTCCAGTTTAAGGTTGTGTGGGACCCTCATGCAGTTTAGGGCCATGCGGGACCGTCCAGTTTAAGGTCATGCGGGACTGTCCAATTTAAGGTCGTGCAGGACCGTCGTACAGTTTAGGGTCATGCAGGACCATCGTGCAGTTTAGGGTCATGCGGGACCGTCCAGTTTAAGGTCATGTGGGACCGTCGTGCAGTTTAGGGTCATGCGGGACCATCCAATTTAATGTTGTGAAGGACCTTCCAGGTCGCCTTGCAGAAAAGAGCGGAGGCGAACCTTCTTGTTGAAGGCTTTAGCCATCTTGTTTTGGTGCCTCTCCAGATTATGCAGGGCACGAAGCCTATTCTTGTCAAGTGCTTCTAATTCATCCAGATGGATTTTGTCTACCATATCTGAAGCCTACTAATCATAGACTAATGTGCGCAATGAGGGAAGCTGAATCTCAATGGGAAGGACGACTTCAGTCCCATACACCAGGGAATATGGGGTAACCTGGGTAGAATTACGAGTCGTTGTCCGATAAGCCCAGAGGGCATTGGGGAGCTTATCCGGCCAACTCTTCTTGTTCTGACCAACCATTTTATGCAAAATGTTAGAGAGGTTCTTGTTGAATTCCTTGATCTTTCCATTTTACAATGCATGATAGCGGGAGGTGTGGTTAGAACGGATATTGTACTTGGCGTACAATTTCTTCAACTCAGCTGCTCAGAAGTTCGTGGCATTATCGGTGAGTACGGCGTGAGGGACTCCAAATCGGTAGATGATATTGGAGCTCACAAAATCAAAAATGGATTGAGCCTTGAATTCCTTGAGTGGAACTGCCTATTCCCACTTGGAGAAGAAATCCATAGCGGTCAGGATGAACCGGTACTGGCGAGATGTCGCCGGTGGATACGGTCCCACGACATCGAGTCCCCACACCACAAAGGGCCAAGAGTACTTGGTAGTGTGAAGGGGCTCTGGTGGACGATGTACGAAGTTGGAATGAACTTGACATGCATGACACTTTTTAGAAAACTCGATGAAGTCATGGATCATAGAGGGAAAAAAATACCCCAATCTCCGGATCCGGTGAGACAGTTTCGGCCCAGCCTGGTGTGCACCGCAAGAACCGCCATGAACCTCCTGCATGACCTGTGGAATCTCGACTCCTTGAATACAATGGAGGAGAATAACATCAAACCCACACTTGTAGAGGATCCTCTCAAGACTGGGACCGTCCTGGAGGGTAAACTGTAACGCGCGGTGTCAGATTTGCTCGTGCTCGGCCCGATCAACTGGGAGGTAACCATTTTGGAGGTACTCGACAAAAGGGGCCCTCCAGTCGGGAATCACTTAAACCACTGCATCTTAGGGACCTGGGGGTCCTGAAGTGGAGGTGCTTGCGATCAGGTGACCTACCTGTGGGATGTCGCCATTATTCGGAGAGACATGTGCAACCACCCTCTGATGTGCCACGTGGATAATCAGGTCATCCTGCTTGGGCCCTGCAAGTGATGCAACCAGGCCAGCCAGGGCATCGGCTTGAGAATTATGAGATCGGGGGACGTGAGCCACTTCTGGACGAGAAGAGAACTGGGCTATTAGTTGGAGAGTGCTCTCCAACAATGGTACGAGTTCTGGATTCCTGACAACATAGTCGTCATTGACCTGCTTAATGACTAGCTCAGAGTCCCCTTTCACATGAAAATGGGGCACGTCGATATCGAGGGCTAGCTTGAGGCCAGTAATGAGGGTCTGATACTCTGCCTAATTATTGGTGCAGCCTTCTGACAGTAGGAATGAGTACGGCTGATATAGCATCCCGACTTTTTATCACATTAACTTTCATTACATTATACAAAACCGAGGATCTTTAAGGTTTAGTGTCTTGGAAACTAGGAACTTAATACATGAAAACATAAAACATTCTTCTTAAACACTTTAAAGGCTTCTTCATTGTTTATCCTAAGTTCATTACAACATCTCATAACCTGGGAGCATACATAAAAGGAAAGGGTGAGCAGAAGGCCCAGTAAGGGAAAAAAGGGAAACATTTTACATGTGAACTTGAGATACATCAAAAAATCATCAAAAATAACTTTAAGGCATGAGAAAGAGATCATGAGGCATATAATAATAAAAATAATGTGTTTAATAACTTGAAGATGTGGCTAAAACATTTAACATAGACAATCATGAACATATCACCAAGGTCCATCCCCAAGGTGTCATTTGAAATTACCAAGGTTATTTACCAAGGTATCGTTAAAATTGTAATCTCTAGTGGTCACATCATTACCCAATGCATTGGAGCGCTATCAGGGCACACCCTTAATTTGTATTTATTATCATGTGAGCCACATATATCATCACCAATCATTTCATAAGTAACCCATATATCATAAAATAAATGGGTTTCATTTCATAGTCATAACATTTTAAAAACTGCTTTAAAGACGTGATCTTTATGTCACTTTAAACCCACGAAAAAAGGAAAGAGAGTCTCATGTATGTAAATCCCAGAATTTAAAATAGAAAATTTTGATATATATGTGAATACCCCTATAGAAGAAAGATCTTTGAGTATTCACTTAATAAAATAAAATAATTTGAGAAAAGGAGAGAGACATTTTGAGACGAAAATTCTGCAGCATAACGGCTATGTTATAGGGTTTTAGAAAACATTGAAAGAGAGGGGACATGGGTCACCCACTCATAAATGATTCAAAAAATATTAGAGGGATAGAATATAAAGTATATAAGAACATGGTAATTAAATTTTAAAGACATACCATATGAAATGAAAAACATGGAAGGCAGAAAAAAATAAGATTTCCCTTATCAAAATTCCGCAGCCTAACGACGTCACTTAAAACTTCAAAAAATGAATTGACGAGATCAAATAGGGTCTCTCATCATATGAACATAAAATATCAGTATTATAGGTATAGAGATAATACCCCAACATAATAAAAAGGAACTTTAATGACTTGACATAAAAATAGAACTTGAAAATGAGAAGGGTGAAAGAATCCCTTAAAAATTCGGCAGCCTAACGACGCCACTTAAACATTATTAAAATGAATTGATGAGAGAAAGAGGAGGTCTCTCATAATATGAACATAAAAAGGAAATTATGATGAATATAAAAGAACATCCCTAACATAAGAACATAGAGCATAAAATAAATGACATAAAAGAGAGTACTTGGAATGAAAAAGAGAGGTAGGATCCCTTACCTTAAAATGTAACTCTTAAAACTTGAAGGTTGGGACCTAGAGGACTTGGGGGAACCTTGGGAGGGATCATTGTGAGGTAAGGAGACCATAAATTTGTTGAGGATGATTTTGGAATGGAAAGGATGAGAGAATGGCTTGGTATTTATAGGGGAAGTGAGGGGATAAGGCATTAATGGCCAAGGGACACCTCATTGGTGGTATTGGCAAAACAAGTGGCATTTACTCATGGTATTGGCAACTTGGGACACCTCATACCTTATATTACTATTCATAAGTCTACCATCCCTTAAAATATCTCATGACATCATCATGACGCAGTTATGATGTCATTAAACATACTGAAACCCTAAAACTGTATTTTTACTATTCACTGAAAATTCAACTTTTTCAGAAAACTCCCAAAAATTTACCTTAACATAATACCAATTCTCTAAATTCAAAAATAAACTCCATTTTATAAAAACAATTTTCTAAATATTTTTAATTTTTAAATAAAAGCACTATTCACCGAAAATTCATTTTTTTTTCAGAAAAATCCCCAAAAATTACCTTGACATAATATCGATGTTCTAAATTCAAAAATAAAGTCCATTTTATAAAAATAATTTTCTAAATATTTTTAATTTAGTTTTTAATTAAAAAATACTATTCACCTGAAAAAACTTATACTTGACTAATAATTTCTAAAATAGTTATTTACCTATTTTATTGAATCACATTACTTAATCATGGTGCCTATATTATATTAATACTTTCATTAAGTGAGATTACTAATCCATTTGGTCACATTACTAATCCTAAGCGTAAAATCACTATTCATAAATTACTATTCACCAATAATTAAGTTGATCTTATTAGACTCTAAATTTATTACTGAACACATTTGCAAAAGACTATTTTTTGAAAATCATTACACATCATTAATTATTTAAGGTGTACAAAAATATTTTAAAAAATCCTTTTTTTTCAAATTCATCAATAATATACATCCTACATTTATCCGGACATTTGAAAATTTACAAACTTCACCATAAGAAGAAAACACAATTTTATTTATCTCAAAGGATTACACAAAGAAGTTACGGTCTCCTGACATAGCCCCTTATAACCCCAACATAGGAACTAAGTGTAAAGTGTGCTAAGGTGAGAGAATCTGAGGGCAGCTCGACCAACATTGCACGAGTAGTAATTTCTATTAGCTTGAACTTCTCGCGAAGGCGATTCTGTTCTAGCTTTACACGATGATGTTCGGCTTGGGTTTGGTCCAGAGCAAAGCCCAGTGGTGATACCTCCTTCCCAAGTTCGGTTAGATGGGATTCAATCAGCCCAAGACTACTCGATGAGGCCATCGAATCTTCTTTCTATATTTATTAACCAAAATCACTTGTATTCAGAGACAATAATCACAACATTTAGTTTCCGACAGTCATATTGACCAATGGTCATATAACAGTCGAAACCGAATGGTCTCATTTTAATTATAATCATTTTATTAAATGAAATAGTTTTGTTGAGTATAAAATAAAATAACACACAAATTTAGAAAACAAAATTTATTCAAAATTTCGGGTCGTTACATTCTCCCCCCCTTAAGAAATTGCATCCTCGCAATTTTTAAAATTGGTCTTGGAAATTTCATTGAAAGTCCCACATCGAAAAAAGAGTCAGTAAAGCTATTAATTTAAAAGAAAGAAAAGGAAGTACAAAGGTCACTCGAGTTAACCCATAATGGGGTTCTATGTAGGAAAAAATGGATATGGAAGAGAAAAAAAGGGTCAAATTCTGATGGAGAGTGATATAAATCATGATTAGGAGAAATTTAACCACCAAAAAATCACAAACTTATGATGTGTGTAAACGGTCTTTGATTACCTAGTAGGAAATGTAAACCAACAACGTTTTTGTTTTACGTTCCTTTTAATAATTTTGAGGAATTCATTTCCTACCTAGAATAAGAACATAAGGAAATATACTTACCTTCAAGTATAGTTTCATCCTTTAATAAGTTTCTACCAAAACTAATCTTTTCTCCAAATGACGAGCATTCAAAAACACTTGGTCTCATCAAAAGCACAAGAATCATCTTCTAGAGAATCACATAATCCACAAAAGATTAACTATCTATTTATTATATCTTTAAACATTATCCCAAAAACAGAAAGGGTAAGATAAAACAACTCTTCAAAAGAAAGAACTCCATAGGAAGGGAAACTACTTTAAATCTTCAAAATTCCATGGTACTACCCAAAGTTCATCATAGACCATTCCATAAATAACTGTCCTTAAAATAACTCAAAATAAACCAAACTAAGATTGAAACCCAAATATAAGAATGATTTCATAACATAGTCTTCCAAGATAAACTTTATCGTTCATCTCTAAACAACATCAACCACTCTTATCATCTTATAAAAAAAGTAACTAACCTAATCACATTTTCCCCAAGATAGGATAATCATTTCCATAAGTAACCTAAATTACCATAAGTTCACCTTAAATTCATAGATTCTTAAAAATATAAGTCAACCTTTACTCCTCAAAGAAAATACCATAGTAATCTATTTACCTTGACCATATAGGGTTCCCAAAATAGTGAACGTCTTCCAAAATAATATTCATATTTTAATCCCCTAATCATCTTTTTTTCCAATAAGAACAGATTCATAACATCAACATGTGGTACATAATAATAGATGTTTTTCTTAATGATATAAAACCATCTTAGGTAGTGACTCTATGTTCTTAGAAAACATTAAACATATGCTCATAGAGAACGCACTAAAATACAACATGACATAGACAATTATTGCGAAGAATTTACATGTACTTTAGTCATCATGATCTATCTCAGCATAGGAATTGCATTGTTCCCTTGTCCTTGAAGATTGTTGATGCTCATCATGCTTCTCATCCCTTCCAAGAGAGAATTTCCATGGATAATGTCCAAATTTTCCACATTTATGACATTGAAAAGTATAAGGTATATTAGATCTAACCTTATCTCTATTCATCACATTATCCATTTTTTTAAAGCAATTGGCTACTTTATTCCCTATCACCCACACTTAAAACATCTCCCAGTTCCTTTGTGACATTCAACTTGGTGCCCATTTCCACACTTTTTGCACAAAGGAAATTGGGTCTTCTTTCCCTTATCAACTTTATTAGATGAACATCCTTGAGACTTCGTCTTCTTCTTCCTTGATGAATTTGGGCATTAAACTAGGTACCAATTATTAATTGTGATTTTTGATAGCTGGTTTGGCATAATCACAATATGTTCAACTTGATATCTCGTCATCTCTGTCATATTAATAGGGCAATCATCACATTTCCTATCACATTGGTTGTTGGGACATATTCTTCTATTTCCCACCATTAACTAAAAAAAGAAAGTATAATTAGGGAGATTAAATACTTATCCAATAATCATGAAAAGGAAACTTCAAGCATAGAAGGATAAACTTGTAGAATAAAAGTATATCCTAACTTTTTATCCCCTAGGTTCCAATCTAGGTTATCCATGATCATATATTCTTATATGAATCTTTATTTTATTTTATCTTTGTTCCTTTAATAATGGTTAAAACTAAGATTATGAATTTACCAAATCATATCCCCTGGGAGTGTCGTAACCAAGAGTGCATCAAGGCCCATTTTCGTGTATCAGTTACCGTTCGAGTCTAGCTCAAAGAGGTGTTTTCGGGTTTTACCCCTATGTACATATATGCCAGATCCACCTCTACCTGCTCGTATCCAGACAGGGATATATTTGCTTGATAAACCACTTACTCAATACTCACCAAAATACCAGGAAGATTTCCTATATTTAAACTTTTATATAGGGTTATTCCTAAAGTTTTCATATCCTAATTTCCATAAATAACTAAACCATCCTTTGATACCAACTATAGCATCCCGACTTTTTATCACATTAACTTTCATTACATTATACAAAACCGAGGATCTTTAAGGTTTAGTGTCTTGGAAACCAGGAACTTAATACATGACAACATAAAACATTCTTATGAAACACTTGAAATGATTCTTCATTGTTCATCCTAAGTTCATTACATCATCTCATAACTTGGGAGCATACATAAAAGGAAAGGGTGAGCAGAAGGCCCAGTAAGGGAAACAAGGGAAACATTTTACATGTGAACTTGAGATACATAAAAAAGTCATGAAAAATAACTTTAAGGCATCAGAAAGTGATCATGAGGCATATCATACTAAAAATAAAGTGTTTCATAACTTGAAGATGTGGATATAACATTTAACATAGACAATCATGAACATATCACCAAGTTCCATCCCCAAGGTTTCATTTGAAATTACCAAGGTTATTCACCAAGGTATCATTAAAATTGTTATCTCTAGTGGTTACATCATTACCCAATGCATTGGAGCGCTATCAGGGTGCACCCTTAATTTTTATTTATTATCATGTGAGTCACATATATCATCATAAATCATTTCATAAGTAACCCATATAACATAAAATAAATGGGTTTCATTTTATAGTCATAACATTTTAAAAACTGCTTTAAAGACGCGATCTTTATGTCACTTTAAACCCACGAAAAAAGGAAAGAGAGTCTCATGTATGTAAATCCCAGAATTTAAAATAGAAAATTTTTATATATATGTGAATAACCCTGTAGAATAAATATCTTTGAGTATTCAATTAATAAAATAAAAGAATTTGAGAAAAAGAGAGAGACATTTTGAGACGAAAATTCTGCAGCATAACAGCTATGTTACAGGGTTTTAGAAAACATTGAAAGAGAGGGGACATGAGTCACCCACTCATAAATGATTCAAAAAATAGTATAGGGATAGAATATAAAGTATATAAGAACATGGTAATGAAATTTTAAAGACATACCCTATGAAATTAAAAACATGGAAGGAAGACAAAAATAAGATTTCCCTTATGAAAATTCCGCAGCCTAACAGCGTCACTTAAAACTTCAAAAAATGAATTGACAAGATCAAATAGGTTCTCTAATCATATGAACATAAAAGATCAGTATTATTGATATAGATATCATACCCCCACATAATAAAAATGAACTTGAAATACTTGACATAAAAATAGAACTTGAAAATGAGAAGGGTGAAAGAATCCCTTAAAAAATTCGGCAGCCTAACGGCGCCACTTAAACATTATTAAAATGAACTGATGAGAGAAAGAGGGGGTCTCTAATCATATGAAAATAAAAAGGACAGTAGTATAAATATAAAAGAACATCCCCAACATAAGAACATGGAGCATAAAATAAATGACATAAAAGAGAGTACTTGGAATGAAAAAGAGAGGTAGGATCCCTTACCTTAAAACATAACTCTTAAAACTCGAAGGTTGGGACCTAGAGGGATTGGGGAACCTTGGGAGGGAACCTTGGGAGGGATCCTTTGGAGGTAAGGAGACCATAAATTTGTTGAGGATGATTTTGGAATGGAAAGGATGAGATAATAGCTTGGTATTTATAGGGGAAGTGAGGGGACAAGGCATTAATGGCCAAGGGACACCTCATTGGTGGTATTGAAAAAACAAGTGGTATTTCCTCATGGTATTGGCCACTTGGGACACCTAATACCTTATCTTATTATTAATAAGTCAACCATCCCTTAAAATATCTCATGACATCATCATTACGCAGTTATGATGTCATTAAACATACTGAAACCCTAAAATTGTATTTTACTATTCATTGAAAATTCAAATTTTTCAGAAAACTCCCAAAAATTTACCTTAACTTAATATCAATGCTCAGAATTCAAAAATAAACTCCATTTTATAAAAATAATTTTCTAAATATTTTTAATTTTTAAATAAATACACTATTCACTGGAAATTTATTTTTTTCAGAAAAATCCCCAAAAATTACCTTAACATAATATCGATGTTCTGAATTCAAAAATAAATTCCATTTTATAAAAATAATTTTCTAAATAATTTTAATTTAATTTTTAATTAAAAAACAATATTCACCCGAAAAAAGTAATACTTGACTAATAATTTCTAAAACAGTTATTTACCTATTTTATTGAATCACATTACTTAATCAAGGTGCCAATATTATATTAATACTTTCATTAAGTGAGATTACTAATCCATTTGGTCACATTACTAATCCTAAGCATAAAATCACTATTCATAAATTACTATTCAGCAAAAATTAGGTTGATCTTATTAGACTCCAAATTTTTTACTGAACACATTTGCAGAAGACTATTTTTTTGAAAATCATTACACATCATTAATTATTTAAGGTTTACAAAAATATTTTAAAATATCCTTTTTTTTCAAATTCAACAATAATATACATCCTACATTTATCCAGACATTTGAAAATTTACAAACTTCACCATACGAAGAAAACACAATTTTATTTATATCAAAGGATTACACAAAGCAGTTACGGTCTCCTTACATATCCCCTTATAACCCCAACATAGGACCTAAGTGTAAGGTGTGCTAAGGTGAGAAAATACGAGGGCGACTCGACCAACATTACATGAGTAGTAATTTCTATCAGCTTGAACTTATCGCGAAGGCGATTCCATTATAGCTTCACACGATAAAGTTCGACTTTGGTTTGGTCCAGAGAAAAGCCCAGTGGTGCTACCTCCTTCTCAAGTTCTGTTAGATGGGATTTGATCGGCCCAAGACAACTGGATGAGGCCATTGAATCTTCTTTCTATATTAATTAACCAAGATTACTTGTATTCAGAGACAATAATCGCAACATTTAGTTTCCTACAGTCATATTAATCAATGGTCATATAACAGTCGAAACTCAATGGTCTCATTTTAATTATACTCATTTTATTAAATGAAATAGTTTTTTTGAGTATAAAATAAAATAACACACAAATTTAGGAAACAAAATTTATTCAAAATTTCGGGTCGTTACAACAGAATGGCCTGTGCCGTGGTAATGAAGATAATACCCAAGCCTACCCTATTGAGATTGGGATCATTTAACCTTCATCCGGTGGGGCTTCAGGAAACACCATCAAAATACATCTGCCAACACGACATGGCTTGATCCACCCAGAGGATTGCCTCATCGGGGAAATCGAGGTCCAGGGACTCGTTGGCAGGACCCGGATGGGCAGCGAGGAAGTCTTCCAACGCTTGTCCCTTAATGGACTTTTGGGGGACAAACCTTATGTCAAACTGCTGGAGAATCACTGCACACTTAGCTGGATGACCTATCAGCATGGGGCGGTTCAGGATATACTTCAGCGGATCTACTCGTGAAACCAGCTGTACCTCATGGTGCTGCAGGTAATGTCGCAGCTTTTGTATCGCGAATACTAGCGCGAGGCAGCCCTTTTTGATGGGAGAGTATCTGGTCTCCGTATCAAGGAGAATGAGGCTGAGGTAGTAGAGACTGTTCTCCGTCCCCTAATTATTCTTCTGGGCGAGCAGGGCGCCGAGAGACTGTTCCAGGGCGGCCACATAAAGGACCAGCGGCCTTCCAGCGACAGGTGGCATCAAGACCGGAGGCTGTAGCAGATACCACTTGACTTCCTCGAACGTGGTCTGGCACTCTTCATCCCATTCATAGGTGGTGACATTCTTCATGAGCCGAGAAAATGGCTTACAATTTCCAGCCAGGTTCGCGATGAATCGACTTATGTAGGCTAAGTGGCCTTGAAATCCTCAAAGCTTCCAAATATTGCTCGGGGGGGGGGGGGGGGGGCATCTGGGTGATGGACTTGATATTATCTGGGTCGATCTCGATGCCCCGATATCTGACGACGAAGCCGAGAAACTTGCCGGAGGTGAACCCGAAGGCACATTTAAGCGGGTTCATCTTTAGGTGGTGGGAACGGAGGAAACCAAACACTTTCTCAAGGTCCTTGAGATGGTCCTGGTGCTGGAGAGATTTGACCACCAGATCGTCCACATAGCATTCCACCAATGTTCTGAGAATTGGCTTGAATATGCGGTGCATGGGCCGCTGATAGGTGGCACCTATATTCTTCAGGCCGAAGGGCATAACCTGGTAACTGAAAGTACCTTGGGCAGCCCTGAAAGCGGTGGAATCCTCGTCTTCGGGGGCCATACGGATCTGGTTGTACCCAGAATACCCATCCATGAATAAGAGGGCCTGGAACCCGGCCTTAGCAACAATCAACAATTCTGTCACTGGAAGGGGAAAATCATCCTTCAGACAGTGGCGATTGAGATCGTGAATGTCAATACAGAATATGATCTGACCGTTCTTCTTCCTGACCATCACAATGTTGGCTAGACATTTGGGGTACTGGACTTCCTTAACGAAGTTGTCTCGGATGAGCTTGTCAACCTCGTCCTTGACCATGACGCCATAAGAAGGGTGCATCTTTCGGGGAGGCTACTTGAAACCGCGATGATTTACCAGGAGACCGAGGCGGTGGATGGCCACCTGAGGATCTAGTCCTGGCATCTCGTCGTAACTCCATGGAAACATGTCACGATGCTATTTCAGGAAGTCTGCGTACCACTGCTGCTCCTCGAGGGACATGGAGACACTGATCAACGTGGGCCTCAGGTCCACCTCGCTACTGAGGTTCACCTGTACCAACTCGTCGACTGTGGCATCGAAGCCCTCTTCAAAGGCAGGGGGAGCGTCCTACAAATCCTCTTCATCAACTGTAGAGGGATCCCCAGCAAGGAAAGCTTCCCCTGGGTCTACAAATCCCGACGGGAGGCTGGTGCCAGCCTGGGTGGCAATGGACAGCATATCACGAGATTCACGTGCTACTGAGACCATGGCGATGAAGGCAGTTGATCCGATCCCATCTGGTCTTCGACCCAAGGGACCATGCTTGATGATATCAAAACAATAGTGGAGAGTCATCTTGAGTCGGTTAATTCCATCCTGACGAAACAGACATGCATGACGCACTATTGTTTCCATGGGGTGGATGTCTCGATACTGTATGGGGGTAGAAGGTTCCGGGATCACCTGAGCCTAGTTTGTGTAGGAGTACAAGGTGATTTTCCACCGTCGCTTGGACTTGGGAATATTCCTTCCTCTTATAACAGAGAAAATAAAGCATTTCCCCATGTCGGGGGTCATGGAATCCAATTGATGGATCAGGAAGATGTATGCATCATCCAAACCTACACAAGGGTCAGTCGTGATCGTGGCGAGCTCAATCTCACTTTCCAGAATCTGTTTATCCTTGCTCTTGTAATAGTCAGTGTCCAGATAGTGGGATTCACAAGAGGCAAAAGGAGACACATCTCCTTGGATCACACCTACTCGACCATTGAGGGAGTATTTGAGGCATTGGTGACATGATGAAGGGACCGCTGCATGTAGGTGGAGCCATGGCCTTCCCATAAATGCGATGTACGCAGTGTCCTGGGAGACAACCATGAATTAGGTATTGGAAACTAGGCCCCCGAACTGGGTCTTCAAACAGACCTTTCCAACCGAGGTCTGCTCGGTCTTGTCATATCCTTGAATTCTTAGGTCGGAGGGAGTTAAATCATCCTCAGACAACCCCAACTTCCACAGTGTCTGAGTTGAGATTAGGTTAATCCCAGAGCCCATGTCAACAAGACATTGGTGGAATTCCATGCCATTGAACTGGCCAGTGATTTACAATGGACGAATGTGACCTTGTATGGGAGGGTCTTCATCTTCACCAGAGAATGAGATAACTGCCTGGCATTCGGGGTTCTCAATTGCCTCAGCGTGGAAGGATTCTGCAGCTGCTAGCTCCGATCAAATTGGAGGGGGCTCCTTAAAGCCTCGGAGAGCGCCTCACGCATGTATGATGATAGGAGAAGAGCCTCAAGGATAGGGAGCCTCGCTGGAATGATGGAGAGATGTTTGCGGATATCTTACTTTCATGCCAAGCGCGAACCTTTTCTTACAAGAGGTCGCTCTGCGATTGGAGGAAAGGCGGGACCTGCCGGCTGGACTGAAGGCTGGCTAGTGCTGGGTATGTCCCGTTGCTCACTAGTCGAGGCCTGAAGTGTAGCTGCCGGATGAAGACTGGACAACTGAGATTGGCCTGTAGCAGGGCGAGACTGGCCGTGGTATGGACGAGGTAGCTCTGCCTGATCTAGTAGCACAAACGGTGGTGGAGGTAGATCTGAGGACACCAGATGAGGAGGTTGCGTGTGCTGAGCTCTGCACTGGCCCTACTGTCTGGTCTCAGTGGCATGCATGGCCTGGCTGAAAGTGCCAGCTGATGTGCCTTGATGAACCACATGGCCGCGGCTCCACCAACGTTGGCGTCAGCTGGGGATGTTGGGGAGGTTCTCCAGGCGTCCCCCCTCGTCGGGAGTAATATAGGGATTTACCAACTCCACGGTATTAACCGAAGAGTACTCTGGACTATCACTTGAAGAATCATCCACCACTGGGGCGGATTATAGGAGGGATCCCCATCTCAGGGGGCATGAAGTCACTGAGAGTGAGGGACGACGATGGCATTGGCGGGGTGCGTTGCTTTTTCTTGCGCCACTGATTCTTGGTCTTCTGGGAAGAGGCCGACTGGGGTGATGATGCAGAGGTGGTGGTTGCAGATTCGGAAGGCTTTGGAAGATTCAGGCATGCCCGGATGATACCATGGGCATGAGCTACCGCTTTATGAGCCATCCAGTCATTGTGCTTTTGGGATCCTCAGTTGGAAATCTTCTGCCACTCGTCATCGCTGCTACTGCTGCTATCTGATCTTATGACGACGCATGCTACTTGTTCCAGGGCCGGGCCCAGCCTGACTATATTGTTGCTGACCTGGTCCTGAAGCCATTATTTTAACACATAGAACTGTTTGAGGGTGTGCCCTAGGATTCGGTGATAAGGGAAGTAGTTGGGGCGATCAGTGAGATTCACCTCTTCTATCCTTTTGCACTCAGGCAGTTGCACAATCCCTTTCCCCAAGGTGCTACAGAAATAACTAGGGACCTGAGCCTCTTGAAGGAGTAGGTCTGATTAATTCTGTCCGGGAAGGGGGCTCTAGGAGCCTAGCCCTGATGAGGGGCCGGAGGAGCCTGTTGAGGAGGCGAAGCCTGATTATCCCGCCTAGGAGGCGGTGGCACATTGTGCGAGGGAACCTGTCGATTATGAGGCGGTCGCTGCTGGGTAGGAGGCTGCACCTATGGTGGTGGGCATCTACGAGATTGCGGAGCCGGTGCTTCTGGTAGCAATTCTAGCTTATTAGGGGCTTCTATTTGGGCCACTGCGGTGGGATTGGCTATGGAATCCCTCCTTACTGGGATCACAGGGGGCAGCGGACGTGCCTGACTAGCCTGTTGCAGAGCTTCCTCGAGGCACTGGGCCTTATCTAAGAAGTCTCGGAACCCTCCAGGGTAGTTCTAAGTGATCAGGGAAGGAACCAGTTCTGTCTTGACATTCCCCATTCACATCATCAGTAACTGCTCCTGAGTCCGTGGAATGTCAAGGGAGTATATGATCCCCTTCCACCGGGCGATGAAGTTTGTGACTCACTCATTGGGCCTTTTCTTTCACCTGAAGAGGTCTGCGATGCTGGTCTTCCATGTGGTGGAGCTGAACTGGTATAGGAATTGCCAGAGAAGATCCTCCCAACCGATCACTGATCCAATGGGGAGCTGGCTGTACCAGACAAACGTAGGGCCTTCCAATGTTTACACAAAACATCAGATCTTGGCGGATTCCTGCTATGCTGGAGTCCCCAACATGGGGCCACACCTTGATGAAAAATGGGCCAGGTGCTATGGAGGGTCCCCTATCCCGTTAAAGGGAGAGAAAGTGGGATTTCCAAAACCTGGGGGTGCAAGCATATCATCCACCCACACTGGATATGGCTTTCCATCTGGTGAGACTGCCACCTGTCGCGTTTCCAACACCTCGAGGTGGGAAATGAGTGCTATCATTGGATCATCCGGGTGGAGGTCCCTGTCTTGACGGGTATCCCTAACCACAAGTGCATTTCCGGGCTCTTCAACACAGTATATGGGTTCAATGGCTTGTGGAGCGACTGGTGGTGCGGCCTGCAGGGCAGCTGGGGGAACCTGGACCAGATTCCTCGGATTGCTGCGCTGTTCAGGAGTGTTTGGCGAGACGTATCACTCCCTCTTTCCGTGAGTTTCGGATTCAACCCTGTCTGCGGGAGCAGTATGATCAGGGTTGTCCAGAGGCATCTCGCCGGGGGGAAGTTGTTCCTGCCACTACTGCCCCGACCTAGGATCACCATAGTTGGGTCGCCGCTCTGCAATACGTTTATCCATAAGTTCATCGACTAACTTCTTCTGCTAAGAAAGTTGCTAGCGCAACGTGACCTTCTCGGCGTCATCTTCCGTCTTCTTCACTGAGCTGGACAGGTCGGAGTGCTTGACAACTCCGACATGATCTTTTCCTTTACCGACATTCCGGATCAGTACCAATGCTTCAGTGGATGAAGGGAGACCTAGGAGGTTCCTCTACTGGCGAGTAATCCTTCCTGATGGGTTCAGTAGTGGTGGCACACCCTCAGGGGGTAAGTCTCCATTGAGAAATTCCAGCTCATCCTCCTTGTCCATGATATCGACCATGTAAAATGTGACCTTTACCGGGGGAATTTCCTCAATATCGCATAGCGAGTCGGGCTACTGTCGAATGTGGCTGAAGAAGAGGGCAACGTACTTCTCCTAACCATAAACTCGCACGTGGGGGGTAGCCTCCCTGATGATTTTGTAGAGTACCTTGAAACTCTGAACGCATCTTTGTTGGAGGGTCCTCTGGTGACCTGGTGACTCAAGGCACTGGGCCATGGGGAGTGTGGCCAAATTGACCAGACAACATTGCTCACCGATTTCCTCAAAGTGCACTTGGCTCCTGGGGTACACCACCCGATGATAACGAAGATGGAATTGCATATCCCATAGGGTTTGATGGAAGCACTCGACTTCCTCTGGGGTGAGGGATTCCGGCGCATAGAAGTTAGATGCTTCCGCTGGACAGAACTTCTCTGGGAAGTGATCCGCCGTAAGAATGCCCCATAAGCTCCTGGGATCGGATTCAGGGTCTGGCCCCATGTTTCCCCACTCGTCAACCGAAGATGGATGAGGAACCGGTAGCGGTACTGAGGCGGACTGTTGAGACAGTAGACTGGGCAGTGGAGAATACGGCGAATGAGCCGACTGGCTGCCGAATTCCGGGCCATCCTACGAAGAGTGTGGTGACTTGGCCACAATGTCACAATACAACAGGCTGACAGCCACAGTTTCTGGTGCAGGGACTGCGATTACCGGCGATGGGTCACACTATTGCTCAACCGCCATCGGTCCCCAAAATAGATCTCCATTATCTCTAGTCGAGGTAGAGGGCACTTCTGGTGATGACGGTGGTGACCGCATGTTCAGAACCTGTGGGATTCCCAAAATTTCCTCCTCTTGGATGTACCTGCGGAGAGAGACGGGAATCCGATGGACTTCACACTCCGAAAGGATGAGGCTGATATGCCTTGTTCCTACCCCGGTCTTTGACACAGAGGACCGAGGGGAGGGTTCCACCACTGAGTCGTACTCTACTTCAGAATCTGAGAAGCAGACCGGTTTGATCTTAGTCTGAAGCTTTTCAGTGTTCTTCTTGTGACATCGACAACCTGACTTCCTACCCCGGAATGGATCTTCAGGGAAGGGAAAATTCTCGGCATGAGGAGGTCCTTCGGCCGTACTAGTGTTGGGGCGGGAAGTACTTCCGCCTAAGTGGGCTGGGGTGCGAGGAGCACCGGGGAAGATGTCAAAGGGGACACGGGGAGGACCTCCGTGCTAGGTGTTGGTGTGGGAAAGACCCCTGCTGGAACTGACGGGAGCATGGGTAGGACCTACATGCCTCGTTCCCTTGGTGACGTCAGTGCGAGGAAGGTCCCCATATTGATTAGACCGAACACGGGTAGGACCTCCGTGATGGGTACTAGGGAAGTGAAGTTGATGTCCACCCCTCTAGTTTCTAGGACGAGTAGGACCTCCGTCAGCTGCTATGAGGATGCGAGGAAGGTCCTCACATCGGAGAGTGACTGGATGTGCAACGTCCCCACCCCGGTGGTTCTTGGTAGGAGGGATGGATCCGTACCCGGTGTAATGAGGGCGGGAGAGGCTCCCATATGGGGTGTTTCTACCACGGGAAAAACCCTCATTCGGGTCAAAGATGGTACGGGGCATACCTCCGAGCTAGGCCTGGAAGCAGGAAGGGCACGCATCCTCCATGGTAATTGCATGAGGAGGGTCTCCATACCAGGTGGCGTTGCTGCGAGTTAGTCTATGGTGGCCACTGCCTGTGCCTGCGACCATGAGAGTCGACCCAGCCAGCCCGTGGGGTGGTTGGGGCCTCGATCCAGGTCAGGCGTATAGCTGCCCCTGCTCGGCATATTTAGGGGGAGGATGATGCACGTCGGTGGTGGATTGGGCCATAGTAGCCGCTGACGTTGACGCCCCTTGATGGGCGCCCTCCTCAGCCTGTGCCCAACGCTGGCGTTGGGTCAGCCGGGCCGGTACTGGTGGTGCAGGTAGGTAGTCTACCTGCTCTTGAGCTCGGAGAACCGGGTGGCGGTGCTGGTGCTTCCTGGTGGGGGACCTCGCTGGGAACCCCTGGGACGGAACTATGGCCGGGCTGGCCCGAACATCCCCTACCTCATTGGCGTAGGGAATTGAGTCATTGAGGCTTTCCAGGGAGAGGCTCTTGAAACGATTAAAGGTTGGAGTGGGGAGCAGCGGCTCCCTGCGTGGCCCTCGGGGGAGGCATTGATAGCGAGGCACAGACACCTCTAAATCCAGGCAGGCCATGTCCCTCATAGGGATGACCCCATCCTCCTCGTAACTACGTACAAGGTCATTTAATACCCTTCTTTGGATAATTTCTGATGGGGAGAGGGGGCGTGGGCACCCAATAGTCGCAGAAGTAAAGCCATCATAGAAGAGGCAGAACTGCGCGGGGTAGCTGCATTGATATTTCCCCTGCCCCTGCATCGGTGGGCAGGAGGTGATCGGGTTCCAGATGCAGCAACTGGGATCCTAAAAATAGGGAGATCAGCTCATTAGTACTGAAAGAAAAATAAATTGACACCCAATGCCCCAACACCATTTCGTCTTCCATTACTGGTAAGAGGGATCCACACTGACAACGCCGCAGACCGAGATGCCCAACATTTTGACTGCCCCAACTTCTGGTGAGTTTCACGCCAGGCCTGCTATTTGCTTGGTGGGGCCCGGTGCTGGATATCTAGATCTGGTGACACGTCACTCTACTGATGTCTCGAGCACTACTAATCTCTACATTAAGGAGAAGAACATCACGTCGGGTTCACCATTTCTGTTTATGATGATTTTTCCAGGGCGCGCGTGTCTGTCACGTTCGGGGAAGTCGGCGCTGTTCTATTGCCTCGAATTCCATCTTTCCAAAGGCAGGTGGAATCCGCTCCCTATTTGGGGATGTTTTCTCCTTGATCGAAACAGGATGATGGGATGTCGGTTCTTCCTTCCGTGGATTCCTCCTCGGAATTTGTCACCTAGTCCGGGTGTCCCTTATAGATTAAGACGTAGTTCGTGAAACTCTTCCCAGTGCCATATTTTCATGGACGCTGGTTAATTACACTACTTCTGTCAAGACATTCCAAGGGGTCCAGTCAGGGCAGAAACCTTCAGTTGGGGGAGTAGTCACGTTGAGGCATCGCTGGCGTGTCTGGGCGCTGGAGTACTGGCACGTTGGATTTTTCTTCTTATTATATGGCTTCTCGAGGGCACGAAATCCCAAGGAATACCACGTCAAATATGGGGAATCATATTCCATAGGCAGGTCTCTGAGGTTTTCCTCAGCTTCCCATGTTTAACACAGGGTGTGCCATGAGTTTAATGTTCAGCGGAGACAGATCAGAATGATTGGAACACTAACTGGAGTGGATCAGATGGGTGTGACCTCTTGAGGGAACACCGATGTAAGGTCCAACGAATGGTCTGTTGCTCGACCACTGCCTAGAGTAGTGGGGAGGTGAATTGGCATGATCCTACCGGGATGTGGTGGCCCATGTAAGGATCAGGATGGATGATGGAGGGACGGATGAAGTGGATGGGGGAATGGGATGGAACCGATGTAGGAACGACGGTGATGTTGGGATTGAGCCTTGAAGAGGCTTCCTACGTATCCCCATGGCAGGGAATCAATGTCCGCATAGTTTAGTGGTACGATGGGACACCTTAGGAGGTGACCCATGAGAATGGACGCATGGATGGGACCCAGAGGAAGTGAAACCTTCGGGTTGGGGCATGACCTTCCTGAGACACATAGGCTCGAGGGAGAGATCAGGATGAGACATTAGTGATGGTCTTGAGCCTCAGAGAGGCTTCCTACATATCCCCGTGGTGGGGAATCAATATCCGCATAGTTCAGATAGTGGGAACCGATGTGAAGGGGGTCGGAGCGACCAATGGGTGGTGGGATTGAACCTCATGGAGGCTTCCTACGTACCATTCCTTGACATGGATCAAATTCCCCGTAGTTCAGGATGGGGTGTTAGAGAACCGACGTTAATAAGGACCTTGGTCCAGGTGGATGGTGGGCTTGAACCTCAGGGAGGCTTCCTACTTACCCTGCCTTAGAAAGGATCAAAGAACACGTAGTTCAGGAAGTATGGATAATGTTTAACGTCATGCAGGACGGGGGTGAACCGACGTGAAGGGGGTTGGAACGACCTGGTGGTGGGCTTGAACCTCAAGGAGGCTTCCTACGTACCATTCCTTGATATGGATCAACGTCCGCGTAGTTCAAGATATGGGATTGGAGCACTAACACAGAGACGGTCGGGGCCAATGGTTGTTGGACTTGAACCACATGGAGGCTTCCTATGTACCTTGAATTAGAAAGGATCAAAGTCCCCATAGTTCGGGATGAGGTGTGGGGATTACACTCTAGGCTGCTCGGGTGTTGGTGAACCGACTTGAAGGAGGTTAGAATGACTAGGTGGTGGTGGGCTTGAACCACAGGGAGGCTTCCTACATACCATTCCTTGACATGGATCAAAGTCCCCATAGTTCAGGATGGTTTGTGGGGCTTACACTCTAGGATGCCCGGGTGTTGGTGAACCGACATGAAGGGGGTCGAAGTGAGCAATGGGTGGTGGGATTGAATCGTAGGGAGGCTTCCTACATACCATGCCTTGATATGGATAAAAGTCCCCATAGTTTGGGATAGTGTGTGGGGATTACACTCTAGGCTTCCCGAGGTAGGATGCCATGGTCGATGCTTACTCTAAGACCACGTGAGTCATGCTCAGTGTGAGAAACAAGAGGCAGCAGAGACCTGATGATCATGTTGAAAAAGGTGCGTCCATGGGAAATGGAGTGGGGATTACGCGTGGAGCGGCCCAGGGAGAGGAAGATTAGTACTTACTCCAGGGTGGAGGCCCGGGTGCGACAAAGCGCAGTGGGAGAGGGATTTGGGACCGAAGAGAGGAGGATCAACATTCTCTATCACACCCTTTACTGGACTTGGCACCTAGGAAGTGAGGAGGAGCATGGATGCTACCTCCTGCAAGAAAGATTAGGGGCTTATACCAAGGTGGCTGCCCTATCCTACAGACAAACGCCACTCCGATAAAGAGGATATCATCTCATGTGAGGGGTAATCCCATCCCTGTGGAGACGAGTGGGCGTAGAGAATGTCCAAGGTGGGGGACCGTGCATGCGAGGCACGAGGCCAGGTCACAGTTTAACATCATGTGATGAGGATGATGGTGCTTGGCAGTTTAACGTCCTGCATCTCGGGCGAGGTGGGTGCACTTTACACCCCTAGGACTTACATAACCAATACTTTCCCACCCTTGGGGAAGGAAGGCATTGACAATGCCGTGGTTGGGGGGTGTTATAGAGCGATCTGTTGAGGGGTCCATGTTAGCATGGCTATGCAAAGAAGCAATATCCATTAACGTGCCTATGCGAAGGAGCATGAGACGAAGTAATGAAACAGGTGGTGTCGTCCAGTGGACTTTGAAATCACATCGTGCAGACCTGGAGGGTCGCACGGAAAGAGGAATTGCAAAGCAAAGGGGTTCACAGGTAGGGGCATTGTGAAGCACTGCCACTCTGCCTGGTGGAAAGCATTTGCGAAGGGGTGTGCTTCTCAAAGTGGGGTGCCTCAGCCTTAGCATAGGTAAGAGGTGTATATGGGAGGTGCTTCGAGAAGTGGAAAGGCATTCGTAGAGCACTTCCTCGTGGAGCAAAGGAACCTCGTGAAGAAAAGTGTCGTGAAGCGATGTGCTTCATGAAGTACAGTGACCCTGCCTTGGAATGTGAATCACGTGTACATTAGGGGTGCTTCGCGAAGCATAAATGCTCCATGATGACCTGGGTCCTCTTGGGGATCCCCTTTCTCTGTGAATGCCCTTGGGATTCACGAAAGGCATCAATCTCAGAAGAGGGGATAAAAACTAGGCAAGGGGGAGGCACTTCGTGGAGAAAAATTACCTCGTGTAGGTCATAGTTCTCATAGAAAAGGGTGCTTCGGGATTTGGGAGATAAGAAGTTGAAAGGTCAGATTGTCCATCCGTTGGGCTCGGGGGGAGCCTGGTATTTATAGGCAAGAGGTGCCACGAAGCAGAGATTACGCGGAGTGAAGAGGGGCTAGGATGCTTCGCGGCAGGTCGCGAACGTCAAAGGAGTTCATGGAGCGGACCGCCTCCTTTGCTTCGCAGCGGGCCCATGAACGTCAAATAGGTTCGCAGAGGAGTCTGCCTCCTTTTCTTCGCGGCGGCCTCACGAACGTCAAACACATTCATGGAGGGGTCCGCCTTTTTTGCTTCATGGCGGCCGTAGTGCTTGGGGGGGGTCTGCGAATTGGATTCACAAGGCAGTTTACGGGGCCTCTTCTCTTCTTTTTCTTCCAACATTTTGGCGCCAAAAAATGCCCCCCTCAGACTTGGAGACGCGGATAAATCAAGGGTCGAAGTCTGAGGTTGAATCGCCAAAATCTTTGGCCGTTCACGGAGATGGATTGCAAATAAGGCTCGCGAGGTGGACAACCATCGCGCAGGCCGAGTACGCCATGGAGTTCGGCATGACCCGGACGTGCCGTGAAGCTCCGACGGCTACCGCCTATAAATAGGGGGGATGACCTCTCTTTTTTCATTTCCCTTCTCTGCAATTTTTTACTTTTTCACTCTCAATTCGCGAAGCTACGCGTACTCCTCAACTGCTCTCCGTGAATCGAGCTTCACGGCGAACCGCGAGTCTTTGACTCTGTGACACCACTATGTGATCGTGCGCTTGCAGTCAAAGGCAAGGCTCCTCGAATCAGCTTTGCGAATGAGATCTGTGAACGAGCTCCACGAACAGGCTTTGCGGCCTGTCCTGAAAATTGTCTGAGTCTTAAAACCAAATGTCCCATCAAGAAGCTACCCAGGGGGTGCTTGTAGACACCGCCCAAAGGGATGAGATGGAAAATTGTCTGGGTCTAGGAGAGTTGGTCTGTAGCCACTCAGATCACAATTCATTGATGGGGATGCTATCAGAGAGCCATAAGAACTATCCATTGTGAAGAAGTCTTCCCTTGTATGGATTCAGGCTGAGGGATGACGTCTTCATTCCTAAGGAGAGTAGGGACGAACTAGCTTGCTGGTTCAGGAGCACGTCGTGCCAGCGCCAATGGTTCAAGGCGGCTGATGGTCATGCGCAGGAGGACTTCACACCCATCGTTGCTGATTGCCTATAAAATAACCTGAACAACATAGATGGGCAGGTATTGCAGCCAGATATGTATCCTCCTCTATACCATACAATACTGAAGGTAGCCTTGAGGGATCCGAAGAAGGGGTGGTCCGAGGAGTGGGACCTGCGCCAGGGCGGCAACTTCACAGATGATTGGGTATGGGCCTACTGGGTAGGCGCCTCGTGTGAGGAGTTTGGAGCCGAGCTGAGGAGAGTGGGTTTGTATGAGGCGGACTGGGCCTCTCAATTCCACATATATCAACCGAAATAGCTGATGCTAGAGCTGTTGAGCATATGGTCATCTAGGACCAACACATTTCACCTCACCATGGGGAGGTCGACATCAGTCTGTGGGATGTCTATCAGATTTCAGGGGTCCCGATCACGGGGGATATGTACGATGAGTTCCTCCCCATGATGAGTGCATGGGAGGATCCGGAGTAGATGCCACAGATGGCGATGGCATTGATGGGGCTGGTCCCCGAGGAAGACAAAGAAGCGATGAGAGACGTCCACTTTAGGCGGTGGTTCAATCAGTTCCTGAACTTCCCGGTGGATCGAGAGTTTCCCGCGAGGCCTCAGACTTTCCCGAAGGGGGATCAAAGAGTAAAGGAGCATTCGTATTGGAATCTCTTGGAGGAAAATGAGTGGAAGACCTGGGGTTTCAGCGTCAATACCGAACAACAGCCGATAGTCAGACTGGCGGCATTTATTCTATCCCTTATCTATGGTTGGATCCTACCAGTGAGGGATACCAACATGGGGGTGCGGACTAGCACATTTATCATGGAATCCATGCTGGACATAGGAGGGCGGGTCAATCTGGGGATTTCTATGCTCGCCAGATTGTACAAGATTCTATGGCATGTTAGGGAGGGCAAGAGGCCGCAGAGGATATGCGGGCCCTTCCATCTTCTGTATGAGTGGATCACAACACACATCAAGGGGGTTTATGAGTATCCTAACCCCATCTTGCCTCTGGGGTAAAACTTTCGCCCATACATCCTGAACGCTTTCGGTATATTTCCATCCAAATTGACCATACTGTTGGTGCTAAACCGGGTATGGAAGGTGGACGAGTTTAATTTTCACCTGTTTCCACTGTCGATGGGGGCATTCACCGAAGATGGTCAGGGGATGAAAGAGCACCGGGCCTATCTCATGTCCTTTCGAGGTGGAGTCTTGGTGGAAAGGGTGGACCGCGAGCCTCTCTGCGAGCTGTACACCCCACACCGGTTTGCAAGGAAATTCCGGTGCGTGTAGTGAATGACTCCGCGGGTCTATTGGGAGGTGCGCCATGAGGAGCACCCATGTGTGATGAGGAAATTGTGGCTCATGTTCACACGGGAAGACGTGAAAATGCAAAATGCATTGCCTCCACCTACTTTCACCTTCGAACTGGTGAAGGAGTATGCTATAAGATGGGAGGCAGCTTATCCAAGGGAAATGATGAAGCAACCAACTGTTCGAGCTGGTGACAGTGGGACTTCCCCATCTCGAGGTCGGGGTAGGAAGGCGGCAAGGGCATCTCGTGGTGGAGGGGATGCCGTGGCGGAGAGACCTGCACCAGTTGAGGGTGAGGAAGCAGTGGCAGATCCAATAGCGGCAGTAAATCCGGTGGTCCCAGGAGAGCAGATCCATCCAGAGGGGAGACCACTGAGGAGATTTCACAGGATAACTACTCAGGCCCCGAGGAAACGGCTACGCCATATCGACATGCCAGAGAATGCTGTTTTCCCAGAGGCCTGGGATATTTGGGATGTAAACCAGAAATTACTCAACCCACCTGAGATGTGGTGACACCTGAACCCTCTCGGGATGGATTTACCAGGTATAGGCCCTGTCCGGTCCGGTTTCGCAGTATCCCCGGCGGAGGCAGAGCAATATCTAGCTGAGCTGGAGGACTTCGTGCATTCCAGGGGTTCCCCTCGTTCAATGACAGACCGAGTGAGGGTACTGCTGAATCAGACGGTTCCCCGAAAGCTATCGGCCGCTGAGTTGAGAGAGCGCTTCCCCCTACCGGAAGAATCAGACGAATCCTCTTGGGGGGACGAGGCTGGTGGAGGGAGACCGTTAGATGAAGGTGAAGTCGGCGATCAAGACTCGGGTCTTGACAATTTCGCGGAGGCTCTTGAGTTAACATTCCAAGTTTCTTTCCTCAGGGTCTGCTCTCAGGTCATTATGGACTTCTTACCAACATCTGAACCATGCAGGAGGACCTTGTGCACAGACCTCGTTATCGCCCCTCGGTGGGTGCTGATGCAGGACCCTTAGAACCCGCACTTGTGACCACATCCAGTTCTGTGTTTGGCGGGGCTAAGACACCCGAGGTGTCTCCTACAAAATCTCTGGAACTTCCAAAAATATACGGAGGGCCACACTTCAGGGTCCCATCAACATCGACTCAGGAGAAGAAATAGGAGTTCGATCTTCGTAATTCCTCTATACTGAGCTCATTACTGCCACATGTTGATCGTTCCAACTGACGTCCATTCCCTTCTCTATTACGTACAGTTCTTCGACTGGCATGGGCCGCTGCGGCGAGGTTGGTCGGGATTTCTGGTGGCACCCCTCCCAGGGGCATTCCAGTAATCGTGGAGATAGGTACCCAACCCACCCGACCTACAGTTATCCCTATCATTAGTTGGACCCCCAGCGGGGTCGTGCCTTAGGTTATTGAGGTGGGGTCTGACGATGAGGACCGACCGGTCGACCCAAGTCCCGCCATGCCTGATCCGACGCCAGATGTCGTGCTTGATCCAACGCCAGACACAGATCCTACTGAAGATTTCCTGCGGGCGTACCCCGCATATGAACCTGCCAACCGCGTGGACTGGGACGAGACAACCTCTAATGAATAGGACAGTGAGATAGTCCATCGTTGATCATGGAAGCTGATCGTGCGCTTTATCGAGAAGACCCCCCAGACATTATGGCTATACGAGATGGGCAAACTTCGCTCGCGGCTACGCGAACTGAGTGCTGGGGGAGTGGATGCCCAGTGCCCTCACCTGCTCATCCGAGATCTTATGGTGGAGAAGATGCGGGAGTATGATCGTGGCCTCAGCATGGCCTGACATCAGAGGAAGGCGATGGACATCAAGAAGCTCCAGGAGTCTGAAAATGAGATCCAATGGCTATAGATCTGGGCGGATGAGCACTCAGCCTCTCTTAATGCACAATCAGAGCTGATCTTGCGATTGAAGGCCCAGCTGGCAGAGGCAGAAGAGCGTATGAGGCAAGCTTCCGAAGAAATGGCTGCCATTCAGGCTGATGTAGAGAAGGTCCAAAATGAGGCTGATGAATTGCGCTCCATTTCTGCTGAGGAGGAGCGTGAGTTGATCCGGAGGCAGAAACTCCTAGACGCCACAAGTCAGAGGGTGGCGGAACTGCAACTCTCTTTTGATGGGGTCAACCCGTCCATGGGAGAGATAGACCCCCTGAGTGCTGTAAGGATAATAAAATCTCAAACGTACTTTTGTGTTTTGATCTATTTGATGACATAACATACATGAGTTTCGTTATCGAGGTTGGCTTTATACACATCTGTTATATTCTTGAAATTTCCAGTGGTCAGTCCCTAAGCTCACGTGGGTCGATCCCAATGTGAGAAACAATGGGTGATCACCATGTTATTCCATCTGAACATAATGTGTCGACCAAGATTCGGGCATCTGGGGTTTAGGTAACCAATTCAGATCTTCTAGAAAGACATGGGAGAGGCCTGATCAGAGGATTAGAACCTCAGAACAATCGACGAGCCATTCTTTCGGTGTGCTCTAGTGCACGATCGGGGTAATGCCAGGGGCGTTGATATTAGTCCAAACATAGGTGAAATAGAAGGTGTGAATCACGATACCCAAAATCTGGAACACTATGGGGGTGGCGTGACAATGAAGGATAACTGTTGACCATGTTCGAAACACAGTATCCTTGTTGCGTTAGCCTGAAATGGGGATGACTCATGAGGGCCGACCGCTTACCATGTTCGAAACACAGGGCCTGACTTGAAATTCCATTCATTTGTCTTCCAGAACGTTGACCCAGGACAGTAGACAATCCATAGGCCGAGAATCTATACTATTAGGGGGTTCCTTTAGACATGAAAAAGGACGAGGGTCTGAATAAAGGGCACACAAATCTTGAAGGGTGGAGTGATGGTTTGTTCGAACAGAATCCAACACTCTTGAAATTACACCACCATGGTGGAAGCACACTAGATGGTGCATCAGTTTGATCATGGATCATTCCTTATTTTAGACAGGACCTCTCTAGAGAGGGATCCATCACCTCCCAATGTCATCCTAGGGTATCCCAAACTTGTTCAGGGCATAGTTACATTTGTACGGTTCCCCACAAGGGGTCAGGCCAGGGGGCCGGAAATGAGGAAGAACATGATTTATGATTCTTGGGGCTGGACCCTGGGAGAAATACCAGGGTGTCTCTACGTATCCCATAAGGATGGTAATCAAGCCATACATAGTTCTAGAAGCACAATTTAATGTCTTGCGGGACGATGAGAAGCTTGGCTGCGCCGGGGTACATCCTACCAAAACTACTAATCCCACCTGAGTCATGCTCGATGTGGGAAACAATAAGTAATAGGGGACTTTCCCGAAACAGGAAGGAATATGTTAGGGAGAAGGGACACTCGGTGAATACCGGCCCAATGATTCTAACATGCCTATGTAGCGCACCTAGACGCGCGAAGAGATATAGCCGAGTATGTCGGAATTCCACTAGAACATTAGGAAGTGGAAATGTGTGAATCATGAAGCTCAGAATTTGGACCACAATGATGACAGCGTGGCGATGGGGGATAACTGTTGACCGTGGCGGAAACTCAGCACCCACATTACATTATCTTGGAATGAGGACAGACAAATGAGGGTCGGCCATTGACCATGTTCGAAACACGGGACCTGTCGCAAATGTCGTCCGACATCCTTATGGGCGTTGGCCCAAAATGGTAGGAGATCACTTAGGCCTAGAATCCATGCCATCCGAGGGTCCCTTTGGATGTGGAAGAGGATGAGGATCCAAATAGCGAGCTCACGAAGCTTGGTCATGGAACGAGGGGAATGTCCCTGTGAAAATTCCACACTTAGGGCTCTTTGTCAAACGCATCTAAATATGACAATGAGACATATTAGATTGAGGGGGTCGAGCCCCTTCCCATAGGGAGATCTTAGTTTAGGGTCGTAGAACTTGGACCATAGATGGTAGGAAACATGGGAGGCATGTGGTGGGGTAACTAAAAATACCCGACGTGAATGGGAACTAGGGGTTCTGACCACCATGTGTTCCTCAGAGAAGTTTTAAGTCGAGGGACCGAAAACGAGAGTCGAGCTAGGCTTGAGGCAAAGTGCACAGGCGTTCTTACGTACCCCATGAGGATGGGGATCAATCTGCACGTAGTTCTTGAGATGTCACAGTAGGGTACCAGTGCCAGGGAAAAAGGGGCTTGCGGGCGTGGCCCTCGCGCCAAGAGAAGCGGTATTTGATAAATCTTGTTTTTCCTTTAAGGTGAGTGGTTTTTTTTGTGTGTAGCGACATTCCTAGGGTAGCAGGCCCTGGCGTCGCCACAAGAATCAAGCCGTATACAGGTGTTGAAAAATGGTATGGTAAATGACCGATACCCAACGTGATGTCCTCTATGATGAGGTCATCACAATGCGGTGTCGTTTTTCGTCGTGCGGCCAGGATGATAATGTCACAGTTTAGGGTCTTGTGATAGGACCAAACATGCATTTTAATGCCATGCATCGCAGTCGTGGTAGAGATGATTCTAGGTGGGGAATGTGTATGGTGCAATAAAACATACCCGATGTGATTGTGGAAATGATCCCACATTACACCGTATGCAATTCTGAGAGGGGAACCTCAGGCCAAGGGGCCCAAATAGGGGTGAGAATGAAAGGGTCCGGAGAAACTAGCTCCCAACTGAGCTGGACCAAAAAACGAGACGTCCGGGTGGTCCTACATATCCCATAAGTATGGGAATCAAGCTACACGTAGTTATTGGGGGTTCCTTTTAATGTTGTGCGAGATAGGAAACAGGAGGGCTAATTCTTAGAACGGGGTGCATGTGGTGTGAATATTTCAAACCCAACGTGAATGAGGAGGTAATCCCATACCATGCCATGTGGTCCCGTAGTCAAAGTCCAGAAGGCGGGACAGAAAAGACAAATTAGCAGAACTCAAGATGTACCCAGAGACAAGAGGTCTGGGCGTTCCTACGTATCCCATGAGGATGGGAATCAAGCCGTATGTAGTTCTGAGGAGATCTTACTTTATGTTCTTAGAGCCCAGACCATAGATGGATGAAAACCTTCCAAGTAAGCACAGAACTCAACCCAATCCCTAAGCCCATGTGAGTCTAACTCAGTGTGGGAAACAAGGGAGGAAGATATTTTTTGCAATACTTGGAACACCCATCAATAGGGAAATCGGTACGAAGCCCTGAATGACGCCCTTACTACGGATTTGTTCTCCTAACGTGCAGATGCGCACTAAGGAATAGTGTCAAGAGTGTTGGAGGTTTGCTTGGACATGATGAGGTGTAGAAGGATGTGAATCGTGTAACCGATACTTTGGGATTAATGAGGTTGGCATGACGATTGAGGATAACTGTTGACCGTGGTAGAAACGTAGTATCCCTATCATGTTACTTGAAATGGTAATAATAAACGAGCATCAACCGATGACCGTATTCGCAACGCGGGACTTATATCAGTTCATTGTTTGAAACCCTCAAGGATGTTGGCCCGTGATGGTAGGAGGGACCTTGGGCCGAGCACCCATGCCATTCGGGGGTCCCTTTGGATGTGAAAGGTGATGGAAACCCTAATGAAGGGGAACACGAAGCCTGAGAAACGGGTGGAAGCATGTATGAGTAGAACCCAACATTCCAGGTAATAAACTAGAGTAACCTTAGGCACATTGATGAACCTCCGAAGAGGGTCGACGAGGATTATCAAGAGGGATAGGTGCATGGTGTGGTCATTACAAGACCGATGTGAACGAGGACATAATATCATGCCACGCCATAGACTCCCCTCTCCGAGGAAGGGTAGGACAAGGGTCCAAGGTGAAATAGAGACTTCCAGGAGATGGGGATGGACCTGAAGTCTAGAAATTAGGGTGGTCCTATGTATCCCATAAGGATGGTAATCAAGCCACACATAGTTCTTGAAGTCACCTGGGGGTAAGATACCCCAAAGAGGGGGGTGTACGACATGGAGAATAACCCTACATGAATGAGGACATAATCCCGCATCACAACGTACATTTCCATAAGAGAGAACCTGGGACGGAGGCTGGAAAGGCCAAGGGGCTTGAGGCTGGGCCTTGGTCATGAAGTCTTGACCAACTTGCAGTTTAACATCTTGCAGTGAGGACGAGGAGGGGAGTAGGATTCCCTAGACAAGGGAGGTGTACGACACAATGAGTAAACCGACGTGAATGACAAAATAATCTCATACCATACCGCACAATCCCATAAGAGAACCTAGGCAGGGGGCCCGAAAGGCCAAGGGGCCTGAGGCTAGGCCTTGGTCAGGAAGGCCTGAACAACTTGAAGTTTAACATCTTGCAGTGAGGATGAGAAAAAAATAATAAGGTATCTCATCCGGGGATGTGTACAGCGTGGTGAACAACCCAACGTGAATGAGGACATAATCCAATACCACACCGCACAATCCCATAAGAGAGAACCTAGTCCGGGGGCCCGAAAGGCCAAAGGGCCTGATAGTTGGCACCGCCCGAAGGGTGTTCATCACTTGGGGATACAATGGGGAAGAATGAACCACTACACTCGATGTTTGGGATATCTTGGGGGTGGCCCCAATGATCCAAGACAACTGTTGACCACGTTCGAAACACAGTGTCCCTATAGTGGCCTGAAATGGGAGTAAGAAATGAGCATCGACCTCTAACCATATTCAAAATTCTTGACTTGTATTGGCTTGTTTCTTGACATCCTCAAGGGAATTGGCCTGAAGTGGTAAGATATCCCTTAGGAATAGCATCCATACCATTTAGGGGCCCTGCCGAATGGGGGAGGTGATGGAATCCCAACCAAGGAGTGGGTGAAGAATATCTGTACCCATCTCTAAAAGAGGTGGACATCTCTAGGGAGTGGGACGTACGACTGGATCGAGATTAGCTCGACGTGAATTGGGGAAAAAGTTTTCACCCTTGCCAAAAATCTTGACCGAGGGGAAATATTCTGACGTTTGGGCTGGGCCAACGGATGAAATGTCCGGGCGTTCCTATGTACCCCATAAGGATGAGAATCATGACATACGTAGTTATTGAAGGCCATGCAGTTTAACATCTTGCGGTGAGGACATGGGAGGATAGAAGAACGAAAGTGGGCACATGGTGTGACCATTATAACCCTTGTATGAGTGGGGCTGAGGAAGCCCATATCATGCAAGAATCCTCCGAGAGAACTATACCTAGGTGGGATAGTTGAAGAGAAGAGTTTGGGGCTGGGCTTAACACGAAGCGTCTGAGCGTTCCTACGTATCCCATAAGGATGGGAATCAAGCCATACATAGTTCTCAAGATGCAGTTTAATGTCATGCAGGACGATGCACAGTTTAAAGTCATGTAGGACTGGACAGCTAAAGGTCATGCAGGACCATCGTGCAATTTAGGGTCATGTGGGACTGTCCAGTTTAAGGTCATACAGGACCTTCGTGCAGTTTAGGGTCTTGCAGAACCATCCAGTTTAAGTTCGTGTGGGACTGTCGTGCAGTTTAGGGTCATGTGGGACCGTCCAGTTTAAGGTCGTGCAGGAACATTAAACTACCAAGCTCCATCATCCTCTGCACATGATGTTAAACTGTGACCTGACTCTGTGCCTTGCACGCAGGGTCCCCCACCTTGGACATTCTCCAAACCCACTCGTCTCCACGGGGATGGGATCACCCATCACAGGGTATGATATACTTCTTATCGGAGTGGCGTTTGTCTGCGGGATAGGGCATCCACCTTGGTATAAGCCCCTAATATTTCTTTTAGGAGGTAGCATCTATGATCCTCCTCACTTCCTTGGTGCCAAGGCCAACGAAGGGTGTGATAGGGAATGATGCTCCTCCTCTCTTCGGTCCCAAATCCCTCTCCCGTTGTGCTTTGTCGCACCTGGGACTCCACCCTAGAGTAAGTCCCAATCTTTCTCTCCCTGGGATGCTCCACGCGTAAGCCCCACTCCATTTCTCACAGATGAACCTTTTGCGATGTGATCATCAGGTCTCTGCTGCCTCTTGTTTCTCACACCGAGCATGACTCACGTGGTCTTAGAGTAAGCATCGACCATGGAATCCTACCTTGGGCAGCCTAGAGTGAAATCCCCACACACTATCCTGAACTATGGGGACTTTGATCCATGTCAAGGCATGGTACATAGGAAGCCTCCCTGAGGTTCAAGCCCACGACCACCTGGTCATTCCGACCTCCTTCAAGTTGATTCACCAACACCCGGGAAACCTAGAGTGTAAGCCCCACACACCATCCCGAACTACGAGGACTTTGATACATGTCAAGGAATGGTACGTAGGAATCCTCTATGAGGTTCAAGCCCACCACCACCTAGTCATTCCGACCTCCTTCAAGTCAGTTCACCAACACCCGGGCAGCCTAGAGTGTAATCCCCACACCATATCCCGAACTACGAGGGCTTTGATCCTTTCCAAGTCAAGGTACGTAGGAAGCCTCAATGAGGTTCAATACCAACAACCATTGGCCCCTACCATCTCCATGTTGGTGCAAATCCCCTATCCTGAACTACGGTGAACCAGACCCCTTGGAATGTCCTGAAATAAGTAGTGTAATTAACCAGAATCCATGAAAATATGTCACTGGTAAGAGTTTCACGAACTACATCTTAATATATAAGGGAGACCTGGACTAGGTGACGAATTCTGAGGAGGAATCCACGGAAGGAAGAACCAATATCCCATCATCCCATTTCGATCAAGGAGCAGACGTCCCCGAACAGGGAGCAGATGCCGCCCACCTTTGGAAAGAAGGAATGTGGGGCAACAGAACAGTGCCGACGTCCCCTGAACATGACGGATGCACATGCCCCGACGAAAGCATCAGAAATAGAAATGGTGAACCTGAAGTGAAGGGGGTCAGAATGACCTGGTGGTGGGATTGAACCTTAGGTAGGCTTCCTACATACCATACCTTGACATGGATCAAAGTCCCTGTAGTTAGGGATAGGGGCTTGGCGCCCCAACACAAAGACGGTCGAGGCCAATGGTTGTTGGGATTGAACCTCGTGGAGGATTCCTACGTACCTTGCCTCGGAAAGGATCAAAGTCCCCGTAGTTCGGGATGAGGTGTGGGGATTACACTCTAGGCTGCCCGGGTGTTGGTGAACCGACTTGAAGGAGGTCAGAATAACCAGGTGGTGGTGGGCTTGAACCTCAGGGAGGCTTCCTATATACCATGACTTGACATGGATCAAAGTCCCTGTAGTTCAGGATGGTGTGTGAGGCTTACACTCTAGGCTGCCCGAGTGTTGGTGAACCGATGTGAAGGGGGTCAGAGCGACCAATGGGTGGTGGGCTTGAACCTCAGGGAGGCTTCCTATGTACCATGACTTGAAATGGACCAAAGTCCACGTAATTCGGGATAGTGTGTGGGGATTACACTCTAGGTTGCCCGGGGTAGGATGCCATGGTCGATGCTTACTCTAAGCCCACGTGAGTCATGCTCGGTGTGAGAAACAAGAGGTAGCAGAGACCTGACAATCACGTCATGAAAGGTGCGTCCATGGGAAATGGAGTGGGGCTTACGCGTGGAGCAGCCCAAGGAGAGGAATATTGGGACTTACTCCAGGGTGGAGGCCCAGGTGTGACAAAGCATAGTGGGAGAGGGATTTGGGACTGAAGAGAGGAGGAGCATAGTTCCCTATCACACCCTTCACTAGCCTTGGCACCAAGGAAGTGAGGAGGATCATGGATGCTACCTCCTACAAGAAAAATTAGGGGATTATACCAAGGTGGCTGCCCTATCCCACGGAAAAACGCCACTCCGATAAGGAGGATATCATCCCCTATGAGGGGTAATCCCATCCCCATGGAGATGAGTGGGTGTGGAGAATGTCCAAGGCGGGGGATCCTGTGTGCGAGGCACATGGCCAGGTCACATTTTAACGTCATGTGCTGAGGACAATGGTGCCTGGAAGTTTAACGTCCTATAGCTCGGACGAGGTGGGTGCGCTTCACACCCCTAGGAATTACATAATTGATACTTTCCAACCCTTGGGGGAAGGAAGGCATCGCCAATGCCGTGGTTGGGGGGTGTTATGGAGCGATCCATTAAGGGGTCCACTTTAGCGTGGCTATGAGAAGAAGCAATAGCCGTTAGTGTGCCTATGTGAAGGAGCATGAGGTGAAGCAACGCAACGGGAAGTGTCATACAGGGGACTTTGAAATCACATTGTGCAGACCTGGAGGGTCACATGGAAAGAGGAATTGAAAAGAAAAGGGGTTCATAGGTAGGGGCCTTATGAAGCTCTGCCACTCCGCCTTGCGGAAAGCATTTGCGAAGGGGTGTTCTTTGAGAAGTGGGGTGCCTCAGCCTTAGAATAGGGCAGAGGTCTATATGGTAGGTTCTTCACGAATTGTAAAGGCATTCGTGAAGCACTGCCTCGCGGAGCACAGACACCTCACGAAGCAAAGTGTCGTGAAGCGATGTGCTTCACGAAGTGCAGTGACCCTGCCTTAACATGTGGATCATGTGTACATGAGGTGTTCTTCGTGAAGCATAAATGATCCGCAACTACCTGGGTCCCCTTGGGGATCCCCTTCCTCTACGATGGCCCTTGGGATTTGTGAAATGAATCCCTCTCGGAAGAGGGGATAAAAACTAGGCAAGGGGGAGGCACTTTGCGGAGCAAAAATTCCTCACGTAGCTCATAGTTCACAGAGCAAAGGGTGCTTCGTGATTTGGGATCTAGGAAGTTGAAAGGTCAGATTTTACATCCGTTGGTCTTGGGGGGTGCCTGATATTTATATTCCAGAGGCACCATGAAGAAAAGATTACGTGGCGCGAAGAGGGGCTAGGTTGCTTCGTGGTGGGTAACGAACGTCAAAGGCGTTCGTGGAGCGGCCCGCCTTCTTTGCTTCGCGGCAGGCCCGCAAACATCAAACAGGTTTGCGGAGGAGTCTGCCTCCTTTGCTTCACGAATTTATCACGAATGTCAAACGCGTTCGCGGAGGGGTCTGCCTCCTTTGCTTCGCGGCAGCCGCGGTGCTTGGGGGGGTCTGCAAAGTGGCTTCGTGAGGCAGTTCGCGGGGCCTCTTCTCTTATTTTTCTTCCAACATTTTGGCGCAAACAATAAGAATATGATATCTTACTTATTCTATCTTTCTCTTGTTGTGTCAGATGAAACATTTTCTTATAAATATATAAACCATGTGACACTGGAACCAATACCCTATTGGATTGTTCCATACTAAATCTCTTTAGTATCTCGTCAATATATGTACTTTGACTTAGTCCAAAAAGTCTATTGAATCTATCACGAATGATATTGATCTCTAGAATATAGACTTTTTAACCTAAGTCCTTCATAGAGAAACACTTGTTTAACTGGTCCTTAACATACTGTAGGACTAGTATGTCGTTTCCAATAATTAATATTTCATATACATATACTAATAGGATAATGAATGCATTTCTACTAAAATTATTATAAACACATGGTTCACATCCAGGTTAATGAAACTAAATTCTTTTATAGATTAATCTAATTAAATGTTTCATAACCTGGATGCTTTATTCAATCCATAAATTGATCTCTACAACTTTTAAATCCTTTTAGAATCACTTGGAGTCACAAAAACTTATATTTGTGTCATATAAAGATCTTCTTAAAGGTTCCTATTAAGAAATGCAGTTTTTACATCCATCTACCAAATCTCATAGTCATAGTAAGCTGCTATAGAAAGTTGAATTATGATGGATTTAAACATGGAAACTGGTGAAAAGGTTTCATCATAGTCAATTTCTTGATGCCGTTTAAACCCTTTATCCATTATCCTTTCTCTATAGGTATTAAATTTACCTCCTATGTCTATTTTCCTCTTGAATACCCTTTTTCATCCTACGGGATTTACCTCAACTGGTGGATTGACCATAACCCAAACTTGGTTTTGATATATAGAATCTATTTCATAATTCAGGGATTCTTTCCATATTGCATATTTTTATCTCTATACTACATATTTTTATGAGATAGGTTCATCATTTTAAACCAATAATGAGTTGCCATCTTCAGTGACTAGAAAACCATATATCTCTAGTTCTCTTACCTCTCTTGTGATCCTACTCAGTACTTGTGTTTCAGGAACTACTTCTTTAATAAGGGCCTATGGAACCTATTCCTATACCAACTCTTATGTATCTTGAGAATCAACTTTAGTGAAGTCAATATTTCTCCCACTATCATTTTTAGGATGTGCTCCCTATCAATAAAAATGGCTTGTATGGAGACAATAAATTTCTTATATGAGGGGTTTTATAGTCAGTATCCCTTTGTTTTCTTGGGATACCCTATAAAGATACACTTTGTGCTATGGGGTTCTAGTTTCTTTCTTGAGAAGGCCTTAAAAAACACCTCAAAACCCAATGCACATGTATGCTAAAAAACAGGTTTCTTTGCACTCCATAACATGAAGCTAATTCCATTTTCCTCTTTAGTTGGCACTCGGTTTAATGGGTACACTGTATTTTTTAATGCATATCCCCAAAAGGATAATGAAATATCTGCATGACTCATCATCAAACTTACTATGTCTAACAAGGTAAGGTTTCTCCTTTCACAAACAACATTCCACTATGTTGTGTAGGGTGGAGTGAGTTGAGATAGAATCTCAAGATCCTGTAGAAAATCTATAATCTATTAGTTAAGATGTTCACCACATCAATCCGATCGAATATTCTTTATATTCTTTCCAAGTTGATTATCCACTTAACTCTTGAATTCCTTGAATTTCTCAAAGTAATCAGACTTATACCTCATCAAGTAGACGTAAACATATCTACTCAAGTCATCAGTAAAAGTTATGAAGTAAGAATACCCACCTATGAATTCTACTGGAAATGGTCCACACACATCAGCGTGTACCAATCCTAGAAGCTCTATGGCCCTTTTACCATGCCCACTGAATGGAAGTTTGGTCATTTTTCCTTGTAAACAAGCATGACATCTTTCATGTGGTTTTATCTTAGAAGAGTCTAAATATCCTTATTGACAGAGATTTGTCAAACGCTTCTCATTTACATGACCAAAATGGTGATGCCATAGTCAAGTGTTATATGAGTTATTTCAACACGATTCTTGATCAATTTCCAATACTTGGTTTTCATAATTTAATGCATAAATAAAATTATTTAAATGTACCATACCATAACAAGTGTGTATTTATAAAAGAAATAAATTTTATTTCCAAACTTGAAAATAAACCCATATGCATCTAGGAATGATACATAAATTATGTTCATGGTAACCGTTCGTACATTATAACAATATTTTAAGACCAAAAAAAATCTATTTGGAAATGAAATGTGGTATTCACTAATGGCCAGAGCTTCCAACCTCACACTATTAACATATCTCAAATCCACCTCTCATCTAGAAATATTTCAAAATTTACTTGTTTCCTGCATTTAGATACAAATATGAGAACCAAAAGCTATATCTAATACCCAATATATATAAATTGAAAGATTACCGATTCTCGCTCAAATTTACCCAAGAGATGAAGGTAGAACAGTCCTTGTAGTTTAGCTTGGGTTATCGAATCCTCAGAGACCTAAGAAGAAACCTATAGACACGTACATTCTATGGACTATTTTCGGCTATGAAGTGACCAACTTGGATTGATTTTAGATGTATTTGAAAGATATATAATAGATTTAATTGAATTCAATTTAAAATAATGAGTTGATCCTAGGTTATCACTTGGGGTGGATTGGACATATTTCCTTTTCAATGATTTCAATTTCTTATATTTGAGATGGATTCATTTAAGAATATGAAACAACATCATCACTTACTAGTTTAATTCCTACACCCTTTAATACTAATCACCTATACACTTTAAGGATCAAAGTTTTGAGCACTTCAAGGTAAAGGTTCGTATTAGCACATGAAGTGTGTGGCCTTAAATTCAACAAGGACGATGAAGTTTAAAAATCATAAAATAAAAATCTAAATTAAAGAAGTGATTATAAATTAATGGTGTTATAAATAACATCCAATCCAGCCCATTTCTACTCACTTGTATCAACACATAAGTGGGTTATCCCTCCATTAATCCCATGGTTTCAATGGAAGCGGAAAGTAGACTCATGAGGGAAGAAATGGAGAAGTAAAAAAAAACACAATAAAATAACGATCACTCCACCATTGTGTGATAATTTCTCAAGGTTTGGTGTGAATAAATTCACACCTTGATCCAATGGTATAAAAGTGATATTAATAACAATAGAATAAGAGGATAAGAAGAACTTTTATTAAAAAACTAAAGTGAATTGAACAACTTACATGTGAAAGACAAATTTGAGACAACAAAATTGCAGCATAACATTACAATTGAACAAAGAATACAAGATGAAAAAATCATTCACCACCAATGCCATAAATAGTAATTTTTGGAGCCTTGGGTAGAGCCTCAAATATAACAAAAGATCCCACTTGAGTATGGTAGGCCTAGGGTGGTGGAAAGTAAGGGAGAGGAGACTTTCCCACCCTTGACCCGAGGTGGCAGCCAACTTGATTCCACCGAACAGAAGCGCTTGTATGGAATTCTAGATGGCAGAATCAGAGTGGTCAATATAATAATATAATGGAGACCCTGATGTCTCCTAACCTCCTGTAAAATTTGGGCCCATTTGGAATTGTGGATTCGGAGATATTGTTAGATTAGTGGACTGTTTTTCTGTGCCACAGAATCTGGATCAGAATTTTATCTCTAACTTGGGCCACCTAAATGGACACCATGGAGGCCGAATTATAATTGGATACGGTAGAGTGATTTGTTCCTATACATTTCTTCTAGAATCCCACGAAATATGGGATTCATTGGGGCTGTATGTTGGGCCCCACAGTCTCATCAGTCGGCTGATGTCCAATATGACTTCTCCAGAATTGTTTCCTTTCATCACAAAATATTCCCATCTTCTTCCATGAATTCTCCATTGATCCCTAAATCAAACATGTTCATATTTAAGTGTAGATAAATTTACAAAAATATCAAATTAAAATATGTATAATTAGATTCCTCAAAATCAGATGAATCATTGGGTACTTCAAATGATGTTAAAAAATGTACCACATAATAGTGCATTTTAAGAAGGTATTACAATCATAATGTGAAATGATGTTCAAAGTGTAAAATGCACTAAAATGGTGTTTATGAATAATAAATCACATGAATATTATATATATTAAAAATTAATATTATCCTCATTTAGTGGATAATCACACCCCCCAACTTGAGTTTTGCTAGTCTCGAGCAAAATATATCTCAACAATATGAAATTCGAATTCCCTTTTCCAAAAACATTTTAATACACAATGATCACCAAAAAACCTTATACCAAACAATCTTAAAACCCATAAAAATTATTTAATACAAGATAGTTTCATAAGCATATCCCAATCCCAAGCCCATTCCTTTGTTCAAATTCATTGACATATTTCATCCAATATCAATTAAGTATGAGGATGTGTTGTGCATCACAATAGACATGGGGGTTCATCTTTATTCAAGGGGGAAATGACAGAAACGCTAGGTGGAATAACATTTCAATATTAAGATGAGTATTCAAATTTTTTTATTGTATTTTTTATTGTATTTTTTTGTATTTTTTGTTTTTTTTGTTTTGCAATTTTTCCATGGTAATTGAAGTTGCACTCAAAAGAGTCAACCCCTGTAGCGAGACTTTGCCGATGACTCCCAGGCTCAAAGACCTTAGGGAACCAAGTGAAGCCCACATACTCGGGCATCATCTCGAGTTAACTCAGCCAAAAACCAATTCAAATTACCAAAATTAGAGATAACATTACTAACTCTGAGCCAGAAAACTATGTAGTCACGATCCCCAGGTGCCGAAAGCCACTAATTAGGTCATTTCATTGCTCTACGTGCAAATTTATTTTTTTTTTTATTTTTTTTATTGAATACTCATATTAAAACTAAAATGATCACCAAACCTATTCTATTTAATTGAGGGACCCCATGAACTCAAACTAATACCCCACTATCCAAAGGACGTGCATTGTGATCTTTTTTTATTTGGATGAAAATATAAACGATGAAATATGACATTGGACAGCCACACTTTCCAAAATCTATGCTCATAAAATTATACAAGGATTAAAATCAGAATCAGGGCATGCTAAATTATTTGATATTCACTTTCAAAGTGTGCAATGTTTATTACCATGTTAAAAGTTAAAGGATTTTTTCCTTCCATTTACACATTTTGTTTTCAAATCATTCATTTTTTTGACACAAAAGCATTTTTTTTAATTTTATCTCCCCCCCAACTTAAAAAACACTATCCCCAGTGTTTAAAGAAAAGAAAATTTAGAAGGGGGTAGAGGTAGAGAATGAAAGTTCAAAAAAGGAAATTGAAAATGAGGATCATGGAGTGAAGTCACCTGGTGGTTGAATTTGAAATTCTTGCTGCTCCAAATTAGTCCTTTGATCTCTTAGGGGATGCAGGCACCTCCTTGATTAAACATGTATCACTCAAAATAGTCCCTGAACCATAAAAAGAATAAAAAACCAGACAAAACAAACAACATAGTGACTTATTGAATTCCAAGTATCATTATTTTTATGGTTTTCCCTGTTTTTTTTGTTTTTTTTAATCAAACTAATGATACATTGTCTTCTTTTAAATTTCTGGGTAAGGTATTACTCAGGGATCACACTGTGTGACACAGATGAATACGATGATCCCCTTTCATACCCATCCATACTCATAAAAGAAGAACAGGTCAATAGTCTATTTTTTTTATTAAATATCAAAATGATTAATTAATCCTATTTAAAATATAAAGTTGATTAAAACAAAAAATGATAGGAAACTTGAAAACCATGGGTTGCCTCCCATGTAGTGCTTTTTTTAACGTCGTTAGCCCGGAATGGATCCTAAATCTATCAATGTTTTCCTGGTTCATAGGTTGGATCAGTTAACTCAACCTCTATTTATTGTTTATTGAATGATTCAATGAATGGTTTTAACCTTTTACCATTGACCTTGAAAATGTAACCACTTGTGGGATCTTGAATCTCTACTGCCCCATGGGGGAATACATGATGCACTATGAAAGGACCTGACCATATAGACCTTAACTTTCCCGGGTGTAAATGAAGTTTTGAATTATACAAGAGCACAAGTTCTCCAGGTTCAAAATGTTTAACCTTGATATTACTAGATTGGTAGGCTTGAACTCTAGCTTTATTGATCTTTGAATTTTCATAAGCCTCCATCCTTAGTTCCTACAGTTCATTGAGATATAATTTCCTTTTTTTTCCGGCCAATGAGAGGTCATAATCCATTTTATTAATTGCCCAAAAGGCCTTATTCTCAATTTCAATAGGTAAATGGCATGATTTTCCATAAACCAACCTATATGGTGACATTCCTAGGATGGTTTTGTATGCTGTACGATATGCCCAAAGAGCATCCAAAGTTTCTCAGACCAATCTTTCCTAGAAGGATTGACAGTTTTCTCAAGAATTTGTTTGATTTCATGATTGGCTAACTCAGCTTGACCATTGGTCTATGGGTGGTAAACAGTGGACACTTTGTGAGAAATCCCATACTTAGACATGAGTGAAGAGAATATACGGTTGTAAAAATGGGTTCCTCGATCACTGATTATAGCCCTTGGAATTCCAAATCTAGAGAAGATGTTTTCTTTTAGGAATCTAATCACAGTTTAATGATCATTGGATTTTGTGGGAATGGCCTCAACCCATTTTGAGACATAATCAACAACTAAGATAATGTAGAGGTATCCCCTAGAGTTTTGGAAAGGACCCATGAAATCGATTCCCCAACAGTCAAAGATTTCAATAACTAAGATGGGAGTGAGTGGAATTTGATTTCTTTTTGTGATGGACCCTACTTGTTGACACCTAGGACATATTTGAAAAAATGTGTAGGAGTCCCTTGAGAGGGTGGTCCAGAAGAGACCACATTGAAGAATCTTAACAGATGTTTTCTTAGAGGAAAAGTGACCACCACATGCCTCACTATGACAGAATTTAAGGATGGACTCTTGTTCAGATTCTGGGACACACCTCCTAATAACTTGGTCAGGGCAGAACATATAGAGGTATGGATCATCGAACACATAGTGTCTAACATCAGAAAGGAATTTCATTCAAGCTTGAGTCCCTAAGAATTTTGGAGTTACTCTCGTAACTAAGAAGTTGTCTATGTTAGCATACCAAGGGAAATCACTCACATAGTATAGGTGTTCATCAGGAAATGAACCAGACACAGAAAGGTGATTTGAGTTGTCTTTGAATTCCATCCTAGAGAGGTGATCAGCTACAAAATTTTCAACACCCTTTTTATCCTTGATTGTGAGGTCAAATTCTTATAAGAGAAGGACCCACCTAATCAGTCTATCCTTAGCATCTTGTTTTTGGAAGAGGTATTTTAGTGAAGAATGGTCAGTGAACACAATGATGGGGGATCCTAAGAGGTAGGATCTAAACTTATCTAAACCAAACACAATAGAAAGTAACTCCTTTTCAGTGGTGGTGTAGTTTATTTGGGCATCATTTAAGGATTTTCTTGCATAAGCAATGACATAAGGATTTTTATCACAACGTTGTCCTAACACAGCTCCTATAGCAAAGTCACTGGAATCACACTTAAGTTCGAAAGGATAGTTCCAATTTGGAGATTTCATAATGGGAGGAGAGGTGAGAGAGGATTTGAGGGTTGATAATGAACCCTCACAGCTTTCTTTCCAAACAAATGGATCATCCTTTACTAGGTGAGCACAAAGGGGATGGGAGATTTAACTAAAGTCTTTGATGAATCTTCTATAGAAACCAACATGTCCTAAGAAAGACCTCACTTCCTTGACAGTTTTGGGTGATGGAAGGTGACAGATGATGTCAACCTTGGCTTTATCAACTTAAATCCCCCTACCTGAGACCAGATGGCCTAGAACTAGTCCCTCTTTAACCATGAAATGGCATTTTTCCCAGTTTAGGACCAGATTTTTTTTCTTCACATCTTGACAAGACTCTCTCTACATTCTGCAGACATTCCACAAATGTATCCCCAAACACAGAGAAGTCATCCATGAAGACCTCTAGAAAATCCCCTACCATGTCTGAGAAGATTCCCATCATGCACTGCTGGAAGGTTCCAGGGGAATTTCATAAACCAAAGGTCATGCGTTTGAAGGAAAAGGTGCCGAATGGACATGTGAATGTAATATTCCCTTGATCCTCTAGGGAGACCTAAATTTGATTATACCCTGATTACCCATCTAAGAAACAGTAGAAGGCATGACCTGCCACTCTCTCAAGGACTTGGTCAATTAATGGTAAGGGGAAATGGTCCTTCTTGGTGAATGAGTTTAGCTTCCTATAGTCAATGCAGACCCTCTATCCACTACTCACCCTTGTTGGAAGAATCTCTCCATCCTCATTGGTTATCACTGTGATTCCAGCCTTTTTTGGAACCACTTGGATTAGTCTCACCCATTCACTCTCAGCTATGGGATATATGATACCAGCTTTTAACAATTTCAGAAATTCTTTCCTTATGACCTCCATGAGATGAGGATTGAGTCGCCGTTGAGGTTGACGACATGGCTTTGAATCAGATTCCAGAAAAATCCTATGAGTCCCAATAAGTGGTCTAATCCTGGGAATATCAGACAGAGCCCAACCAATGGCTTTTTTATGTTTCCTAAGGACATCTAGAAGCATCCTCTCATTATTGTATTCAAGAGAAGAAGAAACGACAATAGGATGTGTTTGATTGTCCCCTAGGAAGGCATACTTTAGTGCAGCAGGAAGTTCCTTCAATTAAAGATCAGGTTGGTTCAGAATTTCAGCAGAATATTGGGAAATTGGATCAATATCAATTTTGTTTCATAGAGTTTTAGATAGGATTGATTCCCCACATGTAGAAGTTTCAGCTACTAGATTGGCTTGATCAGATTTAGGGAAGGAATTTGGAGTGGTCTCCATGAAAGTGGTTTCTTGAAAGGTTTCACTAATTGTTGGACCTAAGACTTCATCATAAGAGCAATTTAAAAACGATTCAAGCCAAGGAGATAAACTTCCTTCATATGAACAAAGGAAATCAATCTCATCCTGACTTAAACATTCATCAAATATTCCTTGATGTTCTATGGATTCATTATCAATGCTTCATATCATGTTTACTTCATGAATGTCCTCATCATCCCCTATTTGTGAGCTTGCATTTTAGATGTTCAAGTCTAGACTCATGTTTCCAAAGGTGATGGTCATGTTCCCATTTCGGACTCGGATAATAGAGTTTATTTTTTCAAGGAAGGGACGACCAAGGATGATTGGGGTTTGTTCCTTATTTCCTAAGTTTAGATGGTTGTCAAGGACAATGAAGTCAGCAGGGTAGATGAAGTTTTCAACCTTTACCAGAACGTCCTTTAAAATACCCTTTGGAACCCTAATGCTATGATCAGCAAGTTGAAGTGTGACATATGTGGGTTGGAGCTCTTCTAGGCCTAACTGGCAGTACACAACATATGGGATGATATTGACACTAGCACCTAGATCATACAAGGCCTTGAAAACTTTTCTCTCTCTTAGTTCAACATTGATGTAAGGGAAACCTGGGTCTTTCAACTTCGGAGGAATGGTCCCTTGAATGGTGGTACTCACATTAGCAGCCAAAAGGACTTGTTTTTTATGTGAAAATTTTCTTTTAAAAGTGCACAAGTCCTTAAGGTACTTTGAGTAGGCAGGTATGGTTTGGATGGCATCAAGAAGGGGAATGTTCAACTTGACTTGTGAGAAGATTTATCTTAACGTTTCACTTAATTCAGGCTTGGTTTCCCCCCTCATGTGTTGAGGAAATGGTGCAGGTTGTGGGGTTGTTTGTTGAAGAGTTCTTTCCTTGACAATGTTATCAGTTTCCTCAGTTTGATCTTGTGGTTCATTTGAATTTTCATCTAAGTTTGAATCTTTAGGTGGGTTATGAATTAGTTGTTTAGGTTTCTCAATTGATTTCCCACTTCTTAAAACATTCACATCCTTTAGTTGTTCATGAGTTGTTTGAGTACAACTTGACTCTCCCCTTGAAGTTGAGGATGGCACCGCCTGATTAGGCATGGGTGCCTTTCCAGTTTTGATGGTTTGAAGTTCTTGTTTTAGGGAAGATACTTCCGAGTTCATCCTATCCATTTGTTTGCACAGTTGTTCTAGTAGGTTTTGTGGAACAGTTTGGGTTGGTGCTTGAGTAGATTGGTTTATCCCAGGGGGATATTTTAGAGGTGGGATGGTTTGTTGAAAATTGACCAGTGGCTGTTGGTATTGGATAGGTTGGGTTTGGAATTGGTTATGGGTTTGGAACTGGTGGGGGTAAGTATTTTTTCCCTGTGGTTGGCTAGGTTGTTGGTTATCTTTCCAGAGGAAGCCTGGGTGGTCATTATACCTTGGGTTGAAGTTGTTTTGGTATTGAGGCTTTTGAAAGTTCAAAGCATTTACTTCTGATGGGGGTCCTCCTAAAAGAACATCCTTGATGGATGTAATGGTTGGTCAGTTGTCTGTCTTATGGTCATGTTTGTCAAAAATTGTGCAAAACAGGGTCTACAGTTTGGATTTCATGGACTTTCCTAAGGTCTATTTATTAAACCTTCCTAGAGAGTGCTGCGAGTTTAGCCCTAAGGATTTCCTCTTCTCTAAGTGTATGAATTCTAGTAGTTCTTTGTGGATTTTCATAATAAGGTGAAGTTCCCCATGTTTGGTTTTGTTCAGAAAGGATTTCTAGATACTCGTAAGCATCATTTGGGGCTTTGTTTTTAAATGTTCCATTACAAATCATGTCAATGAATTGTTTGTTCCCCGGAACCAACCCTTCATAGAAAATTATCAATTGTTCAGGAATATAAAAACCATGGTGTGGAAACATGTTTAGAGTGTCTTTGAACCTCTCCCATGTTTCATAGAATGACTCTCCCTCTTTTTCAAAAAAGTTTTGGTTGCTCTTTTTAAGTGCATTTTTTTTTGTGGTGGGGAAAGTATTTTTTGTAGAATTATCTTTGTAGTTGGTACCAAGAGTTTATGGATAATGGTCTCAATTTTTTTATCCAATTTTTATCTCGATCCTTTAAAGAAAAATTAAATATTCTCATCTTACCTGATTCTAGTTGATGTGGGGGACACATGGTTTCTACAATGTCATTGAACTCCTTAATGTGAAGGTAGGGCATCTCAGACTCCATCCCGTGGAAGGTTGGAAGGTGGTTTAGGACATGGGGTTTAAAGATGTAGTTGGCATATCCTAGGGAATTGTGTCTAATGCATGAGGGGGAATTGGTCCAGGAAGGTGTGTGGTAGTCATTCATGGTTTGATTAATTGCATTCCCCAAGTTTGGGGCTGCCTCATTTGGGTTTCCATTTTGGTTCCTACCCGGGTTTATGAGTTGGTTTCTTTGAAGAAATTCCATTTAAATGGGCTCAATTTTTGACTTGGGGGTGTTAGGAAGATTAGGATCTAATGGAAATAGTTCCCTTGGTGTACTTGACTCCCCAACCCCAAGACTATCCACCCTAACTAGACGGTTTTATTGATCGCAAGTGTAGGCAGACATGCACCAAAAGAAAAAAAACAAGAAAGGGAAAAGATAAGAGAATTTGGATGAGAAAATAAGAAATGGGGGAGAATATAATGGGTGTTTATATGACTTACTTGGGTCCCTAGAAATGGTGCCAAAATTTGATTCTCGCTCAAATTTACCCAAGAGATGAAGGTAGAATGGTCCTTGTAGTTTAGCTTGGGTTATCGAATCCTCAGAGACCTAAGAAGAAACCTATAGACATGAACATTATATGGATTGTTTTCGGCTATGAATTAGCCAACTTGGATTGATTTTAGATGGGTTTGAAATATATCTAATAGATTTTAGTGAATTCAATTTAAAATAATGAGTTGATCCTAGGTTATCACTTGGGGTGGATTGGACGTATTTCCTTTTCAATGATTTCAATTTCTTATATTTGAGATGGATTCATTTAAGAAGATGAAACAATATCATCACTTACTGGTTTAATTCCTATAAACTTTAATAATAATCACCTATACACTTGAAGGATCAAAGTTTTTAGCACTTCAAGTTAAAGGTTCGTATTAGCACATGAAGTGTGTGGCCTTAAATTCAACAAGGACGATGGAGTTTAAAAATCATCAAATAAAAATCTCAATTAAAGAAGTGATTATACATTAATGGTGTGATAAATAAAATCCAATAAATCCCCTTGATACTCCCTTGGATCAAACCATAAGTTTTTTAGCCCTCCATTGATCCCATGGTTTCAATGGAAGCAGAAAGTAGACTCATGAGGGAAGAAATAGAGAAGTAAAAAAAACACAATAAAATAACGATCACTCCACCGTTGTGTGATAATTTCACAAGGTTTGGTGTGAATAAATTCACACCTTGATCCAATGGTATCAAAGTGATATTAAGAACAACATAATAAGAGGAGAAAAAGAACTTTTATTAAAAAACTAAAGTGAATTGAACAACTTACATGTGAAAGACAAATTTGAGACAACAAAATTGCAGCATAACATTAAAATTGAACAAAGCATCCAAGATGAAAAAATCATTCACCAACATTGCCTTAAATAGGAATTTTGAGAGCCTTGAGTCGATCCTCCGATAGTACAAAAGATCCCACTTGAGTATGGTAGGCCTAGGGTGGTGGAAAGTAAGGGAGATGAGACTTTCCCACCCTTGACCCGAGGTGGCATCCAGCTTGCTTCCACCGAACATAAGCACTTGTATGAACTTCTAGATGGAAGAATCAGAGTGTTAAATAGAAAAATAAAATGGATAAAAGGATGTCTTCTAACCTCCTGTAAAATATGGGCCCAGTTGGGGTTTTGGATTCGGAGATATGATTAGATTAGTGGACTATTTTTCTGGGCCGCAGAATCTGGCCCAGAATTTTATCTCTAACTTGGGCCGCCTAAATGGACACCATGGAGGCCGAATTAGCATTGTATCCTGTATAGTGATTTGTTCTTATAAATGTTTTATAGCATCCAAAGAAATTAGGGATTCATTGGGCTTGTATGTTGGGCCCCACAGTTTTATCAGTGGGATGATGTCTAATCTGACTTCTCCAGAATTGTTTCCTTTTATCACAAAATATCCCCATCTTCTTCCATGAATTCTCCATTGATCCCTGAATAAAAAATGTTCATATTGAAGTTTATATCAATTTCCAAAAATATCAAATTAAAATATGTATAATTAGATTCCTTAAAATCAGATGAATCATTGGGTACTTCAAATGATGTTAAAAAATGTACCACATAATAGTGCATTTTAAGAAGGTATTACAATAATAATGTGAAATGATGTTCAAAGTGTAAAATTCACTAAAATGGTGTTTATTAATAATAAATAAAATTAATATTATATATATTAACAATGAATATTAGCCTCATTTATTGGCTAATCAACTACACTCGATAATGAATGAACCTTTAACTTCCCCTTGCCTCTAGGTTTAGTTCCTCTTCTAGTGGCCTGGCTTGCCACATGAAAAACACACTACATCCTTTTACTTATCTTTCCTTTATATCTTCCTCTTCTTGGAAGGATGGTGCTTGGGAGCTTTAAACTTGTTATGAGTATTGGGCCCCTTCTCATTTTTATTCCTTTTCTTATTCACCATAAGAACAATGAGTTTATCATGCCTCATATCCTTATCCACTTAGAAAATCAAAGTAAGAAGTTATGAAATAATATTCTCATTATTTATTATATTTTAATTAACAATAAAACTAGAGAAGGTCTTGGGAGGTGATGAAATTATGAGATCTGTACAAAAATAATCTAGGAATTTAATCCCTAATATGTATAATCATTCAATGTAGCCAATAAGCTTGAATACATGAGGATCAAGTGGCACAAACTCTCCAATATTAGTTTCAAACAAAGAATTAGAGATCTCATATCTCCCTTGTCTCGCTTTCTCTTAATAGAGATCTTGAAGGTGAGACATAATGATATATGCATCCATGTCCTCATGTTGCTTTAAAGAACATTGTACATGGATGATAGTATGAAACATTTAACATCTATGGAATCATTAAAATGTTTCTCATAGAGCAATAACTCTTCACCACTTTCCTCATTACCAGGCACATAAATAATAGGTTCTTCCAACACATACAATTTATTTTCTTGGATAAGGATAATGTGTAATCACCTTTTCCACTCTTAGAAATTTGTATCGGTGATAAGGTTATCCTTATCAAGTATGGATCATAGTGATATATTTGAAGTCATTTTAATATTGTTCCTTAAAAATAAGATGAATATAATTTTAGTACTTTATCTGATAAAATTTAGACAAATAAATAAATATTATATTTATTAATCTCCCACTATTTTATCAAAACCTAATAGCCCTCACCATTGGGTTCAGAATATCCTATTTCTTATAAATTCTAGTTTCAAGGATCCATATTCCCATTCTTATTACCCAAACTTAGGTTGGTCAGGAAATATTAATTGTTTTAGGTAGGCATTCCAAATGAAAAATGAATTAACTCATAGTTCCTTGATCTATTGAGTGGACTCCCCAATCCTAAAATCATTAAATTAGTTTTTCTAAACCCTTTCCTATCAGTTACACCAAGTCCTAATATGTGAACTAAGTTAATTCAACCAAAAAATTCAAGTTAGAAGTCCTCAATAATTGAAAGAACCCCAATGCTGGTTGATCAAACTCTTTGAACTATGGTTCAATTTTAACTGAGGTAGTGGAAGGATATATCGACTTAATATATATTATTGAGGGATTTTATCCTTTTATGCATAAATTTAAAATTATTATATTTATCAAATTATTTTTAATATTAAGAGGATTTACTTAAGAAATTAACCATGTTTTAAATAATATTTACACATAAGACAATTTATTTTAGTTCTATCTTGAATGCTCATTAATTTCATTAATTCATGTGATTGTGACAAAACATCCATAATGAAATAACCATGAAACTTGATATAAATAAAATAATAAAGCAGTATGATCATGAGCTTATACTAATGGTTATATTATCTAGCAGATGATAAACCAAACAACCTAGGTGAAAAACACATTGAACCAATTAAGGTTCTTTCTACAGCTTTCCACCTATCCACATATGTATCTCTTTTGGATTGGTTTCTACCCAGCTTCTAACTTGAACTGCTTACATTATCTTGGGAGGTCTATCCATTATATATGCTTTTACTCATACATAGGTGTGGGGAAAAGGGTTTACATAAAAAAACATGGGCATGTAGGCCCTTACATAATAAGAGGAGAGAAGGCACACATGCCAAAAGTTTTATTAAATAATAAATTAAATAAAACCAATCACATACAAAGGTCTGATCTATGATCATGATCATCCACATGCATGCAAAAAATTATACATTTAATAAAACTAGTATTCAATTGTTAATCATTATTATTTAATATAAATCTCACCTGAATCAATTAATTATCATATTTAAGTAATCAATTATTTTATCTTAATTCTCATCCGAATTTCTTGTGATTCTCATCCATCACAATTTTAAAAAATTAAATAGATTTATTTAAAATTAACTGTGTAGATAAATTTACCTTGGAGGAAACATGGTGAATACCCATCAGAATATACCCACCATGTATTATAATCATATATAGTTTACTCTCATGACATATGGAATAACTAATTATCACGAACTTTCATGACGTGTACTATTAATTTAATGATTACATGAATTATATGATTTTTCTATAATGTGTCCTACTCTAATGCATGTAGAGTAATATCGATCATATGATTCAAACATGATATATAGATCTAAACATTATATAGAAATTAATTAAACTTATATATATATATATATATTAAAACCCATCACATGGAATGTCCTATCAACTTAATTACCACACACAAGTATATGCCGATAAGGTTCACGTAGTATAATAAATCAATTTTAATTATGTGTAATTTGATATAAGTACATGGTTTGTACATGAGAGTTACATGGCATGTACGTCTCTCACTAACTATCTGAGGCACATTCCTAGGGCCTTGTCATGTAAATAGTGTCTCATAAAAAATAGAGTACATGAAATGTAGAATGGGCTACATGGCGTGTGGTCTCTGAATTATACAGTCACTAATTCGGTAGGCTATGTATGGAAATACATGGCCCATCTATGACTTAAAGGAATACACATTGTGTATGCGGGCTAAACGACATGTACTTCAGCTAATCGTGCACCAGGATAGCCCAGTCAACACGGGGTGTAAGAAATTTAATGCACCACATGTAATCAATGCACACAGTTTGAATTAATTCCAAATTAATTCCTGGTGTATTGAACACAAGTACATGACATGTAACTCTAATTACACAACATGTACTCCTGTGTTATCTTTCCAGAATACATGAAACCTCTAGATGAGTTCTTTGATTTTATTTAATTCATAAAATTAATTATTTTGATTAGATTTATGAGAAGTGAAGGAGAAAGAATAAAATATCACAATTCATATTAAAAGAATGATTAAACTTGAATTGAAAACTAAACTACAAATGCGTAAATTAGTAATTGATCTTTAGATAATAATAAATAATTATGTGACCACTTTGATACCACTTGAAGGTTCTAGGTGTAGCAGAAGCATGCAATGGTTCATAACCAACTTTTGTTTTGTCATGATCGATGATCAATCCAATATTTACACAATAATAAACATCGTGATCAATAGAATTGAATCAAAGAAAATAGAAAATGGAAAAAACACCAAAACTAGAGAGAGGATCATCATATAGTATTTATAATTAATTTAATAAATTAAATAATTACCTTGTGGAAATTATTTCCTTGTTTATGAGTCTGACAATAGATCTTCATTGTACGGTCGATGTGTTGTAAAAATAAAGAGCATATTCCCTCTAGCGGTGATCCACACGTGTTCAAAAAATATCCAAACATCACCGTAGGAATATCCGGGTGCTACCATGACATATCCTATTGCTTACTTCATCCACCTTCGATCTCCATGAGAATTGATTCCAAAGCATTCTCTTAGATCTATGTTGAATTCAAGGAGAATGGTGGAGGAACATCACCCTTTTTTTCTTTAGAGAATTCCCAGAGAAGGGATTTCTCTAGTTATTGAGAGGATTCCCCAAATGTTTTGTTCACAACTGAACAAATGAATTGGATCTCATAGAAAATAATATAATTGGGTTTATATACCTCTAGGGTTAAAATAAAATAATTGTACAAGGGACCTTTATTATTTAATTAATCCCTAAAGGACCCCATGTCAAATAATAATAATAATAATAATAATATTATTATTATTATTTATTGACATGCTCTTAACTTATGAATTAAATTAAATATTATTCAATAAAATAATATTCAATATTTACTATTTCTCACCGAACCATTAAAATTGATCCATCATTCCTCCACAACATTTATCATTCCTTGAATAATGAATATTTATTTATTAAATAAATATCACTACATTATTTTCCAATAAATAAATATTATATTAACTAAATACAAAATAAATATTTATTAAATATTCTCCTCAGATTATATTATTTGGAATAACTGGTGAAATAATATATGCGATTAAAAAAACCTGAATAATTATTAAACCATATGCAGGAATAATATTTATTCAACTTTTTAAATAATAAATAATAATATATTATTTAACTAAGATTCTGGATACACTTAGTGCGTCCTCAATACCTCTTTCTTAGTGGAATTAGGATAAGTATCCTAAAGTCCAAGGTTAGTCTCTAGGAACATGCCAAAGCACCCATAAAGAAATAAGTTAATATTTCAATGACATAATACCTAATACGACCACTTATTGTGTAATATAATCCCTTTACCATGATATCTACAACCAATCAGGTTGCATGATGGTGCCATCAACCTATGTGATCGACATCCCTTTATTTGACTTCTTGAAAATTGAACCTTCCTATAGAACACCATGGCCATAGATTTATTTAGGCTATATAATTTTCATCAAAGGGTCTAAGATATCAACTTATGTTAAATAATTGAAGGAAAAAAAATCCTTTCTTGCACTATTCATTAATTCAATATTACTCGTGACACACCCAACATATCCTACCTCTCCGTGAATAAATGTTATGATAGTTTTAATCAATGAATCAAAGTACGTGACTCATAATACTCATTAATAATAATCTCAAAGTTTAAGGATCAATACACACATCCACAGATAGGAACATCCAATGACACATATAAATGTGGATTTACCACTGGAGGGTCTCGTTATCATAACATCCTACAATGGATATTACCAAGGGCACACACCATGAGAATGTTCCTCAAAGTCCTATTAGTATCCAATCTTGATATCTAGTATCATTGGTGTCCCTCAAATGATATATTTCATCTACAGAACATATATTTAGGAATAGTTTCCTAGCACTTCTATGTTCTCATCATAGTGGGGAACTATTATGACCTTTTAGTGTAGAAGATACTCTTAGTACATTATCACATACTATGTTATACATAAGAACAATCATGATTTGATAATGAGTTTATTAGTATTCAAAATTATGAATACAAGTTATCATAAAGTACATATAAGTTGGTTCTAGGGAACTAAATCAAAAAATGGAACGTGCTCCTGCTCTGCTGCCTGGATGTATCCCTACCGGTACACAACTTAATTCCCATGTATCTCTATATGGTGTGTAAGGGTACTACACAACATGCATTATCCATATAGTGTTCTACTGATGCTTCTGGTGAGGTTCGTGTAACCTTGCCAATTCCCGTATACTTTGGTACACAGTGTGTCCTCCTACATGGGGTCCTACCCATGCTCCTAGATGTGTACATGTATATTGGCCATGACCATGCATGTGTACTACTAGGGTACATTTTAGGTCACAAACACCAATTTATACGACATATGGGGCTTCTACACATCGTGTGTTCTTTAGATTACACGACATGTAGTTGGGTTTTCCACACAAATCAAGATCTACACCCTACGATCCAAATCTGATGCTTTCTCCATTGTTTCCACATGATGATCACCTGAAGTCGAAGTTAAACACCTATGACCATTGTTTTCAGCTATCCATTGGATGGAAAATGGAGTTCTGATTCACCTGCACGAAGTCATATGCGCCGATGTAGCCTGTGGCGCCTCCCGTCTCCTCATCAGTATTCTGATCCATGATATAATCATACGCATCCCACAATATAACTAAATCCATCCCCGATTAATCAAACCATTTTTATCCTATGAATCCACTATTAATCTGGAGGTTTGATCAGTCTTGATCTCACCCGACAATGTCTAATCCTGACCTCGTGGTCTAACGATGAACAACGCAAAGAACAGAGGGGGAAAAGAACAAGAAACAGATGTGAAACAATATTTGGACAATAATTTTTGGCCAAAAAATACAAATTAGGATGCATGAGGTGAGAAACATGGCACAACATATATATATTGAACAATAAATTTAAAATCAATACGCGGGCGCATGCAAAGGCTTGTAATTGATATAGATCAAAGGAAAAAGATGATCATACTCAATCTTTTAATCAAATGGGTCAGAGTCTATAAATGAAGTGTTCTATGTCAATTTTGGATCACTCGTCGATGAAGATCATTCTCACCAATTAAGGAGAAAGATACATTGCATTCGCTGCATCCCGATTCGCCAATATTCAAATGCTCACCGTCATCTGATCTCGATCTTCCAATGAGATGTGGTAGAACTCTCCTCTCAATGATATATAGGTTATATGAATAACCATGAATATCCACTATAAGGAATCTTATATAGATGAAATTAGGGTTTTAGGGGTTTAATGAATGAATTAAATAATTAATTAATTAATCCACTAAATGCACCCACCAACGACTGTTTTATCCGAACACCCTGCACCAACCCATTTTTGGTCGCATCTAAGGTAAAACTCATGTTTCAGATTGAACCGTGGTCTCAGATTTATTATTCGAGACTCCATTTAAGAGATATCTCATTTTATTTAAGAAACCATGTGTTCATGATAAAAAATATAAAAAATATCTTTATAAAATAAATTCTGGGCACACCAGGCCTCGAAATCATTTACTGTCTTAGTTCCTAGCTCTGAAAATATTTTTCAGATATATTTCAATGTTTTACAAGGGAAAATAAAGGCCTCTACATTAATTTTAATTAGTAAATAATTTATTTCAATTAAAAATTAATTATTTATAATTAGTATGTAATTAATTTTAATTAATAATTAATTGTAATTTGTAATTAAATAACTGTAATTAGTAATTACATAACTAGAATTAGTAATCAATTTAGTATTACTTAATTATAATTAGTAATTAATTTAATGTAATTAGAAATTAATTATTTGTAACTAATACTTTATTAATTGAAATTAGTAATTACTTAATTAATTCAAATTAGCAATTAGTTATTTTTTGATTATTACTTTAATAATTGTAATTTGTGATTAATTAATCAAGTAATTAACTATATTTAGTAAATAAATAACTATAATTAGTAATTAATTTAGTATTACTTAATTGTAATTAGTAATTAGTTAATTGTAATTATTAATTAATTTAATGTAATTAGAAATTAGTTATTTGTAATTATCACTTTATTAATTGTAATTAGTAATTACTTAATTAAGTAATTAATTATAATTAGTAATTAAATAATTGTAATTAGTAATTACATAACTGGAATGGCTAATTAATTTAGTATTAATTAATTGTAATTAATAATTAGTTAATGTTTATTAGTAATTAATTTAATTTAATTAGAAATTAATTATTTATAATTAGAACTTTATTAATTGTAATTATTAATTACTTAATTAAGTAATTAATTGTAATTAGTAATTAAATTACTGTAATTAGTAATTACATTACTTTAATTGATCTCAATTGGTAAGGGTGTATACCGCGTTGTTTTCCCTTTGAAGGATCTTCAAAACTTTTCTTGGAGGTTCAAATCGATCCCCCTGAAACCATGGTACCTCACCTTTTAGCAATGGGATCCTCTTTCGAATCCCTTCGTGGCCAGGGATTCCTCTACATAGACCTAGATTAGAGTTAGAGGTCTGAGTTGGTTCTTTTAACATCCATAGATATTGTGGGAATTTTCCTCTATGGTGGGGTCTCCGATCAATATTGTTAAAGAGATAAAGTGAATTAGGTATGTCTATTTTTATAGAGTTTTGGTATAAATTGATCTCTCTGATGAGCTGATTGAAATTGTTTTTTTTGGTTTCAGGGGATCTCAAGTTGGAATTATCCATACAGTTTGAGTGGTTGCCCAAATTTTGTGGAAATTGTTTATATATTGGGCGCTCTCCTAAGAAGTTCCAAAAGAACCTTCAATGCTATCACCATAATAAATTAGGCCATGCCTCTTGTCAGTGCACAAAGCAGCCATCCGATGATCATAAGAGACATAAGCAGGTCTTTAGGAAGAAGGTCTGTCCTACTCCTACTTCTAATGGCATAGGGACTTTATCCTTTATAGATGTTGAAAAGAAAATGGCTATGAATACTCTTGATGGAATGTTCAATGTATATTGTGATGGGAATTCTATAAAATACCAAAAGGACATGCCTCAAGATTTGGTTTAAGGCTATGTATCTGCTGTTAATTCCAAGGAGAAGAGTGTGCATGAAACTAGTGAGGGATATTATTTGTAGGTTCACATGGATAGGTATCAGCTGATACAAGGATTTAAATCTGTTACTATCCAATTCACCAATGAATAGTTTTTTCATGACACTCGTGGTGTTTTTATGGCTACTAATGGGACTGTTGCTGGATATCTTGAGGGTGCATATGGTTTGAAGACTTTAGGGGATAATGTGACTACTGGTGAGGAGGAGAACCAATCTGATTATGAGGATTCTATTAGAGAAGAAGTTAACATTAATAAGAGGCATGAGATACTTGTTTCTAGTAACAGAAAGGGGAAGGCCAATTTAGTTGATGATATGGTTTTCCAATTATTTATGCCAATAAAGCCCAGAGTTCCTCTCATTGTGCATTCAATGATCCAGATTGAGGGGCATAAAAAGGAGCATATGATCAATTTAGACATTAATGATGTTCAGAAGGATCTGACTTTAAATGACTGCGAGTTTCCCAATGGATGGTACCCCACTTATTTTGGATAATAGGACAAGTGTTGAGAATTAGTTTGTCCCATTGCAGATTGAACATCCAACTACTGCACCCTCTTGTTGGAGTGTTGGAAATGTGGGGTGGACTTATCCACCCCACTTTAATAATTTAATGAAAAATTATTATGTGACTTTTGGAAAATCCTTTAATGAATAATGTGTAATTTCACATGAAAAGAATTCAAGCATCATAACCCCAGAGGGCCAATAAGGTGAAAGGACCATTGCAGACTGACTGAATGAAAATTCATTTTTATTTGATTTTCAAAAGTCAATTCACGGTTGAGCGGTAACCTATATACTAGGTGGGAATCAAAAAAAAAAATGTACTCCATTTCACATTTCAAAAATTAAAAATTCAACAACATCCACTGAGATCAAGATCCGAGAATCACCCGCGGCAACCAAAGTCAAATCACCAGTCATCATCATCATGAGTTACCACTGTTGATTCCTACATACATCACCACTTCATTATCACCTTTTATCCACCAAACTAGATTCTAGAGACCATTAGAGACCATCCAAGACACGATAAACATCACACCATGTCGTCGTCATTCCCCATCGAGCCCGTAGCAACCAAATCCCCAAAACCAAGAAATCACACCTCATCTAAAAGAAACAACCATCGATAATCCACCATCAAGAACAAAGGAAACAAACCTGCACCAAAAACATGAAGAAGAATACTGAAAAACAAAAACTAGCATTGAAGATTCATTCCTGGAATGTTGGAGGCCGCTGAACAACACCTCCCAAAACTTGATTGTTACTGTCACTCTAGATATGAACTGGAGAGGAGAAGCATAATGTGTGGTTAGAGTAGTGGTTTGGGTAGATAAGATATCCAAACGAAAATAATGATGATGATGCATAAAACCAGTAACGATCACAATAGGAGGAAGTGACCCAATAGCGCCTTGAGATTCATCACCCGCTGAACCGTAAAACCCAAAACCTCTTTGATCCACCACTCTATATCTGACCTGAATAGGCCTAAAGAAATAGGAGATCAGAGTCACGGAAAGATCATCTAAAGGAATCCTCAGTAGAAAAACATCATCGGAACCCTAATAACTCCTTGAAGAAGCTGTCATCATCGCGAAAGATAAGGAACCAGAGTGCCTTCACTAGAGTGAAAGCGAGAAACATGACCAAATAGAAAGAATGAAATCAATCATGGATAGGCTGTGAAAATAACACAGGGGGAAGAACCCAATGATAACTACATAGATAAACAGTACAGGGATAGATAAGTCAAAAATAAGGGATGAAAGGAATAAAAAGAAGAGGGGAAACACTTAGATGCACCACTGACTCTGAATCTAAGGGTTTCAAGATGAATCCCTAGGTGTAGATGAGAATGAGAGGAAGAGGAAGCTGGGAGGGAAAGTATCCATGTTACCCCCATTATAGGTATTAGAAAGGAAGCAATTAATTGGTACTTATCACAACTTGATGCAACCTTTTCATCAATGGAACTAGAGGTATTTGGAATCAATGATTATATGCCAGTACATAGGTTATTATCTATAAAATTTGAAAATGGACTCCGATCCAATTCAAAAATGGAATTTTGAGATTTATCTTGGAAATGAAGGACATGATCTACTCCATAGGGTTTATTTGAATTGTCATCAGATGATGAATGTCTAGCCCCTGAATGAGTCAGGACATGTCGACATGGTCGACACCCAAAAGGAATTGGAAGATATATGAGGATCCTAGAGTCTCGATAATTGTTTACTATTTTTTCACTATGGGCATGTTATGTCTTGTTGACTTTATTCCCTTTTGTCTTATACATTTTATTTTATTAATAAATTTTTGGACATGGATTTGGATCCTACAAATCCATGGATGATCTATTTGAGTATTAGTAATTAATTCATTCAAATGTGTCAAATACCTAATTAATAATTAATTAATTTGAATTTGAAATAAAAATTAATTTAAAATTAATTAAATCTTAAATAATAACAAAATAACTAATTAATGAATGATTAAGGAATTAATAACATAGGATTAACTAATTATGAAGTACTAAGTAAGTAATGATTAATTACTGATTAACTTAGGATTAACATAGGATGAATTGTGGATTAAATAATGAATACCTATTGATTAAATTCATATTAACATTGGATTAAGTTAGGATCAAAGAGAGATAATTTCACAAAAATGAGATCTAATTGGACACCTTATTTTTCACTCTCACGAGATATGCTTTAGATGATTCATACCTTGTTATACACCCTCGCTTCTACCAAACATGACTAGGATGCAACCAAAAGGGATGCCAAAGTCGACTTGTATTTGAAATGAGATGGATTGGCCCAATGAACGAGAACCTAGATGAAGGTGCAACATATGAAGCTAGGAAGGTCACATGATGACATGTTTCCCTAGAAATATAGGGAAATTATCTAATAGTTAAAACGATTGATAAACTCTATTGGTTAATGTAAAAGTTTTTACATGTAATTTTTTTTAATTATTATCATTTTTTGGATGTAGTAGAATAGTCAATAGGGGGTTGAATTCAGTTTCCAAATAAAAATTTCTATTAAAATAATTTAAAAATAAAATATTAAATTTATAATCATGTCCAATTAACAAAAACTGTAGATCAATATAGTTTGATCTTTCAAAAATGTTCTCAACGGTTCGATCAAAACTCAGTTATAAATAAGTGTGAAACCCATTATAACTTTTGAAAATAATTTACAGTCACATGACTATGTTTCTATGTTGTTCTCTATAAGAGTATATCTCATTTTATTCACAGGAATGGATTTCACTTAAAAATAGCTCTATATCAAAGTATATATGAATTAAATTGAAATAACATACTTCATTTTTACAAAAAACCAATAATAAACTTAAAAAATATTCCATACCAAATCATAAAACCAAGTATGAGTTAAATAGATGTCAATATTAATGTCATACTATTCATACATTTAGATGTATTAGCCTCTATTATCTTACCAACAGTCACAAGTGTTGCACGATATGTTGGCACGAGGACCTATTAGACATATTACTATTCGGGGAGCACATCATTTTCTTCAATATGCAGCTCTATCAACCATTTTTCCATGACTCAAATGTGATAGATTTTATGGAGTCTTCATGTGTGACTTTAAGACCACTAATAACCATTTTATTTACACATTGGTTAAGAGATGGAAGATAGAGACACACATTTCATATCCTAGAGGGGGAGATGATAATTAATTTAGAGGATGCCGCCTATATGCTCGGTATACCCATACATGGACAAGCAGTTACGAGTGCCACTATTAGTGACTAGTGTGTGGTCATACACCGTCTACTAGGTTTTGATGTTATCATAATACCGTGTGTCCTACAGGGTTCCCACATTCACATGGGTTGTCTTGATGAGAATTTCACTATCATTCCTGATGATGTTGATGAAACGATACTTATTCGATACAAACATGCATATATTTTGAGACTGATTAGAGTCATGTTGTGTGGGAACCACTCCACCACCTTGGTACACATGATGTACCTACAATTACTTGATGATCTTGATTAGACATCTAGATACAGTTTGGGGTCTATTGTATTATCACATATGTATTGATGTCTCTGTACTAGTTGTTGAGTGGATGTGAAACAAATTGTAGTGTGTATGGATTTGGTATAGATGTGATTCTGGGAGCATTTTTCACACATCACTCCTAGAGTTGTCGTACTACTTCTACAACACCTATTTCTGGAATGTCCTCAAGAAAAATAGTGTATTTATGTCATTAATTTGAGTTATTTATTAAATTTATTAATTTACTTTATAAAATAACCATATATTACTTATTTTTAACCAGGTGAAGTTAGTATCAATGTTATTCTCATACTTTGAGATATAGTGTTCATAGATTTCGATATATATTTGACTCTATACAACCCACTGATGTAAGTTAAACATTATTATTTTTGTATAAAAATTGATTTTGTTATTACTTTTTAAGATATTTCAATGCTATCTTAGTAAAATTATCATGATAATTTATGAATTATTTTTTCAATTTACATTTTATATTTCATGGGCATCATATACCGGATTTTTCTATGCATCACTTTCACCATACTACACAACTATGATTAGAGATCATGGTGCAGTGGTTCCAGTCATCTACTTACACATCATTGAGTGGAACCATCCAGACTGATTCATGCACCAATTTTTCTATATACATCATATCTCCCTGGAACCATGATATATTGATGGGTTATATTCCGTTGTGCTTATAGGTAGACAGATGATGGAATGGACATAATTTCATGCATGTTATATTGAGAATTGGGACACATGTTCCCAATATGGTATTTTTAGCATGGATATCCAACATCATGATATCAGTTAGATGATCGGGGGGGGGGGGTATGCAAATTGGAACTGATGGAACACAATAATGTACCTTATGCATCATAGTACAGACATTCAGCAGTTGGTATGTTTACTAATATTTATTATACTTTTTGCACGTGTTTCGTATTAATTTGAATGTTATTTCATTTATCGAAATACGACCCCGATCAACTTATATATATCACAGATCCTTAAAAGGAGGAATTTATTAGTCAAGATGTAGTTCACCTAAATCTGGTGGCTCTCATAGATCCTCTCTATTTCATACATGAGAGTGTATATGATGAGGAGCCTCAGTTATATCCCAATCCACAAGCTTTAGTTGAGGATCCTAGGGATGATGAGTCCCTACTGTATCTGATGAATATGATGTAATGCCACCACCATCACCAGTCAGAGGATAGAGATGAGTACATTAGTGAGGGTAAAGGAGAGTACATAGGGAGAGATGTATGAGAGAGAATCCTACAGATACTGCTACACCACATAGAGATGATCATGCACAACATACTAATGATCTTGCACAATTGGGGGAGGTTTATGTGCCACATATTCCTACTCATACATCTAATATACCATCTCTCTCTAACCTGGAATTGATGGACTTCAACCTGGGTATGGTAACATAGCTCATGGTGGCCCCCACTCCTGCCAACAATGACTTCTTTGATATCACACTTCCACCATATTTTGGAGCTCTAGGTCTATATGGATCCACATATGATGTTGGGAAGTCCTCTACATATGATGTCAGTCATTCCTCTACACATCAGCATGAGTAGGCACCTACAACACCGAAAAAGAGGAACCCACGCCTATAGATATGACACTGGAGTGACATAGACGCCGAATGCAGAGTGGGTGTGAGGTTTATATCTCGGGTTGTGGTACCATGGGGCATCGAAATTGATGTATTCTGATGTCACATTGTATATGTGAACAAACCTATTTATTTATAAAATTAAATGTTATTTTATAGAAATAAAAATAAATTCAAAAATATAGTAAATAGAAACTAATTTACATGAACTATAAATAAATAACAACAAACTCCCAATAGTTTAAAGTTTCACATAGATTGTACTTATAGTTTATATCTTATAATCTTTCCAAGTTGAATACATATAATATAACAATTGTACTTATAAGTTATTATGAAATTCCTTTCACTACTGGAAATGGGATCTATACCTTCAATGTTGATATATTCTATTGCTATAGATCTCATTTCGAGTAGTTACGAGAATGTAAAAAAAAATATGTACAAATGTTATGTTTTGAAACAATGATATTTTGTATCGTTAAAGTTATTTTTCATTAACTTTTTTTTTTATTTTTTTATTTCAATAATTTATTATATGTTTAGTAAGTATGCCGATTTTTATTTATATTTAATTTATACTTTTTAATTTATATACTTTCAAAGTAAAATACTTGTAACAATATTATATTTCATGTAGGTGAATTCGAAAGCATATAAATTATAAAGTATAAATATAATATAAATAAAATTTGTCACACTCAATAAGCATATAATAAATTATTGAAAAATGAAAAGAAACTAAAAAATATAGTAAAAAAAAATTAATGTACATGACACAAACTTTATTATTTAAAAAACATTACATGTACAGTTTACATAATTTATGGGCAAATGTTTTTTAGGTATTATATTATTAATTAAATTATTATGAAATATTATAAATTATGTTATTATTATTGAATGTTATTAATTTTTATATATATTAATAAAATTAGATATTTATAATTTGAAATAAATATATAATTTTTTTTAAAAAACAATTATATAATTATAAATAAAAAATTATATATTCAAAATAATTAAAAAATTATAATCAATATATTTAAATAGTAAATATATTTATTATTTTATATTTATAATTATATATTTATAATTATATATTTATAATCATATAAATAAGTTTTTATTTATAATTATATATATTTATATGTATTTATAATTAAATTTATAAATATATTTTTTTAATTATTTAATTATAGTTATAATTATATAAATATTGATCTATAATTATATATATTTATATATATTTATAATTATATAAATTTAATTATTTATCTTAAAATTTTAATTATTGTAATTATATTTTTAAATACTAATTATATTATTAGTTATGAATTATATTAATTATATAAATTAAAATACATTTGTATATATATATATATATTTTAAATTTACTTGTAAATATATTTTAGTAATTATATAATCATAAATAAAAATATATTTATATTTATATAATTATAAATATTTATTTATAAATAAGTTTAACATATATTTATATAATTATATTTATTTATAATTATAAATATAAATATAAATATATTTATTTATATAAATATATATATATATATATATAATGAATATATTTATAATTATATAATTATAAAATTATATAAAATTATATAATTATAAATCTACTTTTATAAATAAATATTTCTAATTATATAAATATAAATATATTTATAATTATATAATTTAATATACATTTAAACACCTAATAATTTTAAATTCAATGATACTTCTCAAGATGAACAATGTGATTGATGAATAGGGTTTTCATTAGAGAAGATTTTCATCTAAATCCTCATGGCTGAAACATTTCTTACATAAGGAAGATTTGACTCTTACAAAGCTATAGATGAAAGAGAATGGGATTCAGCTTCTTATTTTCATCGTTCAGGGAGGATGAGAGTGGGGATGAAGGAGCGAGATCTATCTCGGTCTTTTGTCTCCGGAGGTGATGGAGTTTCTGAGAGAATCTTTAAACGAGGTAACTCCGCCGTAATCCATACCAATCAAGATCTTATTCTTGATAGGACCAAGAACTATGAATTTTAGATCATCGTGCAAATGGTTCTTCCACCTGGCCACAAACCATGGAAGACGAAAAATGTGATTGGCAGGCTGTCTGATGCTTGGGGATTCTGTGATTGGAAGTGTATCCCTATTGGATGTGGTTTTTTACACATCTTATTTCCTTCAGAGGAGATGAAGAGAAAAGCACAGGGGATCGGTCCAATGTACCTCAAACCAGGTATAATATCCCTACAGAATTGGTATCTAAGATTCAATCTGTTTTCTTGTCGATGTTCAAAGGCCCAAGTCTAGGTTCAGATATATGTTTTAAGCTGGATATGGTGGCATCCCCAAATCCCATTCGATGTTTCTTCAGTAATCGGTGCACCAATTAAGTTGGACAAGGCAAAAGAGGAAGATATCTTTGGCTTATTTTCCATATTTATTGTTGAAATTGACCTCAACTCAACTCTTGTGGATCATGTATCTCTATCCATGATGGACTACAACTTTGAGATTCATATTCATTATGATAAATTTCCACTTTTCTGTAGTAGCTGCAAGATTATTGGGCATAATAAGGAGAAATACAAACATGAGATGAAAAGTCACGCACTTGCTGACTGGATAAAGAAAGGACCGAAGGCTGGTAGATATTTAGTGCCAAGGGATGGCCTCACTGCTACTAACAATAAAGTTTATGATTTCATTGGGACAATTGATGTGCAGTTGCAGAGAAAAACTTGGGAAGACCTTGCTGAGGAGGCTCCTGCTCAACTTGATGAATAATTTCCATTGCCTGAAGTAGATGTCATGGGTGAAAAGGGGGTAAACTCTTACAATGATATGGTTTTAGAAATGGAGAGTCCTGGATGTAATGCCGAAGTCCTCTCTTAAGTAGGTATTACAGTACCTTCTAATGATCTTACGAGTACTGATAATCTGGCTGGCATTTAATTAGTGGAGGAAGAGGAAATTCAAAAATTTGTCAATCAACTGCTCGTAATGGAATAAAAAGTTTCTGATAGGTAGCATAAAGGTAAGAACAAAATTGATGTGGAATTCCATAGAATGATTGTTAAGGCTTAGGTTCCTCTTATGGAAGTTTGGAGTACTGCTGCGGGTCAAGCTTCCCCTACACACCCCGGGCCTTTGGAAGCCAAAATGCAAGAATCTAATAAACTAAAAGTAGGTAAAGTATAAGGAAAAAATGATGGATTGGATGAAAAAAATTAAATAATTAAAGAGGATAGTTACATATAAGGTTGTTGTTGACAAGCAAGGATTCCAAACTGTCCATCACAAAAAATCTAGATCTACCACTGGGGACACTGGTGTCAATTTAGTTAACTCTAAGGAGCAGGATCACTCAACTGAAATAAATTCTTCTAACCCATTTGGTGCACTTGAGGTTCCCATCGAAGAGTATCTGAAAAATAAAGTGGATATAATCCAAATTCCAATGCGAGAGTAAGATATGCCAGATGGTAGGGTGGTGACCCAAACATAGATATTCACTGAAGCAGGAGACGATGAGGTAGAAGGTTCTTAGAAGCAAACCAAATCATGGAAAAGGGGATGTCATCCTAGAAGTCATTTATGAGGACGTGGATGAGCTGATTGGAATGCTACGAAGGAGGAAAATAAATTAGAATATATTGGATCACACGAATCTGACATTGAATGTTTATGCTAACAGCTGAAAAAACTAGGTGAATGCTACCCTAGGGGTCGAGGCCGAGGGCATTGGTGAGAAGAGGAATGGAGAGCTATGAAATAAGAAGAATGAAAAATTGCTGATAAGACGAGGAAAAAACTAGGTACTCCTCGATGAAGGCATTGATGACTTGTAAGAAACTGTTTCTCCACCACTTTATTCTCCTGCTTTTGATTTAATAAAAAGAGTCTCAACTCTAACCTTCTAAAAAATATTTATAATTATATAGTTATAAATATATATTTATAAATCTATATTTATATAGTTATAAATATAATTATAAAAATATATTTATAAATATAAATGTATTTATCTAATTATATATTTCAATTCTAAAAATATATAAAATTATAAATATATATGTACAAATATGAATTTATTTATAAAAATATATATATAAAGTATAAATATATTTATAATAATATAATTATAAATATATATAGTTATATAATTATAAATCTTTCTTTATAAATAAATATTCATAATTATATAAATGTAAATATATTTATAATTATATAATTATTAAAATATATTTATATATAAATTTAATATATATATCTTTAATATTTAAATATAAATATAAATATAAATATATTTATTTATAATTATAAATATATAAATTATATAAATTATATAAAAAATATATATATATATATTTATAATCATTAATATAAAATTATATATAAAATAGGAAATGGGGCGTGGTGTGGAAATCTGGGTGGGTGAAAGACACCACTTCAATTGACATTTTGTAAATCCCACAAAAGTGCTAGATGAAATGGCGCTTTTGGGGTAAAACCTAAAAATGCTAGTTCATCTGGTGCTTGACACCCCCATATCCCTAACTATTAAAACCACGACCCCATTCAATTAAATAAAAAAACAGCCCAAATCGAAATTTTTTCGGGTTGAGGTGTCGGGTTAAGTCGAAATTGAAATATTAGATTAAAAATTTATCACATATTTTTTCATTTAAATTATCTAATGCAATATTACATTTGAAAATTTAGATTTAATAATCTATTTAAATATTTCAATGAAAAATTCAATTAGAATATTTTATTAATTTTTTCTAGTGAATTTGCCACTGAAATTATCAATTGGAACATTACATTGAAAAATATCACTGTAATATTCCAATAAAACTTCCTAATGATTTTTTTTAATAGAAAACCGCAACTGAATATCTTAATGAATTTTAATATCAAAATTTTCAACTGATAATTGAAAATTTATGGTGGAATTTTTCATTGTGTTTTCCATTGGAATATTCCAATAGAAAATTACACATGAATACTTCATATGAATTTAAAAAATTCATTCATTAAAATTTATTTTTAATTTATGAAATATAATGAAATAATATTAGTTTTTTAAAACGATTTAAAAATTATTTTTTCATTAAAATAATTATTTTTTACCTTTAAAAATATTTAATATGATATTAATTTATCAAACAAAAAATAAAATTTATAAATTTATTTATAATGAATTAAAAAATATAATTCTATTAAAACACATGTTTTTAAGGTATAAAAACCATTTTATTGAAAAATAAAATTATTTACTGAAAAATTACATTTAAAAATTGAATTTAAAATTTCACCAAAAAATTGCACCGAACACTAACAATAAAAAATTCCATTGAAAATTTTTCTCAGATAATTTCACTAAGATATTTCATTAGAAAATTCCAGTGTAAAATTTACTTGGAAGATTATAATGGAAAACCGTAAAGGAAAAAAACTATATTGCAAAATTTCCCATAAAAGCTTTCCATTTACTTTTTTCGATTATCATTTTTTAATAAAAAATTCCCGTGAAATTTTTTATTAAAAGGATTAAAAATATAAATATTTTTTATTGAAATGTAAATGATTTTTATTTATTTAAATCATAAAAAAATTAGTTGAGAGATAAAAAGATGATGAATATGTAATATTATTAAAACATATTGTAATATTTTTTCCTTTAAGAAAAATTATTTTACATTATAAAAAATTGTACGCCTTCAGAAATTTTAGTGGTTTTTAAAAATATAAATAAAATCTACTAAATTTTCCCCAAATGATTTAAAAATGAGTTTCTTAAAAAATTATTTAAAATAAGTCAAAACCGTATGTTTTTTAATTATAAAAAATACTACTTCTTAAAATATAATTGTTTTTATTCTTCTCTATTTAATTTTTTATGCCTCTAAAAATATTGTAAGCTTTTGATAAAAGAAATAAATCTATTAGTTTTTTTAAAGTACTAAAAAATTATTTTTTTTCAAAAATATGTTATTTTCATAAAAAAATTTATTTTGTAAAAAAAAAAATTATTTTAAATATATAAAATTTTATATATTTGAAGCAATTATATGCCTTTAAACATAATATTAATTAGTTTTTGAATTGTGAATAATTTTTTTTATTCTTCAAATAATTGAACAATATAATTTTTTAATATAGGTATTATTTTTTTTAATTCCCAATTTTTTTTCTGTAAACATTAAAATTTTTTATTTAAACACATATTTTTAAAAAATATAATAATCCTATGATTGTTTTTAATGGGTTTCTAACATCAATTGTTTTTTAATAAACCGATTATCTTTAAATTGTTTACTTTATAAATGCATTAAAACTTAGTGACATCAATCATAATTTTCTGACAATTGTTTCCCTATATTTTGATATCATATAAGATGCCACTAGAATGTTCAATATTTTATGCTATTGGAGGGGATATATCATCACTATTTAGTACTCCTACACTGAAAACCCACATGATTTTATTTTATTTTATTTAAAAAAAATTAACTTGTTAAATATTTATGTAACACAAAAGATTCAATTATTGTAGGTGAACATTTTATTTTAATAAGACTATAATAAAATAAAATTTTAATATTTCATTCAAAAAAAATCTAATTTTATAGGATGAATATTTATTTTGAACTTACTTGATCAAAATTAGTCTAGAATGAATTTTGAAACTTTTTCCTAAGAAGTAACTTTTATAAATAATAAAAAATATATTATTTAAATATTCTTACTTTTATTTATAATAATGTTTTATAATATGTCTAATTAATAATTAATTAAATATCAATTTGATATAAATAAAGATACGATCATTTATAGGTAAAAGGGATATTTTTCAGATTTTTTAAAAGGCATAATATATTTCCATTTTAATTAATTAAAATAATCTTTAATGATGAAATATTTAAATGAAATGTATAGATTATATATCTAACTATATAAATTTCAATCCATATAATGAGAATTTATAGTCATAAAAGTAATATTATACCATATCATAGTTGAAAAATGCCTTTCTAGAAAAATAGTTTTTGATAAGTTTTGTGGGATTTTTTAATTAAATTTGGCCACTTATTTGATTTTAATTTGATAAAATGAATTCCATATTTTAAATCAAAATAATTAATATTAGGAAATAAGGTCAACTTAATCTTTGGTCACAATTATTAGTAAAAATAATAAAAATTAGTTACCACATTTAAGGTTAAAAATTTGGTTTTGCGTGTTACACGAACTTGCGTTAAAATTAATTTTCCACACACATAGAATTTTTTATTTGATAAATTGGATTTTATATTTAGAATCAATGGGTCCAAATTATCTAGTAAGGATTTGGTAGAAGTGAGTAACCTTGGAGGTAAAGATAATGGCATGTTCAAATCATTTTTCTTTTTAGTGTTAGATGTGGAAATCAACACTATATTCCCTTCACTTTGGTATTTATAAATTTTGGATGCACTTGGGTTGTGAGTGAATTCCCATTATTGAACAGTTTTGGGTATTTACAAAAATGTCTGTCCTCCTCAATTAGAAAGTGGAACCCCTCCTTTCACTTCTTCACACCTCTCAATCCATTTAGCTCAAATAAACCCTAAAACAATATATCCCAAAAATCATTAACCACATTCTAGAGATGATGTTCTTCCCAAAAGACTAATCCTAGGGTCCTTAATAAGAGATCCAAAGGAGGTTCTCCTAAGCAAAGGTAATTGTCTTCACCAAGCTCTTTCTTTTTTCACTTCTTACTTTACCACCATCAATTATGTATTAAAACATACAATATAATAGCACCATTATATCTCATAGACTTAAATTTTATTATGCTTATGACACAATATTTATTTATCTTCTTCTCCATAAAATGGTAAATAAAACCGTTGCTTGTGTGTACAGTAGACTACTACCTCACAAACCGAAGTAATTTGTTTTTCATCACTAATCCCATGGATAGTTATAATGATGAAAATAATGAATATATATGATAATTATTACATTCTATTTATTCCATAAAATTAGTATATCTTCTATGAATTAAGGAAATGATAACGTTACTCGTGTGTACATACGACCCATTGTCTAATGAAGTGATATGATTAGTTTTCCATGTTCAAATTTTAAGAATGATGATAAATTTATATGTAATGAATAAATATTATATTTATATCTTTAATATAATTCCAGAGATGATAAAAATATATCCTCTGCATAAGAACAAGAACTTTCACGACAAAACTTTCATGAGAAAATGAAGCAGTTAACACCTGGAACAAGGGTAATAATGAAATATTATTAACGAATGTGTGATAAGATGTTATAATAGAATCATATATGATATTATATATGTAAATATGGTTTTTATATACATTAATAACATGTTTAAAACCATTATATAGGATTTTAAAAAATATTTAACTAAATGGAAGCATGAGTTAAGAGATTTCGTCTCAATTTCTACCCCATTGAGACAAATTTGATATTATGCACCTATTTACTATTATGTGGTGTACATACTAACCCTATGATATATTTAACATGAATAAATATTTATTCATGATTATTAATGTTTCAATTCAAGTTTATTATTTCAAGGGGTTGCAATTTAAAAGTTACCAAAGAGGTACGAATTTGTTTTACATTATCAATTTTTGTGATTGCTCTTATTTTATTTGAAGGAATCTGAGAACCTATAATTATTAAACTTAATCTATTTTATTATCCTTTGTATATTTAAGGAGTTTCTATATTTTACTCTAACATTTCCTCTCTTTGTCAATTGAATCATCCAAATAAATTTTTAACAAAAAAACTGATTTTAATTCTCTTTTATTTAGATATATTTTTCTTCAATGTCCATATTTTTCAAAATTATTTTACAAAAGTACTTTTTTATTACTTAAATGATTTATTAAGCATATTTTAAGTTATACTTGAGTTTTTAAAATGCATGGATGGAATATTTCTAATGTTTTTTGAACTTTTTTCTTTTAACGTTCTTTAAAAAAAGTCCAAATGAATGTTTTTAACATATAAGACATTAATGGACTTCCCCAACATTGTAACCATTTTATAAAATTTATATCCTTTTACACATTTTAAATGGATTTTAAAAAGAAAACTATTTCATGAAATACCATTTTAATATTTAACTTCCATTCATTTAATTCTTCTAAAGGACATGATTTTATTACAAAACCTATATTTTCAATAAACTGATGGTAATCTCTTATATCTTATTAATTTTGTGGCAATTAAATTTCTCTCAAAACATGAAATTTCTTATGATCATTGTACATTAAATTTCTCTTAAATATTCATATTATTTGTATAATGGATATGAGTATTGCCTAAATCATATAACATTTTTATATACGCTATTTTATTATGAAATATCTTTTATTTACTTGGGAAAATATTGATAATTTTTTGTAACATACCCTGATTTGACACTCTCTCATGTGGCCAAATCGAGTTAGCTATGAGACCTCATGTTGCCTCCTCATATGACATAGGCTACCGACCAGTAGTGGGGGTATGATATGTATAGTGGGGAGACTATAACCCCTTCTATAGGGTATGATAAAACAGAATAATCAATAATAATAAATATTAGAGTAACTGAAAAATAGTGGAAATAGTACATAATACAATTGAGAAATAAAAGGATGAACCAATAAACCAATACTGATGAATCATGTAATGATAAGATGAGATGTATATAAATTTCAATCTGAAAAAAATAAAAATAAAAGAATCAGCTGACACAAAATAATCCCAAAAGATCCCAATCCCAATCCCCATGTCAGAACCATCTCTAAACTCTAACCCATATAGTAAGCAAAAACATTCAGCAACAAGGTCCATTACCCTTGTCTAAACCTAAATCTATGTAATCTGCTATGGTACAAAACAACGTCTGGATAGGGTGTAAGTAAAACTCAATAGGTTGACAACACCATGTCTAAACAAAAGTAGTATAATATTAAATGTATGAAATAAAGTGTTAAACATGTGTATTAATTAATCAATTAATATAATACATTGATCAACCTGCTTCAACACCATGTCATAATGTCTCCGAGAATATCGAACAACCATGATAGCCATAACCATGAACTGTGGAATAAAAAAAACCCATCTATAAACCTTTGTATAATCATTTCATCCTCTTATAATATCCCAATATATAAGAATTTTAGCGTGTTTCCTGGGGAATAGCCTGCTATATAAGCATATCAACATGTATCACCAGGAATATCCCGATATATAATCATTTCATCATTTCATCATTGGGTACATCTCTATATATAAGAATATTAGCATTTATCACTGGGCCAAACCTAAAATATAAGAATTTCATCCTCTAGGAAAAACCCTATATATATATGCATTTCAGCAGAAAAGTCAACAAGTCGTAACTGTAAGGATATCACAATAGCACATCATAAGCCTCAATGGTTAATTATGAAAATTACCATTTGTATTCCAATTTCACTTTCATTTTAGTATCAATTTATCAAAAACCATGTCAATATACCATAATCTATTACCTAAGTGATTCTATATGAAGGAATCTCCTACAATCTCATGTCATGATAAACACACTTTAAACCATTAGCCATGTTCTCATTAATTAAAGGTTTTATCACCCAACGAGTACCCATAATTCAGGTCACATCAATAATTGAAACCCAAGGAATCCAACCAATATTCCAATCCATGATTTAAAATTAATAAATTAATAAATTATTTAGAGTGTATATAACATCAGTGTAATTGCAATATTTCATAGACTTGATAATGAAACAAAACATAGGGTTAGGTTTAGGCCCCCTACCTTTATCCGGTGATTGAGAAATGCTTCCAACCAAAATATATAATAATAAAGGAGGTGAGGAAGATAAAAAATAAGGAACCTATATCACACTAGATCAATATTAAAACCCAATAAATTCTGTCAATAGATTTACACTGCAACAATGGAGAGAAATGGAAGAAGAGAGAGAAACCCAAGCAAGAAAACTCACCGGAGATCAGATGTATAATCTGGAAATCCGGAACGGAAGAAGAGGCTCCAAAATCATTTGGAAATTATCCTAGGGTCAAGAGAGTATAGGTTTCACTGTATGAATGAAATATTCATACATGATACCCACTTAAAATCATTGGGTTCAAGGAATACATGGCGTGTGACTGTTTCACATCGTGTATTTCTTCATTTTTGAGTTATGCAAAAAAATCCATCACCTTGGGTTAATATTTATCCCAATAAACATTTACATGTTTTGAATTTGGTTCATGATGTGTAACAAAATCATTAAAAGAACCATTCCATGACCTATTTCTGGTGTTAGTTACACATTGTGTAATATATACACGATGTGTAATTGTCTAGCGAACAATTTTCAGCCCATCTTTTGTGAAAATTCCCAAACCACCTATGAATCCTTTCCAACTCATGGAAAATACTCATATGACCATTTTAACATGTTTATATATAGACTCCATTAATTTAAATAAACATAAATCCCTGAACTTTAGGTCATTTTTTCCAACAAAGTCTCTCCGTCTCCAAATAAGACTCATCCACTAAGGTTTTAAGACAAGGGAAAACCCAAAAAAAATATGTTTAATGAAAAACTCAAAGAGGGAAATACATAGAATAGGAAAAGATATTAAAACCTCCCCACCATATAATAGATTATCCCTAGGCTACTCCAAGCATCACTATGGGGTCTCAATGAACGAGTCTGGCCACCATGCTTGTATATCAGACTCCCTCTCCCAAGTATCCTCCTCAACACGCCTATACTGCCACTGCACTTGAACAAGATATATAATACTACATCAGAGATACTTCTCACTACGGTATATAATCCATATAATATCTCCCCTCAAGGGATTCATCATCACAAATGTTGATGTCCTTAACATCTACCATATGAGAATGGTCAGGATAATATATCTGAAGCTATGAAATGTGAAGTACGTCATGCATAACATTATAGCATTTTGAAAGGGATAATCAGCACACCCCTAGAATGACCCTATCAACTATCTCAAATGGAATAACAAACCTAGGTGCCAACTTTCCCTATTTGCAAATACAAAATTTCCCCAACCTAGGTGAAAGCCGAAGTAAAACATGATAACTAACCTTGAACTCAAGAGGTCATCTCCAATGGTTAGTGTAAGATTTCTGCCTACTCTAGGTAGTCTCTAACCACCTCCTGGTTTGATAAACCTACTCACATGTCTCTTGCACAAGACTAGGTCCAACAGGTGCTAACTTGCCTAACTCTAACCAACAAAGAGGCAAATAATATGTATTTCCATACAAATCTTCAAAATGTGTAATATGGATCAACTACTAGAAGTTGTTATTGAAGGTTTCGGGCGCAGAGGAAGCATGTGGGTGGATGTTCCCACTTGAATTTTTGTCATTAGTAATGATCAAACTGGGATTAATATGACGATAAATGCCAGCCTCCACAGATCGAATCACAGAAATAGACAAAATAAATAGAAAGTCCCAGAACCACAAAGTAGGATCATTACAGGTTAATTATAATTAATTTAATCAATTGAAAAGAAGTACCTTTTTTTGTTCTTTATTCATTGATATTCTTGATCAAGTTCCGATGTGATTCATTGTTGCATCGCAAAAGCCAAGTGTAGACTTCCTCTAGCGGTGATCCACACATGCACATCGTATATTTGGACTTCGCCAAAGGAGTCTCCAGGTTCTAGCGTGGAGAAACCTTTTCTTGCATTGTCCACCTTAGATCATCTTGATCCGATGGAAGATGATCTATCTCATTCTTGAGAGCGTTCTTGGAGGAATAGGTTCTTTCGGACTTGAAATAATTCTCCAGAATTGTTGTGCACAAAAATTCTCTTGGGTTGGGAAAAGAGTTGGGGTTGTGAGGATATTTATAATTGGGTTTGAGGTTGTAGAGTTATGACAATAAATAAATGCGTTACACGTTTTATTTATTTAATTAACTCCCTTTTTAAAACCCCATGTCAAGTCATTAATTCCGTGACATGCGCCCAAACTGATTATAATAAATATCATTTAATAAAACGATATTTCCTCAAAATCCCGACTGAAAAAACTACACAGTGTGTATTAATAAATACACAGCGTGTACTTATTTTTCATTAAAAACTACACGGCGTGTATATTAAATGTACACAGTGTGTATATATTGTTTTCATTTATTCATTTCCTTTCCAAAATGAAAACTACACGGTGTGTATATTTAATAATACACAGCGTGTACTTGTTTTCAAACTAAAAACACATGGAATGTAATCATTGATACACAACGTGTAATTGTTTTATTTTATTCTTCCTCCAACATTAAAATGATTTAGGATTCCTTGAATAATTATTAAACCACGTACGAGAATTATCTTTATTCTACTTGAGATACTTGAATGCACTTAGTGTGTGACCCTCTAGGCCCATTTCTCGTTGGCATTAGGCGGGCTTGCCTAAAGTCTAAGATTACTGTCTAGCAACGTGTCAAGGCACCCAAGAGAAAGAAGTTGGTACCACATTGACGTATCATCTCATACAAATGATTACTGTGTAATTTAATCCCTTTGTCTCAATATCTCATCAAGCAGGTTTCATGGTAGTGTCATAAACCTATATGCTTGATCCGTCGTTCTTTGACTACCTGAAATAAACTCATCTTTTACTCCATGGCCATGGAATTTAATGAAACATTTCTATTTCAATCAAAGAGATGAGATATCAACTTCCATAAATGGAAGTGACAAATCCTTCCTCGACTTATCCATTAACAACATGTCACTTGTGATGCACCCAACGTACCCTACTTCTCTCCAACTGTCTGCGTGATGGTTTTTGTCAGTAAATATAATTGCGCGAGTCATGACATGAGTTAATGATAATCTCCCAGTCTAAGGACCATTACACATGCTTGTAGATAGCAATGTCCAATGACACCAAGACATGCAGAATTTCTTCTAGTGGGTCTGTTCTCATAATCTCCCATCTTGGAGATTACCAAGTGCGAACTCCATGAGAGAGAGTCTCGTCTTCTTACGAGTACTCACACATGACAGTCTATATACTATGTGTCCTATCATAATATGTCATCCAACCATAGAACTTTATTTAAGAATATTGTTATAGCATTTCAAGGTTTTCATCATAACGGGGATCCTCCATGACCTTATTAATGAACAAATATTCCAGGATATTATTGTATTATAGTATTGCAGAACAATGAACAATATACAATAAGTGAACATTCATATAATCAAAGTACAAAAAAATTGGTTCTCAGGACACCAACCCTTAAAAACTCCCAATTGGACTAGATCCAACTACCTACGACTTTTAGTCCGCTAGACCTCACTTGATGATCATGTTTTTGCTGAGTCAAGGCTTTAGTCAAGGGGTCCGCCACGTTGTCTTCTGTGGAAATACTGATCACTACAACTTCACCTCTCTGAGAAAAATCCCTCAAGAGATGATACTTCCAAAGTATGTGCTTTTTCCACTAATGTGACCTTGGATCTTTTGTAGGTGCCACCGCTGCAGTATTATCACAATAGAGTGTGATATGATCTTTACTGCTCAGTACAACATCCAGCTCTTGGATGAAGCTTCGCATCCATACTACTTATTTAGCTGTTTCAAAAGCTACGATATACTCGGACTCCACTGTAGAATCTTCCGCCACACTTTTCTTTGAGCTCTTCCAGCTCACTGCACCTCCATTAAAACTGAATATGTATCCAGTCTGTGACTTCAGGTCATCTTGATCAGTCTGGAAACTAGCATCTACATGTCGTCTGATGACTAGTTCCTCATCTCCTCCATAAACTAGGAACATATCCTTAGTACGCCTCAGATACTTAAGGATAGTCTTGACTACCATCCAATGGTGGTCTCCTGGATCAACTTGATATCTGCCTACCACACTTAATGCGTAAGAAAAATCTAGCCTCGTACATAGCATATAATACATGACAGACCCAATCGCGGATGCGTAAGGGATCCTTGCCATTCTCTTTCTTTCCTCATGTGTCTGAGGACACATTTTATTGGAAAGATGAATGCCATGTGACACTGGAAAAAATCCCCTCTTAGACTGTTCCATACTGAATCTCTTTAGTATCTTGTCAATGTATGTACTTTGACTCAGGGCCAAAATTCTCTTGGATCTATCACGATGGATCTTGATCCCAAGAATATATGCGGCCTCACCCAAGTCTTTCATAGAGAAGCATTTATGCAACCATGCCTGTAAGACAGGTACTTCATTTCCAATTAGTAATATGTCATCAACATATACAATTAGGAAAATGACTGCACTTCCACTAAAACTTTTGTAGACACAAGGCTCACATTCATTCTTTACGAAGCCAAATTCCGTTACAGCTTCATCAAAACGATTTTTCCATGACCTTGATGCTTTCTTTAATCCATAAATGGATTTCTGTAACTTGCATACCTTGTTGGAATCCTTTAGAGTCACAAACCCTTCAGGTTGTGTCATATAGACATCTTCCAGGAGGTTCTTGTTAAGGAATTATGTTTTGACATCCATTTTACAAATTTCATAGTCATGGTAAGCGATAATGGCCAATAGGATTCTGATGGATTTAAACATCACAACTGGTGAAAAGATTTCATCATAATCAATTCCTTGACGCTGTCTAAAACCTTTTGCAACCAGTCGTGACTTATAAGTGTTGACTTGCCCCTCCATGTCTAGTTTCTTCTTGAATACCCATTTTTTACCAATAGGCTTTACATCAACTGAAGGATCTACCAAAATTCAGACTTAGTTTTGGTACATGGAATCCATTTCAGAATTCATGGATTCTTGCCACTTGGCAACGTCTGTGCCTTCAACTGCTTCCTTGTAGGTAAGAGGATCATCATTGTCAACCAATAATGAGTCACCATCCTCAGTGACAAGAAAACCATATCATTCTGGTTCTCTCACCTCTCTCATGCTCCTACGCAGTTCTTGTGTCTTTGGAACAGATTGTTCTTCCACGGGGCTTTGTGAAAGCTGTTCTTGTACCAACTCCTGTGTATCTTGATCCTCAACTTCATCGAAGTCTATCTCACTCCCACTATCTCTTTTGAATATGTGCTCCCTCTCAAGGAATATGGCGTGTCTTGCCACTGTAAACTTTTTTGTCTGAGGGGTTGTATAGGTAATATCCCCTTGTTTCCTTGGGATATCTTATAAAGATACACTTTGTGTCTCAGGGTGAAAGTTTGTTACCTGAAGAGGCCATAACAAATGCTTCGCTACCCCACACATGTAAATTCGATAACATGGATTTTCATCCACTCCATAACTCATATGGAATACCATTTATCGATTTAGTTGGTACTTGGTTTAGTATGTGTGATGCTGTTTGTAATGCATATCCCCAAAAGGATAATGGAAGACTCGCATGACTCATCATTGATCTCACCATATCCAATAGGGTGCGGTTCATCCTTTAACTTACACCATTCCATTGAGGTGTGTAAGGAGGAGTGAGTTGAGATAGAATCCCAAACTCCCGTAAGAAATAAATGAAGTCCTAATTAAGATATTCTCCTCCTCTTTCTGAGCGGAGTTTCTTAATCTTATTACCAAGATGGTTCTCAACTTCATTCTTGTATTCTTTGAACCGATCAAAATAATATGACTTATACCTCATTAAGTAAATATATCCATATATACTAAAATCATCAGTAAAAGTTATGAAGTATGAGAATGCACCCCTTTATTCAACTGGAAATGGCCCACACACATTTGTGTAAAATAATTCTAGAAGATCTTTATCCCTTTCACCTTTCCCACTAAATGGGGCTTTGGTCATTTTGCCTTGTAGACACACATGACATACACCAAGTGGTTTTAGTTTGAAAGAATCTAAATACCCATCTTGATGTAATTTTGTCAAACGTTTCTCATTGACATGACCTAGCCGGTGATGCCAATGTTGGGTGTGGTATGAGTCATGTGAATTAACTTTGTCATCGATTTCCATTACTTGGTTTGCGTAGTCTAACACATAAAGGCTGTTATATAAATGTTCCCTACCAAAACAAATGCTATATTTATAAAAGTAGCAACATCCACTTCCAAATTTGAAGATGAATCCATCAATATATAATCTGGATATTGAAATAATGTTTTTGGTTACAGAGGGTATATAAAAACATCCTTTCAAAACCAAGACCATCCCAGTAGGCAATGTGAGGTGGTATTCTCCAACAGCTACAAGAGCGAGTCTGGCTCCGTTGGCTGCTCGTAGATCCAGCTCACCTCGGTCAATCTTTCTGAATCTACTTGGTTCCTGTATTTGGATATATATGTGAGCACCACAAGTAGTATCTAATACCCAATTGGTAGAAATAGATAAATTGCATTTGATAACAAATGCACCTGAATCTTCCCCTTGCTTCCTTGGCTGGGTGCAATTTTTCTTCCAGTGGCCCTTCTTGCCACATGCTAAACAAACAACCTCATGTTCTCTTGCCTCCCCTTTGATCTTCCTTTTCTTAGAAGGACTTTAAGAATCTTTGGCCTTAAATCTCTTCGCTTTCCCTTTCCTTTTATTCACCATGAGGACATAAGGCTTTTCACACTTCATGTCATTGTCCACTTGGAGAATGAGGATAAGAAGATCAGACAGATACTTCTCAATGTTTTTCATGTTGAAGTTTACAACAAATTTTGAGAAGCTCTGGGGGAGTGATGCAAGAATGAGATCGGTACCCAGTTCTTCGGGGAGTTTAAACCCTAGAACCTCCAAGCGCTCAATGTAGCCAATGAGTTTGACTACATGAGGCCCGACTGGGGCACCCTCTCCAAGATTGCTCTGAAATAGAGCCTTGGAGATCTCAAACCTTTCTTGTCTTTCTCTCTCCTAGTATAGACCACAGAGGTGCTCGAGTATGCTATAAGAATCCATGTCTTCATGAGACTTCATGATTTCACTAGACATCGATGATAGAATCAAACATTGAACGTAGAGAGCATCGTTCAAATGTTGATCATAGACCAGGAAATCTTCATCACTCACCCCTAGGGCATGAGAATCAGGAAGTGAGGACTCCAACACGTAAAACTTTCATTTATGGCGTAGGATAACCTGAAGGTGCCTAAACCATTCCTGAAAGTTATTTCCAGTGAGGATATTGTCTTTATCCAGAATTGATCACAGAGAAAATGTGGTTGACGAGTTTTTCATTTCGATTCTACAAATTAAAATAGTAGATTTATCAGTACTTTCTTGATTACATTTTATGAAAAATAATAAATGAATTTATTAATTCTCCCACTATCTTATCAAGTCCCAATAGCCCTCACCATTAAACTCGGAATGTCCAGTTTCTTTGACATTCTAGTGGCAAGGATGCGTATTCCATTTCTCAAAACCCCAACAAGGGTTGGTCAAGCTATTTGAAGGTATTTAGGTAGGCAAGTCTTTTCCAACATTGAGCTTACAGTTCCTTGATTTGTTGAGTGGACTCCCCAATCCTGAAATCCTGACTTTGATTTCCTCAACTCTTGCCTCCAATATTACACCATGTCTAGAAAGGACTACTCCTCTTGATGTAATATGGTTAAGTCAACCCAAAACCTTTCATAAGGGCTTCCTTTATAAAAGTAAGTGTCCCAAAAAGGGTTGGTCAAACACATAGTTTTATTGAGTCTTTCCCTTAATCAGGTAACAGAAGGCTTGGTATGGCTTAATATGGTATTTGATGGATTTTAATCCTTTATGCGTAGTTTCGCATTATCAAATGCTTGATAATATTAAGCGATGATTTCTTAAGTGATTAAACATGTTTTGATAATGTTTACACATAGTCCAGTTTTTATTTTCTTCCATCTTTTCATGCGTGTTCATTTTATTAATTATGTGATCGCGGCAACACATACATAATAAATAAACCATACAACTAGATAGAAATAAAATAAGATGGCATGATCATGAGCTTTTATAGGTTAACGTATCTAGTGGTTTTGATAAGCTAACCCTGACCTAGGGAAAAACACATTGAACCCGATGGTTTGTGTTCTGAATCTCCCACCTATCCACCTTTGTATCTTCTTGTATTGGTTTCTCCTTAGCTTCGGATTTTTGAACCATCTCCTCTGGCTTGGGAGATCCTCCATAACATGGGTTTACATTAAAGAAACCATGGGCACGCACGCCCTACATTTTATTGGAAGAAGGCTCACAGGCCAACAAATTTAAATTAAACAAATTTAAATGAAACTATACATACATACAAAGGGTCTTTGGTCTAGATCATGATCATACAAAGCATGCAATGACATTTACACATATTCAAATTCTTTTAATAGTTCTATTATTTAAGATAAGTCACGCTCGAATAAAATTAATTATGATCTTATAATAATGAATTCTTTATCTTGAATTCATTTCTGAATTTCCTTGAGATTCCTCTCATCCATATCCCTTGTACAGGTCTTTGTACTTTTGGAGGAAACCTGTTGAAATTTCTTGAAAGTACACGGTGTGTAGTTTATATTTGCACAGCGTGTATTTCTTTTCACCTTTTATCCAAAGTACACACCGGGGGCTTTGGAGTGTTTTATGTACTTTGGAAATTTTGGAGTACACGGCATGTAGATAAATCATACACGACGTGTACTTCCTTGTTATGTGGTAACTGGACTGGCGATCCCGTGTACATGGTACGAGGCTTCTCCTTTGTACACGGTTTCACTTGGGCCGGATCGGACTACACGACGTGTTGATCTAACATACACGCCGTGTATTCCAGTTCCCACGCGCCGTTCATTTCTGGTCAAAACAGGGTGTTGAAAGCTTAGGTGTAATAAATTCACATAGCGTGGTTTGGAGGACCAGTGCCGGTTCTTTGAACCCAAGTACACAACATGTAGTTTTAATTACACGCCGTGTATTCCCGTGTTGTAAAAATAGAAAGAGAGGCTCCTCCGGATGAGTTCCTCATTTTTATTTTAATCAAAATTAAAATTAAAAGGCCATTTCTGTGATATGAATTGAGAAACGAAGGAGGAAGAATAGATCTCGTTTATTCAGATTTATAGAATGATTTATTTTGAATTGAATCAAATATAAATGTGTAAATTATCAACGAAAATTAAATAACTATAATCAAAGTTGTAACCTCCCTCTGATACCAATTTAAGGTTCCGGGCGCAGCGGAAGAACGTGGGTGGATGTGCCCACTTGGCTTTTTGTCATTAGTAATGATCAATCCGGGATCAATATGACGATAAACACCAGTCTCCACGGATCGAATCACAGAAATAGACAAAGGAAATAGAAAGTCCCGGAACCACAAAGTAAGATCGTTACAGGTTGATTATAATTAATTTAATCAATTGAAAAGAAGTACATTTTGGTGTTCTTTCTTCGTTGATATTATTGATCACGTTCTGATGTGTTTCGTTGTTGCGTCGTAGAATCAAAGTGTAGACTTCCTCTAGCGGTGATCCACACATGCACCTCATATCCTTAGACGTCGCCAAAGGAGTCTCTGGGTGCTAGCATGGAGAAAACGTTGCTTGCGTTGTCCGCCTTAGATCGTCTTGATCCGATGGAAGAGGATATCTCTCGTTCTTGAGAGAATTCTTGGAGGAAGATGTTTTTTCGGCCTTGAAAGAATTATCTAGAATTGTTGTGCACAACGATTCTCTTGGGTTAGGAAAAGAGTTGGGGTTGTGAGGATATTTATAATTGGGTTTGAGGTTGCAGAGTTATGGAAATAAATAAACGCATTATGCATTTTATTTATTTCATTAACTCCCTTTTGAAAACCCCATGTAAATTCATTAATTCCTTGACATGTGCCCACACTGATTATAATAAATATCATTTAATAAAAAGATATTTCCTCAAAATCCTGACTGGAAAAACTACACGGCGTGTATTAATAAATACACTGCATGTACTTTTTTTCCTTGAAAACTACATGGTGTGTACATTCAATGTACACAACGTGTATATCTTGTTTTCATTTATTCATTTCCTTTCCAAAATGAAAACTACACGGCATGTATATTTAATAATACACAACGTGTACTTGTTTTCAAAATAAAACTACACGACCTTTAATCATTGATATACGGTGTGTAATTGTTTTATTTTATTCTTCCTCCAACATTAAAACGATTTAGGCTTCCTTGAATAATTATTAAACCATGTATGGGAATAATATTTATTCTACTTTAGATACTTGAATGCACTTAGTGTGTGACCCTCTAGGCCCCTTTCTCGTTGGCATTAGGCGGGCTTGCCTAAAGTCCAAGATTACTGTCTAGTAATGAGTCAAGGCACCCAAGAGAAAGAAGTTGGAACCGCATTGACGTATCACCTCATACGAAAACTTACTATGAAATTTAATCCCTTTGTCTCAATATCTCATAAAGAAGGTTTCATGGCAGTGTTATAAACCTATATGCTTGATCAGTCGTTCTTTGACTACCTAAAATAAACTCGTCGTTTACACCATGGCCATTGAATTTCATGCGACAGTTCTATTTCAATGAAAGGGATAAGATATCAACTTCCATAAATGGAAGGGACAAATCCTTCCTCAACTTATCGATTAACAACATGTCACTCGTGACGCACCCAACATGCCCTACTTCCCGCCAATTGTCTGCGTGACAGTTTTCGTCAGTAAATCTAAGTGCGCAAGTAATGACATGAGTTAATGATAATATTCCAGTATAAGGAACATTACACACGCTCATAGATAGCAATGTACGATGACACCAAGACATGTGGAATTGCTACTGGCAGGTCTGTTCTCATAATCTACCATCTTGGAGATTACCAAGTGCGAACTCCATGAGAGAGAGTCTTGTCTTCTTACGAGTACTCACACATGACAGTCTGTATACTATGTGTCCTATCATAGTATGTCATCCAAACATAGAACTTTATTTAAGAATATTGTTATAGAATTTCAAGGTTCTCATCATAGAGGAGATCTGCCATGACCTTATTAATGCAACAAATATTCCAGGACATTATTGTATTATAGTCATGCAGAACGATGAACAATATACAATAAGTGAACATTCATGTAATTAAAGTACAAAACAGTTGGTTCTCAGGACACCAACCCTTACAGTTATTACATGAAAACTCCATGAGTGTCATATATTTCTCCAATGAACTATAGAAATCCAAAAAACAAGCTCATATCATATCCCCCAAAACCTAAATAGTCCACTTAGATTAACCATTGGTTTGAGGATGATAGGATGTGGTCAAAAGAACCGGTGATCCCAAAGCCTTATGAAGATCCTTCCAAAACCACAACATGAAATTAGGATCTATGTCTGAAATGATACTCCTCAGAACACTGTGCAACCGAACTATCTTGCACACATACAGACGACCCAAACCATTGACTATGAAGGTCTACCTGATACAAAATAAGTGGGTTACCTTTGTTAGTCGATCCATGATCAACCATACTGTTTAATTCTTATGAGGTTTCCTAGGTAATCCTAGCATAAAATCTATAGTGACATCATCTAGTTTCCACTTATGAATGGTTAGAGGTTTCAACAATCTAACTGGATCTGATGCTCAGCTTTCACCCATTGATAGGTGAAATATCTCACTTTAAATCCCGATACCTCCTTCTTCATTCCTGACCACCAGTACTATATAAGGAGAACACAATACATCTTTTTCAAACCAGAATGTACTACCCATATAGAAGCTTAAAAAACCCTCATCATCTCCTCATTCAAGCCCATAGGAACCCATACTCGGCCATATAAAAGAATATAATTATTGCTACCAAGAGAATATCATGATAGTTTCTCCACACCATATATGTTATCTCTTAAAACAAATCCCTTAGAATTAGATAACTGCTCCATCTTAATATGGTCCAAAATCATAGGTATAACAAATTTATAAGTCATAGATACTCATCCCTGGAACTCCAAAACATCTAGATGCAGTTTGCAAAGAGTTCTACCATTCACCACTACTTCCTCTGTATGCATCTTACAACTCAAATCATCGACGATGATTTTTCCCCTAGTCAATGTATAAGCCACTCAAAGTTGAAATACTATAGATACTTTACGCACCATCTCTACTGAAGGTTTAGTTCATACTAAGAAAAGATATACTTAAGGCTCTTATGGCTTGTTTACACTACAAACCTCTTGACCATAAGATAGTTTCTCTAACATCTTAGGGAATGTACCACTATAGATAACTCCAAATCATGAGTAGGGTAATTCCTCTCATGCAGTCTTAGCTATCAAGAACCATAAGCAACCACTTGGTCCTCCTAAATTAGAACTACCTTGAGTCCCAATCCGAATGCATCACAATACATGATATATGCTTTACCTAGCATAGGTAAAGTGATGATAGGTGCTGAGGTCAACCTACTCTTTAGCTCTTGAAAATATCTCTCGTAAGCATCTGAATAAAAAAACTTCACTACCTTCTTGGTCAACCCAGATATTAGTGCTTCCAAATGTGAAAAGTCCAAGATAAATCATCAATAATAACCTACTAAACCCAGAAATCTCCGAATCTCGAAGACATTCTTGGGTCGCTCCCAAGATACCACATCTACAAATTTCTATGTGTCCACCGAAACTCCTACCTCTGAGATGACATTGCCTAAGAAGTTCACTTTATCAATCTAGAAATTCCATTTGGTTATCTTGGCATAAAGTAGGTTCTCTATCAATATACTCAATATGATGTCAAGATGTTTGGATTGATCATCTTCTGAATGGGAGTACACTAATACATAATTAACAAAAACCACCAAAAAAACATCCAGAAAAGGTTGAAAGATACGATTCCTCAAGGACATGAATATCTCTAGTGAGTTCGTCGAACCAAACATCATCACTATAAACTAATATAATCCTTACATTCTCCTAAAAGAACTCCGAGGTATGTCAAAAGGTCTCACCCTCATTTGGTGATATCCAGATCTCAAGTTGATATTGGAGAATATCTTAGCACCTCTCAGCTGATCGAAGAGATAATCAATATGCAGAAGGGGATACCTATTCTTGACCATCATCTGGTTCAATCTACGGTAATCCACACATAGGAATAAATGAAAAATATTATTCTTGAATTTTCTTTGGAGAACCCCATGGAGACGTACCACGCCATATGAAACTCTTAGCTTCTAGATCCTCAAACTGAACTTTCAACTCCTGAAGCTCAATTGGTGCCGTTCTATAAGGCAGAATAGAGACTATCTCTTCTCCCGACACTAAATAAATCATGAAATCAATCTCTCACTTGGGAGGTAAGCCACAGATCTCATGAGGAAATACATTATAAAAAATATCCACAACTAGAGAAAAATAATCTTACTGAATTCATCCATAATCCATAACAAGGATTACTATCTGAGCCACAAGACAATCAAATCTACACTAAATTGGTCCTACATGACTAGCTTGAATATCCCACTCCCCCTGGTGAGAATAGATGCCTCCTTCTAGAGATATAAAGGTAAATATCCTTTGGTAATAGTCAATATGAGCATGGCGTAAGACTAACCAGTCTATACAAAGAATCAAATAAAAACATATCATTTCCAGCATAAATGGTTCCCATAGGAAAAGATAACCAACAATATCTAAAGAAAAAACCTTGGAATGTTTGATATTATCTAACCACACTCCTAATATTGTGCCGATGGTCAAAGCACCATCCAATATTTCCACATCTAATCCCAAACTGTTTGCAAAAAGAGAAAATAAAAAGGAATGTGATGTTCCTATATCAAAAAAACACAAGAAATGGTAGATGATACATGAATCATACCCCTAGAGATAAAAGGTCATGAATCCACAATAGACAGATTAGTCTGCATAGCATACAATTGACTATCCCCTCAGCCCTAAGCTCTATCTTGACTCCCTTGCACTATCCCCTCTTCCTACTATTTCCACTTCTACACTAGGGTACCACACCCCATGCATCAACCTAAACTTCCTGTGGAACTCTAAATACCAGTCTGCTGAGGAGTAGCTAAGTCCCTCCCGGACTCTAGTACCCATCCAGATCCCCTGCTACTGCTCTACTATGAGAAGTTCCTACAAAACTTCTAAATATGGCCCAAATTTCCACAAGCATGGCACTCCACAGTGGGTGCGGTCACTAAGGATGCTTGTGACCTAAATTTACACACTGATATCACTACAAAGAAGCATGGTCTTGAGATGACCACCCAATTCCTTGGATACTCTTCCCACTTTTTACTTAGTAGAAACTATCATAGTGGTGCTTCTTTCTGCCAGAAGAAGAGCTTCCAGTTCGCCCTACTGAAATAGCTTGACCACTGCTTGTGGCCTCTCTCAGATTTCCTTCTTTGATGAGTGCATAATTTATCATGTATGAAAAGATACTAAAAAAAATCACCTGTGACCTGATCTCATAGCAAATACCATCCTAAAAACACCTTGCCATGGAGATATCATCAATAGGTAAAGATGGTGCAAATCACTGTAGGTTGGTGAAATGTTCAACATAGTACATCACTAACATTCCCTCTTATGTCAGATGCATGAACCAAAAATCCTTCTCATCCATCAATTTCTATATATAGATGTGGCTCAAGAAAATCTCCTTTAATTCATTTCAAGATAACTCCTCCTAATACCTAGCCTGCTCTAGAATGTCCCACCAACTGTTGGTAGGTCCACAAAGCATATACGAAACAACATTAACCCTCTTATATGAAGGTGTCTCAAGGTGCTTGAAGATCATCTATACTATCTCAATCCATAACTTGGTTGTGTGGGAGACTCCCTCCCAAGTGAACATAGCTAGATGTTGCAGCTGAAACACTCTCTTCAGCTCATACATCAAAAGCACAATGTGAATAGTATTCCTTTCTCAGAATCGAATGACCCTCTAGAAGTTGTCATGAATTTGAACATTCATATGATTCTTAGAAGCTACAGGAAGATCTGAATTAGTTTCATTAAGAGTGTACTGATTTTCACCCTCCCAACACCCAACTCAAAGATGACAAGGAGAAATTTTATCTACAATATAAACACACTCACTACTACAAATAAGGCTTTTAAAAGTGCTAGAAACCTCTTTTAACATCACTATAAAAGAAATTTTAATCGTGGAGAAGATAATGGATAGGGGGTCCCCTTTAACAATGCTAAAAAAGTGCTGATAAAGGGGGCCCTTTATCCATGCTAAAAAAAGAACTGATAGAGTCCCCCCTTTATCAGCACTTTTTTAGCACGGATAAAGGGAAGCCTTTATCAGTGCTATTTTGAGTGCTGATAAAGGCCTAGTTTCTGGTGATGTGTTGTTTATTTAACAACACACCCAACACCTTCACACCTACAAAAAATAGCACCTACACATGAAAAAATCACTGAAGAAGGAAAAAATACACACAAGAGTTTCGTAAACAATGCTATATATATTTATTTGACATCATGAATAAAAAAAACACTTCTATATACATTTAAAACAATGTTTTATATGGTTAAAATTAAAATTATCCAACAAAAAGTTAAAAACATTAATGTTTCCTCATTTGGCATCTGTGATCCCCTCTCAAAAATTGTCATCCTTGGTATTAGTTTCCAAAAAAAGCATCCAAACTCAAGAAAAAAATTCCACCTATATAAGAAAACAAAAATTATGTTAATATTACAATAATGAAATAAATTAAACATTAATATGAAAGAATACATCAATAAAATGTCAATTTTTGATAAAAAAGACACATTTGGAGTTATACCGGTCACACCATGCGTCGTATTGAGGTGGGGTTGATTCCTACACGTCACAATTGAGTCATAAATCATTATTTCAAAATATTAAAACAATACGACTAGGTTTTCTCAATTTTTAGTATGTCACTTATTCTTTTACTGAAATTAATATCAAATTTAAATGAAACATTTGGACTTATATCAGCCACATCATTCATTGGATTTATGTGTAGTTTATTCCTACATGTCACAAATGACTAATGGATAGTTGTCTTAAAGTATCAAAACAATCCGAATGTGTTTTCTCGATTTGCAGTATGTAACTTGTGTTTTTTATAAAATTAATGTCAATTTTAAATAAAAAGAGACACTTTGAGACATACCAGTCGCATTCTGCATTGAATTGAGGTGATATGGATTCTTACATGCCACAAATGACTTATGGATTGTTGTCCTAAAGTATCAAAACAATCTGAATGTGTTTACTCAGTTTGTATTATGTCAGTCGTATGTTTTTACTGAAATTTCATTTCAAAATGGAAACATGCATCTTGATTCATACCAGTCACATCATGCATTGGTTTGATATGATACTACTTCATAAATTTCACAAATAACTTATGAGAAGCCCTTGAACTAGAGTTTTTTAGTATCCCACATGTGATGTTTATGCATTGTTGTAAATCGGTTTTTTAGTGTTTCTCTAGAAACATAATGTCTAAAGTCAAGAACTATGGTACTAAAATAGTAGACGGTATGATTTTCTGTAGAGTTATTGCGGGTTGAAGGATTAATTACATGTGTTGTTATGGTTATTTGACTACAGTGTCTATAAGGTGTCCCATAGAGTCCTCTAGTGAAGTGGTTTTCTAAGATTCAGTGGAATTTCACTGGTAAAAAAGTGGTGGTGCCACTGAAATGGGTAAGGTTTGGATTTATATTCAATGGTGGAGGAACTAAAACATGGAAAAAATGGAATACCAATCATTCCAACAACTACAACACCATACAAACACCCAATCGTGCTCAAAATCGCAACACCATACAAACCAAACAAACACAATTTCAAATTTTAAAAAGCATCCATTATTCAATTATTCTTGTTAATTTAGAGGTTAGCATAGAAGTTTTATCATACTAGGGAATTCATTCATTATACAAGTATAAATAAATTACTAATTCCTATATTCAAATGTTCAACAGGAACCAACCAACATGCAATTCATTTAGTGCGTAAACAAGGACCACCAACAGCCATGATTTTTAGCGGGGCGTTTAGCGCGTACAATTCACAACATAACCATCAATATAAAAAAATAATAACATGCGAACAAGAGTAAACAAATGATTAAGAGTAAAAAAATCACCATGAAGGTGTTGTTCAATGCGCGACAGAGGTGTGTTCGCGGCGGAGGAGAGGCGCACAGTAGAGGATATTTCCAACTGAAAAGAAAACATAAAATGAGAAATCACATGTTAAACCTATCCAAAATAGTTCCAATTAGATTTAGAAATGGGACATGTCCTGCTAAACAGTTTTATTGGTCAATAGTGGGAATGTAAAACGCACAAAGCATATGAAAGTGCCAAATGAGCCCTTGAGATTCAAACACACACACCCAAACATTTCACAATTTCCATAAGGGCCCTTATCCTTTCCAAATACACACCAAATCATTTCCATAAAAAATCCATCAAAACTCTAAAATTAAGAAACCTTTATAAAAAAACCAAACAATTTATCAAAAATTTTACGAACAAACCAAACAATTTATAAACAATTATATAAAAAACTCAACCAGTTTATAAACAATTTTATAACAAGTTAACCAGTTTATGAACAATTTTTTTTGGAGGCTAAACAAAGTATAAATAATTTTATAAGTAACCCAAGTCAATGTGAAAGTTGCATTGAATTACAATGGACTTCATGAGAGAATCCATTGAAACATGTAATTCTATTGTGACTATTGAACATTGCACCATCTACCACCAATTTTTAGCAATAATTTACACAACTAATATTTCTCATCCTTCATTCCCTCTCACTATAGTTCACTCATGACACACATGCATCAGATTCATTCTTCTAGTAATATGATCCCTTATATGACAATAATCCTACTTCCAGTGCTTGAAACTGTCCACACTTCCCATAACCCTCAATCCACCCCATGTGAAACTCACAGACCCTTTAACAAAACCCTCTACTTCCAGCAAATATTCTTCTAAATAATGTCCCACACACCTTAGATTTTTTGTCCATATTGATCCATCAAAAACGAATAATTCTGAAAAACATGATACCAAATCCCACTCAATGGGATTTCATTGATTTAAACCAATAATAAAAAGTCTAGACTCAATATTTGGTCTTGGAAAATCACTTGTAAACAAATTCAGTCACCCCCTCTAGATGCAGGTTATTGGAACCTCTGAAATTTTAACTTTTGTGAAATAGATCCTTTGATGTTCCATTGATAATAAATGTGATTTCTTTAATAGCATTGAAGATCATTTTTTATACTTTATGCCAAGGTACACATATAGTGGAATACCTGGATCCTCCAGGAGTAGCGAACTAATGAACTCCAATATCTGAAGGTTCCACAATCATGTCATTAATCCACTACTATCATAATTTCAATGATTTTCCAGAAATCTCTAGAATTCCAATTGATGAACAGAACATTCCGTACGACACATATGTCCAAAAGACATTTGATATATAGGAAAACCCATGGCACTACCACCATATTCTAGTGAAATTATTCTAAAAACCTGATAAACAATTTAATCGTTAGAACCCAATAGTCTTATATCCAAAATCCTTTAGATTCTTTAAAAAACTACTCCAAAAAAACTCTACATTCATGCTATATCATTGATCACTACAAACATTTTTTGAGACATACAAAATGAATATAATCTTTGATACCACTTATTGGGGAAAAGTGGAAATTTTAATATCATTGGTAGTTTTTATTACTGATTATCTAACATAGTGGAACTTCATCCAAATGTATCATATTAGCCACTTATACTTGCATCCCTCATGACTTCAAATACCAAAACTGGGATGACCACACACCCCAACCACCACACCTATTTTTCCTCTAACTTGAATTCCCCTAGTTTTAGTCATCTCAATATCCTTATTTCAATGATCATACAAGCGAACAAGGATACATAAAATATATAAAAATGTAAGGAAAATGTACTAAGAACATTTTATATAGGGATTATTTAATTCATACTTTAATCTAATGTGTATGGAATAAAAACAACATCACATTTTTATTCCATTGAAAAAAGTGAACATGAGTTACAAGGTAATGTCAATTTTCAAAAACCCTACTTAGTTATCTAGAAGATGTATCCCCAATACCATCTTTCGATCATTTCATATCCTCTATGCTCCTTCCAGGGCATTGAACATATCCTTTTTAATTTCAACCTATGGGAATCTAGATGTGCTTAAGTGTGGTAATCTTACTATATCCACCTACTTTCGGTACTTAGGCCTCATTAGTGTTGGTAAAATCATCTCTTAAATTTATTTCTACAAGAATATATACTTACACATGTAGTTCATACCACTCTTTTCAGTGGCCCTAAACTAATCATCTAGTCATAACTTCCCTCCTAGAATTTTAGGCATCCTTCCATTGGCATGAGTAATTATTGATTGCTAGTAGAAACATAATTTATGACCACCAACACCAGTGAATGGTGCATTTCATATCCACTTTACTCTAATGACTTTGATGAACTATTCCTTTTTCATTTTATAGTAGAGAATCACATGCATCATTATTAGAGTTCATAGAACTCATGGAATTCTACACATCCATCAACTCCTCTGGATATTCATTCAAATACCAGTAGATTCCCCTATATTTCACCTCACTACATTTATTTAGACCCATAACCTATGCCATGGGTACTTGAATAAAATGTTCCACCTTTATATTTCCACACTCGGACTCTATTATAATCCATCAACTGAACTTATTCATCCAACTACTCATTCTGAACTTCTAGTAAAGGCACTCTCACTGAACATTCAGTGAAGGAACCATCTAGATACCTGAATCCAGTGAGATAACATTTTAAGAATTCATTAAACTTTAATTAAACTGAAATGTCTACTATAATTGAACTGATAGATCCAACTTCTAAACTTCTAGTGAACTGAATTGAGCTTCCTAAACTCATAATTCAATGGTTCTAGTGAACTTCTCTTTATCCAATATCTCCCAAGTGAAATTTCAAAGAATGAACTTTCAGATCTTTGACACTTGACCAAGAAAACAATTATCACACCAAACCCTAACATAAGGATCATCAAGGGGTGGAAAGTAACTAAATAAATACCATTTTTAGCAAGTTCCAAACAAGCCGTTACTATATATATAGTATTCATACATTTGAAAAAAGTGTAAATCTAAGGGAATACACCAATAACACCAAAAAACAATCACAATAAATCCATGGAAGTCATTAAATAATTCCATAAATCAAACACACACCCCTTTAATAATATGGAAAACCCATAAAGCAAAAATCACCCCACTTTGTAAATTTTCATTGTTCCAATAAACCATGAACAAATAATTTATCTTCAATAAAACCATAATTTCAATTTTATTAAGCATTTAGAATAAATGAAACATAATTTTGAATAAAAGTATCATTGAATTATTAAAATACAACCATTATGTCAAAGGAAACCCAAAAGTGATCATGGAAAATCTTTGACCAGCCAAATTTGGATAACATATTATTCATTTATATAATTAAAAATCATGTTTAAATCATCTAGAATCAAAGGAAGTCTGAAATAAATTGAATGAAATACAATTACCTACATCAACCGATGTAAGGGTTCAACCAAACCCTAAGCAACCTATAGAAACTGGGGAAACTGCAATAGAGACTCACTGAGGTGAATCTGTGTGCTGTAGAGGAGGCTACTGGGGTGGTCGCCGGATGAGGAGGGCGCGCCGGAGCAGGTCATGTGGAAAAGGGGGCCGCACAAGGAGGAGGAGGAGAAGGAGGAAGAGGAGGAGGAGGTGGCAGCGACAACGACATAGGAGGATGACTTGGCGGCCACAGAAGAGGAGGAGGAGGTAGTGGTGGTGGGGGAGAAGGAGGAGGGGTCGCGGCAGAGGAGGGGTCGCGACGGAGGAGGGGTCGCGACGGCAGAGGGATCGATGATGCATGGGTCATCTTCCACGAAGGCTTGAAAGGGTGTGGGGGAGGAGGAGCCTATTAAGGTTCTTTTATAAAACCCGTTGGAACCATTATTAACGCTAGTTAAAAGCACTGATAAAGGTATGTTTTATCAATGATAAATTAAAAAACAATAATAAAATATACCTTTATGAGCGCTTTGTTAGCGCTGATAAAGATAGACCTTTATCAGTGCTAAAAAAGCATTGATAAAAGACCTATTTATCAGTGCTAAAATTATAGCACTGATAATGGTATAATTTTAATAATTTATTTATATTATTATACATTTATTTAAAATGATATAGAGGATAAATATATAAATAAATATATATATATTAATAATTATAACTATAAATAAATAAATATTTATTTATACTTATAAAATTATAATTTAAGTAATTATAAAATTGTAAGCAATATACTTATTATATTTATAATCACATAAATATATAAAATAAATATATTTATTATATATATTTAAAATATTATAGATATATATAACTATATTTCTTCTAATTTTACAAATATTTATATGAAATATATATTTATTTATAAATATAATTATAAATAAATAAATATATTTATTTATTTAAATAATTATAAAATTATAACAAATTTATATATCTAATATTTATAATTTTTTAAATATATATAATTAATATATTTATTATAATTTTAAAATTATTTAAATATATTTGTATTTATTTATAACTATAAATAAAATTTGTATTTATTTATAAATATTTGTATAAATATTTATAAATATATTTAAAAATATATATTTATTTAATTATAAATAACATATTATATATTAAATAATAAATATATTTTTTATAAATTAATAATTATTTAAATAAATATAAATTTATTTGTATTTATTTATAAATATTTGTATATATTTATAACTATATCTATTTAATTATATATTTATAACTTTATAAGTAGTATAATAAATTTATTTATTATAATTTTATAATTATTTACACACACACACATATATATATTTATTTATAGTTATAATTATAACTATAAATAATATATATTTATAAATATTTGTATATAATTATTAATATATATATATATATTAATAAAATTATAAAATTATATGTATAATTTTATAATTATTTATATATATATAGTTATAATTATAATTACAAATGTATTTGAAAAGTATTTATATATATCATTAAAAATATAATAAAATATATTTATTATTTAAATATATTTATTGTAATTTTATTTGTACATTTTTTAGAACATATATAGTTCATATGGGTAACATTATGATTTATACCACATCAATGGACAATGTAATGTAATGTATAAATGAACATTCATGCATGATACATAATATATACGCATGATCAATATATTCATTGACCAAATTCATTGGAAAACACATATATATTCAATAATTTTAATTATAAATATATATATTAAAAAGTATTATATATTTATAAATAAAATAAATATATTAAATATAAGAAATATAATAAATATAATGAATTAATCTAATAAATCTAATAAATCTAATAAATTAATCTAATAAATCAAATAAATTTAAATCTAATAAATCTCTAATAAATATAATAAAAATAATAAAAATAATAAAAATAATAAAAATAATAAATGTAATAAATATAATAAATATAATAAATATAATAAATATATTTATTATTTAATGTAATTTATTATAATTTTATAATTATTTAATTATATATATATATATAATTATAATCTTAGAAATACTTTTTCAATTAAATTTTTTTTATATATTTTTGAATTATTAAAAAAATATATTAATTATAAACATTTTTTTTATTTAATGTATAAAAATAAACATTATTTTTGAATATAAATATAATACTAATTTTTACTAAAAACTTTTATCAGCGCTAATAATTGCGGTGATAAATGTACCCTTTTTTAGTGCCAAGAAAAGAACTGATAAAGGGCACATTTATCAGGGCTTTTAGCTAGCGTTGATAAAGGCCCACCCCTTTATCAACGTTTTTTTGCTTAGCACTGATAAAAGACAACACTTCCCTTTCCCTGTTTTGTGGTAGTGACTCTTTGAACACTGGCTATAACCACAAGGTCAACCTCAACAGGTGACAACAATAGAGAACCACTTCTCCTCATATCTCTAAAACTGGATTAAAAGTATTTTATCAGGACATATAAGTTATTTCATTTCATTTATCAGATAGAAAAGGCATCTCATATCATAGTTTATATAGGAAAGTATATAACACATGCAAAAAATATGTCCCTATCATGAACAATTCATTCCAATATATATCTCTATGCGCCTATCATGATGAATGAATACTCATCTCACTGCATATCGATCTGTGAGTATAAATTTCTAGAAGCAATAACATCACACAATATATGAATCACTCAGGGAAAAATAACATCAACTATAACAAGTGAACAACATAAATAGAAATCTCATCTATGTGAACTTTGATTTACCTTGTACATGGGTTAGCTACTCCCACACACAAGCTCGTTACCAAGTCATGGCACGTCTTAGTCTCATTTCTACATTTCCCAAATAGTAAATCAATAGAAAAGGAAAACCAACCCACTTATTTGATACCACTTTGTAATATCCCCCGATTTGACACTATCTTATGTAGCCAAATTGGGTTGGTTATGATACATCAAGCGCGCCTCCCCGTACATCAGAGGTTTCTGACTTGCAGCAGGGGTGTGATATGTATAGTGGGGAGACTATAACCCATATTATAGTGTAAAATACAGTGGAATAATCAATAATAATAAACATAAGAGTAACGAAAAATAGTGGAAATGGTATATAATACAACTGGGAAATAAAAGGAGGAACCAAATAAACCAATAATGATGAATAATATAATAATAAACTGAGATGTATCTAAATGTAAAACAAAAAAATAAAATAATCATCTGACACAAAAAATAATTCCAAAAAACCCTGGTCTTGATCCCCATGTCGGAACTATCTGCAAACTCCAGCACATCCAGCAAGCAATAAAAATCAACAACAAGGTCCCTTTCCCTTGTCTAAACCTATATCCATGTAATCTTCTTAGGTACCAAACAACACTCAAATAGGGTTTGAATAAAAATAAGTAGGTTAAAACCACCATGTATAAGAAAAAACAGTCTGATGTTAAGTGTATGAAATAAAATAATAAACAAGTGTATTAATTAATCCATTAATATAATACATCAATCAACCTACTTCGGCACCATGCTAGAATGTCTCAAAGCATGTAGAACAACCATGCCAACCATAACCATAAACCATGATATAAAAAACAACCGGGCATAGCCCTTTATATAAGTATTTTAGCCTCCAAGAGTATCCCTATATATAATAATTTGATTGTGTTTCCCTAGAAATATCCCATCATATAATCATTTCATCATGTATCACTAGGACTAGCCCAATATATAAGCATTTTAACATGTATCACTAGGAATAACCTCGTATATAATCATTTCAACATGTATCACTGGGCCAAGTCTACTATATAAGCATTTAATCCTTCGGGAAAATCCCTATATATAATCATTTCAGCTGAAAAATCAACAATTCATAACTGTAAGTATATCACAATATCACATTATAAGCCTTAATGGTTAATTTTAAAATTAACATTTATCTTCCAATTTCACTTTGATTTATGTATAAATTTATCAACAACCATATCAATATCCCATAATCTATTACCAAAGTGATTCTATATTAAGAAATCACCGAAAATCTCATGTCTTGCTAAACACACTTTAAACCATTAGCCAAGTTCTCATTAATTAATGGTTTTATCACCCAATGAGTAGCTATAAGTCACATAAATAATTGAACCCCAAGGAATCTAAAAAATATTACAATCCATTATTTACCATTAATAAATAAATAAATTAATTATAGAGCACATTACATTGGTGCAATCACAATATTGCATACATAAAGATTAAATAGATTATAGGGTTAGATTTTGACCCCTACCTTTATCCGATGATTAAGAAATACTTTTAAACAGAATCACCAATAAGAACAGAGGTGAGGAAGCTCATAAGAAGGATCCTAGATCACATCAGATCAATATTAAAACCCAAATCAAACATGGTTAATAAATTTACACCACAACAACACAGATAAATGGAAGAAGATATAGAAACCTAATAAAAATAACTCACCAAAGATTATATGTGTAATAAGGACGTCTAAAATGGAGAAATAGGCTCCAAAATTGCTTGAAAATTATCCTAGGGTCGATATAGGATAGGATACACTAGTTGAATGAAATAATAATACACACTTCCCACTTAAAACCATTGGGTTTGAGGAATACACAACATGTGATCCTTTCAGGCCATGTATTTACTCATTTTTGAGTTACACCAGAAAACCCATCACCCTGGGTTAATATTTGTCTTGAACATCATTTACACATCGTGAACTAGGTTCATGAAGTGTAACCACTTCAAATCATAAACTAGTTTGTGACCTATTTCTGGTAGAAGTTACACATCATGTAACATATACACGATGTGTAATTTTCTAGTAAACAATTTTCAATTCAGCTCCTATGAAAGTGATCAAACCACTTATGAAGCCTTCCCAACTCATGGAAAACCCTCATAATCCTATTTTAACATGTTTATACACATAATAAATTAATTAAAATACACATAAATTCCTGAGCTTTAGGTCATTTTTCCCAAAAAAGACTCTCTATCTCCGAACAAGACTCATCTACTAAGGTTTAAAGATAAAGAAAAACCCAATGAAAGATGTTTGACACAAAAATCAAAGAGGGAAGTACCTGAAAAAAGGGACCTTACAAGTGTATTCTTTACCGTTACATTCCCTTAATTTATTTCAGATATTCCATGACCCTTGTTTTGATATACTTTAAGTCAAGTCTTATTTCAGGGCCTTTTCAGGATAATTTGGAAGATCTTAGAAGCCCATGGGGTTGTGTACAGTTGGTACATTGTTATGGAAAACCATGTGGTGTGTCCCAACAAACCATGTTCCCTATTGGAAGGAACTAGAAGGGGGAACATGGTTTTTCAAAGACATACGACCACCCCTCTAAATCATGAACCCCATGTATAGTAGGAAATGAACAGTTGATGCATAGTTAGTTTAATTATGTGGCAAAACCATGCAACCCCCCCCCCCCCCAAAAGACCAATAGTGGAGTACTATTAGGGTTCACAGTTACTACTAACCATGCAACCCTCCCCATCAAATAATGCACATGAGTTTTAAGGACCCAAAAATTGTAATTAAAACCCTAAAACCCCCTTATTAAACTTAAACTCCACCCACTGGAACATAATTCAACCCTTTAGGTTTTGAAATCCCTCTAGAGGCATTTTTTCTCTGTCCCAACCTCATATCTTGGTGGATCAAAGTGAAATAAAAAATGTGATCCAATTCCAATAATTTCTTTTTCTCTCGGCCTTTGAACTCTCTTCTTCTTTTGATTCTTTCTTCCTAGAGGTTATTATGGCCTTGTGTTCTATTGGATCATGGTTGATTGATATAGAATTGTGGATCTAGGGGTTTCCTCTCTTCTCTCTAAATATATATTCCTAGATCTGGTGATCACCATCGGAGGTGACACATCTCAGATTCATTGTAGTTGGATTTTGGATATTCCAAGTAGGTGATCTATTCATTTTCTTTTTTTTATAATTCATTATTTAATGAGAATTTATAGATATGTTCCTCCTTGCAATACATGTTTTATAATCTTTGATCTTGAATCTCCTTATGAAATACTCTTTGATCCTATTTTAAATAAATTGGGCATGTCCTAGTTTACTTCTTATGGTTTTATAAATTGATGAATGCTATGTTGATTTTAATCCCCTTTCAAAGATATTTTCAAGGTTACCATTTAGAAAGTGAGGGATTAATCCCAGTTTTAATTTATAAAGTGAAATGATTTAACATGTATGAAATGAGTTGAACTATTTGATGTTTTTAAATAGTTTCAAATGATTAAATTTATGAAATTACCAAGAACCCTCTTTGAATGATGTTACCCTTGTTTTGAAATGGTCATTCTTGAGTAATTTCAATAGAGTGATTTATTCACATGGGAAGAGGGTGTAAACTCAAGTTTTGAATTGGTCTTATGCCTTTTTAAATTTCAAAACTTACTTGGAATTCATTTGGGATGTTTTTAAATAAATTATTGTTTAAAATTGTCATTTGGAATTATGTTGATGATTTGTGAAAGGAAGTGGGCATGATTAGCCCTTTGAATATTGAATTTTATAAAAGGTTTTGAAATGAAATTGATGATGCTCGATGGCGTTGTAGGAACATTATGATGATCCTATCTTGTAATAACCCATTATTGTAACTTTATTGATTCTTGTACTTCCCATTTATGGGTGTTTAAAGGGATTGTTTACATTGAGGGAATTAAGGGATGGAAGTGAGATGTTAACTAAGGGAATGATCCCATGATTGATATTAATAATGTTCCTTATTGTGATCATCATAACTTGATTATATTACTCTCTTATTTTGAATAGTCATGGGAACTTGGATGGCTAGATGACATGACCTAGATATATGCTTCATTAGAGGACTCACACACTGTTTAGTGGATCCAAAGAGAACATGAAAGGTTCAAGCTACGAACATGTTGGTAGGAAAGCAGGTGTGCATGGAACTAGTTTACTTGATACCTATAAAAATAAATGTAATCCTGATGATTAGTCATAATGATTTTTGATTAGATATTCTGTGGTGGACTCATTATCACACCTTGGTTGTACCCATGAAATCCATATACTTTATATTCAATACATGATAGTGTTCATTGTTACTACTTAGCATTGGAGTATCCTTGATTGATTGATCACTGTTTTTGATTGATCTATTTACTGAGATGTTGAACCTTGTCTATAATGTATTCAATCTTGTAAAAATATTTATATCAGGTTCATAATATTAATTTTATTTTTTGATATGACTCTAACTTGTGAAATGGTTTTCGAAGATTTTAAAAAAATGTTTAGTTTTTAAATATTGAAATGGCATGTTTTACTGATTTGGTTTGATAAATGTTTTTGAAATTATTTAAACTCTATTTTCAAAATAAGATTTTTTACTCTCTTATTTGTACTCCTATTTTAGCATATTTGATATACCTTATGAAGTATGTTCATAAAAGATTTGGTGGAATCCTACGAGGCTCTATTGCACACACCCTTCTTATACCATTGGGTGTTTGAATCCTTAATGATCTTATAGAAGGTTCTCGTGATCTTGTATTCCTTTGTGGGTTCATTCTAGGGTGACCAAGGGAGGATGTCTTGGGACATGGTGGGTGGTTGTGGACCACCAAGACAAGGTTTCTTTGGCAGCTTTGTTCTATTTTAAATTTTGTATTATCTTGTTGTACTTGATATGATTATACTGATGTGTGGTATCTGATGATTTTTCTATAGTATACCTTTTTTATGGTAATATTTTTTGGGTGAAATCATTCCCAATAGTTATTTATTGATGAAAAGTTGTTTTTCACTGGCATGTGGATATTGGAAACACTCTTCGAGTTAGTGACGAATCAGCTCGAATGTTTATTTAGATGGAATTTTGGATTGGTTCATTACATTTACTCAATAAGGATATTTATTGATAAGGAATATTTTTTATAAATTAAATTTATCATTAAATATAGGAAGAATATATTGAAAATGTAGTGACAGGTGGGTCCTAATTTTAGATACCCCCTTGATGCATCGACAAGTCTCATGAGACAAATCCGTTAGCCAAATTAAATGGGTTTTTGGTGAATACTTACTCATCAATTAAACTTCATTTGCACAAGGTATTGATGATATATATATGATGATGTATGAGATCATGACATCCAATATTAAGAATTTCCTTCATTGAGAATTTAGTTATTATTATCCATGCGACTATTGCATTGAAATTATCCATGGATTTATTTCATGCACAAGTTATTGATTAAATGCCATGTGTTTTCAGTTATTTACCTTTCCATATTGATTATGCCTTATTTACTCATGATATATTACACTTTATTTAACCCTTATTGATCATTTTAGCACACCCTTATTTTGTTTCCTTTCTCCAAGATATAAAGAAGAATTCTTTGAATGACTTTAATGATACTGATTGTTTTCCATTACTATGCATTATATTTTATTTCCAATGTAAAATGAGTATCATTTATTTATATATATCTCTAAGACTACTAAAATAATCATTATTTTTGGATTATATACCTTTTATCCATTCCAATGTAATAAATTTACCACTAGCTTTTGGTTATTGAGTTAGGGTTGTTACAGTTGGTATTTGAGGAAGTTTAGTTGAAACCTTGAGAACAAGATTTTGGAAAATATAGATTAGAAAAAATAACCCTATGATACACTTAAAGATATGTAAAATTGATAAATAATATCATAATTTTTTTAAGGAAGATATTATGTGGTTTTTACAAGAAATCGCATCCCTGTCTGGATATTACAAGTGGATATGGCTCTGGCACAATTGTACCTAGGGGTAACAACTCTAAAAAGGGAGCATTGAGATTTTACTCTATCATTAGCTAGTTCATGACAATGGGCCTTGTTGAAAACCTAGTTTGACACTCTCAGGGGATATTATTTGGATAATTCACATTTTATTTACAAACCATTATGAATGATTTGAAAATAAAGATATCCCCAAAGAAACCAAGTTTATGTTTTTGAGATTAAAAATGCATAACTTTTCAATTTATATAAGTGTTACACCAAATTTTGAATTATACATTATGATTTAAAATTCATAGTTCTTTGAAATAATTTAATATATCCCATTGTTTATAAATGATTCATGGTAGAAATAATTTTATCAATAATTTTAGCCAATGTAGAAATTTTCCTGCTGAGAAAGATAATAAAACTATTGTTGGAGATGAGAAGATCATGACCATATTAGTGAATATTACTCAGGTTATGATGAATAAAATTTTTGAAATAGAGAAAAATATTCTTCCATAGCATGATTCACCCACATTGGATCATTTCATGCGATATAAGCCCCTTACATTTAGTGTAACTACTAATATTGTGGTAGCTGAGCAATGAGTTAAGCCCATTGAAAATATATTTCTAGCCTTAGGATTCAATGAAAAAGAAAAGATTATATTAGAAGTATATTATATCAAGGGATATTCTAATCAATGGTGGTCGTGGATCTAGAACACTATAGAGAAGATGAATTAGAACACATGAAATGGAGAGATTTTATAGTAACATTCTTTGAAAAATATTTCCCTCATGATCGATGAATTGAAATGAAGTGAAATGTTCTCATCTTAAAAAAAGTAATAATAATGTGTTGCGGAGTATAAAGCTACCTTTTCAAGACTATCCATGTACTCTATAGATTATATATGAAATTATGAATGCAAGATTAATAATTTCATTAAAGGGGTTAATCAAAGTCTCTAAATGAAATTTTTTTCTCAAAATTTTCATCATATAATGAAATAGTTTTATATTCCATAAAAATAGATAAGGAATTTTCTAGATCCTATATATTTAAGGGGAATTAAGAGAAGAATAATTTTAATTAACACCAAGAAAAACGGGAGATGTAAAAGAAGAATATGAAAATTAAGAAATTCACATCATGTGAAATTTGTGGAAAAAAACATCCTGGAAAATGTATCAAGGGAATGAGAGTGTGTTATAAGTGTGATGAAAAGGGTCTTATGTCTCATGTATGTAAGGGAAACAAAGATACCACTAATATATAGTAATTTAAATATAACGAAATGGGGCATTAGTCAAACCAATGCACCAAGAATTAAAGTATTCTACCATAGAAGATGCCAAGGCGAGAAGGATAATCTTATGTGATCACTATAATTGAGGTTAAAGTTTCAAAATATGTGGTGGTGGGTACTTTATGAAGGTTTTTGGGTACCGGGGTTGTGAAATAGAAGCTGATGAGATAATGAATTTAAAAATTTTCACTGGTGATCGACGCAACTACATCATCACTAGAGAGGCACATCCTGGTACCGATTATGATCTTGTGTGAAACTTTTAAAAAAAATTACACCCAAAAAATACCTGGTTTGATCTGAGGTTTCATGTTCATCATAAAATAATTTCTAGCGATATTTTGTTGATGGATCCAAATTCAAATCCATCTAGATCATCTACATGCATTTCAAAAATCCATGGGAGTGTTCATCATCGAAATATGGGTGCTAGTGCGGAGATTAGACAATGCCTTTAATGTCCCGAAGAACACCACTATATCTTTCCACCGATCCATGAAGCCAAAATTTTATTGGGAGATCGAATTGACTACATCAATTTCTACGAAGTTAGATTAGAGAGAGAATATCTCAAAAAATATTAGTGATTTGTAATCTTCATGATATTTTCCCCATCATTTTATAGCGAGTTTCCAAAAATGTGGAAATGGTTCCCAGGGCCACTGGATACAAATTACCCACTAAAAAAAATCTATAAATGATATTTCCCAACAGCTTTAATGAGTCATAAATATCATTTATATTTTTATTACTTACTTTTAATATATTAAATATATTACATGATAAAACTCAGTCATACACTCGACTCGGTATTCACGCAAATATAAAATGGACCTTCAATATTAAAATAATATTTGTTTATATAATATTTTTCCATATATTTACTATAATACTTGTAAATAAATTTAATAAATAAATTAAATACTAATTATTCTAAACACAAATAATATGAATTTATTTATTTATCAGCGATTATATATACTCAGACAACCTCAGAACCCAGTGTTGGGGCCCACCATATCCTAAAATCCTATATCTTAGAATATTCCATACTTTTGAATACACTTAGTACATGACCCTGTAGGACCTCATCTCAATAGCAGTAAATACCATTCACATACTAATAATAGACTCTATAAACCCATCAAGTCCCCTAAATAGATAAATAAATTCATAGAAATAACAACCTTTCCAATGAACACATATCACATAATGTAATCTCTTTGTCTCATGATATCTCATAAAGTAGGATGCATAATTTGTTTTGTCATCATCTCTTGATTTATTATTTGTTGACATTCCTTGATGAATTTAAATCAATCCATCATTTACATGTATTTATTAAAAGTAATGACATCTTTATCAACTAGGCCTGAGATATCACTTCCTTTTGGAAGCAATAAATTCTATATTGATCATTGAACCAATTCCATACCACCATAGATGCACCCCAAAAAGCTACCTCACCACGACTTCAATGTCTTGGTTTTATAATTGAATAAAAGTACAAAATAAAATGGAACACATTGATAAAAATATCATGTATAGAGATTATTACACATGTTCACAGATAGGAACTACCAATTACACCTAAAACATGTGGTGTTCCTATTGGTGGGTAGGCCCTCATGATTTCATTTACATGAGATCAAAAAGTGTGAAAAACAGGATAATGAGTCTAAATTATTAGGATCCCACAAAACTTGATAGTAGGACATTATCTATGTCCAATCATTATGAGGTATCTAGACCATATGATATATATTTAAGATTAATTTTATATTATCTCAAGGTTCTCATTATAGCTTGGGAGCTGGTATAATATTTTCATATGAAAAATAATCTATAGACATTACGATGTAAATAATAGATATAGAAATATCAAAAATATTATAGTGAGTATATATCATACATAACTTACTATATACATGATATAGTAATTGAAAAGTACTATTCATGTTGGGTCTATGGAAGCCACTTTTACAACACTCCCACTTTCAGTAGAGCCAACTAGCTAATGAACCCTGTTAGAAATCACATGATAAAATCATGTTTCTACTGAGTTATGGAATTATTCAAGGGCCTACCACATCTCTACCAGGTATCTATTCTTCTATTTGTGACTTCAACTCCTTGAGTAATATTCCTCAAGAGATGATATCCTTGAGTATATTGCATTTTTACACTATCAAAACATGAAATCTTGGCTAGTAAAAATAACAAAATTATCATAATTGATACTATGATAAAACATTACTTACTAGGAATGATTTCAAGAAATGGAACAAATCATTTCATATTTTATGCTACTTCTTAAGCTGCATCAGAAGCTGCAACATGCTCAGCATTTATAGATATTACTACCACTGGCTTGAATGAGCTTCTCTTTCTCATTAAATTTATCTAGATAGTGATATTAGATCATATTGATTTAAGGTAATACTAGTTTTTGTTCCCATAAAACTAGTGTTCCTTCCTCTCCACATCCCAGGTATATATCTTTTGAACCTTTTCAAGTACAATTTGTTACATCTAACTGCTTCCCATGTAGTTTTCAGGGGTTATAATGATATTTTCTTACCATAAAGTATATGTTCACAATATCATATATAGTACATAACATGGAATATGTGATAAAACATTTTTGGAACTTAAGGAATTTTAATCACCTTTTTAATCTCCTCCTATTCCCCATTTATATATTCTTGGAGAGATTTATGTAATTTGAAACTGGTAAAAATTCTCTCTTGAATTTTTATAACTTTTATTTTTCAATACATTGTCAGTATATGAAATTTTGACTTAGTCTAATTACCGTTAGATATAACTCAATATATCTAGTTCCATAGAATTTATGTTGCTACTTTAAGTCAATCTTTAGAGAGTTACTTTCATTCTAATTTGAACTAACTATAAGACCAATAGTTATTTTCCATATGCTATCAAACACATTTTTCTTAGAAAATAGTGTCACTCCTACTAACCTCTTGAATACACATGGAAATATTCATTTTAAATGAATATTTTATTATATTTTTTCTTACTTCAATCCAGAACTAGATTTCAGTAACTTTCACCCTATATTGGGATCCTATGGTGTCACAAAAACTTTTTTGTTTCATTGTATAAATGCCTTCAAAGATTTGTGTTCTTAAAATCTAATTCCCAATGTAATGATTATATAAAGTATCTACGACATGTAGAATATTCTAATGGGTTTATTCTTGATGAATTGGTATTTCCAATCAATCCTTATTGACACTAAACTTGTCCCACCCATGTATAATATCACTTTAATACCCATCACAATATTAAAAATAATAAGCCCCTTCTATTTGATACATGGTATCCATTATTGAATTTTAAATAATCTTTTCAATATTTTCTTGTTGTCATTTACTTATTACTTGAAGGAATCATTACTCTTAATGAATAATGGATCATCGAACATGGTGAATGTAAAACCATTACCATGGTTTTATCCTTCCTACATAGTATGTGTCTCAAGAATAATCCTTTCCACAAGGTCATGTGGAACTTATTCCCATGACAACTTTTTGAGCATCTTTAGACTTGAATTATCCCATTTCCATATTTCTAACATTATCTAAAATAGATATGTGCACCCTTATATAGAAATATAGTATAACACTTGACTATAACTTTCCTATCTTAGGGATTTCAGTAATATCTTTAGAAAAATTAAGGATAATTACTTTATATGGAAATTGTGTTTTCTTGATGCATATTTTTTATATCCTAAACAAACACTTTGTATCTAAAAACATGTTATTATAATATAATGGATTTATATCATATTATAACTCAAATGATATCCATTTATTATTATATTTAGTATATGTTTATGGGATAACACTTCTATTTGTGAAGCATGTCACGAAAAATAGTGGAATTTTCTAAAATTCTTATAAATCTAAACATTGATTATTTCTTTACTTACATGATGACTCTAATGTGTATACAGAAATTTGAATTTAAAAAATACTCCATACTAAATTTTATTGATCAATGTTAGCATTTAAGACTCCCCATAAATCCTCCTTACCAACACCATCACTTTTATGTGTATTAGGTAATGTGTATTTTGAAATTACTCTATGCTATATTGTTATGATCGATGAATGCATGGTCAATATATTCTTCAGAACATAGGCCTAAAGTTACACATATCTTCTGACCATGCATATTCAGTAATTAACTTTTATATTCCTTTAATATCTTAAAGGTATCTCATGTAGTATATTTACCACTGTCTTAATGTTGTAATAGTTTTTTCTCTCTAGATGAACTAATTTCAAAACCTTTGTGGATAACCTTTATTTCAAAGGTTTCTTTTTCCAAAACTAAATATGTAAACATGTTTATAATAACTAAGGTATTTAGATCCAAAGAGTATAAATACCATACTGGGTATATCCTTTATAACTACTATGAGTGTTATAACAAAAATAATTATCTTTCCACAAATGGGTATTAGAGTTTTACATTTTATATTCATTATGTATTTCCAATGATTCAAGAATTATTGAACTATTAGTTGAGTATTAAACAACCTAAACAATATTCATTAAAAAGTGGAATAATGTATCCTTATTTACAATTGACACATGAGATAAATGTTTTTGTAATACTGAATAAAATTTCAACTAGAATAACTAAGCTCGACAATTCGAAGTTGTGTACTTCTCACAACTGACATTGGAACCACCCTTTCTCAGTTTATTGGAGAATTTACCTTACATATTATAACATTTATTTACTTATTTGGTTACTTTATTTCAATACAAATATGTAATTATCATATTATATTAAATACCCAAGAAGTATATTAGAAAAATTATGAATGATGATGAATTTACCTGAAAAAGAAGCGACTACTTGCCTCTTCCATTTAGTTCAGTATATTTAAAAATTCATAGAATTATTTCATGGAATGAGAAGAAAATAACCTCCTTCATGATAATCATTATTTTTTACTTTGAAGTATACTGTTAAGGTGCATTTGGTTTCATAATTTCCATTGACCATTTTACATTGTCTTTCAACATGTTCACCATAATAAATAAAGATTAAACATTCTTTAAATTCCTATTTAATTGGAAAAACTTACCCAAAAGGTAATTAAGTGTTTTCTTCATATTGTTTATTCTATGATATTAAACTAAAATATTGAAATATATAATAATGTTTTGTTTTAAAATAAAGTTTTCTATCTTTCAATTTACATGTATTCATTGTAATTATCACCTCATTCATATCATGCTTCAATTTCTCCATGCATTCTTCTCGGAGATGAGACAACAAGTGAAATTATAAATGTACACTTTATGTTTCCTCAACCCATTATACATTGATAACATCATTATGATTTTATAATCAAATTCATCATACATGAGCCTACTATAATAATCTTTCACATCTTCGCTTCATGAGGTGGAACAATAGGTATTAAGGACTCCAGCAACCTAAATTTTATATATAGTAGTAATGTGAGCAAGAATATGTACTAATTTTGGAAACTCATGCCAGTTAGGACATGATATTGTGTCCAAAATTAATCATATTCAACTTGTGGAATTATTTTCTATTTTTCTACAAAATAAAATCTAGCAGATTAGTACTTTTATCTTGATTACCAATTAATTAAATATTTAAATGTCTCACAATATTTTATAAAATACTAGTATCCATCACTAATAGATTTAAAATACTTAGTTTCTAGAGTATTATAGTGGAAAAATACCTTAATACCATCCTTATAGTCTAATATATGCATATTCCACTACATAGAGAGTTTCAAAGTAGGATTTTTTCATGCTAACTGCATTGACTCATGACTCCTTGGTCCTTTGAGTGAAGTCTCAACTTCTAAAATCATAAAATTTATTTACTCAACACTTTGAATCTAAAGATGAAACATGTTAGCTATGGATACTTCTTTTCTTTCATCTATAGTTAATTCAACCCATTGTTCTCATAAGAAATCCTCTATAGAATGATACACCCTCAACTAGGGATGAAGAGCGCCCTATACACCTAATATTATTCAAATTCAAATGATAGAAGGTGAAATGACTGAATATATCTTTTAGGGTTTTATTATTTCTTGACAAATGAAATAATTTTCCATCTGTTATGAACATACTATGTGATCGCACTCAAAAACCGACCATGCAATAAATAAAAATCATTTATCACATCATGTTAATTTTATTTGTGCATGATTTATTATTATTTTATGTGATCATTCATAAAAACTATACACACATAAAAAAATAAACAATGGATAAATAAAATTAAAAAATGTAGTTATGAGTCGATGCTAATGGTTGATCTATTGAGTGAAAATGGATAAACCTATACTCTAGGGGTAACTCCATCGGTCTCTACGAATGGAACTTGAGTTGTAGAATTCACCCATCAAATGCATCAAACTCATGTCTGGTGCATCACAAAAAATTGTTGAGAACTATGTCAATACTCATCCTCCTAATTAAACAAAAATACTTGTATACATTTGAGGGGATCTTAAGAATGTGGAATATAGATAAAATAAATTTTATCTGGGTGTACAGACCCTTATATATATAATGATTCCAAGTGGAAACATATATTACCATTTATTAAATAAATACTACGGACCATGCATTGTAATAATTAAATAAATAAATAAACAAACATTAGACATGCATTGGTTTGTCCATGATTAATGATAAGTTAGTACACTTTAACTCATGTAATTAAATACATAAACAAAAATTAAAATTATAATAAATTCATTTTGAGGGTGATTTTAATGAATTAAAATAATTTATTCCTATTTTAATTCAAATTTTTATATCGTTTGGTCCTATTAATTAATTTAATTATATTTCAAAATTTAACTTAATTTTGAAATATTATTTATTAAAAAAATTATTATTTTTATTTCAAAGTATCATAAATTAATTTTTTGATATATATATAATCATTTCTTTCTGAGTCCCATGCAATTCAAATTAGGCTGGATGGGAAGATGAGTCCTAGTCTCTTTTGGATTGGTAAATCCTATACCGGACCCATTATGGGTCTGGTAAGACCCACCCCATTAGGGTTCGACCAGAAGGGAGTCTAAGCTGGGGAGGGTTGGCTGTGGGATGCAGATCTAGGAGAATACTAGTTAGTGGGAGCCCATTATTGAATGATGAATATTAGTGGAAGTTGTCCTAGGATTGGTAATGAGATGTGAGTACATAGGGGGAGGGATCATCGAAGGGTCCAACAATAGTGGCAAGGATCTGGCCACAATGATGCATGGGATACGACGTGAGGCTAGGAGTGTTGAAATTTTATTTGAAAAACAACATTTCCCCTTATTTTTGTCAAAGGGGGCTAGTGGTGGTATATGTGGTGGGTGGCCAGCTCCACTAAACATCCAGTGGGAGAAGACAATGGTAGGGGTGTTGGAAGGGATGGAAGAGGCCTATAAAAGGGGATCTCCCCCAAAGTTTTTGGCATCTCATCTCATCAGATTCATTGGATCTCATCACCATCAGATCCCATTCGTGTGTGGTGTTTATGAGATGGTTTTACCCATTATTCAAGAGAGATATTATTAGGGTCTTCTTCTTTTAATCATGATGAAGTGTGTACCCACTTTTTCTCAAAGTGATCATTCTATTTTCCCGCAATTTTTACCCCTTTCATTTTGGAGGTTTTTCTACGATACATCTGGTGTCTAATTATTTTTTCATTTTTTCACTTTATGTTATCTTGTGATTATTATTTCATTGCTGGGTTAATCATTTATAGTCCCAAAAAGTGGTATCAAAATGAAGGTTCTGACCTAGTGCTGTTCATGTTTTCTGGTATTAATAATTCTCATAAATTTGAGTATTCTCTATGATTAAGACTCCAGTTGATCTTTCACATAAATTTTTTATTGAAATTATTTAATACACCATTTTGAAATGGATGAGGTTATATATTTATGGCATGTCCATATGGTATCAAAATTTGAGATAAAAAAATTCAAGAAGAATAGTTTTTTTTGTGGAAAATGAAGATACATGCAGTGCTGTGAAAGGATAATTTACTAAAAGCAATTAGTGAAAAACCGGTGGGTGTAAAAGAGGATAAATGGAACGACATGTAAGTAAATACAATTTCCAACATCCATTTGGATCTGGTATATGAGGTCCTATCGATTATTGTGGAGAAGAAGACGGTGAAGGAAATATGGGATACTTTAACGAAGCTGTACTAGGCTAGGTCACTTCACAATTTTTTTTGAAGAGAATATTGTACAATATTTAAATGGAAGATTCATCATCAATGATTTACCACATAAACAACCTCATTACCTTTTTCTCTCAGCTCACATCATTGGGATATAAAATTGTGGATAATGAACGTGCGAATATTCTGCTCCAGAGTTTTTCAAATTTATATGACCAACTCATCATCAACCTCACCAACAATATCCTAATGGATATGTTTCCCTTCAATAATGTTGTAGCCATTGTTCTTGAAGAATAAATTTAGAGTAATAACAAGGAGGAAAAACATGCAACATCAGACTAAGAAGAGGCTCTATCAATGGAGAGAGGAAGGATGATGGAGCGTGGTTTCAGTGGGATCCAAAATCATGGTAGGTACAAATCAAGGAGTAAGAAGAAGAATGTCACATGTTTCAATTATGGAAATAAGGGGAACGTCAAGAAGGATTGTTATAATTATAAGAGTAGTGACAAGATCTATCAAGGGAATGTGTCAAGTACTTATGAAAATGGAGATATTCTTGTTAGTGAAGCGGTAAAAACTATTAGAAGAAGAAAACATCTCAATGATTAATGGAAAATTGACATGGGAGAAACATGGAACATGAAATCTCATCGAGAATGGTTTGATCAGAATTAAAACATCTCAAAATGACTTATGTACATGAGGAACGATCACACCTTGAATATTGTTGGATTCGGTACCATCGAATTGAAGATGCATTATGGTATTGTTCGAACCATCCAAGGAGTACACCATGTGAAGGTTCTGAAGTAGAAAATATTGTATTTGGGGCAATTTGATGACATTATATGCAAGAATCACATCAAGAATAGAGTGAAGATAATTGTGAAGGGTTCAATTTTGGTGATAAAGGTAGAAAAGATCTCAAAGAACCTGTACGTGCTTATGGGTACAAGGAGGCAGAGATAGTTATCGCATCAACAACCTCAATAGAATCATTGAAGATATTATTGTATCAGAAGCTTGTCCATATATTAGAATGAGGCCTAAAGATTATTATCGATCATAAGTTGTTTCCTAGGATTAAAAAGGCATCCTTAATATTTTTTGAGCATTGAGTTTTGAGTAAGAAACACAGTTTAAAGTTATATATGTCAACAATAAGAAGTTAGGAGATCTTAGAGTTGATCCATTCCAATGTTTGGAAATCACCAGTTATATCCCAGGGAGGTAAAGGTACTTTGTATCATTCATTGATTATTATTCTAGAAGATTTTGGGCATACCCAATCAATAGGAAGGTGGATGTTTTTGAAGTCCTCAAAACATTTAAAGGGTGGAAGGAGCTTGAATTTGGAAAGAAGATAAAGTGTCTAAGGGACGAAAATGGTGGAGAATATACAAGCGAGGAATTTGATACTTTTTTCCAAAGTGAATGAATCAAGAGATAGTTCGAGGTGGCATACACTCCTCATAAGAAAGGAGTGGAAGAGCAGATGAACAAAACCCTATTGGATAGAATAAAGGTGATGTTGAAGAATGCTAGAATTTCCAATACATTTTTGATAGAAGCAGTGACTACCACCTATTATGTGATCAATAGATATCCTTTATTTGTGATTGATCTGATGACACAAATGGAGATGTTGAATGGTAAAATTGATGACTATTCTCAGTTACATACTTTTGGAAGTCCTGTATATAAATCTTTCAATGACCAAGAAAGATTGAAGTTGGATTTGAGATCCAAGAAATGTATCTTATTGGGGTGTGTTGATGATGTGAAGGGGTATTTTTTCTGGGAACCCACTGAACGCAAACTTATCATTATAAGAGATGTAATTTTTTAAAAATACAAGGTGAAAATGACAACCAATCGAGACATAGAGAAGGGGAATACAAAAACTACAACAGTCAAAGTAGAGGAAAAATACAAGGAAGAACCAATTTCCTCTAAAGCATTACCAAAGCACGATGATCAAGTACCACTTGAGTTTGGTACATGATGGTCAACTCATGAGAAAATACCACCAATATGGAACTCATACTATGTAACCGAGAGTAATATTAAATACTTATTATTGATAGAGGACTGAGAGCCATCTTCTTTTGTGGAGGTGACCCACAGTCTAGATGTATCCTCATAGATGGAGGCGATGAAGGAAGAACTTGAAGCCTTACCTAAGAATAAGACTTGGGATCTTACTCCATTACCTTATGGAAGTAAGGATATCAAAATCAAATTGGTATTTAAGATCAAGAAGGATAAAAAGGATCACGTGGAAAGATATCATGAAAGACCAGGGGTGAAAGGATATTCTCAAGAGGAAGGTATTGATTTAAAGGAAATATTTTATCCTATTGTTAGACTGATGAATATTCAAATAGTTCTGGAGATTTGTGCTACATACATTTTACATATATAAAATCTAGATGTAAAGAATTATTTTTTCTATGGTGATCTTGATGAATATATCTATATGCTCCAATCAGAAGTTTTTTTAGAATAAGGCAAAGATATCTTGATTTGGAGGTTGAAAAAATCTCTGTACGGTCTCAAGAAAGTGCCGAGGTATTGGTGAATGATATTTGATTCCTATATCATGATCCTTAGATAAAACCAACTTCATTTAGATCCTTGTTCATATTTCAGGGGTTTTAATGGTAATTATTTCATCATTATTCTATTATATGTGGATGCCATGCTGGTTTCAAGACCCAATAATGATTAGATCCATGATATGAAGGCACAATTTTCTAGGGATTTTGATATGAAGGACTTGGGATAGAAAAAAGATTCTTGGGATACAGATTTACCAAAATAGAGATAATGGGAATATTTTTCTCTCATAGAAGAATTACTTATGAAAAGTCTTGAAATGAATCAACATGAAAGATTGTAAGACAATCTATACCCCAATTCCTATTAATTCTAAGTTATCCTCTACAATGAGTCCTAGTAGTGAAGCAGAGAGTATGGAGATGTCTTGAGTACCATAAACATTAGCATTGAGAAGTTTGATGTTCACTATGGTTTTTACTAGAACATACATTGCACATACAGTGGGAGCAGTTAGTTGGTACATGGAAAATCCAATATGGGATAATTGGAGCAGAGTGAAGAGAATAATGAGATGAATCAAACTTCCCACTATTGATTTATATGATAATCAAGACATATAAACCCTCAATGATACCTTAGATACTATATTATGTTATAGAGGATCGAATTTCACTATTAGAGGATATGTTGATTCAGATTTTCCAAGAGATTCTGACTAGAGGAAATCCACTACTGGTTATGTGTTTACTCTTACAGGAGGAGTTGTGAGATGTATTTTGAAGCTATAGTCAGCTGTGACTTTATCCACAATGGAGGCAGAATACATGGAAGCTACACTAGCTTGTAAAGAGGAAATTCATATGAGAAAGTGTTTGGAAGAGCTTAGGCATAGACATGAGCAGATTCCATTATTTTGTGATAGTCATAGCACCTTTTAAATTATAAGGAATACATCATTTCATTCTAGGAAAAATATCATTGGGGTACAATATCATTTTTTCTGATATGCGGTGGAGGATGGAAGTGTGGATATGCAAAAAATTCATTCTAAAGAAAATATGATACATTTTATAATGAAGGATGTTGAATGTGATAAGTTTAGATAGTGGATAACCTCAAGCGTCTTTTTAGAGATGTCAGAAGCATGTTTAATAGATATAAAGGATGTTTGGAGATGAGATTGGTTCTCAATCAAATCTCCAAGTGGTAGATGTGTCGATATTTTTTTCAATGGATAGAACCACCACTTATTTTTTTCAAAGGGGGATATCGATGATATATGTGGTGGGTGGATAGATCCACCAAACATTCAGTTGGAGAAGGTAGTGGAAGAGGTGTTGGGAGGGATGGAAAAGGCATATAAAAGGGGATCTCCACAAATGTTTTCAGCATCTAATCTCATCAGATCCATCAGTTCTCATCACCATCAGATCCCATTTGCGTGGGGTATTTGTGAGGTGGTTTTATCCATTATTAAAGAGAGATATTATGATGGCATTCTTTTTTTAATAGTGAGGGACTGTGTACCCACTTTTTCCAACAGAGATTCTTCTATTTTCCCGAGTTTTTTAACCCTTTCATTTTGGGGGTTTTCCGTATAACATATGGTGTCCAATTATTTATGTATTTTTAAACTTTATTTTATCTCATGATTATCACTACACTGGTGGTTCAATCATTTATGGTCCCAATAGGGAGGTCGTTAGATGAGGGTTGTGAGTCTGGCCATGGTGTAGTGAGGGCTAGCCAACGAGGTTCCTGTGGGGATGGACACTGACATTTTTTTTGAGAGGTGGATTGGACTCGAAGTGGGGAGACGATGTGCATGGCCTATATTGGTGGAATGGTGGAATTGATAAGGGGAATAATTAGCAGTGATGATATCATCCATTAATGATAGGCCAAGGTCGGCAAGGATGCATGATGGCGGGGTGAAGCTCAACCAATGAGGCGATGACGAGCATTCGACTGGGAGGTGGTGTTAGGGGAGAGAGGACCGATAGTACACATAAGGAAGGATGGTTGGGAGGAAGTACCAATGGTAAGTTCCATCTAGGAGGAGCTTCCAAAAAAAGTATCCTTTTTAATTAAAAATATATGTTTTTCTTTTCCTTTGTCTGCCGCCTCTCTTTAGGAAGAGTTTTTGTAACACCCCAGGTAAATAAAGAATATGTCATATTTATATTTATCCATATTTGTGAATCAAATATTAATATTACTTTAAAGGGGATGCTATGCTCGATGGCGTACCTAACACGCAACAACGAGTTTCTTGGGAATCTTACGTTGCACTCTAATAATAAAATAATATTATTTTAAATGGTAGTTAACATGTAGCCGTTGTATTGGCGGGAATGGATATAAATAACTAAAATATGATTATATATGTTTTTAAATGTTTTTACATTTACCCAATAAAAGATAAAGGCTTAAAATACGGAAAGAGTTCAATTTTAGGCATTTATACCCTAATTTTCACGAAAGGTCCACTTATCACCTTTTGACGGAGAACCGTCATTAAATATAGTTTTGATCGATCTTATAAATTCTATTGGACCAAATATAACTCTTCTTTAGAATCAGGACATCAAAATTTACTTTGTGTAAATTTTTGGTACCTTTTTGATAAAGTTCATTTTTTTTATGAATAGTGTAAAATGTTGTATTTTAATTCAAAACCTCTTTTTAATCTAATTTATTTATATGATTAGATTATCTTTTTAATTGGTTTTAAAGTGAAATTAGAACATATTTTTACCATTAAATCCAATAGTTTTCGTTGGAATTAATTTCACTTTGAAATCAGACTTAAACTAGTGTCAATCTTTTGATACTTATTGTTTCATAAAAACACGCTATTTACTCTGACAGCGGGAATTAATTATTAAATTAATTAATGTGACTTATATGTTTTGAATTTTGTAAAATAGACTTCATTTTTGAATTCGTAATATCAAATATAGCTTAGGGTGAATTTTTCGTAATTTTCTGAAAAACTTCAATTTTTGATGAATAGTGAAACCACTAAGTGGTACTTATAAAGACTGATTTTCCGTTTAAATGAAATTTTGCCATTATTGTGTTTTGAATTTCAAAAATCTGACATACATGGTTGTCATTAAGAAGTAAAATGTGGTTCAATGAGATTATAATAATTTTTTTGGTGAATAGTAACTTATTAAGTTCTTAATCGCGATTAGTGGTAATTAGTGTAGTTTAAGGTAAAAATAATGCTTTAATAAAATAAGATGAGCTTGACACATGTCCTACCGTCATTGGTTGTGTCATGGCCGACCAAGACAAGCCATGGGTCAACTTGGGTACCCCATGGAGACACTTTGGTTGGGAAATGACATAAATAACTTTTTATTAAATGTTAAAGTAAAAATGACACAAACATAATATGTATTACGAAAAGAATTTTTACATGGGGTTATAAAGATCCGATTTTTGATTATAAATAGTCATTGGAAAGATAAAAATATTTCCCACATCATAGTGTTTTTTTTTATAATTTTTATACATTAAATAAATTAAATTATTTATGACATAATAATGATGCAGCGATGACATCATTATTTGATGATTTAAATAAAATGGAAAGATAATGTAAAATCTATGATCTACACATGTCCAAAACTTATTGGATGGGTGGATTTAGAAACCGTATCACCTTATCCACGAATTATTTCAATGTGGGACCTTTTAAAACCGAAACACATTTTCAAATAAAGTAATAATTCGTTACTTTCCAAAAATGCCCCTCCTCTCCTCTTATAAAAGGCCCCCACCTCTACCTCATTTCACACACTCCTCAAGCCTTTGGCTCAGCCAAACCCTGCCCATTTACTCTCTACACATCCCTCTCTTCATCCTAGAGGATTCCCTTTTGGAAGAATCCTTTCAAGGGAAGCCTTTAGGCTCAAATCAAAAGGAGTCACACTTTTAAAGGCAATTCATTCTCTCTTGTTCATTTTATTTATTTTGCTTCTCCAACCCTCTAAAATCTTTTTATTTACTTATTTTGTAACAAAACCAGTATCTTCAATATACTAGGATGTTGTTATAAGATTTATTCGAGCTACACTCTCACAAAACTACATCAAATGGTTAAAGAACATACGGTTTCCGTGGATGGAGAAATTCTGCCTCCCGAAACGATGATTCTTCAATACTCATTTAACACCTTCAAAGGTGGACATTATAATGTCACTATTTTTATATATGATATATAATATGTTTATTTTTTCTTTAAGCTTATGTATTTTTCATTTTGGGCATACCTTTATGGTTTCCATTATGGGTAAACACGATATCTTCATTTAAGGAAGTGCGGACTACCGCCCCCTCAAAGTGATGTGATTCGTTAATGCCATATGTGGGACGTGTAAAGGATGGATTTAAAGTTATTATATATGATGTTATACTGGAATTATAATATACCTCTATATCATTATTATTTCTTTCCATTAAAGTATGAGATAGAAATGAAAGTAGCGTTCATGCGTACGTACGGCTTACCGTCTCCATGAACGGTGCATTTCATTTCTTATCCCCAAATGTAATGTACTATTAAAAGTACATGTATATAATGGATATATATAATTAATGATATATCTAAATGATGAATATAATTATGGAATTAAAATATACATACCTCTCATTTAATTTTAATTCCATTAATATGAGAAAGAAATGAAAGTAGCGTTCATGCATACGAACGGCTTACCGTCTCCATGAACGGTGCATTTCATTTCTTACCTCTAAATGATTATGTGATATTATAAATACATGTATATGCTGGATATATATGATATATATGATATCTAAATCAGGAATGTCATTCTGGATATAAAGAACCTTTGACCACACGAACAACATGTAATTGTAAGAAGTCCACTTTCGACTTAAGAACCAAATATCGACAAAACAAACATTATTAACTTAACTGGTTACATAATGTTTATAACATGGAAATAAGTGATATAAAAGGAATAATGAACTCTAAAAAGGTTCTTAATCAAGTATAAATTAACTCAAGTTTATTATTCAGGACGTTAAAGAACGATCGAGTCAAGTCGGACCTGAGGTAAGGGACTTCGTCTCAATCTCCTTTCATTAAGGCATATTTCATTTTATACACAACTTTCTTTTATACGGTGTATAAACCCCCTTTTACTTTTACTTTTATACAAAAGGAATCTATTTATATGAAGCGTTCTACAAAACGACAAAAAGGAATGTTTCTTTTAACGTACGCGGTGACAAAAACCTTTTCCGCCACCGTGAGTATTATCTGGTCTTTGGCTTCCTCAACAAGCCGTTATGTTTTTAAAATGAAATAAATACCATATACTCTTTTATGTATTTTTGTATTGAAAATGGTTTTGATAAAGGATTCTATTATGATATATTGTGATTGAAATGTGGAAATGTTATCATTCCTTTATATTGGTTTTATGTTTTATGATTTTATATTGGTACTTGGACATTTTAACGGGTGGTTACGTTATAAACCATATGACGGGTTGTGCCGTGAATACCAGGACGGGTGGTTACGTTATAACCTCCAATTCATTGGGTATGGAAGTCGGCCATATGTCTATTCCATTAAGTATGTATGGAAATTGGCCGTATGGCTATTCCATTAAGTGATATGTGTGGAAGTCGACCGTATGGTTATTCCACTTAAGTATGTTTATGTCCCAAGTTACCTTTATATATGTTATGTGTTCTTTATATGGGTTTTATGGTAATAATTTGGTTACAAAAAGGTAAGTAATGATATTTTATTCAGTGAAGAGTTTTTACTACTTCATAAAGGTGAAAAGTATTACCTTGATAAAGTATACATGGTTTACTATTTGTTTTGATAAACTAACAGTTTTTATTCTTTGTGTATCCCTTACTGAGTTTTTATGATCATCCCAAGTTTTTGAAATGTTTTTCACAGGACTTAGCATGGAATAGGGTCAAGGATGGGATCAAGGGAAAGTCATGCTACCTAAAACATGAAACTAGACATGTTTCTTTTTAAGAATTTTTATTTTATGGAAATTTAGTAGAAGAGACTACTTTGTAATCTTTTGAGATGTAATAGTTGTGTCCTAATTCTCTAAAACTCTAAACCTGAAAAGATTCTCAATGTGAATTATTCATTTAATTAAATTTTAAGTAAAGTTTAAGGCTGGGGCCTTATAGTTGGTATCAAAGGTCGGTTTAGATAACTTTAGAGGTTAGGGTATTCTTTAAGCATAAGTGACATTACCATAATGGTTAGGATTTCAGACAGAGTACTAGTTTTAGATAAAGTGAATGAGTAAGAATATATTAGTGTTTATCTTCCTCATTATTACATGATGGTTTTGTTGTTATACTCACACTGACCCTTTTTGGTTTTAGTAAATGGCTGGATCTAGCAGGCACCAAGGTAAAGGTGGATGTGAAGGAAAATGTGATAGTTTTCTAAGCGAGCAACTAAATGATATGGGAGCTGTAATGAGAACTCTTGTGTTTATCCTCAACCAACTATCTGGAGTTATGATTTACCACCTAAACCTTGGTGATTTCTATAAGGCATCATGTATGCGAGAAACAAATCCCTACGTAACTACAGGTAATAATCATAAAGGTAAGTGTGTTCAAAAACCTATGTGTCAAAGATGTGGAAAGAAACACCTAGGAAAATGTTTCAAAGGGACAGAAATATGCTATAGATGTGGAAATGAAGGTCATAAAGCAAGAACCTACCATGGAAAAAGGAAGCATCCAGTGGACTCGAAGAAAGGGAAAGAAGTTCTTTCTGAGCGATCAATTGAATGTTTTAAATGTGGTGTGCATGTTCATTATGCAAACACATGTCCTATGAAGAAGTTTCGTGAATGGGGTCACCAAGAGCGTACAAATGCTTGTTTACCACTATCTAATGCCATTCCGATTGAGGATAAAGAAACTGACAATGACCAATCAAAGGAAAGAGGTATTTCAGAATAAGTTGGAAAGGAATGGTTAATGGATCATGAAGAATGTTGAATAAGTAAGATCTCAACATATAAGGGCTTCAAGAGTTATGGTGAAATTCTTAAGAGTATTAAGTCTCTTTTGATGATGGGGTTACATTAGAAGAATTTTTATATTATGTGTAACCCTGATGTTTAATATATGAAATTTTATTCAAAGAATAGTTATCTCTTCTTTTGTGGATATAGTTATAAAGAACCATTTGGGTTTATATGATCCTAACTTTTGAGGTAATTATGGGTTAATATATGTTATGATTGAAGTGAAAGGCATGAGATAAAATTGAGGATAAATTATGTTATGGTTATTTTTGATGATTTTATCCCTTTTTGGGGAATGATTTAAGAATTATATAGTTTTGAAAAAAGGACATCACGCAGACCGTGTGACAACCCGCCGCGTCGGACAAAGCTGCGAGAATCGAACCCACAACCAAAGTGCGACTGGTATTTATCGCCTACCACTGGACTACGTGAAGTCCCTGGTTAGTTTGACTGATTATTTCTGGTTATATGATTTTATGAATTAAGATTAAGATGATTTTGGGTTATTTATGAAAATGATTAACCTATCATGGAGGATATGTGATTAGGTTAATTACTTTCCAATACGGGAATTTAGGATCAACTGATGTTGTTTGGAGATAAATGTTACGATTTAACTTGGAAGACTATGTGACTAAATCCTTAAAATGTTTGGGTTTCAATCTTAGATTGGTTTACTTTGAGGAATTTTTATGGACAAATTTGTTTATCGGATGGTCCTCGTTGAACTTTGGATTTTGTTGGACAAATTTTGGAGATTAAGAATAGATTTTCTTTTTATAAAGGGTTATCCTTTTCTAGATTATCTGACCTTGTACTAAACTTTTTGGTTTTGGTTATGGTTAAGGTCTAAAGATATGGGAAGTATATAGTTCTCTTTTGTGGATTAGGTGATTCTCTAGAAGTTGATTATAGTACTCTTAATTTGAACAAGTCTTCCTAAATACTCGCCTTTTGGAGAAAATATGAGTTTGTGTAAGGAATCTAATTAAAGTTGAGAGTCAACATGATAAGTGATTATGTTTCCTTATGAATAAATTCCTTAATAAAAAGTAACTTAAAACAAAAATGTTGTCTATTAACTTTTCCTACTGGGGAATCGAATACCGTTTAACCCATCACAAGTTTGTGATTCTCTCATGGTTAAATTTCTCCTAAACATGTTTTCTATCACTCTCCATCAGAACATGACCCTATGTTTTCTCCTCCATGTCCATGTTTTCATACTTGGAATCCTAGTATGGGTTAAATCGGGTGACCTTTGTACTTATCTTTCTTTATTTTAAAGTGATTGTTTTACCGATCCTTGTTCCGATGTGGGACTTTCAAGGATGTTTCCAAGCCCAATTTTAAAATTGCGAGGACGCAATTCCCAAAAGGGGGGAAGGATGTAACACACCAGGTAAATAAAGAATATGTCATCTTTATATTTATCCATATTTGTGAATCAAATATTAATATTACTTTAAAGGGGATGCTATGCTCGATGGCGTACCCAACACGCAACAACGAGTTTCTTGGGAATCTTACGTTGCACTCTAATAATAAAATAATATTATTTTAAATGGTAGTTAACATGTAGCCGTTGTATTGGCGGGAATGGATATAAATAACTAAAATATGATTATATATGTTTTTAAATGTTTTTACATTTACCCAATAAAAGATAAAGGCTTAAAATACGGAAAGAGTTCAATTTTAGGCATTTATACCCTAATTTTCACGAAAGGTCAACTTATCACCTTTTGACGGAGAACCGTCATTAAATATAGTTTTGATCGATCTTATAAATTCTATTGGACCAAATATAACTCTTCTTTAGAATCAGGACATCAAAATTTACTTTGTGTAAATTTTTGGTACCTTTCTGATAAAGTTCATTTTTTTTATGAATAGTGTAAAATGTTGTATTTTAATTCAAAACCTCTTTTTAATCTAATTTATTTATATGATTAGATTATCTTTTGAATTGGTTTTAAAGTGAAATTATAAAATATTTTTACCATTAAATCCAATAGTGGTCATTGGAATTAATTTCACATTGAAATCAGACTTAAACTAGTGTCAATCTTTTGATACTTATTGTTTCATAAAAACACGCTATTTACTCTGACAGTGGGAATTAATTATTAAATTAATTAATGTGACTTATATGTTTTGAATTTTGTAAAATAGACTTCATTTTTGAATTCGTAATATCAAATATATCTTAGGGTGAATTTTTGGTAATTTTCTGAAAAACTTCAATTTTTGATGAATAGTGAAACCACTAAGTGGTACTTATAAAGACTGATTTTCCGTTTAAATGAAATTTTTCCATCATTGTGTTTTGAATTTAAAAAATCTGACATACATGGTTGTCATTAAGAAGTAAAATGTGGTTCAATGAGATTATAATAAATTTTTTGGTGAATAGTAACTTATTAAGTTCTTAATCGCGATTAGTGGTAATTAGTGTAGTTTAAGGTAAAAATAATGCTTTAATAAAATAAGATGAGCTTGAAACATGTCCTACCCTCATTGGTTGTGTCATGGACGACCAAGACAAGCCATGGGTCAACTTGGGGACCCCATGGAGACACTTTGGTTGGGAAATGACATAAATAACTTTTTATTAAATGTTAAAGTAAAAATGACACAAACATAATATGTCTTACGAAAAGAATTTTTACATGGGGTTATAAAGATAAGAGTTTTGATTATAAATAGTCATTGGAAAGCTAAAAATCTTTCCTACATCATAGTAGTTTTTTTATAATTTTTAGACATTAAATAAATTAAATTATTTATGACATAATAATGATGCAGCGATGACATCATTATTTGATGATTTAAATAAAATGAAAAGATAATGTAAAATATATGATCTACACATGTCCAAAACTTATTGGATGGGTGGATTTCGAAACCTTATCACCTTATCCATGAATTATTTCAATGTGGGACCTTTTAAAACCGAAACACATTTTCAAATAAAGTAATAATTCTTTACTTTCCAAAAGTGCCCCTCCTCTCCTCTTATAAAAGGCCCCCACCTCTACCTCATTTCACACACTCCTAAAGCCTTTGGCTCGGCCAACCCCTGCCCATTTACTCTCTCCACATCCCTCTCTTCATCCTAGAGGATTCCCTTTGGGCAGAATCCTTTCAAAGGAAGCCTTTAGGCTCAAATCAAAAGGAGTTACACTTTTAAAGGTAATTCATTCTCTCTTGTTCATTTGTTTTATTTTGCTTCTCCAACCCTCTAAACTCTTTTTATTTACTTATTTTGTAACAAAACCAGTATCTTTAATATACTAGGATGTTGTTATAAGATTTATTTGAGCTAAACTCTCACACAACTACATCAAATGGTTAAAGAACATACGGTTTCCGTGGATGGCAAAATTCTGCCTCCCGAAACGATGATTGTTCAATACTCATTTAACACCTTCAAAGGTGGCCATTATGATGTCACTATTTTTATATATGATATATAATATGTTTATGTTTTCTTTAAGCTTCTGTATTTTTCATTTTGGGCATACCTTTATGGTTTCCATTATGGGTAAACATGATATCTTCATTTAAGGAAGTGCGGACTACCGCCCCCTCAAAGTGATGTGATTCGTTAATTCCATATGTGGGATGTGTAAAAGATGGATTTAAAGTTATTATATATGATGTTATAATAGAATTATAATATACCTCTATATCATTATTATTTCTTTCCATTAAAGTATGAGATAGAAATGAATGTAGCATTCATGCGTACGTACGGCTTACCGTCTCCATGAACGGTGCATTTCATTTCTTCTCCCCAAATGTAATGTACTATTAAAAGTACATGTATATAATGGATATATATAATTAATGATATATCTAAATGATGAATATAATTCTGGAATTAAAATATACATACCTCTCATTTAATTTTAATTCCATTAATATGAGAAAGAAATAAAAGTAGCGTTCATGCGTACGAACGGCTTACCGTCTCCATGAACGGTGCATTTCATTTCTTACCTCTAAATGATTATGTGATATTATAAATACATGTATATTCAAGATATATATGATATATATGATATCCAAATCAGGAATGTCATTCTGGATATAAATAACCTTTGACCACACGAACAACATGTAATTGTAAGAAGTCCACTTTCGACTTAAGAACCAAATATCGACAAAACAAACATTATTAACTTAACTGGTTACATAATGTTTATAACATGGAAATAAGTGATATAAAAGGAATAATGAACTCTAAAAAGGTTCTTAATCAAGTATAAATTAACTCAACTTTATTATTCAGGACGTTAAAGAATGATCGAGTCAAGTCAGACCTGAGGTAAGGGACTTCGTCTCAATCTCCTTTCATTGAGGCATATTTCGTTTTATACACAACTTTCTTTTATACGGTGTATAAACCCCCTTTGACTTTTACTTTTATACAAAAGGAATCTTTTTATACGAAGCATTTTAAAAAACGACAAAAAGGAATGTTTCTTTTAACGTACGCGGCGACAAAAACCTTTTCCGCCACTGCGAGTATTATCTGGTCTTTGGCTTCCTCAACAAGCCGTTATGTTTTTAAAATGAAATAAATACCATATACTCTTTTATGTATTTTGGTATTGAAAATGGTTTTGATAAATGATTCTATTATGATATATTGTGATTGAAATGTGGAAATGTTATCATTCCTTTATATTGGTTTTATGTTTTATGATTTTATATTGGTACTTGGACATTTTAACGGGTGGTTACGTTATAAACCATATGACGGGTGGTGCCGTGAATACCAGGACGGGTGGTTACGTTATAACCTCCAATGCATTGGGTATGGAAGTCGGCCGTTTGGCTATTTCATTAAGTATGTATGGAAATTGGCCATATGGCTATTCCATTAAGTGATATGTGTGGAAGTCGACCGTATGATTATTCCACTTAAGTATGTTTATGTCCCAAGTTACCTTTATATATGTTATGTGTTCTTTATATGGGTTTTATGGTAATACTTTGGTTACAAAAAGGTAAGTAATGATATTTTATTCAGTGAAGAGTTTTTACTACTTCATAAAGGTGAAAAGTATTACCTTGATAAAGTATACATGGTTTACTATTTGTTTTGATAAACTAACAGTTTTAATTCTTTGTGTATCCCTTACTGAGTTTTTATACTCATCCCAAGTTTTTGAAATGTTTTTCACAGGACTTAGCATGGAATAGGGTCAAGGATGGGATCAAGGGAAAGTCATGCTACCTAAAGCATGAAACTAGACATGTTTCTTTTTAAGAATTTTTATTTTATGGAAATTTAGTAGAAGAGACTACTTTGTAATCTTTTGAGATGTAATAGTTGTGTCCTAATTCTCTAAAACTCTAAACCTGAAAAGATCCTCAATGTGAATTATTCATTTAATTCAATTTTAAGTAAGTTTTAAGGCTGGGGCCTTATAGTTTTTTTTAAAGTTGGTCCTATAACACTAACCATTCAGAGCACCCAACCCCTCATCTGAATGTTTTTTTTGTTTTTAATAATAAAAACCTAAAATTTTAGGCTTTTAATTTTTTTAAAAGTAATCCAAAACCGTGTTTAAAAGTAATGCACCCATGAAAAAATGTTCCGACCACTGGAATCCGACCAGAACAGTGAGTTTCACGAGAAAAAAATTATGTCGCAATGTATGAGTAAAATAATAACATATAAAATATATATGTTGTTTGAAAAATAAAACCATAAAATTGATTTCAATTTATATTAAAAAAATTAGATGGCCACAACATGGACATTATATATTAGATTGAACTACCATTTGCAGTGTTGGGACCAGAAATACGCACTCTTCAAAATTTAATGTAAAATTATTTTTTCTTTGATTAAAAATTTCACGCAAACCCTCCTATGATACAAATAGAATGATTTTGGGTACCAGAGAGACACAAAGAATGATAATGTGTTGGTAATTTTAAAAATTTTCATCAGCGATCGACTTATCGATATCATGGCCCATGAGGTGCATCCCGGTACTAATTCAGATCTTGCATGAAACATTAAGCACAAAAAATATACCATAAAAATACCTGGTTTGATTTAAAGTTATGTGTTCATCATCTTGTAATTATCTATGATCATTTCTTGAATAATATAAATTCTAATATATCTAGGTCATCCAAATGTTCTTAAAGAATCCTTAGGAGTGTCCATCATCAAATTCTGGGTGCTAGCAGAGAGATATGATGACACCTTCAACATCTCGATGATCACCACTACATCGATCCACTAACCCATAAAGATAAACTTTGATTTGGAGCTTGGATATACCGATTCTATCTCTAGGAAGAGGGAGAGGATATTTAAGATATCACTATCTCACAGTGAATAGTAATATGCATGAGAGCCTTCACGTCATTTTATTATGAGTTTTTAAAAACACGAAAATGGTTCCCCAACCAACCCGACACGGATTACCCACTAAATAAACTATAAAAATTATTTCATGGATGCTTTAATGAGTCATAAATATCATTTATATTTTTAACACTTACTAGTAATATATTAAATATATTACATGATAAAACCGAGTTATAAACTCAACTCAGTATTCACACAAATATTAAATGAACCCTGAATATTAAAAAAATATTCATTCGTATAATATTTTTCCATGTATTTACTTTAATACCTGTAAATAAATTTAATAAATAAATTTAATATTAATTATTCTAAACTCAAATAATATGAATTTATTTATATGTTGGCATTCATATATAATCATCCAACCTCAGAACTAAGTGGTGGGTACCACCATGCCTTAAACTCCTATTGCTCATAATTGGTCATATTTTTTGACTACGCTCAGTGTATGACCCTATAAGAACTTATCTAGATAGTATTAAATACCATTAAAAAATCAAGAGTGGAGTCTAGAAACCCATCAAGTCCCCTAAAGAGATATGGAAATTCATAGAAACAGAAACCTTTCCTACAAACACACATCATGTAATATAATTTATTAGTCTCACGATATCCCATAAAGTAGGTCACATACTTTGTGTCATCTTCCATTATTTATTTATTATTTGTTGACCTTCTTGGATGGACTTACCTTAATATACAATAGCCAGTGATTTATTAAAGGAACTACCATCCTGAGAAACTTGGCCTAAGATATCACTTCCTTTCAAAAGTGAAAAATTCTATCTTGACCATTAAACTAATGCCATCCCAACAAAGACACACCCAACATAAGCTACCTCTCCAAGAATTCAATGTCATGATTTTTTACTTTCATAAAAGTACACAATAAAATGGTTCACATTTATCATGATCTCATTAAACATGTTCACATATAGGAACTACAAATGACATCTGAAACATGTTGTGTTCCTATTGGCGGGTCTATCTTCATGATATCATTATACTCGAGATCTCCAAGTGTGAACTTCATGAGAAGAATTATCAATATTTATGATCCCCTAGAACCTAATAGTCATATATCATTTGTGTCCAGTCAGTATGATGTATCTGGACTATAAGACATATATTTAAGATTAATATCACAGTATCTTGAAGTTATCATTATAGTCCAGAACCTACTATAACATTTTGATACAATAAATAATCTATATACATTACCATGTAAATAATATATGTATAAATATAAATACTATTATGGTAAGTATATATCATGCATAAATTACCATATACATGATATGATAATTGAAAAGTATAGTTCAAGTTAGGTTTAGGGAACCTACTTTTACAAAAATTTAATAATAGCTTAAAATTTATCTAATGATTTATTTGAGTATGGATCATAAAATTATTTTATATCTCCCATGTTTTCTAAGAAAATTAGATATTTCCTTAGCACCATAATAATTCAGTTATCAGTCAAAACTCATAGTGGAAAAATCACTATGACAAGGATGTGTCAGATAGTTCCCATTATGACACATAAACTAGCTCTATTTGATGAATTTATTATCATACCTATGGTTGAATTTGATATAATCCTTGGTATGGACTATATTTCAAAATATAATTAAAAAATTATTCCAAGGAGAAGGAAATTGTGATTTTTGATAAAGATGTGTAATTACTTATCTTTAGAGCGAATAATTCATCATTTAATTCATGTATAGATCCACCCCAAGTAGAACCTCTATATGATATTATTTGGAAATAAGAACAAACACAATATACAGATGAAAAATGTAGTATTCAAATTGAGGATTTACCTGTTGTACATGAATACATTGATGTATTTCCTTAGGAATTACCTAGAGACCCACCAGAGAGTGAAGTCAAGTTTTCAATTGATTTAATCCCCAATGTATGGCCTATATCAAATACTCCCTATATAATGATCCTTGTTGAATTAATGGAGTTAAAGAAACAACTAGAGGAGTTGTGTGATAATGGATTTATTCACCCAAATGTTTTACTATGGAGATCCATTATTATATTTTTAAGAAGAAATATGGATCTATCAGGCTATGCATTGATTAAGGGAAATCAATGCTATTACAATAAAGAATAAGCATCCTCTGCCTCACATTTATGAATTATTCAATAAAATTCATAGAGATTAATATTTTATAAAGATTGACTTCATTATGGGTACCATTAATTACGAGTAAAGAAGAAAGATATTTCGATGATAGATTTGAGAATGGGGTATGGACATTTATGTTTACAGTAATTCCATTTGGATTGACTAATACACCATCTATTATTATGGATCTAATGAACAATACATTCCAGTAATATATTGATGATTTTTTTGGTATTCATTGATGATATCTCATTGTATTCTAAAATCAATGTGGATCATGAGAATCAGTTATGGATCATTCTATAGACTCTTAAATGAAAAGAGTTATATGATAAATTTATAAAGTTTGAATTCTAGATTAAGGAATTTTATTTTATTGGACATATTGTCTTCATGGATGGAATTTTAGTTCATCTTGTGAAGACAAATGTAGTCAAAAATGGCCTACACAAACAACATAACTGAGGTAGGTAGTTTCATTAGTTTGGAAGGTTATTATCGAAGACTCAATAAGAATTTTACTAATTGGATAACCCATCAATCATTTTTATACATAAATGGGTTAAGTTCATATGGATAAAGTAATGTGAAGAATGTTTTAATAATTGAAGATAAGATTGCCGAATTATCTTATTTTGACTCTACCATCACAAAATGACATATTTTTGATATACAGTGATGCATCGAAGAAGGAAATTGTTTGTTTCCTTATGAAAAATGATAATGTTATTGCATATGCATCAAGGCAGTTAAAGAATCATGAATAGAACTATCCAACCCATGATCTTGAGTGGGCAGATTTAATCTTTTCATTCATGAGATGGACTCATTATCTCTATAGAGAAAGATATGAGATATACATAGACAATAAGAGCCTAAAATAAATCTTTTCATATAAATAGATCAATATGAGGTAAATATTATGGCTCAAGATACTCAAGGATTATGACTGATCAATACACTACCACCTATAGAAGGAAAATAAAGTAGTAGATGCTTCAAGTAGGAAAGATCATAGATTCATGACCAAAATGAGGATTGAGATGGATATTATGTTCACAGATAACGTAAATATAGATATGAAATTATTAAAGAAGGGGATACATCACTAATTTTTCAAATGACTTCCAAACCATATTTATTAGAAAATATAAAAAGATCCCAATCTAATGATGAGGATTTTTAGAAAAAAATTAAATCCATGAATGATGGAAAATTGTAAAACTTCATTTGTGAAGACAATGTTATGAAATTTTGAATGAGAAAAAGTGTTATATATATAAATGAGCTAAAAAGAGAATTATTGGATGATTATAATAGATAAAATTTATCTATACACCCTATTAACAATAAGATGTATAGGGATTTCAGGGAACATTTTTGGTGGGATAACATGAAGCCTGAAATTTCTGATTAAGTATCAATATGATTAGTTTTTCAAAAAGCTAAGGATGAGATATAGATTCCTAGAGGAGTCATGAAACTAATTATTATTTTTATATGTAAATGGGAATATATTACTATGGACTTTGTCATGATATTACCAAATATACCTATTAGGAATGATGTAATATGAGTTATTGTTGACTGCCTTACCAAATCTGCACATTTCCTAACTATAAGATAAGATTTACCACTTGAGTTCCTAAAAAGGATCTATATTAATGAATTTGTAATAAAAAATAGTGAACCTAATTAAATTTTGTCTGATCATGACCCATTATGTTCATAAAAATTATGGAAAATCCTTCATAAGGATCCAAATACTAAGATTCATTTGAGAACTGCCTACCATCCTCAAACTGATGGACATTTTAAAAGGACTATTCAAACATTAGAAGATATGTTGAGATTATGCTCACTTGGATTTCAAGTTACACGGGATTAGTATTTACCTTTGGTAGAGTTTTCCTATAAAAATAATTTTTATTCAAGTATTCAAATGGAATAACATGAAGAATTATATGGCAAGAGTTATCGTACTCCAACTTGTTGGGAAGAAGTTGGTGAGAGGAAACTTGTAGTCCAAAAACCTTTTGAGGATACCTTGATAGAGATAAATACTATTCATAATAATATTGAATAAGTTCAAATAAGAAAAAAGAGTTATGTGGATAAACATAGGAAATATTTTTAATTTCAAGTGGGATATCATATTTTCTTGAAAGTATCTCCATGGAAGGGTGTTATAAGATTTAGTAAGAAAGGTAAACTGAGCCCTAGGTACATCAAACCTTCTGAAATTTTAGAAATAATTGGATTTTTGGATTACCAATTAGAAATGAATCCAGGTATCACTAAATTACATGATGTGTTCCATATATAATTGTTAAGGAATTACATTCCAGACTCAATGCATTCACTCACATACGAAGAAATAAAATTAGAACCTGGTCTATCTTACTGTGTAGAGCCTATCCAAATTATTAACACTAGATAGAAATTTTTGAGGAATTAGATGACTCGACTGGTAAAGGTAATTTGAATAAGTCATAAAATTGAGGAAGCAATGTGGGAACCATAGGATGATATGAAGAATAACCACACTCTTTTATTTAGAAAGTAATATCCATGAAAATTTCAAGGAAAAAATTTTTATAGGAGGGAAGAATGTGACAACTAAGGATGAATTATAGTAAGTAAACATTTTATTTTAATAAAAATATAATAAAATTATCATTTTAATATTTCATGGCTTAAAAATTCTAATTTTATATGATGAATATTTATTCGGAACTAACATGGTCAAAATATGCCTAGAATAAATTTTGAAAAATTTCCCTTCGATTTAAGAATTTTTGAATAATAAAAAATGCAGTATTAAACTATTAATAATTTTATTTATAATAATGTATTATAATATATATTATTAATAATTTATTGAAAATAAATTTCATATAAATAAAGATAAAATCATTTGGAGGTAATGGATATTTAAAAAAAAACCATTTTTAAAAGGAATAATGTCTTTCCATTTTAATGGATTAAAATAGTATTTAATAATGACATATTTAAATGAAATTTATATATTATTTATCTATTTATATTAATTTAGATACATATATTTATGATTTATAGTCATATAGTTAATGTAAGACCATCTTATGGTTGAAAAATGCATTTCTTGAAAATCCGTTTTTTGACACATTTTTTGGGATTTTTTTTAAATTAAATTCTGCCACTTATTTTATTTTAATTTGATAAAATGGATCCCATATTTTGAATCATAATAATTAAAATTATTCAATAATCACAACTTAATTTTTTTCATAATTAATAGTGAAAAAATTAAAAATTAATTACCACGGTTAAGGTTAAAACGGGGTTTTGCGCATTACATGCGCATATGTTAAAATTAATATTCCACAAACATATAAATTTTTATTTGATAAATTTTATTTCATATTTTTAATAAATGGGTATAAATTATCTAAATAGGATTGTTTTATTTTAGTCTTCATAGATAGATTACCTAGGTTAAAAAACTATTCACCTTGGTGAAAACTAAAATGGTAAAGTGAGTAACCATAGAGATAATGGGAATGAAATATTGAAAAAATGATTATTTTTTAGTGATGTTGGTTTTTATAGACATTATACTCTATAAAATACATTATTTATCTATTTTTTAGACACTTGGGTTGAGAGTGACTTCCCATTAATGAATAGTTTTGGGTTTTACAAAAATGCCTGTCTTCCACAATTATAAAAGGGAACCTCTCCCCTCAATTATTCACACCTCTAATGAAATGTATATCTACAAAAACTACCAAAATATCTCACCAACATACTTATACACATTTTAAATTTCCTCTTTTCCCAAAATACTAACCGTAGGATCCTTAAAAAGAGATCTAAAGGAGGTTCTTTTAAGAGAAGGTAACTGTCTTCATCAAGATATTTACTTTTTTACTTCTTCCTTTACCACAATTAATTATGTATTAATAATTAAAATATAATAAAAATTATCTACCATATGATTAGATGTTATTATGATGATGAAATAATATTTATCCATTAAATGGAAAACTGAAGTGCACTGTGTTGCATTTGTTGTCAATGAGGCATGAAGTTGTCTTGGAATGAATGGAAGACAAGGAATGTCAAGATGTGAATGAAAAAGGTTGTGATGGTGTTGGTAAAGAATGGGGAATGGCCATGGAACTTAGAGGAATGTCACTTAGGAGATTCACTAAGTGGCATTGGAGAATATGGTTGAAACATTCTCCATGGAAATCAGACGATTTTTGAGCTGCTCTTTAAGTTCAAAGAACTTGTATCAACTGGATACAATGTCACAACATGATTAGAAGACCATGCATTGTAGTGACAATGCATGAGGAGTTGAAGAAGCAAGATGATCCATTCACTAATTCTAAGTGGATGAAGTGGTTTAATGAAGTCCATGCACTATCACTTAGTGCATGTGAATCAGAAGATGTTCCAATTGATCTCTGATTAGATCAATGACGTTTATTGAAGAAATATTTGATTCAGGAGATCGGTTGAAGATGAAGAAACCTTCGGGAATTCCATTCTTAAATGTTGATTATATGTTGAAGAAAAATGGAGGAATTCTAATGAAGAAGATTAATACTTGAATTCTTAAGAAGAAGATGAAGGAGAAGAAAGGCTTGAAGTGGTTCTCTTGATATGGCTTGATTTCATGGAGGACTTTGTTTTTTGACAAAGTCTTATTCAAGACTTAGCCAAAAAATGTGCCACCAAGGAGGCCAGCTGAGGGATCACCCAAGGCACATATGGGCCTAAGGTGCCACGCCCATGGGGAACCCTCAAGGCCAAGGCGCTCCCTGAGGCAAGGCAGGGGCCGTGTATAAGCCCCGAGGCCACGCGGTGATGAAGCTCGCGCAGCGTGAGCGCGAGGAGCGCGCCCGTGAGTGTGCATAGTGGGCGCTAGGAGCGCGCCCGCAGGAGGCATGAGTGGGCGCAGAGCGCGCCCGCAGGGAGAACTCGGCGTGGGGCGGCACCGAGAGGATTGGAAGTTCAATTGCCGGGTTGAGGCGGCGCTAGGGTGATAAAGCGCGAGAAAAACGCTGGCCGTTTCGATGTGGGACGGAAAATTTCGCCCAGGATCTGATCCTGGCCGTCCGACTCATCGCGCGGATGATCTAAGCCGCACATCTGATCCCGCGCGAGATCTTCAGATCCAGGCCATCCGATGTATTTCAAACGCCCGATCCGACGGCTCCCGGCTCATCTCCTTCCTCGAGCTCAGCCGAAGGCCACCCACGACATCGCCTGAACCAGAGGCCATCCGACCACCGGATTTCGAGTTCCCGGCCACCTCTGAAGGAAGTAAAGCGTCCTTGAGGATCGTCTGGCCACACTGAATACATCCATGCAATAAAATGGGCTTGCATGTAATGTATGGAGAATTTCGGTCGAGGCCGAGGCAAACGAAGTTGCCGAGGCATCGGAGTGTTCGTGTTTTGCATGGGATGGCCAAAACAGAGGCCGTGCATGCGTTCTAAATCGCATGAACGAGGAAGAAAATAATAAAAGAACCCGCGTTTAAACAGAGGAAAGAAAATAAAGATTTGAAAGATTTTTAAAGATCCGAAACTTTCGGGAACTTGAGTTATTATCACGCGGATGTTTCGAAGCATTCCTCTGCCTATAAAAGGAGAGCTCGTGGACTTGGAGTGCTTGCTGATCCTTTGAGAAACGAGAGTCCCGTGAGAGCACCCTTGTGCCTCGCGAAGAATTTAGTTGCGCATCCCCTATGCGGCAGAGAAGCCCGGAGCCATTTTTGGCTTCGTGAAGTTCCTTTTTGTGCATCCCTTGCACGAAAGAGGTGAAGGGGAGTCCCCTGCGCGCTAATCCTTGCGCAGCAGGAAGAACCGGGGTTGCACCAAGCCTTGCGCACCCTTGGTTGGAGCCCGCGGCTAAAGCACTTGCGCGACTGAGGGCAGTATCACTTGCGTGGTCATTTGAGGCTTGTGAGAATGAGGCCGCTTGCACCCTTGTGACTTGCGCGACCCACGGCTACCCCTTGCACCCTTGATACATGCGCGGCCCGTGCTTGAAGAAGACACCCGTGGGCAGTGTGTGTGCATAAGTGGAGAAGGACACATTTAAGTGAGTGTGCAAGAAGAGGAGGAAGACCGAGGCCATACCTTGGTTGTTCCAAATTGAAGAACACACTTTGTGTGTGCATTTGAAGAAGAGGCCGTAGCCTTTGGGTGTATGTGCAAACAAGAACAAAGAAGGCCGAGAGTTTTGGGTGTGTGCAAGGAGGAGTGGAAGGCCACCACATTTGTGTGTGTGCAAAACAAGAGGAAGGCCGAGGCCTTAGTGCCTTGTGTGCAAAAATCAGTGGAAGAGGCCGTAGCCTTGTGTGTGCACACTTTGAAGAACAAAGAATACTTTGTGTGTGTGCAAGAGGAAGTGAAGGCCAAAGTGTCAAGTGTGTGCAAAAGTGAAAAACAAAGTTTGTGTGCAAAAAGACAAATAGGCCGAACCTTAGTGTGTGTGCAAACTGAAAGTACACACTAAGAAGAAGGAGAAGAGGATACCCACACTAAAGAACAACACACATTTAAGTGTGTGAACAAATTGGATAAAGTGTGTGAAGAATTGAGAAGCTGGTGTGTGCTTAAAGTGTTACACCCTTTGTGGGTCTACTGCACCAAGAAGAGGAAAGGGGGAGTGCATGCATGCATGCATGCACATGCACACGTGAATAAAGCCAAACCAGCTTGTGTGCAGTTGAGGAGTCCAAGACCAAGAGTTCTTGAAGAAAATTGAGAGACCATGCAGTCAGTGCATGAGGAATCAGAGTTGCCATGCACTCAGTGCATGAAGTAGAGTTGAACTGAGACTGGACCAGACTGAAGTTAAAGACATCATTTGTCTGAGTATTCAGTAGTTGGAGAGAAGCCAGGTCATCCTTAGAAGAAGGTGATAAAGCCTGAGCAAGACGAGAAGCCCTGATCAACCACAAGTGATCAGAAGAGAAGAGCAAGGCCAGCAGCCTTTATCCCAGGCTGCTGAAGATACTTGAAGAATCTTAAAGTGAAGAAGAGCTACTCGCGCGACTCGAGGAGCCAAGAGAAGACCCTGTGGGACTCAGGGAGAAGAAGTCTTCAGTGGGATTCTGGAGCAGGCCAGTGGGACTCTGGTAACACTGTGGGACGCAGTATAAAGACCCTCCTGTGGGACTCAGGAGAGATACGGTGGGAAGCTGTATCGACCATTGTAATTCTAACAAGTTATAATGGGAGAATCCATGCTGGGAGAGCATGGCAAGGATGTAGGCCTTTGGTGCCGAACCTTGTAAATCCTTGTGTCCTGTGCCTTTTCATTACTGCATCATTCGGGAAAGGTTGAGAGATACAAGAAGAGTGGATCGAGGCTTTAATCAGCCATAGAGGTTTGATTGATTAAGAATCAATTAGTAAAAAGTTTTAAGGGATCACTGATTCACCCCCTCCCCCTCTCAGTGATTCACACTGATCTGGGCACTTCAATTGGTATCAGAGGGATGTTACCTCTAAAAGATCCAAGGGAGTCTTTATGAAGTGCAGATTTGAGGAAACGAGCAACCAGCCTCAAATGGAGATATCTGCCAAGACTCAGAAAAATAGAAAGAAGAAACAGGCCAAGAAGATGAAGAAATCCTGTCCTAGCTGTGATGAAGTTGGAACAATGAAAGATCTTCAAAGTGCAATCGAATATCTTCAGAAGACAGTCCCCAAGGAAGTGGCAATGTGTATTACTACTGGCATCCTTGATCTTCAAGAAGAAAAATTACAGCTAGAAGAAGAAGCCAATGCAATGGAAGATCAATTGGCAAAAAGGGTTGGCATAACCAACACTCTCAGAAAGCTGGTGAAGGCTAAAGATGAAACTGTTTCTCTTTGCAATGAAATATATGAAGACACTGCTGAAGAATTGCAAAGAAGCCTTTCTGAGAAAGAAATATTTATGATAATGATCAAAGAAGTTTTCCATGCACTGGAAAAGAGGCATAAAGTATCAATGGTTGTCAGAGATGCTCAACTTGAAGAAAAAGTCAAATTGGTGAAGGAGCTGGACAATTCATTGCAAGAATTGAAGAAGGTGCATGAAGACCAGATGAAACAACTGGTGGAGAATTGGGAAGGAAAGCTAAGAACTGTTGAGGATGAGAATAACTCCCTCAACATGAAATACTTAGAACTGGAGGTGATATCGAAAAATCTGCAATCACTCAAAGCTGAAGCCTCCCAGTCAGCTGAAAGAAGACATGTTGCTACTCAAGTATGCATTGAGCAGGATGATTCTAAAATAAAGACATCCTCTAATAAAAGGGCAACAACTTCTAAAAAGAAGGTACCATCCATACCATCTTGTAGTCATGCTTCTAAAAGTGTTTCTACTAAAAGTGCAGGATGGAAGAATGATTCCAAACAAGTATGGATGAAGAAAATGAAGAAGCAGAGCTCTCCTGAAACAACACAGCAGCTCCAGAAAAGTACCCTAAAATCAGAAGGACTGAAGAAGTCAAGATTCGTGGGTCAATGTTGGTGTTGTAACAAGTATGGGCACTGTGCAAAGGATTGTTGGTACAATCCACTAAATGTCAAAGCACAACGGAAGCCCATGCCTAGGGGGAGCAAGCCAGAAGAAAAGAAGCAACATCCACAGGTCCAGAGACATCTGTTTACTGCTAACAGATTTGGATTGCTTGACAACATCTGGGATGTTTGCAAAAGTGGTCAAAATGATACATGTCAATCTCCAACTGTATCCAAAGATGAAAAGAAGAGAAGATCACTGAACCTGGCTAAAAAGGAATCCTTGGGAAGCAAGAAGAAGAAAGCTGAAAAAGCTCCCAAGAAGATGTTGAAAAAGGAAGAGAAGTCCTTGGAGTCTAAATCCAAGAAGGGTGAGTCATCTAGAAGGACCACCAAGAAAATATGCTTCTACTGTGGAAAGAAAGGTCATACCATGGATCTTTGCAAACAAGCCATGGAAATAAATAGAAGCCAACTGAACTCAAACAGACAATCAATCCAAAAGAAGCAGAAGGGATTGATTGAAAACAAGTTGCCTAAGAGAGGTAGCTTGACAGCATCAAAGGAACCATGTGAAACTTCCAGAACTGAGGCCACACTTCCAAATGACTCGTTAGTCATATGTCCAAATCAGTTGCAACTTGCCAAAGATTTGCAGAGAGCTGAAGATGAAGTTATGGCAATTGCTAAGGCAAAAGGGAAGAAGAAGATTTCACATGAAGATGTGTTGATATCCACACCAGCACAAACATTATTGAAGATCAAATGTGCAAGTGTGAAGAATGGTGAAAATGGGACATCTCGGTTGAGAGAATCTTCTCAACCTTGTTGTTCACATTAATGAACCAAGGAGGTTCCATCTTATTCCCTAAACACTTGTATTTACATGTGCTAACATTGCAGGGAATTGAAGATGATGATCATTCTCATCTGGAGAGTGGTTTGGACAGAATGGAGTGCACCCCTTGAGGGGGAGCCAATCTGAAGAAGATGATGTTCTGAAATTAATATCATCTTGAGAAAGTAGATGAAAGGGGGAGCTTTATCTTTACACCTGGACTTTCTAATGAGTTTTGTGATGTATGTGAAGGATTTAGCAATTCATTGTTATATCTGAAAAATTTCAAACCCTGAAGCATGATCTCACATGTTTACAGTGAATGTGGACAGCATTTGGTTCCTTGGTTACATCACTCTTGTTTTCTACACCGGGTTAGCCCAAGTAGACTTAGAGTTGATTTACTAAAGGTTCTTTGCTAAAGAAGAACATGTGGCATCATCCCTCTCTTAGTGTTTTTCAAGAAGATGCTATTCGAAGGGAGGAAGAGATATTGTGGAAGAAAACCACACCACACCTTTGAATTTGATTGCCAATAAGGGGGAGAAAATATTGGCACACATATTGACCCATTCATATGTGCTGAAGGAGTGTATTGAAAACAAATACAAAGGGGGAGATTGAAGTGCACTGTGTTGTATTTGTTGTCAATGAGGCATGAAGTTGTCTTGGAATGAATGGAAGTCAAGGAATGTCAAGATGTGAATGAAAAAGGTTGTGATGGTGTTGGTAAAGAATGGAGAATGGCCATGGAACTTAGAGGAATGTCACTTAGGAGATTCACTAAGTGGCATTGGAGAATATGGTTGAAACATTCTCCATGGAAATCAGACGATTGTTGAGCTGCTCTTTAAGTTCAAAGAACTTGTATCAACTGGATACAATGTCACAACATGATTAGAAGACCATGCATTGTAGTGACAATGCATGAGGAGTTGAAGAAGCAAGATGATCCATTCACTACTTCTAAGTGGATGAAGTGGTTTAATGAAGTCCATGCACTATCACTTAGTGCATGTGAATCAGAAGATGTTCCAATTGATCTCTGATTAGATCAATGACGTTTATTGAAGAAATATTTGATTCAGGAGATCGGTTGAAGATGAAGAAACCTTCGGGAATTCCATTCTTAAATGTTGATTATATGTTGAAGAAAAATGGAGGAATTCTAATGAAGAAGATTAATACTTGAATTCTTAAGAAGAAGATGAAGGAGAAGAAAGGCTTGAAGTGGTTCTCTTGATATGGCTTGATTTCATGGAGGACTTTGTTTTTTGACAAATTCTTATTCAAGACTTAGCCAAAAAATGTGCCACCAAGGAGGCCAGCCGAGGGATCACCCAAGGCACATATGGGCCTAAGGTGCCATGCCCATGGGGAACCCTCAAGGCCAAGGCGCTCCCTGAGGCAAGGCAGGGGCCGTGTATAAGCCCCGAGGCCACGCGGTGATGAAGCCCGCGCAGCGTGAGCGCGAGGAGCGCGCCCGTGAGTGTGCATAGTGGGCGCTAGGAGCGCGCCCGCAGGAGGCATGAGTGGGCGCAGAGCGCGCCCGCAGGGAGAACTCGGCGCGGGGCGGCACCGAGAGGATTGGAAGTTCAATTGCCGGGTTGAGGCGGCGCTAGGGTGATAAAGCGCGAGAAAAACGCTGGCCGTTTCGATGTGGGACGGAAAATTTCTCCCAGGATCTGATCCTGGCCGTCCGACTCATCGCGCGGACGATCTAAGCCGCACATCTGACCCCGCGCGAGATCTTCAGATCCAGATCGTCCGATGTATTTCAAACGCCCGATCCGACGGCTCCCGGCTCATCTCCTTCCTCGAGCTCAGCCGAAGGCCACCCGCGACATCGCCTGAACCAGAGGCCATCCGACCACCGGATTTCGAGTTCCCGACCACCTCTGAAGGAAGTAAAGCGTCCTTGAGGATCGTCTGGCCACACTGAATACATCCATGCAATAAAATGGTCTTGCATGTAATGTATGGAGAATTTCGGTCGAGGCCGAGGAAAACGAAGTTGCCGAGGCATCGGAGTGTTCGTGTTTTGCATGGGATGGCCAAAACAGAGGCCGTGCATGCGTTCTAAATTGCATGCACGAGGAAGAAAATAATAAAAGAACCCGTGTTTAAATAGAGGAAAGAAAATAAAGATTTGAAAGATTTTTAAAGATCCGAAACTTTCGGGAACTTGACTTATTTTCACGCGGATGTTTCGAATCATTCCTCTGCCTATAAAAGGAGAGCTCGAGGCCTTGGAGTGCTTGGTGATCCTTTGAGAAACGAGAGTCCCGTGAGAGCACCCTTGTGCCTCGCGAAGAATTGAGTTGCGCGTCCCCTGCGCGGCAGAGAAGCCCGGAGCCATTTTTGGCTTCGTGAAGTTCCTTTTTGCGCATCCCTTGCGCGAAAGAGGTGAAGGGGAGTCCCCTGCAAGCTAATCCTTGCGCGGCAGGAAGAACCGGGGTTGCACCAAGCCTTGCGCACCCTTGGTTGGAGCCCGCGGCTAAAGCACTTGCGCACCTGAGGGCAGTAGCACTTGCGTGGTCATTTGAGGCTTGTGCGAATGAGGCCGCTTGCACCCTTGTGACTTGCGCGACCCACGGCTACCCCTTGCACCCTTGATACATGCGCGACCCGTGCTTGAAGAAGACACCCGTGGGCAGTGTGTGTGCATAAGTAGAGAAGGACACATTTAAGTGAGTGTGCAAGAAGAGGAGGAAGACCGAGGCCATACCTTGGTTGTGCCAAATTGAAGAACACACTTTGTGTGTGCATTTGAAGAAGAGGCCGTAGCCTTTGGGTGTATGTGCAAACAAGAACAAAGAAGGCCGAGAGTTTTGGGTGTGTGCAAGGAGGAGTGGAAGGCCACCACATTTGTGTGTGTGCAAAACAAGAGGAAGGCCGAGGCCTTAGTGCCTTGTGTGCAAAAATCATTGGAAGAGGCCGTATCCTTGTGTGTGCACACTTTGAAGAACAAAGAATACTTTGTGTGTGTGCAAGAGGAAGTGAAGGCCAAAGTGTCAAGTGTGTGCAAAAGTGAAAAACAAAGTTTGTGTGCAAAAAGACAAATAGGCCGAACCTTAGTGTGTGTGCAAACTGAAAGTACACACTAAGAAGAAGGAGAAGAGGATACCCACACTAAAGAACAACACACATTTAAGTTTGTGAACAAATTGGATAAAGTGTGTGAAGAATTGAGAAGCTGGTGTGTGCTTAAAGTGTTACACCCTTTGTGGGTCTACTGCACCAAGAAGAGGAAAGGGGGAGTGAATGCATGCATGCATGCACATGCACACGTGAATAAAGCCAAACCAGCTTGTGTGCATTTGAGGAGTCCAAGACCAAGAGTTCTTGAAGAAAATTGAAAGACCATGCAGTCAGTGCATGAGGAATCAGAGTTTCCATGCACTCAGTGCATGAAGTAGAGTTGAACTGAGACTGGACCAGACTGAAGTTAAAGACATCATTTGTCTGAGTATTCAGTAGTTGGAGAGAAGCCAGGTTATCCTTATAAGAAGGTGATAAAGCCTGAGCAAGACGAGAAGCCCTGATCAACCACAAGTGATCAGAAGAGAAGAGCAAGGCCAGCAGCCTTTATCCCAGGCTGCTGAAGATACTTGAAGAATCTTAAAGTGAAGAAGAGCTACTCGTGCGACTCGAGGAGCCAAGAGAAGACCCTGTGGGACTCAGGGAGAAGAAGTCTTCAGTGGGATTCTGGAGCAGGCCAGTGGGACTCTGGTAACACTGTGGGACGCAGTATAAAGACCCTCCTGTGGGACTCAGGAGAGATACGGTGGGAAGATGTATCGACCATTGTAATTCTAACAAGTTATAATGGGAGAATCCATGCTGGGAGAGAATGGCAAGGATGTAGGCCTTTGGTGCCGAACCTTGTAAATCCTTGTGTCCTGTGCCTTTTCATTACTGCATCATTCGGGAAAGGTTGAGAGATACAAGAAGAGTGGATCGAGGCTTTAATCAGCCATAGAGGTTTAATTGATTAAGAATCAATTAGTAAAAAGTTTTAAGGGATCACTGATTCACCCCCTCCCCCTCTCAGTGATTCACACTGATCTGGGCACTTCAAAAACAAAACCATTTCTCATGTGTATGACATACTACCACCTCGTGAACTGATGTAATTTGTTTTCCGTCACCGAATCACATGGGTAGTCATAATGTAAATAATTAATATATATGATACTTATGTCAGGATATTTATTATGAAAAATTAATATATCATCCAATTCTTTAACCTTACATGCATTAAGTAAATAATAATGTCGCTCGTACGTACGTACGACCTACCGTCTCCAAGAAGCGATGTGATTTGTTTTCCATGTTAAAAATTTAAGAATGATTATAAATATTTATATGACGAATAAATATGATATTTATAACTTTAATATAATTATTTATATTATGGAACCATATCCTATTCATAAGAACCATAACTTTCATGAAAAAACATGCATGAGAAAATGAAGTAGTTAACACCGAAAACAAGGTTAATAATGAAATATTATTAACTAATGAGTGATAAGATATTATAAGAGGATCATATATTATATTATACATATTAATATGGTATTTTTATAAATAAATAACATGTTTAAAACCATTATAAATGAGGTTAAATCATGTTCAACTAAAGGGAAGTGTGAGGTAAGGTATTTTGTCTCGATTTTCATTCCATTGAGACATATTTGATATTATGCACCTATTTAATTTATGTGGTGTATATATTTCCAATTTTATATATGTAGAATGAATAAATATTTATTCATGATGATTAATTTTTCAATTCATGTTTATTTTTTCAAGGGGGTTTATTTTAAAATTTACCAAAGAGGCAATAATGTTTTTTACAATCTCAATTTTTCGGGATGCTCTTATTTTATTTGAAGGAATATTAGAACATATTATTCTTAAAATATATCTATTTTCTTATCCTCTAGATATTTAACGAGTTTACATATTTTATTAAAACATTTCATCTCTTTGTAACTTGAATTATTCAAATAAATTTTCAAAATAAATATCGATTTTATTTCTCTTTTAATCAGATATATTTTTCTTCCATGTCCATTTTTTTTCCATTTTTTTAAAAAGTAATTTTTATTAATTTAATGATTTATTAAGGATATTTTAAGTTATACATGAATTTTATAAGGTATAAAATGAATATTTATAATGTTTTATTAAAGGTTCACTTTTCTCTTTCTTTACTAAAAGTAAAAAAATAATGTTTTCTAACGTATACGTCATTGATAGAATTCCCCATCACTGTAACTATTTTAGAAAATTTAGCTTATTATACACGTTTTTAATAGGTTTTTAAATGAAAACTATTTTATGAAAGACCATTTTAATATTTCACTTCTATTTTATTTATTCTTCTGAAGGATATTATTTTATTACAAAACCTATATTTCTGATGAATTGATGGCCATATATTATCTCTTATTAATTTTGTTATTGCCAACAACCTCTTGAAACATTAAGTTTCTTGTGATAAGTATACATTATATTTATATTAAATATAAATATTCTTTGTATCATGTATATTATTATTTTCTAAATCATATACCATTTTTATATACAATATATTATTATGGAAACTATTTGCTTGATGGGGGAAAATCTTGATAAATCCACATTATTTACTCAATACCGATATTTATTGATAAGTAATATTTTTTATGAATTAAATTGATCATTAAATAAATTAGTAATTCCTTGGGAATGAAGAAATGACTGGGGCCTGATTAGAGATATCCCATCAATTCATCAACAAGTCTCGTAAGAAAAATCAATTGACTAAATTAAATAGGTTTTTGGTGTATAACTACCCATTAATTAAACTATCTTAGAACGAGGTATTGATGGTATAAATATCATAGTGTATGAGATCACAATGACAAATATTAAGAATCTACTTCACTGAGAATTTAGTTATTATTATCCATGATATTATTGCATCGATATTATCCATGGATGCATTTCATTCTCAGGTTATTGATTAAATGACAGATTTTCTCAGTTATTTATCTTTCCATATTGATCATGAATTATTTACTCATGATATATTCCACTATACACAACCATTACTGAGCATTTTAGATCAATTTTTTTTATTTCCCCATGATATGAAGAAGAATTATCTGAATGAGTTCAAGGATGCCAAATGTTTTCCATTACTATAATTTATATTTTAATCCCAATGTAAAATGGGTATTATGTATATATATAGATCCCCAAGAATATTTAATTGATTGGAACTTTTAGATTAAATCCCTTGTATCTATTCTAATTTAATAAATTAACCATATATTTTTTAAAGTCAGGGTTATTAGAGTTTAAAGTTATAAATAATTCAAAAGAATTGAGAAAATGTATTAATTATGGGAAAAATGTATATGTAATAGTATATACTAAAATATAATATAAAAAATATCACACTAGAACACACACACATAAACTATAAATACATATTAAATTAATTAATTTCATCATAAATAACTAATAATATTCTTTATTATATAAATTTATATGGATTATATGTTTGTTACGTGATCGCTGTGAAGAGATCTTTGTGATTGGGTTAATGGGTATTATATTTAATAACCCTTATAAAGTGAATTAATAAAAGGTCATACATTGAGTTGATCTCAATTGATACACCTTAAATATAGTATTTATATTTACACCAAGAGTTGAATAACTCTCAAAATCATCATCTAATCATATAATATGGTGTTTCAATAACTTTTTTTTGGGATCATGCTATAAATTGTTTTTTGGGAAAATTACTTCATGAGTATTGAAGGTGTTTTAATGTTTTAATCATTGATAACATTCTCCATAAATGGAAGACAAAACATTTAAAGCTAATTTGGATGCAAAGGAGTAATGAAATTCCTAGGAAGCTAAGTTTATGTTGTGGCAACACCATTAACATATTGCGAATGTCATGTGAAGAAACCAAGAGAAAAAAAATCTTACCTTAGTTTTGGTCACTTGAATGCCTAGAAGTAGATTATGAGAAGGCCCAAAATGGGTATTGCAGTTCTATAATGGATCAAATTTTTTTGACCCATTACTTTGTGCCGTTTAGTTGTTTGGGGTGTTGAGAGGAATATTGAGGAAGGAGAAGTGGAGTTAAGCTAAAACTCATGTTATGGGTTGGTATTGTGGTGTTGTAGAATGTTTTGTGTCATTAGAGGATAGTTGGGATGGATGGATATGATGTGGTATTATTGGTTTCAGCATGGATCCCTAGGAGGCCAATACTAGTAGTTCTACCCTTTTAGGTGCAATTGTGATGTGTTATCTATGTTGTGTAGTGGTCTTGTCCTGGGTGAGAGTTTGTTTTATTTTCTATGGAGGGACTTTACGATATTAATATAGCTATCATGTATTGGAGTTTAATAGCTCAATATTGGGGGTTATACTATTTGTGATACCTTTTTGCGTGGTTCCTGATCTATACTATGGAGCCTAAGATAGCCGGTTTTGAGGCTCTACCATTTTAGGGATTATTGTGAGATGATGTCTTCACTATGAAGAAACTCTTACTTAGGTATATTTAATAGAGGGGTTAACTAAATTTAAAGGGGGGGGGGGGAGATATCAAAGACATGCAACATGGTTTTTAGATATTCACCCAAATTAAACCTATTGTACATTACCACCCATGTTATGCTGTAGTTTTTTGAAAATTACAACCATTGCGGCATAACCACCTACATTTAAACATGGTCTTATGTTTTCATTCCTTGGTATAAATTTAGAAGCTAATTTTAATCTCTATTATTTCCTTCATTTCCCTAAAACCCCAGAAGATCCATTGCACACCTTTGAAGACCATTGAGATCCCTTGAATTGTCCTTGACCCTCTTTTTCTAGAGATTGATCATTGGTGATCCAAAGTGATATTTGATTCCATTATTCATATTTTACCTCTTTTTTCTCCTTCATGGGATTTCATGGAAAGTATGGTGGTCTAGTTTTTGTAATGTTGGGTTATAGATTAAAGAGGATTATTGTGATTTATGTGGTTGAGGATTCCATTGTGTGCTCTTTTTCATGTAATCATTACTTTCTTAACATGTCTTTGAACAATGAATTGTGAAGCATTTATTAAGGTGGGGGAATTAGGAAATCTCTATCAAAGTTGGTTCCCTAGAGCCAACTACTTTTTACTCTATATTTCCTTTATATTAAACTATTTGAATATTAATACCTTATCACATATTGACTTTTCTTCTCCATAACATTAATGTGATAAAGTCTTAGAATATCTGTCACATTGAAAAGGTTATAGTAGTTCCCCACTATAATGAGAACCTTGAAGTGCCATGATGATATTACTAAATGTTGTTATATAGTCGATTAATATTCTATGATAAGACACAATGCACATTGATTGTTATGTGAAAGTACTTGTAATCATATGAGACTTTATCTTATAATGTTTGTTCTTGGTAATCTCCAATATGGGAGATTATGAGAATAGACCCACCTATAGGAATTATGTATGTTTATGTGACATCAGATATTATTATTTGAGACCACGTGTAATAGTCCTTATACTTTAATATTTTTATTAACTCATTTAATCACTTTAACCCTTTTATCTATTGAAAAAAACTACTATGATACATTTCATGGCGAAGCTGGGTATATTGGATGCATCACGAATTATGTGTTATTAATGAATAAGTCAAGTAAGGATTTTTACCTTCCATATTTATGAAAGTTGATATCTCCACCATTTCATTGTATTGTAATCATCACATTAAATTCCATCGACATGGTGTAATGATGAGTTTATTTCAAATATTCAAATAAAGATGTATCAAGAGTATAAGTCGATGACACATGTGTGTAACCAACTTGATGAGATATGATAAAAAAGGGATTATATTACACAATGTGTGTTTATATGTGGTTCTTGTCATTGCAATATATACTATTCTTCTATGGGTGCCTTTACCTATCTCTAGACAATAGTCTTGGACTTTATGAAAGCTCACTTAATGCCACTAAGGAAGAAGTCTAGAGGGTGACACATGAAGTGTTTCCTTTGAATATCAATTAAATATTATTTATACTTTAATATTTGGAGTAAATATTATTCTCCAGACCAGAAGAAAATTTTATTCAGGATGTATTAACTGATCTCAAATATTAAATAAATACTTATTTGTAAGGTAATTGTTTTATTATGAAAATATATATAATATGTATTTATCTCTTTCTATTTGAAAGTTGATAAATAATTATTTATTCATTAATAAATAATTTATTTTATTACATGAATATAAAAAATAAATATTTTATCTGCCAAAATATGAATATATTATTTTTTTTATTGAATGTATAATATTAAAATATATATTTTATTCACAGACTATGAATATAATATTTATTTTTGATATTTATTCAAAAATCAAATAAATTTCCTAGAATATGAGAAAACTGTTTTATTGGTTTAGTATTAAATATTTATTTATCATGTTGGAAATAATATTTATCATTGTGTGAGTTAGCGCACACCAAGAAATAATATAATAATAATAATATTATTTTACATTACATGGGGTTCCCTCTAGGTTTAATATATTATTAAGGGACTTGATAAAATTAATTAATATAAAAACTTAACTCTTGGTCTATAAATAGAAAATTAGGAAAATTGTGAGTTGTTGTTCATTGTGCACACCATTATACTCCCTAGAGAATTCTCTCTCAATGAAGAACATCTCTAGAGTTTTATCTCAAGCTTGAAAGATTCTCTTTTCATCCATTTGTCTTAATCTAGAGAGATCAAGAGATGATCCTTTATAGATTAAAGGGATTTTGATTGTGATCAAGGGAGTGACATAAGATGAGTGGTACTATCATTCTAGAAACTAGAGTACCATCCGTGACCTTCCAAGATCAAAGGAGGACGTGTGGATCACCACTAAAGGAGCTCTACCTTGGCCCCTCATTAACCCCATGAAAATAAAACCAAATGGAATTTAGATGAACAACACCTATATTAAATGAAGAACTCAATATTTAGATATTTATTCACGCTTTTATATTTATTATAAATTAATGTGAAAAGATCCTCTCTCTTGGTTCTGTAAAAATGTTTATCAATATTAATTGGAAACATTTTGGTTGTTCATGATGTTCATGTCATTTAAATTGTGGATGATTCCTTGAATTCAAAAAAAGATGAGTTAGTCATAGGACCAATAGGTTCTTCCATTGCATCTAGAACTATCAATTAGTATCAAAGGGGTTAACATTAAATTTATAATTATTTATTTATTTTTGTTCATTCACACTTTTAAAATTTAGTTTTCATTTCTATAAATATTTTATTTTAATATGATTGTCAATATATTTTCTTCTAATCTTAATTTATCATTTTTATAACCCAGATCTTTTTAAAAATAAATGAATAACATCTAAAGAACCATCCAGAGGTGGCATATGATTGTATGGTTACATGACATGTACCTAACCAACATGCCATGTAAACCCCACACGACAAGGTGGTAGTGTGGTCAATAAAAGTAGGGTAATTAATTAAATCCCACATAGTATAATTAAATCACGTGTAGGGTAATTAATACACATATAATGAAATTAATACACTCATGATGTAATTAATTTACACATTGTAAAAATAATTTCATGTCATGTAATTAATTCACATGCAGTGTAATTAATAAATACACTCTTTAATTAATTCACACATAGAAAAATTAATTCACATTCAAGGTAATTAATACACACTCGATGTGATTAATATATATTAAGTGTAATTAATTTACAAATGGTGTAATTAATTCACATTACACATAGTTAATTTACATGTGGTGTAATTAAATCCATGTGGTATAATTAATTCACACCAATTTATATGGAATACATGCCAAGCCTAGCTTCAAACTATATAAATTAATTTATTTGGAAAGGAAATTAATTAATTACCTTAATAAACCTCATCAATATGAGTTTTTGTGCCATTAATTTTATAGCACAATCCAATTGATAGGTTTTATATTATATTAAAATCTTAATTAATTCCATATAAAATAAATAACTACGAGTGTTTCATGGTCATTTCATACTATATAATGTACATGCATTAAATTAGTACACACATCAAAATTTTAATGTATTCCATGTTTCATTTATTTAACAATTCATGAAATGAAATTACTTCACATCCCACGTATGTAATATATCACGTGAGTTCACCATATACAACAAGGACCATTTTAGGTAATTTAAATGGGTACACATCGTGTTTCCTACATGTAAAAGTAGAGTACTTGATTAATTTTAAATAAAATTAAATAATTTATTTTATTTTAAATTGTAGTGGATAAGTGTCTCAAGGATTGATTGTATATAGATTAAGATAAAATGAATTAATTTATTAATCAAATAATTTATCTAATTAATTATTTCATGTTTTATCATAATAAAATAATGAATCCAAATGAATTCTATCAAGATATATTAAATATGTAACGAATTGTATTTTCATAAAGGTAAAATTAATTTTTTTTGTTTTAAATTCTTTTAAATTATGCTTTTGATGTTAACTAATGGATTCATTGTTGTCAAGAGGGTGTCCGAGTCTTGTTCATAGCCCTAAACCCCATGAATTTGGAAAATAAACCGGGCCACATAGTTAGTAGAAACTATGCTTCTCAACCCATACAGTCTCTACTAACCATACTGGGTGAGGAAAAGGAGACCTGGGAGCCACACATTTTGTATAAAACTATGGGAACCCTGGAGCATGCCCATGTGAGCCATATATAGTTTTTTATAGAGGATTTTTTGGATGGTTTTCACATGTTTAGGGAAACCATTCACCTTAACCGTGCACCATAATTGTGTGGGGTCTTTCCTTGGAAAGTAAGGGGAGGTTGGTTTTTGCACGGTTTGACCAAAATGTGTGGCCAAAACATGTGCCCCTATATTTAAGGGTGAAATTACCTTTTTCCATTAATGAAATTATAAACCCCTTTTCTTATATCCTCATCCCATTTTCAGTAGATGGCTTCCTCCTCCTCCAATGAGCTCCCATCTTCTTCGACATAGGTTCTTATATATCTCCCACATCCGAAGTCCGAATCTAGATCCGTCAAAGACATTGGTTAGATATAGGTATTTTATCGAATCCTATCCCTTACACTCTAAGTTTATCTTCAGATCTATTATGCTATTTAGGTGAAATCTATTTTCCCCAATTTTCCAGGCATTGGACTGTTTCTTTGATTTCTTCTAACCTACTTTGAATCTAAGGTCTCTATAAGAAAAGAATTCATCAAAGACACTAAGGTAGTTGGTATCATCATTTCCCCCAAAATTTATAGTATTTTCGTATCTTTTTTTTTGTTCTGCATGCCATCCCTTACCACATACAACCTAAAAATTTATTTCTTCATTTTAATTGATTTACGCACCTTGATATATTTCTGAGGATTATTCTTATGTAAATAGAGTATTCCAACCTCCAACATGAACAACAATTAAGTGTGCTGGTTTATAATTAATTGAGTAAATTCATGAAACACATTCTAAGCATCCAAATTAGATTATAAATTGAATTTAATTTGTTATATAATTGTTTATTGAACCCATGATGCGTCCTAAGTGATTTTCCTAGAATAGAAATGTAATTTCCCATGCAGGTAGTTTCTTAAATGATACTAGAACCTTCTAAGTGCCTCCTTGAGCCTTGTAAAATAAACTATCATATTTTGATAGATCAAATAGCATGTATTAAATTGATTTTCCTATTCATGATGGATTTCCTTACATAAATGAATTTCATGGTTTAAATGGAATGAATTATTAAAGGGTGGAAATGCCACTCTGATAGTTGTGTAATTTATTAAATTCTTTTTTCGAATTGTGATTCCCCAGTTGCATTGGGATTTTTGATTATAAAGCATCAGAGGAAATTATTCATGGATATTATTATAAATATGATTACGCCTTTGATATAGTCTATGGAACGATGGTAAGGGATCTATTGGGAAAGTAGATTCATACCCCCATACATCGGGTGTTTAGTAGGATGTATCACCACATTGAATCTACTTGGATGGTCGGTATGACACACCACATCCCTGGTTTTTGGGGCTTATCATAACAACACACCCACCATCTCAAGTGAAGATCATGATATCTTTAAATCATCTTGAGATTTAGAGAATGTACCTTTTTTCTTAACCTTATATGATCATTTAGACTAGTTATTGATGTCTGAGTTATGCCCCGATCCAACTAGAACCTTACATTCAAGGTATATGGCCACTTGCGTCCACACATACTTGGTCAATATAAGTGGATTCAATATATAAATATACTATATATAAATATATATAATATTACTATATATATAGTTACTGATCAGACACTGTTTCGGGCCATGAGTCGAAGTAGGTAAATCTATCAAGTGTCCTTTAAGAACCTGAACAAGATGTAACTTTTATTTAGAATTGTTGATTTTATATTTATACCTGCCTACTATTTAGCTATGAGAACTTCTTGGATTGAATTTGGACACCATTGGTGGTGGCCTATTGAGATTTTATTTAACACCCTACTCAATTTGACTTTGGTACCTGAGTAGATTACTTTCCTGTAGGTATGGATGAGGGAAAGAACCCTACTATGGATTCTTGATATGCTATACCTATAGTTGGAACATAGGAGTAGAGTACCAAGCATATGCTCGATATGCTAGTGGAGAAGACTTTTATTCTTTTTTAGTTTTTGTATAGTATGATTGTATATTATTACCCTTATTCCCCTTTTGTACATCATCATTCCATGGATCCATGTATATGACACTACCTAGTGTATTTTGATATTATTATTAATTTGTTCAGTTATTTACGCTTTCACACTTCTTTAATATATCTGTTATTCTACTTTTTTCTATGCCATGTTACTAGTCTAGTTATTTAGAGTCTATTTATATCATGTTTCCACTATTGTATGCTAAATGTTATATCCTTTGTGCCACTCTAATAAGAGGCTATAGTCTCCCCACCATACCACCTTTACACCCTCATTGCTATTTGGAAACCACTGGCATACGTGGAGGGGTTCTTGAGGCCATGTAACACACCAGCTCAGGGCACATGTAAAGTGGACTCTTGGTTGAGACGTTACAATGTGGTATCAGGGCCTTATTTTTGTGTGTTACTATTTGGGTATTTGACATGAGACTATGAGTTAAAGGAATTTGGAAATGACCCTGTGCTTGGATGTAGCAAACCCATGTACAGGAAACCCAAATTACCTGGGATGGGTAATTGTTATTATTGATTATGACTATTATGGTTGATACGAATTCAAAAATAGGTGAAACACAAGTATTATGATCTTATTGATATTGGTATTATTGAACTAATGATTTCTTTTATCTATGATTGATAACTTGGGGGCATTGCATTACATGCATCATTATTTGAACAATAAGACTAATATACCATGCATTTTCCATGTCACATCTATTTTAACATTCATCTACCTTTTTCATATTCATAGTTCCTTGATTACATATTGAAATGAGATGAAATTACTTGCTAGGATTGGAAAAATTAATTGACACTTCAAGTTCCTGCCTTAACCCAATAGTTTTTTCATGTATAGGTTAAAGAAAACACCTTAAGCAGTTAATTATGGAACATTGATCCATGGAACATTGGTCACATGGGTTGGAACGTGTTATGGTACGAGTTAAGTGGAAACCATATTCTGGTTCATAAGGAGTACGGGACCTTATGGATTGAAAATAGAAATGCATATAATTAAACCATTAAATATGTTTAAATATTTAAAAAAGAAAAAATATAAAATGACTATGAAATTTAAAGTGAGAATAGCCATATTATACATGTGAAATAGAGACTTATACCCTAAACCAACCCTAATGGTGGGTATTTTGTTCATCTCTTACATTATTATAGCATGTTATGGCCTTTCAATATTACCCAATATTGGATTTAAAAGCAGGAAGAGGGGTATAAACTGTCTATAAAAGGATGTGAACTTGTACTAGTTTTCTATATAAAATATTTTTGACTGTTAAGATCTATTCTGAGAGATGTGTAGGGACTTATAGTATCACGCTTCCATGACATCCTCTAATCATACACCCTGAAGGTGGTGATGACCATGCACTTGAGGTAGAGGGCCTTGAGCCGCCCACAATTCCTCATGTAGTTTCACCTTTAGAATATCTTTCTATTAATGATATGTAAATTGATGCTCAGTTCCATGAGGGATTTCTGTGTATGTTGTAGAATACACATGGTGTTTCCTTTTCAAGGGATGGAAGATCACATGCTGTTGAGTGTTTTCCCAAATATATGATTTATTCGATCATCTAGAGATGCCTCCAGAGCCGAGGGTCAAGTGTGTATATTATCTACTATGTGATTCTTCCAAGTGGTAGTGGTATGTTATTACCCAGGAAGATCAGTATTGAGATATAGTTTGAGTAGATTTATAGAGTATATTCTATGACTATTTATTTCCCTAGAATCCGTGGTTTAACAACACTATAGAATTCATGAACCTATAATAGAGAGGTATGTCTTATGGAATACTCTGCTCCTTTTACTGAGCTGTAGTGGTTCACTCCTACTTTAGAGGTTGATGGTTTTATAACTTCTAGAAGATTCAAGGATGGGATGGTATACAACATCTGGTCATAGGTCAATGTATTTTTATTGATAACCAAATCATAGATAGTCAACCAATCCCTTATTATAGAGATAAATTCGAGGGAAGATTATGGTGAGAGTTAGGGTGGTTCAACATTTAAATCTATTATGTTTTCTTCTTCTTAGTGGAAGAGATGTTTTAAGGCTAGTCAGAGAGGTAGTAGAAGTAACAATCCTCATGTAGAAAACTTCTTAATATGTCACAAGTGTAGTAAGTTATGACATACTAAACCTTAGAGTTTACAGGATCTAGTAAAATACAAAGGCTGCGGTGGGATAGATCATATCCAGTGCTTATGAAGAACTTTTCCATCAACACCTAGTAATTGGGGATCTACTATTTCCCCATGTTTTAGAGTAGGGAAAATAGGGTCTCACCTTATAGGAATCTGGAATACCAGTAGTCTCTCAGGATGAGGTGGCGGTCGAGGAAGAGGTAGTCAGACTCATAATTCTCAGCACCAGTAGAGCGGGCTTACTCAGGGTAGTCTGGTAGTGACTCAGGGCCATAATACAAGCCTTTTACATGTAGTCCCATATATACTAGAGGAGCATAGAATCATACCTCTTACATTTTGTGGTACTATTCTAGTAGTCTCCACTATAATGTCTTATTTATTTGACACATGCGTGTCTCACCTGGTTATATTTGAGTAAACCATGAAGAGTCTTGGCCACGAGATCAAACACTTCTATGGTGTTATGATGCCTGATACCCCATTAGGTATCCAATCATATGGAATTATTCATTGTAAGGATTTCCCATTGAGATAGGCATATACCTAACCATACAAAATATTTTCATTCTTGACATGACCAGCTTTGATGTAATCATCATGATAGACTAGTTAGTTCCCTATTATGGACATATTGACTGATATCATTGGAGGGAGATGTTTACATCACTAGAGAGTGGTAGGTATGTATATAAGGTAGAATCAGATCTTTTTTTTAACATGAAATGGACCCAAGCAATGAAGGCTGGGTAGTGTGACAACTCATGTCAACAGTCCTTTCTTTGATAATCTGGGGTTACGACCTCCTGTTTTCCCTTCAATAGTGAAGCATTTTAGGGAAATATTTCCTGATTACTTCTCTGGTCTACCTCTAGTGCGAGAGGTAAAGTTTATCATTTAGATTATTCTAGGAGAAGAACTAGTGACCATTACTCATTATAGGATTTCACCTATAGAGATTACAGAGATTAAGAAGTAGTTGGAGGATCTGGAGGATAAAGTATTTATATGCCCCAAAACTTCTCCTTGGTTTATGCATGCCCTTTTTTCTAAGAAGGTGTACAATACCCTCAGTCATTGCATGAATTACTGTCACTTGAACTAGCTCATGGTAAATAATTAGTATCCACTTCCTATTATAGATGGTCTCTTTGATTAGATCTGAGGATACTTTAAAATATATATTTGAGGTTAGGATATCATCAGCTATATATCAGGTCATCAGAAATACAACACATAGTTTTTAGGAGTAGGTATAGTTTATAGGAGTACATGGTCATGCTGTTTGGAATCACAAAGACACCTGCAGTTTTTATGGATCTAATTAATTGGGGGTTTCACCCATATCTAGATTCATTTGTTGTAGTCTTTGTTGATGATATATTAGTTTATTATTTCTCTAGACACTCCCATGATAACCATCATGATATTGTTCCGAATACACTAAGAGAGAATCAAATTTATGATAATCTTAGTAAATTCCATATTTGTATTGAAAAAGTACACTTCCTAGGTCACATTATCTTGGTGTTGGGAGTTTCAGTAGTACCAGAGAAAGTGAGAGCTATAGTTTCATGGGAATGAACCAAGAATGTATTTGACATATATAGTTTCTTGGGTATAGCCAGATATTATAGATGCTTCATCCATAATTGCACATGTCTTGCAGGGACACTTATGAGCATAACAAAGAAAGTTGTGAAATTATTATAGTTAGAAGCTTATAAAGAAGCCTTTCAGGAGTTGAAAGGAAGATTGAATTCAGTGCTGATACCGATTCTTCTAGAGTCAGGAAGATGTTATACAAATTATTATGACACCTTAGGTATCGAGATTGGATATTTTATGATGCAGTAAAAGTGATTCATTACGTATGAGTCTCATTAGTTGAGGCCTCAGAAGCATTATTACTCGACACATGACCTTGAGATAGCTTCTATAGTTTATGCTCTACGCTGTTGAAGACACTATCTACTTGGAAAGTATTTTTTTGTATTAAATGGTCAAAAAATCCTTGAGTACATCTTTATGAAATGTGATCAAAATATCATGCAGTTCAGGTGGGTTGAATACCTAAAATTGTTTGATTTTGAGCTTGCCTATCTTCCTAATAAAGGCAATGATGTAACCTATAATCTAAGCTGAAAGACTCAGACTCAGGCAGTTCAGGAGGCTAGTGGAGAATAGTAGCACATGGAATTATTCTCAGATATGAACATTCGGGTTTAAGAGGATCATGGTTAGAAAATCTCATATCTTTAACAGTGGCCTCTAATCTATTTGAATGGGTAATAATGAGGAATATATATGATTAAAAAGGCCTTTTACTAAGGGAAATCATCTCATATGATGATACATCTTTTGATTGGACCGTGGATGGGGATGATACTCTACAATTCCATGGGCGAGTATGGGTCCCAAAAAACATTAGAGAGTAGATGATACATGAATTTCATGCCTCAACTTGGGAAGTTCATCCCTACATCAATAAGATGTATCAGGATCTACAGTTCCAGTATTGGTGCCTCATAATGAAATGGAAGATTATTGGTTTTATCACTCGGTGTTCCACCTATCAGCAAGTGAAAACAAAACACCAATGACTAGTAGGTATTTTACAACCATTTTCCATTATTGAGTGGAAATGGGATGATGTTTTGATTGATTTTATGTCTGGTCTACCTAGATAACCTCATAGAAATAATACAGTGTGGGTTTTCATTGAACACTTGAAGAAGGTCACACATTTATTACCTATGTGAGAGACCTTATTGGTAAACGAGCTGTGGAGGATATATATTAGGGAGGTTATACATCTTCATGGAGCTCCTCATTCTATCATTTATGATAGATATGATTCCTTTACGCCATTATTTTGGAAGGGGTTGCAGTACACAGGTGCTTCTAAGCATATCATATCACCCCCAGGCTGATGGACTAACAGAGAATACGATTCAGGTTTTAGAGGACATGCTCCATGCATGTTTCCTTGACTTCAGGGGTTCTTGGGAGAAGCACATGCCTATTTTATAGTTTTCTTATAATAATAGATTTCAGGATACCATTGAGATGGATCCTTATGAGGCCTCATATGGTAGGACTTTTAATTCACCCAAGTACAAGCTAGAGGCAGGGGAGCCAACTATGCATGGACCATGTATCATTCAGGAGACTATAGAGCAAGTCCAATTAATCAAAAAGTGCTTGATAACATCTTAGTCTATATAGAAGTCATATGAAAATAGATGCCGATGACCTATCGAGTTTGAGGTCAGAGATTGGGTTTTCTTATGAGTCTTACCTAGGTTGGGTCATAAATGTATTCAGAGGTAGGTTAGGCTCTCAACTAGGTCTGTTAGACCCTTGGAGGTTGTGAAATAGATCAGACCATGGGATTACAATATAACACTTCCTCAAAGATACTAACCTATGCATGATGAATTTCATGTATCTTAACTTCGGCGGTATTATCTAGAACCATCACATGTCTTTCATCCTGATGAGGTTGAGTTAGATGTGGATACTTCCTTTAAGGAGTATCTGTTTTGTATTTTGGATGGGATCATAAAGATACTCTTAGGTACGTTAGTTCTTTTGGTATGGGTTCTATGGTAGCATATCTGAGTACAAGATGAGACATGGGAGTGGGAAGTTGATATACGAGCTCAGTGTCCATAACTCCTTGATAAGGATACATATTTACCCTTAGAAGGCTAACTCAAGAATGTGTTTATTTGGGGGGGGGGGGTTTGTAATGACCCATCTTTTCATAAAGGTACGAATCATTTTTTTGGGTTTAAATTCCTTACAAAGACACTTATGATATTACCCAATAGAGTCATGAAGATCATGAGGCTGTCCATGGCTTGTTTGGATCCTAGAACCCCAGGATTTTGGAAAATAAACTAGGCTTCACAGTAAGTAGAAACTATGCCTCCCAACATGCATGATCTAAACTAACCATAAGGGGTGAGGTGGAGGAGAACTAGGGGCCGTACGATTTGTCTGCAACCCTGATACCCAAGGCACACACCCATGTAAACCTTATCAAGTTTTTAATAAAGACTTTTTGCATAGTTTGCGCATGTTTAGGGAAAACATGTGCCTTAACCATGTGGGGTCTTCCCTTGGATAGTAATGGGAGCGTGTTTTGCACATGGTTTGGCCAAACCATGTATCCAAACCATACACCCCTATATTTGAGTGTGAAATTTATTTTTTCCCTTAATGAAATTATAGATACCTTTTCTTCTTTCTTCCTCCCATTTCTAGTAGATGTATTATTCCTCCTCCTCCCATGATCTCCCATACCCTTCAACCTAGGTTTTTATATATCTCTCACATCTAAAGTCTGAATCGAGATCTGTAAAAGGAGTTTCTTAGTTAGAGGTATGATCTAGAGTCCTCTCCCTTCTGTTCTAAGATTATCTTTGGATATGTTATTCTATTTAGGTGAAATATAATTTCCCATATTTTTGTGGAGTTAGAGAATTTCTTTTATTTGTTCCAACCTACTTCAAATCTAAGGCCTCCATCAGATGAGGATTCATCAACAACATTAAGGTAGGTGGTATCATCATTTTCTCCAAAAGTTATAGTGTTTCTGTAGATTATCCATTGTGCCCCATGCTGACCCTTGCCACACATTGCCTAAAATTTATTTCTTCATTATAAATTGATTTAATCACCTTGATATACTACCAAAAATTGTTGTTATGTAAATAGATGATGACAACCCTGAACAAGGACATCCATTGGGTGTGCAATATTGAGTTTACCCTTTATAATTAATTGATTAAATGGATGGAATTCCTTCTAAGCATTCAGTATGAATTATTAATGGATTTGAATTTGTTATATAATTTTTTATTGAACCCAAGGTACCTCATAAGTGCTTGGTCTAACTTATAAATGGAATTTCCCATGTAGGTAGTTTTCTAAATGACACTGTGACCTTATAAGTGCCTCCTTGAGCCATGTAAAATGACCTATAATGTTTTGATAGATCAAATGGAATGTATTAAATTGAATGTATTGTTCATGGAAGATTTTCTTCCATAAATTAATTGAATGATTTAAATTTAATGAATTATTAAATGGTGGAAAGGCCACACTAACCGCTTCTTACTTTGTTAAATGATTTTATTGAATTATGATGCCTAGGTTACTTTGGGATTTGGGATTATAAAGCATTAGAGGTAATTACCCATAGAATATGATTATGCCTTTGATATAAGATATGGAATTATGGTAATGGATCTATTGGGTATGATTATTAATTTTCCCTTACATAAGCTGTTGATAAGGACTTCTCACACCATTGAATCTATTTGGATGGTGGTCATGATGTACCATGTCCCCTATTTCCAGGTGTTGGCATGACAACACACCCAACATCTTGAGTGATGAGAATGATGACTCTCACTCATATTGAGATGTAGGAAATATACCATTTTTCTTGATCTTATAGGCTCATTTAGACTAGTTATGGATGTATAAGTTATGCCTCGGTCCAACCAACACCTAGTATTCCAGGTATAAGTGTACTTACGTCTACACGTACTTAATCCATTTAGGTGGATGTAATATATTACTATAATATATATATATATATATATATATTACTGTATATATAATTAATGATCAAGAACTCTTTCCATCTATGATCCAAAGCAGGTAGAGCCACCAGGTGTCCTTTAGGAACCCGAGTAGGCTGGTAATTTTAATTAGCATTATTGATTGTCTATTTATAACTATACATTGTTTACCTATGAGCACTGTTGGGATAAATTCTAGAAACCATTGGTGGTGGTATAATGGGATTTTATCTCACACCCAACTCAGGCCACCATTGGTACCCGAGTAGATTACTTATTTGTAGGTATGAATATGGGCATGCGCCCTGCTACGAATTCTTTACATACTTTAACTATAGTTGGATAATATGAGTAGAGAACCAAGTATATACTTGAGTTGCTAGTGGAGTAGCCTTTTTTATTTCTATAGTTTTTATATAGCATGATTGTATATGCTTGTCCCGTGTTCCCCTTTTATACATCATCATTTCAGGCATCCATGTATATGAAACTACCTAGTAGTTTTTGATATTAATATTTAGTTGTTAGTTATTTAAGATTCTACACTTTTTTATTATAACAATTATTTTTTTCTGCTATAGTGCTTTACTGGTCCAGTAATTTGTGTCTGTTTATATAATTATTTCTTTATTGTATGATTAATGTTATATCTATTGTACCAATATGATAATAGGGAATAGTTTCCCCACCATAACACATTTATAACCTCATTTCTAGTCGGTAGCCTTTGGAATACTAAGAGGCACACTTGAGGCCATGTGACCCACTAGATCGGGACATAGGTAAAGTGGATACTAGGTTTGGATGTTACAAAACATGTATTCATTACACAAGTAGATGATCATGATATTAGGATGAACTATGTATGTGTATTATTTTTTAATTTAATTATTTAATGGGGTTTTTGAAATTATTTTATTAAATTAATTGACGGTCTATGAGTCATCCCTCCCTCCTTATTATTTACGGCTTCATGTGCTCACAATTGTTTTATATAAACCCCATTTCTGGTTCCCTTAACCTATGAGAGAAGTATAACCATTATAAGGATGGATCTTCCTAGAACGTGGAGTTGGTTTTTGATAGATCTGAGTTGAAACCAAACCATGAATATACACATAACAATGGTGGAATACTGCAAACTCAAGCCTAGACCATCTCAGAAGTTGTTTTTTCATGGGTTTATTAGTTTGTTTATTATATAATCAATAAATAAACTTCTAGATAATACTCATGATCATGAATTTTTTTATTTATTTTATTTATGCCCATTTAATGATTTATCTTTTGGATGAAAGACTGTGATCACATAAATAAATATATTAATATGCGAAGAAGGAAATAAAATAAAATGATTATGAAAAAATATTTTAACAATTCATCATTAGTCACATAAGTAAAATCCAATTTATATTATCACATCATGTAAAATATAAAATAAGAAATTTTATACATAATAAAAAACCACTCAATTTAATATTAAGTCATTATATATTCCATTATTTGAATTTAAACAAACCATAGTTAAAGTGTCGGTTCAGGATATACTCAGAGGCATTTTTAATTATCAGAGAGTCTTAAATAATATGGTGGGTTGAATTAACTAAAATTTTATAGAATTTTATGATGATAGTTTGTTTAATACAAATTTGGAGGCAAGTTCTGAGGAAATCCAAGTCCGAATTTCAGGATTGGGGAGTTTGCTCAATGGAATTGGGATCTGTAAGCCTAAAGTTGGATAGTCCACCTACCTAAAAACGTTCTTTGGTTTTCATGTATATAGTTTGGAACATAAGGAGAGAAATATGGATCTATTCCACCAAAATTTCCTTTCTATAGGATATTTTGTGTGCAATGGTGAGTGATTTTGAGATTTGATAAAATAGTGAGAGACTTGATAAAATTATTTAAATTATTTCATATCACACATTTTTTAATCAAGTAGAGAAATAATAATCTATTTAAATTATTATTGAAAAATGGAATGAAAAATCATGTAAAACACTATGATCATTCCTTAACATAGGGAATGTACTAATAGGTAAAAAATTTATTGATATGCCATAAATAATTTATACTACATTACTATGAAATATTTTGTACTATGTGTGGTAATTATCTAAACCTAGTCAACTTCTCCCAGCATAGGTGGGAAAGGATTCTTGTAGAAGACATATGGAGGGTTATTCCTCCATTATATCTTATCTTCTATATCTTAAGAAGAAAAAATAGAGTCTTAAAGGTAAATGATATTATCTCAAAATTATTTTATTATAAACTAGAAAGGGAGTTTTTATCTTTTAATCATGTCTTAAAGTTTTTATGTACATTGTTTAAAGTTTTGGTTCTACTTGAAAAAGATATTATCCATGAACCTCATACTATCATCCTTACTACCAAGGTTATCCTTATTCATCCACGTCTGGATTAACAATATAGATAAACTTCTCATAAATCCTTTTGTCTATACTTTACTAAAAAAATAAGGTTTAGTGGAAACTTATTTCCTCACTCCTTTTGGTGAAAATAATGAAAGGAAAGTTTGATAGGCCCATGGAATTTTAAATCTAATGATATCCTTACAATTTTTTTAAAGAGATAAAGGATTCAGAGGTAGGTAGATGTGCATGATTCTATTTACTTCTCATGAGTAAATAAAAGGTTATTGGAAGAACTATAATAAACAAATATAGAAGTAAATTTACAAACATCTAAAATATTCATCATTTAATATAATATTTCCATAAATCTAATTAGGTATTTAATAAAATATCCATTACATATATTTTCTTTTGATAATTATTAATGTTTATAAATATTATACTAAGTAGGGTGAATTCTCCCAGATGCTAAGAAATGGCGATTCCTATGTCAATAGTGAGAAGACACAACTTCTAAAATACTAGAATGTATTGATTTGAGTTTATAACAAGTGTTACCAAAAAACTTAGCATAGTGTATAAAAAGAAACAATGATACATTATTTAATATTTAGAATAAATATTGTTATGGTAATTCATACTAAACAGTTGGTTTAGTAACTGTTTAATCACAGATATCCATTATAATGAATGATGAATATAAAATATAATAATATTACCTATCAGGATAAGATAATTTTTTATCATATAAAACTAAAAGTAGATGACTTATTTATATCAATAAAAGAATTTTATTCTCTATTTTTCTAAGATACTAGGTATACTAACAAACTACTTATCATGTTTTAGATAAATAATCCTTTTGAAATAAAGGTACACCAAAAAGATTTTAGAGTTAGTTCAACAACTACACATGAACTATTCTAAATCTTGAGGTAAATTTATATACATTATTAGATTCCTTTAATTTATTTTTAAATGATCAGTGAAGTAAATGAGTTCACTTGGTAAAGATAGAGGAAACTTTGATCTAGTTTGTTGGAGAAGTTATCATCCAAGTAATCATTGATCATACATGTAGAGTAAATGTAACGAACTTAAATTTTGAATAAATTTTGTTTCCTAACATTGTGTGTTATTTTATTTTATACTCAACAAAACTATTTCATTTTATAAAATGTGTATAATTAAAATAAGACCATTGGGTTTTGACTGTTATATGACCGTTGATCAATATGACCGTTGGAAACTAAATATTGCAATTATTGTCTATAAATACAAGTGATCTTGATTAATTAATATAGAAAGAAGATTTTATGTCCCCATATAGTAGTCTCGAGCTAATCGAAGCCCATTTGACGGAACTCGGGAAGGAGGTAGCACCTTTGGGATTTACTCTGGACCAAACCCAAGACGAACTTCATCATGTGAAGCTGGAATGGAATCACCTTCATGAGAAGTTCAAGCTGATAGAAATCACTACTCAGGCAATGTTGGCCGAGCCGCCCCAAGATTCTATCACCCTAGCACACCTTACTCATAGGTCCTATGCTGGTTTTATAAGGGGTTATGTAACGAGACCGTAACTGCCTTGTGTAATCCATTGATTTAAATAAAAATTGTGATGTCTTCTTATGGTGAAGTTTGTGAATTTTCAAATGTCCAGATAAATGTATTATGCATATTATTGATGAATTTTAGAAAAAAGATATTTTAAAAATATTTATGTAAACCTTAAATAATTAATAATGTGTAATGATTTTCATAAAATGGTCTTCTACAGTTATGATCAATAAGAAATTTAGAGTCTAATAATATCAACTTAATTTTTGATGAATAATAAATTTTGAATAGTGATTTTACGCTTAGGATTAGTAATGTGACCAAATGGTTTACTAATCTCACTTAAATAAAGTATTTATATAATTTAGGTACATTGATTAAGTAATGTGATTCAATAAAATATGTAAATAACTGTTTTAGAAATTATTAGTCAAGTATTAGTTATTTTTGGGTGAATAATTTTTTAATTAAAAATTAAATTAAAAATATTTAGAAAATTATTTTTATAAAATGGAGTTCATTTTTGAATTCAAAGCATCAATATTAGGTTAAGGTGAATTTTTGGGATTTTTCTGAAATAGTTTAATTTTTAGTGAATAGTATTTTTATTTAAAAATTAAATTAAAAATATTTAGAAAATTGTTTTCATAAAATGGAGTTTATTTTTGAAATCAGAGCATTGATATTTGGTTAAGGTGAATTTTTGGGTTTTTTTCTGAGAAAGTTGAATTTTTGGTGAATAGTGAAAATACAGTTTTTGGGTTTCAGGTGTTTAATGAAATCATTAAGGATGTAATAATTATGCAATAATTATGGTCGACATATGAATAGTTAGATAAGGTATGAGGTGTCCCTTGGCCATTAATGCCTTTTCCCCTCACTTCCCCTATAAATACCAAGCCATTCTCTCATCCTTTCCATTCCAAAATAATCCTCAACGAAGTTCTGGTCTCCTTACCACCCAAGGAGTACTCTTAAGGTTCCCTCAAGCCTCCCAAGGTCCCAAACTTCAATATTTATAAGTTACTCTTCAAGCTAAGGGATCCTACCTCTCTCTTTCTTTCCAAGTACTCTTTTTTATGTCATTTCATTTAAGCCCCATGTTCTTATGTTCAGGGATGTTCTTTTATATTTCTATTCCTCCCCTTTTCATGATAATATGATGAGAGAACCCCTCTTACTCTCATCATTTCGTTTTATGAATGTTTAAGTGGTTCCATTAGGCTGCCTATTTTTTGTAAGGGATCCTACCTCTCTCTTTCTTTTCTAGTACTCTTTTGTATGTCATTTCATTTAAGCCCCATGTTCTTATGTTGGGGGATGTTATTTTATATTCCTATTATTTCCCTTTTCATGATCATATTATGAGAGATCCACTCTTACTCTCATCATTTCATTTTATGAATGTTTAAGTGGCGCTGTTAGGCTGTAAAATTTTTGTAAGGGATTCTACCTCTCTCTTTCTTTTCAAGTACTCTTTTGTATGTCATTTCATTTAAGCCCCATGTTATTATGTTGGGGGATGTTATTTTATATTTATATTACTTCCCTTTTCATGATCATATGATGAGAGATCCCCTATTACACTCATCATTTCGTTTTATGAATGTTTAAGTGGCGCCGTTAGGCTGCCGAATGTTTGTAAGGGATCCTACCTCTCTCTTTCTTTTCAAGTACTCTTTTATATGTCATTTCATTTAAGATCCATGTTCTTATATTGGGGGATGTTATTTTATATTCCTATTACTTCCCTTTTCATGATCATATGACGAGAGATCCCATCTTACTCTCATCATTTCGTTTTATGAATGTTTAAGTGGCGCCGTTAGGCTGCCGAATTTTTGTAAGGGATTCTTCCACCCTTCTCATTTTTCAAGTTCTATTTTCATGTCATTTATTTCAAGTTCATTTTGTTATGTTGGAGTATGATCTTTTATATCTATCATACTATACTTTTTATGTTCATATGATGATAGAACCTATTTGATCTCATCAATTCTTTTTTTGAAGTTTTAAGTAACGCCGTTAGGCTGCCGAATTTTCATAAGAGAAATCTTATTTTTGTCTTCCTTTCAAGTTCTTCATTTCATATGGTATTTATTTAACATTTCATTACCATGTTCTTATATCCTTTATATTCTTTTACTATACTATTTTATGGATCATTTATGAGTGTTTAACCCATGTCCCCTCTCTTTTGAATATTTTCTAAAACCCTATAACATAACTGTTATGCTGCAGAACTTTCATCTCAAAATGTCTGTCTCTTTTTCTCATGTTATTTTATTTTATTAAGTTAATTCTAAAAGAACTTTATTCTATAGGGGTATTCAAATATATATCAAAATGTTATATTTTTGAGGATTTACATACATGAAACCCGTTTTCCTTTTTTGTGGGTTTAAAATGACATAAAGATCATGTCTTAAAAGCAGTTTTTAAAATGTTATGATTATGAAATGAAACCCATTTCTTTTATGATATATGGGTTAATTATGAAATGTTTGATGATGATATATGTGGCTCACATGATAATAAAGAAAAATTAAGGGTGTTCCCTGATAGCGCTCCAATGCATTGGGTAATGATGTGATCTCTAGGGATTACAATTTTAACGATACCTTGGTGAATAACCTTGGTAATTTTTTTTAAATGACACCTTGGGGATGGACCTTGGTGATACGGAAATAATAGTCTATGTTAAATTTTATAGCCACATATTCAAGTTATGAAACACGTTATTTTTATTATGATATGCCTCATGATCTCTTTCTCATGCCTTAAATTTATTTATCATGACTTTATTCATATATCTCAAGTTCACATGTAAAATGTTTCTCTTGTTTCCCTTACTGGGACTTCTACTCACCCTTTCTTTTGATGTATACTCCCAGGTTATGAGATGCTATAATGAACTTAGGATGAAAATTAATAATCCTTTCAAGTGTTTAAGAAGAATTTTGTGTCATCATGTATTAAGTTCCTGGTTTCCAATACACTAATCCTTAAAGATCCTCAGTTTTGTAAAATATAACAAAAAGTTATGTTATAAAAATTCGGGATGATATAGTTGGTATCAAAGGATGGTTTAGTTATTTATGGAAATTAGGATATGAAAACTTTATGAAGAACCATATAGAAAAGTTTAAATATAGTAAATCTTCTTGGTATTTTGGTGAGTATTGAGTAAGTGGTTTATCAAGAAAATACATCCCTGTCTGGATACGAGCAGGTAGAGGTGGCTCTGGCACAGATGTACATAGGTGTAAAACTTGAAAACACCGATTTGAGCTAGACTGGAACGGAAACTGGTACATGACAACGGGCCTTACTTCACTCTTAGTTATGACACTCTTGGGGTATATGTTTGGTTAATTGCAAGCTTTTCATGAATCATTATGAAGGAATTATAGAAAAATGTAATTGTCTAAGCATGAAGTTTTAAGACATAAAATCCTTTTTAGTTAAAATATTCATAAATGAAATAAGTTTCTCCAGAAGGATTTATTCTTTTAGAAAATGTCCCCATCGTCTAGAAACACGTTGACGTATTTCCTGAGGAGTTACCCAGACCTCCCCAGAGAGAGAGGTAGAGTTCTCCATTGAACTCGTACCTGGATCTCATCTGATGTCAAAGACCCCCTATAGGATGGAAAATATGGAGCTATAGGAATTAAAGAAACAACTCCAAGATATTTTGGAGAATGCGTTTATCCGACCAAGTGTGTCTCCTAGGGGAGCATCCGTTCTCTTTGTGAAGAAGAAGGATGGATCGATGAAAATATGCATTGATTATAGAGAACTGAATGGGATCATAGTGAAGAACACATACTATCTTCAAGAATTGATGACTTATTTGACCAACTTTGTGGGACTAAATTCTTCTCTAAGATTGATCTTCGTTCTGGTTATCATCAATTGAGGGTAAAGAATAATGATATTCTAAAAACTGTCTTCCAATCAAGATATGGGCATTATGAGTTTGTTGTTATGCCCTTCAGACTGAATATTTCACCTACTATTTTTATGGATCAAGAATAAGTTGATTTTGGAAACTTATGTTTTATCAAATGGATATCCTTTGTATAGGAAAATGATTTGGTGATTAAATGGTAAAGGTTATTTTGTACGATGTTTTCTCTTTTGGAGTAATATTTTCCTAAGGTAAATAAAATACTACAGGATTTAAATTGAGGAGGAATGGTTGATTTTATTTATTTATTGTGGACATATGGTGATTTGGGTTATTTCTGGAAAATGATGAACCTAGCATAGAGAATATGTGAATAGGTTAATTACACTTTAGTATGAGACTTTAATAGTAGTCGATGTTATTTGGAGATAAATGTTAAGATTTATTAGGGAAGACTATGTGATTAAAACCTTCTGAGTTTTGGGTTCCAATCTTAGTTTGGATTATTCTGAAGAATTTTAAGGATAATTGTGTATTGAATGGTATTTATGAAACTTTGGGTACTTTTGTTGAATTCTGGAGGTTAATAGTCATATTTCTTTTTATAAAGGGTTATCCTTTTTGGGGATTATATGATCTCGTACTAACCTTTTTAGTTTTAGTTTATGACTAAAGACAAGGGAAAAATATAATTATTATTTTGTGGATTATGTGATTCTCTAGAAGATGATTCTTGTTCTATTGATGTGACCAAGTCTTTTTGAATGCTCGTCGTTTAGAGAAAAGATTAGTTTTTTTAGAAACTTATTAAAGGATGAAACTCTACTTGAAGGTAAGTATATTTCCTTATTTTTTTATTCTATGTAGTAAATGAATTCCTCAAAATTATGAAAAGGAACTTAAAAAAAATGTTGTTGGTTTACGTTTCTTACTGGGTAATCAAATACCATTTACACACATCATAAGTTTGTGATTTTCTTGTGGTTATTTTTCTCCTAATCATGTTTTCTATCACTCTCCATCAGAACAAGACCCTTTGTTTTTTCTTCCATATCCATGTTTCCCTACATGGAATCCTATTATTGGTTAACTCAGGTGACCTTTGTACTTCCCTTTATTTTTTTAAAGTAATAGTTTTACTGACTTTTTTTCCGATGTGGGACTTTCAAAAAAATTTCCAAGCCCAATTTTAAAATTGTGAGGACGCAATTTCTTAAGGGGTGGGGGAGATTGTAACGACTTGGAATTTTGATTAAATTTTGTTTCCTAACTTTGTGTGTTATTTTATTTTATACTCAACAAAAATATTTCATTTAATAAAATGTGTATAATTAAAATAATACCGTTGGGTTTTGACTATTATATGACCATTAGTCAATATGACCATTGAAAACTAAATGTTGTGATTATTTTCTATTAATACAAGTGATCTTGATTAATTAATATAGATAGAAGATTCGATGGCCCCATCTAGTAGTTCTGGGTCGATCGAAGCCCATCTGATGGAACTCAGGAAGGAGGTAGCACCTTTGGGCTTTGCTCTGGACCAAACCCAAGCCGAACTTCATCATGTAAAGATGGAACAGAATGTCATTCGCGAGAAGTTCAAGCTGATAGAAATCACTACTCGGGCAATGTTGGCCAAGCCGCCCCAAGATTCTATCACCCTAGAACACCTTACTCTTAGGTCCTATGATGGTGTTATAAGGGGTATGTAACGAGACTGTAACTGCCTTGTGTAATCCATTAATTTCAATAAAATTTGTGATGTCTTCTTATAGTGATGTTTGTGAATTTTCAAATGTCCAGATAAATGTATTATGCATATTATTGATGAATTTTAGAAAAAGGATATTTTAAAAATATTTATGTAAACCTTAAATAATTAATAATGTGTAATGATTTTCATAAAATGGTCTTCTACATTTATGCTTTGTAAGAAATTTTGAGTCTAATAAGATCAACTTAATTTTTGATGAATAGTAAATTATGAATAGTGATTTTATGCTTAGGATTAGTAATGTGACAAAATGGTTTAATAATATCACTTAAAGAAAGTATTAATATAATTTAAGCACCTTGATTATGTAATGTGATTCAATAAAATAGGTAAATAACTGTTTCAGAAATTATTAGTTTTTTCAGGTGAATAGTGTTTTTTAATTAAAAATTAAATTAAAAATATTTATAAAAATATTTTTATTAAATGGAGTTCATTTTTGAATTCAAAGCATCGATATTCAATTAAGGTGATTTTTTTTGGGATTTTTCTGAAACAGTTGAATTTTTAGTGAATAGTGTTTTTATTTAAAAATTAAATTAAAAATATTAAGAAAATTATTTTCATAAAATGGAGTTTATTTTTGAATTCAGAGCATTGATATTTGGTTAAGGTGAATTTTTGGGTTTTTTATGAGAAAGTTGAATTTTCGGTGAATAATGAAAATACAGTTTTTGGGTTTCGGGTGTTTAATGACATCATTAAAGATGTAATAATTATGCAATAATTCTGGTCAACTTATGAATAGTATTATAAGGTATGAGGTGTCCCTTGTCCATTAATGCCTTGTCCCCTCACTTCTCTTATAAATACCAAGCCATTCTCTCATCCTTTCCATTCCAAAATCCTCCTTAATGAAGTTCTAGTCTCCTTACCTCCCAATGAGTCCTCCCAAGGTTCCCTCAAGCCTCCCAGGGTCCCAAACTTCAATATTTCAAAGTTACTCTTCAAGGTAAGGGATCCTACCTCTCTCTTTCTTTTCAAGTACTCTTTTGTATGTCATTTCATTTAAGCCCCATGTTCTTATGTTGGGGGATATTCTTTTATATTCCTATTAGTGCCATTTTCATGAACATATGATGAGAGATTCCCTCTTACTCTCATCATTTCATTTTATGAATGTTTAAGTGGCACCGTTAGGCTACCGAATTTTTGTAAAGAATCCAACCTCTCTTTTTTTTTCAAGTACTCTTTTGTATGTCATTTCATTTAAGCCCCATGTTCTTATGTTGGGGGATGTTCTTTTATATTCCTATTGCTGCCCTTTTTATGATCATATGATGAGAGATCCCATCTTACTCCCATCATTTCATTTTATGAATGTTTAAGTGGCGCCGTTAGGCTAACAAATTTTTTTAAGGGATTCTTCCACCCTTCTCATTTTTCAAGTTCTATTTTGATGTCATTTATTTCAAGTTCCTTTTCTTATGTTGGGTTATGATCTTCTATATCTTTCATACTGTCTTTTTTATGTTCATATGATGAGAGACCCTATTTTATCTCATCAATTCATTTTTTTAAATTTTAAGTAACGCCGTTAGGATGCCGAATTTTCATAAGAGAAATCTTATTTTTTCTTCCTTTCAAGTTATTCATTTCATATGGCATATCTTTAAACTTTAATTACCATGTTCTTATATCATTTATATTCTGTCCCTATACTGTTTTATGGATCATTTATGGGTGGGTGAACCATGTCCCCTCTGTTTTCAATATTTTCTAAAACCCTGTAACTTAGCTATTATGCTGCAGAATTTTCATCTCAAAATGTCTCTCTCTTTTTCTCATGTTCTTTTATTTTATTAAGTAAATACTCAAAGCACTTTATTCTATAGGGGTATTCACATATATATCAAAATGTTCTATTTTATGGGAATTACATACATGGAACCCTCTTTCCTTTTTCGTGGGTTTAAAATGACATAAAGATAATGTCTTAAAAGCAGTTTTTAAAATGTTATGATTATGAAATGAAACCCATTTCTTTTATCCTATATGGGGTATTTATGAAATGTTTGATGATGATATATGTGTCTCAGATGATAATAAAGACAAATTAAGGGTGCACCTTAATAGCACTCCAATGCATTGGGTAATGATGTGATCTCTAGGGATTAAAATTTTAACGATACCTTGGTGAATAACCTTGGTAATGTATTTTTAAATGACACCTTGGGGATGAAACTTGGTGATACGGAAATTATTGTCTATGTTAAATGTTATAGCCACATCTTCAAGTTATGAAACAAGTTATTTTTATTATGATATTCCTCATGATCTCTTTCTCATGCCTTAAAGTTATTTATCATGACTTTATTGATGTATCTCAAGTTCACATGTAAAATGTTTCTGTTGTTTCCCTTATTGGGCCTTCTACTCACCCTTTCCTTTGATGTATGCTCCCAAGTTATTAGATGCTATAATTAACTTAGGATAAACAAAGAATAATCCTTTAAAGTGTTTAAGAAGAATTGTTTTTGTCACCATGTATTAAGTTCCTGGTTTCCAAGACACTAAACCTTAAAGATCCTCAGTTTTGTAAAATGTAACGAAATGTTTTGTTATAAAAAGGTAGGATGCTATAGTAAAGTTATTCCTAAAATCAAATTTCCTTATATTCATTAATATAGTGATGGTATTAAACCGAAGATTAATGATGAGTCTCATATATATTTCAAATCTTTCATAATTTCTTCTAATATTTTTTTCTGAAAATATTAGTGGAACAACTAACTTTATAAAAAATGTATAAAATAATGGATATCATAAAAATTTGGATATGATCAGAATATATTTGGAAACAACCACAAGTGATTTTTGAAAACTGTTTGTTAAAATTTATGTTTAGCCATAATAGAACACATAACAGTAGGTGTATCTCAGTTAATAATCCAATAGATAATAAGGATATTAATATTTAGTCAAGACCAGATATATTTCCATAAAGGAAACCTATAACTTTAAGTATAATTAGAGTTGAATTAACCTTTAGGGGTTAAATATTGGGATACACATTGGTTGGCATAAGAATGCTGTATGCCACTGAGCTCAATAGGAGGACTAATTCTAGAGTCACATACTTTGTAGGAATTCATAGTCAAAGTGGTGGTTTATATTCACTATAGTGGGTGATATATATACTATTATTTAATAATAAATATTAATACAAATAATTATCAAATAAAAACATGATAAAGTTTAAAAGTATGTATAACTTCAAGTAATTAACTCCATGCCTCAATATTTTAGTTTTTTGTATTTTGAATGTTTCTAGGACTTGATACTAATGGTGAGTAGTCAATAGAAACTATAAATGAATGGTACAAGATGGCACCAATTAAGCATGATTTATTTTGGAAAGGTTTAGTATATGAAAAAACATATTCACTAGTCATCATGAGTAAAATACTTTTTAATTTAACTTGTCAAAGCATACTTCTATGGTCATCATATTGGGCTATTGATTTTAAAGAACACCTAATTTGGAGGTAACCTTATGGAATATGTTTATATGGAGTTTCCAAAAGAAGACCCTATGGTATATGAATATAAGACATAACTATTAATTACTGGTGACATCAATAAATTACAATAAGATATAAATATATATATCAAATAAATTTATTTATGTATAAATCATGCATGTAATTGGAGGATTACCAGAGTGGTAAAGGATCCCCATAATCCTGCACCAGACCTACGTTTAGATATGGGTGGGAGCACATTTCTGTGGGTAGGCGGTGATGTAGACATGACACATGACACAGGCAGGTGGTGATTCATGCATGACGCAAGCATGGTTATGCATGCAGTATGATATAGGTATGATGACACACTAATACTTTTCTCTATGTAATGGGATTCGACCCCACTAGTCCTCCGAGATATGTATTAAATAAATAAGGCTTGATAAGTGGGCTATCCCTTGGGGGGGGGGGTATGGCCTGCATTTCCAGCTTGTGTGTGTGGTGTGTGTGTGTTTAATGTAATTGTGTATCCAAGCACAATATAAATATATATATATATATATATATATATATATATAAAATTCATGCATAATGATCATAAAATATTTTTTTGTAAATGAATGAGTGACATGTGTCTCTAACAAGTTTATGGGAGTGCTATAAGTTTTCAAGATAGATATATTGATAAAATATGGAAAAAATGTCATGAATTACAATTTTGTTAAGATAAAGGAATGAATTTCTCCAAGAATGACTTAAAATAGAAAACATTTTCTAAGGAATAAGATTTAAAAACATATATCCATGGTTTTTTTTGAATCTAGTCATAGTATATATATTAACAAAGTATTGAATAATTCAAGTTGAAACAACTCATGACTGAATTTTTGTGGGCATATAATATTTTAAGTATAAAATGCATGGGAACATGAAGATATTATAGAGATTAAAATAATTTCAAAATCTTAAGTGCTAGGAATTTATGTATATGTACTAAAGTTTGATATTACTAATTCAAGATTCATAATATGTGAATATCAAATAGATCCAACATAACTGCATAAAATTGTACTTAGAACTACCTGAAATTATTTTAAAAAGTAGAACAAGATGAGTTCTTAGTGTCTATAGAAGTGGGAATACTAGTGATTAGGAGAACTAAACACAAATATTCATTTAGTTCAATTTGATCTTGTATCACAATAAGTATAATGTAATATGCAAGAAAAACATATTACATCTAGTGGATTTCATATATATAATATTCAAGAATGTTGTGGATTTAGATGAATATTAAGAATCTATTTACCAATCTACTATTCCTATTTTGGGTTATACCAAAAGTAAAATTTATCATTATTATGATAATATTTGACTATGGAATTAATAAAATTTCTAGGATTCTGATAAGTGAAAAAGATGTGGATACTCAGTAATTTCATTACTTGAAGGATTTTCTCTAGGTAGTGATGTATTAATAAGCATATTCTCCACACATAAATGTTCATTTACCAACCCTTGTCACAGAAACTTGGTAGGATCAGTATCTATATCCATACTTAGAAAAATCTTGTTTAACTTGTGGGGACTAACCAATTATTAGTTATTGACTCTAGTCTAAGTGGGAGTCTGTTCGAGTTAGTTCCCTATAAATAACTAAATTATAATTTATATTTTCTATATATTTATGGATTTGAATATTAATACCTCATCACATATTTATTATTATTCTTTATAACATTAATGTGATAATGTCATAGAATATCTATCACATTGAAAAGGTCATAGAAGTTCCCCATTATGATGAGAACCTTGAAGTTCCATGATGATATTCTTAAATATTGTTCTATATTCAGATTAAATTATATGATGGGGTACATACTATGTTGAATTTTAGGTAAAATTAATCACAAGAAGATGAGGCATTATCTCATAAAGGTTTCACTTGGTAATCTCCAAGATGGGAGATTATGAGAAAAAACTTATCTATAGGATTTCTGCATGTTTATGTGTCACCAGATATTACTATCTATGAGCATGTGAAATGTTACTTATACTTTAAGATTATTTTTAATGCATTACATTAATCATTACCTTTGTTTTATTTCAATAAAATATGAAAAGACAGTTCATAGTGAATTTGGGTATGTGGGTCATGAATGATATGTTATTAATGAATAAATTGAGGAAGCATTTGTCCCTTCCATCTTTATAAAAGTAGATATAATTGGAGTTAGAGATCTAGATTCAACTAATGTATTTTAGATTACATAAATATTCAAATAAGTAAAAACTTTAAATACCTTATCACATATTAATTGTTTTTATACATAAAATTAATGTGATAATGTCTTAGAGTATCTGTCGTATTTAAGAGGTCATAACAGTTCCACGATATGATGAGAACCTTGAAATGGAATGATGATATTCTTAAAAATATTTATATGATTGGATAACATTATATTATGGGGTATATCGTATTATGAATGTCTGGTGTGAGTGATAGTAAGAAGATGATAGTTTTTCTCATAATATTTTCACTTGGTAATCTCTAAGATGGAAGATTATGAGAACAAACCTACTAATATAAATTATGCTTGTTTATATGTTATTAGATATTCCAATATATGAGTGTGTGTAATGGTACTTAGACTTTAGGATTATTATTAATTCTTGTAATTACTTACACACTTAGATTTATTTACAAAAATTATAATGTCATATGTTATCGGGAAGTAAGGTACATTAAGTGTTTCATGAATGACATGTTATTAATTAATAACCCAAGGAAGGATTTTTTCCTTCTATATTTATGGAAAATTATATCTCAACCCTTTTATTGAAATAGATATGTCACATTAAATTCCATGGACACAGTGTAATGCTGAGTTTATATCAAATAATCAAAGAAAGATTTATCAATCATATAAGTTGATGATATGAGTGTGAAACCTGCTTGATGAGATACTGATAGAAATGGATTATATTACTTAACAAGTTCTCGTATGTGGTTGTTGATGTCAGGAAATTAACTTTTGTCTGGAAATTTATAATTTTTATATATGAAAACACTTTTTAGGGAAAGTGAGAACCCAAAAATATTATACGAAACACAAAATTTCAAACCGCATAGGAAATTATCAAGCTATTCCAGAAAAGATTTAAAAAGTACGAATTAGTCACCCTATGTAAGCTCTATGTTATAGAGGTAAACTTCATGTCTGGTTTATCTTTAATGAGATCCAGAGTTTGTATTCCATATTAACCTAGTTCTGAATATATTCTTCTAGACTTATCTTTTCCCCATTGATTCCACGATCCAATATATGATCTTGTTTTTTTGGATCTAGTGAATTTTCTCATCAATAAGATCAAATTAAATTGATCTATCATACATTCTATCAGAATATTATTTTGAAACCTTGATATAAAAATATTCCACCAACATCTCTTCCTTAAAATGTAGGAGAATATTTAGATCGACATAATTCTTCCTTATTTCCTTCTGGACACCATCAAATGCCTCCAGTTCCAATAATAGTCTAGGGTATTCTAGCCTAGAAACTTTAGTTTCCTCACCCTTTTCTGAAGCTAACTCAAACTCATCACCAGGAGGAGTAGCTAGAACCCCAATAATTTTACATTCACGAACCATCACTAGATCCTTCTTTTCCCCAACCTTGAATTTATTTATTTTTCCAGTTGATCTGGTGACCATGGGTTTCAGAAGATTGGAGTATCCATCATGTTTCTTAGTTTTTTTATTTTGGTTGAATGAAAAATTTATCTAAATAAAATTATCTTGCTTCCCATTCCTCAAGCCGCACCCAAAAAACATTATTGTATTATCATACTTACACTTCGAAGCTGATTGAGAGTCTGTTTATTTTTCACTCTATTAAAAGTACCCCTGGGTCCTAGAGCCGACCTACTTCTTCTTACATTTTGGAATGAATCGCTACAACACTTTAAGACCATCATTCTCCTCCTTGAAATCCTGGTTTAAACCCATAGCTACCAAACCATCAAACCTATTACTTAGATTAAGAGTCATAGTGGTCTTACTAGGACTCTGTTTAATCAGTACATTCATCCCACCTCCACTTTGTATCCAAGGTGGATATATTTTATCCTTAATGTTACATGTATCCCACTAAAAAAAAATCATAAATTCACACAAACCCTTCATTCCTAGAACCAGAAGTGTTGTTATGAAGTGGAACACCAGATCCCCATTTTTTCAAACCACCAACAACAGAGCTATTCATATTTCTTGATAAATAATTTCATGTAGGAATGTTAGGATGAAAAATTTCATCAGAATTATACACCATAACCACTGCATGATGGTATGAAAGTTATTTATCCACCTCAATCTTTCCAGATTCCACAGGAGGATTAGAAACATCAATTTAGATGAAAATGTGAGGGGAAATGGGGTGATAAAGGGATCACTAGTGGTAATCAAAAGAAAAATTTTTTTGATTATATTTCACAACATTTGGAAGATTTATGGGTTTTGGAAGGGAATGAGTAAGCTCAAGAAACTTACCCAAATTTCTATGATCAGAGGTTCACAATTCTAATAAAATTCATAGGCCCATATGAATAGGAAGAATTGGGAGCCCTCACATGGCCATTGTCCATTAGACCAAGCTGAGGCAAGTTCATCCTCATTAGTTAAATGAATAAGGAAGTGGTGAGGATCTAACAACCCTATGGTGACTAACTCCTTTAGATATTAGGTGTTGTTGATGAATCTATCGAATCTGTGAAGCGAGGGATGCCTTTGGCCAAAACAAGCCACCATGGAGAGGTTGAAGAGGGCTGATGCCTCAAAAAATTTGTAGAGGGAGAGGGGAAGTGTTGGTACCCCTAGGTGAAGAGAGGAGACCTTCGGGATAAGGGGTATGTGGGAAAAATCGGGGAGAAAAGAAGGGTTGGTAAAGGGATAGAAGGAAGGTGGAGTCTACCCCCTTAGTGTAGAAGGGGGGGAAGCCAAAGAACTTATCCCCGCCACCCACAACGGGATGCATGACACCCGCTAAGGTTCCATAATTTAGAGATCACCCCTTTATGCCCCCACGAGACCCTTCCTAATGAACCACTATCTCTATAATTTTGAAATTAACATATCTATATTAGGTGCCTTGACCAGTTTCTAGATTGTAATCATGGAATTTAGGTAAGCCCGCCTAATTCTAATGATAAATAAGCATATATGGTTACATAGTAAGTGAATTTATTTACCTCAATTAAAATATATTTTCATTTAATTATTGGAATAAATATTATTCTCAAGATAGAGGAATAATTTTATTCAATAGTTATCGATCACAAATATTATTCATAAGGTAATAAGTGATTATTTATTCATTAAAAACAATTTATTTAATTATATGAATATTTAATAAATATTTATTCTCCAAAATGTGAAAAAAATATTTATTATATTTATTTAATATTTAATAAATATTTATTCTCTATATTGTGAATAAAATATTTATTTTCAAATAAATATTTAATTAAATATTTATTTGGGTATTTGATAAATGTCAAGGGGGATGAGTGAACCAAGATTGTGTTTGGTGATAAATATTAATTTTCAAACTAATAAAATAATATTTATTATTGTGCCCATTTTAAAACTCTATAAAAATAATAAATATTATTATTATTACATGGCATGGGGTTAGATAAGGTTTAATGTAAAACCCCAAAATTTTAAAATATGAACATCATATTCGTTAACGTATATGGAATGGAACACCAAGAATAGAAAGGATTATAAAATCATAATATTTTAAAATATATTTACTATTTTAAAAAAATTTAATACAATCTATATCTTTCAATGCATGTAACACTAATTTATTTTTTGTTACACACAATAAAAAAGAATATTTTTAGAAAAATTATATTTTCCTAAAAGATGGTTTTATCGTGCTTAGTGCACATAATTTATAATTAATTTTTAACAATTTTAGAAAATTTATTTGAATAAATAAACTTAATATATTAAATTATAACAACAAAATTATATTGGGGTGAGATTTTGAGATTAATCTAAGAAGTTTCATTTTTTTGATGAATAGTGAAAAATATTGGATTTTAATTGAAAACTGCATGTTCATCTAAATAATCTATAATGTTAAATTATTTTTTGATTTGGTTTTAAAGTTACAATAATTCAATCCTAAAAATATTAATAAAATTAAGGCCATTGTAATCATTTTATTATTTAATTTTGATATAAAAACATTGTAAACTTTTGAACATTTTCATTTTAAAAACCCTATATCTCGCCACATATGTAGGATTGATTTTAAATCAAATTATGCAACATCCGTAAGTTAAATTTGAAAAAATTGATTCCAAAGTATGAATAAGAATAATTTATATTATATAATAAGTTCAATGTAATATTTTACCACAATTATTAGTGAAAATAGTTAAAATTAATTAGAACGATTAAGGAAAAAATGAGTTTACTTAGTCATTAAACTTAGAATATATGGTTTAAAAATGACCCAAAACATGTAAAAACCCATTTTATGGACATATTTATACATTATAAATTCTATTATCAATAATGTAACATTATTGGGGCGTTTTTATAGAAACAAACATGGGTAAAATTCACCCATTCAAAAAATTACAAGTGTACCACTCACCCCACTTATAAAAGGCCACCCCTCTCCTCTTCTCTTGAGACATTCAAACAACTTTGGTTTGGAAAATACCTGAAAACATAACTCCCCAAAATCCCTATAATCATTCTATAAGCCATATAATAGGTATAAATCAAACATAAGAAGGGTTTAGTGAAAACCGAAGGAGGATACCCGAAGGAGAGGTAATGTTCTTTAATAAGCGTCTTCATTTTATTTCCTTCTACACATACTTAAATTATTTTCAAAAAATTATGATATAATAACATCATTATATTAAATATAATTATATTTTTACATTATAAGGTTTATAACTAGAACCTTACACACTTCCATCAAATGAGTTATGAATTCATCATTCATGTGTATGGCAGACTATGGCCTCGCGAACTGATGTCGTTGGTTTTTCCATTTACATCTCTCAAGGTTAGGTATGATGATGGATATAAGGGTATATATATAATATTTATAACATATTTATACCTCTTTAATTCACTAATTTGTATATATATATTTATCTTCCATTTTGTAGGATACACGATAACATCACTCGTGTGTACGACGAACTACCACCTCATGAAGTGATGTGATTCATCTTTCACTAACATTTCACATAGAAGGTGATAAAGATAAATTTAATTATTACATGTGATATAAATGAAATAATTATAATATTAATTCAATATTTATAATTCTATAAATAAAATATATATCATTTTCTTTCATTCTATTTCACTCACATGAAGATGATAATATCATTCATGTACGCGTGGACTACCACTTTCACGAAGCGACATGACTCTATTTTCATCACAACATCACATGGATGAAATATATAAAAATAAAAAATGCTATATATGATATCATTATAATAATGGAATGATAATATATTACTTACCTTCTTTCTATAATTGTTGGTGAAAAATGGAAATGTTACTCATGCATACGTACGACCTACCATCTCTATGATCGTATCATACTTCATTTTTCACAACCATCATTAATGATTGGTTTTAAAAGTAAAATTGAAACAAAAATATGATAATTATTTCATGATTACTATTATGAAAAATATGAAAGTATATAATATGCATAATAACCAGAACATTTATAAAAAATATGCATGAGAAAACAAGGCAAATGACACCCAAAACAATGAAGATAATGAAATATTATTAACTAAATAGTAATAATATTTTATAAAAGGATAATATATGAAATAATTAATTTTAATATTGGTTTATAATAAGTTAATTACATGTTTAAAACCTCTATATATTAGTTTAAATCACATTTAACCAAAATGAACCATAAGGTAGGGGATTTCGTCTCAATTTCATTTCATTGAGGCATATTATAATGTTATGCACCTAATTAATTTTATATGATGTATATAATACCCCTTGAAATGTAATATGATGAATAATTAATTATTCATGGTATTTTAAGTTTCAATTTTAATTATTTCATCTAAGGGAAGTTTAATTAAAAGTTTCTAAGTGGAAAATATTTTCATAACTCTATTCCTTTTCATTAGGTTATACTACTCTTTGTTGTCATTAATATTCTAAAATTATGTGTATAATGAATTTTGAATATATATTATTGTATTTCCAATTTTTTATTTGTATTTAAATTTGTTATACATAGTTGATTCATTGAATAATTCTCACTTCAATGTTATGATTATTCTAAGAGTTTATTTCACAGTCTCATTCTAATCGAGATTGTTTATTATTCAATTTACATTGGAGGAAATTATATGATAATTATTTAATAAAACATTTAATTTTATTATCCTTTATTTATTTATGATAATTATAAAATGATTGTACCATTTTTCTACTCTTTGGTACTTAAAATTATTAAGAAAATGTTTTATCAAAATCGGACTTCATTTTTCTCTTCGGTTAGAAATATATTTTCTTAAAAAACCATGTTTTATAAATATGTTTTCATAATTTATTTCTTTAACATTTTAGAAATGATTTATTAAAATAAAAATTTGCCCTTTTTTTTACAAATGTTTTTAAAGGAATCTTTCTATCTCTTTCTGAACAAGGCACTTTTCTAACATTTTACCGTGCAAAGGAAAATTCTTATTAACTTTTATGGAATATATAGAATTAACTACCCTCATTACCATCATTTATTTGAATCTTACTTTTAAATTTTACAAGGTTATTTTTAAATAAATTTTTTTAAAAGTGATTTTCAATGAAAACAATTTTCAAATTTGTTTTCAAAAAGAAAAGGATATTTTCTTCCCGAACCTTTTTAAAGATATTTTTATGCTATTTCTATTCATCAATGACAACAAACCTTTATTATTACCCAAATGGGTATATGTCATATTGATACAATACTTATTCATAATATAGATGGTTTATGATAATTTTTACTAAGAAAAGTATTGATATTCACTTACTTGATTCATTTTTATTTACAATAACTTTTCATTGAAATGTTCACTTTCCTATGATCATTGGACATTAAATTTTCCCTAAATATCCATATTACTTATCATGGATATATTAATTTCTTAATCCATATATATAATTTCTAAATATGATGTAGTTAACTAAAATTTATTTTATATCTGGGTAAATTTTGATTAGTTTGTATTCTTTAATCAATATAGATATTTGATAAGGATTTTTTTGAATTAAATAGATTATTTGATATATTAGGAATTATTTGTATAGGTAAGAAGTTAGTGAGGCTCAGTTATAGATAGAACCTTGATGTATATGTAGTCTCATGGGACAAATCAGTTGGTCAACCTTAGTTAAGTGGGTTTTCACCCATTATATTTTAAACCGTCTTATAAAAGGTCTTGATAGTAAAGGTATTAAGTACCTGATAAAAATGGAATCCAATAATTATGTACTTAATTCATTAAATATGCAGTTGTTACTATCCAGGAGATTTTAACTCTGAAATTATCTATGGATGCATTTTCATTATCAGTTATGGATTAAATTTCATTTTTTCAGTTATTTATCTTTCCATATTGATTATACCTTATCTATTCACGCAGTTAAGTTATTTAAATGTAATGTGTGTTCAATTATTTACTTTTACATATTGATTATTCTTATTGATTCATGATTTATTTAACTATAATTAACCCTTACTGATCATTTTATCTCACCCTTATTTTTTTCCCTTCCCCTAGGATTCTATGAAATTTACAAAGAATCATATGCATGAATATGCTTTATGGAATAAATTTATTCTTGAAAAAAATATTGTAATTTGTGAATTCAAATGTAATGTAAAACTCATGTATGTATCTACTTTACAAAGACTACTAAACTATCTAGTCATTTAGGATGTTATTACCTGTATATTATAAAAATATAGTGGTATAAAGCACTATCTTTGGGCTGTTGAGGTTGGGGATTCTATAATTGGTATCAGAGAAAGTTTAGTAGAAACCTTGGTAATTAGATTTATGAAAATGTTGATTTGGGAACATTACCCATTTATTGAATTTGAGGATAAGTATGGAAGAACATCCTAATGTTTTTATAAGGTAGAGATTATGTTTTTTACTTGAAATAAAATACTGAATGGATACTACAAGTGGATGTGGTAATATAATAGATTTACCTAGGGTTAATAACACCGAAAAGGAAACATTTGTATTGACCCGATCAATACCTGTTATACAACAATGGGCCTTACTACACACCTATTTTGATACTCCTCAGTGATATTCTTAGGATAATCCATATTTTATTTACAATCCATTAGGAAGTATTTGAATAGATAATGATAATTAATGACCTAGGTTGAACTTAAGGTTTCATAGATTAAAATTAACATGTCATTATTTAGATATCCTATAAATGAATATATGGTTTTCCTCTATGAATATTATTACTCACATTATGATTTTAGTTTTATTCAATGGATAGAACCTGAAAAAATCATGATAAAAAGAATATGAAGGACAACATGATGACCATGAGAAACCAAATTGAATTATGACAGGAGTAAAATATCATGTTTATACTAAATTAGTTTTCCCAAAATTTGATTAAAGACATATACCACAACCAACTCACATAATCACTAGAAAAGAGAAAGATATATTTTTCTAAGAGCTTCAGTGGTGGATACCCTGGATAAAAGAAGTATCAATTTAAAACATATAAGAAATGTGAAAGGATACACCTAGGAAAGTGTATCAATAGAAAATTGAAATGATTTATGTGGGGAAAATAAGGGCATAAAGAAAACAATTTCCAAAGACAAATGAAGAGAATGATGGAAGGAAATAAATCTCATCCTAAGGATCCATTTATAGTTCATTTTATTAAATGTGGGGAACCTGTGAATTACCCGAGTCATTGAAATCTTCTAAAGGGTAACCACTAGATAATAAAAGGACCTAACTAAAAATAAAATGAATTAAGTATTTATTCATTATAATGAAATAATTAAATTTCTAAATCATTTTACCAATAGTATTTTGGTTACAAGTATCATGAAAAATATAATAATTATATTATGTTTTATAAGGAATTATGTATTCATTAACATAAGAGTTATGAATACCATCATGGGTTAATGAGTTTAAAATTTGATTAGAAATTAAAATTCTTAAGAACATCCTTTTAGGTATTATGTGGTAGGAATGTAACAATATTAAATATATTTTAGAGAAATTTATGGAAAGAATATGTTTTAGTGGAAAATTTATTTGAGGAATAATGACTTTACATTTTATAGAAATAAGTTTAAAGATATTAATATACATTAGGGTTGATATGATCATTAATTTAATTTTAATAATAGTAAAATAAGATTATTAGAATTTGTAAATAAATAAATAAATAAATAAATATTTTTTGAACACATTAGTAAAAAGGTTATTTAATGATTAATTTTAGTTCAAGGATTTCAATAATATTTTTGTAAAATTTATTTAAATTATAATAATATTTTTTATAAAAAGGAAAACCTCTATGCAGGGTGATGACCCATCATATCTGGAAAGGCGGTGAGGCTTGAACCCATGATTGAAGGATGATAAGGGTTTCACACCTACCACTGGCCTATGTGATGTCCTGATTCATGTGACATTGTTTCTAGCTAAAAAATTTTACAAATAAATATTAACAATTAACTGATAGTATTACTTTTAAGGTTTATAGATTAATATACTAACTATATTTATTTTGGAAAATATTTAGAGATATACGAAAATATTTTTCCTTATTTTTTTGATCTTACGATCTGTTAAAAGTAAATTTTAGTGCTTCACGCATAAAAAAATAATTTTTGGATAATCATTTCTTGAAGTGATCAACGAAAAACAAAAGGATGAAATTGTTATTATGAAATATAAATGTATCAAGAAATTATATTTCCTTATATTATTAGATAGTAAAATAATTCAATTTTATAAAAATGATGTTGAAATAAAATTCTATCATATTAACATCATTTTTGATGATATTAATAACCTTTTCACATCTATTATATTTATGAATTTAAGGCACTCAAATTTCAATTAATCATTCACTTACTCATGATCAATTTAATCAATCACTACTTATAATTATTTATTCATTTCCTCTATGTCCATATCTTCACTTGCCACTAATTTTCTCCTAATTGGGAACCCAATTATGTGTTATTATGTATGACCTTTGTACTTCCCATTCTCTCATATTAAGAGGATATTTTACATTACCTTTCTCACGATGTGGGTTTTTCAATAATGGTATATAAAAATGTAAAAACATTGATTACCAAGTCTAATTTCAAATTATGAGGATGAAATTTATTTAAAGTTGGTAGAATATAACATGCCCAAATTTTAAAATATGAACATCATATTCAATAGCGTATATTACACGCAACACAAAGCGTATAAAGGAATATAAACTCTTAATACTTTACAATATATTTAATATTTAAAATAAATTAAAAAATTTCTATATCTTTAAATTCATATGACACTAAGTTTATCCCATGCTACATGCAACGACAATTTTTCTTGATTTCTTTCCTTACACGCAAGACCAAGTTTTACCGAACAACAATATACTATTAATATTATTATATAATATGATAGTTATTACATATAAATTAGAATGAAGGGTATGAATAGGATTGAATAACATATAAAAATATATATTTTACACACATTTATTGGTTATATATTTATTATAAATAATAATAAAAATCATTTAAATGAAAAAGAAATGTTTTCAGAAAATTGTATTTTCCTAAAAGATGTTTTAATCGTGTTAAGGTTGCATAATTTAAAATTAAATTTAAAATATTTTAGAAAATTTATATGATAAAAAAATTCATTTTTGAAATAATAACACCAAAATTATCATAGGGTGATTTTTTTTTGATTTTTCTAAGAATTTTCATTTTTTTATGAACAATGAAAAATATTAGATTTTAATTGAAAACCAACTTTTTCGAAAAAATAATTTATAATTTTATATTATATTTTGAGTTGGTTTTAAATAAAAAAATTGTTTAATTATATATACACTAATCTAATTTATTTTATGTTAATAACTTTCATATTTATCTTTGATATAAAAAAATTATTAACTTTTAACATTTTCACTTTAAAAACGCGTTTTCTTGCCACGTTTTCAAGATTAATTGTAATTTATATTATGCCACTTATCTCAGTTTAATTTGGATAAATGCATTGAATATTTTGAATCATAATAATTTATATTATCTACTATGGAAAACTATATTTTTGATAATAATTATTTGTGAAAACAATTAAATTAATTACAATGATTAAGGAAAAAAAGTTTCTTAGTGGTTAAACATAGAATATAAGGTGTAAAAACGACCCAACACTTGTCCAAAACCCATTGTATGGAAATATTTAGAGCTTATAACTTCTAGGATCAGGAAGGTACCATTATTGGGTCTTAGTGACAAGAAAAAATGGGTATAATTTACTCATTAAAAAAATTAAAAGTGTGCCACTCACCCCACTTATAAAAGGACACCCATCTCCTCCTCTTTTCTCACATTCAAACCAATTTGGTTTGAAACAATACCTGAAAAAATCAATACCCAAAATCAATATCATTATCCTATAATAATTATATTTTGCATAAAGATAACCTATAAAGTTTTTAGTGCAAAGAAAAGGAAGATACCTGAAGAAGAGGCAATGTTCTTCAACAAGCATCTTCATTTTATTTCCTTACCAACCTCCTTGAATTATTTTCAAACAATGATGATATAATAAACTAAGTATATTACATATAAAAATATGTTTTTATGATAATTTTATTACCTATAACCTAACACACTTCTATAAAGTGGGTTATAAATTCATCATTCGTGTGTAAGGTGGACTACCACCTCACGAACTGTTGTCATTCGTTTTTCTATTTCCACCTCTCAAGGTTGGGTATTATGATGGATATAAAGTATAAATATGATATTTATAACATATTTATACCTCTTTAAGTCATTATAAAACATATATATTTCTACCTTACATTCTATAGGACACATGATAACGACGCTCGTGTGTACGACAGACTAATACTTCAGGAAGCAGTGTGAATCATCTTTCACTAATGCTTCACATGGAATGTGATAAAGATAATGTAAATTATTATATGTGACATGAATTAAATAATTATTACATTAATGATATATTTATCATTATGTGATGATAATATATATCATTTTATTCTTTTAATTTCACTCATGTAAAGATGATAACATCGTTCATATACGTGTGGACTACTGCCTTCATGAAGTGATGTGACTCTCTTTTCATCACCACACAACATGGATTAAATATATAACTATAAAATATGGTATGAATTATATCATGATAATCATGGAAATTTAATATATTACTTACCTCTTTTTCATAATATTGGTGAAAAATGGAAGCATTACTCATGTGTACGTACGACTTATCGTCTCCAGGATTGTAACATACTTCATTTTTCATAAACATCATTCCTGATTTGTTTTAAAAGTAAAATTGGTATAAAAATAAGATAATTATTTCATTATTATTATTGTGTAAATGATGAAACTATATAATATATGCAATAACCAGAACATTCATAACAAAACATGTATGGGAAAACAAGGAAAATAACACCCGAAAAAATGGAAAAAATAAAATATTATTAACGAATGGGTAATAAGATGTTACAAAATGATAATATATGATATCATAAATATTAATATGGTTCTATAATTATTTAATAACATTTTTAAAACCACTATATAGGAAGTTAAATCATGTTCAACCAAAAGTAAATATAAGGTAATAGATTTCATCTCAATTTCATTTCATTGAGGCATATTGTAATATTATACACCTAATTACTTCTATATGGCTTATATATTTCCCCATGACATGAAATATCATGAATAATTCATTATTAATGGTATTTTATATTTCAATTTGAATTATTTTATTTAAGGATATTTTAATTGAAAGATACCAAGTGGTAAATAATCTCATAACTCAATTTATTTTCATTGGGTTAATTTACTTCCTATTTGTTGTTAATATTCTACAATTATGTGTATAATAACTTTCATCTATCTATTTTTATATTTCAAAATGTTTATGTGTATTTAAAATTTAAACACATAAGCGATTCATTTATTTATTATCCCTTCAATGTTATGATCATTTTAGGGGTTTATTTGATAATCTCATTCTAATCGATATTGTTTATTCATGAATTCATATTAAAGGAAATTTCATGAAAATCGTTAGATAAACCATTTAATTTTGTTCCACATAAATTATTCATGATATTATTCAAGTTATTTTACCATTTTTAAACTCTTTGGTACTTAAAAGTTTTGAGAAAATGTTTTAATAAAATATTATTTCATTTCTCTCTTCGGTTGGAGATCTGTTTTCTTAAAAAAATGTTTTATAAAAGTGTTTTTGAAAATATATTCTTTAAAATTTTGAAAATAATTTATTAAAATAAAATTTTACCCATTTTTTATTTTTAATTTTTTTTTTCAATATAATATTCTTGTAACTTTCTGATTAAGGCACTTTTCTAACCTTTTATCATGAAAAAGGAATGTTCTTTCTAACTTTTAAAAAATGTATGGAATTGACCAACCTTGTGGACATCATTTAATTGAATCCTAATTTTCAAGTCTACGAGGTTATTTTTAAATAAAATTATTTTAAAAGTTAATTTCAAATAAAATTATTTTCAAAAGGTTTTTTTAAATGAAAATGATATTTTCCTCAAGAAAGTTTTTGAATATATTTTTATATTATTTCTATTCATCAATGAAAATAACCCTTTATTACTAATCCAATTAGTATATGTTATATTGATACCATCCTTATTCTTCCCCTAGAGGGTTTATGATCATTTGACTAAGTAAAGTATTGGAATTCACTTCATTGATTCAATTTGACAGTCAATAACTTTCCCTTGAAATGTTTACTTTCCTATTATCATTGGGAATTAAATTTCCCATAAATATCCATATTAATTATCATAGATATTTTTATTTCATCAAATGTATATCATTTATACATACGGTGTACTGAATTAAAATTTATTTTATATTTGTGTAAATATTGATAAATCCATATTCTTTACTCATTATAGATATATGATAAGTCACATTTTTTGTGAATTAAATAAATTATTCAATATATTAGGAATGATTTCGGATAGACATGACATAGGTGGGGCCAAGTTATAGATAGAACTTGATGCATTGGTAGTCTCATGAGATGAATAATTTGGCTAGCTTTAGTTAAGTTTTTCTTCACCCTGTAAGTTTTAAACCGTCTTGTGAAAGGTATTGATCGTAAAGGTGTCACATATATAGGAAACATGGAATACAATAATTAAGAATTTCCTTCATTATATATTCTATTATTACTATCTAGAATATTTTCACTATGAAATAATCTATGGATGTATTTTCATTATAAATTATTGATTAAATGGTGTGTGTTTTTAGTTATTTACCTTGTCATATTGATTATTCCTTATCTACTCATATAGTGAAGTTATTTAAATAGAATGTGTGTTCAGTTATTTACATTTACATATTTATTATTATTACTTTTTAATGATTTCTTCTGTTATACTTAACCCTTAATGATAATTTGATCTCACCCTTATTTTTTTCATTTCCCCAGGATTCTATGAAGTTTACTATGACTCATATACAGGTATATGCTATATGGAATAAATTTATCCTTGAAAAAAAATATGTTATAATTTTTTTATTCAAATTTAATGTAAAACTCATATATGTATCTATTTTAACAAGAATAAAAAACTATTTGGTCCTTTGTGATTCAATTCCTTGTCTCTTATGCTAATTTAATGGTATCACACACTGGATTTGGGCTACTAGGGTTGGGGTAACTATAATTGGTATCGGATAAAGGTTATTAGAAACCTTGAAAACTAGATTTAAGAAAATATTGATTAGGTAACATTTTCCCATGATATAATTGGAGGATAATTATAGAAGAACATCATAATGTTTTGATAAGGTATATATTATGTGGTTCTTTATTGAAATACATCATTTCTTGGATACCAAAAGTGTATGTGGTTCTAGAAAAGATGTACCTAGGGGGAATAATTATGAAAAGGGGACATTGTACTTGACCCGATCATTACCTTATATACGACAATAAGACTTATCCGATCATTACCTGGTTTGACCCTACCGGGGGATATTATTAGTATAATACACATTTTATTTATAAAATATTATTAAGTATTTTAATAGATAATGATAATGAATGACCTAGAACCTAAGGTGTCACAGATTGAAGTTAACATGTCATGATTTAGACATCCTATACATGAATATATAGTTTTCCCACTATGATTATTATTACTTAAACTACGGTTTTGGTTTTAATCAATGGATAGAACCAAAATAAATCGTGATGACATTGAATATTACAGAAAATGTGGTGGATATAAGAAAACTAATGGGATTATAAAAGGATAAAAATATATCATGTTTATGACGAATCAGTTTTCCATAAATATTATTAACAACATATACCTTAACCAACTCTCAGACTCACCAAAAAAGAGAAGGATGAAGTTTTCTAAGAGGTCGAGTGGTGGAGACCATGGATAAAGAAGGCTCCATTTTCATCATGTAAGAAATGTGAAAAGAGACATGTAGGAAGTGTCTCATTAGAATGGGGAAATGATTTATGTGTGGAAAATAAAGGTATAAAGAAAATAATTTCTGATAGAAAATGAAGATCACAATGGATGGAAAGAAATCTCATCCTAAGGATCCATTTATAGTTTGTTGTCTTAAATGTGGGTAACTTGAGAAATACCCGAGTCAATGAACTCTTATAAAGGGTATCCCCTATACCATTGAAGGTCTTAAGTTGAACTAAAATGGATGAAATTTCTATGTATAGTGAATCAGTAATTAAATTGATGAAGCATTTTACCAAAAGTATTTTGGTTAACATAATCCTAAAACATCGAAGGATTTTGTTAAATTTTAAAAGAAATTGTGTATTTATTAACATAAGAGTTATGGATACCATCATGAGTTAATGTGTTTAAAATTTTATCATAAGATCAAATTCTTAAATACATCCTTTTAAGTCTTATGTGGTAGGAATGTAACAAGCTTAAAGATATTTTGGAGAAATTTATGTCAAGAATATATTTTAGTGGAAAAGTGAAAGAGTATCTGAGTTTTTTATGGAGATATTATCTCTCAACAAAAAAATATATTATCTCTCCTGATTTCATTGGGGCATGATCTTGCAGTCTATCTAAGATCGTTAAAGATGACATTATGGGGCATTACGAGATGTTTGCGGCTTGTGCAGTCTAGCATCGATGTGAATCTAGTGGTGAAGAACCTATAATGGGTATCAAAAATAGTGACGATGATCCCTTTCAGCGATCTCTTGATGCATGACCGGTGAAACAACAATATATATCATTTTATGGTGCGAGATGCACTTTCCATGCATAACGGTAGACAGAGAGGGTTTTATCGGTCGAAAATGATTTTTGGATATGAATCTGAGGGGATGGGGCATTGACGGTGGTTAAAAGTGGAGATTAGCATCCTAAAAGAGGTGAGGGAGGGATATATGACATGTGGGGATAGCGAGGTGCTGGAGGTAGTGAATGGTGCATCATAGAATGGCGAACGGTGAGGCGAGGTTCCAGGTGAAGTGGTGGCGGCGTCGATTCAGAATAGTGACAAGCTCTACCTAGAATTCTGGCGATGATACTCGGCTATAAGCGACAGAAGATATCATGTGTCAATGTGAGATTTGGAACCCAGGAAGCATATCAGGATGCACGATGTTGGATATTCCCATTCCCCTACTTGTTGAATCTATGGGATAAGGAATGTTGCAGGTGGTCGACGAGGTTCTTGGAGGTGTTGAAGGAGGTCAATTTGGCTAATGGAGGATTGTAGTGTGATGGGTTACCGGTGAGCGGTGCTGGTAGGTGGAATAGAACTAAGGTTGCAGACTACCTTGGAATGTCAGAAGACTTCTAACGCAGATGACACATGGGTCAAAACGTGTGGATTGTGACGTGTTTGTGTCTTGTTGGCAAGAATTGGCTAGTGCGCATGGGATATGACCGGTGATGCGGGTGCTCTGGTGGTTGGTCCTGATAGGAATATAAGCCTCTGGTGATACTTGTGTTGTGCCCCTAATTTTATAGTAGTTATGGAATGAATTACAGCAGTATGGGATGTTGATAGGTGTGGCTTCTTTAGGTATCATAGGATATTGGTGGTATGGTATGAAAATGTTGAGCATTTTCTGTTGATGATGTGATGACTGACCCCTCTAGTGATGGACATCAGGTGACCTTGATCATGTGTGTAATGGAGATGAAGGGTATATCTTTATCTGCGGATGTCCGTTTTTTTGGATGATGACCTCGAATGGTGTTCTCCATTAATCCCCATTGATGTAGTCTGGTACGTGAGGACTTTATGGTTGGTAATTGTTAGCATCTTGGCTTCATCAGTTGGTATGGGTGTTTTTGGGCCTTGAGGCCTTTATGGTGTGCATTTGTAGGTCTACTTAATATGTGGGTCTACATGCCATGGTGTGTGGGTTTTTGTGGATTCTTGGTATTTTTGGATGACATTTTCTGTCACTTTCTTGTTTTGGTGGTGATTTTTCACTGCACTTTTGTGGATTTCTCTTTTTACTTTATTTTCTTTAATACGTTTTAGGGCCCAACACGCTTGGTACCTGAAACTCCCTAATTTAGTTAAAACATTATTTAAGGAATAACACCTTTACATTTTATTGATAAAAGTTTAAAGTTATTAATTACCATTTGGGTTTATATGATCATTAATGACATTATAATAATAGTCTAATAAAATTATTATACTTTTTAAATAAATAAATAGACAAATAAATAAATTGTGTTGAAAACCTTAGTAAAAAGGTTATTTAATGATTAACTTTATTTAAATTATGTCCATTATATTTTTAATAAATTTATAGGAATTATATTAATATAGTTTATAAAAAGGAGAACCCATATTTTGGGTGAAAACTCGTCACATCCAGTAAGGTTGAGGGGATTGAACCCATGACCAAAGGATGATAAGGTTTCCCACCTACCACTAGCCTATATGATGTCTTGTTTAATGTGTCATTGTTTCTAGTTACAAAATTTGAATAATAATTATTAATTATGAACCATTAGTATTAATTTATCAACTATATTGGTTTGGGAAAATATTTTGAGATAGAAGAAAAAACTTTTCACTCTTTTATGGATCTTATGATCCATTAAAAGTAAATTTAAATTCTTCAAGAATAAAAAATTCATTTATTGATATTCATTTCTTGGAGTAATAAATCGAATAAAAAACATGGGATTAAATTGTTCTTATAAAATAGAAACATATCAAGTAAGTATACTTCCTTATATTCTTATATAGTAAAAGAATTCATCAACTTTATAAAAAGGGTCTTGAAATAAAATTATATTCTATTACCATCATTTTTGATGATATCCATAACCATTTCACATATATTAGATTTATGGATTTAAGGACCTAAACTTTCCATTGACCATTCAATTTATTTTGATCAATGTCCTTATTCACTCACTATAATTATTTATGCCTTTCCTCCATGTCTGTATCTTCATTTTCCACTAATTTTCTCATACTTGGGAACCAAGTTATGTGTTTTTTCATATGACGTTCGTACTTCCCATTTTCTCTTATTAAGAGAATATTTTACATACCCATATCATGATGTGGGGTTTTAAATAGTGGTATTTCAAAATGTAAAATCATTTATTACCAATATAAAGTTTAAATTGTGAGGATGAAATTTATTTAAGGTGGGGAGAATGTAACACCCAAAAATTCTAAAATATGAACAACATATTTGACAACGTATATGACAAACAACACCAAGCGTAAAAAAGAATATAACATCCTGAGAATTTATAATATATTTAATGTTTTAAATAAATTAAATACACTCTATATATTTCAATTCATACGACATTGAGTTTAGATTATGTTATATTCAATAACAAGTTTCCTCGATATCTTGCATTACACACAAGATTGAGTTTTACCGAATGATAATATACTATTAATATTATTATTCAATGTGATATTTATCACCTAGAAATTGTAATGGAGGGTATGAATAGGATTAAATAACTTATGAAAATATATATTTTACGCAAATTTATTGGTTATCAATTGATTATAAATAATAATAATATTTATTTAAATGAAAAAGAAAAGTTTTTGGAAAAACTGTATTTTCCTATAAGATGTTTTAGTCGCGTTAAGGGCACAAAATTTAAAATTAAATATTAATAATTTTAGAAAATTTATTTGAAAAAATAAATTTTATTTTTTAAATAATAACACCAAAATTATCTTAGGGTTTTTTTTTTGATTTTTCGAAGAATTTTTATTTTTTGATGAATAATGAAAATAATGGATTTTAATTGAGAATAACAATTTTTATAAATAAATTATAAAGTAAAATTATAATTTTAATTGGTTTTAAAGTAAAAATAGTTTAATTATAAATATATTAATCCAATTTAGGTTATTGGAATCATTTTCATATTGAATTTTCATATAAAAACATTTTAAACATTTCAACATTTTCACTTTTAAAACCCGCTTTCTCACCACGTCTGTGAGATTAATTTTAAATAAAATTATACAAATTATGTGAGTTTAATTTAGAATAATAGATTAAATATTTGGAATTAAAATAATTTATATTATATAATAAGTTCAAATTAATTTTTTTCCATAATTATTAGTGAAGACAGTTAAAATTAATTATAACGATTAAGGAGAAAACAAGTTTACATAGTAGTTAAACTTAGAATATAAGGTGTAAAAATGATGAAAAGCATGTAAAAACCCCATTTTACGGACATATTTTGAACTTATACCTTATATAACAGATAATGGACCATTATTTGGGCTTGGTGATAATAAATAAATGTGGGTGGGATTCACTCATTTAAAAGATTACAAGTGTGCCACTCACCAACTTATAAAAGGCCACCCCTCTCCTCCTCTCTTCAAAAAATAAAACCAAATTGGTTCAGAAAATACAAACACATATCAATACTTACCTTCATTATCCTCATAATATTATTGTTATCTTGGGCATATATCCAACCTAGGAAGGGTTTAGTGAAAACTGAAGGAAGATACCCAAAAGAGAGGTAATGTTCTTCAATAAACGTCTTCCTTTTATTTCATTATCAAACTATTTAAATTATTTTCAAACCAGGATGATATAATAAAATAATTATATTAGATATTTTGATCTGTTGTTATGATAAGGTTATGACCAAGAACTAAAAACACATCCATCAAATGATTTACTAAATCATCTCTCGTGTGTATGGAGGGCTACCACCTCATGAAATGATGTCGTTCGTTTTTTTATTTAAATTTCTCAAGGCTGTGTATGATGATGGATATAAAGTATATATATGATATTTATAACATATTTATACCTATTTAAGTCATTATATCACTTATATATTTTTACCTTCCATTCTGTAGGTGACAAGATAACGTCGCTCGTGTGTACAATGGACTACCACCTCACGAAGCGATGTGAATCGTCTTTCCCTAATGCTTTACATGGAAGGTGATAAAGATAAATTTAATAATTTTATGTGATAAAAATGAAATAATTATGATATTAATTACATGGTTATACTTATATAAAGATAATATATATCATTTTATTTCTTTTCATTTCACTCATGTAAAGATGATAACATTGTTCGTGTACGTGTGGACTACTGCCTTCGCAAAGTGATGTGACTCTCTTTTCATCACCAAACCACATGGTTGGAATATATATGTATTAAATATGGTATATATGATATCATGATCATTATTTAAAGTTAATATATCAAATACCTCTATTACATAATGACCGGTTAAAAATTTAAACGTTACTCATGCGTATGTACAACCTACCATCTCCATGAACGTAACATAATTCATTTTTCATAAAAATAATTAATAGTTGATTTTAAAAGTAAAATTGATATATAAATATGATAATTATTTAATTATTATAAATTTAGTGATTATGAAACTATATTATTCATTGTAATCGAAACATTAATAAAAAACACACTTGAGAAAATGAGGCAAATAACACCCAAAACAATAAAAATAATGAAATATTATTAATCAATGGGTAATAAAATGTTATAAAAGGATAATATATGATATAATAAATTTTAAAATGATATTTGAGCAAGTTAATAGAATTTTTAAAACCACTATACATAATTTTAAAGCACATTCAACAAAATGGAAGAATAAGGTAAGGGATTTTGTCTCAATTTCATTTCATTGATACATATTGCAATGTTATGAACCTAATTACTTTTATTTAGTGTATATAAAACCCCTTGACATATAATATCATACAAAATTCACTATTAATTGTATTTTAAGTTTTAATTTTAACCATTTCATCTAAGGGCATTTGAATTAAATGTTACTAAGTGGTAAATAATTTCATAACTCAATTCCTCTTCATTGGGTTACATTAATTCCTCATTGTTGTTAGTATTATAGGATTATGTGTGTAATGAATTTTTACTATATATTTTTGTATTTCCAATTTTTTATGTGTATTACCTGTTCATATACATAATCGATTTATTGATTAATTCTCACTTCAACATTATGATCATTTTAAGGGTTTATTTCATAATCCCATTCTAATAAAGACTGTTTATTATTTAATTTCCATTATATAAAATTATATAACCCATTTGTTACTTATCATTTATTTATTAATGATATTTATCAAGTTATTGAACTATTTCCCCCTATTTTGTTCTTAAATTTGTTGATAAAATTCTTTAATAAAATCTGACTTCACTTATCTCTTCGATTGGAAATCCATTTTCTTACAAAACCGTTTTGTATAATTTTTTTCATTAACCATTTAAAAATAATCTATTAAAATAATTTTTTATCCATTTTTTATTTTTACAAAAAAAATTCAAAGGAATCTTCTTATCACTTTCTGAACATGGCACTTTTCTAACCTTTTACCATGTAAAAGGAATGTTCTTTTTAACTTTTACAACATCTAAGGAATTAAACGCCATAATGAATAAAATTTATTTGAAGATTAATTTTCAAGTTTATAAGTTTATTATTAAATATTTTTTTAAAAGTACTTTTCAAAGATAATGTCGCTTGTGTGTACGGAAGACTACGGCCTCACGAAGCGATGTGATTCATCTTTCACTAACACTTCACATGGATGGTTTTAAAGATAATTTTAATGATTATATATGATATATATGACATCATTATGATATTTATGAAATATTTATCATTATATAAAGATAATATATCTCATTTTATTTCTTTCCATTTCACTCATGTAAAGATGATAACATCGTTCATATACGTGTGGACTGCTGCCTTCACGAAGCGACGTGACTCTCTTTTCATCACCACACAACATGGATAGAATATATAAGCATAAAATATGGTATAAATTATATAATTATCCTTATATAAAGTTATATATTACTTCATTTTCACAATGATCGGAAGAAAATGGAAACGTTACTCATGCGTATGTATGACCCACTATCTCCCTGATCACAATGTACTTCATTTTTCATAACCACCATTCATGATTTGTTTTAAAAGTAAAATTTATATAAAAATATGTTAATTATGACATGATTATTATTCTAGATATGATTAAACTATATAATATTTACAAGAACTATAACTTTAATAACAAAAAATGTATGAAAAAACAAGCTGAATAACACCCGAAACAATGAAAATAATGAAATATTATTAATGAATGGGAAGTAAGATGTCCTAAAAGGATAATATATGATATAATAAATAATAATATGGTTATAGAATAAGTTAATAACATTTTTAAAACCACTTTACATGAGACTTAATCTTTTCCAACCAAAAATGAAGCATAAGGTAATGGATTTCATCTTAATTTCATTTCTTTGAGGCATATTGTAATGTTATGAACCTAGTTAATTTTGTATGGTGTATATGCCAAAAATTTAGATGTAATATCATGAATAATTAATTATTAATTGTATTATAAGTTTAAATTTCAATTATTTCATCTAAGGGGATTTGATTTAAAATTTACCAAGTGGTAAAAAATATTATAACTCAATTCCTTTTTATTGGGTTATATTACTTCCTCGTTGTTGTTTATATTCTAGGATTTTGTATAAATTGAATTTTTTACTATATATTATTTTATTTCCAATAATTTTATGCAGATTTATGGTTTATACAAGTAATCTATTTGTTGATTAATTATCACTACAATGTTATGATCATTGTAAGGGTTTATTTCACAATCTCATTCAAATTGAGATTATTTATTCTTGAATTTACATTAAAAGAAATTATATTACCATTGATTAATAAAAAATTTAATCTTATTATACTCTATTTATTAATTATATTTTTCAAGTGATTTAACCATTTTAAACTATTTATAACTTAAAATTATTTAGAAATTGTTTTTAAAAAATTTGACTTTATTTCTCTCTTCGATCAAAAATATTTTTCTTACAAAACCATGTTTTCTAATTTTTTTTCTAATTTTGTATTTAAAATTTTCCAAATGATTTATTAAAATAAATTTTTATACATTTTTCCTTTTTATAAAATGTTTTAAAAGTAATCTTATTGTCTCTTTCTGAACATGGCACTTTTCTAACCTTTTATGACGCAAAATGAATATTATTTTTAAATTTTATGAAAAGTACAGAATTACCCACGACCATGAACATAATTTATTTGAATAATACTTTACATGTTTACAAGGTCATTTTTAAATATTTTTTTTTTATTTTTTTCAATGAAAATTATTTTAAAAATGTTTTTCAAAATGAAAAGAATGTTTTACTCAATAATGTTTTTAAATATATTTTTATGGAATTTCTATTCATCGATGAAAAAAACTCTATTATTACTCCAATGGGTACATGTTATATTGATACCATCCTTATTCTCCCTCTGGATGATTTATGATCATTTTGACTATGTAAAGTATTGAAATTCACCTCTTTGATTTATTGTTTTTGTTAATAACTTTCCTTTGAAATATTAACTTTCCTATGATCATTGGACATTAAATTTATCATAAATATCAATATTAGTTATCATTTATATTTTTATTTCTTAAACCATATATAATTTATTTATACAGTGTACTGAATTGAATGTTATTTTATATCTGTGGAAATATTGATAAATCCATATTCTTTACTCAATACAGATATTAGATAAGTCACATTTTTTATGAATTAAATTGATTATTTGTTATATGAGGAATGATTTTGATAGGTATGACATGGGTGGGGACTGGGTATAGATATCCCCTTGATGAATCCGTAGTCTCATGGTACGAATCAATTGATTAGCCTTAGTTAAGTGGATTTTCACCAAGTATGTTTTAAACTGTATTGTGAAAAGTCTTCATGGTATAGGTATCATGTGCGTGGGAAACATGGAATCCAATAATTAAAAAATTCCTTAATTTAGTATTCAATTATTACTATCCATCGGATTTTCATTATGAAATTATCTATGTTTATATTTTCATTAGTAGTTATTGATTAAATGGAATGTGTGTTCAATTAATTTTCTTTCTATATTGATTTGACCTTATCTTTTGATATATTAAAGTTATTTAAATAGAATGCATGTTCAGTTATTTACCATTCTTGATTATACTTATTTATTCATGATTATTTCCACTTTACTTAACCCTTACTGAGAATATGATCTCACTCTCATTTTGTTTCCTTCACCCAGGATTCCATAAAGTTTACTATGAATCATATGCAGGGATATTCTAGATAAAATAGAGTTATTATCAGAAAAAAATCATGTTGTTATTTGTGAATTCAAATGTGATGTAAAACTATTATATTTATCTAGTTTACCATGACTACTAAACTATTTAGTCCTTTGGGATGTGATTCCTTGTATCTTATTCCAATGTAATGGTAGCAGGAATTGACTACTTGCTGCTCGGTTCAGGGTTTCTACATTTAATATATTATTTAAGAGCCATAATGTAATTAAATAATATTTTTAACCCTAACCTTATCTCTATAAATATATTATTATATCAATTATATAAATGTTGATAAAGATTGATCAAAAGTGGGAATCTTTATGCAGAATGGAATCTAATATCTCTCTCTCAAAACCAAAAAATGCTCTAAAGATTTTGTTCCCTCCTCCATCCTCTCTAGAATGAGAGTATCATGATAATTCTTCAAGATTGAAAGAATTGTCTCAATGATCTAGATTAACCCTACAAGATGATCGATCTTCTATACTAGAACCCAATAATCCATCAGTGTTGTTTTGAGATCAAATGATCACATATGGATCACCTCTAAATGGATTCTACAATTGGATTCAACATGTTCATTAATGGTAAACAAAAATGGGATTTAGATGATCAAAAAAATCATCTAAGAAAGATCCCAAGACTGAGGTATTATTTATTATGATAAATTTAAATTAATTATAAATTTAATTTGAAAAAGATCTCATTTGGTTCCGACATATTTCATTGTCAATATTATTTAGAAAACTTTTATTGGTCATGACATTCATGTCTTGTAAAATATGAAAATGATCTGTCAAGTATTACATTTTATGAGTCAGGATCATCCCTGATAAGCACTTCTTCTATATCAAAAACCATCAAGTGGTATCGGGGAACTAATGTTCAAATTTATAATTATTTATTAGATTTTTGATCAGTGTGAATTTAAAAGTTAAAATTTATTTCATGTTTTAATTGTTTCTTGATCCATCATCAAAATATAATCTTTAACTTCTTTTTTTCTCACTCATATTACCAATATTAGTTGATAATTAACAAAGATCACATCTCAAGAACCTATTTGGAGGTTCCAAGAATTATAGCTCGATAATACAAAACCACACAACATGTACTTCTTTATTACACACCATGCATCCTTGTTCATTTCACTAGGAAGCCCATGTGGATTCTAAGTAATCATATAATTAGTACCCGCCACATGTAATAAATGCACCATGTGTGGACCAGCCCAGCTGGAACATGAATTTTCCAGACTACATTCTTTGTATATTTACTACATTCCATATAGTTCATGTGTTTTCAAGGAAGAAAACATGAGATCAAACCATGTTGTCTAATTAATACAATCCATTTATTTAATACATTAAACATTTTTATGGAAGTTTTTTAACTTGAATTACACGCCATGTATCCTTTATACATGTTTCTTACTTCTTAAATGACAACGAGAAGTGTTTGATGAGTCCCTAGGTGTGTACTATGAATATTCGAAAAAGTTAATTACACGCCTTGTGGCTAGATTATACACGCCTTGCACTTTACTTGTGTTTGAAAAAATATTCAATTTAATTAATTACTCTATTAAACCTGATCGACCTGAGTTCCATGGGTCATTACATTGACAGTACACCCCATTCGTTAGGTTTTATATTATATTAAATGATTAATTAATTCTGTATAATATTCAAAAATATGAATCTTGTATAGTTATTTTATACTAAAGACTCAACACATTAAACTATATAAGCTATATAATTTTCACGTGTTCTATGTGGAATTAAATTGGAAGTAAAATTCATTAAATTATGACACATTCCACTTACATAATATGACGTATGAATACATTGTTTATAATTAAAACCAAACTAAATAGTTTGGATAGAAAATCACCTAGTTTCTTCCAATTAAAATTTATATACAATTTTATTGAGTTTTAAATAAAATAAAATAAAATAATTTATTTTATTTAAATTCATAGTGTATGGGAATTTCTGGATGATTAGATGAAATAAAATAATATGAATTAACTGATTAACAAGATAATTAATCATATTTATTTAGGAAAATTTTATCTTATTGAATAATGAATTAAAATTAATGATATAAAGTCATTTTAAATGCATAATCATTGCATGTGTATTACTAATCACAAGCTTTGACCACACCTATATTTTTGTTAGTTTAATTTAATTTAATTTATTACATGTTTTTGAAATAATTTATTATTAAATTAAATATGACTGTCAATGTGTTTTCACTCCCTCTTTTATTATATAGGGTATGTGTGTACAATATTGTTTTTATTTAACTCCCCATAACTAATCCTTTTGTTATCCTCACCCGCATTTAAGTTATAAAACCTATGCAATAAAATGAGTATTTGATCTGCATGGAGTAGTTTCTAGGTGGAGCCAAGGTGGAGTTGGTCCATGATGAAACAAAGACAAAACTAACACCAGAGATACATAGGTGTACAGGTGGTATACTATAATCATTTCACCAAAAAATGAAAAGATATTTAACCTAGGGTCATAGGTTGATTTATTTTATAATTAATAAATCAACCATTAGATAAATTCATAATATTTTTTTATGTTTTTATTTATTTTATTTCTATCTTATGCATGATTTATTTTATGGATTCAAGATCAAAATCAAATAAATAAATGAACTAATATGAAAATATGGAATTAAAATAAATGAGGTATACATAAAAGTTTTATTGAAACATGGTTAATACCTAAATAAAAATACACATTATAATAATAAGACATATAAAGGATAAAATAAGAAAAATTGTATGCATAATAAATAAAATCCCTCAACTTAATATTAGTTCATACTAAGCCTTCCATTAATTGATTAAGAATGAAACCAATAGAAATTAGTGTTTGACCAACCATTATTGGGACACCTACTTTTATCTAGGGAGTTATTATGAATGTTTTGGATTTAATTTACCATTTTACACCAAGAGGTGTAGATATTTCTATTCTTAGTATAACTTGGAGGAAAATATTTAGGAAATTATAGTTAGTATTTCAGGATTGGGGAATCCACTCAATGGATCAAGGAGTTGCATTCTGATAGTAGAAAAGACCTATCTAACTAATTAACTTTAAGTAATTTTCCAAGACCTTAATTGGGTTATGAGAAGGGGCATATGGATCCTTTTCATTAGAATGTCTGAGAAACTAGAAATCGTGAGTCCAATTATGAGGGCTATTAAGACTTGATAAAATAGTGGGAGACTTTATAAAATAAAATTCATTATGTCTAACATAAATTGTAATCAAGTGAAGTACTAATATTTTTTTAACTATTAAAGTAAAATGGAAAGTGAAACCATGAAACCACTTTGATTATTTATTAACTCAATATATGTCCTTATAAATAAAAATTTCTAGATATGGTATAATCATTTATGTGGTGTATTATTAACATAAATTTTTTGTTACGTATTGAAATACTCTATTCTTGTACTACCACCCCAGTAAGTGAGTGAAGGTGAGAAGGATTCCTACTAGTGATATGCATATGATGCTTCCTATCTCTATTTTATAACATTATAAACTATTCCATAAGATTTGATGATACAACATAAGGACTTGGATGCTTACACCATAATATCCCATCTTTTTTTATAAAGAAATAGAAATAAATGCTTGAAATAAATAAGATTTTTCAATACAATATATCAAGGTAAATTAGAAGAGGGTAATCTGGCTACTGATCATGCTTTAAAAATTGTTGGGTATATTGATTAGTTATCAAAATTTTCTATCCATTGGGAAAAGATATTATCCATTAATTTTAATTTATTATCCATACCACCATGGTTATCCTTATTTGTCAATGTTTGGATGAACGAAATGGATAATTCACTCAAGAATCATTTGACCATACTTGAAAAAAAAGATTGTTATTGGTTGACACATGTTTTCCAACTCTTATGATGAAACGTTTGAATATCCCATGACTAATATAAATCCAAAACATCCTTTATAATGTCCTTTAAAGAGACAAAATATTCCAAGGAAAAAAATGAACATGAGGCTATTTTATCCTTATGTGGAATGAATGGAATTTGGAAAAGAAATTTTAATAAATTAAAGAAGTAAGTTATTTCATCCACTTCAGGTATTTTCATGGTGTTTCTATTCATGAATTGTGTATTAAAATAAAATATGCTTATAATATACATGTATTTAAATATAGTAAATGATAATTAATATAAATTTTATAGAGTAAACTCAAAATTAGACGAGAAATAAATATTCTTATGCCATACAAGGGGGGGTCACAACTTCTAATTTTTTAAATGGATTGATTCAAGTTTCTAAAAATTGTTACCAAAACATTTATCTTAGTTTCCATCTAAAAAAATGATAAGTTATTCACATTTGGAATAAGTGTTTTTATGGAACTTCAATACTAATCTAATGATTCAATAATGGAAATTATATATGAAGATTCGAGGACTCCATATATAGAATGTTTCAAATACATGATACCTTTTGTGAGTATTTAAGAGAAAATGGACATGGATGGTACAAGATAGTACCAATAAACCATGATCGGTTATTGAAATGTTTAGTCCATAAAAAACCTATACAACAATCATCATGACAAAAAACCTTTTGAATTTTACTTATTAGGTAATAATTCTATGATCATTATATTGGTCTATTGATTTTCATGACCACCTCATTAGAGGAATATTTATAGAATATATATATATGGTGTGACCAAAAGGAGACCCTGTGGTATATATATGTAAGGAATAATAAGAAAGGGTTAGTGAAATAAACAAATTACAATGAGATATATAGATTAGATAAATTTATTTAAAAATAAATAATTTATAGTGATCATATAATATTCATTTTGATATGAATCAATGAAATGTGTCTCTAATTAGTTAGTGAGATCAAAATAAGTTTTCTAGAAAAAAATGTTGATAACATATGGAAAACAAATATCATGTATTACCAGTTTATTAAGACTAAGAAATGAAATTTATCCAAGTATGACTTAAAGTCACAACTGGGTTCTAAGGAAAAGATCTAAAAAAATAGATCCAAGGGTTTTATAAATCTATTCACAGTACATATGTTAACAAAGTATTGAAAATAAATGTTGAAGCAATTTAATACTAAATTACTTTTGTCATATGATCTATCCAATAGAACATGCATGGGATTTGGAAGAAATTATTGAGATTAAAAAAATTTCAAAATCTTAAGTTCTAGGAATTTATATCATATTCCATGATATGTATTTACATTTGATATTACTGATGTATAATATGTAGTATGTGAATATAAAAAGGATCTAAAAAATGCATCTAATTTTTGTTATAACTATCTGAAAGTACTTCGAAAAGTTGAACTGGATGACTTCCATGTGTTTGAAGTAAGAATACTAGTGATCACGGGAATTTCATACTTTTCTTCAATTAGTTTAAATTAAGAACAATATCACAGAAAATGATAATCTAATATACAAGAAAAACTTATTATAGCTAGTGGTTTCCATATCTACAATATTTGAGTTTGTTGTAACTTCTGATGCAACTTAAGGAGTAGTTTAGCAATTTCCTATTTTGACTGTTTGGTTTATAAAAATATAAAGATACTTATTATTGTTATGATAATATTTGACTATAGACTTAGTCAGGATGTCAAGACTCTAACATGGGATTAAAGGTGGATAATAAATTATATCACTACTTGAGGGATTTTCTTAAGGTGTTAATATTGTCGTAAATAGATTCACCACAAATATATGTGGATTTAATAACCCTAGTCATAGAAACATGATAGGTCCAACAACTATATCCATACTCAATAGAAACATGTTTAATAGGTGAGAACTAACCAGCCATTAAAAGATGGATCTTTTGAAATTGAGAGTCAGTCGGAGTTGGTTTCCTAGAACCGACTACTTTTTAATTTATATTACATGTATATTCCAACAAGTGAATATTAATTTAAAAATCTTATCATATATTTATTGTTATTCTAAATAAAATTAATGTGATAATGTGATAGAGTATCCATTGCATTGAAAATGTCATAGAAGTTCCCTACTATGATTAGAAACTTCAAATTTCATGACAATATTCCTAAACCTAGTTCTATGGTTAGATTATATTTTATGATGGGGAATATAGTATGTTGAATATGACGTATGTAGACTCATAAGTAGATGATCCTTCTTCTAATGAAGCTCACACTTGGCAATATTCAAGATGAAATATTATGAGAATAAACTCGTATGTAGGAATTCCAAATGGTTATGTGTCATTTAATGTTCCAATCTATGATTGTGTGTAATGGTACTTATAATTTATGATTATTTTAATTCATTTTCTGACTCGCACACTTAGATTTACTGACCAAAATTATAAAGACATATGTTCACAGGAAGTAAGGTATGTTGGGTGCATCACGAATGGCATATTATTAATTAATAAGTCAAGGAAAGATTTATTCCATATATATTCATAGAAGATGATATCTCAGACCTTTGATTGAAATAAAACCATCACATTAAATTCCATGAACGTGTTGCGATGATGAGTTTAGTTTAAATAGTCAAAAAATACGTGTCAAGCAATTTGGTTGATGACATGGGTGTGCAACCTACTTAATGAGATATTGAGTAAAAGAGATTATATTACACAATGAGCACTTATATGTGGTTTTAAAAATTGAGAAATTAACTTATTTCTATTGGGTTACTTAAACCATTTCTAGATATTTATCTTGGGATTGGCAATCCCACCTTATTCCCCTGAGAAAGAATCCTATAGGGTTATACACTAAGTGTTTCTATTGATCTCAATTATTTTCTTTTTGAATTTAATGACTAGAATAAATAAAATTATCAAGACCAAATAATAATTTCTTTTAGGATTTATTGATAATCAATATTATTTGTAATTTAAAAAATAATTATTTATTCATTAATTAACAATTTATTTAAATATGTGAGTATTTAATAAACATTTATTTTACGGATAGTGAATAAAATATTTATTTTATTTATTGAATATTTAACAAACAATTATTTACTAGATTGTGAATATAATTTTTGTTTTATGAATAAATATTTAATTAAATATTTATTCAGGTATTTGATAAATGTTTAGGAGGATAAGCATATCAATATTTTTTTTTCTGGTGATAAATTTTAATTTTCTAGCTAGTAAAATAATATTTATCATTGTGCCAGTTTACGCATGCTATGAAAATAATAAATATTATTATTATTACATGGTACGTGGTCTGATAAGGGTTGATATATTATTTATGTGGGTTTTTACAAATAAATAATATTTATAACCATAATTATATCTTAATAAATGAATGATTATGAATATTATACAAAGGTTGATTGAGATTTATCAAAATTGATAATCATTATGTACAATGAGATGTAGATATCTCTATCAAGACTAAAGAATGCTCTATAAATTATCTTCCCACCTCCTTCCTCTGATGAATGAGAGTGTGTAGATAATTCTTCAATCTTGATGGAACCATTTCAATGATTTAGACAAACATTGTATGAATTTCGATCCACTGTTCTAGAACACGACAATCCATTGGCACTATTCGAATATCAAATATGCATTTGTGAATCAATAATAGATGGATTTTATACTTGGATCCTTCAAAAAATGATGGTGAAGTGAAAAGGGTCTTAAATGATCAAAAAAATTATCGAAGAAAGATTCAAAGACCAACATATTCTTTATTCCAATCTATTTAATTTAATTATAAATTTAATGTGAAAGATAACTCCTCTCGGTTACAGCATATGTATTTTTTAATATTATTTGGAAACATTTTTGGTCATGGAATTCATGTCTTGTATGATATGTGAATGATTTATCAAATCTAACATTTTATGAGTTGAGATCATACTTGATAATCGGTTCCACTACATTAGGAACTATAAGATATCACATACATTTGATTGAAATAGAAGTATCACATTAAATTCCATGGAAATGGTGTAAGAACGAGTTTATTTTTGATATTGAAATAAATACATATTATGAAAATAGTTTTATGTAACAGGTGTGAAACCTACTTGATGATACATCATAAAAAAGGGATTGTATCACACAATGAGAACTAGTATGCAACTTTTTTCATTGAGACATATCCTCTTCCCCTATGGGTTCCTTGATTCATTAGTAGCTAGCAATCTTATACATTAGGGAATTCAGCCTAATGCCATTGAGTAAGAGACCTAGAGGGTCAGACAATTTTTTTTCCTTTGATCTCAATTAAATATTATTTATATTTTAATAGTTGAAATAAATATTATTCTCCACATCAAGAAGTAGTATTTATTCATGATTTATTAAAATATCATAAATATTAAATAAATATTTTTTCACTCTGTAATTGTTTAATTATGCAAATATAAATAATATTAATTTATCTCTTTTTATTCGCAAGTTGAGAAATAATTATTTATTCCTTAATAACCAATTTATTTAATTATATGAATATCAAAATAAATATTTTATTCTCTAGATTGTGAATATAATATTTATTTATTTATTGAATGCATAATATTAAAATTAATATTTTTTTTCGTCAAACCATGAATATAATATTTATTTATTATATTTATTTGAAAATTAAATAAATGTTAAGGATAAGAGTGGAGCTATTTATGGGTCTGGTGAGAAATATTTATTTACTATTTTCTAAATAACATTCATCATTTCACAAGTTATCACCCACTATGGAATAATATATTAATAATATTATTTTACACAAAATTCGGTTTTCTTTTGTGTTTAATAAATTATTAAGGGCCTTTTTGTAATTAATTAATAATAAACCTGAACTGCGGGTATATAAATAGGAAGTTATGAGAAATGTGAGTTTTTGGTCATTTTTTACAACATTATGCTCCCAAGAGAATTCCCTCTCATCGAAGAACAACTCTATGTTTTTATATTTAGATCAATAAATTCCCTCTTCCTTCGTTTATCTTAATATGGGGAGATCAGGAGATGATACTTTATAGATCGAAGGGATCATGGTTGTAACCAAGTTAGAAAAACAAGAAAATCAGTACCATCGTGCTAGAACCTATAGTACCGTCGATGACATTTCAAGATAAAAGGAGTATGCATGGATCACCGATAGAGGGGCTCTAAATTGGTTCCTACTAAACAAAAAAAACGAATAGTCTTTATACGAACAAATTCCACATCAAAGAAAGAACTAAAGATTAATTTATTTCTTCATGCTATTAAATTAATTATAAATTAATTCGAATAGATCCTCTCTCTTGGTTTTGAAAAAATATTTTTCAGTATTTTTCAGATTTTTTTGTTATAACGTTCATGTCATGTACATTGAAAATGATCCATTGAATCTGAAAAAGATGAGTTAGCCATATGGCCACCAGGTGCTTTCACTACATCCAAAACCATCACTCTCCTTTATTTTTTGTATAATGTAGAATTATCGTGCCTATGATTTCTTTGGGTGATGGTATGAATTTAGTTAATAAATATAATTAACTAGAATTAAATAAAATTAAAGAGGAAATGGGAAATCTCTACATGATTATTGTTTTATATGATATGGATTATATTATTTCTAACTATCTATTGATGATATTGAAAATTCTATGCTTCTATGGAAATTTTACTATTGTAGTGATGTAATTGATGAAATTACCCTTCATAAGTGATTAACCACTTAAGGATGGTAATGAAATAGTTTCTCGGAATTTAAAAATTTGATAATGATGCACTTTGGATAGTTACTAATGATTTAAATGAAAAATGGGATTGTGGTGGTGATTTTTGTCGAAGATTGTTGTTATACAGTTATTGTTGATGCTATGTTTGTGTGATTATTATGGGGCTGGTATGGGGGTGTTTTAATGGTTGGTTTTTTAGTGGAATATATTGTGTAGTGAAGCTATGATTGGTTAACATTGGTGATCTAGTATGGTTGTTGATGTGTTGATGTTGGGATGTTGCAGTGGTTACGTGGCTTGAAATGTGTGGGGATTGATGTGGTGGTCATTTCTGTGATGTGGGGATAGTATTACAGTTTCCCAATGGCTATGGGATGGTAATGGTAAATGGAAATCTACTAATGGGTGTGAACGAAAACCAAATTTACATTGGAATGTAATTGATTCATCAATTCTTCAAATGAATGAGTAATAGTTGGAGAAGAATGTAGGTATTGACTGTGAATGGCTTTTCATTAAATATGAAAATAGAAAACATAATGAATGTGATTTGGTTAGTACATGGTAATGTGTAAATTGGTTGATTATATGACTAAAAATAGGAAATTTAGATTGCTTATTGTGGCTGTTTTTACATGGGAAGTTGGGTTGGTTTTATGGTATTTAGCTAGCAGTAATGGTAGTGTGAGGCGGTTATAGTGTGGTGATGATTGTGGGATATGGTAGAGTTTTTTTAATACAAACCCTATAGGTTGGTCATGTGTTTGGTTTCATTATATTTTTATTTTCTTATTATTTCTTTATGTTCCCTACCTGAGTTGGATAACCTTACCGGTGAATAAATGTTTTGGGTTTCATATATTTGCCCTAATATATAGGTTCGTAAGGGATTATATGGCCAAATAATCCCTCTTATATGATCTCTCTTCTGTAAATGGTATAGTTGGGATGATTGTACATGGTGGGGGTCATGCATGGTTGGAGGAGAACACAAGGTTGATGCCCTTTATGTTCATGATACCCTACTATAATAGATATAGATTTGTGGCTGAGAACCAACACCATTATGAGATATTGGACCCTGTAGGAGGTTGGGGGATTTTTTATATGGGCTTTCTAATTTTTTTAAATGGGATTATTTCAATTTTTTTCTTCAGAAATGTGTTGGAAAGATGTAAGGGGCCCTACCGCCTTTCATAAAAAAATTACTATTTTAAATATAATTTTTTTGTATATTTAAATTTTTTATTTTTATTTTGTTTTGTTTTGTTTATATATATATAACAAAATTTTTTAACAGAATTTATTTGGTACTTAATGTCCAGCATTACTGCCATTACAGTAGTCTAGATTTCTGACAGAAACCCTCACCAATATTTCCCTTTTATCAGAAGGCTTACCCTAGAAATCATTTTTCATTTTCGATGTGTGATTCACGTTCCCCCTTTCCAACATAGAATTACTACTATATTATTATAAACCATTTCTAATCAATTCATTAATATTATTAATTACTATTTAATGATATTATTAAACATCTAATTAATTTCAAAATAGTTAATTATATATAATAGATTTTAATTAATTAGAAATTAAATAATATTTAATTAATAAAAAATAATCTTAACAGTAAGTAAATAATAAATAATAAATATATAATGTGTAATTATTATAAATAAAAATATAATTATTAAAAATAAAAGTATAAAAAATTAATTATTAAAAATAATAAAATAATAAAATAATTATTAATTAATTAATAATTAAGATATATTTAATTACTTATTAAATTATTTAGTTAATAATTAATTACTTAACTAGTAATATAATTATTTATTATATAATAATTAATTAGTTAATCAGTAATATAATTATTAATTATATAATAATTAATTAGTTAATTAGTAGTATAATTATTAATTATAATTATTAATTATTAATTATATAATTATTGATTATTTAATTATAAATATAATTATTAATTATTATTTAGTGATTATATAATAATTAATTAGTTAATTAGTAATATAATTATTAATTATTAATTACATAACAATTAATTAGTAATATAACAATTAATTATAATTATTGATTATTGATTATATAATAATTAATTAGTTTATTAGTAATATAATTATTAATTATATAATATATAATAGGTGCTTGGGGGAACAATTACATTAAATGCACACACACCACACACACATGCTAGAAAGATAGGTCATAACCCCTATAAAGGATAAACCACAAATCAAGTCTTATTTATTCAATACATGGTACAAAGGCCTAATGAGCATGAAGCCCATTACATAGCCCAATGGCCCATTGCAACGTCATGCCTACATCATACTACCTCCATCACCCGGCCTCTGTCATGCCTACGTGACTGTCTGCTTGCCTCATGCGTCATGCGTGTGTCACCGCCTACCTATGGAAATTTGCTCCCACCCAGATTTGAAGCTAGGTCTAATGCAAGATTTTGGGAAGACTTTGCCACTTGGGTAAACCCCTAACTTCTTATTAATTATATAATAATTAATTTTAAATATAATTATTAATTATATAATTATTAATTATATAATTAATAATTATTTAAAATTAATTAATTAATTAGTGATATAATTACTAATTATATATTTATTAATTATATAATTAAGAAATAATATTTAGTTATTATTAAGATTATTTTTTATTAATTATATATCATTTAATTTCTAATTAATTAAAACCTATTATAAATTATTAACTTTTCAAAAATTAATTATTTTTTTAATAATATTATTAAATAGTAATTAATAGTATTAATTAATTGATTAAAAATGATTAATAATAATATATTAGTAATTTTGTACAGGAAAGGGAGAACCTAATTCCCACATGAGAAATAAAAAATGATCTCCAGGGAAAGCCCTCTTATAAAAGAATGTAGTGAGTATCACTGCCTCAGAACCTATACAATCCCCTTCACAGAATATGGGTATGGTATAGGTCACCTCTTATGAACTTGATTCTCCTACTTTAGAGTCCAGTGTGAAGGTAACACTAATTATTGGTGGCTCCAATGATAATGTGAAGGATCAGATGAAAGGTGCTTCTGATTTAGAAGAGTTGGGAGGTAATTGGCTACAACCTAAGACTTGGTAGCGGGGTCGACATCCAAAAAATCAAGGTCGAGGACATGGCTGTGATGATTGGGTTGGTGCACGGGGGCACAGATGAAATGTGTGGACTTGTTCTTGATTTGTAGACTCTCCTTTATGGATGCAGGATTTCCCTTGTTTAATCCCATCCATCTTTCACATGGTTGTTCCTTTTTCTTTCATTTTAATAATAAGGGGCTTGACCTTGAATGTTTTTTATAGGTGAAGATGAAACGGACCATGCAGTCACCCAAATACTATGCGATCGCCTACCTATTGAACATGCTTGTGATGTAAGGCATCATGAGACAACCTATATCCCGCATGGAACGATGATGGAACGACCCTAGAGAGCTGCCTATTGACATCACACTATAAGGACAGAGTCATTAGGTGACCACCAAGTAACTAAACAACCACCATGTGACCATAAAATTCCAAGGTGAGCACCCCAATATCCGCCCACTCCCCGTGATGTGCTTTCCCATTGTGTAATCCATAGGTAAAGTTCCCTTAGACATGGATTATAGGTGTAGCCACCACACATTCACACACCCCCTACTACACAACTACCCCTTTTGGAAAGTAGTTCCCAAAATATTTCTTATAAATACCTCATTACTTCTTCTGAATAGACAAGAGGATATAAAATGATAAAATATGAAAATACATAGAAATTTAGATAGAAGTAGAAGTGGATAATGAGAAACCTCAGATAAATCATTAAGGTAATTATCAAGCCCACAAGATTACAAAAAGTCATGTAAATTAGTTTCATCTGTATAGTATCTTCCATGAGTTCCCTATACGTCTTAGATTTCATATTCCTATCCACTATGGAAGCATTATACCACTTGGTAACTACATGGATTCCCCACCTCCATGCATCCACTAGGAAATATGGACATCTGTTACCATATAACTAGCCAAAATCAACTCCCACATGAGGTCCCCACATGACATATCCCTCTGTACACTTACCCACCACATGAACCAGCCTCTACCATGGGCTAACCATATGGACTAGCCTTTACCATGAGCTAACCATGAAAATTATACTCTACCACAATTTAACTATATGGACTAGTCTTTACTATTAGCTTACCAAGAGGCCAAACCTATTGTGGGTGTCCAAACCTATCCTCCTATATGTATCTTTCTACGGGGTATTCAATCATCCTATGGAGATATTTTTCTAAAGAAATATTGAATAATACTTGTTGATAGCTCCCACAAAGCCACCAAACCTGCATGATCAGGCTACTAGGAACATCAGATTTCCCCTCCTTATATCATGCATTCACTTGTTAAATGGAACCTCTTACTTGTTCTTCCCAACATACAAGACCCTTAAGGAATTTATAATCATTCACTCCATTGATAATAATGATCTACATCATAAAGTCATTGGAGATACCATCCCTCTCTCATGGTGTGTAATCTAGCTAACCCTAACCTAAATCCAATTGGCCTAGGTGTTTTTAGATGCTCGAGTCCATTCAATGAGAAAAGAATCCAAAGCTACTGTAATGCCTATATATACCCTTCCCATCCCTAACTAGAAGTGCCCCCAACCAAGTCTAAATCCCAATCCATCCTTCCATCATCTGATTCACTTATTAGGTTAAGAATACCAGGGTAGTATCATACGTGTAATGCCTTATCAGTCATGTTTTATCCTTTTAATGACAGTAGAATCATATTCAAGCTACCTTATATGGATAATTCATGCTCAATCATCAGTTGTAAAAAATTTCATGACATAAATGTCCCCATAGATTGATGATAAACTGTGCATCCAACATCCCCAGAACATGATGGTAAACAGTGTGACAAATGTCACCACAAATTTGATGGTAAAATTTGTGTCCAATGTCCCAGTTACATGATGTGAAATTTCATGAAAATGTCCAAGTAAAATGATTTAAAACCAAATGAAAACATTATAGTTTCATAACGTAAAATTACACAACCATATTAGTATCACATGATGTTAAATTGAATGGTACGGTCCTATCATATGACCTTAAAATGTGAAACTTGAACTACACAAACTTTGATTATTGTTAAATAAGATACATAGGATGCCTCATAGAGGTTCAAACACAATATCACAAACCCTACACATCCATCCTTATGAGGATATATTCTTCATGATATTGTCTGTCCTTCCTCATCGATACATATTCCATGTGATCCTAGACAACCAAACACATTGGGCTATATTCCTTGGAAATTTTTGTTTATCAATATTCATTCCAAATTCCTAATAAAACCATGACAACTACTTAGAGGGAAATATTAACTTCAAATGTATTACCATATTTTTTTTCCCATTCCATATTCCCCATGATTCTCATCCTCATTGGTCCATATTCCATTTGAGGTCAATCGGAAATGGACACTCATGTGTACATCTCACACCAACCATTGTTGATGACCTCTCTCATGTAAGTCCAATCATATTGACTTAATACTTATTAGATAATTTACTTTTCACATGACCTTAAAAGGCATGAATTTTTAATTAAACGACACCAAACTATGTGAGTTATGATTCCCTTTATAATGATACATTGGAAACCCTTCTTATAGATCCGAACCTAAGTAAATAAACACCTACCATCTTTTCGATGACAATAAACTATAGAGAGACCAAATGTATGGTTTTAAACCATAATATCCTATAACTAAGAATCACCAAGTAATAAAACAAGATAAATATCCTATAATAAATACATATGTTTACATTAATGCATGTTAACAACCAACCATAAGTGTAGGGGTAACCAGTCCCATACTGGGATTTAAAAAGGATTCATGAACATGAATTAAATCGATAATACATTCCAAGAGTAGGTAAGAATATATTCAAAAAGGTTCTATGAGCTTGATATCCCATCCCCTCAACCAATGTATTTTCTAAGGTTTTACTAGACATGTCCTAGTGATCATGACATAAAAATATGCGTCAGAGTTTCCATCAAAAACAAAAAATTTGAACCGAACATGAATCCTCCAATTGTGTTATAACTTTCACATATAAAAGAAAAAACCATCAATTTAATGTTAGATATTTGTTTTTGTGTTTGATCTACAAAAACAAAAATTATTTTTCTAAAATGAATCCTTTAACTATGAAAATGATTGGTTGAATGTTTTTTTACTTATAATGTTTCGTTGATAGGTTTTCTAGTTGGTGTTTGTTGATCTTTTCAGGACCTTTAGATTTAGAGACACATTTAATCCAAATAATGGAACCATATTTATGAATGACATATATCTCAACTGGTGAAAAGGTTTATTCCCCATCTATAGGTCATAATAATATAAAGATACAAAAGTTGGGGGGGGGAGTGAATTGTGTCTTTTCGATAATCTTGGAATATTCTATATTTTATATTTCTTATTGATTTATATATATATGCAGTATTCTATTATGTAAGTAGTTTGAGATTTGGATAAATAGTAAAGAAAAACACTTCAATATTGGTAGTGGTTTGGGGCACAAAGATCCCAATGTACACTCCACTAATGATCTCTCCGTGAGCTTTGGATTTTGACAAAATAAGGTCCTCTTATAACAAGACCTTAACAACTGAGTACGGGTAGTTGAAACCTTTATAATAAGACATTACGTATCCTTATGTTTCTTTTTTTAGGGAAATGGGTTATACACAACTTAGTCCAAGGATATGAGAATCTACCATGGCTTAGTTTGAGTAGTCAAAAATCCAATAAATCAAAAGAGTTTGATTTGATTGAATTGATAGATTTTTTAACATAGTTGCATTAACAAATGACAGAATAAAGTTCTTCTTATTTAAAGATTAATGACTTCATGAAATAATTTCTTCAAAGAGATCTTGGTTTTGAATGATATTCAATAAAAGTAGAAACAAACAAACAACAGAGGTTACACATCATTACGAGTTTGAAACAAGTATATCTCCAAAATGTAACTTCTTTAGAAATAACAGAGTCATTCAATCTTTTGTTTCTATACAGCAGTTCCGAATTCAATTTTTTTTTCATATATACATAAGTAGTTTTTTTTTCAAATATGAAAATAATCTGTCCACATATATTGAACATTTTGATTTCTTTCAGTTGATTAGACCCAAGAATATTGCCTAAAAATCGCAATCATTAAAATTCAAATCATTCAAAAGATTCATAAATTCCATTATAAATAGTAATTATTTACTTTGTTGAATACAAGAATTTGAATATGTCATAAAATATCTTTAAAATAATATTTACTTCCATCGAGACCATTTTAGTAATAATTGATAATAGATTTAATATAAGCTCTATCATAGAATAGTGAAATGTAGGGTTTCTTCATGTAACAAAAAAGCTCCAAAATTAGGGTAGACAACGTACAACTAATTATAAAAGTAGATTTGATGTATAATATTTTTTTTTCTTAATCACAAGGTTCTTTAAAAATATAGGTGTTTTTATCAATACTATCCCTTTTCTCAAATGTAGGGTTGATAAACCATAATTTTCTAACAGCATAGGGTACATGATCCGTACAAGTCATTCCAAACACAGGGTTTCTAAACCACAAACTATTCTTACACTTAAAAAAATAGGTCATGAATAGTATTTCCAAAATATTTTCTGAATATGTTAAAAATTATTTATCAAATATTATAACCCATAAATAAAATAAACTCCTTAAAAATTATTTACAAGAAAAATACACAAGGTAATTTCATCCGTATTAAAACAAGGGTATTTGTGAGCATAAAAATAAATAATATTTTTAGAGTATATTTGATATAATACATTCCCAACAATATCACCCTTTTTTGTTGACAAAAACCAATAAATTACTTATAGAAAATATCTGAATTGTAAACACAAATGAGATGAAATATTTAAAAGGATACATAGATTTTAAAATTAATTTATAAAAAAAAATTCATTTCATTAATTGATAATAAAAACTGATAAATTGAATAATATAATGGTGCGTTTTACAAATATTCTCCCCCTTTTGTGATATCAAAAAGAAATTATATGAAATAGATTAAAATATATTCAATGTAGCAAATAACTTTAAATGCATGTTACATTATATTTAAGAAGAAAATTAGACATGTATTCTAGCAATAGAAACTAATAGAAGTAATGATAAACATAAATATTAATAATAAAAAAATATTTTTCATTAAAAAGATGTTAATGGTTACAAGTGTCAAGTTGGATGAGAAATGTTTAAATAGAAGGGATGGCTGAGTGTAAGAGGTCTAGTTCATAGTAGGTTTCATTCTCTCTTGAATATCGAACAACCAGAAAAAATTCATTCAATTCGTCCATATGTCCTTGTAAAATTTTAGTAAGGTCGTTATCCAATTTTCATATAAAAAATCACGAGTCCTAACCCCCATTTAAATTTTCTATTAGATTGAAATTCGGAAATCCATGAAATTTTTTATTATTTTGAAGAAATTTATTAACATTTTCATTTAACTTATTGATAAATAGTCTAATTATAGGTTTACTTGAGGTTAAATTATCTACATGTTCTCTTTGATTATCTAAAAACACATTCAAAGGTTCCTTATTACACAAAGGTGAATGAAGAAAATCATTCATTTCAGACATCACAGTAGTAATTTCTTGAAACGTCCTGATTAAATTTGGTGATGTCTAAGAAGTATATAAAGAGACTCTTAAATAACTAGAGATATTCCTCAATTATACAATATGATTTCCTAAATATTTCTTTAAATCCATGAATATATATTTTTGAATGAATCTTATTTCAATTTTACAAACTGTTCTAACATTTATTTTTGAGAAACATCACAATCTCTTCTATAAAATGAGTTTTCTCTTTTATTATGCAGTTAAGACTGAACATATTCAAATTCTTCTCTACGAAAAGTTGAATTTATCAAATTTACCAAAGTTTTTCTTGTATATTATAGATCATGTTCCAAACTCAAGTTCTACTTCTTCATCATGTTAAACTTTAAGAATATATCTTATATTTTATAATTTATAGAATCAGAAGTGTCTTCTTCTCTGTGTATTTATTACCTGGACTCTTTTATTTTGGCTAAGTACTATCATTTATTCTTCTCACTAGAAGAGAAAGAAATGTTATCAAGTAATTCTATTTTTTCTCCAGACATAGAATCTTCTTTTTTAAGGATTAAGTGATAGTTGAGACTATTTGATTATCAACAATTTCACTGGTTTTAGCTACTTAGATTTTATCTTTCTCATCTCCTTGACCAATTTATTTATTTTTTTATTTTTAGGATCTACTTTCTCATATTGTGCATGTCAATCAGCATATTGTTCCTCATTAGTGATTATGGATTCTAAAATACATTGATGGAGTATCCTCTCTAGTTAAAGCAGTTTCAACTTATGTGTTCTAATTGACTAGTCCTTCTCTATTTTTAGACCATATGATACGGACTGCATTGTCAACTTCTTGAGGATCTACCTCATCCTGACCAGAAGTGTCATATCTGATTCTCCTTTTGGTTTGTTGAAAAAAATATTATACTCTATATTATCAAACTTCCTCATTACACAGATGAACTGATCGATATGATTTCAAATTTCCTTTCCCCCCCTGAGTAATAGAACCATATTATTTTTGGTTATCCACATCAACAGACAATATTTTTTCATTTACTATGCTCTAAAAGAAACCAAAATTTCTTAAAGTTCCTGCATTTAGGATATTAATATGATGAAACTTCATTCTAACATCTATATGAAGAATATTATTATTTATATATATAAAAAGAGAAATAATTCATCCATATGGATAGAAATATATCTGTGCCTCTAACAGACGATAATGATTCTGATATCGAACCATATACCTCAGGAAGTTAAACTTGATATCACTGATGAACACGAACATGAAATACATGTTAGGATGAAGAATATTTTCTAATTCTTCGATTCTCAGGAGTATTACAGACTGGTTTAACATTACCAGTACCTTAATTCCAACCTTAAGATCCCTAACAAGAATTTTCCAAATCAAATTAAAACAAAAAATAAATAACATTATATCTTCTGACTTGTGTTCTTGATTTAAACTAGACCGTAGATTAAAATGAAACACTCCTTCATGATTAAATTTATATATCTTCAAAATTTATACTGAGTAAATGAAAAATTTCGTTACATCTATTCATAAAGTGATGATATCTTTTGTTTCACCGAAACTGACCTTAATATTCTTATAGAACTTCTTCAATTCTACCTCAAAAATAAATTTCATATTTTATTAAATAAAAAGGAATTCCATACCTTGAAAGGTGAGGGATTTATTCAGTAAGATATTTTTCTGATAAATCCAGTAAAAATCGACAACCTTTTCTTGAAGAATATTTTTGAAGGGGAATCCTTGATGTTTTGAGTCCCTTGGTTCACCTTCATATGTCCTCTTGTTCTTTGAAATTGTTGAGAATATAAAGGAGTAATTTTAGGATTCTAGGGTTTTTAAGTAATATGAGTGCTCTGAAAGGTGAAAGGTTTTGAAATATAAGGGTAAGTAAGAGAAGGAGATAGAGAGGAAGGGGTTTTTGATGGTTTTGGGTGACACGGTTCTAGTTTCTCGACCTAATTTACTCACCCCAATCATTATTAGTTTTTAATTTGAAAACATGCCCCTTTTAAAAAATGAAACAAATTATTGTTTTTATTTAAACGAGTTATAAGGAAATAAATAAATAACTAAATGAATAAAATAAAAACTATCAATACAGAAATTAACAATATAAATTAATAAATATTTACTTAAAGTTAAATATTACTAAGTACCCCTTAATAAAATCAAAACATGTAGTGAGAAGTGGTTTAGAAAAAATATCAGGAAGTTGATATTCAATATTTTCAAATTCAAAATATATAACCTTTTTTAGAAAATTACCTCCTAGAAAATGATGTCTTATATCAGTATGCTTGGTTTGTGAATGACTCATAATTTTTTTAAATATTGATTATAATATTATTGGAACATAAAATTTTCATATTATTAAAATTAAGTCTAAATTCTAGTAAGGTGTGTTTTATCTAGAACACTTGTGTACAACAACTTCTAAAAGATAAATATTTTTCCTCAACTGTTGACAAATAAAAAAGATGTTGTTTATTACTTAACCATGAAACTAAATATTTTCCTAAAAAGTGATAGGTTTTGATGTGATTTTTCTATCTAATCTACACCCTCAAAAATAAGTATCTTAATATAAAATTAAATTAAAATCCATAATTTTTTGAGTAAATTAGAGATTGAAAAATAGTTCATTTTAAATATTAAGAAATTTTATTTTAACAGAAGTGTGATGAAATTATTTTTGGTTTGACTAAAATCTATCACATAAAGATACAAAAAACATCATGTTTAGTCTTCTAGTAGTAATATATAATGAACTACCAATAATAATTCTATATAAGTTGTTTTCAAATAATTTTACAACTTCATCTAAATCATGTTTTACATTAGTACACATGAGAGTTTCATATGTATTACTATTTTATTGTCAAAAATCTTTCAATAAAAAAATATTTTATTTTATTTCATTTAAAACATTTCCGTAATAATTTTGATAAATTTAAAATCCTAATAAAAAGTTAATTTTCTCATCATACTCATTTCGAAGTCTATTTGCATAAGATTTGAAAAAGAATTACAAATTGTTTTATTTTTAAATATGAAAATAACAACATCTACCTAAATTTATACTAATAATATATTATAATAAACAGTTTCTTAAAAAGAGAAGGATCTTATAACCATAATTAAAATCTATTTTCCAATTAAAATGATCCAAATATTTCATTCCAAGCTCTAGATGCTTGTTTAAGGCCATAAAAATATTTAGTAAGTTTCAAAATAAAATTTGGTAAATGAGGGTTTACAAAACCTGTTGGTTGTTCAATATAAACTTCCTCCATTAAATATCCATTTAAAAAGGAAGATTTTACATCTATCTGATATAATTTTAAATTTATATGAGATTAATAAGCTAGAATGAACCTAATGAATTATAGTTTATAAAAAGGTGAAAAGGTTTAATTTTTGTTTATCCCTTCTTCCTGGTTGTATCTTTTTGATTCAATATAGATTTATTACTAGTAATTATCCCTTGATCATCTTGTTTATTTCTAAAAATCCATTCGGTTTCTATTACTGGATTATTTGTTGGTCTATCAACTAATTCTGAAATTTATTTCTAATTAATTGATTAATCTCTTATTACATAGTCATTAACCAAATTGTATATTTTAAAGACTCTTCTACAGACTTAGGTTCTAATTATGATGTAATGGTAGAAAATTCATATAAATTTCTTATATTTATTCTAGTTATTACTTGTATATCTATATTTCCTATAACAATTTCTAAAGGGTGATTCTTTAAGGTTCTATATTTTCTTGGTAAGACACTTTCAGGTTCATTTTATTTATATTATTCTAGACTAGTCTTAATTTCATTTATTTTATTTTCAAAATAATTCATAGGTGATTGAAGCTTCATGTTGTCAAAAGATTCAATAATTTCATCTGTTTGATCTTTTCTTTTACCAAAAGGGTAACTTTTATAAAACTTCACATGAACCAATTCTTCCATAATCATTGAATTTTAATTATACACTCTATAGGATTTAAATGTTTTATAATATCCTAGAAATATTCCTTCATCAGACTTAGGACCAAATTTACCAAGGGTTTCCTTAGTATTCATGATATATACCTTTCATCTAAATATTTTAAAGTAATTTACATTAGTTTTTCTATTACCCTAAAGTTCATTGGGTATATTTTTAATAAGAGGTATTATTAAAAATATATTTATGATATAACAAGATATGTTTACATATTTTTCCCTAAAATATGTAGGAAGGATATATTCATTTAACATATTTCATTAAATTTCTTGAATAGTTCTATTTCTTATTTCAAGAATTCCATTATCTTGAGGTGTTCTTGGTGCAAACAAGGTTTGTTTAATAACTAATTTTGAGTAGAAAGAATTAAATTCTTGGTTCTCAAATTCTCTACCATGATCACTTCTAAATGAAATTATTTTAAAATCATTTTTGTTTTGAACAATTTTTCGTAAGATTTTAAAAAAGTAAACACTTCACTTTTATGGTTTAGAAAATAAACATATAAAAATCTTAAAAAATTATCAAATAATATATAAAAATACAATTTTCTAGACAAACTGTCTACCCCTGATGGTACAAAAAATTCTATGTTGATATGTTCTAGTGGTTTAAATATAGAAACTTTGTTAATTGATTTAAAGAATTATTTGTGTTGTTTCCCAATTTAACATGCATAATAGAATCTAACATTATAAAATTTAAGATAAAGAAAATCAAAAACTATGTTTTTCTTAGAAAATTAAAATAAAATAAATATATTATAGTGTTCAATTATTCTATGCCAGATACAAGACTCATTTGTATCAACATTTAAAAAATTCACTTATTTTTCCACAAGGAATAAATATCCAATGTATAAATATTTTTAGTCCTAGGTTCTCTAAATTTAAGAAATTTATATGTGAAAACTGAGCAGGAATTGTTAGAGAAATCAACATAATAACTATCATCATTGAGTTGAGAAATGCTTATAAGGTTATTATTTAGTCTTTGAACATATATCACTTTATTGATTGAAATTGACTTTTTTTATCTCCAACTAAACCAACTCAAACTATCTTCCCTTTATAACTGTATCTGAATGCAATTTTGCCTCTATCCAGTTTTGCAAGTGAATGGAAATTAGGAGAGTCTCCACTCATGTATCTTGAGTATCCACTATCCATGCACCATAAATGTTTTTGTTCATGTGGTCTTTTACCTAAAAAAATATTTAAACAAGAGTATGTTTTGGTACCCATATATTATTGGGTCCATCTATGTTAGAAAGCATGGATATGGGAATCCATATTTTCCTTATTTTACCAAAATTGACATTACTTTATTCTGAAATATTTTTTTTAAATAAAATCCTTTTTAATTACACTTATCTAAGGGTTTCTTAAACAATATTTATTAGAATAATGTCCTTTCATTCAATAATAGAAACATATAGTATTTTCAGAACTTGTCAAAAAATAATTCTTATATAACTTTTATTTTTATCCTTTGCTTCTTATTCTATATTTTTTCCTTTTTAGTAATAGTTTTTTCAAAAATCTCAAAAATTTATTTTTTTCCTTTGGTTAATATACTCATATCACTTTTTAATGACTTTACTTAATTTTTTTAATTATTTTATTCTATTTTCATGAACAATAAAGTTTTATATAGACATATTAAATTTTTATTTTAATTGATGATGTTTTTTTAGCATTTCATAATTTTCACATAAAACAAAATTATGAATATTTTTTAGTGACTTATTATTTTTTTACTAATGATTCATATTTTTCTTTCAGCATTGAGTAGTAAGCATCCAATTTTCTACTTGAGAATCTATCAGAATCAAGAGCATAAGAATTATAGGATTGCACCTTATTTTTTCCTTATCCATAAAGTACATGTTTTCATTCAGATTTTTTGTCTCTTTTTCTAAATCATATTTAGAAGTGTAACTAGATTCTTTAGACACACTCCAAGTAGCCTTCATATCTAGTTTCCATTTATACACATTTCTGTATTCTTTTGATTTTTATTTTTCATATTTATTCCTTCTTTTTTTAACTGAGGGAAATGAAGTATGATATGAACCCTATGTTCTCATTCCTAGAATCTTACTTATTTATATATTTTTTCATCTTTATTGAAGGACTTTTTTAATCCACTATTTTTTCTTAGATAATTTTCAAAATTTTCTGGTTAGTTGAGCTAGTTCTATTTCAGAATCTGAACAATCTGAATCTTTTCATATTTTGACATATTCCTTCAATTTATTTTCATGATTATGAGATATAACTTTTTGGGAATTATTTTACATTTTTAATATCTTATGATCATAAACTTTATATTGTACTTATGCTTTTCACATCATCAGTGATAAAATCAATTATTTCATTGTCAAGTATTTGATTGTTGTTGACTATATTAGGGTAGTAGATATTCCACTCCATTTTGAGGGTAGTCCTCTAAGTAATTTAAATGCTTGATATAATTGAATAATTAAATATCATAAATAATATACATAATTGACTATTTCTATCAAGCACCCATTTATTTGGGTGATTCTCCCACCATCATAAATTTTTAATGCTTTAAAATTTAGTTTTGTAGTAGCGTACCTCATTTTTCTGACATTTTTAGTTCCTTTATATGCAAAAAATGATTATATTCCACATTTCATAAGAAGTAGGTAATTGAGATACTATATTTAATTTATTTGGAAAAAGTCCACAGATCATTTCATTCACTTCTTTTGAATTGATGTCATACTCAAAATATTTGGAAGCATCCCATGTTGTTGGTTTTTCAGGTATTTTAAATGGATTGATAATATTTATATATACATTGAATCTAAGATTTTTTATATAGATGATCATATGAGATTTTCAACATCCATAGCTATCACAATTGAAGTATGGAGGGGGGGGGGGGTGAATTATGTCTTTTCAATAATATTAGTAGATTATATCTTTTAACTTTATTCACGATTCTTGCAGATATGCAGTGTTATCTTCTATAATTAGTTTGAGAAGAGGATAATTATTAGATAAAAACAAAATATTTTTTATAGTGGTTTGAGGAAAAAAGATCCTCTAGTACACTCCGCTAATTATCTCTCTTGGATTTTGGTGATTTTCACTAAAGAAGGTCCTATTATCACAAGCCCTTCACAAATGAGTGCAGATTGTTGACAGACTTACAATAAGACATTATAGAGCCTTATGGCAATTTTATAGGGAACTGATTTCTCCATAGATTTTTCAAGAAGCTAATACTCTACAATGAATGAGTCAGATTAGTCGAATCTATAATAAATTGAAATAGTCTGATTTGATTTAATTGACAGGTTCTTGAGCATAGTTACAGTAAAAACTGAAAGAATACAGATATTCTTCTTCAAAGATTAATGTTTTCAAGAAATAATCACTTCAAAGAGATCCTGGTTGTGATTTATCTTTAATAAAAGAAATAACAATCAAATAGTTGTAGTTACACAAAAGCGTGTGGATAAAACAAGCATATCTCTAAAATTTAGCTTATTAAAAAATAACAGAGTCGCTCGATCATTTTTTTTCTCTACAACAATTCAAAATTCAAAAAGATATTACATATATACAGATTTAGTGTTTTTTAAAAGTTAAAATACTCTGGCCATATATGTAGAACACTTGGACTTATTTTAGTTGATTAGATCCAAGAATGTCACCTAACAAATCACAATTATTCAAATTTTTGTCATTAAAGAGAGTAATAACATCCCTTAAAAACGTGAACAATTTACTCTATTGAATATGATCCTTTAAATTGGTTGCAAAACATATTTAAAACAATATTTACTTCTATTAAGACCGTTACAGAAATAACAAAAAATAGATTTAATTTAAACTCTATTGTTGAATAGTTAAATGCATGGTTTCTTCATGTAATGAAAAAACTCAAAACATAGGGTTGAAAAAGTATAGTGGATTACAAAATTTGGGTTGGTGTATAATATTTTTGTTTCCTTAAACATTGGGTTTCTTATAAATGTAGGGTTGTTTATACATACTTTCCCTTTTCTCATACATAAGGATCCATCCAAATGTAGGGTTAATAAATAATAGTTTTCCAACAACGTAGGGTATATGATCCATACATGTTATTGTAAACATAGTGCTTATGAACCATACTCTACACTTGCACTAAAAAATGTTGGGTATGAATGTATTTCTATAATACATTTTAAACATATTCATAATACTTTCGAAAATATTATAACCAGTAAATGAAATAATATTCTCAAAAAATATATTCCCCAAATGTAGTTAAGGTAATTTCATCAGTAAAAAATAGGTGTATTTGTGAGCATCAAAATAAATAATATTTATTTAGTACTATTGAGATAATATATTCCAAACACCATCAAATAGAAATACACTGTTTCCAAAGCAGTATCTCCAGCAACAGGTTAACAACACATTCGTGAGGGTGTACTATCTCAACTGCACCATCACCACCTTGTAGGTTACACAAGAAATAATCCAAAAAATAAATCCTTGTGTATCAACTATAATATTTTAATATTTTATAATATATAAAATTTAATTGACATCTTATGGTTCATGAAACACTGAACATAAATGAACTGCGATATACTATTAAATATTATTATTTCAACATGAACATTATAACCAAGCAATTAAATTGGAGGGTATAAATAAGATTAAATATATTATGAAATATATATGAAGTACATATTCAATATAAATTTATTTATTAATTTGTTCAAAATAAACACACATTTTTTAGCAAATTCATTTTATTCTTCACACGCATGTTTTCTTCAAAAAAGAGATTTTTATTGATTTCTCTAAGAAAATAAATATAAATATTTTTAATACATTTAGAAAATTTATTTCAAAAAATCAACTTCATTTTATAAATTATCATATAAAAATCATATTATGATGATTATTTGGTATTTTTAGGAAAAAGATAGATTTTGTAGTGAACAGTGAAAATTATTGTTTTTATTGAAAAATGTATTTTCATTTAAAGAATTTTAAAAGAAATATCGTTTTAAAATGGTTAGAAAAGAAAATTAGTTCTATTTTTTTATTAAAAATAGAATTATGTTCATTTTAATTAATTTTATGTTTGAATTTGGAATAAAAACATTTTTATGCTTAAAAGGGCATTTTTCTGAAAAAACCACTTTTCATTGCATTTTTCCAAATTAATTTTAAATTAAATTCTACCAGTTATGTATTTTGAATTCTTAAAAATTGAATTAATATCTGGATTCAATAGGTCCAAATTTAGTAATTGGTCCCTTTTATTTTTTTCATTATGAATAATAACCATAAAAATTTAATTACAACTATAAAAGATAAATATGATAATTAAGAGTTATAACAATATCAAAAGGACTAGAAAATGATCCTAAAACTTGAATAAATTTTATTGGATGAATAGATTTCATCCATAATCTTTTATGGTTTAATTACATGATTATTTATGACCATTTCTATGAGATTATGACCTTTATAATATTTTATTTAAAGAAAAGTCAAAGTTCTCACGTTCATATTTTTGATAGATATAACATTTTTGATGTGGGGTTATCCATAGGATATGTTCGACAATAAATAAATTTTTTAAATATAAATACTTATATTTATCATGATATTTTGTTTTAATTTTTTATTGAGTAAATAATAACATTAAATGCTTACACAACTTTGACGTTGTAATTATTTAATTAATGGAAAAATAAAATAAATGGTATTAAAAACATTTAATGAAATATAATTTGAGATAACTTAGGTTAACCATGAATTTTATATATCATTATAACATATTAGGTATGTATAATAGTTTTTGATGTTATCTTGTTTTATTTATATTTTTAAAATAGATGTAATAAATAGTGTTCTAATTGATGATAATTCTATTTTATGAATATAATATTTTATTAAATTGTTAAGAAATCATTAAAATTTTAAAACATTGAAAATAAGATTTTTTATTGTATAAAATTCAATCCCGTGTTAATTTTTAAGATATTTGTATGTAATTTGATCAAGAATATTCTTATTATAGTTTAACCTTTTGAGAAATTCCAAAATTACCACAAAATTTAATTATAAAAAGGGAACATCTTTCCTCACTTATTTACCTATATTTTTGGAATATAAACTTAAAAAACCCTAACCATGAATTCTATCAACATCCCTAGTCATTTTATTTAGGTTCTAGACTTTGCAAAATAAGAAACTAAGGCCTATTAAGAAGAGAGCTAAAGAAGTCCACTGGATAAGAGACAATTGTCTTTACCGAACCATTCATTTTTATTTATTCTTCGACTTTCTATTAATATCTTATTTTAATATATAATCAATAAATAAAGTATAATATATATTCATAGATTTTAGTATTATTATGATAAACCATATTTCACATTTTATCCATCCTATGAAATATGAAAGCATCGCGTATGCGTACGTATGACTTACCACCTCCACACAAAAGTGTAATTTTTTTCATCAATAATTTACTTGGTTGGTTAAAATGATGAAAATAATGGATATATATGATAATTTTGAAATTATTTTGATTATTTAAAATTAACATATTAACCACTTCTTTCTATTTTCAACTATTTAGAAATGGTCTTGTCGCTCATGCGTATGTACGAATTACCATCTCCACAAAGTGATGCAATTAATTTTCTTTGTACATATTTTAAAAATGATTCTAAAAATATATCTAACGATTAAATATGATATATATTAACTTAATATAATTATGGATATTTTTTAACTATAACTTATTTATAAGAACCATAACTTACATGACAAAACATGCATGGGAAAATATAGTAGTTAACACCTGAAACAAGGGTAATAATTGTATCTTATTAAAAAATAGGTGATAAGATGATATAAGTGGATCATATATGATATTATAAACATAAATAAGGTTATTTAATAAATTAATAACATGTTTAAAACCATTATACATTAGTTTATAACACATTTTTTTGAAGCATAATCTGAGGTAAGGGTTTCTAATCTCAATTTTACTTTTGTGAGACATATTCCATATTCACCACTTATTTCTTTTATATAGAGTATATAAATTACCTTTGATATATTTTATCATGAATATTTTTATTCATGTTATTTAAAATTTTATTTTAAGTTATTTCTTTCACGAGTCTTATTATTCAAAAATTATCACAATAGTACGCGTTTATTTCACAATATCTTTATTAATCAAGATTGTTTATATTTAAGTCTCAACTGAGGAATATTTATCTTGACTGTACATTATTTATAAAACAATTTTAAAAAATATTTTTAATATTCTAGTATAATTGTTTAAAATATTTTTTACCTATTTTTTTTTTACAAAATGTTTTGAAAATAATCTTTTTGTGGTTTTCCAAACAACGCACATTTTGAAATTTTCAAAAAAAAATGGATATAATGTTTTTTTATCTTATACGATATGAGATGATTTTCCTACCTTAATGAAACCTTAATTATTTAAATATTAATTTACAATTTTACAAGGTTTTTTTCAAATAAAATTTTTTCTTTATTATATACAATGTTTTTATATTTTAAAAATCATTTTGAATGTAAAAATGATATTTTATTTAAGAAATATTATAGTAATATATTTAAAGTATTTTCATCTATGTCAATATCATTTGTTGAATATTATATTTAGGATGTAATCTAATGATACCATTTATCATATTTATTTGGATTATTTATGATTAGTTTGGCTGGGGTAAGTATTGATATTTCATATGACTAGTTCTTCTAATATGGGAAGTTATTGATTTTTAAGGCATATTTATTTAGTTTTATTATTTAGCCACATGAGGAATGAATTGGGATTAATAAATTATAGTAAGTTCCTAAAATATCCCCAAGATGCATTGGTGGGTCTTATGATACAAACTAGATTGGGGTTTGGATAATTCCTTACCCATTTATTCAATGCATTGACATGAATCCTCGACAGTATTAGATGTCTTGGCACAGAACCTCACTGATATGTTTTAGATGTTCAACATTATGAATTCTATAATTATAAATTTAGTTATTGATATTCCATGTGATTATTTTATTATTTAGAATATGCATGGTTAAGTCAAATGCTCATGTGACCATTTATAAGACACTATTTGATTATTATTTATTACTTTCAAATTATGATCATGTTTTAATTAAATGGCATGTGTTTTAGTTATTTACTTTTCCATATTGATTATTATCTATTTATTCATGATAGATTCCACTATACCTATACCCTTACTGAGGATTTGATATCACCAATTTCTTATGTTTTATTTTCCCCAAGATACGAGGAAATGTTTTGTGGTTGGTATACCTGAATACACTAAGCGGGATAATGGAATTATAAATGAAAATTATTTGGGTATTTTATGTTTTAAAATGTAATGTGAAATTAAAGTATGTATCTAGTTTAACAAGGCTACTAAACTTTTTAGTCATTTGGGATGTGATTCCTTATATCTATCACTAATGTAATAAGGCAACCACCAGATCTATGATTCTAGATTCATGGTATTTACAGTTAGTATCATAGGATGTTTAGTAGAAACTTTGGGTACTAGAGTTAGGAAGACATATATTATAGAATGAAACCCTATGATAAAATTTTGAGATATTTCAAAAGAAACCAAGATTATGATTTATTGATTATTTATAACTAAATTTTCAATTTACGTTAAGTGATTCAATAGTTTTGATATTACAAATTATGTTTCATATTGTTATAATCTATTATAATGTACAAAATTTTTTAAAAATGGAACCTGGTAGAAAAAATAAAAATTCTATTAATGCATGTAATCCATGTTCCCTCTTGGACAAGATAATAAATCTATAGAAGGATATGTACAAGGATATGAACAAATTATAACCACATTGGGATATCTAAATGAAGTTATAAATAATAACCTTGGCTGTATGAAGCATCCTAAAGATCCACAACGTAGTGTAACAATGCTAGATCACCTGATACATATACAACCTCTATCATTTAATGGGATTACCAATCCATTTGAATCTGAGTAATAGATGAGTTCTTTAGAGAATATATTTATCACTTTGGAAAGTAATGAAATGGATAAGGTTATCATAAAAGTTTATCAAATCTCATGGGATGCATGTAAATTGTGGTTATACATTCAAAATATTAAGTATGCGGTGGAAATTATGAGCATGGAATAGATGGATTTCAAGGTACTATTATTGGAAAATTATTTTCCTCTTGAGAAATGAGAATATATGGAAACAAAAATCTTGAGACAAAGATATAAAGAAGGGGAAATTTTTTTAATTTTGAAGACAACTTTATAAAGTTATCAAGGAATTCTACAGACTACATGTGTAATCCAAAGAGTAATATTGACCATTTATTTGATGGGATTAATCCAATCCTTTGAAGGTATTAATCCAATACTTTGAATGGAACTAGTATCCCAAACATTCTCATTATATGGTGATATAGTTTCATGTGATATCAATAAAGAGAAATAATTCTCCAAGTCTTTGATTTTTAAGGGAGGTAATAGAAGAATATGATGATAGAGTAAAATATAGATAAAGGGAATAAGGGAAATAGGTATTTTCCATCATGTGATACTTATGGAAGGAAACAACTTGGTACATGCTTAAAAGGAAAAGGATTTTTTTTCAAGTGTGGGGAAAATACCACCATGCTTATGATTTAAAGGGAAAGAAATAATTTACCATGTAAAATGATTCCACTATAAGGATATGGGGCACTATGAAAATGAATTCCCCAAGCATCAAGGGAATATAATTTCGAAGAAGCTATGGGACCATGGTTAAGAATATGTTATTGATATAATCGAAGTAAAATGATTAATGTTCTTCTATATTTTGATCCAGGAAATATGTTTAATGTATTTTATTAATAATATTCTCATTATAAGAATCATGAAACGTATAAGGATTGTACAATAATAGAATTTATTAAGGCATTTGAGAGAAAATGTTTAATGTCATTGATGACCAAGAAAACCGATTTAATGACAAGTAAAAACTCCCAAAAAAAACCTGATTGATGGAGGATAATACTTAATATGTGATATTTGTTAAGATAATAATGATAAAGAGATGATTATTGGATAAAATTGGTAACTATGAAATTGGTTAGTAATTTTATGGTTTATATTATTTTTCTAAAGGTTACCACATGTATATATTTAGGGAATATATTTTACAACATAATTTTTTTTGGAAGTATTCATATTTTAATTAAGGTTTTATAGTTATTATTCTTATTAACTTGATTTAGAAGAATAATTGATCAAAGTATTCAAATGTTTAGAATGTGAAATTATGAACTGTTTTTTGTTGTATAGGGATAAAAGTTTGATCAAATTATTGGATTTTTAATATGGTCAGTAATATTTTGGAAGAGTGTTAAGGTTAACCAATCATGAAATATATTAAGCTAAACATTGGATATTATTATTCAACGTTAAATTAAGATTTATCATATTGGATAACCTGTTCTAAACATTTTGGTTGTAGTAGACATTTAGAGACTGAAGAAATGACTTATGGATCTTATGATTCATTAAAAGAGTTTTATTTATGAAAGAAGTCATCATGTATACCAATTTTTTAGATCAAGAGATGAAGTTGGAATAGATAGAATCAAAACCTAGAGATGAGATTATGCTTATGAAATAATAATAAATAAAGTAAGTCTATTTTCTTGAGTAATTTATCTAGATAGTAAAATAATTCCATGAATTTAGAAAAAAGACCTTGAAAAAAAAAACATTATCCAATTAAATTTACTACTAAGAAATCAATGGCCTTTTAACACATTATATATTTATGATTTTGTGATGGCTACCTTTATCATAGCCATGTTATATATCACTGTATAATAACCCATAGGCAATAGTTTTTTCCTCAAAATACATGATTTCACTTCTCACTAATGTTCTAAAATTTGAAATACCGGTTTTTTGGTGAGATTCACATTTCCCATTCCCTCTTATTAAGAATAATCTTTATTAACCCTTTTGATGATGTGGGTTTCCCATAAAGGAATTTTCAGATATCGACACTTGATTTTCTGATTGAATTTTAAAAATAAGAGGAAAATATTTATTTAATGGGGGTAAAATGTAACATCCCAAGATTTTAGAATATATAAAATTTAATTAATATCTTTTGGTGCACAAAACACCAAATTTAAATGAACCGTGGTATACTATTTCATATTATTTTTTTAACATGAAAGTTATAACCTAACCATAAAATAGGAAGATGTGAATTGGATCAAATATATTATTAAATATATATGAATTACATATTAAATAAAAATTTATTTATTAATTCATAGGAAATAAAAACACAATTTTTATCAAAGTCGTTTTATTCTTCAAATTCATGCTTTCTTCAAAAAGAAAATGTATTGATTTTTATGAAAAAATAAAAATAATTAATTTTTGACACTTTTAGAAAATTAGTTTGAAAAAAATAACATCATTTTTAAAATATCATATTAAAATTATCTTATGGTTAATTTTTAGAATTTTTTTTGAAAAGATTGATTTACTAGTGAATAGTGAAAATTACTCTATTGAAAATTGTATTTTGTATTTCAAGCACTTAAAAATAATATTTTGTTGTAAAATGGTTAAAAAGTAAAATTAGTTCTATATTATTATTAATAATAAAACTATGTTAATTGGAATAAATTTTATGGTTGAACTTGGAATAAAAATATTTCTATACTTAACGGGCAATTTTCTAAAAGACTTCTTTTCATTGCGTTTTGCTAGTTTATTTTTATTTTAAATTATTCCTCTTATATGATTTGAATTTTAAAATATGGAATCCATATTTTTATTTAGGAGGTCCTAATTTAGTAAATAGTTCCATTTTATATTTTCTCATTATGAATAGTAACCGTGGTAAATTTTATTACCATGGTAAAGGATAAATCGTGTAATTAAGGGTTAAAACAATATCATAAGGACTATAAAATGACCCTAAAACTTGTGAAAATTTTATTATAGGAATAATTTTAGTCCATAATCATTCAATATTCATTTATAGGACCATTTATTTCCATTTGGATGAGATTATGACCTTTATAATATTTTATTTAAAGAAAAGTAAATGATGTCACATTAGTGTTTTTAATAAATATGAAACTTTTAATATGAGATTATCTATATAATATGTTCTAATATAAATATTATTGTGAAAAATAAAGGACTTATATTCAACATTATAATTTATTTTTAATTATTAGTGAGTAAATAATTACCTTAATTGCTTACACAACACCTCCGTAGAAATTATTTAATTAATGAAAACATCAAATAAATGATATTAAAAATATTAAAAGAAATATAATTTGATATAATTATGGTGACCCATGAATTTTATATATTATTATGACATATTGGGGTTGTATTAATTTTTTTAAGTTATCTTATTTCTTGATATTTTAAAAGTCAATGTAAAAAATAGTGTCAAAATTGACAATAATGATATTTTATGAATTTAATATTTTATTAAATTATTTAAAAATAATAAAAATATCAAATAAAGAAAAAGGTGATCAAATAAAGTAGAAAATTTAATCAAATGTGAATTTATAGGGCATTTGAAAGTAGTTGGTTCTTGAATAGTCTTATTATAGTTTAATCTTCCAAGAAATTTAAAAAGTGACCCTCACCTTAATTATAAAAGGGAACCTACTTCCTCATTTATTTACATTAATTTGTAATTTATAGCTCAAAAAATCCTATAAATTAGTTTTCTCAATATAACTACCCTTATTATTGAGGTTCTGGACCTTCCAAAATGGAAAACCAAGGTCCATTTAAAAGAGATCTAAAGTAAGTCCACCGAAGAAGAGGTAATTGTCTTTGCCGACTCTTTCAAGTTTATTTATAGTTCTAATTCCTCTTCATGTGTTATTTATATATAAAATTAATAAATCGCTTATAATATGTATATTTATATTTTATTATTATTATGAGAAAACCATATTCCAACTTTCATTCATCTTATGAAAAATGAAAGCACCACAAGTGCGTATGTACGACTTACCATCTCCACACAACGGTGTAATTTTTTTTCAAGACCACATTATTTGGATGGATATAATGATGAAAATAATTTATATATATGATAATAATGAAATTATTTTTATTATATAAAATTAATATATTATGCACATCCTTACCCATTTAAACAATTTATAAATGATATCGTCGCTCGTACATACGTACGACTTATTATCTCCACGAAGCGATGCAATTCATTTTCTATGTCCACCTTTCAAAAATTATTATAAAAATTAATATGACGAATAAATATGATATCAATGACCTTAATATCATTTTTATATGACATAATTATAGCCTGTGCACAAGAACCGAAACTTATAAATAAAACATGCATGGGAAAATGAAGCAGGTAACACCTGAAACAAGGGTAACAATTCAATATTTTTTAAATGGGTGATGAGATGATATAAGAGGATCATATATGATATTATAAATATAAATATGGTTCTTTCATAAATTAATAACATGTTTAAAACCATTATACATGATGGTTTAAAACATTTTAAGGTAGTCAAACCCAAGGCAAGGGTTTCTCATCATACTTTTACTTCTGTGAGACATATGTCATATTAACCACTTTTTGTGTGTGATCTATATACATCCCATTTGATTTATTATATAATTAATCAATTTATCTTCATGTTATTTAAAGTTTTATTTGATTTTTTTCTTTCATGAGGCTTATGATTCAAAAAATCACCACAATAGTGATGGTTTATTTCAAAATCTCATCATTAATAAAGATTATTTGTGATTAAGTATCAATTAGGGAATATTTCTCTTCCATGTACATTATTTATATATTTTTTAAAATCTTTTTTACAATTTTTGAAAATAATATTCACTTAAGTTTTAATTTTTACATAATGGTTTGAAAGGAATATTTTTGTCATTTTCCAAACAAGGTACTTTGTGTCTTTTTAGACAAAAATACAGAAGGAATGTTTTCTTAACTTATACAATATGAGTGAAATTTTCCACTATCATGATGCCTTAATGATTTGAATATTACTCTAAATTTTTATGAGGTTATTTTAAAATAAAATTATTTATTTATTACTTGCACAATTTTTATATTTTAGACATCATTTTTAATGTAAAAATGTTATTTTCATCAAGAAATATTGGAGTTATATCTTCAAAGTATTTTCATCTATGTAAACATAATTTTATTAATAGTAAGTTGAGAATTTACCCTAATTCTACCATTCATCATATTTCTTTGGATGTTTTATGATTAGTTTGACTGGAGTAAGTATTGATATTCCATATGATTAGTTCTTCTAATATGAACAATTATCGATTTTGTTAAGGAATGTTGATTCAATTATATTATTTATCCATATGAGGAATTAATTGGACTTAGTAATTTATGGTCAGGGCCTATTATATCTACTTGATTCATTGGTAGGTATCATGAGATTTTTTTTTAGTTTTTAGTCAAGACCTTTCCCATTTATTAGATGTATTTGCAAGAATACTCGATGATACTAGATGTATTATCATGAAGCCTCAAAAATATGTTTTATATATCCAACATTATGAATTCATTTATTATGAATTAAATTATTGATATTCCATGAGATTATTTTATTAGTTTAAATATCCATGGTTATATTTAATTCTCATGTGATTATTTATATGGAATTATTTTATCATCATTTATTGATGCCATATTATTCTCAAGTTTCAATTAAATGGCATGTGTTTAAGTTATTTACCTTTCTATATTTATTATTTCTTATTTATTCATGATAGATTCCACTATACTTATACCCTTACTGAGCATTTAATACCACCATTTAATAATGTTTTATTTTACCCAGGATAGAAGTAAGTATTTTTTGGTTTATATTCATGGATACACTAAGGGGAATAAGGACATAATGAAATAAAATTATTTGTGTATTTTATATTTTAAAATTAAATGTGAAATTCAAGTATGTATCTTGTTTACCAAGAATACTAAATTATGCAGTCCTTCAAGATGGGATTCCTTGAATCTATTAATTATGTAATAAATTAACCACCAACTCTAGAATACTAGGGCCAGGGTCTTTGCATCAGATTACTATAATAGGAAGACCATGATGAATTAGGTGTTACGTATCACAAACTTAAACAGTTTCAGGATCATTTCCTAAAAAATCAGAAAAAATCCCTCCTTTATCTCTTAAATTTGGATTAGGATGTTGAATGAGTACTCACCTCAGTTCAAGAGTCACCTAAGAGGGATATTTCCAACCACTATTATCAATAACATCATGTGACCATAACTTAGAAACTAGTTTAAGGCTCCACCCATAAAGTCTATTCCCCGATCAATTAGGGATGAGAACCTATGAGATATCACCAGGGGAGGAAAACTTACAATCAGAGGGGGAAAACCTATATCCCCACTTCCCTTGAATAAATCCATCAACACATCATGATGAAAATGGGTGAGTAGTCCCATATCAAAATTCATGTCCATTACATATGCCAATGTAGTTTGGTAGCATCAGGGGAAACATGTTGGCATATCCTGATAGTAACTAGGAGAAAAAACTATATTATTTCCCCCATACATGAATTTAATTGGCATATCTTTGTAGGAATTGATCGATTAGATTATAATAATATTACCACTTTAACTAAGGAATGAGATTACATCCCAATTACCACTATAGAAGCCCACTGGTATATCCTAGTGGTAATAGAGGCGAAGCCTCACATCTCTTCCAAAATCTTGAATAATTGTTATCATATTTTGGAAGAATTAGTGTATGGTCATCATCTACAAATCCAAATAGTCTATAGGGTCTAGAAACATATTCCCACCCTCACCACTAATGTAGTATAACAACATTCTTCAATAGTTACTTAGGAATTATAAAATATTCCTAATTCCATTCATAAGGATCATCGACACATACATATGATAAATGAAAAGTAGGATTGGGATCATATCTCTATTCTAACTAGAAATAATTGTCCCATTTTAATGAAAAATTCAAGGAAGATACATATTCCTATAAACTCTAGAAGAACTTTTTGACATATTCCATTGGTCACTCAAGATCATACACAAATTACTTCTCCCCTTTAGTGTGAAAAAGGTCATCATAATATCATAATGGAAACCAAGAAGTAGGACCAAAACCTTATCTATTTTTTAGAGTCTTATCAATATATTCCAATGGAAACATGAGAGTTTTATAATAGGGATCCCACATGTTATATTTTTTGTGTACAACATATTATACCAACCACTCATCAGATAATATCCAAAATAAAGTATATTCTTGGGAAACCTAAATTACAGGATCATGATCATATACCTACAATGATCAATTATGGTGTTCCTAAGGACTAAAATAATATTTTTATAGTATACTAAGAATATACTGACTCATCATCATAAAGATTAAGAAGTTGTATTTGTGAAGGTCCTCCCAAGAATGGTTCTATTAGGAGCTTTGGAGGTCCTGCCCAAAGTGCCTACTATAAAGGCCCTCCCCATGGAGATATAAATATTGATCATAAGATTTATTCTCACAGTGATAGCTAAAAAAATCCTCCCTGTTTCCAAAATATAAAATGGTATTAAGGTCCTCCATTTTTCCATATATTAATCATTATCCACCTTAATGGCCCTCCCTAGAGAATATTTCATAGGAATCCTACCTTCTATTGGACATTGATCTATGATATTAGTCCAACCCATATTGGTGTTCACTGTAAAGGTCCTCACCACAATAACCTCTTGTTTCAAAATAAGGCCCTCCCCTTATTAAAAAACCTATAAGAAGGCCCTCATATTGAGAGGCACTCAAAAGACTAATTTTAGTTACCTCAAGTTACTCATCCTTAATAGGTGGTATCCATGATCAATTAGAAGATAATCCAAGAAAGATGTTATCATCTATACAAAATTTAGACAGTCATTTCTTTGAATTTGTGGAGAATATTCCAATTAACCCCACTCCCTATAATAAGGTAGCTGGAAGATGAATAATCTGGTCACATTAAGTAGAGGAATCGAGCTTCAAAGACAAAGATAAAACCATTATTATGAGGAAATAACTTTTTTAAGATGGTATACTAGTCATATTCTTGAATATATTCACCTCTTAGTAAGAAATTCTGATTTTATACACCCTCTTCATTTAAATTTGTGGATGAAACATCATTATTTGAAAGATAATCCACTACCCAACATGAAATTTGAAAATTAAGCCAAGGAAATAGGAGGGGGTCTCTATAGTCGTATTGACTTGGATTCCCTTTCTATTGTACGACACCGAAATTTTAGAATGATTAATATATATATTAAATGTGTAAGCCTTAATTCTTAAAGTATTATGTGTTGGTTTCTCACTGAAACTCCATCAGATATTTATATTAGAGGTTTTGGTGAGAATGGAGCTTTACATTTCACTCTAATCCCCATCCAAAAAAGTCTTCTAAAAGAGACATTATGCAATATCATTAACTCTATCCAGGGCCTAATCCCAAGCTATGAACATTATAGACATACAAACCAAGATGGACCTGTTATGTTAAAAGATAAAAAATGGAGAACTAGATGGAGAAATCCATTAAAAGGCTCTTGGATCAAGTGTCTAGAAAGGTAAAACATGATTCTAATTTTATAAAATCTAATCCCTAGAGTAAATAACTTCCCACAATAGAAAATATCACACTCTTGAAACAAGAACTACATCCATATTATTGTAGAATAAAGATGACAAAATAAAAATGGTATTAGTTGTGTCCATCATGGTAGAAATACAAGAGAAACCCCATCATGTAGGTTTGGGGGTATTTTTTCCACCACCATCACCATTGGGATCATAAAACCCCTTAAAGGTATAAAATTTCATGTGGAATAACTAAGTCAAATTAGCCCAAAAGTATGGGAGAATTTATACGACAATCTCCCCCTTGTCTAAGAAATTCATTATTTTCTAGGCTAAGAGAAATATAAGAAGAAAGAGTCTCACACTTTTTACCATTTCATGACCCATATCTCTCTTTAGGGATGCACTCAATTAGGGGTTTTTTGAGATTATCTTAGTATTATTTTTCATAAATTAGTTCAAAGAGAGCACCAGAAGGAGAATAAAACCCTATAAGGGAGAAAATCTGAAATGATCTACCCAGAAAAGAAAATTCCATGGATAATTTTGACTTTTCCTTCAAAAACTATGAAAAATAAAAGAAATATACATTACCTTTTGATGAGGAAATGGTTTTAACAGTATAATACACATTAGTGAATTTCATCAACACCACCCCTGATGATGATTCAAAACATGATTCTAGAATATAAGAGGAGGATGAAGAAGTATATATCTGAAACATGGGTCATATCAAAATGATTAAATAAGTTTTGTATGCCCATCACAAGAGACATATATATAATATTAGATTTCCTTTTAATAATCAGTTATCACCACCTCAGTGAGACTCAACTAAAGAAAAGGAGAAGTTTGTGTGACCTGATACCACTCACTAATAAATGAATTCGAGCCCCCACTATGGAAGAAAGGTTTTGTAAATATTAAGTAGAGTTACGGGATATAAGTTGAATCAATAGTGAATTACTCATGGGAAATATTCCTGATAATTATAAACTATAAACATTGACACATATTTCTACCCAAAAAAATATTTCTTAATAATAATAGAATGATCCATAAAAAATGGTAGAATATGGTCATCCAGTTTCCTTGAGGTTTAGAAAATCGATTTATCTAGACCTATTGGTTATGTAATATTAATATTTCCCTCAATTGGGGTGGAAACCAAAATTATATCAAGTGAGATACAATAGGGGCACTAATATTGGTCTTCAAAAACATACATAGACTTCCTAAACGTATCAATATCTTTCTGCTACCTATGATCAATTATCTTCCCTAATAATTTTACCTCAAAGACTTATTGATTACATTTAATATATATTAGATAAAATAGATTATATGGATAGATTATGAGAACTAGTGAAAATAGAGAGGAAACCATCCCTCTTCACAAATTCAAGAATCCAAACTTTATGATATTTAATGGAAATATATATATAATATAATATATGATACATTTTTTATCTTAATGTGAACCCATGATGGGAACCATTGAGAAATACAAACCATTTGGGATCATATTATTTGTGAATACTCTATAAGTAATAGTGTTTGTTGCGTATAATAACTTATAAACCAGGTCTATTACTGATTGGTAATAAATCTATCAGATTTTATATTAGTTTAGGTCAACGTTGAGGAACATAATAATTAATGAAATCTCAAATTACAATCATAGTGATAATGAGAGGGTCTCATACATCATTTACATGTGAAAATTTTTGACCTACCATTTCAACAAGTGACCCTCATAAAATAATCGATAGGAAATCTGCAAAGAGAACCTTCATGATGAGTTATAAACAAAATTAATCCCAAAAAATAGCATGGATGATTTCATGAGTTAGATATAGTGGTAAAAAGGTTGGAAGACATTATTTATAAAACCAAGGCCAACTCTCAGCTAGCACTAATAAACCAAGTGAAGAGGGATTGTAAATAGGAAATAATGACTCATATGCTTAAGCTAACTTTTACAATTGATCCATCATCTAAAACCATGTAATATTACATAGTCTCTCCTCCTAAAGAGTAACAACAACAATATAATCATCACTAATAAGGAATAAAGGATAAAATTCATTCACTTTTTATATAATAAAAGAATAAATATTATTATTTCTTAAAAGAGTAGGTACCTATTTACTTCAACGTATCAATGGGTAATAAATTTTTAAAGTTGTCTAAATTGAGGATCCCCAATGATGTTGATCTTAATGAACACCCTAATTAACATCCCTTCCACTAAATGCTGGGACACAAAATATATGAGTTTTTTGTCTTTAAAAAGATCTTCTAAAATATGGTAGATTTTAGGAAAGTTATGTTGGGAAAACAACCAATGCATGGATTTAATTTCTTCTGTCACCCTATAAGAAGAAAGAGATTGATATAAAGTCCCAAAAAAGGGAAACGTTTTAATTATTAGATGCTTAGAAATATTTTCAAATGAGATAATATTATCCTCATGGTATGGATAAATCAAATAATGTTGGTCCTAACTCAATTTTTGATGAATGATTCATCTTAATTCGTGCTACTTTCCTCCATGATCTGGTCTTTTGAGAACCGAAAAAGATGGTGTAACAAGAGTGTGATGAAAAATGAGGAACCTATACCAATTCAAAATTTGTTTCATACTCTTCAAGATTCCATTCCTTTATCATTATGTGAATGATAAATGCTCTGTCAGATAGTTCAATGGGCCCCACCCATCAAACAAAATACTCATAAGATAAATAATCCCAGTATATATTTGTTAATGAAATTCATTTGGTAAACATATTATCTAATAAATAAGATATATATAACCTAGATTTCCTCTCCAATAATTTGGGAGAGTGAGGAAGATGACACTAAGGTCGTTGTGGTCAAGGAAGATGAGGTCGGTATGGGTCTTGAAACTTAGATCATATTCATAATAAATCCAAATATACTGTAGATACTTGAATATAAGAACTCTTGTAGGCTCCGCAGGAGAACCAATATACTCCTAAATTATCTAAGGCTCATTCATTCCTAATGATACTCAATGATTTATTAGAGAATAATAATTCAAATGGTCCACATAAAAATATGGGAAGGTCAGCTCAATCTAACTTAAATATGAAAAAATTCTCTCATGTTTTGATTAGGGAAGGAAACCACCCACATAATGAGAATTATCTTACAAAGTAGAGACCAAGGAGTAGCCCCATGTGGGGAAGTATGGGAATATGACTCAAAAGTATGACATTTTAAAATAACTAGTTATTATTCCAGCCAAGATTTAAATTTTGGATTCCTTTATTTTTTCAAAAGAGATCTAAGCAACACCAATTGAGGCCCTTTTAACACCCAAAGAATTTGAAGTTGAGGTCATTTATGTTAAAGTATATCACGTAGAGACTGACCACACCAAATTACATGAAGCCATATAATTTACAGAATAAGATTGGAAAACCAAAAAACAAGGACACATCATGCCCTTCTATATATCTAGAAAACTAGAGGATATTGAAATCAACTAAGATCTCATTAACAATGGTTCTATAATTATTCTTATTCTAGTTTTGTCCCTCCAACAGTTATGATATAGTGAATATGATCTATCTCCATATACCCTAAAAATTTAAGGATATGAAAAGGGAGAGAAAAATCCATTTGGATGGTTCAATACCAGATCCCAATTTGAAGGCCTTGTCTTCAAATATGAGTTTATGTATATTCATCAAGAGATGACTTTTAATGATTTTTTAGAAATACCTTGGTTTATTTCCCATGTATAATTACTGTCACCATACCACCAATGTATCAAGTACTCCATCAATAAACATTCGAGAGTGATGCATGGTGATAGTTCCTATTTAGATTATAATGAACATCAATACATATATTTAGTATTCCATCAGGGGGAGGGAAATAATCCAGTAATAGGTGATGTAATTCAAACCACTACCCCTTCCGATCTATAAATTCCCCATATAAAACCATTCCATTAATTCAGTGAATATTATGTTTTTACCATAAATAAAATTGAGGAATTAGATCCAGATTTATGGAGTCATTGGGTAATAAAAAATATAGTTTAAAAGATGAATCATTTGATAAAATTTCTATCATATGATGGCTAGGAAATGTTTAGTCCAAAATAGCCACCATTGGCATAGAGAAAAGACTCCATACCATCCATGTAGATCAATATTGTTCCTCAATTTCTCTATGAGAACGCTATCTTGGATAATATCCACTTTCAATCAATGAAACCAATCTTCAACCTAGTGGATAAAAATTCAAGGAGAAGAAGGAAATTCTAAATACTAGGTGAATCTGCTGCTGTTTTCATGATATCAACCACATTAGATAAATCTAGTGATGTAAAAGAAGGATTTGATCATAGTAATGATGATGATTCCCCATATGAAAAGGCTTAAAATGTTTCTCTAAGATCTAATTAGATCCTTGTATCATATTATGGATTAGAAAATACACCCACATAAATTGAAATAAATAAAAAATTACATTATTTCATATCATAAATATCAGGATGTAAAAACCTTTTATTCCCCTGATGATAGTGGAGAAGAAGGGAGTACATCAAGAATACCCTGATAATGATTCCCATGACTCAGTAGCCTAAGGATAAAGAGGCACATCCTTGTCCTTTAAAGAAGATAAAACTCAGTTACATCATTTTCCAACCCTAAAATATCCATTAATCATCAACTTATGCTGAAATTGAGTTAAAGGAGAAAGAGAAATAAGATATCAGAGATGACCCTCTCTTGTTAGAAGAAGGAATCTCCACTACTATTTATGATCTTTATTAGGTGATTTTGGTTAACAAGGAAGATCCAAAACCCACATTTATCAATACCACCTTATCTTCTGAGGAGCAAGAGAATGTATCTATTTATGTACTTAATACTGAAATGTGTCTTTCTGGAGTTAAAAGAAACACCTAGACTTAATCTCAATATAAACAAAGATTATTTAGGTCATACTGAGGATTATCATGATTACAAGAAGAAATCAAGGAAAATGTATCGAAATCATCATGCCAAAGTGAAAGCTAAATTTGACAAGATTATCAGAACCAACCTCCTTCGAGAGGTTCAATACCCAAAATGGATCTTTGACATCATCATTATCAAGAAGATGAATATGAAGATTAGGTTTTTCATAAAATTTAGGGGTATCAACCATCATTTCTTAAAGGCTGATTTACCAGTCCCTATAAATTTTTTTTATTGATACTACTAATGGTTTATAGGCCCTCTTATTCATGGATGAATATTCCAGTTATAATATAATATGAATCGATGTTGAAGATGAGGAAGAAACTACTTTTAAAGAACCCCAAGGGGTTTATTTCTACTAGGTAATTTATTTTAGGTTGAATAATATTAGTTCTATATATCAATATTACATACACTATATCTTCACATATTTTTTGAAGAGAACTATAAATTATATGTAAATGATTTTTTGGACAAATATGAGTAGCACTGGGATCATATTTCTGATCTTGAAATAGTTTTCAACAAACTAAGATAATAGAACCTGATGTTTGATCCCCTGATGTGTTCTTTCATAGTGATATTTAGAAAATATATTGGATTCATGGTTCACCATAACAATATTGAGCTTGACCCCGAAAATACCAAGGAGATCCTTAACATGACACCTCCACTAAATCATAATGAGTTGAGAGGGATTGAAGGATGACTATCCTACATCATAAAATTCATATAAAACCTTTCAATAAAGTGATTATCCTTCATAAAGATGATAACAAAGGGAGTGACCTATCAGTAGGATGAATATTGTTAGGAATATTTTGATAATATTAATAAATAACTCTTGAGCCTATTGGTATTGATTAATATTTTTGAAGTAAATTCACTCATTATATATGTGGAAACCATAGATTATTCTCTTGGTTCCCTCCCAATATAAATAATTACATGCTAAAAGAAACCAATATCTACTATCTCAACAAAATCATGCTAGATATTTAGACTTGATATTATAATTTTGAGAAAACATTTCTTGCATTAATCTTTTCACTATATAATTTTTTACTAAAAAATCATGAGGTTTACCTGATTTTTCATATAGATCAATGACAATACATCCTCAATCTTATGATGCTAAATAGATGGCTTCTGTGGTGATTATTCATCTTCTAAAATTGTTTTATATCAAATTCATACTATATAAAAAATTAAATGGAAAGAATTAATAGAATTTATTACAACATATACCACCTTATAGAGAACGTTGAAAGATATAGAGCTTTATGATAAATAAGTATTCTCTATTCAAGACACTCTCCAGTAATAAGATAAGTATTTTGATGTCAATTAAAGAATCCCAATTAGAAAAATAATGGAGAACTACAAAATAAATAGATTTTTATTGGGAATTATCCTTACCTCTCCAAAAAAGGTAGTTTTTACCTACTCATTTTTGTTGTTAGAAGAATAAACTGACAATGAAGCAGAATACAAATATATCATTACAGGATTTGAATTAGAAATAAAAATCTAGGGTCCTTCCTGAATATCAAATTTCATGTAGATTTGATGATCAATAAAAGTAATGTCAATATTTTATTTATAAGGATTGATTATCCTACTTGGTTATATGTGGTGGTTTATGGTAAAATTATCCTCTAATAAAACACTATATCACATTATGCATTTTTATAATTCCCCTATAGATGAATTGGATAATGTTCCCACAACCCTAACATATCCAGACTAGGATAAAAAATCATCAACATCACACACTGCAGGGTAGTATCTCTATTCATTGGTACTGACATATACGAGATCAATGAGATAAACATTTCCCCTATGAAATGAAATAATATATACTTTATAATTGATACTACTATTGGATGGATGGTTCTTATATTAAACTACCTCCAATGTGGATTTATTCTATTAGACCAAGTAAATAAGGATTAGATAGAGTGGAAGATAATAAACTTTGTTCTTTAATAAGGTATGAATTCTCAATAATAACTCTATAAACAAGGCTTTTATGGAGGAAACCTCAAATGTATCAAAGGAATATATAAACTTATTGTTATATCCACACAGTCACCTATGGTTTTCATCAGTCAGGAGCCAATATCTCCCACTAGATCATATAGTTTGGATACTTATATCCATTAATGATATAAGATGTTGTGGAGTTTACCAGAAGATGTCATTATTTATAAATACATTTCAAATTCATTCATCAACCCCCATAGATATTTCATCCCACTATATAATATTGGTTGTTTTTTGTGTAAGGAATATATATTAGGGGGCTATATCCCCCAGAAACAGTCAGTTAGTTTATGCACATTCTCACCAACACCAAATTCTTCTCCAAATGGGTCTAGAATATATCCCTCAAGGAATTAAGAGAAACAATTATCATTAAATTCATGAATTCAAACATAATTACTAGATTTTTTCCCCCACATGATACTAATAGAAAAAACCATTGACTTCTGATATTCTATGTTGAAAATTTTGTATCAAAAATATAGTATTCATTCAAACCACTCATACCACTACCAAGAAATACCTAATGGAAATATATTGGATTTCAATAAAACTCTATCCAGCATACTCCAAAAGATGGTGGATAAGATAATATATCATGTCCCAAAAAATACATGAATGATTTGTGAAGAGAACCCATATTGGCTCATATTGGCTCATATTGGAAATATATGTACTGATATACAAGAGAACCCATATTAACTCATATATAGTAAATCAGAACTCTTTCCCATAAAATTATAGTTTCCTTCACTCTAAATATCCATATGAAATAGTATTTATGAAGATGAGTATTCTCACAAGTGGAAAGATGAGTTATATAAAATTTAAGATACATTATTGTGAATTCAAAACAATTTATAACTCTATCAAAATTGAGTTTCATGAGATTTCAATAAGAATGATCAACTCTGATCATTCATCTTGGTAGAGTTAGTGTTGGTTCTTAGAAATTTGATGATACCATGGAAGAATAATCCAAATCTAAAACTAAAATTATAAGAACCATATATTATAAAAAGGTTTTATTCCAAATGAGCTTATTCTTTGGAAACCATTTATAGGGAGCGTATCACACCTCTCACCAATGTAATATTTCTTAATAAATACTTTTCATAATTTCAGGACTGTTCACTTTCATCCCTACCTTATGATTTTAAAAGTGTGGTGGTGGTTATTTTCATAAGATCTTAAACTACTTGGTAAATCAGTCCAAGAATCATGAACTTAAACTATAGGCCCCCATAGGTCTATTCCATAATATCTTAAACTTCTTGTAATTTTTATCTTGGTCAATTGAAATTAAACTATATGTCATGTGGTCTAATGATACTAGATCTTAAAATTCTTGGAGAATACCAACTTCTATGGATACCATCCCTTACACAATATACATTTCTTTTTAAGGGTCCTAAATGATTATATTTTAATTTTACCAGCCTAACCCGAGGTAAAAATCACTATACATTGTAATAATTACATGAATATTTGTTATTATCCTCACATGATACATATGGACTCTTGGATGTTCTATCCTAGGCCCAACCATGAATTTTCATCACTCTAAACCTATTTACCATGAACAATATCCAAATAAATGTAGGGTTTTATTGATTAAATCAAGATTAAAATTACCCTCATATATTTCATTTCACTCAATCTTGTGTAATTTAGACGATCTCCCAGTTATTACTTACTTCTCACACCGAGCATGACTCATGTGGGATCAAAATTCATGGAGAATTACCTTGATTTAGATGATCAAGGTGTAACATGTTTAGATGAATGAATGTTACTCCAAGTCCAATGATCTAAAAAACACATAAAATCTTATTAATTGTATGATTTAAAACATTACGACAACATACTAGTCACATGGCATAAAACAGAACGACAACACCCTTACAACATGATGAAAACTTTCATAGCACTTATGTCCCGATCACATGATATAACCTCTTAGAAATTATTCCTAACTGCATAACTCTAAGAACCACAACCCTATTATTTTTGTCACTTCAATAAATTAAACTACAAAGTCAACATCCTTACAACATTATTCAAAACTACACAGAAGATACATCATGGTCACATGAAATTAAATTTTATGATTGAATCCCTAAAAAATGTTAAATTGTATGGTGTGTGTGTTAGAAATATACTTGGTTGGTGGTCTAGTGCAACATGAGTAACCTTCTAACCACCTCTTGTTTCCTACACCGAGCATGAATCACACGAGTTTAGAGTTATTGGTTTATTTCTATGACTAGCGTAACTAATATTCTCCTTGTATAAAGTAGAAGAATGATGTGGTATATCCCAGATAACTCCAAAATATATATATCATCCTGTTATACATGGTATAATTCCCCTACATGAGATCCAAATCAATGTTGGAATTCCCAATGCATGATATGTTTTCATCTAGGAACCTAAATTCACACACCCCTATGGAAGAGTCTAATATTCATAGTGATTAACCTTCCAAAAAACTACATGTATCTTGATTCTTTTTGTTTTGGGTTATTTAGTGATACTTAGATCGCCTATCCTAGACCCAAAAAAAATTATACAAATAAAAATTCATACCTTAAACAAATCTAGGAGTATGGTGACTATATTATCAAGAACTACATATGGATTGATTCTTATTCATACAGGATATGTAGACACACTAGGATCTCTCATCCTTGGCCTATCCACAAGTTTGTTCCACCCAGTTCTACCTAAAAATTCATGGAGAATCCTACCTGGAAAGGTCTAATATCTTTACCCGAGGACTAGATCCATGTGATAATTTCATCAGTTCATGGATCCTTGCTTATGATCTTATAGAGAAATAAAGATCTCTGACTTTATGTAGGTGTTTATGATGAGTTATATTCTCTTTATTTCCATAAGGACTTGGTGACTACCTCATTTAGAACTACATGTGGATTGATTCTCATTCCTATATGATATATAGTGATTCCTGGATCACTTATCCTAGGCCCAACCATTAATCTCAACAAATAAAATGACTATATATAATTACTATATAGTTATTACATATATAAATATTGGGATAAAATGAACTTTTATTGAAGTCAAATATTAATATTCAAGGTCTTCCCTCACATTTATGTTGGAACACTTTCCCCTGGGCGCATCCCTGAATGCTACCCTTAAAGTGTCCAAGATCCCCCCTTATGATTTTAACTCTCACTAGAATATAGAAATCCTCCTTTTCTAAAAATGATGTTGGTATATGTGGGAAATATATTACTAAAAACTAGATGTGTCTGGATTCCTAATTATTTTAGGATACATGGTGATGTATGAATAATATTTTTGACATACAGATATAAGATATCATTCATATCCACCCCTTTAAAAGGAATCATAATAGCCTAGTCATGGAAAGATCAAGTCAAAAAATCCTCTTCCAACCTTTTTGAACATACCTATTACATAAATCTTACTTCAAGATTTCAGTATCTTGAATTTCATGAAATTTTCTTGTCTATCAATAATCAGTGTGCTCAACTCCAAAAGAAACTTTGGTTTGAATATGCATACATCCCCCCAATATGGATCTGCATATGAATTCAAAATATGTCATATAGATTATAAGAATATATGTATTAAGGGGAGGTTCCTATAATATCTGTAATCCCATAAAATCTTATAGCACAACCCATCATTCAAATGTGGTTAGAAAACCCTGATGAGACACCAAATTCCAAAGGGTCTACTAGAAAACCCTGATGAGACACCAAATTCCAAAGGGAATACACCTATCATGTACAAAACCTACACTTGTACAAATTTCAATAGAGATAGTGGAAATGAAGAACATGTAAAATAGATTTGATATTCTTGGAATTTACTTCATATGACATTGAGTAGTTCAAGATATCACTGATGAATATGATGATAAAAAGTCTAGGAACTCACAGATCACAGAGTTCATAAGACCCTTAAACACAATTGATGAATTAGTGACACTTAAAGGAACGACTATGAACTCAAAGTGACCATACCAACATCAGAAGGTAGTCTTCTGAATATATCTATCCTTCACCCTATATTGGTGATATCCAGACCACAAATAGATCTTGAGGAACCAAAATCTCCCATCAACTTGTCAAAAATATCATTAATCCTATGAAGTGGATAGAGATTATTGATCTTTACCTGGTCCAACTACCGATATTCTATGCACAAATTTATGTTACCATCATTAATCTTAGAAAATAACACCAGAACACCCCAAGAAGATACACTAGGTTGGATGAAACACCTTTACATCAGATCATCTATCTGAATCCAAGAACTCCCTAACAACCTTGGGAGCCTTTTCTATCCCTATGTCCATGGATTATATATAAAACTAATCCACTAAGGAAATAAGGGGCCATAAATGCTGAATACCCACCTAGGAACCCCACTGACCAATGAAAACCACACACCATCCATATACATCATGGAAAATGACTATACTCTAAAAGAAGTTGATAACAGAATGAATATAATTCAACTAGTTGATTTCAAAAAATGAGGTCATACAGATGAATGTGAATTAATAAAATATCCACACAAAAAATGATGGTTCCGCATCAACAATGCACATCCCTAGTACACATTAAACAAGTTGGTTTGACCTTCAACTAATATAGTAAGCACTAAGGGCATGAGAATCATCTCTATGTATAGTACCAAAGCACAAAATAGTGAGGGTGCACAAAAAGATTATGAAGGTCCTAAATCAAACAAGGAACAAATAAGGGTACATGATAAATTGAGGGCACCTAGAATTATTTTTGGCCCCTCTGGTACTGTACCATCCACTACATGTAACTAACTATTCCCATATCCCCTACCTCTCTGATGATGGGAACCTCTATGAGCATTCTTTGGTCAAGGTCCCTAAGGGATAGGTATATATTGAGGTCAACCTCTATATACCACATATTCTCTTAGTGGAACATAATCCTACTACCCATGATGCTTGAATAGCCTTTCTGGTAACTACTACTAAGGCTGGCGCTAAACCTATCCAACCCTACCAAGCTAAGATTGAGAAACTACTAGACACTAATATAGATGATGGAAACAAACCCTACAAATGAAATACGTTGGTTTGATGTCTCTAGGAATAGTACATAAACCACTATCCCAAGAAGTCCACAAGGGAAGCTTCTAAGGTCGAATCCTAAATGGTAGAAATCTAAAAGGCCATGTCACCCAAGACCTACCACTAAAAACTCTAATCCTAGAGGAAACCTACTAGTTCTCCTCTCGTGGTAAGACTCCTTGCAAGTGAATCTTCTAGATCACCTTTTCCTTATTCTAAAACTCAAGATACTTTGGAAATGTAAAAGGACTAACTGCATACTGGATTGAAGGATGTAGTGACTCCTTCCTCTCACCAAGGTACAACATCCACCACTGACACATATATCATCACACCTAACTAACTCCCAAGGTTACCTAGTACTCCATCAGGGTCTGGATAAAATAAAAACAATCTCCTTGCCCACTATATATCTATATTTCTCCACAAAAACAACACCATCATACTTAACCAAATCCTACTACTAAAAACATCACAACATCCTATTCCACTAATAATTATCCACAATTGTATTGATCCTCTAGAGATCAACTGATTCAGCCTACTAAACCTACACTGCCAAAGCAACACATGGATGATGTCCAAGATCCACAAATGAAAAGGGAAATAAATATTTCCTAAGTCTGATAGTATTAAATTTAATTATTTTTTATTTAATTAATTTTATCATACTTAAACTTTCCCAAGTCTAAAACCAATTAATTAAAATAAAAACACAAGTCAACATAATGAATATACCTCTCCAAATATCTAACCTGCAAGTGGTTCCACCTCAATTTGTCATTCAATAAGCTTAGAGTCCATACACAAGATCATGGGGGACCCTAAACTACCATGATCTAGCAGGTATCCCCAGCCGATGCCACACACCAAGGTCAATTGACACTATTTCTTTACCAAATCAGGAAATCCTAACTATGCCTAACTCAAAACTCCAACATATATGTCAATCATAGCCTCTGATACCTCTCAGTCATGACCCCCTCCCTCCAAATATATATTAATGAGGAGATATATAATGATCCCTTGAGTCCCTCCTTCAGTAGGCTCTATGTTGGAAACTATCACCGAGGTTATAAAAATCCCGTATATGAGAGAAATTACACTCAATAATATAAATAATATCAGAAGATAGGATGAATCGAACGAAATAAACACCATAACATATATATAATAAAGAAAAAAACCATGCCACAATGTATGTGTAAATAAAATTGATATATATAAAAGTATCCAAAGTAAATAACCAAAATAAAAATTAAAGCAGCGAAACAACAACTATCCAATGTTCTGATATGGTAATGTTCAAAATAGTCCAGAAATTCCTCTTGGAAACCTAAAAATTAGATTTTATATATATGGTGATCATATAGGTATACTCAGTAGGAAAACAAAGTCTCTCATGTACATATGAAAATAGTATACTAATGTACTTATGAGAAAGTGGTAGATTCAAATAGAAGCTATATAGGTATAATAACCAAAAACCAAACCTCACTATGGATCACTCACTAAATAACAAATATAAGCATAATTATATAACATGAAACATATCAATCAAGGGTACTCTGCACCACTTTCTCATAGATTTTCCACTCTCAAACCCCAACATTGTACATTATGGAACTCCCAACTCTTCTGAATAACGTCACATCACACAACATCAGACCCATAGAAACCTATTCCATCACACCACATAACATTTCATAAACAATGTAGTAGGGTATCGTTAACATGAATGACATAAACCTAATTCCCTCCTCTTACCATGCATGACCCCCACCATAAGCCATCTCATCACATCCCACCCAAAGACAACTGGGCCATCACATCTCATAACATCACATATAAAAAGTTGTACTTTTAACTTTTTTCCATCACAACCCATGCATATCACAAACACCTAGAAGAGGGATCAAGGGGGATTAGGTAGCTAACCATCCATCCTCCCATCGGGATGTTGGAAAAAACACCACCTATATATATATATATATACACCTATATATATATATGGGTGTCGGCACATGATGCTCGATATGAATGGAGTGCATAAATAAATAACATTGAATTAAAATTTATATATAATAAATACACCCAATCACATCCTAGGGATTAAAAAAAAGGTTCCAACCAACTCCCAACTTGAGCCATTTGCTGCAGCCTCTAAATTCTTAAAACCCCACAACAAGACATAAGCCACAATAAATATTCAATTAATTACAATTTACATATTATCAATTATCAAACCATTTCAATTAAAATATCACATGCATTAAACAATTTAAACCCCATTAATTTATATTCAACATACCATAGTTTAAGACATATAGTTTTCTATAGTTTATTCTTCCATTAGAAAATCCATGTTAATTATAACACTAGATGGGAACCTATCCCAACCACTTTGTATCCCTACTACTCAACCACACCGCAGCCACCATCATAGCCCCACTGCATACCCACATCATACCCACAATTGAAACCCTACAACACAAACACATTACATCCATTACCCCACCACACGTCACAACGTAGCCACCTCCCTGACATCACATCAACACATCCAAGACACAATATACAACTACATCCAAAAACATGTTATAACACACACAAACATATTATTTTATAGATTGGGAATAGGGAATTTTATTCAATACCACTTATTTATTTAAGGATGTTATAATACAAGCCATATCATGGTGGAACTGATTCCTTATCTGAGTATGAGAAGGTAAAAATTTATTTATGGTGGTGAAAAAATAAATCACACAACATGGGAATCAAAACATATATCAAAACTAATACATAGGGGCTACTGATGGCCATGGATTTCATTGAAACAAAAAACATTGATAATCTCAATATCAATAAATCAAAAAGATATAAATAATGTAAAGAATTCCCCTACCCCTTTCCATTCTATTTAAACCGGTTGATTGAGTTTGTCAATATGAATGAAAATATCTTCCCAAGAGATAACAAGAGTAAACCATCCCACATGATAAATTTAAAGGAGAAATGAGGGACCCCCTACCAATAATAATAGATCTTAAAAAAAACCCCTACACCAAAATAGGGGGGTACGTGTACAGGAGGAAACCACCCATAAGGAGAACTCAAACCAACAATGGAAACAAGGATCCATGACCCCAAGGTAAAATTCTCCAGAAACTCTCATATAAATAGAAAAAATACCAAAATAATGAAGAAAATATCTTCTCTTTTTAATGATTAGATATAAAACAAGAAAGATTACATGTGGCTTTAAATTGGGCATTAAAGTTGGATATCATTAAATCCATGTGGCTTAACCATTTTAAATGTCTTGAGACTTTTTAGAAGTAAACAACATGACTAATATCATTTGAAATTAATTTAAAAATATTTAATCTAGTATTTAAAAACAATTTTCATCAAAGAAACAATAGAAAAGGAAAATATAGAAATTTTGGATAAAATGGAAACACCGTAGAGTGCCACCGCCAGGGTGCCACCGTCTAGGTGCCATTGTGAGGCTGCCACCATTAATTCAAAATGATCCACCATTTGTGATCCACTATTAGTTTGAAATGATCCACCATTTAGGATCCACTATTAGTTCAACATGAGATACCATTTTTAATACACCATTAAATCAAAATGATAAAATTTTGGTGATCTATCTTTAGTTCAAAATGAGCCGCTGTTGGTGATCCACAATTCATTCAAAGTGATCCAATGTTGTCGATCCACCGATAGATAAAAATGGGATATCAATGGTGGTACATATTTAGTTCAAAATTATCCACCATTTTTGATCAACCATTTTTGATCCACCATTTGTTCAAAATGATCCACCATTGGTGATCCACCACCATATTCAAAAGCACCTCAAAACTCATCCCTTTCTCCACCAAAAACCCCTAAACTTTTCTCGGAAACCCTAATGAATAAATTTACCAAAAATAAACTATCCAAAAGTTCTATTCCATTATAAAAATGATTTTAAGAAAGATATAAATAAAATATATTTTGGTTTTGAAGGAAGTTTGGATAAAACAAAAAATGAGGGAAAATCGGGTTGGTTTTGAAGATTAGGTTTGAAGGCGTGCAAGATTTTTTTAGCTAAGGGGTTGGGGTGTAATTTAAATTAGAAATTAAATTAACTAATTAATGTTTGGAAGTGGAGTGGATAAAATTTGAATGCAATTTTCATAGTATCAACTCCTTAATGCAGTAATCCTCTTTTTCCCATGGTCAGGTAATTTAGGGCATTACCAAATCAAGTTTGTCTCGATACCATTTTTAAACATGGTTAACATAAATGTGATAATGGTCATGATTAATTTTGGGTAACCAATTACATAATTAAAAGGTTACATTCATATTTATCAATCAATGGTTATGATTAAAAAAAATAATGACATTGGAATTGGATAAAGAAATTACAGCAAACTAAATACATGAATAACAGTAAAGAAATAAATGAAAAACCGCCTTACCCATTCAACAAAATTACTTCATAAAAAAGAGTAAATACCATAAAATTATAATAATGAGAGATTATTGGGGTAGGAATAAATAAAAATAAAACATTAAGAATGGTGGAGTTTAATACTTAGTGAGGACCCTTCACAACATAGACTGTCACCCCGAGCTTCGGTCTCTAGGTTGATACTTGGAAGTAGCATATCATCTTTCTATTTATATATCTTCAGGGGTTCTTGGTTTAGATTTATTAGTTCATAAATGTAGCTATTAATGATGGTTTTTATGCCCTAGGTGATAGATGGTAGCCTGGGTCATTAATATGCCTCTTCCATTGAAAATCGGTGTCAAACTGCCAAATTTGGTTAGGTCTTGGAACTTCCATACCCTAAATTAGATTATCACCATTAATTGATTTCATGAAAAAAATTGGATTTATGACCTGAATTGGAATCATGCCCTGAATTTCTTGTTTCCCCTTTATTATTCTGTTTTTATCCCTAGAATCATCCTATTGACATATTACAACATTATAATCCTTTTTTCAGTGGGAATCATAGTCTTTTTCGCTCATTTTTATCATAATCTTTAAATCAATATATCTTTCCAAATATGAACAGAGAAATTTAAAAACCGGGAAATAAAAAATCATTTAAATCATAAAATTAATGTATTTTAATACTAAAATGTTTACATGAAATGTACATATCAAATCCCTCGTACTTGACTTCAGACTTGTTCTCAAGAATATAATTTCAACATACTATAAAGGAAATTCACCTTAACTTGATTTAAACTTAATGTCAATAAAAATAATTTATTAAATAGTGAATTTAATGTTCAAGTATCATATTATTAAATTTATAAAAACCTCAATTTTCAATGAAATAGATCAACCAAGTATTTTACTTTTCTTCTTTTGAAATAGCTAAGAATTTGCATTCATCTAATTTTATTCTTCAATTCATTATCAATGCACATGCCATTTGCAATTTACCTAACGTTAATTTTTCCCTCATTATCAATGTGAAAATGTAAATGAAGTTAAAAAAAATACCTCAAATAACAATCCTTACCATAATTTTGCAATGCATATACTCTCTCCACCACACAGAGACAGAAATCACAAATAATCATGAGGGATTCACCGCTTAGAATGAAATGACTTTGAGGATCTGGATAGTTTTTTAAATGATGTCAAATAAGTTAACCTTAAAAACTGAGGTGTGTATCTAAACTATTTTTCATGATAATCAAAATCAAAGAAATGTAAATATCCTCTCTCTCTCCCTAAAATATCAAAGAAGGCTCAAAATGTAATGAAATTCAATGATTGAAATAACGTATTGTTTTTTTTTCTATTTATTTTCTTAATTCCACCACCAAAACCCAAATGATCTACTCATTAGAGTATTTGTAATATTTATAACAAGATCATTGTTCAAGAAATGGTGGTTCTATAATTTCCCAAGATAAAACCCATTTTTCATTTATCATGTTTTAACAAGAGGGTGTACAATAAATTCAATGAATGTGATCTTTCCCATGATTTTTCCACACACTTATCCACTAAAAAATGTGAAACACTTACACAATTTTCCATTTCCCCACACTCAAATATAATATTAATGAAAAATAATAGAGCAGGGTAGTAAATGATAAAATGGGATTGTACATGGTTATTCCCTGACAAGGGTATTTTTAGATTCTGTGGGCTAAAAAAGGATTAATGTAAGCTGGATGTCAAGATAAAGGCCGAATCAAAATATTCCTAAATCCTATTAAAATTGAATATATATAATCATTATTTTGAAAAGATGTAAATCATATTCTACAAGTAATAATTCTCGAGTTTTCCTAAAGAAATATACTAAATAAGGAGTGAGAAATATGTGTCTTAGTGGATGTATTATGTAACACCCCGACCCCTCTAGACCAGAGATGGTGCATTACTAAGTTCATTGGAATGGTTAGAAAGAATGAAAGTCTGAAGGAATGATCATTTTAGTTTTCGTGAAGAAACTAGATACATAGATGTAACTCATATTACACTGGAAAAGTTTACAAAATACAATACATAACAAAAACTAAAAACTGCATCCACAAGAACTCAATAAATGATCTTCTCTTCATCACCAGTTGAAAGTAAAAAATGAAAGGGGTGAGCTCAAATTCACAGTAAGGGTTACAAATAGTGGAATCATGAATCAATAATAACTAAATTGTATAAAATTTGACATAATCAATATGGCATGGTGAATAAATGAAAAAATAATGCCATTGATAAACTGAGAATGAAACTGCATCCATATCTTTTTTCATTGTGAAAACATCAAGGATAGTAATAAATGATAATGAATAAAGAGAATGGGTATTAATTGGATGTCATATATCTGGAACATGATACCATAATACCATAAAAACGGTTTAGTTCAATGGGTAGAAACCTATCTGATTATTGGAAACAAACTCGAAGGGTTTGTCGCCAACTGATTTGTATCATGAGACTAACCGTTGCATCGAGGGGCTATAGCGGGCCCCACCAGCTGCTGCATGTCAAATTAATTCATTATACATATATTCAACATACGAGTAATATTCCTTTCCATTATCTGTGTATAATAGACGATACAAATTCATTATATCCACGATATTAGAATATAAACATTTTAATGGAATATAATTTAAATTGAAAAGTGATCTCAAATTGGAAGTAGGTACACCATATAATATATAGTAGGTGCACAATACTAAGAAAGTCACAATGAAGTGAAAATTGATACAAAGCTCGTTACCACATTGTAATCAATTGAGTCGTATGAAAAAAAGTTAATAACCACCAAATGAATCACAGAATACCATTAATATAAAGAGAATCATGATAATATATATTATATGGAAGTACACCTATGCCACATATATGAAATAATAAGCGAACAAATGAAATCCCACAAAATTGAAAGTGAGATGTGAAAACCCCGACAGTGTTCTTGCGAGGGCTTAATGAGAGGTAAAGGGGTATAAAATTATTTATATATCATAAGGGAGGTATGTGGGAGGTGCTAAATCATACCCCATCATTAGGAATTAAAAATAGAAGGTCAAAACATAGGGGGAATTCTTGAACAAAAGTGAGAGAGAGAATCCCTTACCTTACGCTTGAAGGTGTTCTTGTTTGTTCTTAATGACATGAATAATCTAATTTAGCTTCATTAAATAATATATACATAACCTTATAAACATCTAATTTATATGTTATAACCTTATTAATTTAATTGATGGCAATTTTGATGGGTTTAAGAGATTCAATTTTATTGTTTTGGAAGCATTTTCTTACTTGGTTTCATGATTTGTTTACTTGTATTCACGAATGGAAGTTCATTTGAAATGTGGTTAAAAATACAGAATTGTTAGTATATCTTATTAATGAAATTATAGATATATAAATGATCTTATAATGATTCTGGTTATATACCATGAGGATGACACATTCGATGAGTTAATGATAAACCCTTGGATTTGGCTTGGCGGTTCTGGGCATAATGAACTTATTTTGTATTATTATTCCATTTTATGAATGTGTAAGGATTCCAGAATATTAAACATGATAAAATACATCTATTATAATCTAGTTCAACCATTGAAAAGGTTTCATGACCAGTCTTGAAGATAGTAATGCAAATTGAAAACCTGTCTTCCTTGAGTGTGATAAATTAACACATATCAGATGGTTTTTACATTTATAGTATAAAAGGATGGGAAAAAGAGAGATTATAATGAAATATTCCATTATCACAAAGAAAATAAAGTACATGTTTGGTACTAGAATGATCATGGAATTTGGATAAGGTGAGGTGAGAATAGAGAACAAAATAATGGAACTTGTAAAAGTAATTGAAATAAAAAGGAAGAGAGGTTCACCTCTTGAGTACTCCTCTTTGAGAAACTCCTTAAGACCATTAATATTTTCCTTTTGGTGAGACTAGAAGGTATTAGACGTGGGGGAGGAGGTTACATAGCTATTTGAGCAGAAGTTATGCAAGGATTGAATCTTGATTGGTGTGTGAGGAAGAGGGGGTGAGGGGTGGTTTATATAGTGGAGGGGAGAAGAGTTTTATTAATATTATAACCATTAATTTATTATTTCTTCTTAAGATAAGAAATAGTGAGTATTCCATGACTTAGAATAGTAATAAGAGCATGTGAGTTCGAGATTTTGGTTCTTACATCACTCATGATTTTAGGAATAGTTAATTTAATTTATAATGTATTTATATTGTAAATTAATGTATTTTACTATTCAAAAAAAATTCAAGTATTTTAGAAAAATATCAAAAATTCACCCTGACCATTTTTCGATGTGCAGAATCAAACAATAAATTCCATTTTTCAAAAATAATTTCCTAAATTTTATTAATTAAATATTTAATTTAAATCATTATTTAATCGGAAAATATAAATACCTAAAATATTCATCTTCATTTTTAGGGTGCCTAAATTTATTTATACCTTCATGGGTATGGATACTATTCATAAGAGTCATATTACTATTCATAAGGGTAAGTTACTATTAATAAGGGTAGGTTACTATTCATAAGGGTAGGCTACTATTCACTGAAAATTAAGTTATTTCTATTAGACTCTAAATATCATCCTAAACAAAACAGTGTTTATGAGATTTTCAAAATTCAAATCGCAGTACTGGAAAATTGAAGTTTAATGGCTAGGTTATGACTATATCCTATAAATACCCATGTTTTGTTCCATAGAGGTTCAATGATTCATGAAATATAGGCTATAACTAGAATGTACTTAAGAGGAACATACCATAAAATGTCTGGGGTGTTACATCTTAGGAATGAGAAAAATGGTTGAGACAATTACTTATAATAATGAGTATGAATAATAAAATCAAGTTATGAAAATATTAAAAAATAAAAGAAGGAAAAATATTATAAAAATTTCATTTAAAAAATTAACATGCTCCCTGTAACGCCCCGACCCCAGTTACCCAGAGTCGGTGCATTAATTACATAACATTGGCATGATCACAAGAAAGATCAAATCTCGAAAGACCGATTGGTTTAGTAGCTTTGGAAACACTAGATATATTCATAAGTTTTACATTACATCATCAAAATAAAAAATAACTACTACAACAACATATTGTCTCCATAGTCCACACTATTAACCCCTCATAATATCCCTACAAGTCATTCATAATTTACTTCTTCACATCCTGGGAAAATAAAACATAGAAAAGGGGTGAGCTCAAATGCCCAGTAAGGATAACAATATAGCGGAAACTTTCATAAATAAGAATAAACATTTAAGGCAATGTATAACTAAAACAAAAGCCTTTTAAACTTTAACTTCAACATAGTATGACATAAATAAAATGAAATAATGCCATTTACTTATTCACATGGATATTCTACTAATCTAATAATCATATGCAATATCAATAACCACTTTCATAATGATGGAATGCATAATGCCAGACTATCATAACCACATAGCCAAGGCCTCGTGCCAAGACTACAAATAAGATTTTTCCAAGGCCTTGTGCCAAGACACTAGTTTGTCTCATGAGACCTACCGATGCATCGAGGAGCTATAGGGGGCTCCACCCGTCACATATTAAGTCCAATGCATTCCCATATGAAAAGGTTTAAACATAACATAAACATTCGTATTAAAACTAGCATACGAAATGTCAATACTTTCACCATAAACCATGAATGGTATATAAAAAAATAGCACATCCAAAGTCAAACATATCACAAAACCTTCAATACAATATAAAAGTTTTGTATCATAATATATCATCCTCAAATAAGCGTAAAATCCATTAAAGGATGTTGACATAGATGAAATCAAAACTCTTTTTAAATAAATATCTCTTTCTATTTTGAAATCATTTAAGAGACATATATTTATAAAATAAAACATTTTCTTTGAAAATATTCTTATAAGCTTGTAAGGGAAGCTTTGACGATTTTATAACGGCGAAAAATAACCGCACCCGCCGTATAAGTTAAAAAAACATTCTTATCTTAATTCTGTCGAAAAGGTTAAAAAGAACCTTGTTTGGAAAACGACGGAAAGATTCCCTTATAAACCTCTTATAAAAAGTCAAACAAGGGTATAAATGACTTTAACCCATATTCTTTTAAATATTAAAAATGTTTTGAAATACATTTTGAAGAAACATGGATGTGGATGATAACGAGATCCCAGTAGAGTATTACGTATAAACAACCTCGGATAATGAAGAGATTGTGAAATAACCCTTACCTTGTACTTTTCCTTGGTTGGGGTAGGTTAACCTTCTGTATAATGGTGAAATAATTGTTATTAAATTATAAAATAATCATATACATTAATATGATATCATATATGATCTTTTAATATTGATTTGATAATAATATCTTAGTATTATCGTTGTTTCGGGTGTTAACTTACTTGTTTTATTTTATATGTTTTGTTACGTAAGCCATGTTTGTAATGGATAGGTTGTATATTATTCATATCCATAATGATATCAAGTCCTTAAACATCATTTTTAATTCATCAAATGATAATTATACTTGAATGGATACGATGGAGAATGAATCTTATCGCGTTTGTGGAGACGGTAGTCCGTACGTACGCACGAGCGACAATATCATTCTTTTGATATTAAAATAATATATAAATGAATGTTATATCATATATACAGAATAATTAACATGTTATATTTATTATTTACATGATTTTCACATCATTATTATACCCATCCAAATAATAATATATTGAATAACAATTACACCACGACGTGGAGACGGTAAGCCGTACGTACGCACGTATGGTGACATGTTATTCAAAGGGTGGATAGAATACTGAATATGGTTGTACCATATTTATAATAATATCACAGTATATGTGAGATACTTGAGTTATTATTTTAGAATGGTAAGAACAAAGAAAGAAGAAGTGGAAGAAGAAAGGGACTTGAAAAGGGGTGGTGAAAACATTACCTCTTCTTCGGGTTCTTCCTTTTGATTTGATCAAAATGGCTCCTTAGGTTGTCTTTCTGATCAAACTAAGGCCTCTAGGTTGTATTGAGGGAAGTCGGGAGAGTATTTGGGCAGGGTTTGGACGAGCCAAGTGGCTTGAGAGGTGTGAGGAATGAGTAGAAGTGGTCTCCTTTTATAAGGGAGAGGAGGGGCTCTTTAGGAAAGAGTGAAAGTATTACTTTATAATATAATTATATTCGGTTTATAATGGTCCAAAAATCATTGAGGTCTAAGATAAGATGACTCATTTTCTAAATAACATCAACCAATAAGAATTGGATAGGTTTTAGATAATATTTTAATCATTATAATCTTATTTATTTAAATGATTTATTAATGAGGTAAACATTGAATCATTATTGTGTCATTAATAATTTACATTATTTGATGTCTAAAAATTATAAATAAAATATCATTATGTAGGAAATCGTTTTAGATTTCTAATTAATATTTATAATCAAAAATCCAACATGTATAACCCTATGTAAAAATTGTTCTTCTAAAAGATGTAAGCTTATGCCATTTTTATTTTTATTTTAACTTTATTAATATAATGTGTCCCTACCACATACAAGTGGCTCCAAGGGGTCCCCAAATCGACCCAAGGATGCCCATGGTCGGGTATGTGTCCACCAATAAGGTTAGGAGACGTTTCAGGGTAATTTTGTATTATTATAATATTATTTTTTAACCCTTATTTACCGGATTTACCCTTTAACCATGGTAAATAAAATATTTACCGCAGAAATTATTCAAAATGTGTAAAAATAAAAGTTACCTATTTACATAATTTGGAAATCCTGATTCCAAATATGTAATCCATTTTTCCAAATTCAAAACACAGAAGTGGCAGAAATTAATTAAAAATTAATTCCCGTTGTTAAAATAAAAAGCGTGTTTTTAAGAGATAATAACTATCAAAAGATTGACACTTATTTATGTCTGGTTTAATTGTGAAATTATGTCCAATGACAAACATTAAATTAAATGGTAAAAATATATTCTAAATATACTTTAAAACCACTCAAATTCATAATTTATCAATCTTAATTATTTTGATTAAAAAAGTTGATTTTAATTAAAATTTAGTAATTTTCACTATTCATCAAAATATAAAAGTTATCCGAAAAGTACCAAAATTTAACCCTAGGCTAATTTCAATATTCCGAATCCAAAAATGAAGTCCATTTTGAAATATAAAATATATATGATTTCAAAATGTAGGTATTACTATTCACAACGGCTAGTTTAATTAGTTGTGGTGTGTGTTAGAACTCGAGGTTGCGTACAACACACGCTATCGCATTATTAGAAGGGAAACGTACCGTGGAAGCTTGGGGTGTTACATTCTCCCCTCCTTCAAATAATTGCGTCCTCGCAATTTCTAGGGTATTACTGCATAAAAAGACTCAGGTGGTTCTTCATCATAAGTTCCTCGGGTTCCCACATTGCCTCTTCCATCTTATGATTTCTCCAAAAAACTTTTACCAGACGCGTCGTCCGGTTTCTCAGTACTTGTTCTCTTGTATCAAGAATCTTGACAGGCTCTTCACAATAAGACAGATCGGGTTCCAGTTCTAATTCCTCATAGGTGAGTACATGCGTTGGGTCAGGCATGTATTTTCTCAACAGAGATACGTGGAACACATCGTGAACTTTGGAGAGACTTGGCGGCATTGCCAATCGGTAAGCTACAACCCCAATTCGTTCTAGAATTTCGAAAGGTCCGATGTACCTGGGACTCAATTTACCTTTCTTACCAAAACGTATGACTCCCTTCCATGGAGATACCTTCAGGAAAACATGATCACCGACTTGAAATTCCAAATCCTTCCTTCGATTATCGGCATAGCTCTTCTGCCTACTTTGAGCTGCTTTGATGTGATTTTGGATTACCTTCACCTTTTCCACCGTTTCCTCCACTAGTTCTGGGCCTACAAGTTTTCTTTCACCAACCTCATCCCAATAGGTTGGTGTACGACATCTCTTTCTGTATAACGCTTCATATGGTGCCATCTGAATACTCGAATGGAAGCTATTGTTATAGGAAAATTCTACTAGTGGTAAATATTGATCCCACATACCCTGAAAGTCAAGTGAGAAAGATCTCAACATGTCTTCTAGGGTTTGAATTGTCCGTTCTGATTGTCCATCTGTCTGAGGGTGGTAAACAGTGCTCAAATGAAGTTCAGTATCCAGATATTTCTGAATACTTTTCCAAAATCTTGAAGTAAAACGGGGATCACGATCAGAAACAATCGATAGGGGTACTCCATGAAGTCTCACAACTTCATTAATGTATAGTCTTGCTAGACATTCCAGGGGTAGATCTTCTCTTATAGCAAGAAAATGTGCTGACTTGGTAAGACGATCAACAATAACCCATATTGCATCGTTCCTTCTAGGAGTCTTTGGTAGCCCCATGACAAAGTCCATCGTAATATTGTCCCATTTCCACTCCGGTATGGGAAGAGGTTTCATGACTCCTCCAGGCTGTTTCCTTCCAGCTTTCACTTGTTGACAAACCATACATCTTGACACAAAATCAGCAATCTCCTTCTTCATGTTGTCCCACCAAAAATGTTACATCAAATCTCTATACATTTTGGTGCTCCTAGGGTGTATAGAGAAATTGGAACTATGAGCATCATCCAGCAATTCCCTTTTCAGATCAGGTAAATCAGGAATACAAAGTCTCTTCCCAAATTTCAAAATTCCATCTTCATACACAAAGTCTCTCAATCTCCCATCATTCACAGCTTTAATCTTCTTCTGAAATTCTTCATCATCGGTCTGAGAACTCTTAATCCTTTCCAGTAAAGATGGTTTGGCAACCATTTGAAAAAGCATTGATGTTTCACCTTCCCTGGTTATTCCCATGTCCATCTTCACTAGATCCATGAAAATTGGATCCCTTTGAATTCTCATCATGTTCAAAACTCCATGGTCTTTTCTGCTCAAAGCATCTGCCACCTTGTTTGCTTTCCCCGGGTGGTAGTGTATCGTGCAATCATAATCCTTGAGTAATTCAAGCCATCTCCTTTGCCTCATGTTGAGTTCTTTTTGTGAGAAAATATACTTCAAACTCTTGTGATCAGTATAAATCTCACATTTTTCACCATAGAGGTAGTGTCTCCATATCTTCAAAGAAAAGATCACAGCTTCTAACTCAAGATCATGAGTAGGATAGTTTTGTTCATGAATTTTCAACTGTCGTGATGCATAGGCAATAACTCTATCATTCTGCATAAGGACACAACCAAGTCCTTTCTTTGATGCATCACTATAAATAACGAACCCATCATTCCCCGATGGTAGATTCAATATAGGAGCATTGACTAATCTTCTCTTCAGTTCTTCGAAACATTCTTCAAACTCTTTTGTCCAAACAAATTTAACCCCTTTACGTGTGAGCTTCGTTAATGGGTTAGCCAATCGGGCAAAATTCTGGACGAAACGTCGATAATAACCTGCCAAACCAATAAAAATACGTACCTCAGTTATACTTGTAGGTGTTGGCCATTCTTGGATTTCCTTGGTCTTAGAAGGATCAACAGAGATTCCATCTTTAGAGACAATATGGCCAAGAAAAGAAATATCCTGAAGCCAGAATTCACACTTGCTAAACTTCCCATATAATTCATGCCTCCTCAGAGTCTTCAAGATAATGCGCAAGTGATTTTCAGGATCTTAATAGGTTTTGGAGTATTCCAAGATATCATCAATAAATACCACCACAAATTCATTGAGATACTCCTTGAAAAATCTATTCATCAGATCCATGAATACAGAGGGTGAATTAGTCAATCCAAACGGCATTAGGGTAAACTCGTAATGCCCGTACCTAGTTCGAAATGCTGTCTTCGGAATGTCTTCCTTCTTTACACACAACTGATGGTATCCAGATCGAAGGTCAATCTTTGAAAAGTATTAAGCTCCATGCAGTTGGTCAAATAAATCATCAATACGAGGTAGGGGATACTTGTTCTTTATCGTTATAGCATTGATCTCCCTGTAGTCGATACATAACCTCATAGATCCATCTTTCTTTTTAACAAAAAGAACAGGGGCTCCCCATGGAGAAACACAAGGGAGAATAAATCCCTTATTACTCAATTCCTCTAGTTGTTTCTTTAGTTCAACTAATTCTACAGTGGCCATTCTATAAGGGGTCTTCGATATAGGCCTTGATCCAGGAATCAAATCAATGGAAAACTCAACTTCTCGTTCTGGAGGATGTCCAGGTAAATCTTCCGGAAATACATCTACAAATTCTTTCACAACAGGTACATCCTCTATTTGAACATTCATTTCCTCACCGACAGTTATTTCATTCTCTTCCTCCCCAATAATTGAATTAAGTTGAGCTACTGGGGGTGGATCTAAATAAGAATTAGGTGGTGACGATTCTGCTCTAAAAATAAGGTGTTCCTTATCATTATCATCAAGAATCGTAACCTCTTTCTTCTTACAATAAATCTTTGCATCATAGTCCGAAATCCAGTCCATACCGAGGATTATATCAAACTCAATCATAGGTATGATGATGAGATCAGCAGATAAAGAAAATTTATGTGCTCTAATGGGGACTGATTCACAAAACTTTGTTGCAATGATACTTCCCTTAGGAGTTTTAACTGACAACTCCCTTATTAAATCAAATTGGAAATATCTAATTTTCTTAGTAAACTGGGAAGATATGAAACAATGCGATGATCCAGAATCAAATAATGCATTTGCTAAACTTGAGGAAACCATTAAATTACCTGCCACCACGTCTTTCGGAGCTTCTACCTCAGCAGTAGTGATAGCATAATCCTGGCCTTGATCCATTGTCCTTTTCTGAGGTAAGTTCTCCTGACGCTTAGGACATTCATTTGCATAATGCCCCATCTCCCTGTAATTGTATCACTGAACATTGGTAGCTTCCTTCTCCCCCTTGCAATCACGATCTTGGTGGCCTTTTTCACCACACTTGTAACAGACTCCCATTCCCTTCAAGCAAGTACCAGGGTGTTTCTTCCCGCATTTACCACAGGATGGATATTCAACCTTTCCCTTCTTCCCCTTATTTCCATTCCCAGATTGATCAGTAGGTCTCTTCTTCTCTTTCTTTGCTTTAAAGTCATAAGACTTAGAGAATTCCTTTTCGGTCTTAATTGCACATGAGACAATGTCTTCGTACGATGAAAAGGATTGTGAGACTAATGATCGACGGAGAAATGGTTTTAACCCATCAAAGAAACGATCAATATTACTTCTTTGGTTACATATATAATCACCAGCGTACCTTGCTAACCTTGTAAAGTTAGCCTCATACTTTGTGACATTCTCATCCTCCTTCTGTCTCAGACTTAGAAATTGCCTTTCCATATCTGCTCGATGGTCGCGAGGGAAGTATTTTTCTAAAAACAGATCTTTGAACTCCCTCCATTCCATATTTGATACTTCATCATCTTCCTTCATGTTTTGAATCAATGACCACCATTGATCAGCATCTCCAGTGAGGCGGTAAACTGCCGTGATAACTTTTTCCCTTTCACTGCTCCCCAAAGCCTGAAATATTTTCTCTAGGGAATTTATCCATTGCTCAGCTACTAAGGGATTTGTACTCCCATTGAACGTTGGTGGTTGTTGCCCCATGAATCGATCTAACATTGATCCTCCACTCTGCGGATCAGGGTGCTCCATATGGGTAAGGTTATTATTCATAACCTGAGTAAGTTGTCCCAGTATGGTGATTAGCTGATCGACACCAGTTGCATCACCAGCCCCACTATAATTATCTTGAGCAGGAGGGAAATCCCTACATGGAGTGCGTGCATTGATACGGTTTCCATTTCTTCCACTAGGCGCCATTTCTAAACAATGGCATAAACTAGATCAGTTTATGAATCAAAATACATAATCCCATACTTATAAAACACTTAACATAAATTGAACTATTTATGGATATAATCCATAATCATAAAAATGTTTTCTTTGAGGAATTATATACTCATAAACCCTTCATAATGATTTGTAAAGAAAATGATAGTTATCCTAAGAATATCCCCCAGGAGTGTCGTAACCAAGAGTGCAGCAAGGCCCGTTGTCGTGCACCAGTTCCCGTTCGAGTCTAGCTCAAAGCAGTGTTTTCGGGTTTTACCCCTAGGTACATCTGTGCCAGATCCGCCTCTACCTGCTCGTATCCAGACAGGGATGTATTGCTCGGAAAACTCACAAAATATCCACAATACCAAAATTATAGTAAGTTATTCTATACCAATCCTCAAAGTTCATCTTAGGTCTACGTGCTCTAATCAGAGTTTATCTAAATCTAGCTTCCAAGGTTTGTACTAAACTTCCTCTGATACCAACTGTAACGCCCCGACCCCAGTTACCCAGAGTCGGTGCATTAATTACATAACATTGGAATGATCACAAGAAAGATCAAATCTCGAAAGACCGATTGGTTTAGTAGCCTTGGAAACACTAGATATATTCATAAGTTTTACATTACATCATCAAAATAAAAAAGAACTACTAAAACAACATATTGTCTCCATAGTCCACACTATTAACCCCTCATAATATCCCTGCAAGTCATTCATAATTTACTTCTTCACATCCTGGGAAAATAAAACATAGAAAATGGGTGAGCTCAAATGCCCAGTAAGGATAACAATATAGCGGAAACTTTCATAAATAAGAATAAACATTTAAGGCAATGTATAACTAAAACAAAAGCCTTTTAAACTTTAACTTCAACATAGCATGGCATAAATAAAATTAAATAATTCCATTTACTTATTCACATGGATATTCTACTAATCGAATAATCATATGCAATATCAATAACCACTTTCATAATGATGGAATGCATAATGCTAGACTATCATAACCACATAGCCAAGGCCTCGTTCCAAGACTACAAATAAGATTTTGCCAAGGCCTTGTGCCAAGACACTAGTTTGTCTCATGAGACCTACCGATGCATCGAGGATCTATAGCGGGCTCCACCCATCACATATTAAGTCCAATGCATTCCCATATGAAAAGGTTTAAACATAACATAAACATTCGTATTAAAACTAGCATACGAAATGTCAATACTTTCACCATAAACTATGAATGGTATATAAAAAAATAACACATCCACAGTCAAACATATCACAAAACCTTCAATACAATATAAAAGTTTTGTATCATAATATATCATCCTCAAATAAGCGTAAAATCCATTAAAGGATGTTGACATAGATGAAATCAAAACTCTTTTTAAAGAAATATCTCTTTCTATTTTGAAATCATTTAAGAGACATATATTTATAAAATAAAACATTTTCTTTGAAAATATTCTTATAAGCTTATAAGGGAAGCTTTGGCGATTTTATAACGGCGGAAAATAACTGCACCCGCCGTATAAGTTAAAAAAACATTCTTATCTTAATTCTGTCGAAAAGGTTAAAAAGCACCTTGTTTGGAAAACGACGGAAAGATTCCCTTATAAACCTCTTATAAAAAGTCAAACAAGGGTATAAATGACTTTAACCCATATTCTTTTAAATATTAAAAATGTTTTGAAATACATTTTCAAGAAACATGGATGTGGATGATAACGAGATCCCAGTAGATTATTACGTATAAACAACCTCGGATAATGAAGAGATTGTGAAATAACCCTTACCTTGTACTTTTCCTTGGTTGGGGTAGGTTAACCTCCTGTATAATGGTGAAATAATTGTTATTAAATTATAAAAGAATCATATATGATATTTTAATATTGATTTGATAATAATATCTTAGTATTATCGTTGTTTCGGGTGTTAACTTACTTGTTTTATTTTATATGTTTTGTTACGTAAGCCATGTTTGTAATGGATAGGTTGTATATTATTCATATCCAGAATGATATCAAGTCCTTAAACATCATTTTTAAATCATCAAATGATAATTATACTTTAATGGATACGATGGAGAATGAATCTTATCGCGTTTGTGGAGACGGTAGTCCGTACGTACGCACGAGCGAAAATATCATTCTTTTGATATTAAAATAATATATAAATGGATGTTATATCATATATACAGAATAATTAACATGTTATATTCATTATTTACATGATTTTCACATCATTATTATACCCATCCAAATAATAATATATTGAATAACAATTACACCACGACGTGGAGACGGTAAGCCGTACGTACGCACGTATGGTGACATGTTATTCAAAGGGTGGATAGAATACTGAATATAGTTGTACCATATTTATAATAACATCACAGTATATGTGAGATACTGGAGTTATTATTTTAGAATGGTAAGAACAAAGAAAGAAGAAGTGGAAGAAGAAAGGGACTTGAAAAGGGGTGGTGAAAACATTATCTCTTCTTCGGGTTCTTCCTTTTGATTTGATCAAAAGGGCTCCTTAGGTTGGCTTTCTGATCAAAATAATGCCTCTAGGTTGTATTGAGGGAAGTTGGGAGAGTATTTGGGTAGGGTTTGGACGAGCCAAGTGGCTTGAGAGGTGTGAGGAATGAGTAGAAGTGGTCTCCTTTTATAAGGGAGAGGAGGGGCTCTTTAGGAAAGAGTGAAAGTATTACCTTATAATATAATTATATTCGGTTTATAATGGTCCAAAAATAATTGAGGTCGAAGGTAAGATCACTAATTTTCTAAATAACATCAACCAATAAGAATTGTACAGGTTTTAGATAATATTTTAATCATTATAATCTTATTTATTTAAATGATTTATTAATGAGGTAAACATTGCATCATTATTGTGTCATTAATAATTTAAATTATTTGATGTCTAAAAATTATAAATAAAATATAATTATGTAGGAAATCTCTTTATATTTCTAATTAATAATTATAATTGAAAATACAACATGTATAACCCTATGTAAAAATTTTTCTTCTAAAAGATGTAAGCTTATGCCATTTTTATTTTTATTTTAACTTTATTAATATAATGTGTCCCTACCACATACAAGTGGATCCAAGGGGTCCCCAAATCGACCCAAGGATGATCATGGTCGGGTATGTGTCCATTAATAAGGTTAGGACACGTTTTAGGGTAATTTTGTATTATTATAATATTATTTTTAACCCTTATTTACCGGATTTACCCTTTAACCATGGTAAATAAAATATTTACCGCAGTAATTATTCAAAATGTGTAAAAATAAAAGTTACCTATTTACATAATTTGGACATCCTGATTCCAAATATGTAATCCATTTTTCCAAATTCTAAACACAGAAGTGACAGAAATTAATTAAAAATTAATTCCCGTTGTTAAAATAAAAAGCGTGTTTTTAAGAGATAATAACTATCAAAAGATTGACACTTGTTTATGTCTGGTTTAATTGTGAAATTATGTCCAATGACAAACATTAAATTAAATGGTAAAAATATATTCTAAATATACTTTAAAACCACTCAAATTCATAATTTATCAATATTAATTATTTTGATTAAAAAAGTTGATTTTAATTAAAATTTAGTAATTTTCACTATTCATCAAAATATAAAAGTTATCCGAAAAGTACCAAAATTTCACCCTAGGCTAATTTCAATATTCCAAATCCAAAAATGAAGTCCATTTTGAAATATAAAATATATATGATTTCAAAAAGTAGGTATTACTATTCACAACGGCTAGTTTAATTAGTTGTGGTGTGTGTTAGAACTCGAGGTTGCGTACAACACACGCTATCGCATTATTCGAAGGGAAACGTACCATGGAAGCTTGGGGTGTTACACTCCCCCAAATCATTATTTTTTAAATCCAAAACCACTTAGTTATCATTAATTATTATTTTACCCAATTTTATAAATCAAATTTATTAACAAATAAATTTAAAATAATCCATGAAAAGTTCTTAAATAGTTTCATGTTTCCTAGATCAGTTAATTTAATCATGATTCAAGGAAAGTATGGAATTAATAGTTAATCTCTAAAAAAATAAATACTGGGAATTATATAGAGAATAAAATAATTGAAACACTTACTCCCATTTCATTGATTTATCAAACTTGGGAGTAAAGGTTGTTCTAACACTAGATTTCATGAGATGTATGTAGTTTTTAATCTGTATTTTCTTTATTTCTTTATTTCATGATGTGAAATGTATTTATGATGTGTATTGGTATTGCATATTCCTATCATACTACCAACTAGGGTGATGATGGTCTAGAAAAATAAACATAATTAGGTGAAAGTATATTCCATTTTCAATGAAATTAAAAATATTTATGGGAGAGTTCATTCGTCTAAAGACTAAAAATAAATAAATAAAAATCCTAAAAACTTGGGTTGCCTCCCATAAGATCTTTTATTATTTGTCAATGGAACTACCTTACCTTATCAAACTTCATCTCTGGTTATGGATAATTGTAATGGTTGCACCTAGTCAGGGTTTAGAAATAGCCTTGGTTGTGACCTATGCATGTAGGTCAGTCTCTATCCTTTATCATTAAATAACTTAAGTATTCATGATGACAATACTTTTATGATCTCAATCCGAATGGTCTACCATTTCTTATTTAATATTGAAAAAATAAATGAATGTTCTTGTACCATCCATACATATTTCCCTTTTTTAAACTTTATGGAGTTAGTAATATTCCATTGTATTTGGTATTCTACATCTCTTTATTGATTTTAGTACTTTTAATTTGAGCACCATATTTCACAACAGAAACTAACTCCTTCACTTCTTTAACTTAGTGATATATTCAACTTCGGGTATTTTGTCTTCTCCCAACTCATCATCTTCTCTTACATTATAGTTATTCATCTCCCTATTAATGTTGAAAATTATATTCTCACTACTAATTCTTAGATATAGTTCTCCTCTTTGTATGTTAATCACATTGCACCCGATGGCTAAATATGGTATTCCCAAAATGATAGATGTCCACTCCTTTTCCATGTACATCACTAATAAATACACCAAGAAATATTTTTTTTTTTACTTTAGCTATGATTTCTATAACGAATCATTGGGGTTATTTTACTATTAATTCAACCAGCTAAAGTGAAACTCTAATTTTCTTTGTGTCTTCCAAGACCAAGCTCTTAAATTTTTTGTATGACATGATATTTATTCTTACACAAAAATTGCTCAATTCTTGACCTATTTTTTTATAACCAATATGAATTGGAATTAAAAATCTGCCTGGGTCTTGTTTCTTTTTTAGTACGTCTTTTTATACCACTATCAAAAACTCTTATGTGAGTAGAATGGTGTATATTTTATCAATATTCCTCTTATTGGTAACAATTTTTTTTAAGTTTGTGTAAGTTTACATGTTTGTGGGAGCCTCTATAAAAAAATTTTAATATGAAATTTTTTAATGTTTCCAAGGAATTTACATTTCTTTTCATAGATCTTCACTTATTATATTCACTCTAGAAAAAGAATTCTCAACTCATACTATGGTGGTTCATATTTATCATCTTTTTCTTAGGATTATTATTCACTATTATTTTGTAGTAGTTCAATGTCATTTTCATCTTTTTTCTATTATTATATATTGATTGTTTCAGGATGTTCCTCGATTATTTTTCCACTATAGAGAGTAAGGAATTTTAAATCTACTTATGGGTGCACATAAGGGAATCCTGGTAGTGGTCCTCATGCCATCTCTTTAATCCCCTCAATGATCTTTCCAACATGAATATCCATATTTCATAGTGTAACCTTATGCTTCATTATGGATTCATTCATCACTTAGATTACCTACCCGATCATGGTCATGAATGTATCCAATAATTTTTACAAATATATGGACCTGGATTGCGAGTGAACAACCTTGGGGTGCTTGTTGATTATACCCCTATAACCTTTTTAGTACCCTTGTTCTTGTAGTTGTTGTTGTCTATACCCTATAAATTGATTCTATTTATTATAATCAATGTAATTTGAGACATCAATAAACATACCTTAGGGGTTATGGAGTGCCATCATTGCGTCTATTTTTCTTACCATGGATTCCATTTATGCTACCATCCAGTCATCATTATTGATCTTCTAGGTTATTTCTATATTCCTTAACTTCATTTTTTCCTCAGAATAGGATGTAACTTTCCTTAGGGTAATTCTTCATTAGTGACCCACTGAATTAATTATATAAAATAAACCTATTTCCATATAACAATCCTTTATAAAATGTTTGGATTAGAATCCAGGTCTCTATGCTATGATGTGGAAATTTTCTAATTATATCATAAAAAGGTTCCCAAACCGAATAAAGTGAATCCTATTTGAACTAATTAAAAATTACAACAATTACCTATATATACATGTATTTTAAAGGAGGAATGAATTGGGTTAGAAAATTCATTTCAAAATCATCCCATGTAGTGATGGAATGAGTAGGAATGCTTTAAATCCACTCTTGAGCTTGATATCTCAATGAAAATTTTAATAGGATGAGCCTTACCACATCACATGAGACATTGAAAAACTCAAAGCTGTTACAAAGCTCAAGAAAACTACCCATATTTATGTTTAGGTCTGTGAGAGGCTATCTTGAAAAGTGTACTATTTGAAATCATTTGAATGATCACTGGTTTTATATCTAAATGGACAAAGACTATTTATGGAAAGAGAATGCTTGGAAGAGTGCCAATGTCCTGGGTCCTTTCATAGTCCCCCAAAATTCATAATAATGGATCCATTGGTTCAACTCCTCTAATGGATGGATGTATATTTTTCTTTATTCCAACCATGATTAATGTTTCTTTTTTCTTCCTTAGGTTTTTCTCAAGTTCAAGATCAAATTCAAATAAGTTTTTTCTTTTTTCATACACATGGTGGTTTTATATTAAGAATTAAAATTATGAAATATTTAGAATTTATCACTTAGAATAAATGTAGAAAATAAAATCAATAAAATAAAATTTATAATTTAAAATCCTAAAACTACCTTGAAAAAATCCCCAATAATTTTTCTAGTTTAGATAGGCTTATAGGGGATCCTTATTTCCCTACGCCGCTAAAAAATAATTTATAAAGAATAAAACAATTAAATTTTTTTAATTATAATTCAGTATACAAGAATATAGAGTGTAGAACCCATAATGATAGTTAAATTAATTTATTAAGTTTTGAACACAAATGATTTTATTAGTTTGATTTGAATAAACAGGGGAAAAAACAAATTTTGGTATTAAAGAAGGTTTGGAGAGAGAGAAAAATGAGGGTGAAGTATATTTGTTTAATGATCGAGTTTGAATGAATGGTCAAGTTTTATAGTTTAGGGGTTTGGGTGCAATTGGATTAAAATAAATAAATTAATTCACATTTGGAATCATATTTGAGATAATGAGGATGAAATAGTCATGGTATCCACTCCTTAATGTGGCAATCCCCCTTTTCCCATCATGAAGTAAATTTGGGCATTATTGAATCAAGATTATCTCAATACTATTTTTAAACCTGGTTAACCTAAATGTGAAAATGGGCATGCCTAATCTAGGGTAACCAGTTTCATAATTAAAAGGTTGCATTCAGATTTATCAATCAATGCTCATAATTAATTATAAATAATGAGATTATAATTGGATAAATAAATTGCAGAAAACCAAATACCTGAATGAAAAATAAATAAATAAATACACAAGAGCCTCTCCCTTAGTTAAATTACACTAGTAAAAGAATATAATTACCCCTAATTCTAATAATGAGAGTCTATGGGTGAAGTAATAAATTAAAATAAAAATTAAAAAAACGAAGAGATGAAAAACATGTTAGGACCCTCCACAATGATGCTTCTCACCCCAAGCTTTGGTCTACAGGTCGATTCTTGGAGGTAGTGAAAAAAAAACTCAATTTATAGTTTTTTATGGGTGCTCAATTTGGTTTAATTATTAATCAATGTTTCTATTTATGTGGCCTAGGTGAATCCCAAGTGATAAATGGTGGTCCCAGTCATTAATATGCCTCTTCTGTAAAAATTCAATATCAAACTACCAAATCTAGAAAAATATCATAACTTTCATGGCCTAAATTGTATTCACCCCTGAATTCGATTAATGACCTGAATTAAGTTCATGATATTAATTGAATTCATTGAATTCATTTGATTCATATCCTGAAATAGATTCATGGCCTCAATTGGATTCAGGTTCTGAATTTCTAGTTTTATATTGGGTCTTCAATTTCAACCCCCAGAAGAATCTTACAGATGTCTCACATAATTAGAATACTTCTTTTAGTGGAAATATCATTTTGTATGGTTTATTTTTCTCATAATCTATAAATCATGATATCCTTCCAAATATGATAAAACACATTAAATTTGAAGGAAATAATTAATCATTTAAATCATGAAAGTAATCTGTTTTAATACTAAAAAGTATGCATGAAATGTATGATATATATATATAGAGTGTCATGTTTCAACCTTAAAGAGGAATCCTATGTATCATAGTCATTTGGAATCAAATCCCATGTATTTTGAGTAACATTGTTTTAGGTCACATGTAATGTACGATCTATTTAGCTTAACATAATGTGATGAGGATGCACATTAAGATTTTTAAAGACATATAGTGTAGTCTAAAGAAGTTATTCCTTTTATGTGGATCAATTAGGATAACATAATAGTAATATAATACTCTAATCCCACTAATTTCATGCTGATCATAAGAAACAAAAATAAAAGAACATTCACATTGTATTATAGTGAAAAATAGGGGATGAAATGGGTCTTACAAATTAATTTCACCCATACGGGATACCTTTCTTGATAATTGGAATTGATGAAGGTAAGTTTTAGGGTCTTAGATTGAAGATAAGGCCCATGTAAGATTCATATACTATAAAAGTGGAGATAACTAGAGAATGAGATGCGATTATGTATGAGATACACTTAAATTCCTGATCTACAAAGTTACTTAGGTGAAGGCATGAAGGATTGGGGATTACACAAAGTAGGATTCCCATAAATAGTTTCATACCCCCTCCCCCACATGTTGGTAACATAATGAGTAAATGAGATTATTAAGGTTAGGGATTAAACCTAGTAGGAGGCACATGCATGATAACTTAGAGAATTATATTGACTTAAGGTGAATAATGATAATAAAAAATGTATATAAAATTGAGGGTAATAAAGAAACCGGGAGGGGTATATTGATTCAAGGTAATGATGAAACCAAGAGGAGTATATTGACTCAAGGTGATTGTGTGGGTTATACAAATTGGTGCCGCCCACATGTACCTAAAACTATTTGGTGACCCAGGTGAAGGTAGAGATAAATAAAGGCTTATACATAGAAGGAATACGTTATATGGTTCACCCAAGCCATTAGGCTTGGGGAAGGTATATTATGGTTCCTATAGGAGTATCTTAACTTTCGGTTCATATAATATAGAGGGGTTCATAGGGTGCTTGCAGAAAAAGGATCTCAACTCAATGATTTTGAATGTCACCCAGAGGGACTATCTCAACTCAAGTAATTGATTTCTTTAATTCGTAAAGGTAAAAATTATAGAATAGAATATGTAATTATAATTAAAGTGGAATTTGTGTCTATATCCACAATAGATGATCTAGATGTCACTATATATCTCTTGAGATTTGGAATCAATCCATACATAGTTATTATAAAGGGTTACCTATTTATATCAAGAACTGTATATAGTGGGAGCATTTTTAGTATAATTTCATGGGAGTATAACTCTATAATGAGGTATCCTATAAAAATATAATCATACTTAGGAGAGGGGGAATTTTTATTTAGTGTAGTACTATGGATAGGGGTTCACAAAATACTAAATTCAAACATGAATTTGGCACTTACTAAGGCATCAGTTGAATGTTTTAAATGTGTTGGGTATAGAAATTATACAAATTAATGTAATAGTAGGAAAGATCATGGGAGAGACCTATATTGGCCCATAATTTTCATACATAAATATTACACTATTTTATAAGAATATTAAATATATTTAAAAATAACACATGCCTGAGGATTGTAGAATTTTAGTGTATTTAGAAACTTGGATACATAATAAACTAGTATATAAAATGTCTACGACATTTCTAATTAAGTTATTCAAAAATATCACCCTTCTTAGACATATCATATTTAAAACCTTTCTTCATAACCTGGGGAAGGGAAATATAGTAAAGGGTGAGATATGATTCTCAGTAAGGGTAAATATAAAAGATATAAATAAATGATCATAAGTGAGTATAAGATAAGCATAAGGGTATGATAATTTGATCAAGACTTATAATAATCATACCCAATCATGAAAATATATTTAATCATGAAACACAGTGTAATGTTTTTCCAAAAAAACTTATGTAATATATAAGAGTGAAGAATCATCAATAATCAATCATGATCCATGAATACATATCATAATAAAAATACATGAGTTTGTGACATGAAAATAAGTATATAAAATCATATGCTTAGTCAAGTTTCACCTCCAAGACTATCATGCTGGATTCGTTTCACTCTGCATTCCATCATTTCCTTAATTGAGGTTCACTCCCAAGACTATATTATTAGAAAAATTCTATAAGTAAACTGAGTTAACTTCCCATTAAAGTAATTATATTCTCATGAGATATCTTTAGTTTCCCAATTAATTGGAGGGATACATAATTATGGGCCCACACATCACATAATGAAAACCATACGTATGTGTGACATAAGATCATAAAACATTCATTATATCATCAAATCACAACACATGGAAAGGATATAAGTTTCATAAAAATTTAACTATAATAATCATAAACCATATATACAAATAATAGAGATGATAAAATTGGAAAATATCTCTATTAAATCATTAGAAACATCAAAGGATATTGCTACATACAAATATACCTTTAAAATACCACTAGAACATTTCTTGAGGAAAATACAATTTTTATTTGAAATCATTTATTTAAAATATAACCATTTCCAAAATATTAAGGAATTTATTTTAAATTAATGAATAAAAAATATAAATTAATCTTAAAATTAATGATTACTCATGATTATGGATAAATGAATTCATGTGTTTTATGTTAAAGAAAAAATCGCTTTCTAATTATCAGTAAAAAGTCAGAAGGACCTTGTTCAAAAAATGAAATGAAGATTGCTTTAAATTTTTAGTCAAAAATTGGTAAAAATTATTTTACTAAAATTTTTTATAATATTAAAAAAAATCTTGAAAACATTTTAAATAAAATATGTGCATGGAATAAAATTTTCCTGATCGAAGAAAAAACACGGTTTGATTTCCTTAAAAATTTTCCTTCGGGGTATTGAGAACTTGAAGATAGGAAAATGAAAGGGAAAAAAATTAAATCTATAAAAATAAATGTAGTATAATAAAATACCTAAAATGTTAGAGATATAGATTATATAATTTCATCATTATAAAATTTATTTATAAACAATCCTAATAAAAATGAGATTGTAACATAAAACCCCTACGACTTCAGTAATATTTGAATAAAATTTATTGAATTCTAAAAAATCATAAAGGATCTATAAATATCATGAGTTAAATAATTTATTATTAGAAAATAGATTCTTGGGTATTATATACACTATATAGATATCAAATTGGTGCATAACATTAAAACATTTCTCAATGAAGAGGAATTGAGACGAAAATCCATTTCCTGAAGTCTATCATTCTTTTTAAGAACTTTAACATCTTATATAACAAATTTAAATTTATTATAATTATATAAAATAACCATACTAATTCCTATAATATCATATATAGTTTTACTTATAACATCTTATCACCTATTCCTTAACAATCTTCCTTTATCATTATCATTTTGGGTGTTAACTTCTTTGTTTATCATGTATGTTTTGGTTCGATGGTTGTGGTTCTTGCACATTGATAAAATTTAATTAATCTATATAATATTAATAATTATATAAATATCATATATATTTATTATATATATATTTATAACTATTCATATAAATAAATGGTGAAAAATGAATTACATCACTACGTGGGAAATGTAGTATGAACATATGCATGAGCAAAGTTTACATTTCTAAATAGATGGAATGAAAGAAAGGTAAGTATTAATTCATATTTACAGAATTATTATTATAACATAAATATAATATATAATCATTAAATATAACATAATAACAAACCATGGATCATGGAATATGAAAATGAGTTGTATCACTAGTGGAGGCAGTAGTCCCCATGTACGCACGAGCGATACTTTAATCTCTTGTTAGATTGTGAAGAAGTGGTAAATGATTATGAAATAATAAAAATAAAATAAAATATAATTTATAATTATATAATAAATCATGTTTTTTATATAAATTATTTTTATAGGAATTAAAATAAGAAGTTAAATTCAATGACCTTGGTTAAGATCTATACCTCTTCTTTGGGAGACCTCATTTAGCTTAATACTTAGTCCATGAAAGATTGGTATTAAGAAAATAAAAAAAAATATCAAAGATTAATGGAATGATTATATTAAGTTTTTAGTAGGTATTTTTTGATACATAAGGCTCAAATGGTGCGAATAAGGGAGGAGAGTATGTTTCTTTTCATAAGTAAGAGAAGGGACACACATGAATTTCTTAAAAGATTTCAATGATTTAAGGACGATTTAATGGGAAAGTGCCTCCAAATGATCAGGGAGTATAATCTAAGATAATATAAGGTTTAAATATATTTATAAATAATAATATATAGGCGTGGGTGAAAATAATAGCATTATATCATGGTTTGACCCCTAGTAAATTCGTTTTAATGATAACCGTCGTAACCAAAATTTATAATTTTTACTATTCACTATGACCAAAAATTAATTTGAACCTATTAAATTATTGTATTTACAATGATTAAAAATATGGAATCCATTTTACAATATTAAATTTCTATAAGTATCCAAATTTAATTTGAATTAAGCTCATAAACTACAATGAAAACCCGTTTTTGAAAAATGAATGTTTAAGCATAAAAATTAATTTACTACAATTAATTGCCTTTAAAAACCATAAAATAAATTTTAAAACCTTATATTGAATATATAATATATTAAATCATTAAAACCTTTAATCATCCAAGATTAAATGAACTTATTAAGATAAAAACCCATTGCACGCATAAAAACAATTTTTTATAGAAAATGTTTTTAAGCCCAAAAAATAACTTATACCAAGATAAAATATAATGATTATTATTATGTAATTAATTATATTATTTATAAATAAATTATTATTAGGTTACGTTAGTATAAAATTCAAAAAATAATGGGAATTTTAGTTTAAAATAAATGAAATGTTTTATAAAAATCGGTATTTTTCGCTATTACAGAAAAATAATTATTTTTATAAAAAATACAAAAAAATCACCCTATGATAATATAAAAATTATGATTTTAAGCATGATATTAATTTTCTAAGATAAAAGTTCTAAAAAATTGAGAAATTATTTATAAATTTCACATGAAAAATGCGATAAAAACCATTTTTGAATAAAATATATTTTTATATCTTAAAATAATCTTATTGAAAATTGAGTACTTATTTATTATTTCTTAATCGATAAACTTTCATTAATTAAATTATTTATACATATTTTATATATATTGGTTATTACTATTAAAACCTTTTAATTTAAAGTCTAGTGTATAATGGTTTACTATATTTCTATTCATATAGACTTTGGGTTTCTTGTAAGGAAAGATATTGGGTACATAATGTTTTAGTTAAAAGAAATACATATAAAATCTTAGTGTGTTATATTATATTGAAATTAAAATTCACTACTACAAAAAATGAGATTTATTAGCACTCAAAATAGGATTTAACAGTGCTAAAAAAGTGCTGTAATTCTCAGCACTGATAAAGGGGGGGGGGGGGGGGCTTTATCAGCGCTTTTTAAGTGCTGTTAAAGGTAGACTTTATTAGCACTAAAAAGTAATGATAAATGCCCTGCCTGCTATAATATAAAAATCTACAGCAACACGCCCAAACAAGACCTGTAAGAAAATTAGTATATCCATAAGTATACCCATACAAAATTAACACATAATTCATAAGGTAATTTCAGCAAGTATATCCATACAACAAGTATACCCATACACCATTAACACATAATTCATAAATTATTTAAAAGCATAAATAATTCAATTCAGAATTCACGGGGTTGGGGGGCTGTTCAGGGGTTTGGGGTGGTTGTCGAAGGAGGTTAGGGGGTGTCCAAGGGGGTGGGGGAGTCGAGGGGGGTGGGGGTGTCTGGGGGATGGGGGTGTCTGGGGGATAGGGCTGTCCAAGGGGGGTGGGGTGGTTTACAGGGGGTGGTGGGGGATGTCCGTGGGGGTGGGGTTGTCCAGGGGGTGGGGGGGGGGTGTCTAGGTGGTGGGGTGGTGTCGAGGAGGGGTGGGGGGGAGGTCCAGCGGGTGGGGGGTTCAGGAGGATGGTGGGGTGTCAGGGGGGGGGGCTATCCATGGGGGTGGGGTGGCGTCCAGGGTGTTGGGGTTTCTTTCTAGAGGGTTGGGGGGGGGGGTCCAGGGGGTTGGTGGGGCTGTCCAAGGGGGGTGGGGTGGTGTCCATGGGGGTGTGGGTGGATGTATAAGGGGGTGGGGGTGTCTAGGGGGGGGGTGTCCAGGTGGTGGGTGGTGTCTAAGAGGGGTGGGGGTGTCGTCCAGGGGGTTGATGGGTGTCCGGGGGGGGGGGGGTGTCCAGGGGTGGGGGGGGGGGCTATCAAGTGTGGGAATGGGGGGGGGGGGGTCCATGGGGGTGTCCAAGGGGAGTGGGGTGGTGTCCAGGGGGTTGGGGGGGATTTCTAGGGGTGGGGGTGTCTAGAGGGGTGGGGGTGTCTAGGGGGTGGGGTGGTGTCCAATGGGTGGGGTGGGGCTGTCCAAGGGGGGTGGGGTGGTGTCTAGGGGGGTGGGGGTGGCTGTCAAAGGGGGAGAGGTTGGGGGGTGTTCAGGTGGTTGGGTGGTGTCTGTGAGGGGTGGGGGTGCCGTCTAGGTGGTTGGTGGGTGTCCAGGGGGTAAGGGGTGTCCAGGGGGATGGGGGTGGTGGCTGTCCATGGGGGTGTCCCAGGGGTGTGGGGGTGTCCAGAGGGGTAGGGGGTGTCCAGGGGTTGGGGTGGTGTCGAGGGGGGGGGGCTCCAGGGGGTTGGGGGGTGTCCAAGGGGGTGGGGTTGTGTCTAGGGGGATAGGGGTGGCTGTCTAAGGGGGGGGGGTGGGTGGGGGTTTCCAGGTGGTGGGGTGGTGTCTAGGAGGGGTGGGGGTGCCGTCTAGGGGGTTTGTGGGTATCCATGGGTGTGTGGAGGGGGGGTGGGGGTCCAGGGGGTTGGTGGGGCTGTCCAAGGGGGGTGGGGTGGTGTCTAGGGGGTTTGGGGTGGCTGTACATGGGGGTGGGTGTGTCCAGGGGGTGGGGGGGGGGGGTGGGTGGGTGGGGGTGTCCAGATGGTGGGTGGTGTCTAGGAGGGGGGGGGGCGTCAAGGGGGTGGGGGTGTCTAGGGGGTTGGGGGGCGTCCATGGGGTTGGGGGTGTCCATTTTAAACAATAGAGAGACACTTTGAGTGATACCAGCCACATCATGCCTCAGATTGAGGCGGGGTTGACTCGTACACGTCTCAAATGATCCATGGATCATTCCCCTAAAGTATCAACACAATCCTAATTTGTTTGGTCATATTTTCCGTACGCCAGTAGTTGTTTTCACTTAAAATTCTGTCCATTTTAAACAGAAGAGAGAAACTTTGAGTGATACCAGCCACAACATGCCTCGGATTGAGGTGGGGTTGACTCGTACATGCCAAAAATGACCCTTGGATCATTTTACTAAAGTATCAATACAATCCAAATGCATTTGGTTGGATTTCCATACGTTAGTTTTTTGTTTTCACTTAAAATTCTGTCCATTTTAAACAAAAGAGAAACTTTGAGTGATAACGGCCACACCGTGCCTCATATTGAAGTGGGGTTGACTCTTAAACATAAAAAATGACCCATTTACCATTCCCCTAAAGTGTAAACACAATCCTAAGGAGTTTGGTTGGATTTTCATACGTCAGTTTTTGTTTTCACTTAAAATTCTGTCCATTTTAAACAAAAGAGAGACACTTTGAGTGATACCGGCCACACCATGACTTGGATTGAGGCGATGTTTACTCATACACGTCACAAATGACCCAAGTATCATTCCCCTAAAGTATAAACATAATCCTAATGCGTTTGGTCAGATTTCCATACGCCAGTTGTTGTTTTCACTTAAAATTCTGTCAATTTTAAACAAAAGAGAGACACTTTGAGTTATACCAGCCACACCGTGCCTCGGATTGGGGCGGGGTTGACTCTTACACAAAAACAATGACCCATGGATCGTTACACTAAATTATCAACACAATCTGAATGTATTGGGTCTGATTTCTGTACATCAGTTTTTGGTTTATCTTAAAATTCTGTCCATTTTATACAAAAGAGAGACACTTTGAGTGATACCGGCCACACCGTGCCTCAGATTGAGGTGGGGTTGAATCTTACATGTAAAAAATGACCCACATATCATTCCCCTAAAGTATCAACACAATATAAAATCGTTTGGTCAGATTTCCGTATGTCAGTTGTTGTTTTCACTTAAAATTCTGTCCATTTTAAACCAAAGAGAGACACTTTGAGTGATACCCACCCCACTATGCCTCAGATTGAGGTGAGGTTGACTCATACATGTCAAAAATGACCCATTTATCATTCCCCTAAAGTATCAACACAATCAAAATGCGTTTGGTCATATTTCCATACATTAGATGTTTTTTCACTTAAAATTCTGTCAATTTTTAACAAAAGAGAGATACATTGAGTGATACTGGCCCCACCACGCCTCATATTGAGGCAGGGTTGACTTTTAAATGTCAAAAATTAACCATGGATTGTTCCCCTAAATAATCAACACAATAGTAAGATTTTTAGTCATATTTCCGTACGTTAGTTGTTGTTTTCACTTAAAATTCTATCAATTTTAAACATAAGAGAGACACTTTGAGTGATACTGGCCACACCATGCCTTGGATTGAGGCGGGGGTGACTCGTACACGTAAAAAATGACTCATTTATTTTTACCCTAATGTATAAACACAATCCCAATTCGTTTGGTAAGATATCCATACGTCAGTTTTTGTTTTTACATAAAATTCTTTCCATTTTAAACAAAAGAGAGACACTTTGAGTTATACCAGACACACCATGCCTCGAATTGAGGCAGGGTTGACTTTTAAATGTCATAAATGACTCATGTATTGTTCCCCTAAAGTATAAACATGATCCAAATTCATTTGGTCAGATTTATGTACGTCATTTGTTGTTTTCACTTAAAATTCTGTCCATTTTAAAGAAAAGAGAGACTTTGAGTGATACCGGCCACACCATGACTTGGATTGAGGCAGGGTTGACTCGTACATGTCAAAAATGACCCATGGATAGTTCCCCTAAAGTATCAACATAATCCAAATGTGTTTGGTCAGATATGAAGGTATTTTGGAGATTTTACTATTTTTTTATCCAAAGCGCAAAGAAAAGTGGTTCATCATTTTTGCATGTTGCTGGTGCATTTCATCCGTTAAAATGGGAAAATGACTCATTGAATAAAGGATGTTTTATTTAATCACAATTACATGTTTCCTACAATAATTTACATACAACAATGTTTCATCTTTTGATCCCCTTAACCCCTCTCCAAAATGACCGCCAGTTGTACACGTCCCCAAGTCAGATCTTCATGCTATTTGTGTACAATATTCCATCAGGTATGAGGCACTCTCGTTTATGAACAAATATAAATCTTCTTGTGAGTATGAGGCTTTTCGATAGTCATATTAGTACTTAAAAATATATAAATAAATAATTAATAAATAATTTAAATGAAATAATAGTTTTTTTGAAAATACCTCTTTAGGGATGCTAGTTTGTTGATGAAAAATGATCTCTATCATAAATTTACAAACATTATTACTGCAATCATTATCATTTTTTTTATTTTGGACACTAAAAAAAATTTTATCATCAGGAGAATAAGTAACTTGTGTTGACATGAGTTTGGATATTGAAATTTTATTATATATAGCTGGATATTTATTCAGACGTAGTACTTTCTCGCCTCCTTATGCTTAGCCCCTGTCCTAATTCCTTTTTAGACGATAATGATACACCGCCCTATCATAACATAATACTCAGTAAAAGATAATATAAATTATATTTCTTGATTTTTAGACCTAAAACGTAAGATGCACTGTCTTACAGATTCACAAACTCCATCATGTGTGGTCGGTTTGTTAGATATCCTTGCATTGAAACCAGAAAATAAATATTTGGAGTATTCAAGTTCACTGGAATTTGTAGCCAATGTTTCCTAAAAACACAAAAATGAAATAAGTAATAAAAGAAGTGAAAATATAATTGATATTATTTAATATTATAGTTTTACCCCTACATCGTCGGTATTAGGAAGAGTCTGTTATCCGTAATCTTTCTTTCAAATGATTTCAGCAAGCCGTTCACTATTTCATCATTTTTTGATGGCTCTAATTTTGTTAGTTGTGTTGATGTGGTATGATGACTAACGAGTCCAAATTTTTGGCTCATGGGAAAATTCCTTCAACTATTTTTCATATATATGTCTATCAATAATATAAAATTCATTTAGTCATAATTTACACATTATATCAGCTTTTAGAAAATCAATTTATGAAAATATACCTCAGATATAAATTTTCAACTGTGACACCTAGCCAACCATATTCAAGGATCTCATTTACATTTTCAGTAGCAACGAAATCTTGAATTTCCTCTCCCTATATATTATTTTCAAAAACCACTATATGACTACTACCTCCTCTTAGCTTCGTATCCACATGAGTCTTCAATGCTATTAAATGTGGATGGAGAACAAGTGGTGTTATTGTGATTTCAGTAGCTCTTTGGGATCGGATTATCGATCCTTTAGATTCTTTTGAGCTGATATTTCTTGTCACCCTCTTCCCTTTCTCCATCTATAATAACATTCATTAGTTCAGACCCCTTTTTCGTTAATTGTTAAAGGTTTAGCTTGAAAAATGGAAATAAACACCTCTCTATCCACATGTACTTTTACAAGTTGTGACGACCATGAAATGAATGTCCCAGTAGCCTTTTTGACCATATGAATATCATCTTAATCAAGTGGAATAGGTAGCTCTGCATTTGGATCATGATCTACAGTAATCGCCACTTTCAGATGATCTTTCGGAAGTGGTCTATTATGCAGCTTTTCCTCTAGGATGTTGAACACCGTAGCCCTCGCTACAAGGTGATAAGTGGGTGTTGATAGATATAAATAATAGTCATTTTCACCCTATAGAAGATCAGTATAGGAAAAGTATTAGTGTTGTTCTAATTCACATTTCATGGGAACAAATATTAGAATATTGATTACCACAGCTAAGACAGTTTTTGAGGGGAATGGCTTGCCTCAAAGCTGGTGGGGGGTGGGGCGGGATCTTCACATGCTGTTTTCTCCGGAGTTGTGTCTTCTCCTTGCTTCCCACCCATAAAAGTTTCTATAAACTATCCTTGCCATTGAAATCATTCTTCAAGAGTTTCTAGTCTTTCACTCATTTATTTCATTTTTTCATCTCTATCATCCGTTTGTTTTTTTCTCATAATGTACTCGGGGTGTCACCCCAAACCCCGCACCTCTGACACGACTTTATTATTCTGGCCACTTCAAAGTCGTCGATAATAGGTCTGTATCTGCTATAGGAGTAACTGATTCCCATGACTGTCAGATATAGAAAAATAACTAATTATTTTTATGTAATAGAAATTTAAAAAAATCTTTTTATCGTGTCATACTTACACATATTTCCCACACTTTTTGTGTGTTTTCATCTACTAGCTTCCCTTCCTTATTCACACATGACTCCTTCCATAGCACATGACATGGTATGGAATTGTCTTTGGTTTTAGACTCATCAATCAATATATATATATATAGAAATATTATTATGATGTTTTTTCATGGAACCTAACAATATATATGTAAATTTAAAATACATACCATTTTCTTTTCTAGTGAAGAACACCCCATCCTTACTTTATGAAAAGGGTATGTTGGTTTTGATACACATTACTTATTTTCATTACTGAGTTACTATTTCATAAATGAAATATTGACAATCAAAGTGATGAATACACATATCCTCAAACAAAATATTATCAGCCACAATGTACCTGAAACTTCTCATCCCCACGACGGCCAATAAATGCATCCCATGCTTCTTGGGATATCAGGTGAGCGTAGACAAGGGGTGGGTGACAGTTTATTTTACCTTTGGAATATTTTAGGTGACATTTTGTTAAAATATTGCGAAAACCTTGATAAAACCTTCTTGTAAGCCTTAGTACATAATTATACGGTGAATCATATACCTTAAATGTACTCTAAAAGAGATTGGGAAGAGTAAGATACTGTTTCATTATTTTATTTTCTAGTAAAATAAAGAAATAATATCATAATGTTACCGTAATTTCTTCCCAGATCACAGCCTTCATCCCGGACACAACATGGTGCCATGAATCTATGTCAATCGACACACATTACCGAGTGATAATTCCAATGTAACTACTAAACATAGCCTTGTTGGGATTTACATGTTGGCCTCGTGCATTCCATCCGACATCAAATTTGATGCCTTTTCTTTTCGCCTTAAGAACTTTGCATAAAACCATCAAACTACGACACACCTATGTTTTCTGTGACGTCAGTCCTTCATCCCCAACCATTTCATCAATATCAACATCATATATATGTTTATCTAAAATTATAGAAACCAAATGTGTTAATGGGTTTTGGACCCCAACACTAGGAGAAGCAACAGGTTTAGAAACTTGTTGTTGCTCTTCACTGTGATCAGCCGCAACAGCAACAGAAACCGCAACAACAACTTGAGAGACTTGTTCATCCTCGAGGTTAGGTGCACCAGAACATGCAGAAGTCATTATCTACAAAAGTGGTTGAACAGTTAATTTAGATTACATAAATTCAGTAATGATAAGATTATAACTTGAGAAAACAAAATCTATATTACAAACGAAATATTACCAATTTATTGAAATCTATTTCTTTTTTTCAAAGGATGAAGGGATTTTACACCTCTATCAATTATCCAAATCACTTCATTGTGGTCTCTTCTAACATATAAAAATTCATCTACATTAGGACCACTGTGAAATGATTGCGACGTACCACTAAAAGGATCACCATCAAATGAATTTTCATCGGACTCTTTAGTAGTTTTGAACGATAATAGAACAATCGACCACTTTCAGTTTGCGGAATCTAGAACATAAAATACCTGTACTGCTTGTGATTCTATTATAAAATGTTCGTCTTTGTACCCTTCTTTACTGAAATAAACTTTCACAAATCTCAATTCATCTATTTTTACACCACTATTGTTATCAACCCATTTGCATTGAAAAATAGGCAATTGGAATGTCATATAATCCAACTCCCATATTTTTTTGATAATACCAAAGTATGACATATTTGCCTAATTTGGATTTCTATCCTTACTACCAAAAACATGCATCGCTTCAGCCACAAGTGTAACTCCAATATTTTGCATGATACTATATTCATCATGTTCATATATATAGAATGTATAAATATTAATTACATAACCATTATAAGATAATACATACACACTTGGTCCGACGTCTATCCATCGAAGTCGTTCTGAAATTGAATTCAGATTTTCATCTAACTCCTTAAAAATATGGTCCTGAAACCATCCTATAAACTGGTTATTATGTGTATTTTATATTCATTTTTTATCCCTTGATGGATTCAACTACCTAATAATTTCTTTGTGGGTTTCAATATATAGAGATACCTCCCAAATGTTATGCAAAACATAAAGGTGGGTCTGCTCCTGATCTATAATATTGGTTGTCACAACATTTCTTCCAGAAATTCCCTTACCCTCAATGCGTCCAATGTGACGAGATTTAGAGAGACCAATTCTTTCCACATTAGATAGGTATTCGGTACAGAATTAAATGGCTTCCTCAATAATATATCGCTCCACTGTACAACCCTCTCAACAAATTTGATTTTTGACTTGCCCTTTCAAAATCTTCATATACCGTTCAACAGGGTACATCCATCTATAGTGCACAACACCACAAAGTCAAATATCTCTCACCAAGTGAAGCATAAAATGAACCATCATATCAATGAATGTTGGAGGGAAGAACATTTCTAATTCACATAATATGATGAAAATTTCTCTTTCCATAGCTGGAAATTTCACTGGGTCGAAAACTTTGCTACATATAGCTTTGAAAAAGATACAAAGTTTGGTTAATGTATTACAAACATTATTGGGAAAAATTAAACGTAAAGCTATAGGAATTAAATCTTGCATCAAAACATGGTAGTCATTTGATTTCAAACATTTAAACTTCAAATCATTCATTGAAACAATGTTCTTGATATTTGATGAATACCCCTCTAGAACCTTTACATCATTGAAGAAGTATCAAAACTGATATCTCTCCTCACTGGAAAGAGTGTAAGCAACTGGAGGAAGAAACATTCGATTTTTACCCTTCATGGGAGCCAAATCTTCTCGTATTCCCATGTCAACCATGTCCAACCTTGCCTTAATTCCATCCTTTGTTTTTCCAGGGGCATTTAGTAATGTTCTGATAACACTATCACATTCATTTTTTTTCTAAATGCATCACATCAAGAAAATTCATGACGTACAAACAATTCCAGTATGGTAATTCAAAAAAAAACTAATCTCTTTTTCCAACCGATTTTCGTAAGGTTTTTTGAAAATGTTTTACCAAAAATGGTGTTCACATATTTTACTTTCTCAAACAACTGATCACCTGTTAGTGGAGACGGTGCTGTGCGTTGTTCTAAACTTCCATTGGATGATGTCGTCCAATATCGGTACTTATGCTGACGAGGTAGAAATCTGTGATGTCATAGAAACACAGTTTTCAATGAATGTTTCAACCTAATTGATTCTGTATCTTCTTTGAACACGGGACACCCTTGAATTCCTTTAATGCTATAGCCTGAAAAATTTCCATAAGTAGAGAAATCATTTATCATCCCATAAAACATCATTCTTAATGTAAAGTATTAACTTTTATAACCATCATAAAATATAACACCTGAATACCACAATAACTTCAAATCCTCGATCGAAGGAGACAAATAAACATCAATATCGTTACCTGGTTTTTTTGGTCCTGATATAAGCATAAATAACATGATAGATTTCCGCTTCATGCATAACCAGGGTTGAAAATTATAATTTAACAACACAATAGGCCATATACTGTGAGTGATGGATTGAAAACCAAAAGGATTCACTCCATCGGTAGATAACACAATATGAAGGTTTCTCGGTTGTTTTCCAAATTTAGGATACTCATGATCAATTTTCTTCCATTGAGGAGAGTCGGCTGGGGGACATAATTTCCCATATTTATTTCTTATATCTGCATTCCACGACAATTGTCTTGCAGTTTCTTCACTTCCATACAGACACCTAAACCTTGGAATGATTGTAAAGTACCATATAACTTTCATATGACTAGATTCATCTTTATTTTATTGAGAAGCACCACACTTTAGGTATTCTGTATGTGATTTGTTCTCCTTGCGAAATAGTATACAGTCTTTCAGGCAGGCATGTATTATTTTAGAAATCATACCCATCGATCATAGCATTCGTTTAGCTTCATATGTTCATTTTGGGAGCTCATTATCTTCCAGGAGAATGTCATTCAAGAGAGCAAGTAGTTCTGTAAAACTAACATCACTCCATCCGTTTCCTTATTTCAATTTATACAACTTCAGTACAGCTGACAATGCTGTATATTTAGTGCAACCAGCATAAAATTGCGTCTTTGCACAAATATTTAACTTCTCACACAATTTTGGGCAATCACGGAGTTCATCTTCAATTGTCCTTGTCATTTCCTTAATAAGATATTCATCATCATTGACATCTGAAATCACATCCTCTGTACGGTCTTCTTCACTATCCATATTTTTATTCATATCTGATGATCCATAAAACGTAGTTTTATCCCATCCAGTAAATACATTCACTTTTTCTCTGTGTTTATTCCAACATTTATAACTCCGATCTATTCCGTGACATATCAAATGTTCTTCTAACTCCTCTAGAGTAATTAGTCTAGAATAACAACAACATAAACCTGGAAAAAGGATTTGAGAAGAATCCTTTGTGTGATCCTTTGAAAACTTGATGAACTTTGTCACTCTTTTCTCATACTCAATTGTCAAACAATTAGCATCCATCCCATATTTATTCATCTCCAGCCTATTTGAATATCAAATATTAGTATTTATTATTCAAATACACAACACAATACTTCCAATTACAGCAGAATAGAACCACTTCCTTATATTAATAGATATTAATAGATCCTACAATACACCTAGAAAATAATTGAAAAAATTAGAAAAAATAGTTTCTTGTACCTATTTCTAATAGTACTACAAGAAAATTATAACGAACATAGATTGTACCTCCAAACACTCATGGAGCCTCTTGGTAAAAAGTCTCTAGTGACTACAACTATCCGAGATTCTAACCACTAACTTCCCAATATAGAAGTGGTCTAATTAGGGGTAGTATTAGAGGAATCAAACCAAAGTTCCATCCACCTCATACTGCTCCCCAATCTCCTCCATTACTTTAGTGTTGTACCGACCTCCTTTATCCAGTTCCTTCCTCTGCCTAGGATATTCATTGACTACCTCTCTGACTGTTTCATGAATGTTAATAAAATGCAATGTGATATGTATATACCCATCACAATCATATTAAATTCCTTGAAGTAATGGGATATCCTTGAGTTACCTATGAACGAAAGTGCCTCCTGAGATGAGACTTGGATCACACACCTACCGTGGGTGGGTGCTGCTAACCCTACATCCCAAAAGATCACTACCTTAAAATTTTATGATATCAACACAAACCATATGCATAATCATAGAACACTAATATAGCCATCCAAATATTAGTATTACATGTTTAATTCCCCCAAACCACTAGAGGCTGGTATATGAATTGATCAACATAAATTAATGGATTTAATAAAAATAGCTGAAATACAATCCAACCAAGTGAAAGACATTTACAATCTCCTAAGAATAAATTCACCCCCATCACGTAATTGGGTTCTCCATAGTGTAGGTGTACTTAACCAAAATCACTTGTCCTGACACACCAAGGGTAGTTTTTTATTAGAGTAGTCTCCATTCAAAATAACAATCTTGATACCCATAATAGGTATCAGGGAAGAATCACTCTCTACCCAATGATGTGCATGGTGTCTCCCCATTTTCAAATAAAAACCTTCTAGACTAGCACTTAGGAAAAACTGGTCATAGAGGTTCACTAAGTTGACACCACACTTAAATTATCCTTGACATAAAAGAAAGATGTGTGGAATTTACCATTGATCGAAGTCAAGAAACATCCCACAATCCTAAAAAGAATTAAACACCCAAATAAAACTGCTCACATGTTCATACCACTATCTAAACCCAAAGTAGACACTTAAATTCCAGAAGAAAACTACATAAAATTTTTCTAGATTATCACCTTTCCAACAACCAATCTAGAAAAACTTATATAAAACCATTTTTTATAATCGATAAGCGCTTTAAACAATTATAAATCTGTTTTGTCAAGATTAACCCCAAGTCCAGTCAAACATAGCCTTATACACAATCAATTGTGATCAGTTGTGAGCACTATTCAATAAGTGATGTCAAACATAAAATATGTAACCTATAAAAACTTATACAAAATCATTTTTCATAAATGGTGTGACACACATTTTTGTAACTGTAAAAAAAACTTACATAAATAATAGAAAACAAATAAAATAACCTAAGTATATGAAAAATGGCTAGAGAACTACAGCTGAGGAGGAAGAAAACTAAAGAAAACACTACGAGAGAGATCCCGCACAAACCGAAGCCAAGTACAAGTCTCACAACCAAATCCTACTAAATTTTATCTACCTCTCCATCACTATAGCCTCCCTATATAACAAAACCCATGAGGCCCATCCCAAAGTAGAACCATCCCTATAAACACAATCATAAATATAACCTTCCTCATAAACACAATCCCCAACACATTATGATACCCACAAAGTGTAACCAATTAATAATGATGCAGGTACTATCAAAACTATTATTTTTCATGAAGGGGTTTACAAAAAGACCACTTTACCCAGTATAGATACACCCATCAGAAGGATGATGAAAAACACTCAACATTAATAGAATATTCATGTATAACAAGGTATAACTTGAGGTTGCACAAGAATATCAAACCCTCATACATATGACACTTGGTGAAAAATAAATTCTAGTTCCAAACATCATAATGACCCATGGGGAATCATAAAAAAATCATACTTTAGTTCAAATCTTATACTAACTAAGTATAAAAATCAACTACATGTGTGATTTCATGACATAGATTGTTTGAACTCTATGTTAGTTAGCATCTAATCCAAGGGTGACAATCATGGGGAAGAATCCAAAAATCACCCTAATGAAATCTGAAATCTAATCTCATAAAACATATCTAACCAAAATAAACCTAAAAGGAGAAGTGGGATACTTACGTAGAGTAGATAGCACCCGAGATGGAGGGAGAGAAGAAGCGTCGAGCGGTCAGGAAGCCTTTTGCGCTATGTCGGGAGGGGAAGGCACAACTGCAAGTGGGAGGTGCACGGGAGGATCCACCACTATTGAGAAATGGAGGAGTATGGTTCGCGGGGAGTCCGATGGAGAGGAGGAAGTAGGGTTTGCGGGGAGGAGGATCTGCGGAAGGGGTTTGATGGGGAGGAGAAGGAGTAGGCCTAGCGGCAGAGCTCTGGGAAAGAGAAGATCACTGGGAGAGGGGAGTTGTCGCAGGGGTACATCACCGTGAGGGCTTGAGGGCATGATAAACAGAGGATACTATGCACCATATTTTATAAAATATGGGACTATGGTTTTATTAGGGCTAAAAAAGCGCTGATAAAGGGTTCCTATATCAGTGCTAAAATAATAGCGCTAGTATAGGAATCCTTTATCAGTGCTAAAATTTTAGCACTGATAAAGGCATTTTTTATCAGCGCTTTTTTAGTGCTGATAAAGGAATTCTTTATCAGTGCTTTTTTAGAGCTTATAAAGTGTACTCTATATAAGCGCTAAGAAAAAAGTGCTGATAAAGAATGAATTTATCAACGCTTTTGTCTTAGCGCTGATAAAAGGTGGCGCTTCCCTTTCCCATTTTTTTAGTAGTGATTAAGTTCTCCCAATAAATTCTATTAATTTGGTACAAAAAATTAGGATATATCTTCTTTATCACATCTGTAGGTTCCCATGTGGCTTTATCAAATTTATGATTCCTCCACAGAACTTTCACTCGACAAATAGGCTTTTTATACAGAACATTATCTCTATAATCAAAGATTTATACTAAAAATTATTAATAAGAAATATCATGCTATAGTGGTATAATCTCTAAGTTTAGTAAATTAAAATATCTGATATGTACTTTCTTAAGAGAGATACATGGAACACATCATGAAATTGAGAGAGGTTTGGTGGGAGTTCCAAGTGATAAGCTACAATCCCTACATTATCATGAATATAAAAGGGAATACTTTTCTTAGGTATTATCTTTACCTTATTTCAAAATCTAATAAAACTATTACATGGAAGAGTTTATAGGAAAATGATCTCACTAACATAAAATTCTAAAACTCATCGATGATTATCAGCATAACTCTTTTGTTAACTATAAGTTTCCTTGATGAACTATTGAATGGGTATAAACATATCTACCATTTACTCAACTCTCTCAAGTCCAAATTGATTTAATTTTCTAAATTCCTCTAAATATGTAATAGTTATAAACTTATTTCCATAGAGGGATTTATAATAAGCCATATGAATGCTTGGGTGAAAGCTATTATTGTAAGAAAACTCAACTGGAGGAAGGTGTTCATCCCATACAACTTTAAAATATAGAAGCACGATTTAAACATATCCTCTAAAGTTTTAATGGTCCTCTCAGACTGAATATCTATTTGAGGATGATATGTAGTACCAAAAAAAACTTCATATTTAGATCTTTCTAAAGAATTATCCAGAACATTGAGGTAAACCTTAGATTTTGATAAGATACAATAAAATGTGGTACCCCGTGTAACCTTACCACTTCATTTATTTATATCCTTGAAATATGAACAAGAGATAAATATTATTTGATATAAATTAAGTGGATTGAATTCATAATGTGATCAACTATAAAACAAATAAAATTATGGCCTTTAGATGTTTTGGGGAGTCTGATAATGAAAAACCTGGAAATGTTTTTCCATTTCCATTATGGTTTAGTTAATGGTTTTAACACCCACTTATAATTATTTTTCTTAGACTTAAACTTTATAAAATACTAAGCACTGAGGTAAAAACTCCATAACATATCTCTTATTTTTTTCCTATTAGAAATACCTTTTCTGTTCTCTATACATCTTCCTACTTTTAGGATGAATAGAGAATTATGATCTAAGAGATTATTCCAATAGTTATTTTTTTAGGTTTGGTATTGACATGAAAAATACATGATTCCCAAACCTTATCATTCCATAAAAATAAAGGTTGAACTTAGGAACATTTCTCACCTTCTTTTTCCACTCCACATTCTCCATTGGTACCTCTTTAATATTTACATGGATATATGGTTGAACAATCATTTGAGAAAGATAAGATTTCCCCTGATCCTTTAATATTTCAAGGTCTATCATTTAGAAATCAATAAATATTAGATATTTTGTGATCCTCATCATAGATAGGATGGAAGAATCCTTTCGACTCAATGTATCAACCACCTTGTTCACTTTCCCATGGTAGTAGTGTATTGAGATATCATAATCTTTAATAACCTCCAACAATATTCATTTGGGAATATTCAAATATTTCTAGGTGAATAGATATTTTAATGCAGACATTACTGCTGCTAAATCCAAATCCCGAGTGAGAAAAGTTTTCTCATGAACCTTCAGTTGGTGCAAGGAATAAGCTATCACCATATTATTCTGCATGATAACACACCCGTCCCCTTTCTTTTATGAATTATTATAATTCAAAAACCCTTCTACACTAAAGGGTAGTATGAGAAAAGGTACACTAACTATCATTCACTTCAGTTCCTTGAAATATTCATTACATTCATCAGTTTAAAGGAACTACACTCCCTTTAAAGTTAAATTAGTGAGTGGATTAAATACCCATTATAAATCCTTCAAAAAGAATTGATAATATCCATACAATCTAATAAGAATGTGGATTTCAATCATAATGGTTAGTATGTGATAATGTTCAATAATTTCTATCTTTGATGGATCCACTTATATACCATCGCTTGAGATTATATGACAAAAAATGAAACTTTATGTAGCCAAAATTTACACTTGGTAAATTTAGTATACAACTTATCCTTCCTTATGTAATTCAAAACAATCCTCAAGTGATATTCTTACTCTTCATTACACTTGAAATATATTAGAATATAATACATCAACACCACCAACAACAGATCAAGGTAATCTATAAATATTTTATTCATTAAATCTATGAAGATAACAAGGGAATTAGAAAGACCAAATGTCATCACTATAAATCCATAGTCTCCATACCTCGAATGAAAATATATCTTGGGTATATCTTCAATTTTTAATTTCAAATTATAGTATCCATATCAAAGATAAATCATGGGAAAATATTGAGCTCCTCATAATTGATCAATCAAATCATCAATATGAGGTAGAGGATACTTATTCATTATTTTTATCTTGTTAAGTTTCTGTTAATCAATGAAGAGTCTCTTCGATCCATCTCTATTATTAAAAAAATGTTTAGGTTCACCCCATGGTGATACAGTTGGATGAATGAATCTCTTATCAAGATTATCCTAGAGTTTATTCATCAATTCAAACAACTCAATCAGGTCCATTATATATGGAGTATTTGAAATAGGTTTAGCACTAGGTATGAGTTCAATTGAAAACTCTACTTCAAGATTTTGAGGAAGATTAGGTAAATATTCCAGAAAGATATCAACATAATCCTATATATTAGGCATATGATCTATGCTGATTTTCTGCCTAAACATTTGAGATAATCACCCACATTGAATAGGAATAAATTCTCAAGAAGTTTATGTAATCCTTCTTTTTTTATTATATAAACTTTTCATTGCATGGTATAATACACAAGATCTTTTAAAGTTTAGTTTCTTGGAAATTAGGAATATACAACATGAAAAAATAAACCATTATTGTAATCCACTTAAAAGGATTCTTCATGTGTTCATCCTGAGTTACTTTTACTATGTATCATATTTTTGGGACATACATTAAAGTAAAGGGGTGATCAGGAATCATAGTAAGGGAATAATCAAGGGAGACATTTAGAATTATATAATGAGTCATAAAAATAAGAACATGAGGCCTAAAATATAGCATGATCAAGAGAACATGAGGAATATCATTATAAAAAGAACATGAATCATAAAATGGATATTTGGTTAAACTATAAAAATGAGACATTCATAGGCATATCACCATGGTTTATCACCAAGGTGTCATACACGAAAATTACCAAGGTTATTCATCAAGGTATCATAAAAAATGAAATATTTAGCAATTAAATAATTTACCCAATGAATTAGAGAACTATCAATGTGAATGACTCATATGTATTAATTTATGTGACCCACATTGATCATGATAAATCATTTATTCAACAATCCAAGGAGAATAATTTATGGGTTTCATATAAAAACATAGAGTGCGTATGTGATTAAATACTTGAACATAACATCATTTTTATCCCACAAAAAGAGAATGCAGGTTTCATATATATAAATCACTGAATCAATAAATTATATTTACATCTAGGTGAATACCAATGGATAAATAAATCGTATGGGTATTCACCATATATGAATTTATCATGAAAAATATTGAAATTTGAGAAATAAATTTGGTGGCATGAAAATTATAACACATGGATGAACCACTCGCTAAGAAAATAAACACAAGAGGATGTCGCCGAACTCCCCTGGCTCAAAGATAACCTAGGGTTCCTCTCGGTGGACTTCCTTTCCTCCTCCGGCGCCTGCAGGCCTTGGTTTTCCTCTCCGGCCTTGAGCCGTCTTCCTTCATCCCACGTTTCCTGTGGGTCCTCAAGGCCTTGTCTTCATTCTCCGGATCCGAACTGGCTATGTCACATTTAGCTTGATTTAGAAGGGTCTGCAACATTTGCACTTCATCCCCTCATCCTTCGATTATGGCTTCGTTACCCTCACCGCGGTTCCCCGACGGAGTTCGAAGCTCTCATTTCTCGACCTTTGGGTCTTGAGGGCTGCAGATTATTCCTCCTTGAGGGGAATGGTACTCATCCCTACCTTCTGATCTATCTTCAGATCTGAGACCCCATGGTTGTTGTGCTTCTTTGTGTGATGGGGAAGTACCCTGAGCTTTTCTTGGGCTCCTTCGAGTGGTGGATTCTGATGAATTGGTGGTAGGATTTTGTTTTTTATTTTGGGGGTTGTCGATTTCCTTTTGCCTACCGAGGTTCTTGGGTTTCTACCTGCTCGGGATGTGCTACTGGTTCGCCTGGTTTGATGAATCTGCTGCTACCTTGAAGGTTTTGGGATGGATGTTTTTGTTTTCAGTCTCTCTTTGGATCAAGTTTTGGTGCCTGGCTGTTCTGGTTTTCCATGCTTTCTGCTACAATGGTGGTGTTTTCAGGAGTGGTTTTATCCCATTTTTCAGGGGTTTCAATGGCGCTGTTTGATCTTGGGATGCTGTTTTCCTTGCGGATTCTTGTTTATCTATGTTGAATTTGGTGCGACATTGCTTCCTGCAGGTGTCGCTGGGTGGGAGGCCTCTCTTGAGGGATGGATGTGTTGAAATTCATCATCCAGGAATTGGTCATCTCCTTTATTGACTTATGGGTGCCTTTCCATTGTTTTTTCTGTTTTTTTGGTCTGATCCTGCATCACATTGGTGACATTACTTGAATTATTTTTAAGTTTTGTATGGGTGGGCAGCTCTTTTGAGGGAAAGGTGTGCTAGCGCCTTTCATCCGGCTCTCCTTCCCACTTTGTGTTGATTGGATAGGTACCCTAACACGTTGTACTTCCATCACGGTGAAACTTCTTGGCAGAGGGGGTGATGAAACCTTTGGACATTCTTCACGGATGAACCTTTGGAAAGGGGGGCAACAAGGCTTGGCATGTGTTTTCTTGGATTTATATTTCCTTTGATCTTATAATCCCATTTTTTCTTTTTTCTTCTTATTTATTTTGGTAATTTTCCAATCTCTATAATAGGTTCCCTCTTACCTAGTCATAAAAGAGGTTATTTTCCTTTTTTTCAATAAAAGGGGGCTTTGACCCCCAACCTTTCAAAAAAAAAGTATAACACATGGATTAAGAAAATGAAAAAATGAGGGGAAATGAAGGTATCCCATCGATAAAATACTATTTTTCAGTAATGGTATAACAAAAATTAGATAAAAATAATTAATTATAACAATTAGAAAACAAACCACAAATAAAGGGACTTGGGTGAAAAAGAGAAGTGGAAAATTCCCTTACCATGAAGAGTTTCTCCCTAAAATACGATGATGGAACCTTGTGGGATTAAGGACACATTGGGGCATCATTTGGAAGGAAATATGACCATTACTTAGTGGAGGATGGATTTATAGTGAATAGGAAGGGGAAATGAGTGGGTATTTATAGAAAAAGTGGAGGAATTGTTTAATAATTTCCAAATATAGGTATGGGAAATTTATTATGCGAGAAAAGAAAAAGTATTTGCTAAACCAAGGTTTTTTTCACATGGTTTTGAAAATTTGAGTCATAGTTTATGATATTTTAATCCATATAATCTAAAACCATTTTTAATACTTCTTTAGATTTGGAAAATTAAATTTTCCACAAAATAATATTTTTATAAATAGAAATTTTCATTTAATACTTTGGAAAGTCACTTATAGGTTTGAAGATTTATTTAAATCTATAAAAATACATAATTCAAATAAACTAACATATTTTAGGTTATGTATTTTGGTTAATTAATTATTTCATCATTATGACATAAATATGAAGTCATAAAAGATACTAAAAACCCAAAACTATATTTTTACTATTCATTAAAAAATAAAGTATTTAAAAAAATTATCAAAAATTCACCATAACCTAATTATGACATGCTGATTTAAAAATATAATATTTATTTTATCAAAATAATTCTCTGAATATGACAATTCTAACTTTTTAAATAATAATATTATTATTTATTGAAAGATATCATTTTCTATGACACAATCAAATTTCTAACACTTATAGAAATTTCCTAGGACATTATAAAATTATATTATAATTTATATTTAAGTAAATGTTGTTTAAATTTTTTTTTTAAAAATATTACTTAGAATACCTATGTTTATTATGAAATTTATATATTTTCTAAAAATATATTTTTTTTTGTATTTTTGTTCAAAAATTAATTTATCAAATTCATTTTACTTAAACATATATCCAATAAAACGAAAATATTCTCAAAATGGGATTGATGAAATAAAAATTTTATTTATCATACGGAAATTAATCTTTAATAAACTAAGGCCAGGACACACAACCCCTTGTCACACTTTTGTACACCCTAAGTGCAAGGTTTACGATGGTCGTAATTTCATGAGGTGGTTCTACTAAAATTGAACAAGTGGTAATCTCAACTAATTTTAAATTATATGGTAAGAAATTTAATTAAAGGATCACTTGTTAAATATCATCTTGTGCTTGGTCAAGGGAGAACCCCAATGATGCTAACTTCTTCTCAATTTCTGAAAAAAGGACTTTAAAAGGCATGAATCTATTGTTTGAGGCCATCATTTCACAATTTTTTTGCATCAATTATCCTTTTTTATTACTACCTATAAAAACTAATTAAAATTGTAATATTAATACTAATGGTATAGTTTAAAATCGAAAAATTAACTAATAGTTACATTTAACCATTGGTCATATAACGTTTGAATCCCAATAGTCACATTTCCCTTTATACCCTATATATAATTCACCATTCATAAATATTTACTACTTCATTCTAAATGGTTGTTATAATTACTTATATAATGTCAATTATATTATTATCATTTCTTTTTCTCTTAACAATTTTTATTGTATTTATAATCATATTTTCATAGTTAAAACCACTGGAGTATAAAATTGTATTATCAATATTCTTTAGTTTTTATATTACTATACTATTCTAAGCTATAGTAATTGGTTTTGTTTATTGATGTGTAATATTAATTTTGTAATAGTATTTATAAATACGTCTATTTTAAAAAAATAATGAAATAAACAATGTGAAAAATTTTCTTTTACTAACGATAGAATGAATTTATTTTCCATTACATTCCCCCTTAAGAAATTTCATCCCCAAAATTTCAACTCATTATATTGGTTACGAAAAGGTGAGGGTACTTCTGTCTAATTGTCTCATCCTGATCCCATGTTGATTGTTCATATTTATGATTCCCCCACAATACCTTTACAAGGTGTGTTTTCTTATTGAATATAACTTTTCATCTACAATCCAAGATCTCTACCACTTTCTCCTCATAAGAGAGGCCATGTTCATATTTTACCACCTCCAGATTCAGTACATGTGTGGGATTTTGTATGTACTTATTCAAGAGAGATATGTGGAATACCTCATCACCTTGACCAAATTTGGTGGAAGTTCTAGAAAATAGGCCACTATTCCTATGCAATCAAGGATTTCAAAGGGGCTAATGTACCAAGGGCCACGATTCAATTTCTTTCCAATTCACATGACTCTCTTCTATGGTGATATTCGATGGAAATCATTGTCTCCAACATAAAAATCTGAGTCCCATAAATTATTTTCATCATAACTCTTCTATCGACTTTTTGCAACTTTTTTATATTGTTCGATGGTATGAACCTTTTCTATCATCTCTTGCACAAGATTGGGCCAAACTTGCCTTTTCTCACCAAACTCATCCCAACATGTAGGAGTTCAACATCTATTACCATATATAGATTAATATGGTTCTATTTGAATAATTGATTAGTATCTATTGTTGAATGAGAACTCAAATAATCATGTAACATCCTAACCCAAACAATAGGGTTTAAGACAGAATGCTACATGACCTCATACAAGTCTCCCCATATGGAAGAGGCTTCCAATTAGCAGTGAGAGTCTGAGTCCCTTAGGGGGGAGACTATACCCACAATATAATGCCATAAGATCAATAATTAATAATAAACAATATAATAAATTATCCAAGTAACATATGGAAAAGTAAATATTATATACATTTAATACAAATAAAGTAGCTCTCATAAGTTGGAAGAATGTCCAATGGAAATAAATAAGGTAAAATAAATAAATAAATAGTGGATCCTTTGGATTCTATCTTGGTTTTCTACTAGATCCATTCTCCTATGCTCAACTATCCACCACAAGGTCCTTTCCCTTTGCCAGATCCCTCATACAATCTATAAGGAAATCAAAATGGCAGAGTAGGGTGTGAATACAAGACTCGGTAGGATGTCACCAATGCATCCTTTACCTTATTCACTCAATTATAATAGTGTATTCCATAATAATGATCAATGTATAACAAGCATAAACAAACAATCTAAAACTGAGTGCCTACGCGCTAGCTAATCCTCCAAAATCCCCTCACTATACCTACTTCGAATCTATGCTAGAAATATATTGTATGTTGATAAGTATCCCAAACAAATCACAAGGCTGTTGGCGAGTCAATAGGAACCCACAAGGCATATAGTGAAAACAAACTACCCAAAATCCACACAGCATCAGGTAATATTCATAATCCACAAGGCATCGAGTATCTGTAACCTACCCAAAATCTACAAGGCATTGGATAGCACTCAGAATCTATAGAGAATAAAGTTTCAACCATCTACATAGAATCCACCTGGTATCAAGTAGATTTTAGGATACAAGTTTATCATGTTGCACAATCATCATCACTACACATCTTGTGCACACCCCACAAGGAGTAACCAAACCATGAAAACCACATGACAAGTTTACACATACCAATCCTCCATAGGAAATAATGAAAATTCATAGAATGATAACAAACATATCACAAATCATGAGAAATATATAATCATTACAAACATCAACACGTGAATCAAACATCATCATGGAATCAAACTATCACTACAATCTCATGGAATCAATATTGTTATATCATGGGCTACACACACATAACACATCATCATAAGTAAGGTAGCACAAAAATAAAAGTGATCAACAATAAATATGAATAATAAGCTACAAATTTCTCATGGAATAAAGTGTCACATGATAAGGTTCTCAAGGTGACACACACACACACCCACATGATTTCATAATCTATCACAGTCATCAAATATGTCTATGCATAAATTATATTAAAGAAACATGCATAACAAAGCCCAAAATTTAAGGAACTTACAACCTCAAAAGTCATCACCATCAATGAAAATTTACTTCAAAGGTGTGGTTAAGCAAACCATATTCACACACCTACTATAAAAATGTTCGCATTCCAAGGGTTATTAAAAAAACCTTCTATTTTATTTCAAAAATAAATAAAATGTAGCATGCGATAATACTTTCTCCTGATTAGTTCATAAATTACCATCTTAGACCCATGAATGCAATCGTAATATTCTATTCATTAATAACTATAGAACCATGTTTGATAATTTATATCTCTACTTTATTTCAAGAACACATGAGGTATGACCAAATAATTAATCTTTAATAAAACCATACAATTATCCTTGATGATTCCATAATTATCCTCAAATGATTTAATATCTTTGTCACTTGATAATTTTCCATATAATTACACTTAAATAATTTATATAATTATATTCAAGTCATTTTACTTAAAAATTATCCTTTATAATTCATCAATTATATTTGTTTACTTTCTTTATAAATTGTCTTTTGAAAATTTAGTGATGCTATCTTTTTATAATCATCTTTGGATAATCTGTTTAAATTATCAATTTATAATTCTTATAATTATATTTTATAATTTTGTGAATTTATCTTTTGATAATCTACAAAATTATCTTATGATAATAAATTTTCCTTCGCTACTTTCTATAAATGATCCATTTATAATTATCATTTAATAATTTCATAAAAATTATCATTTGATAATTATATATTATTATCTTATGATAATATCCCTAAATTATCCTTTGATAATTTTTTGGAATTATAATTTGATAATTCTTGACAATTATCTTTTATTAAAATTATCATTTAATAATTTTCTATAGTTATAATTGTTAAAATTTCACAATTACAATTTGACAATTTTCTATAATTATCATTGTTAAAATTTTTCACAATTATCATAAAATAATTTTAGTAATTTAACTTTTTATAATTTGTTTTCATAAATTATACCTAAAAAATGTGAAAATTCGGATTGAATGTACCTTGTTTCCTTCAAAATCAAACTTAGGATTACATTTTTTCTCTTTGATATGAATCCTGTAGAACCAAAGACGAGTCAATCCGACCAATATTTTGAGAGATATTGAGGAGAGAAGTTTCAAAAAATAAAATTAAATATAAAGAGAGAGAGATGCATAGAGAGGTTAGAGGGGTGGGAAAATAATGGGCATCCTACCCATTCCATGTACACCACCTCAAATACAATTTATTTTATATTTTCATCAATTAATTTAACCAAATTTTATTAATTGTATCATGTATTTATTAATCTCTTCTATTGATTCCATATGTCAACCCCATAATCATATTTAGAAATTCATGGACATACATTGTGAGCCCAAATTAAATATCTAACATTGGACTTGAAAAGACAACCTCAATTTTAGGGCCACACTACCGCTAACAACTTGTCAATATGACACTGTACGAGGGAGTTATGATTGAAATGATGTTTTTTAAATAATAATAATAATAATAAAAATTATTATTATCATTAAATATCTCACATTAATAATAATAATGATAGAATAATTATATTATTAAATCACTTTCATAATTTCTATCATTAATATTATTGTCCATAATTAATAATAATAATAAAAACAAAAATTATTATTTTTATTATTAATTATCTCTAATAATATCACCATTAAAATTTCCAAAAAAATAGTCATTAAATACTAACAATTCAAAACACCAGTTAAATTCATGATTCAACATAAAGTTGAGGATGGATTGTGTAAATTCAATCATTAATGGAGTTACCACCAAAACAGATTAAAATGGTTAAGAAACATAGGCTTTTAAAGCCTTTCTACATTAACCATGATGGTGTGGTGGCTTAAAGAACATTATTTTCTATTTTAATATTAAATTAATAATTTAATAATTTAATTCATTTATCATATAAATTAATTTAATGACCAACCCAACCAAATTCCCCTTGAGTATTAAATTTATACCCCACCTAGGGTAAAATCTACATTTCAGACATAACGGTGGTCTTAGATTAATCATATAATGCATTGTTTAAGAGAAATTAATTATTTATTAATTAAAAAAATGGAAAAATGAAATAATTACATATAAAATGGGTTTTATCACATGTGATGTTACCAATTACCAAACACATATTAATGTTATACCCCACCTAGGGTAAACCCCACGCTCCAGACCTAATGGTGGTCTCAAATTTCTCATATGATGCACCATTTGAGAGATATTAATTATTTATTAAATTAAAAAATGGATTTACTAATTATTTAAATATAATAGGGCTCTTTTCATGAGAGAGGAATCCAAACATCCTATACGTAAAAATGTTATACCACACCTAGGGTAAACACCACTTCCTAGAAACAACGGTGGTCTCATATTCATCATACAACACATAATTTGTGAGTTATTAAATTATTTTGAATTAATTATGCGAGAATAAAATAATAAATTTAATAATATTATTTTTTCATTATTGAGGGTCTTTGGGCCTCAAAATCTCACACTAACTCAATTACTAACTCCAAAAATACTCCATAGAATATTCTAAGATACAAATTGAGTTTTTATTCTCAAGAAAATCCTTTAAAACATTTATCAAGAAATTTTTTTGAAAAATTATATTTTCACATCAAAAAAATTCTAAATTAAGAACAATGTGGTTTTTATTAACTTTAAAAAGTCAGTATATTACAATTATACCCCTTTATCGACTTCTTGTCCCTGAGAAGTACCCCTTAAATTCTTTCTCGGAAAAATAAGACCACTAAGTTCGAACATCAAACTCTTATTTTCACGTCTCCATAACATGAAGAACATTAAGAACATAACAATTCCAACAAAGTCTCTTGGATCAGAAAAAGGATTCTCTAGAATTTTATGCCCATCCCAAGGTATAACCATCATAGAACTAACCCTTGGGTTTGTACCTCCACATTAGTTATAGTCATTATATATATAATAACATAACAAAATTCTCTATTAAACTAATTAATTCCATTAAATATTACATCCCACATCATAACAACAAAGACATATGACATAGAAAAAACAATCCTGAATAGAAAGCACAAATCAAGGCATTTAATTAATGAACTATTATATAGCACAATAACAAGTATATATATGTAATGTGACCCTACATGCCTAGTCACGATGCCTGAATATACGCAAAAGCTCATTAATCACATATAACATCATGTGCGTCACCCAAGGTTAATTTAATCAATAGTAACAATAAAAAACTAATTCCCTTATATAGAAACTCAAAGGTCCACTACATTGTGCTGGTCAAGCATTGAGACAGTTCTCCTACCAGAGTCCAAATGTCCTATCTCCTTTCCAACCTATCCCAACCTAAAAAAAGATAAGAAATAAGTTAGTGAATCCTGAACTCAGATACCGGTTTGTAATATCCCGACCCAAACCACATGGTCCAAGCTAGAATGCTACGTGACCTCATACACGGATCCTCATACACAAGAGGATTCCGACTAGAAGTGATGATCTGAGTCTGTCAATGGGGAGACTATATCCTTAATAGCATGTCATAGGATCAATAATAAACAATAAACAATATAATAAATTATTAGAGTAACCTATGGAAAAGTAATGATGACATACATGTAATACTAATAAATAAGCTCTTGTAAGTGGAAAGCATTTCCACAAGAAAATAAAGAAGATAAAGTAAATAAATAAATAGCACATCCTCAGGAGCCCATCCTGGTCTGCCACTTGCTCTATGCTCCTCTAATTACCTATCCATCATAGGGTCCTTTCCCCTCACTAGATGCCTCATACAATCTACAAGCGCATCGAAATGCCTAAGTAGGGTGTGAGTAAAAGACTCAGTAGGACACCACTAATGCACCCTTAAACTAATGGGCTCAAGTATAATAGTGTATTCCATAATAATTGTCAATGTGTACCAAGCATAAAAATACAATCTAAAATCGATAGGACATGTGATAACTAAGCCACCAAAAACCCCTGGCTCTCCCTACTTCAGATCTATGCCAAAAATGTATTGTATGCCGATATGTATCCAAAACCAACCACAAGGCTGTTGGAATGTCACTCAGAATCCACAAGGCATCGAGTGAAATGAACCTACCTAGAATCCACTAGGCATCGGTTAATACTCATAATCCACAAGGAATTAAGTATTTGTAACCTACAATGAATCCACAAGGTATCGAGTAACACTGAGAATCCACATGGAATCAAGTATCGTCCATCTACTCGGAATCCACAAGGCATTGAGTAAATTCTAGGTTAAAAGTTTATCATGTTTCACTTTTGTAATCAAAACACATCATGCGCACACCCCACAAGGAGTAACCAAACCACGATGACCACCTGTCAAGTATACGCATACAAATCCTCTAGAGGAAAACATGAAAATTCATAGCATGATAACAATAATAACACACATCATGAGAAATATAACATCATCATATACATCAACATGTGAATTAAGCATCATCGTGGAATCATGATATCATGTCAATATCATGGAATCAATCATAACATATCATAGGATACACACCCATAACACATAATCATAAGTAATATATCACAACAATACACGTGATCAATATTGAGCATGGATAATAAGCTATGAAGTTATCATGGATTCAAGTGTCACATGATAAGGTTCTCAGGGCCACACACACACCCACACATGAAATCATAATCTCACATGGTCATCTAATATGTCTACGAATAAATCATATTAAGGAAACATGTGTAACAAATCCCAAAAGTTAAAGAACTTTCTACCTCAAAAGATATTAACATCAATGAAAAAGACTTCCAAAGGTGTCCTTAACCGAACCATGTTCACACACCAAATAGAAAAACGATCGCATACTAAGCATTCCTAAATCCAAAACCATCTATTTTATTTCAAAAATAAATAAAATATATCATGTGATAATACTTTTTCTCTCCTGAATAGTTCCAAAATTATCATATTAGACCCATGGATGTGCTCACAACATTAATTCATGAATAATTATAAAACCACATTCGATAATTTATGTCTCTAATTTATTTCAAGAAAAAATGTGGTATAACAAATAATTATTCTTGAATAAAACCATAAAAATATCCTTGAAAATTGTATAATTATATTTTTCACTTGATAATTTTTCTTATAATTGCACTTGAATAATTTATATAATTATATTCCAATAATTTTCATTAAAAATTATCCATTATAATTAGAAATTATCTTTAATAATTTTCTTTATAAACTATTCTTTGATAAATTAGTGTTGTTACTTTTTATAATCATATTTGGTTAATCTAATGAAATTATCATTTTATAATTCTTATAATTATTTTTGATAATTTCGTGAAATTATCTTTAATAAACCACACAATTAATCTTTGATAATAAATTATCTTTAAATTATTTCAATAAATTTTCCATTTTTAAATTATCATATAATAATTTATTATCAATTATCATTCGATAATTATATATTATTATCTTCTGAAAATATCACTCAATTTTCCTTTGATAATTTTTTGGAATTATCAATTGATAATTCTTGAAAATTATCATTTTGTTAAAATTATCATTTTATAATTTTCTACAATTATAATTCCTATAATTTCACAATTAAAATTTAGTATTTTTCCATAATAATCATTGTTAAAAATTTCACAGTTATTGTTTGATAATTTTAGTAATTTATCTTTTGATAATTATTTTTCATAAATTAACCATAAAAAATGAGAAAATTTTGATTTAACATACCTTGATTCATTAAAAAAACTCAGGATTAATTTTAAGATCACCGATACTAATCCAAAAGAATAAACAATTTGTTGATATGATGAATATCGAGGGATATATTGAGGATATAAGTTTATAAAAACAAAATAGAAGAGGGAAAGAGAGAGTAAGAGAGAGGGCAGAGGGGTGAGAAAATAATTTCATTCTACCCATGTCTTGTGCACCACCCCAAATCTAATTTATAATATATTTTTATCAAAAAAACTAATAACATTTATTAATTTCACCATGTATTTATTTCTTTATCTTATTAATTATATGAAACAACATTATAATTATATTGGGAACTTCATGGACCTATACCATGATCCCGAATTAAATATTTAACATTGGTCTTGAAAATACTACCAAAATTCTAGGGTCACACTGCCATTGACAGCGCATAAACCAGACACCGTATGAGGGTGTTATGATCAAAATGGTGTTTTGAAAAAAATAACAACAACAATAATAATAATAATTATTAAATATATCACATTAATAATAATAATTATAAGAAATTATATTATTAAACCACTTTCATAATTTCTAAAATTAATTTTATTTTCCATAAGTAATATTAATAATAAAAACAATAATTATTATTTTTATTATTAATTATCTCTGACTATTATCACTATTAATGTTTCAAATAAAGCTATCATTAAATATCAAAAATTTAAAACACCTGTTTAATCCACAATTCAAACTAAAGGTAATGATGGAGTGTGTAAATTCAGTCATTAATGGCGTTTACACCAAAAAACATTAAGATGGTTAAGAAAAGAAGGATTTTAAAACATTTTTCCATCAACAATGATTGTGCAGGGGCTTATGAACATTATTTTATATTTTTATATTAAATTAAATAATTAAATAATTTTATTAATTTATCAAAAAACTTGACTTAATGAGAAACCTGACCAAACACCCATTGCGTATAAAAGTTATACCCCTCCTAGGGTAAACCTTTCATTCTGAACCTAATAGTGGTCTTATATTTCTTATATGACACACCGTTTGATAGAAATTAATTACTCATTAATTAAAAAATAGAATAAATAATTAAATACAAATAAAATGGGTTTTATCATGTGCGATGTTTCTAAATACCCAACATGTATAAAATTTATACCCCACCTAGAGTAAAACCCATGTTATGGACTATTTCATATCCCTCATAACATGTGTTCTAGTTAAGAATCACTTCTTTCAGATGGTTTCAATTGGATTTAGTTATGGAACTGGAAACATCCAACAGTTCTTTGTCCAAATGGACCTACTTTCCAAAGGTAGATGTTCATTAAGTTTGGATCTACGATACCTAAGAACATACATTGGTTGATACTATGGGAGGTCAGACTTATCACACCCTTTTGGGGGAAATTATTTCCTACTCTGGGAATCTCTTATATATTTAAGATATTTTCAAGAATCCTTATTAATTTACCAAGTATAACATAGGTTTACCTTGATATTTTCAATCAATTATCAGCATGTATGAGATATAGAATCATTTGTATGTTTTTGAGGTTCTTCATTAATGGAGATATCTGTATGTATTCGAGGTTCTACATCAATGGTATCCTCTCATATACTATTTAGAGATTCTTTTAACCATTGTTATGATAATAATAGTTTTTAAGCCACTTAGTGGGGAGCTCCAGAATTTATTGTCATCCAGGGAGAGGAAAGTTTGTTTTGATGTTGGGATCGTACCCATGAATGAGCTACCTACATATCCTTGTGAAAGGAATCAGAACCATCGTAGTTTGGTACTGCTTAATGGGGCATATCATAACTCTTAAGGTTTTGTGATAAGGACCTATCCCTACAGTTTAATGTCATGTGGTAAGGAAATATTAGCGGAAGGTGCTTAGTTAAAGCTTGGTGTGGGACTTATGCCTAAACAACCTCAGTAACTTGGAAAAGATATGAATTTCTGAGTTGGATTAGACCCTATTGGGAATATGGACCAAGAAGAACATTGCTGATTTGAAGTGTTGAGTTTGAACATCAGAGAGGCTTCCTACATATCCTATTTGGATGGGAATCAAATCCCACGTAGTTTGATGAGTCTCATAGGAGAGTATAGTTCTTTGAGAGAAATGAGTTTGGGCTTACTTCTTGAAGATGATGCTTTTTTATGGATGAAATGAGCTGGAGCTCGGGCCTTGGTAAGGATTCTTATGTATCCTAATTTTTGTGGGAATCCGTGTTCTCATATTTCATTCAAGGTGGATCATGTGGATGTTATGATCATCATAGTTCTCTAAACCCACATTAGTTATGCTCGATGTGAGAACAAGAGGATGTGAAAGATTCAACAAACCACACACACTATCTTCCGTTGATGGGAGAGGGCGGGCCTATGGAGAAAGAAGCCAAAGAGACCATGGAAGAGGGGAAGGAGTGAAAAAACTTTTAATGTGGGATTGCATTGGTGGTCATGCAGCCCGAATCTCGGAATATTAGGGACTTACCCCAGTGGGAGTGACCTGTTAAGGATTGGTTGGGGCTTACTCCTAAGGAGGATACTAATTTTTTGTTTGTTTGGGGCTTACTCCTAAGGAGGATTCCCATTTTAGGTTTGTTTGGGGATTACTCCTAAGGAGGATTACCATTTTAGATTTAACCTAGCATAGGAGTTAGGCGATGAGGTTTATGAGTTTCTTGAGGAGTGTATCGACTCAAGAGACTCAAGGAATCCATAAGGAGAGTTAAAACTAATAAAATGTGAAAGGAAACAAGAAGATTAAGTTGACTCAAGGCACTTCATTTAGTGTGATGGAGTGTCTCAAATCATGGTATTCAAAGGATGGAAGATGGGCCACACACTCTCTCTTATATAATGTTTTGGAAAATTAATTGAGAATTTCTTTAGAACCTGGGCAAAGGAGCTATGCAATAGGAGCTTTAAGAGTTCTTCCAACTTTTTTCACCTCTGAAATGGGGAACCCAAGGGTCCCATTAATAGGAAAGTAGGGGGGATAGTCGAAGGGAGTTTGTATGTGTAAGTCCTTCATGTCAGTCCACTGTATAGATCTTCTGCATAAGGGTGTATAAATTTTACTACCGTGTAGGTCCTCCGCATAGATCCTCTACAAAGGTCCCTTTGTAAAATCTATCTGTCTTCCGAGTTCCATAACTTTTTATCCTTAAGTATTTTTGGTCCCCATGACCAGTCAAATTGAAGATCTCGAAGAGATATACACTTCTTGAGATGGTAAAAACACCATGTATTCTCAGGAGAAACTTTTAAATTGAACTTTGATGCATTGATGTCTTTTTTTCATCGATCGTGGAAATCCACATCCTTCTCTTGAAGGGAGGGGGTCTTTCCGCTTATCCCTCATTTTGGGGCAGTCACATAGAAAATAGAAATCCAATCATGAATTCTATGGTAAAGTACACGAAACAACTTATATGGTGTCAATATGGACCTAATTATAGTGTTATATTTCTCATATGATACACTTTTTCAGAGAAATTAATTATTTATTAATTAAAAAAACATATTCAGTAAATAATTAATTATAAAAGGGTTGTTTTCATGAGTAAGGCTTCCAAACTTCTAATAATTTCAAATGTTATAACCCACCTAGGGTAAACACCATGTACCAGACATAATGGTGGTCTCATAGTTTTCATATGACACATGTTTTTTGAGTTATTCAATTATTTCAAATAAATTATTCAAGTGTAAAATAATTTATATAATATTTTTATTCCCTCATAACCAATGCTATTCGGGCCTTAAAATCTCACACTAACTCAGTGCCTAACTCTGAAAATATTTCATAGAATATTCCAAGATTCTATGTGAGAATTTAGCCTCTTGCAAAGCCTTTAAAAATTTATTAAGTTATTTTATTGACAAATTATATTTTCAAATAAAAAAACATATAAATTATCAACAAAGGGGTTTTTATTAACTTTAAAAATTCAGTGTATTACAATTCTTCCCCTCTATTGACTTCTTATCCCTGAGATGTACCCCTAGAGGTCTTTCTTTAATTTCTCATAACAACATGTTCGAAAATCAAACTCCAATTTTCATGACTCCATAATAGGAGGAACATTAGGAATATAACAAGTCCAATACAATCTATGGTATCACAAAAAAGTTTCTCTAGAATTCTAACAACAAACCAAGTTAAAACCATCCTAGAACTAACCCTTGTGTCTGTCCCTCTATGTTAGTCACACTAATTATATATATACTAACATAAAAACTTTCCATATTCAACTAATTAATTCTAATAAATATTATAACACACATCATAAAAAAATATATATCACTAAGACCAAACTATCCCAAATATATAACACTAATCAAGAAATTTAATTAATGAACTTTTATACACCACAACAATAGGTATATATATGACATGTGAACCAACATTCCTAGTCATGATGAATGAACACACACAAAATCTAATAAATCACATATAACATCACGTGCGTCACCCAATATGAATTTAATCAATAATAAAAAAAAATTACCTATATGGAAACTCAAAGGTCCACTACATTATGCTGGGAAGACACTTACATAGTTACCCTACTTGAGTCGCAATTTCCTATATCCTATCTAACCTGTCCCAACCCAAGACAAAGAGACGAGACAAGTTAGTGGATCCTTAGTTATGATACCATTTAGTAACATCCCGACCCAAACCACTGGTGAAAGATGGAATGCTATGTGACCTCATGCTTATCTTCCCATATGAAAGAGGCTGCCAAATAGTAGTGAGAGTCTGATTCTGTTATTGGGGAGACTATACCCTCAATATCATGTCATAAGATCAATAATAAACAATAAAAAAATATAATAAATTATTAGATTAACATGCATAAAAGTAAATATGAGATATATGTAATACATAGAAAGCAGATCCTATAAGTGGTAATAATGTCTAATAGAAATAAAGAAAATAAAGAAAATAAAGAAAATAAATAATCAGTAAATCCTCTAGAGTCCATCCTAGTCTACTACTAGCTCTATTGTATTCTACTCATCTATCCACCATAGGGTCCTTTCCCTTCACCAGATCCCTCATGAAATCTAGAAGCGCATCGAAATTCCTGAGTAGTGTGTGAGTACAAGACTTAATTGGAAACCACCAGTGCATCCTTAACCTGATGCACTCAAGTATAACATTATATTCCATAATAATGATCAATGTGTAACAAGCATAAACATACAATCTAAAATCGAGCGGTTGTGCTCTAACTAATCCACCACAAACACCCGACTGTACCAACTTCAAATCCATGTCGAAAATTTAATGTATTTCGATATGTATGCAGAACCATCCACAAGGATATTGGTGAGTCCCTAAAAATCTACATGGCATCAAGTGAAAATAACCTACATGGAATCCACAAGGCATCAAGTAATAATTTGAATCCACAAGACCTCGAGTATCTGTAACCTACCTAGAATCCATAAGGTAGTGGGTAACACCTGAAATCCACAAGGAATCTAGTGTTTTCCATCTTGTTAGAATCTATAAGGAATTAAGTAGATTCTAGGTTACAAGGTTATCGTGTTGTGCCATCGTCATCACCACACATCATGCAGACACCCCACAAGGAGTAATCAATCCATAATGACCACATGTCAAGTATACACATACAAATCTTCCATAGGAAAACATGACAAGTCATAGCATGATAACAACCATATCACACATCATGAGAAATATAGAATCATCATATGTGAATCAAACACCATCATAGAATGAATCTATCACATTAATCTCGTGGAATCAATCAAACCATATCATGGGCTTCGCACACATAGCACATCGTCATAAGTAAGGTAGCAGATCAATATATGTGATCAACATCAAGAATGAATAATAAGCTGTAATGTTCTCATGGAGTCAATTTTCACATTATAAGGTTCTCATGGCTACACACACACACCAAAATGAAATCATAAACTAGAATGGTCATCAAATATGTCAACACATAAATAATATTAAGGAAACATGCGTAACAAAGTGCAAAAGGTAAGGAACTTCCTACCTCAAAATTCGTCAACATAAATGAGAAAGTTCATCAAATGTGTCGTTACCCGAACCATGTTCACACACCAACCATAAAAAAATCACATTACAAGGATTACTAAAACCAAAACCATCTATTTTCTTTTACAGAGAAAAAAATATAGCATTTGATAAAACTTTCTCCCTCCTGAATAATTCCTTAATTATTGTATTACATCCATGTATGTGCTCGCAATATTATCTTTATGAATAATTATAAATCCATGTTTGATACTTTCTATCTATAAATTATTTCAATAACACATGTGGTATGAACAAATAATTATTTATTAATAAAACTATAAAATTATCATTGACAATTTCATAATTATCCATTGATAATTTAATATCTTTGTCACATGATAATTTGTCTTATAATTATTCTTGAATAATTTATATAATTATATTTCAATAAGTTTCCTTACAAATTATCCTTCATAATTCAACAATTATATTTTATAATTTTCTTTATAAATTATCCTTTGACAATTTTGTGATGTTATCTTTTTATAATCATCTCTAGATAATCTGATGAAAGTATCATTTTATAATTCTTATAATTATATTTCATAATTTTGTCCAATTATATTTTGATAATCCACAAAATTATACTTTAATAATAAACTGTACTTTGATCATTTCTATAAATTATCCTTTTATAATTATCATACAATAATTTCTTATAAATTATCATTCGATAATTATATATTATTATCTTATGATAATCTTACTGAATTATACTTTTATAATTTTTTGGAATTATCATTTGATAATTGTTTACAATTATATTTTGTTAAAATTATCATTGTATAATTTTCTACAATTATAATTGTTAAAATATCACAATTAAAATTTGATAATATTCTATAATTATCAATGTTAATATTTTTGAAATTATCATTTGATAATTTTAGTAAAATATCTTTTGATAGTTATTTTCAAAAATTATCTATAAAAAAATGTAAAAATTAATATTGAACTTACCATTATTCCTTAAAAGAAACTTAGGATTAAATTTATACTCATCGATACGAACCCAAATGAACCGATGATGAGTCAGTCCAATCTTTATAGAGGGAGATATTGAGGAATGAAGTTTAGAAAAATAAAATAGAATGGAGAGAGAGAGTAAGAGAGAGGGGTGATGTGTGAGAAAATAATGGACATCCTACCTATTCCATGTGCACCACCCAAAATCCAATTTATAATATATTTTTATCAATTAATTTAATAACATTCATTAATTGCATCATGTATTTATTAATCTCTCATATTAATTCCATTCTCCAACACCATCATCATATTGGGCACTTCATGGACCTACACTATGATCCCAAATTAAATACCCAACATTGGTCTTGAAAAGACCGCCTCAATTCCATGGTCACACTGCCACTGATGACATATAAGTCCAACAAAACATGATAAATTTATGACCAAAATGGTGTTTTGACCACAAAAATAATAATAACAAAAAAAATAATTAGTATTAAATATATCACATTAATAATAATAATGATAACAAAATTATATTATTAAATCACATTCATAATTTCCAACATTAATATTATTATCCATAATTAATAATAATAATAACAATAAAAGTTATTATTTTTAATATTAATTATCTCGAATTATTGTCACCATTAACATTTCAACAAAAATTGTCATTAAATAGCGAAAATTAATATCCGTTTAATCAATCATTCAACATAATGTTAATGATGGACTGTGTAAATTAAACCATTAATGGAGTTTCCAAAAAATATATTAAAACGGCTAAGAAACATAGGCTTTTAAAATATTGCTATGTCAACCATGATGGTGTAGTGGATTAAGAAAATTATTTTCTATTTTTATGTCAGATTAACAATTTAATAATTCAATTCATTTATCTAATAAATTTATTTGATGAGAAACCTGACCAAACATCAGTTGTGTATGAAATTTATAAACCTCCTAGGGTAAACCCCACATGCCAATCCTAACAGTTGTATTATATTTCTCATATGATGTACCATTTGAGAGCGATTAATTATTTTTTAAATAAAAAATGGAATAAATAAATACATATAAAACATGTTTTTTCATGTGCGATGTTTCCAAACACCCATCTCGCATAAAATTTATACCCTAACTAGGGTAAAACCCATGTTTTGGACCTAACGATGGTCTCATATTTATCAAATGATTCACTGTTTGAGAGAAACTAATTATTTATTAATTGAAAAAATGGATTAAATAATTAATTAAATATAAAAGGGTGATTTTTATAAGTGAGGAATCCAAACGTCTAATGCCTACAAATTTTATACCCCACCTAGGGTAAACACTACCTCTCAGACCTAACAGCGCTCTTGGATTTGTCATACACCACATCACTTTAGAGTAATAAAATTATTTTGAATACATTTCATGAGCGTAGAATAATAGATTTAATATTTTAATTCTGTCATTTCCAAGGCTCTTCGGGACTCAGAATATCACACTAAATTAGTGCCCAAATATGAAAATATTCCATTGAATATTACAAGATTCTAACTGGGATTTGATCTTCATGTAGATCCCTTAAAAATTCAGGATATTACAAATGGGATGTGTTGATACCATCTACATTTAAATTATATGTACAAATTTCTCATCATGTATTTAGTGTCTAGATAGTACTTTTTTATTGTCCATCAGATTAGGGGTGATAGGCCGTACCCTTGATCCATGATAAAAAATGACTTAAAGTGGACCCCATGAAGCCTCATAAATTCCTTTAAATACATAATGGAAAGTTGGTCAAGAGAGAAATATTCTCGAATATTGATTAAATGGGTAGTCTCAGTGAGTAGATCCAATATAACACATATCACATTTTTTCTTTAAGATGATTTTGGGATACAAGTAAACAATTCCATGGTGATATTGTCCCACTTCCATGTTGGTATGGGTAGTGGTTGCAATAACCTTTATGAGATTATCACTTCACCTTCACTTTTAGCCACACGAATCACCTTAAAGTGTATTCATCAGGCTCCCTGTTCATATTATCCCACCAACAATTATCATGAAGGTCCCTATATATTTTAGTGATTCCTAGATGTATAGAGAATGTATAACCATGAGTATCATCCATTAGATCCTTGTTTATCTCCAAGATAGATGGGATGCATGGACTGGAAATTTTTTTTGTTACACCCACTTGATCAATATTGAACTTAGGACACATCCCATTCTTCACAGCCTCTATATTCTTTTGTATCAAATGATAATATATTTGAGCTTTGATATTCTCTAGTAATTATGGTTGAGAATTAATTTAGTATAGTATTGATGATTTCCATTCCATTATAATTCCCATGTACAACCTTACCTAGTCTTTAATCAATGGATCTACTTGAATCCTCATCATTTCAAGATCAACATGATCTTTCATACTTAATGCATTAGTGAATTTGTTTTCTGTTCTTGGGATATAATGAATTGAATAGTTATAATCTTTAAGAAGCTCCAACCATCTCCTTTATCTCATGTTCAATTCCTTTTACATGAATATATACTTTAATATTTTGTGGTCTATTTAAATATCACATTTCCCCTATAAATACAATGCCTCACTATCTTTTGAGAAAAACATAATGTGGATAACTCCAGGACATGAGTACAAACTTTATACTCATGTGTCTTTAGTCATCGAGGTGCATAAGTGATCACCTAGACATTTTTCATGGGGACACACCCAATCCATTTCATAAATACATCACTATGGATAAAAAAAACTTTTTTGATAGAGGGTAGAGTTAACACAGGTATAATAACCAATCTATTCTGTAGTTCTTGGATACTTTTTTGCCCATCCTTTATCCATATGAAATTACTTCCTTTTCAAGTGAACCTAGTTAGTGGATTATAAAATCATGATATTGTTTTTTCACAAATGTCCTATAAAATATTTCTAAACAAAGGGAACTATGGATAATAGTTACTATTATAGGATGAGGCCACTCCTCTACAACCTTTATCTTGGTTAGGTAAACTAATATTACTTCATTGTTTACAATGTTCCCCATGAATGCAACTTCTTGTTACCAGAATCCATGTTTGTTGTATTTTCTAAATATATTATCCTTCCTTAGAGTTTTCAATATACTTGTATATTATCCTCATCATCCTCATAAATTTTGGAGTATATCAGAATATAATCAATAAAAACTACCACGAATTTACCAAGGTATTCCTCAAATACTATATTCATCAAACCCATAAATATGAGAGGAGAATTAGTCAAGCTGAAGGACATAGAAATAAAATCATAATTTCCACATCTTATTTAGAAGGTAGTATTTGGGATATCTTCTTTATTAAATCTTAATTGATGATACCCAGATCAGAGGTCAGTCATGGAAAATAATTGATCCCCATGAAGATTGTTAAAAAAATAATCAATCCTTGGTAGAGGGCACTTTTTCTTCACTATGATGCTGTTATGTTCTCTATAATCAATGAATTATCGCATTGATCTATCCTTCTTATTTACAAAGAAGAATAAGTGCTACATAAGGAGAAACACTTGGTTGGATAAATAAATTATCAAACATATCTTAAAGTTTTTATTTAATTTCTCTAACTCTACATTTTTTTATTCTATATGGGGTCTTTGATATTGTCTTGGATCTATGTAAAACCCCAAAATTCTTAATGAATAACATTTTATTCATTGGATTATATGACACAAAACACCTGTATTAGAATATAATATTACATCCCAAGACCTTGAAATAAATTTCTTTTAGAATAAAATTATACTCTTAAATATCTTATGATAAACAGAACAATTAGTCTCTTTGATACATTTTATTACATGTAACACTCAGTTTATCTCGCGTTACACGCAACACTAGGTTTAAACAAAATATGAAATATTATTAAAATATTATTATTTAATATAATAGTTATAACCTAGCCCTTAAATTTTCAAGTATTAATAGTTCTAAATAAATTATGAAAGATACAATTATCTATTTATTAGTAATAAAATAATTATCATTTAAAATAAAGATAAAGGTTTTCTAAAAAACTGTATGTTTTCTAAAATATGGATTAGTCACACTCTATGAATATAATTTAAAAATAAATTTTACCAATTTTAGAAAATTTATATGAAAAAACAAACTTAATTTATGAAATCTTAGAGTGATTTTTTCAGATTGTTTAGAGATGTTTCTTATTTTGATGAAGATTGAAAAATTCTGAATTTTAATTGATAATTTCCTTTTCATTTAAATTATTTATAATTTTAAGCTATATTTTAAATTTGTGTTAAAGTAAAATTAATTAAATTTTATATAAATTAATCCAATTTAGGTCATTGGATCAATTTTCATAAAGAGTTTTGATATAAAACATTATAAACTTTTTAACATTTTCAGTTCAAAAACCCGATTTCTCATCATGCATGTGAGATTAATTTTAAATTGAATTTTCAATTTTTTGTGAAATGAATTTGGAAAAATGAATTAAATATTTTGAACCAGAATAATATATAATGTCTAATAAGGTAATCTTAATTTTGTACCAAAATGAAGAGTGAATGTGATAAAAATTTTGTTTCCATTATTAAAGTAAAAATGGATTTACCAGGGGTTAAACTATAATGATAAGAGGAAATATTCTTTAAAATATTACCTAAATATTATTGAACAAGTTTATTTCGACCATTTACATCAAATTATATGGAATTTATTTGCCACTTTCTGTAGAATATGACCCATATACAAGTGGAGTAAATTGATTGAATTATTGTGCTACATTATTTTTGTATATAAATATATGATATTAAATTGGTTTGAGCATAGTATATTCAAATTACATCATTTATCTGATATTTTTAAATTCAATTTAAATGAATAAAGTAAAAATTGACATTATTGTTATTTTATGATAAATTATATTATGTTAAATGATTTAAAATTAATAAAACTTCTAAATTATTCCAAGTTATTTTCAGATGATAATAAATATCAGATATTTTAAATTCATGGACCAATTTTTATTTTATAATGACTATAAGGACCCATTAATAGAAAAAAATCTTTTATCTTAGTTAATGTTAAGACAATGTCTTTGCACGATCCTGCGCTTGTGTTAAAAAAAATTATCATCACACATAGGATTTTTATTTGATAAATTGGATTTCATATTTAGAATCAGTGGTTAGAAATTTTATAATATGTATAACTTTAATTTATTCATAAATTATAAATTATCTTGGTTATAAAACTGGTTACCATAGTGAAGAAACCAAAATATTAAAAATAAGAAAACTTAGATGTTAAGGAAAAAATGTTTTGAAAACGTTTTAAATTGTGTATTGAAGGTGTGGATCTACCATACCATCCCTAAAAACCATTAATTCTCAATATTTTAACCACTTCAGGTAATACTAGCCTTCTAATAGTGAATTATTTTGGGTATTTATAATATTTCCACTCCTCAACTATAAAAGGGTACACACTCCCCTCACTTCTTTAAACCACACAATCAATTTGGATCATCAAAAACCTAAAAAATAACTTCAAAAAGTACATTTTATCATCCTTGAATCCTTAATTTGTGCATAAATCCATCATATAAATTCATTAGTGAAAACATAAGGAGGATACCCGAAGAAGAGGTAATGCTCTTTCACGAACGTCATTATTTTACTTCTTTCTCTACCTCCATAAATTTTTATTAAACCACGATGATATAAGAACCTAATTATATTGAATACAATGAGATATTTTTATAATTAGGTAATTACTTAGAAACATATCCAATTCCATCAAATGGATTATAAAATCATTATTCGTGTGTACAACGGATTACCACCTCGCGAACCGATGTCATTCTCCTTTCCATTTACACCTTTTCATTGTTAGGTATTATTATGAATATTAATTATATCTATATATATGATATTTTTAAAATATTTATACATATATATTCATTATATCATATTTATTATTTTACCTTCCATTCTGTAGAAGATATGATAACATCACTTGTGTGTGCGGTGGACTACTGCCTCAGGAAGAGATGTTATTTATTTTCACTAAAGCTTCACATTGAAGGTGATAAAGATAAAGGTAATGATTATATGTGATATAAATTATATAATTTTTACATTCATGAAATATTTATAATTATATAAAGATAATATATATCACATTCGTTCTTTCCTATTCACTCATGTATAGGTGATAACATTGTTTGTGTACGTATGGACTACCACCTTTACAAAGTGATGCGACTCTCTTTTCAAAACCACACCACATGGATGATTTATATAAGTTTATAATATTTTAATAATGATATGATTATCATTATTTAAAGGTAAATAATACTTACCTCGTTTTCATAATGATCAGTGAAAAATATAAACCTTACTCATGTGTCTGTACGACCTATCGTCTCTATGATCATAACATACTTATTTTTTCATAACTGTCATTCATGACTGATTTTAAAAGTAAAATTGATGTAAATATATAGTAATTATTTCTTTATTATTATTCTAGTGATGATATAACTATATAAAATACGATTGAATTGGTTTTTTTAAAATCAAACATGTATGAGAGCACAAGGCCATTAACATCAGAAATAATGAAAATAATGAAGGGTTATTAATGAACGAGTGATACTAAATTATAAAATAATAATATGTAACATTATAAATGTCAATATGGTTATGGTATAAGTAAATAACATGTTTAAAACCACTATATATGAGTGTAAAGCATAATTAACTAAAGGAGATCATGAGGTAAGAGATTTTATCTCAATTTTCATTCCACTGAGACTTAACAATTATTATTCACTAATTCAATTTTATGTGGTGTTTATCAATCCCATTTTGGAATAAAATATAAATATTAATCCATAAGTCATGGTATTTTGTGTTTCAATTTGAATTATTTCATCCAAGGGATTGTGACTTGAAAATTACAAAGTGGTAAAATTATTTAAAAATATCACTTTCTTTTGTGATTTCTAGATTTCTCTTGAAACAATAAAATTCTCCTAATCATTTCTCATCAGAAATTATGTTTATCTTAAATATACATATTATTTGATTATGGATATTATTATTATTTAAAATCTATTACATTTATTCTTTCGATGTTTCACTTGAATGTTTTTTGATTAACTGGGGAAATGTTGATAAATCTGTATCCTTACCCAATATGTATATTTGATAAGGCACATTGTTATGGAATTAAATTGATTATTTTATATATAAGAAATGATTTGGAAAAGAAATAAATGGGTTGGGGACCAGTTAATGAAATCCACATGATGCATCAGTAGTCACATGATATGATTCAATTAGCCCAATCTAACACGTTTCTAACCACAGACATAAACAGTCTTGAGGACAAATCAGGATAGTAACTGTCTTGAGGATAGATCTTGACCGTTCATATTTCTAACATTATTTATTCCATAATTATTTTTATTACATGTGAATATTATATTAGTTATATTATGCATGGTAATGTTTCAATATCATGTGATTATTTACATGGAATTATTTGATCATGTTTTATTCCTACCATATTATGCTCAATTTATTGATTAAATGGATTTTTTCTAGTTATTTACCTTTATATATTGATTATGAATTATCTAATTCATGTTGTGAGGTTGTTTAAATGTCATGTGTGTTCAATATTTTATCTTTACATGGTGATTATTATTTATTGATTCATGATAGATTCCCATATTCTTTAACCTTACTGATCATTTAAACTCAACCTTATTTTGTTTCATTACCCAAGGTTATAAAGATGAATAATTTGAATGAATTTTTAGGGCTTTTGAGCATTTTATTTTGTTATTTATTGTGTTTTATTTTCTTCTCCTAATGTAAAATGCGTATCATTTATATATTATGTTCTCCAAAACTACTAAACTGATTGGTCCTTTAGGATTCAACCCATTGTAACCATGCCAATGTAAAAAAGTAAGTCATCGACTATGAGTTACTCAGGTTCAGTCTTTATAGATTGTATGAGATAAATTTTATTAGAATCCACAGGAAATAGATTTTTGAAAAAAATTATTAGTTACCATAACTGTTTGATATACTTTGAGGATAAGTATAGAAGAACATTTTAATGTTTTGTCAATGAAGCGATTATGTGGGTCCTTCTAGAAATACATATCTGTCTAGATATTACAAGTAGAAGTGGGTTTGGCACAAAGACACCTAAGGGTAACAACTTCAAAAAATGAATGTCGAGATTGACTTTATGGTCACTTGGTACACAATAAAATGCCTTAATATGCACCTAGTTTTAAACTACTAAAGGATATTATTAGGATAATTTAAATTTTTATTAGAGAAAATTATAATTTATTGGAAAAAAGAGATATCCACAATGAAACCATGCTTATGGTTTTGATATTAACTTATTTCATGTATTTCAATAGTTTTTGTATTATACATTATGTTTCATAATGATATCATCTAATCTAGTTTATTCTATTATTTAGAAATGACACATAGTAGAAGGAATTAGAACTAAATCAATGCACACAATCCATACAATATGAATGATCATTTCTTTGGTGGGTTTAAGCGAATCATTTAAAGAGATGTAGTCTCCCCAATTTTATCATCAACTGAGGACATAATATCATGAGATAACAAGATAGATAATGAATTTTATAAGTATTATGGATTTTGAGGGAATAATTAGAACAATAAGATGACTGGGAAAAAGTTTGATGAAGTAAAGAAGAAAAAGACAAATTATACGACATGTTCTAATTATAGAAAGAAACACCCCGGTTCTTCATTAAATGGAATGATAGTTTTCTAAAAGTGTATAGAGAAAGGCCACCATTATTATGATTATAAGGGTAAGAAAAATATTTCTAATGTATAATGATTCAACTGTAAGGATATGGGATACTTGGAAAATAAATATCTCAAGAGAATATAATGGGTCATAGTCATGCTTATTATATTACCAAATATTAAAAACAACGATTAATTTTTGCATATTTGGATTTAATAAGTATGTATTTTTATTATTATATCCATTATATCCTAGTTATAAGAATATTGAAATATATAAGGATTTTACTACTTTAATTTTTCATTATGTATTTTCAAGTGTATTTTGTATGGTACTAATGAATAAGAAAAATAATTCATTGTAATGTTTAAATTCTTAAAAAACATGTGATTTAGGGAAATATAACCCTTAATATGTTCCCGATGTTAAAAAAATTATGTTGGGATGTAGAGATGATTGATTTGGATAAAGTAAATGAGATAATACTAACTACCTTGGAACTGATTAATGATTATTTCAAAATTTGTTTTATGCAATCATTTGTGCAGTTTATAATATTTACAGATTTAAGGAACATACCCTATAATATACGTTTTATTTAAGGAATATGGAAGCATGCATGTTTTCAACAAGGTTTTATGGTAATTTAGGTTATTACCAAGTTTCAAGAGAATACAAGATGAATATATTCACATGTTTGTTATGTAATTATTATGAACAACTTTATATTGTTTGGAGGGTCAATAATAAGTTTATTTTGGAAATTTAGTAACCCTATTTCTAAAGATTTGAATCTTAATCTTTTGTAAGGGTCACAAGGTTAACCATTTATAAAATGGTTTAACTTTAACTTTGGATGATGTTTTAGAGAAAAATTTATTATATAACCATATGATGATTTATGCATATTGGATAACTTTAGCTAACCATATTGGTTTTAGGGAATAGTAAGAGAAAGAATAAAGTAATTTTCACTCTTTTATGGATCTTACAATATGTTAAAATTTAATTTTCATGCTTGAGGAATAAAAAAATTTCATTTTTGCATATTCATTTCTTGGAGTAAGGGATGAGTTGTAAATTTGTAAAAGAACAATGAATGGATGTAATTGTGCACACAAAATAAAAATATATCATGTAATTATATTATCTTATAATCATAGAGAGTGAAATAATTTATCAACTTTAAGAAAATGATCTTAAAACCAAAATATTATCCTAGTACCTTTATTTATGTTGAATTGATGCCCTTTTTTATAATATTAGATTTGTGGTTTTGAGCCCCTTGACTTTCTATTTATCATTCATATTATTCTAATCAATGACCTCAATCACTCTCTATAATTACTTAGACTTTTATTCCATGTCTATATATTCACTTTACAAATAATTATCTCTTACTTGGGAACCTAGTTATGTGTTATCCCAAATGACCTTCGTACTTCCTTTTATCTCTTATTAAGAAGATATTTTATTAAACCTTTTACAATGGGGGGGTTTCAATAAAGTAATTTTCAAACATGAAACCATTTATTTCTATTATTATGTTTAAATTGTGATGGAAAATTTTATTTAAGGTGGGGAGAATGTAACAACCTAGAATTATAAAAGAATAAAATTTTATTCAATAGAGTATGTGAAAAAGAACACCAAGATTAGAAGAGAATATAAAACCCCAAGACATTAAAATCAATTTATTTTATAATAATGTGAATTTCTTTAATAACTTATGATACATGCAACCACGATCTTCTTCGATAGCTTTCATTACATGCAATGCCCAATTTAGCTTGTGTTACACGTAACACATGGATTAAATGAAACATAAAATATTATTAAAATATTATTATATAATATAATAGTTATAACCTGGAAATTAAATTTTAGGGTTTGAATAGTAATAAATAAATTATGAAAAATCTGGTTATCTATTGATCAGTAATAAAATAGGTGTCATTTAAAAGTAAGAGATTTTTTTCTCTCTGAAAAATTGCATTTTTTCTAAAAGACCTATTAGTTAAGCTTTGTGCACATAATTTGAAAGTAATTTTTACCAATTTTAGAAAATTTATATGAAAAAATAAACTCCAATATTTAAATATTAATATCAAAATTATCTTAGAGTGAGTTTTTGAGATTTTTTTAAGAAGTTTCATATTTTGATGAATAATGAAAATTACTAAATTTTAATTAAAAACCATTTTTCATTTAAATTATTTATAATGTTAAAATATATATAGAGTTGGATTTAAAGTAAAAAATTTATTCAATTTTATATCAGTTAATCCAATTTAGGTCATTGGAATCATTATTTTACTGAATTTTGATATAAAAATACTCTAAACCTTTGAACATTTTCACTTTAAAGACCATCTTTCTTATCATGTCTGTGGGATTAAATTGAAATTAAAAATTTAAAACTATGTGAATTTAATTTATAAAAATTGATTCCATATTTGGAGTCATTATAATTTATAATTTCTAATATTTTCAACTTAAATTTTGGATTAAATAAATAGTGAATGTAGTAAAAAATTAATTAGCACTATTAAGGTAAAAATGGTTTTACCAGGGGTAAAACTATAATGATAAGAGTAGACATGACCTAAAATACTATCTAAATTATATTTAACAAGTATATTTATGACTTTGAAACCAAAGTTTATTAAATATTGAAATTATTTTCCAATTTCATTTGAATATGGCTCATATAACAATTTAAGTATTGAAAACAACAAATTAGATTATTTTCTTCCTTTTAATATCTACAATGCTTTGAGAGAGGGAAAAAAATTGTTTTAGTTATAAATATTCTATTAAAATATAAATGAATTTTTTATCTTAATAACTTATCTTTAATTTTTAGAGATGAATTAGTTACTTAACAGTCTTAAGAAATTCCAACGCAGTAATTATTTAGTTAATAAGAAAATAAAATAAGTGATACTAAAAATTATAAAAATGATGTAAATTTAATGAATTATTATGTTAAGTTATTATTTAAGATAAATATATCATTTAAATAGGTTTAAACATAATATATTCAAATTCAATCGATGTATTGAAATTTTAGAATTCATTTCAATTGAATAATGTAAAAATTGACATTAATGTTATTTTTTGATAAATTATATTTTATTAAATGATTTAAAGTTACCAAAAAATAGATCTTCCTCCATTTGATTTTTATATGAAAATAAATTTCAAATATTTTCCATTAAAGGTTAATTTTTTATTTCATAATGACTATAATGACCCCTAAATATTAAAAACTCTTTTATCAAAGTAATGTTTAAAACAATGTCTTTACATGATCATACACTTGTGTTAAAATAAATTATCAACCCACATAGGATTTTTATTTGATAAATTTTATTTAATATTTATAATTAGGGTGTATAAATTATCTAATAAGTCTCAATTTAATTTCGTCTCAATGGGAAAATTACCTAGGTTAGAAAACTAGTTAGCATTATGAAAAACCAAAATGGTAAAAATTAGGAAACTTATATGTTGAGGAACAAAATGTTTAAAATATTTGTTCAATTGTGTGTTGGATGTGTGGATAGACCATATAATCACTAAAAACATTTAATTATCAATTTTTGATTCAATTTAGCTAATATTGACCTCTCAGTAGTGAATAATTTTGAGTATTTACAAGAATTCCACTCATCCTCAATTATAAAAGAGAACTAACTCCCCTCAATTCTTCGCACCTATAAAGACATTTTAGTCATTAAAAACCTGAAAAATAACTTATTATATTACATAAAATCATTCTAGATTCATTAGTTTGGTCATAAATCCATCATATGATGGAATTATTTCAAACCAAATGAGGATACTCGAAGAAGAGGTAATGTTCTTTGATGAGAATCAATATTTTATTTCTTTCTCCACGTCCACCAATTTTTATTAAAACATGATGATATAATAAGCTAAGTATATTAAATATGTATGGAATTTTTTATAATAAGGTAATTACATATTAAAATCTCAAATTTCATCAAATGGGTTACAAAATCATTGTTCATGTATACGATGAACTACCACATCGTGAACTGATGTCGTTCGGTTTTACATTTATTCCAATTAAGTTTGTGTATAATGATGGATAAAAAGTTTATATATGATATTTATAAAATATTTATACCTATGTAGTAACTATATCATATATATACTTTTACTTTATATTCCATAGGAGATCTGATAAAGTCGATCGTGTGTATAGTGAACTGCCGCCCCGTGAAGCGATGTGATACGTCATTCACTAACGCTTCAAATAGAAGGTGATAAAGATAAAGATAATTATTATATGTGATATAAATTAAATAATTATGATATTAGTGACATATTTTTTATTCTTTAATGAGAATATATATCACTTTATTTCTTTCCTTTTCACTCACATAATGGTGATAACATCGTTTATGTACGTGTGGACTACAAACTTCACAAAGAAATGCGAATCTCTTTTCATAATAATACTACAAGGATGATATATATAAGTATATAATGTGTTATTAATGACATTATGATTATTAGGGAAATGTAAAATATTACTTACCTCTTTTCCATAGTGATTGGTGAAAAATGGAAACGTCATTCGTGTACGTATGTTCTACTATCTCTGTGATCTTAAAATAGATCATTTTTCATAACAATCATTAATTAATGGTTTTAAATGTAAAAATGAAGTAAAAATATAATAATTATTTAATGATTATTATTATTGATATGATATATCTATATAAAATTCAGAACAAACAGATCTTTCATAATGAAGCTTACATGGGAAAACAAGGCTGTTAACACCCGAAACAATGAAAATAATAAAAGGTTATTAATTGATAGGTAATAATATGTTAAAAAAGGGTAATATATAAAATTTTAGATGTTAATATGGTTCTGGTATAAGTTAATAACATGTTTAAAACCACTATATATGAGATTAAATCACATTCAACTAAAGAAAATAATGAGGTAAAGGATTTCATCTTGATTTACATTCTATTGAGACTTAACTATTATTATGATCCAACTAAATTTTATATAGTGTATGTACTACCCATTTTGAAATTTAATATCACTATTCATTTAAAATTCATGGTATTTTAAGATTAACTTTGAATCGTTTGATCCAAGGGGATTTGACTTGAAATTTACCAACTAGTAAAGTTATTGTTCAATATCACTTTCTTTTTTGATTATTAATTTTCTATTCAAACAATAACATTATTGTAATAATTTTTCCTTGAAAAATATATTTATCTTAAATATATATATTCTTGAATGATGGATATGATTAATTCCTAAACCATATAACATTTGTTCATACCGTGTTTACTTTTAACGTTATTAGATTAAATGGGGAAATATTGATAAAACCTTATCCTTAATCTATAAAAATATTTGACAAGGAAAGTTTTTTATTAATTAAAATGATTATTATATATATTAGGAATAATTTAGAATTTCAAGAAATGGGTTGGGGACTAGTTAATTTAATCCCCTCAATGCATCAGTAGTCTCATGAGAAAAATTAGTAGTCCAAATCTGACAGGTTTCTACCGACAGACATAAATTATATTAAGGATAGATCATGAATGTAATTGTCTTGAGAATAGATCTTGAAACATTATATGTTCAACATTACACATTCCATAATTCTTGATATTCCATGTGATTATTCAATTAGTTAAAAAATACATGTTCAACTTTCAAGCTCATGTGATTATTTAGATGGAGTTATTTGATCATCTTTTATTACTTCCATATCATTCTCATGTTATTTATTAAATGGAATGTATTTAAGTTATTTACTTTTCCATATTTATTATTCCTTATCTATTAATTTAGTATGTTTATTTAGATGTAATGTGTGTTTAGTCCTTTACCTTACCTTGTGGATTATTATTTATTGATTTGTGCTAGATTCCACTATACTTGACCCTTATTGAGAATTTGAGATTATCCAAATTTTGTTTCCTTTCCCCAGGATATAAAGATGAATCCTTTGAATGATTTTTCAAGGATGTTGAGAATTTTATTTTTTAAGTGTTATTTTTAAATTTCTTTTTACAATGGAAAATGAGTATCATGTAAGTATATGGTTCTAAAAAACAACTAAACTAATCAGTCCTTCAGGATTTGACCCATTTTATATATGCCAATGTAATAAAGTAACACACTGGCTCTGGGTTACTAGGGTTTTTTTATTACAGATTGGATCAGAGAATGTTTCTTAGAAACCTTGGGAACTAGATTTAGGAAAACATAGATTAGTTAAAATAACCCTTTGATCAACTTTGAGGATAATTATAGAATAACATATTGAAGTTTTTTTATGGAAGAGATTATATGTGTATTCCTAGAAATATAACCTTGTCTAGATACTATAAGTGGATTTGGTTTTAGTACAGTGGTACCTAGGAGTAATACCTCAGAAAAAGGAATATCGGCCTTGACTCAAACATTACTTGGTACATGAAAATGGACCTTACTATGGATATAGTTTTACAATCCTAGGGGATATTCGTAGGAAAATTCACATTTTCTTTACAAACCATTATAAAGGATTTGAAAATAGAGATATCCCTTAAAAACCATGTTTGTGGTTATGATATTAACTTATGTTAAGTATTTCACTATTTTTGGGATTATTAATTAGTTTTCATAATGATATAATATAATAAAGTTCATAAAATTGTTTAGAAATAGATCCTTGAAACGCACGGCCGATTTTCACCTATCGACCGGTCAAGGTTCCGGTGCTCTGCTAATGTGTATAGCAGCACTCGGGTCGAATCCTCAGCGATGATACTTTGAAATAGTCGTTTGTTTTTTGTTGATTGTATTATGATTGGGGGTTTGGTTGCAGAGCTTAATTGAAATGACTAATTGATTATGATTGACTTAACAAATTGATAATGATTGGGGTGAGTTCATCATTAGGTTAGTTAAGCTAGTGATATGCTTGATCTTTGCTTTATATTGCATTTTAATTAGCACCCATGTCACAAGTTGACGTTGATTTGAATTCCCAAGTGTTAAGTCTTTAATCCAAGATTTAACTTGACTTAGGGTTCTAATCTCAATCATTAAATGTTTATGGTAGTGTATTTGTGGTTCCAATAATCCATGGAAACCACATGCTAAACAAAATATGTCATTAATCCATGACATATTAAGTCCAACATACACAATGTCAAATTAACAAATACACATCGAGAAAATACTCTCAATCACTTAACATACCTAAATTAAAACTCACCCCAATGATATATTTACTCATCAATTTTGGTTTTTAATATTATGGTTATAATAATTATGATGATAAATTAAGAATAAAAAAAAGAAAGGAATTAGAAAAGATTTTTGCGTCGAACACACACACAGACGAACAATGAAGATAATTAAAAACGAATTTTCGATTGAATGAGGAAGAAAAAGAAGGGAAGGGGATTGAAATGAATTTAAAATATTTTAATAACATAAATATCAAACTACAAAAGGTGTATTATAATAAGATATATTGAAGAAGAAACTTTCATTAAAATAGAATTACAAACGAAAGGACTTACAAAATTACAAAAAAAGAAGAACACGAAAGTAAGTGAAAACAAAGAGAGGAGGAAAGATCTCTCAAGTGAAAACTTAAGTATGGAAGATCATCCCAATCCTTTGGAAAGGCCTTGGTCGTGCCAATATGTTCTCCTCTTTTCTGAAATTCCAACCCCTCTCAAGGAGAGAATGGGAGAGTATTTATAGCCCAAGGAGTAGACTGTTTTCATTCCCAATCTATCCTTCCACTTTCATCGACAAGTTGGATATTCAGAAATCCGAATCTACAAATATCTCCTTCTTCAAAGTTGTATATAGAACAGTTGTCCAACTACTGTCAAAATTTGGAGGAATTTTGACAAGTGGAGCCAATGTTATGGCGGTTTTATTAAACAAAGGTAAACTGTCCATTTCTATCCATGCTTTTTCGATGTCCAAAAGGTGAATGGATTTTGGAATAGAAATATGCCTTAAAATACTATTGATGTATTCAAAAAAGTCTTCTGCCTATATCTCCTCTTCCACAATGAAAAATATTAGCTCTATTTGTTGCTTACATCATTAGATATGTAATGAATACTATTCTGATTTTATTTCTCGGCCAGAATGGTGTTCTAGAATTAAAAGCTTCATTTGGGCCCCTTGTAATTGGATTTGGGCCTCGAAATTTTTATCCAATATGACATGTAATTTCCCCAGAAATAAGGTGGAGAATTAATGATTTTGGACTTCTTTATTGAGCCCAGTAAATCAATCTTCAAGGCAGGTACAGTTTGTTCACAGATTCTTTGGTCTTGTTTGTGGGGACCATATGACCCTTTAGATGGAAGAATTGGCTCATGGTACCTTCTACCGTAATGTTGTATATTGAAAGGAGAATCCTAAAAAACAAACACCACACAATTTGGATCAGTATAATGATATTTATCATTAAAAAAGTAAACAGACTCAATTGGACTACTTCTAAAAATGCTCAAAAATTATACTTAATATTAAAACATTAATATTTCTCACAAATTATACACATTTCATATAAAATCAGTAAAGAGGGAATATAATAAGTCATGAAAATATTAATAACATCAAATCCCCCAAACATAGTTTTGTGAATGTCCTCATGTGCAACAAATATAAAAACATGAAAAAATCATTTTTCCTCACCAACAAATATTAAAATTTTGATTTCTCTAATCCGGGGAGGTTTAGACTATTTAACTCATCCATTTTGAATTCCACCACAAGTTGTTATAGAAAAAATGTTCCAAAACTAATTCATTTTTTCATGCTCAAATTTTGAAATGGAAAATGTGGACACTCAAAACTCACACCTCTCAAGATGATAAAATTCATTTGTGGAGGTTCACTCTTTCACCAACCAAAGGTGAAAATCATAGAGTTTGAAAAGAGCTCTCAGCTTACAATACCTATCCAAAGTGCACAATAATCAAGAGGTCTTTTTAAGGGGTTTTTATGTGGCTATGGGACGATAGGAATATAATGTCCAAGAGAGAAGAAGAGGGGTAAAACACCAACATAGAAAAATCAATGCACATTTTTTTTGAAATAAAACATGGAAGGAAATGAAAACACATATTTACAAGGGAATGATTATGTGAAGAAAGACACAATAGAGGAAGAAAATATGAAGGTAATAAGAAGATGAAATATTTACAAAACACAAAGCTTCTCCCAAAAAGAATATAATGCAAGTGTTCCTTTTTTTTCTTTTTTTTCGAAAGTTGAACTTGGAAAAGATACCACACTCATAACCCAACCCATGATTGATCTCCTCACGACATTAACTGTAATAGTTATAATAAGATCAAAGGTTGAGGAAGAGTTATTTTTGACCGACCCAAGACACAACCCATTTTTTCATCATTGTTTTGATTTTTTTTCATCATTTTTTGAACACTTGTCAATAAAATTTAAAAAATTACATAAATAGAAGTTCATTACATTACCCAAAACACACTTAATGACAACCTCTCCCCCACACTGAAATGGATGCTTCCCATCAAGCACATGATAACATGGTGAAATCAACAAAGGGTACCCAAAATGAAATCCATCCCCCCCACACTTAAATTTAGAGAAATTATGCAATGAAAATCCATGTTGATATTGGGTGGGAAAAGGTATTGGGATTGTAATGTGGCTATCAAAGAAAAGGTTTTCATATGCTCGAAGGGGATTTCAAAAGGAGTATTAATGTATGCTTAATAGAAGGCTATTTGGCTATTATAATTCTTATGTGGTTCATAAAATTCCTCTATCATATTAATGCACACTAAAGTAGGAAATTAAGCTCGAAGGTCTACAAACTGAAGACTCACAAATGGGGGTGAAAACACCCATTTTGAAAATATGGCCATAGGTGGCCTTGGCATGAAAGAAAATTTTGTTCCTCATGGTTTGGGAAAAGCATTCCAAATCAAAAATTGCGCATTCAAAATTTGTTAATTTTGACACAAAAGTATTTATCCAAAGTCATGATGAAAACACTAAATTTTTTGAGATGGAACCATTTCTGTTAAATCCCCAAAATGGTTGGACAAAATTTCAAAACTCGATGGTGAGTAAACATGACTCTTTTTTTTAATTTTTTAGGTAATTGTGCTTGTTTTGGTTTTTTTAGCTTTTATGGTTATTTTAAAAAATACACACCGACACAAGAAAGATAAAAAGAAAGGGTTTTATGAAGAATGTGGTAAAAAAAATTAAAGGGAGAGGAAGAATAAGAAAGAGAGAGATAGGGAGAGAGGGAGAAGAAGTGTAAAAGGAAAAGAGGTGCCCCCTGGTTTGGATTTGTTGGGTTGCCATCTCCATCTAGTGGTGGGTCTATTGTAGATCCAATGGAAGTTGATGTTGTTCTAGGATTGCATGTCCTCTCATGGTGATGTTTCAACTGATTTCCATTTACCGTAAATGTCCTTTTGGAGGAGGGATCTTGGACTTGCACTGCACCACATGGGTAAACATTAGTGACAATAAAAGGACCTTCCCAACAAGAATTAAGCTTACCTGGGTGAAGACGAAATCGAGAATTGAAGAGCATTACCTTTTCACCTTCATGAAATACCTTTCTCAGGATGTGTTTGTCATGGAGTACCTTATCCTTCTCTTTTTACAGATTGGAATTCTCATTGGATTCAAGTCGAAGCTCCTCTAGTTCATCCAATTGAAACAATATTTCTTCACCAGATTTTTCACAATCAAAATTATAGGTTTTCATAGCCAAAAAAGACTTATGTTGGATTTCAACTGGTAAGTGACACGCTTTACCAAAAACTAGCCTAAAAGGAGACATCCCAATGGGTGTTTTATAGGAAGTTCGATAAGCCCAAAGGGCTTCACCAAGTCTCTCAGGCCAATCTTTTCTGGTGGGCTTAAAAATTCTCTCATGTACCCTTTTCACTTCTCTATTAGAGAGTTCAGCCATGCCATTTTTTTGGGGGTGATATGTAGTAAAAGTTTTATGTAAAACCCCATTCTTTTTCAGAAGATCTTCCATGGTTCTATTACAAAAATGGGTTCCTAAGTCACTGATCAAGGCACGTGTTATGCCAAATCTTTGGAAGATGTGGGTCTTTAGGAACTCACTAACATTATGAGCATCATCCTTCCTAGTGGGTTTGGCCTCAACCAACCTTGAAACATAATCGATCATAAGAATAATGTATGAGAATCCATTGGAAGGGGGAAATGGTCACATGAAATCGATGCCCCAAACATCGAAGATTTCACAAAAGATTAAGGGATTTTGGGGTATTTTATTTCTTTTGGAGATTGTTCCAAACTTTTGGCAAGTGGGACATGATTGACAGAAATCATGTGAGTCATTGAAGAGTGAAGGCCAGAAGAATCAAGAGTCTAGGACCTTTCGAGAGGTACTTTGTGGTCCAAAGTGGCCACCTCTGGGAAGTGAGTGACAAAATTCTAACATGGAAGAATGTTCATTTTCATCGACACATATCCTTATTAACATGTCATCCCCAGTTTTCCAAAGTTTATTTTCATCCCAAAAATAGTATTTTGAATCACTTTTCAACTTCATTTTTTGTTCTTTTGAAAACGTTTCAGGAAAAACACCAGAAACCATGTAATTTACAATTGGGACATACCATGGTATTTTTGGTGTGAGAGATGAAAGGTGCTCTGTGGGGAATTTAGGATCGATGATTTCAGATTGAGAAGAATTAGAAATTATACTCAAGTGATCAGCAACAGGGTTTTATTTTCCTGGTCTATATTTTATTTAAAGGTCAAAATCTTGGAGCATTAGGATCCATCTTATTAGCCTCGGTTTGGAATCACTTTTCTTGAGTAAGAACTTTAAAGAAGAATGTTCTATGAAGATTATGATTTTGGCACCTAAGAGATAGGGCCGGAATTTATCTAAGGCAAAAACCACTACTAGAAGTTCCTGTTCAGTCACAGTGCAGTGAGATTGAGTTTCATCCAATGTTTTTGAGGCATAATAGATGAGATGAGAAATGCTTTCTCTTATTTGACCAAGAACGACCCCAACAGCCCTATCAGAAGCATCACACATCAACTCAAAGGGTAATTACCAATCAGGGGGTTGGATTATCGGGGAAGATGTAAGAGTAGTTTTGAGTTCAATGAAGGCTCTCTTGCAAACCTCATCAAAATGGAAAGTGACATCATTTTGGAGAAAACGAGTGAGTGGGAGGGAAATTTTGCTGAAGTTATAGATGAATTGCCGATAGAAACTAGCATGACCAAGAAATGAACAGATGTATCGAACAAAAGTGGGTGGAGGAAGTGATTGGATCACTTCAATTTTGGAAGGATCGACTTCAATACCATCTTTTGAAACTATGTGCCCTAGAACAATCCCATTTGCAACCATGGAGTGACATTTTTCAAAATTTAATAGAAGGTTACACTTGACACACTTTTGGAGGACAAGAGAGAGTGAATTCAAACAAGATTCAAATGACTCACCATAAATGGTGAAGTCATCCATGAAGACTTCCATGCATTGTTCAATGAATTTAGAAAAGATACTCATCATACACCTCTGGAATGTTGCAGAAGCATTGAAAAGTCCAAAAGGCATTATTCTATATGCATATGTTCCAAAGGGGAATGTGAAAGTAGTCATTTCTTGGTCCTGAGGTGAGATTGGGATTTGAAAATAGCCAGTGTATCCATCAAAAAAGCAATAGTGTGACTTTCCGGCTAATCTTTCTAGCATTTTATCATGGAATGGAAGAGGGTAGTAATCTTTTCATGTTTCAGCATTCAATTTTCGATAATCAATGCATACACGCCATTTGTTCATCACTCAAGTTGTGACTACCTCCCCATGTTCATTTGTGACAACAGTTATCCCACCCTTCTTTGGTACAACCTGAATTGAACTAACCCATTCACTATCAGAAATTGGATAGATAATACCATCTTGAAGAATCTTGGTGATCTCTTCCCTAACTACCTCAAGGATGAGTGGGTTGAGTCTTCTTTGTGGTTGTCTAATTGGTTTGGATGATTCTTCAGGATGGATGTGATGCATGCAAAGGGTAGGGTTGATTCATGGTATGTCATCTAGGGTCCAACTTAAGGCATTTTTTTCCTCTAACACTTGAACAAGTTTGGACTCCTCGGTTTCAGTAAGTGTGGCAGAGATAATGACAGGATATCTGTGATCATGGAAGAGGAATGCATATTTCAGGTGTTTAGGAAGAGGTTTTAGATCAGTATCATCTCTCATTTGTGGTTTAGACATCTCAAGAATGGATGCAGGGACTTCAGTTGCTTAAGATTTATTTTCCTTAATACTATCCAAGGTGGAGCAGTAGAGATCAGAGTTAATGTGGGATTCAAGAGAGTTTTCAAGATCCTCTAGATTGATGGAGTCTATGAATGAGAGGTCCACATCAACATCACCATTTATGACTTTGTTAATCATGGGGAAGATTTCACAAGATCCTTTATCATTATAACATGAAGAACATGGTGGATTGGGGTTCGATTGACTCTTAGAAGTGTCCTCAGAAGAATGGATTGACAATGGAGAGTGATCCATAGATGGGTATCACATGGCTTGGAAAATGTTGAACTTGACTAGTTGGTCACCGAATTCCCTGGATAAGATGCCTGAATGGACATCAATCTTGGTTCTCGCAGTCATGTGGAATGGTCTTCCTAGAATCAGGGGAGATCGAGAAGAGTTCGTCTCACATTCCATGTCAAGAACATAGAAATCAGTAGGGAAGATAAGATCATTAACTCGGACAAGGACATCCTCAATTATTCCCTCGGGACTAGCTGTGCTTTGATTGGCTAACTGAATGAAAACACCTGTTGGATGTAAGGGACCTAGACCGAGGTTGGAGAATATGGATTTGGGCATGACATTAATTGAGGCTCCTAGGTCTATGAGTGCATCATCAAAGTTCGAACATCCAATTTGGCATGGGACCGTAAAGGTCACTGGATCCTTGCACTTTATGGGAATAGACTGTTGGGTGGAAAAATTTTCTAAGGTCCTAAGTTGCCTCTTGTGGGTACACAACTCCTTGAGAAACTTGGCATACTTAGGAATTTTTTTATGGCATCTAAGAGGGGAATATTGACTTCAACACGTCTAAACATGTCGAGCATTTCAGGATCAGGTTCAAAGGACTTCCTTGGTTTAGAAACAGCTTGAGGAAAAGGAATTGGATTCCTAAGTGGAATGGAAGGAGGTGAGGGAATGGATTCAGGTTCCTTTTCAAGTTTCTTCTTATTTTCGTTTTCTAGGTCAACATTCAAAGGGGGGTTTGAGGATTTATCTTGAGGCATAGAAAATTGCTTTAATGATCTAAGTTCAATTTAACTTACATTACCCTTGGGGTTGTGTAATGGTTGAGCTTGGAGTTGGGAACAATTTGATTGTTGTTGCTAGCTCGGGTGGGATGCAAGTTGGCCGATTTGAGTTTCAATGTTCTTAAGACTAGAACGGGTGATGGAGGCGAGATCTTCAACAACACTTTCCCTTGGTTTCTTGGAAAAATAGGCTTGTCCCGGATTGGGATGGCCTTGATTTTGGTTCTTGGGAAATCGATTGAATTGGTTTGGGAATTAGGAAGGCTCACTAGGATAGTGGAATCCAGGAGGAGGAATAGGAGGATTGATCCTTTGAGGTTGAGGGGCAAAAGGATAAGGTTGTTGGAAGTTACCAACACCTTGACTATATTGAAACTGGTTTCAGTTTTGAGGGAATTGAGGGGGATGAGAGACGGGATTACCATACCTCAATCCTTGGTTAAAGTTAGAGGAGAAGGGCTCAGAGTGAGGTTGGTTGATGTTTCTAACAAATTTACTTGATAGTTGAGGATTGGTGTTCCGCTGAGCATATGATGCATTGGGCTCCATTGTTCCAGATGAATCAGATTGATCCTCTTGAAGTTGTGGACAAGTGTCATTTGGATGAGATAGAGAGTTGCAGATTCCACAGTTTTTTATTGGTCCAGGAAACATTGATTGCGGAGAAGACGAGGTTGGAGATTTGGTATCCATAGCTAGCTATCGCACAAGACCTTTAAGTTCACTCATCCACTCGGTCATCTTGTTCGGCTCAATTGATTGATTATCTTGGACTTGTTTGACTTGAGCATGTGCACGAGTATGGAATTGTTGTGTGTTTGTAGCCATGTTACTTATGAGATCTCTTGTAGCTACAGGAGTTTTATCAACAAGAGCACCGCCACTTGCAGCATCTATGAGAGTTCTCTCCATAGCCAATAACCCCTCATAGAAGTATTGGATCAAGAGTTGGTCAGGGATTTGATGATGTGGGCAGGTTGCAACAAGCTTTTTGAACCTGTCCCAGTACTCATGGAGTGATTCACTTGGGAACTGACGAATACCACTTATTTCCTTTCAGATATAAGCAGTACAAGAAACAGGAAAGAATTTCTCTAAGAATAGTCGCTTCATGTCATTCCATGTGGTTATGGAACAAGGAGGAAGGTATTAGAGCCACGACTTAGTAGTGTCTGCCAGGGAGAAAGGGAATGCTCGGAGTTTTATTTGTTTCTTAGAAACCCCTTGAGGCTTCATGGTAGAGCACACCACTTGGAACTCTTTAAGGTGGAGATGTGGATCCTCACCGGCTTGCCTATGGAAATGAGGAAGAAGATGAATCAAACCCTATTTGAGTTCAAATTCAGCCTCTATGTTTTAATATTGAATACCAATAGGTTGGTAATTCATATCAGGGGCAGCAAGTTCTTTTAGGGTTTGTTCCCTAGGATTGGCCATTTCAATTTCAACTGGTTGAATGAGAACTGATTCTTGAATTATTTGAGTATCTCTTATGTTCCTCCTAAGTTGGAAAAGTGTTCGCTCAATTTCAGGGTCAAACAAATCCAATGGATTTTTTGGGAGGCTACGTGGCATTCAGAGAGATTTTGGAAGAAAGAGAAAGACGAGTTTTTCTGTGTGTTTTTTTTTTCAATTTTTTTTTCAATTTTGTTTTTTTTTGAATTTTTTTTACAATAACCAGAAACTAATGACTACATAAAGAACTCACTCCCGGAAACGGTGCCATTTTAAATGCACGGTCGATTTTCGCCTATCAACCGGTCAAGGTTTCGGTGCTCTGCTAATGTGTATAGCAGCACTCGGGTCGAATCTTCGGCGATGATACTTTGAAATAGTCGTTTGTTTTTAGTTGATTGTATTCTGATTGGGGGTTTGTTTGCAGAGCTTAATTGAAATGACTGATTGATTATGATTGATTTAACAAATTGATAATGATTGGGGTGAGTTCATCATTAGGTTAGTTAAACTTGTGATATCCTTGAGCTTTGCTTTATATTGCATTTAAATTAGCACCCATGTCACAAGTTGACGTTGATTTGAATTCCCAAGTGTTAAGGCTTTAATGAAAGTCTTAACTTAACTTAGGGTTCTAATCTCAATCAGTACATGTTAATGGTAGTGTATTTGTGGTTCCAATAATCTATGGAAACCACATTCTAAACAAAATATGTCATTAATCCATGACATATTAAGTCCAACATACACAATGTTAAATTGACGAATACACATTGAGAAAGTACTCTCAGTCACTTAACATCCCTAAATTATAACTCACCCCAATGATATATTTACTCATCCATTTTGGTTTTTAATATTCTGGTTATAATAATTATGATGATAAATTAAGAATAGAAGAAAAAGAAATGGATTAGAAAAGATTTTTGCGTCGAACACACACACATACAGACAGTGATGATAATTAAAAACCGATTTTCTATTGAATGAGGAAGCAAAAGAAGGGAAGAGGATTAAACTAAATTTAAACTATTTAAATAACATAAATATTAAACTAAAGAAGGTGGATTATAATAAGAGATATTGAAGAAGAAACTTTCATTAAAGCAGAATTACAAATGAAAGGACTTACAAAATTACAAAAAACGAAGAACACGAAAGTAAGTGAAAAAAAAAGAGAGGGGGAAAGGTCTCTCAAGTAAAAAAATGAGTATGGAAGATCCTCCTAAGCCTTTGGAAAGGACTTGGTCGTGCCAATATGTTATCCTATCTTCTGAAATGCCAACCCCTCTTAAGGAGAGAAGGGGAGAGTATTTATAGCCCAAGGAGTGGACTGTTTTCATTCCCAATCTGTCCTTCCAATTGCATCGCCAGGTTGGCTATATAGACATCTGAATATCAAAATATCCCCTTCTTCAAAGTTTTAGATAATACAGTTTTACGACTACTGTCAAAATGTGGAGTCATTTGGACAAGTGGGGCCAAAGTTGTGGCAGTTTTATTAAACAAAGGTAAACTGTCCATTTCTATCCATGCTTTTTCGATGGCCAAAATGTGAATGGATTTTGGAACAGAAATATGCCTTCAAATCCGAATGACTTATTCAACAAAGTCGGCCGTATATATCCCCTCTTTCACAATGAAAACTCTCATCTATATTTGATGCATGCATCATGAGATATGTCATGAATACTACACTGATTTTATTTCTCGGCCAGAATGGTGGGATGGACTTCAAAGCTTCATTTGGGCCACTTGTACTTGAATTTGGGCCTTGAAACTTTTATCCAAGATGACATGTAGTGTCCCGCGAATTATGGTGGAGAGTTAATGTTTTTGGACTTCTGGACTGAGCCCAGTAAATCAATCTTCAAGGCTACTCCAGTTTGTTCACAGATTATTTGGTCTTGTTTGTGAGGACCATATGACCCTTCAAATGACAGAATTGGCTCATGGTACCTTCTAATGAAATGTTTTGTATTAAATATAGAATCCTAAAAAACAAGAACCACACAATTCGGATTGGTATTGTGATATGTATTATTAAAACATTAAACTGACTCAATTGGACTACTTCTAAAAATGCTCAAAAAATATACTTAATATTAAAACATTAATATTTCACACAAATTATGCACATTTCATATAAAATCAGTAAAAAGGGAATATAATAAGTCATGAAAATATTAATAAAATCAATCCTAGTAGAAGGAATACGAACCACATCAATGAACATAATCCAAAGATTATGAATGATCATTTCTATGATGGAGTTACACCAATATTTTTAGGATAAGTTATCTCTAAAAATTCTCATCATATGAGGACATAGTATCATGTGCTAAAAAAAGAGAAATAATTCTCTAACTATTATGGATTTAGAAGAAATTATAGTGACAATAGGATGACTCTAAAGAATATGGATAAAGGAAAGAAGAAAAAAACGTATTTTATAAGATGATATAATTTTAGAAAGAAACACCTTGGTGTATGATTAAAAGTAATGATACTTTTCTGTAAGTGTAGAGAGAAAGTCCCCCATGTTTGTGATTTCATGGTTAATAATTTTTTCCAATGTACTAAGCTCCATCTATAAGGATATGGGACACTAGAAAAATCAATGAATGAAGTATTAGGGGAATATACCTCAAGAGAATATAATGGATCATGGTTAAGCTTATTATATCACCATAGATGAAGAGTAATAATTAATGTGATTTCATTTGGATTCACGAATTATATAATTTGAGTAATATATCAATGATATATAGGTTATAAGAATAATGAAATATATAAGGATTGTATTATATTACTTTTTTAATAGGTATTTGAATGTATATGTTATACGATATTGATGAATAATAAAAATGACTCAGCAGAAAGTTTAAATTCTTTAAAAAAACATTATTGAAAGACAGATAACCCCTAATATATTTCTGATATTGAGATTATTATGATGGGATGAGGATATAAATGATTTTGATAATGTAAATGGGATAGTACCGACTACCTTGGAACTAATTAATGATGTGTTGACAATATATTTTTTGCTATCATTGATGGGGTTTATAACATTTCTATATTTAATGAATATATCCAATAATCATGTTTTATTTAATGATTATGGAAGCATGAATGTTTTTAATAAAGTTTTGTTGTAATCATGGTTAATACCATGATTCGAGAGAATACATGATGAATTTATTCACATGATTGGTATGTCATGATTAAGAACTAATTCATTTTGTTTAGATGATTAATGATAAGATCAATTTATAATTTTACTGACCTTATTTCTAAAGTTTTTGATATTAAGGTTTTGGAAGGTTTATAAGGTTAACCATTTATAAAATGGACTAAGTTGAATTTTGGAAGAGTTTTGAGAGATTAATGTATTACATCACCATATGTGGATTTATTAACATAGGGAAACTTGTGAAAACCATATTGGTTTTGAAATATAGTTAGATAAATATTGAAATAAGTTTCACCCTTTTATTGATCTTACAATCTGTTAAAAGTGAATTTTAGTGCATCAGTCATAAAAGAAATAATTTTTTGATATTTATTTCTTAGTGTAATAGATGAAGTGGAAATTGATAGAAGCATAACCAATGTATGTAATTGAACCTATGTAATAAAAAATATCTTGTAATTTTATTCCGTTATATTCATTGAGAGTTAAATAATTCCTCAACTCTAGGAAAAAGGATCTTGAAATAGAAATGTTATGAGAGTACCTTCATTTCCGATGAACTGATGGAATTTTCGATCATCACATATTTATGGTTTTGAGACCCAAAACTTTCTATTTATAATTATATTTCTTGTGATCAATTACCTAATTAACTATCTATAATTATTAATGATTTTCTTCCATGTCCATATCTTCACTTTTCAATAATTTTCTTCTACTCGGGAACCTAGTTAGGTGTTATTCCATATGGCCTTCATACATCATGTTCACTCCTATTAAGAGGTTGTTCTAGTATCCATTTTATGATGTGAGTTTTTCAATAAATGAATTATAAAATATCAAAACCTAGATTTATAAGATCAATTTTAAATTTTTAGGATGTAATTTATTCAATGTGGGGAGAATGTAACACCCCAAAATTCTAAAAGAATAATATTTTATTCAATAGCATATGTGGCGCAAAACTACTTGATTAGGAGAGAATATGACAACACAATACTTTAAAATATATTTATATTAGAATAAATTTAATTTCTTCAATATCATACGATACACACATTAATGAGTTTCTTTGATATCCTATATTACACGCAACACCAAGTTTAGCTTGAATTACACGAAACACTGTGTTTAAATGAAATATAAAATATTGTTAAAATATTATTATTTAATATAATAGTTATAAATATCCATTAATTATAGGGTATTAATAGTACTAACTAAATTATGAAAAATATTTATATCTATCAATTATGAATAAAAAAAGTATCATTTAAAATAAAAAGAATTGTTTTCTGAAAAAATGCATTTTTTCTAAAATAAGGATTAGTCAGGCTTTTAGAATATAATTTAAAACTAAATAGAACTATTAGAAAATTTTTATGAAAAAATAAACATAATTTTTGAAATTGGAATATCAATATTAGCATTGATTTATTTTTTTGTGATTTTTATGAGAAGTTTCATATTTTGAGGAATAGTGGAAAATACTGAATTTTAATTAAAAACTGCCATTTTGTTTAAAATATTTTTAATTTAAAAATTTATTTTAAATTTATTTTAAAGTAAAATTAAATAAATATTATATGAATTAATCCAATTCAGTTCATTTTAATCCTTTCCATACATAATTTTGATATAAAAATATTGTAAACTTTTGAACATTTTCACTTTAAAATCCCGTTTTCTCCAATCTCGTCTATGAGATTAATTTTAAATTTAAATTTTACACTTATGTGATTTGATTTTTTTAAAATGGATTCAATATTTGGAATAATAATTATTTATAATTTATAATAAGGTGAACTTAAATTTTTACTAAACTATATAGTGAATGCAATGAAAAATTAATTGCCAATATTAAGGTAAAAATCGCTTTAACAGGGTTCTAAACTATAATAATAACAGTAAAAATAACCTAAAATATTATATAAATTTTATTTAATAAGTTTATTTATACCTTTTTCAGAAAATTCTCGGAAATTTGGAAATTCCTTGTAACTTTACTTTCAATATGACCCATATAATAAGTTAAGTAAAGAAAAAGGCAAAAATGATACTTTTCTTCTATTCAATATATTTAATGCTTTGGAATAGGAAACAAAAACAACATTGGATTGGTTATACATATTATTTTGAAATATAAATGAGTTTATGTTATCATAAAAATGTATATTTAATTTTTAACGATGAATTAGTTACTTAAAATTCTTAAGAAATTCCAAGGTAGTAATTATTTATTTAATAAAAACTAAAATAACTGATACAACAATTATAAAAGTGAAGTAATTTGATTGAATTATTGTGTACCATTTTTTAAGTTAAATATATAATGTTACATAGGTTTGAATAGGATAAATTCGAATTCTTTCATTGTTTTAATATTTTTAAATTCAATTTAAATGATTAATTTCAATATTAACATTAATGTTATTTTATGATAAATTATATTGTATTAAATGATTTATAATTACTAAAAATCCTATATTATGTAAATTGATTTTTATATGACAATAAATATCATCTATGTTCCATTCATGGACCAATTTTCATTTTATAATGACTATAATGATTCCCAAATAGTAAAAACTATGTTAGGACAATTATGTTTAAAATGATGTTTTTTAATAATCATGTGCTTGTGTTAAAATAAATTAACAAAACACAACTGATTTTTTTTGATAAATTGGGTTTCATATTTATAATAAGTGGATATAAATTATATTATAATTATCAATTTAATTTATTCTTAAAGTATAAATTACAAAGTTTAGAAAACTAGTTACTGTAGTAAAAAACCGAAAATGGTAAAAATAATGAAACTTAAAAGATAAAGAAACAAATAGTTAAAAAAAGTTTTTAGTTATGCAGTAGTGGTTTGGATAAACCATATAACCACTAAATACATTTAATTATCAATTTTGAGACACGTTAAGTAATATTTCCATCCTAATAGTTAATATATTTGAGTATTTACCTGAATGACACTCCACCTCAACTATATAAGGGAACTCACTCCCCTCACTTCTTCATAGATATTAATCTATCTGTATTATCCAAAAAAACCAAAATAACATCCCAAATTTTCTAACATCATTTTATAAGCCTTATTTTGGGCATAAATTTGACCTAGGAAGGCATTAGGGAAAACCTCAGAAGGATACTATAAGAAGAGGTAATGTTTTTCCACGAGAATCATTATTTTACTTATTTCTCCAACTCATTCAATTTTTTATTAAAACATGTTGATATAATAACCTCAGTATATTGAAAATAATTTTGTGTTTTTATAATATGGTAATTAGCTAGAACCATTTCCACTTCCATTAAATGGGTTACGAAACCATCTTTTATGTGTACGGCTTGCTACTGTCTCGTTATCTGATGTCGTACATTTTTCCATTTCCACATATTAAGGGTTGAGTATGATGATGGATATCATATATATATATATATATATATGTTATTTTGAAATATATATATAGAGATAGTAACTATATCACATATATCTTTTTACCTTCCATTTCGTAGGAGATAAGATATCGTTTTTCGTGTGTATGACAGACTACTGCCTCGCGAAGCGATGAGATTCCTCTTTCACTAACGATTCACAAGGTTGGTGATAAATATAATGATAATTATTGATATAGATGAAATAATTATGATATTAATTATATATTTTTTATTCTTTTAGGATAATATATACCACTTTCTTTCATTTTTTTTTTCACTCACGTAATGGCGACAACATCGTTTGCATATGTGTGGACTATCGCTTTCACAAATCGATGTGACTATATTTCCACCACCACACCACATGGATGATATATATAAGTATATAATTTTTTATTAATGATATAATTATCATCCTATAATGTTAATATATTACTTACCTTCTTTATATAATGATCTGTGAAAAATGGTAACGTTCCTCATCTGTACGTACAACTTACCGTCTCCATGATCATAACACACTTCATATTTCATAACCATAATCCATGAATGGTTTTAAAAATAAAATTTAGGTGAAAATAGGTTAATTATTTTAGTATTATTATTCTTTAGATGATAGAACTATTTAAAATGCTCATGAATTGGATCTTTCATAGTGAAACATGCATGAGAAAACCATGCCATTAATACTCGGAATAATGAAATCAATAAGAGGTTTTTAATGAAACGAAAATAACATGTTATAAAATCATCAAATATAATATTATAAATATTAATATTGTTTTGGTATAAACTAATAATATGTTTAAACCCACTGTACAAGAGGTTGAATCACGTTCAACTATAGGAAAGTGAAAGGTAAAGGGTTTCATCTCAATTTATATTCCATTGAGGATTAACTATTTTTATGAACCAATTAAATTTTATGTAGTGTATGTACTGACCCTTTTGAAATGTAATATAATGATCCATTCATACTTAATGTTATTTTATATTTCACTTTGAATCATTTCATCCAAGAGGATTTTAATTGAAAATTACCAAGTGGTAATGTTATTGTGCAATATCACTTTATTTTGTAATTATTAACTTTATCTTGGAACAATCACATTATTGTAATCATTTTTCATTAGAAATTATATTTCTCTTAAATTTAGATATTATTAAATTATGGATATTATTATTTCTTTAACTATATAACATTTTTTTATATGATTTTTTACTTTGAAAATTATTAGATTAACCTGGAAAATATTGATAAAGGTATATACTTACTAAATATTCATATTTGATAAGGAATATTGTTCATGAATTAAATAAATTATTCAATATATGAAGAATTATGTTGACATAGAATACATGGGTTGGAGACTGTTTAATGAAATCCCATCGATGCATCAGTAGTATTGTGAGAAAAATATTTTGGCTAAATCCGACAGGTTTGTACCGATATAATTAAACTATATTGATGATAGATCATGACAATAACAATCTTAATGATAAATATTGATAATTTAGATGTCAGATATTATGAATTCCAAAATTATTGATATTCCATGTTATTATTTTATTATTTATAATATCCATGGTCAACTTTCAAGCTCATTTGATTATTTATATGGAATTATTTGATCATATTTTTTTCATTCCATATTATGCTCATGATATTGGTAAAATGGAATGAATTTCTATAATTTACCTTTTCATATTGATTATTACTTATCTATTCATGGATTTAGGTTATTTAAATGGAATGTGTGTTTATTCATTTACATTTCCATTTTTATTATTATTTATTGATTCATGATAGCTTCAAATATACTTAAACCTTACTTAGAATTTGATCTCACCCTTATTTTGTTTCATTTACCTTGGTTATGAAGATGAATCCTTTGAATTATTTTCAAGGATTCTGAGAATCTTATTTTTTTATTTATTATGTTTTATTTTATTTTCCAAATATAAAATGGGTATCATGAATGTATTTGGTTCTCTAAAACAACTAAACGGATCATTTCTTCTGGATTTGATGAATTGTATCTATGCCAATGTAATAAAGTAAATCACCAGATCTAGGTTACTAGGGTTGGGTCATTAAAACCCCAGAATGAGTTTAGTGGCTGACCATTACATTCTTTATAGGGGAGGTCCTGGTAATTCATTACAAAATATGTATATGTACTCCTAAACAATTGGGACATTTTCTATCTTTATACTTTCATTTCCTTCTTCCTCTTCACTAATAATCTCTATTAAGAAGGATATAGGAGGTACATCTTGATAATGCTTAGACCGAGACATCTCTCCTTTGAAAATTTCCATTGGTTTCCTATTCAAGAATACTAAACTTTACTTGCTTATGAAGTTGATATTGGGATTATACTTTGGGGGATATTCCATCCCTAGTATAGTGGGGAATTACTCTATGGGAATGACTACTAGATTTATGTTGGGATTATACTCACCAAAGTTAATAATATAGTTTCTATACTTTTAGATAATTGGATAATACATCCAGGAGTCTTAACTAATAACATTTCTTATATCATTTCAAGGTTTAATTATATATTATTTAAAAAAATTGGACAAAATAACGGAATGTGTAGAACCAAAATCAAACAAATTAATTGCTATATTTGAGAGAAAAATTTGTATACTTACCACCATATCATGTAGAGACTATAATTCAATCTTCACGATCAGAAATTCCTAAACTTATTACATTAGAATATATTGAGATTGATGGTGGTTTCTATACATTATAATCTGATTTGGACATTTATTGGATGTTTTCCAAAGTTGTTCACAATTGAAGCATTGAACTTTAGGCTGGTCCTACATCGTCTTCCCTTTTTTATTAGCATTGAGAAGTTGATGCTTCACCTCACTATAATTGATATGAACTATATGGATATATCTTTTGAACTTGTACCACATTCCACTCCCAATAAATTAGTTCCCGAAATACTTCTTCCCATATTTGTTTGATGTGGGAAGTTACAAATTATTTCCTTCTCTTATATGATCAAAATTATTCCATAAGTTTGTCTCTATTACTCTTTTCTTTTCATTTGGATGATTTGACCAATAAAACTCCCCAAACACAAATTTGGACTTCATAGAACTCCATAATATCCCCTCATAGCATTCATAATCTCTATTTTCTATATTCATCCATAGATGGGGTCTCAGTCGATCAAAGAATCTATAAAATATTCCCTTAGGATCCATAACAAATATATAGATGTATTAAAGTTCATATTATATATTTCCACTAATTCATACTCTTTATATTTAATCTCTAAAAATTACTTCTCCATTTTTTTTCACATGGAATATGAAAAATATTTATTGAAAAATTCTCGAACTCTTCCCACTCCACAACATCAATATCATTTATTGGCAAAATGTTTTTAATCAATCCCCACCACTAATCAACTTCTTCTTCTAGGCAGTATACTTCCATGGTAAAATAATATAGTTCAAAACAATATATTAAAAAAATTATATTTTCTTTAGAGGTAATTCATTATTAAAAAATTTATGGATCAATAAATCCACTAAATGAAGATGTTCGTTGACAAATAACGTACTCAACAACAAGTTGTTTCCTTTGAGGTGAATTTAGCCACTCAATGAGATTCAAGTTATCTTTTATACCTATTGACTGTTGATTTATTATCCTCATGAAGTTTTACATCCTATATTTCATTATGGTAGGATGGCTGTCAGTGCAACATCTACTATTCTCATCATTTATACGATTCATCATATTTACCGCCATTTTCATAAAAGAAGAAAACCATAGTGAGAAATGTGTTACTTTTTGGAATATTATAATTCTAAAGGGGGTTTAAGTATTAAAAAAGTATACTAAAAAACAATAATATTTAATATCCTCTAATAATAATTATATTTTCTATATATTATTCACAGTGGTTGAAAAAATATTATGATTAACCAAAAATATTACCCCGGATAAAAAAATCATGTGTGCATCAAGGCCCATTTCTGTGGACCAATTCCCTATCAATTCTACATAAATACAATTTTTTCAGTGTTGTTAGCCTAAGGTACATCTATGCTATAGCCACATACACTTGTGGTATCTGGATAAATATTTCATTACTTTTAAAAAACTCTTTTCATACTTCACCAAAATTCTAAGTTGTTCTCCAATATATCGAATTATCTATGTGGTTATTAATAATGTTTTCGAGTACTAACTTCCACAAATAAATAAACCATCCTCTAATACCAGCTATGAAATCCCATTTTATGATTATAAAACTTCACATTACATGGTTCAATACACATGATATTTTATAATTTATTTTATGAGAAATTAGGAAAATAAACCACGAAAACATAAAATATTCGTTCAATAAACTTGAAAGGATTCTTCATGGGTTCAACCAAAGTTACTTTTACTACATCTTCTATCCTAAGGACATACATCAAAGGAAATGGGTGAGCATGAATACTAGTAAGGGAATAAGCAAGGGATACATTTAGCATGTGGTCTTGAGGCATACAAATAAGAATTTGAAGAATAACAATATATTATGATCAAGAAAACATGATCCATATCGTTATAAAAAAACATTTCTCATAATATATAAATATAGATACTATATAAAAATGATAAATTCATATATATATCACTATGTTTTATCACCAAGGTGTTATAAATAAAAATTTCCAAGTTTATTCACCATGATATCATAAAACATGTCATCTCAAGAGATTAATTTCTTTACCCAATGCATTTGAGTGATATCAAGGTGCAAAATTACTATTACTTCATATGATCCACATTGGTCATAATAAATAATTTTTTCAATAAACAATGGAGAATAAAGTATAGGTTTCATATAAAATCATTGAGTACAATAGTGGTTAAAAACTTGACTGTAACATCATTTTTACCCATGAAAAGATAATGTGGGAGAAATGTATATAAATCTAAAAATTTATAAATAATATATAAATATAGGTGAATACCCTAGGGATAAATAAATGGTTTGTTTATTCATCATATAAATATTTCTCATGTAAAAGTGACAAATTTGAGAAATAAATTTGGCAGTAAGATAGATATAACATATAGATTTAGAAAAGATAAATATGATTGGAAAAAATGTCTCACATTGAAAAATGAATATTATTTATTTAATGTGATAATAGAAATTGTATGAAAAAAATATTTTAATAACTAGAAAACATACTATAATGAAGGGGACTTAAATGGAAAAGAGAAGTGGAGAATTCCCTTACCTTGAAGATTTACTCCCTAAAACTTGAGGTTGGAACCTTGGGGGCTTAAGGACACCCTAGGGGACTCTTCGGGAGGAAAATGACTAGAAATTATTATATTATGGATTTTTAGTGAATATTAAGGGGGGATTGGGTGGGTATTTAGAGAAAAAGTGTTGGAATTATTTAATAATTTCCAAATCTAGGTCTTGAAAGTCTAGGTTGTGGAATTTGAAAACTATTAGATTACCAATTTTTTCTCATGGTTTTGGAAATTTGAGTCATATTTTCTAATATTTTAATTAATTATCACCGAATACCAATTTTTAATACTTATTTCGACATGGAAAATTAAATCTTCCACAAAATAATGTTTCTAAAAATCAGAACTTTAATTTTAGACATTGAAATATTACTTATATGTTAGGAAAATGATTTAAATATATTAAAATACATAATATTAATAAAATAACATACTTGAGGTTGTTTATTTTGTTTAATTAATTATTAAGTAATTATTACATAAATATGAAGCCCTAAAAGATACAGAAAACCAAAAATTGTATTTTTACTATTCACTAAAAAATAAAGTAATTTAGAAAATTCTAAAAAATTCACGATAACATATTTTCAATATGGTGTTTTCAAAGAAAATATTTATTTTATTAAAATTAAATCTTTAAACATGATACTTTTAACTCTTAAATATAAAATTCCTCATTTATTTAAAAATAGTTTTTTTAAGACATATTTAAAATTTAGACACTTATAAAAATTTTCAAGGCCATTATTAAATTATTTTATCATTTATATTTAAAAAATAGTGTTTAAAAAACGATTCTATTAAACCAAATATTATATATAATACCTGAGTTTTTTTTATAAAAGTGTATATATTTTTTAAAAAAATACATATATGTTTTATTTGTATCGAAAAATCAATTGATCAAATTCATCATACATAATCATATATTTTATTAAACGAATTTATTATCCAAACTAAATTGATGAAATAAACATTTTATTTATACCAAGTAAATTAATTTTTAAGAAACTATGTCTTGGAGACATAACCCCTTATCACACCAGCGTATTCCCTAAGAGTAAGGTTTTCTATTGTGGAAGTTTCATGGGGTGGATCGTATGACATTAACCAAGTGGTAATACACACTAACTTAAACATATCCTATAAGAAATTTCCTTCAAGCCTCAGTTATTGAATCTTGGCTTAAGCTTGGTCATGGTAGAACTTGAGTGATGCTACCTCCCTCCCAAGCTATAACAAATGGGCTTTAAAAGGAATGACTCTACTAGTTTAGGACATTGTTTCTATTTTTTCATCAATTATCCTTTATCAATACTACTTATAAAAACTATTTATAATGGTAATTTTATTACTAATGTATATAGTACCCAATGATAAAATTAACCAATGATTATATTGACCAATGGCTATATATGAACAATGGTAATATAACAGTCAAATCAAATAGTTACATTTCCCTTTATAACCTATATATACTTCATTCGTCCACATTTACAACTTCATTCCAAAAGTTTATAAAAAATATCTTTATAATTTTAATTCTCAAATTTATGTTTCTCTTAACAGTTTTCAGGGAAATTATAATCCTTTTTTCGGAGTTTGAACTTATGCAGTCTACCGTTGCATGGTTGATATTTATTGGTTTTTATATTACTATACTTTTCCTAACTATAGTAATTGGAATCATTATTTGATGTGTAATATTAATTTTATAATATTATTTATATGTACTTAAATTGTTAAAAAATAATGAAACAATGGTTATAAAAATGGTTATTTTTTAATCATAGAAGCAATTTTTAGGCCATTACACAACAAATGAAATTTCCACAAGAAGTTCACATTTATCCTCTCACTGATAGATAATAATATTTTAAATATGAATATAAAATGTGATTTCAATTCCATGGAAACTTAAATGGGATTTATATAATGAAATCCAATATATTCCCAAAATCATTTCAAATTCTACTAGAGTAAGAATAACAAGATTTGTAGGAAAACAATTCCCTTAAACATCATTTGGGGAATATTCATAGACTTCAAATATGACCATCATACCATTTTAAGTTTTTACTGATATATTAAAATATAGTCATTTGGGTGGTAATGTGACACCCATAAAAAAATTTCAAATATAAATTAGTGGGTAGATCTATAATCAAATAATACATTTTTAGTTTTTGAGTGGATGATAATTATACCTTTCACCACTTCGTTATCTCACCCCACATCAGAAAAAATGATCACATGAGATTTCCATTTGTCTCCAGGTTTAAGAAGTTTTTGTTGTTAATCATCATCATTAACCATTGTATTCAATCATTATTTTGAATAATGTCTATACAACTTGAAATTATAACATTGGAGTGTGGTTGGTGCATTGTCTAGAAATTTATCTCTATTTGGATCATTAGATAATTTCATACCATTAATTTTACATTCCATTGCTTGATGGAATTATTTTACACACTTAAAATATTTACTATTCTATTCAATACAATTCCCTCTGTGCTTATTTCTATACATCTGCCATAAATAAAAACTCATCTTCTTCCCTCCATGGTTATTTTATTAGAATACCCTTTTTGAATTACATATTTATTTTCTTGTAAAAACCATGGGATTTATGGGAGACTCTAATATCCATTTCCACATTGTTGTCACATAAAGTGATTTTTAAGAGATTCTGAAGTCTCTTATGGATAATTCGCTTCTGAGACTTGGTTTTAAGAAATGGCACAATCAATAAATTTTACCATTTTGTTAAATAATAATACTAGAAGCATACCTCATAAGTCTTGTAAAACTTTCTTCATATTTGAAAGATGATTCATTATATTTATAATTAAACACAAGTAATTACTTCTCTATCATTTTATAAAGAATATTAATTACATCAATCAAGGGTGTCAATATTTCCCTATGGGGATAATGAAGATACAAAATTTATAAAACCCAATAAGTGTGTCCAATTAATTAAATTATATTTAGCAATGAGTGAAGGTCAAACCCATGAGAGAATGTAATTAGTTATTTTATGGTTTTAATTAAAAGAAAAAAAAATTATTTTAACTTTAAGAAAGTGTAAAAAAGTATATTTTTTTGATGTAGTTTTTGTAAAATGAGAACAAAGGAATCATAAAAAATTTAGGTTTTGGAAATCAAGTTTGAGAAAAATGATGTGGATTTATTGACTTCAAGGTATAGATTAAATTGGATAAAGAAATTAAATTAAATTTTTATTTTTGGTTTCAAAGTAGAGATAATAAGGATATGGTGGTCTTGGTATTACATACTTAAAATGAAAATCCCCCTATTCCTTTGGTCCGATACTCTAGGGAATTGTCGAATCAAGTTTTTATTGATACCATATTTAAAATAAATTTCCATATATTACCTAAAGGTGTTGGTTTAGCATATGAAAATTATATTTGAAATTAGAATAGTTCCTTTATATTTATCAATCAATGGTCTTGATTAAATAAAAATAATGAGATAGGAAGTTTAATTTAAAAATTAGGTAACCAAAATATAATAACATAATAAGACAATATAATCCAATAAATTATTTACCCTTTGAATAAATTTACCTAGAAATTTTTTAGAATTAACCTCTATTCAAAGTGATGAGGGATTAAGGGGAAGGAGAAAGAAAAAAATAATACTAGAAAATAAAATCAGAGAAGAAAAATTATGGGGACCCTATAAAATGCAGCTTCTCACACTAAACATTGGGGTCCAGATAAATCTTGGAAGTAAAATCTTGAGACTTTGTTTATATATATTCTTGATGATTGTGTTGAGTTTAATTTTACATAAATATATCCTTGAATATCATCCTCATCTGCACCCAAAGGTTAGAGATCAAACACTAAAATTATCTTCATGAGTGGAATGATTAGATTTTAAATTTTGGTGGTGACTGTCAGTTTACTACATGAATTGTCAATTTAAAATTTAAGTGGAACAAATAAATCTTCTAAAATATACACCTGATATTCTTAAATCATAAGGAATTATTTTGGAGTATGAATCAATATGTTTTTTTCTTATTTCCCAGAAGTCTTATAGTGTAACTAAAGTTTATGCCTTAATTCTCTTACTATTATGGCCTTGAAAGGAGCCATGAATCACATGTATTTTTCCTCTATCTAGATGGAATTATGATGTGAAATATATTTTATAATTTAAATAATATTCTTTGTCGACTCTATAGTTCTTCTCAACTATGTTCTAACTTCGAAATCTGTATTTTCTTCAAAATTCCAGTGTCACACCATGGCACTTTGTACCGTGGAACAAAGTGTCTTCGTATTTAATTTATCAATTATTATGATGGAAGTCATTGTTATTTTAGATGAATTTTATCATTTTTTATAAATATTTGTATCCTATGAAATATGAAATTTTTACTAAATATCTGGGAAAGAATTTGTCATTTTAGTTATAAAAGTAAACAATTTTAATAGTAAAAATTATGCATGAAATGTACATATCAAATAGGAATGTACTAATTGAATAATAAAATCTTAATTTTATCCAACTAAAAGGATTTAATTTCTACCACTATCTATATATTATTGATAATAATCAACTATTTATCTGCGTAACCATCCAAACAATAAATAGATAAACATAACCATTTCATGTTCTGATCACTGAATAACATAAAATATCTTTTCAATGGCACATATCTATTACTGAAAAATTCATGCATCAATAGAACCACTAATAAAAGGTAAACATTGACTCATGAAGGACTCAACCATACATTTCTACATCCTTTTCTCAATTTAAATCCCAACATGATGTCTTGAGAAATTTGTGCAAGCATTACAATCAGATTTTTCATTCTAATGCCCAAAAAATTTGGTTTCTCTTGGGGACAATCATTTAATTGTACATTTCATTTAGTGTTAACATGGTTCCATGTAGTTCTATCAATTAACTGAAATGAAAAATTATAGTATGAGAAACAATAGTCATAGTGATAAATAATATAATTATGAAAATTATTTATAGGATGCCTAAATCACGACTCAGCCTTTTAAATTTATGACACCATAAGTTTAATCTAGGTCATCCATGGTCGTTATCTATTCAAATTATTTATAATTACTATTAAATAAAATGTGAATTAACCTAATAATATCACTAAGAGTGTCAAATGAGGTGAATAGTAAGTTCCCAATCATCATGCACTAGAATGATGGCTAAGATATAATCAACTGACTCTTTTAAAAGTTATAACCCCTAGATGAATCTATTTCAAAACCACTTCAACTTATAGAATTTATACATGGATTCATTTTCTAATGAAACAACAATCATTTCTATTCCTAAAATTTGGATATTCGTTTATACCTATACATATCCTTTAGGGTTATCACTAAATTTTCCTTATGCTAGTTTCTAAAAGTTAATAAACATTGACTCTGATTCAAACTATAAATACCCAAACATCTCATACATAAATATTGTATCATTTTAGATGAATATTTGGTAAATTTAATAATAATACACAACTGAGGAAGGTGAAGGTTTAGTGTCTTTGAAAAAATAGATAAGTAAGGAACTGGTACATAAAATATCTACATCATTTTATTTTATGTCCTTCACAACTATCACTATTCTTATACATATCATACTTAAACCATCTCTTCATAACCTGGGGAAGGGTTACATAAGAAAGGGAGAGCTCTAATAATCTATTTTGGTAAATATAAGAGATATCAATCAATGATAATAAGTGAACATAAGACAAGGATAAGAGTATGAGAACCTGACCAAGAATGGCAATAATCATACCCAATCATCCAAAGATCCTTAATCATGAAACATAACAAATGGTTTGGTAAAAAAATGACATATGACATAAGAGTTAAGAGTCTTCAATAATCATTTAGTATATATAAAAACATATCATAATCATAAGACATACGCTTTCGAAATTCACCTAATCATTGAAAAAAATTTACTTAGTCAAGGATCACTCTAAATACTATTAAAGTGGATTGGGTTCACTCATTATTCCATTGTTTCCTTAGTTATGTATCTTTCTAACAATTATTTTATTGGATAACATCCCTTATTGAATTGGTTTCACTCTAAATTTTAGTCCCAATTATCACATGTGATATCATTATTTTCCTAAAGAATTAGATTTATATATGATTCTAGTCCCACTCATTACATAATTAAAACCCAATAGGTGCCATAATATCATAAAAAATCAATCATTTTGAGTCAATAAGGGTTCCTTATGACTTTTCCATTCCTTCATATTTTCAAAATAAAAAACACTCTATCTTAAGGAAAAATTCTTTTTCCCTAAGTTGTATCTTAATAAGGAAAATTTTCCTTCCCCAAGGAAAATGTATCCTTACATTGTTTTCATTGTACAGATTTTAAATCTAACTCATTTTTTTTCTAAGGGTAAAATTCTATTTCATATCTAAAACCTTGGAATCCTATAAATACTTAGATATAGAGCATTCTGTTTTTAGGAACCAAATTCAGGTTCCGAATTCCCATGAATCCAAACTCTGAGTTCTCCAAATTCAGGTTCCAAATTCTTCTGAATTCAGACTTTGAATTCTATGAATTCAGATTCCAAATTCCACTGGATTCAGATTTCTAGTTCATTGAATTCAGACTCTAAATTATTATGAATTTCGACTCCGAATTCTTATGAATTCAGAATCCGAATTCTTATGAATTCAGACTCTGAATTCCTCAGTATTATGACATTGAATTCACAATAATTCAGGTACAATATTCTTTGTAATTAAGGTTCCAAAATCTTTGGAAAACAGAATATTAATAACCATGTATTTTAGACACTGAATAGTTTTTGGTTAGACTCCGAACTTTTATTTTTCCTTAGACTCCAAAAAATATAATTGGTTATGAAACCAAATTTTACTTACTCTTGTTATGGTTACGAAAAGATGTCATACATTATGTTTCTAACTAACCATTGTTTGAGTGACACGTGTACAGGTCCCTCTGAGATTCAAGAAAAAATATGACCATTGGAGAAGGGAGCCGACCATTGGGGAAGAGCCTATAAAAAAGAGCTCATTTGAATGAGCTCAAGACTTTTACATGTGGTTCTATCACTCTATAGATTACATGCTGTTAAAGTGATTTCTATAGAGAGATACTCCCATGCTTTGTACGTTCTGAACATCTTGTTCCAATTGCTTCGTGCAACTCCTAATGTTACTGAGTACATTCGAGGGATTTCGGGGATAGGAAGACAGAGGTGCCAACTACCTTAAAGTTCGAGGAATTCCTTGGTGAGGAAGAAAATGGTGTCGACTACCTTAAAGTTCGAGGGAATGTGGGAATAACATGATAGATTCTGATATTCTTATTGTGGGCTTATCCTGGTCTGGGTAAGACATACTTTCTTGAAAGTATAAATCAAGGGAACTTTATCCAAGGTTGTTGGATACCATACTCTTTGGGTTAAAGGATTTCATACTTGTTACTTGTATGTTTACAAGTTTATTTTCCATTTCATTTTGATTCATAAGGAATATATAACTATAATATACTTCCTTGTTTTTGTATACTCTGATTAATAAGATTATATATGCTTTAAGGTAGAATCTTTTCATTGTGAACATTCCTTAAGTTTCATTTTCGGAACCATTTTTCCAGAACCTAGGAAGTTTGTAGAACTAAGAGGTCTTGTGAATTTTCATTTTTTAACTTTGTTAAACACAATTTTGATTAAGGATAAGAACAAAAGTTTTTATACCAACTTTAAATGTTCAAATTGAGTTTTTAAAGTAAACAATTAATTCCCTCTTGTATATTGATCATCTATATTCATATTGCGATTCTATAGTTGGTATCAGAGTAGGTCTCTGAAATACTTATATTCACATATAAGTTTTCTTGCTCAGTTTTCATTGTTCTATATTCTCCTTTCTTAGGAATTTTTTCTTCTTTACAAACTTTTATTATTAATAAAGTTTTTGTGGAAATATTTTTTTCTTTGAGATGGATGGAATAAATGTTGGTTCTATTGATAAACCTAAATCCTACTAGACCACCATTTTTGATGGGAATGATTACGAATATTGGAGAGATCACATGAAGACCATTGTTTTCAATACTGAAGTAGACAATTTTGTTATGATTACTGGAGTATATAAAATATCTGACATTGAAGTCAGTACTTTCCCCAAACAAGAAAAGCATGAATATCAACTGAATTATATGGTACACAAAACTTTGTTGTGTTCCCTCACTAGGAATATATATAGCCATATTTCTTCGTATGAAGCTACAAATTGTATTTGGGAGAAATTGGAGGTTACTCATTTTGGAACTTCCAATGTTATGGAAACTAGAAGAGTTAATCTTAGAGCTGAATATCATGGGTTTTTCTTTCCTTATGAAGAACCAATGTGTAAGGTACAAAAAATATTTATGACAATTGTTAATTGCTTACAATCTATGGGTGAAAAAGGTTTGGATGATGAGGGACTTGTGGACAAGATTATAGAAATCATTCCTAATGAGGGGGAATCAAAGATAATAATAATTGATGTGAATAGGAAAGTGTCGTAGATTACTCTTGATGAGATTTTTGGAACTCTTCTTCGACATGAGACTAAAATGAAAAGACATTCTAACAATTTTAAGAAGAAGAATGGGAATGGAAGTGTTTCTTTTACAACTACCTCTAATCATATAAAATCTAAGACTCATGAGAGAGTAACAAGATATAAATCAAAGAAGGTTACTATTTTATCTGAATAAAGTGAAAGTGAACATAATAAGAATGAACTAACTAATATTTTTTAAGGATGAACAAGATATTTTGGAAGATATACTTTCAGTATAGATATAGGAAGAAAGAAAGAAAGGATAAGAAAGAAAATGAAGTTACTTGTTATGAATGAAAAAAATCAGGTAATATAAGGCAATATTGTACTATTCTTAAGAGAAAAGATATAAAGGAAAATAATTTTGGGAGGAATAAAAAAGAAGTAAAAAAAATATAAAGCTAAGAAAGTTTTGAAAGCCAATGACACCTGGAGTGCCAGTGGTGGAGACTCTTCTGATGAATCCTCAGAGTATGAATCTTCTGGATAGAAGAATCTTGGTTTACTTGCCAAGTTACCTATTGAAAATAATTGTTTAATGGACAAGCTACACAATGCTGAATCCATCACCAATGTATCCTTGAATACTAATTATATTGATATTAAATATTATGACTCTTCAAATGAAGAATCTTATTCTGATGAAGAAAATACTTTACCTACTTATGAAGAAGTTTCTAGGTTTTCCAAAACTCCTTGAGAATGAAAATTATAAACTGAATAAAAACCTTGATAAGGAAAATTCATGAAATACTATTCTTACTAAGGAAATATCGGATCTTTCTAAATATATTAATAAAAAAATTTATTACTTTGAAAGTATTTCAAAAAATACTGAGGAAGTTAATTTTGATAAGGATACACTTTTTAAGGATCTTGAAAATGTAATTTCTAAGAAAAATATTTCAGAGACTAGATCTAGTTCTAAAACTATGTTTTTTTAAGATAAGAACTTAGTTATTAAGATAAAGTCTGAAATATTTTCCTTAAGGAAGTTTTTGTCAAACTTTACCTTAGGTATGGAAAATTTTTATAAGATGTATTCTCAAATTCAACCTCTAAGTAATAGTTATAGTTTTGGTTATACTAGTTTAAAACTGATATTTAGTAACAATTATTTTGTTCCTCAAAGTGCTCTATTCTGAACTAAGTGTTAGTGTGGTGGGAATTGGGAAAAAAATTGTTCCTTAAATAAAACTCAGTCTTTAGGTTTTCATAAAGATTATTTTTCGAAGAAAATGTGGATTCCTAAAATTTTTCCTTCTGAAATTTCCGGATCCAAGAAAGTTTGGGTACTGAAAGTCTAATACTCTTATTTTTATGAAAATAAAGATAGTACCAACAATAATACATGGTACATGGATAGTGGATGTTCCCAGCACATGATTGGTAACAAAAACTTCTTTGAAAATATTGTCAAGATGAAAGGAGGAAAAATAACTTTCAAAGACAATGCTCAAAGAGAAATTATTGGAATAGGTAAAATTGTCCTTCTTAGAAAATCATTGATTTCAAATGTTTTATTTTTTAGGGGTCTTAAGAACAACCTCATTAGAATAATCCTGTTATGTGATGAAAGTTACCTTGTGAATTTTAGGAATAAAGAGTTCTTAGTACACAATTTCAAGGAAGAGTTTATTCTTTCTATCAATAGTCAAGAGAATGTATGAACACTAAACATAGAATACCTTAGGAGTCAAGATCTACCTTGTCTTAGTGCAATGGAATATCATTCTTGGTTATGGCATAGAATGTTAGGACATTGCAACCTTAAGAACCTATGCAAAATCTCTAAGAAAAGACTTGTCAAGGATCTACCAGAGCTTAGATTTGATTCTTCAAAACATTGTGATCCTTTTTAATTTGGAAAGCAGCATAAATCAAGTTTTAAGTCAGTCGATGAATTCTCAACTACTGATGCATTATAGTTAGTGAATATAGATCATTTTGGTCCAACACAAACTGAAAGAATTGGAGGAAAAAATTATGTATTTGTTTTAGTTGATGATTATACTAGATTTACATGGGTCTATTTTATAGCAATAAAATCCGAATCTTTTTCTTACTTCAAAAGTTTTAGATCCCAAGTTAAAAATGATAAAAACCTTCCTTTGATAACTATCCATAGTGATCAGGGAGGATAATTTCAAAATTCAGATTTTGAAACCCTTTTTAGTAGAAAATGCATTATTCATAACTTCTCAGTACCCAGAACACCTCAACAAAATGGTGTTGTTGAAAGAAAAAATAGAATTCTTCAAGAGATAACTAGAACCATATTTAGTGAATATTCAAAAGTTAAATTTTTTTTGGGCTGAAGCTGTAAGTACTTCTTGTTAACTATAAATCATTTTTTGAATATAACTTTTCTTAATAAAACTCCTTATAAGTTATGGAATGGTAGAAATCTAAGACTTTCATTCTTCAAGGTTTTTGGTTGTAAGGTATTCATTCTGAATAATAAAGATAATATAAAAAAATTCACACTAAAATCCAATGAAAGAATTTTCTTATGCTACTCCATAACTTCTATGGATTATAGAGTTTTTAATAAAAATACTTGTACTGTTGAAGAAACAGTAAATGTTAAATTTTATGAAACTAATACTTTTGTTTTTAAACAACCTCAACCTACATCTTCAGATGTGTTTTCAAAAACTGATTATCAACCCACGATGAAGATCCTTCTGATAAAGTAAATGTTCAAGAAAATGTTTCTAAAACATTTACCCCAGAATATTTTCTACCCTATGTTTATGAATGGGCCCTACAAAACCCAAAGCAGTTGTTTCTAAAGAATCATCCCAGTGATAGTATCATTGGTGATGTAAATCAGCCTCTAGGGACCAGAAGTTCCTTAAGGAATGAAGTATAACATCTAGCATTACTTTCCCAATTAGAACCAAAAATCACCAATGAAGCTATATGTGATGATGATTGGATTAAAGCCATGAAAGATGAACTAAATGAATTTGAAAGGAATAAATCATGGACCTTGGTTGAAAGACCTACGTAAACTTCTATTATTGGAGTAAAATGGGTCTTTAGAAATAAGGGTGATGAAAATGGGATCATTGTAAGAAATATAGCTAGATTGGTTGCTAAAGGCTATAATCAATAAGAAAGAATGGATTGTGAATAAACCTATGCTCTAATATCTAGACTTGAATCGATTCGTATCCTACTTTCCTTTGCAACATTCTTCAATTTAAAACTTTTTCAAATGGATGTTAAATGTGCTTTCCTTAATGGTTATGTTCAAGAGAAATTTTTTGTTGAACAACCTCCTTGTTTTGAAGACATAAAACATCCTAAAAATGTTTTTAAACATACCAAAGTTTTTTATGGAATCAAGCAATCCCCAAAAACTTTTTATGATAGACTTACATGATTTTTGCTTCAAAACAATTATTTTAAGGGAAATGATGATCCAACACTTTTTATAAAGAAAGATAAGAAAAATGTTTTTATTGTTCAAATTTATGTTGATGACATTATATTTGGTTCAACTCAGCAATCTTTAAACAATTCCTTTTCAGATCTAATGAAATCTGAGTTTGAAATGAGTATGATGGGTGAATTAACATTTTTACCTAGTTTTCAAATTTCTTAAAAACCATATGGGACCTATATATCCCAACATAAGTATATCAAAGATCTTATTAAAAATTATGGATTTGAAAACACTAAGAGTATAAGTACTCCCATTGGTACCTCAAATTCACTTTATCTTGATGAATCTAGGAAACTAGTAGATCAAACATCTTTTAGAGGTATGATAGGATGTCTACTTTACTTGAAAACTAGTCATCAAGACTTAATGTTTTCGGTACGCTTAGGTAAAAGATATAAATCCAATCCTAAAGAATCTCATTTAAAAGCATTAAAAAGAATTTTTTTCTACATAAAGGTTACCCTGGATATAGGACTCTTTTATAATTCTGGAAATGATTTTGTTTTAAAAAGTTTTTCGGATGCAGACTTTGGTGGATGTAGAATGGATAGGAAAATGACATCCAGAACATGTCCTTTCTTAGGAGATTCATTATTTTCTTGGTCATGGAAAAATAAACACTCAGTAAAAATTTACACAGATGAAGCTTAATATGTAGCAGCTGGAAGTTGTTGTGATCAAGTGTTGTGGATGCAACACATAGTCAAAGACTATGGTATGAGTTTTACCAAAACACAATTTTTTTGTGATAATACTAGTTCCATTGACTTAGGTAAAAACCCTGCACACCACTCTCATAAAAAATACATAGATATTAGGCATCACTTTCTTAGGTATCACACACAAAAAGGAGATATCATTCTTCAATTTATCGAAACACAAGATCAACTTGCTGATATTTTTACAAAATCTTTACCATCTGATAGATTTGGAGGAATTAAACAGAATTTAGAATGATAAATTTAAGGTAATATTCCATATTAACTTCTTGTTGAAACCCATCTTCTTACAGTAAGAAACTACTTTTCATAGGGGGAGTACATTTTCCTGTTTGTTAAAATTTTTGTTATCATTTGTTTCGTAGTCTAAAATTTTTTCTCAATGAATATTTTTCTAGTTAAGAGTTTTCATAATCTGATTTTTTTTTTGTAATCCAAATTATTTGTTGCCAAAATTTTTGCAGCCAAAATTTTCTTAGTCAAGAAATTTTTTCTTAATCTATGTTTTTCTTACTTAAAATTTTTTTAAAGAAGAATTTTCTACTTAAAATTTTCGTAATAAATATTTTCGTACATAACATTTTCGAAATGAAGATTTTAGTTCTTAACATTCTTTGTAATGAAGATTTTTTAAGTTTAAATTTTTTTGTAATGATGATTTTTGAAGTTTAAAATTTTTTGTAATGAAGACTTTTGATGTTTTAAATTTTTCATAGTCTAATTTTTTTGTAGTCAAAATGTTCGTCGTCAAGGTTTTGGTAATAATTTTTCTTGGAATATAAAGTTCTTTAAGAAGAATTTTCTTCATTACGGATAAAATTCCTAACAATCTGAAAGATATGATTTACTTTCCTAAATTTTCGTAATCATCTTTTACTTGTTGGTATTTTCTTTCGGTTTTATATTTTTCGGATTCACTTTTTATTAAATCCAAATATTTTTCTTAAAAACCTCAAAAGTTCAGAATCTATCAAAATTATTCTTCATTCATATTTTTAGCCGTCAGATCTGATCAAAAGTTTTTTTAACCGTTGGATTGAGTATGAAAGCTCAACCATCGCCTCAAACTCTTATATGAAGCCTCTTTATTGCTTGTCCCATATCGAATCCCAAGATCTTTCATGCTGAAGCTCTTCCCTTCCTACTTAAGCTCATTCTGAATTTCTCAGGACATCCTTACTTCCGAATGTCTACTAAAATCTCTTCCCAGAAAGAAATTTCGATTGTCAAGCCAATCTCTAAATTGAAGATTTATAGAGAAAGGTTGGTTCATCCGAATTTCTATTCTATGTATGATTCTATTTTCTCTAAGATTATAAAGCCGTATGGGTGGGAAAGTGTTTTCATATCTAAACCAAAGGCACAAGATCCGGTGTATCCAGACCTGTTGGTTGAGTTTTATGAGTCAGTGAGATTTTTCAAGGAAGAAGGCAGAGACAAGTTTTCTTTTAAGTGATACGAGAAGACATATTCTCTTTCATACTGCAAGGTATCCAGTTTGATTGGAATTTCTTATGAAGGGGAAGCTGAGTTCTGTACTCGAAAATTACCTGATGTTTTAGGATCCTTTGATAAGGAAAAATCTCTATCCTACCTTGGTCTTTCTTATGAGAAGACTCTGAAGAGAGTCCATCTATATAAAAACATTCATATTCTTGAATTATGGGTTCAAGGGTTTTTCATTCTGAGAAAAGGAGACAATGATAATTTGATGAAAAGTGATATGAATATTTTGGATTTCATGGTGAACTTCAGAAAGATAAACATGGTTAAGTACATTCTAGTTACGATTGAGAATATCAAAAATGGGAATTTGAAATCTCAAATTATCATGTATGTGGAAATTCTGTCAAAGATTATTGTTCAGTGTTTAGAATCCTTCAAAATTCCTTGTAGTTTTAAGTCAAAAAATTGCAATGTTATGTTGTTGAGTGATGACACTTTGAGAAGGTTGAAAGTTGGTTTTTCTAAATAATCCAAAGAATTATTTGATTTACTTTATGAGGAGGTAGAAACATTATCACAGAAACAAGAAGTGACTGAGAATTCAAAGAAAGGTGGAAGTAAGAGGAAATCCAAGGAGACATAAGAGAAAGAAAAAACCCCAGTGGCTAAGGTAAACCAATCCGTACATCCAAATCCAAAGAAGAAAAAAGCCTATCCTAATGAAGTTGTTTCTAAATAGAGGAAAGATAAGAAAAATCTGAAAGAAAGGGAGATTATATTTGGCTTGGATCCTACTGAGGAAAAATATTTAAAGGAAAAATATGTTGATAACCTTGAGAAGAAAGAGAAAGAGAAGAAGAAGAAGAAAATGTCTGAAGATGAGATTGTACAATCACTTTTTAAGACTATTGAAAAAGTATCTAACAAAATTCCAATACCAAAATAATTTTTGATAGAAACTTTACCCGAGACTCCGGGAAAGAAATTTGTGATTCCGAAAAAGTTCAAGAAAAAGAACTGGAAGAAGAAGAAGAAGGCAGTGGTGATACTGATGATTAGATAAGGCAAGTTGAGGATTTTCATGAGAAGGAAAGTCTCTCTAAAAAATTATCAATCCGAACATATGAAGCTAGATCGTCAAAACTCACTACCCTAGGGAAATATGAGAAGGGAGATAAAGAAGTAAATAAGTTTTCTGAAGAAGAAAGCTCAAATCATGATTTCATTAAACTAGAGGATGCTGAGGCAGGAGCTAAGAAGGAAGAGGTAGATGAAGATAAAATTCTGCAGTTATCAGAAAGTGAACATGAATCACCTAATCAATAGGAAGTCATTCCAAAATCTAATAAGGGAAAACATGTGGAAGTTAGTAAAACTAGAAAATCCGTAGTGAAGAAGAAATAAGTTGGCACTTCATCAAAGAAGAAGGATACTAAAATAGAAAAACAATCCTCACCAACCAAAGTCTCGGATATCGAATCATCTTCCCTTGTCTATGACTTTGTTGTTCAATCTTCAAAGAAGATAGTTGATTCTATTCCTTTGTTTTTGAGTATAGATTTAATATGTCAGATGATTCAACATTCCTTAAATCAAAAATCAGACTCAGTATCCATGGTGATGTATAAGTGTGTGAAACTTGATGCTGACTTCAAAACATTTATCATAAACTATGAATCCCATAAAAGATCATGCAAGAAGATGACTAGTTGGTAAAATAAAACTATTTAAGATATGATAATTCTTGATAAGTTTGAAGACAACGTCAAGGATGCTTTTGAAATTGAAGATGGAAAGTTGAAAGATCTCAACAAGTCTATTAAATAAAATATATCTCATGAAGAAGTTACTCAGAAGCCAGAAGTCAAGGATCTGAATGTAAAGTTGTACTCAGTTTTTCAGAGTTGGAATAGGGAAAGGGATCTCAGAATTGATATTGAAGATAAGCTTGCTATGAAAGAAGAAACACTAAATGCTTAGGCAGAGAATCTTAAGGCCCAGTAAAAAAAGACAAATTCATAGAAAAGAAAAGTGAATATCAGGATCAGCTTCTTATGCGTGTGGAAGAAGATCATAAAAATCTCAAGAAGTTGAAAACCGTAGTGAAAAATTTGATTCTGAAGGAAAAATAAGGATAATCCAACTCAGTTCCGATCTTTTGTTGTATTTATTCCTTGTATAAACTTTTTTTCATTAATAATGAAATTTTGGTTTCTCTTCATATATTTGGTTGTCCAGTACTAATATTTCAGGTACCATATTTCCATTTCCATTCCCTTTAATAATTTTTGAAAACCATAAAGGTGGAGAAAGGAATGGCAAAAAGAACACTAAGTGAAGAAGAAATTTCCCTAAGTAAGGGGGAGTTCATCTAATGGGATGTTTTTAACATAGAGATTTCTATATGAAATAAAATGGAAAATCTCATTCAAGAAATTCAGAATATTATCCTTAGTGTTCCCAAAGCCTAAGGGGGAGTTATTTGTATTCACTTTGATCTATAAGTAAAGGGAGAAATGTTTATTTTACAAGCCCATAAAAATTTCTAAGTCCTTATATTATTTTTCGTAAGGATGTTTGTGCTTTCCAAAAAGGGGTAGATGGTTGAGTGAATAAGGTTTCCTTATGAATTTTCCATTCCTTCATGTTTTGAAAATCAAAAACACTATATCTTAAGGCAAACTTCTTTTTCCCTAAGTTTTATCTTATTAAGGAAAATTTTCCTTCCCCAAGGAAAATTTATCCTTACCTTGTTTTCATTGTTCATATTTTAAATCTTACTCTTTTTATTTCTAAGTGTAAAATTCGGTTTCATATCTAATACCTCAGAATTATATAAATACTTAGATATAGAGAATTATGTTTTTGGGATCCAAATTCAGGTTCCGAATTCCTCTAAATTCAGACTCCGAGTTCTACGAATTGGGGTTTCGAATTATTCTAAATTCAGACTCCGAATTCTATGAATTCAGATTCCGAATTCCTCTGGATTCATACTATGTGTTATCTGAATTCAAGCTCTGAATTATTATGAATTAAGACTCCAAATTCTTATTAATTCAGACTCCTAATTATTATGAATTCAAACTCATAATTCTTATGAATTCAGACTCCGAATTCTTATGTATTATGACTCTGAATTCTTCTAAATTCGGACTCCGAATTCTTATGAATTCAGACTCCGAATTCATCAGAATTCAGGTACATAATTCTATGAAATTCAGGTACATAATTCTTTGGAATTCATGTTCCAAATTCTTTTGAAAAAAAAGTCCGAATAACCATGTATTTTAGACATCAAATAGTTTTTGGTTAGACTCCGAACATTTATTTTTCCTTGGACTCCAAAAAAAGACTTGGTTAAGAAACTATATTTTACTTACTCTTGTTATAGTTATGAAACAATGTCATATATTCTATTTCTAACTAATCATAGTTTGATTGACACATGTACAGGTCCCTCTGGGATTCAAGAAAAAATATGACCATTGGAGGAGGGAGCCGACAGTTAGGGAAGAGCCAATAAATATGAGCTCATTTGAACGAGCTCAAGACATTAACATGTGGTTATATCACTCTAGAGATTACATGCTGTTAAAGTGATTTCTATAGAGAGATAATCTCATTCTTTGTACATACTAAACATATTTTTCAGATTGTTTCATGTGACTCTGAATATTGCTGAGTACATTCAAGGGCTTCCGGGGATAGGAAGACAAAGGTGTTGACTTCCTTAAAGTTCTAGGACTTCCTTGGTGGGGAAGACATAGGTGCTGACTACCTTAATGTTTGAGGACTTGTAGGGATAGAAAGGTAGATTCCGATATTCATATCGAGGGCTTATCCGGGGGTGGTTAAGACAGACTTTCTTGAAAGTATAAATCAAGGGACCTTTATCCATGGTTGTTGGATACCCAAATCTTTGAGTTAAAAGATTTCATACTTGTTACTTGTATTGTTTCATGTTTATTTTCTGCTTCGTTTTGATTTATAAGGAAAGTATAACTATCATATACTTCCTTGTTTTTGTATACTCTGATTAATAAGATTCTATATGCTTATGGTGGAATCTTTTCCTTTTGAACTTTTCTTAAGTATCATTTACAGAACCATTTTTTTAGAACCTAAGAAGTTTGTAGAACCAAGAGGTCTTGTGAATTTACCTTTTTTAACTTTGTTAAACATAGTTTTGATTAAGGTTTGAAATGAAAGTTTTTATACCAACTTTAAAGGTTCCAAAGGAATTATCAAAGTATACAATTCACCCCCTCTTGTATATTGAGCACCTACATTCATATTTCAATCCTAAAAATCATATACTAAAATTATAACCATTGTAAATGAAAAAGATTTCATAAAAATTTCATCATGAAAATCATAAACCATCTAGATAAATAATAATTAAGGTAAAATTGGATCATATCCTCATTAAATTATAAAAAATATCAATTATTTTTTTATAGATAAAAAACCTTTAATAGAATACTAGATCATTTCTCGAGAAAATAACCTTTATATTTGAAATCACTAATTTAGAATTTAAAAAATTCCAAAATATTAAAGAAAAAAATTTATTTCAAAATAATTGATGGAACTTATAATAGAATATTCAGAAACTAATATTCATGATACTGGAGGAAGCTGTTCATTCAGTGTACATTAAAACAAAAGATCCATTCATATTGTCGGTAAAAAGTCAGAAGCACCTTGTTCAGAAAATTCTAAATGATTCATTTATTTTTTTATATAAATTCTAAAATAGGAAACAATTAATTTAATAAATATTTATATAATAGTAAAAATATCCTTGAATTCATTTTAATGAAAACATATACATGGAAGAAAACATTTTCGATTAAATAGAAAAACATGGTTTGTTTTCCTTAAAAGAATTATTTCAGTATCCTGAGTACTTAAAGTAAGGAAAATGAAAGGAAAACATGAAATATCTAGAAATAAATACATAATAAAATACATAATATTTTGGAGAGATAAATCATATAATTTCATTATTAGAAAATTTAATTATAAACAATCCTGATAAAAATGAGTTTGTTATATAAAACCATCACAGATTTAGTAATCATTGAATAAAAATCCATTGGATGATTGAAAATAATATGGATATTTAAATACCGCGAATTAAATCATAAATTATTAAAAAATATATTCTTGGGTAGTATATACACCATAGAGATAAGAAATTGGTGTATAACATTAAATCATGTCTCATTGAAGATAAATTTTGAAAAAAAAACCTTACCTAAAGTCCTCCTCACTTCATAAGTACTCTAAAATAATATCTAATAAATTTAAATTTATTGTAGTTATTTTTTTAAAAAATAATAATACCTATAATACCATATATTGTTTACTTAAAACATCTTATCACTTGTTTATTAACAATCTTTCACTATCATCATAATTTCGAGTGTTGGCTGCTTTTTTTCATTTATGTTTTGGTTCAGAAGGTATGATCCTTACACTTTGATTTTAGTTAATTAATTTATATTGTTTTAATCATGATAATAATTTAATATATATTAATTATATTAATATTTATAACAATTCATATAAATTGGTGAAGAAAAATGAATTACATCATAATTAGGAGATAGTGGTTCGTACGTATGCACAAGTGACGCTTCCATTTTTTGATACATGGTAAAAAAGAAATGAAAATAATAATTTTTTTAATTATAATTATTATTATAACATAGAAATCATATATAAATATCAAATATATATTAATAATTAACCATTAATTATGGTGGTAGAAAATGAATCGTATTTCTACATGGAGGTGGTAGTTTACACGTACACATGAGAGATACTTTCATATCCCATTAGATTGAGAAGAGTTGATAAATGATTATTACATCATCATAATAACATATTATTATATTGATGATACCATATGAATAATGTTTTTATGGATACAAAAGTTTATAGTAAGTAGAATATGAAATAAAATTAAATGAGTTTGGTTAAGATCTATACCTATTCTTTGAGAGACCACCATCGGCTTACACCTTAAGCCTTAAAGGATTGATTTTAGGAGGATAAAATAAGATATTGGATTAATGGAATGATTATAGTATTTTTTTTGAGAATTTAATTTCTAATATAGAAGGCTCAAATGGCGTGAATAAGGGAGGAGAAGATGTTCCCTTTTATAAGTGAGGAGAGGGATACACATAGAATTTGTTAAAGGATTCAAATGATTTAAGGTCACTTTCATGTTAAATTAGATCCAAATGGATAAGTATTTTAAGGTTGGATGATATAAGGTTTAAACATTTTTAAATAATAATAATTTTTATGTGTGGGTGGAAATACAACACTCATCTCATGGTTTTACCCCTCGTAAACCCATTTTAAACTTAACCGTGGATTGTTTTACTATTTTTACTATTAAATATGACCAAAAATTAAGTTTGAACAATTAAATTATATTAATTATGATTATTAAAAATATTTAATCTATTTTCATGGATTATATTTCATTAAGTTTCATAATTTTATTTTAATTAAGTGCACATAGCGCAATGAAAACCCAATTTTGAAAAATGAATTTTTAAGTGTAAATCTTAATTTACTTCCATATCATTCAGTATAAAAACCATAAAATTAATATTAAGATATTATCTTAAATATATAATCAATTAATATCATTAAATTAATTAATAAATAAATTTTAAATTAATTTATTAATATAAAAACACAATTCAAGCATAAAAATAGTTTTTTAGAAAAATGTGTTTTAAGTCTAAAAAGTAACTTATAAAAATATGTAATTAATTAGATTATTTAAAAATATATGATAAAAAAGTTATTTTAATATCAAATGAAAAACATAATGGGATATTTAATTGAATATAAATGACATTTGTTTACAAAAATATGTACTTTTCATTATTTACTGAAAAATAAATCTTTTTTGAAAAATCTTAAAACTTCACACAAAAATAATATTTAAATTCTGATGTAAAAAAGGAGAGTAATTTAATCAAATAATTTTTTTAAATATATTGGAAATTTATTATAATGTTCACCAGAAAAAATGATATAAAACCATTTTTGACGTATAAAATTACCTTACTAAAAATTGAGCACTTATTTATTATGAATTAATTAAAAAATTAGAAATAATAAAAAAATTTATACATATTTTTCCAAAAGTGTTTATTTTTATTTTTACCTACCTATTTAAAAAATATATACTAATGATTTACCATAACACAATTCATATAGACTTGGGGTTGTGTGTATGCATGGTAACAAATATTTTATGTTTTATTTCAAAGGAAATACAAATAAAAAGTTGGGGTGTTATAAGACTGTAAAGATTATATTAATAAATGATTACCGATGTTAAATATTGAATATGGATAAAATTTGAATTACATATAAAAGTTATGAATTATATTTTGGCATATGTTTTGAGATTGAGGAATCTTTTGACATGATTCATAATTTTTTTGTGGGATGAAATTATTGGAGAATCAGATGAGAAATCTTTGTTAATGGATCTTAAATGATGATGAGTGATTTAAATTAGATACATATTTTGTTTAAATAGTTATTATGCAGTAGTATTTTATTTAATTATTGATTAATTTAATGATGATCATAGTTTTAAAGGAATTAGTACCTTATTGAGGTTTAAAGTGATGAGATTCTGTAAGGATTAAGACTATTTTGGGATAAATTTATGCTAATAAAACCCTTGGGATTAGTATGAATTTTAGTAAATATGTTATTTGATGATGAATTATTTTATATTTTGTAGACTAAGTTTAAAATTATTGATAACCATTAGGGTTAAGTTTATCTTTAAGGTTGACGTGATTATAGTTAATGGGGATGAAAGGGTGATTAAATTTTGGGAATGCTATCTGATTAAGGTAAAAGTAAATACTTCTGGCTAATATGGGAATTTATTTTTTGAATTATCTTCTTGAAGAATATATGGCTTACTTTGGATGTATAATTATTTAGGTTATTTCTTGAAAATATTAGAATATTTTGGATATTTTATGATTATGACATGTATATATTTTTGTATATGAATTTATGATGGACTAATGTTGTTTGGGGATAAATGTTAAATTCTTATCTAAAGAATATATGATAAAATATTTCTAATTCTTTGGTTTTGAACTTTATTAGGAATATTTTGAACAATTTTAAAGTTAGTTATTTATAAAATTATTTAATTTGAACTTTGGGTGTTATTGTTGTGGATTTAGAGATTAATGTTTTTTTTCATCGTATAAAGTTTTATTCATATTGGATATTATTTAACATTTTGGTAAACATTATTTTTTTAATTAATATCTAAAGAAGGGGGAATGATGTTTTATCATTTTTTTGATCTTGTGATCCATTGGAATTTTATTTTAGTGCTTGAAGCATGAAAAATTCATTTTGAATATTAATTTCTTGTAGTAAGAGATGAGATAGAAGTAAAAATTGATTAAATAATAACCAAATAAAGGAATTAATTTTATGAAATTGAAATAAATAAAATAAGTATATTTTTTTCTCTATCATTATGGTAAGAGAATCCATAAACTATCAGAAAATGATCTTGAAATAATAGTGTTATTGTTTACCCTAATTTCTGATGAATTTATGGTCTTCATTTATCCCTGATTAATTTATGGTTTTGTGGTTATTAACTTTCTCATGATCACATTCTCTATCACTCACCATCATTATATGTACCTCAATGTCCATATTTTGGATCCCCACTACTATCATACTTGGAAATCGAGTTATGTTTTATTCTCAGTGATCTTCATATTCCCCTTTACTACTTTTCAAAATATTGTTTTATTATTCTTTTTTACAATTTTAGTTTTCAATAAAGGTATTTTTAAATATTAAGAAGTTTTTTCCATCAAGATTGTATGTTTTATCTTTTACTCCATGGAATTGATTTAAGAAAATGATTTAAACCCATTTTATCAGAATCAAGAAAGAATTCAGAGGATGTAATTTCGTTAAGGGGGTAGAATATAACACCCCCAAAATATATCTTAAAATAACATTATTCTCGATACCTTTCTTAACACATAACATCAAGTTTTTTTTAAAAATTGTGACATACTATAAAAATATTATTATTTAATGTTACAATTATAACCTATCCAATAAATTAATGGTCTGAATAGTAATTTATAAATAATTATAAATATGTATAAGTGTTTAATATAATTAAAAGGTATTGATTAATGCATAATAAATATGTACTCAATTTTTTGTAAAGTCACTCTAAGATTCAAAAATTTGTTTTCTATGATATGTTTTTTATTTATATTTGTAAGAGAATATTATAATTAATTTATAAAAAATTTCTAAATTATATTTATAAAAGGAAATAATTTTTAAAATCAGTATATCAAAATTATCTTATGATATTTTTTTGATATGTTTTTGAAAAAGTAAACTTTTTAGTGAATAGTAAAAAAACAATTTTGGAATTTTTTATAATATCTTCAAGAAATAAAAATGATATAAAAATTTATAAAACTTATCTAATGAAAAATTCATAATAATATTTTACAAATATAATATAAAAATATCTCAAAACATATTAATTATAATTTTTTTCATGATAAATATGAAAATAATTTTTAGTACTAACCCAATGCTTGCGTATTAGTTGAAAAGTAAAACATGGTTCCCTAAAGATAATATTTGAGAATAAATAATCAATTTATTTAATTTATTAATTAATATGATTTTAAATTGATGAAATATACCTATAAGTACAAATTTTTTAGTCATATAACAAGAAACTTATTCAAATTCTTGTGCAATGCTCGTGTAAGGAAAGAAAAGTAAAAACAAAATATTAAATAAGTTTTCATGAAATAGATGTGAGTAGATAAAAATATTGAATGAAGATAAATAGTCATGAGGAATTAAAATATATTTTCATTCTGTTAATAATTTATTTTCCATTTTTAAAATTAGTATAATTGTCCAAAACATTTACACCCTAATGAATCATGTTTTTGGAAAATAGTAGAAAAATTGTATAAATTTTTTTAAAAGTATTTAAATGATAATATTTAAATGATTTTAGATATTACATGAATTTTATTTCTATTTATTAAGTATAATATATAGTATAAGTGGTTATATTTCAAATTGGTTTCGATATTGATATTTTTAATGCCAAGATAAAATGATAACAAAAAATGACTTTAAGAGTATTTTATGATAAATAATATTTTATTAATTAATTTAAATTTTATAGAAATTATTCAAATCAATAATTGGTATTTAATACGGTCTATGATTTCATCCAATTATGATTTTATTCTATTTGGTATTTTATAATTACATCATTTAACCTTAAAGGATAAATATTAATGAAAACACCATCGATTTTTTCCTATAAAAGGGAGTCATTTAAACCATCTATAAAAAAACTAATGATTGGTTTTTATCAAAACAATATGCCCAAATACCTATATAAACTTCAAATTTCATATTATCAATCCATTATTGTGACAATAAACTTCTTCTCCAATTTCCTTATTCTCAATTAAAAGGATGGTTTCAAAATAAGAAGGTACAACACTTAGCTGAGTCATTTATTTTTATTTATTCTTATAACTCCTTCAAATAAAATAATTATATTAAATATACCGCTATGATGTATTTTAATTATAAAACTAGTATTCATATACCATTCATTCATATGGTAAATGAAAACATTGCTCATACATACATGTGGATTACCACTTGTACGAAGAGATGTGTTTTGTTTTTTATCACGACCTCATAAATATGATTATTATGATGGAACCGATTGATATATAAGATCTTAACAAAATATTTATAAATATATAAAGATAATATATCACATATTTTATTACGTTTCCACCCATAGAAAAATGATAGCAACATTTATGCGTATGTTTGGACTACTACCTCCATGAAGCGACATGATTCATTTTTCATGTATGAATTTAAGTAAAGGTTATAAAATTTTATTTAGTATACATAAATTATAATCATATGAGGATTAGGATTTTGGATATGATAGAATAATGACCTCTTTGACCATGTTCATCCTACCTAACCTATTTTGGGATTATGAATTGAACACACTCAAAAGGTACATCACAAATTTAACAGATTAAGTTGCTAAATAAAACATATTCATAAATGACATAAAATAGATATTGATAATCGAATGAAAATTATATTTTTATGTAAAAAAATATTTATATAATTTCATTTTAAACTATTTTTAATTTATTTACGAAGGTTTTAAAAGAATAATTTTAAATTTTTTCCAAATGGTTTATTTTTTACATTTTTACAAAAGCTTGTAAAGAATATTTTTCTAACATATAAAACATGGGTAGAATTTCCCACCATAATGACCATTTTTATTTAATAATATTAATATAAAATATTTCATGGTTTTTCAAAATAATATCCATATTCCCATTATTTTTGGGAATTTTATTTAAATGTTTTCAAATGAAAATATTTTTATCCATATTTTTACGTGATGCATGAAAGTTATTCTGTATACAAGTTAAATGAAATAAATTTTGAATTTTATGTGTTTCATTTATGTTATGGGTACCTTTAAGTTATTTATGATTATGGGATGTAGATATAGCTCTTTAATTTTGTGGGTAATGATTAAAATCTATAAAGAATTATAATGGAGGTAACTAAGCAGGTTATTCTATTTATAATGGTTCTGCTATGGTTTATATGAAGATTTTATCCCTATGAACCTACATGACTTTTATATGATTTACAATGTCACGACCCGTCCTCGGGGCCCATGTTGTGACGACCCTAAGCCCGCCTTCCATGGGCCAGGGGCTGGTGACTAGCACCAAAGGCGTAAATCCAAAAAAAGGGAACGCATTGACTTTATAAAGTAAACACACACATCAGAGTACACAAGTGAAGTGAGAACTAAGTAAAACTGAGAACAAAATTGGTGCTAAAAAGTAAATGGGCCAGTATACAAACCCAACTGAAATTACAGTACAGCTGAAAAAGGAAGTACAACAGCAGTAAAGTAAAACAACAGCACCGAGTCATCCTCTAGAAATCCCACCTGAAGGGTGGGTACATATAGTCTCCTCAGCTCCCTGGGTCTGGCCACCTGCTCCATGTATGTCCTGCCAAGTGGTCAACCTCTAGGTACCATCCAGCTCCACAAGACTCCACCTCGATCAGTGTTGTCCGTCGTCTGCATCCAACACAACGTAGTGCAGGCATATCCCGTGCAGGGGTGAGTATACGATACTCAGTAGGGACCCCGAGACCCCGGAAGGTCTCTCAGAATCCACGAAGGATAAACCAAAAAGGAAATATACAGTAATAAAGTATTAACCGACTCTACTTAGGTATATTCCCATACATATACCTAAATCATCCATTACAGTCCGTCTCCAACTCTCGATCCCAAGCACAACCCAGTACACACAATAGAACACAACCCAGTCCAGACAGGAAGCAAGTCTATCACATCGATGATAAGATTGGAGTCAAGACTCAGCTCACATAGGTATACACTTCGTAAAGTGATAGAGATGATCAGATGCAGCTACTGATTCATCTAAGCTGTCAGACCCACATAGGATACAAGACCAGCTACTCTGCCGGAACCACTAAGGATACAAGTACAGAGGTCATACTACCAGACCCACGTAGGATACAAGAAGAGTAGTCGTCGCTGTCTGACCCAAAGATGATCCCAGTACAGTCGTCATCGCTGCCGAACCCACGAAGGATCCAAGTACAATCGTCCTCACTGCCGAACCCACGGAGGATCCAAGTATAATCGTCCTCGCTGCCGAACCCACGGAGGATCCTAGTACAGTTGTCCTCGCTGCCGAAACCATGGAGGATCCTAGTATAGTCGTCCTCACTGCCGAACCCATAGAGGATCCTAGTACCATCTTCCTCACTGTCGAACCCACGAAGGATCCAAGTACAGTCGTTATCGTCGCTGTCGCAGTCAGCTCTAGGGTTCCTACACACAGCATGCTTGATTCCAGGAGGGTCTGATCCTCGAGCCAAGGTGTCGATACATAAACTATCACAGTTCCAGAGTTTATGTATTCAAAAGTTTCTTCTCGTCAAAAGAAACCCAACGCGACAGACGGTGCATCAATCGGACAACCAGTCTGAGAGTTATTAGCGTTTCCGTTCCAGGGGCACAGTTGGTTTTTAAGATAAAAACAACCCGACCATACTCCACCTATGTCCAAACCTTAAGTGGAGTAATCCAAAATAACCGTCTCAACAAGTGGAATTAAACGCAATTGACGGCATTTCAAACTGATGTCAGGTCCTTAAGTTATAGGCGTTTCCGTTCGAAGGGCCTGGTTGGTTTCGGGTTTGAACCAACCCGGACGTACCCAAACTTTGCCGAAACCTCGAGTGTAATATAACAAAACTACCTTCTCGATCCAAGGATTCCTACGCAACTGAAGGTTCATTGATCGGATGTCCATAGCTCAATTTATGGGAAAAATACCAAAAACGGTCTGTAGTGGGGGGGTTTGGGCCCGGCCCGACCTGGCCCAACCCCCCTGGGTCGGCCCGAAACGGTAGGGTGCGGCCCGACCGACGCGGCCCGGTCTGCGTGACCCACCCCGGCCTGTCCGGGGGGTGCTGGCTGGGCCAGCTGGTCGAGCGGGGGGGCATGACCCCCTGTCCCGCGGATGCAGCGCCATGCTGGCGCTCCGGCCTCCCATGGATCCCGCGCAGCCGCGTGATCCTTCTTCCACTGCCGCAGCTGATCCGTAGAGGGCTACGGCTGGCGGCGCGCCGCCGGGGGCTTCTGTGGGCCACTGGAGTCATTCCGGTGGTCCAATTTTTCTCCCATCTACGCATGTGGTCGTCTCGGGACTCGAGCTCCACTGCAAAGTCTCCGATTTGTCGTTGTGGTCCCGTTTCGTCGCCTCCAATCACCCCGCGCATCAAGAACAAAATAGCAGTGGGTTCGAACTAGTTCGTTAGTCCGTACCCACCGTGTCAGTGGTTCAATTCATCACCCAACAATTACAAACCATGCTGAGGGTATAAATCACATAATTAAATATACAAATTCCCCTACCTCAACAAATGATGTCGAACGTCGGCGTCGCTGTAGACGGCGTCGCGGGAGAAGAAATCGTAGGCGACGTCGGAGTGCGCCGAGGAGGAAGCAGCGTCTCCTCTCTTATCGCAGAAAATAGAATTGGTGGCGCATCATTAATCTTCGAGGAACCAGCGTTCTTTGTTCATCTTCGACGGAGGCCGACTTTTTTCTAAAACCTCAAGAGTTCTCTCGATCTTCCTTCGCACAACAAAGGCTCTCCTTAAAAAAAATAATAGGCTCCTCCTATTATTTTATTTCACACGCAAAGTAACTTCCAAAAATTCAAATCACCACATTAAAAAAAACATGTTGACAATCAATTAAGGAATGGAGAGGGAAGGTCCCCATTTATTAAATGCATTGGCAATTAAATAAAAAGGGGGGAAAGGGGAAAGATCCTCATTAAATTGTGGGTTGACATGAATTAATGGAGTGAGGGGGGGATTGCCATTTAATGGGGGGGTGCCAATTTAATGAGGGTTTTTTAATGAGTTTAGAGGAAATTAAATGGTTGGAGCTCATGTGGGACCCACCTCTCTAACATCCACACTTGGGTAGTTAGGTGTATGTGGGCCCTACCCTTAACTACCCATTGGAGGGAATAACCTCCTTATAAAATAAAAATTGTTCTGACAATTTTTATTTACATCTTAAATAAACCCCCAATAATTAACTTCTCCTCCATTGTGAACGAAACTACGGTTAGGATCATATTAAGAAATTACCGGCATTGCGCATTCATCAGTGCCCTCAGATTTTAATTCCGAGAACTGGTTCAAAAGATAGAAAAACCAGCTCGTTCATTTAATGAAGGTACCTGAGATAAACTTCAGAAATTGATTCTCGGCACACCGGGCCTCGGAATAAAACGCCGTCAGAAGCCACAAACTCGTAAAATTCCAAAGAATTTATGAAATAAAAAATAAATTACTTGAAAATTACGGGTCTTTACATTACTCCCACCTCAGGGATTAATGTCCTTGTAAAACTACAACATAAACTAAGGAAACAAAAGAGGGAACTGAGCATGCATCTGAGCCTCCCGATCCCATGTGCTCTCCAGGAGGTTCCTGTGCTGCCAAAAAATGTACACCAGAGGAATCGACCATCCACGTAGGACCCTCTCCTTTCGATCCTTGAACTCCACTGGGACCTCCACAAATGTCGCCCCGTTATCGATTTCCAGCTCCCCGTGGTTGATGATACGCGTCGGGTCGTGCACGTATGTCCTCAGATGAGATACGTGGAAGACGTCGTGCACCCAGTGCAACTGAGGTGGAAGGGCCCGGCGGTAAGCCACCTCGCCTACCCTACTGAGGACCTAGAATGGTCCGATGAAGCGTGGAGGTAACTTTCCGCCCCGACGAAATCTCCGTAATCCACATCGAGGTGAGACCCATAAGAAAACATGGTCGCCATCCTCGAACTCTAGTGGTCTTCTCCTCCTAGCAGCATATGACTTCTGTTTACTCTGTGCAGTCCTCATCCGCTCCTGGATGATCTGCACCTTCTCCGTCATAGCCAGAACCATCTCTGGTCCTACGAGTGCTGACTCCCCAGGGTCAGTCCATCACAGAGGTGATCTGCAAGGTCGACTGTACAGTGCCTCATATGGTTCCATCCCGATGGAGAAGTGGTGGCTGTTGTTGTACAAAAACTCCAACAAGGGTAGGTGATCCTCCCAACTAAGACCAAAGTTATGTACACATGCACAGAGCTTGTCCTCGAGTGTCTGAATGGTCTGCTCCGTCTGGACACCCGTCAGAGGGTGAAAGGCAGTGCTCGGGCGCAGTTGCATCCCTAAGGCCTCCTGCAACCCCTTCCAAAGCAGGGAAGTAAATCGAGCGTCTCGATCAGAGACGATAGATGATGGAACACCATGAAGCCGTACGATCTCCTGGACATAAAGGCATCCCAATCTCTCTACTGAGCACCGCTCCCTAATCGGTAAGAAGTGGGATGACTTGGTGAGCCGATCGACAATCACCCAGATAGCGTCATGTCCTCTGGAAGTACGTGGAAGACGCATCATAGAATCCATAGATATTCCATACCACTTCCATTCTGGAACCTCTAAGGGTTGTAACATGTCTACTGGTACCTGGTGCTCCGCCTTCACTTGCTGGCAAGTGAGGCATTGTGAAACGAACTCTGCTACAACGTTCCCCTTCCCAGGAGTATAGACTATCTCAAGGTCATTGTCCCCATGGAACTCAAGTCAACGAAACCGTCTCAGGTCCTGGTCCATCTATGAGAAGACACACATGAGACTTTTGAGATTATAGTAAATCGTAAACCATTTTCTCAACGAACCATGGGTGCGACTAGCCATTGCAAAGTACTCGAAAACACCCCTTTTCACTTACGTCCTACAAGAGCTGCTAAGATTTCTCCTTTGATAAAAAGAGAAATATGATCTAATCCCCTGGATGAAACACGTTCTTTTCCTAATACAGTCAATCCTGACATGAAGAGTACTATTTCATGCCATGTACGACGTCGTAAGGCCTCAACACTACTACCAAGAGATCCAACCGTTACGCTCGCCTCTAAGGGTCGAGTCACACTGTCAGTAGCAGTGTGTGGTCACTAGGTCTTCTCCAGTAGGAATCTCAGAAGTGAGGGTCAAGTCAACGGTTTTAACTGGAACCTCTTAGTATCAGCCACACAAAAAGGACAGGGAAGAAAACTTCACAAGAACAAGTGTCTTTTATTACTAAAGCTCAAAGTACAAAGACCCAAAGCATCCTAAAACAACGACATTAACAAGCTAGAAGCATCATGAGTCTCCATGCCTAGAGCTAGTCCCACTCCTATTCGTCTACTCCCAGAGATCTATGGTCGTAGGCCTCAGCTGCCTGAAGTTGATCTCTCCCCTGTCCAGCCATTACTTGTGGTCGGGGTGGTCCTCCTGGTGGTGGTGGTGGTAGGGCCTCGAAACGTCGTCCACCACCTACTGCTTGGCCAACCCCTCTGTCACGTTCGCCTACTCCCGATGGACCACCACGGCCGAACCTCTTCCTGTGAGGTCCCTCTATCTCCTGCTACTCATCTGCAGGGCGGGTCAGGCAGTCTCGAGCCATGTGACCCTGCCCGCCGCATGAATAGCACTACCTGCTCCTCATATGGATGGATTTGTTTCGTGTGTCCCACACAACCAAACCTGTATCCTGAGATCTCTCATCTGATGGGTTGGTCCGCTTGGACCTCTGCGTCAACGGTCTACTGCCAGCTGCAGAAGACTCTGATTTGTGTCGTCCTGCAGAGGGTCTCGCCGCTGGTGACTGCTCTGCGAGAAAAATCTCCACTAGAAGGGTTCTCTCCAGCACCCCTACTTGTGTCGGGATGTTGAGGGAGATCATCGAATACCTATTATCATGTCTGAGTCCCTACTCAAATGTCCGGGCCCTAAAGGATGGGTCCCGAACAATGTTCGTGGAGTAGCGTGAGAGGTCAGTAAACCTTGCTGAGTACTGAGCTACTGTCATGCTGCCCTACTGCAGATGTAGTAAGTCCTGAATCTGCACCGCACGAAGGGTGGCTGGAACAAACTCCGAGCGGAAGAGACTCTCAAAGTCTGTCCAAAGTAGAGATGCCTCGTCGTGCACCTAAAGAATTAGGTTCCACCATCTACTTGCTGCTACGTGCAGGAGACTCACAGAATGGATCACCATAAGGTCTGCTGGTGTCCCTACCAATCTGAAGACTCTGAAGATAGCCTCTAGAGAATCCTCGGATACATGAGGATCCGTCTCTCCACAGAACCTAGGTGGCCTCTGTCGCTGAAACTCGTGCAATGCACTCAGGCGGCGTGCACTCTCCGCTGCTGAGGCTGGTGGTATCGGTGGCCCAGCGGGTAGTGGTACCGCTAGTTCCTCCTCTGTAATGGGGCCCTACACCAAGGCCTCATCGCTCTGTGGGCTGCCAACCCGCAAGTAACTAGGAACTCTAGCTGGATGACTTCATGGGGCTATCTTGAGAAGAAACAGGTGCACCACGGTCGAAAATTATACCTGGTGAGCTGAAACAAGTAATCAAAAATAAAACTTTTGAAAGGAAACACACACGAAATCAGTGTTTTCGTGCACTGTGTCGGAAATTAGAGGTCAGGGTCCTGGTGTATGGATACGTCGGCCGCCGCACCAACATTGGACTCCCTGGACTGAAAACCATAGTCAATACTCTTAACACTATTGCTTCACAGAAAAGAAAGATCAGAGTCCTGATTTCTACGGTAGAACTGACTCCTCTGATACCAATTTGTCACGACCCGTCCTCGGGGCCCGTTCCGTGACGACCCCAAGCCCGCATTCCATAGGCCAGGGGCTGGCAACTAGCACCAAAGGCATAAATCCTAAAAAAGGAAAGGCATTGCCTTTATAAAGTAAACAAACACAACAGAGTATGCAAGTGAAGTGAGAAATAAGTAAAACTGAGTACAAAAGTAGGTGCTGAAAAGTAAATGGGCCAGTATACAAACCCAAATGAAAGTACAATACAACTGAAAAAGGAAGTACAACAACAGTAAATTAAAACAGCAACACCGAGTCATCCTCCGGAAATCCCACCTGAAGGGTGGGTACAGATAGTCTCTTCAGCACCTCTGGTCTGGCAGCCCGCTCCGTGTACGTCCTTCCAAGTGGTCTGCCTCCAGGTACCGTCCAACTCCACAAGCCTCCACCTCGATCAGTGTTGTCAGTCGTCTGTGTCCAACACAACGTAGTGCGGGCATAGACCGTGTAGGGGTGAGTATACGATACTCAGTAGGGACCCCGGGACCCTCGAATGTATCTCAGAATCCATGAAGGATAAACCAAAAAGGAAAGATACAATCAAAAAGTATCAGACAAATATACTTAGGTATATGCCCATACATATACCTAAGTCATCAATTACAGTCCGTCTCTAACTCTCGAGCCCAAGCACAACCCAGTCCACACAAGAGAATACAACCCAGTCCACACAAAAAGCAAGTCAATCACATCGATGATAAGATTTGAGTCAAGACTCATCTCACACAGGTATACACTTTTTAAAACGATAGAGATGATTAGATGTAGTGCTACTAATTCATCTAAGCTGTCGGACCCACATATGATACAAGACCAACTACTCTGCCGGAACCACTCAGGATACAAGTACAAAGGTCATACTGTAGGACCCACATAGGATACAATAACAGTAGTCATCACTGTCAGACCCATAGAGGATCCCAGTACAGTCGTCATCACTACCGAACCCATAGAGGATCCACGTATCGTCGTCCTCGCTGCCGAACACATGGAGGATCCAAGTACAGTCGTCCTCGCTGCCGAACCCACAGAGGATAATAGTACAGTCGTCCTCACTGCCAAACCCATGGAGGATCCTAGTACAATCTTCATCACTACTGGACCCACGTAGGATCCTGGTACCGTCGTCCTCACTACTGAACCCACGGAGGATCGAAGTACAGTCGTTACCGTCGCAGTCGCAGCCAGGTCTAGGGTTCCTGCTCACAACACGCTTGATTCCGGGAGGGTCCGATTCTCGATCCAAGGGGTCGATAAATCAACTATCATGAGTCCAGATATGATGTATCCAAAATATTTGTATCTTTAAAAGAAACCCAACGCGATAGACTGTGCGTCAATCAGACACCCGATTTGAGAGTTATTGGCTTTTTCGTTCGAGGGGCCCGGTTGATATTTAAAATAAAACCAACCTGAACATATTCTATATGTATCCAAACCTCAAGTGGAGTAAGACAAAAGAACCGTCTCATCATGGGGAATTGAACACAGTTGACGGCACGTCAAACGGACGTCCAGTCCTTATGTTATAAGCGATTCCGCTCCAAGGGCCCGGATGGTTTTGGGTTTGAACCAAACCGGCCATACCCAAACATTGCCAAAACCTTGAGTGTAATATACCGAATGACCATCTCGATCCAAGTATTCTTACACAACTGACAGTACACCAATCGGAGATCCGCAGCTCATGTTATGTGCAAAATACCGAAAACGGTCTGTAGTGGGGGGTCTGGGCCCGACCCGACCCGGCCCAACCCCCCCGGGTCGACCCAACCCGGGTCCGGGTCCGGCCCCGCTGGTCGCGGCCCGGCACGGTCCGCGTGATCCAGCCCGGCCCGGCCGGGGGGTGCCGACTCGGCCAGCTGGCCGAGCGGGGAGGGGGGGGGGTGGCCCCCCTGTCCCGCGGACGTGACGCAAGGCTGGCGCCGCGGTCTCCCCTGGATCCCACGCGGCCGTGGGATTTTTCTTCTGCCACCACACCCGATGCCGCGGCGGGCTTCTGCCAGCAGCGCGACGAGGTGCCTCTGCCTCTAGGCGGTCGGCTTGTGTCGGCCGCAACACCGGCGACCCGTTCGGCCAGGGGCTTCCACGGGCCCCTAGAGTCATTCCAGTGGTCCGATTTTTCTTCCGTCTGCGCCTGCGGTCATCTCGAGACCTAAGATCCACTGAAAAGGCTCCAATTTTCCATTTTTATCCTATTTTGTCATCGCCAATCACCCCACGAATCAAGAACAAAATAGAGGTGGGTTCAGACTTGTTCGTTAGTCCGTACCCACCGTGTTAGTGGTTCAATTCATCACCCAACAATTACACGCCATACCGAGGGTATAAATCACATAATGAAATAAACAATTTCCCATACCTCAAAAAATGATGTCCAATGTCAGAGTCATGGTAGATGGAGTCACGGGGGAAGGGATCATAGGCAACGTCGGAGTGCACCGAGGAGGAAGCAGCGTCTCCTCTCTTGTTGCGAAAAATAAAATTGGTGGTGCATCGTTGTGCTTCGAGGAACCAATGTTCTTCATTGTTCTTCGTTGGAGGTCGGATTTCTTCAAAAACCTCAAGAGTTCTCTCGATCTACCTTCAAACAATGAAGGATCTCCCCCAAAAATAAAATAATAGGCTCCTCCTATTATTTTATTTGACACGCAAAGTAATTTCCCAAAATTCAAATCACCACATTAAAAAAAATGTGTTGACAATCAATTAAGGAAGGGAGAGGGAAGGTCCCCATTTATTAAACGCGTTGAGAATTAAATAAAAAGGAGGGAAGGAGGAAATATCCTCATTAAATTATTGGTTGACATGAATTAATGGAGTGAGGTGGAGAGATTGGCATTAAATGGGGGGGTTTTTAATGAGTTTAGAGGAAATTAAATAGTTGGGGATCATATAGGCCCCACCTCTGTAACATCCACACTTGGGTAGTTAGGTGGCTGTTGGACCCACCCTTAACTACCCATGGGAGGGAATAAACTCCTTATAAAATAAAAATTTTTCCAACAATTTTTATTTACTTATTAAATAAACCCTCAATAATTTACTTCTCCTCCATTACGAACACAACTATGGTAAGGATCACATTAAGCAATTACCGGTGTTGTGAGTTCATTGGGGCCCTCAGATTTTAATTCCGAGAACCGGTTCAAAAGATAGAAAAACTCGCTCATTCGTTTACAGAATGTTCCCGAGCTAAAAATCATAAATTGATTCTGGGCACACCGGGCCTCAGAATCAAACGTCGTTAGAAGCCACAAACTCATAAAATTACAAAACATTTAAGAAAAAAAAATTCCTTGAAAATTCCGAATCTTTACATACAATGAGTTTTCATGGAAATATTTTTATTTCATAATGTAATATAATGATATTCTGTTTAAAGGAATTATTATACCATTTAAGTGTAAAAAATTATGTTTTTAAGAATTTTTTTTTCATGGGTTCTCATGTTTTATAGGAAAACATCATGATTATCATTTTCCCATTATGTTTTATTATAAAGTTTTTGTTGGAAAACATTGGTTAGTATATCAAATTTCATGTTTAAGTAAATGATTGTTTGAGATCTAAGTATGTTATATTAAAGAAATATTCTCTGATATGATCTCATGAATTCAAAATAGACTATGAATTTTCTTTTAATCTTTTTATATGTTCCTTACTGAGAGTTGTTTCCTCATTCCACATTTTAAAATGTTTTTCATAGGGACTAAGGATGATTGATAACTAATATAAATTATAATACTGAATAAAGGAAACTATCCTTGAATGAAGAAGGTGTATCTCTATAAATAACTTATTTTGTGGAAAAAATGGATACTTTGTGGAAATGTCCACTTTTTTATGTAACATTTTACATAATTCTATTAAACTATAAGCAAAAAAGATCCTTGAAATATAAAAAAGTTTAATACTTATTATAAATCATGCAATTATGATTTTTTTATGTTACAATGAATTATGGTTGATATCAAAGTAAAGGTTTAGATAAATTTATTGGTTAGGATAATTTTTGATCATAAGTTAAAATTACTTTATAAACTCTAAGGTTTGTATGTTATGGAGATTTAGGAAATTTTGGATGAATTAAAATAGTTTAATAGAAGATGAACTGGATAAGGAAATATTAGTGTTTGTCCTCCTCATAAAATCTGTTATTATGATTTTACTTGATATAGGAAAAATAAATATTTTTGGTTTAGTAAATGGATGGAACCAACTAGAACTAAATTAACATTGTATGTAATAAGGAATGAAATGTTAGACAAAATAATAAACTATATGTAATGAGATTAGTAGTGAAAACTCTTGTGGTTATTCTTAACCACCTATCATGAATTAAGATCAATAACCTAAACCTATGTGAGTTTCATAACACACCAAATAAGAGAAAAATGGGGTTCCATGGAAGTTAATGTGATAAAGGTCTCAAAAGTAAAAAATATTTAACATCAAATGTTTTAATAATGTAGGAACAAGAAGCCATATAAATGATTCAAAAGAAGGGGACGATGTTTTATATGCAGTAATGGAGGGTATAGAGAAAAAAAAAATAAAGGAAAAAAAGAAGAGTTTGGTTAACAGTATAAATGGGAATAAATTTATTCCGAAGGTATAAATTGAATGTTTTAAATTTCGGGGGAATGGGAATTACAAAAATAAATGTCCTAGGGGTAAATAATTTGAGAGAGACCATGAATATCATAGAAATAAAATACTATCGAGGTTATATTCTGAAAATGAAAAAACTTTGAATGAAATATAAAATGAATTAATACTATTTGTATTATGTTTTGATATTGATGAATATTAGGAAATTATTAATAATTTCTATTTTATAAAGGAAGTATTTGGAAATTAAATGAAAACTATTGGTTAATGGATCGTAATGGGTGTTGAAAGATTGAAAGTGTCAACATATAGACTTTTAAGAGTTTGGATGTAGTTTTATTTTCTTTAAAGATTGATATAATTAAGAATGATCATAAGTATTAAAGAATTAGAACCTTTTTTAGGTTTTAATTAATGGTATTTTAAGATTATTAATAGTATATTTTGAGAAATTTATAGTAATATAACCCTTGGTTTTAGAATGTGTTTTAGTGAAAAGGTTATTTTGGGGAATAATACTTTTATATTTTATGGACATAAGTATATGAGTGCTGATTTGTTTTATTTAAGATGATATTGAAATTTGATTTAATTGTAGTTATTTGGGATAAAAGGGTGAATTAAATTTTTTGAACAATAAATGATTATGGTTAATGGAAATAATTTTGGATAAGAGGATATTTTGTTTTTTGAATTATCTTTTGTAAGTATAGATGATTTTATTTTAGATTTATGGTGATTCAAGTTATATATAGAAAATATTTGAATATTTTAGAGATTACATGATTATGAAAGATATATTTTTTCGATATATGAATTTATTAGTTAATAGTAATATTTATAGGAAAATGTTAAATTGAACTCGAGAGAATATATGATCAATTGCTTATGATTTTTGGGTTTTGATTTTGGTTAGAAATATTTTGTAGTATTTCACAGTCAGTTATTTATAGAATTATTTAAGTTGAACTTTGGGTTCAATTGTTGAGGATTTGGAGATTAACATTTTATTTATTTATATAATTTTAATTCATATTAGATATTATTGTTCCCTATGGTAAAAATTCTTGTTTTGATTAATGTCTAAATAAATGAAGAATATATTTTTATAATTTTATCGATATTGTGATCTGTTGGAAGTTTATTTTAGTGATTTAGGAAATAAAAATTAATTTTGAATATTCTTTTCTTAGAGTAAGATATTATATAGAAGTAAAAATTGATTGAATCAAAACCAAAAGAATAAAATTTTCTTTTTAAATGGAATGAAATCAAGTAATTATATATTTTTGTGTTCTTTATCTTAATGTTAAAAGAATATCTCAATTATTGGAAAAAGATCCTGATATAAATATGTTATCAATTAACCTTAATTTATGTTGAACTGATTGTATTATCTCACCCCTACTGATTTATGGATTTTTGTTCATTAACTTTCTCATTATTTTATTCTCGATCACTCCTTATCATTATTTGGACAGTACTTTTCTCCAACATGTCTATATTTTCACTTTGTAATAATGTTATCCCACTTGGAAACAAAGTTATGTGTTATTCTAGGTGACCTTCATCTTTAATTTTTCATATTTTAAGAATAATTTTTTATTATCCTTTTTAATAATATTGGGTTTCCAAAAAGTTTTTTTAAAATATTAAAAATCTTTTTTTCCTTTATTAATTGTAAGTTTTATCTTTCACTAGATAGAATTGTTATTACAAATATATTTTAAAACCATTTTATCCAGAATGAGATAAAATTGAGAGTCTATAATTTCTTTAATGGGTTTGAATGTTTCACCCATAATATTTATCTTAAAATAATACTATGCTCAATAGAATACTTAACATGCAACAACAAGATTTTAGTGAATAGGGATATACTATAAAAATATTACAATTAAATAAAAACATTATAAAAATTATATTAAACCGATGTTATGAATAATAATAAAACAATTATGATAAATATGTATAAAGGTTTTATATAATTAAAATTTATTTAATAATGAATAATAAATAAGAACTCAATGTTCAATAAAGTCATTTTAAGCTTCAAAAATATGTTTTATTCAAAATTAAATTTATTTATTTTTGTAAGATAATTTTATAATTAACTATTAATATTTTGGAAATTATATTTAATAAAAGGGATATAATTTTTAAAATTAGAAAATGAAAATTATCTTATTATTAATTTTTGAGATTTTTCTACGAAATTTAATATCTACGTCGATAGTAAAAAATACTGTTTTTATGAAATATAATATCTTTTATGATATATCCAAGAAAAAAATATATATATGAAATTTATAAAACTTTTGTAATGGATAATTTATGATAATATAATAAAAATACAATACAAAAATAATTCAAAACATATAAATTATAATTTATTGTGTGCTAAATATTAAAATCATTTTCATTATCGACATAATTCTTATGCAACACTGGAAAAGTAAAATTTTGTGTCCTAAAGATAATATTTTATATGTAATAAGATTTCAATATATATTTTGATTAATATGATGTTTTATTGATGATATGTATCTATATTTATGAATTTCGGAGTTATATAATAATAATATTATCCAAATACTTGTGTCGTGCTTGTGCAAGGAGAGAAAAGTTTGAGTAACATACTGAATAAGTTTTCCTAACATATAAGTGGGTAAATATTTAAATTGTATGAAAATAAATAGACATTTTCAGTTAAAAAAAATTATTATTATCTTAATATTTTTCAAATTTTAAAATTAGTATACTTTTTTAAATAATTTAGGTCGCGATGACCCATCCTTTTGGAAATCATAAGAAAAATTAAGTAAATGATTTTAAAAATATTAAAATTGATATTATTTAGATGAGTTTAGAAATTACATAAATTTAATATAAATTTAATAAGGACAAGAGACAGTTTAAGTGATTGTATTTTAAATTTCTGACTATCAATATATTTTTAAATTCAAGATAAGATGAAAAAAATAAAAGTTACTTTAAGTGTATTTTTTAGTAAAAAATATTTTATTAATTTATTTAAAAGCTCAAAAAAATTTATATATAAAAATTTGAGATTTAATATTGTCTAAAATTTCATTCATTTACCTTTTTTTATTCCACTTGGTATTTTATAATTACATTACTGATCCTTAAAGATAAAATATTTACGAAAATACCATTGATTTTTTTCTATAAAAAGTACTCAGTTCAACCATCTATAAAAAAATAATTTTATGGTTTTAGATAAAAAATATTCCCATATACCTATATAAAATTTAATTTTTATATTCACAATCTATTTATGGGACCATAAACCTTTCCTTTTATGTCCTTAAGCTCAATCAAAAGAAGGATTTCCAAAGAAGATGGTATAACTATTTACCAAGTTCTTTATTTTTTATTTCATCTTCTAAATCCTTAAAATATATACTTTAAATGATGATATAACAACACAAAAATATTAAATATAATGATAAGTTGTTAGGTTAATTGTAAAACTCTTTTTCATCTCATTTTCTAACCTATGGGAAATGAAAACATCTCTAATGTGTACATGTGGATTACCATCTTCTGAAGCGATGTGTTTCATTTTTCATCACCACATAACAAGGATTTTTATTATAAGATATATAATATATATATATATATATATAATATTAATGAAATAATTATCATTATTTAAAGATAATATATATATTATATTTTATGAACTTTCCATCCTGAATAAAATGAAAATGTCATTCGTGTGCATGGGTGGACTTCCACCTCCATAAAGCTATGCAATTTGTTTTTTATGAATTAATTTCATTTATAGTGTTGAAATTATATTAAATATATATAAATGATAATAATTTAATATTTTAAATGTTTTATATTATGTTATAATGAAGGCTTTGACCATAATCATCCTAATGAAGCTGTTTTGGGATTATGTACCGAACATCCTCAAAATGTCAGATGTAAACATAACTGATTAAGTTGCTAAATTAAACATGGTCATAAGTGACATAAAAGGAATATTAATAATTAAATTAATTATAAAAAGAGTTTTAATCAAGTAAATAAGTAATATAATTCTATTATTCATGAGATATAGAACATAGGACACTTGATGATATTCAAGGTAATGGATTTTTATTTAAAACATTGTTTTAAAAGTTTCAAAGTTTTTATTATAATTTACTTCATATCCATGTTCCTTAAAATGTTTCATGTATGTTATCAATATAATGAAATTTATGTTCAAAGTAATTTTAAACCATGTTTTAATTTCTTTCTCATGGTATAAAAATAATACTTTTTAATGCTTTACAGAAGGTTTATTTTGGACATTTTTACAAAAATATGAAAGGAATGTTTTTTAATGTATACAACATGTGCATATTTTCCCACTGTGATGAAAAATAATCTATAATAATATTCCTCTACAAATTTTCATTTTTTTATAGATGAATATACAATTTTCCATTGTTTTGGGAATATTTTATTTAAGAGTTTTCAAAGAATAATGGATTTTTATGCTGATTTTCCCGAGATTCCCAGAAGTGCTTCCACATTTGTGTTTAATGGAATAATTTATTATATTTTATGATTGTAATGAAATAATATTTGTGTGTATTTTATGTTATGGTCCATGTAGATCTCATATGATGATGGGTGATTTCTATACATATCTTCAATTCATTATTTAATGATTATGTTCTACGTAGAATTATATGGAAGAAACTCGATTGGGTTATTAAATCTATAAGAGTTTTGTAACGGTTATACAAAAATGATGTCTCAAGTCACCTAGAAGGTTTATATTGGATTTATAATAAGTTTTTAGTGGAATATTTTAATTTATAATCTAAGATAATGATATTTTTTTAAAGGAACTATTATTAACTTTTAGAGGTAAAAAGGAATGTTTTTTATAATATTTTTCATTGAATATCATCTTTTATAAGGAACCCTCATTATTATTCTTTTTTTTTGTGTTTTTTATAATATTTTGTTATAAAAAACACTAGGCAACAAATATGTTTTCATGTGCAGTTAAATGATTAATTATCCTGAATTTTTAATATGTTAATGGTGGATTCTATTATAGGATATCATGGTTTTATAATGGAACAATTAGATTCTTTTTATATTTTTATATACAACATATTGAATTTTTTTAATCATTTCACATTTTGATATATTATTCACAGGTTCAAAAGATGATTATAGATTAATATGAAGTATATCTCTAAATAAATGAAATTTTCCTTCAAAAATTCTAGTGTGTCTTTATAATAATTTTTTTGTGAAAAAAATTGTTACTTTGTGGAAATATTCACATTATTATATAATGATTCACTTAATTATCTAAAACTCTATACTAAAAAGAACCTCTGAAATATATTAAAGTTAAACCCTTGTTATAAACAATATAATTATGTATTGTTTATGTTATGGGGAATTATTTAAAAAACTTATTTTATGATAATTGTGAACATTTATAAATATTTTAACCACACTTGATCAACTTATTGAAATATCCTATATAATAATCATCTTTAAAACCCAGGGAAAGAAAACATAAGAAAATGGTGACATAATCCAATTAGTAAGGGAAAAAATCATCAACATTTCATCAGTGGTTAGATTACAAGCATAGGAAAAAAACAAGATAAGGGAATAAATATATTATTAAAATAACATGGAACTATACGATTTATACATAATTCATGATTTAAGTACATGTAATATTAAATAAAAAAACAAATAAATTGGAAAAATTGGTTATAATCATGAAACATTAAACATGATTAAAGGATTAAAATCGTATGAAAATTATTACGACATTATAGTGTGGAATATACATAAGCATAGAAATAATATGTGAAGGATAAACACTAATATATTCATTATATAATATTATTGTGATAATCACTAGTGTACCTTCTTGGGCCTCAGATAATCCTCCCATATACCCTTGGGAATGGGATAATTCTATATTTTATCCTTTATCTTCAGATAAATACTCATATTTAACCTTTTTCTTGGGATAAATCCTCCCTTTCAACCTTTATCTTAGGATAAATCCTCCCATATACCCTTTGGTTTTAGATAAATTCTCTGATGTACCCTTTTTCTTTGGGTAAGTCCTCTTGCGTACTCTTTGGCTTGGAATAAATCCTATTGTGTTCCCTTATATTTGGGATAAATCCTCCTATGTACCCTTTGATCATAAACGGAAAAGTACCAATTCATGGAAGGGTGATATGGGACGTCACCCATAATTAATACATAAATATGTGTACAACTAGAAAAAAATGATCCATGTCATCGTTAAGAAGCCCAGAAAAAATTGGTTTTCATAGATTTTTATGATGGAATCACATAAATTGACCTCAAGAATGTGAATAATTTATACATAAAATAATATTTAGTTTTAAAAGGAATTTTTTATAGTGAATCATTGAAAAATTAATAAAGGTTTCAAAAAGAATGGGGAGTGGAAGATAATTTTTTTAAAGGATGGAAAAACATTGTTACATTTTGTAACACCTTTATTGAAAAACCATGTTGTAAAAAGAGTTACTAAAATTCCTTTATAAAACAGAAGAATAGAAATATAAAGGTCACATGAGATAAAAATAATTTGGGTTTATAATATAAAGGATATCATTAGTAGGAAAGAAAAATGATTACAGGAAAGGGAAATCATCATTAAAGTGGATGGGAATTATTCTTAATAATGATATTTTTTTTACAAGGAAGAAATTAATCTCAGAGGATGAATTGAATACATAGTTAATTTTAGCCTATAAATAAATATAAATTACCCTGAAATAGAATATTAGGGTTTAAGCAACCAATATTGAAAGAAAGATGATGAAAAAGACACATTAAAACCCAATGAATGGAGTTGAGTCAACAAAAACCCTTACAATTTGGTATCTTTTGATTGAAAATATATTTAAATTAATAAAGTGATATAAAATTATAGAAAAAAATAATTAAATTAATATGTTAAAATAAATTAATTAGTTTGTAATCACACAATATTAAAGGTATATGAGAGAATAATAAGAAAAATATCTCAAGGAATTAAATTTCAGACAAAGTACTACTTACCTTATATTCCTACTTACTCGATTCCCATCAAACCTCTTGTATAATAAAAATAACTATCTTAATCATTTATTCAAGAACGTTATTCATATCTATTAGATTTTATAAATTTATTTTATAATATTTCTCTAAATGTATATTAGTTAGTTTTTACCTATTCTCGATATCATGTGTGAATAATTTAAATTGTTTTGAATTAGTTTAACAATAGCAGTGTCATTCATCGTTCTTCTCCCAATGTACACCATTTACATATTTTTCAAGGTAAAATAATCATTATTTTCCATGATTCATTATGTTCAATTTCATTAGCTGAAATATATGGATACGGTTTGTCAAAAAGGAATTCACAGTGAACTAGTTCTGATGTGTTTAAAGATCAAAAAGCGATATATTAATAAATATATTGAATATTAGAAAAAACATTAAAAAATTATAAAATATAATTTAAACACAATTATTTAATAACGTTACCATTATATAAAATTCTTTAATAATTCATGTTTTAAACATTATAACATCATCTAAATAGGTGGTAAAAAATAACCAAATTGAGAGAATGTTAAAATGATTCTTCAAGGAATGAAATGTTTTTACATAATATTATCATAATATTAAAAGAATAATAAATATTTAATAAATATAATTTGAGTTAATTAAATTAAATATTATACCAATCCATGTAGGTTGGTGATGAAAAATAAATTTTATCATTTGTAGTGGCGATAGTCCACCCTGCACACAATTAACCATTCCATTTCTAAACGAATGAGATAGAATAGAGGTATATGATAAATCATAGTTTTAGAATTTTAATTTTTAAATATTAAAAATATTCATTCATAAATTCCATCATTTCTACTGACCATGAAATTTGGTGATGAAAAAACGAAAGTTGTTGTTTTTGGAAGATGATTGTATGCACAAACGCACAATTGGCACAATTTTAATTTTAAAATTAGATTGGAAGGAGTAAATAATGGTTATTAGATTAATATAGTAAAACAATATTATAATAATGATACCTAATTAAATTTATTACTATGTATGAGATATTTTTTTAAGTGAAAAATTAAGAATAAAATGTTAAAGATTAAATAATACTCACGTTTGGACCTTATGTTTCTCTTGAAAGTTTCCTTGGAAATGATGGGATTATAAGAAATAATTAAGAATAGAGTCTTATTAAAATTAAATAGGTTTATTAGAGGGTAAAATTTTCATATTTAAACTATTAAATTATAAATAATAAGTGTGGCATGAAGGGTTGGAAGTGTTCCCCTTTTATAAGTGAAGAAATGGGCACTTTTTGGATTACCAATTATTTTTCAAAAATAGAATGAACCTATTCAAAAGTCAATGGATCAAAAAGTGAGAATAATAATAATTTGGGTTATATAAGGTTGATAAATCTTCCATGAATCATTTATCACATATTTTAGATATGTTTAAATCCTTTTAATACATTATTTTTATATTTAAGGATTTTGGTTTTACCACGGTGACTAGTTTTTTCCTTAGTAGTTTATATTTTATTTTAAAAATATATGGTAACCCAAATAACTAATTTTGATGTTATAAACCTAAATTTAAGATTCCTATAGAATAATATTTTCCCAAATAATACAAATTTATCTTTTTAATTAAATCATTTATTATATTTCAAAACTATTTTGTAGAAAAATGTTGTTTTTAACATGAAATATTTATAATCTTATTTAGTATATATTAAAATTTGAATAAGGTATAATTTATTTATATATATTTAAAAATAATATTAGATTCATTTTTAAGGTGATTAAATTATTTTACTAGATAGAAATTACACAATGTTCATAAAATAATTCATTGAAAATAATTTTTTTCCCATTATAAGGGTAATTAAATTTAATCCAAATAATCATATTTTTATACCCAAAAATTAAATTATAATTATTAAATTACATGAAAATATTTTTCTAAAATACTAAATCCTTATTTTTCTTATCTTTTACATGTGTTGAAAACTATTTTTTTAATAAAAGTGAATAAATTGTTTCTAATATGAAATATTACAAAAGTCTTCAAAATACTAAACTTGAGTTTTATAAATGAAACATAATATTTATAAATGAATCATTTTAACTCCTCAATATATATTTTTCATTAGTTTTTTTATATTTATTATTTAATACATTACTATAATGTTTTAAACATTAAAGTGTTAGTAAATAACAACTTTTTTCACTATTCACCAATATATCAATTATTCCAGAGAAAAAGGAAAACTTCACCCCAACTGATTTTGATATGATGAATTAAAAAATGAAAATCATTTCAATAAATTAAAATTATAAAATTTATACATTTAGATTTTAAATTAGAATTTATATTTATATAAACTTTTTTTTATTGAAAAAGTCCCTTTTAAAACTGTTAGTTTTCTTAATACTATTTTGTATGAATTTATTATTTATTACTATATTTTTATTCACTAGTGGTTTTATTATTATTTAATATTATTAGTAATATTCATCCAATATTTTTTGGGTCATTTTAGTTTGGTGTTTCATGTGAAGAAAGGTATCAAACATAGCATTAATTTAAAATTAAAAGTATCTTAAAAAATATTAGGGCATTACATTCTTCTACCTTATAAATTTCAACCTTATAATTTTAGATATCATAATGTTTGTAACAAAAAATTCATTTTGAGTTAAAGTATTCTGGAATAAAATATGGTCAACGTACCTTGGAAAAAATGTTTCAAACTCCTATAAAATGGGGGTATGGAAATATAGAACATCAACTACTTAAATGAATCTTTTCAAGATCAGTTTACTTTGAACATTATTATAGCTATTCGACTGCATTGGGATTTCATAGAGCCATATTTTTGGAAAGTCTAAAATAGGAAAATATTTATTACATGTACTCTTGCATATGGCCAACTATGAAATCATATTACTACAATATTATGAATTTCTCAAGATGGATTGAAAATAAGAATTATTTACTCAAGTTATGACTTGAAAATTTGAAAAGATATCCTCTCATTGGTGAAATTAAACCTCATAATTATTCTAATAATTACTATATATCTATGAAAGAATGTTTTTATAGTTCTAAATCACACTTACATAATGATATTAAAAACATTATGAGAGGATACACTTTTTATTTGGGAAAGAATGTCTTACTTTAAAAACCAACAAGGAATATAATTATGAACAATCAGTTATATTACAAAGACACTACCAGTGACTGGAATCATGAATTTTATTGGATCAAAAGCATTTGTAAACCCTAGATCAAAAACTCACACATAACTCTTATTTGAATGTTTTTTCACAATAGATTACCCACTAATAAATTCTTATAATTATTTAATATCCCTATTTATTCCATGTGTAATTTATGCAACAAATACAGAGAGGTTGTATAGAACTCATTTCTCAGTTATGCTACTGCGTCATCATTGTGGAAGGTGATATTTGATCTATTTGAATTATTGAGACTGATTGTAGACCCTCTATAATAAATAATTCAACATTTCACTGGAATCATGCTCTCTCCTCAGCTTCAGAATCATTTTCACGTTGAAGTGGACAAAATTGTGCATATAATCTGATTTAGAAACAATTCTATAATTGAAAATGGCACAAAATTATATGTAAAAAACACTGGTGAAAATTATGGTGGAATTCAATGAGTCAAACGATTTCAAAAATGGTAATTGTGAAAATAGTGTGGATGAATTCATGGAACTTATAATATTAGGAATTTCTAGAAACTACAAACCACTTGTTGGAACTTTAGGATTTTTTGGCATCCTCCCATGCATAATTGGATAAAAGTCAACTTAGATAGATTTTGAACGGGAACTCAGATCCAACAAGTTCTGAAGTTTTATATCATTATAAAAATAGAAATATTCTTGGATGTTTCTATAGATTATGTGGATTGGAATCATCACTTGATGCAAAGATAAAAGGCATCCTTAATGAAGTTAACTTCATGAGAGAAGACGCTGGAACAATATATTATTGGAATATGATTCCACTGTTATGATGAAAGACATTAAGAATGTTATGCTACACCACTCATAGAGAATCACTGCTATATGGATTGAATGTATGTAATTCCATGTGAGTTTCAATTTCATTGTTAAACAAGTATTTTGGGAAACAAAGTTTTTAGTGGATGGTCTCTCTAATAATGGATAAGGTATAGATCTCACATGGTTGGATGATCTCCCAATGTAATTAGTTCCATATCATGAAAGAGACTATAATAAAATCTCACTCTTTATACATTTGTAATATTTATTTTTCATCAATAAATTCTCCATCCATTTTGGTTGAGTATCTATCCTTAAAAAATCAACATTATAAACTAAAAGAATGTAACTTTTTCCTCAAAATCAGATTAATCACGATATTGAGTTTTTCTCTAATAATTTGAGATAAATATACCTCTTGATTAGGTATGATAATTCATATAATAGAATTAGTTTCCCATGGAATATTATAATCATCATTGCACTAATGGATAAGTATAGTTTGTTTTGAAAATTGATTTACCTATTTTGGTAGTGTCGATGTGAAGATAGAATTATTATTTTCAAAATCACATCAAATTCATCTAATGGAAGGATAATAAGACTTGTATGAATCATAATCCCAAAAACCTTGACAGAGATTCATATTCCTTGAATAAAAAATGATACCACCTTGTGATTTTTATTTAAAAATAAATATCTAATAGTTGGTAAAACATATACAACAAAAGAAACACATAAATTTAGAGTGAAGAATACCTATCATCACTTAGTTACCACTATCCACTTTAATATTAGTCCTTTATTGTATTTACCTTATTTTCTTGGTTTATGAGGTTTTTCGATACCCATAATCGTTTTTAGACCTTGGATTGGGGTATTTATTTTTATAATACTCAAACTCCTTATACATGAAATGTTGAAGTGTGAATGTTGTATTAATTGGTGCTCTAATACTTTCCATGGTATTGGCATACATCATCATCTATCTTCTACAATCAAAAACGTGATTAACAATATTTCAACACTTGAAACATTTTGTTTCTTATGAACATTCCATTGGTTGCCTTTTTAGGTAATCTTGACACGTATAAAGTTTGATATTCTTTCATTCACCATATTTATCAAAAAATCTACTATAAAACTCCATAATTCAATTATTTTGTATTTTTAGATGTTTGGAAAGACCCAATTCATTAATCATATCTTAAGATAGATAGGTGAGAATAAGTACAAAAGTTTCAACATCAACTTATATCCCATTTTGTTCTTATTAGGACAACTTCTATATTGTCCATCACATCCATTATTAAATTGGTTACCCTTTCCTCCATCTAATTCTAAAACCAAAAGGGTTAATCATGAGCGATCAATATTAACAGTGTAATATTAATATAAATAATAATACCATTAAAATTAAACCATTAAATATATTACTCTTTGAAAACATCTCACTAGCTCTTAGTTTAACCTAAATCACTCATGGTTAAATCTAGGCTTACATTGGTTGGGTTCTCTTATAATTAATAACATAATAAATCCTTCATAATGTATTATAAAGAGATTGTCATTAACTAAAGAATATCGCTTTAGTGTTTTTATCATGGTGTGAAGTCTTAGAAAAAATCATCATGTACTAGAGTGAATATTAAGTTGATATTAAACTAGCCATTTTCTGGGTGATTTCCCTATAAATCATATTTTCCTCAGCTGCATCTACATTCTAGTAAATAAATAGGGAAGAAATTTCTAGAGGTACCACACAATATATACTTTAAAAAAACATAAATATGTTATATTATAATTATTCTTATCCATAAGGTGTTCACAAATGTTATAATATCCCAATCCCTAAAAATAAATAAACACCACTCTAGTACAAATTGAAGAGACCTAAACCAACACTCCTAGTTCCGATGATAAAAATAGTTTATTTTAACACTATATTTGATAGAATATAAGATACAAATATTTTCATTTTATATCTTTTATATAAGTAAAAAAATTACATATAAAAAATAAACCCACAATCCCAAGAACGTAATGTTTAATGTCTTCAAGGATAAGATACATAAGAAACCCATTTTATGATATTTTTGAACATTTTTAAATATTTTAAATACACTATATCCACTTATAGTTATATCCTAGGTCATACTTATCTTTATAAAATAAGGAAATAAAACCTAAGAAAGTGGTGATATTTAATACACATTAAATGAAAAACTCATACACATTCCATGAAGGGTTTGATCATAACTATATAAGAAAACATGAGTAGGGGAGAAATAACTTATTAAAATACCATAGAAGAGAAAGAGTTCTCCATAATTAATTATAGAAATAAATGTAATCTCAAATTAAAAAAATATACTATAGAAAAAGTGTGTGTAATCATAAGACTTTAAACACGAGTTTAGGATAAAAATAATAGGCATAGGATTTTGACATAAGGATTTGGCATAAACATGAATATAGAAATCATATACCAAGGCTACCCACAAAGAAATTAATCACATAATAGGCTTGGTATAATCACCTATATACCTTGTTGGGCTTGGGATAATCTTCTTATGTACTCCTGTTCTTGAGAAAATCCTCCAATTTATAGTTTGGTTTGGTATAAATCCTCCCATATATCCTTTTTCTCGGTGTAAATCCTTCAATGTACAGTTATTTTGGTATAAATACTTTTTTTAACCTTTTTCTTGGGATAATTCATATTTTTTTCCTTTTTATTAGGATAAATCCTCCTATATTCCCTTAGGATTGGGATGAATCCTCCCATGTATCCTTAAGCATAGGATAAATACTCTCATGCACATTTTGAGGTCATGAGGTACAAACCCTACCAATTAATTGAATAGTTATATAGGATCCCACCCATATTTCATCCAGACATATGTGTGCCACTTTGAAATAATAATTAATGAAATTAGTAATAACTGATTTAACGAAAACTGGGTTTTGTAACATTTCCATATAGTATCCCCAAAATTGACATCAAGAATGTTAAACAGTTGATACCAAAAATTCAATCACCCAAAAGAGTATTTCATAAAGATATTTATTGTTTTATTCAGGAAAAATAATTTCCATGGAAATAGACTTTAGATATAAAGAGAAAAATGGAATTTAAATCATAAAAGAGTTTTTTATTTTATTATTTATTGTATAACGAGATGTTACAATCACAATGAAAATTAATATTTCTTAAAATGTGAAGTGATTTTTTTGAAAAAGATTTAATTTTAAAGGGAACATTAAATAGTGGATCCTTAAAAATGACATAATGGTTTCTAAATTAATCGTTCAGTAAACAATAAAACATTTTATTTTGAAAGAATGAAAAATCTTCCTATTATTTTGAAATGACTTTGTTGGAAACCCACATCATAAAAGGAGAAACAAAGCTTCCTTTAGAAAATATGAGAAGGTAAATATGAAAGTCACATGAGATCAAACATAAATGGGTTTCCAAATATAAATTATAACATTATACGTAAATGAAAATGTTGAAAAGGAAGGGATAACATTATTAAAGTTGATGGAAATTATTCTTAACAATGAAATATTTTTTAAGGGAATGAAATTAGTCAAGGTAGAAGATTTGATTAAAAAGATTAATTTTAACAATATTGAAAGAGAAATTAATATGGAATAAAATCATAGCGTGTATGAAACCAATTTTGGAAAAAAATATGTTTAATAAATGCATTATAACTTTATGAAGGGAGTTGAGTTAACAAAAACCATTAGAACTATAGTTTCTTTCAAATAAATATACATTTAAATAAATATACATTTTAATAAATATTCATTTAAATAAATAACATGATATGACTCTTAAAACACAATTAATTACCTGAAAATGGTAATATAAGTCCATTATAAAATAATCCCACCACCTCAAAGATATCAAGGTTTATAGTATGAACAATATCTCATGGAATTTAATTTGAGACAAACAACACCTAACCTTGGATTACCTCTTACTTGAACATACTATAAACTCTTGTATAATAAAAATAACCATCTTAATCACTTATTATATAACCTTATTAATATAAATAGAATTATATTAATTTGTTTTATAATTATTCTCTATATTTATATTAGTTTGTTATCAGGTATTTTTGATATCAGGTTTGATTGATCTTGATTGTTTTGAACTAGTTTTTCAATAATGATTTTATTCCTTGTTATTATCAAAAAGTTTACTAGTGAAATATTATCCAAGATAAAATAATCATTATTTTTCAATTATTTCTTAATTCATATTTTATTAGGTGCAAAGTTTGATAAGGTTTGTGAAAAATGACATTGTGTTAAACTAGTTCTGGAATATTTAGTGATCAAAATGTGATATATTAAAAAATATATTAAATATAAATAACACCTTTATATAAAAATTAAAAAATATTAAATACACTACTGTTGGTCTTATTGATTGAAGGCACATAATGATATGATTTGGGTCTATGGATGATCTCATCACGACGTGGTCTAAAGCTCCTAGACGGTGCAGAGGTATGACTTTATTTCTTCTTCGGTGGAATTTTGAATTCCATATGCAGTGAAATAATCCGAATATGGAGATTTGGGTATGTTTCCCGGGCCTTCCTCTCCCATTCCAGAACCCTTCCATTCTGTCTATGCTGGGGAACATGGTCAGCTGTTACCTGTGCTCGGATACCAAAACTGAAGCTATGTGTCATCTCATCTACCCTCACATATGCGTGGAGATTGATGTCTCCAAGCCTTCGGTTGATTGGGTGTGGATTAATGATGGTCAATAATTCTGGTGGAAACAGGATGTTAAGTTTGAGTCATGGAATGATTACTACAGTTTGTGTCATCGGCTGGGTCATGTTGTCTCCACCTGCAAAAATGGTTCTCTGAACAGGAGGGTGCGGAGGCGGGTGAGGGACGACTTGGTTGCTCATGAAGATGCTGCTATGGGGAGCTTGAAGACACAGGGGCAGGATCAGGTTGATGGTGGGTTCCATGAAGAGAAACCCATGCTTCCTCGGTATGAGGTGGTGAACTTAGTGGACAGTGGGGTTATGGGCATGAGGGCTGAGCTGAAGAAGCCAGGTGTGGATCCGATTGGACCGAAGGTCAGTGATATCTTCACCAGGTTGAAGCGGGACTTGGGTAAGGTTGGCTCTATGAAGGGTAGTGGTGAAACTTCTTCTGCTGTTAAGGATGCAGGAGTAATTATTGGAACTTCACTGAATGAGGTTTCCTCTTTTAGGTCAAGCCCCCAAATGGAAGTGGGTTCAATTGTTGAGAGGGATTATCTTTTAGAACTAATTCGTGCTGTTGTGGAGAAAGATGCAGACCTGGGTGGACAAACTGGTGGTGCAGACTCTCTCTGCCTGGAACCTGTGAGTGCATCTACAACAGTTGATGTAGTCCATGCTGATCAAGCCATTTAAAAAGGTCCTCTTGCCCCAGCTCAAGAGGGGACTGATATACATCATTATCACATGGAGAATGGGTTTGTGAATCCAGCTGGGAAACAAATAACCCCAGTGAAGGAAACTGCAGATGACAGTGGTGCCTTGTTGAGGAGTCCAGATGGGATGCATGCACCTTCTGGGAGGCATGCGGCCAATATTGAGTTTAGAAACCGGTTTTCATGCCTTGTGACTTCTGACTTGGTTTTAGATGATGAGTGAGCTACTGAAAGGACTCAAGAGAATCAAAATTATGCATCTTTAGGTGCTGGTGTTGAGTCAAGGGTAGTTATTTTTGGCAATTGTGATCAAGAATTGGGGACTGTGAAGCCCTCTAATGCTGAGGAGGGCTCTGAAGTAAATGTGGATAATGGTCCAGTGCTGGATAACATAGTTAGAGATTGTACTGTGAAGAAGGGCATGCATGGTGGCTTTGATTCTATGGACCATTCCCCCTGCCTTAATATGATGGATGTTAATATTTAATCTCAGTAGGACCAGGGTGTGAGGGAAGGGTATCGGGTGGTGCACATTTCTGGAAATTTGGGGAATTGTTCTGATAGTGAGAAGTAAAATGATGGTGGTATGTTTCATCCCTCCTATATTGATATAGTTCAGGGTTTCAAAAATAAATTTTTCGTGGAGGAGAAAGTGAAGGCTAACCCACCATGAAGAAGGTCGTGGAAAGACTATTCTCACTTGCCAATGCCTATAGACACCAGAGCTTCTAGTGGGAAGGCTGGACGGATTGAAAAATCTACTAAGGAGCTCCTTTATTTGGAGAAGCTCAATCTTAGAAGGAAGTTTGCCAAGATTCTGAAACACTATGAAAGTTCAGAGTGGGAATCAGCTACTGTGGAGGAAGTGGTTTATTAGGGATGTGGCGATGGGTATGATTTTTATGATTTGTAACTGTCTTTCTCACCTTGTTGTTCCTGATTGATATACTTTTCTTTTATTTTAAATAAATGGTCGGAGGATTGCCTCTGATTGAGCTTTCTGGGTAGTATTAAGGATAATTAATTGAGACCAGTAGCCTATAAATTCAAGAGATATTTGAAGTAGGGAAAAAATTTCGTATTTTTAGGATTAAATTTGAAGGAATAAGACTATCATGAAGGGTAGGAAGTGTTTCACTTTTATAAGTGAAGAAAGGGGAACTTTTGTGAATACCCATTTTTTTTAATGATGGAATGTAACTATTGAAGGAAAAATGGATCCAAAAGTTATAAATAATGAATCTTGGGGTGTTATAATTTCCATAAACATCACACCACTAATTGTATCATATCTTTAATCATGTCTTGATCCTTTTACTAATTTAATTTTACATTTTACTAATTTGGGTTTTACCTTGGTTACTATTTTTTACCCTCGTAGTTTATATTTAATTAAAAAAATTAAGGTAGAAATTCTAACCAAATTTGGATGTTATAAACCCAAATTTAGGCTCTATTAATAAAAATTAATTTCTCAATAATATAAAAATAACTTTTTAAATTAAAAAAATTAATATATAGAAAAATAGTTTTGTATAAAATATCATTTTTACCATTACATATCCTTAATATTAGTCTGTATTGATAATCAATTAAATTTACTTTATTGTATTTATATAAATGTTTTAAATTTATTTTATCTATAATTTATCAAAATAAATTATATTATTTTATTACATTTAAATTATGTAATGTTAAAAAAAATTTGTTGAAAGGAACAGTTTTTCAGTTATTGTGGTAATTAAGTTTAATCCTAGTAATCATATTTTTATGCCTAAAAATGATATTAGAATTATTTACTAATATTAATATATTGATCTAAAATATGAAATCCAATTTTTTATTTAATAACATTAATATTTTTATTTAATATTTTTTTAAGATTTTTGTTTTGAAAACTATTGTTCATAGAAGTGAAAAATAAGAGTTTTGAAAGTAAAATATTAATTAATTTTCCAAAATGTTAAACATGAGTTTTAAAAATGAAACATAATATTTTTAAATGAATAATTTTACTCCTTAAAAAGAACATTAATTTATTAAAAACTTTTAGAGGTTTTTTAAGTAATAATTAGCTCATATAATTTTTTAAACATTACTATATTAGTATAAATGATGCCTTTTCACTATTCACCAAAATTCTTTTAGTTTATAAAAATATAAAAAATTTACCCAAAGCTAATTTGGACATGTTTAATTTGAAAAATAAAATTCATTTTACAAAAGTCAAATGATAAAATTTATATATTTATCTTTTAAATGATAATACAACTTATTTACAGTAATGGTAATTAGACTATTTACGACATGCCATTTCCGACGAGGTCCCGTCGCAAAAAGTTATTGCAAAAATATTTTTTTTATAACAAGCTGTAGAAAAAACAAATCATTTGTGACGAGATATGGACCCATCAGAAATAGTTTTCCTGAGATTATTTTAAAAATGCATTTGCGACATGTCGTCGTAAATACAATTTGCGATGGTTCCTCATCGTAAAAGGCTCCGTCGTAAATATTTTCCCTGTGATTATTTAAAAAATTGTTTGTGATGGGCCATCATAAAAGTCCTTTCACAAATATCTTAAAAAAATAAAAAAAAATTGAATAAAAAAATATTATTAATAAAAATAAAATAACATTAAAATAAATAATCAAATAATATTGGAAAATAATAATAATAATAATAATATTAATAATATAAATAATATTAAAATAAATAATAATAATAATAATATTAATATTAATTAAATAATAATATTAATATTAGTAAAATAATAAAAAAAGTAAAAAAAAATAATATTAATAATATTAATATTAATGAAATAATAATATTAATATTAGTAAAATAATAAAAAAATAAAATAATAAAAACCTCAATATTCTCAAATATATATAAAAAATAATAGAAACAAAAAAAAATAATAATAAAATAATAAAATTATAAAACAAATAAAAAAATTAAATAATGTAACAAAATAATAAAAAATTAAATATATAAAAAAATTCAATATTCACAACAATATAAAAAACTCACTATATAGAAATGTATGTAGTTAATATTACAAAAAAATTTGTATTCAAATATTTTATCATAAAAAACAAATATATCACTGGGGGTCCCCTGGAGAAGATGGAGGAGATGATGGAGGGAACTCCATCCCTAAACCATGAGTCAGAAGTTGAATGTACTCCATCTGATCCTACAACCGCTACTGCCATCGACGCATCTCCTCCTCCTACTGCTGTCATCAGAGCTGTTCCTGCTGCTTCTACTGACATTGGCGCATCTCCTGCTACTGTTTTTGATACATCTCCTTCTACTCCTTATGCATACTCTCTATTAGCTCACTCTTAACTCACACCTACTCCTGATACTGTGCTGCAGATGATGATGACTCTCAACAAGCACCTCTCTTGTTGGAAACCGACATCGCAGTGGTACCATAATAACTCTAAGGAATAAATCAAGAGTTGATACCAACAACTCAACATTTCTCGAAGGCACATTGGATCACCTGTATCCTTGTCACCTCATTAAATCGATGGGCACTAGTATGACCCTTTGTATCGGCCTGACTCTCAATATGTGACTGAGAGTCCGCTACCTCATTTGACTCCATCAATTTTAATTTAAAATTAAAATAGTTAAAATGTTATTGGTAGTTAATTTTAAAACTCAAAAGTAAATTATACTAACCACAATATGACACTGGTGATCAGCTCTAATATCTCCATTGAACATATCATTTCATATCCTCCTATAAATGTAAAACTCTATAACATAGATATGTTCTAATGGATATTTGAATATAAAATAAATGGTTACATTTAAAAGTTATATTAATTATTTTAAAAAAGTACTTACCATATGTTCCCTTTGCATACTAAATATACGACTACAAGCTTGATGTCTCGCCTTCTATCTCCCATGGTTTTGTCGACATAAAGATGATATACTTTAAAAACTTCCTCCTAAACAATTTGAACATAATCGATCCGAAACCTGATATGAAATGTAATTACGTCTGTGGGCATGACAAGACTAATTAAACTATGTCACTCTGGCTTTAATAATTTATTTCCTTCTCAAATTGTGCCAAAACTGACGGAAAATCTCACACATAAACCCCTCCCATGCCTTTAGGATAATGCCACACATTTTTTCATCGATTAAATGCCATAAAATCTACAAATAGATTATAATTACAAGTTATTAATTAAATAAATTTCAAAATAATTGTTTTTTATTTAAGTACTAGCCAATGATCAAACATGCAGTGTTGAATATCAATGGGAATTACATCCCATGTGACACATACTTCAAAAAAATAATTTCACAATATAGCGCTCTATAGTCTAATAACTATATATGAAAATCTATGAAAAAAATAAAATGTATTTAAAAAATTATTATATAAATAAATTATTGAAAACTAACTAAAATAGACATGTAAAAATACCTCTGCATTCATGGATCGAAGCCAAGATGTGGACGTTTCTCCAAGATAGGGTCAAGAATCATCAATAGGGCAAGATAATTCCCCCTCCAAGTCCTACTTGGACCACCATCTATCTAAGTGTGAGATTATCCAACAACCTACTCATCCGAAGGTAGATCAACATCCTATAATTGCCGAAATAGATCTGGGTCCATCTAAAACACAAAATGATTGTCGTTAAAAAATAGTTAAAAACCACTATTATATATAGATATATATTATATATGATTATAACCAAAATTTATCCATATCAATATACATCTGCATCCACATATTCATATCTAACTATATCAATGTCTTCATATTCCTCCTCAGCATCTTCAATTTTCATATGAGTTTGAGTTTCATCATATCTTGTCATTTAAAATTTATTTGTAACATCATTAACAACATCATCACCATCGAACCTTAACTGTGGGGTGTAATCATCAATATTCATGTCTCTTCCTGAAAAAGATGGATTTGGAGCACTCTCTTAAAAAATGCCAATACTTATACTTCAGCGGAACCACATTTACCTTGTGTAAACTGATTTTATCTGATATTTATTTTTTATTATGCTCTACCAATCACCCAACTCTTTTAAAGTATCATAGTAATTTTCATAATAAATTTGATGTGCCTAATGATCCAATGAAAATGGTTCATTTATTTCAATAATAATTTTATATTTAATATCAACAATTTCATGGGTTGAATAAACACACAAGCCTCTCTCAGTATCCCACCACTGAAATTTAAACATAATTATGTAATTCTGTCCCAGATAAGATAATTCAATAATTTATTCATGCATACGTTAAAAGTCAAATTTAGTTTCTCTATGATGAGAACCTATCAATAAGGCACCACAATTAATTGTTTTATTGATTCACCAAACGCATGTGTATGAAATTGACAACCATTCATGACATATTCATTATAATATTTAACCATTTTTGATAGTCGGTTACTCAAGACACACAATTTATTATCAAGTTTATCATCATGTTGAGATATATATAAATTTGTAAAACAATATTCATCAATACAACTAGTAATAAATTGATTTTATATGTTAAACCATAAATAATTTATGTTACCAGTTTTTGAAACTAGTGGGATTTGTTTTACTAATGTGGTTCAGGAGAAGTTGCTATAATTTGAAGAAGTTTTTTCTGGATATGATTATCATTTACCCTAAAAATTAAATATGATTAATTTATTTTAACAATGATTATAAAATAAGTGATATGATCACTCATAGTAAAAATGTTTTCATTTCTTCACAGTTGAGAAGAACATATGTATGAGCTCTGTGATGTTCATCATATGAGAGACATCGTTCATGAACTCCATCGAAGCCAAGTTCGGGCTGATTAAAAACTAAAAATTCATCCCCCATTTAATCTTCAACATTTCCATAATTACAACCCACGAGGTTTTGTTTTTAGAGATATTTAGATTCAAAATAATGATATTATAAAAAATAAATTTCCTCTTCTAATTCAGAATCTGCAATTGATCCCTTAACTGATTCTTTGTTACATACTTTTTTATTAAATTTTTGTGTCCATCTCTCGAATGGGTACATCCATCAAAACTATACCAGACCTTCACAGTTTTCTTCATGTAGAAAATATGATATCAAATGTTCTTCTGATTCAAATAATGCTGGTGGGAATATTTTTTCTATTTTACATAAAATAAAAACAACATCTTCTCACATTCTACTAATTATATTATATTTTGTTATCACTACAAAAATGTGTTAGAAAAATATGATATGTCTGTTATTGTATCCCAAATAATAGAATTCAACAAACCTCTTAATCTAATCAGCCTATGTATTTCCATTATAAAATGACAATCATGACTTTTTAATCTGGTAATATGACCATTTCGAACACATCAGTCGAAACTGGAAGCATAACCCTCTGGAAGTCTCAAATATATAATCCACTGGAAAATTAATAATCCATTTTTTTGGATAGTGTATAATATTATTTTTGATTCATTAACTTCTAGGATCTGAAATTTTCAAACATTTCAAGTTCTGGTTGCCTATAAATTTGGGTAAGATCTAATCAAGCCTTTACATTATCTTTGGTTTTACCTAGTGCATCCAAACTGTATGAAATAAATTATCAAAACATCTCTTCTAAATATTCATGACATCTAACATGTGATGGACCAAAAAATAACACCAATATAGAAGATCCAAAAAATGCTCTGTTTTGTCCAATTGGGTTCTTTCCCAATGCCATCAAATTTCTATTGGTTTATTTTTAGTACAAATGTGATGGGATATAATGAATAGATAATTGATTTACCTCTATAAATGTGATTATTATTGTATGTTAATCTCTTTAAATTTTACCTTTTTTGAAATAATATTTTTTCCTCTAAAAAAGATGATCGGTTGGAAGGAATATGCGATGATAGTAAAAAAAACAAGGGTTTTTCCCTTGACAATCATAAATGATTTTCTATCTCTCATATAGTAAAGAAATGATTTTGGACCATGTGTACTCTATCCAGATAACATTACATATGCTGGGAAGTCACTAATTATCCACACCAATGCATTTTTTAGTAAGAAATTCTATTTCGCAGCAACATCATATGTACTGACACCATTAATCCACAATGAATTTAACTCATCAATCAATTGTTTCAATTAAATATCAATATTATTTTTTGGATTTACTGGAATTAACAATTCCAAAAATATGTATGACTCCTTCATCAAAATCCAAGGAGGTAAATTATATGGAGTTATAATGATAGGCCAACATGAATATTGACCACTATAAGAACCAAATTGAAAGAAACTCTTAGTAGAAAGATCAATTCACGCATTTCAGGACTCTAAAGAAATAGATAGTTGCATGTTGTCAAAATGTTTCCATGAATCACCATCATAGGGATGATTTAAGATTTTCTGAGTTTAAATATTGGTTCTATGCCCTGATATAAATGTTGTTGTGCTCTAAGAAATAGATAAATGCTAAAATCTTGGTGTAATAGGCAAATATCTATACTATTTTACAGGAATCAATCTAGGATTTCCTAGTTGAGCTAATTTATACCTAAATTTTCCACACGTGGGAAAGAATTGAATTGAATCCATTTATCCATAATATAGGATGCAATCATTTGACCATGAATGAATCTTATGATAACCAAGACCCAGATTATGAAGCAACCAATTTCTCTCATAGAAATTTGTAGGCAACAGAGTTTTTTAGGTAATAGTGTTTTAACCAAAGAGAATATCTAATCAAAACATCTATTTGACATTACATTATCTTATTTAGTAGCCATAAATTTTGAAACTACTTGAAATTTTCTTATCTTACATCCAGGATATAAGGCTTCCTTAGTGGACCTCAACAACACATACAATTGAGATGGTTCCAACTTAGGTGTTAAATCAATATCATCTTTTGTTTCAGTTTGTTGAAAAGATAAACCTTCCACATCATGTACTAAATTTTTAAACCGTGATGGTTCTAGACCCAAATTATTAGTATCTTATTTGGAACTACGTTCACTATATTGATACCAAAAAACATAATCTGGTTGAAAACCAAAATAAAATAGATGACCTGCAACATTATCAAATGTTTCAAACGTTCATAGAGTAAATTTTTTACAAGGACATTTAATTTTACATTCTGAAAACAATTATGGGATTAATGATGAAAACGATAAGAAAGATTTGACACCCTCAATATATATAGGATTTAACCCAAAATTGTTTGGATTCTTGCGCTGATATATCCTACCGTGATTATCTAATAGTGATTGTTTTTAACTTTCCTATTCCATATTTCTCTAAAAATAAAAAATAATATTTTATTTTGAATAATTCATATTAAAAAATCACTATCCAAAAAATGAGAAGAAATTTAAATTCACTTTTCTAGAAATTTATAATAATTTATATTATTTGATATTTATTTATAGTATTTGTTTTAAAATTTAACCTAAATCTACACCAATCTACACTGATTTATAATAATTTATAAAAATTAACTCTAATTATTAGTAATTAGAACTAATTTCTAATAATTACCGCTAATTATGAGTAGTACAGCTTCCAGTAGATTAGAGGTAGCTCTTTATCCCTATGACCCATCTCCTTGTAACTTTCTCCAACTGAAATCACTATAAAAAATATACTCTGACATATGAATATCCATTTTCTTATTTACAAGAATAGATAATAGGGATTCCTCACCACGTTTCTCTCCATTCTCGTGCATACAACAATGGATATTTGAAAATCACATGATATTTTTCATAGTGATTTCAGTCAGTGACCATTGCAAGAAGATGAGTCGTTAGAAAAAATAACCTCTTTTTCCCGACTACTCATCTCCTTGTAACTTTCTTTCACTAAAATCAGTATGAAAAATCTTTTCCAATGTATGCATATCAATTCTCTTGAATATTAAAAGTGATAATCAAATGTTGGAGCATATTTTTCCTAGTGACTTTAGTGACAGAAAGTTTCAAGGAGATGAGCCATTGAGGAGAAGGAATGCTGCCAATCCATTGAAAAATTATTCCAATTTATTGTGAATTATTTAGAATTATTTTGCATTATTGTGCATTATTCTGAATTATTTCTAATTAATCTGAATTATTTCTAATTAATCCTAATTAGTTCAAATTAATCTTAATTATTCTTAATTAATCCTAATTAATCATAATTAGTCCTAAATATTCCTATTTATTAGTAATTATAACTATTTAGTACTAATTATTTCTAATTATTATGAATTTTTACTTATTCATCCTAAATATAACTAATTAATCCAAATTGTTACTAATGAATTCGATTTATTACTAATTAACCCCAATTATTAATAATTATTACTAATTAATCCAAATTATTAATAATTAATACTAATTATTACTAATAAATCCTAATTATTACCAATTAATCCTGATTTTTAATAATTATCACTAATTATCAATAATTATCACTAATTATTAATAATTATAACTAATTATTAATAATTATCACTAATTATTAATAATTATCACTAATTATTAATAATTATTCATAATTATTATTAATTATTTCTATGTAATCATAGTTATTACTAATTATTACTATTTATTCTTTATTATTACTAATTATTCATAATAATTACTAATTATTAATAATTATTCCTAATTATTAATAATTATTACAAATTATTCCAAATTATTACTAATTATTACAAATTAATCTTAATTACTACAAATTATAACTAATTATTTCTTATTATTCCTAATTATTCCTAATTATTAATTATTATTTTTAATTATTACAAATTGTTACTAATTATTACTAATTAATCATAATTATTACTAATTATTACTAATTATTACTAATTATTACTAATTATTACTAATTATTACTAATTTTTTCTAATTAATCATAATAATTATTATTTTTTATTAATTATTAATAATGACTACTAAATATTTCTAATTAATAGTAATTATTATTAATTATTACTAATTATTTAAAATTAATACATATTAATCCTAATTATTACTAATTATTCTTGATTATTCTTAATTATTCCTATTAATTACTAATTATTCCTAATCAATCCTAACCATTACTAATTATTACTAGTTGTTCCTAATTATTACAAATTATTCCTAATTATTCCAAAATATGTATAATTATTACTAATTATTAATAACAATTACTAAATATTAGTAATTAATCCAAATTATTAGTAATTAGTCATAATTATTACTAATTAATCCTAATTATTACGAATTAATCTAAATTTTTACTAATTAATCCTAACTATTACCGAATAATCCTAATTATTACTAATTATTACTAATTATTTCTAATTAGTACTAATTAATCCAAATTATTACTAATTAATCCAAATAATTAGTAATAAATACTAATTAATCGTAATTATTAATAATTATTACTAATTAATCCCAATTATTTCTAATTATTCCTAATTAATCCTAATTATTACAAATTAAACCTAATTAATTCTAATTATTGTTAATTACCACTAATTAATATTAATCTTATTTATTACTAATTATTCCTAATTATTACTAATTATTAATGATTATTCTTAATTGTTACTAATTATTACAAATTAATACAATTTATTGATAATTAATCCTGATTATTTCCAATGAATCCTAATTATTCTTAATTATTACTAATTATTATTAATTATTACTAATTATTCCTAATTATTACTAATTATTACTAATCATTACTAATTATAACTAATTATAACTAATTATAACTAATTATTACTAATTATTAATAATTATTCCTAATTATTAGAAATTATTCCGAATTGTTACTAATTATCACTCATTATTACTAATTTTTACTATTTATTCATAATTATTCCTAATTTTTATTAATTATTAATAATTATTTCTAATTATTACCCATTATTATTAATTATTCCTAATTATTTCTAATTATTACTAATTATTTCTAATTATTACTAATGAATCCAAATTATTCCAAATTAATCCTAATTATTACTAGTTATTAGTAATTAGTAATAATTTATACTAATTCTTACTAATTATTACTAATTATTTCTAATTATTAATAATTGTTACTAATCGTTACTAATTATTAGTAATTATTACAAATTAATCCCAATTAATTATAATTAATCCTAATTGTTTTTAATTATTACTAATTATTACTAATTAATCCTAATTATTCTTAATTGTTTCTAATTATAACTAATTATTCCTAGTTATTACTAATAATTCATCACTATTACTAATTATTACTAATTATTCCTAATCATTGATAATTATTCCTAATTATTGATAATTATTCATAATCATTGATAATTATTCCTAATTATTGATAATTATTCCAATTATTACGAATTAATCCTAATTATTACTAATTAATCCTAATTATTACTTATTAATCTTAATGATGATGAAAGAACGAGAGAAATTACCCTCGGAACCCTCCGACGGTCGTGGTGACCTAGCTCATCTGTGAGGAATCAACCTTCACTCTCATCTGGTTGGCTGCCATGATTCGTCTCCCTCAAGGAAAATTAAGGAATGCACAGATGTCGCTCTAAAAGGTATTTCTTCTTTCTCCAGTTTCTCAAATGGTTCTTTCACCTTTCCCAGGGACTGAGTTTCACAATGAATCATCTAGAAAGGCACAATTTCTCACGTTTCAGCTTATGATGGAGCCATTACAACTCACATTGACCTTGGCAAACACTCCTTCATTGGTCATCCTACAATATCCAAAAGTATGAAACCTTTGAAAGTCTCTAATTTAGTTTGTCATCTAAATTTGATTTGGGGATTTAAAGACTTTAAATGTGTCTCTCTCAGACATCGTTTTTCTCTCTCTTATTTTCTTCTGTGGAGTTGAAAAACCGTGCTTGGAGTCTAGGATCTGGTAATCTTACACTAGGAACTTTAAGAGCTCATGAATGGAATCTGTATCTTAATCTTAATGACTTTAAAAATATATTTTCTCAAGTCTGGATCAAAATCCATGAGTTAAATTGGGTCTTATATTATCATGAAATTTTGTTTGATATTGCCTCTTCTATCAGAATCCCCATTAGGATGGATACTACTACTGAAACGGTAAGCTTCAGTAACTTTACAGGGGTTTTAGAGGAAGTTGATTTAAGTTCTCATTTGATTGAGAAATTGTTTCTCTCTACACTGCATGATGAGATCAATCTAAAGATGGAATATAAAAAATGACCACTATTATGTGCCTCCTGTCAAAATATTGGTCATGAAATTGATAATTGTCAGGAGGAAATCATTTGTACTCACTGTTATCAAAAGGGGAATTCCTTTTAGCACTATCGAAGTAGGAGTAAAAATGTGGTCCTACAGTCTAGAGGTCAAGGACATGAAAATCTCCCTATTGTTGATGTTGCTCATGCATCTGACCAGGGAGAACTGAAACCCTCATGTGGACAATCCCAAATTAATCTTGCTCTTAAGAATCTTCCATAGAACAATGGTTGCGTATATGCTGATAATATTAGGGAAGTTTCTCCTGGAAATGCCTCTGAGGATGTGTCTTCAGTTCAAAAAGTTATTAAACCCACTAAGTCATTGGCTAACGTAGTAGACGCCCCAATGGTTGACACTAGTTTCACTATTAAAGATACCTTAATCAGGGACTTAATAGATGATCAAGATGAAGGAGAGTCTGATGATAGCCAAGCTGCCTTAGAAGACACTGCTCAAAATGAAATTTTTTACTTATTGTGGAGAGAGGAAAAACGAACTCCTCTAAACACCACAGAGGTAAGGATAATATGGTTACAAGAAATTTCAAACACAAAATGACACTTCCCCCTTCTCCTCTAGTGAAAGATGCCCCTAGGATAGCTAGTGGTAAGGATTTCCTCCCAAAAAATACATCTCAATAAAGTCTATTGAATCTAACATAGATTCATTTGACTCTGCTTATTTTCCTCTTCCCGCTCACTACACCACTGATAGACTTTGTAACACCCCAAGATTGCATAGAACATTATTTTTTCAAAGTAATTCAATAACTTTCACTACACACAACACAGAGTTCAAGCGCACCATAACTTACCAAACTAGCCGTTCAAAAGCGGTTATGAATAGTATTAATTGAATTTTGAACTATATATAATCCTTATAATTTTAGAATCCATATTATCAGTTTCTTAGACATAATGTAAGAACTAATACATTTTTTTCAGATAAAAGAAGTATTTTTCAAAAAATGCACTTTTACCGCCTTTTAATGGTGAACCCTTTTAAAATCCAATATTTGAAACTTTTTCTATATTCAATTTGGCAAAATAAACTTCTTCTTTAGAATCGGGACATAAGAATTTAGTTTCAATAAATTTTTGGTGCTTTTTTGATAACTTTCATATTTGCGTGAATAGTGAAAATTACTAAATTTTAATTAAAAACAACTTTTTTAATAAAAATAATTAATAGTGATAAGTTATTAATTTGAGTGATTTTTAAGTATAATTAGATTATATTTTTACCATTTAATACAATGTTGGTCATTCAACATAATTTCACATTTAAACTAGACATAGGCAAGTGGCAATCTGTTGATAATTATTATTCTTAAAAATACGCTTTTTGGTTTTGAAAATGGGAATTAATTTTTAATTAATAAATGAAACTTATATGTTTTGAATTTGGTAAAATAGACTTCATTTTTGAATTTGGAATATAAAAATTAGCTTAGGGTGAATTTTTGATATTTTTATGAAAACTTTCAATTTTGATGAATCGTGAAAAACACTAAGTTATTGTTTAAAACTGACTTTTATTTAAATAAATATTTATTTTATTTAAATTTATTTTACTTCATAATATATACATAATACCTATATATGATCAATGTAATTAGTTGGAGTCATTTTGTAATAATATGAGGTATATAAAAATTTTATTGAACTTTTCACTTTCATTTACCCACCTCCTAGGAGAATTGGCAAATTCACATAAACTTACTTTTACCACTTCTATGAGTGGAATTTTGAAAATACGAAAGACACGGTTAATATCAAGGAGTAAAATGTGGTTCAATAAGATAAAAATATTTTTTTGGTGAATATTAACGTTTTACTTTTATTTACCACGGTTAAAAGTAAATATGGTAATTAATGGTAAAAATGATATTAATGTTACCCTAACACATGTCCTAATTATATTGTACATGTGTATCTCGACCATAAACAACCTTATGAGTAAAATATTATCATTTAGGTCCACTTGGATAAGATTACGACATTTATTATTATTTAATTCAAAGAAGAGTTAAAAGAGTTAAAATCAATATTTAATAACTAAAACATTTTCAATATAGGGTTATACATAAGATAAATTCGATTATAAATATTCATTAGAAAGATAAAACTATTTCAAAAATAATGGTATTTTATATATAATTTTTATACATTAAATATGTTGATTTATTTATGACACAATGATGATGCAGTAATTACCGTATTAGTGAAAGATTAAGATAATTGATATTATAAATACCCAAATAAATGTAATTTGAGACTTTTTATGAATTCCAATAATTTTATAGGTTCATATGATATATTAGAAATGGTTTTATGAATTTATTTTAAATTAATAATTATTTTATGAATTTATCAAAAACAAAATACCCAATAGTGTCAAAATTGACATAAAAGAGTTTTTAAAACAAATATTATATTATTAATTGAAATTATATTACTAAAAATATAAGGTTCTTCCAAAGGAATTATATTATGATATTTGTATAATTAATGGACCACTTGAGGATCTATTGAAAGTTTATAGTAATTTTATTAACCATATAATATAAAAATACAAAGTGACATGGTAAATGTCAAACAAATTAACTAAGAGTTAAAACTAAAAGACAAGGTTACTATAATGACCCAAACCTGTCTAAAATCTATTGGTTGAAAGGATTTCGACCCATCCCCACCTTATACATTGAATAATCCACTTTTTATCCATTAGAAACCAAATATGAATTTATTATAAACTAATAATTTAAGTTTTTCCTAAAGAGACCCTCCTCCCCCTTATAAAAGGACACCACTTCTAACCAATTATTCACACATTAAAATCCTTTTGGTTCGTCCAAACTCTACCCAAATACCCTCTAAAATAGCCTCCATTAAACCTAGATGCCTTAGTTTTATTATAAAGACATCCTAAAGAGCCCTTTTGATCAATTCAAAAGGAAGAACCCGAAGAAGAGGTAATGATTTCACCACCCTATTTCACGTTCCTTTCTTCTAAAATAATAACTCCTGTATCTTCTATACACGGTGATGTTATTATAATTATATTACAACCAAATCCATTATTCTATTCACCCTTTTAATTACATTTCACCATACATCCGTACGTACGGCTTACCGTCTCCACGTCATGGTGTAATTGTTATTCAATACATTATTATTTGGATAGGTATAATAATGATGTGTATTTGATGGAAATAATAAATATAACATTATAAAGATTCTATATATATAATATAACATAAAATTATATATTATTATAATATCAAAAGACTGATATTTTTTCTCATGCGTACGTGCGGATTATCGTCTCCACGACGCGATGAGATTCATTTACAAGTTCACCATTCATCAACGATTATAAAAATATATATATTACTAATAAGTATGTAATATATGACATAATAATATAATGGAGATATATATATTTATATATATAAGTATTTATGTACTTACATATATCTTATTCACTTACTTCCGTTCAATACTATATGAAAACGGAAACAGCGTTTATGCATACGTACGGACTACCATCTCCATAAACGGTGTTTTCCATTTCATATATACGTCTATTATACATATTTATATTCTAAATATATATGATATATAAATAATGTTTTATATTCTGGAAGTATTTAAATCGTGATCTAAGTGATACAATCAAGAGTAACAAGTTTAAACACGTACGATAAAGAAAGCGATTATTACCTGAAATATTAATATAACATGGAAATTATTATTAAATTGGTAGTATAAAGCCATAAATGAATAGTTTATGATATAATAAATATTAATATGGTTCTGGTATAATTTAATAACATACTATAGTCTTCATACAAGAGGTTAAACATACCCTCGACTAAAGGAAAGTGCAAGGTAAGGGGTTTTTCATCTCACTCCTTATTCCCTTGATATTCATGCCATATTGCCACTATTACCTTTTGTGTGGTGTATGTACTGCCTATAATTTCATTCTTTGTGTAATACACTTTAATTTATGTGGATTTACATATTAATTATATGATACCTCTTTCATGGGTTGTATTTTTCGTAAGTTACCAAATTGGTAAGGGTTAATTTCACAATCTCTTTATTATCTGAGGTTGTTTTTACGTAAGTATCTACTGGGAAATATTTATTATCCATGTCCATTTTTTATGAAAGGGTTTTCAAAGGGATTATTTTAAGGGTATTTTTTTACTAAAACGTAATTTAATTTTTTTTAAATATTTATTCTTCAAAATCTTTCTCATTAATGTCCATGTCTTCAAAATGGGTTATAAGGATTTATTTATATAGACATGAATGTTTTTAAAATGTTAATTCCTTTAAAAAGTTTCAAAGTGGTATGGGACACTTTGATTAAAAAATGCCTTTAATTAAATTCTTTTCTAAATTGTGTGGCTTTTAAATGTTTTCATGAAAAGGGGTATTTATCTCAAAGAGTTTTACAAATCATTTTCATCTATGTCAAAATCCTTTAATGGATTTTAAACTTGTTTTGAAGTTGACTTGTCATGATACAAATCATCTATATTTTATTGAAGGTTTTGTGATATTTTTGACTGTGGATGTATTATTTTTATACCAATCATGGTTTATTGGTAATATATTGACATTTCGTATGCTATTTTTATTATGAATGTTTATGTTATGTTTAAACCTTTTCATATGAGGAATGCGTTGGACTTAGTAAGTGATGGGTGGAGCCCGCTATAGCTCCACGATGCATCGGTAGGTCTCATGAGACAAACTAGTGTCTTGGCATGATGCCTTAACAAAATCTTATTTGTAGTTTTGGAACATGGCCTTGACTATGTGGTTATGATAGTCTGGCATTATGCATTCCATCATTATGAAAGTGGTTATTGATATTGCATGTGATTATTCGATTAGTAGAATATCCATGTGAATAAGTAAATGGAATTATTTCATTTTATTTCTACCATATTATGCTGAATTTAAAGTTTAAAAGGCTTTTTATTTTGTTATAAATTTCCTTAAATGTTTATGTTTATTTAAGAAAGTTTCCACTATATTTTTATCCTTACTGGGCATCTCAGCTCACCCCTTTCTATGTTTTATTTTCCAAAGATTCCAAGAAGTGTATTGTGATTGATATGCAGGGTTAAGCCATGGAAATAATGGTGTTCATAAAGGATTATTTATGTTATTTTGTATATTATAAGTATAATGTAACATTCTTGTATATAATCTATTTTCCAAGTCTGCTAAACCGATTGGTCCTTCGGGACTTGATTCCATGTAATCATGCCAATGTATTAAAATAATGCACCAACTCTAGGTAACTGGGGTCGGGGCGTTACATTTGGTATCATAGGAAGTTTAGAAATAACCTTGGAAACTGGATTTAGATAACCTTTTATTAGAGCACATTACCCTAAGATAGACTTTGAGGATTATTGTAGAAGAACATCCTAGAATTTTGATATTGCAGAGATTTGGTGAGTTTTCTGAGCAATACATCCCTGTCTGGATACGATCAGGTAGAGGCGGCTCTGACACAGATGTACTTAGGGGTAAAACCCGAAAACACCATTTTGATATAGACTCGAACGGGAAGTGGTGCATGACAATGAGCCTTGCTGCACTCTTGGTTACGACACTCCCAGGGGATATGCTTAGGATAATTGTCCTTTTATTTACAAACCATTATGAAGGGTTTATGAGTATATACTTCCTCAAAGAAAACATTTTTATGATTATGGATTATATCCATAAACTGTTTAATGTATATTAAGTGTTTTAAAGGTTTGCGATTAGGTATTTCTATTCATAAACTAATCTAGTGTATGCCATTGTTTAGAAATGGAACCGAGTAGAATGAATGAGAAATCCAACAATACATATGATCCAAAGAGTAAAAAGGATCATATCTTTCACGGTATTAAGATAACATTTATAAGGGAAATAGTCTCCCATGTATTATCATCATATGAAGAAATAGTATCATGTGTTGATAAGGTATGTAAAGATTTCTTGGAGTCCTATTGATTTGAAGGGAAGCCAGAGAAGAAAAGGATGGTAGAGAGAAAGACAGATAAAGGGAAAAAGGTAAAGAAGTATTTTACCATATGTGATAACTGTGGAGATAATCACCTTGGAAAATGATTGAAGGGAATGGGAGTGTGTTATAAGTGTGGAGAAAAAGGACACCACATTTGTGATTGCGAGGGTAAGAAAAATCTTTCAAATGTACAATGCTTCATCATCAAGGAGTGGGGACACTACAAGAATCAATGTTCAAATCATCAGAGTATGCCCCAAATTATGCTATTGGATAATAATAAAGTTATGATTCTACCACAGATGAAGAGTAATGACTAGTGTTCTTATGTTGTTTTTAAATAATTATTTCATTTGAGTGTTGTATCAACTATGTACATGTTATATGAATTATGGAGATAAATAAGGATTGTACTGCAATACTATTTTATTGAAGATTTGAGATTATATGATACTATGAAAAGTGACTCAACAACAAGTTAAAGTTTTCTTTAAAAATACATGGTTGAAGGAAAGGTAATCTTTAATATGGTCTTGATACCAAGGTTGTAATTTTGGAATAAGAGATGGTTGATATGGATAAATTATATTGGATATTCTTGACTACCTTGGAACAAATTAATGGTTTGTTTATTTCATCATTGTTGGAATATTAAAAGTATTTGGATATAGGGAATATATCTAGTATTCTATAATGAATAAGGGAGCATGAATGTAATAAATAAGGTTTTATGGTAATTCAGGTTGTTACCATATTTTAAAAGAATACATGATGAAGGTATTCACATGTTATTACGTGGAAAAAAAGATCTTCATTATATTTAACTTATAAATTTTGGACTGTGAGTTTGGACAGAAGTAATTTGGATAAGTCTAAAGGTTGTAATGAACTATATTTGACATTTGAGACAATTTTTAAGGTTAAATAATTTCTGAAGATTATTTTTGGATTGTTATAAAAAGGAAAAGCTAGAGGTCAGCCGACAACTCGTCGTGTCTGGTAAGGCTGCGAGAATTGAACCCGCAACCGAAGGGCGACAAGGGTGTATCACCTACCACTAACCCACGTGATGTCCTGGATTGAATAATTTAGTTTTTTAAAGGGTCTGTTAGATGAATTATAAATTCATTTTTTTGGAACCCTATACGAATAGGATAAATAGAACATTTTTTATGTTCTCTTATCTTTTAGAGTGAAAGATCAGTTTGTGGTAGAAATTAGTTAATGGATGGAACTCTATTTGACAAGTATACTTTTTTATATTATTCTATGAAGATATAAATTCTTAAACATTAGTTAAGGAATCTTAAAACCAAAAATGTGTTATCCTAATACCTTACATTTTGTTTAACTGATGGTATTTTAAATCATCATAGATTGGTGGCTTTGAGGCCCACAATTCTATAATTTTTTGTGATTGATGACCTCAATAACTCCATCTAAATATTTTCGTTTTTCCTCTAATTATGTGTCTCTAATTTCCACCAATGTTCTCCTAATTGAGATCATAATTTGGTGGTGACATTTTCATTCCCTTTTTCCTCCTATTAAGACTAAATTTTATTAACCCAATTTCCGATGTGGGTTTTCCCACAAAGGTATTTCTATTTTCAACCTTTTATTTTTGAAGAATAATTTCAAATTGAGAGGACACAATTTATTTAAGGAGGGAATAATGTAACACCCCGAGATTGCATAGAACATTATTTCTTTAAAGTAATTCAATAACTTGCACTACATGCAACACCGAGTTCAAGCATACCATAACTTATCAAACTAGTCGTTCAAAAGCAGTTATGAATAGTATTAACCGAATTTTGAATTATATATAATCCTTATAATTTTAGAATCCATATTATGAGTTTTTTAGACATAATGTAAGAACTAATTCATTTTTTTCTGATAAAAGAAGTATTTTTCAAAAAATGCACTTTTTCCGCCTTTTAATGGTGAACCCTTTGTAAATCCAATATTTGAAACTTTTAGATATTAAATTTGAAAAAATTAACTTCTTCTTTAGAATCAGGACATAATAATTTTGTTTCAATAAATTTTTGGTGCTTTTCTGATAACTTTCATATTTGGGTGGACAGTGAAAATTACTAAATTTTAATTAACAACGAATTTTTTTATTGAAATAATTAATAGTGATAAATTATGAATTTGAATGATTTTAAAGTATAATTAGATTATATTTTACTATTTAATCCAATGTTTGTCATTGGACATAATTTCACATTTAAACTAGAAATAAGCAAGTGACAATCTTTTGATAGTTATTATTTTAAAAAATCCGCCTTTTGGTTTTAACAACGGGAATTAATTTTAAATTAATAAATGCAATTTATTTGTTTTTAATTTGGTAAAATAGACTTCATTTTTGAATTCAGAATATCAAAATTAGCTTAGGGTGAATTTTTTATTTTTTTCTGAAAACTTTCGATTTTTGATGAATAATGAAAAACAATGAGTTATTGTTTAAAACCGAATATTTTTTAAATAATTATTTATTTTATTTAAATTTATTTTATGTCATAATATATACATAATACCTATATATTCTCAATGTAAGTAGTTGGAGTTGTTTTGTAATAATATGCCGTATATAAAAATTTAATTGAATTTTTCACTGCCATTTACCCACCTCCTAAGAGAATTTGCAAATTCACATAAAACTTAATTTTACTGCTTCTGTGAGTGGAATTTAGAAAATACAAAATACAAGGTTAATATAAAGGAGTAAAATTTTGTTCAATAAGATAAAAATAATTTTTGGTGAAAAGTAACTTTTTACTTTTATTTACTACAGTTAAAAGTAAATAGGTTAATTAAGGGTAAAAATGATATTAATATTACCCTAACACAGGTCCTAATTCTATTGTACAAGTGTATCTCAACTTAGAAAAACTTTAGTAGTAAAATATTATCATTTAGTCCCACTTGGATTAGATTAGGACATTTATTATTATTTAATTCAAAGAAGAGTTAAAAGAGTTAAAATCAAAGTTTAATAACTAAAATATTTTTAATATAGTATTATACATAAGATAAATTAGATTATAAATATTAATTAGAAAGCTAAAAAATTTCCTACATAATGGTATTTTATTTATAATTTTTAGACATTAGATAATTTCATTTATTTATGACATAATGATGATGCAGTAATTATCGTATTAATGAAAGATTAAGATAATGTATATTATAAATACCCAAATAAATGTAATTTGAGACTTTTAATGAATCCCAATAATTTTCCATGTTAATATGACATATTATTATTGGTTATATGAATTATTTTCAAAGTAATAATCATGTTATGAATTTATAAAAAACAAAATACCCAATAGTGTCAAAATTGACATAAATGTGTTTTTAAAACAAATATTATATTATTAATTGAAATTCTATTCCTAAAAATCTACGGTTCGGCCAAAGGAATTATATTGTGATAGTTTTATCATTAATGGACCACTTGGGGGTCGATTTTATGTTTATAGTAAGTTTATTAACCATATAATATAAAAATACAAAGTGACATGGTAAATGTGAAACTAATTAAATAAAAGTGAAAACTAAAAGATAAGGTTAATATAATGACCCAAACCTGTCTAAAATCTATTGGTTGAAAGGTTTTAGACCCATCCCCACCTTATAAATTTAATAATCCACTTTCGAGCCATTAGAAATCGAATATGAATTTATTATAAATTAATACTTTATGTTTTTCCTAAAGAGACCACCCCCCTTATAAAAGGACACCACTTTTAACCAATTATTCATACCTTCGAAGCCTTTTGGTTCTTCCAACCACTGCCCAAATACCCTCTCAAATATCCTCCCTTCAACCAAGAGGACTTATTTTGATCATAAAGCTAACCTATGGATCCCTTTTGATCAAATCAAAAGGAAGAACCCGAAGAAGAGGTAATGATTTCACCACCCTCTTTCAAGTTCCTTTCTTCTAAAATAATAACTCCAGTATCTTCTATATACTATGATGTTATTATAATTATGTTACAACCAAATTCATTATTCTATCCACCCTTTGAATGACATGTCACCATACGTGCGTACGTACGGTTTACCGTCTCCACGTCGTGGTGTAATTGTTATTCAATACATTATTATTTGGATGGGTATAATAATGATGTTTATTTGATTTAAATAATAACTATAACATGATAAGGATTATTTATATATAATATAACATCCAATTATATATTATTATAGTATCAAAATAATAATATTTTCGCTCGTGTGTACGTACGGATTACCGCCTCCACGACGCGATGAGATTCATTTCCAAGTTCACCATTCATCGACGATTATAAAAATATATATTACTAATAAGTATGTAATATATGACATAATAATACTAATGGATATATATATATATATATATATATTTATGTACCTACATATATCTTAGTCACTTACTTCCGTTCAATACTATATGAAAACCGAAACAACGTTTATGCGTACGTACAGACTACCATCTCCATAAACGGTGTTTTCCATTTCATATATATGTCTATTATACATATTTATATTCTAAATATATATGATATATAAATCATGTTTTATATTCTGGAAGTATTTAAATCATGATCTAAGTGATACAATCAAGATTAACAAGTTAAAACACGTACGATAAAGAAAGCAATTATTACCCAAAATATTAATATAACATGGAAATTATTATTAGATGGGTAGTATAAAGTCATAAATGAATAAAGTATTATATAATAAATATTAATATGGGTCTGTTATAATTTAATAACATACTATAGTCTTCATACATGAGGTTAAACGTACCCTTGACTAAAAGAAAGTGCAAGGTAAGGGGTTTTTCATCTCACTCCTTATTCCCATGAGATTCATGCCATATTGCCACTATTGCCTTTTGTGTGGCGTATGTACTGTCCCTAATTTTATTCTTTGTGTAATACACATTAATTTATGTGTATATATATATTCATTGTATGATACCTCTTTCATGGGTTGTATGTTTCGTAAGTTACCAAATTGGTAAGGGTTTTCACAATCTCTTTATTATCCGAGGTTGTTTTTACATAAGTATATACTAGGACATATTTATTATCCAAGTTCATGTTTTATGAAATAGTTTTCAAAGGGATTCTTTTAAGGTAATTTTTTTTACTAAATCATCATTTCAAATGTTTTATATATTTATTCTTCTAAATCTTTCTCATTAATGTCCTTGTCTTCAAAATGGTTTTAAGGATTTATTCATGTGGACATTAATGTTTTTAAAATGTTAATTCCTTTCAAAAGTTTCAAAGTGGTATGGGACACTTTGATTCAAAAATGTCTTTCAATGAATTGTTTTCTAAATTGTGTGACATTTAAATGTTTTCATGAAAAGGGGTATTTCTCTCAAAGAGTTTTACAAATCATTTTCATCTATGTCAAAATCCTTTAATGGATTTTAAACTTGTTTTGAAGTTGATTTACCATGATAAAAATCTTCTATATTGTATTGATGGTTTTGTGATATGTTTGACCGTGGATGTGTTATTTTTATACCATTCATGGTTTATGGGTAATATATTTACATTTCGTATGCTATTTTTAATATGAATGTTTATGTTATGTTTAAACCTTTTCATATGAGGAATGAATTGAACTTAGTATGTGATGGGTGGAGCCCGCTATAGCTCCTTGATGCATTAGTAGGTCTCATGAGACAAACTAGTGTCTTGGAATGAGGCCTTGAAAAAATCTTATTTGTAGTCTTGGCATGAGGCCTTGACTATGTGGTTATGATAGTCTAGCATTATGCATTCCATTATTATGAATGTGATTATTGATATTGAATGTGATTATTCTATTAGTCGAATATTAATGTGAATAAGTAAATGAAATTATTTCACTTTATTTCTGCCATATTATGCTGAAGTTCAAGTTTAAAAGGCTTTTGTTTTTGTTATACATTTCCTTAAATGTTTATGTTTATTTAAGAAAGTTTCCGCTATATTGTTATCCTTACTGGGCATCTGAGCTCACCCCTTTATATGTTTTATTTTCCCAGGATTCCAAGAAGTGTATTGTGATCGATATGCAGGGTTAAGCCAAGGGAATAATGGCGTTCATAAAGGATTATTTATTTTGTTTTGTACATTATAAGTGTAACGTAACATTCATGTATGTAATCTATTTTCCATGAATTCTAAATCGATCTGTCCTTCGGGACATGATTCCTTGTAATCATGCCAATGTTTTAAAATAATGCACCGACTCTAGGTAACTGGGGTTGGGGCATTACATACATGATAATATAGCTGACAATGTTAGTGGTTTGAAAATCACTCTTTTATGAAACAAAATATTAGTTCCTCAAGGCCCACAATAGGTGGCTGAAGATGAAAATGGAAAGGTCAGTTTGATCATTGCAACTGATAAAGTGGTGGCCTCTAGGTTGGGAAATATTTAGACTAGTCCTGGTGTAGTAGGTCAATGTTTAGCGTCTGGACAGATGAACGCTGGAAAGGAGGATAAAGCAGGCTTCACACTATTTTCCACACTAAAGGATGGTGATGCACAGAGTAATGCTGAGTATCAGATGGATTATGCTTCCAAGCCTATTATGTAGGTGACACCCATTCCACTTTTTGGTGGACTCAATAATCATACAAGTAATGCATTTGCAAGGACCCAATCCGAACACCATCCTGAAAAACATCAAAGGGTGAGATCTAAAGATGTCAATCTTATTGTAGCTATGCCTCCAATTTGATGCTTTTAATCTCAGAAAAAGAAATCTAAAATGTAATGTAAGTACTTTTAATTCATTTGACATGCTGACTGCCAGTAGTAGTGAGGATGATGGGAAAAAGAATAATGATTCTATAGGAGATGGAGTCAAGAATGTTGATGATGTGGCAGTACATTTGGATGATAGTGATGGTCCTTGGATATAAGCCAAGATGTGGAGTAGGGGACGACCCACTCATTGTTGAGCTGGATACATTCCTCATCACAGTATGAGCACCCTCTCTAGAGTGGGTTAAGGTTTTCTGTTCTTGTTTTTGTAGCACTTTGCGGTTTTTTGGTTCCTCATCTGTCGCTTTTATTATTTTTCTGTAAGGAGGACATTTGAACCACAAAAATTTAAATCCTAATTATTATTAATTTTTACTAATTAATCATAATTATATCTAATTAATCCTAAATAATCCTTATTATTACTAATTATTACTAAATATTCTTAATTATTACGAATTAGTCCTAATTATTACTATTTATTTCTAATTATTACTAATTGTTACTAATTAATCCTAATTAATTCTAATTATTACCAATTATTCCTAATTAATCATAATTATTACTAATTATTACTAATTATTATTAATAATTATTATTTATTCCTATTTATTCATAATTATACTTAGTTGTTACTAATTATTACTCATTATTAGTAATTATTAGTAATTATTAGTAATTATTATTAATTATTCCTAATTATTCTAATTAGGACTAATTATTTCAAATTATTACAAATTATTCCTAATTATTAATAAATATTACTAATTATTTCTAATTATTACTAATCATTACTAATTATTTATAATTACTGATAATTAATCCAAATTAATCTAAATTAATCCAAATTAATCTTAATTATTACTAATTAGTCCAAATTATTCCTTATTATTACTAATTATTACAAATTAGTACTCTTTATTCCTAATTATTCCTAATTATTCCTATTTATTACTAATTATTCCTAATTGTTTATAATTATTGCAAATTATTACTCATTATAACTAATTTTTACTAATTTTTACTAAGTATTACTAAGTATTCTTAATTATTCCTAATTATTGTTATTTATTCATCGTTATTAATATTTATTCCTAATTATTAATATTTAATCCTAATTATTACTAATTATTACTAATTATTCCTAATTGTTACTAATTATTCCAAATTATTAGTAATTATTTATAATTAATCATAATTACTCCTAGTTTATCCTAATTATTACTAATTAAGCATAATTATTACTAATTAATCCAAATTATTTTTAATTTGTCACAATTCTTACTAATTAATCCTAATTTTTACAAATTAATTCTAACTATTACGAATTATTCCTAATTATTACTAATTTTTACTAATTATTACAAATTATTACAAAGTATTTTTAATTATATCTAATTATTACTATTTACCACTAATTAATACTATTTACTTCTAACAATTACTAATTGTTATTTATAAATATTTATTTCAATTTACTACTTATTAATGCTACTTTTTAGTAATTATCGCTAATTATTACTAATTAGGTTTGATTATTAATAATTTATCTAATTAATACTAATGAATACTAATTAATAATAACTAATATAACTATTAATTAATACTAATTCATACTAATCACATGTATTTGTAAAAAAGAATGCAAAATAAAAAAATCTATTCTAATTTAATTTAATTGAAACTAATTAAAAATAATTACAACTTATATCAAATAAAATGAATTAACTAAAAAAAATAAAAGAAATAGATAAATACCTTAAAGTTGAATCTTTCCGAGGATTTACGTTGCGAATATTGTTCTGATTTAAAAATTTTATCTTATAAAAAACATGAGAGAGAAAATATAAGTAGAGAGAGAGGAGTAGAGAAATGAGTGGAATGAGAGGAAAAACATATGAGTGTATATACAGGTTAGAATAGTTGCGACGAGTTTATTTGCGATGAGTCCCATCACAAATACTAAGTACCCTTTAAATAGGGGTTGGTGGTTGTAAAGGTATTTGCGATGGGATTCGTCATAAATACCAACTTGCCAATATACTATTTGCGATGGGAGATAAATACCACTAAAAATACTCAAAAATGCTGCCGGGTATTTGCAATGGGCTCTTTTTCCCGTCACAAATATCCTTCCTGCGGTTTGCCGCGCAACCCATGCCAAACATTTTTCTATCGGTACCATCTAACCCTCACAAATAAGTTATTATTTGCATTGGGTAGAGGGTCCCGTAGAAAAAAGTCCATCCTGACATACATTTTGGGATGAGACCCTTCCCCGTCGCAAATACCCCGTTGCAAAAAACCCATTTTCCCGTAGTGTTAGAAAAACTAAATTTATTGAAAATGCCTTTTTAAAACATTAAGTGATCTTAATACTACTTTGTATACATTTTTAATTGATTAGATGTTTTTTATTTACTGTCGATTATATTATTCTTAAATTTTAATAATAATGTTCATCCAATATGTCTTGTCTCATTTTGTTTTAGTGTTTCTTATTAAAAAAGTTATCAAACAGAGTATTAATTTATAGAAATAAATAATTCCAAAATCTCAGGGCATTACATGGAAAAAATTGTGGGTCCTGACTGACACCTTCTACATGATATTATTGGTTAAATGATTATAGTTGGGCCCTTTATTGTTGTCTTTTAACATTATATGGATGTGACTGAGCTAGAGCCTTTGGTAGTCAGGACCAAGCTAACCAGTCTACTGATCTTGTAGGCTGTAGGGAGACATTGGATGATGTGTCTTTAGGGGCCTATGCCTACAGTTCTTTAAACAATGCTTTCCCTTCAATCTTAGTGGCATAGAAAAAGTTCTCTAGGATGGAACCTTGATCAATATTCCTTCCCAAATGGTTCTTTCCTATACCTCGAGGATGATGATCTGAGGTTCCCAAAGGAGATGACTGAAACATCTCATCACCGAGTTCAACATAGTGATCCATCAGTCTGATGGCGTTGAGGGAGACATATTCTTTCACTTCATCAAAGAAGACCTCTTGACTTGAATGAGTCAGGGTATCTCCTCCCAATATAGGGGGCATGAATTCCATGAAGGTGAAGACTTACTTTTGAATTGGTGAAGGCTCTTGGCTATCCTTACATTCCAACACCATATTTTCTGAGAGTTTTCATCTTTTAAAGATGATGAGTTAGCTAAAGAGGAATAGATTTCTATAGATGGTTCTAGATTGTTGATATGGATATGAATAATCTTATTGTCTTGAGTGATCAATTTCATAGACAATATGCCATCAAAATTTTGAGGTCCTCTATTGAAGACCTATTTACATTCTCCAACGTACTCATTATCATTATCGAGGGTAGTGAAGACATACATAACCTGCATTGGAGGGTCACCAGGTTCAAATATACCATAATATACCTGGTTATGGAACCAGTCCATGAATACAAACCAATCTTTGATGGTTTTTCCAAGGAGCCTATGGTAGGGACAACAATTGGCACAGTTCGCTAACTGTGCCTCTTATTTATTTTTGATCTCTATGAACTATATAGAATTATTATATACGATAAATATAATGAAACTAATGACCTAATCACCCTTAAATAATTATATTATGTTCTTTTCTTCTTATTAGGGGAACCTAGGCACCATCTATTGATTGGGTCTTTGGGTAGTATTCTCATAACAAGGTTGTTCCTATCAGGGTTTCTTCTATGGAGGCACCTGAAGTCAGATTGGATGGGGGTACTGAGTCTATGTAACAATAGTGGTTTCTACTTTGATAATATTCTTCTTCCTTGTTAAGAGAGGTAATATGTGTGAGCTTTGTTTAGTCCACTACATGGCCTATTTAGGGTGTTGATCTCTCTTTGTGTATACCAGGAATCGACTTGGGTACTTCTGGGTGATGAGGTTTAAGACTGAATCATCTTGAAAATTCCCCACTCACATCCCTTCCATTAGGAAATTGTGTTAGAAAAACACTCATTATCCCATTGGTTTTAGTTGGAGAGGTCTATGATTCTCATTCTAAGAAAGATGAAGCTTAATTAGGAAAGTTATTATCTATGGAGATCCTCTCTATAGTGATGGATCACAGGGCGAGAAGACTATAACATACAAAGGTAGGACCGTCCTAGGTGTAGAAAAAAATTACAGCGTATTGGAATCCTACTACTTTGGAGTTACGAGCATCAGGGCCACATTGAGAGGAAAAATGGTCCAAGTGTTTCTTCATATAACTTATAAAGTTGAATGAGGTGAAACCTAGGTTACCAAAATCTCGGGGTGGAAGCGTATCATCCACCAAAGCTAGATTCGACAAACCTTTAGGCTAGATTGAGGCACATTGTATCTCTATTGACTCCTCATGAGTGGTGAGAGCACTTATGAAATCATCGAGAGTGGGTTCAACATGTATCTGACCCCTTGCTAGTTTGTTAACTCATGAATCTTATTAACCAAGGACCAATGGTGGGAAGTCATGCTAATTGACTAGAGAAGGAGCTATAAAGAAGAATGGGATGTGTCTCGAGTGTGTGGAGACACTAGTATTCATCTTGATCGGATGCGTGGAACTACTTTCTTCATCCCTTGATGATTTACCAATAAGGATTAGTTCTCAAGGTTCTACTGGGGGAACAAAATGATCCTCTTTAACATCTTCCTACTCTAGGTGTTATATAGTGATAATTTCATAGGTCTTCTTATTTTAGTTCTCGAGCTCCTAAATTAAAGAGGATATTGTTTCATCTTCTTTTTTTTATAGTATGTTCTCAGATGGACTAGTGGGTTCAACAATTCCATTACCCCTTTCCAGGTATCAACAAACTATTGGCATCACCTCAATGGTGATCTTAAGGCCCAAATACTATCTCTACTGATGAGTACAAACATATACAGAAGGTCCGGTTGATATTGATACTGCCCTCAAGGTAGGTCCTCTTCTTCATGTCCCATGTCACTAGTATTCCACTCCTAGTCATCTGGGTGATGACCATAATGAAATTCAATGTGGTGGTTGTTGGTGGAGGAGAACTTCCAACATCGATTGGAATATCTTCTCAAGGGGTCTATTGTCACTGAAAAAGAGGTATGAATTAAAGGGAATTATATCATCCCTAACCAATGATATAAAAATGAATAGAGGTATCCCCCATTATTTTATGAACAAAAATAAGGCCCATAATGCAGTTCTGCTAAAAACACTAGTGGAGCCCATATGAATCAATATGCTGAGCTACTGGGAGTATTGTAATGCCAACCTTTCAAGACTACCGATGAAGAGCGTAAAGGAGCCAGTGGATTCCTTAAAGGATAATCAAATTGTCCTAGATGAAATAGAAATTAGACAACATGTTTTAGTGGAGGCACATTTCATGAACATAAATGATCAGTATTGGGATGGTTAATTTTAGGGTTTTAGGAATCCATAACACAATCTGTAACTGGTTAGTGGACAAGATCCCCCACAAACATTTCTCTTCTTGTTTTTTTATCTGGAGGGTATTCCTTTACTTGGTTACCCTATCCTCCAATATGATTCAACTTATACTTTGGTAGGAAGTGATGATGATCACTTTTCGTTTTAATTTTAGGCTAAAGAGACATTATAAGAGTCAACCTTCCACAGAATGAAAGATTTTCATCTGTTGTTGGTGTGGACTTTATGACCATATCTGTATAGGATGGGACATCCACAATATATTTATAATAGGTAATTTCATTGTGGGAATATTTCTTAAATGGGTGATATCATTTTTTATATGTTTATAATCTTGATGTTTTTATATCCCATATATCTAGTGTAGATGTGGAGAGGAATAATACTAACAATGGAAATGACGGTTGCATAGAGAGTTGCTAAATTGATTTCAATACATCATCCAAATATAGAAACTTGTGGAGGGATATGAGGACCTTATAAACTATAGCCTCATTAATTTTATTCCTCAACTAATGGGACCCTTCCCCAATCCATAGTTAAATAGAGAGAAGTATTTCCCTTAAATCATCAGTTTCTTAAGACCCTATGAAATAATGGGTAACCCGATGTTGGTGGCCCAAGCCCTACCTCTTGTAATGATATAGGAGATCCCTAATCATGATATTTTTAGGGTCATGTGGAATTATTCCTGATGAGTTATGATTGATACTATGATATGGGACTCCGTAGTGAATTTTTTCGGGCTGTCCCCAAGAAGGATCTCTATGATTGGATTAATTATCATGGAGAGGATCTTAATAATGGTTTCCAAAGGTGCTACTTGTAGGGAGAGTCGAATCACCCTACATAGTGGGTATATGGGTCTTGATCCCAACCTATTAAAGATGTACCCTCTTGATGTGGTTAGTACTATGCTATAGGAGTCATAGATGGAAGGACCCATTTGAGTTATGAATGTGTAATTTGGTCGAGAAGGGTTGGAGACCTTCCCCCACCTTGGGTTCCATTTATTTTGTCCTGCGAAAGGTGGAGGGGTGATGGAATCATCCTTCTCATATACCTATGGGGGAATTCTGTTTTATTGATGATGTTAGTTAATGGTATCCATCCTAGGATACTCCCAGGTATTATTTTTAATTAGTACAACATGAACATCCCATTCCTATTTGGCGTAGGGGAGAGAGATGTTAGAGTGTTATTAGGAGAGAACCCTAAAATAATTTTCTATAGAAATAGTATGTGGGTGGGGGGATTTAACCTTTTATACTCCCTATGAATAATGATGATGATGTGGTGCAATAACGTAAAATTGTAAATGAGACATTTAACTATTGGAGATGACTCCTTACACCTCATATTGGATGATGAGGGAAGTGATAATCTTATACTGGATGAGTTTTTAGGGGGATATGGGGTGACTACTCGTAAATGTCATGAGAGAGGTGTCTGTCACATCTGATACACAATTGTATTGGATGGCCACATTATTTTACCTGCTACCCCCACAACTATTGGTGGTAGGTTGTTAATAAATTTTAGTAGTGGTGTTCTATAGCATATATGAATGAAACCATCAATGAATGCTAGGTGAAGAAGATTCATGACAAGCATAATGTTACCCATCCTATCCAGGATGAACGAGAAGGGATTCATGTTGACGATATATATATATATATATATATATATATATATATATATATATATAACTAGAGATACCCAGTGATCCTCGGCTTCTACATATTATAGGGGATTATATCGACATTGGCTTCACTATTTTTTCCAATGAATCCTTTGGGGAATGTGTTAAAACATGAATTCTGTATCCTTGGACTTGTCATGATCCTTGTGGGCCCATATTCCTAATTTCTAAAGCAATGTGACCATCACCACTATGGTTGATGATGTCATCCCTTGATCAAAACATGATGATGGGATGTCATCTCCTCCTTTTACGAATTCCCCATTAGATCTCATCACCTAGTTCAACTATCCCTTATAGATATATGAAATGTTTGTGAATCTCTTTTCCAGCTTCATCTTCTATTGGGAATTGGTTAATTTTACTGGTTGTAATTTTAATAGGGTGGCTATATGAGTTTGGAACTGATGATGACATTTAGAATCTATAAAATTCCTCTTTATTTGAGGTTTTTAAGTAATATTATTCTTGAGGTAATGGTTTATTAGGTATAAAACACAAGGAATACCATTATCACCATGAGGAAATTTATTATCACAGTGTAATACATCAATGTCTTGTCACCTCAGGAAACATATGCTTTTCACATAAGGTAGGTCATGATTTATATGTGAGGTATATGATTATTTTCATTTTAAGAAACTTATTATTGTCACATAAGGCTTCCTAAGCTCGTCACCTCAGGTATCCTATTCTCATTACACATAGTAATAACTTAGGCACATCACTTAATGGAAAAGGTAACATATGATCATCATATATACTTCTTATGCTCATCACAGAAGGAATATAAATATTATCACATGATGTACCATCTTAACTTCATTACCTATGTAGAGGGAGAAGAGTTCATACTCTCATCACATAAAATTCTTACTAGCATCACCAATGGAACCCTAGGATCACCACATAGGGATAGTTTTATGATTCATCAGGAGGGGTCACATGTTTAAAGTTGAGTGGTAGTGCTATGATATTTAAAGATAAATGGAGAGACAATTCCCTTATATACTCATCAAAAACTAGGATAATAACTAGTTTAAAGATGAGTGAAGGTTCACGCATATTTAAAGTTTACTAGAGGGGAACTTCCCATATACGCTCGTCACTTATTAGTCCAGACATAGGTTAATATCATATAGAGAAACCAATTCCCAATAGGGACTTTGGATTTAGGTAGTGTTAGGTTTTATGTACTCCAGAATGATGATCATACCTTAGATATTTCATCTCTTTAGAAGGATATGAACTGGTATGGGAATATAGTTTTGGAGACTAAGAGGTCATCCCAAGCTCATCAGTTGGGATATCCCATTGCATGGGGAAACAGTGGTTATTTTGATATTGGTATTGGAACATGATGATTCATGAAAAATATCCTTCTTGAGGGTTGGAATCAAAACGCACATAGTTTGATAAAATAATTTAAGGTCAGATGATGGGACCAGAGCATGTAGTTTAACGTCATGTGGTAGTGACACTTGCGTTGTAAAAGGAGTGGAAATAAGGGATTGTGTGGGTTTTTTTATAGAATCTACCCATAGGATGGGGTGATCATCTCATGGTCGATGAATGAGTTATGTTATTCTCATCACATGAGGATTTTTGTTCCCATAACATGGTGTATTCCACACTCCTCACATAACATATGACTAAAATTTAAGGTCATTTTCTGAGAAAATTATCATGTAGTTTAAATTGTGTGACTAAAATATTTGTATCAAAAAGGGTGTGACAAAATGATATGTTATTGGAATTATTATTCAGGTTACCAGATTCTACTAATGTGGTAGAAAAGTATAAATTTATGGATTATGCAATTATCCCAAAGGATAGAGGACTTCTCATGATCATTACATAAAGATTCCAATAATTTTCGCACAAGGTATCCTATTCTCGCCACATAGGGAATGTCTGTAGTTTAACATATTGTGCTAAGGACATTGTCATATAGTTTAACAACATATGAATAGGACGTACTGTTATGTAGTTTAATGTCTTACTACTTACATGTTTTTATATGTAGTTTAATATCTTGAAACTTGGATGTTGTTCTATATACTTTAAATTATTGTCGCTCATACATTCTGATACATAGTTTAAAGCCTCACATCTCATATTTTGTGCTATATAGTATAATGACTTGTTGAATGGTTATTATATTTTGTATTTTATATTCCTACAGCTCATATATTATGTTTTTTGTTTAAAGTATTTTACCTCAAATGTTTTTATATAAAATTTAAGATCTTATAGTTTATACATTGTGCTATGAAGTTTAATGTCTTTCAGCATGGATGTTTTGTGTGTGTCGGGGGGAGTGATTGATAGAAGAGTACCTATGTTTAGAAGTATAATTGAAGGATACTACCAAAACCTTTATTGGTGTGGGAATAAGGATCTATGATATCAATCATGTGTCTGTTTTTTTTCAGGAGTGAGTTTGGTTCAATTATGCGTGGGTCTCATGATCACTCATCTCTAACACAAGTATGTTTTATAAAAGGTAACATTGAATGGGTAACCTAGAGATAGTGTTTCAAAAATTTGGATTTGTGTAAAAATTTAAAGATGTAGGAGTAATGGTATCTAGGACAAGGATGGTGCATGGATTGGAAATGTGTATCCACTCATGTTTTTTACTGTTTTGTGAAATTCAATGTTACATCAAGTATTACATTGTTTCATGAACTAAGGTGTTTGTATAGGAAAGATTCACAAAGTCATCTCCAACATAATCTAGGGGTATTTAGGACCTATGTGAGGTGTTTCACACATTTCCCTAACCCATGGGTATCCACGGGATTATCTAGTTCAACGAATTCAAGAATGACAGAGTTTCATGATATGAGAGAATCACCCTTTAAATTCCAAAGGGTAGTCCCTGAAAATGGGGTGGGGGGATGCTCTATTTATAGGAATATTGGATTCCACAAGACCTTGGATCATGAAATACATTTAATATCTCAAAACATTTACCGGATCATGCATGTTTGCTAATTTGTTTTATAGTTAGAGTATAGTTTTCTCAAGCCCTTCTGAATCATGCAACATTGGTAGGCTCATGAATGTTTTTGGATATATTTTCTTCCAAAATTTGGTTTCAGGAATTGTAGTTGTGTTATATTCATTATTTTCTCCATTGGTGGCTAGATCAGGTGTCAATAGAACTTATGGAAGTTAATATCACCTTTCTATTAAAATTACATGTGATTTTTTTAAAGTTTTTCATAAAACTAAGAAGTTTCATGCAATCCACCCCTTTTCCTAAAAATGGTTTCTAAGCCCATTTTCACCATTTTCATGGCGTGGGGAAATTTCTCGAATAAGAAGATTCAATTATTTTATTCCAACATGAATTGTACTATATATAATCTATGTTTTAGTAAATGATGTCTTTAGTGAACTTAGGGATAAAATACATTGAAAAATTAGATTGATAAACTATAACATGTGTATTTATGGAATTGAATTGAATCATGCATAATATCTGAATAGACTTGAGGATATGATATTTTATTTGATATTTTCTTACCTACTTTACCCTGAGTTATTTTTTTTAGAGAGGACTTGACTACGTGTTATGATTTACTACTTTTATAATTTTACAAGGATGACATAGACTTTATTTTTAACCTATAGTGGATTTAATAATGTTTAAATGGACATATTAACCCCAAAGATTCTATAAAAGTTAAAAATATTTTTTTTTATAGATTTATGAAGAAAATTTCTCTATGACTGATGTGGATGAAAATAGATTAGTTTTTGGATATTATTTCTTATATCCTAAAGATACTAATATTTTCTAGGTTCTATTACATTATTGTGACTTAGTGGTCATTTTAAATAGTTATAACACTCTTAATTTTTTAAGATTTATAGAATTAATTAATTACAAATTATTATATTTGTTTTCTAATGTGGATTTATTATTTTTTATGATTTAGTGGTTTACATTTACTTACAGTTTTTCATTATATTTTTCAATGGGCATTGTCACCCATTTTTATGTTTTTTATCCTTTATGTTGGCCTCTAAGAAATGTTATTATAGAGTATGGATTCATTGGCTACACTTAGTTTCATTACTAATCCTAGCGGGGTTCTTGTAGAATTAGTCTCTCATGCAATCTTTTAACTTAAGGAAAAACAAGTGTTACAATTTTTCATGCTCTTTATATCCTTGTGTAATAACTTTTTCTTTGTAACATTTCAAAATTGAATATGAAAATTAATGTTTTAATCATCACTATGATATTTACATAATGTTTTATTAAATAAGTCATGGGAAATAATTATTGTTTAAATTGAGACTACTTATATGTAGTAACATCAATATCTGAGTATAATATCCTCCTGCCACTTTTGGTTATATGAAAAAAGTTATGATCATAATGAATTATGAAACCTACTAGTTGATAAATATTCGAGTATGAATTTATTATCCTAATCCTCATTAACATCTTACTAGATCTATTTATTTTTATTTCTTTAACTTTATATTTTTTACAATGTTTTTATACTTTTCATTTTCTTAATAGTGTTTCATAGCAGCTATTTTCATATCAGTTTTTTCTAAATGATAATTTTATTTTATACTAATTAATTCTATGTTTCAAATTTCAATAAGTATAATCTTGTTTTAAAAATTTTGTTTTATTTTATTATGAGGTTTTAAAATAAACATTTTCATAATTTAATTCACCCCTCATTATATTTCCATTATTGTGACAATATCCACTATAATTATAATATTCCTCTCAGACTAGCCATTAATAAACAGATTATAAGTTATGTTAAACTTAATTAACATTATAATTCATGAAATAACCCCTTATAAACAATTAATTTGATTCCTAGATCTTGAAATGATTCAATAACCCTAGGGATGTCATAAAGTACTTAATTCTTATTCAAATATAACACCCCAAAGTCCTTATATTAATAAGTCTATCTAATGTGTATAATGTTTGTTGTCTTGGTGAGACAACCATGAACACCGATATAACATCTCAAACCTAAGGAAATTTTGATAACTCTATGATAAAATTTGTTATAATTCTATATGTTTTAAACATAGGAATATCCAAGGGATGTAATTTAATAATTAAATTATCATGAACATTCATTACTAGATAAAATATAAGAAATAATGAAAAAACATGTAATATGTTCCTTAATTTCAAGAAATAAGAATTATAGTATGATGTGTTAGTGCTTCATAATAGCTATAGGGTAGAATAATAAAGTATTATAACGTGAATCATAAATTAATTTATATTTCATGTGTACGAAAACCACCAACCAAAATATTATGTGATAGTTCTGATTATGTCCATTAATCCACCCTCTTAGTCTCTTCCCACTACTATGGCTATCTCAAATTACCTTTGAATCATAATTGGGAAATTTTTTATCCTTTACAACATCCATAAATGTTTTAGTAACATTAATATGAGACAACACTACATATTTATGACATTAATTCATCTATAAATATAGGAAATCTATTGTGCTATCACTTCCAACTTATTTTTGAATCTTAAATAACCACTGCTTATGGTACCTAGATTGACGCATCTTCAATGATATATCACTTTATAGAGGTATATTATAATCCAAAATCAATTTTTTTGATTCAATCCATTTATCTTATTTATTTATGGATGATTTCTATTTTAGAATATAAATATTTTAAGCTATTCTATTAATTGTGGGAAGTAAAGCATGTGTTAAACAAATATTTTTTCAAGAATATCAAATCCTAAAATACGATTTTAAACACCATTTCATGTGTTGGGTATTTAGTTTCATGTGTTTTATGTTTTTCGGAACCATATTATACTACATTATTCCCAATATCTGTAAACCTCTTAGGAAAACACTATAAACATAATAATAAAATTCATATCTATTTCTCTTTTACAGACATATTAGAATATGTATGGTATTAAGTCACGTCTCGATCCCAAAAAGTTATTCTTGGAAACTATTATCATACCCCAACTTTTTACCACTATGGTTTTGAATTAGTTATTAGAAAACCCTTTTAGTGACATCTTGAATCATTAAACTACAATAACAAGATAATTTTGGAAATATTCTAGTATAAAGAAAATTATTTAAATACTAGGAAGGAATAATTGCATCCTCTAACTTTTAGTTGAAAAATAATCCATTGCTGCATTCAACAAGGACATGAAATTTCTATTCCTGAATCTAAAAGTAACATTTATAAATTTTATCAATCATGAAATATTCCAAAAATATTTCCAATACCACTTCTATTTTTTATGCATGCTCCTCTCTAGAAAGGGGGTAAATAAGAATTTGATTTATGAATGTGGAAACACATGATTATATATATTTATGAAAAATGATATTCATTAATTATATAATGATTAATAGGGACATTGTAAACCTAGAAGGCCTTATATGTTTCTCATAGTGATTATACTTATAACTGAATTTTGTATTTTTTATTTCTACATATTATACCCATTTCATAGTGGTACCCTGATATGAAGACTATTTATAAAACTATAGTGGTCTATTCAATTTAATTAATAAATCATCTACTCAAAATAGATGGTATTATATCATTATCATTATTTGGTTGATTTTTTAAATATATCAATAAGTAAAAAGTCTTATATTCCTTCTTATAAAATTTAATGAAATAACTGTATGTATTTTGGACTTATTTTGATGAAACATTTATTCACAATATTATCATACTGCTCTTTTAACCCATTGGACTCCATAGGGAATATATGGAAGGATGGAATAACATTAGTCCAACTTATTAAAATAATCCTGTAGAGAAAACCAACTCACTCTATAAAGGAAATATTGAAATTTATTAAATGAATATATTTAAATATTTTTAAACCAAATTAAAGAATTCATGTTTCTTATACTATCCCACTAATCCTAAAAGGGCATCTAGTTGAGATGAAAATTATTCCATAATCCTCAATAACTAAAATTATCCCTCTTTCTCTCTTGTCCAATTTTTATTTCACCACCTCTAATAAAAAACAACAAATACTTCCTACATTATGATTCAATCACATATTTGGATCCACATTAAAAACTTTATCAACAACCAAAACATTAAAAATTAAAGTAAAAAATTAAATATTTTGATCAAATCATGGATTTCAATCCTATAATGAGTTTGTAATATTTAAATGTGTTATTCCCCACGAGACAAAAAAAAATCACAGAAATGGTTGGTTACTTTTTTATATATGGGAGTGTTGGACACCAACATTAGTCAACTCAAGAGTCATAAATAGAGTCACTGGCTAAGTCTAAAAGAGTTGACATACCATCTTATGTAAGAATAGGCTAGGGAGGTTGATGCAATAGTCATTGTTAAGTATCTAGATTGTATTATTACGTACAATATATTCCATATTAGTTTTAATAAAATGTTACAATAGGGTCCTTTACTATGTATATTTTTCTAATGTGGTAGTTGATCCTTTTATAGTTATAGTTTCTATTTTGGTAGAGTATAAATTTTCTTATTCTGGATAAGATACATATGTTTTCATTAATTTATATTATCTATGTTGTTATTACTTCTGGGATATAAATTGGAGTCCATATAATCATATATGATCCTTTATATACCTCTAGTAAAAAAACATAAATGAAGAAGAAGTGTATATCTCATGCTTTGGTTATGGATTCTTACAGAAATTTCTAGATTATAAATTTTTGAATTTTTAATCACTAGATTACATTTTAGGACCAGACTGGATAACTATTTTTTAATATTTCATTGATTCCTACACTTGAAGAATTCATTTTTTTCTTCATGTTGTAATTTATATACCCTTTTGGGGGAGTCAGAGATTTAGCCTAGTTGATCAGGTGTGATCTAGGATAGTTTAATGACATCATCAAAAACATATAGAATTTAATTATTAAGGTGGTTGAATCTAAGTGGAATCAGTTTTTACCTACTATGGTAAACTTATATCTATATGTATTTATTGGAGAGTTCTAAAAAATACATATGAAGAAATAAGTTAAATTAACCATGAAACTTTTTCCTAGAAATAAACCCATATATATCTCACTTTTCTGAATTTCTAGGCTATAATTGAGAGATATAAATAATTAGTTAGACATATGGTAGGTAATAATATTAATTTGTTTAAGCACTCCAACTTTTGTGCTTAATTCTATTTCATTGAGAAGTTTAATGGGTGTTAGAACATTTGGGTAGACTATTGAAACTGAACTAGTTTAGGATTAAGAATCACAACTCTTTTCTCAGAATTAAATATGTGTACAGTTGGTTAAAGGGTAAAATGTAGTTTTCAATAATCTACTTTCTCTATGGTTATCATCGATAGTGGGTTAGAATAGATGTTAGAACCAAGAGTATTCACAGCTGTAAATGGATTGAATGTTGTGTTGGTTTTCAATCCACACTGGGTTAATCAAGAATCTTTAAATCCAAATGATTATTCCATTCAGGTGGATTCAGTGTTGATGGGGCCATATTTCTCCAGTGTTTTCCAAATTTTTGGTCCATAAAATATAGAGAAATTATAATGTTTTTTTGAAATTCATGTTCTAAGAATAAAAAAGAGGTTAGTTTTCAGTGGAAAAATTTCTTGAAATTGTGGACTTTTGAGAAATATCAAATATTGTGAGATCGCAAAAGGTAGTTTGATGTTAGAGAATCATGGATACAAGTTTTTAGGGAAAGATGGAGTTTTGTGTAAGATAAGGTTTTTCAAAAAATTTGTGGATTTTCATAAAATCCCAAAATTTTCAAGAAAGGATGATTCTCACCTATAATAGGAACCAACTTGGTAGATGGTATATTGAAATTTTTTTGGAGGGCCGATCACTGTGATTTCCTGAAGTTTTTATGTGAAAGTAATTCTTACACAAATCTGGAACTTTACACGAATATAAGTATTGTGAAAATAATGGTATAAAACTAATTATTACAAAGTAATATTAATGATGGAGTTTCATCAAAATTTTAGATTCATGAAAGTGAGGGAGTTTCATGAAAGATGATAGTACATTGAAACATGTGGTTTCTTAAAAGGGTGTTTCATGAAAGATACTTATGTGAAATTAATTAAAATTGGGAAATTTTTTTAGAATGGATTGAAGAATAATAATTGGAACTCTATGATGAAAAATCATCATCATGTGCTCAGATATGGAAGTGAACATAAATTATATAAACAAAGGATATTCTCACCCAGATTATTGATTAAGGGGGAATTACGGGAAGACATATGAGTGAGGCAATATACTATCTCAAAAATTATTGTAAAGTGTTCCTAGAATGGAGTGACCAAGAAAAAAAATTAATCAATAAAATCTATTGAAACTTATGGGACTTAGGTATGACTGACACACTGTTGAAATATTATCCTTAGACTCAACCCTAGTGGTAAACCAAGTAAACTGATGTGTTGTGATTTTATTTATGAATTTATGGGACTGGTAAATGAATTATTCCATTGGATATGTTTAACAATTTCCTACCAACATTGGGAAACGATACATATTATTCAAATAAAATGCTGACACCTTGAGTTACCCATACCCTCTTAGGGTTTTATAGGGTATAACACTAGATGAAATTTTTAAGACCACATTTAATATTTGACACAATCATTTTTAATATATTTCTATCCCTTTTAGGAAGAACAATTATCCTTCTTTTCTCATGGAATTATTGAAAATTATATTCAATCAATTATTAGAATCATTCATTATGGTTTTAATGAATAATAATTTAGTCTATTCAAAATCCCAAGATTAGAACACATGGAATCATTTTTGTGCTCCAGACTTGTGATCCCAGAACACGGTGCTTATAAATACATTCTTTATATACCAAATTAGAAATGAACTGAAGAAAATTTTTTAACCTTCAACAATTTCAGTATAACTATCAAATAAGTAGTCACCTATATTTAAAAGACCTTTTAGGTTTAGAGTTTTAAATATTTAGAAAAAATCTTATCTAGCAAATACCATGTATTTATAATCAATTATATATTTTTTCCAAAATATAAGAAACTAATTATTCTATAATAAGTCTTCAAAATATCTTACAAAATTATTCACACATGGTATCATTATATACATATCACATGTAATGATTTTTTATAACCAGAGGAAATGTAAACATAGATGGGTGAGCTCAAACGCCCAGTTAGGGAAAACATATATCAGAAGCTATCATGACAAGAATAATATGAAAATAATAAATTAAAATAAAATAATGACACATAAATAAACATGGAATATTTAAATTAATCCATGGATGACATAACGATATAAAAAATCACATGGATAATAATAACTGAATTCATGGTGATGGATTATGTAATGTAGATCATCTTTTACCATCAAGGTCTCAGTTAATAAATCATTATTGTGTTCAAGGACACAACCAAGTCATTATTTTTTTCAAGGTTACAACCAATTCATTATTATTTTCAAAAATGTTATAACCAACATATCATTCATTACATCAAAGTTAAAACTAATAAAAAATATTCGGTTGGGTAGACATGCACCAAATACCCAAACCTTTTGTCGCATGAGACCAACCAATGCATCAGTTCAATATATAATATAGGGACAAAAAATTGAGTTCATTATGTTTATTTATTCACCATATGAATGATATGAATATCAATAAAAGGTATAATCAAATTTCCTTATGATTCAATAACCATATGTACTGAGATATAAATACAAAAAAATTCAGTACTTTTTTAATCAATAAAAAACATAATCCATATAGAGAAAGAAGTTGGATGATTAAAAAATAGAATATCAACATGCATGTGTAATAAAAAAGCATTTGTATTTGAAAAATAATTGTACATATTTTTAATATTTTTTAAATAATCCAATTTAAATAATCTACATGAACCCACTTTTGTCAAAGGAAATAAAACAAGGTGTTAACAAAGAAACATTCCATTGATGAAAAATTATGCCTATTCATAGTGGATGGTTAATAAAGAAAAAGTTTTTATTAGATCATATCATTTGTAGATTAAAAAATTTCATAATCCATCCATAAAGAGAAAGAAGATGATAATTGTTTCGCGCTGGAATTGGGGATGACCTCATTGGTTTAAGGTTAAAACATTCCAATCAGTTTCTAACAGGTTTGTTCGTAGAACCAGAAACATCCAATGATTCTATATCCATTTGGACCTACTTTCCAAAGGTAGGTGCTCATTAGTTATGGACCGATGAGGCTTCAGAATTTTCATTGGTCGAGAGGATGGGAGGTCGGACTCATCACACCTTTTTAGGGGAATTATTGTTTACTCCAAGACTCTCTTTATAGATTTAAGTTATGTTCCTGAATCCTTATTACATTACCAAGTATAAAAATGATCTTTCCTTTATATATGACAATCAATTATTGATATATATAAAATTTATAGATTTTTTTATATGTATTCGAGGTTCTTCATTGATATAGATTCATCTGTATTTGTTTAGAGATTCTTAGTCAATGGTATCCTTCGACGCATTATATAGAAGTCTATTGGTCATTATAATAATCATACTGGTTTTAAAGCCACTCAGTGGGGCACTTGAAGTTTATTGTCATTCAGAAGGACATGGATTATTTCAGATTTGGGATCGTACCCACAGATGGGCTACCTACATATCCTTGTTTAGAAAAGGAATCAGAACCCACATAGTTCGAGTAAGAGAGTATGAGGTTTATGCATGATTGATGGCTCAAAGAAAGATGTCATAATTAATTTTACACTCTAAGCTCATGTGAGTCATGCTCGGTGTGAGAAACAAGAGGTATTGGTAAAACCAGACAATTGTTCCGTGAAAGATGCAATCATAAGAAATAATGTGGGGCTTATGTATGTGTGACTTCCCAAATTGATGAGGATTGGGATTTAATTCAGGGAAGAAACCCAGAAACAAGGTCCATAAAGGTATATGTGCTTTATGGAGATTTGGATACTTGACTTAGGACTTAATCCTGAGAATGATGCCCAAATTAGAGGGGGCTTATGATTGGGTTTTACTCTTGAGAAAGAAGCCCAAATCAAAAGTAAATTAAGACTGGTTAAGAGAAATTATGACTGGGGCTTATTCCAGAGAAGGAGGCCCAGGTTAAGGGACTTGAGAACTGGGGCATATTCCTGAAAAGGAATCCCATGTTAAGAGTAATTATGATTGGGGATTACTCCTAAGGAGGATACCCAGATTAAATATCTTGGACTGGGGATTATTCTTGAAAAGGAAGCCCATGTTAGGGGAACTTTGACAGGGGATTATTCCTGAGAAGGAGGCCCATGTTAAGGGGAATTTTGAAACTTGGGGATTACTCCTAAGGAGGATGTTCAGATTAAGGGACTTGGGGCTTACTCCTAAGGAGGATTCCCAGATTTGGAAATTTGAGACTAGGGCTTACTCCTGAGAAGGAGGCCCATGAATAGGGGATGTGGGGCTTACTCCTAATGAGGATTACTAGGTTAAGAGAACTTGGACAGGGGAATACTCCTGAAAAGGAGGCCCATGAATAGGGGACTTGGGGCATACTCCTAAAGAGGATGCCCGGGTTAAGAGAACTTGGACTGCGGATTACTCCGGAAAAGGAGGCCCAGGTTATAGATCCTCTCATCTTAAAGGATGAGGTTGAATGAATGAAATCTCTATCATTAGTGACATAAAGATATGTAAATAACTATGTTTTAAGAGATATTCCATAGAATTCCTTTCAGACAAGGAGGCCAACAAGGGAACCATGACAAAAATGGATTTGAAGAGGATTTTTAAGGATGAATCTTGAAAAAGAGAGGTGGATTTGAATAAGAGAGGTGAATAGGCAGGAGGGGCACCCAAAAAAAAGTAGGCGCATAGGTCCTGCATGGGTGCGTAGGTCCTGGTCGCGCAGGTATACCTACGCGACACATAGGTACCTGTGCGACGGTCAACCCATATGGTAATACTTGGGCGAGGCTTGGCTCAAGCCCTTAGTACTACCCATAGAGGCTTATAAAAGGGCGTCACATAGGTTCTGTTGAAGGGATTAGGCGGTGCACAAGTGTCTTCATTTTCCCGTAAGGGTTAGACACTAGGATTGAAAATGTTGATGAATTTCAACACTTAGGACTTGTTTCCCATGTCTAGATCTTCTATTCTAGGTAATAAATTACCTTATAAGTGTTTGGAAGACTTTCAGAAGAGACTAGGTCGCCGGGATATGAAATCTGAGTTTTTGGATTTTTCCATCTCCGAAATGGGGGGCCCACCAGGGGTATTTATAGGCTTCTGAAGACCTCGTACGAGAATCAAAGATGGCGCACAAGTCACCTGCATGACCACTAGGTGGAGCACAAGTATACCTGCGTGACCATGATGAAACTTGCGCGACCCAAGTGGGAAGAAATCCTTTTTCATGCCTTTGTCAATTTTTGACATTTCTTGAAAGGATGAATCACTTTAGACTAAGGTATTCCTTTTTTTTATTCGTTTAGACTTTGTGACAGATAGGAGCGTCAACAAAAGTCCCCCCCTCATATTTGGATCCGAAAGAAATGGGGATGTGACTTTGAGGTAAAGAAGAAAACCAAGGAACATGCGACACGCAAGTGTTGAGCGCGCAAATGGCGACGCACTATGGTGATCCGCGTAGGCTTCGGCGCGCAGGGGTGCGGTCTTGCCTATATATATGTGGTCATTCCTCGTGCAAAGCAACCTGATCTGAATGCTTCTGAGCTCTCGTCGTACAAGTTTCCTTCGCCACACAAGTTACTCACTTTTCCGCTGCTTCCTTTTGTGTTGCGCTGTTGTAGAGGTATTTGGACTTGCACGGTGATACTTGCGTTCCAAAAACTTGTGCGACACACTTATACATTAGTTTCAACTTTGGACTTGCGTGGCTTATTGCCTTATCCATTTTTTCACTTTTCTTGAAAAATTTTATTAAAAACCAACTCACTTAAGAGTTAATTATTCAACCTTTGTGCAGATTCAATGGCTCCTAGAAGAATTGGAATGGCTAAAGAACTGGATAGCAAAGGGATTGATGACATGATGAATGTTGTAGGCCATAATTACTATGATATATGCGACAATACTCTCCCAGATTTGGATAAGTTCTTGAAGAAATATCATCTTAATTTCCCAGAGAGCATCTACCTGCCTCTGTATGTCCATGGTCATCTGCAAGGAGTCAATGTTCCAGATGAAAAGAATTATCTACCCAAGATGCAGCTACACTACTACTCCTATATTTTTGTTATTATGTGCATTAACTGCAACAAAAATGGTGTGAAATTTCAAATTTTTCTTCCATGCCATTTTCTTGTAGATATGAAAATGGAAAACCCATGGGCTGAAATGTTTCCTGCTACCGGTTGGTGGAGAGAATACCACCATGCTATTAAAACCATATCTGAAAAGAGTAATCTCTCCAAATGGCTCTTTACTTCCAATTCTCCATTCTCAAATCCATGTATCCATCTTCCATGTCTCTTGGATTGAAACAGAGTCACTATTTGATCAGTAGAAAAGTTTCTCAAACCGCACCCAAGAACATCCTTTTACAATTGTTCCAAGAAGAGATAGGATCACTGCATCTCTTATTGTATCCAGTTGAATGAATGAATTCCAAGAGGCTGCTGATGAATCTTTAGATTCCATAAATCAAATGAAGAGTTTATGTTGACAGCCTTTTGTAATTCTTGGAAAAGAGAAGATACTATAGTATGTGGATGTCCTTATAATTCTTATTACTCAAATGGAAAACATTTTCATCTTCAATCATTTGCACACACATTCTTTTTCTACGTGCTTTAAATTTTACCCAAGCCAATGGGCCTAGTAAGCATAGTTTTATTTTTTCTAGGATTATTATAAATAACCCTACAAACTTTGAATTTTTTATTTTCTCAATATTACCTAAATCATACGAAATGTATGTTTAGTGATTCGGGACTTGAATTTTGTTCAGAGTTCCCTTGTATTTTGTGGGTAGTTTAAAGTCATGCACATCAGACATAAAAAGGATAATGTTTAAGGTCGAAATAGATTTGACCGAATTGATTAAAATTTACTCAATTCCTTGACAATTTATCAGAAAAAATATTACCACACTCAAGTATGGGGGAGAAAATGTAAACGATGGCTTAAGAAATTTTGAATCTGAGGAATGATATGAAAAAGGGCTAAAAGGAATTAGAAGAAGTATTTTCCCAAGAATGAAGTTACCATCATTTAACAAACCCGTTTGGGGGTTGAATTATGCAGGGCCGCTTAAGGGCATTGGATGCATAGTCAAATAATAGCATCTTTTGGCTGACAAGTCTGTTATGTAGACTACTTATGAAAGGCTACCTGAGGGCACGTGATGCATAGTCAGGCAAAAGAACTCTCAGAAATTTACTTCTCTACTGCTAAAAACCTAGTGGAAGTTTATGGAGATTCAAATTTTCCAAAGCATATAGTTTTCTGTATGGAGAGAGGTACATGAATATGGGGAAGATATCTCCAAACTAGATTGTCTAAGAACTAGATTAATGTCACTCCTACGAAGGTCTAACCCAAATTTAGGGAAGGAAAATATAAACCATAGACTTGAATACTTTCAGATCATGAAAAAGAGTACGAGACAAAAATGTTAAGGATGACTATTTTTACGGATCCCTACATATTGTCAATAAGACCAATAAGGACAAAAGAGGTTTTATTCCAAAGAATTAAGTTACCACTATTTAACAAACCCGTTAGGGTGTTGAATTATACAAGGATACCTAAGGGCATTGGCTGCATTGTCAAATAATAGCATCTTTTGGCTGACAAGTCTATTATATGGATTGTTTATACAAGGCCGGCTAAGGGAACGTGCTGCATAGTCAGGAAAAAGAACTCTCAGAAATTGGACATTTTGTGACCATAAGTCAAGAAAAGGGTTATGGATATCTGGAAGTATTTAAGGTTAGGAGCATGAAACACCAAAATGGGCATTGTCCAATGTATATAAAGATACAAAGACCAATGCTAACCATAATCATGTTGTGGATGGGTCCTGAATTGAGATGTTGGACTTCACTACGTATCCCATAAGGATGCACATCAAGCCATACGTAGTTCTTGAAATATAGTTTACCGTCATGTGGGACGAGAGTGTATGAGATCTTAGTTTAGGGTCATAGAACTTGGACCATAATAAGAAATACATAGTGTGTGTTTTATAAACCTGATGTGAATGAAGACCAGTGTTTTCATACCACATTCATGTTTTCACAGGGGGACTTTTCAGCCAAGGGACTGAAATTGGAATTTGAGGTTAGGCCCAAAGACTTGGGCCTTGGTTCGAGGGACACTCTAACATTCCTACATATCCCATTAGGATGGGAATCAAGCCACACATAGTTATTGAAATACCCTATGTACAGATTTGGTTCATACATATGAAGGGTGAAAGGGGACTTTAGTGCAATGATGGTTTGACCCCAGATAAAAGGTTCAGGCAATGCCATGTAAGTAAATAGTGTTTGGAATATAACATGATTGAGAATCAATGTAAATAATGATTCTCTCTCAGGTGAGGGTGTCAAAGAATGTTGTAGTTTATTTTCGTACAAGAAAAAAGTGCTATATACAGTTTAGCATCATATAGCAAGGGAAAAGGTGAACCAATGAAAAAAATATTGGTTCTAGGGGTGGCTTCATGAATCAACATCGAATGATATGGAGATGAACCGATGTGAAGAAATTGGTTTTGGGATTGAACCTCGGGAGGTTGCCTACGTACCCAGCCTAGAAGGGAAAGATCAAAGGCCGCGTAGTTCAATTAAAGAATGAATTAGTGATAAAGTTTTTCTTAGGGAAAACAACCTAAAAGAAGATGCTGGGACTTACACAAGGTTAGTGTCCCAGAGAGGGTGTTATGGTTGAAGTTTACTCTAAGCTCACGTGAGTCATACTCGGTGTGAGTACCAAGAGGTAGAAACAACCCTGACGATATATATTTTAACGTCATGTCGGATGTATTAAGGGACTTCTGTACAGTTTAGCATCTTGTATCTAAGACGATGGGGACAATACAGTTTAACATCATGTTGCATGAAAGGGGGATCGTGCAGTTTAATGTCATGCAGTAAGGACAAAAGAGGGCACAATTTAACGAAATGTTGGACGTATTAGGGACTTTTTCACAGTTTAACGTCCTGTTGGACAAATGGTGAAAATAGCTTAAAGTCATATTCATAGACCAGTGATGGTGCAGTTTAACGTGTTTCTAGACAAGAGTACGAATAATTTAAGGTCATATGCATGGACCGTAGAAGGGGACACCGTTTAATGTGTTGCTGGACGTAAGGGACTATGCAGTTTAAAGTCTTGCAGCAAAGACAACATAGTTTAATGTCATGTTGGATGAGAAAAATGTGTAACGAACTGAATCCGGAGCCACATAACTGGTGCCCCATACCCGGTTCGCCACATGACCTCTAGCGTGTTTCCCCAAACGCCAGAGGCTGCCGATTAGCAGCGAGGGCCTTGGTGAGTCTGTGGGGAAACTATGCCTTCACTTGGTAAAGTATATAGCAGAAGAATAAACCTAAACAGTAGCAGATGTAGTAAACAACATACAACAACTAAACTAAAAGTCGAAGTAATGAAGGATATAATAATGATGCAGAATGGTACATGTATCTATGGAAAGCAGTAAACAAAAAAACGTGCTGAAATACAAAGGAAACCAAGTACTAAACATAAATAGAAACTCCAACAGTATCGCAAGCCAAATCCCAGTCCCATGCTCCCCAGCTCTAACCAGCAATCATGTACCTGATGTAGAAGGAAAACAATACCTATCTACACCCGCAACCATATAATCTATTTGGGTCTAAAAGCAAGACCTAGACAGTGTGTGAGAATAATCCCAGTAGTCAACCACCACAAGATTTGTTCCCTACTGTCAGTGAGTAATATAGAAAAAGTAATGGGATATAAGTACAGTAATGGACTAAGAGTATACCAGTAAATGATCCTAACAATTACCATACATATTAAATTAATTTAAACAACCAGGGGGAACTAGGAAAGATATATATTCCAAGGTAAGCAAGTAACACAACAGGTACCTCAAAAGACTACCTAAACACAAGCAGCACAAAACCCAAGCTTGTTCTTTGTCTTGGTGGAATCATCACTACCAACCATCAAAATTCACACTGACTCTCTGGGTGGCTCAAACTAGTAGACCCCTATAGTCTAGTAGTAAAACAAGGCACAAACACTTTGGGAAGCTCTCATGTCAATTCCCCTATAGTCTTGCAATGATAGCTACAGACTCTCTGAGGAAGCACTTACGTCTAATTCCTCTTGTGGTCTCGATGCATGTATAACTAAGAACACTCTTGGGAAGCACAAAGTATTATTCCCATAGGTCCTGCGTACGAAAATAAAACCAACAAACCATCTAGGGAAGCACTTAATCATCTATTCCTTATTTGATCTCCTACACGAGGTTCTCACAACACTGAGCAGTCCAGTCATGCGTAATCGACTATCAGCAGTCCTAAGTAAGTTTAACAACTACTTGGATAATAGCTACCATGCATCAAAAGTATATAAATATTAGGAAACACATGCAACATTTATAAAAAGTAAACTAGCAATTGCAATAGGGTTTGCCTCACAGGAAAACGGTGCCAAACGGTGATAAATAGACAAACAGGGAGAAACACCCGTCGGGTGATCCTCAAACATGAAACCAAGCATATATTAGAAACAATTAATCATAATATAACAAGAAATCTAGGGAAAATAAAAATAGGATCAAAATCCTAAACTCGGGATACCCGATACATGGGTATCAGGCACTTTTGCAACCAAAACTCAAAGAACATCAATGTAGGGAAATAAACCACCTACCTCGATCCTCGAATATCGATATACTTGAACCTAGTCCCGTGAATCGGCCTAGAATGGATTATATCTGCAAAAATGTATAAAAAATTCAACCTCATATAACTCACATGAGAGGAAGAATCAGGAAACGAGGCCAAACAAGAACCAAGAACTCACCGCTGTAATTATTCTGCAATCGACGGAGTTTGATTCGGACAACTGGTGACAGATCGGTGGCTTGGAGAAGAATCGGCCTCCTCGGATGCTCTAGACAAAATTAGACAGAGAAGAAGAAATTTATGAGCATTAGGCGTGACCCCAGTCCGATTAATGAAATAAAAAGAAAGTACATGAAATGTACTTTTAAAGTACACGGCGTGTAGTGGGTTATCTGTACTCTGCCAAAATCGGCCTCCACGTCACCCCTACACACCATTTGTGTGGCCTGTACACGGGCAGCACACAGCTTCGAGCGGGAGAGGAGTACACGGCGTGTACTCAGAAATTACACTGTGTGTACTTCAAAAATTTCCTGAAACAACAATTTTCTCTAAAACTCCAGAAAAAGTAAAAACATACCTGAAACGAAGATCCGGGTTCTTAAAAACATTCCCCTTAAAGAAATTTGTCCCCGAATTTCCCTAACAAGGCATAGAAGAAGAAACATCGAACAACTCTGGCCACTGTGATCACATATCAGCCTCCCACTCCCAAGTCTCATCCTGTATACTGTCGTGCTGCCATAGCACTTGAACCAGAGGAATAGACCGACCATGAAGTACCTTTTCACTACAATCAACAATCCTGATAGGATGATCCTCGAAAGATGCATCCTACTCCAGCTCAACCACCTCGGGTTGAAAAACATGAGACGGGTCTGAGAAATACCGTCAAATCTGAGAAACATGAAAGACGTCATGCATAGCCTGGTACCTCTGAGGTAACTGCAACCTGTATGCAACCAACCCAAATTTCTACATAATCTCAAACGGCCCGAAGTATCTCGGTGAAAGTTTTCCCTGCCTCCTAATCCTCTTATGTCCCAACCTCGGGGTAATACGTAGGAAAACCTGGTCTCAAACCTTGAACTCCACATGTCCTTTCCGCTGACCAGCATAAGACTTATACTGATACTATGCAGTCGCCATTCTCTTTTGAATCAACTCTATCTACTCTGAGGTCTCCTAAACAAGACAAGGTCCCAGCAAAGCTACCTCTCCTGCCTCCAGCCAGCATAATGGTGATCGGCATGGACTACTGTACAAAGCCTAATTTCGTGTCATCTGAATAGTAGCCTGAGAAGGGTTGTTGTAGGAGAACTCCACCAGAGGGATATGCTTCTCCCAATTACCGCCAAAGTCTATAATGAAAGCTCACAGCATATCCTCAAGTACCTGGATCGTACACTCAGACTGGTCATCAGTCTGGGGATGGTATGTTGTACTCAAAAGTACCTGTGTACCCAAAGCCCTCTGTAGCCCCTTCTAGAAGTGCGAAGTAAAACACACATCTCTTTATGAAACAATGGAGTGTGTAACTCCATCCAGACGTACAATCTCTCGGATGTACAACCGTCCCAGATCATCAACACTGAAGGTCTCCTTGATCGGAAAGAAGTGTGAAACCTTCGTGAACCTATCCACTACAACCCAAACCGCATCATTCCCTTGAAGAGATCCCAGTAACCCTGTCATGAAGTCCATTGCAACATCATTCCATTTCGACTCAGGAATGTGTATCTACTGTAAAATTCATGCCGGTCGATGATGCTATACCTTCACCTGTTGGAAGGTGGAACGTCGCATGAAAAAACCAGCCACATCCTTCGTCATAGCTAGCCACCAATAATTACGGTGTAAGTCTCGGTACATATTGGTGACACCAGGATGAACTGCCCAAGTTAATGCATGAAAATCATACATCAGCTCCTTGCGTATGTCTGCTGAAACCCATACGCGGCCATGAAATCATAGCACCTCATCATCACCCACTGTCTACCCCGAAGTAGGGTATCCATCTGACACACCCTCCCGTAGAACTAGGCCTTCTGGGTATGATAGCTGCCTCATTTGAACTCGATCTAAAAGAGTAGAGGTAACAGCTACAGAAGAAAGAAATTTCTATCCCTGTCTGTCGTGCACCTCCAAATGCATCTTTGAGAACAGAGCCATAAGTAGCCACTCGCTGCTAGCCTCCTGAACTGCCTGCAACTGAGTCCTCCTGCTCAGTACGTCAGCCACAACATTGCCTTTCCCAGGCGTATAAGCCAGATTGAAGTCGAAAGACTGTAGGTACTCAACCCACCTGCATTTTCTTGGATCCAAGTAACTATGCGTGAAGATATACTTGAGGCTCTTGTGGTCAGTATATACCACAAAACGTTCTCCCATGAGATAGTGCCTCCAACAATGAAAAGCATGAACAACTGCAGCCAACTCCAGGTCAGGCGTAGGATAGTTCTTCTCATGGTGCCTCAACTGCCGAGATTAGTAAACAAAAACACGATCCTCCTGCATAAGCACTACTCCAAGACCGATGCCAGATGCATCACAGAAAACTGTATAACTCTTTCCTGGATCTAGCAGAACTAGAATCGGTGTTGAAGTCAATATCCCCTTCAGCTCTTGGAAGGATGAATCCCAAGATTCTGACCAAACGTACTTCACACCTTTCTTAGTCAAGCCCTTCAACGACAATGCTAAGCGTGAGAAGTCTGGTATAAACTACCTTTTATAACTAGCCAGTCCCAAGAAACTCCGTACCTCAAAGAAATTCTTCGGCTACTCCCAGGTAACTAAAGCTCTCACCTTCTCTGGGTCTACTGATACTCCTGTATCTGAGATGACATGGCCCAGGAAGTGAATCTCGTCCATCCAGAAGTGCCACTTTGAGATATTAGCATACAACCGATGCTCTCTTAGTGTACTAAATACGATCTCAAGATGGGTAGCATGGTCGTGTCGAGTGTGAGAGTATACCAAGATATCGTCCACAAAGACAACAAAGAAAGAATCCAAGTAAGGATGGAAAACTCAGTTCATCAGCACCATGAAAACTATCGGCGCATTCGTGAGACCGAACAGCATAACCAGGTACTCGTACAGACCATACCTGCTTCAGAAAGCTGTGAGAGGTATGTCAGATGGTCTGACCCGCAACTAATGGTAGCCAGATCTCAATTGGACCTTCGAGAACACCCTGGCTCCTCGAAGATGATCAAAAATATCATCAATCCTCGGAAATGGATATCGGTTCTTGACCATCAACTGGTTCAGCTTCCGATAGTCCACACAAAGTCGCAAGGTACCATCCGCCTTCTTCGCAAACAACACAAGCGAACCCCAAGGGGAAGTACTGGGTCAGATAAAACCCTTCGCCTGCAACTCCTCCAACTGCTTCTTGAGCTCTTGCAACTTAGGCGTATCCATCCTATAAGGAGGTATGGATACCTGTGCTGTTACTGGAACAAGATCCATAGAGAAGTCTACCTCACACTCCGGAGGAACCCCTAAAAAGTCTTCTAGGAAGACATCTGAAAAACGGTCAACTACCGGAGGTAAGTCCATCTGAGAATTCCCCTGATCGTCCAGATATAAACTAGAAATCTAGGCTGTAACACTGCCCAAACCATGATGCTCTGGTCCAGCTCTACTTTCCTGGACATCCCATTCTCCCTTGTGAAGAAAAGACCTGCCCTCTAGTGACTTGAAACTCACCCTATGACAATAACAATCAGCAAAGGCCAGGAAAGGAACTAGCCAGTAGATTATGAGAATGACATCATAACCCATCATCTCAAGGACACAAAGATCTCACAAGAAGTGACACCCACCAACCTCAAAGGGGCACTCCCTACACTGACGCACACTTGTAGTTTTGTGTCCCAAAGGAGTGTCTAGTGCCAACGTATCATCTGAAGTAAAGAGAGTAAGTCTAAGAATCTCTACAGTGTGAATAGAAATAAAGTTATGAGAAGCTCCAGTTTCGTAAAGTGCAGAAGATAAAACTGAGGCTACTAAGATCGTACCTAGAACTGTGGAAGGTCTAGGATCCTACTCCTGATGACTCTACTCTACCGCAAACATCTGGACAGTACCGTGGCCCTGTGTAGCAGCCTGATATCTCTGAGCTGATCCTCCATGAGCCTGACCATCGCGTCTGCAACCTCTACCCTGGCCTGACCGACCTGAAGAACTCCAGCCCCCAGTCTGCTGTGGAACTAGTAATCCTACTCCTGTATGAGGAGTAGAAACTGATCCTCTTTCACTAGCTGTTAGAAGATGAACCCTAAAAAAACACTACAGATGACCCATCTTTCCGCATGATCCGCACTCCACTGGATCTCTCGGGCACTGAGGCTTCTTATGCCTGCTCTTTCCACACTGATAGCACACCACCTGGTTTTCAGAAGAAAGATCCCGTCTTCCAGAAGAATTACCTCGCTTCCTCGAGTCACCTCGAGTAGACTCTCGATGGCATTTCCTACTGTCAGTATGAAATGAATCAGTCTTGGATGCTGAACCGCCCTGTTCAACAGTTCCAGTCTCCCTTAGATTCCGTTCGGTGATCAGCGCCTGGTTGACTATTAGGGTAATAGAAGTCAACTGGATGACGTTCACCTACGATCTGATCTCTGGTTTGAGGCCTTCCTCAAACTTCCTTGCCAAAAATAGCTTGTCATTTCCCAGAATGGGAGTGAAACGCTATAACTCAGTGAAACAAGAGGAATACTCCATAACCGAGAGAGTAACTTGCTGCAGGTTCATGAACTCTCTAGCCCTGTCAGCCCTCAACGTCGCCAGATAGAAGTAGTCATAGAACATACGCTGGAATTCATCCCAAGCCACAGTCAGTGGGCACCATGCCTGCGAGACTACATCCCACCATCTCTTTGCAGAATCTCGCAGCATGTAATTCTCGAGCTTTTCCCTTCTATCTGGGGGTGTCTCGAAATTCTCAAAGATGGAAAACATTGTTTCTAGCCACGACTCTGTAGCCTGAGGCCCTCTATCCCCTGTGAAATTGGGAGGATGGTACTGCTAGAAGACTTGCGTCAGCTCTTCCATATACGGGGAAGGATGCTGAGCTCCCTGGAAGGTCTTCATGAACCTCATGAAACCCTCTCTGAACTGATCATTGACACCAGTGTCTAGAATCACTGCAGGTGCCATTTCTGGAATGATCGGGGGAACTACAGGTAGTCCCTGGTCTGCCATATCAGGCCTACGATCACTGCATGGTTCCTAGCGTGCAAAGGGAGGATTTCATGGTTCCATAGCTCTGAGAAAACAAAACCACACTTCAGATTTAGGATTAACGAGGACAGAAAAAACAAGAGTACAAAACGGAAATAGGAAAGAGAAACACTTATGTTTGGAAAACACAACTACACATCGTGTATTTAAAACTACATGGTGTGTTTTTTAAATCCATTCACATGGGCATGTACTTATGCCCTATGGGTCATGTAACAACTCAAACTACATGGTGTGTTGTCCCAACACATGGCGTGTAATTGAACTCCACTTGCCTGCCCGAGTCTCTTTACACGGATAACCTACACGATCCCCTAATCCTAAACTACACGGCGTGTTCACTAAGGACACGGCATGTACTGGACAGGTTTTAGCGACCCGTGTAGCGATTACACGACTGACACCTACACGGCGTGTTTTGAACTAACACTGCATGTATAAGAATAGATAACACCGACCCGTGTTGTTCGTGAAATGGCTGGGTACCTAGAAGGAAAGTAAACGGTGTGTTCATATGAAACACAACGTGTACTAATCGAGTTTCCACGACCCATGTTGTTAGTGGAACGACTGGGTACACGGCTGACTACTACACGGCGTGTACTTATCGTACACGGCGTGTCCCTGAAGACTCTCCACCACCCCGTGTCTCTGTTCACACAGTTAGTAACACAGTTTAAAAACTACATGGTGGGTATTAATAAAGTACACATCGTGTATTCTGGGTTTTTCCAGGCAGTAGATCAGAAACTGCACCGAACACTAGAAACACTGAAAAACAAACATCTATGTGCCAAATTCCAATCCGTGGGGGCCCATACACCCCGAGAATAAAATCTTGGCATCATAACAATGCATATAACAAGTAAAACAGCATAACAACCCAATGTTCCGCCAAATTATGATCCTCGAGGGCCCATAACACCTCTCAGACCAGATCTTGGCATCCATGCTAAATAGGCTGTAAAATAAACAATACTCTATCAGCACAACAAGTATGTCTATCACAACAACTATAAAACAACATGCATTATTTATCATGGCATCTATTACAATAGCATGAAATTCTAATACACCCTAGATGGAATGGTAAAATGCATGACATGTGATTTCCTACCTAGTGCCTATATGATGCATGAGATGGCACACCCTCATCTCATCGGGTTGAAACAAAATAGAACCACAATCATATAAACTGTAACAACAAAAAACATGTGCATCGCCCAACGGTGAAATATAATAAACAGTAACAGTTGGAAAAACAGAAAATTGAAATTACGAGGTAATATAGCTTTTCCCTGTACACATGTTATTTATTCCCGGGCACAGTTAAGTACTAACTACCCATTTATTTATATCCCTATCTATTGTCGCAAAACAGTAAGGCAATAGAAAAGAAGAAAAATCCTTTGATACCACTTTGTAATGACCTAAATCCGATGCCACATAACTGGTGCCCCGTACCCAGTTCGCCACATGACCTCAAGCGCGTTTCCCCAAATGCCATAGGCTACTGACTATCAGTGAGGGCCCTGGTGAGTCTGTGGGGAAACTATGCCCTCATTTGGTAAATTATACAGTGGAAGAATAAACATAAACAATAGAGGAAGCAGTAAACAGCATATACCAAATGAACTAAAAGTCGAAGCAATGACTGATATAATAAGGATGCAGAATGGTACATGTATCTATGGAAACCAGTAAACAAAAAAACGTGCTGAAATACAACTAAAACCAAGTAATAAACGAAAACAGCAACTCCATCAGCATCACAAGCCAAAGCCCAGTCCCATGCTATCCAGATCCAACCAGCAATCATGTACCTGAGGTAGAAGGACCACAATCCCTATCTACACCTGCAACCATATAATCTGTTTGGGCCGAAAAGCAAGACCCAAACAGGGTGTGAGAATAATCCCAATATTCAACCACCACATGATTTGTGCCCTACATTAAAGTGAGTAATATAGAAAAAGTAAAGGTAAATAAGTACAGTAACGGAATAAGAGTATACCAGTAAATGATCCTTCCAATTACCATACACATTAAATTAATTTAAACAACCATGAGGAACTAGGAAAGCCTTCTATTCCAAGGTAAGCAAGTAACACAACAGGTATCTCAAAAGACTACCTAAACACAAGTAGTAGAAAACCCAAGCTTATTCTTTGGCTTGGTGGAATCATCACAACCAACCATAAAAATTCACACCAACTCTCTAGGTGGCTCATACTAGCATACCCCTATATTCCAGTAATCAAACAAGGCATAGACACTCTGGGAAGCTCTCACATCAATTCCCCTATGGTCTTGCAACGATAGCTACAGACTCTCGGAGGAAGAACTTACGTCTAATTCATAATGTGGTCTCGATGCGTGTGTAACTAAGAAAACTCTTGGGAAGCAAAAATTCCGATTCCCATAGGTCCTTTGTACAAAACTAAAACCAACAGATCCTCTAGTGAAGCACTTAATCATCTATTCCCTCTTTGATCTCCCACACCAGGTTCTCACAGCCCTGAGTAGTCTAGTCGTGCGTAATAGACTGTCAGCAGTCCTAAGTAAGTTTAACAACTACTTGGATAATAGATACCATGCATCAAAAGAATATAAATATCAGGCAACACATGCAATATTTACAACAAGAAAACTAGAAATTGCAATAGGGTTTGCCTCACAGGCAAACGGCGCCAAACAACGATAAACATCCAAACAGGGAGAAAAAACCATGTGGTGATCCTCAAACATGCAAGAATGCATATATTAGATTCAATTAATCATAATCTAATAAGAAATCTAGGTAAAATAGAAATAGGATCAAAATACTAAACCCGGGATACCCGATACATGGTTATCCGACACTTTTACAACCAAAACTCAAAGAACTTCCACGTAGGGAAACAAAACACCTACCTCGATCCTAAAATATTGATATAATTGAACCTCAGCCCGTGAATCAGCCTAGAACAGAGTAGATCTGCAATAACTTCTAAAGAATTCAACCTCAGATAAATCACATGAGAGGAAGGATCAGGAAATGAGGCCAAAGAAGAACCAAGAACTCACCGCTGCGAGTCTTCTTCAATTGACGGAGTTTGATTCGGACAACCGGTGACAGATCGATGGCTCGGAGAAGAATCGGACTCCTTGGACGCTCTGGATAGAATTAGGCAGAGAAGAAGACGTTTATGAGCATTAGGCGCGACCACAGTCTGATTAATGAAATAAAAAGAAAGTACACAGCGTGTACTTTTAAAGTACACGACGTCTAGTGGGTTTTTCCATACTCCACCAAAATTGGCCTCCACGTCATCCCTACACACCATGTGTGTGGTCCGGACAAGGCCAACACACAGATTCTAGTAGGAGAAGAATACACGACGTGTACTCAGAAAGTACCCGACGTGTACTACAAAAATTTTCAGAAACTCCATTTTTCTCTAAAACTTTAGAAAAAGGAAAAACATACCTGAAATGAAAATCCGGGTTCTTACAAAATGAATATACTTTAAGGTCATATGAATGGACCATAAATGATGTATTTTTTGTTTATACAAAATAATTATTTATAAATACGACATTGGTTGGAGTCGTGATGAGTTCTCCATCCATTAAGATTAATGAATATGCTCCATTGTAGTAGACCTTATGGATTGAATAAGGTCCTCCCCATTTTGGTTCATGCTTGGGAGGTTTCTTTATTAGTATAATTGGAGTTCTGAGAACCAATACCAATTCTCCCTGAAGGAATTAATGAAGACGAACTTTTTTGTTGAAATATCGCGATATTTGATTCTGATAGACTTCCAAGTGATGCAGGGTGCACAATCGTTTCTCATCTAATCGTTTCAATTCATCCAATCGCTTTTGATATTGTTAATCTATAGATGACTGATCAAAAATGTCTACTCTAAGCGAAGGTAATTGAACTTCAATGGGCAAGACAACTTCTGTTCCATATACCAACGAATATGGAGCTGACCGCATTGCAGTGCGGGTGGTGGTCGATAAGCCCATAAAGCATGAAAGAGTTTATCAGGAAAGAACTTCTTATCTTTATCCACCATCTTTTTTAGTATATTTTAAAGAGTCTTGTTGAAGGATTCTATCTGGATATTGTCCACTACATGATACTGAGATGAATGGTTGGATTTGATGTTGTATTCTTGATACAACTTCCTTACCTTGTATGAACAGAAGTTGGTTCCATTGTCCGTCAATATGGTAAGAGGGACACCAAATCTGGTAATGAGGTAAGACTTTATGAAGTTAAATTTTTTTTAGAACTAAATTATTTGAGAGGTATTGCCTCTATCCATTTTGAAAAGAAGTTAGTAACAATAATAATATACTTAAATTGCTTGGCTTTAGCTGTAGGATAAGGTCCCACTACATCCATTCCCCTTGTGGAAAATGGCCACAGGTATTTAGCTGTATGAAGCAACTCTGGGGGTTGATGAATGAAGTTGAAAAATACTTGGAATGAATGACACTTCTTTGTGAAATCAAAAAAATCTTGTATCATTGAAGTCCAAAAGTATCCAAGACTTTGAATTTGATCAGATAGTCTATGTCCAGACTGGTGGGCACTACAAACTCCTGCATGAACTTATTTCATGACATCCATTGTCTCTTCTCCATCAATGCATCTGAAGAGAACTCCATAAAAAAATCTTTTGTAGAGGATTTTTTCTAGGTGATCAGGGCTGTCATAAAGAGTAAAATTGACCACACGTCGCCAGATTTGTTCTTTCCTAGATCTATCAAGTGGTAGTGTTCCATTTTGAAGGTATTCCCTGATAGGTGTCATCCATCCTGTAGTATAACCATTTGGTTCAGAAATGGGACTAATTTCATTGATTTTCTCTATTTTGGTTTGAACATAAGGTGAAATTGTATGATGGTGGGAAATACTGATGGTTGTCTCGTCCCGATTTGGATCTGCCAGAGCTGTGGCTATATTAGCCAGTGCATCAGCTTGGGCATTTTGTGATAACGGGACATAAGAAAATGTCCTTTCAGAAGGAAATTCCACCATTAACTCTCTGATGTCATCATACAAAGGGATTAACTCTTCTTTTTTGATGGAATAATCTCCATTTACTTGTTTGATTACCAGGTCTGAATCACCTTTCGCCTTTAAGTGATTCACTTGTGCTTGAAGCGCCAACTCCAATCCTGCGTTGAGAGCTTGGTATTCTGCTTCATTATTGGTATCGCCTTCCCACAATAATAAGGAATAAGGTATATTTGCCTTTTCCGGGGAAATGAGCACAATTCCTAACCCAACTTTGTTGAATTTAGGATCTTCCATTTTCTTCCCTGTTGGACTTCTGGAAGCACCATCAAAGTACATTTCCCAGGGTTGAAGATTATCTTGAATAGAAAAGACTTCTTCATCAGGAAGTTCAATATATAAAGATGTATCTTCTACTGAAGGATGTTCAGAAAGGAAATCTTCTAGATCTTGTCCCTTTATCGCCTTTTGAGACACATACTGGATATCAAATTGATGCAAAATAACTGCCCACCTTGCCAGACGTCCTGTAAGCATTGGACTGCTAAGGATAAATTTGAGTGGGTTATTGTGAGATAACAATTGGAACTTGTGATGTTGTAGGTAGTGTCTCATCTTCTGAACTACAAAGATTAATGCTAGGAAGCACCTCTCAATACTTGAATATCGGGTTTCTACTTCAAGCATAGTCCGACTGAGATAATAGAGGCTGTTTTCATTCCCAGTATCATTCTTCTGAGCAAGAAAGGCACCAAATCATCATTCTAAAGCTGTTACATAAAGGATAAGTGGTCTTCCTTCAACATGTGGCATTAATACTGGTGGAATCAAGAGATATTTACTGAGAATATCGAATGCTTCTTGAAATTCTTTAGTCCACTGGTAAGTGACTCCCTTCTTCATCAATTTGGTGAAGGGTAAACTTTTTCCTGCCAAATTGGCGATGAAATGCCGAATATAGGCTAAGTGTCCTTGAAGTTCTCTCAATTAATTCATATTTTAAGGAGGTGACATACCAAGTATTGAATTTTTATTCTCAGGATTGACTTCGATACCACGATGTCGTACAACAAAGCTGATAAATGTTCCTAAGGTTATCCCAAAAGCACATTTTAAGGGTTTCATCTTCAAATTTTGTTGTCAAAGTTTGTGGAATATGACTTCCAAATAATCCAAGTGATTATAATGTTGTCTGGATTTAACTACCAAATCTTCCACATAACATTCAACAAACTTCCCTATGAGGGGTTTGAAGATACGGTGCATGACACACTGATATGTTGCATCTGCATTCTTTAGGCCAAAGGGCATTACCCGATAGGAAAACACACCCTAAGGGGATAAAAAGGCTGTATATTCTTCATCTTCTGGATCCATTAGGATTTGATTATACCCAAAATATCCATCCCTAAATGAAATTTCTACATAGCCAGCTATTGAATTAATTAAGAGTTCTGTGATCGGAACTGGAAAATCATCCTTAGGACAATGCCGATTAAGATCTCTAAAATCAATGTAAATCCTAATTTGTCGATTCTTCATGTTTCACAGGGAAAATATAAGCCAGCAATTTGGGATATTGAACTTCTCTGATGAAGTTATCTTTGATATGATTATCCACTTCAGCTTCAATTTTGGAAGCATAAGTTGGGTGTGTTCTTCTTGCGGCTTGATTGAATCCTCGATGTTCTTATGGAAAACCCAAATGATGAGTATCAACATCAGGATCAAGGCCTGGCATTCCCTTATAGTTCGAAGAAAATATATCTCGATTTTTGTTCAAAAATGAAATATAAATTTCCTGCTCTTCAAGAGTCCTCAACACACTAATTAAAGTGGGATGTGGATCTTCTTTTGTACCCAGATTTATTTCTCTGAGTTCATCCACAGTGGTAGAGATACCATCTTCAAAATCTAGGGGAGAATCCATAAGATCTTCCTCTTCTTCTTCAACATGTGTTATTTCTTTTGTTTCTACATTCATAGTAGACGATGAAGCAGAATTTCTAGGATCAAGAGAGATGTTAAAATTTAAACATCTTAAAGAAGAAGCTTCCATTTCTGACCCAATTGATGATGAAGGGTCTTCCTTGGGTATTAAAGAGGAGATGATGGATTAAGAATGGACATCATCATTCACCTATGACATTGCTATAACTTCCTCTGGCCTAGTTGGTGAAGTATGAACTTGCTGGATTTCAGCAGATGAAATGAAGACATCACCATTTGGGCTTTAATTATTTCTTGGTGAATCACCAATTTCTCCCATGCTATCTGGCTTGATTGCCGTAATTGAAATTATGGAAGTTTCTATAAGAGTTTTTGGATTTGGGTCTATCTTTTCAATTTGACTGATGAGCAACACATAATATGTACTCAAATGTATGAATGGGTTTATGTGAATCTTTTCCAAACCATATGAAGAATTAACCTTGGTAACCTCCTTCGCCCAAGATTTCTCCTTACCCTCCATGTGATAGAATTCCTCCTCAATTTATTGATATTCACATGTTTTGAATGGGGATTTATCACCATACAATGTCCCAATTTGCCCATTGAAACAATATTTGAGACATTGATGGTATGATGAAGGAATAGTTGTATGTTGACGTAGCCAAGGTCTTCCAAGAAAAATGTTGAAAGACGTATCATGACGAAAAATAATTAAATTTGAATTGGATAAAAGATCTACAAACTGAGTTTTGAGTGGGATCTCACCCATAGGGTCTTGTTCATTTTTATCATATCCTTGCAACATTAAAGTAGAAGGAGATAAATCAGATTCGGTGAGGCCCAATCGACGAAGTGTGCGAATGGGGATGAGGTTGACTCCTGAACCATTATTAATGAAAGATCTTCGGATGTCTACATCATTGAACTTGCCAGAAAAATACAAAGGTTTAATATGTCCATGCACAACATAATCTTCATCTTCATCTGTGAAAGATATAACTCCATGGTATTCTACAAGATTATTCTCTACATGGTAGACTTCAGCTGCAACAATTTCAGTTTCAAACTCTTGAGGACTTGAAAAAGCCTCGATGAGTGCCTCCCAAAGTTCCTTTGATTTATTCAAGGCATCCAAAATTGATAACATGGCCGGTAATTGGGCCAAATTCTTCAAGAAATCATACTTTTGATCCAAAAGTTTGAGTTTTCCAATAGGAACATGTGGTTTTGCAGGTGCCTTAGAAGTTGATGCTTTGGAAGTATATGCTTCTTGTATCGGGGTAGGAGTTTTAAATACTCTTGGATTTGGAAGATTAGACCAAATAGGTCTATTTAACTACTGAGATGTAGAAGGTGTAACCTCCAATCGATCCTCCAGAGTAACTATTCTAGGACTGGATCTACCATGTGTGGAAGAACTTGATTGTTCTTATTGAGCTCGCTGAAGGGCTCTGCCATGAGTTTCTTCTGCATACACAGTTATATCATGGGTAGAATTGGAATAGTGGCTTCTAGGATATCCACGCCTTCATCTGTATCCTAGACCTCTAGAACTCCCTATAATTCCTCTGTTTGATATAGGGAACTCAGGTTCATCGAGATCAAAACTGTGACTGACATAAGGATCTGTTAAGTGAATCATGTTAACAGAACCAAAGATCAACTCTTCATCTAATGAAGATTCTGCCTGTTTAGCCGGTTTAGGCTGTTCCGTTTGATGGGGTGGTGCCCGTTGCATTAACGTAGATGGAATAAAATCTTCCAGAGTCAAAGTTAGCTTGGGCTTTAACACTATCTCATCTTCTTCTGATTTCTCTTCTTTCTTTGAATTATTCCATTTCTTTGAGGATTTTTCCTCTGTTGAAGAGGGTTTTGCTGTGGAATTCATAGTAGAATACACAATTGGTGGATTCAATTACGTTTGAAAAATGGCATGAGTTTGGTTGATCATTTTCCTGACCATCCAATCATCATATTTCTGCACGTTTTTTCTTTTGAATTATTTCCACTCGCCTTCTTCCTCTAGATCATTAGTAGTAAAACATGCTACCTGAGCTGAAGAACCTTTTAATTTGACTTGTCCTAAGTCCACCATCTTTTGCAGGAGGTCCTTGATGACAAAACACTCCTGAATGGGATGCCCCAACATCTGATAAAATGGGAAATAGATGGGACGATCTTCATCTCCTTCCTTGTTTGGCCTTTTGGGCCTTGGAAATTGAACCAAATTATTTTCTAGAGCCGAAATGATGTAACTAGGAACTTTTTCATTTCAGAAAGAATAAAAGTTTCTCTTTAACTCCTCAAATTGTTTTTGTCTTTGATTTCTTCGATCATATTAACGAAATGACCTCTGTTGTTGACGCTCAGGAGGTGGACCCCTTTCGGAAGATGAATGTTTTGAAGTAGAAGCAGGTACAAGTGCTTGTTTAAGCATAACTGTAGCATTCTCTTCTTTACCCATTCTCTTTCCTGGTGCTTATGGAATTACATGAGTTTTATCCTTAGTCTTCGTAAGAGAATATTCAATCTTTTGAGTTATTGAAGTAAGGTCTCAAAACCCTCCTGTGTATTTCACGGGGATCAAGGGTGTGTGAAACTCATCACACAAAGTTTCCACACAGATTGGCAAGAATTTCTCTTGAGGGAGTGCTAAGCTTAGGTAATAGGTTAATCCCATCCAGCAAGCAATGAAATCTGAAACCCTTTCATTATACCTTTTCTTACAATTTTTAATATAAAAAACTGTTTTCTTTTCCAAAGTTGATCTGAATTGAAGAGGGAATCTTTGGCGGAGACCCTCCCATCCGGCAATTGACTCGGATTCCAAGCTTGTATAGAAGACAAAGGCAGACCCTTATAATGACTTCACAAAACACCTGAGCTTAACTGTTTCCTATTGCTGAGGGGTTCCCATCATAGGGTCACAACGAGAAACAAAATGTGTTAAGTGTTTCTCTGGGTCTCCCGAACCATTAAATATTGGGAATATGGTACTTGAAAAATTTGATGTGGGAGGGATTGCATCAACCCATTCAGTGTAAGCTTTCTTTTCTGATTGAATTTGAGCACATTTTCCCTCCATATCTTCCAACTGAGCTGTTGAAGACTCAATATTAGTTATTAACATTTGAGAAACATCTGGTTGATCTTGGACCTGAGCAGGTTCAATAACTGGAGTTTGGACAGATGTGGTGGCTGGTACTACTAATGATGATAACACCACCGGTTTTTGTTGCACTTGACCCATAGGATTAGACCTGTGACGGTGTACTGATAGAGGAGGATATTCTTGATCCATCTCAATAGCCACAATAAATTCCCTTGGTTGACTGACTCAAGCATGCTTAGGAGAAAGACTTCCCTGAAGTAGTTCTGTATTCAACCTCCTCAATTCCTTCATTTCTTCCTCATGTTGCATGAATCTTTTCTCTAATGAGTGTGATTGGACTTCTCCAGAGGAAGGGTATGTAACACGATTATTTCCTTTCCCCTTTTTGAATCCCTTTCGGAGAGGGGGAAGTGGTTTATTTGAAGGAACACCCAGATTTTGGGTAAGCCTTTGATTTCGTGTACACACACCTTCTTCATTTGTGTCTTTTCATATAAATTCTTGAACATGAAGTTATTCATCTAATCTCTTTGAGTGAACCTCATCTGGGGGATCAACAACAAAGTAATTGATGAAATTAATTGATGCATAATGCATTGCATCCCTTCTATCAGCATTTCTGCGATACTCTCTTTTTCTATATCCTTGATGAGACATTGCCTTTAGTTGATTTGATCCCTCAAGAACTTCTTGATGAACTGTAATTTGGAAGGAATCTTCTGATAATTTGGCTCTTCATTCCTCTTGTGGCTTTTTCCCTAATCGACCAAAGGCTGACTTTATTTGAGGAAGAGATTGATTATTTGAAAAATTCCCCAGTCTGGTGGAGTGGGGCAGTTCCTGGTCAACTACTCGAAGCCTATTTGTTGATTCTAAGGGTTGGGTATAAAGAGTCCCTAGTCTGTTAAGATGGGGTGGTTCTTGACATGCTATATCTGAGACCTTCTTAAAATCTCTCTTGATCTTGTAGACTTTAGTTCGGAAACTAGCTGGATGCATCAACCTGCATCCACTTTTGTCACCCGGCTCAAATGAATGCTGAATGATTTATGACACTTCTGTCACTTGATGATGAGCCCGATCTAAATGAGAATCATGTTCGATATTCTCATTTTCCAGATGTAATAGTAATTCGACAAATTGTTCTCCGTATGCCTGACTTTGGGAAGAAATAGTTGAGGCTTGTTCTTGAGCTAGCTTTTGATTACAAACAAAGCCAATTGGCTATGGCCGGCCATGGGAAATAACATTGCATGAAACCATTTTTGGCGGGGTTTGCTGATTGGAGAGAAAAATGAAATGAAGTTCTCCATGAACACACCATCCCCTGATATGAATACCAGATGGGGAATTGGAAATTAACTAGTGCAATATTCTTGGTGCGCCAAGGCATGAACGCTAAAGGGCACTCTGCTACTTTTCATCCTTCGGATATCGAGAAAATAATAATGATGCCAAGTTAATTTGGCAATGTAACCCCTCTATTATCTTGACATGATTTTCATAATCATCATAAGATAATATTTTATTTTTCAACCGAAAAATATTTTTCCATATGTTGAGACGAATATCATGAATTCTATCATCCGTCAACATTTTTGGAATGTCATACTGAGAGTCAGCCAAAGGCAAATACATGACTCGCACTTCAACTTTCGCCACTTGTTTTCTCATATTCAGTACTTCCTCTTTATCATTCAATGAAGATTCTTCTACCTGATTAGACAAGAGTTGGTGCTTCCTTGTTGCTTCATCGAATTCAACAAGATTGGTAGAAAATTCACTGATCAAACTAGAAGATGAATGACCTAGGGGTGGTTCGGAGAATGACCTACACCCCAAGATATCTTCTGATTGAGAAAGTATTTCACATGGTAGAGGTAAAGCATCAGCCATGACTGGCTTCACTTTTGAAAGTGCCTCAAGATAAGAGGGATTTCCCTTCACTACATTGTCCATTGGAGCATTTTCTAGGAAATGTGAATTACTACTGCGGAGAGGACTTTCGAAGCTAAATTCATCATCATGGGGAGGACCACCATGATGGATTACAAAAAACGATGAAACATTTTTCTCCTTGGTATTCTGGCCACATAGAGGGTTCTTGTGGCTCTCATCTGAAGATGAAACATGAAGATCGACCAAACTGTTATGAAGAAAGCCTTCATGAGGAAGTGGCTGATGAAGTCCTTCAGAATTATTGTTACTATTATTGGTAAATGAGAGAGTATAATCTTGAATTTCAATAGAATATTTTCTGAGTGCATCAAGAACTTCAGCATCGAGAAAGGGCGTATTACAGATTGTCCTTTGATTTCTTGACTGTGTTGGGTGGGAATTATTCTTAGACGCCTTCTTACTCACTTTAGGAACTGATTTTTGACGAATGTGGTCATTATGGGCAGGTTTATGTGCCTTATCAAGAGAAAAGATCTGGTTAGGCTGATTATCTCTGCTCAAATTAGGTGTATGTGCCTGACTTGGTTGTTCGTATGATATGGGGGAGTATGCCCCACAACCCTCTTGGACTGGAACAAAGGTGTGTGTCTGTTCATGAGTGATATGATGATGTGTTACTCCATTGGTAGGGATTGATTTATGTGTCTTCTCCTAAGATGCTGCTAAAGCTGTTATAATATCCTAGAAGGCATCCATAATATGAGCATGGATTTGCTTCTACCCTTTCACCATTGACAGAATATGCTTGGTGACTTCAGCTGCCAGAATGGGGATATATGTCCATTCCGTGCTTGGAGTAGGTGTGTATTCCTGCTCCTATCATCCTTTTCCTGTCAGTGAATTCTGACATTACTCATGTGTGGGGGAAGAGAGTTGAGTCTGCCTCATGGTTGTCATTGGGGCTTTCCAAATGACTTCTCCAGGTGCTACAAAACTATACTATTGGTAGGCTTGATCAATACTAGCAGGTGTATGTGCCTACTGATTGCACTCCGCCGAACGTGGTTTATGAACTTCCTTCAATATTGACAGACGAGGCAGCTAACAGGATAGATGAGTGTAAGCAGGTGTATGTGCCTGTCTACCAGTTGTCAACACATTGGGTTGGTGGGCTTCATCGTATGTAGTCAGACGAGCCTGGTGACTAGATGATGATTTATAAACAGGTGTATGTTCCTGTCTATAGTACTCCTCCGGAATTGCCTTGGTGGGAAGGGAGTGCTATTGCCAGACGAGTCTTCTGGGAAGCCGAACTAAAACGGACGGGTGTGTGTGTCCGCTTGTTGCTTGCCATGAAGTTAGGATGGTGGAATTCTACAGAAATGGCTGAGATGAGAACCTGATCACTATTGACTAGTCGTCGCCTCTGGTGGGTTGTCTTGCCTGCTCGGGTTCTAGGAACCTGAGCCGAACGCCTGGAGACGACACCCTCATCATGTTGAGGGCGCACTGCCGCATGAGTCTGACGGAGATTGTTGATGGGAGCCCTCAGAAAGGACTCCTGTTTCCTTGAATTAAGTCCTTCAGTGGCCTTCTCATTCACCTCCCCAGAATATGGGAGGGACTGGTGATTGCATTCCAGGGATAACGACCCAAAACGGTTGGAGACGGTGGTTGGCACCAACGGCTTCTTGATCACTGGTCATCGCTGTCCTTACGACCAGGGTGAATTATTGACTTGGAGGGATTTTCGAGCGGCCCCCATAGTCGTAATAGTACCGTTTTGATGGTATTCCTTAACCAGTACATTTGATACCCCGTGTTGAAGATGCTGAGTAGGTGATGTCGTCCTCAGAGCGGACGACGATCCAGCAGGAGTAGCAGTAGAGGCATTCATAGTAGTGCTATTCACAAGTGTGAACTTAAGAGAAGCCATTACTGTAATGCAGAAGATCTTGGAAAATAGTGCCTCTTTGAATAGCAGATATAATCAAGATAAGCTCGACCACTACATCTTTTGGATAAGCACATATGTTATTGATTGTTTTGTTGGCCCTCTCATTGAATTTAAATAGGGGCCTAACAAATAAGTAAAACATCATTTTAACTTGGTCATGAATTCACGTCGGGTTCACCATTTTTTATTTTGAGCTGGAATTGGGGATGACCTTGTTGGTTTATGGTTCAATCATTCCAATCAGTTTCTAATGGGTTTGTTCATAGAACCAGAAACATCCAATGATTCTATATCCATTTGGACCTACTTCCCAAAGGTAGGTGCTCATTAGTTATGGACCGATGAGGCTTAAGAATTTTCATTGGTCGAGTGGATGGGAGGTCGGACTCATCAAACCTTTTTTAGCGGAATTATTGTCTACTCTGGGACTCTCTTTATATATTTAAGTTATGTTCGTGAATCCTTATTACATTACCAAGTATAAAAATGATCTTTCCTTTATATCTGAAAATCACTGATTGATATGTATGAAATTTAGAGACTCTTTTTTATGTATTCGAGGTTCTTCATTGATAGAGAATCATCTGTATTTGTTTAGACATTCTTTTTCAATGGTATCGTTCGACAAATTATATATAATTCTCTTGGTCATTAGGATAACCATACTGGTTTTAAAGCCACTCAGTGGGGCACTTGAAGTTTATTGTCATTCAGAAGGAAATGGATTATTTCAGAGTTGGGATCGTACCCGTAGATGGGATACCTACATATCCTTGTTTAGAAAAGGAATATGAACCCACATAGTTCAAGTAAGGGAGTATGAGGTTTATGCATGATTTATGGCTCAAAGAAAGATGTCATAATTACTTTTACACTCTAAGCTCGTGCGAGTCATGCTCGGTGTGAGAAACAAGAGGTATTGGTAAAAATAGAAAATTGTGCCACAAAAGATACAATCATAAGAAATAATGTGGGGCTTATGTATGTATGACTACCCAAATAGATGAGGATTTGGATTTACTTCAGGGAAGAAACCCGGAAACAAGGTCCGTAAAGGTATATGTGCTTTATGGAGATTTGGATACTTAACTTAGGACTCAATCCAGAGAAGGATGACCAAATTATTGGGGGCTTATGATTGGGTTTTACTTTTGATAATGAAGACCAAATCAAAAGTAAATTAATACTGGTTAAGAGAAATTATGACTGGGGCTTATTCCTAAGAAGGAAGCCTAGGTTAAGGGACTTGAGAACTGGGGCTTATTACTGAAAAGGAATCTTAGGTTAAGAGGAATTATTACTGGGGCTTACTCCTAAGGAGGATGAGTAGATTTGGGAACTTAGGGATTACTCCTAAGGAGTATGCCCAAATTAAATATCTTGGACTAGGGCTAATTCTTGAAAAGGAAGCTCAGGTTAGGGGAACTTTGACTGGGGCTTATTCCTGAAAAGGAGGCCCAGGTTAAGGTGAATTTGGAAACTTGGGGCTTAATCCTAAGGAGGATGCCCAGATTAAGGGACTTAGGGCATACTCCAAAGGAGGATGGCCATATTAAGGGACTTTGGGCTTACTCCTATAGAGGATGCCCAGATTTGGGAATTTGAGACTGGGGCTTACTCTTGAGAAGGATGCCCATGAATAGGGGACTTGGGGATTACTCTTAAGGAGGATTCCTAGGTTAAGAGAACTTGGACTGGGGATTACTCTAGAAAAGGAGGCCCATCAATAAGGGACTTGAGGATTACTCCTAATGAGGATGCCCAAGTTAAGAGAACTTGGACTGGGGCTTACTCCTGAAAAGGAGGCCCAAGTTACAGATCCTCTCATCTCAAAGGATGATGTTGATTGAATGAAATCTCTAACTTTAGTGACATAAAGATATGTAAATCACTCGGTTTGAAGAGATATTCCACAAAATTCCTCTCAATCAAGGAGGCCAACAAGGTAACCATGCAAAAAATGTCTTTGAAGAAAGTTTTGAAGGATGAATCTTGAATAGGAGAGGTGGATTTGAATAAGAGAGGTGGATAGGCAGGGGTACCCAAAAAGAAGTAGGCGCGTAGGTCCTGCATGGGCGCGCAAGTCCTGGTCACGCAGGTATACCTGCACGACACATAGGTAACTGCGTGACGGTCAAACCATAGGGTAATACTTGGGTGAGGCTTGGCTCAAGCCCTTAGTACTACCCCTAGAGGCTTATAAAAGGGCGGCGCACAGGTTCAGTTGATGGGATTAGGTGGCGTGCAAGTGTCTTCATTTTCCTGTAAGGGTTAGACACTAGGCGCACATGTGTTAATGAATTTCAACACTTAGGCCTTGATTCCCCTGCCTAGATATTCCATTCTAGGTAAGAAATTAACTTAGAAGTGTTTGGAAGACTTTCAGAAGAGATTAGGGCGCTGTGAGCTGAAGTTATGAGAAACTTTTGGAAGAAAATGATAAGGATTAAGTAATACACACTTTGGGACCTTGAACATTCTCTTTAAAGTATCCTTGGAAATGAAGGGATTATGATAACTAATTGAGAAAAAAGTATTATAAACATGAGAAAGGTTCGTAAGAGTATAAAAATGGTAGTGTTTTAGAAATAAATTTTAAGGAATGAGTGTGTCATGTAGGGGTGGAAGTCTCCCATTTAATAAGTGAAGAAAATGGGACTTTTCCGGACATTGGTTGTTTGTCAATAATGGAATGAAATTATTCAAGGGTAAACGGTTTTGAATGTATGAAATAATAGATTTTTGGGAGATATTGAATTGATAAATATTTTTAAAGTATTCCAATAGTTGTTTTAAACATTTTGGAATCCATTTTTTCTTGAATTTGTTTTACTTTTTATTTTTTTACTAAGGTAACTAGTTTTTAACCAAGTGGATAATATTTTATAATATAGAAAAAAACCCTCTATAAATTTTTTGGTGCGATGAACCAAAATTTAATATAAATTTAAATTAATTTTATTTATAACTAATATAAAAGTATCCTTTAAATTAAAAAATATTATATATATAAAAATTATTTTTTAGAAAAATATTATTTTTCCCATTAAGTGTTCTTAAACTTATTTATTATTGGTTAAATATTTAACGAGGAATAATTTATTTAAATATATTCCCCGAAATTATATTAAGGACACATTTGAGAAGTTAATAATTTATTTGGTTTGATAAACATCACATAACATTTATAAAATAATTTTTCGAATATAATAGTTTTACCATTATAATGGTCATTAAATTTAATCTTAAAAATCATAAATTTATTAAGAAATATTAAAATGATATTATTACATAATATGTAAATTTTGATCTTAAATATGAAAATAGCTTTTTCAAATAAAATTTATAACGATCAGAATAGTTAATTTTAATATCAGCGAACATAACGCATAAAAACCATTTTTTTATAAAAAATGTGTTTTAAGTTTAAAGTTTATCATTAGGAAAGAATTATCTTTTTAATTTATTTACATGATATAAATTAATTTATTATAAATTAAATAAAATATACATGTCTTTAAAATCAATATAAAATATAACTTTACTAGAATATTTCTTATCATAATGAAAATACTAAAACAATTTATCTTCTCTGAAAAATATTTCTTAAGTTATTTAACATAGGTTTTATAAATTCATAATTAAATTTAAAAATGTATATATTTACTAATTAATACTTCTTATATCATGAAAACAATTTTATATGTTTTTATGTTACATGTGCTTCTTGATATAGTCATCAATGAAACATTTTTTATAAAAACTGTATTTTTCTTGGTTTTCCAAAAAATAATTTATTTTATAAAAATAAAAATATTCACATTATAATAATATCGATATTTTTATTCAAAAATGATTTAATTATGTAAAATAAAAAAAATAAAAAAGGTATAAATTTAATATTTTAAAATAATATATAATGAAACACTACTTTTAAAAAATTTATGCTTTAAGTGTCTTTAGTCATATTTCACATAAATTTATATATAATTTAAATTTGAAATATTAGTTTATAAATCTAAAAATCACCTATTATAAATAAATTTTAATAGTGATCATTTTAATTTGTTAAGTTAAACTGAATTACCAATATTTTAAATGTTTCTTCAAAATGAAACCTTTATTCATCAAAGGAAAATAATAATATATAATTATTTTAATTCATAATTATCTTTTTATCTACTACTGATCATTTTATTCATAGAATTTTGAAATTATACAATTTGTTTTATTTCGTTACTGCATTAGTTCAGTGTTGGATGTGACACAAGCTATGAAATATATTATTAATTAAAAGGATCCGAAATCTTAGGTCATTACATTCTACCCCTAAATATATTTTTCCATAAAAATTTATGTTATTATTCACCGAAGAAAGAAAGTGAGGGTATTCTTAGGATATTTTTCATTTGGGATATAACTTCTAACATGAAATATTACTTAATCTATTAATATATATCAAGTTAGTTATATATTCTCAAAAAAAATTAAATTTTTATATAATCATATAATCAATTATGTATACACCCTAACCATACATTCTATAAAATATACATTTCACAAAACCATTTCATCCTCTAGGACATTAATCCATAGAAAAATCATACATTCCTACAACAATTTACACTATCTTTAACCTTCAAATGTATTATACAATAGTTCATAAAGTCAATCACTAGTCAATATATTACATAATCATGAAAATGAGATAAGCTTCAAAAAAATATCATAGATTACTTCTTTATTAAATTAATAATCAATTCCAAGTCTATCAATACTATCTAACTCATTTTTAGAAAAATAAATCAACCCTTTGTCACTCCAAAATCAAGAATATATTAAACCTACGAGTTATCCATACCTCAATCATGTTTTCTCTAATAGTTATTATCCAAAATATAACCTTTTCATAAAATAACATTTTAAAGAAATTGATATGATATAATAACTTTTACCAAACCTTTAAATCATAACTATTAAAGAAAAATCCCTAGATATTTCACATAATACTCATAAATTTTAAAATATACTAGAATATCATCCATATATATCACTCACTATTGAAAATATATAATAGTATCATGCTTTATTTTCTATTAAGATATCAACCTCACTACCTTATTTAAAAATAATAAACACTCTTTTTCCATCATAATAGGCTTATACTAAAATTGTAAACTATTTAAGTATATTCACATATTCATTTATAATACATTATGATTTCTATATAAATTCCTTTATTAACTTAATTTTAATGATCATTTTTCAACTAAATACTAAAAAAAAATTTATGATATATTAAAAATATGAATATGAACAATTTAATATAAATATGTATTCCTCTATGAAACCATTTCTATTAACATATGATAATTTAGATTTATCCTATGACACTCTTTGTTCAATCATAGGTTATCCATAGTCATATTACTATTATGTTCTCTAAGTTAATTAATTAACATCATATTAAAATACATTATAGTGATTTTTAAAGAGAATTTGATTAACCAAAGCATATCCTATAAGAGTGACTCACTAGGTGTGTAGTCTTAGACCTACTCATTGTGCACTGAATGAAGATTGAGTTAGTTCTCAATAGGCCTTTTTAGTGTGATTACCCATATGTGAATATATTCCACAACTACATCCACTTTCCAATATCAAGACTAGTATGCAATTTCTCTGATAACACATAATATCTACTTTTCAAAAACTTCGAGATGTTATTCTATAAATAGACATATCCCAAGGATTTTCAATAAATTTATATTATACTAATCCATCAAATATTCAATAATACTTTGACTAAGATAAAGGTTTATATTGTCCATTTATATTATAATAATTCATTACTTATAAACCCTTAAATTATCATCAACTAACATCATAATGTCTAAAGCTATCTACACCATCCTTTGATACCAACTATGGTTCCCTAGACCTATTCTCCTAGAATCTGGTGCTCTTAAACACATCCTTTACATATTTTATTAGAAATTTTCTAAAGTGACCCAATTTAAATAATAAATAATTACAATATCACTAAAAAATATTGATTTACTTACATTCAAAGGACCTTTTAGGATTAAAGTTTTAGAGAGTTAGGAAAAAAATCTATCTAGAATATCCCATGTATTTCTCAAAAAATGTACATTTTTACCATAATATAATAAACTAAATTATTCAAAATAATTCTTCAATATCTCCTAAAAATATCCACACATTTTACTATTCTAGACATATGATGTATCTTTCTTTTCTTCGTAACCTGTGGAAATTGAGACATAAGAAGTGTGAGCTTGAACACTTAGTAAGGGAAAGCACATAAAAAGAGATGTAACAGAATGAATAATTTGTGAGGAATAAATAAGAGCCAAATAATTCCATATAATTGTACGTATGATCTTGAAATAAATCCATGGAAGAGACACAAATATAAAAAACCACATGGATAATAACGAGTGAATTCATGGTGATGGAATTCACAATTCATGACATATGTTACCCTCAATACCATGACCAAGAAATCATTTTTATCCATAAATGTATTAACCAAGACATCATTATTTCCATCCTGGAAATAACTAAGCCATCAAAATTTATATCAACATTGAAACTGAGACATATTTCTTACTATCAAGGTCACAAACAAGACATCATTCTTGCATTGAGTAGACATACACCAAAGGCTGAAACGATTTGTATCATGAGACCAACTGGTGCATTGAGTAGCTATATAGTACTGAGACCACTTATCACTCCTTTAAATATAAGTTACTCACCATATGAATGATATAAATATTATCATAATGAATAATCAACTTACTTAGGATTCAATAAACATTCTTATTGAGATACACAAAAATTGAATTATATTTTTTTAGTAATTTAATGAGAATAATCTATCTAGGGAAATATAATAAATTCTTAAATAATACATAATCAATATTGTTTTATAATAAGTATATATCCATATTAGGAAAATAAGTATACATATTTTCATTATTTCTTTAATTAATAAATGTAGATAATATAGGTGAGCACCCTTCAATAAAAGGAAGGAAAAAATGGTATTCACAAAGGAAATAAATTTTAATAGAAGTTATTATTATTTATAGTGGATGGTTAGGAAATAAAATGGTAGTGATGAAATATTTCTTTTATTTAAAATAATATTATATAAGCCACCCGTAGAAATATGGTGGATGGTAATATTTGAATAATATATTTGATCAATCATAATATATGCTAAATGTAAATTACTTAGAATATTTTTTTAGAGTTTTATAAAAACCAAATTAGAAATAATAAATATACATGACCATTTGAAAGAATTCATTTTATAAAACTAAGAGAGTAGTACTTTTAATGAGAAACTCTTACCTTGTCCCCAATTCATTATTCTCATGAACTTAACTTGTTGAATAATAAATATATGTTTATTATATAACTTCTTTGGAACCTTATTCATATATTTTTTTAAAGGTGGAGGCAGTTCCCCTTAAATTAAAAGCAACCAAAAGAGAGTACCCAAAAAAAACAGGAAACACGGCAAAGCCCAAGGCATAAAATTATCTACCTATATTTTTCATTAATCTAGTAGTTAGATTCCATTCTTCTTCTTGAATTGCACGCCATTCTGCCCTTCCACGACCCCGACCCTGACTTCTTAATCTTCCTCTATTAGAAGGAAGCGCTTGTAGCCTTTCTAAAAGTGTTTCAGCATCGGTGCAGTTAGAATCAGAGCTATATTCGTGCTCTTTGTATTTTCCAGGAGAAGCAACCCCTTCAACTAAAGTATCCTGGATAAGGATCCCCTGAGTCTCATCAGGAGAGCCCTGATTGGTATCCTGTATCATAGAAGCATTACCAATATGTTGACCAAAGGAAGGGTTACCTACAGTCAATACAACTGAAGAATTTGCCTTCTTGAAAGGAACAAGCTGAAAGCCTTCACTATCCATAGTGAGTTTTGAAGAAGCGTGACCAGGATTAGAAACAACGGCGAAGTCAGTTTCTAATATTTTCTTACACTTTTGGATATCTGAAGCAACCATCTCATCATTCGAAGGTGGATGGTGAGCTTCTTTTTGAGTGACATATTTAATCTCTTTTCCAACTTTGGAGTTATCAACATGGCATAAAAATTGAGGTGATGAAGAAATTTTAATTTCCTGCAAATCAGCACATTTTCCTTGATATTGAGTATCAACATCTTGCAGATTCGCTTCTTCAGAAAGGATGGAAGCCCAAGATTTTGGCTTTTTCTCATAAGTAGAGGCATAGATGTGACATTTTTCTTCAACTGTAGGATGTGAAACATCCTCAAGAACACCCCTTGCACTTTTTTACTTATCAACATGAATGACAGGTCCATCATCGGGCTTCCAAACATGTGTACTTTTAATTTTTTTAGGAAAATTGCTCATTTCATGTCCACACGAAGCATAATAGCTGCAAACAGTTGAGCGCCTACATGTAGAGGATTCATGACCAATAATGAAACAATCTTTGCAGAACTGTGGAATTTTTTCAAAAGTGATCTTCAATTAAATAATGTCATCATCAGTTGCAAGCATAACCTTATCAACCAGAGTTGATCTCAATTCAACCTCAACTAAGAACCAGGAGTAGTGACCAAATCGAGCCACTTATGTTTCCTTGTCAATTTTGATAGAAATCCCAATTGACAAAGCAATATCATAACAAATTTTAGGGTGCCAAAGAATCCAATTCAACTCATAAACTCTTCCCCAAATTTGTGTGGTGGTGTTACCAACCTCAAATGGATTGAATTTTTTATCCCATTCTCTAAGGTGAACAATTCCTAGTTTGAGCGCAATAGATCCAAATCCCCAAGCTCGAATTTTCATTTCCTCCATGGGGAAGAGCATATGAAAGTATCCTCTTCCTAGAAAGACACATTTTCAGGATGTAAAGCCCCAAATTGATGAGATACGATTCTTAAGTTCAAAAATTTTCAAAGGTTGAGACCATTTAGGAAGAAATAATCGAGCAATGATTGAGAACTCAAAAATTTTAAGCCGCTCAGAAATAGCGTTGGGATCCGCTTTGATGTGTGCAATGTTCCCCTTTCTTCGAATCGAAGAGTCAGATACACATTTGAATCAATCAAAGGATCAATTCAAAGAAGGCCCTTCCACATAAGCATTTTCTGTATGAGTCTCATTCTCTAGTTTTGTTGTCAAATCAGAGGTCAGCTTGGTATTTCCCCCAACCACTCCAGAAAACGTGGTCTACTTGAGATTGATAGAAATTTCAGCATCCAAATTTCGGTCCAGCCTTGTAGCAGCACATGCGTCAGGCAATCGATCCGCTGCTACCACTGATTTCATCGCACCATGCTCACCCAAAGATCTAGTCCATGCCAAAAAAACTCTCTTTGCCGCTAGGTCACCACCATCCCAACCTAAATCTTCAGCAACCATCGCTGCACGCCCTACAACCACAGAAGTCGATGCCCCGACTCCATCAGACGTTGTTGTGAGGTTTCCGTCAACAGATCGAATAACATCAATTGATGTCGTTCCTCCGTTAGTTTCCTCCAGGTCACCAACATCGTGACCTGATGCCATCATCACATGCTGCTCAACCACGGAAGTTGGTGCCACATCTCCACGAGATGTAGTCACATTCTTTCTATTAGAAGTACGAGCCTCAAATACAGGCAATGCCGTGGATCTGGGTGCCCCGATTTTGAAGAACCGGTGGGGGTCAAAGCGGCCAGGGGGAAAAATTTCCGCCGCCATACCCTAATCTGCCGCCAGTTTAGTGAGAGAAAGAGACTCTTTACTCCATATTCATATATATATATATATATATATTATTTAATATTTAAAATTAATTATCATATTCTATTTATTTTAAATATCTTTTTTCTTATGTTTCCATGAAAATTTAATCGGTGTCATCTTATTTCGAAAATTTTAGGGATCAAAGATGATATTTTAAATATAAGTAAAATAAATAATATAACAATTATTTAACTATAAAACAATCATTATTATCTTATATAATTATAATAATATTAGTATTGAGTTCCCATAGTCACCCATGATAGTGTTTTATAGCATAGTTCTTGAATGTGGTTGAATCGACCCCAACATGAACACTTTATAGCACGTTGGGTGAGTACGGAAGGAAAGGTATAATATAATTATAACATAAGTGTAACGATATTTTTTTTAGGTTTTAAAATATTATTTTAATTATTTTCTATAAATAATGAAAATAAAAATGAAAAATGAAAAAAATGTTATTTCATGGATCAGTAGTCCTCCCAACGCATGATCAACATTCTTTTGTTTTTAATAGTTATTGGGAAGGAATAACTAATTGTTGTTAAATATAATTAAAATTTTGTATAATAATTAAAATAAGGCCATTTAATTACTATGGTTATGGTATGTATAGAAGAGAAATATTATGGAGAAAATGGTAAGGATTATGTAATACTCACTTTGAGACCTTGGACTTCATCTTTAAATTATCCATTGAAATGAAGGGATTAGGATAAATAATATGGACCATATTATTTTGAAACTTATATAGGATTCAATGACTGAAAAAATTTCATTGTTTTAGGAATAAATTCTAAGTAATATATGTGGCATGGATGGGTGGAAATTTCCCCATTTATGAGAGAAGAAAAGTAAATTTTTTTAAACACCTGTTTTCTTCAAAACTGGAATCAAACGATTCATGGTTAAGTGGTTCAGAAAGTATTAAATAATTTATATTGAGGTGATATTTTTTTGATCAATCCTCAAACTATTATTTATAGAGATGTTATAAACATGTTGAAAGTCATTTGTTCTTATGTTTTCACTTTTCACTTTTTCTCTTGTTCTTATCAGGGTAAATTGTATTTACCTAAGTAACTAATATTTTACTAAACCAAAAAAATAAACCCTATTAGAAAATTTGGGTAAATAAATTTATCATCCTCCTAATCTAATTCAATTTTTAATTAAAAGATGATTAAATTTAAAAAATAATTAATTTAAATATAGGAAAAAAAATTTGCATAAAAAAATTGTTTTCACCATCAAGTGTTATTAATCTTAGTTATTACCAATTACCAATTTAATCAGTGATAGTTTTTATAAATATAGTATTAAATGTTTTATTAAATAAACTTATTATAAGTGGTTGATTTATTTAATTATATAAAAATGACGTAAAATTAAAAATACATTTCTTTGAAAATAAACTTTTTACCTTTATTTTGGTCATCAACATTATTCTTAGTAATCATAGTTTTATGAAAAAAATGAATTTTTTTTATTAAATAATATGAAAATATATACCAAAATATTAAAATAATTTTATCAAATAAATGTTTTAACATTAAAAAATGTTCATTTAAATACTAGTACAGAGAATGCATACAAATAATTTTTAGAAAAGGTATTGTTTAATGTTTAAAATTTATGTGTCTTATAAACATAATAATTTAACTTATTTTCAAGATATAAATTGGTTTATTATTAAAAAATAAAATTTATTTGGATTTAAAATCAATCACAAAATTAATTATTCCACAATAATATTCAATTAAAGGAAATGAATAAAAACAATTTCTTTTATTGGAAAATATTTCTTATGTTGTATAATATAGGGTTTGTAATTTCATAGAAGCAGTTAAAAACATTTACAGATACTCCTTAATAAATATTATATCATGAATATTATTCTCTATGTTTTTAATTTACACTTAATTCTCAATATAATCATAAACAAAACATTTTTAGTAAAAACCTCATTTTCACTATTCAAATAAATATAAATTATTTAATTTTTTTTAAAATACTAACCTTAGGATAATATAAATATGTGTAATTAAGAAATGAAGTTAAATTTTTATAATTAAAATTCCAAAATTCCAAAATTTAGTTTTTAATTATAGTATATGAAGAAACACTTATTTTATTAAAAAGTCGATTTTTAAACATCACATATATTTTCTAATATTTACCATAAATTTACAAATAATTCAATCTTAAAATATTAGTTGATAAATATAAATAGTACCTAATATAATAAACTTTTATCAATTAAAAATTTAATTTATTAAGCTAAAAAATAATACATTTTTAAATGGTTCTTTCAAAAGAAGACTTAATTAATAAAATAATTATTAAAATATGTAATTATTTAAATTGATTATTATATCTTTATCTGAAAATGATTATATTATTCATGTAATTTTAATATGTCAAGATTCATTTTATTTGGGTGCTGTGTTAGTTTGGTGTTTCATGTGACATAATATATTAGAGATAATATGAATGTAAAGGATCCAAAATATCAGGTTTTTAGAATCATTTTATTGGTTTAAGGACTGTATAGGATCATCAATTTTATTATGAACTATCAAAATGTTTCTTTTTTATTTGGGAATTTAGGTTTCATAGTAATTTTATCTCATATATTGGTATCTTAATAGACCATAATAGAGTAGAATTAGTAATTTCATCCAAGGTTCCATTAAATTTATTTGAGATTAGATTTTTTGGTACTTGTGGGGTATTACAACAACATTATTATGTATTTATCAAATATATCCATTATAGTGAGAACATTGAAAAATATGGGGGATAAATTTGTTTAGTTTGATCAATGGGATATATAATTTTCTAAGTCGATGAAGAAAATCACTTCAGCTATGGTTCCTATTCCACCTCAACTAAGAGAAGAGTTTGGGGTGTATTATTATATATCGATAATGGTTATCAGCTATGTACTTATAAAAAATCTTTGGGTAGTGATGTGTGATTTTCAAATTATTTTTTATAATAAAAATAAATACTTAAACCATGGTATGGAATTATTAGCATAACTGATAAATTTAAGTGAGAGAAAAAATTCTTATTTTACGAGATCTTTATGGTCTCCCTTGATCAAAATCGTTAAAAATATTTTATCTCAAATAAGTTTATAAATAAGATATATTTTTTGGTGGTGTGTCTGCAATTATTTTATTTTGACAATTAGTAAGCTTCAGTAAAATGGAACATAATACCCAATTTTCTTAGTTTTAAGATTCAATATCAAAATGTGAATGAATAAAGTAAAGAATTGATATTGATGTGAATTATGGGTGAAATCCAATTGTATGTGATCAAGCATCATAATAAAACACATATATACTACATTGAACTCGCACAATATATTGGGGAATTCATTAAGAATTTTATGAAATTTGATCATGATTATATCATTATTTGTGAGAAACTCTACAGTGGGGAGATCACCAATGAATATTTATAGTATCTTTATTCCATTTTATATACTCATAGAATACTCATAGTCCCTTCGAGTATACAAGAGAAGGTGTACTGAAATTCTCAATTGATGGTTCACCCTAATTTCACCAAATATACCTTGATATTCATCACTATTATTGGTATCCTCGAAAGAAGTGAAATATTTTAGGATTATTTTATAGATACCTTAATTGTAAATTAGAAAAAGTAGAGTATCAAAAAACAACTAGTACTCTTATGACTCTACCACTTATGGTTTGAAAATTGGTTGAAGTCACTATTAATTTCATGATCCATTTTCCGAAATTCTCTATGGTTAACTATATATTTTATTAAAAACTTCAAGAATAATATTTCTTACTTTTTATCTATAAAATATTCATCCATAGTCGACGATATTGCATGATACTATTTCAGAGACATTATGAAGTTTCATGGTTGTATTGACTAACATCGTCTCTGACTGAGACTCAAGTTTTATGTCTCATTTATGGAACTTAATTCAATAAGTGTTGGTATTTTATGTAAAATTGAGTATTGATTTTCATTAATAGACTAATGTATAGTATAGGAAAACCATTAATCTTCTAAAGTATTTGAAACATGAATATATTCCGGACATTGGTTTATTGTGGATGGATTTACTTTTCTTAATGGAATTATCCTATAACAACACCTATCATAATTATATAGAATTCTGATTTTTTTGATGCTCTATATTGATTAACATGTAGTTATTATATATTTTATATATATATCATTGTGTATAAAATGATTAGGCATACTATCATCCTATAGATGATTGATAAGATAATGTTTATCCAAAAATAGATTGAAAATTTTTAACGCTAGAAAAACATATTTTTTGATCACTAAATATATCCCCTGAAATTCAATGTGGGTGATAATGTATTTATTTATGTATCTCCATAAATGGGTCATCAAAGATTTAGGGAGTATAGGAAACTGATACTGAGGTTTTTTGAGCCTTTGGAAATCTTATGTTAGGTCATGGATGCTTTATATCTGCATGACTTAATATAGAATTTTAATTCCATTCATAACACCTTCAACATTTCCTAGTTGATGAAGTATATACTTGACCCCTCACACATGATATGTTATGATAATGCTAACCTAAATCTCATTCCTCCTATATAGAGCATCCTATTTTCATCATTGGTCAGATTCATAATTTTTTGGGAGGAATGACGATTCCACTTCTTCAGGTTTGAAGTATGTATGGTAAGCTCTAAGATTGAACAAGGGATCAGAAAGCTGAAATTAAGGCCAATGTAAAAATATGATCCCTCAAGAAGAAGATTGAATATTCATAGAAGAAATAATCCCTATAAATAAAGAGATATAACCGAATTGAACTCTATAGATAGGTTTATCTTCTTTATTTTACTATTTTAATATTATTTTATGCATAATTATTTGTATGAAAGGGTATCGAAGCAGTTTAGGATGGATTTAGAACGAATAGAGAAAAGATAAAGGGTGAAAGTGGTTCCCAGTATTTGGTGGCATAATATTGGATACAAAGTGGGGGTATAGTAAATCTAGTGGTATGTTCAGGTCCACCGGGTAAATATTGGATCAACTATTAGCACCCAATAGTCTACTGAAAAAATACCCTTTATTAAGGAAATTTTGGCTATTTCAATCCTTAAATATTACACGAAAACTATGAGGGGAATGTGATTTTACACTATTTTCACTCTCCCTTCATTCCTATTGATCTATTAACTCTTCCCCTTACCTCCAATGTTATCCCTCCTCCAAGATTGGTCAAAGGTTAAATTTTTTCAACGTGGGTATCCTACTTTAGCAAGGTACAACCATGTATCATCTCTAGTGTCCTTTTTATCTCTTTCTAATGGGGTTTATTATAATATAATTTCTATCCAAACAGGGGTGTATTAATAAATATTTGAGTTATATATAACACATATCTTATTGAAAATTTATTTCATCAAATGCTTTCCACTAATATAGATTTCCTAAAATGGTTTATTGGAAATATAGTATATCATTGGGTGACCTAGTTGTAGTTACATATTGAATTTCATTATTTTAAAAGTACATATTTTATTCATGATAGATATAAAATATAGAATATCTTATGTCAAAATAATCTTTTAGACATTAAATTATTTTTATTTCCAAGTTATTTGTTTATAATATAATATTCAAAGAGTTAATTGTTTATCTTCTTGGTTACATTATCATTGAAAGAACTCATGGAAATTTTAAGGATGATATTTTTTAATTGAATGTGGTAGTTGAAATTTTAATAGGAATATTATATTCTTGTATACAGGTTCATAGAAACACTTAATTTATGGACATGTTTTTGTTATAGTATAAGCTCATGACACCAAACATTTTATAAACCTTTTTCTATATCCTAAAATGAGATGGTTATAATGGTTTTTCCTACACCAATATATAGTATTCCCTTTCTCTTGAATGGGATGTGTTCTACAACCTGACTCTTATCATTCTTCAACTATGATCTTGGTTTATTTTTATGTAATAATGCAATGAATGGACCCCCTAGTATATGTATTTATTTATTTTCTCCAAATTTTAATTGAATTGGGGTGGGTGGTGACTTTTTACTTGGTGTTTCATACTCACACACTGCATATGCCTCTATCAGGATGTAGAAAGACCTATATTTATGTAAACCAAGTAATGGAAAACCTCCTAACCATGAGAGTTATCCAATCTGGGACTCTAAGTCATGAATGGAGCCTTATTTATTCATGGAAGGTGTATAGTATAGAAACATATGGTTTATCCCCAATGTACATAATTGGAGAATCCACTAATAAGATCCTTATTTTTGGTATTTAAGCCACATTTAGAGTACATTTATTTTTTATATCTAGATGTTTTTCTATCACCTATTACATTACATGAATTTTAGATGTTTTAGACCTGTTTGGGCTATGATAACGTACATAGATGACATTTTTTTATACCTTTCCAACCTTTTATACTTTCATGGTTAAATGGTTATACCAGGGTTTCCATAGGTTACCCCTATAAAGAAATAACCCCTTTATCATCATTTTTTTCTTTTAACAGTAGTTAAATATGGATGTAAATATAATCAATATTAAAAGTATGGCTTTATTGAACGTTTTTAAAAATTGATGTTGGAAAAAGGATTTCAACCATAGTTATTTTTAAAATTTATATTGAAATCAAAACTAAATAGAGATATAGAAATAATTTCAACATATTTTATTAAAAAAAAATCAATGCTAATAGTATCTTTCAAAATTTCCTATTATAAAAACTAACATCAAATGTTTATTTTAACAACAATTTTTAAAACAACCAATGTTAAAAAGTAACGTAATTTTTTAAATATACTCTAATAGAACAACCCATGCCTCATAACTTGAAATTTAGTAGTATAGTAAACAAAAAATCAAAAAAAAAGATAAAAACTCTAGGATAACATATTTACGACATCACTTTCCATGAAAATTAAAAGGCATGAATATTTTGGTTATACAACAACAAATTAATCCAAACATTAAGAGTATGAAAATAATCCATTAGGGTTGATTAATTACTCTATTAAATATTATGAAATATCATAAAATATATATAGAAATCATAAATGTTAAAAAATTAAGAGTACAAAATATTGGTTTAAAATACAAGAGTCATTATGGAACTAAACCTATGGAAATATTTCATTATTATTTTTATTATTTTCTAAAGAATAAGTCATAAAACACAGTATTCACATTTAACATTTCAAATATGACGATGACACTATGGTTTTGTAATAACACTTTGAAAAAATAAAACACTGCATATATATGTAATTCAAAACATGCATTAACGAATATAAAAATTATATACCTACACAAAAACATGATTAATTTCATTTTTATTATTTATCGATAAGCGAAATATGTTAAACAAGATCCATGAGATCTTTTATTTTCATAAATTAATTATAAAACATTTACTACATGAAAAATTCCTAATTAAGAATATAATATATAAAAATAAAACATGAAAATTTTGTAAATATTTATAACTTATATTAATTTAACCCAACAATTAGAATAACTAATATATTGTGCATTCATGTGGGAAGAATATATATAGTATAAAATATACATTAATGTTTTTAATGAAATTATAATTAGTAATATTTTGTAATTATATAAGTATTCATAAAAGTAATGGAATGGAAGAATCCAACAATGAATATCTATGTTTTCTAAAATTTTAGATATATATATAACTATATTAGGAATTGTCCGATATTTCATAACCGTTAAAATTTATTCTAGATACTTAAAAAAATAAATGGTTGTTCTCTTATTTTATAATCATAAAATATGGAAATACCTCATTTGGGTGGTAATAAATAAAATTACTATATGTATTATTTAAAGAATGAAATTAAAAATGAAATTAAAACTTACATAAATGGAAAATAATTACAACATGGGAAATGAGTTTTTTTTCACCAATAAAAACTTTCAATATGTATTTTTTATATATTCTTAATACATAGTCTCTCCCACATATGTCATCGCCCATAAAAAACTCTTAAAAAATAATCTAACAAAAAATAATTACCTGATATTTTTTTTGTCCCTTGATAATCCTAATAAGTTTATGAAGATAATGGTTACCAAATTTTTTTTTCTTTAAATGTTTCATTATATCTTAGATACTCTTATTTTTGGTAAATTTAATAAAAAATTTCAAGTATCATAGAATGAAAATTAAATAAAAACTATAAAATACACATACCTCATATGATAGCTAATGGAGAAGACTAGTTGGATAGAGTAAAAAATCCTTAATGTTTCCAACTATAATAACCTCCTCAGTAGTAAATTACACTAGATTGTCTGGATCAATTATACCATGTATCATTAATCTTTATTTGTTTTACTTCATACAATGATTATGAATTTAATCCACCAAACAATATATGTTTTTGTACGATTTAATATGTTAATGGGGATCCCATTTATGAAAATCATAGTGCACATCAAGGTCCAGATGAGGAGGTGTATGATTAATCTAATAAGGAAAAACAAGTTGTTTCTATCTTACTATATATATAAACATAGACTTTAAAAATGATTTAATTCACTCATATATTGATAGATTCAACTCTTGAAGCTCAACCTTCAAAGAAGATATTTTTCTCTTGTATTATTTCCCCCTCAATATTGTACTAGGACTTACAAAAACCATTATAATACATACACCCACATCATATCATCTCATTCATCTCTAACCATCCAATGCACATAATGTAGTTACAAGAATATGATTCCTATGATTTTTGATAAAGGTCCCCTATGTCGCTTAATCTCGAAGGGCGTCCTAAAATGATATGTAAATTTTATATTAGTGTGATAAATATACAAAAAACATATATTCATGAAAAATTATAATTAAATTATTACAATACTAGTGAATACTTGTTTTTATAGACCAAAAAGAAACATACCCTAAATTTTCATGGAATGTTGGGGGAGAAATGGGACCGAACCAAACCCCTTCAGATACACTAATAGATATAGCTTGTAATTCATCAAATTTTAACCATTATTTTCTCTCCCATTAATGGATACCTCCCACCTTAGAAAAATATGATGATAAACATTTTATAGACAGATTTTATGATGAGATCTCCTAGATGGATGTTCTATAAGAAGAAATGAGTAAGTCATTAATTAATTAACAACTAATTTTACAAAATTATTTTAGAAACAAAAACCATCAAACCAAAAATTCTTCCTCTTATCTACTATTGAAAAAAATATTCCCTGATTCTACATCTAAAACCCCATGTTTAAGGCTTGTATTTTCATTATATTTCACAATATATATATATATATATTAATGTAAAATTTGATTTAAAATCACTCCACCTAATTATTGGAAAATACATCCACCTCTTATAAAATTATTTGAAATCAAAAAGTAAAATTTCAACTATAATTGAATAGACATCCACACTCTATTCAAGAAGCTCTTCGTGATCCATCTGATATGCTGGTGTAGATATCAGTACCATATTGGGGAGTAGATCAATAAAAAATTCTATCTCTTAGATGAGAGGTAAGCCTAGAATATCCCCAAGAAAAACATCTTCATGATCCACCACCATTGTAGGGAATTGGAAACTCATAACATCAACAACACTAATGGTCATGCTATCCAACTGATGAGTAATTAGCAGAACCCCTTATTCATAGGTCATTCCTGTGCTTCTTAGGTTTTTCTTTTCACCCACAAATGAAAAACCTAGTCCCATTAGTGGGGAAACACCATGTCCTCTACATGAAACAATATATCAGGGTATGGACTCTAGATAAATAGTATATACTTAAGATGATGTCATAAGGCCTCATTGATAATCAAAAGAGATCCCTACAGAATCATTTTTTCTCCAATAGTCATGTCACACTATTGGAACAAGTTTTGATCATTTATTCATCTCTAGTAGGAGTCTCCAAGCCCAAGAGTTGAGTCAAAGGCTTAGATAAAATCTATAGGCCTTGAACCAGACAAGTGGAAATAAAGTAATGAATAGAACCCTTATCTATCAGTAGTATTACTATAGTAGAAAATACATAAATTATACCTTGTATCATTCCTAGAGCCTCTAGATCATAAGCCTAAATATCATATATCTACCCTTTCCACTGTCCTCCAGCTCCCTGAACCTTTCATGGATCACCTAGGGGTAGTGGTGGTAACATTTTGAAGCATCTACCACCTACATATAATCTCTTAACTCCTCTTTCACGTCTTCCACCTTATAGAACTATCTACTTATACCGCTGCCTCTGCCTCGGTGGCCCATCCACTCCCTCTATCAGCTATATGATAAGTTGGAAAATACCTTGTGAGATTTCCCCTACCATTAAATGAGTAGCACAACCTCTACCTAGGTTTACTAGACCCATACTTTGAGACTTGAACAATAGAACCACTACCTAAAATTTCTCGTAGTCCAAGATCCTTGAGACTAACATAAAATCCCTAATTCTGAAGTTTGTGATCCTATGTTCCCACTATTGGAAATCACTGTCTATATATCCTCATCTAGGGAACTCTAAACCACCAAAGCTCTCTCTAGCACCCCATCATAGGTAGAAATGAATAGAGGTATAACAATGATTTAGTCATCTCTATGTAATCCTTTATTAAATGTATAATCTTTAAAGAAATGATCACAAACCATATCCAACGAGTACTTAGAGAGGTTGGTGAACCTCAATGAAAACTCTGATACTATCAGACTACACTACTTGAGAAGAAAAATACCCTAAATACATATAATCCTTAACATAGCTATAGATAAGTCCTCTCTAAAAGCGCACTCAAACTATGACCATGCTACAGTTTCCACAACATATAACTGGGTAACTAAAACATGATATTGTTATAATGATCCATAGATAAGGTTTGATTCCTAAACCACCATCTGATCTGTCGGTGTCCTGAAAAGATGGAAAACTTGATTCACTACCTCAAGCTTGTCCTCAGATAACTATGGGTCAATATCTCCTTAGAACATGAGTGATCACTTCCAATGAAACTCATCATGTGCACGTATCCTATGCACCTCATCAACTGGTAATTATGATCCCTTACAATTATTTACAGGTGTGGGTATTAATAGTTCACCACTGGGAGATTACTCTTCTGGAACTGATCCTTGTATTGATGGATCATCACTGGGGATATCATCCTCCTGATCCCAATGCTGAATTCTTACTGGCATATATCACAGAGGCATCTTAAAATAAACATGATGTACTACACTCAATGAGTATATCTGGAGAGATGGTGCAAGAAGGACATGGAAACAACAAACCATTCATATATGGTGTATGTACTATTTTATTTCCCATCAATTAGTGTTCTAACTTACTAAGTCAATATTTAAGAAATCAGAGTCCTGGTGTATACATATGTTATCCACCACACTAATACCAGAGTCCGTATCCTAAAATCCAAACTCAAAACACTTAATACTATTTCCCTAAACCAATATTAGAGACTCTAACCATACGGTAAAACTAAATACTCTAATTCCACTTTGACACAATCCATCCCAATGGGTACCATTTCCTGACTCCCCAAGCTCACCGCCTATAGGCCAGGGGGTGGCAACTAGCACTGAGTAGGCATATCACTAACATGGTAGGACGTAGCCTAAAGTACCTACACACACACACACAAAAACACATATACAAGCCCATACAATGCTGAAATGTAAAACCACTAATAAACCATGCATGCATACATCTAAATACCACAAATAGAGTACAAAAAAAAACAATGGGAAGTAAACAGGGATAAATACAATCCCATAACAAAGAGTCTATGAATAAGTAAAAAATGAAATTAAATATTGGGAATGTGGTCAAGATAATTTTAATAACACACCTTATCCTATCTAGATCACTAAGAACTACCTTGTCATAGTCCCTCTATGACTCTATCAAAATGTCAATAATCTGCATAAGACATGAGACATGCAAGAAAAGCCTATGCATAGGTGATTAAAACCATACGCAGTATGACAAAACAAAAACACTAAGAATATAACAGAAGAATAAAAGTTATATGTGAGAAAGTATATTTGTAAAATGAATATAACAAAAATATCTAGTTACACTCAATAAATAAACACATCCACAATGTAATTCTCAAACATTATGAAAGCCTATGATCCCTATTCAATTGTTCCACATAACACTAATCGAGGAGGAAACGCTCTAAAAGTTAGATAAAACTAATAACATCTTTTTGAGAGGTAGTGCTTGTCAAGTATCACCTTTAGAAGTATATTCTAGATGTCTAAAGAGAATTATACACATATAAAAATCACACCCAAGTTCATAGGGAATTCCAACAACTAAATCTGGAAAAACCCACAAAGTAGAGGATTGATGCCTGTGTAGTGTTGGTCATGAATATAACAAGAACACCACCTATAGAAAGAAGATGGAAAAGGATCGCACTCTGAGCCTCATAAAAGGATTCTAACAAATATATCCATGAATTCTAGATGAAGGGATCATTATGGTATGTGTAGGATTCGATTCGATACTAACCCTCATGGAATGGATATAGGGAACACTACCAAATGAAATTGGACAAGATATAGAGGATAAGAAATTCATGAGTTCGTTGATGGAGTACATGTTGTGTAATGGATGAACACATTTTGTACCATCAAAACTGGGTACTTTCTATGTGAACGGACCATATCCATGTATGTGTCAAAGTAAATAGCATGCCCATGCCTGTGTATTTATGAATATTTCCCAGTACATATCAATTCTTGTGTACGCCTGGCCTGGCCATATTTGTGTCGGAGTACACAGCGTGTCCATTTGCATGTTATCCTCACAATGTTTGTGTACCATTTGAGGTACATTCCGAGTCTTCAAGGTCAAGTCACACACAGTGTGATTGATTCAAATAATGTTTGAGATTTAATTTGACCAAGAAAACCCTAACCACCACATAGGGGTTCCACATTACACATTCCTATAGAACACACAACATGTACAATGAGATTTTATTGATACCACAGGTTTCTTATCCATGATTTTTCCACTCATTCGGCCCCTTGATCCACCATGAATAATATTTAGAAGTGAGTATCTACTCCATCAAAACATCACTATTTCCATTCACCATATTCTAAACACTCGATTTGTATAAAAATAAGCTATCGTTCACTCCTTTTATCATTTCAAACTACAGTGGAACCTATAGGTCTCAAATACAATTTTATTATCATGATACAAACTCTTTACGTGATCCCTATGCCATAAAGAGCTTGTATATGTGATATCGAATTGTTTCACCATGGAAAAGGTTCATAACATTCAATTCCTTGATATATGGTTTGAAAAACTAGGGTAATGAAGTCCCATTGACGAACACACATGGAAAAATGGGAGAAATATAAGAAACAAACAATATAGAAATGAACCTCATTCATGTTTGGTTGGCCTTGATCCATTACCATTAGAATGACAAAATAAGAACCATAATAATAAATAAATATCCCAGTAAAAATCTCCAAAGACAAACACCTCCCTCAATACGACCGATCCGCAAATCAATCAATCGATAAATTGATTCATGTTTATCTTAGAAATTAATATTAAGGAAAAAACCAAATAAATCAAAATCCTACCATGACTCAGATCGATCTCTAATAAAGAATGAAGATGCGTTGTGGTAATTGGTGAGATCTTTGAATACCTTGCACACTAGTCGATGAACAACAATCAGACTGTTACTATTTTGACAGAGATCCCCCAACGATCTCTACATTGATTCTCAAATGGATCTAGGCTTATGATTCTAACCTGGAGAACTTTTCATAATTGTATACTAATAAAAGGAACAAGATCAATATGTCCATGAGAAAATTAAATTAATTTAACTAATTTATTTTATTCATTTTATGAATGTGATAACTTTTTCATCAACACCCCATATTGACAACGGTTTTTTAATTCTTAAGGTAAAGCCTATATTTTGAACTCAATAGTTCCTTTAGATTTTTATCTGATCCTCAATTTAGATGTTATTCCACTTTTCATGAAAACTATTTGTGTGGTATATAATATATTTAAAATATTTAAAATATTTATTCTAGGCACACTGTGACTTGGAATCACATGTTGTCTCAGTACCTGCTCTCAAAAGTAATCCATAAAATATCAAAAAATAATACATGGGAAATCTGAGTCTCTACAAATCTATACAAAATTTGGTCCACCATAGATTTGTGAACATATAAATAAGGTCCACACATAGAGTTGGGAACATGTCAACATGGTCTATACATTTAATTGTGAATATATCGATAAGGTTTATAGATAAATTTTTGAATATACCCAAAGAGGCAACAAATAAAATTGTAAACATATCAATAATGTACATTAATAACATTGTGAACAAAACAACAAGACCCACTGATATAATTGTAACCACATCAACTTAGTCCACACATAAATTTGTAACCATATCAACAATTTAAAGAATTTTAAACAACATTATCTTATGATATATAAAATGTTACACAACGTATTAGAGTGATATATTAGATCCCCACATCAAATAATGATAAACCATCCATTCATCTGTTAGGTGAACATGATAATATTAATAATCACATAATATTTTTGTTAAGTTATATAAAACAAATGGGTTTCATTAATACTTTCAAAAAACATGGTAATAATACACAAAAACAAGTTGGATAGTATCATTAGATAAAATCCTCAATTAATCACATGTAATGATAAAGGATTTGACTTAGATGAAAATAACATTATAAGTGCAGTCAAAATTTTCTTTTAAAAATACGTATAAATACCATTTATGTTTTTAATAACTATTATTTTAAAGGCAATATTTTATAAATAAAAGGTAATTGAAATTACTTTTTAGAAACCTGAGAACATATAAAGGAATGATTCATTTACAATAATCACATTAGATTAATTTTTAACAAAAGGAAGCTGAAGTGGTAAGAAGACCTAAAAACCCAAAAAATAACCAATGGATAATTAAATATATGAATTTTATAGATAAAGATATTATAATTTCCCCTAATTAAAATTTATAAATAAAAAATAATGATTTCAATGAGAGATATGAAAAAACCTTATGCAATTTGTAACTGTGGAATCTAAACCCCTTGAACGAGGGAATTGTAGATGGATTTGTAAATAACATGAATTTTATGAAATTTTTTATAAAATGAATCTAAGTGATAGAATAAATAATATAAAAAAGAATAAAAAAGTGAATATAAAGTATATCTGAATTATTGAAAATTAAGATGAGAAAATCCCTACCTTTTAAATAAATTTTATTTTTAATGTAAATAATTTTTAAAACATTGAGAATAAAAAACATGGGGAAACTAGGAATACTTGTAGAGGATTACTTATAGAGAAAAATAAAATCTAAGATGAGAATATGTGATAATAATTAATTCATAAATTATATCTTAACTTAATGAATGTAAATTCAGTTAATAATAACCTTCTAGGATTCATTATCTTTTGAATAAAAAACCTTGAAAGAGAGAACATGAAATAGAACTCTAAATAAAATTCCTATTTATAAAATTATGAAAAAGTGTATCCAAGAGGATGTATATACACAATATAAATTAAAATATATCAATTATATGAAACATGTCTTAAATAACGGAAATTGAGATGAAAAATCCTTACCTTGGTTTCTCACTTGGTTATACACGCTGTAATATTTAAGATGGAACTGATCCTATTTGCAATGTCATTCTTCAAAATAGAGGAATTCAGACTTTTAATTTTAAAAAAGGATACTCAAAAATGGGAGATTAATTTAGAAGAGGTATTTTTCATATGGATTATAGAAAAACATAAGGATTGAAAATTTTTGGACTGGCTAGAGGATAGATCATTTTATAGATGGAAATGAGGAAATTTTCATATGAAGCACATGTTAGGTGATGAGTAAAGATGGAATCACATGGGTGTTAGGTTCTAAATGTCAGTTTTTCATGTAATATTTACTTAAGAAGATATAAAAAGGTCCTCTTGAATATTTAAATATCAGTCTTTTGTAGAACATTCTAGAAAATTTAATTTATCACTTTTTAACTCCTTTCTTCATTGTTTAAATATTTACAATTATAATTATAATTATGTATTCTATTAGATGAAAAATTTAGTTTATTTATAAAATATGAGTACATATTTTGAAACCATTTCATTATATTTAATATATTAAAGTGTTAAAAAATATATATAATATAAGAACACTAAACATGGAAAACAATTCTTAGAAAAATTAATTTGTAAGCACAAAATGGATTTATCCTTATGAATTTTGAAGTAATAATATTTAAATACATTATTATTTTTTATTTTCGTATATATTAAAAAATTATTTCATTAAAATTATTTTATGTTATTGATAAATTCAATTTATTTATAAAATAATACACAATATAGAGAAAAATTGTTCTTTGAAAAATATTACTTTTACCATTAATTGATTTCATGATCATTTCAAAGAAATCAATAATAAATTCACTTAATCTTATTCACTTAATAATATATTTAGAACATATTTATTTAAATTTTAAAATAAAAAAATTGGAAAATTTACTTTTAAATAAAACTATCTAATATATAATAAAATAATTTTTTAATTAAATTATTATTCTTTAGCCATGAATAATTAGAATAATATTCCTTATATTTCATTAATATTTTTTGGAATTTAATTATTTTATATTAAAATAATTCATTGAGTTTTATGAATACATTCCAATGATATCACTATTTAAAAGTTTTAATTTTTACAAAAAATTGTAATTTACAATAATAGATTCTTTGAATCCAAAAATATATTTCCCACGTAAATTATTATCTTTTATTTATATTATAAAATTATACATTTTATTGAAAATGAATTATTTATAATGAAAATGTATATAATTTTAAACATCTAAATAAAATTTATGTATATAAACTAAATACCGATAATTTCAACTTGGTATGATGTTTACTTGTGTTATAACAAATGGATATATACAGTTTAATAATAGTCTTATAACATCTTTTTCACCACCATTTCATCCTATACGTTAATCACATTATATATTGACGTTAAAATGTTCTCATTCCAATATTTTTTGATTATAAATTTTATAACATGTTTTCTCTATTCATGATGTTTTTTTATCATTGTTGGTTTAGTTATACTAATGATAAATTTCAAGGGTATAGATGAACCAAGGGATTTAATTGTAAAAATATTATTACACTATTTATTGTCCCATTTTATTAATTCACTTATAAGGAATGAAAATTTTATTAGTATTTAATAATCCCTGGTTTCTTATGCTTTTTTGTATTTCTCAGTCACATGTGACTAAAATATTATTATGAATTTTTTATTAATTACTTCATACTCAAGTTAAAATATTTCAATATCATTGAAAAAAATATGAATGAAATACCTATAGTTTAATTAAATAAAATGTGTTCTAAAACCTTGTGTGTTATAATACAAGAGAAGTATACATTCTATCCTTGAGTCTTGTGATGTTAACATGATAAATGAATAATACATCCTCACCCCTTGAAATATGTCAAATAAATACATGAGAAGGGAATACATAATCATTAAAACCTATAACAAAAACTATCTACCTATATATATTTATACTATACCCCCATCTTATAATTTTTTTTTAGAAGATGGTGGCATGAATTGGTTTCCCAATTCATGCCCCAAACGGAATTTATTAAAAAATAAGCGTAGCATTACAGACTCGAGGTGTAAATGGCTTACACCAGCAGGGAATAAAAGAGACAACATATAAAGAAGACAAGACAAACCAGCAGCAAAATGCAGCAATCCAAGATCAAAACCAGCCTTCGTCATCAAAAAATACGGAGATTGTGGGTTTCACCACCACTGCTTGGCACATCTTGGTTGTAGCCCACCAATAAAAGCCTTGCGATTTATCCCCACAGGCCCTGGATGGGCATGAATGCCTTCTCCAGCCTTGGGTAAAATCTCCCGGTGTCCCCTTGGAAAGCATCTGGCCTTCTCCTTCCTTGAGCAACATAAATCACAAAAGAATCTCCACTCTTCCGGTGTGAATGAGATCCCTGATAGCAGCAACCGAGTATGATCGAGGGCCCCAAGGGAAGAACCACTGGCAGAGTCTTCAGCAAGAGCTGGTACTCCTACGGCAGATGATGCAGGGGGGCCTCCAGGTGTTCAAACCCGTGGAAACATCCAGCCTGATATGCCAAAAACCAAAAGCAGGCAAGGACAGCAGCATATACTTACAAAGCAGGCAGATAGCAGCATAATCAGCACTGGAAAACAACATCATATGGCTCAAGGAAATAAAAAAGGCTGGGGATTCAGCCAACAACATTCTAGTGGCATGCAAACAGAGAGGCTGCAGCTGGGGAAGTCTAGAAGAGAGATCCATCCCGGCATTTGCAGTGGGTGTCTCCAGTTGGTCCAACCATCCAGAGCTAAGCAGCAAAAGCAGACAAGAAATCAAGGTCCCTTCAAAACAGAATTTCAATGAAGCAGACCGAAACAAGAAGGAGAAAATAGCATCATCAAACGAAACATGCCCAGGGAAGATAGACTAATCATTTCCATGGAATTTCATTGAAATTGAAATTTGGGTTCTTCTTAAATTCCTCACAAACAAAGAGAAACATTCTTTTTCGGAGCTCAAGATAAGTGTCAGCGGTCATGTCCCCATTTTTATATTTCCGAAAGGCAGTTCTGTCATTCTCATCTATCCATGAATCAAGCTCTTTTGAGAAGTCCAATTTTTCCTCCATGACGTAAGCATCTCTATATGCAGGGTCATTTTCATCATCCTCACTAGAGGAAGCTTCTGAATCTGTTGTGTCTGAGTCAGACGACATTTCAGTTGTCACGGGCTGTGGAGGAATAACATTTTCTTCTTTTGCATGTGCAGCAAGGGATCTTGTAATAATGGTTCTTTCTATTTTGGAGCGATCTTTGCTCTTTATTGTGTGTCTATAACTCGGAGTAATAAAACCGTCTGCGTCAACTAGCGGCTTCTTCCCTTTCTTAGTACTTGATTTCAGGAATTCTTCCTCCAATTGACAGGGTTTGTCAAGCTCATCTTGAATGGGATCATCTGTGTCAGATTGAGCTTCACCCTCCCCCTCCTGTTGACTAGTATAGGCCTTTGGAGAGAGCTCAGTGACATCTTCACTTGAGGTAGGGTCAACATTGATTTTCACTTTCCGATCTTTTAGATGAAAATCTTCTTTCACTTGAGAAATCTTAGCCTCACTAGTCTCATGACAAACCTTATTATACACATGCCCTCCAGGTACAGAGTCCACCCCTATAGTATGAGGGCTGGCATTTTCACTGGTGTTAACCAGTTGATTGCTTGGGTTATTCTTGGATATCAAGTCATTCGCGGGAAAGCCAATCTGGTCAGTAGGTAGCATTTCTGGAGCAGTCTTTTCAACCCACACTGATTTGAAATGTGTCCGTGGGTGAGGTGGGTATATTTCGATCCCACATCTTTTAGTAGGATGACCAATTTTAAAGCATTTCTTACAAAAATCTGGGACATTCTCAAACACTACAGTCTGTATAAATCCAGACCCCCCATTTTGTATCCAAAATCTCGAAGGCAACTCTTGAGAGATATCTATTTCTGTGCATATCCTAGCAACCGAGGGGCGTGTCAAATTTAGTGTAGCGTGATCCATTTTAAGAGGCTGACCAAAGAGTCGAGCAATTGAGAATAAAGCATTGTGTTTGAAAAGGTGCAAAGGCAGACCCGGGAAGCCAAGCCAAACAGGGACGATGGGGGGTTCAGTATCAAAATCAAAATCAGGTGACCATTTGAAAACTTTCATGCAAGAACCCCCAAAAGACCACGAACCTCTGGTCCAAAATCTATAATAGTCATTGTCAAGGGAAAACCGAAACAGAACGTGCAAAGAATTCAGAAGTCCGATATGAAAATTTGTAAATCCAATGCTTTCCAAAGTTTTGCGAAGGAAGGGCAATGAGGGTCGACGTTTCAAGAATTTACCAACTAAAGCAAAACGCAAGTCCGTAGAAAGTAGATTTACCTCTTCCGTCGAGAATGAAATTGCTGCTAAACCTCGATGCTTATAAGTTTTTGGAGAAATGGAGTCAGAGGTCCTAGTATCCGTAGGAGAGGGTCGACCGGCAAAATCACTATATAATATCTTACTCCTCAAAATCAAGGACTTTAAAATTATATGGATATGACCAGTACTTAAATATGCACATTAGCCTCATTTTAATATTTTACAATGACCAACATATAAATGGAAAAAAGAACACGTATATTATATACCTTCTCATCAAGAACAATCCTTATATTGGTAAATAATAATATATTCTTGCCTCAACAGATATGATAAAGAAACAATTAAAGTTTCTCATTGGTTTCAACTACTTTATCTCTCTTAGATACCTTAGAGAAACATTAGAATATACTATCATTTTCTTCTAACTTCACTAAATTATCACTTGATTCATAGTAACTTATTATAATCACGAGAATAAAGTTTCCATATTTCTAATATAGAAATTACTGAATATTTAGTACTTGTATATCTTGAATATTCTCATTTAATTTTCCTATAGAATATTGTGGGTCTACTCCCCCTGATCAATAAATATTCTTCCCATTAAAACTGATTGAAAATATTCTCCTGAAATAATCCATTTGCAATCTTCATAAATGAACTCCATTATTCATTATTTAAATCCCATAGTTATCATTGGAATACCCTCTTAACACTCAATAATAATATTTTTACTAATATCAACATGAATCACTACCAACTCATTAAAAATAGCATGATCTTTAATATTTGGATTCTACCACAATGTCATATGACATAAATCTTTATAATCCCTATAAATTTTAAAACCAATAAAACTTACATAAGAAATGAAATATATAATGTATCATTTAATTAATATAAAATATCTTACATATCAATACATCTAATTTTTATGAAATATATTTTGTAATATGTTATGTAAAAACTATGATGTATTATTATTACTCTAAATATCTTTTATATCATAGTATATATTTTTCATTTTTCTTATTTTAGTTCAAGATCTAAATAATATTTTCCATGTGACCCAAATATCATACATATCAACTTAATGTTTTTTGGATTTTCCATATCCTAGTATGCAATAAAACAAGTATCTTAACTATGAACAAAAAAATCCAATGTATATATGCAAGTTTTTCCCTCAGTCTCATTTTTTAGGAACTCCAAAAAATATCAAACGTATGCTTCAAATATCATCCATATCACTATAATCTCCCACCTTCTAAACAAGTTTGGGTAATGTTCATCAAATATCTTTAATATTCACTAACAATATCTTATATGTATCACATTACAATTTATCATTTTCTGATTTTTATCCACTAAAAATATATCTTTCATATCCCTCTATCATGTTACATGTTCATTTAAATATGTTACATATCAGAGAAAATATTTTTGTACACATATGAAATATTGTGCATATCATAGAGTAACACCAATTTATTTTTCCAATTACTTATCTTTAACCTCGATAGATCATTACACAACATCTTAAGAATTTTAAATATCACCATGTCTTCCAATATTTTTTCAACATTCTCCTTTTAGGAAAACCATACATATGCATTTTACAATATTTCACCTTCAACTTATAATTATTGGACATAATTAAATATAATTCAAAATCTCTTCAAACTTTCACAAGGAATCTCCAATCACTCAAAATCATCTCAAAACAACTTAAATGACTTCATGAATATAACATACCTTATGAAGTATATTCATCAGAAATACCAAAGTATTAATAACATATAATAACTCCAATTGAGATATTCAGTGTTCCTTCACCACCTCAACCCTTCCAATCTCAAACCCATCCTCCCCAACCATCATCAAAGTGATATTATTAATATGTTAAAAAAACATCATAATTTCAAATCCAATAATTATTTGTCATATCTGAATCAATAATTAGTTATGAATAAATAATAACTATCATGTCAACCTTATCAAGGAAATTTGATAGATAGTTCTCCTATCATCCACTTTCACTTTTAGTTGATTCTAATTAATATTATCTCAATAATGATATATATATATATATATATATAAATTACATAATCACCTTGAAACATCTCAATATTCATCATTAAAACCAATATATGAATTGATATGTGATAATATATTTAATGTAAGGTAGAAAATACAATAACCATAGAAACAAAAATATTCTTCATGCATTACCTATTCATTAATCATTCATCCATATCACCCAACACATATCGATAACTAGTTTAATTAGCGAAAAAAATGAAATCATCATAATTCATTAGGATCTTCTATCTCTCCCTTTATATTTAATTCTTGTTTAATTATATGCCTAATATAAATATATATCAATATGTTCACTATAATTCTCCTATTTTATCTCCCCTATTAAAAATAAAAAAATATGTAAGGGTAACATAATATCTTACTCATATCATACTTTTCACATAATTCGAACATATTATTATCAATACTAGTAAAACATAATCCACTAGATACAAGGCTGGTAACACATTTCTCTTAATTAATGAGATATAAATTAATTAACTTTATGTATATTTCATCAATATCTATGTTGAAATAATGAGTGATTAACTTTGAAAGAAAATATTTCCATTAAAATGTATAAAAAGTGCAACAAACTCAGGTTTCCCATTCAAGGGTTCATTCAAGTAAACACTATAAGTAACTATATCACATGCACTTAACAAAACAATAACAAAAAAGTTATCGGCTGAAAATAGTATTCTCCACCATTTTATACATATTTTTCATGTTCTTGATTAATGATAATTTTTTTAATATTATAATTGATGATTTTCATAAGTGTAACATAATATATATAGTTTACCTCATCAATGTATATCTTTCAAAAATTTATATGGATTCCATATTCACATGAAATAATTCCTTATAACAACTTAATAATCTTGTTTACTCCCTATAAAGGTATATTGTTCCGCAATATTTATCATGGATAGCATTATTCAAAGGAAACCAGAAAAATATCATTCTAATATTTCTTGAAATTTTGTAAGGAGTTATAACAAAAACATTAAAATCTATCCAGAAAGGATATAACTTCATGCATTATATTTTTTTTATATAATTGAAAAAGTTCCCTCATATATGAATCACTTTCATATTTATACACAAAAACAAAAACAAGAAAATATGAAAATAACACAGATTCTCCATTTATTCGTAAGGAGTGAAACTAGGTTGATATTTTCTTGTCCTCCTAGAAACTTTATTCTTTATTATTTCTGATTGATGAGAACTAATCATGATGGATATTTCTTTAAATTTTCTAACATGAGCTTATTTATATAGAATTATATTATTTTTATTCATAGTATGCTTCACATTTCAAACTATATTGTCACAATATTTAGAGAAATATGTGAATTATTTCATCCCAATATCCTTTGATTATCCACATGGTTTCTCAACATCCTTGTAGACATCTGATAATTTTCATCAAAGATATATTCCACCAAAATTACATTTTTTCCTTCATAGGCTAATTCTTTTTATTGTTTCAACTTTCTTCCTCTCCTATTAATGTTTAATTTTCTACAATGTGGTTTTTCTCCCATAGTAGAAGCATATCTTCCTTAGTGTAGAAAGCTTCTCAGTTTTATTCTTCGGTGTGTCTCACTCAAAATTCTTCTTTTGTTTATAACCCAATGTAGAATTATCTCTATTATATTGATTTATTATAGTATGTTTAATCTTATTCCAATAAAGGATTGTGGTACATTGTTGACGCTCGTTTCCGTCACAGAGTCTAAATGAATGAAAAGGGAAATACCTTGAACAAAGAATATTCATCCTTTGAACAAATATAAAAAATTGACAAAGGAAGGAAGAAGAAGAACATTGCGCAAAGGTCGCACAAGTTCTACAGTGGTCGCGCAAGTATAATTGCGCACCTCAATGGTCGCACAAGTACACTTGCGCGCTGAAGTTGGTCACGCAAGTGAATTGCGCGCCCTAAATGAAAACTTCCCGAGGTCTTCTCCAACCTATAAATAGACCCTGTGGGCCCCCCATTTTGGGAGGAATTTTTCCAGAAACTCATATTTAAGCTCTCGACGCCCTAGGCTCTTATCAAAGCTTCCGAAACACTTATAAGGTAATTTCTTACCTAGAACAGAAGATCTAAGGAGGGGGAGGAAGACCTAAGTGTTGAAACTCATCAAAACTTGCGCGCCTGAGTGGCCAGCCCTTATGGGAAATGGCCACACTTGCGCGCCGCCTAACTCCTTCAATAGAACTTGCACGCCACTCTTCTGGAAGAACCTCAAGATGGTTCTAAAGGATGTAACCAAGAGTCTCTCAAGTATTACCCTACTGGTTAACCATCATGCAAGTACCCATGTGTCGCGCAGGTATACCTGTGTGACCCGGACTTACATGCCCACGCAGTACCTGCGCACCTGCCAGGACTTGCACGCCCCTGCCTTTTTGGGTGCCCTTCTTGACCATTTCACCCATCTTAAGCCATTACACCTCTCCTATTCAATATTGAGTTTTCAAGACACTCTTCAAATCCATTTATGGAATGATTTCTTGATTTGACTTCCTTATCTGAAAAGAATTCTGTGGAATATCTCTCAAAACCTAGTGATTTATACATCTTTATGTCACTAATGATTGAGATTTCATTCATTCATCCTCATCCTTTAAGATGAGAGAACTCTTTAACCTGGGCCTCCTGTTCAGGAGTAAGCCCCAGTCTCCTAATTTGGGCATCCTCCTCAGGAGTAAGCCCCAACCATAATTTCATTAACCTGGGCCTCTTTTTCAGGAATAAGCCCCAGTCATAATCATTAACCTAGGAATCCACTTTCAGGAAGAAGTCCCAGTCATAAATATGGGCATCCTCTTCAGGAGTAAGCCCTGAGTCCCTTAATTTTTCAAGTCTCTTAACCTGGGCCTCCTTTTCAGGAGTAAGCCCCAGTCTTAATTCCTCTTAACCAGTCCAAATTTATCTTTGATATGGGATTCCTTCTCAGGAGTAAAAACCCAATCATAAGTCCTCTCCTAATTTGGGCCTCCTTTTCAGGAGTAATCCCCCAGTTAGAGTATTCAAATCTCAATGAAGTACATATACCTTTATGGACCCTGTTCCCAGATTTATTCCCTGAATTAAATCCAAATCTTTATTTTTTTGGGCAGTCATACATACATAAGTCCCACCTTATTTCTTATGATTGCATCTTTCATGGCACAATTGTCTGATTTTTACCAATACCTCTTGTTTCTCACACCGATCATGACTCACGTGAGCTTAGAGTGTAAAAGTAATTATGGCATTCTTCTTTGAGCCATCAATCATAAACATCATACTCCCTTACTCGAACTACATGGGTTCTGATTCCTTTTCTAAACAAAGGATACATAGGTAGCCCATCTGCGGGTTCGATCCCAACTCTGAAATAATCCATGTCCTTATGAAAGACAATAAACTTCAAGTGCCCTACTGAGTGGATTTAAAACCAGCATGGTCATCATAATGACCAAGATACTTTTATGTATCAAAGGATACCATTGACTAAGAATCTCTAACAAATACAGATGATTCTATATCAATAAAGAACCTTGAATACATATAAAATATTCTCTAAATTTCTTATATATCGATCTTTGATTGTCAGATCTAAAGGAAAACTCATGTTATACTTGGTAATGTAATAAGGATTCACGAACATAACGTAAATCTATAAATAGAGTCCTGGAGTAGACAATAATTCCCATCAAATAGGTGTGATGAGTCCGACCTCCCATCCTCTCGACCAATGCAAATTTTTAAGCCTAATTAGTCCACAAACTAATGAGCACCTACCTTTGGAAAGTAGGTCCAAATGGATGTGGAATCATTGGATGTTTCCGGTTCTACGAACAAACCCATTAGAAACCGATTGGAATGTTTGAACCTTCAATCAAGGAGGTCATCCCCAAATTCCGAAGGAAACAAAAAAGGGTGAACCCAACGTGAATCCTTAACCAAGTTAAAATGATGTTTTACCTATTTGTTAAGACCCTATTTAAAACTCAATGAGAGGGCCAACAAAACAAAATCATTGACATATGTGCTCATCCAAAAGATGTAGTGGATGAATTTATCTTGATTGCGTCTGTTATATAAAACATAAACTCTTTCCCAAGATCTTCTGCATTTCCAGAATGGCTACTCTCAAGTTCACACCTGTGAATACTACTACTGCAAATTCCACTGTTTCTACTCCTGCTGGATCGTCATCCGCTCTAAGGATGACATCACCTACTCAGCGTCTTCAACGCTAGGTATCAAATGCACTAGTGAAGGAGTACCATTAACATGGTACCATCCCAACTCTGGAGGCTGCCCGACAAGCCCTCCAAGTGAACAACTCACACTGGTCGTCCGGACAATGATGACCAGTGATCAAGAAGCAGGCGGTGCTGACTACAATCTCCAACCTTTTTGGGTCGTTATCCCCAGAACACAATCACCATTCACTCCCATATTCTGGGGAGGTGAATGAGCAGGTCCCTCAGGGCCTTAATTCAAAGAAGAAGGAGTCCTTACTGAGGGATCATATCAACAATCACTGCCAGACTCATGCTGTAGTACGCCCTCAACATGATGAGTTTCCAAACTCCAGGCGTTCGGCTCAGGTTCCTCGAACCCGAGCAGGCAAGAAGAACCGCCAGAGGAAAAATCCGGTCAACAGTGAGCAGGTTCTCATCTCTGCCATCTCCGGAGAGGTCCACCAACCTAACTTGGTGGAATGCAACGAGCAGACACACACACACCTACCCATTTTAATCCCACTATCCAGCAGACTCGTTTGGCAGCAGCACGCCAATCCCGTCAGGAAATTCTGGCGGAGTACTCTAGGCAGGAACATACACCTGTTTATACATCATCAGTTAGTCAGCAGGCTCGTCTGACTACATATGATGGATCTCGTCAACCACATTCGGCGAAGTGCAATCAGCAGGCATATAAACCTGCTAGTATTGATCAAGCCTACCAATAGTCTCACTTGGTAGCATTTGGAGAAGTCATTCGGAAATCTCAAACGACAAACAGGAGGCAGACTCAACTCTCTGCCCCCACACTTGAGTACTGTCAGGATTCACTGACAGGAAAAGGTGGACATGAGCAGGCACATACACCCACTCCAAGTACGGAATGGACGTATATCCCCGTTCCGATAGCTGAAGTCACCAAGAATATTTTATCAATGGTGAAAGAGCAGAAGCAAATCCCTGCTCATATTCTGGACACTTTCCAGGATATTATAACAACTTCAGCGGCATCTCAGAGAAAGACAAATAAATCTATCCCTACCAGTGGAGTGACACATCAACAATTCCCTCTAGAATAGACACACACATCTGTTCTAGTCCAAGAGGGTTGTGAGACATACTCCCCCATATCATACGGACAACCAAGTTAGGCACATAAACCTGATTTGATTGGAGATCGTCAGCCTAACCTGGACATCTTTCCTGATCAGGCACATACACCTGCTCAGAGTAGCCACTTTCATCAACAAGTGGTTTCCAAGGAGAGTAAGAAGGCGTATAAGAAAAAGACCCTCCCAACACAGTCAGGAGATCAAGAGCCAATCTCAAACAAGGCCTTGCTCGATGCTGGAGTTATTTAAGCCCTCATAAAGTTATCTGTTGGAATTCAAGATTCTACTCCCTCATTTCCCAATAGTGGGAACATTAATTCCGATGGTCTTCAACAGAAACTTCCTCATGAAGGCTTGATTCATGACAATTCGGTCGATCTCAAAGTTTCATCTTCAGATGAGAGCCACAGGAACCCTCTGTGTGGTCAGAAGACCAAGGAGTAAGAGATTTCATCTTTTTCTATAACCCACCATGGTGGTCCTCCCCATGATGATGAATGTCACTGTGAAAGTCCTCTCCGCAGTAGGGATGCACATTACCCGGAAAATGATCCAGTGGATGATGTAGTGCTGAGAAAGACCTCTTATCTCGAGGAACTTGCAAATGTGAAACCAGTCATGTCTGATGCTTCATCGCTAGCAGGTGAAATAATTTCTCAATTAGATGATAGCTCAGGGTGTAGGTCATTCTCCAAACCAACCCTAAGTCATGCATCTTCTAGTTTGATCAATTATTTCTCTACCAATCTTGTCGAATTCGATGAAGCAACAAGGAAACACCAACTATGGTCAAATCAGTTAGAAGAATCTATATTTAATGATAAAGAGGAAATGCTGAACATGAGAAAACAATTGGAAAAAGGTGAATTACCAGTCATGTTTTGGCCTCTGGATGACTCTCAGTATGATATTCCAAAAATGTTGACAGAAGATGGAATTCATGATATTCGTCTCAACATATGGAAAACAATTTGTCAGTTGAAAAATAAAGTATTATCTTATGATGAATAGTAAAATCATCTAAAGATAATATAAGGGTTACAACGTCAGATTGGTTTGGCATCTCTATCAGTCTCTCGATATCCAAAGCTTGAAAAGCAGTAGAGATCCCTTCAACGTTCATGCATTGGCGCACTATGAAGATTGTGTCAGTTAATTTCCAATGCCCCATCTGGTATCCATGTTAGAGGATGGGGTGTTCATGGAGCACTACATTTCACGGTGCTCTCCAGTCAGCAAAGCCCACCGAAAATGGTATCATGCAATGTTATTGCCTATGGACGACCACAATCAATGGGCTTTGTTTGTAATCAAAAGCTTGCCCAAGAACAGGCTTCAACTAGTTCCTCTTAAAATCAACGATACAGAGAACAGGTTGTTGAATTACACCTACATCAAGAAAACGAGAATATTGAACAAGTCTCTCTTATGGAGAAAGCACATCATCAAGTGACAGATGTGTCGGAAATCATCCAACGGTCTTTTGAACCAGGTGATAAAAGTGGATACAGGTTAATGCATCCAGCTAATTTCCGGACTAAGGTTCGCAAGATCAGGAGAGATTTTAATAAATTCTCAGACATAGCATGTCAAGAGCCATCCCAGCTTTCCAGAATGGGGAATCTTTTAAACCAACCCTTGGAATCAACAAATAGGAGTCGAGGAGTTGAGCGGGAATAACAGGAACAGCACCAGTCCACCGGACTGGGGACTTTTTCAAATCATCAATCCCCTCCTCAGCGAAATTTCATCTTTTCTCGACTAGGGAAGAAGCCTCAAGAGGAACGAAGAGACAAGTTATCAGGAGATTCCCTCCAAATTACGGTTCGTCAAGAAGTTCCTGAGGGATCGAATCAACAAAAGGCAATGTCTCATCAAAGACATAGAAGAAGACAATATCACATAAATGCTAATAGAAGGGATGCGATGCTTTATGCATCAATCAAGTCATCAATGACGTTGTTGCTGAACCACCAGATGAGGCTTACTCAGGGGACTCAGATGAAGAGGTTCTTGCTCAAGAAGATGTACGCACCGACCCAAATGAAGAAGGTGTGCATACACGAAATTAAAGGGTTACTAAGAACCTAGGTAATCCTTCAAGTAACGCACTTCCCCCTCTCCAAAAATGATCCAACAAAGGGACGGGAAAGAATTAGGCTACATATCTTTCCTCTGGAGAAGTCCAATTGCTCTCACTAGAGCAAAGGTTTTCACAAAAGGAGGAAGAAATGAAGGAATTAAGGAGGTTAAATGCAGAACTACTTCAGGGTAGTCTTCTTCTTAAGCGTGCTGGAGTCAGTCAGCTAAAGGAGTTTTTTGCAACTACTGAGATGGATCAAGAATATCCTCCTCTATCAGTACATCCTCACAGGTCTAATCCTACGGGTCAAGTGCAACAACAGTTGGGAGTGCTACCATCAGTTGCAGCACTAACCACCACATCTGTCCAAGCTCTAGTCATTCCACCTACCCAAGTCCAAGTTCAACCGGATGTCTCTCAAAAGTTAATAACTACCATTGAGTCATTAATAGCTCGGTTAGAAACTATGGAAGGTAAACGTACGTAGGTTCAACTAGAAAAGAAAGTTTACCCTAAATGGGTAGATTCAATCTCTCCTCCATCTAGTTTTGGAAACCCTGTATTACCTATTTTTAATGGATCAGGCGACCCTGAACAACATTTGACGCATTATGTGTCTTGTTGTGATCCTATGATGGGAACTCTGGAACAGAAAGAAGCAGTAAAACTCAGATGCTTCATACGGACCTTGTAAGGACCATCCTTCGTCTGGTATACAAGCTTGCAATCCCGGTCAATTACCAGATGGGAGGATCTATGTCAACAATTCCTTCTTCAGTTCAGCTCAACTTTTCCAAAGACATCATTTTTTGATCTTACAAACTGTAAGCAAAGGGAGAATTAAAGGGTCTTAGATTTCATTGCTCGCTGGAAGGGATTAACATATTTCCTAATATTATCACTCCCTCAAGAAGAATTGTTGCCAATTTGTGTGGCCAATCTGCGTGACAAATTACGCACACTATTAATCCTTGTGAAATATACAGGAGGGTTTCAAGACCTTACTTCAATCACTCAGCAGATTGAAGACACCCTTATACATGCTAAGGCTAAATCTCGTGTAATTCCATCAGCTCCAGGAAGGAGAATGTGTAAAGCAGAAACTACTACAGTTATGCTTAAACAAGCACCTGTAACTGTTTCTACTTCAAAACCTTCATCTTCTCGAAGGGATTCACCTCCTGAGCACCAACAACAAATGCCTTTTCGTCCAGATGATCAAAGAGATCAAAGACAAAAACAATTTGAGGATTTGAAGAGCAAAACATACTCTTTCCGAAATGAACATGTTCCTGGTTACTTCATTTCGGCTCTAGAAAATAATCTGGTTCAATTGCCAAGGCCCAAAAGGCCAAATAAGGAAGGAGATGAAGACCATCCCAATTATTTACATTTTCATCAAATGTTGGGGCATCCCATCCGGGAGTGTTTTGTCTTCAAAGACCTCCTGCAAAAGATGGTCGACTTAGGAAAAGTCAAACTGAAAGGTTCTTCAGCTCAGGTAGCATGTGTTACTGCTACAGATCCAGAGGAGGAAGGTGAATGGCAAGAAGTCAAAATAAAAAATGCACAGAGGTATGATTATTGGATGGTCTGAAATACAATCAACCAAACTCATGCTATTTTGCGAACACAATTAAAGAAACCGATTGTGTCTTCTGCCATGAATGTTGCGGCAAAACCCTCTTCATCAGAGGGAAAGTCCTCAAAGAAACGACATGATTCAAAGAAAGAAAAAGAATCAGAAGAAGATGAGTATGTGTCAAAGCCTAAGTTGTCTTTGACTATGGCAGACTTCATGCCATCTACTTCAAATCCATAGGCACCACCCCACCAAATGGCACATCCTAAACATGATAATCAGGTAGAGTCTTCAACAGACTAAGAGTTAATCTTCGGTTCTCTTAATATGATTCAATTAACAGATCCATTTTCCAGTAGCAGTTTTGATTTTGATGAGCCTGAATTCCCTGTATCAAACAAGGGAATTAGAGGATGTTCCGGAGGCTCAGGATACAGGGGAAGACGTCGATATTTCAGAAGCCACTACTCCAATTCTACCCCTGCTAGAATTGTGTACGCAGCAGAAACTCGTGGTAGAGCCCTTCAACGAGTTCAACAAGAACAAGCAAGTTCTTCTACCAATAACAAATTCAGTCCTGTCACAGTTATTTTGGAAGACCGGTTGAAAGTTCAATCTTCTTCCTCACATCAAGTAAATGGATCTAATCGGTCTAATCTTCCAAAACCAGGAATATTTCCAACTCTTATCCCAATACAAGATGCATTAACTTCCAAAGAATCTGCTTCCAAGGTACCTGCAAAACCACATATTCATATTGGGAAACAGAGTCCTCTGGATCAAAAGTATGATATATTGAAACACAAGTCCCAAGTACCAGCCAAGTTATCAATTCTGGATGCTCTGAATCTGTCAAAAGATCTTCGGGAAGCACTCATCGGGGCTTTGTCATGTCCTCAGGAGTTTGAAACTGAAATTGCTGCAGCTGAATTCTATCACATAGAGAATAATCCTGCAGAATTCCATGCAATAATACTTTTTACTGATGAAGATGAAGATGATTTCGTGCATGGAAATATTATACCTTTTCCTTTATCTGGCAAGGTCAATGGTGTAGACATTCGAAGAGGTTTCATTGACAATGGTTCAAGAGTCAACCTCATTCCCATTCGTACACTTCGTCGATTGGGCCTCACAGAATCTGATTTATCTCCTTCTACCATGATGTTACAAGGATATGATAAAAATGAACAAGAACCACTGGGTGAAGTTACACTCAGAACTCAGTTTGGAGATCTTGTATCCAATTCGTATTTCATGTTTATTGATCAAGACTCAGATTTCAACATCTTGCTTGGAGGACCCTGGCTACATCAACATGCGGCTATCCCTTCATCATACCATCAATGTCTCAAATATTGTTTCGATGGTCAAGTTGGGACATTGTATGGTGATAAGGCCCCGTTCAAGACATGTGAGTCTCAATACATTGAGGTGGAATTCTATCACATGAAGGGAAGGGAGAAATCCACAACAAAGGAGATTACCAAAGTTAATGCTCCACATGGTTTGGGGAAAATTACAGTAAATCCATTTACACATGTGAGTATAGATTATGTGTTACCTATCAGTAAAATTGAAAATATAGACCCAAATCAATATACTCTTATGGAAAGATCCATAATGTCAGTTACGACAATCGAGCTAGACAACATGGGAGAAATTGGTAACCCACCAAGCAGTAATGAAATCAAAAATGGTGACATCTTCATTTCATCTGCTGAAATACGACAAGTCTATACTTATGCAATTAGGCCAGAAGAAGTTATAGAAACATCTAAGGTGAATAATGATGTCGATTCTCAATCCATCATCCCCTCTTTATTAACCAAAGAATACCCTTCATCATCAATTGGGTCGAAAATGGAAGCTTCTTCTTCAAGATATGAAAATTTTGACAACTCTTCTGATCATGAAAATTCTACTTTATCATCTAATATGAAAGTAGAAATGGAAGAAAGAACACATGATGAAGAAGAAGAGGAAGATCTTAGAGATTCTCCTCTAGCATTTGAAGAGGGTATCTCTACCACTGTGGATGAACTCAGAGAAATAAATCTGGGTACAAAAGAAGATCCACGCCCCACTTTAATCAGTGCGGCCATGACTCTTGAAGAGAAAGAGATTTATATTTCTTTTCTAAAGAAAAATAGAGATATATTTTCTTGGAACTATACAGAAATGCTCGGGCTTGATCCTGATGTTTCTACTCATCATTTGGGTTTATCAGAAGAACATCGAGGATTTAAGCAAGCCGCGAGAAGAACACAACCAAATTCTGCTTCCAAAATTGAAGCTGAAGTGGATAAGATTATCAAAGCTAAATTCTCTAGAGAAGTTCAGTATCTCAAGTGGTTGGATAATATTTTCCCCATAATGAAGAAGAATAGACAAATTATAGATTTCATCGATTTCAGAGATCTTAATCGGCATTGTCCTAAGGATGATTTCCTAGTTCCGATTACAGAACTTTTAATTGATGCAATAGCTGGCTATGAAGCACTTTCCTTCATGGATGGATATTACATATATAATCAGATCCTAATGGCCCCATAATATGAGGAATCCACAACCTTCAGAGCCCCTCAGGGTGTGTTTTGTTACCGGGTAATTCCCTTTGTCTTAAAGAATGCAGGTGAAACATATCAGCATGCCATGCATCGTATCTTCAAACCCTTCTTAGGGAAGTTTGTTGAATGCTATGTAGCTGATTTGGTGGTTAAATCCAAACAACGTTCCAATCAATTGGCTGATTTGGAAATCATATTTCACAAGCTTCGACAACATAATTTGAAGATGAACCCCTTAAAATGTGCTTTTGGGGTAACCTTAGGAATATTTCTCGGCTTTGTTGTACTCTATCATGGTATTGAAGTCGATCCTAAGAAGACCAAGTCAATCCTTGGTATGTCACATCCTCAAAATTTGAAATAATTAAGAGGTTTTCAAGGAAACTTAACCTATATTCGGCGTTTCATCGCCAATTTAGCAGGAAAAAGTTTAACCTTCACCAAATTGATGAAGACGGGAGTCACTTACCAGTGGACTGAAGAATGTCAAGAATCATTCTATATTCTCATGAAATACTTCTTGAGTCCACCGGTACTCATGCCACCTATTGAAAGAAGACTACTTATCCTCTACGTGACAGCTTTAGAGTGATCATTGGGTTCCTTTCTTGCTCAAAAGAATGATGTTGGGAATGAAAAAAACCTCTACTATCTCAGTCGAACTATGCTTGAAGAAGAAACCCGGTATTCAAGTATTGAGAAGTGCTGCCTGGCATTAATCTTTGCAGTTCAGAAGTTGAGACACTACCTGCAACATCATGAGGTCCAATTGGTATCTCGCAATAACCCGCTCAAATTCAACCTTAGTCGTCCAATGCTTACAGGACGTTTGGCAAGGTGGGAAGTTATTTTGCAGCAATTCGACATTCAGTATGTGTCTCAAAAGGAGATAAAGGGCCAAGCTCTGGTTGATTTCCTGGATGAACACCCTTTAGTGTAAGACACATCTTTAGATATTGAACTCCCTGATGAGGAAGTCTTCTCTATTCAAGAAATTCCTCAGGCATGGGAAATGTATTTTGATTGTGCTTCCAGAAGTCCAACAGGGAGGAAAATGGAAAATCCTAAATTCAACAAAGTTGTCTTAGGAATTGTGCTCATTTCTCCAGAAAAGGAAGTGTTACCTTATTACTTCTTATTGTGGGAATGTGGTACCAATAATGAAGCAGAATACCAAGCTCTCATCGTAGGCTTGGAATTATCACTTCAAGCACAAAAGAATCACTTAAAGGTGAAAAGTTATTCAGACCTGGTAACCAAACAAGTCAATGGGGATTATGCCATCAAAAAAGAATAACTAATCCCTTTGTATGATTATGTTAGAGAGTTAATGGATGAATTCCATTTAGAACCGACATTTTCTTATGTCCCAAGATCACAAAATTCTCAAGCTGATGCACTGGATAATATAGCCAGAGCTCTGGCAGATCCAAATCGGGATGAGACAACCATCAGTATTGCCCATCGTCATGTAATTCCACCTTATGTTCGAATCAGAACAGAGGATATTAATGAAATTAGTCCCATTCCTGAACCGTATGGTCATACTACAGGATGGATGTCACCTATCAAGTAATGCCTTCAAAATGGAACACTTCCACCTGATAGAGCCGAGAAAGAACAAATCCAGCGACGTGTGGTCAATTTTACTCTTTATGATAGCCCAGATCACCGAGAGAAAATTCTCTACAAACGTGGTTTTGATGGAGTTCTCTTCAGATGCATTGATGGTGAAGAGATAATGGCTGTTATGAAAGAAGTGCATGCAAGAGTCTGTGGGGCCCACCAGTCTAGACATAGACTGTCAGATCAGATTCGAAGGATTGGATACTTTTGACCTTCAATGATACAAGATTGTGTTGATTTCACAAAGAAGTTTCATTCATTCCAAGTACATGCCAACTTCATTCATCAACCTCCAAAGTTTCTTCATACTGCTAAATACTCATGGCCATTTTCCACATGGGGGATGGATGTGGTGGGACCTTACCCTTCGGCTACGACAAAGCAGTTTAAGTACATTCTTACTGCTACTGACTTCTTTTCCAAATGGGAAGAGGCAATACCTCTCAAGGAAGTCAGTTCTAAATGAGTTGTTTGCTTCATCAAGTATAACATCATTACCATATTTTGTGTCCCTCATACCATATTGACGGACAATGACACCAACTTCTGTTCATCTGAGTTGAAGAAGTTGTATCAAGAATACAACATCAAATCCAACCATTCATCTCAGTATCATGCAACGACCAATGGCCAGATAGAAGCCTTCAACAAGACTCTTTCAAATATACTGCAAAATATGGTGGATAAAGATAAGAGGTCATGGCCTGATAAACTCTTTCATGATTTATGGGCTTATCGGACTACCACCCGCACTGCAACTCGGTCAACTCCATATTCACTGGTATATGGAACGGAAGCCATCTTCCCATTGAAGTTCAATTTCCTTCGATCAGAGTAGCCATTTGTGATCAGTCATCTACAGATGAAAAATCTCGAAAGTGATTGAATGAATTGGAACGGTTAGATGAGAAAATATTGCGCACTTTGCACCACTTGGAAGTCTATCAGAATCGAATAGCATGAGCTTTTAACAAAAAAGTTCATCTTCATTCATTCACTCAGGGAGAATTGGTATTAGTTCTCATAACTCCAATTATACCAGGAAAGAAACCTCCCAATCTTGATCCAAAATGGGAAGGACCTTACTCAATACATTGGGTCTACTCCAATGGAGCTTATTCATTAATCTCGATGGATGAAGAACTCATCACTACTCCAACCAATGCCAGATTTTTGAAGAATTATTTTGTATAAATACAAAATATATCATCCATGGTCCATACATATGACCTTAAACTATTTGTACTTTCGTCCCACATGATGTTAAACTGTGAAAAAGTTCCCGAAATGGTCCAGTATGACCTTAAACTGCAACTAGGTCCAGTATGACCTTAAACTACATCAATGGTCCAGTATGACCTTAAACTGCAACTAGGTCCAGTATGACCTTAAACTACATCAACTAGGTCCTGTATGACCTTAAACTACATCAATGGTCCCATATGACCTTAAACTGCATCATCAACGGTCCATGCATATGACCCCAAACTATTTGAAAGTCCCTTACGTCCAGCAAGACGTTAAACTGTGACGTCCTAACTACATGACTCTAAACTGTATAAAAGACCCTTACATCCAGAAAGATGTTAAACTACATAATCCTAAAATGTCATGTATGACCTTAAACTACACCACCGTCCATCATGACATTAAACTGCACCATCCAAGGTCCATGCATATGAACTTAAACTATTCTCACTTTCGTCCAACATGACGCTAAACCGTATCGTCCCCAGTTCGTCCAACATGATGTTAAACTATGCAAAAAGTCCCCAATACATCCAACATGATGTTAAATGGTGTACTCTTTTGTCCTCACTGCATGACATTAAACTGTACAGTCCCCCTTTTTTCCAACATGAAGTTAAACTAGATTGTCCCCATCATCCTAACTACATGATGCTAAACTGTACATGAAGTCCTTGATATGCCCTACATGACATTAAACCGTTCATCATTAAGGTTGTTGTTACCTCTTGTTTCTCACAACGAGTATGACTCACGAGAGCTTAGAGAAAACCTCAACCATAACACTCTCTTTGGGCAACTAACCATGTGTAAGTCCCAACAACATCATTTTTAGGTCGTTGTCCCCAAGAACAACATTATCGTTAATTCATTATTTAATTGAACTATGTGGACTTTGTTCCTTGCCTTCTATGCTGGGTACATAGGCAACCTCCCAAGCTTCAAGTACAAAACCAATTTCTTCACATCGGTTCACCTCCATCTCATACGATGTTAATTTGTGAAACCGCCCCTAGAATCAATATCTTTACATTGGCTCAATTTCGTCCTTGTTATAAGACGTTAAACTATACAACACTTTTTTCTAGTACAAAAATAAACTACAATATTCTTTGATACCCTCGCCTGAGAGGGAACCATTATTTACATTGATTTTTCAATCATGTTTCATTTCAAAGACTACGTGCATACATGGAAATGCCCGAACCTTTTATCTTGGGTTAAACCATCATTGCACTAAAGTCCCCTTTCACCTTTCACATGTACGAACCAAATCTGTAGAGAGGGTATTTCTACAACTACGTGGGCTTGATTCCCATCCTTATGGGATACGTAGGAATGTTTGAGTGTCCCTCGAATCCATCCCCAAGTCTTTTGGGCCAAACCCCAAATTCCACTTCCAGTCCCTTGGCTGAAATGTCCCCATGAAAACACAAACTGTGTATTTCTTACAATGGTCCAAGCTCTAGGACCCTAAACTAAGATCTCTAATCCTTTTGTCGCACATGATGTTAAACAGTAATTTAAAAACTACGTATGGATTGATTCCCATCCTTATGGGATACGTAGTGAAGTCCAACATTTCAATTCAGGACCTAGTCACAACATGATTATCTTTAGCTTTGATCTGTGTATCTTTGTATACATTGGAAAATGCCCATCTTTATGTGTCGTAATCCTAACCAAAAATATTTTCAGATCTTCATAACCCTTTTCTTGACTTCTAGTCACAAAAATGTCAAACTTCTGATAGTTCTTTTGCCTGAGTATGCTGTATGTGCCCTTAGGTGGCCTTTCATAAACAGTCTACATAACGGACCTGTTAGCCAAAAGATACTATTATTTGACTATGCAACCAATACCCCTAGGTGGCCCTGCATAATTCAACCCCCTAACAGATTTATTAAATAATGGTAACTTCATTCTAGGGACGAAAGCCTCTTTTGTCCTTATTGGTCTTAAATGACAGTATGTAGGGATCCGCAAAAATTTCCATCCTTAACATATTTGTCCAATATCATTTTTCATGATCTGAAAGTATCAAGTCTATGGTTTATATTCTCCTTCCCTAAGTTTGGATTAGACTTTCGTAGGAGTGATATCCATCAAGTTCTTCGATAATCTTGTTTGGAAAATATCTTCTCCATATTCAAGTACCACTTTCCATACAGCAAACCCTATACTTTGGAAAATTTGAATCTCCATAAACTTTCACTGGATTTTTAGCAATAGGAATGTAAATTTCTGAGAGTTCTTTTGCCTGACTATGCAGCACGTTCCCTTAGGCGGCCTTGGATGAACAGTCCACATAACAGACTTGTTAGCCAAAAGATAATATTTATTTGACTATGAAACCAATGCCCTTAGGTGGCCCTGCATAATTCAACCCCCTAACGGGTTTGTTAAATAATGGTAACTTCATTCTTGGGAACTACTTCTTCTAATGTCTTTTTAGCTCTTTTTCATATCATTCCTCAGATCCAAATATTCTTAAGTCATGGTTTACATATTTTCCCACATACTTGAGTATGGTAATATGTTTTCAGATAAATGGTCAAGGAATTGAGTCAATTTTAATCCATTATGGTCGAAGCTATTTCGACCTTAAACATTATCATTTTTAGTCTGACATGCATGACATTAAACTACCGGATTTCTTATTTCTTCTCACCTCAGAGTCAAATCCTCTTTTCTCTCCAGATCCAAATCTGAGGGGGGACTTTTGTTGACGCTCCTTTCCGTCACAGAGTCTAAATGGATGAAAAGGGAAATACCTTGAACAAATAAGATTCATCCTTTGAACAAATATAAAAAATTGACAAAGGAAGGAAGAAGAAGAAGATTGCGCAATGGTCGCGCAAGTTCTACAATGGTCGCACAAGTATACTTGCGCGCCTCAATGGTCACGCAAGTACACTTGCACGCCGAAGTTGGTTGCGCAAGTGACTTGAATGCCCTAAATGATAACTGTTAGGGGTCTTCTCCGGACTATAAATAGACCCTGTGGGCCCCCCATTTGGGGAGGAATTTTTCCAGAAACTCAGATTTAAGCTCCCGGAGCCCAAGTATCTTCTCAAAGCTTTCGAAACACTTCTAAGGTAATTTCTTACCTAGAATGGAAGATCTAAGGAGGGGGAGGAAGGCCTAAGTGTTGAAACTCACCAACACTTGCACGCCTGAGTGGCCAGCCCTTAAGGGAAATGGCAACACTTGCGCGCTGCCTAACTCCTTCAATAGAACTTGACCGCCACTCTTCTGGAAGAACCTCAAGATGATTCTAAAGGCTGTAACCAAGAGTTTCTCAAGTATTACCTTGCTGGTTAACCATCACGCAAGTAACCATGTGTCGCGCAGGTATACCTGCGCGACCAGGACTTGCACGCCCACGAAGTACCTGCGTGCCTACCAGGACATGTGTGCCCCTACCTTTTTGGGTGCCCTTCTTGCCCTTTTAACCCCTCTTAAGCCATTCCACCTCTCCTATTCAAGATTCAGTCTTCAAGACACTCTTCAAATCCATTTATGGCATGATTTCTTGATTTGACTTCCTTATCTGAAAGGAATTCTGTGGAATATCTCTCAAAACCTAGTGATTTACACATCATTATGTCACTAAAGATTGAGATTTAATTCATTCAACCTCATCCTTTATGATGAGAGAACTCATTAACCCGGGACTCCTTTTCAAGAGTAAGCCCCAGTCCCCTAATTTGGGCATCCTCCTCAGGAGTAAGCCCCAACCATAATTTCATTAACCTGAGCCTCCTTTTCAAGAATAATCCCCAGTCATAATCATTAACCTGGGCCTCCTCTTTCAGGAATAAGTCCCAGTCATAAATATGGGTATCCTCTTCAAGAGTAAGCCCCAAGTCCCTTAATTTTTCATGTCTCTTAACCTGGGCCTCCTTTTCAGGAGTAAGCCCTAGTCTTAATTCCTCTTAACCAGTCCTAATTTACTTTTGATCTGGGATTCCTTCTCAGGAGTAAAAACCCAATCATAAGTCCTCTCCTAATTTGGGCCTCCTTTTCAGGAGTAAGCCCCAAGTTAGAGTATTCAAATCTCCGTGAAGCACATATACCTTTATGGACCCTATTCCTGGATTTCTTCCCTGAAGTAAATCCAAATATTCATTTATCTGGGCAGTCATACATACATAAGTCCCACCTTATTTCTTATGATTGCATATTTTATGGCACAATTGTCTAATTTTTACCAATACATCTTGTTTCTCACACCGAGCATGACTCATGTGAGCTTATAGTGTAAAAGTAATTATTAAATTCTTCTTTGATCCATCAATCATAAACATCATACTCCCTTAATCGAACTACATGGTTTCTGATTCCTTTTCTAAAAAAAGGATACGTAGGTAGCTCATTTTCGGGTTCAATCCCAACTCTGAAATAATCCATGTCCTTCTGAATGACAATAAACTTCAAGTGCCCCACTAAGTGGCTTTAAAACCAGCATGGTCATCATAATGACCAAGAGACTTTTACATATCAAAGGATACCATTGACTAAGAATCTCTAACAAATATAGATGATTCTCTATCAATGAAGAACCTTGACTATATATAAAAGACTCTCTAAATTTCCTACATATCGATCATTGATTTTCAGATCTAAAGGAAAGCTCATTTTATACTTGGTAATGTTATAAGGATTCACGAACATAACTTAAATCTATAAAGAGAGTCCCAGAGTAGACAATAATTCCCCTAAAAAAGGTGTGATGAGTCCAACCTCCCATTTTCTCGACCAATGAAAATTCCTAAGCCTCATCAGTCCACAAACTAATGAGCAACTACCTTTGGAAAGTAGGTCCAAATGGATGTGGAATCATTGGATGTTTCTGGTTCTACGAACAAACCCATTAGAAACCGATTTGAATGTTTGAACCTTCAATCAAGGAGGTCATCCCCAAATTTTGAGGAAAACATACATACTGGTTGATCCATAAATGGAGTCTTCATTACTTTGAACACCTATTTCAATTGTTATAGTAATATTCAAGAGATTTAATTTTGTTTTTAGTGAACATGTTTCTCATTATCTATGAAAATTTTCTCAACTTATTAGGAATTATCATCACATGAAGATATTATAACATATAATTGAATCCTTTTATAATTTTTAGGAATTAATTTTTTTACCAATTTTCAATGGACCACAATTCAAATCATCCACATCAACAATAGTTTCAATCAAACCTTGTTCTTCTTCCTTTAGCTAAAGAATGGACTTTGGGAACAACTTTTATTTTTGAGATAAAAATTCTTCTTTTTTATAAACATTATGAAAAAAATATTACTACTCCTTTTCAAATCCATCCATGATATTGTGGTGGATTTATCAGCATATAAAATCATTGTTTTTTTTTATTTTAAAACCATGAATTTTAGGAAATATAGTCTTCGTATAAACATAATACATAAGGAATTTTTTTACTTTCTAATCAAGGATGGATTTCAAAACATCATGAGATGAATCATCCTAAACAAACAAAATTTTTTAATATTGTTGTTTCATAATCCTCATTGTATTGTAATATATTATAAAAGGGGATTTTATATTACTTAACACATATTTTTTTAAATATATTTACAACAAGGCCATTTATCATTTTATCTTGTTTTGAAATTATCTATTAGAGATTATTAATTTATTCAATGTTGAAATTATTCTTCATGAGTATTGAATATTATCCTTATATATACATCTTGAGTAGTCCAAGCATTTTATCTAGTTTAGTGTTTCTCTCAATGCTTTAGTAATGCTCAACTTTATGTATATGATTATTGTATATCACTTTATCCTCCTCATCACTACTTGAAGTGACTTTATTTTATTTAAAATGAAAAATAATGGTTTTATGTTTTTAAGTAAGACCTTTATCTTTTGACTCACTAAATTATGATTAGTTTTCAATATTATTATTTATTGTCATAATTAGTCTCTATATTATTCTTCTTTAAAAAAACAACTAAAAAATTCCAAATTTCAACATAATTAATGAATTTTAGAAGATTATTACCTTTTTATTTACTTTTATCTATGGTGATGGTTTTTAAAATAAGAGACATGACTCTAGTAGAATAATAATACCTTTATTAATCATAATAATATCTACTAGATTACTCATCTTCTTTGTAATATCCCCAACCCTAATATCCAATATTCTATGGTTACTTTATTACATTATCACTAGACATAGGCTACTAAATCCCAAAATACCAAAGAGTTTTATATTCTTAATAAAATAGATACATGCATTAATCTCATATTACATAAAATACAACATATTATTTTCTTTGAGAATATCATTATTACCTATAGAATATCCTTGAATATTATTCATAATACACTTCTTGGCATTATGGGGAAAGGCAATATAATAAAACATTGATCTCATATGCTTAGTAAGGGAATGTTCACCTCAGAAGATATCATAGAATAAATAAAGAATGAATAATATGATGGGAATAATTGATAATGAAATAATGGAATATAAATATTTACCTGATCTTGATAATTATCCATGGATAAAATAACTATTTTACTTATCACATGGACATCAATGAATGATTTTATAATAATGGAATAGAGAATACCTGTTATCCTAAACATACCATTAAGGCCTCATAATAAGGAATATTACAAAAATGGGTAAGGATTATCCAAATAACCAACTATTTTTGTCTCATGAGACATATCGATTCATCGAGGGGTGATATAATTCTGACCCCACCCTTCATATAATAAGTCCAATTCATTAATCACATGAATAAATAATACAACTTAATAAAAATTCCTTATAATAAATAAATATATGTTTTGGAAAAATTATCTTATGGAATATGGATAGTCACCCAAGTAAAACTATTCATAAAACATCAATAGAAATATGTTATATGGTTTTATTAGATTATATCCTTAGTAAATAGTTGGATCCATCAAAGGATACAAATATAGGTGATAATACTTTTAGAATATCATTGGAAGATTTCTTGAGAAAAATACGATTTTTTTTGAAAATACCAAGTTAGAATATAAAAATATCCAAAATATTTGAGAAACCATATTATTAAAATAACCATGTAAACTTTTATAGGAATATTAAAAGCATTTATTGTTTATAACTTTATAAAATTACCTTCATTCTGAGTACATTAAAACTAATATTCCTCTCACATTCGTGATAAAAATTCAAAAGTAACTCACTTGAAAAACAATAATAAGATTACATTTAAAACATTTTGTAAAATAGAAAATGTGGGTAAACATTTATTTAAATGATCAAGTATATATCAGTGAAAATATTATGTATTTTTTTTAGAAAACATGGTTTTGTAAGAAAAAGGATTTCTGGCCAATGAGGAAGTAAAGTCTATTTTTATTAAACAAATCTCAGTAGTTTTATTACTAAAGAGAGGAAAATTTAATAATTCGTTGAATATTCCATTAATATATAGAGTAAAAAAATATATTGGGTTTGGAAAAGAAATATCATATAATTTTTCCCAACAAATACTTGAACATAAGTAATCCGAAATAAAGATGAGATTGTGAAATATACCTTTGCCTCAATCTTGAATTACATAGAAATTGATATATCCTTCTATATAATAAATTTAAATGTATTATAATTTTACAAAAGAATAACTTCTGTGCTTATAATATCATATTTTATTCAACTATAAGAATTAAATACATATTTAATAATAATTCTTCATTAAAATTATCGTTTCTGAGTGCTAATTATCTCATTTTTCATATATGTTTTGATATAGTAATTTTGGTCCTTATATACTTATCATGGTTATATCATATAAATTTTATTATTATTGATATAAATATAATATATATTTATTATATACTTATTTAGGATCATCCATACAATTTATAGATAGAAATATTATTTACACCATGCATGGAGAAAGTATGTTGTACATACACATGGATGTTGTTTTCATTTTCTAATGAAAGGATGTAAAGAAATATGAAAATTATTTCATCATTAAATAACCATAATTATATCATAAATAAAATATATATACATTAAATATTACCTTATTAACATCAATGTAAAATATAAATGAAAAAGTAATCAAGTCACTTTGGGGTTGTGGTAGTCCACACGTACGCACGAGCAAAACTATATTTTTATAAAGAATGAGAAGGTAATAAGGTATATATAATATCTTAATTAAATAGGAATAATTATATCATAAATATCATATATGATTTTTTAAACCACGATAATGACTATCCAAGAAAGATGGTTTGGGAAATTAAACTATATTACAACTTTGAGGTGGTAGTCTACATATACGCCTAAGTGATACATTCACTAATCGTTTGATGGAAAATATGGTAAATAAATGAAGTTACATAATCATAATAAAATTATAGTACATTTTATACATTAAATTTTTTATTTTAGGATGAATAACACATATTTATTGGATGCATTAGAAGAATTAAACTAGGAGAGGTCAGGTAGGATGATTACCTCTTCTTTAGTAATCATCATTTAGATCCTTTCTTAAAGACCATTGGAATGTAATTTTAAGAATGAAAAAATATAATTTGGGTATAGGTATGATTACAAGATAATTGGGTTAGGTTTTTTAGAGATATAGATCTCAATGTGGTGTAAATATGCGAGAACTAGGGTTCCATTCTCGAGGTGGGGGTTGACACACTTGTAATTTATTACAAGATTAAAATATAATAATGTCATTCTCAAGTAAAATTATTCCAATTTTATAGGTATTTTAAGTTTGGATATAATTAAGCATAAATATGTCTATAAAAGTTTAGTTTTTTAATTTTATTTGGTTAAATCACGTATATCTCTTGGTTTAACCCCCAAAAAACCTATTTTAACCTTAACGGTGGAAACAAATTTTTATGTTTTTGCAATTGATTATGAGAAAAATATTTGTTAAATTTATAAATTAATATTTATTATTATGATTAATAATTTGGAATAAATTTTACCAAAATTAAATTCACATAAGTATAAGAATTTAATTTAAAATTAAAACATCAAAACGTGACGAAAAAAAATCTTCCAAAAAACTGTTTTGTTAAGTATAAAAGGGTTTAATACCAAAATCCATATAAAATTAATTCCAATTACTTTAATTGGATTAATCATAATATAAATAAAATAATTTTTTTTTAAAAAAAATTATAACAAAATTTAACCTTTTCATTCCTTGAAATGAAAATATAGATTTCATTGAAAATTAGTATTTTTCACTATTCATTGAAAAATCAATCCTTTCAGAAAATTTTAAAAAAATAAATCTAAAATAATTTCTACATGATAATTTCAAAAATGAATTTATTTTTTTTCAATAAATTTTCTAAAAGTGTCAAATATAAATTATATTATTTACTCATAAAAACAAATAAAAAATATTTTTGTGGAAAAAATGTATTTTTAAAGCTTATAGTGAGTTTACTAAAATTGGGTTCTTATTTGAAAACCATTATAAATAATTTTAAAAATGTGATTATTACTATTTACACCACTAACTTAATTACTAGGTTATAATGGTATACTATATTACTCTTTAATTAGACTCAAGATTTCATGTATCACAAGATATCGAAGAAATATTATTTTCTTCAAGATAAATATATATTTAAATAATTGGGTGTTAAATTCTACCCCACTTAAAATGAATTTAAACCTTTAAATTTTGTCCCTCTAATACCAAAAAATGATGATATATCTCTTTTATCTCATCCTCCGGTTCCAAAGTAACTTCTTTGAATTTCTAATTCCTCCAATAGAATTAACCAGGTGAGTAGTCCTGTACCACAACACTTTATCTCTACAATACATGACTTATACAAGTTATTATTCAATGTAATGTTCATGCTTTTGTAGTAAAACTTATATGTTCAGTACATGTGAAAGTTCACGTGTGTACTTCGTCAAAGGAGATATATGAGATATATGATGAACATGAGGGAGGTTTGGTGAAAGAGCCAAACTATAAGCTATAGTTTCTATATGATTAATAATTTCAAAGAGAAAAATATTTCTAGGGATCTACTTTCCATTCTCTCCAAATATCATAACTGTCTTCAATTGAGATAATCATTGGAACACCTTATCGGTACCTTTGAACTCTATATCTCACTAATGGTTGTAAATATTAATTTTTTATTGACTTTATGATTTCATTAAGTTAAATTTAATGGATTTAATATTCTCTTTCATTTCCTTATCTTGATCAAGACCCAATAACTTTCTTTCTCCAACTTCATTCCCGCACAATGAATTTCTATAGTTCAATCTACAAAGGGCTTCATGAAAATATATCTAAATTCTTGAGTGAGGTCTATTTTTGTTATAAAATTCTACCAAATGAATATGTTGGTCCAAAAATCATTTTAAATCAGCAGAGAAAGCTCTCAACATGTATTCTTGGGTTTTAATGGTCTTATAAGACAAAAATATTTCTTGAGTTTGATAAGTATTGTCAAAACTCAACTATGTATCTATATCCTATTTAAGTATTCTCTAGAATCTTCAGGTAATACTCAGACCCTGATCAAATACAATTAACATTAGAACTCCATGAAATCTTAGTACTTCCTTAGTATGTAACAAAGTATGCTGAAAAAGAGATTAGTCTTCATTAATGAAAAAATTAACTGATTTTGTATGGAGATCAACTACAACCCAAATAACATTATGACCGTTATATGTTTTTAGTAGTCTGATGAAAAAATTATTTGTTATATTTCTCCATTTACATTTTATTATTGGTAATGGTTCTAATATCCCCTTAGACTTTTGTCTCATAGCCTTCACTTTATGACACTCCAGGAACCAAGATAGGTACTCTAAAATATCACCCATCATGTTTTTCTACTAGAAATACTCTTTTATATGTCCATATATCTTTGTAATTCAAGTATGAATATATAATTATGAACTATGAGCTTCAGCAAACAACTAATTATTCATATCTCATATTTTTGGGACACATATCCGATTCCTAAAACTTATCATTCTATTACAATTATGGTTGAACTTAATATTGATTCTCAATTTTTCTACAGCTCTACATCTTCCTTCCATGCCTATTTAATCTTCACATAGATATATTGTTAAACACTCATGCGAGAAAGATAATATTTAAACCCTTCCTTAAATATTTTTAGATATATCTTTTGAAAATGTATATATATTTTACCTTTTTTTATCCTCATCATAGATAAATTATCATGATCATTTATACTAATATAATCATCCATCTTATTCCCATTACATGGGTTGTAATGTATTGAGAAATAATAATAATTAATCAATTACTACCATCCAATATAGTGCATAGTGTACTCCTTTTGTGTAATTATATGCTTCAAGATTTTATTATATGTATACATATCACACATTTCACTATACAAATAATGCCTCCATATCTCCAATGAAAAAAATTACCATTGTCAACTCCAAATCATGATTCCAATAACAATTCTCATAAATTTTCAACCGGTGATATGCACGTTCTATCACCAAGTCATTCTGTATGAGGATTCATCCCATCCTATCCTATGATGCATCATTATAGATCCCAAACCCTTCTCCACTATAGGGAAGTTTAAGAACATGCAAAATGGATAAAGTTCTATTTTATTCTTCAAAATTTACTTCACTTTATTATGTCCACAAGAACATTACCCATATCTGAGTAAACTTGGTGGGTGGATTATATATACCTCTAAAATATCCCATAAATAATTAATAGTATACATCAATCCTAGGAATCTATGTATCATGGTTTCCATTGGTTTTCTAAGTCGTTGATCATTAAATTTTGTTATTAAAGGGTCCACCGATTATCCTCACGTGAAATTATATGACCAAAGAATGAAATTTTATGAAGACAAAATTCAATAATGGTAAATTTAGCTAAAATTTTCCTTACTCATGGTATTCAGGAAAAATCTAAAATTTTCTTCAAACTATTTCTTTATATTTGAAAATATAATCATATAATTTATATATACTACAAAAGACTGATAAAGGTAATCCTTGAATAATATGTTACTTAAATTCAAAATATTATAGGAGAATTGGTATCTGGAAATGACATTACTATAAATTCATAATAACCACACCGCCAATAAAATGATGTCATGGGAATATCCACAGTATTGACCATTAGATGATTATTTCCAAATAAATGATCCCTCATGAAAAAATATTGAGCTCCATGTAATTGATTGAAAAAATCATCAATACGGGTTAGAGGATACATCTTATTGATTTTGATCTTATTATATTCCTGATAATCAGTAACAAGACACATTAATGTATATATTTTATTAAAAAAACAATAGGTGAACCCAATGGTAAAGAACATGGATTAATCAATCCCATATCAAGATTCTTCTTGAGTTACTTACTTAATTCTTACAAATAAATTTGTCCATTTTATATAGAGTATTTGAAAGAGGTGAAAACCAGGTAAGAGTTCTATTAAAAACTCAACTTCAAAATTTGTGGTAAGACTAGAAAATTCTATAAGAAATACATCATCATATTCATAAACAATAGGGAAATTTTATATTTTGAGTTTATCCTAAATAATTTGAGATAAATATACATCACGAATAACTAATAGAACCTATTTGATGGAAGAAATTTTCATTTTATTTTCATGTTCACCATCTCATCGATAAATGATTATATTTTGATTCAAAATATCAAATATAGCAACCCTTCCACAAAATTTTATTTTGGATATATACTAGGAGATCCAACCCATTCCTAAAATAACATAAAATTCAACTAGAGGAAGAAAATAATATTTTTACAAAGAACATGCCCACACAATTCTATTAGAGAGGATCAGTATATTTGAGATATGGTAATCCCACTATTATGAATTTTTACCATAAACTAAAAATATTATATATTATGTGCTGATGTGAAACCATTGGAAAAATACTCATATATAAAATATTGGGAAGAACATGAATAAAATAAAATATTTGAAATCCTAGAGTGGGTGATAAATGTACCTTTCACCATATCACTAAGAACTTCCACTTCCATGGTAGTAATTTTATTAGATTTTCATTTTCCCCTTAGCATCTTATGTGGTAAGTTGCCTTGATTTTTTTTGGGAATTAGTTGGTATAGTTCCCTATATCCTAATTGTTAAAGTACTATATTGTGAATGTTTCTCCCTTACCATTTCATTAGTTATCTTGATGGATGTTTTCTCCACACTTCATGAAAAATCATTTTCCTTTTAAGAATGTACCAATATTTATTCATCAAAATGTATCAAATTTATGAAAATACTCCTTTAAATTCATCCCATAATCATTTGTTTCTCACCTATTATCTTCTTATTTTACTTTCATTAAAATCCATAGTCTTTGGGAAATTATTTCTCCATCTTGATAAGAAATGAAACTATATCTTTATAAAATAAGAATTCTTGGGAGACTCGCTCCTTTGGAAGGATTTTATTAATCCCATGAAATAGGCGATCAATGTTAATATTTATATATTGTGAAAAGTATAAATGATTACTTGGTAACCTTATAAATTTAGATTCATACTTATCAACATTTCTCTATTCTTTTTCTCCTAAATGAGGGATTATATCCCTATATGCACACATTTTTTTGGAGGAAAATAATTTTTAAATAAAAACACCTTAAAATCCTTCCACTTCATTATCACTATTTCCTAAAAATCATTAGTGTTTTGGATCAATGACCAACATTCATCCAAAACCCCCATAAAAAGATAATCTACCATGAAAACCTGCTCCCATTCATTACTAACCAAATTGGGAAATTTCATTTCTAAGAAACTTATATATTTTTAAAATATAAATTGATCTATGGTTCTGTTGAATAATATAGGGTTTTGTCATATGAAATAGTCTAACATTGATAAAAAAAATTTAGATCAGAAATATACACTATATGAGCAATTGAATTGGTCATAACATGATGCAATTGACCTAATATAGTTATAGTCTATTCATCTCCAACCCTAGCTCCAAATCTAGCTTCATTATGTTACCCAGAAGGGAAAGACCCACATAGATTATTTTCATTCATACAGTTTCAATTAATTCATCTATGTTCTATTTTTAAACAATGGAATACACTAGATTAGATACAAACATTATGAACAATATTGAATAATTTTGAAACTAGAGAAACAGTTAACAAAAATTGAAAATGTTTTCATAATTATCATTAAAATTATAAGCTCAGTTTGTTTGGAAATATTATAAAATCATTAATCTTTTATCAAATATTTCAAAATATTTTTATTAGAAATTGTAAATTAACCTAATAATATCCTCATTGAGTGTCAAAAAAGGTATATAGAAAAGGAACAATCTTCATGCACTAGAATTATGGTCAATATATAATTGAACAACTATTTTCAAGGTTATTACCCCTATATTCATCTATTCTAAAACCACCTAAAAATATAGTATCAATATAGGGATGAATTTCTAGGAAAAACATATAATCTGTTCCTTACAAAATCATTATGATATTAATATATAATTAGACATATCCATAACACTGTCATAGGTTTATGTTCCCCAATATATGTTTTCCTAAATCTTGTTTCCATGTATTCTACTAAATTCCCTATAATATGAATTACAATGACCCTGAACTTAGTATCTTATTTTCAATGGTTGTCTTATTACATTGGTACTAGATATAAAATATAACATCCCAATAGACCAAATAGATTAGTAGTCTTGGTAAAATAGATAAATGCTTGAATCTCATAATATATAAAATAAAACATAATATTTTATTTGATGAAATCATTATTACTTATAGAATATACCTTAATATCAATCATAATACACTTCCCAGAATAGTAGGGAAAGTAAACATAAGAAAACACTGAGATCATATGTTTAGTAAAGGAATTCATACATCAGAATGTATCATGTAATAAATAAGACATGAATAATATGGAATGAATAAATGATGATAAATTGATGAAATATAAATATTCACATGGTCTTGCAACTTATCCATGGATGCAATAACTATTCAAATAATCTTTTGAACATCAATAATAAATTTAATAATAAAGTAATTCATAATGTTAAACATCTTAAAATTACCACTGAGGCCTCATGCCAAGACATATTACATAAATAGGTAAGCCCTCAACCAAATACGAAACCTACTTTGTCTCATGAGATCTATCGATTCATCGAGGGGATATATAATCCCAATCCCCATAAATCACATAAAAAGTTCAATTCATTCACTATACAAATAAATAATACATCTTAATCCACATCCCTTATAATTAATAACTCCCCACAATGGGAAAAAATGCATATGGAATATCAATAATATCTCTAGTGAAATTGACCATAGACCATTCATATAAATATTTTATATGGTATTAAAGAATAATATTCATAAAATTATATTGATAAAGAATAAATTTATTTTAGAATAACATTGTAAGATTTCATGAAGAAAATAAACATTTCATTTTAAAAACTCTTATTTAGAATCAAGAAAATTATGAAATAATAGAAAAAAAATTCTTTAGAGAGAACCGTGGAAACTTTTAATAGAATATTCAAATAATAGAGTAGTCATAATGTTTCAAACTTCCATTCATGTAGAGTATGTTAAAAAATATTTCTTTGACATTTTCAATAAAAAGTAAAAAGTTCCACATTCAGAAAATGCTAAGATGATTCATTTTATAACATTTTTTAAAAAGAAAAAATGGGTAAAAATGAATTTAAAAAATCATTGGATATTATTAAAAACTCTATTGAAAACATCTTATTAAACATTGATATGGAAAAAATGATTTCTAACCAAAGAGGAAATAAATTCTGTTTTTATTTAAAACATTTTATCAATACTTTTAATACCAAATAGAATAAAACAGTAAAATTACTTAAAAAATAAATTATTAAAAAATTGAGAATATAATATTTTGGTTTTAAGATAGAAATATAAAATAATTTTTCCCAACCATGACTTATACACAAACAATCCTGAATAATGATGAGATCCTGAAATTAACCCTTACATCAACCCTGATTTTTTTCAAAGAACTCTACTTTCCCATATAATAAATTTAAATTTATTATACTAATGTACGAGAATAATTTAAATAATTATAATATCATATATTATCTACTTATAATATTTCAATGTCCGTTTATTAAAAATTATTTATTAAAATCATTATTTCATAATGTTAAGTGTTTCATTTTTCATATAAGTTTCTGTTTAGTAATTCTGGTTCTTAAATCATTATCATGGATACATCATCTCAAAAATTATATTAATTATATAAATGTAATATATATACATTATATACATATTTATAACCATATATAAAAGGAATATATATATACATTATTTACATAGTTCATCGAGTTGGTATACCGTATATATACATGAACTTCATTTTAATTTACCAAAGAAAAGAAGGAAATAAATTTAAATATTATTTTACCATTCTAGGACCCAATTATATCTTAAATGAAATATATATTCATTAAATATATCCTTATTACCATCTAGGAAAGCTAGAAATGAGAAATGAATCACATAGATTCATGGAGGTGGTAGTTTACACCAAGGCTCGAGTGACATTATCATTTTATAACAGAAGGGAATGCAAGAAGTTATATATTATATAATAATTACAAAATAATAATAATAATTAAATAAATATAATATAACAACTTTTAATCCAGTATAATAACCATCCATGAAATATGGTGATGCAAAATTAATTGTATCACTACATGGAATGGGTAGTCCACACATACGATAGGGATACCTATGTTATTATTTTATGATGAATAAAATATATTATTTTATGATTAATATAATATATTTAAAGGATTTATATGAAGAAACACTTTGAAATAGGTCAGGAAGGTTGATTTCATCTTCATCATTATGCCTCATTTAGATCCCTTTTAAGGAATTGTGAAATGTCATTTTAAGAACACACGAACCTATAATTTTAGGATATGCAAGTTTGTAAGATAATATAAAGTATTTTTTCAATTTGAAGGGATAAATTTAGTTTGAATAAGAGATAATATAGGTTTTCTTTTATAAGCTGGAGAGGACACACTTCGAATTTCTGAAAATATTAAAATATCATAATGCTATACTCAATAAAAATGATTCAAAATGTCTATAGATTAAAGGGTGGGACATTAGGAGGTATAAAATTTTAAAAAAAAGGTTTCATAAAATTTAATTGGATAAATTACCCTTATCTCTTGGTTTAACACCCGGTAAACACATTTTTACCTTAGTTATGGTTATTTTTTATTACATTCATACTATTCATTGTGAAAAAAAATTATGTGTACATTATTAAATAATATTAATGATTTCAATAAAAAAATATTTCATTAATTTTATCAAATAAAATTCAATTAAATAGTATATTTAATTTAAAATTAAACCCACAAAATTAATGAAAAGTGCTTTTGCAAAAACAAATTTTAATTTTAAAAAATTTTATACCAAAATCAATATAAAATTAATTACAATGACAATAATCATATTATTAATTAAATAAATGAATGAATTTTACTTTTAAAACATTTTAAAACAAAAGTGATCTTTTTAAAGGCTTTAAATGAAATGAACATCTTTAATAAAATTCATTATTTTCCACTGTTCGTCAAAAAATCATTTATTTTATAAAATTTCCAAAAATCATCTTTAAGTTAATTATGAAATTATGATTTGAAAAATTCTTTTAAAATTTTAAATTAAATTTTCTATAATTGAGAATAAATTAATTATATTATTTTCTATGAAAAGAAATAAAAACAAATTTTGAGGGGAAATGTTTTTAAAGAATATAATAACTCAACTAAAAAGTGAGTACTTATTTAAAATCCATTAAAAATTACATTCCATGACTTCACATCAACATAAGAAATTATTTTATAAAAATAATTCATTAGAGAATCTATCTTAAGTGCTGTAAATTCCACTATAATAGTGTTACTAACTTATAGTACATGTGAGAGAAGATGAGATATCATATTCTTCCAGACTTCAAAATTTCCACTACCAATTATAAAAAAAAGTTTTTTATTGAAATAATTCATATTCTATATCTTATACTTCAAACATAAAAGGATAATTTAGAGTAAACCTTTATTAGTTTTGAAAACACTTATAAGGTTGTGATGGTAAAACATGTCATACTTATTTGAAAACTTCATGATCAAAATATTTTTACACTAGTGGAAACCATTTGGAAGGTTTGAAATCCTTATCCCCTTAGGAACCATGGGTGAAGTTGACATAATAAACATAGTCCATACACAAATTAATCATATTTTAATTGATACATGAAACACCAAAAATTGACACATCATAGTTTCAGGGATTGAAATTCCCATTCATTTTATTTCATACAACTTTAAGTGCCCTGGTTAGTGGAAATATATTACTAAGAGGGGGGGGGGGGATGAATCTATAATATTATTTTGACAATTTACCCATTGAAATTAACATCTATGGGGGTAAAAGTCTTGAATCTATCATTTTTAGTCTCACTCTCACCCATGTGAAACTGATATAAAGGAATTCAATTAAAACATAATTTATTTAAAAGGGTTACCCCAATGTGGGTGAAAACTCCTTAGTAATTCCAAGTCATTTCTAAGACATAAATATCCTTTATATTACTCAAGTGAAAAATATTAGTGTACATGTCATCTTTGAAACTTCTAATATAAACATTAAATTTGAATAATGAATCCACGACTCTTGGGAACAATCCAATGGGTTACAATAGAGGGGAATAATTCATCCTTAAGTCTTGTGATAGAAACTATATCCCACTGGATATTTATATTGGTGCCCACTATTTTATAATGGTGTTACTCCAATAGTATTAACAAGATATTTAGTTGAATCTTGGATGTCATAATATCACTATATAAGATCTTCTTCCTCAAACAGTGAGATCTTTGACAGTTAATAGATATGATTAAAAGTACTATATGCACGTCAACCTTCATATCAATCTTTTGTAATGGTTAAAAAATGTATCAGAATATACATACATTATATTCCTCCTTATATAAATAAATACCAATATTTATAAGAACTACTATACACATTCCCCAACTTTGATAATAAACCAATAACTATAGTTTCTCATTAGTTTCTATCACTTTATCCATGTTTGATACATATGTTTTAATGTAGTATACAACATAATTTAATTCCCAATTCACCATCTTTGTATTAAATTATCACTAACTTCTCAGAATCACATAAATATTATTTCAATATTTTTAGTATATAAATTGTATGGTATTCATTACTATAAAATATTTAAAATTATAATCTAATTTACATAAAAATTAAATGATACCACACCCCACAATCATAGATAAATATTCTCATTAAAAAGGATTGAAAATATTTTCAGGAAATCTAAGATCATTGATATTCATAAATGATTTCAAATATTTTTATTTTAAATCTAAGTTTTATTGTGTGAATATCCTCTCAACAAACACCATTTAATTATCTAGTAATCTCGGATTTATTCACCGCAATATCTTTAAAAACATTTTGATTTTTTTTAATATGTGAAGTCCTATGAAACATCACCTCTCTTAAATCTCTAATATCCTCACAATTTTTCTAACTAATAAACCATTCATAAAAAATGGAATATATTATTTATCAAATTAGTGGTCTCAAATATCTTGTGTATCTTCACATAAAATAGTTTAACAAATGTTTACTCAATATTATCTTATATACCAACAATTAAATATTATTTAGGATCAATATGTCTTATGTATTAAATAATGGTTTTTTTCCATTGTGACATTTCAATATAAGATTCAACAAATATCTTCAATATGAACCAAAATTATTATGTATCAGTCTAGTGATTTTTCATTTTCTATATTTTTTTATGAACATTATCATTTATATTATAGTTGAATTGAAATATCATACATCTAAATATATATACAAACATATAAGGTTTTTTTATTTGATGATTTTATATTATTACTCCATAAAATATCATATGTATTCATCAAATATATTATGTTCCATTATAATATCTTTTCTCTATCACATTTATATTTAATATTAATAAATTTTCTTCTATATTCTATGAAAATTTCTAATATATCACTATAAAATAATTTCTTTTCTGATTTCATTATGAATCATGAAATATCTTTCATACTCTTCAAATATGTAATGTATTCATTGGATCATGTTATATATCACAATATAATAATACATTCCATATGAAATATATTATTTTTTAATTTATAAATAATTTGGATGGGATTGGCTTGATGGGTTGATTATGTGTGCATGTGTGGGGTGGTCAATTCCTCACTAAATTGCTCGCATCGGATTTACTGTTTGTTCAGTCTTCCCTAGAACATTTTAATGGTTCCTACAATCATAACTAGGTATGGAAATGCTTTCCAAATATAGGTGTTCCTTTGGGGTTTCAAACACAATGATTCTTATGAATTCACATTAGTCGATAGGAAGGGAGGTCGGGATCGTTGTACCCTTTTTGGGGAGTTGTTTCCTACATCAGTAATCTCTTATAAATTTAAGATATGTTCACAAAATCCTTCCTAGGAACTGATACAGGGTTGTTTATCCCTGTTACAATGACATAATTATGACCATGTAAAAATATGAACTACTTCATTCGTGTCACATGTTCTCTACCACTATCATATTTAAGATTTTTTGGTTTTTTTCCATGTTCGGGGAATCTAGTGTTTATTTCAATACATAGAGGATGTAGGTGTCTTTGAGATGAGAATGAACCTCTAAAAGGAATCGTAGGTATTCTGTGAAAACATGAATCAAAACCCATGTGTTCCATTGACATTGTTTAAGGTCATGTGATTAGACCCATCCATGCAGTTTAACATCATGTGGTAAGGATTTAAATATCAGTCTCATACCATGGTGAGGCATCCTATGTTTCCTGTCTAAGGTAGGAATCATAGTATATTTAGTTCTTATAACTGGTGTATGTTTCATGACAGATATGAAAATTTTATCCCTAGGTGGGAATTATGATTATAATACAGCCCTACATTTCTTTATTGGAAGTATGGCCATTCGATCGTAGATAAGATGTAACCAAACATGCATCCCAATGGTTACCCCACAATGGTGGAATTATCACCATGCTATTGGAATAATCATTTCAATCCTCTAAGCCCATGTGAGTCATACTCAGTGTGAGAAACAAGAGACAATAGAAGAACATACACATTTCATGAGAGGATATTTTTATAAGGCATACGCATGTAAGTTTCCATTTGAGAGGCATGATTACCGATCTCATAGAGGATATGTTCTAGAGCGTGATCCATAGTAATGCATCCTATTTATCCCATTTTATAACAGGAATCAGAATCATCATATTTTGATGAATTCCAAACCCAATAATTGGTTAAATGTATTTGAGGGAATTATCGAGACTGATATTTAAAATTATGCCTGCATATGAGCCCACTTCTCATCCGCTGATGGATGATGAAGGGTGGTAGACTCATGGGAGAATTTAGTCCTCCACGTCAAAAATAATTAATATATGAAGGGGATTACACTGAAATAGATTCTGTTTGGAGCTCAAAGTTAAGAAGGGATCCTATGTATTCAAACTATGGTTGGAATTAGAGTTCTCATAGTTTACTTGAATTATTAGTCTTCTAATTGATTAGGTAGAATGATCATCCCATTAGAATGATTGTGTCCCAATGGTTGAGATGTTAGATACATGAGGGGACTTACACCAAATTGGATTCCCTTTAGAGGTTGGGATTTAAGAATTAATGATACATATCCAGTTTAGATAGGAATCAGGGTTCTCATAATTGAGTTCTCCCTTAACCAGCTGATGGGAAAAGGTGGTTGATCACAGTCGAAGTCATTATTGTTATCCCTGAGGTTTTCAGAATTCTAGGGGGATTATAATAGGATGGATTCCATTTTTTCGGGGATTATACATTCAGTCTTCCCTTCCATTTACTCATTCTCAATACTCTAATGGAAAAAGAGAGATGACAACCATAAAATTTCTATCTAAGAGCATGAAACTCATAAGGTCTACTAAGTGCGTAACCCTATCTCAGCAAGGACACTCCCGTTATAAAAGGGGTATGAAGAGGAAGGTTTTGGCCGATTCCCAAATGAAATTAGTCTAATCAGGTCTACCAGATGAGGTTGACATGTCCTCAGGGATATTCTAGACATGTCTTGGTGGTCTGATTGACACTTCTTCATTTTTCTGCCTGATATATTGAAGGCATCAGCCTAACATTGCAGACATATTTAAGGCATCGGCCTAACATGACTATACACCTTTTCATGATCTACCTGACTTATCTTCATACTATCACATGACAATTCCAACATGTCAATAAACTATCGTGAGATCAACACAGACATTTCTATTGGAAATAACATATCAATTACAACATATCAAATACCCCATCTCATGATCAAAGTGAATTTTCTAGTATATCATTCCATAAACATGGAGGGAAATTTCAAGATGCTTTTCATGATAGATATCACTTATCCTCACCCTGTCACACGAAAATTCAGAAATTTCAATGAGAAATATTGTGATCAAAATAATTTTTTTGTGTCTTGTCTTGAAATCATCATGACTTATTGATTGTCACCTATATAAATCACAAGATTAGTGGATAATCATATGATCATGAGGCCATAACCTATTCACACAGTGGGGTCTTGTAGACATGTTTAGGATCACCTTCATGATAAAGGTAACACACATGAGGGTTGAGGAAACCTGTAAAAATTTATTATTCCTAATGTTTTATGGGTAATGATGCATTATTGAGTATTCTTGTAGAGGGAGTACACCATAGGTCTTTCAAGTAAAAATTTATTCCTTTATATGGAATTATACACACATTAAAAAGCACTTGCTTGATGACCCATTTTTCATGTGATTCGCATGAACTTAGTAGGGACTTTCGAGGGAGTTTGTGAACATGCACAAAGGATGCGTGTTTACACCAAAAGCATGTGGAGGGTCCATGGTTTATACATGTGAGGGTTTTTCTGTTGGTTGTCCAAAATATCGATGGGTATCTTCATAACACTACATGATGCTCACACTCACGTGATTCGCATGACCTTGATGAGGCATTAAGATGGGTTCTCTTATTTTGTTTAGGGGTACCCACTAATTCCATCACATGCATGGATTATGATTTTCACTACATGGAGAATGTGGGTTCATGACATATGGGGGGATGAATTCATCGATTCTATACCATAATGTTGAGGAAATGAGAACTATTATATTGAGGATTCATTTCATCATAAGAAACATGTCTACTAGAGTATGCCTTTGGAAACTAGTATGAGTGTGTTGTATATCCAAGGATCTTCCATTGCACATCACATGGGGTTCTATCACTCATGAAACCCATTGATCCAAAGAGAATCCCTGTAAGAGATATTTAGAACATTAATATGGGAGTTCATGAGCTAGTAGAGACTCCATTTTACAGATAATGTACATTGTATTATTCTACAATGGAATCACTTCATCTTGAGATGACCAGAAGATGAATTCTTGTGGTGACATTACTGTGGTGGGTTCTCACGATGGGGAACCATTAATTACCTAGAGAATATCTCCGAAGGTAGTGTCTGGATCCTATATTCCTCTGATTGTATAATTCTTTCCCTCATGTGTGTGTTTTATGAAGGGGAAAATGTGTATTTATAAGTCAAAGGAGGCCATGGTTGATGATGATTTTCATAAAGAGAACACTTCATGTTTTGGATGAGGCAGTGGAGGCTTTTCCAAATGGAAATCACATAGCCACTATATGGATTCACGAGATCTTCATTCTTTTATGTCAAGGTCCTATTTTGGTCACATTATTGGTCTACCATGTTTGTATTCCAGAAAAACACTATAAATTCTGATAAAATTGACTTAATTTAGAAAAAAATAATGTAGATGGCCAAATGGTCTCAGAGTCTTATACATCATGTGATGATCCCAATTATTTTCTACACTCGATCATGTGATCAGAAGATGGTCACATGATGGGTTCATGTGTTTTTAGAAGCTCATGAGGAATACCACTTGTGTTTATGATTTTACTTCATGATGGAATCAGTTCTTCAAAGGCACAAAAAATTAATTTACATTATTTACTTCAGTTCGATTTGGGATTCGTATCTATGTTATTCTGGTGGGTCATTGTCACAAGATCATATGGAAAGAGATCCTTCAAGTGGAAGAAGATGAATGTTTATTCTCTGTGGTGTAGGATTGGTTTTAATTTTCTCATCATGTGATCAAATTGTTTGAACTCATTATATGTGGGATTGAACAGATTACTCATATTGTTGGGATCCTAGATTAGATGACTATGCTTATATATGGATGTTTTATAATATGTATTATCAATGTTAATTTAAAATCATATCCCAGATTGAAACCTCCATCATGATTATTCCAGTTTATAAGATAAAGTGTTAACACTGTTCATTATAAGAGAGTATAAGGGTCCAATCTCAAACTATACTAGAACAACCCCATGTTGGCCGACTAAACTAGTACGCTACCACCCTTTGGTGTGATTATTCCCCTTTAGAATTGGTAATTTTTCATGAACCCTATTCTTCATGTTAACTAGCTGATTGGGATGGATCACTACACATGGTTGAGAGAGCTCCAGCATGTTTCTGGGTTGAGTTGGAGAGGCTTGTTGGTACTGATGGACTCATATAATTTTAGCTATGGGGACATCCATGAGAACATAGAAAATAATCTAAGAAGAATGGATGTGGTAAAGGGTATTACTTTATTAAAAAGTACAATCTCTATGTCCTATAAACAAGAAATATATGTCTTTCCACATAGTTTTCAAACATCTAAAATCATCAATGGAAAATCGTATGATGCACAATTATGGGTGCCAAAACGTTTTCCCCTTAGAATGAGATTCATTCAAAATGGAAATAATTTGATTTAAAGGTAACTGAAGATCAATTTTCTACATATCTAAATATATGAAAAAAATTTATATTGAGTCCCATGAGAAGATTTTTCTAGAGGGATGACTCAGGCACATTCAAGTGCTATGAAGATGAGACTTCAAGACAAAAATTCTCAAATGAATCCATTATTGGAATTATATTTGAATTGGGGGAATGTGTATCCTGAGACCAAAATGTGTGAAAATTATATAATAGAATAGGGATTGGGTGGCATGGAACTAGTGGATTGATTTGAAGGAAGGTACTCGAGTGTCACTACATAACCCATGATAATCGGAATAAATTCTTACATAGTTCAAAAATATACCACTATGAAGATCAAACTCATGCATAGGGAAAATAGGTTCCTAGATAAATAAATCTATTATGAATTTCATTACGTATATCTAGATCATATGTAGGTAGTTAAATGTCCCAATTTTGTGATGATATCCTAGGTAGCGATTAGTGTTTCAGTGGATATGTTTCTTAGATCATCCATGATAACCATACTTTGTGTATAATACCAAACATATAAAATTTCATATATTTGAGTCCTTAACTTACAATAGGTTTATCTTGTGAAATATTTATGAATTCCCACTAACATGAACTTATTTATTTATCCATCTTATCAAGATTTCTTGAGATCATTTTATTTAAAAGGATAATTCAGGTATGGTATCCATCCAAAAGTTATAAATCTCTAACATTTTCTTAAGTCATGGGACTTTAGTGATCATAGCTTTATTTTTTTATAAGGCCATTTAGTGGGGCCCATATCCTTTGTATCTCTTTATTTATTTTACATAACATTTTTTCTAAGCTGTATATAGATGAATACTTAATTGGAATGGACTTGTATTTTTCTTAGGCAACCTTCTTATATAGTCTTCACCTAAACAGTTTTTTGGTTCTTTTATTTTATAGTTTCTCAATATTTCCTGGATCACACAAAGTGCATTTTCAATGAGAAAAGACCAAACTTTTTCCAAGGATTCCCTTATCATGTTTTCAACTTGGTAATAATCATGTCTCTTTCTGTTATAATTTTTAAGGCCTTACAATCTAGACCATCATTATGATGTAGTTTAAAGGTTTTAAGATCATACCTTCATTGTACTGTATTTTAGGTCCTTCTAGGTGAGACTTTTTTTGGGTTGTATTTTTGGGTGTTTTATCTTGAACCTTTTCTATGCTTTATTTTAAGTCATTCTAGATTAATCCTTTGATGTTATGTAGTTTAGGGTCTTCTTTGTTGGACCTTTAAATTCTATTGAGTTTAAATTATTTCTTCATGAAATCAATTGATGAATATGGAATCGATAAGACAGGCCGAAAATGAACCAAAAAACCTTAAGGTTCTGAGTTCTTCCATGGTGTTTCCAGAGCCCATGAGGATTGGAGTTCCTTTATTAAAAGGAGGATATGTCTCTGAATGGTAGGTTAAAGACCATATGCCTTGGTAGAATTATAAAAAATAGGTTTCTCTACTCTTTTCTAAGGGATATGGTATATTTATGAGGGCAATTTTGGTTGAGGGTGAAATACTAGAGAAGCTAGTCCCACATGGATTGTTGGAATATGGGTGACATAAATCATGTGCTAATGAGATATAATCAATGGATAATCGAATGGGGCCCCCATACCATGGATGACCCAAGATACCCTAAAGTTATCAGTTCCACCATGGTTTCACCTGGGCTCATGAGGATTAGAGATGCTTTAATATAAGTAAGGGACACCTCCAGTTGGTAGGTATAATCCCTTTATTCATGGATAACATGGTCAAATAGAGGTATACCTACTCTTTTCCAAGTTCCATGGAAGATTTGTGAAGACTCAAGACTCTAGAAAATGAAATTGGATATGATGGAAACGATATCTTAGATTGGATCTAGAACCTTAGGTAAATTTAGGTCATGCTTTGTGAAACTATATCCCTATGGCTTGTGGTTTCAAATAAAGAGGTGTGGGCCATAAAAACGTTCGGTAATGGTGTTGAGAATGTGTCTCAAACACCCTCAAGGACACATAGAATTGAGTATTTCAGGGGTTTGAGATCCAATTTTCATCATGGATGTAATATGACGTCCTACCTTTTAGGGATGAGCAAGGATATAAGTCTGATCTATGATGGATGCCAAATTCAATTAATAATTTTCTAGTTCTATGATAATAGGATCCCACAGGTGAGAATTTGATGCAGTATGTCATTGATCTTCTCTGACTAAGATATATGTCTTTCCTGAGGTGTATTCCATTCTCACTTGGTGGGCATCACCTAGAACAGGGATATAAACCCGATCCTAGGACATTGGAATATGTCACTCATCTTTTTTTGTCTAGTGTATGATCTTATCCTAAGGAATGTTCCACTCTCACTAGGTGGGACCCTACTGAAATTGGAATATGATCTCGATCCAAATTTTCATTCCCCATCATAATATGCTGAAGGAGGTCTGGAATGGGAGTTTGGATATAAGTATCCACCCTATAAGACATTGGTATATATTGAGTAGCCCTGTTGACCAGAATATGAGAATTTCCTAAGGTATGTGACAATCTTAATTGGTGAGACTCAACCAGAATGGGGATATGTTCCTGATCTCGGGGCTTTGGTGTATGCTTCCGAGTTGTTTTCGAAAGGGATATGATCCTTTCATGAGGCATGTTCCACTCTCACTTGTAAATCCCCACTAAGAACAGGGATATAAGACTGATCCCATGCCTTTGGAATATTCTTCCAGTTTATTGTGATAAGAATATGAGGCTATCCCCAAGCATTTTCTGCTATCACTTGGTGATCATTTGTTGAAATGGGGATATGTTCCTGGTCCTTATGACACATACTTTACTATAATATTATGATAATCCTACTGAATGGGAGCAAGGATGTGTGCTTCCTCAGGAGTAGCTAGTTATTTATACCGATTAGAGTGTTGTGATGCCCTAGCTATTAGTATAGGAATATACACCTATCCCTGCATCATAACTAGAATATAATGGTAGAGCTCCGTTGTTTCTATCATAAAGTATTGTCACTTCAATAGGGTGTGTACATGAATATATGTTTGTATGCTCTCTGCTACAAGGGTATATTTGTAGATGTATTTGATTGAAGTGGGGACACACACCCACCCCTATTATCCATATTCCATCAAAATATTTCTATGTACTCTATGCATAAGGGTATTTATTTATACCCATCCCATATTTTCTACTAAAATATGGTATCATACTTTATTTAAACTATTAGGGGTATGATCTTTCTCTCTCTGGTCCAAAAAATTCTACATTTCACAAATTATCCTTGATGCCTAGATCTAATTATTTTTAGAGGTGACCTATCATAGAATTCCCTTAGCATTCAACTAAGGGTTATTGGTGAATTTTATATATATATGGGATAAATATTGTACTCTTTCAATGGTTCTTCTAGAAACTCCAATTTCCACATGATGATGATGATGTCTCCAAGAAATTAAAATTCTTCACAATTTTTTAAGATTTGACCAGGATGTGTTTTTTGTAATTAGTCATCATGCTGTAAGGATGTGAATATTATTGGTTGGGCCAATATATTAGATCCATGTGTACCTATATATCTCATCAGGATGAGAATCAAAGAGTATGTAGTCTTAAAAAACCCATGTAGTTTAATGTCATACAAAAAGGACATCAGCCGGGTAGTTTATTTTCTTGCAGTAAGGACCTCAATATAGGTGTATGGGTTAGGATATAAGATCTAAATGTCCTTTAATATATCATTAGGATGAGAATCCAGCCATTTGTAGATACAGAAAACTAGTGCAGTTTAATTTCTTACAGAAAGGAAATCATCCATGCAATTTAATTTCTTGCGGTAAGGATGTGGACCATGCTGTTTAACATCTTGTAATTACGATGATGGGCATGCAGTTTAATGCCTTTCAGTAAGGATTATTTCCATGAAGTTTAATTTCTTATGGTAAGGAAGATGATTTTTATTTTAACTTCATCTAACTAGGATGTCACCATGGAGTTTAACATCACGTGACCGGGATATCACTATGCAGTTAATGTCATTTGACTAGGATGTATCCATGTAGATTAATACACGAGACTAGGAAATTACCATACAGTTTAACATCATGTGACTATGAAATCATTATGAAGTTTAATTTCATGTGGTGAGGACGTCTCCATGTAGTTTAACATCATGAAAATAAGATGTTACTATGTAGTTTAATGTCATGTGACTAGGATGTGTTGTGCCACCAGCTATCAGGAGAGAGGATTTATCCTTTTTGATGGAATTTTAATGAATCATTTTTATATTTCATGATTTTTAGGATCCTATTACTCTTTCAATCCTTCATTGACATGCTTCAATGAACAATATTTAATGATAATGTAATTTTATATGGTGATCCTGAGATGTTTGTTGTAGGCGAAGTAATCATCATGGCCTACCAACCACACCTTGCCTGACTTCCTCATTAGTGGGAGTTTTAACCAATTATTATCCATGGAATAATTAAAGTAAATGGGTATATTCATTGATTAAAAAGAAAATACATTTATATTTTTGTCATGAGGGGATGAGATACCATCCTGTTTCCTTCATATTCTGTTTATACCATTATTATCAAGTGAATATATATGGGTTTGAAGTCTAGAGTGGAAATCTATGATATTCATTGGTTCATGGGTAGTTTTTGAGAGGGTCTTGAATGACATAGATTGTTCCCAATGATTAAGATATCCTGACTCTCTTAGAGTTTTTGTGGAAACATCTGAGGTCAGATGGTTTGCAAAATTTCCCTAATCAAGGGGTAAAAAATATAGAAATGCCCCATCCCTGTAGGCTAGGGAGAGGTTGAACAATATCTGGATTTCACCAGATGAGGGGTTGAAAAAAATTAAAATTCCCCCAGCACTGTGGGTTGGGGAATATTATTGCAAGGTGGTATTCCATAGGTAGGTACTGGTACAACATTCTAAGGTAGATATCTCAAAAGTATTCCAACAATTCTTTTTTGAATATCCCTGTTATCTTGTTGGAGTTGATTGGTTTTTCATTATGTAGAAATTATCATATCATATTAAAGGGGCCAACTAGAAGGTACCATGAAAACACCCTTTGTAATATAAATGGTACAGTGAGTGGATGATAATGGGAGTTTTGATGTAGACCCAAAATTCTGGATCCACCACTACAAATATATATATTCCATATCGTCGTTACCTAATAAAATACCAACAAGATTAGTAAATCATCATATAGATGCTTGAAAGATACCACTATGAATTTCTTTTCTTTTATTAGTATTAGTAGGTAGGCTAACAATATGTGAATTATATGTCTACATTTGGCTATGATATTACTCTTTAGGAGTGTTATCATCTGTATTTGATGAAAATTATTCATATCTGATTGATATCATATTGATTGAGACACAAATGGGATGGTGCTCCACCTCATTGGAGTGTCTCATTTGGAGGTTCAGTTCCTGATACAACGTTTGGAGGGTCCGTGAACATTATACTATTAGATGTGCTAGCACCCATTGGACCATTTGATGGTCTGGTTCCCATGGTACCGTTTGAGGGGTCAGTTCATGTGCTATCATTTGAGGAATTAGTTCCCATGATACTGTTTGAGGGGTTGGTGATTATGGTACTATGTGTGGGGTTGGTTCCCACACTAACATTTGAGGGGTTGTTTTCTATAATACCATTTTAGGGGTTGGTTCCCATTTATATGATCATAACATTGTAAAATATGATTAAAATTCCCCCAGCCCTATGGGATGGGGTCCTCCTATGGTCTCCAAAATTTGGTCTGAATGTTATTTTTTATTAATAGTTTAAAAGAAAAACGAGTAAAAACAAGGAAATCCCTTCAAGGGGGCTGAAAGTGGTGCAGTTCTAGGGCATCCCCTTGAACCACACATACACACTCCAGGGGAAGGGAGTGAAGACTATCATAAACAACAAGATAGTCCTCCCGTATGCCCAAACGCGCCAGCGAGTCAGCTGCAAAGTTAGCTACTCTCCAGCTATGATGAATAAATCTTCCATGACTAGTTTCTATCTTGCACCTTCGAATAATGTAAGTCAGGTCCCAAGGAATCCCATAAATTCCCTGCACCACTCTAAACAGGACCTCTGAATCAGATTCAATCTCCATCACCTTCAAGCCCCTCCTCTTGCAAATCAAAAGGCCTGAAATAAGAGTTCGGGCATCTACCCTCAGGGAGTTACCAGGACCATAAAAAGCACTAAAGGCAACATACACCGAGCCCCAACAGTCTCGAAGTAAACCTCCACCCTCATTACAATGGCTAGCTGGGGTAATTTCAGAAGCACCTAGCAAGTGATGTTATGCGATTGATTCTATGTCACTTTGAGGATAAATTAGCATACCATAGATAGATTGATGGTAACAAGGATATACGCCTGCTCTGAAGATGCATTGTTTGGATTCCCATGGAAGGCATTCTTGTTGGGTGACCCAAATTGGACAATTGGTGTAGGCAGAACCTCCTCTGAAGGTCCTTGTGGAATCATGGTTATATATCAGTGATGATGAAATGAATGGATGGGATCCCACTTTCTAATATACTGAGTGAGTGATTTGACAAGAATATTGTTCTCATCCACCTACCCAAGGTAAGTAAGGTATACCTTGCTGCGCTCTAGGGATATCCTCACAAATTAGTTGAATGCGAAAAAAGGGACACTTCATCTACTACAACCATCATGGTAAATATGGATAGCGAGAACCCATCATATGAAGGAATTCAAGAGATTTTTCTAGAGTCGAGATGGAGAATTTGATGTGGTACTCCTAGACAAATACATTCAAAAATTGGTGTTGGAGGTTTTGTGATGGAGACAACATACATTGGGGCCCCGAGGATAAAGTAGCTTGTCTGGATATCTTAGAATCTATGGGAACATTTTGTGATGTCATTTAGATTGTAAGTAATGAGAAAAGTATAAAAGAAGAAACAAGACACCTTATTAGTTCATAATATGATATAATAGTTCATGTTCGATCCATAACATTCATTTTTTAAAGGATAAAGATATGGACCCTTATTTTTTATGAATGGTTTAATACGGTTAAAAGAAATCTGTTAGGATAAAAATTTTATTACATGATGAGCACATAAATTTTTTTTCATAAAGGTAACTAGACAATCTATCATTTTTAACCCAATAAATGGATGACATAGTTAAAATTTTTGGCATTTCGTTCAACATTTTGTTTCATTGGGAAATTAAATGGATGATATTGGCCCGTGTATTTGATTGTGTGTGTGTGTGTGGGGGGGGGGTATTGCCTTACTGAATCACTTGAATCGTGTTTACCATTTGCATAGTCTTACATAGAATCTCTCAATGGTTCCCACATCCATAACTAGGTATGGAACTACTTTCCAAAGGTAGGTGGTCATTTGGGGTTTCAGGCCTAATAATGGTTAGGAACTCACATTGTTCGGGGGGATGGGAGGTCGGCCTCATTTTACACTTTTAGAGGGAGTTGTGTCCTACTTAAGTACTCACTTATAGATTTAATATATGCTTAAGAAAACCTTCCAAGATCCTAATAGGGGAATAGTTACTTCTATTCTAATGACATGACTATGAACATGTATTGATAGGAACAACTTAGTGGATTCCATGGGTTCTCCCTCACTCTCTTATTTTTGATGTTCTGGTTTTTGACCATTTTTTGGGAACTAAGGAGTTTATAGTTTTCTAGGGAGGAAGTCAGTGTCTTTGAGACATTATTGAAGCTATATGAGGTGTCCTAGATATGCTATAAAAATATAAATCAAAACCCACATAGTTCATTTTACATAGTTTAAGTTCATGTGATTGGACCCATCCATGCAATTTAACATAATGTGGTGAGGACATAAACATTGGTCTCGACCTCAGTGAGGCATGTTATGTATGCTGTTTGAGACTATAATAAGAGTCTACATAGTTCTTATAACAGAAATCTATTTCATGAGAGATATGACAATAAATTCTCTAGGAAGGACTTATTCATTTAAGGCTGCCCTATATTTCTTCATTGGGAGTATGTACCTAATAAAAGAGACGAGTTATAATCATACATACATAAAAAAGTGACCTTGCCCTGCGGGAATTGTCATAATGCTATTGGTATAATCATTAATATCCTCTAAGTCCATGTGAGTCACACTCAGTGTGAGAAACAAGAGATAACAGAAGATGAGATGCATTGAATGAGAGGATATTTATACATGGATTACACAAAAAACATTCCCTTTGAGAGGTATGTTTAATCATCTCACAGAGGATATGGTATGGAGCTCGATCCTTAAGAAGGAATCCTACATATCCTATTTTATAACATGAATCAAAGTGATCATAGTTTGATGAATTCCTATCCCACTGATGAGTTTGAGGTATTTGAGAGAATGATCAAGACTAATAAATAAAATGATTCCTTTTTATGAGCCCACTTCTCATCTATTGATGTGTGATGAAGGTTAATTAGACTCATGGGAGAATTTAGTCCCGTAAGTCAGAAATACTAGGAAAATAAAGGGACTCACATCAAAATGGATGCCCGTTGGAGATCCGGCCTTAGGAAGGAAAATTACGTATCCCGACAATGGTGAGAATTTGAGTTCTCATAGTTCACTTGGATTCTCAGTCTACTGATAGATGATGTAGAATGATCAGCCCATGATACTGATTCGGTCCCAACTGTAGAGATGTTAGAGACATGAGTGGAATAACACAGAAGTGAATTCCCATTGGATCTCAGGAATTAAGAAGGCATCTAATGTATCCTTTTTAGACTGGAATGAGAGTTCTCAGATATGTTTCCCCTTAACCCACTGATGGGCCAAGGCAGGTGACCACACTCGGAGAAATTCTTGTTATCCCTAAGGTTTTATGAATTCCAGTGGCTTATACCAGGATGAATGACCTTTATCGGGGATTAAAAATAGATTCCACCCAACCATATACTTATTCTATATCTTTTTAAGGATATCGAGAGTCGATATCTATAAAAGGTCAACCGAAAAGCATGACACCAATTGGTTCATATGAGTTCATAACCCTAGCTCATCAAGGTAACTTCCCCTATAAAAGGGGTGTGTAGCCAAAGGTTCCTAGATAGTTAGCACATGAAATTATTCTAAGAGAGTATTCTAGATGGGGTTGACATGTCCTAGGCAATATTCCTAAAATTTTTTGGCTGTATACTAGACATGTATTGATTTGTTTCCCTAACATATTTGTGGCATCATCTCACCAGGAAGACACATCCAGGGGTGTTAGCCTGGCATGGAAGACATGTTAAGAGGTGTTAGCCTAAGATATCTGAGATGCTTCACATGGTCAATAATCTTGTCTTGGATTCCTTAATATGAGTGAATATAACTTTTACAAGATTATTTTTTTAATATAACAAGACATAGATGTGGTCTATTGCATGATCAAAGTAGAAATGACTATAAACCGTCATATGATCAACCTAACTTTTCTTTGGACTATCACATGACAATGATGAAATGTTAATAAACCGTTCTGAGAACAATTTAAGAATATATATGGGAAGTCACCTGACAATTATGACATGTCATAATCCTTTTCATTAGTAAGTTTCATTGTCTAGGATATATTCACATAATCAAGGTAAAAAATTTCAAGATGCTTCCCATAATTCATATTAATTTTCCTTAGACATTTTCATGACAATGCCAAAATTTCAATTGTAAATCACTTGATAAAACTAAATTGTATAAGGTCTATATTTTGATAAAAATTTCATTTCCAGGTTCACCTATGGACATCACGGGGAAAATGGAGAATCTTGTGATCACGTGGCCATAAACTATTCATGAGACGGGGTCTTGAGGACATGTTTAGGATCACATCCATGATAAAGGGAGTGTACTTGAGGGTTGTAGAAACCATTCCAATGTTATTATTCCTAGAGTTTCATAGAAAACGATGCATGACCGAGTGTTCATGTTGAGGGTTTACACCATAAGGCTTTCATATATAAAGGAGGTCATGTCCATGGACTCGTATGTGCATAAAAAGCACTTTCATGATGACCCATTCTTCATGAAATTCAAATTAACTCAGAAGGGAATTGTGAGGGAGTCTGTGAACATCTACAGAGGTTGCCTATTGAAACCAAAATAATGGGTGAGGGTATATGGTTCATACGGAATAGGGTTTGTCTATTGGTTGGTTTGTATGTTGACGTCTTCATGACACTGCATGTTTCATGCACTCATACGATCCTCATGAACTTCATAAGGCCCTTAGATGGGTTGTGTTATTTTATGTAGGGGGTCGCACTGATTCCATCACATGCATTAATGAAAATCATCACTACAAGACAAAAGAGGGTGCATGGAATGTGGGGGGAACAAGTCCTTGAGTCTACACTATAATGACTATAAAAGGAGAATTGCGAGACTAATGGTTCTCTTTACAAAAAGGAACATTTCCATTGGTTTATTTCTTTAGACACTAGTAAAAGTGTAATACACATCCAAGTAACTATCTTTCCACATTTCATTATTTTCAATCACTCATATGACCACATGATCTGAAGAGAGGCCTTGTAGGAGATCTTGTGGATATTCGAAGGGGCTTCATGTCCATGTAGAGACTCCATTTAAAGGGAATGATCATGGTGTTATTATTCCATGAAATTGAATGATCTTAAGATGATATTGTGATGAATTACTGTGGTGAAATTCTTGTGATGGGTTCTTGTGATTCCCATCTTAATTACCTGGAGAAGATATCTGAAGTCAGTGGCTGACCCCCTGTTCCTAAACATCTCCCCTTCTTCCCCTCACATGTGGGTTTATTTGAAGGGGAGAATGGGTATTTGTAGTCTGAAGAAGGATGATGTTGACACAACTTTTCATAGGGAGAACGACACATGTTTTGGACAAGGTGGTGGAGGATTTACCTAATCAATATCACACACATGAAAGATGGATTCAGGTGATCATCATTACTTCATGTAAAGACTCTATCGCGACCACATGATTGGTATTTCATGATGGAATTCCAGAAGAGCACCATAGATTCTGATAAATCCAACTTAATTCATATAAAATCATGTAGAAGGTGGAAGGGTCTCGTGGTCATAATCATCATGCGATGATCCCAGTGATTGTATTTTCTCAATCATGTGATCAAAAGATAGTCACATGATATATTCGTGTGATGGTGTATTCTCTTGTAGCATGCCACTGGTGTTTGTGATTGGATCTCATGATGACATCATTTCTTCAAAGACATGTAAAATGAATTTTCAAGCCTTAATTAGGTTTTATTCTTCCTTCATCATGATGTCATTAAGGTGGATGATTGTCGCAAGATCATTTGGATATATGTTGTTGAGAATAATAAGACAAAAGGTGATTCTGTGCGACATATGATTGGATTATATTTTCTCAGCGTACGATCAAATTATTCGAAATCATGATGTATGATATTGAATGGATGACTCAGATCATTAGGAGTTATGATCAAATGAATGTTATTATATCCAGTGGATTTTTAAGATGGATGAATGGTGTATTATTTATAACATATCCCACATCAAAACCTCCATCGTGAATCCTTCTAATTTAGAAGATAAAGCATGAACATTGGTCTCCAAAAGTGAGTACAGGGATCTGATCCCAAAAAATGCCAAAACAACCCTATGTCGGCCCTCTAAACCACATTACTTCCTCCATGCTATGTGACTCTGACCTTCTAGTGTAGGCGCTTTCCCATGAACCGTATTCCACATATGTACTAGTTGATTGGGTTGGATCCCTAGGCATGATTAATGGAACTCCCACATGCTCCTCGTTAAAGCTATCTCGGCATGTTGGTGATGGTTGACCCATATGTTTTTAGCTCGGGGGAAATCCATGAGAATTCAGAAAAAATCTAGGTATAATGGATGTAATAAAGTGAAATCATTTACTAAATATTACCATTTCCAAGTCCTAGAAGAAAGCTATATTTGTATTTTCACATAGTATTCAAACATTTTAAATCTTCAATGTCAAAGTTTAAGAAGAACAATTATGGGTGAAAATAATTATGTATCATAATGCAACTCCCAAACACTTTTCTAATTCTCTAGATTCAACTTAGAGTTCTTTTTATGTATTATCCTGAGAATCCAACATATCTTAGTGGATTCAAATAATTTTTCAATATTCTACATTGAGGAAACACTTATGTATCCATTTAATAAATTTTCACTATAAAATAAGAAATTAAAAACATATTCAAATCATCTTAGAATCTCATCGAATATTATTATGGAAACTATAATTTCTCCAACTCATCTTAAGACAACTTAAATAAATTTTGGAATGTAACAAACATTTTTAAATCTCTTTAGAAAAACACCCAAATATAATGTAAAAGCTGGGAAATATTCTTGTGTTTTTAAATATACCTTCAATGAATCAACTGTTCTAGTATCAAACAATTCCATCTCCAATAATCATATATATGATTTTCTCTACACATCACCACATCATTCATTCTTTATAATCAATGTATGATTTTACAACGTTTGATCAAAATTTTTCTTTTTTAATCATGAGAAACATCTCAATCTTACCAATAAAATGTGTATATAGTTTTCCAATAATCCACAAGAAATTATTAATGATTCTATTTAATGTTAGCTCAACAATCCTAGGATATATTGGTTGCTTCCAAAAAAATCAATATTTCAGTCTCTATGTTCCTTTCTAAGATATAAATGGATTTTCCACGACTTATTTTATAGAAGTCATCATTCAAGGAAATCATGGAAAATATAATATAAAACTAACACTACCACTTCATTCATCCTTAATTTATCTTTCCCAACACATATTGAAAACCATCTTACTCAGTGAAAATAAATATTGTCATAAAAATTCATTTAGATCCTCAATATAATATATGAACCAATGAAAAAAAATAAATTAGTAGAAATATTTTACAATTCTACACTAACACAATTTTTTTCATTGTATGCTCAATTCTATTACTATTATAATATAATATGTTAATCATACATAGATGTTTCTTATACATTAAACTGCTATAAAATTTCATATTTGGGAACACTTGGTTGTTTTTGTCATCAGATTCATTTGGAAACCACTTCTCTTTCCCATACATAGAAGAAGGTTTTGGTAAATATGTAATCCCACATCAACTAAATTTTGGAATCATCTTCATCAGAGAATAAGAATACTTATTAAAATTAGGATCATTGGCTGTGCTGTGTTTTTTTTCAAATACATATTTTTAATTTCATAAATAATTATTTTATTATAGAAATTTTTATATAAATAAATATTCATAAACATCCTTAGATGTTCCTCTTTATCTAAGTATATTATTTGTAAATATGTTTACTACATTAATTAAATTCATGTACCAGTAATGGATTAGAATTAAATAACTATTAGAAGTATAAATTTTATTTTTTATATTAGAAATACAAATATATTTATTCTATTAAATAATAAATTTAAATAAAATTACATAACTAAAAATTATGAATATTAAAAAATATTCATTGAAAAATGATGATATCAGGATTTAAGAACTAAAATATGTGTACTTAAAATTAAGGAATATAAAAATTAATTAAAAATGGTATAAAAAACAATATTTATAGATTTAAATATACGTGTTTAAAAACAATGGGTATTTAGATGTGTAAGTTTAAAAAATGATAAAAAATAGATAATTACCTAATTTATTTGGAGAGTAACAAAGTGTTTTCCCATATCACTTGTACATGAATATTTCATATAGCATCGACTATTTATATACCATAGACATCATTATCCTCTAGTAATAATTTAATAGGTCTTTAAATATCACATTAGATCAGAATATCATTAAAATCCTCATCACCCAAATTTTTTTCCCTTAAAAAAATAGACCTAATTTCATTTAATGGATAAATAACATAAAATATCAAATTCAAAATTTTCACCAAGATAAATGGTTTCTCTTTTAAACTAAATAATTTCAATTAAACAATTGTAAATATATAATCCTTATGTTTAACACCACAATAACTATCATCCCAATTTCTCTTAAACATAAGTAATCAAAATTTAGTTAGATTAATATCCTTTATTTCCTCAACAACTCCAAAATATATTGTTGATGTAAAAATCAGTTTTTTATATTTTTTATTCAAAAAACGATTTTATTTGGTGAGGAAAATTACTGTAAATACATTAACCGTAATACTTTTATTATTATATTTTTTGGGAAAAATTTGTTACCATTAATGTTAAAGCTAGAACAAATGATCAAATTAAAACATTGTACCCCAAGTAACTAACATAGGGTTTCATATAAAAATGAATTAGTGTGTATTAACTTCTTACACCATGAAATAAATATATTTTTATACTCATCTGTCACCCACTATAAATTTATTTTTGGAAATCATACCTTCAATACTATAATTTGTGATTATGTATGTGGTTGGACCTCACCATTTTATGTAAAATTTATAAATGTTCGTGAATCACTACATTATATGTGATTAAGTTTTATTTTAAGTTTCAAATTCCCTTATCTTCACTATTAATAGCCATATATAAATATATTGCATGACAAACATGCTCTACTTCATATATATGGTTGATACATAACTCAACCACACATTTGATATATATTTTCAATCAATTGGGGCCTTTGGCCAATCCATATCTTAAACAAACCCCCTTATAGTTTTCATATACCATTAAAAAGGATACATACAAACTAAATATTTATGACCACATAACCTTGTTTCACACACCAAATGAATAACCAGATAAACCATTATTCAAAAAAATGATGCCGGAAAATACATCTCCAGTTGGAAATGTATGATAAAAAATTCATTCTATAACAAATTTCATAAATTTAGATATGATTATATTTTTTAAATGGAATTGAATATGTTATATAACATGATGGTAGTATCTCAGACATACATCTATAATATTCCATAAAATGTATGTTGTTTCATTAACATATGATAGTTATGAGTTTTAATTCATGTTAACATGAAATCCAATAATGTATAATTTTTTTCAAATTTTGGAATACCTATTAGTTACTTTATAATAATTTATACATTGTAAAGAATTCATATTTTCACTCTTATATAACATGTGAAAAGAAAATGGTAAATATGTTCTATTTTCCTTTCATAGTAGCTGATAACTCCAATAGTTTTCCAATATATGCTTAATCAAATATTCCATGAAAAGAATCTTTTTTCCATTTTTTTATAGGTAGAAATCTTAAAATAAAACTATCACATAGGTTTTTTTTCAGCATGCATAATATCAATGTAATTGTTTTCTATAAATATATTTTATAATGTACATAAAATATGATGGATCACATATTCCATGTATTTTTTCATGGCTATAACTTTTCATCTTCCCAAACATGACACCATTTTTGTCAACCACATATAATATTCTTCGGTTAAAATCATTAGAAGTTTTAAAACCTTAAATCATTTTTATCTATGATAAGGGTGATCCATTAAAAAATATATTTGGTAACCCATGTGAAATAAATTTTTATTATTATGAAATGGATGATATAAAGTCCAATTTTGATAAATTATACATGCTTTATATATTATAACACTATATCATGATTATTTTCAATAATCATGAACATATTTTAAAGATTACATTACCATAACATGTATAAGGAAATTGACATTGTTATATGAATTAATAAATGTAACAGTTACCTCCAACAAAAATTCCAAATCAATAATCAATGGTGATAGGTAAACATCAATATCATTTCCAAGCTATTTTTGTTAAAAATAATAAATCTCATCATATGATATGTTTTCTCATACATATCTATGGGGATATGTTGTTTAATTCTTATATAACAGGCCACACACGGTATTGGATAATAAGGATTTTATATGGATTCATTCCATCTACACATAGAACCATTCTATAATTTCCAGTTTTATTTCTAAAATTATGAAATTTTGTATCAAATCGCTTTTACTGTGGTGAATCAGAAGGGTAAAATATGTTTTATTCCTATATTTGATCATTTCTATTCCATATCAGCCTCTTTGAATCATTTAAATATGAAAACACATACTTCAATTAGTGAATTATTAGAATATAATAGGTTTACTTAGTAGGTGGTTTGGATCATATGCTTGGGAATAAATTAGAGTTAGATCACACATCCATTTTATAACATGACATCCAATGTTAATGAAATTTTTTCAAATAATTATTTTCTTTCTTATACAACACAATTTTTTTATGGTAATGTATCTATTTTTATATACCCTAATCGTAGTAGAAATTATATTTTTTCATTATAATTGTATTTTATCATTTTTCATTAAAGAATATATTTCAATATTTTGAGAAATTTAGTAAAACATTTCTTATTACAATCATTTATTACATTTATATTAACATGTATTAGTTTTCCTGATTAAAAAGTAAATAATGTACAACTAAGGAATAGTGGGTTCTTAGAATCTCCATAAAACCATTCATTGCTTACTGTTTTTTAATGGTTTAAATTGTAACATCATGAAATAATTCATCAAGATAATCCCTTATCTCATAATCAGTATCTTCATCAATGTTTGAGCAAGAATTATTTTTTTATTTCATCCTACCTAATCTATTTGTATAACTATTATTAAAACCATAACAAATTAGATGTTTTTTTATTTCAATGGGAACATATTTTATCATATTTAAACAACTAATTCACTGATAAAAATGACTCACTTCATGATTTTATTTAAACAATTCCATGAAATTTCAATCATTTTTATCATATTTTTCAATTATTCTCTGTGATTTTATCGATATATTATCCCTGAATTACATAAACCAATATTCAAATAATAAATTTGTTAAAATATATAATCATAAAAATATTTACATACACACACACACACACACACACACACACACATATATATATATATTTGAAACATACATATAAAAACACATATATAAATAGATATAGTTATAAACACACACATACACACACACATATATATGAAAAAACATAATAATATATAAACACAAAAATATATTTTGAAAACAAATAGGTTCTAACATAAAAACATATAAATCTAAAAAATTTATACATATAATCGTATAAATTCTAAATTTATAATTTTAAAACATATATTCATAAATATATAAATATATAAAAAAAAATAAATATATAAAAATAAAATTATAAATTTAAAACATATATATTTTATAAAGATATATATATATATGGATAAATTAAAACATAAATACATACAATTTTTTAAATTGATGACATATAAATATATAAATATAAAGAATATAAAAATTAAAAATTTAAAACATATCAATCTAAATGAAAAATATTTTAATTTAAAATATATATACACTTATAAATTTAAATTATATAAAACTGTTTGACATATAAATTTAATGTATATAAACACACACACACACACACAGAGAGAGAGATATATATATATATCATATAAAAACGATATTAAATATATCAGAAAGAAAATAATATATAAACAAATATTGAAATAATAAAATATATATTGATAATCAAAACCACTATACCTAAATTAAACGATAACAAGGAATATTTTAATTTCATTAACATATAAAGGAAATGTGAAACCCCCCGACCCACATTCCTAGATCTAGTGCTAAAAAAACCCACATTATACATGGGATATGATTCTATATGAGATGAACCAATCCAAAATTGTATATATTTTAATAATTTAATCATAAAATCTCATAATAATCTCAAAATCCTATGAAAGAAAGGTTTATTTTATTTTTAGTGTTAACTACACAAGAAACATATTTTATGAAACATGTGAACATTTAACCATAATCAAATTACACCAGACTCCCTTCTTGACACATCATAAGTTATTCTTATCTTCATAACCCAGGTAATGGAAACATAAGAAATGGGTGAGATCAAATTCCAGGTAATGGAAAACTTATAAACATTCCATCAATGGTTATATCATAGGTATATGAAAAAACATGAGCATAGGTGAAATATCATATTAAAAAGAACATGAAACCAATTTTTATTCCAAAATTCAGGATAAAAGTACATCCAATCTAAAATTAATATGATTATAACATGTATAAGTAGTGTGGAAACACATGATAATAAACATGATACAAGGAGGATAATCATAGGCATACAATATGGAAATGTAATATACCCTTGAAACATATCCTAAAAAATAACTATAGCATAAACATAAGAAAATTGAATCATTATAATGTTATCATGTACAAGAAGTACCACCCATTACTTTATTATCATATCCTAGAAGTTACACCATTACGTTTGTGAGAATGTCTAATAAGGTCCACCCTTTAATTTATGAGAATTTTTAAGAAGGACCTCCCTTTAATTTGTGACTATATTAGAAAAGGTTCATAATATTTAATATCATGAGATATAAAACATTAAATAGTACATTGGATGATGATATATGACCCCACCCATCATAATCCATACATATATGTTCTATAAGATATTAGTTATTTTTAACATCATGAAAAATCATTAGAATAAAATGGGTTTCATATCATTTTAAAATGGTATCAGATGACATGGAATCAAATGTCGATCGATTGATACCAATTTTTCAATCACCCTAATAGAGTGTTCCATAAATTTATTTAGAATTTAATTAATAAAACTTAACTTCATATGATTTAGATATCATAAAGAGGGATATGTATGTGAAACCATGGAAATGTGATTTTAGAAATTAGTTCCCAACATTGTCACAAAGATGAAAATTTAAAAATCACTTTCAAAAATCATTTTCAAGAAGGTAACAAAAATATTATTTAAAAAATAACATTAAAATAAATCTAAATAATAAAGATATAAAAAATACTTAAATGTTTTCCATAGAAAATGAAAAGTGGTACATAAATATATGTACTTGAAAGGGAAACACATCTTGATATTTTTAAAAGGAATTTATTGAAACCCACATTGTAAAAATGGTGAAAAATAATAAGTTTAAAAGTGGAAAAGATATTTTTTAACAACATTAGAATGAAATGTTATTTAGATTTCAAAATTTGAAAATAGGATATTGGTGAGAAGGGTAAATATTGAAATGGACGAAAAATTACCTGTTTAGTGGAATTAAACTTATTCTTAAAATGGATAATTTTTTTTGAATAATTTTATCCATAACTATAATACCATAAAAATTAAGGATGAAAATAATTATAATTTAATATTATAATATAATAGAGAACATCTTGTAAAACTATAGTCAAAGTTGAATAATTAGGGCTCATGAAAGGATGTAAAGTAAAGGGAACCCCTTACGACTTAAGAAGTGTTTAGATAGAACTACTTGAAAGAGAGAGAGATTTAAATTTAATATCAAACACCACGAATAAAAAAATTCAGGATATTATATATGCAATAGAAATTGTACACACTATTGAAATGAAATTATGTCACAAAACAAAACATGTCTCAAAGGTTGAAAATCGAGATGAAACAACCATGCATTTACACCCAACTCCTGAGAAATCTATTTTATATCCTCCATCATAAAAAAGAACCATATTAATAAACTATTTTAACCATATTATTATATTAACCTTTTCTTATATTTAATTATAATAATTGATAATATATTTATTTGTTTGTTAATATTTATTTTCGTTATTATTTGTCCGTGATTTTGATTATTTCATTCATGCCTTAAAGTATCAATGTTTTTATCCTTTAATTTATACCATGTTCATAATAACTAGATTATAAAATGTACCAAAATATATTATCTATAATTATTTATAAATCTATAATTACATTCCATGATAACATTAGTCATGATTCATGGAGAAATAATTAACTACAATCTTATTTCGGTAATTTATGATGAACCAATATAGATATAATAATAATGAATAAAATATTAGTATATCCTTTCCAAAACCTTAAAAGGAATTATTTTTAAATTTTAGTTGAATAATATCAATATTTTTATTTCCATATTCATTCATGGAATGAATTTATAGAATTTTTCACATAGGTGGTTAAACCAACCCAAACAAGAATATACAATATTTAATGGATCAGAATGGTTTATAATGTAATTACTTTGGGATAATAATATTACTAAATAGTTTTAGTCACGTTATTAATTTTTTAATGTTTTGATTCAAAATTATAGATATTTTTAAAAATTATAAATTTTTAGCTAAACACTGAAATACATTTCTTCATGGAGGTGATAGCTCGTACGTACATAAGAACATCAATCACATTTTATATTAAACATAAATAATGTTGGAATTGATTTATATTTTAATAAAATTAAGTATTTTTTACTGTAAAAATTATTCTCTATATATCCCCCTTTAACCATCTATGTAATGTAGTTATGAAAAATGGATCACACTGCTTATGCAGGCAGGCTTCCATATATAACACAGGAAACATTTTCATATTTGAAATGGTTGAGAGGAAGGTAGAAAATGGTTATCCCATAAAAATAGAAAACATTATGTATAACTATGATATATATGTAATTATTTAACCATGGTTAGATTATATTCAGAGGAGGTAGAATATGAATGAAAGAAAAAGTGATGAAAAATGAGTAATTTAAAATTTTACCTTTCTCCTTGGAACATAATCATTGAAGATTAGATTAAGTCTTTGATATGAGGTCTTATAATAACAGAAAAACATCTAATATTTTTCTAGTTGTGTTTTAGAGTCATTTTTTCAATGAAGATTTCAAACCTGAGTATCCTAGGGTGTGAGGAGAAGTGAAGTGGTGATGAAACTATTTATATGAGAGTGGGGTCCAATTTTTGTAATAATATAAAAGGTTAAGTCACTATTTAGATTAAAAAATGGATCCAATAATTAATAGTAATTTACTAGGTTAAAGGTTAAGTTTGATTATCCCTTCAAATTTAATTTCCACAGATGTTTTCAACATTTTTTAAGTCAATTACTCTGTATGTTTATTTACTTTTACAATTTTTTTCACTGTGATGACTAATTTGTACGTAAGAAAATTACTTTTAGTGACTAAAAAAATGTTCATTATAATGAAATTTTTACCAAATAATTAAAAAATATTAAATCCATTTTTTCAAATTAATAGTATAAGTGTGATAAAAATTAATTTTAATATTATTGAACATAACAAGTAAAAACAAATTTTATAAATAGTCTATTTTTTATTAAAAGTTATCATTAACATAAAATGCTAATTTTTTTCTCACATGAAATTAAATTTTATTTATGAACAAAATAATAGTTGTGTGTCTTTAAACAAAATCCAAAACCGAATTCCACCTTGTGGATGCATAGTCAAAAGAAATATTCTAAAATTATTTTCATTAGAGTAAAATACTACTTAAGTATCAAAATTGCTAAACATATGGTATATATATATTCAATATTCTATTTTTAAATTATATAATTTTATTTATAAATATATATATATATATATATATATATATATATATATATTTCATAAATAGTAAAATTATTCTTATCTTATGAAAATTTTATTAAAGTTATAGTATTTTCAAAATAGGATTTTTTAATTATTCACTCTAAAAATCATCATTTTTTTGAGTAATCCTAAAAATTAATTCCAAAATAATTTGGAAATGATGAATTTTAAACTAATGTTAATTATATAAAATTAAAATTATAAAATTATTATTATTTTTAAATGGATGTATAATGAAAATTATGCCATTTAAAATGTTTTTTAGGTGTTCTTAATATTATTACATATCAATTCCTGATTTTAATAATGAAAATATATTTGTTCATATATAGTATTTTAGATGATATAAATTTAATTTACTATGATAAATTATATAACACATAAAAATATTTATTAGAGAACGAAAAATAATTTGTAATATTAAATAATAATAAATATTTATCTTCTAAATATAATAACTTTTCATTGAGCAATATATTTTTATTTTCGAGAGGTTTTATTATTACGATAATTTTTTAATAATATTTTTATAATATTTCACAACTCATTTTGTTAATTTTAGAGTTTGGATCAATCTATTGAACACATTATACTTATTTAAAGGAAAAATATAGTGTAAATGGTTTGGGCGTTATATTTTATCTAATTAAATAAATTGTATCCGAGTAATTGTAATTATCACTTTCTAATAAAAGGAGCTTAGGGATCTATAAGATACACATGAAGTATTTTCTACTGAGATATTAACTTCACAATCATAAATACAAGGAAAATAATAATTTAACACTTAATAAGAATGTGTTGATATTTTTCTTTATCTTAATAATTTATAAAAAATATTATACCTTGGATTGTTATAAGTGTTTATTGGGACATACATTTCTCTACATCGTTTTCAAGATCGTATTTATAAAAAAAATACCAAAACCCAAATTTTTATAATAATATTTAATAAAATTAGATTAAATGATCATATTAATTAGAAAACTCAATCATAATACGTCTTCTCATATGTCACTTACATTTAAACCTAGGATACTTTCTATTCCACTATGATAATATCAGATCGACCTATAACTCCTTTATTTTAACCTAGGTTACCCATAGTCATATTATTATTAGTTTCTATAACCTAATAATTATATATTACATCCCCAAATTCTATTTAAACCATTCATAATTCTTTATAAATAACATACAAATCAATAATGAATACCCCATATGAGTATCAAACCATGGAGGAATTTGGTTCTTTTTCCCTTGTACCAAGTGAGGATTCAATTGATACTCAATATTTCTCATTTCATGTTACTGCCCATTGAAACATTTGAGACATATATTTCACCCACTTTTCTATTACTAGATTTGGATCTCATAATAAGGAAAACACACTATCTCTACATTACCAAAACTTTAGGAGGTTTTTAAATACATAGATTATTTGCCTTTGATTTTCACTGAAGATATATCACCCTAATCCCCAAAATAACCACACTAATCCCCCAAAATAACTAAAACCTACTCTAATACCAACTAAGGAACCCCAATCCCATTCTCTCACATTGGGCTCTAAAAAAAATACCTTACACATAGGGTTTGTTACTAAGTGATATGACCCAAGTTAAAGTTACATATATTTAAATAATTTAGAGCTTACATATGACAATAATTTAACAAACCCCAAAATTAATGGTTTAGTTTATTTTATGATCAACTATAAAAGAATATTATTTTATAATGGATATGAAAATTTTTAAATTATAAAACCATACTAAACTGCCTTGTATAATCCTCATAAGTTATGCAAATCTTTATAATTCAGTGAATGGAAACATAAGAAAGGGTGATCTCAAATTATTAGAAAGGGAAAAAGTTTCCACATGTCATTAAGAATAAGATTATAATAATATAAAAAACATGAGAATTGGAGAGCTATCTTATTAAAAATAACATAGGATAATAAGAGTTTTCAATAAGTCATGATAGGAGGACATGCAATTTGAAGTAACAAAATATAAACCATTGATAAATTTTATGGAATCATTTGATAATAATGATGATCCATATAGTATATTAAATACCACTTCAAATAGATATATAACATTCACTTGAAACATAGAATAAAAAAACCTGTTCATAAACCTAAGAATAAGGAATCATCATATTGTGATCATAACTAAGAAGTAACACCCCTTATTCTTTGAGAATATTTGAGGAGACCCACCTATTAGGTTTTTATTATATCTAAGAAAGTTCACATTAAATATTTGGGCATATATAAAAATGATAAAAATTAATTTTTAATCATATCGAGGAAGGATCACCCTTTATTTTATGATCTCATCTATGAAGGCTCACAATTTAATTTTAGAGAATATCCTGTAGTGATCACCCTTTAATTTATGAGCCTATCCCAGAAGACCCATGATAAATTATCTAATGAGATATAAAACCATAAAAAATGTATTGGAGGGAAATATAGGACCCCACATGAAATCATCCATATATATGTGTACCATAACATATCAATCATTCAATATATCATGGAAACCCATTAGAATAAAATTAGTTTCATATCATTTATAAATGGTATCACATAACATGACATCAAAAGTTTAACAGCCAATATGAAATATTCATTCAACCAAAATTATTATTCCATTATGTATTTTATAATGTGAATCATAAAAGATAACACTACTGGGGTTAGATCTTTTAAATAGGAAAATTGAAACTAAACTATAAAAAGAGGTTTTAACAAAAAAAATTAATCTTTTTGTAAAGGGATGAAATTGAAAATCACATTCCAAAATAATTTTCACTAAGTTATAATGATTTCAGTTCAAATATAAATTTAAAATAAATAAAAATAATATTGAATTTAAAAAAACATAAAGGTTTTCCAATGAGAATGTTAATTGGAGGATATAATTAAGAGCAAGAAATTGAAATGTTCTTTTGATATTCTGAAAATACATTTACTCAAAACCAATAAAAAAGAGATTAATAAATCATCATTTTGAAAAGGGTTAAATAGAAGTTTTAAAATACCTTGAAATTAAAGATATGTTGACTTCAAAATATGAAATTTCAACATTATAGGAAAGGATATACAAGAAAATGGAAGAAAAATGGATCATTAGGTTATAATGTGAATTATTATTAACATCATGATATTAACAAAAAGAGACACATCAATGTAATTCAATATAAAATAAGGGTGAAATAAATTATAATATAATACCATAATAAAATAGTTTTATCTAATGAAACCATAGTTATCTAGGAATAATTATGACTAATAAAAGGAAAATGTGTCATGAAAATACCTTACGACTTATGAAACATTTTAATAGAGTTTTTGTTGAAAAAGGGATATATTGAAATTGGACATAAAATACCATGAATTAAATATAATTAATTATATTATATATCTAAAATAAGGTATAGAAAATAATTAAATGAAATTATGTGCATAAAATAAAACATGTCTCAAAAGAATAAAATTGAGATGAAACACCCTTATCTTTACTAGACATCAATAAAAGATCTTTAATATCCCATATCATAAATATATAAACATTAATCTCATATTTTAAACACTTATTCTTACCTATTATCATTATTAATATTTAATTATAATGATTTATTGAACATTTATTAGTTTATAATAGTTTACTTTTAGCATCCAATGTTATTGATTTTAAAGGTTTCGTGCATGACTTAAATTATCAATGTTGGTTGTTATTTATTTATAAAAATTTCATCATACAACAATATATAAGGTAATATAAAATTTTCTCAATAATTATTTATATTGATATAATTTCATTTGAAGATAATTTTATTCATGATTCATTAATACATAATTAGGTATGTGCTTATTTTGATAAATGTTGATGCAAAAATATTGGTATATTAATTATTTATTAAATATTTATATAAAAGTTTCCAAACCCAAAACGAAATTTTATTTCATCATTGAGCTGTAATAAAATAAGTAGTTAAGTTTCAATTTTAACAACCAAACCTCCTGAATACTTGAGTATTATCTTCTTAACTTATGATACTCATCTAATACCTTATTTACCTTCCTAGTACACCACATGATACTACCCCTCAGGTTCACTTATCTGACTAATTATTATACCCAAAGATATGTGCGCTTATCCTGGAGTAGTGTGAGAATGGATGACCACTATAGTAGTTTCCCAGGGTGTGCATAAGTGAGGATAAAGTATATTGGGAAGAGTTGAAATGTGTTCTTATTAATGGAAGATCAATTCCATTATGATCATGATTAAGTAATAATTGCTCCTTTTTGTTCCTCTTTTTATGATATTATATAATTGAGTTTATTATATATCTATTGTGGACTTGGGATTAATTTTTCAGATCACCATTTTCATTATTTTTTCTTCAAGAATCATATAGGTAATTATTTTTTATTCCCTGTCTCTATCTTTCTTCAAGAAATTTGAATCCTTATATTTTTTATAGATCTATATCTTGATTTGTGTGATTTTTTTGAGTACTTTTCCTTCATCGGTTCTTGGCTTTCGTCTCTCCCTGAGTGTGGATCCTGTGTTGCGTGATTGATGAAACAATGATTGAGGTAGGTAGTTTCATAATGAAATTATTATGAATTGAAATCGCTGATGGTTTCTTGATTTGAAATGGATTTCTAATTGGTTCCAAAACCATGATTTTATGATCTTGATAAATGTTTTTAAAATGTAAGGGGGAGTGTGATGAAATCACTTTGAAAAGGGATTTTAAATAAATATTTTTATTTCTAAAAAATTAACTTGAATTGAAATGAACGATTTGAAGAATTAATTTTATGTTGATTCATTAGAAATTAATGCATGAAATATTTTATGAATTTGAAAAGAATTGAATTAATTTTAAAGGTGTGAGTTTTGATGAAAAACATTTATCTTGGTTTTTTAAATAGAATGAAATATCTTGAAAAATTAACATGGGATGATTGGAATTATTGTTTGAAATTATTTGAGATTAATTAAAATGAATTATATTTCCATGTATGATCGATTTACTTAAATCCCCTAAGATCCTAGATATCTAGGAATAAGGATATGCATGATTAGAAATTTTAGTTATACCTATAAATGTATTTATGATGAAAACACAAACTATAAATGATGAGGGAATGGGGTTTATTATTTTGGATGACTTATTTTTTCACCTATGATTAACATCATGGATTGTGTGCACACATGGATCCATCTTTCAGTGAGATTGTATAATGCCTTGTGACATTGTATGAATAACCCTATGACTCATAACCTTGGAGATGTTATTGAAAATTAAATTTTACATACCAGTGTTTATGAAATGATTATTCATACCAATTTTGTACTTTACATTGATCTGATTTGGAAGGAATGATTTATTTTTAAATTTAAAAATATTTCCATGACATTTTTTTATTTAAATTTGTGAATATTAGGGTTTATTTGATTTGAATTACTTAATAAATTTATTTGTGGGATCCTATCAGATAGGGTTTCTCACACTATAATTTTGAATTTGGGATTTTATATAATTTCTTATACTAGGTCCAGGAAAAGGGAAAGAAAAATTAGGGGTGGTGAGTGTTCTTGATAGTGGATACTTGGTAGTTGGAAGTGATAAGTAGATAACATGATCCACTTGTCATGAAGAGAACTTATCGAAATGTCATATTTAGGTTTAATGATGTCAATATATTTTTGTCTATTGTTGAACTTTTATCTTTTTTAATAGAGTAATTTTAATGGTTTGTGGATTCTAATCAGATTTTTTCATTCGATTGGTTATCCTTATGGTGAAATTATTCCCTCTTATTTGTTTTAGATGCCCAAATGCTAGTCTGCTGCCTGTGGAGACTAGGAACGTCCTTTCGAATTTTTCAGGATTTATTTGAGTACTATTTTTTGTAGGTTATTCAAGTTGTTTCATGATATAAATAGTCATCCATGGTAAATGTTTTTAGCATTGTTCATGTAAGTGGTTAAACCGACCCAAATAAGAACATGATATAATTGATGGGTGAGTATTAATAAGTAAGTGATTCATTTTGAATAATGTAATTATTTTATAATTATAATAATATTATTTATATGTTTATAAGGTATTTAATCATATTTTTAGATATTTTCATAACGAATAAAAGTCTAGACGAAAAATAATACATGTTACCTTGTGGAGGTGGTAGTTCATACATTAACACAAGCGTTGTTATCATTTTCCATAGAACATAAAGAAAGTAGGAATTGTATTATATTTTTGATATCTTAATAATTTTTAAAATACAATATTCATTCATTAAATACCCCCCTTTTAACCATCCATGTAAGGAGGTAGTAAAAAATGTATCATGTCTCTTATAGAGGGTGTAGTCCGCATGTAGCACAATCGACATTTTTATTTTTGGAATAGTTGGGAGGAAGGTATAAAATTATTATCCCATAAACATAATAAAATTTAAATATATTTATGATAGTGATATCATTTACTTAATTTGGTTAGATTATATTAGGAGGATGTAGAAAATACAAAAGGAAAAGTAATGAAAATGGAATAACTGTGAATTTTACCTTACTCCATGGAAGATATCCTTCAAAAATCAGATTAAGGATTTGAGTGGTAGTCTTTTTGGGAAGACCAAGACCTATAGGAAGTGTATTAAATTTTTTAGTAGTTATTTTGATTTTTTTTAGAATTTATGAGTCTTGGGATGTTAGGAGAACTGGGGTGGTGATGAATCAATTTATAGGAGCGAGGAGTTACATTTTTTCTAATAATATAAATATACATGTCAGTATTCAAAAATCAAATGGATCTATCAATGGAAAATAATAGACATGGGGAATGCATAATGTAGATTATCCCACAAAATTTAATTACCAAACATGTTTTAAATAGGATATTAAGTTTTTTACTCTTATATTTTTCACTTTTAAATTTTTATGGGGAGAAACTATTTTAAACTATATAATTTAATTTGAATGGATAAAAAACAATGGAACATATTAAAAAATATGTAATTAATGAATCCAAATATGAAAAAAAAATTCAAAAAAATTTCCAAGGGTGAAAAAGACTAATTTTAATATTAGCATACATAAAACTGGAAAATAATTTTTAGAAAATGTCTATGTTTTTTGCATAAAAATTATAATAAAGGAATAATTAACAATATATGTTATTTAATTGAAATTAAATGGTTATTTATTAACCAGATAAGTGTTATGAATCTTTCAAATCAATAAAACCAAATTCCACCATGTGGATACTTAATTAAAGAACAAGATCAAAAATTGTTTTTAAAAGAGTAAAATATAACAAAATTTTCTAAAAAAGCTAAAAATGGGATTTATAAATTCATAAATTTATTTTAAAATAATTTATTTGAATATAAACATTATATATAATATTATTTCATAATATTTTATATTATTATTTTATTATGACATTTTTAAAAACTTAATAATATTTTCAAAATCTATATTTTTCACTATTCACACCAAAATTGAAAATTTTCATAAAAAACACGAAATTTCATCCAAAGTTAATTTTTAAATGATTAATTAAAAAAATAATTTCATTTAATTGAAATTTTAAAATTTATTTACACTTTTTTTGGAAGATAATACAAGTTATTTTTTTGTTGAAAAGTGATGTGTTTAAGTGTTCTTATTATTATTTCAGATTAATTTATAATTTAAAGGATGTTAATATATTAGTTTATTTGTAATCTTTGAAATCATATATTTTTAATATGTTTAGGTTAAAATATTTAATACATTTTCTTATAAAAAATTTATTCGAGAAATAAAAAACATTTTTAATATTAATTCATATTAAATTTTTATCCTCTAAATTTTATAAACTCTAGTTGAGTAATATATTTTTATTTAATAGAGTCTATATTATTCTTATATTTTTACTAAAAACATTCTTCTAATATGTCGTGTCTAGTTTTAGTTTGGGGTTGCATATGGAGAAAGCTATTGAACACATTAGGTTTATTTGAAGGAATGATATATAGTAAATGATTGGAGAATTATAGGAAGTAATTTGAAAACAAATTCATTTTTTAAAAAAATAAAATTACAAATTCAACATAAATAACTATTAATTTTTACCACTAATACAATTAAAACTCAATTATACAAAAACTAAATAAATTAAATTCAAATTAAATTTCAATAAAATGGAAATATTAAATAGATGCCACCATTAATAATACAAAGGGACATTCAACTAGTGATGATACCTTAATTAAATCACATGTTAAAGTAAAATAATATTTAGAATAAATTAAAGAAGTTGGCACTCATAAAAATCCAGATAACCCAAACAATGGTTTCTGATGAAAATAACTGATGGTGGTGATAGGGGACTCATGGTGGTGAAAGTGGACCGAGGGCACAAGAAGGAGGGTGATGGAGGAGGAATCAAAGGGAAGTCAATGGAAATGTGTAGTTTGAAAAGGATTATCATGATATAGGATCAAGATAATTGGTGTTTCATATTTTCTAGCATTGTAAAATAAAGTGGGAGTAAATGTTCAAGAGTGTTTTATTTTTTAAAAGGATATTAACAATTGTTTTTATAAAAAATGAAGTTTATGGTTATATTTTTACATTTTATTTTGAAAAGGATGTTAAGTTATCAAATAAAAGGAATTTTAAAATTGGTTATTAGACAACCAACAATAAAATACCCGAGAAATATTATATCTATTCAACTAGTACAAATTGTTTCATACCAGTTGTGGAATCTATCATGTTGAGATTATTCCATCAATATAAGGGTGAAATCCATCTCCCTCTCACTCACCTTCAACCCCAAGAATTTAAACCATCCACTTTTGGATATGATATTTGTCTTCAAAATGTGGTTTGGTTATTATACAAGGTTTTGGTTAACGAACATTACAATTTGGGTGGTTTTATGATTTTAAAAAAAATCATTTTTTTTTATTTTTTTTACATAACAATATTTTTATGTATTTCCCTTATAAATATTATGTTTTAATTTAATAAATAATCAACCTATATCATTTATAGGTAATTATTCCAAATCAATTAAAAATATACAATTCCCTTGAAAATATCATGTTCTTTGATACAAATCTTATAGATTAACATTCTACTTGTTTTTCATATCTAATGATCTCGGGGGTGAACTCAAAGAAGAGGCGCTCCCTCATGGAACCCTAGGCGCGGCGCTCGCCCTTCGGTCTTTGATGATGGCTGCCCCGTCTGCCCCCTGCCCCTCGCCAGTGTTCTCCTATTTCACTGATCTAGCATCTATCCCTGTTTTCCATGATATTTTCCTTAGCTCGAAAGTCCCGGACCTCTATCATGGTGCACCATCGCTTCCAATTTCTCTCCATGAGTTCTCAAAGGCTTCTTCACTCCACAGTCTATCCCTCGTCGCCTGCTTTGGCCGCCATCTACCATCCCTCGACTGTTTCAACCGGTTCGTAAATAGTGCCTAGTCCCCGAAAAATGGCATCATAGTTTGGCTCTTGAATCCCCACTGCTTTCTTCTTCTCTTTAGATGCACTGATGATCTGGCTTCCGCATGGTCCAAAGGTATTCATTCTTGTGATGGATCTTGCTTCTTCCTTATCAGATGGAGTAATGATTTCCACTGGAATCATGATCCCTCCTTTACAGTGATTTGGGTAAGTCTACCAAACCTCTCTCTTCCCTTATAAAATACTGTTATTTTGAAAATGTTGGAAAACCTCTCCCTGAGATTACATTCATTCCATGATCATTATCGCGCCTTATGCCATCTAATTTTTTAAAGCATTTGTGTGGAAGTTATTGTTTCAAAGCCTCCAGTGGAATCAGTTTGGCTAGAGGTTTGTGAAGGACTTTGTTACCAGTAACTGGTGGTCTTTGAAAACTATTTTGACTATTGTAGTTCATGCCCTCGTCTGGGCCACATCCATCATGACTGTCAATTTTATAGGATATAAGCTCCTAAGACATTATGTTCTTCTAGTATTCCAGACCGTCCAAGCAGTGTCGTCCCCATTCAGCTAGAGGCTCGGTCGTTCCTCCCTGAATCTAAGGAGCATGATCTAGTGGTGTTTGTGGGGGGGGGGGGGGTTCCCAATTTTCTTCTAGTGATACTTTGGCCACACATGATGTTGTTTCCCCCATTATCCCCCCTCTGAATTGGGTGCCTCCTATCGGTGGCCTCATCAAAGGACCTATCTGTGATAAGACAAAGGTTATTCATAAGGATCCACGAGTCGAAGACATATTCGCAAGATTAAAATGTTATCTAGACATTACTCCACTTTCAGTGAATGTCCAGGGTGAGTGGAGTTCTTTCGTGCCTCCTACCTTCACAGAGATAGTCAAGGATAGAGGCTTGTGGTTTTGGTAGGTGCCTGCACATCCTAATCATGTCAATGACAGTGGATTTAAAGATGATGGAAGTATCCTTTTTGAGAGAATCAACTCCCTTGATCTGAAGGACATCCAAAATGCCTCTAATCAGAGGGTTGTCACGAAAGGGACCATTCCAAGAAAGATTTCTCCTAGTCTCAATTTAAGAAATCGCTTTGACAGCCTCAGTGTCGATGGAGGGACTTCCAGTTGTCCCTCAGATTCAAAGACAAATGGAGAAAGGCAATCCTCAGATGACAATGCAATTAGAGGGTGCGGCAAAGGCCTGAACAGCACAAGGAGAAAGAAAAGAAATAAGGAAAAAAAGGACTCAGGGAGTTTTATTGTTCTATGAAGAAAAAAAAATGGAAGGAAAGACTACTCATACCTACCAAGACCTATAGAGACTCAGTCCACGAAAAATTGAGGTAATCCCAATGAAAATAAGGCCTAATAAAGGGTAGGTGACATGGAGGGTCAACATTTAGGTAGATACGGGTCCTCATCGAAAGAATTTTCTTAGCTTAAGGGTACCTTAGATGATTTGGTGTTTCATCAAGGAGATGTAGTAATGTTGACCATGGATCAGTAGGGAGAGATCCCTTCTCAGCTAGAGGATGAACACCTAGTGAAGGATGATACTCTTCCTCCTCGGAAGCTGCAAGGGGCAGAGTCCCCTAACGACCCCCAATGACAGGATGCCAAGGCTCATGACTAGAGTGGCGAGCTGCTCATGCACTCAGGGGGAATAGATGCTATAGGATGTTCTAATGATTAATGTGATTCGGGAAGATGGTGATGAAATGAGGAGAAGATTTCACTATGTGGATACTTTGAGGGAGCAATGTTAGTGGATTGACAAGCAATACCACATATTTATTAGAGGATTCAATAAGAGGATTATCAATAAAGAGGAATACATGAAATCTTGGGACTATTTGGAATTCCATTTTTAAGAAATTCTAAATAATGATCCAGACAATCAGGTATGTTCTATGGCTTGGAAATTATTTAGGGAGATAGATTCCAATCGACTTAAGCTTTTCTTCGATAATTAAGTTGTTTCCTTTTCTGTTTGATCGGAATTTTCTATGCGGGTTCTCACTTCCCCTTAAAAGTGTTTCATAATTAAAATAGTTACTTTGGTGGAATGATCTAGGGTTTCTATATCTGGAAGTTGAAATAGAAGTAATCAAGGACTGTTTATCTAGATATCCAATGAAATCTAAATATTATTAATCATTAAAAAACCACATTAGTACAAATAACCTAGGAAATGAACTAGTTTCCTATAATTGAATCAATATTCCAATGAGTTATATAATAATGAGTGGCACTTGATTAAGAGTAATGAAACCCATGTTGTCCCTCAACATTTTGTTATTTATCAATTAATCATAGATAAATCCCACATTATGGCTTTAGAATATCAATATAGACAAACATATATACCACAAGTTATATTATAAATATAATTTATTCCCAAATAAGGCCTTAAAAATATTCAAGAGAGGTGATAAAATCACATATAGAATCCCAATGGATTCAGCAACTCATTAATGTAGTCCTTTTTCATTCTCAAGACTATACAAATTCCAATGAAAGATACATCGACATAATAGAAAATAATTATCATTATAATGACACTTCATATTCCAAAATAATATATTAATTCATTATAAAACTCTCTATGTTATGAGGCCCTATTTAGTTGGATGTCTGAATGGATTAGTGAAACACTTTATAAAGATTCTTAATTGTCTTTACATGCTAGCGTAGGGATCATATTTAAGAAAAAAGAGTCGATTAGTCATCTAAACCCTATATACAACAACGAATTCTATTTGATCAACCAAATCACAATAGGTTATTGAATTTATGTAATGAAAATTTCATTGGTTATGATAGATTAATCGATGACCATTGATTAGGAAGAACTCTTACTTACCAATATGAATAGCCTAAGGGAACCATAAATATTCCCACATTCCCATTAATTTTGGAATTTGGGTTAGGCTTCAATGAACATGTGACGTAGATATCAATCAAATAGATAAGAAGATGTGGATTTTGGGAGATGATTCTTATTCAATTTTTATTATTGATTAAGACATCCCCTAACCATGTGAAGGAATCCCCTTCATGATGAAAAGCCAATGTGGTTGTGATATCATCACCATTTCATTATTATTTAAAAATATAAATTATAATGTGGGTTGTGATAATAAGGCTTCCCATATTTAGAATTTGTTCGGTTTTAATTAATATATTATCATTCTATCATTACGATCTTTCCCTTTGTTTCTTACTTTTAATTTCATATTAGTCTAACCCCATTTAGTTTGTAAAAGGGATATCAAAATTATAGATTATTTTTTTATGTTAATAACATATAAATTCTATACTTTATTCTTATTATCACTCTATGATTTTATAGTATTGAGAAACATGGGAATATATTACAGTTTCCACCTATTGTTCATCACTATGTTATATTCTTTTTATTGTGATTATAATACAAGACCCTTTATTATTCAAACAATGTAGAAGATATAATATGTTATTGAGAAGATAATAAATAACAATAGTGACCGAGTGATCTGAAGTTCATATTGGACTTTCCTAACTTGAAGAACACCATAAGAGTGGATATGGATGAGTATGTTCAGATTACCTCTACACTCCAAATGGTTATGAAACAAAATATATTTTGGTAAATTGTGATATAAAAACACCATTCTCATAAAATATATAGTGTAGTTTCCCAAGGTAACAATGGGTTACTAATGATATTAGGTGTAGGATTTTTTAGTTGAAACACAATGAAAACTTTTCAATTATAATGAACCATGGAAAACAATAATTGATTTCTAACTTTGAATTAATTATCATTATCATTTTACTAATCCTTATATAAAAATTCATAATAAATTCTCTTTTTTTTCATGCCTCTATTATTTGAAAATATAAAAAATATCATAATTGATAACCCATGGGTCATTTTGTGAGTTAACTTCTTACTTGTGATTGACCATGTTACTCATAAATACAAATTTATTTATTACTAGAATATTTTAATAATGTAAACTATTTTATTTTGTGTCATTTAGTTTTTTAAATCATTCAATTAATGTTTTATGGGATTTAAATTTTTAATTAAATATGTTTATATTAGAATATATAAAGGAGGAAGTTGAAATTTTAGTTCAGGAAGGGAACTGAATACCTAGTGGCTATTGTGTGTTCTATATAATATTTATAGACACTAGAATTATAGTGGTTTACAATTAGTTTTCTAATGGGTTACCATATTGTTCATCTGAATAATGAAAAAATTGGCCATTTTCATTTAATATTATATACCTAATAAAATTCCTATTCGAATTTTTTTAACATGAACCCAAATATTTTCTTTCACAAAAATATTTTCTCCATTATCTCCTCCTCCATGTTCTTCTACCCTATAAGAATGATCGGTCCATTTTTAGTTAGATACTATAGACACCATATTTTAAGTTAATTAGTGTATATATTTATTTTTTTATACACATTATATTATTTATGAAGCAACCAAAACCACAAAACAAACTCTTCTATAAATCTAAAATCATTAGCGGTGGTGATATCACCATTTCTTATTGTCCCAATCTCTTACTAAGTTGTTATAAAACTTATATTATCATAAGAATCATGTATGAAAACATATTCTTTATTCATATTTACAGTTATCATAATAAGGTGTGAAAAATTTAAAAAATCATCTTACATAGGATTGCTAAATCAGCCATGTGCTGAAAACCAATCATTAAATAGGTTCCATATTTGGGTCATGTATTGTCATTATTTGGTGACCATCCTCTCTCTCACATATGGTCATAATTTAATGTCATTTTTGGTAATGTGAAGAGTGAGACTATATTAATATATGGATTTGTTTATATAAAAATAGTTTTCCAAGAATAGTTTAGTTTTATTTTTCTTTGATCGTGTTGAGGAATGATTCTAATGCTAATATTTATGGTATGTTAGTTTTTAGATTAATAGTTATGTATTATATTTCATACAAGTTACTGATTGTAGGTTTGGAATGTTCAAACATGTCATGTTGATTATGGTATTATAATTACATACCTAGATACATACATACATACATACATACATACATACACACATACATATATATCTATGTGTGTGTGTGTGTGTGTTTCTTTGTCTTTTTTTGTACTTATTTACTCTAGGAATGTCTAAAGGGTTAATTTTTTATAAAAATTATATACGTACCGCATGCCATTGATGATGGATATATTGGATTACACAAGGTGCCTAGGGTACTCAATAAATTATTCCCATTACCCTCTATGGGTCTACTTGCTCAAAAATAATTAATTTAAGATTTTCCGTATATATATATATATATATATATATATTCCTTGAACACATAAGAAATTATTTTAGGTGTCTGACTACATAAAATGTTATTTCCATTGGAGAATAATTTATTCCCACTAGTGAAAAGGTTTATATTTCAAATAGAAAACTATTTGTATTTTCTATTGATGTTTATACAATTCATTTCTCAAAAACAGGGATTTGTTAGATTCCACTATGGGTTTTCAATAAGATATTACTAATAGTGAATATACATTAATTCGTTAAATTTAATAACATTCACATAAAATAAATATTTTATCTTTTACTTTCACGTATACATTATGATATTGCTATTTTTCTATTGGTATTATGAAATATATATATATATATATATACACACACACGTGTTTATATAGGTTGTGTGGTGACCACCTTCTGGGTATAATGTACTCACACCATATATTTGTCACCTTGAAATGCATTATATATTATTTTCAATGATCCTAGTAAGGTAATTGAATAGGGAAATAGGGATATTGTGAATTCTTTATTAGAGTAATGGTGTATATTTTGTTGTCTATGGTGGAGGAATTGGGTGTGGTTATCTTAGGTTGTTTTTGGGTCTATAGTTTTTGGATATCTCATTATTGGGACTTCAAATTATTCCATATCACTTTCATTTTTTTCACTTGAAATATTTTATGTTTTAGTTATTTTTAGTTATGTATGGTCGAGGGATTTTATGTTTATTTTAGATTTTATTTTATTGGGGATTTTTGAACTTAAATATTTCAATTATATAATTTTAAATAGTAAATCAAAGTCCCATTTGGCATGAATGTTTTTCCTAAAATAGAAATGTTTTGTACTATTTTTAGAACATCCAACATATTAATGGGTCATGTTGATTTTCTAACATGATATATTAGAATACTAGTCTAGTTTTAAAGACATTAAAAAACATACCATTATACCATAATTTTCCCCTTTGGGATTACGTTGATATATGATGATTAGGTAGTATGTATAAGGTATTTTATAAAATTCTATCTATTCCTTATGATCATGACCAGGTCATTACAACATTAAATGATTTATTGGAAGAAAAACATGATTATGAATTCAAATAATAATTTATACTTACAATATAAATTATTAAAAGATTCATAAAATATTTTTATAAAATTATGGAATTATTTATCTAAATATTTTTTATGTGTTTATAAGAATTATTAGGATGAAAATATTTAATCTATAATAAATAATATTTCAAATAATTATATAAGTGATGTATCTGTTTGTGGTAACATGAATTTATTTGTTTGTGTTCATCATGAATCTCATTTTATATTCACTAATATATATGATATATATATATATATCGACCTTCTACTAGATAGTGATAATACACATGGCCATTTGTCTTGCGGTTTGGGGTTGAATCATGATCACTTTGGTAATGTTTTTATTCAAGATAAAATTATCTTCTCTTTCTTATAGATCCCTATTTAAATGATGTTTGTTGAATCAGAACCATGTGTAAGTAGTCACACACTAAGGTTATGACCTCATTTAACTACCCCATTTAAAGGGATTTCAGTGGCCACAGACATGATGTTCCATCAAGTGACCCATGTGGTTACCATTCACATAAATATTTTTAACCCCAGATAACTCCCCATCACATATTTTTTATTCAGATTTTTTAGATCTCTTTCCCATGATTCTAGACATACTTATACTCATAAAATTTCCCATCCTTCATGTTTACTTGTCTTAGGACTTTATATTCACATAGGTGCATAATATTAGATTTTCCAACTTAAACTCACCAAATCTAACCACATTAATTAAATAAAATTTGGTTTATATTAGTTAATTAGTTCAATCTATGTGATGCATATTATATATTTTTCTCAGTTTGGTTTAGTGTTAATAACCCTAATAGTTCCTAACAATTATTAACCCAAACCTAAATATTAAATAAATATTTAAATCATTGTTGAAATTAGAACTCATTATAACCATTCAATGATGAAAGTCTAATATAAAATAAATCCTTCTTTTTTTAAATATATTGAATCACGATAATCATATTCCATGATAATAATTATATAAGTCAAAAAGATATATTATTTCCCCTATAAATTATTAAGATGCTAAAAATATTTGACATATTCATGTCTTAATTTTTTTATAAAAATGTTTTACCCATTTTAATATTAAAATTTTAAATTTATCATTTTTATTATATCTATAATGTTCATTTTTTTCGAATCATCACATTACCATTGGACTATAGATTATGAATATTTATAGTTTTATTATTTATTAATCATATTTTCTGTATAATATTTTTCATGTCTCCATAACTATTATAAACATGTTTTTCTATATATGGATTGAATGTGAATCTACTATGATGGTTTAATTAATTAGAAATGAAAAACTTAATTTCTCTTGGAAACATACTGCAAGATGGATTAGATTCCTAGAATCTATTTCAAACATAAATTACATTATTACTCATTTCTTTCATAAAGAAACTTTTGTGGCTAATGGATTGGCTAACAAAGGGGTGATGGTCAGCGGAATCACCTGGCACAATGGTGTTCTTGAAGACCATTTATTTTTGAAGAAATGACCATTGTAATAAACAACACTTATATACTTTTGTAGCTTTATATTATTTTAATAAAGGTTTATTGTATTATGGATATGTCCTCATTCTAAAAAAACCAAATTGGCTGTAATTGATATAAACTGATTGGTTAAATTGATGTTTGTCATATACTAACCATCAATTGATTTTAGTTTTCACTTAATATATTTTAATTTTTTAATTAGTCTATTAATACTTTTATCCTTAACCTATTTGAACATACTATGAACACTCCAACCCCTAAATTTTTGAATCCATGATACCCACACTTATGTAATAATCCTTGGTCCTATTTTGGATTTATATAATTTGACCATCAATTCCAGACCTCATAACCTATTTTTAATAAATATATATGATTTTTATTAATATTTACAAATGCATATATTTACTATTTTAAATATGTATGTTATATGCCATTGTTTTTAAATATTAATGACCATGAGTTATTTAAAAAAATTGAGGAACATTAACTAATTTATTATTCTTTACTAACTACTTGTGTAACACATAAATTAGAAGTAATATTTCTTTTAAAATACACTAAATTATTTATAAAGTGGTGCAATTTGAATCATAATGAAGAAAGACAAATGATGAGTGGTCACAAAGAAATGTTGGATAGGAAGATAGGAGAATCTTGAGAGGCACCCACACATGCACAACGTAGAATCCCTAATATAGATATTCTCCCCTATGCGGAGGTAATATCTAGAGATAATAAATCCCTTATTTAAATGATAGTGTAATTTCTACGGGCCACATTGAACCATAAAAATTAAAATTCATGGGTTTATCAGTGAATTCATTCTCGAAGGAAGATGTTATTTTTCTTGCATCAGACCTATGATGTGTTCTTGTTGGGAGATTATTTAAGCATAGACCCTCTATCTCTTTTCTTAGGAATAATTTGGAAGGAATTGGTTTTAACTAATATCATGTTGTCTTGATGAAATCATTGTATTTTGTTTTTTTATTTTAGTTTGAAAGTGATTATTACCACCTTTGGATGAGAGGGACACAATATTTTGGTGGTTTCCCCATGAACATTTTGAAATGGTATGTAGATTTTAGTTTCAACATTGACCCCCCCCATTGCACATATTTGTTTAGGTTTTCCTGGACTCCTTCCTCATATTTTTAAATATGAAGCTTTATTTTAAAATGAAAATTTATTTTGATAGCCTCTGAAAATTGATACAGCAACTAGAAATTTTCTTAGGCCATCCATTTCATGATTTTTTGTAGAAATTGATATCCCTTAGACTATTCCGCCACACATATGGATTCAGAAGGGGAAATTGGGTTTAACATTAGAGTTAATACTTGAGAATATCCCATCACACTATAGAAAATGTTTTAAAATTGTCTGTTACACCAAATATTTTGGGATCAATTATCAACCACCATTGCACAAAACAGATGTTTGGGTATAAAAATGAAATTATAAAAAGGTTGATGCCCACTCTAGTACTCCTAGAGATCACATTATTAATCAAATACCTAATGGAACATTCAATTCCTTTCCCTATCCTACTATAATCTCTTTTTTACTTATATTTTTCATAGTGCTCAGACACACAATGGATATAATACTTTTCGGGCTGTCTCTTTCACTGAATATCATGATACATGAGACAAGGGTGCCCTCTCTGATTCTAGAAAATCCCTACACGATGCTGACAACAAACCTATTCAATTTGTGGAAGACTACTTAAAATAAAGTGATACGAAGTTGAAAAACCAATTTTTGATGGTGATGGATACATTACCCCAAATCCTATGAAAACACGGAATCGTATAGATTATGCTATTCTTAGAAGAAAAAATTTCACAAGATCTTTTGATGCCTCTACGAAGGAAAACATTGAACATCCATCAAAACCAGTAGTTGTCCCTCCTGCAACCTCTGGTTTAGATGAGGAGGACTATGATCCCAATAATAACCCTATGTAAAGAGATTATTATACTATTGAAGAAAAAGAAAGAAATATAGTTGATGAATAGATGTATATAAAAGATGAAATCACTTTGGATAAATACACAAATCTTCATATCACTTTTGATACGAACCTTCAAATCAGGAAGCGTATATCCATCAGGATTGTTGAGGAATATAAAATAAACCTTGAAATAAAATTTAGAGACATACCTTGGGAATGATCTCTTACCTACACAAATTTTTTGAATCTATAGTTTTTTGGGAGTTGAGATGATAGTTCTTGTGAGTTTCAGTCTGTTTTTGCATGATTTATGAAATTTGAATTTTATTCTTCCTGTGGCCTTCTATCCAATTTCCCATGATTTGGCAGACTGATATGTGGACAAGATTCATAGATTTAAGATTTTACTAACTAGTTTTCCTTAAAATAATGAGTAGATCATACTTGAATCCAGATAACAGAACATGTTGATGAGGATTTCTGTTGGGACAATCAAGGATTGAGTAAAATATACTTCTTTGAGCAGCTGGTACACCAATACGCACCCCATTCTCTTCATTTCAGGGACTAAAAGGCCTCTATTTTCTAATATCCATAAATAATAAATGTTTTGGAAGACTATAATAAAATTTATGGGAGTGTACCCATATCAATAAATCATCCTTATGGTGTATGGAATGGAAAATGTGTTGATGAGGACATTTGGCGGTTGGATTTTGGTTCATATTTTACCTAGTTTTAAAGACCGAATTTATATTAAAATCCTAAGAGGGTTCGAGGATATAAGATAGTATATATTTAGATTTATCTAATAGGAGTCACATCTGGTGTCCTTTAAGGGATATTGCTTCAAGATGTACTTTCTACCATTACCTTTCATGGAGGTTGTCTTTGTTTGAGGATAAGACTTCTTGAACATGTCTTTTGCAATCTGAACTTTTTTTTGTTTTTCTTGAAATCCCAGATTGTAATCCCATCAATCAATTTCTGGTGTAATTTATTTACAACTAGTTTTTTTATTGTTTCTCTTTATTTTAATAAATTCCTTTGGGGCATTAATTGGGAGACTAATTCACGTTACTAATTAAATAAACCTGAAAATTGGTTCTTATTGTATGAAAAAAAGCAATCTACATCATTTTTTTAAATTATAGGTTTTATATATGTGTGAAATTAAAAGTATGATTTCATGTTTATTAAACATTATTTTTAAAATCTTTGATTAATAATTTGTGTGAATGTTATAATGAATGAAAATAAATTTCTATTTTTGTAAAATAATTATTCTTCTAAAAATGATTATATTTGAAAAAATTAATATTATAAATATTTTTATTTTTAATAAAAAATACAATATTCATAGAAAAAATGACAATATAGATAAGGATTTAGATTATTATGTTTCATGTTTGTAAATGTGTACCCATTAGACAAGTATCCAAGGGAATTTGACTTCATTAAGTAGAGTTAGAATAATGGATAATCAATTTTTGTTTCCACAATAGTGAATCAAAAACCATTTAATAATAAAATTGGTTAAACTTTTCCTTAGGATACCAGAATATGATTAATATAATATTCATTAATTTTAGTTTTTTAATTTGGTTTTAAATGTTTGAAATTATTCATGCTAGGTAAAACAGATCCAAACTATGAAATATATATATATCAAAACAGATATTATAGGGTAAAGGTAATGATTTTTAAAAACAAAGAGGTTAAAAATGTATTTGTAAGTCCAAAAATTTATTTTGTATTAGATTTTTTCTTATAACAAGTATATAGAGTGTTGTTGGTAGGTTAAATACCATAATTGTTATTAAAACAATCTCATAGAAAAGTGGTCGTATGGTTTTCTAATAAGTTTTTTTAAAAATAAAAATTAAAAACATTTTATTTACAATATATTATCATTCCCATATATAAAATTATATTTCATTGTTAAAAGATATGGTAATAGAGTGGGATGATTTAATCAAAATTCATTAAATTTAAAATGGGTGGGGGGGGTCTACTGAGATGTTACTGGTGATTAAAGTAAATGTTTGATTTTATATTAAGAATATTGAAGTTGTCATGTTTAAAAAATATTTTAATATTAATAAAAAATGTTTTTATACATTTAATGATTATTAGAGTGTTATATTATACTTATTGTTTATTTTATGATACACTTATATTTAAAAGAGCTAAAAAACAGAGAAAATAAAAAAACATGGCTAGATCTATTCACTTTTTCCAAGAACCTTCCCTTCCATATTATTAGGTGAAATGGAATCCCTTTAAGAAAAAAATTATTATTTCACATAATTCAACTTCCTAGGTGGGATTCCCTTCATGATAGAAAAATATGAGTCATGAAAAATGATGAAGATGAAAACCATGAATAGTATACATATTTTTAGCTTCATGATTTAGTGCATGGTGATAAATGTCTCTTTGATGAGGAAGACTAAAAGAACATGTTCACTAACACATTTATTCTCTCTTAACCAAACCAATCATTAATGGAATGATCTCTAATGGAAGAATTCATCATGTGTTCTTTTTCACTCACTACTTGATGGAGATGTATGAAACATTCACTATTTGATTCCTATACATAATTATGATGGATCAAATTTGTGCACAGGATCTTCTTTAATTTTTCATAATAATAAAATTGGTTACCTAATAGAATAATATATTAACATGGCCCCCATATTAAAAATAATTATTTACATTGAAATAAGGGCGGTGATGTCATTGAAGACCCCCTCGTAACATCATAAACAATGTAGAAATCAATTCCATTTGAGATAGACTTGATTTTGACTAATTCATAGAACATTAAATTTCAATGGAAAAACTAACACATATCAGACCCATTGTGTCTTATTATATATCTCCATCATATATTAATGAACCCCTAAATGTAACACCACCTTTTGATCAACATTTTCACCCTTGTACACCGAGACACCACTAACTGAAACATCATGGGTGTTTAAGAAATAAGATCCTCCACTTGGTCTATTTGGTGTATAATAAGAATAAGGATTTGGAAAACCAAATAATAATTAGTAAGGCCTCTATGACGGTGAAATATTTTAGTCGAACCTTTTGAAGACAATGTATCTACTACATCTCATCCGTAGGAGACAACCCCTCTTCTGGATGGAAATATTTGGTGGTGATGCCACTCTCATGTCATCCATCATCATAGGTCTCCTCAATAAGGTCTCTATTATTATATATATCAATTGGGACCATACTATCATTATATTTCCTCATATCTTAGATTATTTAGGCCAAACACATATTCCCTTTTGGGTATCCATCTAAAAACAATTGTTGATAAAATGATTATTTCATCCAATATATTATGTTAATCAATCATCCATTCTGAAATTGATGTATAATTAATATTAAACCAAAAAACAATCAACTAGAAAAAATATCACACATCCACCCCCTTCAATGATAATCTATTAGATCAAGACATATTGCATCATTATTTATCATATTTAGGACATGAATCCTAACCACTAATATTATGAAGAAATTAGAAACAATGAACCACATTGGATCAAAATACTAAATTTCAGTAACCAATATACTTTAATGTTTGAACTAGGGTAATTCTATCTACATCACACAAGGGATAAATTTTAGAGCCTGATATAACATATTGTTCCTAAAACCATCCATCCATGAGATGAATTTTAAAACTTATACTGAGAAATGATCTTTAAAAAACGTAGAATAGAAATACACCGTGAATAAGATGTATTTTATATTGATAATACCTCACACCCTATCCACCACATTGTATTTATACCATAACATAAACTAGTTCTGGTTTCCTACGTTTCCTCAATGATGGTCCCCATCTAAAGATATAAAAAATATAAAATAATGTAAATGAATAATAAATGAAACAAGCATAACATAATCGAATTATATGCTTCATATTTAGTCAAAATACATGGGAATGGATAATTAAACACCCATATATTTAAGTAGAAACCATGAGTTACATGGGAACATTGCTTATGAAAACTAACTTGTATAGTTGAAGAAACAATAATGCCTATTCTGAATCCTTCTAGACACAATCATTTCATGGAATATTTCTTATATGAATAGATGCCAAGTCTTCCCTTTATAACTTCCATAAATATAAATTTATATTATTCTCCCTACTATATTTTTAAATGTCCACCATAACCACTAGTTTACCATTCTTGTTACACCATCTTCTAAACATTATGGATATACCACAACAGATTCATGTATTCTACTAAAATATCATTATCGACACTAACTTAACAACCAAACTAAAATTATCAATATCCAAAGAAATCTCTATTTCTTTTCAAATATTCACATTCCCACATCTAGACTGAAATTCATTTCGTTTTTAAAATCCCATTATAGAATCAGAAACATTCTTAAACTTTAGAATACTCATTTAAATCCTTTCATATTAATCTAACATAAACATAGACATTATGTTGAACTAAATTAATGACTGGTTTAAACTTATATATAATCATCAAAATCAATTATTTTCTATCACAACCACTTCCTATAGAACATATATGAAACATCAAGACATTATCCTCCATCATCACTACTTCAAAATGTATATGTTGCTACTGCCACTTTCTTGAACTCAATTCAAACGTCCTTTATGATGGTGAATACGTATCCACCAGGATCCATTTTCACTCATTCCAAAAAACATAATCAAAATTAGAAAACAAAATTATAAATCGTTTATGACAATAAAACCTAACAAAAACTTTATTGAGAATTATTATCGATTGTTATTTTGATTAATATATAACATGAAGAAAATTCATAGGGATTCACCAATGTCTAGTGACCCCCTAAGAAACCCAAATCATTTTATCCTGTTATAGAAACCATATTATCAGTAAATATATTTTTGATCATCCAAGACCCACTCATATAATTCCACCCCATAATTTATTGACAGTTTCTACCTATTCCATAAAACCATGAAATATTCTGAATTCTATTGGTTGATTTACTTAGTAGAAAACTGGTTAGATCATTATTTCAATTTCTTGAACTCCCATCAAGAATCCATTCTGTGTAATGTGTCCTAAAATTCTTATTTCAAAAACTATTTTCCCAAAAATCTCCCATCAAGCATCCATAATTATTGAGCATCATATTGAATAAATCTACGATATTAGCAACAAGGAAAAATATATCCTAAAAAAATATAGGTTGTATGGTATAATTGAAATGTTAAAATCCCATTGAAATAGTATAAATAAAAATAAAGGATATATTATGATATGAAACCTAGGCAGGACTTATCAATATATCCCTCTGTATTTTAGCCTGATTCTGAATAATCTGAGCGAACCCTATTTAAAAACACTATTCGGAAACTCTAATTATCTTCCATATACCTTCATCCTAAAGATAGAATAAAATTTCCACCACTACACAAATTACAAAGAAACACACCTTGGACATGGGGTTTCCCCTTTTACAATATCGATGTAGTGATATGTGGTACTTAAAAAAACATCAACTAAGAGAAAAACAGACCATCACTCTTACATAATTTATTATTCATAGAAGAAATAAAATATAATAACATTGATTCCAAGGATAAGATACACATTTATCCTATCGATAATCCCATGGATCCCTTACAATCTTCATAGATTTCTCATTCAAAAAATTGAACATCTAATGCATGACACCACAACATGTCGTTTCAAGTGATGTCTCCTCATAACTCTAGTCAATACACCCGTAGTAATGTTGAAACCCCCATTACTTATAAACTCTCCGACTCATAGATCTAGAAATAAATCTATTCGAATTTATTCTAGTATTTTAATTCCCCCATGGTTTCTTTAGATGATGATTCAGAAACACTGTAGACTTTTGATTGACAAATAAACACCCAAACTATCATTTTGCATCATCATTTATGGAAAAAGTTTAATGATCCAGTGAGAATGAATAAAATTGGGTAACACTACTATTCCAATAATATTCCCCTTATAGAGCCAAGGATACATTCTACAACTTCCAAGATTGTAGTAATTACAATTTTGGTACTCCCTTCATCCAAGTTCCAACATGAATATCAACAAATAATTTACTTAAACCTCTTACAACATCTATATGATCCTGACTCCCATGATACAAACAATAACTCACAATTGTAAATTTCTCATGGAATGAATTCCCATTCTAAAAACTTGATCAAGAGGATAAGATCTATATATTACATTTTTTTGGAAACTATGAATTTTAACCACATGACTTTCAACTCCATATAAAAATATTTAATCGCTTCACTAACTGACCCTTAGAATCACTATACACAAAATAGGGATTATTTGACACTTTTTTAATCCTAGAATCCTCCATTCTAAAACTATATAAAACCTTCAAAATTTGAACTACCCTGATCACTCTAAAAACTGATTAGTCTAGAAATGAATCACATGGTGAAATTAAAAGATGCTGTGTGATAATTCAATTGGTATAAAAAATTATGGATCAATAATATTGGTGAACACTCAACAAAAAACTGACACACAATATGATGTGACCAATAGAATTTTGGATGAATTTTTATTGGTTTCAACCACGAGTAAAAACCATTGGAAGGTGATTACATATATTTTTAAGTTTGAAAAAACCTTTCTGAAATATTTTGATATAATTTTAATAATAGGAGTTAGTTATGAGTTCATTTAATTATGTCTATAATTCTAGAGTTCATGAAAATTAGAAAAATACCCTTTTCATAAAAATCATTTTGCCTTTGCATACAAAAAATATTTCAAATGTATAATTCCAAAAGATTCATTCAAATTGATAATTCAGTAAAGTCTTGTAGACCTCTATGTATTTTATATAATTTCATATTTTTTACGGTTTATTTATCTTTCTATAATTCAAATTAAATATATGGTATGTGTCATTTCAGAATATTTTATAGGGTTATTTAAACATAAAAAATGGTACCAACTAAAAAATTGGAAAATTATTAAATGCATAAGATTAATTTTCCTCTAAATAAGAGTAATTGATATTTTATAAGAATGATTTTTAATTTTTAATATCATTATTATAATCATAAGGTTTATCCATATTCTATAAGAGTTATTCTAAGTGTTGTTTTAGGGTCATTTCATAGTACAATGAGGTTCTTAAGAGTCATTTACTCCCATGAAATTCCATTTAAAGTGAAAATTGAAAAATTTAGGGAACAATAAAGAAAAACAAAAGTGTCATTTTACTCTTACTTGGAATTAAAACATTAAAATTTCACATGATATTAGTCCAAGATTCAATTTAATTTGAGAATTGTGGATGAATAAATGAGAATATCATGAATTATTATTTGAAGGAATATTAAATTGAAATATTTTAAATTAATCATCAAAATCAAGATGGAGAAATATTATAGAGTTTTTGGATAGAAACAATTGTGTTTTCAATAATCAATGTGGAATATATATACAATATTTTTGGAATATTATTCATATAATTTTATAAAAATAAATAAAAAATGACTAAGTAAATTCATTTTAAGAATTGAGTGGCTGATAATGTGTGAGGTAAGATAACTGCCATATAAAAAAGAGAACGAGAACCAGATATAAGTGATATATCTATATCAACAATCTCTATTGAGATAAGAGAAATCATTACTGATAATTATATTAAATTTTTATGAGAATGATGAATACCAAGGTGTGAGTCAGTTCAAAAATAAACGCTCAGATTATTTTTGAATTCCTGGGAAGGAAGGCCTCCATGTACAAAATCTTAGAAACATTACTCTAATAGTTGATGACCTATCTTGAATAATATGATCTTATTATCATATGATAAGACATAATTTTTTTTTCTAATGATATTTTTATCAATTGAATATTGTGGTAACTTCATGAATATTTGTGGTTCGTATATAAATAACACCACAGTGTAATTCTTCCATGGATGATACTTAACATGGGAAGTGAATAATTCCTAACCGTACAATAATGTATGAGTTTTAGGAACTAGTAATAAATGAAAATTTAAATAATGACATAATCTATATATCTATAACAAACCTAACACAACAAGGAGTAGATTTAATCATTATAAATGAACCTTATAATAATTTCATCATTCTATTCATTTTCATTATTATTTCATATGGTTATGGAAGAGAATAATAGAGAGTGAATCATGACCTTAAATGTTTTAAAGTTAAATCTATAATAGAAATTGTAATACAATATTTTATGAATACACCCATAGGGTCTTGAAAATTCTGCTTTCAAGATTAAGAAAATTCCATCAAAATTTGAAAAGGATGGAAAAGAATTTGAAATAAGATTCGATGATGAATGTTTAAGAAGATGAATTGGTAAAGGGATGTGGCGCACTGCGAATAGTAAATCAGTTCTTGGACCAATGTGCCGCATGGACCACTCAATGCCTCTATAAATAAATCCCATAGGGGATCAAAAAAAGGAGAAGAAGGGTTGGAAGATGGAAGAGAACATGTGAAAGAGGGGTGAATCACAAAAAATAAAAAGTTAAAGAGTGTTGGAGAAATTTCTCCCACACCCAAAGCAGTTTATAGACTCCATCCAGAAAACCATATGCTGGTGGCCCTTCATGGAACTCCACTCCGTGAACTATATGCCAAAGACCCTTCACAGAATATAACACATGGAGGCAATGTTGTTTGCGGAATTGAGGAATCATTTTCTGACCCTGAGAATGAATAAAAATTGTTTTCATACAACCCTATGTGGGAACGATTCGTGGATTCTTGTATCTGTATAGTGAATTTCTTGAATGGATTTTTTTAGGAAGATAGTACGTGAGAATATCCTATGTGAATGACATGGTTTATGGATGAACCGTATAAGGAAAACAATACACAAATGCCCTTATAAAGATAGTATAGGGAACTACCCTATGAGGAACATAGTATGCAGACTCCCTATTTGGAAAACAGTTCACCGCCATATCCTATGCAGATGATCCTAAATGGACGATATAGTACACAGATGACCCTATGTGGACATCACATTCCATGAACCATATGTAGAAAATATTACACGAACAACCCCTATGTTCCCAGATCCTACACAGAAAAATTCTTTAGGGCCACGGGTCCATACCGTAGGGGCTGCGCCCCCGCAACCCCTCTCAAGATCAGTGCCAACCTCCGGTTCCAACCCTCTAGAATGGAACATTCACTACTATCACTGATACCCAAGACGAATATTGAGTTTCACCGTGAAATTTTAGGGCCATATCATTGACATTTTCCATTGCGCCCTTGTGCCACCCCAACATCAGTCCATTAAGTACTATGAGTCTAGCTACTCCACATGAGGCTCTTAAACCCCATGACCTACCTCCTATGCTAGGTTGATCCTGAACTATGTGTACAATCATGATCTCAATTTTTCTTATATTATTTGACAATCACTTTTCCATCCATCAAACTATGTGTCACAAGAAATTTCAGATCTTCATAAACCTCCTCAACCATCGAAAATGGATGGTCAATGTCCTTAGAACAACTTTGCTTGATTATTCACACAATGCCCTGCTGGCTCTTCATACATTGCACACAAAAAAGGCCTGTGAGTTAGAGATATATTCGTCCTTAGGAGAGGCCTTTTCTACATCAGTGTGCCCAATGGATTATATGTTTCATATCTGTTCTCCTAATCAGAGAACCCCTAAAATATTGGTTTACACATTCATTCCCTATCATATTCAAGGCATGTTAGAGCATCCTGACCCAATTATTCTACAATTAATCTTCAACTCTATAAAAATTTTTCCTCATTGTATGAACTTAAAATGAAAGACCCCAAATAGTCGTTTCCACATGATGTTCAACTGTATGGACCTCATCCATACCACATGACATTAAACTATATGGTATTAGTCCCTACAACACAACATTAAACTGTTATGTCATCGTCCAAGCTATATGACTTTGAATTGTATTATACTATGTGATTTCATATCTTTATAAACATCCCCGACCATCGGAAATATAAAGTTAGTGTCTTGAGGATACCTCTGCATGACTATGTGCACAAGTCCCCAGAGGCTATGTATATGTTGGCTGCAAAATTTCCTATCAAAAAGAGAAAAATTCATTCTCAGTAGAGGCCTTTCCTACCTATATACACCCAAATGTATTTCATTCCTCATGTCATTTATATAGATATGAGATCCTACAAAATAATGGTCTATATGTTCCATCCCACTCATGTTCAAGGCATATAAGAACATCCCAACATGATTATCCTCCGGTTAATCATCTTCCAAGTTATTTTTCCTTAAAATGTAGTATACTCTATAGGATGCTCATAAGTGCACTCTCCCTATGGTAAGACTCTATCCTTTCCACTAGAGGTGGAAATATGGCTCCTCTTAGGCTTAAATAAATATATGACTAGATATATTTACTAACATAACTATCCTGGATATTAATATGGTAGAGGAAGTTGGAACATTCGAAGCCCCCCTCTCCCGCATTAGGCTCCAGTACCATCTATCAATAGATGAAGAGGATGAGTGATCATTAGATATGTTGCTTCCTCTTGTTTCTCACACTAGGCATGACCCACGTGGTCTTATAAGCAACCAGTGGTCGTCACAACCAAAAAATCCCAAAACATGGGAATCCCTTATGTGTAATCCCCAATAAAACCATCACATCATCATGTGTCAAGATCCTCATGGTTCTAGAAAATGGGAATCTTCTATGAATAATCCCTACTCAATGAACTATGAGAAATTTTATTCCTAACATAACTAGGATATATAAAAATCCTTTATCTAGGCCCAATATCCATATCATCTCATCCACAAAATGAGAGATCATGCACCTTCAAATGGGAAGCTCCCATGCGTAATCCCCAATCAACTCACAACCCAGGAAGGAACTATGAGAACACTGATTCCATCTCTATCCAAGACACATAGAATACCTGTCTGAAAGCCTGAGGTCAAGGTACATTCTCCTTGAATGTCAATCGCAATAATAATTTCCCCACGACTCACTAAGGAATCCTCTTTAGGAATAATCCCAAATGTGACTCTTTCATGAAAGGCCCCATCTACGGTATAATCCCCATCATAAAATAAACTACCAGGGTTTTGATTCCCAACTAAATGGGATATGTAGGTAGCCTAATTGAGGTCCAAATCCAATACCAACTTCACCTTAGTGTTCACAAGTCCGTATCACTGGTAGGGCCATATCCACCTAGGAGACCATGCCTTTCTTGAGAATCCTAGGATGCTTCGGTGTAAGTCCCACAAAAAAACTTGACTAGGAATCCTCCACCTAGACTTCCTTGCCGCACGACGCATACCTGCATGGATGTTTTACTCTCACACGACCATACAAGGTGATTTGTCTAGTTTTGTGGAACCAAACTATGCGATATCTAATTCCTCTGACGAGGATACATAGGAATCCCAACTCCTGGGTTTGAACCCCGACATCAAAACAACACCCATCCCCCTGGTTGAGGATACATTCTTGAGTGACTCATCACATGACTTAAACGAGTATTGTCTTATTAGCTTATGATCCATGTATATCCAGGATTTATTTTTAAACCCAAGGGTAACCGGTGGACACACTCTTAGGGAAGAAACTAAGGATTCATGAACATAGAAATATTTCATAAATCTATAAGAGATTATCAGAGTAGGAATTAATTCCCCCCATAAGGGTGTGATGAGCCTAACCTCCCATCCTCTTGACCGATGGAGTCCTTATGTGTATTCAGACAAATATTCATCCAACTAACACCTACCTTTTGGAAATATGGCCCATGAATCATTCATAACAGGTCCTTTGGGTTTTCTGGATCGATGAAGGAACCCATTGGAGACCATCTGAGGACCTCATCCCGACATGGGACGATTTCACAAACCTATAACCCCATGAAACCTTCCTCAAGGATCATAAAATTTTGACACCTACTTTATAAAATAAATATTATATAATTCCCAATATTGGTGGGACCATGTATCCCAATCCTAATACATAGTATGAAAAGAATTGATTCAAAACAAATATGTTGAACCTGACGTGAATCCTTATCCAATGTAGAAGTTTTACCCCAATATTAACAAACAAGTGGATATTGAATGAAATGTCATTTTGTTTTCCCACATACACTATTATTGAAATTAGGTCAAAAAAATATGGTAAACCTAACGTGAATCCTTAACCACAGTTGCATGTCACCCCACCTAAAGACCCTTTCACATTAAAAATGAAGAGGGCCGAGAAAGATTACCAATCATGCATGTGATCCTGAGATGACACCTTGATGGGGCTTCTTTATCTATGACTTTACATGTATTATAGGTATCCCAGAGCTCTATTAGATCCAAATGGAATCTCGAAAAATTACTCAGACATGCATGTCAGCATCTGCATAGGTGATCGAATCCCTGATGAACATGAATATGTTTCCAGCCCAAAGTCTTCAATACTGGGTTTCAAACTCACTGATCAATGATTTATAGGAAAGTGGGAGTCTCCCTATGATAGAGGAGGCCTGGAAGGCCCACAAATCGATAAAATCTCACTATCAGCCTCTTTCACTGTATCCGACATCCGAGCATAGGACAACCCCATTGGACGTCTCTAACCGCTTCAGGATCCTATCCCCGAAGCATGATAATGAGTACCTCTATTACCTCAGGGAGGCAGACGATGTCAAAATAGATGAGTTCATCCTAGCTGAATAGGAACCCTGTTCAAGTTCTCCAGCCAGGGAACATTTCCACCAGCGACGTACAACCCCGCATCCTTGCTTTGAAGAGGGTCCCATACCAAGGGAACCTTTTGAAGTATAATGGAAATGAATCCTTTTGAATCCTGTTGAGGGTGGTAAACGCATGATCAAAAGTAGGTTATCATCCTGGTTCCTGAGGATGAGGTCCACCACACAATCACAGTAGTATATAATCGACAAATATGATATTACTCCCCTCTTGCTAAAGAACACCACAGAAATACAATGAAAATCTATGAGCATAGTCATATATCTGTTCCATCTTATGAATCCCACCATGGAAATAGGGTGGAACAACATGAGAAAATTCATATTCCTTCTAGTGCTCTCTGGTCCTGCTATGTAGGCAGAGAATGAAATTATAGGTAGATACAAATCTCTACCAATGCCCAAGAAGTCCGTCATCAAAATAGGATGGAAACCAGATATATTCAAGTGAAAATTCCTGCTAACACACAATAATCCTTTTATTTAAATAAGTTAGAAAATTATGGGTATTATTACCACACTGACGATGCCTAAAAATCCCACCAGAACAATTAGGTGGTAAGAAAATATTAGCAAAGTCAAATTCCAGGGGATGAAAATCATGCCCATGGGAAAAATATAGTGGAAAAGAGAATACATAAATTATTTATTGGAAATAAAAATCCAACCAATCAAATATGGTGGGAACTGGAGAAGACAGCTGGTTTCATACTCATTCCTCTACCCCATCATAGGGGAACCACTAGTACTGACTAGAAACTCACGGAGAACCAGAGTAGGCACAAACTCATGTTTCGACATTGGAATGAGAATTCATACGTATTCCAGCGAAAGATGTATATCAACAAATCTTAGCCATGATAGAGAATTAGACATTGATCATATACTATATCCTCCAAAAATGTCATGATATAATTGAATCGACAAAAAAAGTGAGGATTTAGGCCCACGACCGGATCTCCTCAGGAGGGGTGATTCATCCACCAAATTTGATAATCAACCATGAGTAGACCAACATCCATGTTCCTATCCTGAAGGGTCAATGACCATATTATGCGATAGAAGTAAAACTAGATGGGGAACAAATACCCACTCCAACTGGGGGACACCAGCCCAATGTGGTGGCAACTCTAGGGTAGGCACATATCCCTACCAGAACTAAAGATATTCGTCAGCGTATCCCAATAACATCACGAGAAACAATTAGATAGGGACCAATATATGAAGGAAATTAACAAAATAAGTCGGCCACAATTTCCTACGAGTGCACAAAAATAAAATGCACTAATGAAAACTAGAAAATTAAGAGTACATTCATGATTCTTCTCTGCTATAAACTGGAGTTCTTGACGCCATCAAACATCTATCAATAGAGGCTCATGATCTTGTCAATCCATTTCCAAATCATTGAATTCGCAGTAGCAGTTTTCAAGGCCCTCCTTGCAATGTCTCTACCACCATCGCTAGTGATCCTCCCCAAAGAAACCATGGGGGCTTACTTCGTGGGCTAGAAACAATCGATCACAAGAGCCTATCTACTGATGTGTGTCAGGGTCACCCTACGTCTGACCGGAAGATCATACAACAAGAAGGCCCTACCTTTCTTTAGTCTTCCCTAATGGTCCTCCCAATCTTATAGTCAGAATATAGGTTTGTCCCTATAGTTATATGTCATGATGTGATGGTTGTCCTCACTATAACGAAAATCACTATGAAGGCCCTCCCTAAAGTGAAATCAAGAAATGAGATGGTCCTCCCATTATTTTAGTAAATCCTGAAGGCCCTCCCTATAATGTACACTATATATACTCTCCTTGCATAAAAATATATAATGGTAGACCTTATCATAACAGCAGTCATTGTGAAGGCTCTCCGCTCATTGACGCCAAGCAGCAAGAAGGTCCTCCCCTTACCTTGGTCTACTCTGAAGGTCCTCCCCAGGGTATACAATATAGAAGTCCTATCTACATCTGGACACTAATACAAGATGGTAGTCCTCACCATCACAACACCAAATGAGAAGGTCCTCTCTCTAGTAAAAATTTACACCGACGAGAAGGTCCTCCCCTCATCAGGTCAAATGTGAGAAATCCCTCCTATGAAGAGGCACTTGTAAAAATGGAGTATGACGTGTGGGATACTATCTCCATGATAGGAAATATCATTTATCAACCAGAGATTGACCCAAGTCCATGATCATTTTCCGATCCACCCTCATTCCATTTTCATGTTAATGAGGCTCTCACTAAACACACTTCTTGATATGAAAACATTAAGCAGTAGTCAAACCTGGTGGATATAGAAATAAAATCATTGGTAGATCAACAACATAATATGTTTCTTGGGAGAAGGAAAATAGCTAGTAATGACATACCAGGGATGTGTTGGCCCATGACCACTGATCAGTTCAACATACCAAGATATTTTTTAGAATAATGTATCCATAAAATTCGCCTCAATACCTGCACAACTCTCCACTAGTTAAAAGACATGTTTTTTCCCTACGATGGGTATGCAAATCATGTTAATGTACAAGGATATATTTTCCAACAAATAGACCTAGAACCCTTTCCTTCTACCTGCAATCGCCAATCATAAAAAATAAATTAATACATTGAGATGGACTACCTTCGTGAACTGCAGAAGTTTTTCTTCCTTATCAGTAATCCCCCATTTGGTGTTCATATCTGAGGGTGGGGGGAACATGGATCTCTACACTTCACCCCACATCCTGTCTATAAGAACCCACTAGAGGTGACATCCTGCAATGTTTTCATCCCTTGAAGGAATTAAAATGAAGTCCCTATTTAGGAAAGGTGGAATGCTCGACAAGAATTGGATTTGAGTAAGTCTCAGAAGAATCTGGCCCGACGAGAGCATGCCATCGAGAAGCTCATGAACCAGGCCATCGAGAACATCCAACATGATTTTTATATAAGGAAAGAAAATCAATGATCACTGACCATTTCCTCAAAAGAAAGTAATCAATATATAGGCCCAATACCATATCCATCTCACACCCACATGGGAATACATAAGCTCAAGAAGGTGTAAATATTTGTAGCAAGAGACGCAATATAGGAACAGTCCCATCCAGTAGGGTTGGGGGAATTCGAACAAAAAATTCTCTAATAAGACCATAAAATATGGGCTGAGGCATGTTAACATAAAAATGGGAGTAATCCCATCCCATGGGGCTGGGGGAATTTTTACCTCAAATTCTCACCCAACGGATGTTTTCCATATCCCAACTGAGGAGAAAAATTGATAGAGAGGTCACCCATTCCATCCCGTCCCATGAATCACATCCCCCGAAATGGAGGCACACAACAAGGTCATATTAGCACTCCCTTTGAGTCATTATTCACCAAGAAACCCAAGGAGTACCACAAAATGGATGGAGAAGATCCAAAAAAGGATGAAAGAAACTCTCCAACTTTTCAGCACATAGTACGACACCCTAATGTGGTATGCATCAATGAATGTGATGGAAATAATCCCCATGGAGCTCTCTAAAAATAATATAATTAATGAGGAAACATGAGAAGAGGGTTCCCTCCCCGAGATTGTCTAAACCAAACCTGTAGGTGTGCACAACGGAAACCAAAGAGTTGACTTAAATTTGTGCGCCCCTTATGTAAATCTACCACTACCTCCCATGAGAATCATAAATAAAGAGCAGAATAAGAGAAAGGTCTCTAACCCACATCCTCCTCCATGTGAAGATGATTCCCCCACACATGAGGAGAGGTTTTCTCGACTAGAGGAAGAAATAAAAGATCTAAGGAGACTCAATGATGATATATGAAGAGAAATCTATCTTATTGGATATTTTATTCATATAAAGCATCAACATACACTTCCATAAGATGTACCTATACCTCTGGGATCATCTTAATGGATGGATTAAGGCTTGAAAGCTCATTCAAGGAAGAATAGGGACCACCAGTCCTCCTAAACCTAATATTGGTAGGATATCAAGAATTCCCTCCATTGGGAATGTAACAAAAATAGATTCAAGAAAATATAAAATGGTTTTCCACGGATGGGTTCCATCTCATGTTCTAGTAGTTCCAACACATCCAATGTTTCCCCCATGCTACACTCTCTCATACTCAGTTCCAACAAAACATGCATTTAGGGCTCCTAAATACAATCATGTTATTTATGACTTGAATGGAAGAAATAAAAGGATAATGAACTTCAATACAACCAGAATGAAAGACCTACCCCAACTAGGTATGAAATGTCCCTCCATCAAAAAATTTCAGGAGCCATGTATTAGCACTGTTCAACGGGTCTAGGGACTCAGAGTTGCATCTAATGACCAACACTTCTTTCTGTGATCCATTGATGGGACACCTAGACCAATAAGAAGATGTGAATCTAAGATGCTTTGGGAATACCTTGAAAGGTTCAGCCTTTGTGTGGTACATCAGTTTGCAAGCAAGATCAATAATAGAATCAGAGGATCTTCAGTGCTAGTTCTTATTCCAGTTCAGATCGACATTTCCCAAAACAACAGTCAGTGGTCTCCTGAACTACAAACAATGATAGAATGATAGAATCTTAGACTTCATTACAAGATGAAATTTTCTGACTTACTCCTTGAATTGGCCACTCTCCCAAGATGAGATGTTGGCCGCATGTATTGATAATGTCCATGATGAGCTATAAACACCACTTATTTTGGCGAAATATTCTACTGGGTTTTGAGGCTTCTCTTCCATTTCTTAAAGGATATAATATTCCTTGAAATAGAATAATATAAAGTCTTGAGTAGCCCCATCTACCCCAGTAAAAATATACATGGGAGATGAAGTATCTTATGTCACACTTAAGACACCCCTCCACCTTCTCTAGCTCTATGGCCCTGCCAAACCCTATAGGTCCCTATGGGATCAAAATCCACCCCTTGTCCCATCAAGATGAGCGAAGGCGGACCAAAATAAATAAATTTGAGGAATGAAGGAATAAAGTATACTTGTTATGATATGATCAAGTCTTTAATTCATATCCACCATGATTTCTAACATTCTTGGATGACCAGATATGAATAGATCTGATTAATTAGGTATTTATGACAATCTAGATTACTTCCCATACCATCAGATATTGGACATAATATCCAAGAGTTTTTTTTGTCTTCATGGAACTCTTGAAAAAGATGATAGATTTTGGACAGTTCTAGATGGTACTGGCAAAAATACAAGTGGCATATGTTTCTACCACTGATCTAGATGAAGAAGGGGATCGAAAAAAAGTTTTTGACAAAAAATAGAAATTGTTCGATAGTTGGTTGAATCGTAAAATAGCCAAAAAGCTCATGGAATACTCTAGGCATAGTTGAAGCAACAAAATATTCCTCCAATGGCTCTTAATGAAACCCAATTGTTATCCTCAGCTCCACAATCCTCCAAGGGAAAGCTATCCAGAAAGTTGTCTAATCGAAAGGGTGGAAAGCAAGTGAAGGGTTATGAACCTACCAAATCCAAAGTTGTCTTTGACACTCAGATTTCAAGAAATAAAATACAAAGACATTGGTACCTCCCCACCAAACAGCTGAACGAGCACCACCCCACCAAACGACACAATGGGAACTACCCCATCAAATAGAACAATGGGAACCACCACACCAAACAGAACCACTAGATCCATATAATGAGTAAAAGAAATCATTACAAGAAGTGATGAATTTCACCTCTGTCAATGTAATCCAATTGAGGGATCCCATATCCAACGATGAGTATAGTTATCAACTAGAATTACCTTCACCCAATTGGGGGGTCAGAGAAAAAAACTATTGAAGCTTGGGATATCAGGGGAGACACAGCCATGGTAGAAATTAATCTTATGGATGCACCCCAAATAAAACCGTCAGTGTTGTAGAAACCCAAAGAAGGACCCTACAACAGTTTCCAAATGGATAAGAAAATCCTCCTACCCCCACAATATTTCACCCCTATCCAATTATTCTAAAATATCTATCAGAGAAAGAAAAAATGACAGATTTACCTTAGTATGTGAGTAAATGTTCCTTACATGATCCAAAAAGTACATAAGCTCCTCCGAATCCATCTTTAAGGGACAAACTATCTTCCTGAAATGGCCATTCCCAAACCACTTGTGAAAGGGAATCCCCAATCGGGGAAGTGGAAACCTTTAGATCTAATATATGACATTCTAAAATTGTTAGCATCAGTGTCAACTGAGTTTTCAATCATGGATACACTGAATCTATCTGCATATATTATGGAATCTCTCATAGAAGCTTTTCTAAGTCTGCAGGTGTATAAAGCCAATGTAGTTTCTTCTTAAGTCTACCAAACAGAGATCAATCATGAATAATGCTACACAATCATCTCCTTCATAGATCAAGATGAAGAAACCACCATGCAAGGACACATAAACCCATTATATGTGTCAAGAAAAATAAATAGAATCAATATCCGAAAAGTCATCATCGAAAAGGATTTAGGATTAATATCCTACCACTGCAGACACTTCATCGGTTGGGCTGTAATGAGGGTGATCTGATGCCATGTACGACAACTCTATTGGGCTACGAAAAAAGTGAGTAGAAGAAATTAGGGAAAATTAAACTCAAAACCTAGTTTAATGACCTCCTAGATCACCCAAAAGTGTTGGTGGTTTGAAATAATACTCCCTAAAATGCCATTCTAGGGAGTCCCTGGCTATATAAACATGCAGAAATCTACTCCTTGGACCCTTAATTCTTGAAATATAGCATTAATGGATAGCATGGGACACCACATGATGATAATGCTCTCTTAGACTTCTATGAATAAAATTATATTGATTCATGGTTCTATGAACTGAAGGGGAAACAACCCTTATCTAATATAATTGATTAGGTGTCCACCCCAAACAGTTTGGAAATGGTTCCCACTGATTGCCTCAAGCGGCTTGAGGATGAATACATACTACTCATAAATCATATTGAGGGAATAAGCCCAAATTTAGAACCATATTCAATAGTCCTCATTATTTAAATTATGGCTGCCGAGCCTGATAATGGTTAAAGGCTCATTGACTCCTGATATAATAGGGAGTGTTCACACAAAAATGCCCCCTAACAATCATCAAGACTGTAGGAAATCCCTACCTCACCCACTGAGGAAGAGGAAATATCTTGTCTGTCAAAGAAGAAGATGAAACTCTTTTAACCCTCACTGTATCTTCTTTGAAGAATATTATATAGATGGCCGAGACAGAAGAGGTGGCTTCGCCTCCCGAACCCCAAAAATATGACTCTTCCATTGACTATGGAATGATCATCAAACTAGTTATTTCCCAGTCAAAAGATGAAGAAACCAATGAAGAGGATATAGAAGAAGACCCACGACCGACTCTAGTTAGTGCGGCCATGCCATCCAAAAAAAATAGGTATACAACTCTTTCCCTAAAGAAGAATAGAGATATATTTTTCCTAAAATTATACAGAAATGATAGACCTCAATCCTAAGGTGGTCACTCACCACCTTGGCCTACAGAAAGAGCACCACGGCAAGAAGAAAGCTACCAAAAGGACACACCTGACCCATATTGCCAAAAATAGAGACTGAAGTCGATAAGTTCATTTCAGATAACTTCTTTCAGGAGGTCTAATATCTTATCTAGATAACAAACATCATCACCACCAATTGGAATAATATGACGATTAGGGTTTTCATGGATTTTAGGGACCTTAATCGGCACTACCATAAAGATGATTTCTTAGTCCCAATTGTAGAATTGTTGATCAATGCAACTACCGGATATGAGGTACTCTCATTAATGGAAGGTTATTTAGGGTATAACCATATCTGAATAGCCTAAGAAGATGAAGAATCCATTTCCTTTAGATCTCCCTAGGGGGTGTTTTTCTACAAGTTGATTCCTTTCAGTTTAAAAAATGAAGCCTCCACATATTAGCGTGCCATGCACTGCATTTTCAAACCCTTCCTTAGAATGTTCGTCAAATGATTTATTCAAGATCTATTGGTTAAATAACAAAACATTTTGGACCATATATAATATTTTGAACCTGTCTTCAATACATTATTATGAAACCATCTAAAAATGAACCCCATAAAATTTGATTTTGGTGTTACCTTAGGGAAATTCCTCACCTTCATCGTATTCCACCGCGACATTGAAGTAAAACCTAAAAATAAAAATTCCATCCTTGGAATGTCACCACCTCAGAACCTCACTCAGTTTAGAGGACTCCAAGGACAACTGACTTACACTCAGCACATCATATCCAACCTTGCAGGAAAATGTTTTCTCTTCACCAGGTTGACGCAGAAAGTGGTGGAATATCAATGGACTGATGATTGTCAAGAATCATTCACCAATTTCAGGAAATATCTCTTGAATCCAATGGTGATAATTACACTTGTCAAAGGAATACCAATAATTGTGTACACAACCTCCATAGAGTGATCCCTATATACCTTCCTCACTCAAAAGAATGATTCTGGAAGTGAAAATAGTTTAATTACCTTAGTTGAACCATGATTGATGCTAAGACTCATTATTAAAATATTAAGAAGAGATTACTAGAATTTATATTTTCGATCCAGAAGCTAAGACATTAGCTGAAACAATGATAAGTCCATTTGGTCTCACGTATCAACCCGATCAAGTACATTCTTAGCCATCCAATGTCGACTGGATGCCTTTCACATTGGGAAGTCATCTTACAGTAGTGTGATATATGATTCTTACCACAGAAAGCTATCAAAGGCCATAAATTAGTAGAATTCTAGGAAGATCATCCCTTAAAATAGATGACCCTATTAGATGCTAAGCTACCTGATGATGAAGTGTTCTCTATTCAAGATAACCCCTTGATGTGGGAAATACATTTCAATAGCACGTCCAAAAGCCCAACAGGAAAAAGAATGGAAGACACCATACTCAAAAAAGTTGGTCTGGGAGTCATATTTGTATCATCAGAAAAGGTATTCCTTATTTATTCCTTCCTATTGTTATAAGGGTGCACAAATAATGATGTAGAACATTAGGCCCCTATCGTAGTCCTAGAACTAGCACTCCAAGTGTAACACCCCGAGCTTCCACGATACGCTCCTCTTTCAATAATGCAATAGCTTGCATTGTACGCAAGTTCGAGATTTTAACACACCGCGACCAATCAAAACAGTCATTATGAATAGTAATACCCACTTTTTGAAATTATATATATTTTATATTTCAAAATGGACATAATTTTTGGATTTGGAATATCGAAATCAGCCTATGTTGAATTTTTGGTATTTTTCTGAGAACTTCCAATTTATTATGAATAGTTAAAAATACTTAAAAACAACTTTTTTAATCAAAACAATTTATAGTGATAAATTATACTATTGAGTGGTTTTAAAGTATAATTAGAATATATTTTTACCATTTTATCCAATGGTGTTCATTAGAATTAACTTCACTTTGAAATTGGACATAAACAATTGTCAATCTTGTGATATATATTGTTTCTTAAAAACACGCTATTTGTTGTGACAGTGGGAATTAATTATAAAATTAATTAATGAAAATTATATATTTGGAATTTCATAAAATATTCATAACTTTTGAATTCGGAATATCAATTTTAGCTTAGGGAGAAATTTTGGCATTGTTCTGAAAAACATCAATTTTTGATGAATAGTGAAACCACTAAGTGGTAGTTAAAAAACTGATTTTTCGTTTAAATGAAACATTACCTCTTCTGTGATTTGATTTTCAAAAATCCTACATACATGGTTTTCATTAGGAAGTAAAATGTGGTTCAATTAGATTGAAATAATTTTTTGGTGAATAGTAACTTTTATGTTTAATTAATCGCGATTAAAGGTAATTAGTGAAATTTAAGGTAAAAATGGTATTATAAAAATATGAAAAATACCCTTACACTTGTCCTAACCATATTGGATGAGTCATGGACGACCAAGAATATAAATGGGTCAACTTGGGGACCCCATGGAGCCACATTGGTAGGAAAATGACATTAAAAACATTTTATTTAATGTTAAAATAAAAATGTCACAAACATGAGTTGTTTTACTAAAACAATTTTTTAAATGGGGTTATACAAGTCATATTTTTTACTATAAATATTAATTAGAAATATAAAGATATTTCGTAAATCCTGATAGTTTTTTTCTAATTTTTATACATTAAATAAATTAAATTATTTATGACACCATGATGATGCAGCGATTACCTCATTATTTAATTATTTAAATAAAATGAAACGATAATGTAAAATATAAGGCCTACACATGTCAAAAACCTATTGGATGGGTGGATTTAGAACTCTTATCACCTTATCCTCGAAGTATATATTTTTGGGACCTTTTAAATCCAAAAAGCATTTTATAATAAAGTAACCTTTTATAACTTTCCAAGAGTGCCCCTCCTCTCCTCTTATAAAAGGCCCCCACCTCTACTACCTTACCCACACCTCTCAAGCCTTTGGTTCTTCCACGCCCTGCCCATTTTGTGTCAACACATCCCATTATTACTCCTAGAATCCTCACTTTTGGCATAAGTCTTCCCAAGGAAGCCTTTGGCTCCAAACAAAAAAGAGTTACCCGATTTTAAGCTAATGTCTTCTCTTATGTTATTTTGTTTTATTTTTCTTCTCAAACCCCTTAAACTCTTTTTATTCCTTTATTTTTTTAAAAAACAGTATCTTCAATATACTAGGATCTTTTTATGATAAGGACTTGATTTACACTTACACACACCTTCATCGAATGGTTAAAGAACATATTGTTTCTGTGGTAGGCAAATTAATGCCTCACGAAACAATGATTGTTCAATATTCTTTTAAGACCTCTCATGGTGGCCATTATGATGAAACTATCTTTATATATTATATATATTATGTTTTGTTTCATTAATATTCTGTATTTTCCATTTATGGCATAGCTTTACGATTTCCATTATGGGTAAACGCGATAATTTCATTTTAGGAAGTGCGGACTACCGCCCCCTCAAAGTGATTTGAATCGTTAATGCCATATGTGGGATGTATAAAGGATGGAGTAAATGTTATTATAAATTATATTATACAGGAATTATATTATACCTTTATATAATTATAACTTCATGAAATAGAAATGAAATTAGCGTTCATGCGTACATACGGCTTACCATCTCCATGAACGATGCATTTCATTTCTTACCTCTAAATGTTACTTAATATTATGAATGAATGTATATATTGGATATATATGATATATATAATATTTACACCATGGATATAATTCTGGAGATAATGTATATTCTACCACAAAAACAACTTGTAATTATAAGAAGTTTATTGTTGACTCAAGTACCAAAGATTGACAAAACGACCGTTATTAACTTAAATGACTAAATAATTTTCGTAAGATTGTAATAAGTGATATAAAAGTGACAATGAACTTGAAAAAGGTTCTTAAGAAAGTAGAGATTAACTCTATTTTATTATTCATGAGGTTAAAGAGCGGTCGAGTCAAGTCGTACACGAGGTAAGGGAACTTCTTAACCCAATTTCCGTTCTTTGGGTTAATCTCTTACTTTCAAATTATATCATGATACTATTATATCCTATCATGTATTTGTAATTTCATTATGTGTACTTATATTGAATACACATAATAGATCTATTTTATTTAAAAAATTATCTTTTTAAGGTACTTTGTCTCAATCTCTATTCATTGAGGCATATTTTGTTTTATACACAAATTTCTTTTATACGGTGTATAAACCCATTTGACTTTTACATTTATTCAAAAGGAATATTTTTATAAGAAGTGTTTTACTAAAAGAAAAAAGGAATGTTTTTGTTGTTGTATGTATGTGGCGACAATGACTTCTCCGCCACCGTGACCATTATTTGAGTTTCGGCTTCTTCTACAAGCCATAACCTTTTTTTAATGAAAAATAATTACAAAGTTTTAATTTTCTTTTATTTTGGTATTGAAAATTGTTTTGAAAATGTTTTTATTATATCAATTTGTTGTATTGATATCTTGTAATTGAAATGTGGAAATGTTATGTTTCCTTTATGCATGTTTTATGTGATACGATTATGTTATGGTTTATGATATGTTTAAACTTGTTCATATGAGGAATGCATTGGACTTAATAGGTGATGGGTGGAGCCCACTATAGCTCCTCGATGCATCAGTAGGTCTCATGAGACAAACTAGTGTCTTCGCACGAGGACTTGACAAAATCTTATTTTTGGTATTGGCACTAGGCCTTGGATACGTGTTTATGATAGTCTGGCATTATGCATTCCGTCATTATGAAAGTGGTTATTGATATTGCATGTGATTATTCCACCAGTAGAATATCCATGTGAATAAGTAAATGGAATTATTTCATTTTACTTTTTCCATATTATGTTGAGGTTCAAGTTTAAAAGGCTTTTTTTTAGTTATACATTTCCTTAAATGTTTATGTTTATTTATGAAAGCATCTGCTATATTGTTATCCTTACTGAGCATCTGAGCTCACCCCTTTCAATGTTTTAATTTTTTCCAGGATGTGAAGAAGTATTTTAGGAATGATATGCAGGGATAGTCTGAAGGGGATATGAGTGTGGAAAATGGAGACTATGTTATTGTAGTTTTTCACTTTATGATGTAATATAACATTTATGAATGTATCTAGTGTTTCCAAGGATACAAAACTAATCGGTCTTTAGAGACTTGATCTTTTTTCATCATGCCAATGTTACGAAGTAATTCACCGACTCTGGGTAACTGGGGTCAGGGCATTACAGTTGGTATCAGAGGCAGTTTGGTACTAACCTTGGAAGCTAGATTTAGATAAACTTTGATTAGAACACATAGCCCTAAGATAGACATTGAGGATTAGTATAGAAGAACTTCCTAAATTTTGGTATTATAGAGATTTTGTGAGTTTTCAGAGCAATACATCCTTGTCTAGATACGAGCAGGTAGATGCGGCTCTGGCACAGATGTACCTAGGGGTAAAACCCGAAAACACTGCTTTGAGCTAGACTCGAACGGGAACTGGTGCACGACAACGGGCCTTACTGCACTCTTGGTTACGACACTCACAGGGGATACACTTAGGATAATTATCATTTTCTTTACTAACCATTATGAAGGGTTTATGAGTATATATTTCTCAAAGAAATCATTTTTATGATTATGAATTGTATCCATAAACTGTCAAATTTATGTTAACTGTTTTACAAGTATGGAATTATGTATTTTGATTCATAAACTAATATTGTTTATGCAATTTTTTAGAAACGGCGCCTAGTGGGAGGAATGGAAACCGTATCAATGCACGCACTCCATGTAGGGATTTCCCTCCTGCTCAAGATAATTATAGTGGAGCTGGAGATACAACTGTTGCTGATCAACTTATCACCATACTAGGACAAATCACTCAGGTTATGAATGATAACCTTAATCGTATGGAGCAACCGGATCCGCAACGTGGAGGATCAATGTTAGACCACTTCATGAGGCAATAACCACCATCATTTAATGGGGGTACAAATCCATTAGTAGCTGAGCAATGGATAAACTCCTTAGAGAAAATATTCCATGCCTTGGGGAGTAGCGAAAGGGAGAAGGTTGTCATGGAAGTCTACCGCCTCACCGGAGATGCCAATCAATGGTGGTCGCTGATTCAAAACAAAAAGAAAGATGAAGAAGTATCATGTATGGAATGGAGGGAGTCTAAGGAAATTTTCTTAGAAAAATAATTTCCACATGACCATAGAGCAGATATGGAAAGACAATTTCTGAGTCTGAGGCAGAAGGAGGATGAGAATGTCAAAAAGTATGAGGCTAACTTTACAAGGTTTGTGAGGCACGCTCCAGATTATATACGTAACCCAAGAAGTAAGATCGATCGTTTATTTGATGAGTTAAAACTGTTTCTCCATCGAGCATTAGTATCACAATCTTTCTTAACGTACGAAGATATAGTCTCGTGTTCTATCAAGACAGAAAAGGAATTCTCTAAATCTTATGATAATAACTTAAAGCAAGAGAAGAAGAGAATAGTGGAACAAGAGACAGATAAAGGGAAAAAGGGAAAGAATGATTTTCCATTATGCGATAATTGTGGGAAGAATCACCATGGTACTTGCCTTAAAGGAATGAGAGTTTGTTATAAATGTAGAGAAAAAGGTCACCAGGCTCGTGATTTCAAGGGAAATAAAGAGGCTATTAATGTTGAGTGCTATAATTTTAGGGAAATGGGGCATTATGCAAAAGAATGTCCTAAGAGTCAGGGAAAATTTTAGGATCGAAATAATGATGTAGATGCTCAATATACAAGAGGGGGGGGGTGAATTTTATATTTTAAAAATTTTCTTAAACAAAGGAAAGATATAGGTTTAACAAAGTTAAACTAAGAAAATTCACAACACCTCTAACACCAATTAACAAATTGGAATAATGAATTAAGTTATAAACTTTAAGTTTTATGTACTTGCTTAAAACTGGAAAGAGATTCCGAAAGTAGGTTCCGGAAATATGGATCCAGAAATTGAAACTTAACTAAAGATTACAATATGTGATTCTACCTTAAAGCGTATAGAATCTAAATTTATCAAAGTACAAATAAGGTAGTATAAGAAAGTTATACTTTCCTTACAATAGAATATGCAGTGGAAACAAACAAGTGGTAAAACTACAAGTAACAAGATATAAGTATTTTAACCCAAAGAGAAGGTTATCCGACAAACTTAGATAAAGGTCCCTTGATTTATACATTCAAGCAAGTATGTCTTACCCACACCAGGGTAATCCCTTGATACGAATATCGGAATCTCTGTCATGTTATCCCCATAAGCCCACAACTTCTAGGTAGTTGGAACCTCTGTCTCCCTCAGCAAGGAAGCCCTCAAACTTCAAGGTAGTCGGAACATCTGTCTTCCTATCCCCAGAAGTCCTCAACTTCAAGGTAGTTGGAACCTCTATCTTCCTCAGCAAGGAAGCTCTTGAAATTCAAGGTAGTTGCACCTCTATCTTCCTATCCCTGGAAGTCCTCGAATGTAATCACCGACATTCGGAGTCGGACGAAGAAAAAACTGAACGAGCGGTTCATTACGCACAAGGCATGAAAAGCTTTCTCTCTCTAGAAATCACCTTAATAGCATTTGGTATCTAGATCGATCAACTTCATTGTGTCTTGAGCTCTTTCAAATGAGCTCTTATTTATAGGTTCGGTCGGCCTCCTTTCCAAAGATCATATCTTCCTTAAAATTTGGAGGGACCTGTACATGTGTCACTTAACCAACAGTTAGTTTATAAGGGAATAGATGACATCGTTTTATAACAAAACAAGTGTAACAGAATGTACAACATCGTTTTAAGTCTAACTCAAAAGTTCAGAGTGAAGGTTCGGAGTGTAAAAAAAATTTCAAAGAGTAGACAAATTATAAAAGTGTAATCAAAATTAATGTTCAGAGTCTAACCAAAAATAATATTCGGAGTCTAAATAAATTCGGAGTGTATAAAGTAAAGATGATCAGATTCTGTTTAATAGTTGAATTCGGAATGAGAATTCGGAATGGGAATTCGTCATCAGAATTCGTAATGAGAATTCGTAATTAGGATTCGTCATTAGATTTCAATGTCTAACTTCATGAGAGTTCATATCCAGAATTCAGAGTATAACTTTATCAGAGTTCGTATCCAGAATTCGGAGTGGAACTTCATTACAGTTCACATCCAGAATTCGGAGCCTAAAACAGAATGCTTCATATTAAAGTTTTAAACGATTCCAAGAATATAGAAATTAATCTAATTCTTATACTTAAGAAATATATGGATATAGATAATGAAAATATGATAAGGATAATTTTCCTTACAAAAGCGATTTTCCTTAACAAAAGCGATTTTCCCTAGAAAAGCAATTTTCCTTATAAAAGAAATTTTCCTTAGAAAAGCGATTTTCCTTATAAAAGAAATTTTCCTTGTAAAAGAGATTTTCCTTAAAGATAAGTTGTTTGTGATTTTCAAAACAAGAAGGAATGGAAAATTCATAAGGAAAACCATATTGACTCAACAATCTCCCCCTTTTTGGAAAGCACAAACATCCTTAATAAAAAGAAAGTATAAGAAGAAACAAAAGGAAAACATCAAGGCTTATCTACCTTTTCTTATGGATGTTGATGAATACGACTAACTCCCCCTTAGGCTTTGAAACTCTGAGGATCGTTTTCTAGAATAGTATTCCATTAAGAATAAGAATGTCTTCTTTAATGAAAAACTCCCCATTTGTTAAGGTTATTTTTCCTTTTCCCCTTTGTTAGGGTTCTTTTTCCTTCTCCCCCTTTGTGATTTTCAAAAATAATTCGAGGGAATGGAAAATATAACAAAGTGCCTGAAAAATTATATCAACAAAAAAAGAGACGAGCAAGAAAAATTTTCATTAAGTGTGGAAGTTCAAAAACAAGGAAGTTAAGATACAACAAAAGATCGGATTTGTCTATTTTGGATCTTTTTCCTTCACCATGAGAGCCTTGAGAATAGTCTTTATCTTCTTCAAGTATTTATGACCTTCCTCGGCTTGCTTCTCTAACACAACTATTCTTGCACTTTGAGCTTCAATCTTTTCTTCCTGGGCTTCAAGATTTTCTTCCTAAGCTTTCAAAACTTGTTCTTGTTTTAACAACTTCTCTTTAATCTCAATCCGACAATCCCTTTCATTCATCTAGTTTTGATAATATTTTTAAAATAGATTTTGTTACCTGTCATGTGCCGAGAACATCCATTATCCATGTACCATGTGTTGCTGTTGGTACTCTCTTTATTTTCCTGAAATCAAGAAGAGAAATAGAATTTCGGAATCCAAACTTGTTTGGATCCGAGATTTCCAGAAAACAAAATTTTAGGAACCCACATCTTCTTAGAGAAATAAGATTTATGAAATCCTAGATATTGGGTTTTGTTTATGAAATAATTCTTTGCCCAGTGACCACCACATTTACACTTGGTACAAAATGGGGAACTTTGAGGAACAAAATAATTGTTACTAAAATAGGTTTTTCATGGGTATAACCAAATCCGGATTTATTTCTTAAAGTTTGTATTTGGGAATACATTTTATCAAAATTTTCTTTACCATGGGTAAAGTTTGATAAAAACTTCTTTAAGGAAAAAATTTCAGACTTGAGTTTTATAACCAAGTTTTTATCTTCAAAATCCTTAGATTTAGAACTAGAGCTAGGCTCGAAAACATTTTTCTTAGAAATTACTTTTTCTAACTCTTTAGAAAGTTTTTTCTTCTCAGAATTTACTTCCTATAGATTTTTTGAAATACTTTCAAAATCAGCATTTTCCCTATCAAGATCTTTAGAAAGATATGATATTTCTTTCGTAAGAATTGAATTCCTAGAGTTTGACTTATAAAGTTTCTTATTGAGTTTAGAGTTCTCAATCTCAAAAAGTTCAACAAACCTAGAAACTTCTTCATAGGTAGGTGAAATATTTTCTTCATCAGAAGAGTTATAATACTTACTATCATTAGAATTTAAAGATACATTGGTCAATGATTCATCATTTGATACCTTAGCCATAAAGCAATGATTGTCAATAGGTATTCTGGCTATAAGACCAAGATTATTCTATCCTGAAGATTCATAATCAGAAGATTCATCTGAAGAGTCACCACCAATGGAACTCCAGGTATCACTAGATTTCAGAACCTTTTTAGCTTTGGGTTTATAATACTTCTTTCTGTTCCTGTCTGAATGCCTTTCTTTCCTTTCTTTCTTTTTGAGTAGAGGAGAATCCGGTCTAATATGTCCAGCTCTCTTGCATTCATAACACGTGACTTCTCCATCTTTTCTATATTTCCTTTCCTTTTTCTTATACTTGGATTGGAAACTTCTTTGGCCAGCTATCTTGTTCATCCTTCGAGCAAGATTTTCTAACTCATTTTCTGAGATTTCACTTTCACTAGAATCTGATTGGATAATAACTTTCTTAGACTTGGATCTAGTTACCCTCTCAGGAGTCTTATCTTTCATCTGATTTGATGTTGTTGGGAAAGAAACAATACCATTTCCATTCTTCTTTTTGATATTGTCAGCATCTCTCTTCATTATTGTTTCATGTTGGGGAAGAGTTCTGAATAGCTCATCAAGAGAAATTTGAGTAACCATCCTATTCTCATCTATAGCTGTTCTTTTGGATTCCCACTCATTGGGCATAATGTCAATTATCTTATCCACAAGTGCTCCATCATTTAAACCTTTTTCTCCCATAGACTTTAAGCTGTTGACTATAGTCATAAATCTCTATTGAACATTACAGATTGGTTCACCATAAGGAAAATTGAAGCCATGGTATTCAGCTCAATGTATAGCTCTACTAGTCTCAATCACCTTAGAAGTGCCAAAGTGTGTAACCTCTAACTTCTCCCAGATACAATTATCTTCTTCACAAGAAGACATTTGGATATATATATTTCTAGTCATTTATCAAGGTAAGGTATTGCGTACCTTATAATTGAGTTGATACTCTTGCTTTTCCTGGTTAGTGAAAGTTCTAACTTCATTATCATGAATTTTATAATCACCAGTAAGCATAAAAAAGTTGTCCACTCCAGTATTGATAACAAAATACTTCATTCGATCACTCCAATACTCATAGTCATTACCATCAATGATTGGTGATCTTGTAGGATTTATATTATCAATGGAGCCAACATTGATTCCTTCCATACTTAAAATAACCTTCGGCACACAAACTTGTTAGTAGAAAAAGTTTGTAATCACAAAGTTCGGAATGAAAAAGTTTGGAATGAAAACGTTCAGAATGACAAAGTTCGGAATGACAAAGTTCGGAATGACAAAGTACGGAATGACAGTGTACTTTCTAAGAAAGTATGAAGAATAAAGGAAAAAGAAAAAGAAAAACATAAATGTGAGTATAAGTATTTCAGAGACCTCCTCTGATACCAATTGTAGGATCGAAATAATGATGTAGATTCTCAATATACAAGAGTGGGGGTGAATTGTATATTTTAAAATTTTCCTTAAACAAAGGAAAGAGATAAGTTTAACAAAGTTAAACTAAGAAAATTCACAACACCTCTAACACCAATTGAAAAATTGGAATAATGAATTAAGTTATAAACTTCAAGTTCTATGTACTTTCTTAAAACTGGAAAGAGATTCCGAAAGTAGGTTCCGGAAATATGGATCCAGAAATTGAAACTTAACTAAAGATTACAATATGAGATTCTACCTTAAAGCGTATAGAATCTAAATTTATCAAAGTACAAGTAAGGTAGTATAAGAAAGATATACTTTCCTTACAATACAATATGCACCAGAAACAAACAAGTAGTAAAACTAGAAGTAACAAGATAAAAGTATTTTAACCCAAAGAGAAGGTTATCCAACAACCTTGGATAAAGGTCCCTTGATTTATACTTTCAAGAAAGTCTGTCTTACCCATACCAGGGTAAGCCCTCGATACAAATATCAGAATCTCTGTCTTGCTATCCCCGCAAGCCCTCAACATCAAGGTAGTTGGAACCTCTATCTTCTTCAGCAAGGAAGCCCTCGAACATCAAGGTAGTCTTCACCTCTGTCTTCCTATCCCCGGATGTCCTCAACTTCAAGGTAGTTGGAACCTCTATCTTCCTCAGCAAGGAAGCCCTTGAACTTCAAGGTAGTTGGAACCTCTGTATTCCTATCCCTGAAAGTCCTCGAATGTAATCACCAACATTCGGAGTTGCACGAAGAAAAAACTGAATGAGCGGTTCAGTACACACAAGGCATGAGAAGCTTTCTCTCTCTAGAAATCACCTTAGCAGCGTGTGGTCTCTAGATCGATCAACTTCATTGTGTCTTGAGATCTTTCAAATGAACTCCTATTTATAGGTTCAATCAGCCTTCTTTCCAACGGTCATATCTTCCTTAAAATTCAGAGGGACATGTACACGTGTCACTTAACCAACGGTTAGTTTATAACGGAATAGATGACATCGTTTTATAACAAAACAAGTGTTACAAGAATGTACGACATCATTTTAAGTCTAACTCAAAAGTTTGGAGTGAAGGTTCGGAGTGTAAAAAAATGTCAAAGAGTAGAAAAATCAAAAAAGTGTAAGCAAAATGAAATATCAGAGTCTAACCAAAAATAATATTCGGATTCTAAATAAATTCGGAGTGTATAAAGAAAAGATGATCAGATTCTGTTTAATAGGTGAATTCGGAATGAGAATTCAGAATGAGAATTCTTCATCAGAATTCGTAATGAGAATTTTTAATCAGGATTCGTCATTATATTTCGATGTTGAACTTCATGAGAGTTCGTATCTAGAATTCAGAGTATAACTTTATCAGAGTTCGTATCCATAATTCAGAGTGGAACTTCATTACAGTTCTCATCTAGAATTCGGAGCCTAAAACAGAATGCTTCATATCAATGTTTTAAACGATTCTGAGAATATAGAAATAAATCCAATTCATTTACTTTAGAAATATACGGATATAGATAATGAAAATATGATAAGGATAATTTTCCTTACAAAAGCGATTTTCCTTAACAAAAGCAATTTTCCTTATAAAAGCAATTTTCCTTATAAAAACAAGTTTCCTTATAAAATCGATTTTCCTTATAAAAGAAATTTTCCTTATAAAAGCGATTTTCCTTAAAGATAAGGTGTTTGTGATTTTCAAAACAAGAAGGAATGGAAAAGTCCTAAGGAAAACCTTATTGACTCAACAAAACTTACCTCATAAAAGGCCAAGGGATCAAGGCCAATCTTATGTTGTTACTACACTTGAAGTGGAATAATTAATGTTTTTGTGATTTTGGACTCAAGGATTATATTATGGTTATAATAATAATGTGATATATATAAGGATTGTACTACAGTACTTGTTGTTTTCATTATGGTTTTAATATAATGAAGGTAACCAGATTTTTAGTATGTGATAATAATAGAATCTTTACTTTATTTGGGGAATCTGATGTTACAATTGATTTTGGAATATATAGACCTTTTAGAGAAAGTCTGGACAAATGTATTTTGGATAACTATAAAGGTTGGAATGGATTATGTTGAACTATGGATTGTATTTTTTAAGGTTAAAACATTTCTGATGATTATTTTTGGAATATTATAATACTATATCTTTAGGAAAAGGACAACCTGTAGGTTGGGTGATAACCCATCACGTCGGATAAAGTTGTAGGAATTGAACCCAGAACCATAGTGCGACATGCATTTATTGCCTACCACTAGCCTACGGAAAGTCCCTGGTTATTACAAAATAGTTTTCCTAATCTAAATGGTATGTGTTAATATTTTGAACCTTGCACGATGAGGAGAAATATAATATGTTTGAGTTCTATTATCTTTTTGAGTGAAAGATGAGTTTGTGGTAGAAATTAGTTGAAGGTTGAAACTCTACTTGTCAAGCATAAATATATATACCTATATCTTATTCTATGAATAAATTAATTCTTAAAATTTAGTAAAGGGATATTAAAACCAAAAAATGTGTTATCTTAATACCTTATGTCTTGTTGAACTGATAATGTTTTAAATCAACGTAGATTGAAGGCTTTGAGGACATCAATTTTACACTTGGTTGTGATTGATGACCTCAATAACTCCTTAAAAATATTTACGTTTTCCCTCCAATTATACGTCTATAATTGCCACCAATGTTCTCCTTATCGAGATCATAATTTGTTGGAGACTTTTTCATTTCCCTTTCCCTCTTATAAGGCTAAATTTTATTAACCTTATTTCCGATGTGGGTTTTCCACAAAGGTATTTTCTATTTTCAACCCTTTATTTTCAAAGAAAATTTTCAAATTGCGAGGACACAATTTATTTAAGGAGGGGAGAATGTAACACCTCAAGCTTCCACGATACTCTTCTCTTTCAATAATGCAATAGCTTGCATTGTACGCAAGTTCGAGATTCTAACACACCGCGACCAATAAAAATAACCATTATGAATAGTAATACCCACTTTTTGAAATTATATATATTTTATATTTCAAAATGGACTTAATTTTTGGATTCGGAATATTGAAATTAGCTTAGGGTGAAATTTTGGCATTGTTCTGAAAAACATCAATTTTTGATGAATAGAGAAACCACTAAGTGGTAGTTAAAAAACTGATTTTTCGTTTAAATAAAACATTACCACTTCTATGATTTGATTTTCAATAATCCGACATACATGGTTGTCATTAGGAATTAAAATGTGGTTCAATAGGATTAAAATAATTTTTTAGTGAATAGTAACTTTTAAGTTTAATTAATCGTGATTAAAGGTAATTAGTGAAATTTAAGGTAAAAATGGTATTATAAAAATATGAAAATACCCTTACACTTGTCCAACCCCTATTGGATGAGTCATGGACGACCAAGAAAATCCATGGGTCAAATTTGGGACCCCATGGAGCCACTTTGGTAGGAAAATGACATTAAAAACTTTTTATTTAATGTTAAAATAAAAATGTCACAAACATGAGTTGTTTTACTAATTTTTTTTAAATGGGGTTATAAAAGTCATATTTTTTACTATAAATGTTCCATAAAAATCTAAAAATATTTCGTACATCATGATATTTTTTATATAATTTTTATACATTAAATAAATTAAATTATTTATGACACGATGATGATGCAGCGATTACCTCATTATTTAATGATTTAAATAAAATTAAAATATAATGTCAAATATAAGACTTAAACATGTAAAAAACCTATTTTATGGGTGGATTTCGAACAATTATCACCTTATCCTTGAAATATATAATTTTTGGACCTTTTAAATCCGAAAAGAATTTTATAATAAAGTAAACTTTTATAACTTTCCAAGAGTGCCCCTCCTCTCCTCTTATAAAAGCCCCCCACCTCTACCACCTTACCCACACCTCTTAAGCCTTTGTCTTGGCCAACCCCTGCCAATTTTATCTCTACACATCCCACTCTTACCCCTAGAGGCCTCAATTTGGGCATATGTCTTCCCAAGGATACCTTTGGCTCAAATCAAAAAAGAGTTACCCGATTTTAAGGTAATGTCTTCTCTTATGTTGTTTTGTTTTATTTTGCTTCTCCAACCCCTTAAACTCTTTTTATTACTTTATTTTGTAACAAAACCAGTATCATAAATATACTAGGATGTTTTTATGAGAAGTATTTGATTAAAACATACACACACCTTCATCTATTTGGTTAAAGAACATACGGTTTCTGTGGTTGGAAAATTTCTGCCTCACAAAACGATGATTGTTCAATATTATTTTCACACCTCTCATGGTGGCCATTATGATGAAAATATTTTTATATATGATTTATATTATGTTTTTGTTTTATTTATGATTCTGTATTTTTCATTTATGGCATACCTTTACAATTTCCATTATGGGTAAACGTGATAATTTCATTTTAGGAAGTGCAGACTACCGCCCCCTCAAAGTGATTTGAATTGTTAATGCCATATATGGGAGGTATAAAGGATGGAGTAAATGATATTATACATTATATTATACTTGAATTATATTATACCTTTATATAATTATAACTTCATGAAATAGAAATGAAAGTAGCGTTCATGCATATGTACGGCTTACCGTCTCCATGAAAGATGCATTTCATTTCTTACCTCTAAATGTTACGGAATATTATGAATGAATGTATATATAAAATATATATGATATATATGATATCTAAATCATGGATATAATTCTGGAGATAATGGATATTCTACCACATAAACAACTTGTAATTATAAGAAGTTTATTGTTGACTCAAGTACCAAAGATCGACAAAACGACTGTTATTAACTTAAATGACTTCATAATTTTCGTAACATTGTAATAAGTGATATAAAAGGGATAATGAACTTGAAAAAGGTTCTTAAGCAAGTAGATATTAACTCTAGTTTATTATTCAGGAGGTTAAATAGCGGTCGAGTCAATTCGGACACGAGGTAAGGGAACATCTTAACCCAATTTCTGTTCTTTGGGTTAATCTCCTACTTTCAAATTATGTCATCATATTATTATATCCTATCTTGTATTTGTAATTTCATTATGTGTACTTATATTGAATACACATAATAGATCTATTTTATTTAAAAAATTATCTTTTTAAGGTACTTTGTCTCAATCTCCATTCATTGAGGCATATTTTGTTTTATACACAAATTTATTTTATACAGTGTATAAACCCATTTTACTTTTATGTTTATTAAAAAGGAATTTTTTTATACAAAGCATTTTACTAAATGAAAAAAAGGAATGTTTTTCTTGTTGTACGTATGCAGCGACAACGACTTCTCCGCCGCCGTGACCATTATTTGAGTTTCAGCTTCCTCTACAATCCATAACCTTTTTTAATGAAAAATAATTACAATGTTTTAATTTTCTTTTATTTTGGTATTGAAAATGGTATTGAAAATGTTTTTATTATATCAACGTGTTGTACTGATATCTTGTAATTGAAATTTGGAAATGTTATGTTTCCTTTATGCATGTTTTATGTGATACAATTATGTTATGGTTTATGATATGTTTAAACTTGTTCATATGAGGAATGCATTGGACTTAATAAGTGACGGGTGGAGCCCGCTATAGCTCCTCGATGCATCGATAGGTCTCATGAGACAAACTAGTGTCTTGGGACGAGGCCTTGACAAAATCTTATTTTTGGTCTTGACACGATGCCTTGGCTACGTGTTTATGATAGTCTGGAATTATGCATTCCGTCATTATGAAAGTGGTTATTGATATTTCATGTGATTATTCGACCAATAGAATATACATGTGAATACGTAAATGGAATTATTTCATTTTACTTTTTCCATATTATGTTGAAGTTCAATTTGAAAAGGCTTTTGTTTTAGTTATACATTGACTTAAATATTTATGTTTATTTATGAAAGCTTCTGCTATATTGTTATCCTTACTGAGCATCTGAGCTCACCCCTTTCAATGTTTTAATTTTTTCCAGGATGTGAAGAAGTATTTTAGGAATGACATGAAGGGATAGTCTGAAGGGGATATGAGTGTGGAAAATGGAGACTATGTTATTGTAGTTTTTCACTTTATGATGTAATGTAACATTTATGAATGTATCTAGGGTTTCCAAGGCTACTAAACTAATCGGTCTTTTGAGACTTGACCTTTTGTGATCATGCCAATGTTTCGAAGTAAAGCACTGAATCTGGGTAAGTGGGGTCGAGGCGTTACACCAAGGGCAATCCGAACACTTGGAGATAAAAGGTGACTCAGATTTGGTCATCAAGAATGTCAATGGTGACTATGATTTCCAGAAAGTGGAGATTATCCCTTTGATGCACCATGATTGAGAATTGATGGTAGAGTTAATGTCAGATCCGACATTGACTTATGTCCCTTGGTTTCAAAATGAGCAAGATGACACATTAGAAAATGCAGCTATAGCTCAATCCATCCTAGATTAGAATGAAATAGTCATCAAAATTTCCCACCACCAGATGATTTTACCATATTCTCAGGCCAAGAGAGAAGAAATCCATGAGAATTTTCCCATATATGAGCCACTCGGTCATGCCCCAGGCTAGATGGCCCCCATTTTGGACTATCTTCAAATGGAAGAACTCCCACTAGATAGGGATAGAAGGGAATAAATCTGAATATGAGCAGTCAATTCCATGTTGTATGATAGCACAGATCAGCAAGATGTACTTTATAAATGAGGCCCTGATGGGGTCCTACTTAGGTGAATTGATGGATAAGAAACCTCTACCTTCATGAAAGAAGTGAATGCCATAACTTTTGGGGCACACCAATAATCATCCAAAATCTCCCATCAAATTCGAAGACATGGGTATTATTGGCCAACCGTGATGTAGGATTGTTCTGATTTCACTAGAAAGTTTCATTCCTTAAATTTCCAGGCCAATTTTATCCATTAACCCCCGAAGTTGCTTCACAAAACCAAGTAATCCTTGCCATTTTCCATATAGGGAATGAATATCGTGTGACCATATCATCCCACCATGGCCATATAATTCATGTTTACTCTCACAACAACCAAATTCTTTTCCAAATGGGTAGAAGTTATACCCATTAAAGAAGTTGGAGACAAAATCATTATCAACTTTGTGAAATCGAATATCATCACAATGTTTGGTGTCCCTCACACAATAATGATGGACAACGACACCAATTTCTAGTCTTTTGAAGTAGATAAAATAACCATGATTATGGTATCAAAGAAAATAGTTCATCCCGCTACCATATAGTGGATAGAAGACATATATAGGATCTCAACAAGACCCTATCCATTATACTCCAAATATGGTAGAAAGGGATAATACTGTGTGCCTGGACAAGCTCCTCCATGCTCTTTTGGCTTACCATACCACAACCCGCACCACCACTCATGCAATCCCTTACTCATTAGTGTGCATGATGGAGGAGGATCTTCCCATTGAAATTCAACTGTCATCACTCCGCATCATAATATGTGATCTAGTATCTTTGGATGAGTTATCCCAAAAATGGTTTCATTACATGGAGTGGTTGGATGAGAAAACATTTCAAACTCTTCACAATTTTTAAGTCTACCAAAATTGGATTTCACGAGCTATCAATAAGAATGTTCACCTCTGATCTTTCCTCGAAGGATAAATGGTGCTAGTCCTTAGAACCCCAATGATACATTGGAAGAGGCCTCCAATGTTGGATCCAGAATGGTAAGTACCATAGGTTATACAAAACGTTTACTCAAATGGAGCCCATTCATTAATTACAATGGATGGAAATATCACCACATCTTCCAGCAATGAAACGTTCCTGGAGAAATATTTTTTGTATCCCAATGCCTACAAAAACGTCCTTCCCACATGACATTAAATTGTATGCAAGTAATCCATGTTGCACGAAATTAAACTTCTCAGCATCTTCATCCATATTTCATGACGTTAAAATGATCAAAATATTTTCCCTAATCATATGATGTTAAAATACATAGTGATCAATGTGGTGTGAACGGTGACATATTGGGCCTGAATAATATATATGCAAAGGAAAAAAACTCTCCCACTCCTCACATATGGACTGAGATTATGTAGGGAAAGACATTTAAAAAACTATGCATGGATTGATTCTTATTCGTCAATGGGATACATAGAGACACCTTGACTCTGAGTCTTAGTCCATCCACCACATTACATGGAATTCCTCTGTTATATCCTCTATATCCCTTATACTACAAGGTAATCCTTGTTTATCCTTGTTTCCACACCATGTATAAATCACATGGTCTTAGGAATGGTGGTCATGATTCCCCCTGCATAAACAAATCATAGAGGAGTGTAATAATCCCATCATCTAGAATGAATGGTATAAAATTCCCCTCTCTATGTATAGGTTATAATAGCACAACAAGTCCTTAGAACTATGTATGGATTGATTCCCTCCCTCACGGGATATATAGTGTTGCTAGGACTCAAAATCCTATTCTAGAAACCAGTCAAAATCAATAATTCCCCTTTCCTTGCGTACATGTTAGACTTGAATAAGGAAAATCTTTTCCTTTTCCGAATGGTGTTAAACCGCATAGCCCCAAAAATGTTCTTACCAGAGGAGACATTGCCACCTGCATCTGTCACCCACAATTTCACACCACAGAACTATGTATGGATTGATTCCCATCTATCGATGGGATACATAGTAACAATGTGGTCTTCAATCCTAGTCCAACTGCCATCAAACAAAGAAAAATTTAAAATGACCCATCTCTATGTGTGGGTCCGACCATCATAGGGAACTTCTAGAACTATGTGTGTCTTGATTCCTACTCTCACAGGATATATAGTGACGCCCAAATCCTTCATCCCAGTCCATCCAACACATAAAAAAAATTCCCAATTCCTTACGTATGTGTCAGATATATGTAGAGAATTTTTTTCAAGAACTATGCATGTCTTGATTCCTTCTCTTATTGGAATTGTAGTGATGCGCATATCCTTAATCCTGGTCCATCCTCTATTCAAAAAAAGAGGCCCACCCCATGCATATAAAATTCAAATATATGAATGGGATTTTGAATCCAGATTATTACATCATCAAAGTGTCAAAATACTTAGATTCTCCTTATATACAATTCAGATCTATGTAAAGTATCTATTATCTCGAAATTAATCATGGTCTGGATATGTTTCATGTACCCAGAAATCCCCTTTTCATCTGTCAAACTTCATGACCTGAGAAATATTGGATCACCAGAATTACCCATGAATATTATAAATGGATGGATAGTGTCTTACAAACACTCTTGTTTGACTATGTGCATTATGGCCTAGCATCTCTGCATATGTTGGCCATAAAAATGGATTGTTGACCAAATGAAAATTCATCCTCAAGGGAGGTTGTTCCTAATTTCATATGCTCATTGGATCCAAATCCTTGCATCATCCCTCCTGACAAGAGGATTCCTAGAGTCATGGTTTACACCTTATTCTCCTACCCATGTTTGGGGCATACTAGGAACATCCTATCCTGATTATCTCATCTTTACGCATGATCCTTTTGATATTTTTTCCCTACAACCTGACGATTAAACTGTTCTGTCTACATCCTCACTACATGACATTAAACTGAATGGACCAACATCCTTTCCACATGACATTAAACTATATAGAATATTCCCAGATCACATTCAAATAATCTACATGATGATTTCAACCATACAACATGATGATTAAACTATGTTTTCAATGTCACCACCACATGACATTAAACTACATGGACCAAAATCCTCACTGCATGACGTTAAACTTAATGGCCCAACAATGATCTTTTCTTTGATCATTCTACCCCTATGTGGTTGAGTGAAACCATTTCCTCCCTTTGTTTCCCACACTAATCATAGCTCATGTGGGATTAGGAATTTCAGTAGGGGACTCCCCCATTGAACCAAGGGGAATAAATCTATAACTAATGGCCCCACATGCATGGATTTGAAAGAAATGTTAGTGTTTTCCCCACCATATTGGGAAACCTAATTTCCAGACTGCATGCCATTAAACAACAAGCTACCCCATATATAGAAAATTTTTCCCACCCTCAGCCTATAAATCGGACCAAGGTAGGGTGTCCAGTCTCTGGGTTCCAGGATATCCAAACCTTTGCCTAGCCCCACTAAAGTAATCAAAATTACTCACCCCACACATGAGTTAGATCTATGTGGGAGAGTTCCCAAGTTTATGTGTAAATCATGGCTTGAATGCTTCTTATTTATCCAGGAACACTTCCTCTATTCATCAAACTCTATGATTTGAGTGATCTTGGATCGTAATAATTCTTCATGTCTATCAGGAATGGATGTTTAGTGTCTTATGGACACCTTTTCTTGACTATGCATACAATGCCCTCATGGATCCTCATATGTTTCCCCTGAAAATGGTCTATAAACCAAGGAAAAATTAATCTTCAAGAGAGGATATTCCTAGTTCTGTATTCCTAATGAATTATCATCCCCATGTCATTCCTCCTAATCCAAAAACACTCAAATCCAGGGTTTACGCCCTCTTTCCTACTCATATACTGAACTTGTCAGAATATCCCGACACAGTTACCCTCCAGTTACTCAAGGATTCTAAATAAATGTTCTAATTACATGATGTTTAAATGGATTGACACTAGATACCTGGTATAAAACCTTAGGATATGTCACGTCAAAGGGAATTTCCCCTCATGAACTTGCAAAATAAATGAATCTACGCATGAAAGTTTGACATACTTCCCCACCTCATTAGTGAATATATATCCACCACAAAAATTCCCCCATCCATATGCGTGAATCAGATTCACATAGGAATAAGACTTAAAAGAACTATGTACAAATGGATTCCTGTCATCACGGGATACATAGTGACATACTATTCTTATATGTTGGATTCAGCCTTGCAACAAAAGTGTCGCATCCCTACTTGTGCAAGGATCATACCTATGTAAGGAAACAACTCATATATATAGGATAAAAATGGCCCCACCTCTTCCTGGTGTTCCAAGAAATGTTCAAGCTCAAATTACCCTTTTCATGATCAGGAACCCCTCTCCACACACCATACATTGTTTCCAGAATGGTTTGAATCCCCATAACCATCCCTGTCGGTTAGAAATGGTTCACTAGTGTCTTAAGGAACCCATTGTTTAACTATCCATGAGATACCCCAACGGAGCTACATATGTGGCCCAAAAAAATGTCCTATCAACCAAAGGCATGTTTTTTCCCAAGAAAGGATTTTACTATCTCCCTATGCCTCTAAAACGTCTACATATTACCTCATTCCCAGGTTTCAGAAACACCCCTAGATGTTGGTTTACATATTTCCCCTTTTCAATGCCTGAAGATAAAGGAATTTTCTAGTCATACTAATGTGGTAAAAGATGAATCATTTACCCCCTCTATTCAGAGTAAAATTATTTCTCACCATAATTATCAAGAGTCTCAATTGTACGACGTCATACTATACCATGCACTAGCCCTCATTTTCACAAAGCAAATTCACGTGGTAGCGGTTTCTAAACCAGAGCCAATATAAATTTCCTATAGTTTTAGACATTTTCCCCTCAACATGACTTCTACTATGGTCCTGAAGAGAAAAATAATTCCAAAGTTCTATAAAAATATCCTGGCCACCATAAATGGATGTTCAGTGTCCCAAAGACACCTTTAACTATGCACACAATGCCCCAACAAGCCTACATACATTTCCCAAAAAAAGGTCTGTCAACCAAAGGTAAATTCATCCCTAGGAGAGGCCTTTCCCCACATTAATAGGCCCCATGGATTCTATGCCCTATATATTGTGTCATATATCCATAAATCACATGTCATGGTCATGAAAAATCCCTAATCTTTTTCTTAAAATTTCCGGGACATTTTTGGTTAATGAGTCCGAAATTGGGGTCCTTTCCCCAAAAGTCATGGTTAAATATGTTCGACCTAAAATGTCAATAATTATAGTCTAGTTTCTAGGAATCTAAACTTCCAATGAAAATGAAACAACACTTTCCAAGGTGAGAACCCGCAATGGGAACACTAAACAAAAGTCAAGTAAAAGATCGCTAAAACTATAATTTATATGGTTTAGGAAAAACATCGAGAAATAAAAAATCCTCAAGATACAAGAAGCTTTTTATGTAAAAAACTAGCAAAGGGTGACCTAAGAATAAGACAATTTATACCTACTATGTTCACACTATATCAGTATTAGGAAAAAATTAGGGTAATAACATAAAAGACACATAGCTTGTAGGGTATTTCATGTGACCATAACAATATTCAAGCTATGCTCGCTGATTCCCTTAACTGAAGAAAAAATTATATTTTTATCTAATATATCATTCAAATCGAGACAAATTCTACATCGGAATAACCACCTCTTAGTCCCGATCGGTGCCTATACCGATAGGGACATTTTTAGAGTCCTGAAAATTCAGCATTCAATATGAAGAAAATTCCATCACACATGGAAAAGGATGGAAATATATTTTAAAGATGATTCAATGAAGAATCGTAAAGAAGCCAAACTAGCAAAGGGATGTGGTTCACCACGAACTGTAAAGCTGTTCATAGATTTCCACACTTCATCATGGTCCACATATTCAAAAAGTCACATGCGAACTGTGCATTTTGTGGAAAAGAGGTGACAACACCATCCTCAACATACATTTTCGTTTATGAAATTGAGCCGAAGATTTATTCCCCCATGTATGAATTCCCCCCCCCCCACAAACTATACAGTTCTAGGAATGAGGTGGCATCCCCAATGCCTGCAAATGACGCCCCTTTCTGACAATATCGTCCGCTGATCATGGAGTTCTCCATGGGATTCCAAAAATTTAGTCATAGAGACCACTCAGAGGCTCTATATATAAATCCCACGGGGGATCGAAAAAAGGATAAAAGGGGCCGAAAGACCGAAGAGAATGGGTGAAAAAGGTGTGAAGCATAGATAAAAAATAAAGGGTGTGGGAGATATTTCTCCCACACCCAAATAATTTCACAGACTCCATCCCACAAACCATATACGGGTGGCCCTTCATGGATTTCCACCCCACAAAATGAATATAGAAGACCCTCCACAAAATATAATATGCGGAGGTAGTATCCTTTGTAGAATTGATGTGTCATTTTCTGACCCTGTGAACGAATAAAAATGGTTTGTGGATGGCCCTATATGGTAATGATTCACAGATGATCTTATGTGGATAGCGCGGCTCTCGGCTAACCATTTTTGGAACAGAGTACGACACCAACTCCAATGCGAACGATATAGTTCACAGGAAAACCGTATGAGGAAAATAGTGCGCAGAAAACATTATGATGATAGTATGTGGAACTCCCCTATGATAAACATAGTTCACATAATCTCTATATGGAAAATGGTTCACATCCATCTCCTATACGGATGTTCCTATGTGGAAATCATAGTACGTGGATGACCATATGCGGACTTCACATGCCACAGACCATATGTAGAAAACAGTACTCAGAAAATCCCTATGGGGCCAGCTCATACACATAAATTTTTTGTGTGACCACCGGTACATACTAAGGGGGCTGCACCCCCACACCCACTCTCAAGATCAGTTCCAGGCAATGGCCCAACCCTTCGGGCCAGTCTCTTCACTACCATCACTAACCCCCATGAAAAATGGAGAGTTGCAATGTGAACTTTTCATTACAGGTCATCGACATTTTCCATTTCACCCTTGTGCTGCGTCCTTCTTTTATGTACCATGAGTTTAACTAATCCTAATGATACTTTTAAAACCCCATCACTTTCCACCTCTATGCCAGGATGATCCAAAAAACCATGTACAATTTTTTTCTTAATGTCTCTTACATTCTTGGACACACCCTTCTCCATCCATCAATCTTTGTGTCTTGGGCGATTTCAGATCTTCATAAACATCCTCAGACATCTGAAATGCATGGTCAGTGTCATGAGGACAGTTATGATTTACTATGAACAAAATAATCTAGGGGATTTGCATACATTACCCATAAAAAAGGCATGTTATACATAGACATATTCTTCCTCGGGAGAGGATTTTACATCTTTCATACGCCCAATGTCTTCCGTGCCTTGTATCCTTTCTCCTGATTTGAGAACCTTTAGAATCATGGTTTATACATAACTTCCCTCTCATATTATAAGATTTTCAGAGCATCCTTAACCGATTATCCACCAATTAATCACCATCTATATACAATAGTGGACCTCGTTGTATGACCTTAATATAAAATAACTCAAAATTTCTTTTCCACATGATGTTGAAATATATGGACCACATCTATACCACATGACATTAAAATACATGGTATTAGTCACTACATCATGAAATTAAACCGCGATTCCTTTCTCCAAGCTATATGACTTTAAACTATAGTACACTATATGATTGTGGATCTTTATAAACATCCCCGACCATCAAAAATAGATGATCAGTTTCATGAGGAAACCTCTTCTTGACTATGAGCACAATTCCGCAGTGGCTCTGGGTATATTTCCCACAAAAATGGTTTTTAAACTAGAGATAAATTTTTCCTCAAGAGAGGGTTTTCCTACCACCGTACCCCAAATGGATTCCATGCCACATGTCATTTCTCTAGATCCGATATCCTCTAGAATCATGGTTTAAATGTTCCATCCCTATCATGTTGGAGGCATGTCAGAACATCCCAATATGATTATCCTCCATTTAATCATCTTCTAATCTATATAAATTTTAATTATTGTATACCCCACATGATGCTCAAAATGGAACTCTCCCTGAGTTAAGCCTCTAACCTTTCCACAGTAGGTGGCACGATGTTTCTACTTAGGCTCAACCTGAGATATGTATAGATAAATTTGCAAACATAATTATCCTGGTCATCAATACGAGAGGAATTTGGCACATTCAAACCACCCCTCTCTCCTTTTTGGATCTAGTATCGTCTATCATCATATGAAGTGAGACAAGTGATCTTCAAATCAATTTCCTCTTGTTTATCCCACTGGGCATGACCCATGTGGGCTTATCGGTTGGTACTGATCATAAAACCCACATATTCCCAAATAATGGGCCTACCTGTAGGGTTAAACCCCAATTAGAACATCAAATCATCGTGAGTTGAGATCCTCCTCATGGTTCAAAAAACATGGGAAGATTCTATGTGTAATCCACACTAAATAAACAATGAGAACTATGATTCCCATTACAACTATGATACGTAGGAAGCCCTTATCAAGGACCAACCTATATATCATATCATTCATGAAACAAGATATCATTTACCCACCAAATGGTTAGCTCCAATGCATAATCCTTAATCAAGTCACAGCCTGAGAATAAAGTACGAGAACTCTGATTCCTTCTCTAACCCAGATACACAGGACTCTTGTCTGAAGGCCTGAGGTCAAGAGACATTCTACTTGAAATTCAGTCCCAATACGAATTCCCCCAGACTCACTAGGGAATACCCTTAAATAATAAGTCTGAGCATAACTCTTTTAATAAAGACATATTCTACGGTATAAGACCCAACTTAAACAGAACTACGAGGTATTTGATTCCCAGCTAACCAGGACACGTAGGAAGCCTCCTCGAGGTCAAAAACCAACACCCCATTCACCCATGTGTTCACTAGGACATATCCCAGGTAGGGAAATATCCACCCAGGATACTATACATCTTATGAACATTCAGGGCCACTTTGATGTAAGTCTCACACGAAGTATTGATTAGGTATCCTCCACTTTGATGTTCTTGCTGCACGTTTCGAAACTAAATGGATGTGTTCCAGTCATATGATCTTAAAAGGGGATGTGTCCAGTTATGTGGCACCGAAATATGGAGGCTCTGATTCCTCTCACATGGATACATAGGAATCCCATCTCATGGGTCCGACCATGAAATTAAAAAAACTTCCATCCACCCTGGATGATGATAAACTCCAGAGTGCCTCATAACATGGATTAAAATAGTGTTGTCACAGTAGATTCTGATCCATGTATATCCAAGACTGATTTTTCAACATAGGGGTAACCGATGGACACACTCTTAGCGAAAGAACCAAGTATTCATGAACATATGAATATTTTATAAAATTTTAAGAGAGTCTCTGAGTAGGAAATAATTCCACTCAAAAGGGGGTGATGAGGCTGACCTCCCATCCTATTGGCCAATGGTGTCCTTATGTTTCATTTTCCAAATCATCATCCAATGAGTGCCTATATTTGTAAAGTAGGTCCATGAATCATGGATACCAGGTTCATTGGGTGTCTCTAGCTCTAGAAATAAACCAGCCGGAGACCATCTGAGGACCTTGTACCCGACATGGGCCGATTGTATGAACCGATAACCCCCGATAATCACCAGTTATGATCATGAAAATGTGGATCCTCCTTTATAACATAAAAATGATATACTGACCAATCCTAGTGAGACCATATCAACCAAACCAAAAATTCTGTATGATGTGAATCAGGATGAAACAACACCCCACCCACTTAGATATATATCAATTATCTTGGTCTCTTAATGTTGTAATAGAGATAACTAGGTTTCCATTGGAATAATATCCTATTGTAGGGTTGTAATAAAAAATATGAGTTTTATATGAAACAATGTGGTTTCAATCTTCGATGGAAAACAAATTCATGACTTGAATAACACAAATCTTCCCTATATTTCATCAAAAGGACCTAGAGTTAGTTATACGCTAATAGTGGGGGTTATTAACCCATGTAAGAGATAATCCAAGGACATTTTCAGATAAGATAAATCTTTATTTTCATGTAAAATATAAAAATTTAATTCCATTTTATTTTCCGGAAAATGTGTATATAGATTTTATAAGACACAAATAGACCTAAAAATATAAGAAAGATTAGGAAAACACGTATGAGATAAATTAGAATGATAAGGAATATAATAAACATTCATAAAATTTATGTTTGAAGACATCAGAATGGATAAATATGAGGTATTTGAGAACTATTTCCCTTGTATGACGAGATAGTGAGTCACATCAATGGGTTTAGTGATACTTTGAAAGATTCAATTGATGTTGTTTTGACCTAAGGTGCTTGTGTGTGTGGGGGAAAAAATGGTTCGATGGACAAAAATTAATTACCTACCATTATAGATAGTTTCATGTCAGTTTCTCCATTTTGGTTTCATCCCGATTCATGTCATACCACTTTTCAATTGGGAGAGATGGTCCTACAAGGATCATGTTGTATATCCTTTTTATGTTGAAAAGGAGGTTCCACATTCTCATTATCCTAGTGGGAGATTATAGGGGTCTTAGTGTTTGTACAATAATCCCATGTCTGGTACGATATCCTCGTATGTTCTCTAGAAAGTTTATTCGCAGAGCTAGAAACACCCAGTGACCCTTTTATCCATGATTCAGTGACCTAATATTAAAATGAATATTCTCATTGGATGATTTGGCCATCAACACTTAAGGAATCCATTGGTTGAGAGGATGGGGGCTTGGGCTCATCACACCCTTTTTGGGGAAATTATTTCTCATTATGGAACTCTGTTATAGATTTAAACATTGTTCATATGTTTGTGAATCCTTTATTAATTCCAAAGAATGTGTCCAAAGATTACCCCTAGGTGGAAAGATCAATCAAAATGTAAGAAGAAGCTTAGAATCATCATTATGTATCCTAGGTTTTCCACTGATGAATAAATCTCTATATATTTGAGTTTCTTCATTGATGTTGCCCTTTTATAGAAACATGATGGATTATTCAGTCATTCGTCAAGAAAAAAGATGATTTAAGCCACATGATGAGGCACTCTAGATTTTATTTTCATCAAGGGGGGACATAGATTGTTTTAATGTTGGGATTAAACCCTTAATATGGGATTACTATGTATCCTCATAAGAGAAATTAGATTCCATATAGTTTAGTTTCTCTTTACTAAACGCATTTCCTTTTAAGGTCGTGTGACATGGACCTATCCATTCAGTTTAATGTCATGAGGTGAGGACATCTAGGTAAAAGATTCATAGTCAAGGCTTGGTGTAAGACTCACACTGAAGTGTCCCATGATGACTAGGAGAGAATTGTTCTCCTAGGTGGATAAGACCCTACCAGGAATATGGCCTGGAGATCACTGGGGTAATTTAGTTTATCGAGTTTGGACCTCAGGTAGGCTTCTTACATATCCTAGTTGCTTAGGAATCAATACCTGTATAGTTCAATTTGAGTTTGGACTTACACAATTGAGGAGAACCATATACGGGGGAATGATTTGGAATTACACATTAGAGATTACCATTTGGTAGAATTTAGTCATGGCGTACTCCTAGAGACGATTCTGAAGTGATTTTTTTTAATTTTATTGGGACTGAATTATAAAGAGAATTTCCCTTAAGTGCCGGCCTGAGGCAGGAATTATACGTATCAAAGTTTGAGAAAGAATTAGAGTTCTCTTAGTTCATTAAATTTGGGTCTTTCACCTTATCGGAGTCCTATTCTTTGGGGTTATGTGGTTGTAATGATGAAATCCATCCTCTAAGTTCACATGAGTCATGCTCAGTGTGAGAAAAAAGATGAGGCAATGTACCTGAAGATTTTAATTCCCTCTTAATCTATTGATAGATAATACCGAATCCCAAAGGGAGAGAGAGAGATAGAGGGCTTTGAACATTCAAATTCCTCCCTTTTGTTTTTATAACCTTGATAGTCAGATTAAACTATACATACACACTCTGGTTGTAGGTAGAGAGGAGAAACGATATAGACTCCTTCAAGAAAATATAGGGTCCTACCTCGATAGGAGTGCCCAGAAATTAGTTCTAGGAAAGGGGTGTAATGTTGCTTCTCGTTAAAAGGAAAAGAAAACATGATTTTCCAAGTAAATATATAACAACCCTGCTCTTTATTTCACACATAACCATATTTTATTACATAAATCCTTAACTTGATACAACATGGAATATCAAGAGGTCTAGTGTCTTTGGGGCTTAGGAACATTACATAAACACTTAAAACATGAAATAAACATCTTTATTGAGAACTTCTCTTACATGACCCCACAAATTTTTTCATACTTATCATTTCATGGCATAACCTGAGGACATGCATAAGAAAAGTGTGAGTTATAAAGCCCAGTAACGGAGTAAAAAATGCATAAAATGAAGAATAAAGTACATTTTAGGCAATTGGAATACCAATGGAGCATAAGGGAAACATGAACATGTAGTCATGATATTAGCATGACCCAAGGCTCATTGCTCATGAAGCATGAGTAAACCCTCATTATACTTGAGTTAGCATGAGTAAAACCTCATTTCACTTGAATTATCATGAGTAAACCCTCATTTCACTTGATGTATCATAATACTAATCTTACCCAATGAATTAGAGTGCTATCAGGGAACATCCTTCTTAATCATTACATTTCATGCATAAGTGTGCCACATAGATCATACAACATGGATTCATTGAACATCCTAATTTATTCAATGATAAAGTAATATGTAATTCATACATGAAAATATTTAATCAATAATTAAATGTGCATAAAGGTGAATAACCTTTATAGGGAAATGGGCATTGTATTCACTATACAATGACCTTGGCATGGATAATTACAGTGCAATTTCGACAACATAACGTAATGAAATAAGAGTTCATAAAAATGGTTGATGAGAAAAAAGGGGTATCTCATCATATATATATGAAATGGACAGTAATGGGGTCGTATAGATACATTTCCCAACATATGTAATGAAATTTAGATGCATAATTTAAAAGAATTTCTTCAATGTAAATGATAAGAGAGAAATTTCTTACCGAATTTCAGCATGGTAACAAGTTTGAATGAGAGGCATTATTGAGAGAGAAATAGTTATATCATCATTAAAAAAATTTATGGGAAGTATGGGGATGTGAAAAATTATAACCCAACATTTGTAATTGAAAAAAGGGTATAACAATATAAATAAATTTGGACAAAAAATAGAAATGATAAATCCCTTACCTGGACATGTGATCCTAAAGGCTAGGGAGAGGCTTGAGAGAGGCTTCTAGGGAGATTGGGGTGACTTGGGAGGACACTAGAGAGAGAAGGGAAGAGGTTGGTGGAGCTCCAAATGGTTTGAGGGAAGAGGAATGGGAGGTTGAGTGGTTTTATATAGGAAAGGATAGATAATTCATTATTATTTAGGTTTTAGACACCACACATTAAACTAATCAAAACCAAAAACCAACCGATGGTTTTTGCCGATGGATTTTCCCAAGAAGAGTGTAAAACAATATTTTACAAGGCCAATTTACTATCTTACTAAAATATAAGGCTTTCTTATGTAGAGGTGAGTCACACTCTCAAGGAAACCATTTTAAAATGATAAAATGTTTTATAAGTTTTGGAGGGTCCACTAAGGCTTTTTAAATTAAATCAAACAAACATAAAATCACATTATTTTGAAGTTAAAACATATATTTTCCGAAAATCAAAATTATATAATTTTATTACATCACTATTGGGTGATTATGATATCATAAAACACATTATATATTTAAATGGTATTTAATTTTTACCAAAAAATTTGACTTTCTCAGAAAATTATGAAAAATTGACCATTGGATAATTACAACATCCTAATTCAAAAATAATATTCATTTTATCTAAATAATTCTCTAAATATGTGATTTTTTACTTTAAAAATAAAAATCTATAGTTATCGAAAAATCATGCGTTTTAACAAAAACAACATTCAAACCGTAATAAAAATTACAATTTTATTCATAAAAATTATATGATCATTTATATTAAAAAAAATAATTTAATAAAAATAATTTATAAAAATATTATTTATTTAAAAAATCCATTAATTCATAAAAATATATTTCTTAATTGAATATTAACTAATAATACTATTTTTTCTTTAAAAACTATTTACAAAGTATCAATAATAAAATGAATTTATATTCTTTATTATAGACAAAAAAATGCACATAATCATAGTTATAGGGTCTTATTGCATAACCCCTTATAAACCTGCATAAGAACGAAGGGTAAGTTGTGCGATGGTGACAAACTTTTGGGGAGGCTTAGAAAACACCGCTTAGGGGGTAATCTCAATTAAGGTCCACTTATCTCATAGGCAGTCCCACTCAAGCATAACGTGTTGAAGCCCATCTTGGGTTTGGTTAAGATAAAATCCCAGTGATGCCACCAACTTTCTGAGCTACAACAAATGGGCTTCATATGAATCAATTCTACTAGATGAGGCCATCACTTCCTTTGTGTAAGTAAATTGGATTTGTTAAAGCCCTATATTTGTACTAATCATGTGATCACTATTCAATGGAAATATTAGCAACGGTCAAAATTTTTAATGGTATTTTAAAATCCAAGAACATTAAAATAAGGAAGTGCATACGTTATATAACCCTTTTAAAAAATAAGATATTTAATTAGATCAAGTGAAATTTTCATTAATGAAATTTTGGGTCGTTACAATCTTCCTTCCTTAATAAATTTCTTCCTTGAAATTTATTTTTCCCACACTTAAACAGATGCAGGTAACTCTGGTTCCTAACTTAAATAGATTCCCATGTTGCCTCTTCAAACATTTGGTTTCACCACAACACCTTGATGATGGGAATTGTCTTATTTCATAGAAAGTTTTCCCTACGATCTAAGATCTCCACCATCTTCTCTTCATAAAAGAGGTCATTCTCCAATGGTACCACCTCTGGATTGAGTATATGTGATGGGTTAGGCTTTTACTTAAGAGTGACACATGGAATACATCATGTACTTGAGATAAGTGCAGTGGGAGTTCTAGGTGATTGTAAACTGCTCCAATGCTATCAAGAATCTCAAAAGGGCCTATGTACATTTGACTAAGCTTTCCCTTCTTCCCAAATCTCATAAATCTCATACAAAGTGATATGCATAGGAATGCCATGTCCTCAACATCAATCATTAGGTCTCATCAATGATTATCAGCATAGCTCTTTTGTCGACTTTGAGCAGATTTAATGTGCTGTTGTATGGTCTTAACCTTATCCACTATTTCTTCGTCCATTTATGGACCTAAGAGTTATTGCTACCCAACTTCATCCCAACATACATGTGTTCTACACCTCTTCCCAAACATGTCTTCATAAAGAGCCATTTGGATGCTTGATTGGAAACTGTTATTGTAAGAGAACTCAAGCAAAGGACGATGTTGATCCCATCTTCTTTTGATGTCCATTGAGAATTCCATCAACATGTTCTTAAGTATTTTTATAGTCCTCTTATATTGGACATCAATTTTTGGATGATCAGTCGTACTAAAGTTCATCTTAGTATTCAGAGCATGATGAATAAACTTCTAGAACATAGAGGTGAATCTAGGATCTCGATCAGATACATTAGACAGTGGTACTCCATACAGCCTTACCACTTCTCTAAAATATATATATTCCAGTTGATCCAATGAGAAATCCTCTCGAATTTCAATGAAGTGTACAGTCTTTGTAAGACAATCCACAACAACCTAGATAGGATTGTCTTCATTGGATGTCTTCGGAAGTTTGGTGACATAGTCCATTATGATGTTCTCCTATTTCAATGTTGGTATGGGTAATTATTGTATCATCCCCTTAGACTTCTACCTATCATCCTTCAATTGCTAACATACCAGGCACTTTGATGTATACTCAGTGATCTCTTTATTCATGTTATCCCACCAATAATTCTCTTAGAGATCTCGATACATCTTTGTTCTTCATAGGTGGATTGAGAAATTTGAACTATATTCATCATCCAAAAGGTCATTATTTAACTCCTTATTTTATGGAACACATAGTCTTGTCCCAAATCTCGCAATTCCTTTTCATTAACATTGAACTATGAGGATTTCTCTTTTCCATTAGTTTCTAGTTTCTTCTGAATTCCCACATCACTGTTTGTAGCATCCTTTTACCTTTCCCAAAGAGACAGTTGAGAAATCATTTGTGAATGGATTTATGATGTTCCCTTATTTATGATTCCCATGTCCATATTCATCAAATCTAAGAATATTGGATCCTTTTCAATTCTCGTCAATGATAGAATTGATGAGTCCTTTCTACTTAGAGTGTCTTCTACGTTGTTTGCTTTCCCAAGGTGGTAATGGATTGACCAGTTATACTCTCTGATCATCTCTAAAAATCTTCATTGGATCATCTTCAACTCTTTCTATGTGAATATATACTTGTGGATTTTGTGGTCCGTATATATTTCACACTTCTCCCCAAAGAGGTAATGTTGCCAAATTTTCAAAGCGAAGATTACTACAGCTAACTCCAGATCATGTGTTGGATAGTTTTGATCATGAACGTTCAGTTGCCTTAAATAATAGGCAATGACTTGGTCATTTTGCATCAACACACAACCCATTACCTTCTTCAAATAGTCACTGAATACCACAGAATGTTCTCCACTTGTGGGTAATGTGAGCATAGGTGCAGTGATAATCCTTTTTTTCAAATCCGTGCATCTATCTTTGCATTCATCACTCTTAGAAATCATGACTCCCTTATGAGTTAGCTTGGTAAGAGGGATTGGAAATCATGATAAATTTCTCACAAATCGGCTATAATATCCTGCTAACCCTAGGAAGCTACGAATATTTTTTTCCAAAGTTGGCCTCAGTCATCCCTTAATTGCAGCTGTTTTGGAGGGATCCACAAATATAGCATTGCTTGTAATGATATAACCTAATAATGATACTTTCTTAAACTAAAAATCACACTTGTTTTAATTTTCATAGAGATTATCCTTTTTCAGGGTCTCTAGTTGAGTGCTTATATGCTCCTCATACTTCTCCTGGGTTTTTTAGTATAATAGAATATCATCTATAAAGACTACCAAAAATTTTTCGAGGTAATCTCTAAAGTATTTATTCTTAAAGTCCATGAATATTGTTGGAGATTTAGTGAGTCTGAAAATAATTAATATGAATTCATAATGCCCATAACTTCTACGAAAACCAGTCTTGGGATATCATTCTTCTTCACCCTTACATGGTAATACCCTGACCAAAAATCCACCTTGGAGAAGTATTGTGCTCCACATAGCTGATCGAAGAAGTCATCAATTCGGGGTAGAGGATACATGTTATTTATTGTGATTTTTTGATCCCATGATTAACAATGAAAGGCGCATTGACCCATCATTCTTCTTGACAAAGAGGACTGGTGCACCCCATGGTGAAGCACTTGGGAGTATAAAACCTTTATCTAGATTCTCCTATAGTGGTTTCTTTCACTCCTGAAGCTCCAAAATAGCCACTCTATATGAAGTCTTGGATATTGGAAATTCCCCAAATAAAAGATCAATTGAGAATTAAGCATCTCTTCTAGGAATAAGACTAAGAAATTCCTTGGGGAACACTTTAGAAAATTTTATCTCAATAGGAAGGTCTTCAAGGATGGTTTCTTGTTTGACTCAATCATCTGAGCAAGATATGCGTGCTCATAGGGCTGTAATATCCACGCTTGAAATGATAGTGCTAAAGGAGATTCATACTCCTCCTTGCACTTGTATAGAATCAGTGGTTGATTCTCCATATGAAGATTGATTTCCCTCTCACGGTAATTTATGTTGGATTTATATAGGGAAAGCCAATCCCTACCAAGAATTGAATTAAATTAGTCCAGAGGAGGACAATGAGGTTCATCATAAATTTCCTACCACAAATTGTGATAGGGGAGGGGTTATATTTATGTGTTGAAATGATTTCCCCATTTTCCATTCTCACATAAATCTTTACATTCATTATTTGTGGTGTTTTTGGAATTGTTCTACAAATCTTTCTGGATATAAAAGAATGTGTATAACCAAAATCAAAAAGTATGTTCTCTATTCCTGAATGAATAACTAGATTACCTATCACAACTTCATTGTCGGGGTTCACTTTGGCGGTAGTGATGAAAAAATATATCCCTTACTACCTCGGAGGTTGTTGGTTTCCTCTTAAAACACTGGGCTTAGGGAATTGGTTTTCAAAGTGCCCAAGGTTTTTGAAGTTGAAGCAATGAACAATGCCTTGAGGGTTGAACAGAGTGTTCCACTCCTCTATTTCAGACACATATTTTTCTTGTCAGTAGTTAATGGATAGATTCCCTTCTCTTCCACACATAAATCATTTCCTCATCCCCTTCAAGAAATTTCCAAAGTTCTTCTTTCTGCACCATTGGATAGTGGGGTACTGGAACTTCGTAGCACCATTGGATTGATCCATAAGACCGATAGAATTAATGTCCACCTTAATCTTATAATCCCCATGATAGCCCTGCAATTATCCGATCTCTATTTTGACTTTGAGGGATCATCTGACAATTTCCTCATAGCTAAAAAAGTCACTGATCGCTAGGTCTTTCCGTAGGATACGTTTTTTTACCACCAAAGAAGCGGTCATCCTTGCATTCGAGGGGTAATGATAAAGTAAAAGGCATATCATGAAATCCTTGTGAAGTTTTCTATGCACACTCTGATGGATTCATCATCTTTTTTCTTGAGGGAAAGGAAGTCCCTTTCCATCTTATGTCAGAGGGTGCACAGAAAATATTTATCGAAAAACATTTTTTAGAAATCCTTTTATTCCAATGCCTCAATCTCCTCCTCGTTCTTTGTATTTTTGATCAATGTCCACCACTGATCAGATTCACCCTCTAAAAAATAAGTATCCAGAAGAACCTTCTCTTGTTCGGAACATTGATGGATAGAGAATATCATTTAAATGGAGTTGATCCATTTTTCGGAAGTTAAGGGATCAGATGATCAATTAAAAGTAGGAGTCCTTTGTCTCATGAAGCTATCGATTAGAAGTTGTTCTTTCTTGGGGGGGGGGGGGGTTGAACGTTCCTCTTGACCCATGTTTCTATTCAAAACATGAGTTAAATGAGAGAGTATCATGGCAGAGTTTATGATTCCCACTCCCATCAGAATGGGCATCTCATTAGAATAGTCATCACAGTTATCTTCGCATTGTTTATTAGCCCAAGTCCTCCTATTACTGACCATTGGATGGAATAAAAGGAAAATTAGGTGTAACACATAAAGGGGAATCCAATTAAGAAAAAGGATAACTTATAAATTACATTTACTTCTGTAACTTATGAATTTATGGTATTCAATCTATGTCATCAATGATCTATCTCCTAACGTATATTATAATAGGATTTTTTTATCCCTTAATAATGGCTCTTAATAATCGTAGGCATTTACCAAAGCATATCCCCTGAGAGTGTTTTAACCAAGAGTGTAGAAAGTCCCATTGTCGTGCACCAGTTCCCGTTCGAGTCTAGCTCAAAGCAATGTTTTCAGGTTTTACCCCTAGATACGTCTATGCCAGAGCCGCCTCTACTTGAACATATCCAGACAGGGATGGATTTTCTTAATAATCCACTTACTCAATACTCACCAAAATTTTGGGATATTTTTATTATATCTAGTCTTATCCCTAAGGCTTTCACTAGGCTTTTCCTATCCAAATCCAATAATAACAAAACCTATACTTTGATACCCACTATAACAACCATTATCTTTATTTCAAACTTAAACATATTTTATTAAATAAAACCTTCACTTGATACAACATAGAAGATTGAGTGGTATATTGTATTTGGGGTTTAGGAACATTACATAACAACTTAAAACATGAAATACAAATCCTTATTGAAAACATCTTTTACATGGAGTGACATATTCCTTCATAATTAGCATTGCATGGGATAACCTGAGGACATGAATAAGAAAATGGTGTGCTATAAAGCCCAGTAAGGGAGTAAACAAGACATAACATGAAGAATGCAATACATGTTAGGCAATATACATATCAATGGATCATAAGTGAAACATGAACATAAAGGTATGATATAGCATGATTATCATAGCATGGAAATCTGAGAAGCAACATATAACATAATATTAGCATGATCCAAGGCTTATTTCATGTAACACCCTAGTATTTCATAATACGTTATCTCTTTAATGTAATTCTATAGCTTGCACCACACGCAACACCGAGTTCGAGCACACCACGACTGACCAAACCTGCCATTCAAAAAAGTTGACATGAATAATATTAACTTCATTTTGAATTTTTTATACTCCATATAATTTTAACATTCATATAATGTGTTTCATAGACATAATATAAGAACAAATTCAATTTTTCAGATAAAAGAAGTATTTAAAAAAATGCAATTTTACAACATTTTAATGGAGAACCCTTTTTAAATATAATATTTAACACTTTTATATATTCAATTTGATAAAATAAACTTCTTCTTTAGAATTGGTACATAAAAATTTAGTTTGAATATTTTTTTTGTGTTTTTATGATAACTTTCATATTTTGATGAATAGTGAATAATACTGAATTTTAATTGAAAACAACTTTTTTAATCAAAATAATTTATAGTGTGAAATTATAAATTTTAATGATTTTGAAGTATAATTCTATTATATTTTTATCATTCAATCCAATTTTATTCATTGGATGTAATTTTACATTTAAATTGGACATAAGCACATATCAATCTTTTGATAGTTTTTACTTCTCAAAAACCCGCTCTCTGGTTTAGACAATGGAAATAAATTTTAAATTAATTAATGTAATGTATATCTTTTGAATTTGGTAAAAAAGGAATCATATTTGAATTTTTAATATCAAAATTAGCTTTGGGTGTATTTTTGGTATTTTTCTAAAAACATTTAATATTTGATAAATAGTTAAAAACCCTGCGTTGTAGATAAAAACCTATTTTTTCATTTAAATAATAATTTTTAATTTATCTTAAAGTAAAAATATATACATAATATATATATTAGTCCTATTTATTTCACTGGATTAATTTTATAATAATATTATATATATAGAATTTTATTGAACTTTTTAACACCTTTTACCCACCTACTCGGCAAATTTGAAAAGTTGCATAAAATGTAATTTTACAGCTTCTATGAATTGAATTTCCAAAATATGAGAGACATGGTTGACATCAGTAAGAAAAAATTTGTTCAATAGGATGAAAATATATTTTTTTCAATAGTAACTTTTGAATTTTATTTACCACAGTTAAAAGTAAATAGTGTAATTAAAGATAAAAATAATATTATAATAATAACAAATTACCCCAACACATATCCTAATTTCTTTTGATAAGTGTTTTTCGACCAAAATAATCCTTAGGAAAAAAATATGTACCTTTTTTATCAACTTGGATTAGATTAGGACATTTATTATATGTTATTTAAAGAAGAGTTAAAAGTGTTAAATTAAACTTTTATTAACTATAACATTTTTAATATAGGGTTATAGATAAGATAAATTATATTATAAATATTAATTATAAATCTAAAAATATTTCCAACATAATGGTATTTTATTTATAATTTTTAGATATTAAATAATTAAATATATATATATATATATGACATAATGATGATAGAGTAATTGCCTTATTAAGGAAATATTAAAATAATTGATATTATAAATATTAAAATAAATGTCAATTGATTTTTTCGAAGCCTTAAAAGAATTTTATTTTTTCAAATTACATGTTAGGGTTGATTCAATGTATTTTTTTTCGAATTAATCCACTTTTTATGACTTTCACAAAAAATGAAATACTAAAAAGTGTCAAAATTTACACAAATGAGTTTTTAAAAAAAATACAATTAAATTAAATGATATAATATTCCAAATAATATATTATTTGTCCAAAGGACTTAAATAATGTAATATATTTCATCAATGAACCACTTGAGGTTCTCATGGAATTTTATCGCATGTTTATTAACCATATAGTGTAAGAATACAAGAAGACACGGTAAGAGTCAAACTATTTAACTAAGGGTTAAATCTAAAAGATAAGTTTAACATGTTGACCTAAACTTTTCTAAAACCTATTAGTTGAGATTAATTCTACCCATCGCCACCTTCACCTTGAAATAAATCAATTTAGAAAGATTAGAAACCAAAAATGATTTTATAATAAAATAATATTTCAAGATCTTCCTAAAGTACCCCTCACCTCTCTTATAAAAGGGTACTTCCCTTCGCTTAATTTTACACCTCCAAAGAAATTTGGATCAGCCAAAACCTTCTCAGATATCCTACCAACTACCCTCACTTAAACCTAGAGTCATTACATTGATCCGAAATCCAGCCTAAGGAGCCCTTTTGTTCAAATCAAAAAGGAAACACCCGAAGAAGAGGTAATTATTTCATCACCTCTTTCAAAGTTCATTTCTTTTTCCACTTCCTCCTTATTTGTGGTTTAAATACTAAAATCATAACTAAAATACCTTATACATACTGAGATCTTATTATAAATTTTGTACAACCATATTCATTATTCTATACATCCTATGAATGACAAAGTCACCATACGTGCATACGTACGGCTTACCCTCTCCACATCGCCGTGTAGTTTGTTATTCAACCCATCAATATTTGGATTGGAATAATAATTAGTATAATAGATGAAAATAATACAAATAAAACGTTAGTGATTATGCATATATTATATACTATCCAATTACATACAATTTCACCACTAATAGAATGATATTTTCGCTCGTGCATACGTACGACTTACAATCCCCATGATGCAATGAGATTTCATTACCCATCGTAACCATTAAAGAATAATTTCCATTTGATGATTAAAAATAATTTTTACAAACATAATATCATTCTTGATATAAATCAAATACATCCTATCTGTAAAAAACATGTCTTACTTAACAAAACATATAAAGGAAAATGAATCAGTTAACACCCGAAACAATGATACTAATGAAATATTATTAACAATGAAATATTATAGGGTAAAATATGATATCATATTTATGTATGTGGTTATTTTATTATTTAATAAAAATTATTTAACCACTATATAAGAGGTTAACATACCCTCAACTAAGGAAAATTACAAGGTAAGGGTTAATTACTCAATCCCATTATTTTCTGAGATTGTTTATTTGTAAGTATTTATTGAGACATATTTATCATCCATGTACATGTTTCATAAAACAAATTTAGAAGGATTATTTTAAGGTTTTATTGAAGTGAATTTTTCACTAGATAATCATTTTTAATGTTTTAGATATTTCTTTTTTCTAAATTTATTTAATTAATGTCCATATTTTAAAAATGATTTTAAGGATTTATTTATATGGACATGACTATTTTAAAATGTTAATTCCATTCAAAAGTTTAAATGTGTTGTGGGAAACTTTGATTCTAAATTTTATTTTAAATAAATTCCTTTGTAAATTGTGTGAATTTGAAATGATTTCATGAAAAGGTGATATTTCTCTCAAAGAGTTTTACTGATCATTTTCAACTAAGTCAACATCATTTAATGGTTATTATTTTTTGATCGAGGTTGATTTATTATAATAAAATCTTCCATATTGTATTCAATGAGTTATGATATGTTTGATTGTGGATGTGATATTTTTATACCATTCGTGGTTTATGGTTAATTCATTGACATTTCGTATCACTAGCAGAAAAATGTTTGACACGTCGGATTTTTTCACGTCGGTTCTATATAACCGACCGGAAAAGATGAAAAAATGGGTTTATCAAGTCATTTATTTTATAACCGATGTAAAAAATAAAGAGATTAGATTTATCACATCAGTTATTTTATAACCGACATGAAAGATCAAATCTGGGAGATTTATCACATCATATATTTTATAACAGACGTGATAAATCAAATCTCGACAATTTTTAACGTCAGTTATGAAATAACTGACCTGATAAAGCGCCATTTATAATGTCAGTTATAAAATCAATGACATGATAACAATTTTCTACATCAGTTATTAAATATACAACATTATAAACATAAAAAAAAATATTATAACATCGGTTATTAAAAAACTAACGTGATAATGATTTTAAATTGTTTATCAAGCCCCATATTCTTTCATTATCTTTTCTTCAGTCGGGTGACCTGTGACTCATCTCTATCGCACAGAAAACCTAGAAAGGAATATTCAAATTCGTTACCTCGAACCTCGTTTTTCCAAAATCATTCATCATCTTTATTATCACCAGATCTATAAGGTTGACTCAGAATACTAAAGTAAGCCTCACACGGCTCGATTTCATTTTTAATTTTTCGAGATTCCCTGAACTTATGTTTTGAGATGTTATGTTTCTATCTTTGTTTATGATATCTTGGTAAGTGTCATAGTGTTCTTTTATACTATGATAAATTATTTTCTTGTAAATTAAACCATGGAAGTGTTATCATGCAAGTTTATGATTTTTGTGTGTTCTATCATGTGTGTGTGTGTGTACTTTCGTGTGTGTGGGGAGGTGGGGGTGTCTAGGGGGTTGGGGGATTTCCAAGGGACTGGGGGTGTCCACGAGGCTCCATGGGGGAGGGGTGGTGTCTGGGGGGGGACTGTCCAAAGGGAAAGGGGTGTCGAGGGGGTGCGGGGTGACCTGGGGGTGAGGGGGCTGTACAAGGGGGTAGGGGGAGTCCAGGGGGTCGGGGGTGTCCTGGGTTGGGGGCTGTCGAGGGGTGGCGGGCTGTCCAAGGGGGTGGTGGTGCCCCGGGGGTGTCTAAGGGGGTGGGGGTGGTGTCCAGTGGGGTGAGGGGGCTGTCTAAGGGGGTAGGGGGTTTCCAGGGTGGTTTCCAGTGGGTGGGGTGGGAGGTTCCCATGGGTGTCCAGGGGGGTGGGGGGGTGTCTAGGGTGTGTCCAAAAGGGTCGGGGTGGTGTCTAGGGGGCTAAGGGGGATTTCCAAGGGGGTAGGGGTGTCCAGGGTTTGGGGGTGTCTAGGGGGTGAGGGGGTGTCTAAGGGGGGTAGGGGTGTCCAGGGTGGTGGGGGTGTCCAGGGGGAGTGGGTTTCGGGGGGGGGGGGGGTTTAGGGGGTGGGGGTGTCAAGGGTGGAGGGGGCTGTCCATGGGGATGGGGTAGTCCAGGGAGTTTCCAAGGGGGTGGGGTGGTGTCTTGGGGGTGCATGGGTTGTCCAAGGGGGTAGGGGTTTCCAGGGGGTGTCCAGGGGTGAGGGGGTTGTCCAAGGGGGTATGGGTGTCAAGGGGGTGGGGGTGGGGTGGGGTGGTGGTGTCCAGGAGGGTGGTGTTTAATGGGGGTGAGTGGGCTATCCAAGGGGGTTGGTGGTGTCTATGGGGTGAGGGTGGGGGTGTCTAGCGGGGTTGGGGGTGTCCATAGGTGTCAAGGGGTTGTCCAGGGGGTAGGGGGGCTGTCCAATGGGGTGGTGGTGTCCATGGGGAGTCCAAGGGGGTGGGGGGTGATGTCTAGGGGGTGAGGGGGATTTCCAAGGGGGTAGGGGTGTCCAGGGGGTGTGGGTGGTGTCCAAGGGGGTGAGGGGGTTGTCTAAGGGGGTAGGGGTGTCCAGGGGGTGAGGGTGTTCAGGGGGGGGGTATCCAGGGGGTTGGGGGGATGTCCAGTCGGGGTGGGGGTGTCCAGTGGGGGTGGGGGTGTCCAGGGGGTGGGGTGGGGGCTGTCCAGGGGGGGTGGGGGTGTCTATGGGGGGTGGGGGGAATTCCAAGGGGGTGGGGTGTCCAGTTGGTGTTGGGGGGGTGTCCAGGGGTGAGGGGGCTGTCCAAGTGGTTTGGGGTGTCCAAGGGGGTGGGGGTTCCATGGGGTGAGGGGTATTTCCAAGGGTGTAGGGGTGTCTATGGGTGGGGGTGTCCAAGGGGTGAGTGGGCTGTCCATGGGGGAAGGGGGTGTCCCGGGGGTGGGTGGGTGGGGGCTATCCAGGGAGGTGGGGGGGGGGGGGGTCTAGAGGGAGGGTTGTCCAGGGGTGGGGGGGGGGGGGTCTGTCCAAGGGGGTCGTGGTGTATTGGGGGTGTCTATGGGGGCAGGGGTGGTTTCCAGGGGGTGATGGGGCTTTCCATGGGGGTGGGGGTGTCCAAGGGGGTGGGGGTGGTGTCTAGGTGGGTGAGGGGGATGTCTCGGGGGTGGGGGTGTCCAGGGGTGGGGGTGTCCAGGGGATGTGGGGTGGTGTCCAGGGGGTGAGTAGGTTGTCTAAGGGGGTAGGGGGTATACAGGTGGGGGTGTTTAGTGGGTGAGGGAGGGGTGATGTCTAGGGGTGAGGGGGCTGTCCAAGGGGGTAGGGGTGTCCAGGGGTGGGGGTAGTGTCCAGGTGGGTGAGTGGGTTGTCCAAGGGGGTAGGGGGTGTCTATGGGGTGGGGGTGTCTAAAGGGGTGGGGGTGGGTGGGGGGGGCTATCCAGGGGGTGGGGGGTGGTGGTGACTAGGGGGTAAGGGGGTAGGGGTGTCCAGGGGTGGGGGGGGGGTGTCCAGGGGCATGAGGGGGTTGTCTAGGGGGTGGGGGTGTCTCGGGGGGTGGGGGTGTCTAATGGGGGTGGGGGATGGTGTCCCTGGGGGGTGAGTGTGCTATCCAAGAGGGTAGTGGGTATCTAGGGGTGGGGGTGTCCAGGGGGCGGGGCTGTTTAGGGTGTGGGGGGGGGGGCTGTCTAGGGTAGTGGTGGTATCCAGGGGGAGTACAAGGAGGTGGGGGTGGTTTCTAGGGGTGAGGGGGCTGCCCAAGGGGGTAGGGGGTGGGATACCCCCCCTCACCCCATGGACACTACCCCCACCCCCTCGACACACCCAACCCCTAGACAGCCCCCACCCATAGACACCCCCTACCCCCTTGGACAACCAGGACAACCCCATACCCTATGGACAACCCCTACCCCCTTGGACATCCCCACCCTTGGGAAATCCCCCTACCCCCTTGGTCACTCCATTTGTATATATATCCCAACAGTTTCATTGAAATAATTGGAATATATTAACTTCATGTAGTCTATACCAATAGTTCCTGTAGAACCGTTCGTATAGGGCTATTTCAATGACCATCAGGCCAACAATGTGTGAAACCGTTTGGATATTCTATCCCAAAGGTTTCAAGGGATATCCCAATAGTTTCAAATCATTGGGATATGTGTAATTTTCAGTAGTTAATCTATACATATTTTAATATTTATACTTCCCATTTCTTGTTTACAGAAGGGTGAATTTGGTATCCATTTGAACCCGGATTTATTCTTTGTGAACCTTAAGAAGAAAGGATCTAAGATGAAATTAAAACTATCATATCTGACTATATTTTCTTTTCAATATCTTTTTCATGCATATCTTTTTCAAATATTAATATTTTTTTTTATATTTCAAAAATTGTTTTACATAAAAATTATGATATTTTTCATATAAATATAAAATTGGCTTATCTTAACAAAATCTATAATTTTGATATTTGTTATAGGTAATAATGAGTTGATGTTGGATTTAGGCACATTGAATGAGTAATGAATATGACGAAGGTGTTGATTCCTTTTTTGAATTTTCTGAATGAAATGTTCCATGCAACGACATGTTTTTCTGTCCATTCCTGAAATGTTTGAATATGAAGAATTTGAAAAGTAGGGAGATCAAAGATCATATGATTTGTAATGGTTTTATTCCGAGTTAAATCCCTTGGATTTTTCATGGTGAAACTGGATAGAATGTGAGATCTACTGATGATTATAATTTTCAAGATGGTAACTTCCATGGAATTGAAGAAATGATTCGTGATATTGCAAACAGAACAAATTGAGATAGAACCGACAATTTTTCATCTATATGGTGATGATGAAAAAACATTGTATCTTGGTTGTAAGGATTTTTATGATTTTTTCAATGGTTTTAAGATTGATTAACATGATGGAAAAACATGGATGGAGTGGCATAAGTTTTACTGAGTTGCTTCAATTGATGGAATATATTCTTCCAAAAGACAATAGTCTTCCTTATTCACATTATAAGGCCAAGAAAATATTATTCCCTATGGGATTGTGATACAAGAAAATACATTCCTATCCAAATGAATGTATGATATATAGGAAGGAATATGAATTTCTATCAGAGTGTCCTAAATGCAGGACATCACAGTATAAGTTGAAAGAAAAATCACAGGCTGAAGTAGATATTACAGAGATCCATGCAAAGTTATTTTGGTATCTTCCTATAATTCATCATTTGAAATGTCTATTTTCTAGTTCACATTATTCAAAAACGGTAAAACAACATGCTGGTGAGTGGATATTTGATGAAAAAATACATCATCCAGCTGATTGTCCACAATGGAAGAAGATTGATCAGCAATATCCTACATTTTTAAATGAAATTAGAAATCTCAGACTTGGGTTGTGCACAGATGGAATGAATCCATACCGAAACCTCAATAGCACACATAGTTCAAGTATGGTTTTATTGGTAAATTACAACCTCTCTCCTGATGTTTCTATGAATTTCAAATATGTCATGTTGAGTATAATGATCTCTAGTCCAAAGTAACCCGGAAATGATATTGATGTTTTCCTATCACCATTGATTGGTGATTTGAATCTTTTATGGGAGGATGATATTAAGGTGTATGATTCTTATAAAATGGAATATTTCCAACTACATGCAGTGCTTATGTTCACTAAAAATGACTTCCCAACGTATGGAAATTTGTCTGGATATAGTGTTAATGGGCATAAATCTTGTTAAATTTGTGAACAATATGCTTCATATTGTTAATTTCATCATGGGAGGAAAATAGTATACATGGGTCATCAGAAGTTTTTTCCTATGGATTACTCTTATAGAAGACTAAAAAAGCATTCAATGGATCACAAGAATTTGATATTACTCTAAAACCTTTATCCCCTAATGTATATTTTGAGAGGGTACAAAACAATGATGTGTCATTGGGAAAGAAACATAAATCCGGTATTGATAGAATTATTTGGAAGAAAAGGTCAATATTTTTTGAGTTTCCATATTGGAGATATCATGATGTGAAACACAATCTTGATATCATGCACGTGGAGAATATTATCTATGACATTTTGATTGGAACATTGTTAGATATTAACAGAAAGACTAATGATTTGTTAAATGAAAGATTAGACTTACTATCAATGGGAATAATTTTGGAGTTATCTCCCAATCCTAATGGAAGAAGAACATTTCTTCCCCTGGATTGACATACATTATCCAAGAGGGAGAAAATTATCTTTTTTCAGCATCTTCATGATATGAAAGTGCCTCAAGGTTATTCATAAAATGTAATTTTTTGGCTCTGATGGATTTTAAGTTGATAGGTATGAAATATCATGATTTTCATGTCATGATGCAACACATTCTACCAGTTTCATTGCATGAAATATTTCCCATCCATGTCTGAAATACCATAATGAAGTTGTGTTATTTTTTCAATTAAATTTGTAATATGGTGATTGATTTGAATACTTTGAACATTTTGGAAAAGGATTAAATTTATATTCTTTTTTAATTAGAAATGCATTTTCCTCCATCTTTTTTTAATATAATGGTGCATTTAATGGTTTATCTGTTTTGAGAAATAATGCTTTGTGAACCAGTATATATTTGTTGGATGTATCCTTTTGAAAGTTATATGAAAATATTGAAGGGGTGTGTTAAGAACCATATCGACCTGAAGCTTCCATTATTGAAAAGCATATTTCTGAGGAGGTTGCGGAGTTTTTCATGAGCTACTTGGTTGTAGTGGAGAACATAGGTTTGCCTCCATCCCACCATGAGGGAGTTAATAATGAGGGAAAAGAAATTAGTGGCCTGAAATTCAATTCATTGTCAGCTGAACAGATAAAGAAGGTAGAATTATACATCTTGAATAACATAACTGATTCATAACTATATATCACATTGCATATTAATGAGTTTTAGTAATTTCATCCAAATAAGAAAGAAATGTGTATTTTTAATGAGAACAACAAAACATTTTTTCCATTGTTTAAAAAGACCATGATTGGTAGACCATATGTATCAAATACATTAAGATGGTTAGTGGGTGGTCCATGTTTAAATGTGATAACATGGACCGGCTATGGCATTAATGGATATAAATTTCATAAAAAAGATCAGGACAACAGTAGTGAAGTTGAGAATTGTGGTGTATTAGTGTTTACAGAAGCAATTCATTTTCATGATCTAAAGGAAAAAACCCAATTTCTACATCAAGTGCATATTATGGAGTCATTGGAGAAATATGGGAGGTTGATTACTTTAAAATTAATGTTCCTGTTTTTAACTACAAATGTTTTATCGATAAAAATAGTGTTAGGACCGATGAATTTGGAATGAGAGTTGTTAATCTGAGTAGATTGGAAGACACAAAAAATTCTTCTATAATGGAAGCTCATGAAAAACAGATTTTCTATGTAGTTGATCAATCACATATGCAGTGGTCTATTGTTTTACAAGGGAAAAAATAATATGTTGGTGAGGATCAACATGATGAAGATGATGATTTATGAGAGATCCCTACTTCCATGTAAAGATTAGAAAAAAATAACGATGAGCATGTTGAAGACATGGTTTGTTCCATAAGGAATGATCATGAAAAAGGAATATGGGAAATCAATCCATTTGTATATTCCTAATATTACATGTAACATATGTTTATTTCTTTTTTACATTTTTTTCATAAAATGTTAGATATTTTAATTTTTTTTCTTTATTAAAATTCATATTAAAACAAATAAGTAGAAATTTTTGTTTATTTTAATTCAGTTTAGTTTAGTTTATCTTCTTTACTATTACGTAACTTATATATATATTGATTTTGTTGGATGAAAATTACTCTACCATGTGTACCATGTTTACCATGTTTTACCATAGTTTACCTTTACGTAACATGTATATTTATTGATTTTTCTGAATGAAAATTACACTACCTTGTTTACCATGTTTACCTTCTTTACCATTGTTTAACATGCTTACGAAATTTACCATGTTTACTATTACGTAACATAGTTCAGTTGTCCATTTTTTGTTTACATTAGTATTTTAATATTTGAATTTTTATATTTGTGAACTAATGTTTTCTTTTTTTATTTGAAGGATAATGACAGATCAATCAGTTGATCAACCACATGATTCTGGAGATGAGAATCATGATCATACTTATGGGGAGGAACATTCACATGAACCTCTTGATGTTCCCAAATATTCCTCTTGTGATCCCATAACATCAAAGAAGAGTTCAAGAGTTGGTAAACATGGCTACACACGTTTACCAAAATTATCACTTTCCTGTAGCTAGGACAAGAGGATACTGGTTGAGTTTGATGAGAATGACATTCTTAGAGGTCCAGATGCAAACTATTTTAAGAGTATTGTATCAACACAGGGTAAAAGAAAATGTATCATTTTGTATGATGATTGGAGAAGTGTGGACAATGAAATAATATCTCAGTTGTGGGAGATGATTTTGGTAAGTTATTTTTCTATTGTTCGACTAATATTTAAATGTTTATAGTATAATATGTATTACCTCTTCTTTATCATATGACATTTGATATTCCTGACATTGGAGGAGTCAAGAAGAATTGTTTATCGATGGCTTCCAGTAGATGGAGGGATTTAAAATCACCCCTAATATATGTTTTTTTGGTCACAGGAATCATTAAAATCCATGTCATATATATATATCATAGATGAAGAAACATGGATATAATTTATTTAAAGTAGATGAAATGATTCTTTTTTGGTAAGGGCAATGAAAACTTTTATAAGTTTTATTATATTAATGATCTTATTAATGTTTTTCTAATGATTTTTTATTCTTAATTTATAGAAAATAAGGAGATATCATTAGGAGTTCTAATCTAAAAATGTATACCCTCATAGTTCATCTTGGGAAGGGTATAAATTATTGGATGAAAAAATGATGGCGAAAAAATTACCAAAACTGAGAGATGAGTCTTCAATATCTGGAGAGGTTGCCCCTCCATCCCCTCCATATAAACATGAAAAATGGATGAGATCTCAAATGATAAAAAAGGGACAATATATTTTGGAAGAATAAAGAATCATAGCTGAGAGGATTGTAAGATATTTATTTTATTTATTTTTGTTAATTATATTCTTTATAAAATTTGAATCATTACAGAAATGTTCAATTAATTAATAGAGGATTATCTTGAGGAGAAGAGCTCACAGGGGGTATTTACAACTTCTGGAGGGAAAGATATTTTATCTATAGCATTAGGAAAGCCCAAACACCCCAGTTGTGTATGAGGATATCCGACGGGTGTATCGGTAAGAAAAGTGTTCCACATTCTTCAACTTCTTCAATTGAGGGTGTTTAAAAAAAAAATAGAACCCTTGGAGGATGAAGTGTATAATATTAACGCGACGATAGAGGAAAATATTAGAGCATCAGTATAGTCTATGTTTGCAGATTTGAAAAGACAATTTCAGACTATATCTCCCAATCTTCCACCTCCCCCTGTATACCCCATTATTTATCCTCCAACTCCGCCCGTAGTTCCCATTTCGCCACCTCAGTATGAAGACCCCATTTTTTATCCATCTCCTCCACCACAGCTTCCTACTTATTGTGAGTTGTATGTTGATGATCCTCACCATCATATAGTTTCATATGGGAAGGTATATTGTATAAAAGATACAATTTATCATCAATAGTTATAGGTATAGTATCATAGGGTATCTTTATAGGATATTATAGATAGATCAGCTCGACTACCATTACCTAAAAATGAGGTGACGATAGTAGTACATAGTGTCAACCACTTTTTAGTAGGGCCATCCAGACTTTTGCAACTCATTACCATAGAGGTATGTATGTTATATCTTTTATTTTATTGTTTGTTAATGTTATTTTAACATTTTAAAACTAATATATTATTATATTTATTTTTATAGGAATACTTCAAAGGTAAAGAAAGACTATATAGAAAATAAAAAAGACAAATGACTATGTCATCAGATACATATTCTAGTAGTTTTGACAGATTTTTAAGTTATTCAAATTTATTGGCGGATCATTATGAGTTTCCAATAGAAGATCATGTTTGTGGATGTGCAATAAATGTGGGGATTGTGAAAAATGATATCATAGAGCTTGTTACTGGAGATAAGTTGGTCATCAATGTGGTGTAGATTTTTTCCATGTATGTCTTAACACCATTCCCTGTATTATATTTACTAAAAATATACAGTTATGTCTGTTTTGTATTAGGTATCTTTATAACTTGGGTGGGAAGAATGAGAGGAAAAGTGTATACGAATTCATAGACCCACATTTTATTTCCCTTGAAGCACATGAGTTGGATGAGGAACAAAGAAAACTTTATATTGTTAGAATAATTGAACATAATATAATCACATAGTGTTGGATGATGCCTTTTTGTGAGAGGTACGAAACATATATATAGAAAAGTATTAATTATCTTTTAATATAAAAAACCACTATCCTTATATTTTCTTTTATATCTGTGATCATTGGATGTTAGCTGTTTTTTGTAAAAGGGAGAAAAAACTTTATTGGATATGCTCTATCTATGGAGAAGTGTGGGGAAGTTTTAAGAATATGTTATAAAATAAGATTTGATTTCTTAATAGTATTTTATATTATAATGAATTTTAAATTTATCCGATTCATATTATTTTCTAATAGGGTATGGTTCTACTTTTAAAAATACACAATGAAAAAGAGTGGCAAGATCAAATATGTAAAAGTAAAGGTAAATATCAATTTATAATTTGTACATTTAGATGTATTACATAAAAATGATATTTGGAATTGACCCTCATTTAAACAGAATTTTCATGAACAACAAGGTGCCGTCGAATGCAGACATTATATGTTAAGATTTATTTATGAAATAATAACAACACAAACACTTTTAAAGTCTGGACTGGTAGGATTTCCAAATGAACTTTTCCATAATATTTCATTTTACTTATTCATTATACAAGTTAACTACTATCCTTTTAATTTTTATCTATTTGATAACCCTCAACTATATAGTGCTCATTAAGTCAAACACTAACAAGAGGAATGGTAAAATTAGTTTATCGGTTTGATTCGATTTTAGATTTTTTGTAGTGTAAAATGTAATTTTGAATATTGTAATTATAATTGTGTATTTGGTAGTTTTTTGGTTGGATTTAGGTTTTTTAGTTGAAATTGTATGTTTTGAATGTTAATATGCAAATGTTTAATTATGATATGGTTCTTCCTGTTTTGGTCACGTTTTGATGTTTTTCTGGTATAGATTTTGGTCTGCTTTTGGTCAGGTTTCGTCTTGTTTCATACATTGGCAGAGCATATTAATGGTTTCATGGGGGTGGGGGCGTACTGATGGGGGGGGGGGGGTGTCCAAGGGTTTGGGGTTGTCCGGAGGGGGGTGTCTAAGGGGGTAGGGGGGCTGTCGATGGAGGGTGGGGTGGTGTCTAGGGGGTAGGATGGTGTTCAAGGGGGTATGAGTTGGGCGGTGTCTAGGGGGTGGGGGCTGTCCAGTGGGGTGGGGTGGGGTGGTGTTTAGGGGGAGGGGGGTTGTCCAGGGGAGGGGGTGTTCAGGGGGTGGGCGGGTGTCTAGGGGGGTGTCCAGTGTGGTGGGGTGGTGCCCAGTGGGTGTGAGGGTGTCTAGGGGGAGGGGTCTGTCTAGGGTGTTGGGAGGGTGTCTAAGGGGGTAGTGGTGTCTGGGGGGTTGGGGGGTGTCCAGTGGGGTGGGGTGGAGTCCAGTGGGTTGGGGCTGTCCGGTGGTGGGGTAGGTGTTCAGCGGGTAAGGGTGTTCAGGGGAGGTGCTCTCTTGTGGGATAGGGTGGTGTCCAATGGGTGAGAGGGTGTCCGCAAGGGTGAGGGGATGTCCAGGGGTGGGGGTTTCTAGGTGGTGGGGGGAAGTCCAAGGGGGTAGGGGTGTCTAGGGGGGTTGTCCAAGGGGGTAGGGGGTGTTCGGGGGAGGGGGTCCAGTTGGTGGGAGGGTGTCCAGGGTGGGTGGGGGGGGGGGGTTCCCAGGGGGTGGGGGTGTCCATGGGGGGTGGGAGGTTCTGTCGAGGGGGTGGGGTGGGGGTGTCCAGGGGTGGGTGGGTGTCCAGGGGGTGGGAGGGTGTCCAGGGGGTGGGGGAGTCCAAGGGGGTGGGGGCAGTCCAAAGGGGTAGGGGGTGTCCAGGGGGTGGGGGCAGTCTAGGGGGTGTGAGGGTGTCTAGGGGGTATGGGTGTCTAGAGGTGGGGTCTATCTAAGGGGGTAGGTGGTGTCCAGGGGGTGGGGCCTGTCCAGTGGTTTTGGTTTGGTTTTGGTCTGTTTTATTATTGTTTCAGGTCTTCTTTGGTATCACATTGTAATGGTTGTACTGTTTTATTATGAAAAATTATTTTTATGTTAGTTATTAAAAACCTGATGTAGTATGTATGTTTTCATGTTGGTTAAAAAATAAACGACGTGATAAAGTTGTTTTTCACGTCGGGTTTCAAATAACCGATTCGAAAAACGCTTGGAAGGGGTTGTTTATTAAGTCTTTTATTTAATAACCAATGAAATAAATAACATATTACGTCAGTTATTTAAAACTGATGTAATAAATTAATGTTTTGAAATGTTTTCCATAATGGTTTTTTAGGAACTAACATGAAAATGGATTCAAATTTCTGGTTTGTAACGTCTGTTTTAAAATAACCGACATAAAAAACAATAATTATAATGTCCTCTGTAAAAACGTTAGAAAAAAACGACATAAAAAATAAAAAATAACCGACGTAAAAAACATTTTTTGAACTAGTGTATTCTAGTTCTAATACGAATGTTTATGTTATTTTTCAACATTTTCATATGAGAAATTCATTGGCCTTATTAAGTGTATTGGATGGCCCGCTATTTCCCTTGATGCATTGGTAGGTATCAAGAGACAAACTAGTGTCTTGGTACAAGGCTTTGACAATATTTATATTTAGGGTGTTGGCACGAGGCCTTGACTTTATAGTTAAGATGTCTGGCATTATGTATTTCATCATTATGAGATTAGTTATTAATGTTACATGTGATTATACGACTATTAGTATATCCATGAGAATATGTAAAGGGAATTATTTGATTCATCTTTGAAAAATTATGCTGATGTATCTATTTAAAAGGATTGTGTTTCAATTTTATACCTTTCCATAAAAGATTATGATTATTTATAATAGATTATGCTATATTGTTTTTCCTTACTGAGCATCTGATCTCACCCCTTTATTATGTTTTATTTTCCCAGTGTGCCAAGAATTTTATTATGATTAATATGTAGGTTTATGCTAGGAGAATAACGGAATTTTCAAATGATTATGTATTTTGTATTTTATGTAAGAAAGTGTAATGTAACATACATGTATGTAATCTATTTTCCAAGACTACTAAAATAATCAGTCCTTTGTGAATTGATTCCTTGTAATCGTGACAATGTATTAAAATAATGCACCAGCTCCGGGCTTCTGGGGTCGGGGCTTCACAGTTGGTATTAACTAAAGTTTAGAAATAACATTGAAAAGTATATTTAGATAAACTATGATTAGGAAGAATTACCCTATGATATACTTTTAGGATTAGTATAGAAGAACATCAAACAATTTTGGTAATGTAGATATTATGTGGGTTTTACAAGTAGTACATTCCTATCTTGATACGAAAGTGGACGTGGTTCTGGCACAGATGTACCTATGAGTGAAAACTCCAACAAGGAGTTTCGGCCTTGACCCGAGGTATCCAGGTACACGACAACTGGCCTTACTGTGCACCTAGTTTGACACTCCCAGGGGATAAGTTTTGGATAATTAGTATTTTCTTTAGAAACCATTATAATGGATTTATTCGTAAATATGCCAGCAAAGAAACCATTATTATTTTTATGAGGCTAGATGTGTGAAAATATTCAATTAATGTTAAGATTTTTTTAGTTTTTGTATTATACATTATGATGTGATCTAACCTAGTCTATGTCGTAATTTAGAAACAAAGCTCAGTTGAAGGAATGAGAACTCTAGTAATATGAATGTCCTAAAGAGTAAAAAGTATCATATCTTTTATGGTCTTAAGCCAACATTTCGAAGGGAAATATCCTCCCATGTATTATAATCATATGATGAAATAGTATTAGGTGTTAATAATATAATTAAATAATTCTATAAGTCCTATGGATTTGAAGGGAAGCCAGAGAAGAAGAGGTTGTTAGAGAGAACAATTGATAAAGGGATGAAGGGAAAGAAGGATTTTCCCATATGTGATAACAGTTGAAATAATCACATTGGAAAGTGCTTGAAAGGACTCAGTGTTTGTTTTTAGTGTGGAGAAAAGGGTTATGATGAAAAATAATGCCAAGGGAACAAATAAAATACTAATATTCAGTGTTTCAACTGTCATGAAATGGGGAAATACGCAAATAAATGTCCTAAGTGTCAAGGAAATATAGCTCAGAAGAAACAAATGGATCAAGGTCAAGCATAAGGTGTTACTATGGTTGATGCAGAATAAATAATGTATTTGTGTTTTTGGATTGAAGAATTATGTCATTTGAGAGTTGTATCGATGATGTACTTGTTATATAAATTATGGAAATAAATAAGGATCTTACTGTAGTACTATTTTATTATGGATTTTAGATTGTTTAGTACCAAGAAAAGTGAATCAATAGTAGGATATTTTTTTTGGAAAATATATGGTTGAGAAAAAGATAAACCTTAAAATAGTCCTGAGGATGAGGTAATGATTTTTGGAATAAGTGATAAATTAAATGGATAATGTATATTGGATATTATTGACTACCTTGTAACTAATTAATGGTTTCTTTATTCCTTCATTTTTAGAGATTTAAACGTTTTTGTATTTAAAGAGTATATCCAATATTCTATGTTTTACAGAAGGAATAAGGAAGTACAAACCTATTAAAATAAGGTTTTATGGTAATTCAGGTTGTTACAATGTTTTAATAGAATACATGATGAATGTATTCACTAGTTATTATGTGATAAAATTGATCTTAAATATGTTATGTTTACCTTATAAATATTGGACTGAGTTTGGATAGAAGTATTTTGGTTATGTATAAAGGTTGGAATGGATTATGTTGGAAATTGGATACTATTGTTAGAGGTTACAACATTTATTAAGATTATTTTTGGATTATTATAAAAAGGACATCCTGGAGGTTGACCAACAACCCGTCACGTCCGGCAATGCCACTAGATTTGAACATGCTACCGAATGGCGACAAGGGTGCATCACCTATCACAGGCCTACATGATGTCCTAGTTTGTATAATGTAATTTTTAGAAAGGTATGATAGATGAATTATAAATTAATTTTTTAGAACCCTATATGATTAAGATAAACCGAATATTTTTGAGTTCTATTATCTTTTGGAGTGAAATATGATTTTGTGGCAGAAATTAGTTAAATGATGGAACTCTACTTGTCAATTATTCTTTTTTTCTTATTCTATGAATAAATTAGTTCATAAAAATTAAGGAAAGGATCTTAAAACCAAAAATTTGTTATCCTAATACCGTATGTTTTTTTAACAGATGATATTTTAAATCATCATAGTTTTATGGCTTTGAGGCCCTCAATTTTAAATTTATTGTTCACTTGTTTGTGATTGATGACCGCAATCACTCCCAATAAATATTTTCCTTTTTCCTCCAATTATGTGTCTCTAATTTCCACTAATGTTCTTCTATTTGAAATCCTAATTTAGTGGTGACTTCTTCATTTACCTTTCTCTCTTATTAATACTAAATTTTGTTGACATCATTTATGATGTGGGTTTTCCACAAAGTTAGTTTATATTTTAAACCTTTTATTGTCAAAGAACAATTTTAAATTGTGAGGAAGAAATTTATTGATGGAGGGGATAATGTTACTCCCCATGTTTTCATAGTACGTTATCTCTTCAAAGTAATTCAATAGCATTCACCATGTGCAACACCGAGTTCGAGCGCAGCATGACTTACCAAAATATCCATTCAAAAAAGTAGTTATGAATAAAATTAGCTGTATTTTGAATTTTATATACTCCTAAAATCCATATTATGTGTTTCTTATACATAATATACTAAAAAATTATATTTTTCAGATAAAAGAAGTATTTTTCAAAAAATGAAATTATATCGCCTTTTAATGGTGAACCCTTTTTAAATACAATATTTGACACTTTTATATATTCAATTTGACAAAATTAACTTGTTATTTACAATCGGAACATACAAATTTATTTTGGATAAATTTTTGTTGTATTTCTGAAAACCATTATATTTTGATTAATAATGAAAAATACTAAATTTTAATTGAAAACAAATAAAAATAATTTATAGTGTTAAAGTATACATTTGAATGGTTTTAATATATAATTAGATTGTATTTTTATCATTTAATCCAATTTAGTTCATTGGAATTAATTTTACATTTAAATTCGACATAAACCCATATCAATCTTTTGATTGTTTTTACTTCTAAAAAACATGATTTCTGGTTTTGACAATGGGAATTAATTTTAAATTAATTAATACAACATCAATGTTTGTAATTTTGTAAAATAGTCATCATTTTGGAATTTAGAATATCAAAATTATCTTGGGGTGAATTTTTGGTATTTTTTCGAAAACATTCAATTATTGATGAATAGTTAAAAACACTAATTTGTAGATAAAAACTGAATTTTTCATTTAAATAATTATTTTTAATTTATCGTAATTTAAAAATATATACATAATAAATATATTTTTCTAATGTATTTCATTGGAGTCATTTTATAATTATATTCGATATATAGAATTTTATTGATCTTTTTAATTTCTTTTACCCACCTTCTAGGGACATTTGAAAATTTGAATAAAATGTAATTTTACCACTTCTGTGAATTGAATTTTAAAAATCTGAGAGACACTATTGACATCAGTAATTAAAATTGGGTTCAATAAAATGAATTTTTGTGAATAGTAACTTTTGAATTTTATTTACCATAGTTAAAGGTAAGTAGGGAAAATAAAGTTAAAAATAATATTATAATAATATCAAATTACCACAACACATGTCCTAATTCTATTGGATAAGTGTTTTTTGACCAAACTCAACCTTAGGACAAAAATATAATCCTTTTTGATCAACTTGGATTAGATTAAGACATTTATTATATTTTATTTAAAATAGAGTTAAAAGTGTTAAATTCAAATTTTAATAACTAATTTTTATTAATATAGGGTTATTCATAAGATAAATTAGACTATAAATATTCCCTAGAAATATAAAAATATTTCCTACATCATGGTATTTTATTTATAAAATTTATACATTACATAATTAAATTTATTTTCGACACAATGATGATGCAGTAATTACCTTTTTAATGAATGATTAAAATAATTGATATAGTAAAAATTAAAATAAATGTAAATTGTGACTTTTGATGCACTAAAAGAATTTTCTAGTTGAATATGACATGTTAGTATTGATTCAATGGTTTTTTTGAATTAATCAAGTTGTTATTACTTTCACAAAAACCCAATACTAAATAGTGTCAAAACTGGCAGAAATGAGTTTTTAAAACAAATACTATTAAATTTAATGATATAATATTCCTAAAAATATAATATTCTGAAAAAGTACTTAAATAATGTTATATACGTCATTAATTAACCATGTTATGTTCTTTTGTCATTTTATAGTAATTTTATTAACCATATAGTGTAAGAATATAAGAAGACATGTGTTTCGCACAGAATTCGGGGATGACCTCCTGGATGGGAGATTCAAACGTTCCGATCGGTTTCTAGCGAGTTTGTTCGTAGAACCGGAAACATCCAATGATTCCACATCCGTTTGGACCTACTTTCCAAAGGTAGGCGCTCATTAGCTTGTGGGCTAATGAGGCTTAGGAATTTGCATTGGTCGAGAGGATGGGAGGTCGGACTCATCACACCTTTTTGAGGGGAATTATTGTCTACTCTGGGACTCTCTTTATAGATTTAAGTTATGTTCGTGAATCCTTATTACATTACCAAGTATAAAATGATCTTTCCTTCAGTTTAACAATAAATGATTAAATATGTAAGAAATTTAGAGGATCTTTTATATGTATTCGAGGTTCTTCATCAATAGAGAATCATCTATATCTATTTAGAGATTCTTAGTCAATGGTATCCTTCAAAAACATTTATAAAAGTCTCTTGGTCATTATGATGACCAGGCTGGTTTTAAAGCCACTCAGTGGGGCACTTTAAGTTTATCTTCATTCAAAAGGACATGGATTATTTCAAAGTTGGGATCGAACCCATAAATGGGATACCTACGTATCCTTTGTTTTGGAAAAGGAATCAGAACCCACATAGTTCGAGTAAGGGAGTATGACGTTTATGATTGATGGCTGAAAGAAGGATGTCATAATTACTTTTACACTCTAAGCTCACGTGACTCATGCTCGGTGTGGGAAACAAGAGGTATTGGTAAAAAATTAGACAATTGTGCCATGAAAAATGCAATCATAAGAAATGGTTTGGGGCTTATGTATGTATGACTTCCCAGATAGATGAAGGTTTAGGATTCACTTTTAGAGAGAAAATCCATGAACATGGTCCATAAAGGTATATGTGCTTCATGGAGATTTGAATACTCTAATCATGGGGCTTACTTCTAAGGAGGATGCCCTAGTTAAGAGGGGACTTATGATTGGGTTTTACTCTTGAAAAGGAAACCCAAATCAAGGGTAAATTAGGACTGGTTAAAGAGAAATTAGGGGACTTGGGGCTTTTTCCTGAAAAGGAAGCCCAAGATTATAACTGGGACTTATTCCTGAAAAGGAAGACCAGGTTAGGGGTTAAGGTTTGGGGCTTACTCCTGAAGAGGATGCCCATATTTGAGGTTGGGGCTTACTCCTAAGAAGGATGCCCAGATTAAACGATTATGATTGGGGCTTACTCCTGAGGAGGATGCCCAAGTTAAGGAATTAAGGTTTGGGGCTTACTCCTGAGTAGGATACCAAAGTTTGGGAACTTTACGAATTTGGGGCTTACTCCTAAGGAAGATCCCCAGATTAAAGGACTTATAACTTGGGATTATTCCTAAAAAAGGAGACCCAAGTTAAGGATTCTCTCATCTTAAAGGATGAGGTTGAATGAATGAACTCTCAATATTTGGTGACATAAAAATGTATAAATCACTAGGTTTTGAGAGATATTCCACAGAATTCCTTTCAGATAAGGAATTCAAATCAAGAAATCATACCATAAATGGCTTTTAAGAGTGTCTTGAAGACTGAATCTTGAAAAGGAAAGGTGTAATGGCTTAATAAGGGTAAAATGGGCAATATGGGCACCCAAAAACGTATGGGCGCGCAAGTCTTGAAAGGCGCACAAGTATTGCGGCGGCGCGCAAGTATTGGTCGCGCAAGTATACTTGCGCGACATGAGGGGTACTTGCGCAATTTTCAACCAGCATTAGAATACTCGAGAGACTCTTTATTAATCACTTTAGAATCCTCTTGAGGTTCTTCTAGAAAAGGGATGCGCAAGTTCTATTGAAGGAAATAAGGCGGCGCACAAGTGTTGATAAGTTTCAATACTTAGGCCTTCCTTCTTCTCTTTAGATCTTCCGTTCTAGGTATGAAATTACCTTAGAAGTGTTCCGGAAGCTTTGAGAAGAGACTTGGGCGTCGGGAGCTTCAATCCGAGTTTCTGGAAAAAGATCCTCTCGAATGGGGGGCCCACAGGGTCTATTTATAGGTAGGAGAAGACCCCGGGCGGTTACCGGGCGATTATCACTTAGGTCGCGCAAGTCACTTGCGTGACCAAGGGTGTCGCGCAAGTGGACTTGCGCGACAGTGATATAACTTGCGCGGTGCAGTTTCTTTTGATCCTTTGTTCATGCCTTTGTCGATTTTTGATATTTTCTTCAAAGGTTGAATCAATTTGAGCTCAGATATTCCCCTTTTCTGATTTTTAGATTCTGTGACGAAAGGAGCGTCAACAAAATTCCCCCCTCAGAGTTGGATCCGGAGAGAAATGAGGATTTGAATCCGAGGAAATCGAATCAATCCATGTAAAAGGGGGCGCGCATGTCTTTAGGGCACAGAGGGCGGCGCGCAAGTTTGCGTCGCGCAGGCCTTGAGCGCACTGGGTTCGGCGCGCAGATAGGCCTCCTGGCCTATAAATACATGGCCTCACCTCCGTACAAGCATTCGGATTTCCGGACTTCATACCTTATCGAGCTCTCGTCGCGCAGGTTATCTTAGCCACGCAAGGTGCTCTGTTTTCCAATGTTTTCCTTGATGTCGTGCTATTGTAAAGGTATTTGTATTTGCGTGGTTTACACTTGCGCGTCAAAAACTAGCGCGGCACACGAATACTTGCGCACCATTTTTTGGACTTGCACGCCTTAATGCCTTGGCCATTTTTCCCGAATTCTTTCACAAATTTTATGAAAAATAAACCCATTTAAGAGTTTAATTTGTTCAACTTTTGTGCAGATTCAATGGCTCCTAAGTTATTAAAATGTCTGATGAACTGGCTAGCAAGCGGATTGATGATATGATGAACATCATCATTAGCCACCATTATTATGATATCTACGACAACACTCTCCCATATTTGGCTAAGTACTTGAAGAAATATCATCCTAATTTTCCACAGAGCATCCATCTGCCTCTGTGTGGTCATGGTCATCTGCAAGGAGTCAATGTTCCAAATGCAAAGAACTATACACCTGAAATGCAACTGCGCCGCTACTCCTTCATTTCGGTTATTCTGTGCATTAAGAGCAACAATAATGGTGTGAACATTCAAATTCTTCCTCCATGTCATTTCCTTGCAGATATGAAAATGGAAAACCCATGGGCTGAAATGTTTTCCACTACCGATTGGTGGAGAGAAGACAAATATGGTATTAGAGCAATATCTGAAAAGAGTACTCTCTCCAAATGTCTCTTTACTTCCAATGCTCCATTCTCAAATCCATGTATCCATTTTCCAAGTCTCTTGGATAGCAACAGAGTCACTGTTTGATCCGCAGAAAATTTTCTCAAACCGCACTCAAGAACATCCTTTTACAATTGTTCCAAGAAGAGCTGGTATCACTACATCTCTTATTGTATCCAGTTGAATGAATGAATTCCAGGTGGTTGCTGATGAAGCTCGGGATGCCGTAAATCAAATGAAGTGTTATGTTGAAAGCCTCTTGTAATTCTTGAAAAAGAGAAGAGACTCCAGTCTGTGGATGTCCTTCTAACTCTTGTGTATCAATGAAAAAAACACTTTCATCTTCAATCATTTGTACCTTCATTCTTTCACTACCTGCTTCAAATTTACTTAAGCCAATGGGCCTAGTAAGCATAGTTTGATTTTTACTAGGATTATTACAAATAACCCTACAAACTTTGAATCTTTTAATTTCTCAATATTACCTAAATCATACAAAAAATGTATATTTAGTGAGCTGGAACTTGACTATTATTCAGAGTTCCTTTGTCTTTTGTGGGATGTTTAAAGTCATGCATGCCGGACATAAAGGGGCTAATGTTTAAGGTCGAAATAGCTTTGACCAAAATGGATTAAAATTGATTCAATTCCTTGACAATTTATCTGAAAACATATTACCATACTCAAGTATGAGAGAAAATATGTAAACTATGGCTTAAGAATATTTGAATATGAGGAATGATATGAAAAAGATCTAAAAGGCATTAGAAGAAGTAGTTTCCAAGAATGAAGTTACTATTATTTAACAAAACCCATTAGGGGGTTGAAATATGCAGGGCCACCTAAGGGAATTGGCTGCATGGTCAAATAAATAGTATCTTTCGGCTGACAAGCCTGTTATGTGGACTGTTTATGCAAGGCCACCTATGGGCACGTGCTGCATAGTCAGATGAAAGAACTCTCAAAAATTTACATTCCTAGTGCTAAAAGCCAGTGAATGTTTACGGAGATTCAAATTTTCTAAAGTATAGAGTTTTTTGTATGGAAAGAGGTACTTGAATATGGAGAATATATTTCTGAACATGAATATCGAAGAACTGGATGAATATCACTCCTACGAAGGTCTGACCCAAACGTAGGGAAGAAGAATAAACCATAGACTTGAATACTTTCAGATCATGAAAAAGGATATGGGACAAATATGTTAAGGATGGCTATTTTTTTGCGGATCCCTACATACTATCGTTTAAGACAAATAAGGAAAAAAGAGGCATTCTTCCCAAGAATGAAGTTACTATCATTTAACAAACCCGTTAGGGGGTTGAAATATGCAGGGCCACCTAAGGGCATTGGCTGCATGGTCAAATAAATAGCATCTTTTGGCTGACAAGTCTGTTATGCAGACTGTTTATGCAAGGCCACCTATGGGCACGTGCTGCATAGTCAAGCAAAAGAATTCTCAGAAGTTTGACATTTTGTGACTAGAAGTCATGAAAAGGGTTATGATGATCTGAAAATATTTAAGGTTAGGATTATGACACATAAAGATGGGTATTGTCTAATATATATAGAGATACATAGGTCAATGATAACCATAATCATGTTGTGTTTGGGTCCTGAATTGAAATTTTGGACTTCACTACGTATCTCATAAGAATGAGAATCAAGCCATACGTAGTTCTTGAATTGCAGTTTAATGTCGTGCAGGATGAAAGTATGAGAGATCTTAGTTTAGGGTCATAGAATTTGGACCATAATAATGAATACACAGTGTGTGTTTCCATGATGACTTTTCAGCTAAGGGACTGATAGTGAAATTTGGGGTTAGGCCCAAAAGACTTGGGACTGGATTCGAGGGACACTCGAATGTTCCTACGTATCCCATAGGGATGGGAATCAAGTCCGCGTTGTTCTAGAACTACCCTTTGTAAAAATTTGGTTCGTACATGTGAAGGGTTAAAGGGGACTTTAGTGCAATGATGGTTTAACCTAAGATAAAAAGTTTAGGCATTACCATGTATGCACATAGTCTTTTGAAAATGAAAACCATGATTGAAAAATCAATGTCAATAATAGTTCTCTCTCAAATGAGGAAATTAAAGAATATTGTAGTTTATTGTCATACCGGACAAAAGTGTTGCATATTTTAACATCATATAACAAGGACGAAAGTGAATCAATGTAAAGATATTGATTCTAGGGGCGGTTTCACGAATCAACATCATATGAGATGGTGGTGAACCGATCTGAAGAGATTGTTTTCAGGCTTGAACACTGGGAGGTTGCCAACATACCCAGCCGGGAGGGAAAGGACCAAAGTCCGTGTAGTTTAATTAAAGAATGAATTAATGATCAAGTTGATCTTGGGGACAATGATCTAATAAAAAATGTTGTTGGGACTTACACATGGTTAGGGGCCCAAAGAGAGTGTTATGGTTGAGGTTTTCTCTATGCTCACGTGAGTCATACTCGGTGTGAGAAACAAGAGATAACAACAACCTTAACGATGAACAGTTTAATGTCATGTAGGACATATCAAGGGACTATGCAGTTTAAAGTCTTGCATTTAGGACTATTGGTGCTGTACAGTTTAGTGTCATGTAGCAGGGACAAAATAACAGTTTAATTTCATGTAGGACATATCAAGGATTTTATGTACAGTTTAGCATCATGTAGTTAGGACGATGGGGACAATACAGTTTAAAATCATATTGGACGAAAGGGGGATTGTGCAGTTTAATGTCATGCAGTAAGGACAAAAGAGTGTACCATTTTAACATCATGTCAGACGAAAGTGCGAATAGTTTAAGGTCATATGCATGGACCGTGAATGGTGCAGTTTAATGTCATGCTGGACCATTGAGATTATATAGTTTAACGTCTTTCCGGACGTAAGGTACTTTTATATATTTTAGCGTCATGTAGTTAGGACGTCACAGTTTAACGTCTTTCTGGACGTAAGGGACTTGCAAATAGTTTATGGTCATATGAATGGACCAGGGAAGATGCAGTTTAAGGTCATGCTGGACGGTTTAGGGAACTTTTTCACAGTTTAACATCGTGTGGGAAAAAGTTGCAGTTTAAGGTCATACTGGACCATTGATGTATAGTTTAATGTCATATAGCAAGGACGAAATGGTGCTGCACAGTTTAGTGTCATGTTGCGGGGACATCTTCTTTTCTACAGTTTAACTTCATGTTGGATGAAAGTGAAAATAGTTTAAGGTCATATGCATAGACCGTGGATGATTCAGTTTAAAGTCATACTGGACTATTAAGTGCTTTTGTAGTTTAACATCTTTCCGGACGTAAGGGACTTTACTACAGTTTAACGTCATGTTGGACGTAGTTGCAGTTTAAGGTCATACTGGACCATTGCTTCTATGAACCAATTGTAAGAGTCTTGGTTCTGGGGACCATATTTTGTGTTTATACAAAATATTTCTTCAGAAATCTGGCATTGGTTGGAGTCGTGATGAGTTCTCCATCCATTGAGATTAATGAATAAGCTCCATTGGAGTAGACCTTATGTATTGAATAAGGTCCTTCCCATTTTGGTTCAAGCTTGGGAGGCTTCTTTCCTGGTATCATTGGAGTTCTGAGAACTAATACCAATTCTCCTTGAATGAATGAACGAAGGCGAACTTTTTTGTTAAAAGCTCGTGCTATTCGATTCTGATAGATTTCCAAGTGGTGCAAAGTGCACAATCTTTTCTCATCTAACTGTTCCAATTCATTCAATCGCTTTTGGGATTGCTCATCTGTAGATAACTGATCACAAATGGCTACTCTGAGTGAGGGAAATTGAACTTCAATTGGAAAGACTGCTTCTGTTCCATATACCAACGAATATGGAGTTGACCGCGTTGCATTGCGGGTGGTAGTCCGATAAGCCCATAAAGCATGAAAGAGTTTATCAGGCCATGACCTATTATCTTTATTCACCATCTTTTGCAGTATATTTGAAAGAGTCTTGTTAAAGGATTTTATTTGGCCATTGGCCGCCGCATGATACCGAGATGAATGGTTGGATTTAATGTTGTATTCTTGATACAATTTCTTCACCTCATAAGAACAGAAGTTGGTGCCGTTGTCCGTCAATATGGTATGAGGGACACCAAATCTAGTAATGATGTTAGACTTGATGAAGCTAACAATGCATTTAGAACTGACTTCTTTGAGAGGTACTACCTCTGCCCATTTGGAAAAGAAATCAGTAGCAGTAAGAATGTTCTTAAACTGCTTGGCCGTAGCTGAAGGGTAAGGTCCCACCACATCCATTCCCCATGTGGAAAATGGCCATGAGTATTTAGCTGTATGAAGAAACTCTGGAGGATGATGAATGAAGTTGGCATGTACTTGACATGAATGACACTTCTTTGTGAAATCAACACAATCTTGTATCATTGAAGGCCAAAAGTATCCAAGCCTTCGCATTTGATCAGACAATCTTTGTCCAGACTGGTGGGAACCACAGACTCCTGCATACACTTCTTTCATGACAGTCATTGTCTCTTCACCATCAATGCATATGAAGAGAACTCCATCAAAACCACATTTGTAGAGAATTTTCTCTAGGTGGGTTGGGCTATCATAAAGAGTAAAATTGACCACACGTCGCCAGATTTTTTCTTTCTCACCTCTATCAGGTGGAAGTGTTCCATTTTGAAGGTATTACCTGATAGGTGAAATCCATCCTGTAGTATGACCATATAGTTCAGGAATGGGACTAATTTCATTAATTTCCTCTGTTTTGGCTTGAACATAAGGTGAAATTGCACGACGGTGGGTAATACTGATGGTTGTCTCGTCCCGATTTGGATCTGCTAGAGCTGTGGCTATATTAGCCAGTGCATCAGGTTGAGCATTTTCTGATCTTGGGACATAAGAAAATGTCGGTTCTGAAGGGAATTCCGCCATTAACTCTCTGACGTAATCATACAAAGGGATTAATTCTTCTTTTCTGATGGCATAATCCCCATTGACTTGTTTGATTACCAGGTCTGAATCACCTTTCACCTTTAAGTGATTCACTTGTGCTTGGAGTGCTAACTCCAAGCCTGTAATAAGAGCTTGGTATTCAGCTTCATTATTAGTACCACCTTCCCACAATAAAAAGGAATAAGGTAACACTGATCTATCTGGAGAAATGAGCACAATTCCTAAACCAACTTTGTTGAATTTAGGATTTTCCATTTTCTTCTCTGTTGGACTTCTGGAAGCACCATCAAAATACATTTCCCATGTTTGAGGATTCTCTTGAATAGAGAAAACTTCCTCATCAGGGAGTTCAATATCTGAAGACGTGTCTTCCATGGAAGGATGTTCAGCTAGGAAATCAACCAGATCTTGTCCCTTTATTGCCTTTTGAGACCCATACTGAATGTCGAACTGCTACAAGATAACTGCCCACCTTACTAGACGTCCTGTAAGCATTGGACGACTAAGGATGAATTTGAGCAGATTATTGCGAGATACCAATTGGACCTCGTGATGTTGCAAGTAGTGTCTCAGTTTTTAGACTGCAAAGATTAATGCTAGGTAGCACTTCTCAATACTTGAATACCGGGTTTCTGCTTCAAGCATAGTTCTACTGAGATAGTAGAGGCTATTTTCATTCCCAACATCATTCTTTTGAGCGAGAAAGGCAACCAATGATCGCTCTTGAGTTGTCACATAGAGGATAAGTGGTCTACTTTCAACAGGTGGCATGAGTACTGGTGGACTCAAGAGGTATTTCTTGAGAACATCTAATGCTTCATGAAATTCTTCAGTCCACTGGTAAGTGACTCTTTTTTTCAATAATTTGGTAAAGGATAAACTTTTTCCTTCCAAACTGGTGATGAAACGCCGAATATAGGCTAAGTGTCCCTGAAGTCCTCTTAATTATTTCAAATTATGAGGAGGTGACATACCAATGATTGATTTGGTCTTCTCAGGATCGACTTCAATACCACGATGGCGTACAACAATACCGAGGAATTTTCCTGAGGTTACCCCAAAAGCACATTTTAAGGGGTTCATCTTCAAATTATGTTGTCGAAGTTTGTGGAATATGACTTCCAAATCAGCCAAGTGATTAGAACGTTGTTTGGATTTAACTACCAAATCATCCACATAGCACTCAACAAACTTCCCTAAGAAAGGTTTGAAGATACTATGCATGGCGCGTTGATATGTTGCACTTGCATTCTTTAAACCAAAGGGCATCACCCGGTAACAAAACACACCTTGAGGAGCTCTGAAAGCTGTAGATTCCTCATCTTCTGGGGCCATTCGGATCTGATTATATCCGGAATATCCATTCATGAAGGAAAGTACTTCATAGCCAGCGGTCACATCAATTAAGAGTTCTGTAATCGGAACTGGGAAATCATCTTTAGGAAAATACGGATTAAGATCTCTGAAATCGATGCAAACCCTAATTTGTCCGTTCTTTTTCTTTATTGGGACAATATTATCCAACCACTTGGGATACTAAACTTCTCTGATGATGTTATCTTTGATCAGCTTATCCACTTTAGCTTCAATTTTGGAAGCATAAGTTGGGTGTGTTCTTCTCGCGGTTTTCTTAAATCCTCGATGTTCGTTTGGTAAACCCAAATGATGAGTAGAAATATCAGGATCAAGCCCAGGAATTTCTATATAGTTCCAAGCAAAAATATCTTTATTTTGCTTTAGAAAGGAAATATACATCTCTTTCTCTTCAAGGGTCATGGCCGCACTAATTAAAGTGGGGCGTGGATCTTTCTATGTACCCAGATTTATTTCTCTGAGTTCATCCACCGTGGTAGAGATACCCTCTTCAAATGATGGAGGAGCATCTCTAAGACCTTCTTCTTCCTCTTCATTATGTGCTATTTCTTCCATTTCTACTTGCATACTAGATGACAAAACGAAATTCTCATGATCATAAGAGATGTCAAAATTTTCACATTTTGAAGAAGAAGCTTCCATTTCCGACCCTATTGATGATAAAGGGCCTTCTTTGGGAAATAAAGAGGAGATGATGGATTGAGAATCGACATCATTATTCACCTCTGGTGTTTCTATAACTTCTTCTGTCCTGATTGGCGAAGTATAGACTTGTTGGACTTCAGCAGATGAAATGAAAACGTCACCACTTATGCTTTCATCACTGTTTGGTAGGTTACCAATTTCTCCCATGTTGTCTGGCCCAATTGCCGTAATTGACATTATGGATATTTCCATAAGAGTATTTTGATTTGGGCCTATTTTGTCAATTTGACTGATAGGTAACACATAATCTGTACTCACATGTGTAAATGGATTTATTGGAATTTTCTCCAAACCATATGGAGCATTAATTTTGGAAATTTCCTTCATTGTAGATTTTTCTCTTCCCTTTATGTGATAAAATTCTGCCTCAATGTATTGAGACTCACATGTCTTGAATGGGGCCTTATCACCATACAATGTTCCAACTTAACCATTGAAACAGTATTTGAGACATTGATGGTATGATGAAGGAATAGCTGCATGCTGATGTAGCCAGGGTCTTCCAAGCAAGACGTTGAAAGCTGAGTCTTGATCAACAATCATGAAATCCGAATTGGATACAAGATCTCCAAAATGAGTTTTGAGTGTAACTTCACCCAGTGGTTCTTATTCATTTTCATCATATCCTTGTAACATCATGGTAGAAGGAGATAAATCAGATTCCGTGAGGCCCAATTGACGAAGTGTACGAATGGGCATGAGGTTGACTCCTGAACCATTGTCAATGAAAACTCTTCGGATATCTACACCATTGACTTTTCCAGATAATTACAAAGGTTTTATGTGCCCATGCAGAACATCATCTTCATCTTTATCAGTAAAAGATATCCCTGCATGGCATTCTGTAGGATTATTCTCTATGTGAAAGACTTCAGCTGCAGCAATTTCAGCTTCAAACTCATGAGGACTTGACAAAGCTTCGATGAGTGCTTCCTGAAGATATTTTGACAGATTCAAAGCATCCAAAATTGATAACTTGGCTGGTAATTGGGCCATGTGTTTCAATATATCATACTTTTGATCTAGAGGTCTGCGTTTCCCAACAGGAATATGTGGTTTAGCAGGTACCTTGGAAGCAGATGCTTTGGATGATGATGCATCTTGTATTGGGATAGAAGTTGGCAACATCCTTGGTTATGGAAGATTAGACTGATTAGATCCATTTACTTGCTGAGATAAAGAAGATGGAACCTTTAATCTGTCTTCCAAAATAACTGTTCCAAAACTGAGTTGGCTATTGGCAGAAGAACTTGCTTGTTCTTTTTGAGCTTGCTGAAGGGCTCTACCACGAGTTTCTGCTGCATACACAGTGCTAGCAGGGGTAGAATTGGAGTAGTGGCTTCGGAATGATCCACGTCTTCCCCTGTATCCTGAACCTCTAGAACTTCCTCGGATTCCCATATTTGATACAGGGAATTCAGGCTCATCAAGACTGGAATATGGATCTGTTAAATGAATCATATTAACAGAACCGAAGATTAACTCTTCGTCTGATAAAGACCCAGCCTGACTAGCCTGTTTAGGCGGTGCCGTTTGATGGGGCGGTGCCCATGGCTTTCAAGTAGATGGCATGAAATCTGCCAGAGTCAAAGACAACTTAGGCCTCAATACATACTCATCTTCTTCTGATTCCTCTTTCTTCTTTGAATTGCGCTTCCCTTTTGAGGATTTGTCTTTTGATGGAGGCTTCACTACAGCTTTTGTAGGAGACACATTTGGCTTCTTCAATTGTGTTCTCAAAATGGCATGGGTCCGATTGATTGTCTTTCTAAACATGCAATCATCATATTTTTGCGCAGTTTTGATTTTGACTTCCTGCCACTCGCCTCCTTCCTCTGGATCTGTAGCGGTAACACACGCTACATGAGCTGAAGAACCCTTCAATTGGACTTGTCCCAAGTCGACCATCTTTTGCAGGAGGTCTTTAAAGAGAAAACACTCTTGGATGGGATGCCCCAACATTTGATGAAAGGGACAATAATTGGGACGGTCTTCATCTCCTTCCTTGTTTGGCCTCTTGGGCACTGGTAATTGAACCAAATTATTTTCCAGAGCTGAAATGAAGTAACTGGGAACATACTCACTTCGGAAAGAGTATGTTTTACTCTTCAAATCCTCAAATTGTTTTCGTCGTTGATCTCTTTGGTCATTTGGATGAAACGACCTTTGTTGTTGGCGTTCATGAGGTGGAGCCCTTCGAGAAGATGAAGGTTTTGAAGTAGAAATAGGTACAGGTGCTTGTTTAAGCATAATTGTAGCAGTTTCTGCTTTACCCATTCTCCTTCCTGGAACTGATGGAATTACACGAGATTTAGCCTTAGCCTGTATAAGGGAATCTTCAATCTACTGAGCGATTGAAGTAAGGTCTTGAAACCCTCCTGTGTATTTCACATGGATCAATGGCGTGCGTAATTCATCATGCAAATTTGCCCCATAGATTGGTAACAGTTCTTCCTGAGGGAGTGCTAAACTCAGGGAATACGTTAATCCCTACTAGCGAGAAATGAAATTAGAGACTCTTTCATTCTCCCTTTGCTTGCATTTTGTAAGATTGAAAACTGTCTTTTTTGGCAAAGTTGAGCTGAACTGAAGAATAAATTTTTGACTAAGATCCTCCCATCCGTTGATTGACCGGGATTGCAAGCTTGTATACCAGACAAAAGTTGGTCCTTGCAAGGTTCGCACGAAGCATCTGAGTTTCACTGCTTCTTTCTGCTCTGGAGTTCCCATCATAGGATCACAATAAGATACGTAATGTGTCAAATGTTGTTCATGGTCGCCTGATCCATTGAAAGTAGGGAAAATAGGGTTTCCAAAACTAGATGGAGGAGAAATTGAATCTACCCATTCAGGGTAAACTTTCTTTTCTGGTTGAACTTGCGTCTGTTTCACTTCCATAGTTTCTAGCCGAGCTGTTAATGACTCAATAGTAGTTATTAACTTTTGAGAAACATCAGGTTGAATCTGGTCTTGAGTAGGTACAATGAATGGAGCTTGGATAGACGTGGTGGTTGGTGTTGCATCTGATGGTAGCACTGCAAACCGTTGTTGAGCTTGACCCACGGGATTAGACCTCTGAGGGTGTACTGATAAAGGAGGATATTCTTGATCTATCTCAGTAACTGCAACAAATTCCTTCGGCTGTCGGACTTCAGCATTCTTAAGAAGAAGTCTACTCTGAAGTAGTTCTGCATTCATTCTTCTTAATTCTTTCATTTATTCCTCTTGTTGTGAAAACCTTTTCTCTAATGAGAGCGATTTACCTTCTCCATAGGAAGGATATGTAACATGATTATTTCCCCTCCCCTTGTTGGATACCTTTTGGAGGGAGGGAAGTGGATTACCTAAGTTCTGAGTAATCCTTTGACTTCGTGTATGTAAACCTTCTTCATTTGTATCGGTGCGTACATTTTTTTTGAGCAGGACGCTCTTCATCTGAGTCCCCGGAGTGAGTCTCCTCTGGTGGATTAGCAACAACGGCATTGATGACATTGATTGATGCATAATGCATCACATCCCTTCTATCAACATTTCTGTGATATTGTCTTCTTTCATATCTTTGATGAGACATTGCCTTTTGTTGATTCAATCCTTTAGGAACTTCTTGATGAGCTATAATTTGGAGGGAATCTCCTGATAATTTGTCTCTTCGTTCCTCTTGGGGCTTCTTCCCCAATCGAGAAAAGACCGATATTCTCTGAGAAGGGGATTGATGATTTGAAAGAGTCCCTAGTCTCGTGAACTGGGGATGTTCCTGCTGATTCCGCTCAACTCCTCGAATCCCATTTGTTGACTCTGAGGGTTGGGTTAAAGGAGTCCCCAGTCTGACAAGCTGGGGTGGCTCTTGACATGCTACGTCTGAGATCTTCTTAAAAGATCTCTTGATCTTTTGAATCATAGTTCGGAAATTAGCTGGATGCATTAACCTGTATCAACTTTTATCACCTGGTTCAACAGACCGTTGGATGATTTCCGAAACTTCTATCATTTGATGACGTGTTTTCTCCATACGAGAGGCTTGTACAATATTCTCGCCTGCTTGATATAGGAGCAATTCAACAACTTGTTCTCTATATGCTTGATTTTGAGAGGAAATAGTTGAAGCCTGTTCTTGAGCAAGATTTTGATTATGAACAAAGCCCATTGACTGTGGCCGACCATGGGCAATAACATTGCATGAGACCATTTTTGGCGGGCTTTGCTGACTGGAAAGCACTGTGAAATGTAGTGCTCCGTGAACACCCCATCCTCTGATATGAACATCAGATGGAGCATTGGCAATTAACTGACGCAATTTTCTTAGTGTGCCAAGGCATGAACGTTGAAGGGTTCTCTGTTGCTTTTCAGCCTTCGGATACCGAGAGACTGATAGAGATGCCAAATCAATCTGACGTTGTAGCCCTTCTATTATCTTAATATGATGTTCATATTCATAATAAGATAATACCGTCTTTTTTAATTGACAAAGAGTTTTCCATATGTTGAGACGAATATCATGGATTCCATTATCCATCAACATCTTTGGAATGTTGTACTGGGAGTCAGCCAAAGGCCAAAACATGACTGTTACCTCACCTTTTTCCAGTTTCTTCCTCATGTTCAGCATTTCCTCTTTATCATTAAATGAAGAATCTTTTACCTGTTTTGACCAGAGTTGGTGTTTCCTTGTTGCTTCATCGAATTCAACAAGATTGGTAGAGAGATCATTGATCAAACTAGAAGATGCATGACTTAGGGGTGGTTCGAAGAATGACCTACACCCTGGGCTATATTCTTATTGAGAAAGTATTTCACTTGCTAGTGATAAAGCATCAGACATGAATGGTTTCGCATTTGCAAGTGCCTCAAGATAAGAGGGCTTTCTCGGCACTAGATTGTCCACTGGAGTATTTTCCAGGCAATGTGAATCACTACTGCGGAGAGGACTTTCGCAGCGAAATTCATCATCATGGGGAGGACCACCATAATGGGTTACAGCAAAAGATGAGATCTCTTGCTCCTTGGTCTTCTGACCACACAGAGGGTTCCTGTGGCTTTCATCTGAAGAAGAATCTTCAATATTCACCGAATTTTAATGAACCAAGCCTTCATGAGGAAGGTCTATTGAAGACCTTCAGAATTAATGTTCCCGTTATTGGGAACTGAGGGAGTAGAATCTTGAATTCTGACAGATAAATGTCTGAGGGCTTCAAGAACTCCAGCATCGAGCAAGGCCTTGTTATAGATTGGCCTTTGATCTCCTGACTGTGTTGGGCGGATCTTTTTCTTAGATTCCTTCTTACTCGCTTTGGAAACCACTTGTTGACGAAAGTGGTTACTCTGAGTAGGTGTATGTGCCTGATCAGGAAAGATGGTCAGGTTAGGCTGACGATCTCCACTCAAATCAGGTGTATGTGCCTGACTTGGTTGTCCGTATGATTTGGGGGAGTATGCCCCATAACCCTCTTGGACTGGAACAGATGTGTGTGTCTGTTCCGGAGTCAATCGTTGATGTGTCACTCCACTGCTAGGGATAGATTTATGTGTCTGTCCCTGAGATGATGCTGAAGCTGTTATGATATCCTGGCAAGCATCCAGAATATGAGCAGGAATTTTCTTCTGCTCTTTCACCATTGACAAAATATGTTTGGTGACTTCAGCCGCCAGAACGGGGATATACGTCCATTCCGGGTTTGGAGTAGGTGTATGTGCCTGCTCCTGTCCTCCTTTTCCTGTCAGTGAATCCTGACAGTACTCAAGTGTGGAGGCAGAGAGTTGAGTCTGCCTTCTGTTTGTCGTCGGGGCTTTCCGACTGACTTCTCCGTGCGCTACCAAGCGAGACTGTTGGTAGGCTTGATTAGTATTAGCAGGTGTATGTTCCTGCTGATTACACTTTGCCAAACGCGGTTGACGAGATCCATAATATGTAGTCAGACGAGCCTGCAGACTAACTGGTGATGTATAAGCAGGTGTATGTTCCTGCCTATAGTACTCCGCCGGAATTGCCTAGAGGGATTGGCTTGATGCTGCCAGACGAGTCTGCTGGACAACAGAATTAAAACGGGCAGGTGTGTGTGCCTGCTCATTGTTTGCCACCAAGGTAGGTTGGTGGACTTCTCCGGAGATGGCAGGGATGATAACCTGCCCATTATTAACCGGATTCCGTCTCTGGCGGTTCAACTTGCCTGCTCGGGTTCGAGGAACCTGAGCTAAATGCCTGGAGTCGGTACCCTCGTCATGTTGAGGGCGCACTACCGCACGATTCTGGCGGCGATTGTTGTTGGGAGCCCTCGGGAAGGACTCCTATCTTTTTGAATTAAGGCCCTGAGGGACCTGCTCATTCACTTCCTCAGAGTAAGGGAGTGAATGGATATTGCGTTTCGGGGATAACGACCTGAAACGGTTGGAGACGGTAGTCAGCACCGTCTGCTTCTTGATCGCTGGCCGCCATTGTCCGGACGACCAGGTAGAGTTGTTAACTTGGAGGGCTTGACAAGCGGCCTCCATAGTTGGGATAGTACCGTTGTGACGGTACTCCTTATCCAGTGCATTAGAAATCCAGCGTTGAAGACACTGAGTTGGTGATGTCATCCTCAGAGCGGACGACGTTCCAGCAGGAGTAGCATCATTGGTTTTTACAACAGCTGACCTCACAGTAGAGGTGTTCACAGCAGCAGTATTCACAGGGATGAATTTAAGGAAAGCCATTTTGCAGAAGATCTTGAGAAAAGAGTGCCTATTCCATATAACAGACATAATCAAGATAAACTCAGCTACTTCATCCTTTGGATGAGAACATATGTCAATGATTGTTTTTGTTATCCCTCTTATTGAGTTTTAAATAGGGGCTTAACAAATAGGTAAAACATCATTTTAACTTGGTTAAGGATTCACGTCGGGTTCACCATTTTTTATTTCGCATGGAATTCGGGGATGACCTCCTGGATGGGAGATTCAAACGTTCCGATCGGTTTCTAGCGGGTTTGTTCATAGAACCGAAAACATCCAATGATTCCACATCCGTTTGGACCTACTTTCCAAAGGTAGGCGCTCATTATCTTGTGGGCTAATGAGGCTTAGGAATTTGCATTGGTCGAGAGGATGGGAGGTCGGACTCATCACACCTTTTTGAGGGGAATTATTGTCTACTCCGGGACTCTGTTTATAGATTTAAGTTATATTCGTGAATCCTTATTACATTACCAAGTATAAAATGAGCTTTCCTTCAGTTTGACAATCAATGATTAAATATGTAAGAAATTTAGAGGATCTTTTATACGTATTCGAGGTTCTTCATCAATAGAGAATCATCTATATCTATTTAGAGATTCTTAGTCAATGGTATCCTTTAAAAACATTTATAAAAGTATCTTGGTCATTATGATGACCAGGCTGGTTTTAAAGCCACTCAGTGGGGCACTTGAAGTTCACCGTCATTCAGAAGGACATGGATTATTTCAAAGTTGGGATCGAACCCATAAATGGGCTACCTACGTATCCTTTGTTTTGGAAAAGGAATAATAACCCATGTAGTTCGAGTAAGGAAGTATGACGTTTTTGATTGATGGCTCAAAGAAGGATGTCATAATTACTTTTACACTCTAAGCTCACGTGAGTCATGCTCGGTGTGAGAAAAAAGAGGTATTGGTAAAAAATTAGACAATTTTGCCATGAAAGATGCAATCATAAGAAATGGTTTGGGGCTTATGTATGTATGACTGCCCAGATAGATGAAGGTTTAGGATTCACTTTTAGGGAGAAAATCCATGAACAGGGTCCATAAAGGTATGTGTGCTTCATGGAGATTTGAATACTCTAATCTTGGGGCTTACTCCTAAGGAGGATGCCCAAGTTAGGATGGGACTTATGATTGGGTTTTACTCCTGAAAAGGAAACCCAAATCAAGGGTAAATTAGGACTGGTTAAAGAGAAATTAGGGGACTTGGGGCTTATTCTTGAAAATGAAGCCCAAGATTATAACTGGGACTTATTCATGAAAAGGAAGCCCAGGATAAGGGTTACGGTTTGGGGCTTACTCCTGAGGAGGATGCCCATATTTGAGGTTGGGGCTTACTCCTAAGAAGGATGCCCAGATTAAAGGATTATGATTGGGGCTTACTCATTAGGAGGATGTCCAAGTTAAGGAATTAAGGTTTGGGGCTTACTCCTGAGGAGGATGCCCAAGTTTGGGAACTTTAAGAATTTGGGGCTTACTCTTAAGGAAGATTCCCAGATTAAAAGACTTATAACTGGGGATTATTCCTAAAAAAGGAGACCCAATTTAAGGATTCTCCCATCTTAAAGGATGAGTTTGAATGAGTGAACTCTCAATCTTTGGTGACATAAAAATTAATAAATCACTAGGTTTTGAGAGATATTCCACAGAATTCCTTTCAGATAAGGAAGTCAAATCAAGAAATCATGCCATAAATGGCTTTGAAGAGTGTCTTGAAGACTAAAGCTTGAAAAGGAAAGGTGTAATGGCTTAAGAGGGGTAAAATGGGCAAGATGGGCACCCAAAAAGGTAGGGGCGCGCATGTCTTGAAAGGCGCGCAAGTATTGGTCATGCAAGTATACTTGCGTGACATGAGGGGTACTTGCGCGATTTTCAACCAGCATTAGAATACTTGAGCGAATCTTTATTAATCACTTTAGAATCCTCTTGAGGTTCTTCCAGAAAAGGGATGCGCAAGTTCTATTGAAGGAAATAAGGCGGCGCACAAGTGTTGATAAGTTTCAACACTTAGGCCTTCCTTCTTCTCTTTAAATCTTCCGTTCTAGGTAAGAAATTATCTTAGAAGTGTTACGGAAGCTTTGAGAAGAGACTTGGGCATCGAGAGCTTCAATCCGAGTTTCTGGAAAAAGATCCTCTCGAATGGGGGGCCCACAGGGTCTATTTATAGGTAGGAGAAGACCTCGGGCGGTTATCACTTAGGTCACGCAAGTTACTTGCGCGACCAAGGGCGTCGCGCAAGTGGACTTGCGCGACAGTGATATAACTTGCGTGGTGTAGTTGATTTTGATCCTTTGTTATTGCCTTTGTCGATTTTTGATATTTTCTTCAATGGTTGAATCACTTTGAGCTCAGATATTCCCCTTTTCCGATTTTTAGATTCTGTGACGAAAGGAGCGTCAACAACATGGTAAGAGTTAAACTATTTAACTAAAGGTTAAATCTAAAAGATAAGGTTCATATGGTGACCTAAAATTTTCTAAAACCTATTGGTGGAAATTATTTAGACCCATACACACCTTATATGTGAAATAAATCCATTTTTAGCTATTTTAAATAGACAATTATTTTATAGTAAAATAATATTTCAAGATCTTCCTAAGGCGCTCGTCACCTCTCTTTTAAAAGGGTACTTCCCCTTATCTTAATTTCACAACACCAAAGCCATTTGTCTCGACAAAAACCTGCTCAGATATCCTCCCAAAAACCCTCATATAAACCTAGAGTCCTTACCGTGATCATAAAGACAACCTATGGAGCCCTTTTGTTCAAATGAAAAGGAAACACCCGAAGAAGAGGTAATTATTTCATCATCTCTTTCAAAGTTCTTTTCTTCTTACACTTCCACTTTATTTTTTTTACATATTAATATAACAAATCCCATACTTTATACATACTTATTTGTTATTATAAATATGGTACTACCATATTCATTATTCTATCCATCCTATGTATGAAAAAGTCACCATACATGCGTACGTACGGCTTATCGTGTCTATGTCATGGTGTAGTTTGTTATTCAAAACTTCATTATTTGTATGGGTATAATAATTAGTATAATTTATGTAAATAATAAATATAACATGATAATAATTTTTTATATATAATATCTCATCCAATTACATATGATTTCACCACTAATAGAATGATATTATCGCTTGTGCGTACATACAGCTTACCATCTCCACGACGAGATGAGATTTTGTTCCACATCATAACCATTCCAGAATAATTTATATTTGAGGATTAAAAATAATGTTTAAGAACATAATATAATTATTTATATGAATAAATTACATCCTATACATAACAAAAATTACTTACTTAACAAAATATATAAAGGAAAATGAATCAGTTAACACCCAAAACAATGATACTAATAAAATATTATTAACAAAGAAATATTATAGGATCATATTTGATTTCATATTTGTGTATGTGGTTCTCAAATAATTTAATAATAATAATTATTTAACCATTATATAGAATGTTAACGTATCCTCAACTAAGGAAAACTACAAGGTAAGGGTTAAATCCTCAATCTCATTATTATCCCAGATTATTTAGGTGTATGTATTTATTGGGACATATTTGTTATCCATGTCCATGATTCATAAAAATGTTTCCAAAATGAATATTTTATGTTTTTATGGAATTTAATATTTAACTAGATCATCATTTTAAATGTATTAATGATTTATTTATTCTAAATATATTTAATTAATGTACACATTTTCAAAATGATTTTAAGGATTTATTTACATGGACATGATTATTTTAAAAAGTTTATTCCTCTCAAAAGTTTCAAAGTGGTATGGGACACTTTGATTCAAAAATACCTTTTAAAGGAATTCCTTTATATATTTTTTGAATTTTAAATGATTTCATGAAACAGGGATATTTCTCTCAAAGAGTTTTACTGATCATTTTCAACTATGTCAGTATCCTTTAATGGATATTATTCTTGATTGAGGTGGATTTATTATAATAAAATCTTCCATACTATATTGAATGAGTTATGATATGTTTGATTGTGGATGTTCAATTTTTATACCCATCATTTCTTATATTTAAAGTATTTACATTTCCTATGCTATTTTTAATACTAATGTTTATGCTATGTTTGAGCATTTTCATATGTATAATTCATTGGACTTAGTAAGTGACGGGAGAGGCCCACTATTTCCCCTCAATGCATCGAGAGGTCTAATGAGGCAAACTATTGACTTGGAAAAAGGTCTTTACAAAATTTATTTTTATAGTCTTGGAACGAGGCTTTGACTTTGTGGTTAAGATACCCAGAATTATTAATTCCATCATTATGATATTAGTTATTAATGTAAAATGTGATTATTCGACTAGTATAATATCCTTGTGAATAAGTAAATACAATTATTTGATTTATCTTTGCCATATTATTCTGATGTTTATGTTTAAAGGGATTGTGATTCAATTTTATACCTTTCCACAAATGTTTAGGATTATTTATGATAGCTTCTTCTATATTGTTAATCCTTTCTGAGCATCTGAGCTCACCCCTTTCTTATGTTTTATATTCCTAGGGTGCCAAGAATTTTATTATGATTTATATGTAGGATTAAGCTAGGATAATAAAGGAATTATTAACGGATTATATATGTTTTATTTTAGGTAAGACAGTTTAATGTAACATTCATGTATGTAATATATTTTCCAAGACTGCTAAACTGATAGGTCCTTCAGAAATTGATTTCATGTTTTTTTTAAAAAGGAAAGCAAGAAAGTTTCAAATAAACAAGACAAGTTACAAGAGTCTGAAGGTGGGAATTTTACATTTGTCTCTATTAAGTAAACTGAGAAACTCCTCATCATGTGTGGACAAATGCATGCCAGAGGCTTCAGAAATACCTTTATTTGTAAGTTTGTCAGCAAGAGAGTTGGCTTCACGGTAGACATGAGTGATTATAAAGATTTTGGAGGCAAGAGTGTCAAGGAATTTGATCCATTTCAAGGTAAGATTCCAGGCAAGGTGAATCTGATTCTTTCTAACAGCTTTCACAATAGGAGAGGAATCACTTTCTAACTAGAGATTATTTCAATTTTTTTGGTGATTCGTTTCCATAGAATTTATAAGAGCCATCATCTCTACTTCTAGGGTAGTGACATGACCACAAGAGCCGTAAAATCATTCTAGCAAGTCACTATTGTGGTCTCGGAAGACAAATCCATAACCAGCTGGTCCGGGTTTTCCCTTTGACGCACCATCAAGATTTCATTTAGTCCAACCTAAAAAGGGAGGGTTCCAGAAAATTTCTATAGTGACCATAGGTTTGGGAAAATTACCTAACAGATGAAGCTTTCTCAAGAGCGCAATGTCTCTGATAGAATTGTGACATTGTCCAGTGTGAAACTGATTTTCACTTCGAGTCATTTCAAGAATGTTGGATATGGAAACATTGTAATTGAAAGTTGACTTGTCATGCCTATAATTGATCCTACTTTTCCAAAGGGTGTGGAAAGTTTCAGCACATGCAACAAGGAAGAGGATGTGAATCTTCTTGGAGAGCTGTTTTGCTGAAATAAAGTGCAGAAAATCTGCAATGTTATCAACATGCAGTACTGAGATGCCAAAGAGGTCAAAAATAAATATCCAGATTGATGCAGCTATTTTACAAGAGAGGAATAAATGATCCAGATCATCTCTATGTTGGTGGCACAAGTCACATCTTGAGAAAAGAGAGACACTAACTTTTTGAAGGTTTTTGTCCACTGGTAGTTTTTTCATTTGAATTATCCAGAGAAGAGTAAACCGAGAGGGATGTACCCATCTTCTGAAATTATGGACAACATTGGAGGGAGTGCCCTATATAGAATGATAGTAGAAGCTTTTAGAATCAAGTATTCTATTTTCACTTCGTTCCCATACCATAATATCATCATAATTTATAAAATCATACGAGTTAACAATTCTCAGAATTTGAGTATGCATGATGTTGCTCAGCTCGAGTTGATCACAAATAGATGCATCTAAATCAACATCCAAAGAATCAACATTTATACCCTAAACTAGTGGGGTCTCTGTCCAGTTATCTCTCCATAATTTCAGCTTAGAGGAGGCATTCGCCAACCAGTGGGAGTGATTATTAATCTTTTGATAAATCTTTTTCAAACTAGGCCATACAGAAGAGTGCATGTATATAAACTTTCCAGCATTCAGTCTAGTAAGGATTCTTGTTCTATTAAACTCAAAAGATGATGATTTTCTATTAATAAGTCTCCAAATAAATTGATCTTGAAGGGAATGATTTAAGAGCACAATATTCTTAATCCCAAGTCCCCCCATAGTGAGAGGTAAAAAACATTTGGTCCATGGAGCAGTGATAATTTTCCTTTCCAGAATGCTGCCACTCCAAAAAAATTCCTCATAAGGGAATTAAGAATATTAAATGTAGAAGTAGGCCAAGAGTACACCATAAAAGACTAACCAAGTTTGGAGATGATCACATGTTTAACTAATCAGATTCTTCACGACATAGAAAGAGCTTTTCTTTTCCAATTAGAGGGATTTCTCCCAACTTGACGAACCAATTCAGTAAAGTAGGTGGATAGCGTTATACCTAAAAACATTGGGACACCAAGATATGTGAAGGGGAAGGAATCTTACCTAATTACGAGTCTCTGAATCATAAAATGCTTCATGGAATCTGGAATGTTTTTCCCAAAGAAAATGAAGAATTTATTCCAGCTAACCTTCTGTCCAGAGACAAGCTCATAGTGATGGAGGAGGGATTTGAGATTCTGAATGTTGCTTTTTACCCCTTGAGTAAAAATAATAATGTCATCAGCAAAGAGAAGATGTGAGGGGATATAGTTACCTCTGTTATATTGAAGAACTTTCGTATTTACATTGTCAACATTGTAAGTAATCAGTCGGCTGAGATAATCTTCAACAATAGTAATGATAATGGAAGACAAGGGATCTCCTTGCCTTACCCCTCTAGAGAACTTAAAGTATCCTTCAGGTGATCCATTGATAAGAATAGAGATATAGGATGAGATAATCAAAGTTTAAGACCACTGAATAAAGGTCGGATGAAAACCAAACTTGTGCATAATGTTACCAATGAAGTCCCAATCAATAGAGTCAAAATCTTTCCCGATGTCCAGTTTAAGGGCAATACTCCCTCCTCTTGTGGGTTTTGGAAGAATATTCACACATTCCGATGCATTGAAGAGAAAATATTGTATTATTCTTCCTTTAACATAGCCAAACCTATTTCAGGAAATTATTTTATCAGAGATACAGGCAAGCCTGTTAGCCAAGATCTTCGTAAGAATTTTCTGAATAGTATTGATTAGGCCGACATATTTGAATTGATTAATATCACTAGCACTGTCAACCTTTGGAATTAAGGCAATGAGTTGTGCATTGATTCCATGAATTTATGATCCATTAGTAAATAAATACTTGACCATCCTGCAAACATCATCATGTATAATATCGCAGTAGTATTGGAAGAAATGATTTTTGAAACCGTCAGGCCCAGGAGAGCTGTCTTTTTTAAGCCCAAGGATATCATTCTTTATTTCAATATCAGAGGGTAATATGATTAGAATTGAGTTGTAATCATCACTAAAAAGGGTATGTAGAATTCCATCCAAGAGTTCCCCATTTTGTTTAGGACCATTGAAGAGGTTCTGATAGAAAGAGACAATGTGATTTGAGAGACTCTGATGATCATCGAGAATAATATCTCTATCTTTGAGAAGAGAGAGTGGCCTAAAATATTTTTTTACTCCTCTATATGGCATTAAAAAACTTATTATTCCTATCACCATCCATAAGCCACATAACTTTGTACACCACCTTTTGAATATTGTCTCTAAGAGTGAGTAGAATTTTTAGGTCCAAGGAGATCTTAGCTTCCTGTCCACCAAGGCATGAAAAATCAGAATCGGTCATTGATTGTTGAATTCCATGAAAAGAGTTATCAAGAGAGTCCATTACCTGATCCAGGAGGCTGAATCTGTCTTTAATCCAATGTTACATCATTATATTGAGACATCTAAGCTTAAAAAAACAAGATAAAGGATGATTATTTTCTTCCATACTCCAAGTGTATCTTACCAGTGTGGAGCATTCAGAGAGAGTAGTCCAAGCATTATTAAACCTGAAGGGGAGAGGGTGTCTCTCACTTTTTCCTGTAAAATTATACATGATTGGATGATGGTCAGAATTATGTTTTTCAATAGTCACATAAGATATTTTCCTCCAATTTTCCAGCACTTTATCATTAACAAAGGCATGATCAATTCTACTAGCCCTCATGCCATTAAGATGTTTCCTATACAAGGTGTACTTAGCCAGAAGCATATTTACCTCAGTCAGATTTGATTTTTCAACACATAATCGAAATTCATCCATAGTAGAGATGGTAGGATAGTGCCCCAGCTTTTCATCATCCTGGAGAATAGCATTAAAGTCCCCTATGATCAGCCAAGAGTCGCCAATGCTGTGTGATAGATTAGAAATGTGTTGCTATAAGTCCCTTCTGACCATATAATTATTGGAAGCATAAATGATTGAGCAGAATAAATCTTGAGCCTGGAAAGTAAATTTCCCGGTAATAATCTGTGCATGGACAAATACAAGAGTGAGATTGACAACCCTGCTATGCACTAGGATCCAGAGCCGATCATGATGGTCATCATGTACATAATGGAACAAAGTATAGCCAAATTTTTCCAGAAGAGCTACAGAACTTGTATCCTTTGTCTTTGGTTCAGCTAATCCAATAACTTCAGGTTTGTGTTTAGTCACAAAAAGTTGAAGGGAACACAAAGTGCCTGTGTTGGCTATTCCCTAGTAGTTCCAAAAAAGAGTCCTCATTATAGATTCTTATTGGGGTTAGACCCCATTTTCTGCAGGCTGTCACCAACCTCTATCCTTTGGTATCTTCTTGGTTCGATGTTGTTGGAGGTACTTGTTGAGGCAGAATTTTATAGAGTGATTTCAGCATGAGTGATAGCAATATTGAGGGGGTCTCCGCTGGGATTTGTATCCATGTGCATATCTGAGTAGATCTGAGAGTCATCCTGCTCAGAATTATTCTTGGAAGGAAATTAGATATCTTCAACCTGATTTAAATTCTGATTAGACAGGAGTGAGATGTATTTCCCTCTCAGTGTAAGATCCTTCAGAGAAATGACCCTGGCAATTTGATCAGATTCGATTTCAAGTAGAGAAGTGTCTGGAATTTGGTCAGAGGATAAAGAAGTATTCTCTAGCTCATATTGACAAGAATCCAACACTTCAAGGAGTTATAAGTTGATCAGATCAAGAGTCATATCCTCAAATTGCAGGTTAACAACAGCGTTAAATATATCATTCGAGAATTCAAGCTGTTCTTCCTGGGCACTACTATCAACATCCTGTAATTGAATAGAGACCCCCGTATCCAATTTGTTTGCCAGTGGATTAGGACAGTTTTCCTCTTCATCCATATTAGACTTGGCCATGCTGGGTCCTGCATTCTGTGTAAAAACCTTCATGACAGAATTAGAGTCCTTTTAAACATATTTCTTGGTAGAAGCAGGTTTCTTGTTAGCAGCACCCTTCCAGACATTCTTTCTTGGAGCTGCCTTTGTGGTTCTTTGAACATTGCGACATTGATCAATGAAATGCCCTACCTTCCTGCAATGATCACAAAACATAGGTAGATTTTCAAATTATAGGAAGATGTCAATAAAGTGATCATTAACATCCAGTAGAACGTGTTTTTGAGGTAAAGACTCCATGCCGATTTCAATTAGCACTCTAGCAAAGAAGCCGAGATCCCCATTAATATTTCTATGATTTATTTTCAAAGGTGTTCCAATTCCTAAAGAAATATCATTCAGGATTTTTGGATTCCAGTAAATCCAAGGAAGGCCATGGATTTTTGTCCAATACTAAGAAATTTTCTTCTTCTGTGTGAATGGGTTAAAGTGTGGATCCCATTTATAGAGACGAAAGAAGTTGGCTTCAAATTGAGAGATCCAATTCGCCAGATTTGATTCAGGTCATCCTGTCTCTGTAAAATAATATGGAAAAAACCACTTCCAATTGGAATTAGTTTCCAGTAAGAGAGATTCCAACAAGTCGAGATTCTTTGTTTAAGATCACTGTAAGACCAAGGCTTCGTGCACTTCTCATAAGAAATGCATCCAAGAGCCGAAAATTTGCAAACCTCCAATCGCTGCTTGACAACATTGGGGTCTGTAGTAATCATAATTTCCCCCTCTCCAGTCCTCTTAACCATTGGCAGCCTGATCTGAATATTCTCAAGATGAGAAGACCCCACAAGTGCCTCAGTAAAAGAAATCCCCTTATTTTCATGATCTTTCGTACCCGAGGCATTCCCACCCATTTTTTGTGGAGGTGTAAGTAACTCACAATCAGGATTAAATGATTCCATTGCATATGATCGAAACTAGATCTCAATTTGATGCCCATCCAGGAAGGAAGCTTTCGAATCGAACTCCCTACGTGCTCCCATTCTCGTCTTGTAAACATACCAATGTTTTAAAATAATTCATCGGCACCGGTCTTCTTGGGTTGGGGAGTTACATTTCACATGGAGTATGAGTAAACCCTCAATTCCCTTGAGTTATCATGAGTAAACCCTCATTGAAATTGAATTATAATTAGTAAACCATAATTTCACTTTAAATATAATGATACTAATCTTTATCCAATGCATTAGATAGCTATCAGGGTGCACCCTTCCCAATGATTTCATTTAATGCATAAGTGTTCCACATATATCATATAACATGGATTCATTAATCATCCTCATTTATTCCATGATAAATGAATGTGTTATTCACAAACGAAACTATTTAATCCATAATAATATGTGCATAAATTTGAATACCCTTGATAGATAAATGGTCATTGTATTCACTACACAGTGACTTTGTCTTGGAGAATCGCGGTGCAATTTCGGCAGCATAGCGGTGTGGCATATGAGTTCATAAAAATGGTTTATGAGATTTAAAGAGGTATATAATCATATTTAAATGAAATGGAAGGTAAGGGTGTCATATAGATACATTTTTAAACATATATAATGAGATTTTGATGCATAATTTAAAAAAATTATCTGAATGTAAATGAGAAGCGAGAAATTCCTTACAGAATTTCAGCATGATAATGGGTGAGCATGGGAAAAATTAATGAGAGATAAATAGGTCTCTCATCATTCAAACATAAGGAGGTAGGTAAGGGGGATCTAAAAAATCATACCCCAACATTGTTAATTGAAATCAAAATTGTATAACAACAAAAATAAAATTAGACAAAAAATAGAAAGGAAGAAATCCATTACTTGGAAGTGTGATCCCAAAGGATTGGGAGAGGCTTGAGAGAGGATTCTAGGGATAATGGGGCACCTTGAGAGGATTATAGAGAGAGTAAAATAGAGTTTGGTAAAGCTAAAAATGGTTTTATTGAAGAGGAATGTTAGGTTGAGTGGGTTTATATAGGAAAGGAGAGAGAACTATTTACTATTTAGGTTCTGGACACCACACATTAAACTATTGAAAACCACACACCAACCCATGATTTGTACCCATAGTTTCTGTCAAAGGGAAGTGTAAAACATTATTTTATAAGACCAATGGCCGAAATTTTTAAAATATTAGGCTTTCTTATATTGAGGTGAGTCATAGTCTCAAAGAAATCATTTTAAAATGTTAAAATGTTTCATAAGTTTTGGAGGGTCCACTAAGGCTTTGTAAAATAAATAAAACAAACTTAAATCATATTATTTTAAATTTAAAACATATATTGGCCAAATATTCCATTTATAGTATTTTATTACATCACTATTGGGTCATTATGATATCATAAAACACATTTTATATTTAAACAGTATTTAATTTTTACCCGTGAATTTGACTGTATCAGAAAATTATGGACTGAAGGTTATTTTTTATTATTCTTAATTCAAAGGAGACAAGAAAAAACCAAACAAAGAGGCCCTTCAAGGGGGTGAAAATGATGAAGTCCAAGGGAATCCCCTTGCACCACACAAAATCACTCAAATGGAAGAGACTGAAGAATATCATAAACCACAAGAGTGTCCTCCCGGCTTCCCAAACGAGCAAGCGAATCGATAACAAAGTTGGATTCCCTCCATCTATGGTGGATTAACCCTCCATGATTTCTTTCTGCCTTACACCATATAATACGGTATATCAGAAAATTATGAAATATTCACCATTGGATAATTTTTATGTCTTGATTCAAAAAATAATATTCATTTTATCTAAATAATTTTCCAAATATTCAAATTTTTTCTTTTAAAATAAAAACCAACAGTTATTGAAAATTCATCGGTTTTGACAAAAACAACTTCCAAACCTTAATAAAAATTACTATTATATTCATAAAAATTATATGATAATTTATATATAATAAAAAGTAATTTAGTATCAATACTTTATTAAAATATTATTTAATTCGAAAATCCATTAATTAAAGAAAATATATTTCTTAATTAAATACTAACTAAAAATACTATTGGTTCTTTAAAAACTATTTACAAAGTATCAATAATAAAAATAATGTATATTATTTATTCTATAAAAAACAATGCACATAATCATAGTGACATTATCTCATTACATAACCCATTATAACACCCTCATAAGATTGAAGGGAAAGGTGTGTGATGGTGACATACTATTGGGGAGGCTAAGATAACATTGCTTAGGTGGTAATCTCTATTAACTTCCACTTCTCTCATAAGAGGTTCCCATCAAGCTTAACGTGTTGAAGCTCAGCTAGTGATTGGTCAATAGTGAAGCCCAGTGATGCCACCTCCTTTCCGAGCTCTGAAAAATTGGCTTCGTACGGAGAAATTCTACTGGATAGGGCATTGCTTTCTTTTTCTGAGAAAATTGGATATTTTAAATCCCTATATTTATACTAATCATGTGATCACTATCCAATGACTATATTAGAAACAGTCACAATTATTAACAGTATTTTGAAATCCAAAAACATAAAACAAATGAAGTGTTGGATTTAGTGGACTCGAACCAACTACTTTGTACTTTATTCATTAAATAAACACCATATCACATCTTGATTTTTCTTTTGTGTGAAAATGCATGTGGTAATGTACAAAGGATAGCTATTGAATTAAAGGGTCATAGTAGATCCTGACTATGATGAGAACCCATGAATTCCATAACACTGTTCTTGAATATATGTTCTATGGTCGGCTGATGTTATTTTAGGGAAACAAATAATACATTCCATTACGGGTGAGGACTCGCAAAACATTGACGCACCTTTTCATGGTGTGCGCTCTTGGTAATATCTAGAAGTATATTATGAGAATGAGACCCGCCAGTAGGAAATCCACATTTGATAGTGTCATTAGATGTTCCTATCTGCAGACATGTGTATTGGTCCTTAAACTTTAATATTATTATTAAATTGTATTACAACTCTCTCACTTAGATGTGTTGATGAAAACTGTTATGACACACTGTTCACAGTGAGGTAGGATACGTTGGGTGCATCACGAGTAATACTCCATTAATAGATAATGTGATAACGGGTTTATCCCTTTTGTTTTATAACAAAAGTAGATATCTTTGGAACATTTTTTGGAATTGATATAGCCTAAGTAAATCCATGGCCATGGTAAGGAATGGGAAAGTTCAATTCTATAAATTAAAAGAAAGAATAATCGAAAACATGGGTTGGTGGCACTAGCATGCATCCCGCTTGATTCGATAAATCATGGAAAAGGTATTATATTACATGGTAAGAATTCGTATGAGGTGACACGTCAATGCGGAATCAACTTCTTTCTCTTACATTCCATTACCCATTTCTAGACAATAATCTTGGACATTAGGAAATCCCGCCTAATGCTAATGAGAAAGAGGCCTAGAGGGTCACATACTAAGTGTATCCAAGTAACTCAAGTAGAATAAAGATTATTATCATATGTGGTTTAATAATTATTAAAGGAAGCATAAATAATATTAATGTTGGAGGAAGAATTAAATGAAAACAATATATACACGCCGTGTACATTGAATGTACACGTCGTGTAGTTTTCATTTTGGAAATAAAATGAAAAACGAGTACACACCGTGTATTAATGATTACACACCGTATAGTTTTTCAGTAGGGATTTTGAGTAAATAATATCATTTTATTAAATGATATTTATTATAATCAGAATGTGCGCATGTTAAGTAATTAATGATTCGACATGGAGGTTTTCAATAAGAGTTAATGAAATAAATAAAACGTGTAATGCGTTTATTTATTTAAATTACTCTATAACCTCAAACCCAACTATAAATATCCTCAAAACCCCCAACACCTTTCCCTATTCACTGTGCACAACAATTATGGAGAATTATCTCATGGACAAAAGAACTCCTTCATCCAAGAATGCTCTCAAGACCAAGAGAGATCCTCCACCATCGGATCAAGGTGATCTAAGGTAGACAACATAAGAAACGGATTCTCCATGATAGAACTCTGAGATTCCTTTGGCAAAGTCCATAGATACGTGGTGCACGTGTGGATCACCTCTAGAGGGAGCTTATACTTGGCTTCTAGGACGCAACGACAAATCACATCGAATCATGACCAGAGACATCAATGAAGAAATAATTCCATCAAGGAAATTCTTGTCAATTAATTAAATTTATTATAACCAACATATGATGATCATGTCTTTATGGTTCCAGTAATCCCTCTTTCTTTTTCGTTCTTCGTTCTATTCCGAATATCTTGCATTTTTTATCATGATAGATCTCAGATTGAATGTTGTTAACGCTAAAATTAAAGTTTGGTACACCCACCAACGTGCTTCCGCTGCGCCCAGAACCTACAAGTGGTATTAGAGGGGACATATCGTTGATTATAATTATTTAGTATTTCATTGGTGATTTACGCATTTAATAATTTAGTTGTTTCAATTCAAGTTAATCGTTCTTGAAAATCTGAATCTTGAGATCAATTCATCCTCTATCGTTTCTCGTTCACCTTAAGAAACAAATATTTATTTTAATTTTGATGAAAATAAACTAGAGGATCTCATCTAGAGGTGCCAAACATTCTTGTCTGTACAACACCGGAATACACTTCATGTATTCTAAAGTACACACTGTGTATTCTAGGTTCAATACATTGGACTGGTCTGCCAAATTATCCAGGAAAAATGGATCCTACCTAAGTAATAAATGACACCGTGTGTTGACAAGGAACAGGTGGCACACAGTTTCCAGATTACACACCGTGTAGCCCATAGAACGCGGCGTGTAGTCCCTTCGGGTTGGGGTTAAACTGTGTACCCCGTACACGGCTTGCCCGGCTGGAAACCGTGTAACACAGATACTACACGACATGTGTCCAACTGAACACACTGTGTACTCCAAAAATTTCCAAAGTACATCTACAAGCCATTTCCCCAGGTTTTTACTTTGGATGGACGGTGCACAAAAGTACATTCCGTGTATTGAGAACTACACGCCATGTACTCATCCAAATTACGCAAGTTTATTAAAATTTATTATTATATTATACTAACCCTTGAGACGTTTACCATAATGTGGGCATAAAGATGAGGCAAAATAGGTGACATGTGCTTTATATATATGTGTTTAATTTAACAATATGCGTAATGTTCATTTCTACTCCTTGGGTAGTTATGAACGGGAATTCACTGGGTTTCCTCCAAGGTACAAGTTATGTACAATGATAATTTTAAATGAATTTATTTGTTTAAAATTATGATGGATGAGAATCTCAAGAAAATTCAGAAAAGGTTTTAAGATAAAAGGATTGATTAATTAAAGATGTTTAATTGATTCAAGCGTGATTTATCTTAAACAAGAACGATTAAAGAATTGAATCCTGGTTTTATTTACTCATATATATCGTTGCATGTATGGATGATCATGAGCTAGACCAAGACCTTTGTATGTGAATGGTTTATTTTAAATTAATTTTTTTGGTCTGTAAGCCTTCTCCTCATTAATATGTAGGGCCTTTGCGCCCAAGGTTTTTTTTATGTAAAAACACATTTTTAGCCCTCACCTACATATTAGATAAATGCCTATGTAATGGATGGATCTCCCAAGCTATTAGAGGTGGCTTAAGTTAGTAGCCAAGGTGAAACCAATCTAAGGAGATGCAAAGGTGGACAGGTGGAAAGATGTAAACACGAACCTGAAAAATTCAAGGTATTTTCTCCCCTATGTGTTGGGTTAGTTTATCAACCGCTAGATAAACTAACAAATAAAACAATCTAATGATCATACCATTTATTTTATTTATGTGAGTTTCATTGTTTATTTATTGTGGGTGTGTTTTCAGAATCACATGACTAATGAATTAAAAAAACATTCAAGATAGAACTAAAATAAGACATGATTATGCGTAAATATTATCTTAGACATATTTGATCACTTAGGTATATCCCACTTAATATTATCAAGAATTTAATCAAAGATAATAAAATGGAAATTTATGGATAAGGATAAAATCCCTCAACGAAATATCATGTCGGTATAGCCTTCCATGATCTTGGTTAGTGTCGAACCATAGTTTAAAGTGCTTAACCAACCCTAGTTGGGATGCTTTCAATTATCGTGGAATTCTAATTCAAGGTTTTGGGTTGAATTGACTTGGGTCGCATCATGGTTTAATGATAGAGCTCTGTCGTGGGCGCCCTCTAATGATTAGTGTGATTTTGGGGTACTTAGGTGCAGCAGAGTGGCTGACCAAGGTTGTCTCTCAAAGTAGGAAGAGAATTAAAACAACATTTTAGAGGTATTTTAAAAATAAACTATAATATAATTAAAACACTACTTTATAGGATGGGGTGGTTTTTTATCATTTATAAAACTTTAAGAAGTTTTCTGGAAGAATATTGCATTTTTTTGTTTCTAATTTTGAAATTAAGTTTGATTAAAAATACACAACAAGAATATGTTTTTAGAAAATATTTTAAAAGGCATAATCGATCTAACTCTACCTCTTCATTTAACAATTAATAATCATCATTTGAATCAATATTTAATTATCTATGATCCCCTAATTTGTTAACCCTCGATCCCTACAAGAGTTAACTTAACCACAAAGATGGAATTACTTAAAACCTAGGCTAGCTTCGGAACACGCAATCGCAACACCCTTCTTTGATTGTTGTTCTAAGGTTAGCGTATGGTCAGTGGTTAATTAGAGAAAATATCCATTCTGGAAATGAGGATGAATTGTGTTTATGGATTATATTTTAACTCTACAAATTTATCATGTGTGGTCTTGCATTACCGATTAAGATCGTGCTCTCAAAATTTACACAAAATCTCGACATCGCGTGCTTTTGTGTTAATTATTCAATTTCTTTCATAGTTTCATAAAATTTAAAAAAACATTTCATGGATCATATTATGTGAATTACAGTAGCTCAAATATTCAAAATAATTAAATGAAGAGGGTAGAAGATAGATCTATTACTAAAAGACTACTCTTCCATGGGTGGCGTAATCATCGTTGAAGCGTTTTCCATGTGCAAAGGTTTATAATGGGTATAACCCAATAATGATTATACTCAAGAATTCAAGACCAAATAGGAATATTAATAGAAGAATAAATTTAAACAAAACATAAGAAAAGATAATAAATAAAAGAATAACAATTAAGTTTATTACACAAACAAAATCATTACAACACGAAGGAGAAGAAGAAGACTTCGTCGAAGGGATCCTTGCTTCAAGAGATACCCTTGTTGAAATGGTTGTATAATTGGAGTGGATCCACTTCTTCTCAGCCTTAAAATTTCCAATGCACGTCCCTACCCCACGAAATTATAAAAAAACCAATTTATAGAGTGGTGGGGAGGCTAGGTTGAATGTTGTTTCAAGTATGAATGGGGAATCTCAGCCAAATATTTTATTCCAAATTGAAACGCCCATTTGACCTCCAAAACATGTGGATTGTCCGGAATTCTAGACAGATCATATGTGTGGATATAGGTTCTCTATCTCCTCTCAAGATTTTGGCTCATTCCAGGCCCAGATGTAGGAGTTATGGCTGAAATACAGAAGCTTCTCTATTCTGGTGTGTCCATCCCACCTTTGACTCTATGGCCCATTACTCCATCCAAATTCATTATTTGTATCTAGTGTATTGAATAAAAGTTGTATCCCATGAAGTAATAAACACATTAAAAAAATATGAAGTTAAAATAATTCAAATAAAAATATTTATGATTGAAATACTATAGTGATTTTGAAAGGGTAAAACTGGAATTTTCATCAAATATTCAAATGAATGATCTAATCCCAAATACATTCTAATTAAACATATTTAACATAATGTGAAGGAATTATATCATTTATTATCAATAAAATATTCAATAAAATAATGTTTTATCAACTCCCCCACACTTACCCTTTTGCACTCCTGAGAAAAACCTCATATCAAGTAAACATCAATATCAAATCAAAACCAATTTTAAAACACATATCCTTGAGATCAGACAATTAGACACCAAGAAACCAAAGATATCATGTCTCATAAAAAATCATTATTTAAATTTCTCTATTTATATAAATCAGTATATTTCCACTTCATTTATCCTCTAATTCACAAAACACTTACCTCGCTTGAATATTCTCTTATCACACAAATGCCATTTTTTTGAAATGTCTTTTTCATCCAAACTCATACAAGGGTCACCATAGGCTTGATAAATTCATACATCTCCACCTGATGTGAGTCAAAGACATATGTTTATCATGAGGACTTTTTAGGGTTTTTTGTGGCTTTTAGTTGGTAGGATTAAGGTGTGAAATTTTTTGAGGCTGAATGAGGAGGGCTTGACTCTTTTTGAAGAAAAATTGCATTAATCTAATTTTCACTTAAATATAGTCTCCTCATCAATCCCCGTAGTATCAATTCAGCTCCATCATCATGAAAAGTCATGGAAAGTTTACACCATTCATCATTTCAGCATAAAAAAATGTCAATCTTCTCAAACATGATTTTCTTGAAAGCTCCAGATAGGCACAACTTTCCACCTCAATTAGAAGCTCCAGAAAAGGCACAACTTCACTTGTCATGAAAGCTCCAAAAAAGGCACAACTCTCAATATAATGAAATTCTTCAGCATCAAACACATCTCTTTAGAATTTAATTTTCCACCCAAATTATCACAGAATGTGGTAGCACAACACAAGATAGATTATCCCACACTTAAGCTCAACTAGATTATACAATTTCACTTCAAGAGTTGGTTGGATAGGGAACGTCGGCTTGTAATATGGCTAACCTAACAGGATGTGCATGGATTATAAGGTATACAAGGACTAAATGTTCAAGTTAGGCCATTATAAAAAAGGATTCTTTGAAATAGGGGCTTTAATACCAAAAACATTCCTCAATCATATAAACATAAGTACGTCAAACCCTCATGTTTTGATAGGAATAGATCAAATTCTGGTTAAATCAAGCATGGTTTGGTTCTTTCAAGAAGTGAGGTGAATGTAAAGAATATGAAAATAATGGTTCAGAAGCCTCACAGGAAGGTGATTTCAAATACAAAGAAAGTGAGATGTCGCATGGGATTCAAAATTCAGTGTACTTTTCATGAAATTACTAAATATTTGAACTTGAAACAAAGTCATTTTTAGAATTCATTTAAGCCCAGTTTCATGGGATAAATTGTTTCACACATTGATATGCATTTTAAAATTGTGATGAGAATCATTTCAGCTCAAAAATTTCCAAAAAACAAAGAAAATTGAAAAATAAAAACACAAAATTTGAAAAAACACACAGTTTTGTTTTGTTTTTTTTAAATAGGAAAAAAATTGAAATTAATAAACTAAAACTTTCACTCCCCCACACTTAAAATATTTCATTGTCATCAATGTGAACCCATGAGATGATATACGCACATGAAATGCATAATTTTTAAAAAGGAAAAATAATATAAAAGTGAAAGGGTTAGGAACAGCCTGATGTTCTCAAGTGATGATGGGGTCATGCAGTGTGATAAAATCCACTACATCAGTAGGAAGTCCCACAATGTATCTCTTCAAAAGTTTCCCATTGACTATAAATCTCCTTCCTGTTTCCTCTTGTGTGATCTCCACTACACCATAAGGAAAAACATTATTCATAACATAAGGACCTAACCATCTAGAATGCAACTTACCAGGCATCAGCTTCAGTCATGAACTGTAGAGAAGGACTTTCTCTCCAACATGAAACTCTTTTTGTTGGATAATTCTATCATGAGATGCTTTTGATTTTTCCTTATAGAGCCTTGAGTTCTCATATGAAGACAGTCAAATCTCATCAAGCTCTTGAATTTGCAGCTTCCTTTGGATTCCAGCTTGGGAAAAATCCATGATGCATTTCTTTATTGCCCAATAAGCCTGATGCTCAACTTCCACAGGGAGATGACATGCTTTCCCAAAAACAATCCGAAATGGAACATACCCATGGGTGTCTTTTATGCTGTCCTATAAGCCCACAATGAATCATCCATGTGCTTTCCCCAACCCTTCCTATTTTCCTGCACATTTTTCTCTAAAATATGTTTGAACTCACGATTTGAAACCTCAGCCTGACAATTTGTTTGAGGGTGGTATGGTGTTGATGTTTTGTGTGTCACTCCATACTTCCTAATAAGGGAAGAAAAATTACTATTGAAAAAGTGTGTCTCTTGGTCACGGATGATGGCCTTTGGTACTCCAACCCTACAGAAACTTTGAGCCTTGACAAAATCCACTACAACATGAGAATCGTCAGTCCAGGTGGCCTTGGCCTCCACCCATTTACTCACATAATCGACAGCAACAAGGATATACAGGAAACCAAATGAACTAGGAAAAGGACCCATAAAATCAATTCCCCAAACATAACAAATCTCACAGAATAAAATGGGTTGTTGGGGCATCTCATGTCTCCTTGAAATGTTTCCAGCGTGTTGGCAATGAGAGCATGACTTACAAAACACATGGGAATCATGGAATAATCTAGGCCAATATAATCCAGAGTCTAAAAACTTTCTAGCAGTACATTGGGGTCCAAAGTGTCCACCACAAGCAAGTGTATGATAGAAATGAAAAAAAACTCAAACTCATGATCGAGAACACACCACCTAATGACTTGATCAGTACACATGCAACAGAGGTATGGATCATCCCAAACATAATACCTAGACTCACTTTTTAATTTTTGGACTTGATGTTTCTTTAAATTTGCAGGGATTTCAGAGGCAACAAGGTAGTTAACTAAATCTGCATACCAATGATGCATACCTGAGATGGAATAAAGATGCTCATTAGGGAAAGTGTCCCAAAGTGGTACCTGGTCCAAGGTTCCATTCTCTAGTGTGTGAGTAAGCCTACTCATGTGGTCCGCCACCAAGTTTTCTAAACCCTTCTTGTCCTTTATCTCAATGTCAAACTCTTGAAGAAGGAGCATCCAACGGATAAGTCGTGGCTTTGCATCTGGCTTCTTCAGAAGGTACCTCAAAGCTTTATGGTTTGAAAAAACAACTACTTTAGATTCTAATAAATATGAACGAAATTTATCTAAAGAAAATATAACAGCGAGAAAATCCTTTAATGTTTCGATGTAGTTTGATTGGGAATAATCCAACGTCCTCGATGCATATGAAATTACATGTGAACGTCCATCCGCCCTCTGAGATAAGAAAACTCTAACCACGAAGTTGGACACATCACACATAAACTCAAATGGAAGGTCCCACCATGAGGGCTGTATGATCGGTGCAATGGTCAGACACTTCCTTATCTCATCAAATGATACCCTACATGAATTATCAAAATTGAAGTCAATATCTTTTTGAAGCAATCGAGATAAGGGTAGAGCGATCTTACTAAAATCTCTGATGAAGCGTCGATAAAATACAGCATGTCCAAGGAATGATCGAACATCACACACACATGTAGGATATGTAAGGGATGAAATAATTTCTACCTTATAGTTATCAACTTCAATGCCATATTGTGTGACTATATGACCTAATACAATTCCCTTTTCGACCATGAAATGTCATTTTTCAAAATTTAAGACCAGATTCTTCTCAATAAAATGATTCAATAACTTTCCCAAAATATTTAGACATTCATCAAATGGGGATCCATACACTATAAAATCATCCATAAATACCTCCATGCAGGTCTCAATAAAATCAGAAAAAATACTCACCATGCATCTCTAGAAGGTACCTGGGGCATTGCAAAGTCCAAATGGCATCCTACGGTAGGCAAATGTTCCAAAGGGACAGGTGAATGTAATCTTCTCCTGATCCTCCGGAGCTATAGGAACCTTAAAATATCCATGAAATCCATCCAAGAAACAATAGTGTGTCTTCCCAGCTAGTGTCTCATGAATCTGATCAATAAATGGGAGGGGGAAATGGTCTTTGTGAGTGGAATGATTTAGTTTCCTATAATCAATACACACACGCCAACTGTTTTGTACCCTCATTGGAACAAACTCATAATTCTCATTTTTAACAACAGTAACACCACTTTTCATAGGCACAACCTGAATAGGACTTACCCATTGAGAATCTGAAATGGGATAGATTATACTTACCTCGAGCAATTTTCCAACCTCTTTTTTAACAACCTCCAGAAGGGTTGGATTGAGTCTCCTTTGTGGTTACCTCACTGGTTTAGCCCCATCCTCCAAAATAATCTTATGCATGAAAATCGAGGGGGTAATACCTGATATGTCAGCGAAGGTCCACCTGATTGCCCTGATGTTTTCCCTCAAAATATTCATAAGTTTTTCTTTCATGTTCAAAATCGAGATTGTTAGCAATTATAACAGGTAATTTGTATCCTCTTAACAAGTATAATTATTTCAGATTTTATGGCAATGCCTTGAGTTATAGTGTAGGGGGGTGGTGTTGGATGAGGCCATAGAAGTAACTGAAATATGTGCACAAAGAGCATCAGTATCAGAATATACATCATCAAAATCAGAAAATAATACATCAAATCCATCAGCATACTCAACATCCATGTTATAATTAGAGTTCACAGGATCAAAATCAAAATATGATTCCATTTCAAAATAAAATCTTAGAGAGTCTTGTTCCTTAGAGACAGGTGTGGAAGTTCTCTTAGAAATTAAATCAGAACAAATACTCATAATCTCACTAAGAATTGGACAATCAAATTCCATGTGGTTTTTACTTGGTGGTTCAAAATGGGAGATAACAAATGCAAAATGATCCTATGAGGGGTACTTCATGGAATCCATAACATTAAATATCAAAAATTCATCCCCAAATTCCATGGAAAGATTACCCTCATTGACAATTATGATTGTTTTTTGCAGTTTTGAGGAAGGGCCTACCTAAGATAATGGGGGCATGAGAACTTACCTGGTCATCCTCCATTTTGAGCACATAGAAGTCTGCTGGAAAGATCATGTCTCTTACCCAGACAAGTACATCCTCAAGGACTCCCACTGGATATATCATAGCTATATTCTCTAATTGCACCACTACACTCATCGGCTTCAACTCACCAACCTTTAAAGAAGAGAATATAGAGTGAGTCATCACATTTATTGAAGCTCCCAAATCAGAAAGTGCATCAGAAAAGTGCAACTCCCCTGTGGTACATGGGATAGTGAATTTCCCTGGATCCTTTCACATTTTTGGCATTGCTAGAGTTGGTGTAATGAGTTCAGACACATTCATTCTGAGATTTATCCTTTCATTTCCCTTGATCCATCTTCGATTGGTACAAAGTCCTTTTAAGAATTTCGCATACCTTATAATTTGATTAATGGCTTCAAGTAGTGGAATGTTGTTCTCCACATGCTTGAATGTGTCCAAATCCTCCTTTTTCATTGCTTCGTCAGCTATCTTCTTGGTTTGAACAACCCTGTTTGGAAAAGTAAGGGGTTTAGGAGGAACATCATTAATCTTTTGCTTACCTTTATCTTTCTCCTTGGGTTGATTGTCAGTTGATGTGGAATTGGGATTTTTTGGAGTTGAGGTGAATCCAGGTGGAATTGTGGGTAGATAAGCATCAGTTTTTAGCTTCCCACTTCTCAATGTGATAGAACTGACAATCCACTTTGGATTTGGAGTGGGTTGGGAAGGTTGATTTCTGGAATCCTTACTTACAAGTTCATGGAGGGAGGTGGCAATCTGGCTCATTTGAGTCTTTAAATCCCTCAACTTTGAACCTTGACTCTTCAACTCATTCTGTGGATTAAGAACAATTTGTTTCAAAATATCATCATTGTTAGAGTCTACCTTGTGTTGGAGATTCCCTTGTTGCTGTCTTGTTGATGTTTGAGCTTCAAAATCCTTTGGGGTTGTTGAAAACACTATTGGTAAGGTGGAGGATGTTGGATGTTTGGTTGAAAAGGGGGCCTTTGTTGTTTCCCAGAGCCATACCTCATGTATGATTGATTCTTCCACCCTTGGTTGAATGTTTGTGAAAAGGAGTCATACTTATTTTGGGGATGTGGTTGTTGTTGCTGATATGGTCTCCCAGAGAATACTGCTGCACAATCTTCTGTTTCTTGTAGTTGGGGGCAATAGTCCGCTGGGTGGCTTGTCTCAGTGAAAATACCACAAGGCCTTGAAGGAGGTGGTTGGGATGTCTTTAGAGCCAAATAAATCTTCCTCACCATATTGGTCAATTCTTGCATCTTGGTATCAATCAAATGACTTTAAAGAGAAGAAGGATATACCTGATGTACTCCCCTGAAATGTGGTGTACCTCTATCGCCAAATTTTTGGGAGTTTTGGGCCATCTTGTTGATCAATGCACGTGAAGATACTGGTGGCTTTTCCACCAATGCTCCTCCAACTGTAGCATCCACCATGCTTCTCTCCATAGGTATGAGTCCTTCATAGAAGTACTAGATGAGTAATTACTCAGTGATTTGATGATGTGGCCAGCTTGCACGCAACTTCTTGAATCGCTTCCTATACTCATACATTGACTCCCCTTGTGCTTTCTTGATCCCCAAGATCTCCTTACAAATGGAAGTGGTCCTCGATGATGGAAAAAAATCTTTGCAAGAAAATACGTTTCAAATCGTTCCAACATGTTACATATTCAGGTTGTAAATAGTACATCCAATCCTTTGCAGCTCAATCAAGTGAAAATGGGAATGATATTAATTTGATTGATCATCATAGAAATTTATAGGTTTTAGGGTTGAGGAAACCACATTAAATTCTTTCAAAGTTTTATTGGGATCCTCACCAGAGAGGCCACGATGCTTTGGAAGTAAGTGAATTAACCCAGATTTTAGGTCAAAGTCTGATTCGATATTTGGATGTGCAATGCAATTTGGTTGATAGTTAATATCAGGTGCAGCCAATTCTTGAATGGTTCTATTATGTTCATTTCCATTATTCTCAGCCATTGGTTGTTTTTTTATGGTTGAATTTTAATTGCTTCCAATTTCAATGTTCTGATATTGGAGTAATTCTCCAACTAGTTGAATGTTGAAACATCCCTTAGACTGAGAATGTCTGATTCGAGATCGAAGGCTACATTCAATCTCAGGGTCAAGATCTAAGAGATCCTCAGGATTAGTTTGTGTCATAAATCAATGAATGATGAAAAGAAGGAAAGTGTACCATAGTAAAAAAAAGTTATAAGTTTGAGATGATGGTCCAACAAGAAGTAGAAGAAAATAAAAGAAGAAGAAGAAAAAAGAAATCAGATTTGGTAAAGAAGGAATAATGAAGAGAGGAAGAGAATAAAATGTAAAATAAAATAAATACCTCTAATTGGTTGAAATAATTAATTGCCTCCCTGGAAATGGCTCCAATTTGATTTAGTAGTTTTGTGGGCGCCCTCAAATGATTAGTGTGATTTTGTGGTACTTAGGTGCAGCAGAGTGGCTGACCAAGGTCGTCTCTCAAAGAAGTAAGTGAATTAAAACAACATTTTAGAGGTATTCTAAAAATAAGATATAATAGAATTAAAACACTACTTGAAAAGATGGGGTGGTTGTTTATCATTTTTAAAACTTGAAGAAGTTTGCTGGAAGAATATTGAATTTTTCTTGTTTTCAATTTTGAAATTAAGTTTGATTAAAAATACACAACAAGAATATGTTTTTTTAGAAAATATTTTAAAAGGCGTAATCAATATAACTTTACAACTTCATTTACTTATTAATCATTATCATTTAAATCATTATTCAATTAATTATAACCCCATAATTTGTTAACCCTCGATCCTTACTAGAGTTAACTTAACCATAAAGATGGAATTACTTAAACCCTGGGCTAGCTTCGGAACAGGAAATCGCAGCACCCTGCTTTGATTATTGTTCTAAGGTTAGCTTATGGTCAGTGGTTAATTAGAGAAAATATTCATTCTAGAAATTAGGATGAAATGTGTTTAGGGATTATATTTTAAATCTACAAATTTATCCCGGGTGGTCTTGCATTACCGATTAAGATCGCGCTCTCACAATTTACACAAAATATCGACCTCGCGTGTTTTTGTGTTAATTATTCAATTGAAGTCTTAGTTTCTTACAATTTAAAAACAAAATTCATGGATAATATTATGTGAATTACAGAAGATCAATTATTCAAAATAATTAAATGAAGAGGTTATAAGATAAATCGATTACTGAAAGACTACTCTTCTATGGGTGGCGTAGTCATTGTAGAAACGTTTTGCATGTGCAAAGGTTTATAATGGGTATAACCCAATAATGCTTCAACTCAAGAATTAAAACCCAAAGAGGAAGATTAAGAGAAGAATAAATTTAAACTAAACAGAATAAAAGAGAATAAATAAAATAATAACAAAGAAGTTTATTACATAAACAAAATCATTACAACACGAAGGAGAAGAAGAAGACTTCATCGTAGGGATCCTTGCTTCTAGAGCTACCCTTGTTGAAATGGTTGGAGAATTGGAGTGTATCCACTTATTCTATGCCTTAAACTTTCAAATGCACGTCCCAACCCCACCAAATGAGAAAAAACCAATTTATAGAGTGGTGTGGAGGCTAGGTTCAAAGTGGTTTCAAGTGTGAATGGGAAATCTCGGCCAAATATTTTATGCCAACTTGCACCGCCCATGTGGCCACCGGAACGCATGAATTTGGTGGCCTTCCGAGATTATCATATGTGATAATATGGGTCCTCTATAGCCTCTCAACATTTTGGCTCAATCCAGGCCTAGATGAAGGAGTTATGGCTTAAATACAGAAGCTTCTCTATTCTAGCGTGTCCCGCCCACCTTTGACTTTATGGCCCAATTACTCCATCCAAATGCATTCTATTGATATAGTGTCCTGAATAAAAGCTGTATTACATGAAGTAAGAACATAGTTACAAAATATGAACTTCAAATAATTCAAATAAAAATATTTATGATTGAAATACTACAGTGATTTTGAAAGGGTAAAAATGGAATTTTCATCAAATATTCAAATGAATGATCTAATCCCAAATACATTCTAATTAAACATATTTAACACAATGTTAGGGAATTATATCACTTATTATCAATAAAATATTCAATAAAATAGTTTTTTATCAGTTAACTACATCAGCAGGACTTGGTGTGACCAAGAAGCAATGGTTGAGGAAATCCAAAATAAAATGATTTCAGGATTGGGGAGTCCACTCAACGGATTGAGGAGCTGCAAGTCAATGTAGTTTTTATTTGAAATGCCTACCTAAAACCCTTAAATTTGCTTGAACCACCCTAGTTGGGGTAATGATATGGTTAATATGGATCCCTTCCACTAGAATATTCAGGCAATAGAATATTCTGAAGTAAATGGTGTGGGCTATTAGATTTCGATAAAATAGTTGGAGACTAATAAGTATTAAGTTATTTATTTGCCTCAATTTTTAATAATAATTTAATAAAATGTTTCTCATAATACTTTGTAGAAATGGAATGAAAAATGACTTCAAACATATCATTGTGAACCATACTCGAGAAGGAAAATCTTCTCACCAGCACCAATTTCCAAGAGTGGCAGAGGCATTTACGCGTCATCCTTCGCCATGAGAGGAAATTGTATTTGCTGGAAGATCCTATTCCAGTTGTGCCTAAAAAAGAGGAAACTTATGAGGAAATATATATCTATATGAAACATATGAATGATTACACAAATGTCCAATGTTTCATGCTATCTTCCATGTCTAATGAGCTCTTGAAGAAACATGAAAACATGGATGTGTATAGCATGATGTATCACCTTAAGGACCTCTATCAAGAGAAGGCAAGAAAAGATAGATATGAGATCTCCAAAACTTTGTTTACAACTAATCTTAGAAATTCTGTGCCATCTAGGACTCATGTAGTCAAGCTTATTGGCTACATTGAACGCCTGGACATCTTAGGGATTAATTTCTTGGATCAGTTGCATACAAGATCTCATCCTATCATCAATTCCCAAGACCTTCTATATATTTATTGTCAACTACAACATGAGAAACAATGAGAAGAGTCTATTATAAATTCTAACCTTAATTCTCCAGGTTGATAAGGACATGGGGTGTGACAAACCCGCAGTTTTTATGGTGAATAAGAAAAGGAAGGACAAGGCAATGGGGCCAAAGACTTATAAATGGTCTAAAGACCCTGAGCACCGTCCCTCCAAGAAGGGGAAGATCTAGAGGCAGGGCGTGGAATGGGGGGATTTATGTTTTTCATGTGGAAAGTAGGGCCACTAGAAGAAGAAATTCACCCAGAAGCGTGGGGACGCTAAATGTGCATTTGTTATCGAGTGTAATCTTTCCATTTCTTCACATTGCGTATTAGATACAACTTATGGGGATCCTATCTATATTCAAATGCAGGAACCAAGTAGATTTAGAAAGATTGGTAGAGAAGAGGAGGATCCTTGAGCTTCCAATGACGTGAGGCTAGCTGCATTAGCCATTAGAGATTACCACCTCTCATTTCCGACTGGGATGATTTTGGTTTTACATAACTGTTATCATGTGCCTAGTGTTACCAATAACATAATTTATGTATCTTGTTTTGATATGGATAGATTTATTTTCATGTTTTGAAATAAGGGTTGTATATTTTATAAGAACAACGTATGTTATGGTATGACACATATATATAATAGTTTGTGTGTATTAAATTAAGAAAACCAAGTGTTGGAAATCGATAAAAAACAAACTCACATGACTCATACATCACCCAGTTGTGGCATCACCATCTCGGTCATGTAAAAAATGAGTGCTTGACAAAGATATACCAAGATGGCTATTTAGACTCTATTGAGATAAAACCACTTGATAGATGTCACACTTGTTTACAAGGTGAAATGACTAAGCCTCCTTTTGGTGGACAAGGTTAAAGAGCCACATAGCTTCTAGGATTAGTGGACACGGATGTGTGTGGACCATTTTTAGTAGAAGACATAGGTGTATATACTTACTTCATTACTTTTACTGATAATTTGATTAGATGTGTCTATGTCTACTTAATTATGTATAAGTCAGAAGCCTTAGAGAAATTTAAGGAATCCAAGAATGAAGTAGAGAATCAGTTTGGTAAGAAGATAAAGAAACATCAATCAGATCGAGGTGGAGAATATCTGAACCAAGAGTTCATCAATATTCTATGGAAGTATGGGATTCTATCTCAACTCACTCCTCCTTATGCACCACAGTTGAATAGTTTTAGTTAAAGGAGGAACCACACCATGTTGGACATGTTGAGGTCGATGATGAGTCATGCAGATCTTTCATTATCCTTTTGGGGATATGCATTACAAACTACTGCATAAAAATTAAACCAAGTACCAACTAATGAGGAAGATGGAATTCCATCCGAGTTATGGAATGGAAAGAAACCCATTTTGTTGCACACACATGTATGGGGATGTGAGGAATTTTTTATGGCCTTCTATGGAAAAAAACTATCACCCCTGGGCATGAAGTGTACTTTATAGGATATCCCAATGAAACAAAAGGATATTACCTATATAACCCTACAGTCAAGAATGTGTCTATCGCCAGACAAGCCGTCTTTCTTGAGAGGGAGCACATCCTCAAAACGGATAGTGGAAGAAAGATTTTCTTTGATGAATTTGATGCTCAGGATACACATGAGCTGGTATAGGAACAAGTTCCACAGTTCCCCATGGAAGAGATTCCAGAAACACAAGTACCATGTAGAAGCTCAAGAGAGGTAAGGGAACCATAGATATTTGGATTCCTAGTCACCGAGGATGGTGAATCATTGTTGTTGGACAATGATGAAACTCTCTACTACAAGGAAGAAGTATAAAGTTCAGAAGAAGCAAGATGTCTAGAAGCTATGAATTCTGAGAAGGATTCCATGTATAAGAACCAAGTCTAGGTTCTGGTCGAAGAGCCAGTTGATGTAAATCCAGTTAGATGAAAATGGGTATCCAAGAGAAAACTAGACATGGATTATATAGTTAGCCCCTATAAAGAAAGGATAGTGGATAAAGTATTCAGACTATGTCAAGGAATTGACTATGGTGAAACCTTCTCTCCGGTTTCTATGTTTAAATCCAAAAGATTCATACTTTCCATAGTAGATTACCATGACTATGAGATTTGGAAAATGGATGTCAAAACAACATTCCTTAATGGTAACCTTCAAGAAGATGTCTATATGACACAACTAGCAGGGTTTGTGACACCAGGTGAAGCCAAATGATTTTTCAAGTTGCAGAAATCAATTTATGGATTAAATCACGCATCCAGGTCATGGAACATTTGATTTTATAAATCCATAAAGGAATTTCGATTCATTATGAATGAATGCGAACCATGTGTTTATAAGCAGTCGAATGGGAATGCGATCGTTATCCTAGTAGTATATGTTGATGACATATTGCTTATTGGAAATGATGTACCAGTCTTACATTCAGTTAAGGACTGGTTGAAAAAATGTTTCTCCACGAAGGAAATGGATGAAGAAACCTACATTCTAGGGATCAAGATCATTCGTGATAGATCCAAGAGGCTTCTTGGACTATGTCAGGGTACATACATTGACCAGATACTAAAGAGATTTAGTATAGAAAAATCCATGTAAAGATTGGTTCTAGTGACACATGGCCTACATCTTTCTAAGAAAATGTGTCCTTAGACATAATAGAAAAAAGATAGAATGAGTAAGATCCCATACACTTCAGCTACAGGATCCATCATGTATGCCATGTCATGTACCAGGCTTGATGTTTCCTATGCACTGAGCATTGTATATAGATATCAAGAAGATCCAGGAGAATATAATTGGACTGATGTTAATACTATTCTTAAGTATCTGAGAAGAACTAAGGATATGTTCCTGGTGTATGGAGGAGAAGAGGAGCTTGTCATCAGAGGGTATGTTGTTGCTGGTTTACAGACAGATCATAAGGATCTGAAATTGCAATATGGATATGTTTTCTATCTCAATGGAGAAGTTGTGAGCTAGAAGAGTTCAAAGTAGCCAGTTGTTGCTAGTTCTACAGTAGAGTATGAATATATAGTGGATTCTTATTGTAATGCCCCGACCCCAGTTACCCAGAGTCGGTGCATTATTACATAACATTGGCATGATCACAAGAAAGATCAAATCTCGAAAGACCGATTGTTTTAGTAGCCTTGGAAACACTAGATATATTCATAAGTTTTACATTACATCATAAAATGAAAAACTACTACAACAACATAATGTCTCCATAATCCACACTATTATCCCCTCATAATATCCCTGCAGGTCATTCATAATTTACTTCTTCACATCCTGGGGAAAAATAAAACATAGAAAAGGGGTGAGCTCAAATGCCCAGTAAGGATAACAATATAGCGGAAACTTTCATAAATAAGAATAAACATTTAAGGCAATGCATTACTAAAACAAAAGCCTTTTAAAATTGAACTTCAACATGGTATGGAAAAAGTAAAATGAAATAATGCCATTTACTTATTCACATGGATATTCTACTAATCGAATAATCACATGCAAAAATCAATAACCACTTTCATAATGTTGGAATGCATAATGCCAGACTATCATAACCACATAGCCAAGGCCTCGTGCCAAGACTACAAATAATATTTTGTCAAGGCCTTGTGCCAAGACACTAGTTTGTCTCATGAGACCTACCGATGCATCGAGGAGCTATAGCGGGCTCCACCCGTCACTTATTAAGTCCAATGCATTCCCATATGAAAAGGTTTAAACATAACATAAACATTCGTATTAAAACTAGCATACGAAATGTCAATACTTTCACAATAAACTATGAATGGTATAAAAATAGCACATCCACAGTCAAACATATCACAAAACCTTCAATACAATATAGAAGTTTTGTATCATAATAAATCAACTTCAAATAATCTTAAAATCCATCAAAGGATGTTGACATAGATGAAATCAAAATTATTTTTAAAGAAATATCTCCTTTTATTTTGAAATCATTTAAGATCCATATAAAATAAAACATTTTCTTTGAAAATATTCTTATAAGCTTGTAAGGAATGCTTTGAAGATTTTATAACGGCGTAAAATAACCGCACCCGCCGTATAAGTTAAAAAAAACATTCTTACCTCAATTCTGTCGAAAAGGTTAAAAAGGACCTTGTTTTGAAAACGACGGAAAGATTCCTTTATAAACCTCTTATAAAAAGTCAAAAAAAGGTATAAATGACTTTAACCCATATTCTTGTAAATAGTAAAAATGTTTTGAAATACATTTTTAAGAAACATGGATGTGGATGATAAAGAGATCCCAGTAGATTATTACATATAAACAACCTCGGATAATGAAGAGATTGTGAAATAACCCTTACCTTGTACTTTTCCTTGGTTGGGGTAGGTTAACTCCCTGTATAATGGTGAAATAATTGTTATTAAATTATACAAGAATCATATATATTAATATGATATCATATATGATCTTTTAACATTGATTTGTTAATAATATCTTAGAATTATCGTCGTTTCGGGTGTTAACTTACTCATTTTCTTTATATGTTTTGTTACATAAGCCATGGTTGTTTTATCTTATTAATATCCAGAATGATATATAGTTTTTAACCATCATTTTTAAATCATCAAATGATAATTATACTTGAATGGTTACGATGGAGAATGAATCTCATCGCGTTCGTGGAGACGGTAGTCCGTACGTACGCACGAGCGACAATATCATTCTTTTGATATTAAAATAATATATAAATGAATGGTATATCATATATACAGAATCATTAACATGTTATATTTATTATTTACATGAGTTACACATCATTATTATACCCATCCAAATAATATTATATTGAATAACAATTACACCACGACGTGGAGACGGTAAGCCGTACGTACGCACGTATGGTGACATGTTATTAAAAGGGTGGATAGAATACTGAATATGGTTGTACCATACTTATAATAACATCACAGTATATGTGAGATACTGGAGTTATTATTTTAGAATGGTAAGAACAAAGGAAGAAGAAGTGGAAGAAGAAATGAACTTAGAAAAGGGTGGTGAAATCATTACCTCTTCTTCGGGTTCTTCCTTTTGATTTGATCAAAAGGGCTCCTTAGGTTGGCTTTCTGATCAAACTAAGGCCTCTAGGTTGTAGTGAGGGATGTTGGGAGAGTATTTGGGCAGAGTTTGGCCGAACCAAAAGGCTTTGATGGTGTGAAGAAATGAGAAGGAGGAGTGCCCTTTTATAAGAGGGGTGAGGGGCACCTTTGGAAAAGCTAGAAATATTAATTTATAATAAATTCATATTCGGTTTCTAATGGCTCCAAAGTTGACTATTAAAAGGATGAGGTGGGGATAGGTCGAAAACAACTCATCCAATATAATTTAGACAGGTTTGGGTACTTATATTAACCTTATCTTTAAGTATTAACTCTAAGTTAATTAGTTTCACTTTTACAATGTCTCTTTGTATTTTTATATAATATGGTTAATAAACTTACTATATACATCCAAACGACCCCCAAGTGGTCCATTAATGATTAACCTATCATAATATAAGTCTCTTGGCCGAACCTTAAATTTTTAGGAATTTAATATCAATTAATAATATAATATTTGTTTTAAGAACTCTTTTATGTCAATTTTGACACTATTCAATAGTTGATTTTTGTGAAACTCATAACAGATTGATTACTTCGAAAAAAGTCCATTAAATCAATCCTAATATATCATATTAGCCTTGAAAATTAGTTTAATTCATTAAAAGTTTCATATTATATTTATTTGGGTATTTATAATATCAATTATGTTAATTTTTTACTATTTTAGTAATTACTGCATCATCATTGTGTCATAAATAAAATAACTTATTTAATGTCTAAAAATTATAAATAAAACATCATTATGTAGGAAATCGTTTTAGCTTTCTAATGAATATTTATAATCGAAAATCCAACATGTATAACCCTATGTAAAAATTGTTCTTCTAAAAGATGTAAACTTATGCCATTTTTATTTTTATTTTAACTTTATTAATATAATGTGTCCCTACCACATAAAAGTGGCTCCAAGGGGTCCCCAAATTGACCCAAGGATGCCCATGGTCGGGTATGTGTCCACCAATAAGGTTAGGACACGTTTTAGGGTAATTGTGTATTATTATAATATTATTTTTTAACCCTTATTTACCGGATTTACCCTTTAACCATGGTAAATAAAATATTTACCACAGTAACTATTCAAAATGTCTAAAAATAAAAGTTACCTATTTACACAATTTGAACATCCTGATTCCAAATATGGAATCCATTTTCCTAAATTCAAAACACAGAAGTTGCAGAAATTAATTTAAAATTAATTTCCGCTGTCAAAACAAAAAGCGTGTTTTTAAGAGATAATAACTATAAAAAGATTGACACTTGTTTATGTTCGGTTTAATTGTAAAATTATGTACAATGACCAACATTATATTAAATGGTAAAAATATATTCTAAATATACTTTAAAACCACTCAAATTCACAATTTATCACTATTAATTATTTTGATTAAAAAAGTTGTTTTTAATTAAAATTTAGTAATTTTCACTATTCATCAAAATATAAAAGTTATCCGAAAAGTACCAAAATTTCACCCTAGGCTAATTTCAATATTCCGAATCCAAAAATGAAGTCCATTTTGAAATATAAAATATATATTATTTCAAAAAGTAGGTATTAGTATTCATAACGGCTAGTTTGATTGGTTGTGGTGTGTGTTAAAACTCAAGGTTGCGTACAACACACGCTACTGTATTATTCAAAGAAAGTGTACCGTGGAAGCTTGGGATGTTTCATTTTAAATTTTTGATGTCCCTATTTAGTCAAAAAGTTTAAAATATTGTATTTAAAAAGGGTTCACTATTAAAAGTTGATAAAAGTGCAATACTGAAAATGAATTTGTTCTTGCATTATATCTAAGAAACTCATAATATGGATTCTAAAATTATAAGGATTATATAAAGTTTAAAATTTAGATAATACTATTCATAAACTCTTTTGAATGGATTTTTTTTTGTAAGTCATGGTGTGATTGAACTCGGTGTTGCGTGTAGTGCAAGTTATTGAATTATTTTGAAGAAATAACACACTATGAAATCTTGGGGTGTTACATTCTCCCCTCCTTCAATAAATTGCGTCCTCGCAATTTGAAATTGTTCTTCGAAAATAAAAGGTTGAAAGTAGAAAATATATTTGTGGGAAATCCCACATCAGAAATTGGGTTACTAAAATTTAGTCTTAATATGATGAAAAGAGAAATCAAAGGGACACCACAAAATTATGATCTCGATTAGGAGAACATTGGTGGCAATTAGAGAAATATAATTGGAGGAAAAACATAAATATTTATAGGTAGTGATTGAGGTCATCAATCACAAACAAGTATAAAATTGAGGTCCTTAAATTCATCAATCTATTATGATTTGAAATACCATCGGTTCAACAAAACATAGGGTATTAGGATAACACATTTTTGACTTTTCAAAATATCCTAGTTGAAATCCCACATCGAAAAATGAATTAATGAGGCCTCTATTTAAAATAAAGAGTCGAAAGTATGAAGATTACCGAAAATAACACATACTAGGGTTCCATGTAGGAAAATATGGATATGGAAGAAAAATCTAACCATCAATTATCTGATGGAGAGTGGTAGAGAACATGGCTATGAAAAGGCCAACAATCCCAAAGCCATAAATTAGTGATGATTTAAGGTACAATCTAGGACAACATTTTTGTTCTAAGTTTATTTTCTTAATGTTGAGGAATTTATTTATGAGATTGGATATGATCATAAGGAGATATACTTACTTTATAATTAGAGTTTTATCCATTAATAAATTTCTACCACAAACTCATCTTTCACTCTAAAAGATAATAGGATGTAAAAAAATTCTATTTACACTATTCGTATAGGGTTCCAAAATAAACGAATTTATAATTCATCAACAAGAACTTTTAATAAAAACTACATTATTTAATCCAGGACATCTCGTGGGCCAGTGGTAGGTGATACACCCTTGTCTCCCTTCGGTTGCGGGTTCAAGTCTTGCAGCCTTGCCGGACGCGACGGGTTGTCGCCCGACCTCTGGGTTGTCCTTTTATGGAAATCCAAAATAATCCAAACTAGAACTATCCAATATACTTCTGTCCAAACTCACAGTCCAACCTTTATAAGTTAGGTAAACATAATGTAGAACCTTTTTACCCCGTAATATCATATGAATACCTTCATCATGTATTCTTTTAATACACTGAAACATCCTGAATTACCATATTCCTTATTGATTACATTCATGCTCCCTTATTCCATATAGAATGCTGGATATAATTCATTAATCCAAAAATGATTTAAACCCCAACAATGATGGAATATACAAATCATTAATCAGCTTCAAGGTAGTCAATAATATCCAATTTAATTTATCCAAAACAATCATGTATTATTCCAAAATCACTACCTCAGTATCAGAACTATATTATGATTTATCTTTCTCTCAAACATGTATTTTCCAAAAATTTATCCTGCTATTGAGTCACTTTTCTTTGTTCCTCACAATCTCAAGTCCTTAATGAAATAGTACTGCAGTACAATCCTTATATACTCCATAATTATTATAACAAGTACATTGTTGATACAACACTCAATTGACATAATCAACATAAGAACTCTAATCATTCCTCTTCATCTGTGGTAGTATCATAACTTGATTATTATCCAATAACATCATTTGCGGCATAGTCTGATGACTGGGACATAGGTTCGCGTAGTGTCCAAACTCCTTGCAAATGAAGCATTGTACATTTGAAACCATTTTCTTACCCTTGCAGTCACGTACTTTGTGCCCTTTTCCTCCACACTTATAACAAACTCCCATTCCTTTCAGGCAAGTTCCAGGGTGTTTCTTTCCACAGTTACCACATATGGGAAAATTCTTCTTTTCCCTCTTCCCTTTATCCATCTTTCTCTCTTCCATCCTTTTCTTCTCTTGCTTCCCTTCAAAGCCATAGGACTCAGTAAACTCTTTACTTATCTTATCAACACATGATATTATTTCTTCATATGTTGATAATACATGGGAGACTATTTCTCTTATAAATTCTAGCTTAAGACCATGAAAGATATGATCCTTCCTTCTCTTTGGATCATGTGAATTTCTGGAGTTCTCATTCCTTCTACTGGGCGCCATTTCTAAACAAATGCATAAACTAGATCAGTTTATGAATCGAAATACATAATCCCATACTCATAAAACACTTAACATAAATTGAACTATTTATGGATATAATCCATAATCATAAAAATGTTTTCTTTGAGAAAGTATATACTCATAAACCCTTCATAATGATTTGTAAAGAAAATGAGAGTTATCCTAAGCATATCCCCCAGGAGTGTCGTAACCAAGAGTGCAGCAAGGCCCGTTGTCGTGCACTAGTTCCCGTTCGAGTCTAGCTCAAAGCGGTGTTTTCGGGTTTTACCCCTAGGTACATCTGTGCCAGAGCCGCCTCTACCTGCTCGTATCCAGACAGGGATGTATTGCTCGGAAAACTCACAAAATCTCTACAATACCAAAATTATAGGAAGTTCTTCTATACTAATCCTCAAAGTTCATCTTAGGTCTACGTGCTCTAATCAGAGTTTATCTAAATCTAGCTTCCAAGGTTTGTACTAAACTTCCTCTGATACCAACTGTAACGCCCCGACCCCAGTTACCCAGAGTCGGTGCATTATTACATAACATTGGCATGATCACAAGAAAGATCAAATCTCGAAAGACCGATTGGTTTAGTAGCCTTGGAAACACTAGATATATTCATAAGTTTTACATTACATCATAAAATGAAAAACTACTACAACAACATAATGTCTCCATAATCCACAATACTATCCCCTCATAATATCCCTGCAGGTCATTCATAATTTACTTCTTCACATCCTGGGGAAAAATAAAACATAGAAAAGGGGTGAGCTCAAATGCCCAGTAAGGATAACAATATAGCGGAAACTTTCATAAATAAGAATAAACATTTAAGGCAATGCATTACTAAAACAAAAGCCTTTTAAAATTGAACTTCAACATGGTATGGCAAAAGTAAAATGAAATAATGCCATTTACTTATTCACATGGATATTCTACTAATCGAATAATCACATGCAAAAATCAATAACCACTTTCATAATGTTGGAATGCATAATGCCAGACTATCATAACCACATAGCCAAGGCCTCGTGCCAAGACTACAAATAATATTTTGTCAAGGCCTTGTGCCAAGACACTAGTTTGTATCATGAGACCTACCGATGCATCGAGGAGCTATAGCGGGCTCCACCCGTCACTTATTAAGTCCAATGCATTCCCATATGAAAAGGTTTAAACATAACATAAACATTCGTATTAAAACTAGCATACGAAATGTCAATACTTTCACAATAAACTATGAATGGTATAAAAATAGCACATCCACAGTCAAACATATCACAAAACCTTCAATACAATATAGAAGTTTTGTATCATAATAAATCAACTTCAAATAATCTTAAAATCCATCAAAGGATGTTGACATAGATGAAATCAAAATTATTTTTAAGGAAATATCTCCTTTTATTTTGAAATCATTTAAGATCCATATAAAATAAAACATTTTCTTTGAAAATATTCTTATAAGCCTGTAAGGAATGCTTTGAAGATTTTATAACGGCGTAAAATAACCGCACCCGCCGTATAAGTTAAAAAAAACATTCTTACCTCAATTCTGTCGAAAAGGTTAAAAAGGACCTTGTTTTGAAAACGACGGAAAGATTCCTTTATAAACCTCTTATAAAAAGTCAAAAAAAGGTATAAATGACTTTAACCCATATTCTTGTAAATAGTAAAAATGTTTTGAAATACATTTTTATGAAACATGGATGTGGATGATAAAGAGATCCCAGTAGATTATTACATATAAACAACCTCGGATAATGAAGAGATTGTGAAATAACCCTTACCATGTACTTTTCCTTGGTTGGGGTAGGTTAACTCCCTGTATAATGGTGAAATAATTGTTATTAAATTATACAAGAATCATATATATTAATATGATATCATATATGATCTTTTAACATTGATTTGTTAATAATATCTTAGAATTATCGTCGTTTCGGGTGTTAACTTACTCATTTTCTTTATATGTTTTGTTACATAAGCCATGGTTGTTGTAACTTATTCATATCCAGAATGATATCTAGTCCTTAACCATCATTTTTAAATCATCAAATGATAATTATACTTGAATGGTTACGATGGAGAATGAATCTCATCGCGTTCGTGGAGACGGTAGTCCGTACGTACGCACGAGCGACAATATCATTCTTTTGATATTAAAATAATATATAAATGAATGGTATATCATATATACAGAATCATTAACATGTTATATTTATTATTTACATGAGTTACACATCATTATTATACCCATCCAAATAATATTATATTGAATAACAATTACACCACGACGTGGAGACGGTAAGCCGTACGTACGCACGTATGGTGACATGTTATTCAAAGGGTGGATAGAATACTGAATATGGTTGTACCATACTTATAATAACATCACAGTATATGTGAGATACTGGAGTTATTATTTTAGAATGGTAAGAACAAAGGAATAAGAAGTGGAAGAAGAAATGAACTTAGAAAAGGGTGGTGAAATCATTACCTCTTCTTCGGGTTCTTCCTTTTGATTTGATCAAAAGGGCTCCTTAGGATGGCTTTATGATCAAAATAAGGCCTCTAGGTTGTAGTGAGGGATGTTGGGAGAGTATTTGGGCAGAGTTTGGCCGAACCAAAAGGCTTTTATGGTGTGAAGAAATGAGAAGGAGGAGTGCCCTTTTATAAGAGGGGTGAGGGGCACCTTTGGAAAAGCTAGAAATATTAATTTATAATAAATTCATATTCGGTTTCTAATGGCTCCAAAGTTAACTATTCAAAGGATGAGGTGGGGATAGGTCGAAAACAACTCATCCAATATAATTTAGACAGGTTTGGGTACTTATATTAACCTTATCTTTAAGTATTAACTCTAAGTTAATTAGTTTCACTTTTACAATGTCTCTTTGTATTTTTATATAATATGGTTAATAAACTTACTATATACATCCAAACGACCCCCAAGTGGTCCATTAATGATTAACCTATCTTAATATAAGTCTCTTGGCCGAACCTTAGATTTTTAGGAATTTAATATCAATTAATAATATAATATTTGTTTTAAGAACTCTTTTATGTCAATTTTGACACTATTCAATAGTTGATTTTTGTGAAACTCATAACAGATTGATTACTTCGAAAAAAGTCCATTAAATCAATCCTAATATATCATATTATCCTAGAAAATTAGTTTAATTCATTAAATGTTTCATATTATATTTATTTGGGTATTTATAATATCAATTATGTTAATTTTTTACTATTTTAGTAATTACTGCATCATCATTGTGTCATAAATAAAATAAATTATTTAATGTCTAAAAATTATAAATAAAACATCATTATGTAGGAAATCGTTTTAGCTTTCTAATGAATATTTATAATCGAAAATCCAACATGTATAACCCTATGTAAAAATTGTTCTTCTAAAAGATGTAAGCTTATGCCATTTTTATTTTTATTTTAACTTTATTAATATAATGTGTCCCTACCACATACAAGTGGCTCCAAGGGGTCCCCAAATTGACCCAAGGATGCCCATGGTCGGGTATGTGTCCACCAATAAGGTTAGGACACGTTTTAGGGTAATTTTGTATTATTAAAATATTATTTTTTAACCCTTATTTACCGGATTTACCCTTTAACCATGGTAAATAAAATATTTACCACAGTAACTATTCAAAATGTCTAAAAATACAAGTTACCTATTGACACAATTTGAACATCCTGATTCCAAATATGGAATCCATTTTCCTAAATTCAAAACACAGAAGTTGCAGAAATTAATTTAAAATTAATTTCCGCTGTCAAAACAAAAAGCGTGTTTTTAAGAGATAATAACTATAAAAAGATTGACACTTGTTTATGTTCGGTTTAATTGTAAAATTATGTACAATGACCAACATTATATTAAATGGTAAAAATATATTCTAAATATACTTTAAAACCACTCAAATTCACAATTTATCACTATTAATTATTTTGATTAAAAAAGTTGTTTTTAATTAAAATTTAGTAATTTTCACTATTCATCAAAATATAAAAGTTATCCGAAAAGTACCAAAATTTCACCCTAGGCTAATTTCAATATTCCGAATCCAAAAATGAAGTCCATTTTGAAATATAAAATATATATGATTTCAAAAAGTAGGTATTAGTATTCATAACGGCTAGTTTGATTGGTTGTGGTGTGTGTTAAAACTCAAGGTTGCGTACAACACACGCTACTGTATTATTCAAAGAAAGTGTACCGTGGAAGCTTGGGATGTTTCATTTTAAATTTTTGATGTCCCTATTTAGTCAAAAAGTTTAAAATATTGTATTTAAAAAGGGTTCACTATTAAAAGTTGATAAAAGTGCAATACTGAAAATGAATTTGTTCTTGCATTATATCTAAGAAACTCATAATATGGATTCTAAAATTATAAGGATTATATAAAGTTTAAAATTTAGATAATACTATTCATAAACTCTTTTGAATGGATTTTTTTTTGTAAGTCATGGTGTGATTGAACTCGGTGTTGCGTGTAGTGCAAGTTATTGAATTATTTTGAAGAAATAACACACTATGAAATCTTGGGGTGTTACACTTATGAAGCCAAGGAAGTCATCTGGATGTATAACTTTGTCCAAGAGCTTGATGTGGTGCATAGAATTAAAGATCCTATCACGTTGTATTGTGATAATACTACAGTGGTGGATCTTGCAAAAGAACCAAGGTCACATCAACAGATAAAGCGCATACTCCGGAAGTATCACCTTTCGAGGGATTTCTATCAAAGGGGTGATGTTACTATGAGTAGAGTGTGCATGGAAGAGAACATGGTGGACCCCATGAATAACGTCTTATCCCAGAACAAGCATAACTATCATGTGGGAGCTAGTGAGTTAATGTTTGTTAGCAGTTGGCTCTAGTACAAGTGGGAGTCTATTGGAGTTAGTGTCCTAGAACCAACTACATTGTAATTTATTCATTAAATAAACACCTTATCATATCTTGATTGTTCTTATGTGTAAAAATTCATGTGATAATGTCCTAGGGAAATCTGTTGCATTAAAGGGTCATATAGGATCCCTTCTCTGATGGGAACCTAGAAGTGCCATAACACTGTTCTTGAATATATGTTATATGGCCGGACGATGATATTTGAGGGACAGAAATAATACATTCCATTAGGGGTGAGGACTCATAAAACTTTGAGGCACCTTATCATGGTGTGCGCCATTGGTAATATCCAGAAGGATATTACGAGAATGAGACCCACTAGTAGGAAATCCACATTTCATAGCGTCATTGGATTTTTCTATTTGTGGACACATGTATTGGTCCTTAGACTATTAATATTATTAATAATGGGTATTACAACTCATTCACTTAGATGTATTGAAAAAAACATTGACGACACACTTTTTGCAGCGAGGTAGGATACGTTGGGTGTGTCACAAGAAATACTACATTAACAGATAATGCAAGAAATGATTTTTCCCTTCTATTCCATAACGGAATTATATGTCTTAGGCCCTTTTATGGAATTGAGATAGCCTAAGTAAATCCTTGTCCATGTTAAGTAATGTGGAAGTTCAATTCCATAAATTCAAAGAAAGAATAATCGAGCACATGGGTTGATGTCACTCACATGCATCCTGCTTGATACGAGTTATCGTGGAAAAGGGATTTTATTACATGGTAAGCATTCGTATGAGGTGACATGTCAATGCAGTGTCAAATGTTTTCTCTTGGGTGCCTTGACCCGTTGCTAGACAGTAATCTTTGACTTTAGGAAAGCCCGCCTAATTCCAACAAGAATGAGGCCTAGAGGGTCACAGACTAAGTGTATCAAAGTATTTCAAGTAGAATAAAAATTATTCCCGTATGTGGTTTAATAATTATTCAAAGAAGAAAATATCATTTTAATGTTTGAGGAAGAATAAAATGAAAAAAAGATATACACACCGCGTACATTTAATGTACATGTCGTGTAGTTTTCATTTTGGAAAGGAAATGAAAAACGAGTACACACCATGTATTGATGATTAAACACCATATAGTTTTTCGAGTCGGGATTTTGAGGAAATAATATTGTTTTATTAAATGATATTTATTATAATCATCATGGGCGCATGTCAGGGAATTAATGATTCAACATGGGGGTTTCCAATAAGAGTTAATGAAATAAATAAAACAGGTAACACATTTATTTATTGTCATAACTCTATAACCTCAAACCTGATTATAAATATCATCACAACCCAAACACTTTTCCCTAATCATTGTGTACAACAATTCTGAATAATTATCTCAAGGCCAAAAGAACTCCTTCCTCCAATAAGGCTCTCAATACCGAGAGAGATCCTCCTCCATTGGATCATGGAGATCTAAGGTGGAAAATGCAAGAAAAGGATTCTCCATGGTAGCACGTGAAGATTCCTTTGGCGGCATATAGAGATACGCGATGCACGTGTGGATCACCACTAGAGGAAGTCTATACTTGGATTCTACGACGCAATGAAGAATTAAATGGAATCGTGACCAGATAAATCGACGAAGAAATAATTCCATCAAGGTAATTCTTGTCAATTAATTAAATTAATTATAACCAACATATGATGATCATTTATTTATGGTTCTAGGACTCCCTCTTTCTTTTTCATTTTTCATTCTATTAAGAAAATCTGGTGTTTTATTATCATGAAGGATCTCGGATTGATCGTTGTTAACACTAAAATTAAATTTGGGTACAACCACCAACGCACCTCCACTATGAATGGAACCTACATGAAGGGAATATGTTATATAAGAATTTTACATAACAAGACATTAAATTAGATCTAGAGAAATTTTCCTTAATGAAAGTTTGTGTCATTACAAAATCACTAACCCTCATCGATGGGAAAGGCCAATGACCACCCTTGATCCCAAGACATGAGAGGTTCATGTTAGTATCCCAAATTTGGATCCCATATTACCATGGGAATGTAAAATTATTTCCATAATAGTGGTCTTCACCACTGGAGGGATTACCTACACAACTCTGCTTACCATGGGTATGCAAAATCAAAGGGGCACATAGATTCACCTTATGGTTTTATCATACAGGTTTGGTGTCTTTGGAATGGTATTTGTACTAATTCCTTTGGACTAGTTTGCAGAGGGACTATAAATTATGTGACTAAAAGGGAAGGAAATGATCATAGATGGAGGTTGGAGCACCCAAAGCTACTTCATTCCACATACCATTTCTTCTAGCGGGATGGGGGCCTCCCCACGTAGCGTTTTTCCACACGGGTGAAGGGGCCATCCACATAACATGATGGTACACAGACTTGTATGCAGTGTTCATATATCTTCTCTCTCCAGGGCCAGGTTCTGGTAGGGTAACATGATGCTACGCGACACTGAGTTCTGTCCATGTAGTGTGGTGTTATGCAGCACAGGGTTCCACCAATGTAGACTTGTGCTACGTGAGGCTCCAATGTGAAGAAGGGGTATTGGTTCAGTTCCTTATAGAAATATCATCATTGAAGGAGATATGGTTCAAATTCTTCGAATTATTACATTTTCTTCTTTACTTTTCTTCTATGCAGTGAGTTTATACCTGCGAGAATTCGTCACAAGGGATCTGCACCACATCTATTGATCGCTTCAAAAATCTTTCTCAAAAGTATGTCCAATCATATGAAATCTGGTCCATTTTTAGATCTAATCATCTTCCATTTATATAGGTTTGGGGAAGAATGATCAATGGATTATAAAACACCTTTTATAGAATCCCACGGGGATATCACTCGCCCCACGGACGACTCGGTCAAGAAAGGCATGCGGTTCACAGTGGCGAATATGACAACCTCAATCCTTTAAATGAATTCATACTGTTTTAAGGGAAATAATAGCTTTGAATCCTACAGAAACTGTAAATTTCATGGCTATGGTATGTGGGGGAGAAATTATCCTTATCTATTTTGTAAATGATTCATTTGTGGCAATGCAGTTCGCAGGGGTGGAATTATCCACCACCATTTAGGAAATGACGTCATTCTTGGTGATGCATTTTTTGGGGAGGAATTAAAAACCTCTATTTCTCCAATGAAACCATTTTTAGTGAAGGTATATGGGGTTGGGAAGAATTATCGACCTCCATTTCACCAATGAAGTGGTTCACTGTGATAATATGCATTGGCAAAAATCTCTGCCACCATTTGTCCAATGACGCGGTTCATGGCGATGCAGTTCATGGGGGTGGAATTATATTCCTATATTTCAACAACAACATGGTTCATGGAGTCCATCACCACTATATGCATTCTACATATTACTCCGTTTTCAGGTGATTCCTTTGAAAACCATTCATGGGTTCTGGTACAAAGACATATTATTTTCCTTTACAACCATTTTGTTCCCACAACAATTTTATAAATATAATTCATTCAAATTTTTTCATTCATTATACCAAATCATGGTAGTATTTATTTTCCATTTTCCAATTTTCAGGACCCAAATAATTCCCCCATTAGAATGGGTTCTGATCAGGACAAATAAGAGGTTGTTCTAATGTAGAAATTTGTCCTAAACTGACCTACTTTGTGGTAAAAAGGTTGTATTGTAGAGGTACCACACCTATATATAGTAGATCCCATGCCATTTTACTTTTATCATAATTCTCAGTGAATAGAACTCCACTAATATATCTCATCTATCCTTGCTTCTTCATACCATATACACTTCACAAAATCCTTCATCGACGAACTATGCCTTCTATTCCACGAACTGAAAACCCTTCGAAGTCACCATCGTATGTGAACTAATAATTTTTTCTAAAATCCATTTATTGGAATTTTATTTTCAACCTTACCTTTAAGCCTTCAAACCATAGTCTTTGGAAAACTGTGTTGTAAGGATTAGTGAGTGGCTCACCTAATCCGCGAATTCACTGTTTAGTTTGCTGGCCAACGCCCTGCAGACCATCACCTCTTGAGTTGCTGTAACTATTAGTTTGCGTCCAGAAACATTTTTATACCATTAATGGGGTTTAATATGTGGGCCATAACAAGTCTCATTCCAAATTTTGTTGGATTTTTTTTATGGTCTCTTTGTGAATAAACGATAAGGGATAGCTCCCTAACTTCATTAAATGCAACTCGAAGAAGGGAGAATATAGTTGAAAATATTTAAGATAAACTCTGACCTTATGTCATTCTTTAAAAGGGTATTATGAAGGAACTTCTATCACCAAATCTCATAGAATACCCCTAATCCAATCGGTTGACCCTCTATAACTTTGGTTTCTAGAACGATGCCCCTTTTCCACCAGTTGACCGGAGCGACTTCTCTATTGATATTGAGACGTCTAGAGAGTATTACCAGATGAATTATCTTTCCAAAGGGGAGATCATGACTGCTTCGAGCTAAGAAACATTATTGTTTTTGAATGGATCTTTGTAGATGCCAAGAAATCAATAATGTCATACTACATCTTCTGAATCAGTCATTCATGACTGTCTGACTGTTGTTAACTTATCATGAATCAAACCCAAAAGAGGATGGAGATCCAAATGGGATCTTCGATCTAGAAAGTGATTTTTTGAAGAGTGGGACTAGGTTCTTTAGTTTCATCAAAACATCTTGTAAGCCTCTACACTACAGGATGATGTCAACCTATACAAAGTGGTGTGGGTCTCCCAATTCACTATCTATTTTCCAGGTGAGATACTTCCTGAGCTGGCCAGCTACTGGTGTTCAAGTACCAATACATTTCCCATGTTTGACGGTGAAGTGGGGATTAATTTATGGGATTTATACTATATAGGGGGAATTCCTATCCTTGGTGACATATATGATGATTTTTTTAATGGTCAATACCTAGAGGAACGTTGAGAAGGTATCCCCATTGGCAGGTGAAATTCTAACCATACCATAGAGGCTACTTTGTAAACCTTTTATTTCTCACACACTTATTTTGTTTGAGGATTAGAGTGGACTATTATTACTGGAGAAGGGGCTTAGTCTGAGATTTCACCATATCTAAACCCATCTAACCCATTAGTAACAGCTCATTCCAAGCACTTAATGTGCTACCCTCGAGGTGGGTTATTACACCACCTGGGGTTATAAGGTCCCAACAGATGTATCACTTGAGCTCATATTGGTAGGCTTCTTTTCTATCTTGCTAAGAAGGGGCATCTTTCCTTCCTGTGATTTTTATACTGGCATCCGGGTTTTCACCCTAATGATGGAATCCATGCTGGCATAGGGGAAGCCCATCAATTTATCCATCCTCTCCCTTTCTTGAATTAATGATTTATTCAAGAAAATACCGTAGGGTAGGCCACCTCACCGGCTTAGTAGGCCATTTTAATTCTTTTATGGTTGGATAAAAGTGTATTTCCATTGCTATGATTATCGGAACACCACAAATGTCCCCCATTCTGACTTTTGTTTGGAATTATTTAACATTTCCACTATATGTCCCAATTCCGTGAGTATTGACAGCGTTATTGATTTTTTGGGTGATCCTTCACATTTTTATTTTTCACCTTAATTCGTGCCTCATGAAATAATAAAAAATGATGAGAAGGGATCTTCAAAAACATGTTCATACCTCATTTCACTTTGGGATGGAATCTTAACCGCTCATATAGGCAGGATGACCGTATGTGAACCCTATGTGCCCTATTGATTTACAAGGCAGTTCAGATGTTTACAGTGAGTCACATTCTTCCCAGTTACCCTAGTTAATAGGGAATATCACCCAGTAATCCTCCATCAACTATGGTTGATAATGACGTGTGAGGATTATGGAATGCATGTCTTTATTCCTCCTATAGAGACCTCTACGTACTTATCATTGCAGTATGCCCAATAGTGGGTAACATTCTATCCTAGAAAGTACAGACATCTGTACTGACTCTTGTGCCATATTGTCGTAACTTGATAGGATCTAGAGGCTCATAAAGATATCTTTGCTCAGTTAAATGCTTTGCACCAACAAAAAAGACCTCACAAGATCTTAAGATAGAGATGAACCACTTATCAGCTAAGGAGGAAAATGTTCATGACCATGTTATTATCCAAATTGAAGAGGCGCGATAGCTCAAAGCTCAAGTAGCCAAGCTGATGGCACAACTGGCACAAAAAACATCCAGTTTTAAGGCTATTAAGTAGAAGGAGTAAGAAATTAAATCCATTATCAAATGATTATATCCAAAGGTTGAAGATGAACCATCCCAAAGGACTTCTTTAGAACAAGATCTTGATGGCCCTTGTCATAAAATTATTGATCTTCTTGAATGAGATAATCATGCTTCATTTTAATCCTTTAAATTATCATGTGATCTTTTTTCATTTACCTTGAAATCGGGTAGAGACTCTAGGTTGTGGATGTCCTCTTTATCCTTATATAATGCAATGATGATGTTTTCCTCTCCAACTATTCTTCTTAATTTTCTCGCTGTAATTTCAATCGATCGTGATTAATTGTTCATTAAACCACATTCTCAACTAGATATAAATATGAATCACAATTATGGAAAAAGTAAATAATCAAATCATGCTTTAATTTTTTTTTCTTGAATCTAGGGGCTCAATAAACATAGTTTTACTATTGCTATGGATTTAGGTAAAACCCACAAACAATATGTATCTTCTAATATTACCATAATTTTTACCTAACCCCATTTGGATATGGGCTTAGTGGGTATAACATGGTTTTTATTAGGTTTCCATCTGTGTGTTTTTGACCTAACAAGATTCAAGTCTCTTGATTTTTTTTGGTTTCTAAATATTTTTTTCCTAAACCGTATGTGTTATAGGTTAAGTGAGTTGGCACTCAACTTGTTTCCGGGACTCCCTTTGAGGGGTTTCATCCTGTAGAGTGTTATATATTTCATGGGAAATTTATTATCTTGCAAACTAGATAATCATTTCTGATGTTTTAGATCAAACATCTTTGAATATGTTTTTAAAGCGAGGGCCCCCATTTAGGACTCATTAACTGAGAATGTCTCAGAAATTTTCAGACATGGATAAGGGATTTTTCATGGCCCTAACTTTTTTTTTCTAGAGAATGGGATATGTCTTGTGGAATAGTATCCATGGGGCATATAGATGTGGGACAAACCTCTCATGTGGAATAACTTTCCTTTGGATGAGATACCATATTTGTTTATCTAATTTTGTAGAGTCGCTCGGGTGTTGTGCGCATTAGTCAAACAGAGGTGTCCATACAGGACACTAACCTTCCAAATCTGATGCCCAAGATGTTTTCCAGAAATTAAGAATTTCGTTATGTTTTTAAGACCACAATGGGTGGCCTATTTGGGGGAACAATGTTTGAAATTAATAGGGTAATTTATACAGGTTCTTGTCTAGAAACCACTCCCATAAGATTTGACTAGTGTAAAAAAGTGATGGAGCATGCTGTAGTTTAATGTTGTACAAATGGGACATTCAAGATTATGATTTGAATTTTTTTCTCTCCATACAGAGTATAAAAGACCTACCCTTCACATAGTGGTATGATAATAAATGTTCTATCACCTTCAGGCATGTGAGGGGAGAGAGGATGTTAAATGTAATCTGGGTGGTCTTCAAAATTGGGGAATGTGGTGAGACGTAAACGTTATAGGGACGTATGAGGGTACAAAAAACCACTCCTAAGAAATTTTACATTAGTTAATAGACCATTTTTATAGGAAACATATGAAGATCTAGTGGGGAATTTTTTGTATAGTCAAACAAAGGTTTCTGTAGGACACTGGCCATCTATTTTCGATAACCATGGAGGATTATGCATATTTGGACCCCTCCGGACAAAAATCATGGGTTGTGGGAAATTTTTTTTGATCATGAGAGTGAGTATTTCAATCTGAAATCTCCTAGGAATAGGTTAATATTTTCTCTTTATATAGCTGAGTGGGGGCTCCTTACACAGGTCTGACCTTAACAGATGAAAGGATGTGACAATGTTGTTTCCTGAATGGACCCGAAACATGAGACTGTAGTTTCACTACATATCCTATGATGATAAGAATCAGGATTAACATAGTTATTTTAAAGTTTTTTTATATGCGGATCTGATTCACACATATGGGTGGAGCATTTTTGTTTTGGTGTACAATCTCACAAATAAGGTAGGACCCATATTTGATTTCATTTCATGGAGTCACTTCATGTAGGAGAACATATGGTAAAATATTATTTAGCATGTATGGGACTAATGGTGGACATTGGGAATCAAGTATAATGTTGATTAAATGTCATTTTACTAGTACATTTACATAGAGTCCTTGATTAACAGGAGGATAGTCGGGCCAAGGAGTTCCAATACGTTCAAAAGATGGATAAGGATGAAAGTGTAAGCTGCAGTTTCAAGGGAACACATATCAGGAGAGATTATGTGGGGATTAGAAGGTGTTGAGAATATAAGAATAGGAAAAGCCTATCTGAATAATGAAATTTTATTTGTTTGATAGGCCATTTTTATGGTAAATATTTTTAGAGTTATCGGGTCATTGCGTGTATAGTCAAACAAAGGTGTTCATAGGACACTGGCCTCCCATATATGATGGCCAGAGAGGTATATAAGGATCCAAAATCGCTCGAAGTGATGATTTTGATAGATGGAAAAGATATTTTAGGGTCTCTTAGAAACATTTAGGCCATGATCACTCATAGAGTTGGTAACACTCTTATATACATATAGCTCACACGCAGGGTGAGGAATTTTGATTCCCATGCTGGACTGGGTCCCAATTTTGATGATTCATGTGTCCCAAAATTAGGCTCCCTATATAGGTTTGTACATTGCAAAGGGAATACGTAATTTTTTCTATATTTGGGGTGACTTTTAGTTTAATTTCATATGTTTAAGACTTTAGGTTTTCCAACATTGAAGGAAAAACCCTAATGTTACTTTAAAAGTAATGACAGCTAGATCTGCCACTGTGGATTGATTTTCCCTAGATCTATGGGGAATCATCATTCGAAAAACCTAATCTGACATGAGATATGATTGGTGTGAGAAATAAGGGGTGATAATGGTTTCAATCCACCGCCAAGGGATGACAGGATCAAATAAGGGAGAAATGTTGGTCTATGTAGTTTAATGTCATGTGGAAAGGACATCAATAACATAGTTTAAAGTCATTTTATAGGGGAAAAATATAAAAGGAATCATTCATAAATACGGGATAATCGAGCCAAGAAATTCCTGGTACACCCTAGACATGAATGAGGGAAGAAAGTGTAAACTATGATTCCAGGATCCCCTGAATTAGAATGGATGATGAGTGGCTTATGATCCAATGGGTGTAAAAAAAGTAGGAAATGCCTCTCATGAAGACTAATTTTCCTTTTCTTGATAGGAATTTTTTTTTGTAAATGTATGGAGAGCTTCCAGGGCATCGTGTGCAAAGTCCAACAAAGGTGTCCTTAAGACACTGACCATCCATATTTGATAGTTGTGGGTGATTATAGTGATAAAATATTTCCCAAGGCATGGTGATTAATGGATTTAAAGGGTATATCTTGGTATGTGAGAAATATGGAGAATTTGATTAGTTATGAGGTATGATATCTTCTACATAGATCCGATTCATATGTCGGGGGCATGATATTTTGACTAATCATTGTTGCGGGGATCAAGTTATGGAATATTCTATACAAATTTTCAATCTCACGTAGGAAATGGGGATTTTTTTTCAACATGGATTGACCCAAGAAGGCCCATGTGTCACTATGCATCTCTTCATACCAAGAATCAAACCCATCACAGTTCTTAAGATACCATATAGTTTAATGTCATATGTTTAGAACTTATTTGTCCATGAAGTTTAACATCATGCAATTAGGACTCATGAATTTCCCTATGCCTGTTTGACCTACAGGCAGGGGAGGTATTTTTTTCAATGGTTGCTAGACCAGGATATGGGATCCGGGAGTCACTATGTACCCTATGATGATAGGAATCACGACATGTGTTGTTACAGTATCCCATGTAGTTTAATATAATATGGTTAGTATGAGAGTGGAACGATGTGAAAAGGATAAAGTTGGAGAAATGTTGGGCTTGAACCTCAGGGAGGATTCCTACGTATCCCAGTTAGTAGGGAATCAAAGTCTTCATATTTATGAGAACATGTTCCTTGTACCAGTCTGGCCCATATAGAAGGAGGTGACATTCGTTTTCATGAATGGTGGATGAACCAAGATGATGGATCTGGGAATCACTATTCATCCTACAAGGGAAGGAATCAAGCCACACATAGTTATTGAGATTCCTTATACCGTTCTGACCCACACATAGGGAGGGGAATTTTATACCATTCTTTCGAGATGATGGGATTATCATAATCATCTATGCTTTCTCCATGCCGGGGAAACCCTTAACCACATTTCCTAAGCACACATGAGTTATACTCTATGTGATAAACAAAGAGCGATGATGATTCCCACAACAGTGTAGGTGAAACCGATGATATAATAGAGTTATTTCATGTCATGTGATGGCTGGACCAGGATCTTGGGTCGAGGTTTCTCTACGTATCTGATTGATTAACGGGAATCAAAGCATACATAGTTCTGTAAAAACCCCTCCATGCCTGGGCTGGGTCCATACACAAAGTGAACATGAATGTTTTTAGTGGTGGTGGATAGACTAGGATATGTGATCCAAGAATCACAATGTATCCTATGACAATGGGAATCAAGCCACGCGTATTTATAGAAACATTTTCCCCGTTCTGGTCTCACCCACACACAGGGAAGGGGTCATCATTTTTTATAATGTTGATAGGTGGACCAGGATGTTGGATCCCGTTGTCACTACTTATCCTATGATGATAGGAATCAATCCACACGTAGTTCTATATACACTCCATGTACAAGTCTAACCTGTATATAGGATGGAGGGTAAATTTTTATCTTTCACTTAAATGAATTTGAATCATGCACGATGAATCAATATTTGAGACACAATGAACTCTATACAATTTAATGTCATGTGGTTAGAATAATTTGGTCATGAAGTTTAACATCATGAGGTTAGGATGATTTCTGCATTTTTTAACAAGATGTCACATGGGTTTAGGTGGTTCTGTGAAATATAACATCGTGCAACTAAGAAAATCATTGTTTAATTACACAATGTATTTCTTCAGGAACCTCTCATTTGTGGGAGCTATGGTGAGTTTTCCATCTATTGAAATTAAGGTGTAGGCTCTATTAGAGTAGAAATTGTGTATGAAATATGTTCTTTCCAATTTGGGATCTAATATTAGAGGTTTCTTTCCTAGTATCATCTATTTTATGAGGGATAACACCATCTCTCCTTCAAGGAATGATTTAAGGTGAATCTTTTTATTGAATCCTCATGCGATCTGATTCCAGTAAACTTCCTAATGGTGCAGAGTGTGCAATATTTTTTCAACCAATCTCTATAGAACATCAAATCATTTATGGGATTGTTCATTCGTAGATAGTTGATAAAATACGGTGACGTGGAGAGATGGTAGTTAATCTTATATGGGTAGAACTGCCAGTATGCCATATATGAATGTGTACTGGATTTCTTGAGAGGAGGTTTTATTTGTAGTTTGGTAATCCCACAGTGCATGGAGGACCTTATTCAGATATGATTTATTGTCTTTGTTTACCATATTTTGGATTATTTTTTATAGGGTATTTTTTAAGGCCTCAATTTACTTGTTGGCTGCTACATGGTAGTCGGGTGAATGGTTGGCCTTGATGACATACTCCTGACATAGATTTTCCAACTTGACATAGAATAAATTGGATTCATTTTCCTTCAGTATAGTATGAGGGACACCAAATTGGGTGATTATGTTTAAAATCACAAAGAAAAAAATGCCTCTTACTCTTACTTCTTTGAGGGGTGTAGATTCATCCCATTTGGGGAAGAATTTAGTCACTGTGAGAATATAATTAAATTAATTGACTATAGTAGGATGATATGGTCCCATGAATTCCATTTTCAATATGGAAAATGGAAAAGATTACTCGGATGTGTGATGTAACTCTGGGGGATGGTGGATGAAATTTATATGAACATGGAAGGAATCAAAATTCTTGGTGAGTGTGGCGCAATCCGGCATCATGGTGGGACAATAGTACACAAGCCTTAGAATCTACTACAAGATCATGGATGTTGATTGATGTTCTCTGCAAGTTCTGGTGCGTACATATTTTAGGACAGGGACAATCTATTCTCCACCAATGCACCTAAGAAGGACTCCATCCAGTCCTCTCTTATAAAGAACCTTTTTCTAGTGCATTCCATTAAACATTAAGATGTTGGTTTCCTATCTCTATATTTTCTCCCTTCCAACCCTATGTGGGGGGAACTGTCCCCTTTTAAGTTAATATGAAATGCGAGTCATCCAGCTAGTGGTAGGACCATAGAGATCAGATATGGGGATAATTTTTTTGATTTATTCCATGTTATACTAAATTAATGGTAAGACCATCCATCTGTTTGAAATAATAATAACCATTTCACTTTGATCCAATTTGGTCAGATCCATTGCTGTATTTTCCAATGCATTGGATTGTGCATTTTGTGACTGGGGTACATATGTCAATATTGGTTCTTATGGTAATTCTACTATTAGTTCTCAAAAAAATTTCATCACAGGGATCACCTCCTCTTTATTGATATCATTGTTACCATTTAATTTATTGATGACCCGTTTTGAATTGCCTTTTATCTTTAGGTGTTTAGCTAGAACATTGTGTGCAAACTGTAGGACTTCAATTAGGGCCTCGTACTCTGCTTCATTGTTTTTGAATCCTTCTAATAGTAGGAAGGAATAGGTCATAAATTCCTTTTCTAGGGATATGAGTATGACTCCCATCCCCACCTTGCTGAATCTTGGGTCTTCCATTATTTTTCCTGTCATTCTTCTCAAGGCACCATCAATGTGATGTTCTTAAATATGGGAGTTTTGATGAATAGAAGGAAATTTCTCATATGGTAATTTAGTATATAATAGGGCCACCTCCATTTAGGTATGCTATTGCATGAAATATTCTATTCCTTGGCCTTTAATGGCTTTCTGCGAAATGAATCGTATATCGAACTGTGGCAGGATGAATGCCCTTTGTTTCTAGTATCCAATTAACATTATACATATTAGAATATACATGATCGGGTTGCTATGTGAGACCAAATGTACTTCATGGTGTTTCAGGTAATGCCTCTGCTTCAGGACCACAAATATTAATGCATGTCATCTCTTTTTGATTTGTTAATAATAGGTTTAAGAATCGATCATGGTTCGGTTGAGGTAATGAAGACTATTATCAATACTGACATCATTCTTTTGTGTGAAGAAGGAACCTAGAGATCGTATCAAGGTAGTCACATATAGAATGAGTGGTCTTCATTCGACATATAGCAGGAGAAACATTGTACATAAGATATACCTATTTATATTTTTGAATGCTTCTTGACAATCATCATCCCATTGATATTCTACCCCATTTTTCATCAACCGAGTGAAGGGAAATAATTTTTATGTGGGTTTGGGTATGAAGCACTTAAATTTTTTCAGGTTTCCTTGGATTCCTCTCCACTCAGTGAGGTTGTGAGGAGGTGAAATTCTAAGGATGGACTTTTTTTTATCATGGTCAACTTCAATTTCATGGTGGCGTATGAAGAACCTGATGAATTTTTCCAAGATAACACTAAAATATCACATTATGGGGTTCATTTTCAGACTGTGATGTTTCAGTTTATATAAGATGGTTTCATGATAATCTAGGTTCTTTGAGAATTTTAAGGACTTAACCACAAAATCATCAACATATCATTCAACAAAAATTCCTAGGAATGGTTTTAAAATGCGATGCAAGGGGTGCTGATATGTGGTGCCGACATTTTTCAAACCGAAAGAAATCACATTATATCAAAAAAAACCATGGATATCCCTATAGATGTTGGATTATTCATCTTACTTGTCCATTATAATTTATTATAACTTGAATATCTTTCCATGAAAGAGAGCCTCATATCTGGAAATTTCATCGATCATCAATTCTGTGATTAGGACTTGGAAATTTTATTTCGGTCAATGTCAATTGAGATTTAGGAAATCAATGAAAACCATTATATACCTATTTTTATTTTTGATAAGGACAATATTGGATATCCATACTTGGTATTGGACTTCTCGAATGAAGTTGGTTGTGAAACGTTTGTATAATTAAGCCTCTATTTTGGTAGATTTGTTAGGTGCGTCCTTCTGGTGAGTTGCTTGAGACCATAGTGGTTTTCTGGTAGCCCCATGTGGTGAGTGACCACCTCTTGATCGAGACATTTCATTTCTGTATAATTCTAGGTGAAAAAAATCTCAATTCCAATTTCAGAAAGAAGTATATTCCTCTTTCTCTTCAGAAGGAATGACCACACTAATAATAGTGGGTCACATGTCTTCTTCCATAAAAAAGTTTATTTCCTTGAGTTCATTAATGGTGGTAGGGGATACTTCCTTAAATGCGGGAGGAAGAATCAATTAGGTTTTACTCTTCATGCTCTGTATCCTTGCCATCCTCATCTTCATATTATGATGGGGAAACAATTCTTGAGATGATCGCTCCATAATTGAGGGAAGAGTTTAAAATTTTGTCTCTAGGAGGTGAAGCTAACTTTTCTACCTCGGCTATCGGTAGGGGATCCTTTGTAGAAGATGCAGTGTGGGGTAAAAGAGTTTTCACATCTTATTTAAGTGACAAGACACTTCCTCCTACCTCAATGAATGATGTAGGGATTTTTGTAGTTTTGGTGATGGTCCAAGGACATTATTATTTGAACAGCCCCCATTTTCATGGGATTCAATGAGCTTTTCAAAATTATCAAGCTCATTGGTAATGACCAAAATCATGAGGATTACTGAATATGCATCCGAATTTGGACTTGTGCACTCAATTTGATTGATGGGAAGTATGTATTCTTCCCCTAGAAGCTTGAGGGGGTCAAAAGAAACAATTTCTAAACTATTTGGGGGTGAAAATCCAATCAACAACATTGAACAGATATCACACCCCCTTTGATTCATTGAACCCTACATTAATATAGTGTTATTCGCAGAGGTTAAAGGGGGACTTATTAGCATGAAATATCCCAATACTTCTATTAATGATATATTTTAGGCACTAAGGGAAATATGAGGGGATTTTTGTGTGTTGATATAGCTAGGGACTTTCTAGAAGGACATTTAAGGTCATTTTAATTCAGACCACCCAAAATTTTGGGTGATCTACAAGGTCACTGAACTAGGTTTTGATGTTAATTAGGCCAAACAACTTCTACTTGCTTTTGTCATAGCCCAACAAAGTCGTGGTGCTGGGCATCAAATCATCCTCATTATAGAACACTCGATGAAGAATCCGTAGTGGGAGGAGATTAAATCCAAATCCATTATAAATTAATAATTTTCGAATATAGACACCATTTATCCTACTGGATACATATATGGTTTTGATGTGTCCTTGCATTATGGCATCTTCATCATGATCTGTATAGTCTGAAACTCTTTCATTGTCTTGTTGTTTGAAGTTCATGAGGTCACTAACTTGTTTTTGGAAATATTGAGTTGAACAAGAAAAGGAACTAGTTCCAAAGATCCTACCATCATGTAATTGAGTTAAATAGAAAACTAGTGTACCATACAAAGGTTTTACCATGCAAAGTTCACACAAATCATCTGAGCTTAACATCTTCTTATTGATCTAGGGTTCCCATCATGTGATCATAGTAAGATTCATAGTGAATTGGATGTTTCTACAGGTCCCATGATCCATTGAATACTGAGAATATGGAGTTCTCTAAATTTGTTGGTGATGAGACATTTCTTAGAAAGTCGGTGTAGGGATTCTATTTCGGTTGTATCGAAGCGTGTCTTCTTTCCATGGATTCCGATCGAGATGTTAATGAACCGATGGTACTCATGAGCCATTGATTTCAATCTTGTTGGACTTGAGCATGGGTGGGTATAACAAGGGGAATGATTGGTTGTGCTGAGTATACTGGTGTGTGAAGAGAATACCAGGATAGGGGAATCCTTTTTGGATTTTCTTGAATCTATTTAGGTTTCTTCCCCAATAGAGGAAAATCCTAGTATCCTCCCATTTTTGGATTCAAATATATTGGTGGTCTCAGTGCTATGTTGTATGAGTATCTGGGCCTTGATTTAATTTCTTAGAGGATTCCTCATGTTGGGGAACCTCAATTGGGATGGTGTGTGGAAGTTCTTCCAGATGGATATATCCAATAGAACAACTTTCTTGAAGTATTTCATCATTGATTCTCATTAGCTCTTTCATTTCTTCCTCCTATTGAGTGAATCTCTCCTTGAGTGTCAAGGATTCATTTTCATTGGGAATAGGAGGTGGGTTATATAAAACATTGTTCTTATTATTCTCATTTTTGGGGATTTTCAAGGGAGGCTGTGAGTTATTAGCTGAGGGAGTTCCCCAATTTAGGGATGCACTTTAGTTCCAGGTGTTTAGAATATTAGGCTCGGTGGGGATCAACTCTAATAAGAGACCATATTTTCTTATATCCCTCATCATTTGGACCATCATCACTAAGGTCCATGGGATTGAAATCCACAATGTTTACTGATGCATACTACATTTTGGGTGGTGTACCGAGTGTCTAATGGTAGGAGTGAATGTTGCATCCCTCATCACATCTTCTCCTTACATTTTGGGACCCTCTTCATATTTCATGGTGAAGAGTGACTCAAAGGGACCCTTTACATGATCCAGAGGTATTTCTACTCCTCATGGGACATGATTCACATGATGAGATAAAATGAGTAACCTCTCTATTTATTGTCCTCCTCGGGCGGGAAAAGAATGACATCCATTGGGAGGGTGGTTGAGGTAAAAATAACCCCAACCCTACAAGTTGGGGTTTCTCCTATTCTCCCATTGATATGACTCGGCTTGGATTTTTTGGTCTTATGGGGGAACTTTGTGTAACAAATGCCTCCAAAAAGGTGGGATAGGATTTCTCTAGTACTATTATGGTTGCTACTTCAATGGGAACATTCTTGATATCACATATCCTAATGTGTGTATGAGCTGAATACAGTGCCATATTTTCTTGTAAATTATTTGCTTCCAATGACAGGACCAGTGATCATTGGTATGCTTCCCTTAGTTGAGAATCATTCTTAATGTTATCATTGGCTTAGTTCTAGAGTTTTTCAATGTCTTTATCTCATTGACCCCGACACTATTGATACTAACTCATTGAGGATTCATGTCAAGTGGGCCACCATTCATAAATTGGTATTTCATTTGGATTCCATCTTGGGATGATGGCATTGTAGGATTCCATTTCCAGTGGTGTTTTGGGGATGAGATGTGGGGTGAAGTGTATAGCTCCATGTTCTCCCCACCCGTAGATGTGAACACCAAATGAAGCATCGCTGATGAGGCAAGAAAGTTTGTGTAGCGTGTGGAGGAAAGCCAACTCTAGGTATTTCTTTTTTCCATTCTGATCAATGATGTCTTGTAGAAAGAAGGGATTCTAGTTCAATTTTCTGACGAAGCTCCCCCAATATACTGACGTGGTTTTTATACCCATCATAGGGTAGAAATTTCATTTTGAATTGGTTGAGATTTGTCCTAACATTAAGGCTAATGTTGTGCATACATTCATCCTACAAATATTTTGGAATGATGAACTAAGAAGTGGCAGTGGGCTAGAAAATAACCAGTATGTTATATCTATCTAGTTGTCTTCTCATGAGAAATAAATTATTTTATTCTTATCCCATATCTTCTTTTACCTTGTGTTCCCAACTAATATTTTTTATGATAATTTCATCTTGAGTAACGGGGATGATATGGGTTTCATTGATGTATGAATGGTGTGGGGGTGGATTCAAGGATAATCATGTCCCTAAGAAATCTCTTGGATGAGAAAGGATGTCACTTTTCATTGATAGAGTTTCTCAAGTATATGACCCTATCCTTCAAAGTGCCTCAAAATTTGAGTGCTTTATCATATTTAGATCAACGAGGGGAGGAAGTCCTTGCCAGTGTGAATTTGGACTGTGGGGGGGACCTTTATAGCCAAGGCTGTGGTGGAGAGGACTAGCATCACTACTTAGGATTTGACAACAAGGAGATTTTCCATGACGTGTACCACTTGGGGGGGGGGGGTTCAGGGTGGACCATAGTAAGCGTAGGACCTTCTTATTACTTTTCTTCTTTGTAGGGAGAACCGTTTCATTTTCTACCATCATGGAGGGAGATATAATTATGGATTGATGTATAGTTCCATAGTGAATATCTGCAATGTAAATTCTAGGGATGACCTTCGGGATGTACTATAATGAGGGTAGGTCCTTCCCGTTTCTTGTTGTTACAGCACAGAGGGCCTTCGCAACAACTACCATCATAGAGAGGACATCCATCATAGATTGATGTATGAATATAGGGAGAATAATATTTTCAGGGTATACCATGGGGAGTACCTTCCTACTATTCGATATTCTAATCAAGGGGAGAGATACCCAGACACACCTCAGGAGATAGGCTCTCGTGATTCATCATTTTTGGCCCATGCTGTAAGCCCCTATGTGTGCTATGAGGGAGAACTTTAGAGTTACTGATAGATAAATTCTAGGAAAGGGGATTAGAAACATCTAAAATTATTCCCATAATTTAGTAATGAAACAACAAGATCTTGAGACTCTATTGATATATTTCTTATGGCATTAAGAAATCCATATTCTAGCTGAGAAGAACATTAATAGAATATTCATTTTCCAGATTCCTTTGTCGCCTTTCATTTTCTAGTTCTCTATTGTGGGAAAATGGGGACACCTATTGTTGGTAACAACATTTATATATGGTTCCCAAATTGGATGGTTCCTATGAAGCCTCTAGGATACACTGACGAGTATCATGAGTTATAGAAAGGATATATGCCTATCAGGGAGTAACCACCATGTTGGACCGGTGTCCCCTAATTGGAACGAGTTTTTGTTCCTGATCCCGTAATCCTTGTATCATGAAATATAGTCATTAACCCCTAGATTGGAGTAGGGATGAGAGTCTTCTATTGTGTAACCATCTTATTTTGTGGATGAATCACCCTGCCCGGGGAGAAGGATCGCATGGCCGACTCCTCACTTTTTCCATAGACATATTGACGTCGTGTCATGTTTAGAGGATATAGTCTAGAATCAATGTTTGATCCACCATCATTTCCAAGATGTGCCGAGATACATCTTTGGTTGGAATACGTATAAATTACCATTTTGATTTTGGGGTAGGAGTTTGTACCTGCTCCGGTCCTCCATGGGTTTCCAGTGGGAACTAGAAGTTCTCCTAGGACAGGGAAGAGGAACGAGTCGGCCCCTGACTTATAGTCCTGATACAGTGATAGATTTATCTGGTTCCTACTATATATTACTGCTGGGAATTATATTTTCATGTTTTAATTTGGATCTGCTCGATTCCGCTGTAGATTTCTCACAGTCTTAACATGCACCTGTAGGAATTTAGAAATTATTCTATGTTCTTATCACCGTATTTGACGGGTGGGTTGACATTGGTAGGAAGGAATTTGTGTTTACCTATTTATTAAAACCATATTTAACTAGTGGGATTCATATTCATTGTAAATATTGAATGAATGGACATATTTTTCCATCCTATTTGAATGGATGGCTTGGTATAAGTCAGGAAGAATTTTCACATGCTTGTAGCTGGTTTCCACCCTATTTGGATAGTGGGCATCTTTTCAATTAGTATGGATTTTCATCCGCCTATAATTTTCCACCATATTCTCATGGCGGGACTAACAGGAATTTTCATGAATGTGCACCGGCTCTTATTATGCCACCGTATATCCGTGGTAGGCTTTAGAAGGGGAGGAAGAGTTGTATGTCTGCACATGGTATGCCATCATGTTTTTACGATGGATCTTCTTCTTGGAAAAAAGGGTAATAAATTTATTTTTATTATGAATTTTCCACCCTTAGTGAGAATCTGGAGGAGCCCCTATCCTTTGTACTTTAGTAGGTGTATATAACATGAAATTCTCTTTAGATAAAAGATATTGTGTTGTACATCATTGGTGGAGATGTCCTCAGTAGGGACCCTCGAGAGGGGATTCTGTATAACATTGATGATTTTTTTGGAAATGTACTAATCTACCTCCCTAAGGAATGGGAGTTAATCATTATCACACTCTAGGTATAATCTCCTGAATTGATTTGAGACGGCTAGTGGGGCCGTGTTGTGTGGGGATGGCGGCCATCTCTGAAGAGGAAGTTGGTGAGAATTTATCAATTTGAGGGCTTTCATTCAACCTCCATCATTGGGAGGGTACCCTTTTGGTGGTACTCTCAAATCAGTGTGTTTGAAACCCAACATTGATGATGCTGGATAGGAGATGTACTCTTCTACCTGGCAGAGAACTCATCCAGTGCATCAATCATTATACGTGTTTTTGAGAACTTTTAGGATTCGACTAGATTGAAGGTTTCTCTGGAGACCTGCAATATATGACACCAGAACATACAACAAAACCCCCCATCATAGTAGAATCTCTTGATCACATGGAATTTTTTATTTTTCTTGTCTCTCTTCATTTTGGATGTGAAAGGAGCCTGAGGTGGGATAACCAAACACCTTTTTTTAAGGATTCATATTGGGTTCACCATTTTTGTTTCAACCTGAGGTGCATGTGTAAGTGTACAAAATGGTCTGACCATCATTAATTAATTACCTACTGTTATAGTGATTTTCTCATCGGGTTCACTATTTTTGTTTCAACCCGAGGTGTGTGTGTGGGAGAAAACAAAATGGTCTGACATGAAACAATTAATTACCTACTGTTATAGAGGGTTTCACGTTGGTTTTGCCAGTTTTTCCTCCTGATTTGCATCGTACTACTTTTTGGTTGGGCGTGATGGTCCCATCGGGACTGAGCAGTATATCCTTTTATGTTGCAAAGTAGGGTTTATATTTTTTTGATCCTGGAAGGCAATTATAGTGGGGTCATTGTTTGTGCAATGAAACCACATCATGTATGATATCCTTGGATGGTCTGCAGTGGGATTAATCACAGAGCCAAAAACACCCAACGACCCTTTTATCCATGAGTCATAAACCTACTTTCCAATGGCAGGCACTCGTTGGATGATTTGGCCGACAACACTTAAGGACTCCATTGGACGATAGGATGGGGGATTAGGCTCATCATACCCTTTTGTGGGGAAGTATTACCTATTTCAGGGATCTTTTATATATTTAAGAAATGTTCATATCTTTATGAATCTTTGGTTTATTCAAAATAATGTGTCCTAGGATTACCCCTAGGCTATAAGATCAATAAAAATGTACACATGGGTTTAAAATAATTTTTATGTATCCATGTTTTTCAACTGATGAAGACATCTATATGTATTCGAGGTTCTTCATAAATGTTACCCTTTTAAGGAAACAATAGGGAATCCTTGATCTTTCATCGAGAAAATGATGATTAAATCCATATGATGAGGTAGTCATGAGTTTATAATCATCAAGGGGGGATATAGATAGTTTTGATGTTGGGATAAAATCCATTTGATTGAATTCATATGTATCCTCATGAAAGAATCAGATTTCATGATGTTCAGTGTCAATTTAGTGAAAACATCACCTTTTAGGGTCATGTGACATGGACCCTGTCCATGTAGTTTAATGTCATGTGGCAGGGATGTCTTGGTGGAAGATTCCTAGTATAGAATTGGTGTCGTACTTATGCCAATGCTTCCTATGATGAATAGTATAGGTATGGTCTTCTGTGTTGATATGACAATACCAGTAATATGGTTCGGAGAACACTAGGGTAATTTGGGGTATCGGGTTTGGACCTTAGGGTGGCTTCCTACATATCATAGTTGTTTAGGAATCAAAGACCTCATAGTTCGGTTTGAGTTGGGAATTACACTCTTGAGGTGTAAAATTGTTTTGGGGAATGATTGGGGCTTACACATGGGAGGTACCCATTTGATAGAAAAAATTGGGGGGCTTACTCTTACAGAATATTCCCCACTGAGTTTTGGGGAATTTTATTGGGACTGAATTTTAAGAAGAATGTCTATTATGCTCGGGACATGGGCATGTGTCCTATGTATCCTAGTTTGAGAAGGAATCAGAGTTCTCAAAGATCATTGCATTTGGGGATTACACCTTCTAGGAGGCCCATGATTTGGGGTTATGCAGATTTCATGATCACTACCCACCTCTAATCACACATGATCCATGCCCAGTGTGAGAAGCAAGAGGAGGTGGTGGATCTGAAGATCACACTTCGGGAATCATCTACTGATAGATGGTACTGAATCCCAAAGGAAGATAGAGAAGTATTTGAAAGGTCCAATTCATTTTTTTTATACTATGGATAGATAGATTAAACTATCCATATATGATTTGGGCGTAGGCAGGGGATCATTAATGCAGCCTCTTGGATGAAATTCTAGTGGTATACCTTAGGGGTAGTGCCCTAAAATTGGTTTTGGGATACAGGTGGAATGTTTTTCTAATTAAAATAAAAAAAATCATGATTTTATTTATAGATCCCTGACCGTAATTGAAGGGATAGGCCAGTGGCTACCCTTGATCCCTATATCAGAGAGGTTCACATTAGTATCCCTAAGCCAGTCTACAGATTACCATGGGAATGTAAACTTCTGCATATTCTGGGGGTCCTCACCGCTGCATGGATTACCTACGTGACTATGCTTACCATGGGTATGTAAACTGAAAAGTGAATGCTGATGCGCATGGGGGTTTTATCATATGATTCTGGTGGATTTGGATGGGGGTTTGGCCTAATTCTACTAGATTGGTTTGTATAGGGACTGTGGATGAGGTAATAGAAATAGAAGAAAATGATCGAAGATGGAGGGTGGAACACCCAATGGTACCTCATTCCACATACCATTTGTTGAGTGGGATGGGGGCCTCACCACGTTGCATGTTTCCATGTGGCTGAAGGGGTCATCTACAAATAAGACGATATCATTTGCCGGACTGAGGTAGCGATTTTCGCCACCACGGACCACATTCCTTTGTTGACCAAGTCATCCATGGGCCAGGTGATCTCCCTAAGGGATTCTATAAATGGTGTAGTGAGATCCTTATAACCACCTTAATATAAAATCTATAAAAGGACTCTGAGGGGAGTAGATAAAGGGATCCTATTTCTAAGGATTGGTTGGACTTTTGAGGTGGATTTATAAAGAGATCGATCGATGAGAAGCGAACCCCTTTCGAAGGATTCCCACATTTATAAACTCGTTTCATAGAAGAAAAATATATAATTAAGCCTAATATATGGTAGAAAAAAACCATATCTCCTTCGCGTATGAAATTCCCACAAGGTGTTGAACCAATTCCCTTTCTTCACTTCGACTCCCAACATAGCCTAAGGCTACACAGGTGGAACCTTGTGCCGCATAGAACCATGATACATGAATGGAAGTATGTGTTGTGTAGCATCTTTATATGCATCTATAACCTAGACCCATATATCAAATCCCTACAGAGACCGCATACTGGTCTATGTACCATAACGATATGTAGACAAACCATTGTCCCATGTGGAAACATGCTATTCGAGATGCCCCCATCCCACATGAAAAAGTGGTACGCAAAATGAGGTACTTTTTGGCATTCCACCCTCCATCTTAGATCATTTAATTCAATTTATGTCACCTAATCCATAGTCCCTCTACATATCAGTCCAATAGAATTTGGCCAAAACTCATACCAAATCCACAATACCCATATGATAAAACTATTGGGTGAATCAATGTTCCCTTTTCATTTTACATACACATGCTAAGCAGAGTCACGTAGGTAATCCCCCCAGTGGTGAGGAACCTCAAAATTTCCATAATTATACATTCCCTTGGTAATCTGAGGTCCAAATTGGAAATATTAATTTTAACTTCCCCAGTCAAGGGATCAAGGGTGGTCACTATGCATTCCATTTGATAATGTTCAATGACCTACAAGGAAAAACATGATTTATTTTCCTTTTAAGGAGAAGAACCATTAATCCCCTTTCCCTAAACAAATTTTAGGGTACTCCTACTATGTTAAGACTCTAGAAGTTCTTTTAGGAGGCTACATAAGTGCTCCTCACTGGATACACCCATGGTATACCTGGATAGGTCAATATGACAATATATAGTATAAAAAAGGGATAAATTGCCATATTCAAACCCTTATCTCTCTCTCTCCCCCCCTTTAGGATTCAGTACCATCTACCAACAGATGATGTGGGATGTAACAACCCGACCCTAGTTACCCAGAGTTGGTGCATTATTACCTATCATTTGAATGATAAAAAAGATCATTTACTGAAAGACCAATCAGTTTAGTAGCCTTGGAAGTAATAGATACATTCATAAGGTTTACATTACATCATAAAATGGAAAACTAAAAAAAATTGTTTCCATAGACAACACTGAGATCCATAGACTATCACTGTAGGTCAGTCATAATATACTTTTTCACATCCTAGGAAAAATAAAACATAGAAATGGGTGAGCTCAGATGCTCATTAAGGATAACAATATAGAGGAAACTTTCATAAATAAGAACAAACATTTAAGGCAATATATAAAACAAAAACCAAAGCCTTTTAAACATAAAATTCATCATAATATGGAAAATATAAATCAAAATAATTCCATTTAATTACTCACATTGATATTCTACTAGTTGAATAATCACACGCAATATCAATAGCCACTTTCATAATGATGGAATGCATAATGCCATACTTCATTACGACATAGTCAAGGCCTTGTGATAAGACTACAAATAAGATTTTGTCAAGGACATCTGCCAAGATACTAGTTTGTCTCATGATACCTACTGATGCATCAAGGAGCTACAGCGGGCTCCACCCGGCACTTACTAAGTCCAATTCATTCCTCATATGAAAATGTTTAAACATAAAATAAACATTCGTATTAAAACTAGCATATGAAATGTAAATACTTTATCCATAATCAAAGAATGGTGTAAAAATAATACATCCATAGTCAAACATATCACAAAACCTTCAATACAATATATAAGTTTTGTATCATAATATATCAACATCAAAAAAGCTTAAAATCCATCAAAGGATGTTGACGTAGATGAAATAAGTTTTTTTAGAGAAATATATTTTTCTTTTTTTAAATATCTTAAAAGTCATGTAATTATAAAAGAAAACATTTTTTTAAAAAAAAATTCTTTCCAGCTTTTAAGGGAAGCTTCAACAATTTTATAATGGTAGAAAATAGCCACACCCATCGTATAAGTTAAAAAAACAATCTTGCCTTAAATTGGTCGAAAAGGTCAAAAAGTACCTTGTTTGGAAAATGACGAAAAGATTCCTTTCAAAAACATAAAAGGTAAAATAAGGGTATTATTGAATTTAAATCATTGTGTATTAAATTTTAAAAATGTTTTGAAATACATTTTTACAATACATGGATGTGGATGATAAAGAGGTCCTCGTAGATACTTACGTAAAAACAAATTCGGATAATAAAGAGACTGTGAAATTAACCCTTACTTTGTACTTCTACTTTGTTGAGGGTAGGTTAAACTCCTATATAATGGTGAAATAATTGTTATTAAATTATACAAGAATAATATACATTAATATGATATCATATATGATCTTTTAATATTTTTTGTTAATAATATTTTAGTATTATCGTCGTTTCAGGTGTTAACTGATTCGTTTTCATTTATATGCTTTGTTACGTAAGTAATGTTTGTTTTGGATATGATGTATATTATTCATATTAATAATTATATTATGTCTTTAAAAATTAATTTTAATTATCTAATGAAAATTATTCTTGAATGGATACGATTGGGAATGAATCTCATCACGTTTCGTGGAGACGGTAATCCGTACGTACGCACGAGCGACAATATCATTATTTTGATGTTAAAATAATATATAATTGGATAGTATATCATATATAAATTATCCTTATCATTTAATATTTATTATTTACATCAATTATACATCATTATTATACCCACCCAAATAATAATGTATTGAATGACAAATACACCATGATGTGGAGACGGAAAGCCGTACGTACGCACGTATGCTGACATGTCATTCAAAGGATGGATTGAATAATGAATATGGTTATACCATATTTATAATAACATCAAATTATATAGAAGATACAGGATTTATTATTTTATAATGGAAATAACAAATATATAGGAAGTGGGAGAAGAAAGGAACTTGAAAGAGGTGATGAAATATTTACCTCTTCTTCGGGTTCATCCTTATGATTTGATCAAAAGGGATCCTTACACTAGCTTTCTGACTAAAGGAAGGCCTCTATGATAAAGGGAGAACATTTGAGATGGTATTAGGGTAGGGGTTGGCTGAGACAAATGGCTTTTATAGTGTGAATTAGAGAGAATGGGGAGTGCCTTTTTATAATAGGGGTGAGGGGCACCTTAGGAAATGCTAGAAATATTATTTTATAATAAAATAAATTTCGGTTTATAATGGAAAAACTTAAATTATTTAAATGATAAGGTGGGGATGGGTCTAAAACCTCTCAACCAATAGGGTTTAAACCAGTTTGGGTCACTATATTAACCTTATCATTTAGATTTAACTATTAGTTGAATAGTTTGACATTTACCATGTCTCTTTTTATTTTTAATTATATGGTTAATAAACTTACAATAAAATTCCAAGAGAACCTTGAGTGGATCCTTAATGAAATATATAATATTATTTTCATACCTTTTTCCAAAAAATAGATTTTTAGGAATAGAATATCATTTAATAATATAATATTTGTTTTTAAAACTATTTAATGTCAATTTTGACACTATTTGGTATTTATTTTTCGCTAAATTCATAACAGCATTATTACATCGAAAACAATTCATCTAACCAACCATAACATGTCATATTAACCTTTATCATTAGTATAATTCATAAAAAGTCTCAAATTAAATTTATTTGGATATTTCTATTATCAATTATTTTAATCTTTCATTAATATGGTGATTACTACATCATTATTGTGTCATAAATAAATTTAATTATTTAATTTCTAAAAATTATAAATAAAATACCATTATATAGGAAATAATAATATATTACTAATGAATATTTATAGTGTAATTTATCTTATGTATAACCCTATATTAAAAATAAATAACTCAGTGTTTAAATAAAATAAATTCCCTTTTAAACAATAACTTAGTGTTTTTCACAATTCATAAAAAATTGAAAGTTTTCAGATAATACCCAAAATTCACCCTAAGCTAATTTTGATATTCCGAATCAAAAAATGAAGTCCATTTTGAAAGATAAAATTAATAAAATTTCAAAAATAGGGTATTACTATTCATAACAGCTAGTTTGATTGGTTGTGGTGTGTAAGAACTCGAAGTTGCGTACAACACATGCTATTGTATTATTCAAAGATAAGTGTACCGTGGAATCATGGGGTGTTACATTCTCTCGTCCTTCAAATAATTTCACCCTTGAAATTTCTATAATATTACTGCATAAAAAGACTTGTATGGTTCTTCATCATATGTTCCTCGAGATCCCACGTTGCCTCTTCCATCTTATGGTTTCTCCATAGAACTTTTACTAGACAAGTCGTCCGGTTTCTCAGCACTTTTTCTCTTGTATCAAGAACCTTGACAGGCTCTTTGCAATAAGAAAGATCGGGTTCTAGTTCTTATTCATCATAGGGGAGTACATGCATTGAGTCAGGCATGTATTTTCTCAATAGTGATACATGGAACACATTGTGAACTTTGGAGGTACTTGAAGGCTTTCCCAAACAGTAAGCTACAGCCCTAATTAGTTCTAGAATTTCAAAAGGTCCGATGTACTTGGGACTCAATTTACCCTTCTTACCAAATCATATAATTCTCTTACATAGAGATACCTTCATGAAAACACGATCTCCTACCTGAAATATCAAAATCCTTCCTTCGGTTATCAGCATATCACTTATGCCTACATTGAGTTGCTTTGATGTGGGTTTGGATTACCTTCACCTTTTCCATCATTTCCTCCACAAGTTCAGGGCCTACGAGTTTTCTTTCACCAACATCATCCCAACAGGTTGGTGTGCGACATCTATTTCTGTATAATGATTCATATGGTGCCACTAAATACTTGAATGGAAGCTATTGTTATAGGAAAATTCTAGTAGAGGTAAATATTGATTCCACATACCTTGAAAGGGAAGTGAACTGGTTCTCAACATGTCTTCTATGGTTTGAATAGTCCGTTATGATTGTCCATCAGTTTGAGGGTGGTAGGAAGTGCTCAAATGAAGTTAAGTATCCAGGGCTTTCTGAATACTTTTCTATAATCATGATTTAAAACATGGATCACGATCAGAAACAATCAATAGGGGTACTCCATGAAGTCTCACAACTTTATAAATATATATTTTTGCTATAAGTTCAAGTGGTAAATCTTCTCTTATAGAAAGAAAATGTGCTGAATTGGTAATACGATCAATGATGACCCATATTTTCATCATTCCTTCTAGGAGTCTTTGATAGTCCCAAGACAAAGTATATCATAATATTATCCCATTTCCACTCAGGTATGGGAAGAGGATGCATGACTCTTCCAGGTTGTTGCCTTCCAGCTTTTACTTATGGAAAAACCATACATATTGACACAAAATCAGAAATCTCCCTCTTCATGTTGTCCCACAAAAAATGTTCCTTCAAATAAATATACATTTTGGTGCTCCAAGGGTTTATAGTAAAATTGGAACTATGAGCATCATACAAAAATTCCCTTTTCAGATCAGGTATATCGGGAACACCAAGTCTCTTCCCAAATTTCAAAATTCCATCTTCATATACAAATTCACTCAATCTCCCATCATTCACAGCTTTAATCTTCTTTTGAAACTCCTCATCATCATCCTCAGAACTTTTTATCCTTTCTAGTAAAGATGGTTTGGCAACCATTTGAAAAAGTATTGATGTTTCACCTTCCTTGGTTATTCCCATATCCATATTTACTAGATCCATGTATATAGGATCCTTTTCAACTCTCATCTGGTTAAGAACTCCATAATATTTTCTACTCAATGCATCTTCTACTTTATTTTCTATTCCCGGGTGGTAGTGTATAGTGCAATCATAATTCTTAAGTAGTTCAAGCCATCTCCTTTGCCTCATGTTGAGTTCCATATGAGATAAAATATACTTCACACTCTTGTGATCAATATAAATCTCAAATTTTTCTCCATAGAGATAGTTTCTCCAAATCATCAAAGAAAATATTACAGCTTCTAACTCAAGATCATGAGTAGGACAGTTTTTTTCATCAATTTTCAGCTGTCGTGATGCATAGGCAATAACTCAATCATTCTGCGTAAGGACACAACCAAGTCCTTTCTTTGTTGAATCACTATAAATAACAAACCCATAATTCCCTAATGGTAGAGTCAACATAGGATCGTTTAATAAGATTATCTTTAGTTATTCAAAAAATTCTTCACACTATTTTGTCTAATCAAATTTAACCCCTTTTCGTGTGAGCATTGTTAATGGGTTAGGCAATCGGGAAAAATTCTGGACGAAATGTCGATAATAACCTGCTAAACCAAAAAAACTACGTACCTTAGTTATACTCATCGGTACTGGACATTCATGGATTTCACTTTTCTTAGAAGGATCAACAGAGATTCATTCCTTAGAGATGATATGGCCATGAAAAGAAATCTCTTGAAGCTAGACTTCACACTTGCTAAACTTCCCATATAATTCATTTCGTCTATGAGTCTTCAGGATAATACAGAAGTGATTTTCATGATTTTCGTAGATTTTGGAGTATACCAAGATATCATCAATAAATACCACTAAATATTCATCAAGATATTCCTTGAAAAAACTATTCATTAGATCCATGAAGATAGAGGGTGCATTAGTAAATCGAAAAGGCATTACTGTAAACTCATAATGCCCATACCTGGTTCGAAATGTTTTTTTCGGAATGTATTCTTTTCTTCATACACAAATGATGATATCTAGATCGAAGGTCAATCTTTGAAAAATATTAAGCTCCATGAAGTTGGTCGAATAAGTCATCAATGTGAGGTAGGGGATACTTGTTCTTTATTGTTATAGCTTTTATCTCCTTGTAGTCAATGCACAACCTCCTAGATCCATCTTTCTTCATAACAAAAAGAACAGGGACTCCACATGGAGAAACACTAGGGTGAATAAATCCCTTATTACTTAATTACTCTAGTTGTTTCTTTATTTCCACTATTTCTACAGTGGCCATTCTATAAGGGTTCTTCGATATGGGCTATGAACCAGAAATTAAATCAATAGAAAACTCAATTTCTCATTCTGGAGGATGTCCAGTTAAATCCTTTAGAAATAAATCAACATGCTCTTTCACAATAGGTACATCCTTTATTTGAATATTCTTTTCCCCACCCATAGTTATATCATTCTCTTCCTCCCCAATAATCAAATTTAGTTGAGCTATTGGGGGTGGATATAGAGAAGAATTAGGTGGTAACGTTTCTGCTCTAAAGAAAAGGTACTCTTTATCAACATCAAAAATTGTAACCTCATAATTCTTATAATTAATTTTTGTATCATGGTACGAAATTCAATCCATACCAAGGATTATATAAAATTTAATCATGGGTATGATGATGAAATCAGCAGATAAATAACATGTATATTCCTTAATGGTAACTTATTCACAAATATTTGTTGCAATGATACTTCCCTTAAGTGTTTTGACTGAAAAATCCCTTGTTAAATCAAATTGGAAACATCTAATTTTATTAGAAAACTAGGAAGATATGAAACAATGTGATGATCCAGAATTAAATAAACATTTTCTAAACTTGAGGAAACCATTAAATTACATGCCACCACGTCTTTCGGAGCTTCAACCTCAACAGTAGTGATAACATAAGCTTAGCCTTGATCCCTTTGCCTTTTCTGAGGTATGTTCCCATGAATATTAGGAAATTAATTATTATAATGCCCCATTTCTATACAACTGTAGCATTAAACATTGACAGCATCTTTCTTCCCCTTGCAATCACGAGCATGGTGGCCTTTTTCACCACACTTGTCATAGGCCACCATTCCCTTCAGGCAAGTACCCGAGTGTTTCTTCCCACATTTACTGCAGGATGGATATTCAACTTTTCCCTTCATCCCCTTATTTCCATTTCCCAAGTGTTCACCAGATCTCTTCTTCTCATGCTATGATTTAATGTCATAAGACTTAGAGAATTATTTTTCTGCCTTGATAGCACATGAGACAATATCTTCATATGAAAAAAATGATTGTGACACAATTGCTAGATGGAGAAATGGGTTTATCCCATCAATGAAATGATCCATATTACTTATTGGGTTACGTATATAATCTACATCATGCCTCACTAACCTCGTAAAGTTAGCATCATACATTGCAACATTCTTATCCTCCTTTTTCCTCAGACTCAAAAATTTCTTTTTCATATCGGCTCGATGGTCATGAGGATAGATGTTTTATAAGAAAATTTCTTTAAACTCCATCTATTACATATTTGATACTTCATCATCTTTCGTTGTGTTTTGAATCAATGACCACCATTGATCAGCATCTCCAATGAGGCGGTAAACTACAATGAAAACTTTTTTCCTATTCGCTACTCCACAAGGCATGGAATGTTTTCTCTAAGTAATTTATCTATTGCTCAGATACTAGTGGATTTGTAACCCCATATAATGTTCGTGGTTGTTGCCTCATGAATTGATCTAACATTGACCTTCCACACTACGGATCAGGGTGCTCCATACCGGTAAGGTTATTATTCATTACGTTAGTGAGTTGTCCTAGTATAGTCATTAGCTGATCAGCACCAGTTGCATCACCAGCTCCACAATAAGTATCTTGAGTAGGAGGTAAATCACTACATGGAGTGCGTGCATTGATACAGCTTCCATTCCTTCCACTAGGGGCCATTTCTAATCAATGGCATAAATATATTAGTTTATGAATAGCAATACATAAATCCAAACTTGTAAAATTGTTAAAATAAATTGAACACTTTATGGATATAATCCGTAATCATAAAAACGTTTTCATTGAGGAATTATATACTCATAAACACTTCATAATGGTTTTTAATGAAAATGAGAATTTTCTTAAGTATATCACATGGGAGTTTTGTAACCCAGAGTGCAGCAAGGCCCATTATCGTGCACCAGTTCCCATTCGAGTCTATCTCAAAGCAGTGTTTTTGGGTTTTACCCCTAGGTACATCTGTTTCTGAGCCGCCTCTCCCAGCTCAAATCCAGACAGGTATGCATTTCTTGGAAAACTCACAAAATCTATACAATACCAAAATTCTAGGAATTTCTTCTATACTATTCCTCTAAGTCTATCTTAGAGATTTCTTCTCTAATCATAGTTTATCTAAATCTAGTTTCCAAGGATTGTACTAAACTTCCTTTGATACCAAATATAATGCCCCGATGCCGATTACCCAGAGTGGGTGCATTATTACCTATTATTGGAATGATAACAAAAGATCATGTTATGAAAGACCGATCAGTGTAGTAGACTTGGAAGTACTAGATATATTCATAAGGTTTACATTACATCATAAAATTGAAAACTACAACAACACTATTTCCATAGACAACACTGCAATCCCATAGACTATCCCTGCAGGTCTGTCATAATATACTTCTATGAATCTTGGGAAGAAAAACATAGAAAGGGGTGAGCTCAGATGCTCAATAAGGATAAAAATATAGCAGAAACTTTCATAAATAAGCATAAACATTTAAGACAATGTATAAAACAAAAACAAAAGCCTTTTAAACATAAACTTCATCATAATATAGAAAATTTAAATCAAAATAATTCCATTTAATTACTCACATGGATATTATACTAGTCGAATAATCACATGCAATATCAATAGCCACTTTTATAATGATGGAATGAATAATGCTAGACTTCATAACCACATAGTCAAGGCCTCGTATCAAGACTAAAAATAATATTTTTTCAAGGCCTTGTGCCAAGACACTAGTTTGTCCCATGAGACCTTCTGATGCATCTAGGAGCTATAGAGGGCACCACCTATCACTTACTAAGTCCAATGCATTCCTCATATGAACAGGATTTAACATAACATAAACATTCGTATTAAAACTAGCATACGATATGTCAAAACTTTATCCATAAACCATGAATGGTGTAAAAATAATATATCCACAGCCAAAAATATCACAAAACCATCAATAAAATATATATGTTTTGTATCATAATAAATCAACTTCAAACAAGCTTAAAATACATCAAAGGATATTGACATAGATGAAATAAATACTTTTTTAGAGAAATATATCTTTCTATTTTGAAATAATTTAAAAATCATGTAATTATAAAAGAAAAATTTTAATTTGAAAATATTTTTACAAGCTTGTAAGGTAATATTTGATGATTTCAGAATGGCATAAAATAGCTTCACTCGCCATATAAGTTAAAAAAAACATTCTTACCTTAAATTTTTCGAAAAGGTCAAAAAGTACCTTGTTTGGAAAACAATGAAAAGATTCCCTTCAAAAACATATAAGGTAAAATAAGGGTATAATTGACTTTAACCAATTATCTATTAAATAGTAAAAAAATTTTAAATACATTTTTAAGAAACAAAGATGTGAAAGATAAAGAGGTCCTAGTAGATACTTACGTAAAAACAATCACGGATAATAAAGAGATTGTGAAATTAACCCTTACCTTGTACTTGTCCTTAGATGAGGGTAGGTTAACCTCCTGTATCATGGTGAAATAATTGTTATTAAATTATACAAGAATCATATACATTAATATGATATCATATATGATCTTTTAATATTTTGTTTTTAATAATATTTTAGTATTATCGTCATGTCGGGTGTTAACTGATTCGTTTTCCTTTATATGATTTGTTACATAAGTAATGTTTTTTGTGGATATAATGTATCTTATTTATATTCAGAATTATATTATGTCTTTAAAAATTATTTTTAATCATCTAATGAAAATTTGTCTTTAATGGATACGATGGGGAATGAATCTCATCGCGTTTCGTGGAGACGGTAATCTGTACGTACGCACGCGCGAAAATATCATTATTTTGATTTTAAAATAATATATAATTGTATGTTATATCATATATAAAGAATAATTATGATGTTATATTTATTATTTATATCAATTATACATCATTATTATACCCATCCAAATAATAATGTATTGAATAACAACTACACCACGACGTGGAGGCGGTAAGCCGTATGTATGCACGTATGGTGAAATGTCATTAAAAGGATGGATGGAATAATAAATATGGTTGTACCATATTTGTAATAATATCACAGTATATAGAAAATAATGGAGTTATTATTTTAGAATGGAAATAATAAATAAAGAGGAAGTGGGAGAAGAAAAGAACTTGAAAGTGGTGATGAAATATTTACCTCTTCTTCGGGTCCTTTATTTTGATTTGATCAAAAGGGCTCCTTATGTTGGATTTATGACTAAAGGAAGGCCTCTAGGATTAAGGGAGGATATTTTAGAGGGTATTTTGGAAGGGGTTTCAAAGACAAATGTCTTTGACGGTGTGAATTAGGGAGAAGGGGGAGTGCCGTTTTTTAAGAGGGGCGAGGGGCATCTTAGGATAATCTAGAAATATTATTTAAAATAAAATCATTTTCGGTTTCTAATGGCTCAAAAATTAATTATTTGAAATATAATGTGGTTATGGGTCTAAAACCTCTCAGAAACTTGGTTTTAGATAGGTTTGGGTCACTATATTAACCTTATCTTTTAGATTTAACTCTAAGTTAAATACTTTGACATTTACCATGTATCTTTCTATTTTTGTATTATATGGTTAATAAACTAACAATGAACATCCAATCGAGACTCAAGTGGTTAATTAATGAAATATATAATATTATTTAAGACCATTGGCCAAACCTTATATTTTTACGAATATAATATCAATTAATAATATAATATATGTTTTAAAAACTCTTTAATGACAATTTTGACACTATTTGGTATTTTCTTTTTGCTAAATTCATAAAAACATTATTAATTCGAAATAAATTCATATAACCAACCCTAAAATGTCATATTAACCAATAAAATTAGTTTAATTTAAAAAAAATTCTAAATTAACATTTATTTGGTTATTTATAATATCAATTATTTTAATCTTTCATTAATACGGTAATTAGTGCATCAACATTGTGTCATAAATAAATTTGATTATTTAATGTATAAATATTATAATTAAATACCATTATGTAGGAAATATTTTTATCTTTATAATGAATATTTATAGTCTAATTTATCTTATGTATAACCCTATATTAATTTTTTTTTAGTTACGAATCTTTGATTTAAACTATTTTAACACTTCTTTAAATAAAATAATAATAAATGTCCTAATCTAATAAAAGTGGAAGAAAGAGGTTCATATTTTATTCCTAATGGTTTTTTGGTAGAATTATACTTATCCAATAGAATTAGGACATGTGTTATGGTAATAATAATATCATTTTTACCCTTAATTACCATATTTACTTTTAACCGTGGTAAATAAAAGAAAAAAGTTATTATTCAAAAAAAAATATTTTCATCTTATTGAACCACATTTTACTTACTGATATAAACCGTGTCTCTCGGATTTTTGAAATTCAACTCATGGAAGTGGTAAAAATAAGTTTTATGTAAATTTTCAAATGCTCATAGGAGGTGCGTAAAAGATGGTAAAAAGTTCAATAAATTTTTTATATATCTAAAATTATTATAAACTGACTCCAATGAATTAAATTGTTCCTATATAGGTATTATGTATCTATTTTGATCTAAAATAAATTTAAATAAAATAAATAATTATTTAAATAAAACATCAGTTTTAAACTATAACTAAGTGTTTTTCACTATTCATCAAAAATTGAATGTTTTCAGAAAAATACCCAAAATTCACACTAAGATAATTTTGATATTCTGAATCCAAAAAATATGTCCATTTTGAAAGATAAAATTTATAAAATTTCAAAACGTGGGCATTACTATTCATAATGGCTAGTTTGATTGGTTGTGGTGTGTTAGAACTCGATGTTTCGTACAACACACACTATTGTATTATTCAAAGAGAAGTGTACCTTGGATGCTTGGGGTGATACACGGGACGTACACTCTTTAGATCCACTACCTCCTCTTATTTCTCACTATGGGAATGACTCATGTGGGTTAAGATTTGGGTGGTGATCATGACATCTGCATAACCCCAAATCATGGGTTATTAGAAGGTTTAATCACCAAATGCAATAAAATATGAGAAATCTGATTCCTTCTCAAACCAGGATATGTTGGATGCCTTACTAAAGCATGAGCTCAAGTGAAATTCTCTATAGAAGTCAGTCCCAATAAAATTCCCCCAAACTCTCTAGGGAATCCTCTCGAGGAGTAATCCCCGACCTTTTTCTATCAAATGGGAAGCTCCCATGTGAATCCCCAATCATTGCCCCAAAAAAGGGCCGACTTAAATGTGTAAGTCCCAACTCATACTAAACTATGAGGGCTTTGATTCCCAACCTACTGGGATATATTGGAAGTCTCCCTGAGGTCCAAACCTGATACTCTAAAGTACCTTATTGTTCTCCATTACATATTCCTAGTAGGTTCATATCCACCAAGGAGAATGTACCTCTCCTAGTCATCTCGGGCCGCTTCAGTGTAAGTCCCACACCATGTATTGACAAGGAATCTTCTTCCTAGATTTCCTTGCAGTATGACATCAAAATACATGGATGGTTCCATGTCACATGACCTTAAATTGTTATGTGTCTAGTAAAGTGACACGAAGTTAAATTGAATCTGATTCCTCTCATGAGGATACGTTGGAATCCCATCTTATGGGTTTGATACTGACATAAAAACAATCTCCACCCCTAGATCAGGATAAACACTAGAGTTCCTCATAATATGATTTAAATCATTACTGTCTCGATAAAATACAGATGAATCCCTAATGTGTCCATGAAAGGGTAACATTGATGAAGAACCTCAAATACATTCAAATGTCTTCATTAGTAGAAAACCTATGATACATACAAATGATTCTAACCCCATGCATACATTTTGATTAATCTTGTAACGTATGAGTAATCCACAAAAACATTCTTCATAATTAACCAAGGATTCCAAAAGACATGAACATTGATTAAATCTATAAGAGAGTCCTAGAATAAGAAACATTTCCCCCCAAAAGGGTGTAATTTGGTCAACATCCCATCCTCTCAACCAATGGAGTCTTTAAGTGGGGCCGACCAAATCATCAAACAAGCCCCTGTGTTTGGAAAGAGGTCCCTGAATCAAGGATAAAAGGGTTGTTGGGTGTTTCTGGATCTGTGAATAAACCTGCTAGAGACCATCCCCATAGATCGTACCCGACATGGGCTGATTTCACAATCACTAAGCCTCCTACAACCACCTTCTAGGATATTGAAAATGTGGGACCTCTTTCACAACATAGAAAGGATATAATTCCAAGTCCTAGTGGGACCATCCGCCCAACGAAAATTTGGTACAATGCGAATTGGTTAGAAAAAAAATGGTGAACCTAACATGAAACTATCTATAATAGTAGGTAATTAATTGTTTCCCATCAGACCATTTTTTCAACCCCCCCCCCCCCCCACACACACACACATTGGTTCGAAACAAAAATGGTGAACCCATTGTGAATTCTTATAAAATATTAGGTAATTAATTGCTATCTGTCAGATCATTTTGTTCTCTCACACACACACACCTCGAGTAAAAAACAAAAATGGTGAACTCGACGGGAATCCTTAACCAAGGTGGCAGGTTACCCCACATCTAGATCCCATCACATCCAAAAGGAAGATATCCAATAAAAATCATCAATTATACATGTGATCAATATATTCCACTATGATAATTTTTTTGTTGTTCTCTGTCCCCGTTACATATATTATAAGTCTCCAGAGAAAAATTCAATCCAATGCAATCATGAAAGTTCTCATGAACACGCATGATGATTGACACGCCGACTGAGCCTTCCGCAAGGCAGATGACTCCATATCCTACCCAACATCTTCAATTCTAGGTTTCAAATGTACTGTTCTTAGAATATTATCATAAGGGTACTCTACCCCTGATAGAGGCTTCACAACAGACCATTCAATTGGTAAAATCTCATTAGATGCCTCTACAGTAGTGGTCAGTGTACCAACACAATGTAGTCACACTAGCCATCTCCAGTCAATTTGGGAGTATTTAATTAGAGCGGGATAATGAGTACCTACCTTACCTTAGGGAGGTGAATGAAGAAATCACCAACAACTTCTTCCATACTATACAGGAGTCCCGCTCAAGGTATCCAGGCGAAGGATGTCGTCACCAGTGACATACAACCCTATATCCTCACTCTAAAGAGTATATCACGCTAAGAGTACCACATGAAGTCCAATGGGCATGGTCCCCTTGGGATTCCCGCCGAGGGTGGGAAACACATAATCTAGAGCAAGTCATTACCCTGGTTCCTGAGGAGGAGATCCTCCATAAAAACATGGTGGCATACCATAGATAGTTATACAACTCTACATCCTCTTCTGAAGCCCACCATAGATATAAAGTGGCATAATACGAGGCATGACAAATTCCCACCAATACCTGTCAGTTCAGCCTTGCATAAAGGGCATAGAATTATAGTTGGATGGAAATCACCACCAATGTATAAGAATCCCCCCATCCAAATAGGTCAGAAACTAGCTTCAAGTATGTGAAAATTCCTACTAACGCATACCAAGGACACCATCCAAAAAGTATGGAAAACATTGGGTAGTCATATAACACAACCAATGAATAAAAATCCCACCAGTTAGATATGGTGGAAGTCAATATGTATACACAAATTCCTTGCCTACCAATATCAATCCCACCAGTCAAACAAAGTGACAATAAAATATATGCAAAGTAAAATTCCAAAAAATGCACATCAGGCTCTTGATAAAAATAATTTAGAAAATGTGAAGACACAAATTCATTTTTGAAAATATAAATACCACCTGTAAAAAACAATGGAAGCCAGATAATGTAGTTGGGGTATCCTGACTACAAGATAGGGGTAGACTCATTCCTCTACCCCAACTTAGGAGAACTGCCAGTACCCACGGAAAGCAAAAGGATGACCGAAGTAGTAAAAAACTCCTACCGCATCATAGGAATGGGATTTTATACCCATTCCATCCAAACAAGTATCTCAGTAAATCTTGGAAATGATGTTGGTTAAAAAATTTATTCCCAACCATATCCTCTAAAACATTCAAGATGTCATCGCATCTATGGAAAAAGTTTGGAGTTGGGGCCATGATCCCATATCCCCAGGTTGGGTGATTCAACAACAAAATAATACGGTTAATCTATAGTTGAACCGATCAATCATGAGGTACTATCTCTTGACGCGTATTAGGTTATCCTTACCCTTGACCAGAAGATCAAACATCCAGAAGGCCCCCATTTCTATCGTCTTCCCTGATGGTCCTCCCTAGGTTATACACTGCATATATAATTCTCCTTGTAGTAAGACATAATCCTATGATGGTATTCCTCACCATGATAGAAATAAATCCAATTTCATTCCCCACAGTGACAAAAAGAAACAAGAAGGACCTCCCCTCATTTAAGTATATCCTGAAGGTACTCCCCAGAATGTACAGTGCCTAAATTGTCCCTATAGATAGACATCAAGCCATAATGTTATCCCTCTCCATGATGGTAGTAATTGGAAAGGACCTCCATTTGATGACAAAAAATAGGAAGAAGTTCCTCCCCTTACTGCGGTCTACCCTGAAGATCCTCCCAGGGTACACACCTTGGAGAATCTCATTATGATTGGATTCAATGTTGTGATGGTAGTCCTCACCACCAAAACATCGGCTGTGAAGTTCCTCCACATAGTCTAAATTCACACCAGTAAGGAGGTACTCCCCTCACCAATCAAAATATGAGAAATCCCTCATATTCTGAGCCACATGGAAGGATAGGGTTAGAGACACTAGAAACTCTGTCCATGATAAGTGAAATCCTTTCTTAACCATGAGACGTCCTGGGCCAACCTCATCCTTAGAGAAACCCCCAAAATTATTACATCAATTCAACCCCATAAGCCTCGCTACATATGATGAATTCATCATAAAACATCCATGATGGATACACTAGGTATAGGAAGCCCTCATAGGAGAACAAAATAATTCATTTATCATGAGAAAAAAACTATCCATAGACGACATAATAGTTATGTTATGACCCAACACTACTTCTTAGTTCAACATTCCAAAATATTTTTTGAAATAATGTATTCCCAACATTCAACTTAATGTAAAGAAAACTCTCCACTAGTTGACAATGAATTTTCTACCTTATTATGGGTATGCAAACCACATTAGTATATTGGGGGATCTTTGTCGGCAAATTGACCTAGAAATCCTTTTGTCTTCACGACTGTCATGATCAGAAAGACAAAAGTGAGTCTTTTAGCTAGCTTTCCGCCACACGATACACAAATTTCATTTCCTAATCAGTGATGCACCATATACTAATCACATCCGAGGCTGGGGATAACATGGAGCTCTACACTTCACCGCACATCCCATATAGTAGAACCCACTGGAAATGGAATCCTCAAACTTCATCATCCCATGATGATAGGAAAATGAAATACATATTCAAGAAAGGTGCCCCACTCGACAAGAACCAACCCTGATTATGTCTAAAAAACGTCAGGCTCGATGATAAAAATCCATAAAAACTCCTGAAGTAGGCCACTGAGAACTTTCAGCATGCTTATTAACTAAGGGAATCCAACCAAAGAAAACTGATCATTTACTTGTAAGAAAATAAATCATGTGAAAATATGTCACCATATCTAGATCATTCCTACATTGGGATGGGCAAGATCATGAAGCTAGAACTGGAAGCAACAACCGCCACAGTACAGGAGCATCCCCAGTCCACCGATCTAGGGTAATTCTAAACATAGAGTGCCCCGTAGTACCAAAAAATATAGTATGAGACACATCAATGGGAGAATGGGAGAAACTCCAACCTATGGGATTGGGGGAATTTTTACCTCCACCACACACCCAATAGAAGTCGGTCTTTTCTCACCTAGGGAGGACAAAAAATAGTGAGGTTACTCATTCTATATCATCTCTAGACTCATTTCCCTCGGGGGGGGGGAGGGGAGGTGCACTACCAGGTCATTCCATGGATCCCTTAGAGTCACTCTTCTACAAGAAACAAGAAGAAGGTACCTAAAAGGAAGGAGATGATTCGATAAGGGATGCAATATTCCCTTATACCATTTGGCACCCGATTTTCCTCCCACAATGTTTTATGAATTAGTGAACATTGTGGATGTAAATCCCATAAAGCTTATTGAAAGTAATCCAAATGTTGAGGATTCAAGATAATATAGCTCCCTTTTAAAAGTTATCCACGTCGATCATTAAGGCATGCACACCTGAAACCAAGAGATGTCCTAAATTCTAGTGCTCCATCAACTAATCCCTCATTTCCTCCCTTGGAAATCCCAAACAAAGAGAAAAATTTGAAAAAGGTTGCATAAAACCTACCTCCTCCTCCCAATGAAAATGTGTCCCCAATGATTGAGGAGATATTTTATTGATAGGATGAAGAAATGAAATAGATAAGGAGAATCAACACTAAGGTACTTCATGAAATCCATCCTACAAGATATTTTCCTTAGGAAGAACTTAAACATACTCCCCTATAGTTGTTCCACTAGCAGGATGACTACTCCTAAAAAAATAAATCAATGCCTAGATGCTCATCCAACATGGTGTTGGGACCACCAATCTATTTGAAACTAGAAATTGGAGGATACCATGATTTCCATCTATTAGAGAAGAAACTAGAACATATTCAAGAAATTCAACAAAGGATGTCCCCGGATGGGTATCCTCTTCAGGTACTAGAAGAGCCGGCACACCCAATCATGCACCTTTCTATACGCACCCATGCTCATGTCCAATAAGATAGGAATTAAGGGTTCATGATTACTATTGATTTATTTACAACTCAATTGGATTCCATGGAAGGATGACATGCACCGATACAACTAGAACAAATTCCCTACCCCGACTGGGTGAGCAATGTCCCACCGCCGCAATTTTTTTGGAATATTTTATTTCTAGAATTCAATGGCTTACGGTACCCAGAGAAACATTGAATTCACTGCGCATCATACTGTGATCCCATGATGGGAACCCAATGTAAAAAAAGTTGTGAAGATTAGATTCTTTGTGCGAGCTTTTTAAGGTTCATCCTTTGTATAGTACACCAGTTTTCCATCTATCATAATAATAGTATGGGAGGATATCCAGTTCCGGTTCCTTATCTATTTCAGATCTACATTGAAAAAGAGAGAGTTAGTTACATCACAAACTATAAATAGAATTATGATGAAAGAGTTTTAGCTTTCATTTCTATATGGACGGTTTTGGCTTAATTTTTGTACTAACCACTCCCTCATGATAAGATGTTGTCTACATATATCGGGGACCTCCGTGATGAGCTGTGAACACAAATTATTCATGTGAAATATACAAGTGGGTTCTAGGATTACTCCTCCATCTCTAAATGGATTGAATATTTCTTACAATGTACTAATATCAAGTCTCAGGAAGCATCATCATCCCTAGTAAAGAGAATAGGAAGAGCAGAAGTGGCTTCTGTCATGCTTAAGCCACCCCTATTCTAGCTCCATCTTCCAAGACCACACCAAATCGTGCAAGCCCACCTTGACATCCGAATCCACCCTTGCCTCATCAATATGGGAGAAGAGGAACTAGGAGAAATCAATTTGAGTAACATAATAATAAATTTTACTCATTCTAGGATGACCAAGTCCATGGTTACTTCGTAGATGCAATGAATTACAAATTAGTTTACCTTCTACATATAAAGAGGGCTGATGATTTAGGTCTTGATGATGGGACATAATATTATCCAATAAATTAGATAATGGGGCACATCATCCAGGAGTTCTTCTTACTCAAGGGCCTCCAACAATAAAATTATTTATTCCAAACAGGTTAAGATGGGACCATCGCCAGTGTAGGTGGCATATGCTTCTACCACTAACCCCGATGAAGGAGGAGAGTGGAAAAAAATTTAACAAAAAGGAGAAAAAGTTCAATGTTAAGATGAATTTTAAACCAATAGACTAAGCCCAAAATATCCTCTAGGAATAGTTAAAGAAACTGACTATGCCTCCATTATATATTGATGCAACACAGTTGACATCCTTTGCCCAAAATTTCATCAAAGGTTGACCACCCAAAAATAATTCCAATTAGAAGGTAGGAAAGAATGTGTAGGAAGATAAACATACAATGAATCCAAAATTTTCTTTGAAACATTCATATTTCATGGAATTGGATCAGAGAGTATGGACACTAACCCACCAAATATCATCCCCCAGAGCCAGATGATGGGGAGGAGTCATCATCAGAAGAGGAGATGATTTTAGGCTCTATTAATTTCATCCAATAAATTTATCCCCTCTCTGATGATGATTATGGTTTTCAACCAGAATTCCACACACCAAATTGGGGGGCTGAAGGATGAGGCCATAGAAGCCAATGATATCAAGGGAGATAAAACCATGGTAGAAATCAATCTTATGGAATCACCCTCTCTCAAACATTTTCTGTTACATTAATCCACCGTAGGACCCTCCACCAGATCCAATAGAAATATGAAAATTCTCTACCCCACAAGAATCCAACCCTACCCAATCATTATGGAATATCCATCAAAGGAAGAACATGTGTCTAATATCCCTCATCATGTCACTAGACCTGAACGAACCAATCCACAACGAACAAAATCTCCTCTGGCACTAATCCAATGGTTTGACTTGTCATATTGAAATGCTCAAGCCCCTAAAGTGCATATGAAAGAGCATCCCTAAGACAGGAAGTGCCGACCTTTAGATCAGAAATATGACATTCTGAATAAGAAAGCTATGGTACTAGCCAAGCGGTCAATCCTGGATGCACTGAATCTATCAGTATATCATAGGTAAGCACTTATAAAGTCCCTAAGAGTTTGAATGTAAGGTAGAAACTGTTGCAGTCTACTAGATAGAGATGAATCCTGCATAATTCTATGCAGTTATCTATTTCATGGATCAACAAGATGTCTCCATCAGGCAAGGACACATCAAACCCTTATATGTGTCTGGAAAGATAAATGGTGTCGATATTTGAAAAGTCTTCATTGAAAATGGCTCTAGAGTTAATATCCTCCCACTATGGACACTTCATCAGTTAGACTACGATCAGGATGATCTTCCGCCCCTCACCATGACTTTGTTGGGCTATGAAAAAAGTGAGAAGAAGCTATTAGGAGAAATTAAGCTCAAAACGCAATTTGGTGACTTCATATAAAACCCAAAATTATTGGTGGTCTGAAATAACATGGACTTCAACACCTTGCAAGGAAGGCCCTGGCTACATCAACAGACAACAATCCCCTCCTCCTACCATCAGTGCCTCAAATATATCATTAATGAACAAAGTGGGACAACACCTGCTGATAAAGCCCCATTCATCCTCTATTAATCACATTATATTGATACATGGTTATTTGAGACAATGGGGAAGCAACTTTTTTTTGATGGTTTTGATTGGATTGCCACCCCAAATGGTGTAGAAATGGTTCTTGTAAATCCCCTCAAGTAGTTCGGGGAAAAAATACATACTGCCTATCAATCAGATTGAGTGAACAAGTCAAAATTCAGATCCATATTTAAAATTCACCTTGATTTAAATCAAATCCACTAAGACTGATAATGTTGAAAATCACACTAACTCGCAAGATAATGGTGGGGGTTCAGATAAGAATGTTCCCGAAGTATCACTGAAACTCCAAATAATCCCTACCTTGCCCACTATGAAATGTGGAAGTGTCTCATCACTCAAAGAAGATGAAGAAACTATTTTACCCATCACTACATCTTCTATAGAGAATCCCATGCCAACGGCTGAGGCAGAAGAGGTAGCATCACCACTTATAGTATAAATTTTCAACTCTTACCTCAACTATGGAGAAACCATCTCAAAGCCTTTTTACCTATCATAAGATGAAGATATAGATGGTGAGGATGCCGAGGAGGAAAAATGATACCTAAAGGATTCCCCTACCACATTTTAGAAAGGTTCCTCTACCACCATTGATGAAATCAAGGAAATCAACTTGGGTATGAAAGAAGACCCAGGACCCACTTTGATTAGTGCATCCATGCATTCTCAAGAGAAATAAGTATATACCACTTTCCTAAAGAAGAATCGAGATGTTTTCACTAGTAATTATACATAAATGTTAGGTCTCGATCTAGTGGTTTCCACTCACCACCTGGGCCTCTCAAAAGACCACTGTCGATACAAGCAAGCCGCGAGAAGGATGCACCCGCCATATGATACCAAAATATAGGCTAAAGTCGAAACTATTATCACAGCCAACTTAATTTGGGAATTTCTATACCACATATGTCTAGCCAATATTGTCCTATTCAAAAATAAAAACGGACAGATCAGAGACTGAATTGATTTTAGGTATCTCAATCAGAATTTCAAGAAATTTTATTTCCCATTCCTGGTCATATAATTTTTGATCGATGCAATTGTGAGATAAATGGATCTCTCTTTTATGGATGACTATTCAGCTTATAATAAAATTCAAATAATCTAGGAAGACAAAGAATTACCCTCCTTCAGGGATCCCCAAGGATTGTTTTTCTTTATAGTGATGCCTTTTATTTTAGAAAATGCCAGAGCCACATATTAGTGCGCGATGCATAGCATTTTCAAACCCTTCCTAGGAATGTTCATCGAATACAATGTTGATAATTTGGTGGTTAAGTCACAACAATTCTTGGACCACTTGGAAGATCATGAAACCATATTCAATAAACTATGAAAACATAGTCTAAAAATGAACCTCCTAGATTGGGCATTCAGTGTTACATTAGGAAAATTCCTTGGAGTTGTCGTAAGCCTCCATGGAATCAATGTCAAACCTAATAAGACAAGATAAATACTTGGAATGTCAACTCCCCACAACCTCATTGAGTTGAGAAGAATCCAAGGACACCTAGACTAGATTAGGTGCATCAAAGACAACCTCATTAGAAAATGAATTCCCTTGACTAGGTTGATGAATAAGGGGGTAAAATTTAATTGGGATGATGATTGTTAGGAAAAATTTGACACTATCAAGAGGTATCCCTTAATCCCACTGGTGATGACACTGTCTATCAAAGGAAGACCACTCAATCAATATGTGACCACCTTGGAGAGATCCCATGTCATCTTCCTCACACAGAAGAATGATGTCGACAGTGAGAATAGTCTCTATTACCATAGCCGAACCATGATAGATGTTGGAACCCATTATTCAAATATCAATAAGAGTTTACTTGCATTATTATTTTCAGTCTATAAGCTGAGGAATTTCTTACAACACCATAAAGTCAATTTGGTCTCACGTAGCAACCCCGTCAAGTATATTTTCAGCCATCCAATATTAACTGGACGCCTATTATGATGGGTGGTCATCATGAAATAGTTCAAGATATGTTTCATACTGTATAAAACTATCAAATTCCATGAATTAGTAGATTTAATGGTAGAGAATACCTCAATGGTGGTGGCCCCATGATATGCTGAATTACCTGATGATAATGTGTTTCCTATTTAAGAACACCCCAAAATGTGAAAAATGCACTTTGATGGTGTCTCCATAAGACCAAAAGGAAAAAATAATGGAAGACCCCAGAATAAAATTTGTCAGTTTGGCAGTCATACTCATTTTCCCAGAAAATTCAGTTCTACCCATTCCTTCCAACTATCAGAAGGATGTGCAAACAATGAAGTACAGTACCAAGCCCTCATTATAAGCCTAGATTTGGCACTCCAAGTGCAATATGAACACCTGAAAATAAAATGTAATTCAATAATGGTAATCATGAAAGTCAATAGTGATTATGATTTTAAGAAAGAGGTTATGATCCATTTGATGAACCATATTTGACAACAGATAACAGTATTCCTGCTAGAACCAATATTGACTTATATACCCCAATCGAAAAATATCCAAGCTAATTCATTGTAAAATGAATCCATAGCTCTGGATGACCCATATTGGACTCAAATGATCATCTATATTTCCCACTAACGGGTGATCTTACCATTTATTCAGGACAACATGGAAGAAAACGAAATCAGCCCCATCTCGGAGCTGAATGGTCCTAAAACTGGCTGTATGAATCCCATTAAAGATTACTTAAAAAGGGGAGTGATCCCAATAGATAGTTCTTGATGGGAGGAAATCTAGAGATGAGAAACCAAGTTCATAATGTATGATGAAATGAGAAGGAAAAAGGTCCTTTATATGTGAGGAATTAAAAGAGTCCTTAGTTGAATTGATGGAAAGACACCATCACTGTGATAAAATAAGTATATTCTAGAACTTGAGGAGTACATCAATCTGTATCCAAACCCTCACAATATATTCGATGGCTCAGGTACTATTGAACCGCTGTGATGTAGGATTTGACTACATTCACCAAGAAGTTTCATTCCTACCAAATCCATGAAAATATCATCCACCATCCCCCAGAGTTACTTCACACAACCAATCACTCTTAACCATTTTCCATATAAGGAATGGATGTCATGGGACTATATCCTCCTGATATGAGCAAAGAATTTATAAAAATTCTCACTGCGAAAGACCTATTTTTCAAATGGGAAGTAGCTGCACTCCTCAATGAATTTGGATCCAGAACCATATTAATCTTTTTAAAAGAAAAAATCTTCACTATATTTGGTGAAACTCATAAAATACTAAGGTAAAATGGCGCCAATTTATGCTCTGTCAAGTTGTAAAAGCTTGGAATCAAGGCTAACTATTCATCCCACTACCATGCAGTAGAAAATGAGTAGATAGTGGCCTTAAATAAGACCCTATACAATATAATATAAAATATGGTAGACAAGGATAAGAAACAATTTCTAGATATTATTTCCCATGATCTATGGGCTTACCAGACCATGACCCACCCCACCAATCAAGCAACCCCATTTTCATTTGTATACGGGGTGGAGACGGTTCTACCCATTAAATTTTATCTGCCATTGATATGCTTCTCCATCTGTTATCAACTATCTACAAATGCAAAATCCTAGAAATAATTCAATTAGATGGAGAAGTTGGATGTGAAAAGATTCCACACTCTACACTATTTGGAATTTTATCCGAATCCGATCGCATGAGACTTCCACAAAAAGGTTTGACTTCGATCTTTCCTTGAACAATATATGGGGTTGGTCCTCAGAACTATGATGATACTAGGAAATAATCCTATGAAAGTGGATTAAAAATGAGAAGGATGATATATCATACACAAGGTATTCCCTAACGAAGCCAATACCTTAATTTCAATGGATGGAAAGCTAACCAAACCTCTCACCAAAGTGAAGATTCTGAAGAAATAGTTTTGTAATTATACAATGCTTGTCTTATCTATATGACATTAAACCGCATAGTGCCACCTAATTCCATGTTACACAGTGTTAAACTATACAGAAATCAACTTAATAGCACATAGTTAAACTATATGGCCATATTGTCCTAACTAAATGACATTAAGTTGTATGGAGCTCATTGTGTTTCGAATGGTGATCCATTGCGCATGAGTAAAATTCATACAAGGGAATGATAAAAAAATGCCCCTCCATCTTGTATATGGGTCAGACCGACATAGATAGTGTATCTAGAACTGTGCGTGGCTTGATTCCAATCATCATTGGATATGTAGTGACATCAGGATCCTACATCCTGGTCCAGCCACCATCATAATAAAAATGATGACCCCTACCCTTTACACAGGTTAGACAAGTACAAGTAACATGTTTCTAGAACTACGTGTGGATTTATTACTATCATCATAGGATACATAGTGATTCCTGGATCCTATATCATATTTCATCCACCACCACCACAAAAAATCAACTTCTCCTTGAATATGGCCTGATCCTATGCAGGGGGGATTTTTACAGAACTTTTTTCCACATGATTCCCATTAATCAATGGGATTCGTAGAGACGCCTCCAACCTAGATATTGTCCAAGAAATCACATGAAATAAAATTCCTTTATTATATCATCTATTTCCCCTACACTGTAGGGGATATACTCATCTCTTTTAGTTTCTGACACTGAGTATAACTCAGGTGATCTTAGTAATAGTGGTAAGGGTTTCTCCCATGTGGAAAAGCATAGAGGAATGTGATAAGGCCTTTATCTTGAATGAATGGCATAAAATAACCCCTCCTTATGTGTGAGTAAGAATGATATAGGGAATATCAAGAACTATGTGTGACTTGATTCATTCTATCATAGGATACTTACTGATGCCTGGATCCTTCATCCTAGTACAACCACTATTCATTAAAATGAATATACCCTCCCTCTACAAAATCCAGACTGTTATAAGGAACATGTTTTCATAACTATGTGGAATTTTATTCCCAAATAACTGGGATATGTAGGAAACATCCTTGAGGTTTAAGACCGACCATTCACCCAACTCATTCTTTTCACATCGGTCCACTCTCATCCTTACTGTATGACGTTAAACTACATAGGATAGCAGAACTATGTGTGGATTGATTCTTATCATCATAGAATATGCAGTGATGTTCAAATACCATATCCTGGTCTATCTTCCAAGGAAAATATACCTCTCCACCACATAAATGTCAAACTTTCATAGGCAAATCCTTGAGTCCTAACCGCCCAACGTTAAACTGCATGGATAAAGAAGTTCTAATTGTATGAAAATAAACTGTAAGGTATCTGAATAACTATTTGTGTCTTGATTATCAATATGAAGAGTTACATTTTGACACTTGGGCCTTCCCAGGTCTAGTTGTGTGGAAAACAAAATGTCCTCATTCCCTGTGTGAGAATGTAAATTTGCACAGCAGATTTCAAACCATGATCCCGGCAACAAAGATTAGTAAAAAGATCTTTCACCCTACGTACAAATATGATCTATTTATATAATCTCATACCTCAAAACTAACCATGTTCTGGATTTTTCTCACATACCTAGATATCCACTTTTCATCCATCAGACTCCATACCCCATAAAATCTTGAATCCCCATAATCACCCATGGCTATCGAAAATAGATTTTAAGTGTCATGGGTACACCATTATTTGACTATGAACACAACGCCATACTGGATCTTCATATGTTTCCCACAAAAATTTCTTATAAACCAATGGAAAATTAGTTCTCATTATAGGTTTTTCCTACTTATATATGCCAATTGGCTCCTAACTCTAGCATCTTCTCTCCTAATTCGAGGGATCCAGGAATCATGGTTTTCACTTTCTTCCCCCACTCACATTCGAGACATACCAGGGATATCCTGTTTTGATTATCCCATATTTACACATGATTCCTTCGATATTTCAGCCCTATAACATGATGTTAAACTGTGATGTCGACATCTGTTTTGCATGAAGTTAAACTGCATGGCCCAACAATGCTCCCTTATTTTATCCTGCCATTCCTAGGTGGTGGAGTGAAACCCTTTCCATGCTTTTGTTTCTCACACCATTCACAGATCATGTGGGATTATGGATTTTGGTAGAGGATTCCCCTCAGAGAAAGAAAAAATCAATCCACAATGGCATATCTAGCTGGAATGACTTTAAAAGGAATATTAGATTTTTTTCATCCATTTTGGGAAACGGATAGTCTTAACCATATGACATTAAACTGAACAACACCCCAAATATAGCTAAAATTTAATATTCCATATGCACGGGCCAAACCTATAGAGGGAGACTAATTTTGGTACACCTGAATCTTCAAAATCAGGCCCCGCTCCTTCATTAGAATCATAATTCCTCACCCTGCATGCGAACAATATCTATGCAGAAGAGTTCCCAACTCTATGGGAGTTCACAACCTGATAATTTCTAATATATCCAGAAACATATTTTCCATCTATAATACTCTTCACTTAAGGGAATTTCAGATCCTCATATACCTCCCCTACAATCAGATATGGGAGGCCAGTGTCACACAGACACCTTTGATTAACTATACACACAATGCCCTATCGGCTCTCCATATGTTGACCATAGAAATTTCCTATCAACCAAAACAAATCTTCCCCAGGAGTATATTTTCCTATTTCAATAAGATCAATGACTTCCAAGCCCCATATCATCTCCCTTGATCTAAGATACCTTGAAACCAGAGCTTACATTTTTCTTTCCTATCCACATCTTGAACATATTCGAATAACTTGACAAGACCATCCTCCATTTAATCTTAGCCATTATGCCAATGTACCAATCATATGAAATTTATATTGGATGATACTTGTTTCCCAATGTGCTCTCTTAGGCCCATACATGCTAAATAATACTATCTCCAGTGTTCCTGTGCACGAAGTGAATCCACGCAACGAAATCCAATTGGTCCCCACCTTATTTGTGAGATTTTACACCAAAAACAATTTCCCACACATATGTGTGAATGAGATCCATGTATGATAATAATTTAAAATAACTACCTCCATCATGATTACTATCATGATAGGATACATAGTGACACCTGAGTCTCATATTTTAGGTCCTTCTAGAAAAAAACATTGTCCCATCCTTTCCTATGTAAGGGTTAGACCTGCATATAGAGATCCCACTCACATGTATTAACAGAATATCTTCAACTATTACCTAGAGATTTTGGCTTGAAATGCACTCTCTCATTATCAGGAACCCCTTTTTTCACAGACCCATCTCTTTGTCTATAAGGTTTTAAATGCCTATAATACTCCGTGGCTATTTGAAATAGATGACTATTGTCCTGTAGAAACATTTGTTTGACTATGAACAGAATTCCTTGAGGGCTCTGCATATGATCCCCATAATAATATACTTTCAACCAATGAATAATTTTCCCTATGGAGATGTTTTTTATACCGATTTATGCCCCTATGATGTTGAAGTCTCACCTCATTCCCTGGTTTTGGAAACCCCCAGATTACAGTTTACATCCTCTCTCACCCATCATTCGTGATGGCGATAGAACATTTCTAGAAAGATCACCATGAAAAAGGAAGATTGTTTATACCCTGGTTATAGTAAAACGAATTCAAATCATGATTCTTGAATGTCTTATTTGTATGAACACTACTACAAATATGACCTTTATCAGCGCTATATAAGTCAATTAACAGCACTACAAAAAGAGCTGTTAATCGAGGTGAACATATAGGGGGGTCCCTTTTCTTAGTGCTCTGAAAAACACTGATAAATGCCACTTTTATAAGCTCTAAAAAACACTAATAAAATACCCCTTTATCAGCGCTTTTTTAGCTTTGATAAACGGGGCCTTTATCAGCGCTTTTAAAAAGAGATGATAAAAGTAAAATAAAGAATTATATAATGGAGGGGGGAGCTTTTAACAGTGCTAGACCCCCCCCCCCCCACTTTAACAGCGCTAGGTAGACCCCCACTCACACTCTTTCTCACGCTGCCCTTCCCACGCATCCCCACACATGTGCACCGCTTTGCATCCACCTGAACTCGAACATGCAACCTCCCCCCATTCGCGGCTGCACCTTTACCACTAATCCATTTCCTTTTTTTCTCTATTTAATTATATATCTATTTATATATATATATAGTTATATTTATTCTTATACTAATATAGATTCATATTAATATAAATATATTTATTCTTATATTAGTATATATATATATTCATTTTTATATTAATATATATTCTTATTTATCTATATATATATATATATTTAGTTATAATTTTCTATCCGTATATTTATTTGTATATTAATATAAACTTATAAGATTAGTATTAAATACATTTATGAAATATGTTTTTTATGTGTCTTTATAAATAAATAAAAACATACATACATACATATATACAACACACACACACACACACACACACACACACTTACACATATATATTTATGAATAAATACATATATATGTGTATTTGAAAAGTCATAGAATGTTAAAATGACCATAACATATAACTAGAAGCCTCTTTCATCTCCACAACCAGTAAAATCAAATAAAATTAAATAATATTCGATATGATACGTGGTACATGACTAACGGACATTCGGATCAGAAGTTATAGTTGTTTGAATGTTAACAAATCGGGGTATCCCGACTAAAAACTCAGTTTTGGAGGCCTTTAGGGCCATTTTTGGCTTCGAAAAATGTGAATAAAGGTTCTCTTAGGTCATTAGCGCGTAGAGCTCACCACAGGCATTGATTTAATATGCTGTAGAGCTCAAACTGACACCCGGATCAAAAGTAATGGCCGTTTGATATTTGAGTTACATTTTCAACTTATTTTAGATCTTTTGTTATTTTTTTATTTTTTGTGTCTTCAAATTGTTATTAAATGATTTTTAATCAACAATAATTAGAAAATTATTAATTAATAATATTGTTTAAAATATTTTAAAGCCATTTTAACTAAATTTTTTAGATATTAAATGAAATAGTCTATTTATACTTAACTAAAACATATTTAAAAAACATATATTATATTTATATCAATATAAATATACTTATATAACAATATTTTATTTTTTATGATTTTTTTAAACATAAATTTTATCACTGGAAGGAAAAAACACTGAAAAATCCCCCATTTATCAGTGCAACTAAAAGAAGCACTGATAAAGGGGTACTAATTCCCTTGCCAGTTTTTGTAGTAGTGGACATTAAAGTGCATCATTCTCTAACCCTCCTTTAAACAAGTAAAATTCACGTGTGATTAGTTTCTAGACCATAACCAGTATAAATACCCCTATTAATTTCAAACATCGTTCCCCCCAACATTCCACCCACATTGGTCTTATATATATAGAACAAGTCTAAATTTCCATAAAATATCCTCAACACATGATATGGAAGGCCAGTGTCCTGCATACACATTTTTTTACTAAAGTGACCAATGCCCTAGCATCTCTGGAAACGAGGACCCCCCAAAATGGTCTGTTAGACAAAGGAAAATTCATTCTAAGGAGATATTTTTCCTATCTCCTTTTGTCCCATGGATCCGATTCCGTATGTATTATCCCATTCTTCAAAAAACACATGTTAGGGTCAATACAAATCCCATATCCGTGTCTCAAAATTTTCGAGACGTTCTCTGTTAATGAGTTCTAATCTTGGACCCTCACCCTAAAAATCATGGTCAAAGTAGTTCCACCAAAAAAATCAGTAACTACGGCCTGGTTTGTGAGACTTTAAACTACCACCAAAAGAGAAAACACTCACGAGGACGAAAACCCTCAAAGGTAGTCCTGCATAAAAGATGAGTGCCAACTTTCTAAACCGTGGTAACGTATGGTTTATGAAACAATATTGATCAACCAAAAAAAATCAAGATATATAAAGCTTGTTTGGTTGAAAACCCACGAAGGTTGTCCTAAGAAAAATTCACGTTATTCCCCATAATTCTGCATCATAACAATATTAGGTAAAAATTAAGGTAATACAAGAAGGTAGATAATGTTAGCGGGGGGGTCCATTAATCCCTAACACCAATGAAAATTTTCTCGATCAGACCCTCGGTTCATGCAGAAAATTAGACAATTATTTGATTATTTCATTTTTCCCATATGTTGGCTTATATTTATATCTGGTTGAGATTATGGTTCAAATATAGTTAATAGTTATCCATTTATTTCATCAAGAGAAAATTATGGGGAAAATTGTAGAGAAAAACATCCTCATTTCATTATATGAAGATTGTGAGGAAATCCAAAACCTAGAGTCCCTTTATTATGTCAAAGTGAAGGAGACAAGAGCACAAGATAATTCAATGGATTAAAACGAAGCTAGATAATCTCTTTCTAGAAAATCAATAATTGTATAACAAGTGTGGTCAAGATATTTTTCTAAAGTAGCCATTTGGGTAGCTTCATCTTCAACCTCTAGATGTACTAGTTTCCTAATGGATTTTAGATCTCACCTCTTCTACTTAATATCTTCAAACCAGATGTTATTGATGCCAGTTGTGATTTCAGATTGACTACACAAGATTTTTACTCGTTCAGATCTTCTGTTTGGATAGTCACCTAGTCATGAAGATTTTACTCATTAGCTATTAGGTGGTATAACTATTGGTAAGATCCTTAATGTTCTTTTTTGGTGGTGCGACACATTGAACTAATCATGGATGTCTTCACGAGCAACTATATTTTCTCGAGTTATGACAATATGGAACGTGAGTTGTTACAGATATTGGTAGTCGAAGATTCCAGAACCCAATTCAGTATATAACTATCGAAGGTTGTCCAATTCATCAAGAATCTATAATAGAATATTTTGAAATTTAATATCATAGATTCAAAGACATGCTTATATCTGCAAGGTTTTATGTATCCTGACAGTATTAGAACCCTTAGTTTATTCGTTTTTTAAGGAAGTATGTAGTCAGGAAATGGCACTTTGATAAATCGAGTCACCCTAAAATAGGTTAATCAAGTGGGGGAGCCTTCCCGTTCAGTAGGCGGTTCGATAATTGGAACCATGTTTAGGGGGTTGACTTCAACATCATGGGTAGTCAATGTCATTCCACTTGGGCCGACTTCTGAAGGACCATAGACCATCTCACCCAGAGATAGACGGTTCAACTCTCTCTCTAAAGATATATGTTACATAGGGGAAGTCCCCTATGAACGCATGTGATGACGTATGGACCACCGTTGGGCAATAAGAATAGAGGGAGATGGCATAGTTGGCACATGTAAAATGAAACAAGAGGTAAAAAGGGTCTTTACACCCTTCAGACTAGCCTAGTTTGTACGTCACTAGGATAACACGTTACCAACTATTGGGAATAATCTATTGATAATTAAAAATATTCCTATATGCGTGGAATAAAGACATGCATGCCAGAGTCCTCCCACATAATCATCAATCATAAATGATGGAGGACTGCCAAGTAAGAGTCCCTTTTAACCAGGGAAACAAGGAGGAATGTGACTCGAAACAAACATTTTAATTTCCTGGAAAACCGGTAGGGCACATAGAGTTCGCTAATGGTCATCCTATCTATATGAGTGGTTAAGATTCCATCTTGAAGTGCAATGAGGTATGAACGTGTTTCCAAAGAGCCCCTCCCATCATCTTCTATTATAATGTGAGGCTTGAAGTAAATTGAAAAATAAAAATGTGATGGATCACTCAGAAAGTCAATGACCCAGTCAACATTCATGGACTCGGGACAAACAACGACAATGGTAACTAATGTCAGTTGGAAGTTAGAATGGGGGACTATCATGATGTGCCGATACTCGTAGCATGGAAAATACTCTACTATCCAACCATAAAAAAATGAAATGTCCCATTAAGACTATGAGGAGGGCTGTCCTTATATATTTTCCTCAATATCACATAAATTCGTGCAATAGTGGGGATGACTAAATTGAAGGGCTATCCATCTACCACTGTGGATTCCATCATTAGTGTGAAAACCCAGATGAAAATATAAATATAATAGGAAGGAAGGAGCCACCTACTCAAGAACATGGAAAAAGAAACTTCCAGTCTAAGCTCCATAGATACAAATGTTATGACCACATAACCCTAGGTGGTGTAATGACATTACTCAAGGGTATCACAATAAGATCTTGGAATGAGTTGTTACTACTGTGTCAGATGGGTTTGTCTACAAAAAACTATCATCATAGGCTCGTTCACTTGTTAGAAAAATCCATTCCAATCCTCAAATGAAAAAAGTGAGCGTGCATGAAGATATTGAACATGTATCCTCTCTATTAAGTTTATCAATTCCCCCACCAATGAGGATACTTTCTCAACATTTCTCCAGGCATTGGGCATTGGAAAAAATTCATCATACATGTCACCAAGGATAGAAAGTCCCCCTACCTGGTATAAATTTCATAAAATGATCCCCACTTCACCGTGGGACTATTGAAAAGCGTTGGTGATAGAACACCAGTGGCTAAGAATCATAGGTAGTATCTCACTGGATGAATAGATAAAAAATTAGGGTTCCCACACTACTTGGTATATGTTGATGACCTCCCGTAATAAAGAGGATTCCAAACAATTTTTATGAACATGGAACACCCAAGACCACTCATTAGAAAATAACCCCCCATATCAGGGATCCCATGAGGATCTCCATATCCAATTGGGATTAATTCGTTAAAATTTAATAATAGTCATATATTCCTTAACCACCGATTCAAAATATTTAGTATGATGGAATTTATTTCCCAACATCCACATATATCCATCCTAAAAACAAATATGTTTTCTGGGATTGCAGAAGTTTTGATCTACCCCATTTCAAGAATATCTATCCATCCATACTCCCAAGACATCTCAAGAGGAATAGTGAATCCACTCTGTTCAACCATTGGAAAAGGGGCATCATCTTGGAGGCTGGAACTATAGAGTGGAAAACAATTGGATAAGGGTTAGCCCATGAGCTCCATTGACAGAAGGACATTTAGAATACCCTCATATGGAATGAAATAATATTAGAGATTGTCTTAAACAATGTTAACTATATCCTTGCTTCTTATGGATGCATCCACTATAGTTAGGGGAGATCCATTTTAGTTTTTGCACAAAAATACCATGCAGAAGCCCAGTCTAACAAAATTTGGAAAAAGGACTCCATTGGGGTGCATAATGCAACCTGGAAATGGTATGAGGATGGTGATGGACGGAAACCGATAGTTCATGGCAACCAACAAGGTGCTATTCCATAGAGCATTGGCTAGAAAACTAAACAATTCTAGGATTGGGTGACCCATGCACCAATCCATTATAGGATATTATTTTAAGCCTATGGTGTGAATTTTTAATGTTTAGTTTGAAAATCCACGTCTAGTTCACGGAGTTTACAACAAATTATTAGTTTATTATTTAGGGAGACCATGAAGGGTTTTCCGTTCACGAAATGAAAATAAAGGTTCGTGAATAAAGGATTTCGTGATGTTTATTTAGTATGAGGTAGTAAAGAGAGTTGAGAGAAATTGGGGAAGTTCTTTCCTTCTATAATCCGTGTAAAAGAAAAATGGTTTGGGCCCTTATATATACACTTAGTTCCCCTATGGGTCCACCTTTATACTGTAAACCGGTTTAGTTCAGGATTGCATTCTATATCGAAAATGCCTCCTCTTCCTCCCGATTAGAACCCATCTAGATGGGGGGAATTTGTTGGGTCCTGAAAAATTGGAAAAGGGAAATTAAATAATCACTTGATTTTAGAAAAATAATGAAATAAATTCGATGAAGGATTTAGAGATAATTGTTGTGGAATCCAAAATTTGTCAAAGGAAAATAATATTTCCCCATACTGAAACCTGTGAATGGTTTGGGGAAGCCATAACCTACCAACCAAGTAGTATGTAAAATGAAGACAATGACACTGGCTCTTGTGAACTGCGTCATTGGAGAAATCGATGTAGAGAATTATTCCCTCGCAAACAGTGTCGTTAGCCAAATGGAGGCGGAGAATTCGGCATCCACATACGGTCTCCGCAAACCATGTCATTGCTGAAATGAAGGTGGATAATTCAACCCCTATGAAACACACAGCTGTGAACTGCACTATTGGAAAAATAGATGTAGAGAATTCCACCCTCGTATAATGTCATTGTGAACTACTTAGTTGTAAAAATTGAGGCAGATAATTCCTCCCCATGAACTATTTTCCACAAAAAGGGTGGTTGGAAAACTACAGGTGGAGAATTATGAACCTACATACCATAATGGTAAAATCAATAGTTTTTGGATGAGGAAAAGCCAGTTGTACACTGTGAATTAGACAAAGTCATTCCCAAGATTGAGGTTGTGATTTTCACCACCATAAACCACATGCCATTGTTGACTGAGTCGTCTGTGGCTAGGGTGATCTCCTCATGCGATTCTGTAAAAGGTGTTGTCAGATCCATAAATATAGATTCCATGAAACACAATAAAATGATGTTAAGGGTAGCTGAGAAAGGAACTGGATTTCAGAAAAATGGATGGACATTTGGGGTGGATTTCTGAATAGATCGAACGACGAGGAATATACCCCTTCCAAGTAATTCCCGAATCTATAAACTCACCAAATAGAGGAAAAATAAAGAATAAAACATAATAATTGGAAGAAAAAAACCATATATCTTTTAACTATGAAATTTGTAAAAGGTGATGAACCAATGCCCCTTCTCCAATTTGGCACCCCATGTCATAAAAGGCTATATGGGTGGAACCCTGCACCCTATAACACCATGATACCTGGATGGAACTCAACACCTTATAGAATCTTTCTACGTAGCCAGAACCTAGGCCCATATAGTAATGAACTATGTAGACCACATACAAGTTCAAGTACCATCATGATATGTGGACGACCCATTCACCCCCATGGAAACACACTACTCAGGGAGGCCCCCACCCTTGTTGAACTAATAGTACACTGAATGAGGTACCTTTGGGAGTTCCACATCCTCCTCCAATCATTTCCTCCCATATCTATCATCTCATCCATAGTCCCTCCACAAAAAAGTCTAATGTAATTATGCCAATTCCCATTCCAAAGCCACCAAACCCGTATGATAAAACCACCAGGCGCATTAGTGTTCCATTTTGAGTTACAAACCCATGATAAATGGAGTAACATTGGTGATCCACGCAGTGGTGTGGACCCCCTGAATGTACATATGTTTACATTACCAAGGGAATGTGATGTTAACTATGGGATACTAATGATAACCTCATGGGTCTTGGGATCAAGGGTGGTCACTGTCCATTCCATTCAATGAGGGTCACTGATCAACAAGGAAAATCAAGCTTCAATTTCCTTTTAATGAGATGCTACATCCGCCACCTTTCCCGGAATCATTTTTAGGGCACTTCCATTGAATAAAGACCCTTGATTTTCTTGTATGAGACTATATCAGTGATCATCTCTGTCTATTCTTAGTGTGTACTTGGAATGGTTAATATGCCTCTCCAGATTATAAAAACAAAAGGGTGTAATTTTCACTGTCAAAGCCTTCTCTCTCTAACTTTGGTATTCAGTTCCATCTATCAATAAATGATTTGAGATGTGTGATATTTAGATCCACTGCCTCATCTTGTTTCTTACACTGGGCATGACTCACATGGGTTTAGAGGTGGCTGGTGATCATGAAATCCTCATAACCCCAAATCTTGGGCCTCCTTGAAGGTGTAATCCCCAAATGTAATGAACTATGAGCAATATGATTCCTTCTCAAACTAGGATACATAGGATTCCTGCCTAAGGATGAACCTGAAGGGAAAATCTCTATATAAGTACGACCCAAAAAAATTCCCCAAAAATATCTTGGAAATCCTCTCCAGGATTAATCCCAGACTTGTTTCTCTCAAATGGGAAACTTCCATGTGTAAGCCCCAATCAAGTCCCACAAATGGGCCACCTAAAGGGTGTAAGTCCCAAATCAAACTGAACGATGAGGGATTTGATTCTTAACCAACTGGATATGTAGGAATCATCCCTAAGGTCCAAACTAGATAACCCAAATTACCCTAGTTTTCTCCAAACCATATTCCTTGTTGGGTCATATAATCCCAGGAGACAATACCTCTACTAGTAATCTCAGTATGATTTAGCACATGTCACACACCAAGTCCCACTATGAATCTTACACCTAGATTTCCTCACCGCATGATGTTAAACTACACAGATGGGTCCTTGTCACATGACCTTAAAAGATGACGTGTCTAGTAAATTGAAACCGAACTACATGGAATCTGATTTCTCTCATGTGGATGCATGGGAATACCATCTTATGGGTTTTATCTCAACATCAAAACAATCTCAATCTCCATGGATGCTAATAAACTCCAATGTGCCTCATCATATGGATCAAATCATCATTTTCTCAATGAAGGAATAAATAATCCCTATTGTGTCCATAAAAGGGAAACATAGATGAAGAACCACAAGTACATATAGATGTCCTCATCAGTTGAAAAAAAAGATACATATAGATGATTCAAATCCTACGCGTATCTTTTGATCAATTCTACGGCCTAGGAGTAATCTGCAGACACATTCTTGGGAATGAACCAAGGATTCCAGAACATATGAACATTTATTATATCTATAATGGAGTCTTGAAATTGGAAATAAATCCCCCCAAAAGGGTGTGATGAGCCCGACCTACCATCATCTCAACCAATGAGTCCTTAATTATCGTCAGAAAAATCATCGGACGAGCACTACCTTAGGAATGAAGGTCTATGAATCATTGATAAAAATAATGTTGGGTGTTTCTTTCTCCATGGATAAACCCACTGGAGAACATCCAAGGAGGTTTTACCCAATGTGTACTAATTTCACAAACACTGAGCCCCCTGAAACCGCAATCCAGGATCATGAAAATGTGGAACCTCCTTCGCAACATAAAAATTATCTTTTACCCATTCATATTGGGACCAACTTGCCCAACCTAAAAGTGTTAAAATGAGAATTTCTCAAAACGAAAATGGTGACCCCAACGTAAAACTCTCTATAATAACAGGTAATTAATTTTTGTCTGTAGGACCATTTTTTTTACTCCCACAATGCACATTGAGTTGAAACAGATGTCATGAATCTAATGAATAATTTACATGAAAAATTTTATTGAATGATATCAACATTAGAAGTAAATGAATATTTATCCTTAGATAAATTAAAAACACACTCCCTAATTATGAAATTATTAAGGAACATGTAATCATTAAATGGGATACATATGTAATGGTTTTCAAATACTTGAACAAACTCATGATGTTAGAGTTGGGGCCATAAAACCAACTGCATTGTTCTTTAAATTAAATATTTACATTCAATGAAATTATTATTAATAAATATGTTACCATTTATTGATTGATATTATGTTTTACATTACTGTGAGTATGCCCTTAGAGATTTTTCGCTTCAAAAAGTCATTATAGTTACCCTCTATAATGAGATCCTCAATGTGATATGAAAATATTATTAAATATAATCATATGTTTAGTATATAATTCTTTGATTGGGTAAAATAATATGTTTACCTTCATGTTTTTTATACTCATAAGTGGATGAAACTTCATCGCGTGAAGTTTACACTTTGTATTCCCCATGGCCAAATATTTTGACAACATACCCACCTGTATGAATTTGAAATGTAAATGTATCATTGGATATTACTGTATGTGAACATTCATAATAGTCCTTCAACTTGATATTTTTTTAATACATATCCTAATTCATGTATTTTGATGTATTGACTAAATAGTGATACTCTATATTCATGAAAAAGTAATATACATTGGGTGTGTCAAAAGTGATATGTTATTAATGAATAAGTTGAGGATGTATTTGTAACTTCCATTTCTAGATGCTGATATATCAAGACATTTGATTGGAATATAACTATTTAACTAAATCCATGTCTATAAGGCATTGATGATTTCATTTTAAATAGTCAAGAAATGGAAAGGCATGGGCATAAGTTGACGACACAAGCATACAACCTACTTTGGTAAGATATATTGACATAAAAAGATTCTATTAAATAATGATAATTCATATAATGTTTTTTTATCATTGTTTTAACAAACTATTATTTTAATAATGAAACACTATGATCGATAGCGCACATGATATGCCACATAAACTTAAACCCACAACTAAATTTTATTATTTAAATGTTACCATTTTATCCTAGTGGTTAGAATGGAGGTTATAGACATAAATAAATTAATTATGAAAATATGGTTTAGGAATTTATATATAATTAATTCTTTTACCAATTTATTATACACATAAATAATTCACTTTTTAAAATAAAAGGAAGTGTTTTTCTAAAAAACTATTTGAATGACACAAGTGTGATTTATAACTATAAATAAGATATTTACAGTTGATGTATTATATTAATTTAATTTATAATATATTAAATTAATTTTTTATCACTAATAATATGAGTTTTCTAGACATTATAGAATAAAAAAATCTAATTTTACTCATAAAAGATGTATTTTTCAAAAAATGTAGTTTTGTCCCCTTTTAATGGAACACTTGTTTTCAATATATTTTTGACAGATTTATAATTGATATTTGAAAAAATAAACTTTTTATTTGAAATAAGAATATCCAAATTTACTTTGGTTTAGGTTTTGATATTTTTCTAATAAGCTTCATGTTTTGATGAATAGTGGAAAATACTAGATTTTAATTGAAAACAAATTTTTCATATAAATAGTTTATTGGGGTAAATTATATTTTTAATTATTTTTAAATTATAATTATATCATTTAATATCATTTAATAAATTTTGTTCATTGAAAAAATGTTACATTGAATTTAGATATAGAAACATTTCAATATTTTGAACATTTTGACTTTAACAACCTGTTTTCTCATCCCATCAATGAGATTAATTTTTAATTAATTTATAAAAATTACTTGAATTGAATATGAAAAAATGGAATAAATAAGTTGAATCATAATTCTAAAATTCATTAGATATAATCCTTTTATTTGTTGGACAATGTGAATAGTATCATTAGTAATATTTATTTCTAATGTTATGGGTAAATATGGTAATTAAGGGTAAAAATAATATTATAAATATTAGAAACTTAACCTAAATATTGTCAAATTTTTATTTCATGAGTTATTGTTGATAAAAAGCATCCTTGGGACAATTGGGTGTGCTTTTGGATCTACTTGGATGAATTTATTCTATTTATAGTATTTTATTCCAAGGAAAAAAAGTTCATCATACTTTAGTTTTTAACAATTAAAATAATTTATATATAGGATTATATGGAGGATATGTTTGACTATAAATAGTAATTATAAATATAATATATTTATATTAATAATTTTAATTTTTTTAATTTTTATGAGAGAATTAATTACATTTAATGCTTACACCATGATGATGTAGTAATTATTTAATAAAAGAAAATATCAAATAATTGATATTAAAAATATTAAAATAAATATAATTTGAGATAATAAATATTATTCATGATTTTTAATTATTATTTTAAATGTTATTGATGTTTTTAAAGAGTTATTTAGAATATATCATGCTGTTATGATATTTTTTAAAATATCATGCAATGAATAGTGTCTAAATTTAAATTAATGATATTTCAAAATAAATAATATTTTATTAAATGACATAATTTTTTTAAAATTAGAAAATTACTAAAAATAATCTTAATAAGGATTAAAATTTCATCATTACTCATTTTTTGTGTCATTTTTGATTTTATAGTCACTATATTAACCCTTAAAGAGTAAAACATCAAGTCATCACGATCATAATTAAATGGGTTAAATAAAGGTTAAAGAAAAAAGATATGTATTAAATATAGATAAAAAATTAAATAATTCTAATTTGATGAAATTATGTCGACCCGTAATCTTGTTATATTAGAATTATTTTAGTTTGGAGCTATTTGGAATAGAATGTTAATTTAAATTAATTTAATATTTTTAAGATTTTTAAGAGTACCTCTACCCTCTCTTATAAAAGGGAACCTCTCCTAATATTTTTTTACACTTCAAAACCTATTTTTTGGCCAATATCTACCCAAATATCTTCCAATAATCTATACCTATAATATATTTCTCATATTTTAGGCAGCACACCACCCTTAGTGGTATTAAGGTGTTAGGAAAATGAGACAATAAGAAAACGAGGTATTGTTTTAATCAAGTATCTTTATTTTATTTCTTCACCCACATCCTTAATATTTTATTCAACCATGATGGGATAAAAAATAAAGTATCATCAATATACATAGATTTTATTATGTTAATATCATCACTTAAGATTCTTCTCAACTTCTATCAAATGGGAAAATAAGTAATCAATTTTTTGTATGGTGGACTACAACCTTACGAACCGATGAAATAAATTATAAATCATTTTCTATAAAGACTGGTTATAATAGTCATCGATAAATAGAAAATTACTTACGCATAAGTATGGATGACCATCTCCAATATTGTAACATAGTTTATTTTTCATATCTATATGCAATGAATTCTTTTAAAAGTATAATTGATGAATAAAAGTGATAATTATGTCCTTAATATTATTATGAAGATGATGGAATAATGGCCACTTTGACAGTTGACATTTTACCAAATTCATTTTGTACTCATGTATAAAAGTTTGAAAAAATAGTCAACATAAACATAAATAATTAAGTAATTGTTATAAAATAATAATAAGGGACATTAAATAATAATATACATTAAAAAGGTTATATAGAAAGTAAATAATTAACCTATCATTATTATTCAGGAATAAAAAGATTTTATATGATGAGGCAGACTTAAGTTAAATGACATTCTTTAAAAAAAACGCTTTTAAAGTTACTCATTCAACAATTTTTACAAAATCCTTCTGAGATGTTTTTAACAAATATAGAATAAATGAAATTTTTCAATTTCATATCACTTTAATGTTTTTATGATTATTTTACATGTTTAAAATTTAATTTTCAAATAAAGTGATTTCATTTATGAGTGTGTGTCTTTCTAAAAATGAAAAATGATTTCAAAGTAGAAAATTTATTTTTATTTTAAGCAAGATTTATGTTTTATAATTATTTCATTGTTCATGGGAATTGTTTATAACTATGGGTGGTTCTAAGATAATATGAGTGTGGGTGTGCCTATTATTAATCTCTAACACATTTTGTAAACATAAAGAGTTAACCGACAGGGTTTCTCTTAAGATAATAAGGGAATATAATATGGTGGGTATTCTAAATGTAAACATCAATGTTACTAACTATATATCAATGAGATCTATATTTATTGTAAGAGTGATATATAAATGGTGACCAAAGATACATTTATGAATTATGTTTTATATGGAGTTTTACAGGAAACTTATTATTTCGTGAGGTAAGCTAAAGAGCTTTTTTATAGGTGAAAAGTGTAAGTGTGTGAAAATATTTTAGTGTGATTATAAGTATTCGCAGACTACCAGTTTCTTTTTTTATTTTTCTGTCCATTACTGATATATTTTTTCTCATCCCATGTATTAAAATGTTTTTAGTGGATTTAGGGGGGAATAGAGACAATGATGATATTAAGGGGATAATTGTGAATATTTTTCATAAAGAGAAACCATGTTTTATTTGGAATGCCTTTGTTTGGTAAAAAATGGAGACTGGGTATAGGAGTTCAATTGTAATGTTTGCGTTTACATTGAAATATTTTGTTCTTATTTTATATAAATCTAAAAATAAAATAACCTTGAATGAAAATTCAAGTTAAAAGAACTATAATATGTAATATTTAAGGGTGTGTCCTTACATTTGGCATAAAAGGATACTTCAGATAAATTTTGAGGTTATGATGTTAATTAATCATAAGTTAGATGTCATATATAACCACAATTGTTATCAAGGTATGAAGAATCATAGTGATTTTGTATAAATTGAATGCATTTTATGAAACACGAATAAGGATATTTTAGTGTTTATAATCCTCATAAGATAGTATATTATGATTTTATTTCTCACACAAACCTTTCTGGTTTTAGTAAATGGATGGATCTAGTAGGAAACAAATTAACACTGGATGTGAAGGAAAATTTGGTGGTTATATGAATGAGAAAACTAATTAAATTGGAGATTCAATGAGAAATCAAATGATTATTCTAATACAACTAATAAGATTAATGATTAACCACTTGAACCATGGTGAGTTTTTTAATGTATTGTATATGAAAGAAATGAATCCCTATGGATATTTAGGTAACAATGATCATAAAAGTATGTATAATCAATGATATATGTGTTAAGGATGTGGAAAAAAACAATTACCAAAATTTATTAAATTGATGAGAAGATGTTTTAAGTGTGGTAAAGGAAGTTATAAAACAACAATCTTTTAAGGAAAACTGAAGTATTCAATTGAAATGGGAAATATGTTCTTCTCATGTTATCAATTGAATGTTTTAAATGTGGGTATTATTGTCATTATGTAAATTTATGTCTTAGGAAAGAGAATAATGAAAGAGATCAGTAGGACCACACAAATATCTGTTTATTAATACCTAATTCCATTATAATTTAAGTTAAATAAAATTAAAATGGAATATAAAATGTATGGATTATTTCATTGTTCATGATTTTAAATTACTAAATCTTAGGATATGATTCATATTTTTTTGTAGAATGAATTATTAACAAAAAATGTGAAAAAATATGTTGTTGTTCATAGTGGAATCTCAAGAGGTGGGGTGAATTGAGTTTCTACTTAAAATTTCTGTTTAAAAAACATTCTTATAAACCCCAAATTTGAAACGGCCCAGTTAATTAAAGCAGTAGAGATATAAATGTCTAATTGGTCAACAGGTTCCTCAAAGGGTGATTAGTCCTCAGTTGAGTTAGGAAAGAAACTTATTAATCATTTGAAACATGTTTACTAAATTAAACATATACACACATAAACCAAAAAAACTATCAAATTGAATGCACAACAGTTTTATGTTTAGCAATTATAAGCAGTGAAAAATAGAAAAAATAGAGTATAACAAAATACAGTGCAATGTAACGTTAAACAAGAGGTTCAGTCTCAAGAAGAGACTTAATCCTATCCACTTTGGACTACCTACCACCAAGAAGTTTATATTAATAATAATATTGACACAAAACCTGTATTGGGCTTTACAAATGTTTTCCCAAACTGTACAGGGCTCACCCCCTCTTCCATAGTTCTTCATGGGAAAAACAAATAGTAAAGACCACACACTGTATCTTCTACAGTTATATGTGGGATAAAAATGTATGTGAAGTTTGATGTACGTATTTTCAATATCCTCCAGTTCAAGCACATGAGATAGTGTCTCAAGCAGACAGACACAATTCTCATAAATGTAAAAAGAAGAAACACAGTATAGAAAATATAATAAGATTGTGTTTTAGAAGGATCTATGTGTTTTCAGTTCAGATCTTGAATCCTTGAAGTGAATAATTTGAATTTTGAATCTTTCTATGAAGGATGTCTCTAAAATAGAGTTTCATAACTCCCATATCTAGCTTTTAGGAATTGAGTGTTCTGCTTCTTGAGTTGATTGAAAGTTTATGACCCACAAACGGTAGCCTGAAATTGTTTTCTAGAAATGATCTTCTTGAAGTTATAGGGGTTCATAGTGAATTTAATCGAATGGTCCTTCCTTATTCTCTAGTGGGTTCTTTCTCATGTATTCCCCTTTCTTAACTTCTGGACTTTCTCTTCTTATTCATCCCATGCACACCGCCTTTTATTCCTCTATCTTCTCCTTTATATTTGTGGTCCACCAATAAGAATACGTACATCATGTGCGATCTTTCACACACCTCATACTGTCAAGATATGGTCTCCTGATATGTATATAATAAGCATTAATTAATTTCAGAAGCATTAATGTTTCCAAATATGATCATTAGAATAATCTAAAGAATTTGAAAAATTATGGAGTAGAAGTGTAAGCATCAGTAAACTGGTAATGGAAGCCGTCACATCGGTAGGTTTCAACAGCAGGTTCTCATCGGCAACCTCTAACTCTATCCTTCCATTGGAAACTTTCCATCAGTAACCTGTAGTGGTAACCGTCAATAGTAGGCTCTACAGTAGGCTTGCAACGGTGAACTTGCATCAGGGACCTTTTCATCGGTAACCTTCACATCGGTGACCTTTGCATCGGTGAACTTTGAATCGGTAACCTTTGAATTCAATAACCTTTGCATCACTGAAATTTGTATCACTGAACTTTGCATCAGTAACCTTTGCATCGGTGACCTTGGCATTGGTGACCTTTTCACTTAGATAAATTATGCACTGTATGATTAAACCAACAAATAGTGAGATAAAAAGTATATGAATATTACTTGATAGAAACAAGGAATATTAATGAAACATGAATAAAATATGATGAAGAAATGATTATCACATAAATGAAACATGATTTGGGATTATCAAAACAGGCGAGTCCAACAATATCCCCCTTCTTGATAATCAAAAATTATGTCATTGAATTTTAAGGTTTAAGTAGTGTTGAATCAAGGTGAAACACATCTGCTAATGTCATCAGAGATGTTAGCATACACATACTAGTGTTGAATAAAGGTGAAACACATCTGCTAATGTCATCAGTGATGTTAGCATACACATACTATTATATCATTAAAACTAAATTGAAGCCAGAAAAAATATAAATTGAAGATATACAACTGAAACACTTCCCCCCTTTGTGGTTAAAAAAACGCATACATAACAAAAAGAGAAAAAAGAGATTTTTTGTATTAATAAAACAGTGGTACAATATACAAAAAGGAATACACCGATCCCTATCAGCTAAGATAGTCCACAATCAATCCACATTAGATATGTCTAGTGGAGCTTTGTCTTTGGAATCTCTTGATGCAGGTTCTGAAGGTATAAGGATAGGCTGAGGGATGACAATTAGCAATGTAGGAGGACCAGCCACTGATGCATCAGTAGTCATATACTGAGTAGATATATGAGGAATCATTGGGGTCAATCTTCTGATGGACGGTGTAGGATTCATCAATGGAGCAGTACTGGTGGAACCTGAAACAGCGGAGGAAGCAGGCAAGGCTGCAGGAACAATGATTGGAGTGCAGTCCATATAGAGGAAAGACAAAAGAAGATTTCTAAAATCCATAATAGTTCTTACTCCTCTTTTCAAGGTAAAGATAAAATCATCCTTATTGTCCATAAATTTTTTTATGGAGTCAATTTCCTGAGCCTATTATCATGATCCTTAAAGGCCTGAGTGACAGGTGGAATATTCAAGTTCTCCAACAACAAATTGATGTGACAATCCATATGATGCTTAATATAGAACAGCTTGAAGTAGAATTCCACTTTCTCTTTGATGGCATTCTGGTCTTGAGCAGGTTCCCTTAGATAATTTCCCACAAGGTTATAAATTTATCTTGTAACAGAAATGACCAGAGAGTATGAGGTACTAGAACCATAGAACTTTTAAACTTCTTATCTAACAACAGTCATGAAAGCCTCATTTTCAACTAGAGGAGAGGTTGAATAAGATGCAGATGCTCCCATAGGTGCCCTAATGAAAGCCATAGTTTCATTAAACGATTTGGTTATCCCACTGATCTGCCTTTTCACATCATCATCTTGGCCTTTCACATGTGTTTCCATGGACTTCATAAAATCCTCAAACACTGTGACCATTTTCAGAATCAAACTTTTAACATATCTAAGATATCTGTCAACTTGAGCCCTTGAAGCCATATATTCATATAATCTAGAAAAAGAATACTTCACTAATTCCATTGAATCTTCCAATGCTTTAACATGATTATGAAATTCCTTGACCTCATGTAACAAAGGTGAGTGAGAGGTATAAAGTATTCTTTCTATTGTAGATGTGACAACTTCTTGATTTTAAGTCATATCCCTCTCTAGACCAACCAGTCTCACATCAATGTGGCTCCTTAGATCTGACTTCATTGATTCTAAATATTCTTTCTTTACATAGTCTCAAGGTAAGAGAACCACTAGCTGCACAATGGTAGTTTCTGAAATTGTAGGAATCAAAGGATTTCTGATAGGCTGGTCATAATCAGAATCTCAATAATCTAAACCTAAGACCACAAATCTAGGAGATTTTATCCAGTCCTCTATTCCATGATCAGAAACAACTGATCCTATAGCAACATGTTCGTCCCCCTCACTTGGAGAATTTTTCTGATCAACCATATCCCTCACAGCCATACATCCTTGAGCAACCTCATCAACATGAGGGTCTATTTCCACCTCTTCTATTGAATCTTCAACTACTTCGAAAGAAATTATAGCTTCATTTGAATCAATATATTCTTCATCTACACCTTCAACCATTTATCTATTCCCTATCAAGGGACTGAGACTAAGACATTCTTCTCCTCTCACATCAACAGAAGTCTGAATGTCATCAAGACTAGACTTAGAATCCTCATATTCATCTAAGGTCCCCATAATGTTTCTTAAGAAATTTTCTACCCCTTCTTCCTCACTGGTCTCTTAATCATCATTGTCCCTTCGAACAGTCTCCCGTCTTGGAAATTTATTTGGTGTGATAGGCTCTCCAAAGTATACAGTATTAGAACGAGGATTGTAGGGATGGTCTAGATCACATCTGTCATCTATAAGAGAGTCCTCTCTTTCCTGCACTACAAAAAATTCTTCTTCTTCATCTGAATATGTAGGCTCTAATTCAATAGGATTAAGACTTGGATCTCTCTTATCCTTAGGCCTAGTAAAATGAGTGACAAGATTATATTCCTCATATAATTTACCTTCATGATTTACCCATCTTTTTTTCCAAGGGGGCCTGCGGATCTTCATAAACATGTAGATTGTCTTGGTAATGCAAAAATTGTCTCTCACAAAAACGGGTTCTTCTTTATTTACAACAACTTACTTTACTTTTAACATTAAGGATATTATTCTAGCATGAAATAGGGAAACTTGAAAATGGATTTCGTCATATCTTCTAATTAAATCATCATAAGCCTGTATAAATTAATATTCTCTCCATGCATCAACAAATATAAGAGAAAAACATCCTGAAATTTCAATGTGGTAAATTCCCCTCTCCTGGGACTCAGGAAATTCTGAAAAAACATGAACAATAACCTATATTCTCCTTCCATTATAGCAGAAATAACTTTCCTATGGATCCCACTCTCTATCAGTTCAGGTAGATCTTCTTCATAACAGAAGAACCCGGTAATGGGATGCACAACTTTTGAGTAATAGTCAAAAATCCCTTCATTTCGCACTCCCGAACATTCATCCCATTAAATAGAGGAGAAGCACACACTAACTCCATTCACTCTAGAAGTCATCCGGTTCTCATTCTGAGATTGCTCAAATCTTAGATATTCATAAAAATCCTTCACAAGATTCAGATAATAAGGTCCATTATTTTTTGCAAACCACTTGACCCAACATTTAGCTTCATGTGCCTTCAACACCAAATACCTGTTCGACAGCTGCCACTCCCAACATAACTCCTTATCAACCACTATTTCCCTCTTCGATAAATGAGGGTTGATTAGATTTTCCATTTATTTTCTTCCACTTCTAGACCTAGATCTAGGTCTCTTAGGATTCAGTGCATCTCTTTTATCAGTGACCAACGACCTCTTCAATCTAGCCATCAATTTGCAGTGGTTCGAGGGTTTTGGCAGAAGGTGAGGTTCTATGTTTATAAAAAAATAGGGTTGGGAGAGAGCTAATGCAGATCAAAATGTGGTATGTGTTTTAATTTTATCATTTAGGGATCGAGAAAACAAATCGAGAGAAAAAAAATAAACCTAAAAATGTTTCAGATTCCAGCAGAAAACAAAAAATACAAAATTCCCAGACTCAAGTCAATTATCGGTAAGGCGTCATCGGTATGGTCCTAATGGCGAGGTTCTATTAGTAAGGTCTTATTGGTAGGGTCCAATGGTGAGGTTCTATCGGTAATTTCCAAATGCGAGGTTCAACTTTGAGGTCCAACGGTGAGGTCTAACAGCGAGTTTTCAAACTGTGAGGTTTCTAACTGTGAGGATTTTAACAATGAGGTTTCTAACTTTAACAGTTTATTATACCTAACTCATGTTTGATGTAATTTAACCTCTCATAATTCAATGGATTTGTAAATATATCAGCCAATTGATGTTCAGTACTAATTAATTCAAGAGTGATATCACCTCTTTGATAATGATCTCTCAAGAAGGTATGTATCACATCAATTTTCTTTGTCTTAGCCTGAGAAACTGGATTTTTAGAGATGTTAATAGCACTTGTATTGTCAATGTTTATAGAGAAATGTTTGAATTTATATCCATAGTCTAGTAAAGTGTGTTTCATCAACAGAATTTTAGCACAACAACTACCAGCAACTATATATTTAGCTTCGGCAGCTGATAATGCAACAAAATTCTTTTTCTTACTACACCATAATACTAGTGATTTTCCTAAAATGTTACATGTTCAAGGGTTCCTCTTTATATCTAACTTCAAATCAGAAAAATCAGCATCCAAATAACTTATTAAATCAAATGATTTTCCTTGTGGATAAAACAGACCTAAGTCTTTAGTATACTTGAGATATTTAAAAAACTTTTTAACATCAGTTAGATGAGATTATTTAGTATTTCCTTGAAAATGAGCACACATGAATACACTGAACATAATTTCAGGTTGGATAGTAGTAAGATAGAGAAGACTCCCAATCATACCTTGGTAATTGGTTTGATCCACTAATTTACTAGTTTCATCAGCATCCAACTAACAAGTGGTACTCATAGGTGTGTCACTTCCTTTGTTTCCATACAAGACAAAGCATTTTAAATGATCTTTTCTATATTTACTTTGACTTAAAACAATACCATTTTTATTTTGAAAAATTTGAAATCTAAGAAAAAATTTAAGTTCTCCCATTAAACTCATTTCAAATTCATCTAGCATCATTTTTGAAAAATCAGCACATAAAGAATTTTTAGAGGATCCAAAAATAATATCGTCAACATAAATATGTTCTATTAAAAAATCTTTCAAAATCATTTTAATAAAAAGAGTAGGATCTGATATTCCTTTATTAAATGTTTTTGAAATAATAAAGGAACTAAATCTATCATACCAAGATCTTGGAGCCTGTTTTAGTCCATATAAATCTTTAGATAGTTTAAAGACACGAATTGAAAAATGGGGATTTGTAAAACCAGGGGGTTGTTCAACAAATACATCTCCAACTATGTACACATTTAAAAATGCACTTTTGACATCCATTTGATAATGTTTGAAGTTAAGATGAGATGTATAAGCAAGTGGTATCCTAATGGATTCTATTCTAGATATAGGTGCATAGGTTTCCTCATAGTCTATTTTTTCTTATTTACTATATCCTTGTGCTACTAGTCTATCTTTGTTTCTAACTATGTTTCAAGATTCATCAACTTTATTTCTAAACACCCATTTAGTGCCTATGGTAAATGTGTATTTAGCCCTATCCAATAATTCCAAAATTTTGATTCATTCAAACTGATTCAATTCTTCTTGTATAGCTATCACCCAAAACTCATCACTGATTTCATCATTAATATTTTTGGGTTCAAGCTGTGATAGAAAAGCTTGACGATAAAACTGGTTTCTCAGAGAAGCTCTTGTTTCTGTCCCTCTATTTTTACCACCCACTACAACATCTAAAGGATGAATTTTGAAAGTTCTTATACCTATAGAAAGAGTTGAAATGGACTCCTCATGGTTTTCTATAGGTTTATATTGACTAGGATCATATTCTGAAAAATTTCTAGAACTTGTTGTTTTGAACGGGATATTACTGTCTTTATCATTAAGACCCAGAATGGAAATGTCTTCCTCAAAGTTTTCAATAGAAGTTTTGAGTTCATTTGGATCAATATCATCAAATTTGACATGAACTGATTCTTCCACTCATATGGTTCTCTTTTTGAATACTCTATATTCTTTACTAGAGATTGAGTAACCTAGGAAAATTACTTCATCACTTTTGGAAGAAAACTATTAGCGATTGTACTTAGTGTTAAGGATAAAGACTTCTCAACCAAAAACTATAAATTAATTAACCTTAAGACTACTATTATTACAGAGCTCATAATGGTTCATTTTAAGAACAGGTCTAATTAAGACTCTTTTGATAATGTAAGCAGTTGTGTTAACACCTTCAGCCCAAAAATAGATAGGTAGATTATACTCATTGAGCATAGTCCGGGAAATATCTTGAAGTTTCCTATTTCTTCTTTTTATAACTCCATTTTGTTGAGGTGCTCTAGGAGTAGAGAAATTGTGAGTATAACAATTTTGTGTGAAAAATGATTCAATGTCCATATTTTCATACTCATGGCCATGATGACTTCTCAAGGTCTTAATTTGAAGTCCACTAAGATTTTCTACATACTTGGAATATTTAATGAAATAAGAGAATAATTCACTTTTGTGAGATAGAAAATATACCCAATTATATCTAGAAAAATCATCTATAAGAACATAAACATAGTGCTTACCAATTAAACTTGAAAATCTAGATGGTCCAAACTAGTCCATGTGATCCAACTAAAGCGGTTGGGAAGTTGAAACTTTTTTATTCGGTTGGAAAGAAAATTTCTGTTGTTTTCCATTTTAGTAAGGACTATACACTTTGTTAAGAGGGAATTCTAATATTGATAAGTCTCTAACCAAACCTTTTAATAGTTAGTTTCCTAAGTAAGTACACATTGCAGTGTCCAAATCTTCTTTGCCACAACCAGGATTCCTTATGAAACACATTTAAACAAGAAAAATTTTTCTTATATAAAGAATCTAAATCAAAAGCATATACATTATCATTTCTAAAAGTAGTAAATATTAAATCATTTTTAGAATTAAAAAAATTGCATTCATCATTTTCAAATTTAACATTGAATCCGTCATTACACAGCTGAGAGATACTTAGAAGATTTTATTTTAACCCATCAACAAAAAGTACTTTTGAAATTAATACAACATTAGGGTTACCAATTTGGCCTATGCCAACGATCATCCCGTGTTCATTATCACTGAATGTGACATGTCCACCATAAACTTTAATTAGGCTATGGAAACATGAATAGTCTCTTTTCATGTGTCTTAAAAATCTACTGTCCAAGTACTATATCGTTTTATAGGATCTCTTTAGACAATTTTCCTGCAAAACAGATTAAGTGTACGGTAACTTCAGTACCCAAATATTCTTGGGTCCATAGAGGTTAGTAAGTAAAACATTGGGAACCCATACTTGTCTCACATGTTTTTTATAATTAAAAGATATTTTTTGAGTCATGAATACTTGTTTGGTCTTTTAGATAATTTTTTTCAAAATATGTTCTATAGCTTGAACTAGCTATGAATTATCCAGATTTTTGAACAAATTTAGATTTAATAATCCTTTTATGTCCCAGTTGATATCCTATACCAATTGTGTATTTTGGAACAATTTGTTTTACTAGCAACTGAGTCAAGGTATCTCTTCCAGTAGTAAAATTTTCCAAATCCATTTTTAATTTCTCATTTGATAATATGATTTCATTATTTTCTTTTAATAGATGAGCACAATTTTCCTTCGGAATATCCAGATTAGATTTGTAATTAGAATTTAAACAACGTTTTCTTTTCAATAGTTTATAATTATCCTTGAGTTCATTAGAGGTATCCTCAAGAATTTCTAAGTATTCAAATAATTTATCCTTAGTAATATTTTCATCATTGTTGGATTCAATTTTATTCCTTAAATAGTAAGCATTTAGTATAGGGGAATTTGGTGTTACCTCAAATGTTTCTGTCATGAAACACAAATTTGAATGTTTGTTCTTGTGAGCATCAGAAGTGTCAAATCAACTTGATCTATCTTCTGAGGCACTCCATGTGGCATTCATTTCCTTTTTATAACTCTTTTCCTTGTCCTCATATTTGTTCTTAAATTTATGCCTTGGGAAATCAAACTTTACATGGCCTATTCATTTAAACTTATAAAAGTCTATTTCACCTGTGTTATGATTCCATTTTTGTCCCTTTTCCACTGTCCTTTATTATCATACTTTCATTTATAGTTTGAATTTCTAGATAACTTTTTATTTCGGTAGAACTTATTGAATCTTGTAGCAAGATGTGCCATCTCATCATCGCTGTCAAAGTCCGAAACTTTAATGGGGAAGTATCTGCAGAAGCATAAACCTTTTCTTTATCCTTATTCTTTGAGGTAGTATTCTTGAATGCTATAGAGTCCTTTCTTGGTAATTTATCTGCTTCTTGAATTACCTTAATATATTATTTTTACATCATAAGCTTTAAAGTTAATTCATTTACAGGTAGCTTGAATATGTCACAATATTCCCAGATAGAAACAGAAGTTCCTCCCAATCTGTCAGGTAGACATCAAAGGAATTTCATAATCTGATCCTTGTTATCCACTGGTTTCTAAAAATACTCATGGTATTCACTATTTCATTGAACCTGAGATACATTCAGAAATACGTTCATCAAGACACATCTTAAAATTATCAAATTTAATAGTATTTGTATTTAATCTTATTTATTTAACATTCTTAGTTCCCTCATGAGAAACAGGTAAAGTATCCCACATTTTATATGTAGTTTTACAAGAAGATATTCTATTGAATTCTGATTCACCTAGAGAACAGTACAAAGCATTCATTGCTTTATATATTTATTGTTATATATTGCATTATTCAACTGAGACCATGTATCTCTAGTAGTAATAAGCAGTACATGTTGTCCTTCAATTGTGTCCCAGATTTCAGTTCCCATGCTCTCAAAATATATTTTCATTTTTAATTTCCACAGAGAAAAGATATTACCATTAAATAAAGGTGCTTTGTTAGAAACATCACCCTCAACTCTATTATCCAAGTTAACTAGAATTATAAAGAAATAAAAATTTTGATATGATAGAAATTTTAAGATCTTTAGAATACAACTAAAAATACCAGTTGAAAATAATTTTAAAACATGAAAATAATTTCACCTTTGATACCAAATGTTGGTCCGAGTGGAATCTCAAGAGTGGGGTGAATTGAGTTCCTACTTAAAATTTCTCTTTAAAAAAATTTATTATAAAACCCTAATTTAAAACAGCCCTGTTAATTAAATAAGTAGAGATGTAAATGTCTAGTTGGTCAACAGGTTCCTCCGAGGGTGATTATTCCTCAGTCGATTTAGTAAAGACACTTATTCAAATTTTGAAACATGTTTACTAAATTAAAAATATACACACACTAACCAAAACTAACTATAACAGTGATTTCAAAACAGTTTTATGTTACGCTATTATAGGCAGTAGAAAATAGATAAAACAAAGTATAACAAAAATATAGTGCATAGTAAAGTTAAACAAGAGGTCCAGTCTCATGTCGAGACTTAATCCTCTCCACATGGTGATCACCTCCCACCAAGAAGTTTATATTAACAATAAAATTGATACAAAGCCTATATTAGGATTTACAATAGTTTTCACAAACTATCCAGGGTTCACACCCTCTTCAAGAGCTATCCATGGGAAAAAAACAGTACAGACCACATACGGTCTCTTCCACAGTTATACATGGGAATAAAATGTAGGTGAAGTTTAATATAAGGATATTCAATATCCTTCAGTTCAAGCATATAAGACAGTGTGTGAAGTAAACAGACACACTTCTCAGAAATTTAAAGAGAAGAAACACAATAGAGAAAATATAATGAGAATAAGTTTTAGAAGACTCTATATGTTTTCCATTCATCTATTGAGTCCTGGAAGAGAAGAATTTGCAGTTTAAGTATTTCTCTAAAAGTTGTCTCCAAAATAGAGTGCCACAACTCCAGGTTCCAGCTTTCAAGAATTGAGTGTTCTTTATCCTGAGTTGATTGAAATTTCATGAGACACAGAAGGAAGCCTAAAATCATTTTCCCAAAAATATCTTCTTGAAGTTGTTGGGGTTCACAGTGAACATGCTTGAATGGTTCATCCTTGTTCTCTAGTGGGTTCTTTATCATTTATCCCCTTTCTTAACTTCTAGACATTCTCTTCTCAGTCATCCCATGCACACCACCTTTCCTTCCTCGGTCATCTATTTTATATTTGAGGTCCGACAATAGGAATATGTACATATGATGCGATCTTTCCCCTACCTTTTACTATGAAGATATGGTCTCCTGATATGTCAACAATAAGAAATATTTAATGTTAGAGGCAATAAAGTTAGGAAATATGATAGTTAGAATAATCTTAATAATTTTTCAAAGTATGCAATAGTGGAGTAAGAATCGGTAGACTGGTTATGATAGTCTTCACATCAGTAGGCTTCAATAGCAGGTGCACATCGGCAAACTCCAACTGTAACCTTACATTGGTAACTTTCCATTAGTAACCTTTAGTGGTAACCTTAAACAGTAGGCTCAACAATAGGCTTGTATCGATGACCTTGCATCAGTGACCTTTGCATTGGTAACCTTTGCATCAGTGACCTTTGCATAGGTGACCTTTGTATACATAACCTTTGCATCAGTCACCTTCTCATCGGTGACCTTTACATAGGTTACCTTTGCACTTAGATAAATTCCGAACTGTAATATTAAACCAACAAGAAGTGAGATTAAAAGTATATGAATATTACTTGATATAAACATGGAAAATTATCGAATAATGATTAACATAAAATGAAAAAATGATTATCACATAAATTCATCATTATTTGGGATTATCAAAACAGGTGATTCTAACATATGGTTAATGGATTATGATGAATTTTTAATGATTAAGGTGTCTATATACAAGGAATTCAAGAGTTAAGTTAAATCTAAGGATGGTGTAATATTTAAAAGTATTAATACTCTTTTTATTATGGGAGTACATTGGAATAAATTTTTAGATTTGTTTATTTTTAACACTTAAGTTTATTATGTGAAATTGATATTGAAGAAGAATTCATTTTAATTTTTGGTCATAATTATAAATGTATGTATACCCTGTAGGGATTATATGATCTCTGATTTTGAGGTAATTATGGGATATTACATTATTGATACAAAATGATAGGTATAAGAAATCAATTAATATTAAACCGTTTTATGGATTTTTTTTCATTTTATAATATTTTGGTAATGCAATAAGAATTATATAGTTTTATAAAAAATAAATCCCATTATATGGGTGACAACCCATTTTGTTGACAGGGAAGCAGTAATCAATCCCATAAATGAATGGAGACGGTGGTGTATCACCTAACACTTGGGATTGGTAAATGATATAGTGATTATGTGATTAATGTTATTTTAGAAGAGATTCACTATTTTGGGAACACTTTTATGATTGAGGTAAATAGTATACTATACAGTTTTATTTTATGAATATTTTGGAAGAATATATGATTTTATTATGGATTTTTGGTGATTCATCTTATTTATAGAAATGGATACCTATCATGAATATTATTAGGATAATTAATTTTTGGTATAATACTTTATGTGTAATTAATGTTATTTGAAGGTAATTCTTAAAATATATCTTGGAAGACTATGTGATAAAATCCTTTTATATTTTGGTTTTCAATCATAATTTGTAATATTTTGAGTAATTTTAAGGAAAATTATTTGTTAAATGGTGGATGTTAAACTTTGGGTATTACAGTTGAATTTTGGAGAGTAATATAGTTCTTTATCATGTTAAGGTTTATTATTTTTGTGAAATTATCATATTTTATGATAATTATTTTCGTTTTCATTATTTTTTCAAGAAAATATAAATAGATTGTTAATATGTTTTGGACTGTGTGATTATAAAGAAGTTAATTCTAATGCTCTAGGTACAAACAATTTTTCTAGAATAATCACTGTTTGGAGAAAAAATATGAGTTTATGGTGAAAATTGATTAAAGAATTATAATCTTCCTATGAAGTATGTATATTTACTTATTTTCTTAGTCTAGGTAGAAAAATAATTCATCAAATATATGAAAATAGTCTTGAAACAATTTTTTTTCATTTACCTTTATTACTATGTAATTAAGGACCCTTTAATCTATCACATATGGTTTTGTGATTGTTATGTTTCTCACTTATAGGCTCTCCATAAGTATCCCTCAAAACATGGAAGTTATTTTTCTCTTACATGATCATGTTTTCCTACATAGAATACTGATATGAGAAATTTTAAGTAGCCTTTTTTACTTCCCTTTCATTCTATTAAAGTTTATGTGTCAGTAATCATTTTCCTACTATGGTGTTTCAACAATGGTATTATGAAACTTCAAACCCTAGTTTCCGATCCTTAGATAAATTTTTTATGATGAAAAATGTTAATTTTGGGAGAATATAACCTCCCAATATTTTAGGAATGAAACACTATTATCGAGAGTATACGTGATACTCCATATTGAGCTTAAACAAACAACTAAATATTATTATTTAAATGTTACTTTTATAACCAAGCTGTTAAAATGGGTCTATTAACCTAAAGAACTAAATTATGAAAATATGGTTTAATGTGTATATATAGTTAATTATTATACGAATTAATTATAAATAAAAATATAACACTTTTTAAAATAAAAGGAAATGATTTTCTTGAAAACAATTTAAATGTGCACAAGTATCTTTTATACAAATAAACTAAAAATCACTATCTTTGAATTAAATTAGTGAAATTTATAATATATAAAATTTAATTATTAACATTTATCCTATGAGTTATCTACATACGATATAAGAACTAATCCAATTTTATTCATAGTAGATGTATTTTTCTAAAAAGGAAATATTCTCACCTTTTAATGACACGCTTGTTTTAAATCTAGTTTTTGATTTTTTAATTTTTATTTGATAAATTAAAATTATTCTTCAAAAGAGGAATATAAAAAATTTGGTTTTTGTATTTTTTTTATAAGTTTCATGTTTTGATGAATAGTGGATAATACTGGATTTTTATTGAAAACAAGTTCTTAACCTAAATAATTTGTTGTGTTAAAAAATATTTATAATTGGTTTTAAAGTATAATTATATCAAATTAATATCATTTAATTTAATTTAGATAGTTTTTATCAATTTCACATTGAATATGGATATAAAAAACTTTCAATCATGTAATCCTTTTCACTTTGATAACATGTTTTCTAATCACATTATTGAGATTAATTTTTAATTAATTTGTGAAAATTATGTGGATTGAATTTGAAAAATGGATTCCAAATTTGGAATTATAAGTTTAGAATTTATTAAATATTATCCTTTAATTTTTTAACAATGTGAATAGTGACTTTAATATTTTTATTATCATGATTAAGGGTACGTATGGTAATTAAAGGTAAAAATCATAATATAAATATTAGAAAATGACCCAAATTGTTTTTAAAATTTTATTATTTGAGTGAATTTAGACTAAAATCATATTTTTTATGATTTTTTGAGCTCTTGGATCATGTTGTAAGATTTTAAATATTTAATAGATTTTTATTCAAAGAAAATCTAATTTTGTTATACTTTTGTTTTTAATAAGTGAAATATTTTTAATAGAATGTTATATAAGAGATATAGTTGAATGTAAATAGTATTTTAATATATAAAATTTTTATCCTGATCATTGTAACTTATTTGTAATTTTTGGAGATAAATAATTACCTTAAAGGCTTACACAATGATGATGAAAAAATTGTTCAATTAAAGGGAATATCAAATAAATGATATTAAAAATATTAAAATAAATATAATTTGATATATCCAATTTCATAGTTTATATATATATTACTTTTACATGTTAGTTATGTTTTATAATAATTCTTTCCAATATATCATTTTGTTATGAAGTTTTTAAAAAGTCATGTAATGAATAGTTCCAAAATCGGCATTAATGATATTTTAAAATAAATAATATTTTATTAAATGATATAACTTTTATAAAAGTCTCCAATTTGTAAAAAGTATTGTAATAAACCTTAAAATTTCATCAATTACTCATTCATTGGTCTTTTGTTAATTTATAGTAACTATATCATCCCATAAAGAGTAAAACTTCAAGTTGTCACGGTAAGAGTTAAAGGGGTTAAATTAATGTTAATGCTAAGAGATAAGGATTAAAAATAGTAATAAGTTATTTTTTTAATTTTATGTAGTTATTTTTACCCATAATCAGCCTATATTTTCAATAATTCATATTAAATCTATTTGTAATATAAAGTTAATTGATATTAATTTCATATTTTGAAGAATTTCAAGAGTGCCCCTCCCCTCTCTTTTAAAAGGGAACCTGTCCTTCAATTTTTTAAAACATAAAAACAACATTTTTGGAAAATATCTACTCAAATATCTTCTTATAATCCCTCCCAACATTCTATATCTCTTATTGTAAGAATAACACAACCCCTAGTGGTCTTAAGGTGTTAATAAAAGAAGATCATCAAAAGAAGAGGTATTGTTTGAATCATGTTTTTGTATTTTTTTTCTTCCACATCCTTAAAATTTTATAAAACCATGATTAAAAAATAAAAATAATATCATAAATATCATTATATTATATTATGTTAATATCATCAACCAAATCCATATACACATCCATAAAATTGGAAAAGACATTATAGTTTGTGTGTATGGTTGACTACTGCCTCGCGAACTGATGAAATTTATTTTCCGTCACCATCTCTCATGATTGGATATAATGATGGAATAAATGTTTATATATAATATTAATGGAATATTTTTCAATATTAAAAGGTATTACATAATTTAAATTCTTAACTTTCCATTCATATGAAAATGATAACATCATTCGTGCGTACGTGTGGACTATCACCTCCACAAAGCGATGTGATACATTTTTATCGTTTCCTTGATTATAACATAGATTATTTTTCATATCCATATGTATGGTATGGATTTAAAAGATTAATTAATGTATAAATTTTATTATTATTTCTTTAATATTATTTTAGACTTGATGGACTACTGAACACATTGAATATTTACATCCTACCACATTAATGTTAGACTTAAGTACCGAATATCGACAAAGCGTCTGACATGAAATTAAACAATTATGAAATTGTCATAAAATGATAATATGTTTTATAAATGGAATAATAAATTTTAAAATGGATATTAAAAATTAAATAACTAAACTATATTTATTATTCCGGAATATAAAGATTTTACATCACAAGTCAGACTCAAGGTAAGGAACATTTTTAAAAAAACCTATTTTAAAGATACTCTTTCAAATATTTTTACAGGTCCTAAAGTATTTTTTATATAAAAAATATAAAAACAAATTATTTATTTCATGTCACTTTAATGTTTTGTTTTTTCCATTAAATTTTTAAAATTTTATTTTCAAATAAAGTGTTTTCATTTATGAGTTCACATCGTTGTAGAAATGAAAAGTGATAACAATGTGGAAATTTTATTTTTTTATTAAATATTTAGATGTTATGATTATGTTATGGTTATTAGGAATTTTTTATGAGTATATGTGATTCTATGAAAAATAGACTATGTTTGAGCCCTTTATATCTATCTAATGAAATGTGTCAAGAGAGAGAGTCAACTAGTAGGGTTTATCATAAGTGATTATGGGAATATACTATGGTGGGTATTCCAAATTTAACCATGATGGTTACTCCCTATATAGTCATGATATCTACAATAAATTTAAGAGTGATATTAAAAATATTCCACCAATTACATTTGTTATTAATGTTTGATATGGAGTTTTATGGAAAAGTTATGATTTCCTGAGGTAAGCTAAATAGCTTATGTTTTATGGGTAATAAGTATAACATTGTGAAAGTATTTTCATGGGTTTATAAGTATTCATGGAATAAAAACTTATTTATTTAATTTTATGTACATTACTAATCATTTGTACTCATCCCAAGTTTTAAAATGTTTTTCATAATATTAAAGGGGGGATAGATACAAGGACGATATCAAGGTGATAATTGTGAATATTTTTCATAATGAGAAACCATGTTTTATTTGAAGGGCCTTTTTTGTGAAAAAATGGATATTGAGTATAAGAGTACACTTATAATGTATAGGTTTACAGTGTAAGATATTTTCTTAATTCTCTAAAACTCTAAAAAAAGATCCTAAAAGTTGAATTTTAGTTAAAAATACTAGAATATATAATTTTTAAGGTTGGGTCCTTATAATTGTACCAATCAAAAATTTCTATTTGGGTATCTTTACATATTTCTAGACAATGATATTGGACTTACTAAAAGGACACTTAATGACATTGGGGAAGAGGACTAGAGTTTCATAAAATTTGTGTTCCCTTGATCTCAGTTAAATTATATTTGAATTTAATAATAGGAATAAATGTTATTGTCAATAATGAGTAATAATATTTGTTGATATAAAATTTTCAGTCACTATTTATATTATATTTTTAATATATATATGTGTTTTGAATATTAAATAAATATTTATTAACAGGAACGTCAAATAATATATGTATTTATCACATTATATATTTATACTACGAGAAATACTATATATTATTATGAAAGTACCCATTTTGAAATGAAATTATAAACATAAATATTTCTTCAAAAGAAAATAAATATCATATTTATTTATTTATCAAATGAATTATATTAATTATTCACGATTCGGTAAATGATTATGAGGAATGTGGGGATGTGGATGGTACTCCAGAATGAGAATGATATGAGAATTAAATTTCATTACATAAATATTATTTTTTTTATTAAATAAAATGATATTTCACATTTCGCATGTTACCAAATGTGATGTGAAATAATCTAGTTATTAATATAGGTAATGTATAGAGTATAATATTTGATGATTGTCCTAATATTTAATTATCAATATTAAAACCCTAAATATATATATATATATATATATATATCTTTTATATATATTATTTTATAAATGTTATAAAAAAGTGAATTCATTTGATGTGAATCATTCCTTTTTTACAACGATGCTCTCCTAAGAGTTCTCTCATGAATGATGAATTATATAAGGTTTGTTTTCTCAGAATGAGAGATCACAGACATATTCATCTCCTATCTATACCAAGAGGGATATAGTTTTTATCTTCATGATCAAAGGAACACTCATTTCAAAAAACATGAATGATGCAAGGTAATCAATCCCTCTATGCTAGAACCATGAGACCATTACTTACTTTAAAAGATCATGGTTAATGTATGGATTAACCCTTGAAGTTTTCTAATTTGGTATCTCATATTGAAATTTTTGTAAAATATGAATGGTTTTTAGAAAATAAATATATATATCAGTGAAAAATCTCATTTCTATCATATTTTCCAATTATTAAATTAATTACGAATTTGGGCATAAATGATCTCATCTCTGGATTTAGGATTATTTATTTATTTTTCATATGATATAACCATGAGATATGACATTATTCATCATGTTTTTATGGTGTAATCATGGTGAATGATGAAAAACCATTATTAGTTATATACCTGATTGGATTGTACTCTGCCCAGAACCTTAGCGTGGTAGTAAATAAGTCATTTTTAAATTTATAGTTTTCTAATTTTATTTGGATTTATATCTTACTTTATTGTTATATATAGATTTTGGTTTTTGTTTTTAATATGTAGTGTAGAGATAATGAGTTATTTCCCTATCATATGACTAAAAATAAGAGAAGAAGACAATGATATTTCATCTAGAGGCCTAAGAGACTCTAGATGGAAATTTAGAGTGAAAATCATGTAACCTAATTACATATCATGTATTTTTGGCTAACCAAATGCCGATATGGATGTACCAATCATTGTTGGCTGTGTGTGAGATCATCACATGGCATGTAATGGAATACTAATTACGAAATGTATTTACTGTAAGGGTGGAAAATATTTCTCAACACTACATAGTGTTGAATATAAGTACATGTTATGTAACAATACATGATGTGGTGGTTGTGTGGTCAATAGATGAAAAATTTATTTAATATAGGTGTGGTGTATCGACAACCAGTTGAGTGACATAACCCTTTCATCATTATATGACATGTAACTAGCCTGAATTCCAGGTAATACTAATTTTTTTCATCAATATTACACACTAAGTCTCTAGGTGTGTAATGTGGGATAAACATAAGGGAGTTAAATTTTGTGTAACTAGTATACACAATATGTAAATAGAACTCATTTAAATGGATTACAGACTGAGAAAACATATATAGTTTATAAATTTATTACTATAATGAAAAATTTTATATGTAATTAAACTGAAATGCATAACTTGTACAATGATTAAAAACAATGTGATTGGGTGATGTAGAATATAAATTGAATAATTCCTTTCAGAATCTTTTTGTATGTAAATTCCATTTGGTCTTTATAAACACCGTGTATGTTATAAATGAATTTTTAGATGCACACACTATATTTGATAATGTGTTCCATGTGTCAATTCAAACCAATATTCTTACTCATATTGGCACATGTTACTACACGTTATGTATCTATATTATAATCTATTCATAGTAATTGCTGTTTAAGTATACACCTGACTATAAAATATTATCTGTAGGCAATTCGGGTACATAGCATGTTGCATCCATGTATAAACCATATACTTGAATAATTATAAATAAAATATAAAAAATTATTTATTTAAAAATTACTATGGATGGGAATATTATGTAAATATAATATTAATTAGTTTAAAAATTATGATAATGAATTAATTAAGAAATAAAACTATTTATTATTAATTCAAGAGAAATTTGTCTTAATTACAATAGTGATTTGAAATGAATTATATCATATATTAATGTGATCATGTTGGATGTATGTGAATGGTAGTGAGGATTGACATACCAATATATATGTTGGGATTCTATTTTATTTACTATTATTTAAAGTCATTTAATATTATTTTATTGAATTCAATACAATGGATATTGAGTCATTTGTCACACATTCATTATATAGGAACTAAATTTCTATGGAATATTTAGCTATCTCATGCCCATGGTTCCCCTAAAATATATGTGAGTAATTCATATAAAGGATGATTCTTTAGGGAGATAAGGTGATTTTGAACCCAAATCATGGTGAAACATCTAACAACCAAACCCTAGTAACACAGATCCTTTGTCTGATTTATAACACTAGCATATGATATAATGAATCACATATCAAAATACTAAATAGATTAGTATGTTTTATTAAACTACATACAAACATAATTACTATATTAAATTTAATAACATAAATTAAAACATTTTTAAAATAATAACTTTTTTTCCAAAGCATGTCCATTTAGATCTTCCTTATACACTTCATGGATTTCTAGGAAAGGAATGAAAATAAGGGTGAGCTCAAGTGCCCAGAAAGGTTTAAGTATAACAGAATATATCATGGATAAATACAAAATAATCAATTTTTCAAGGTAACTACCTAATAAACATTCCATTTAATCAATAATGTGATAGTCATAACTGGATAAGGAATAATCAATATAAAAAAGGTAAATAAAATAAAATACTTTCCATTTCATTAACAAAATGAGAATAAAAGGCATCCCAGGATAACATCCTGGAGAATAACTCATGTACAATAAGATAAATTAATTATCTATAAAGAAAATGCTTAATTATTTGATGCGATGTCTTAGGAACATGAAAATATTTACTGTGAAGATCTTTCATCCATACATTTTAGAACTACTTGGTATAAAAAAATTTAGTATGAGAAATTATATCTTTATTGTCAAGACCATTAATAAGATATATTAAAACTATTGGGCCCAAACTAATCAGATTTGGCCAACTAATTTATCCCATGTGTCATATTGATGCATCGAAGGTCTTTCTATAAATGATCCCCACCCATAACTGTATTACTAAATCATTCCTTAAATATATCAAATAATAGATTTAATTCATGAATCAATGTTACTTATCCATAAATATTGGTATTGAAGAAATAATATGGATTATAAATACTTATTAGTTAGTAAAATAATATTCAATGTAAAACACCATATGTTAGAACGAGATAAAGTTTAAGAAACAAACATATTTCAAGGGAAAGTTAGTGACTATAAAAATAAATGAAGAAAGTGAATGTTAATACTTTCCATGGTGAAAATTTTCATAAACCTTCCATTGAAAGAATAAGGATGGTATCAATACAACATATACCCATTGGATTGAGAATAAAGGGTTTTGTGCCCTTGATTAATAGAAATACCATAAACGGTCCTTAAGAATATTTTGGGGAAAATTTCTTTTTAATTTTAAAAATTAGTTTTTAAAACATAAGAAAATATAAAAATTATTTTCTCTTAAAATAAACATGAAAACATATTAATGAATCTTTAAATTATTTTGAGGTCATTATGATGGAAAATTATATACATGTTGTGGATGTTAAGATCTTGAACTCTTTCACAGTTTTGGTAAAATCCAAATGACAATTTATTGAAAAAACCTGAAAATTTCTTTAAAAAAATTTAAAAGTCAAAGATGAGTAAAAATAACATTATATAATTTTTTCAAATTGTATTAATGTTTCTAAAAACACTCGAGAAGCCATGGATTCAGAATGAAAATAGATTCCCAACTTAGGAGTGAAATAAAGATGGATTTTCTTAGAAAACATTTTTTCAATTATTTTAAGTACCAAAGAGAGTAAAATGGAACTATTAATTAAAAAATCATGAATAACCATAGGTTAATAAAATTCAATAGTTTCTTGAGGTATGGATCGTAAGATTTCATAATTGGAAGCATAATCCTAAGGAATCCCAATAAATGGAGCGATTGTAATATAAAACCCATACCACTGTCAAAACATTCAATCATAAGCCCCATGAAAGAGGGACCCTAAAATGGAAATTTAATTTATTTTAATTATTACTCGAGTAATCATAAAATAAATTAAAGGGAAATATATAAAACGTATAAAATAAATAGGTGTTGAATACGTCATGTGTCTCAAAAAAGTAAAAATTGTGACATAAATCACTTACCATTTGCTTACTTTCAATTCAAAGTTCATTAACCTGCTATATAGTGGGTTTAAAAATTAAATTTTATGATAAAATAACCATATTAATATTTATAATACCAAATATGGTCCTTTTATAAAATATTATCACATGTTTGTTAATAACCATTCTTTATTTAAATTGTTTCGGTTGTTAATTGACTTGTTTTCTTAGACATGTTTTTTCATGAATGATATAGTTCTAAAGAATATAGTTTCATCATCTAAAAAATAATAATGATGATATAATTATCATTTTTATTAATAAATTATATTTTTAAATCCAATCATGACATGTTGTTTTTACAAATTAAGTATGTTACGATCATGGAGAAGACATGCCATACGTACACATGATTAAAATTTAAAATTTTCAATGATCATTATGGAAAGGTGGTTGGTAATATTTTATCATTAAAAAATTATAATAATATTATATATACTATATCAGTTCTTACAATATACTTATTTATATCATCTATGTGGTGTGGGGATGAAAAGAGAGTAACATGGATATGTGAAGGTAGTCTTCCACATAATCACGAGCTACATTATCATTTTTCAGTGTAAGAAGGAAAATGATATATTATATTTCAAAATGATAAAAATTTCAGGAATATCATAATTATTTCATTTATATAAAAAATATTCATTTAATTTATTCTTATCAAATTCCAAGAAAAATATTAGGGAAAGATGCATCTGTTGATGCTTGTGAAATAAGCACCAGAAATATCACAAAATGGGTACATACCTAAATATGGATATTATTTTCCATGTGAAATCAATGAATAAGATTATGGTCTAAGATTCATGAATCCTTTAATATAATCAAATTTTCATGGCCATTTTATGTTCATGCAAAGGCCCCACGCATGGTGCATCGCCCGTGGCTAGTCCTACAGATCCCTCTTCAACAAACTTGCCTGCACTTGCGATGGCCCCCAAGACAACCAAATGAGTGCCCTAAACCGCATGGTTTTTCACTGAAAAGTTCCCGAAAAGCTATCCCAAATCCATCTAGAATAAATATGGATGTCATTCTGAATGAAGAGACCCCCAGTGATAATGAATCTTGTGTACTTGGTAATCATTTGGATGAATAAAATCTATTGGTGACATCTATGAAATATTGCATGACCTCCATGCCTTTGCCACATAAAACAAAAGAGATAAAGGGATAGAGTCGAGAGTGGTTTTGGACACAAAAAATTCATGCTACACATGCCCCTAGTGATTCAATATATTCCTCAAGACCTTGGTTACCTATCTAGCTCACCTATCAGAAATCCACTTTGTTTTACAGCCTCGCCACACGAAAGTCCTCAGAAATGTCCTGGAAACCTTGTGATGTTCTAAGGACAGGCTGATAGACATGTCCAACACATTCTTGCACAATATCTATATGACACATATTTTTCAAGAAATACATCATCCAAAAATTGTGTAAAAATCATTGATACTACTTGTTCCAACTCACATGATACCAGAACATTGAAAAATAAAAAAAATAAGACAAAATGGGAGGATGCGAGAGGGTTTTTCGGTCACTAAAAGACATGTGACACACCCCTGATAGCCTAGAGGGAATCGTGAGCCTTTGATGACATGGATTCCTTGTCTTCTAGAATCTATTTGGATTATCATATTCATCTGTAAGACATGGAATGCTTGCACACCCCAATGAGACCCATATTGGGCACACGAATCATCTCAAAAAATAGAAGAAATACCCTCAAAAAAATGTATGGAATCATACATGTCTTAAACGAATTATTACATAAAATAGATGGGATAAAAAACGAGGATGTGAGAGGTACCCAAAGTTGTCTAAAGGCATGCGACGCACCCAACACACCTATAGTGATGTCCCATGATACCCCAATACATTCATCAAGGTATCATGAGCATATTCCCACATATATTTTAATCATGCGAGGGGCCTTTGATATGTCATCACAACAACATGGAAGTATTTTGACATAAATGAATAAACATAAAATTCTTCAATAATCGAAAATAATATGATAGAGGATGCATTGACGAAGGATACTCTTGATCGGTGAAAATTTGGCGATGTTCTTGAAGCAGTCCTTGGTAGAGACTCAAAAAACTGTATAGAGATATGCCACTTCACCGACTCCATCCTTGACATACACCAGATATCCCACACAAACTAGTGAGTATCAGGGGTGGAATTTCTTATAAATTTCCCACCACAATATAAATAATGGGTAGGATTTCAATATACTGGATGCCCAGGCTCTATCAGATTCTGTTCTTGACTTCTACAGACTAATCAGGGAAACCAATCACCGGACCGACCAGCTTTCGGTCAGGTAATATACAAGTGGGAATCTAGAGTAGTCAAGTGATAGAAAAAAGTTCTTCTCATAATCATTCATAGATCACATGATGGAATTATTTTAGGACCTGAAAATAATGTACAACACATCCTCCAAATTACATGAGACTCAAAGAAACTGACACTGAATGAAACCAAGGCATTCAAAATATAAGGGTTAGAACCAAGATCAAAGGCATAAGGCTGAAGAAAAAGACATTATTCTAAGTATGAGAATTTTTGACATATTATGATGATGGTTGAGGCATTAGATCGGGCTCATATCCCTGTTCCAACTAGAGCCAACCCAGTGAGAGTGGAACATACCTTGTGATAGGGGCACATGCCCGTCAATGAATTCTGGAAGCAACTACCAAGGCCTAGTATTTGGCACATATCCCCATTCTGGATGAGGATAACCTACTGAGAAATGAACAATATTCAATCCAGACTCATATTTCTATCACTGAGTCATCCTACAATACTCTGGTAGATCAAGGAAGAAAGGCACATATCCCTACTTCTAAAATTGAACGACTGTGCCGACATCATTCCAATGAAATACAGGTGAATGATCATATTCCTTATTCCATTACCGATATTCCTTTTCATATTCCGATGAGGAATGAATATTTGGACCAAAAGCATATTCATTATCCAACCGGGGACAACCAGGTGATATTGGAACACTAATTAGGGTAGACTCCTAATCATGTCATGAAAGACCAGTTGAATTTCCCAAAGGCTCAAGATCAGGGTCATACACCTATCTTGACTGAGGATCACCATGTGAGAATGGAACATTAATTAGGATGGGCTCATATCCTTTTCAATAATGATAAAACTGATCAATATATTCTAGTATATTCTTAGTAGTGGGTTCACACTCCCATGACACCTGACAGTTATATACAAGTTTTGGAAAATTTCATGCAGTAGGATTTTATTCCTGCATAATTACAAAATTTTGGTCAAACTATTTGGACCATGATGAAAAACATGGACCATACACTTAATTTTCTCAATTCTAGTGTCCTTGGGGTCATTCAAGATACATTCTCAATGCCACAAGAGTCTATTAATGCTTCTATCGAAGAGGAAGAAGGATATGTTCATTACCATGATAATGTTCCTCAAGGTATTGTAGATATGGACCCCAAGGTTTCTACTCCTTGATATCCACCATGGTCAACCTCTCCACAACAATATCTCTCATGGGAAAGGCAATCCTTACTTTGTCCAGACACCTCTGTATAGAGAGGTGAACCATACACTGACACCTTTATACATAGAGGTGCACAAAACACTAGTGTCAACCGTATGTGGTTCCCCAATAACATTCAGTGTCACCCCATTCCTATCATCAGACGACCATAAAAGCCATATTCTATGGTCTAACAAGGTGGAGGCATGTATGTTTGATAAGGAGGTTTCCGACATTGAAATATGGAGAGATTTAGCTGAAAAAAACCTCCCCATCCTGTTATGGCCCTACACAACTTGAATCTATCAGATCCTAGCTGAGAAAGAAAAGGATTTCATTTCTTATCTATGATAAATTATGTTGGATAATAATAAGGAACTGATAGATCGATATCTTCCTTACCCTACATATGAGTTTCACCTTCAGAAAATTAGGATACTCTTTCACTAGCTTGACCTAGATACTATCTCCATGGACCGGGATCCAAAACCGAAAAAGAATTGTGTAAACCAACAACATGATTTCCCCCATTTCATCATGACTCTTTGGTAGCAAAAATATGAAGCTATTATTGGCATCAGCATTCGATGATGGGGTAAATATAGAGAGGTAAAATGTTTTTCTCCATTGGAATTGAAGATCCCTTCAGATACACCATCCTGCAATGTCATGGCCTTTGGTGAGATCAAGGGATCGAGAAACTCTTCGTCCAAGTGTTCACTACCATAGAATGCCTCTACTCGAATAGTGCCCATAAAATACAAACATAGGGGGAGTATATCCAACAAGACATCATACTAAGCCCCTCAAAACAATAATGAGATATTTCATAAATAGAGACAAAAATTGAGATAACCCAAACACCATCCCATGAAAAATGATTCTCATCATGGGTTTCCATCGCACCCTAATCCTATGAAAACAAAATTGCGACACATCAAGCGGGTTGTTATTACAAATATGGTATCATCCATTCATGAATGGAACCTTCCTTCTGAGCTAAGAAAATATCTATCACCACTACAACCTCTCAGATAATAAATTCCAGAGAGGATTTGGGATACATCAACAACAGTTGTAAGTGAACCCTAGACCACTAGGCTGGGGGAATTTACATCTCAATCATGATCCATGGTTTCATCATCCCCTGAGAGTACCCTGGAGTAATAATCTGTGATCCCATAACAACCCCACCCCACTTGGCTTAGGGAATTATATCTTTATGTCCTTTCTAGGAATCATAAAATCCTCAACTAGAGCCATTGAATCATCTACAGTTAGACCAATCAGTGACCACTGTGGAATTAATGACCCCAATCCCATAGGGATGGGGAAATTTTCTTCATCATCACCACCATTGAAGAAACTAGTCTTCTCTAGATTGGGATAAATGAATCAAATGTGGACATCCCACCAACCCTGAGACACACCTATACTGGTTGGGGCCTATTTGGAAACCCCAACTTGAATCTCCCTTGGGATCACTATTCATATTCCAATGTGGGAGTAACACATAGTGAGGATGGTTAATCCCCACAGGGGTCACAATCCAAAAAGACCCAATATGGCCAAGGGTTCAAATAATTTCCTGATAGAAGTAGTTTAGAATCATCCTATTGTGTAAAAATAAATTACATGAACATGATTTCCTGATATACCTCTATGAATGTCATCACTCTTAACATGTCAGATACCAACCACGACACAAATACAAAAGGTTTCTACATTGAAAACAAGTCTCCGGAGGAGGGTGACTTGAATGCATCAAATGAAGCCGTGTTCCCTAGGAACTAGAGGTGGATCCAAAAAATGAAAAATCTGAATATTGTGTGGCCACATCCCCGATGAAATGATTCCAAGTGTAAGGGTACAAGAACCTTTCGATCACCACCTAAGAGGAGTGAGGTTCCTTTCCCAAAGGATCATTTGTCACAATATGAGTGTGAATTACAATCTCTTTGAAAACATAATAAGGAGTTACTAAGGGACAATATTCCCTTGGAGTATCGTATTCACAAACATAAAAATGATACTCCCCGCAGTTGATCAATAATCAAGGGTAGAATATTAATATCATATTGGATATGGGTCTACGCAACCAACCCACATGAATTAGGAAATCAAAATTGATAACAACTTCCCTCTGTTACGGTAATAGCATCCCCCACCAGAATTACTATTCAGTCTAGGGGGAAAATTAAAACTGAAAGAAGATAAGAAAAATGGCCACCTCTTCAACCACCACCATCTCCCCAGGGGTGGGAGATAGTTCAATCAATAGTTCATTCGTACCTCCTTAACATCATTGAGTCTCTAACTACTTGAATGGATGACATGGAAGGAAATTTCATGCCTGTGTATCTTGAAAAGATGCAAAACCTTAAATGGGTCAATGATAGACCACCTCCACTAAAATTTGGAAATCATAACTTCTCTACCTTTGATGGTGTGGTTGACCCTGAACAACATCTCATACACTTCATGTCCAGATACAGGATGATGATTGGCCTCAGAGATCAATAGGAAGTAAACAAGCAGATGTGTTTTGTATATACTCTGATAGGGACAACCTTTATTTGGTATAGCATTCTACCAAAAAGATCTGTGTTATGATGGGAAGACCTCCATCATCAATTCCTTTACCAATTTAGTGATATACAAAGGAAAAAAACAATAGTCGACCAGAAAAACTAAAAACAATTAGAAAATGAGAGGGTATCTGATTTCATATCGAGGTGGAAGGGATTGAATTACTCACTCAGTATCCATTGATCATAAGAGTAACTACTAGAAATCTAGGAAAAAAACTGAGGTATGTGTTTCAAACACCCCTGATTCCAATGAAATATCCAAGAAAATTCTGTGAATTTAATGAAACAACACAATGTCTTGAATAGGCTATTCAGAAAACTCAATCCATATATCGACTCATGCCCAAAAAAAAAGGATAAAATTCCAAACTGAGTAGAAGTAGAAACTGTCACTCTTAATCCATCAAAAAATCTATCAGGATGCCCAGGGATTCCCCAAACTACAAAACACCTCCAATCGAGTGGCGACAATATCAAAATTTCCATCATACAGAAGCACATAGAAAGTAGGGTCATCAAGGATTTAAAGAATGTATGAATAAGATGTACTATTTTTGAAATGAATTTGTCCTTCTTTACTTGTTGGTAGCCATGTATAATAACCTCATCAAACTTGTAAAACCCAAGATGATTGATGAGGTCAACCTTACCATGTGTAATGGTTAATACCCTTTCCACAGAAGGCTGGGTTGTTATATCCAAAATTGTTTCTTCTTCAATGACATCCTTCAAGGCATGATCGATTTTAGACAAGTGGTGTAAGATAATTCGCCAGAGTAATTGGCATGAAAAACCATGGTCCAACTAAAAGAAGTTGATGATTGTTAGGAGGTCCCATCCAGAAGTGCATGAATGTTCAACTACAGGATGTTTTGGAAGATTGTTGATAGAGCCCATGCCACTCTGAGATCACAGTTGCATAGGCCAACAGTAGCTCCACCACCCAAGAAGGAGGCACCAGATGTGCCTCCCAATGGTGGGCATGGCCACTAGTGGCAGAATGAAGCAGAAGAGGAAGATTCATATTCTCCTCCAAAGAATGATTTATCCCTAACTGATTTCTTCCTAGTGACATCAGAATCACATGTATTACCCCACCAAACAATATCCTTATTTGATTAAGAATTCATATTTGGTTCTATGAATCGAATACACTTGAAAAACCCCCTCTCTCATTATGTGTGTACCCCCAAACATTATTTTCTCACTTATAACCGAGGAATGAGAAGATGCATGTGCTATAGTTGAGGATATAGGTGACAATGATGACATGATCAGAATCAATATTCTGGTCATATCCCCATGGAGGACATATATGCAACTGAGACTCATGGGAAAGTGCTTCAGTATGCCCAATGGAGGTGAGGAGGTTCCTTGGATCCCTCAAGAAGTCACCTGAATCTGATTGTCTTTCATAATTTCCTAGTTGGGGTCCAATCTGATCAAACCCCGAAATAGGGAAGGTCAGCGCATCTTGCACCACTGGCAATAGATCCCCCCACAACCACGATAGAAGCCCTAGGTCTATCTATTTAGGATTTTCCAGCTCCTAAACCACATGTCCATGAGAATCCACATATCAGGAAGCACTGACCTCTGGTAAAAAATTATGATGTTATGAAACACTTAGTTGCAGTCCCATCCTTGATCTCGATCCTAGATGCTCTCCATATTTAAAAAGAACCCTGGGATGAATTTTTCAAATCAGTCTGAAGTCCACCAGAAATAGAGACAGAAGACGTTGCCCCTAAAGTATATCAAGTGGAGACTATGTCCTTAGGATGACATGTTTCCATTTAATTCACTGATGAATATCACCAAGAGGCCATCCAAGGGAACATTAGAACATTATACATTTCAGGTTGGTTCAGTATTGTTAATTTCTAAAGGGTGCGAATTGAAAATAGATCAAGGATCAATGTTATCCGAATATGAAACCTCTACCGATTGGGGTATAGATAAGGGGACTTATCCCCAATAATGTTGAACATATATGGATATGATAAGTGCGAGAAGAGGCCTCATGAGATGATCTATCTCAAAGAAAAATTTAGGGAACTCACATCTGACTCGGAGTTCATGGTTATCCAGCAAGAAACTACATATAATTTCCTTCTCGGAAGGCATTGGTTACATAGCCACATGGTAGTGCCATCAACATTCCACCAATGTTTGAAGTACCCCAACAATGGAAAGGTTGGAATACTACATGGTGACAACACACCATTTGATACTAGTGGAGCCACATATTCTGAAGAAGATCTCTATAAGAAGGAATGTAAGAATCCAATGTCGGATGATGTCATATAGCTTGAATCTACCAATATTTTAGGGACTTCCCCTATGAGTCCAAGGATTATGCTTGATGATGACTATGTGCTCTCGATAAACACGGTCAAAGTGGTATATTTTACCCCAGAGGTCTAAACCGCTCCCATCCTCAGCAACAATAAACAATAGAATCTCTCTATAGTAATTCTGATGGAAAAGGATAATGATGTTTGTTATCATGGTTTCCCTCACCCTGATAGTGATGGAGAGGCCTGTAGGTTTTTATCCTCACTTAAAGACATCTCACTAATCTTAGAAATGGAAGAATATGAATAAGATCTTAGTAATTTTCCATCATCATTTGTGGTATTAATCTCTAAAACCACATATTATCTTATGTAGATAAATCTGGAGACACAAGAAATATTAAGGCCAAACATGATTAGTATTCCGATAACTCTCAAATACCAAGAGATGTATATTACATGTCTGAATTAGCACTAATATGTGTTTTTCAAGAACTGCATAGAAATTCACAAATTTAATCTAGATATGTCAACACATCATCTCAGACCACCTGATGATCATCGGGACTTCAAGAAAGTAGTCGTGAGGATGTCCCCCTCACATTCGACCAATGTAGAGGCATGGGTCGATAAGTTGATCAAAGAAAATTTTGTTTGAGATGTGAAATAACTGAGATGGATTTCCAACACCATACCTGTAAAAAAATAAGAACAATAATATTAAGGTTTTTATTGAATTTAGAGACCTTAATCGGTATTTCAAAACGTATTATTTCCCATTACTGATCACAAAACTCTTGATTGATGGAACTGGTGGATTGCTGACCCTTTCCTTCATTGATGGGTACTTGGGTACAATCAAATCAATATGGACCCTAAGGATGGATAATCCACTACCTTTATAGCACCTCAAGGGATATTTTTATATAAGGTCATCCCATTTGAATTAAATAATGCATGCCCCATATATCAGCACACCATGAATCACATCTTAAATCCATTCTCGGGAAGGCTAGTAATGTGTTTTGTAAATGAACTAGTAATTAAATCCCGACAGCGATGTAATCTCATCATAGATCTCTAAACAATCTTAGACAATCTACAACATCATTTTCTAAATATGAATTCACTAAAATATTCCTTTGAGGTAATGTTAGGAAAATTCCTCGGCTTTGGGGTATGCCATTGTGAAATTGAGGTTTACCTTGAAAAGACTGGTTCTATTTTGGATATTACACCCCCAGGAACCTAAAATAACTAAAGGGACTCCAAAATAACCTCACCTACATTCATTGATTCATACCTAACCTAACCGATAAGGCTCTCCCATTCACCAGGTTAATGAATAATTGAGCCACCTACCAAGGGGATGATGATTTTCATTAATCATCCTAAAGAATCAAGGAATACTTGGTACACCAACTAGTATTAAGGCCTCCGGTAGAAGGGAGGACATTTATCATATATCTTCCTACTATGCAATGCTCTCTGGGAACCCTCCTCATATAGAAAAATGAAGCAGGAAGTGAGAATAGTCACTAACAACATAGATAGAACCTGCTTTGTACTGAGACTAGACACACCAATGTCGATAAGAACTACCTCACCCTCATAATAGATGTACAAAATTTGAGGAACTACATGAAGCACCAAGAGTTCCAACTTGTCTCTCATATTCATCCTCTCATGTAAATCCTTGGCCACCCCTCGTTGATTGGGAGCTTGGGTCGAAGGGCAGTCATTCAAAAGAAATATGATAACTGGCTTGTGTCACAAAAGTCAGTGAAATGGAAAGACCTGGATGATTTCCACACTACACTCCTTGCCCCAAAATATATGCCAGAATACCTAGTGCTCCCAAATGAATATGTATCTTATCCCTATGAAACTCCCAAAACATGGGAGATATACTTTGATGGCTCCTCGTGGAGTTTTGTTGGTACCAGAATAGAGAACCCAAAGATCAATCGGGTTATTTTATTTGTCTCCCCAGACAGATCAGGGTTTACCTACTCTTTCTCACTATCTGGAGGCTACAAAAATAATGAGTAAAAATAAAAAGGCCTCATAACTAGATTGGTACTATCCCAACAACTTTACATAGCCTTCCTAAATATCAAACATAACCGAAAACTAATGATAAATCATTCCAATGGTGAATATTTCATTAAAATGAAGAACTTTACCCTCTTACTGGATATGTCAGTGGATGGATGGCATAATTCCCCCTTGATCCCACACTACATTTTGTTCCACGATCATAGAATGCCCATGATAACGTGATGGAAAATGTTTCCTCTGTCTTTGCTGATCTTGATCAGGGTGAATAAACTTTTAGTATTACACATCAATGAATGGTGTTATCAGGCATCATATGTGACATGGATGATATCAATCAGGTAAACACCACCAAAACCGTGATGAACCAATGACCCCCCCCCCCTAAATTGATGGATCCCATAATAATCTATCTTTGAGATGTGACTCTCCTAGTATATTGTTCTGTATGGGAACAAATTCGGCACTGGGCAGCAAACTTCACACTGTATGATTTCCCAAATGAGAAAAAAAAACTCAATAAGCATGGAATGGATGAAATTATCCATAGGTGCATAGAAGAATGAAAAGTTATCTCCTTCATGAAGGAAGTCCACATAGGCTCTTACGATGCCCATTAATTTGGAAATACGCTCTCACACCAAATCAGTAGTTTGGGATATTAATATCAAACCATGATACAAAACTATGTATAATTAACCATGAAATGTCATTCCTTCTACATTCATGCAAACGTTTTTCATGAGCCCTCGAAATTTCCGCATTCTGATAAATATTCTTTACCATTGGTTGTTTGGGGGATGGATGTTGTGGGGCCATATCCCCCATCCATTGCTAACCAGTTCAAGTATATCATTACTGTTACCAAATTATTTTCCATATAGGACGAGGTGATACCCCTCAATGAACTCAGGATGGATAATATCATCAATTTCTTATAGTCTCATAACATAACCACGTTTGGATTCCCTCACCCAATGTGGATGGATAACATCACCAACATCTATTTCACAGAGTTGAAGAAGCTTTACTAAGAGCACAACATTGAGACCAATCACTCATCCAACTATCATAAAGTAGAAAATGGGAATATATAGGCCTTTAATAAGACCTTATCAAACATACTTCGGAAGCTAGTGAATAATCATAAGAAGCCTTTCCTAGATAAACTCCTCTATCTTTTGTGTGCCTAACATAACACTAGGAAAACTGCTACATAAGAAACACCATAATCAATGGAGTACGGGATCAAGGTGGTGTTTCCCATGTAATTTCAGATTCCCTTACTCCAAATAGACACTTGATGACATCACTCAGATTATAAACAATTGAAAAAATGGTTGGATGAGTTGGAACAGTTGGATGAGAAAAGGTTTCAAACATTTCACAACCTCAAAGTCCACCAAAATCTTATTTCCCATGCTTTTAATTATAAATTTCACCTCTTCTCATTCCATCCAAGAGAAATGATGTCAGATCTTCTAAACCCAATGATATTATGAAATAATCCTTAGAAATTGGATCCCAAGTGTGAAGGACCTTACATCATACATAAGGTTTATCATAATGGAGCCCATTAAATTTCCACCATGGATGGGGAGTGTTTCACACCTCCCACAAATGTGATATTTCTCATGATATACATTGCATAAGATGGTAAGAAAAAGATCATCCACATTAGTGTATGTCCCTTTAATCATACACACATCATGAAATTAAATTTTATGAATCATTTCATCATTGTCGCATGACATTAAGCTGCATGGAACATTTCTTCCACACCGCATGGCATTTAATTGCATTGAATGTCACATCCTAACTACCTGAAATTAATTATTATGAAATATTTACTTACCGAAAGACATTAAATTTCATGGAAAATTTTCTTAATACATGATGTTAATATGAATGGATCCACAACTCCCATTCCCCTTCATGTTGGGTAATCCATCATCCTTGACGCATGATGTTAAACTACACGGCTACCTCCCGAACTACATACAGATTGATTCTAATTCCCAATGAGATATGTAGGGTTTAATTGATCTTACATGATGGTCCAACCAATGCATCATACAAATGTATCATGTTATACCCCTCTTTTTTCTCTCCACTGTAGGGGAACCTGTGATGCTCCATGTTTCTCACACCAAGCATAGCTTATTTGATATTAGGAATCACATTGGGGACTTACACTCACAGTAAAGGCATAAGGGTACACAATAAATCCATTATGGTCTTGAGTGAAATACCAAAAAAGGAATTCCATAAGTCCTTTCCAAATAATGTTAAACTATATGGTCAATATCTTTACTACACGACATTAAACTACATGGTCCTCCGGGAATTACCTGTGGTTTGATTCTCATTCCCACGAGATAGATAGTGACTCCCTTGATTCTATACTTGGTCCCAACCATGAATTCCCCACCAATTCACATCGATCAACCTTTATACTCAGCACATTATGTTAAACTACATTGAACTTCAAGAACTATGTGCATCTTAATTCTTAACCATATAGGATACATTGTGACACATAAATCTCTAATCCTAGGCCTTGCTACAACTGTCAATAGAAATAATGCCCACCTTTATGTATGGGATAGACCTATGTTAAGAAATTCATCTTCCAGAACTATGTGTGTCTTTATTTTCATCTTGATGAGATATGTAGTGATGCCAAGAAATTTTTTAGTCGGTCCCAACTACATCCATGACCCTTTTAGCCCTTTGGCCTAATTCTTCTCGGAAAGATGTGTAGTGTGTTTCAGACTTATTTGGTCCCAATTCACATCACATTTCTTTATTTAACCACACTGAGTACCCTTAGATTAGGAAATCAACCTTACGGCTAGGACAACACGAACTTAAAATGTCCACACATGCCCCTACAACATGGCATTGAACTGTTCCGTATCATCTTCACCACTTGACATTAAACTACATGGAATATTTTATCCATACCACATGTCATTAATCTGTATGGAGTTTTTCTTTATGGTAAGACATAAACTGCATGACCATCTAGAACTATGTGTGGCTTGATTCTTATTTTCATGCGATCGGTAGTGATGTCGTTGTTCCCTTATTTTGGCCAAGCCAAAACATTACCACATTTCACGAAAGTTCCTACGCCGTTACTGCATGATATCAAACTGAACAGAAGCATGTCCTTACCACATGGCATTAAACTACATGTACACAAACGTATCCCTACAACATGATAATAAATTGTGTAGACCATCCCCCATTTTCACTCCTCATCAATGGATTGCAAGAGACATTCCTCAGTCAACCAAAGTACGAGGTGCTTCCACCATCCTTTAAGAGAACCTCAAATCCATATACTTCACTTTATTTATTGATAATATATGACTTCTGTCAACTTTCAACAACCCTTAGAAATGATACCCAGCTTCAAGGATCCTCTGATTTACTATACATGAAACCCAATGGCTCCTGCATATGTTCCTATAGACCTCAACCAAATATATCCCTCTAAAAAAGAATATTCTAATTCTCATAATCTATGACATTATTACAGCAAGACTCAATAGCCCAGTGTGTCTAAACTGCTCCTTGTATGACTATCCCATTTAATTACTCATGACCTGAGAAAATCGAGCCATAATTTATATCATTTATCTTCCATGCTTGAGAAGAAGTTGGAGTGCTCTCAACCCTAGGAATCCTAATAAACCTCTTGTTCCACATCCTCCATGTCATATCCATGCAATCCATGACCATAAATGGTCTATGATTTGTTCAATATATATGACCTTAAACTCTAGAATGTAGTGTCCCAAATAGAATGTCCTAAAACTTCCAGAAAAAGAGACCCAAAAACTTGTTAGGAAAAAAACGTTAAAGGGAGACCTGAGAAAAAGTCGAGTCCCCACCTGCTAAACTCTTCATCATCACAGTTTAGGAACAAATTAGCGTGAAAACATAAAAGGATCAAATCTCATAGGGTCTATGAACCTTGTAAAATCCAAGATATTCTCACTGGACCCACTGGTATGGAAAATGCTTAGGGAAATATTTGTCACACCTTCTAGTCGTGATAATATGTCCACTAGGTGGTGACATAACCTTCAGGGAATTCTCAGATTTTATGTCTTCCATGAAAAACACTTTGTGATTTTGGGTGCCTCAATTAATCATAACCTTTCATGGAACTTGGAAAGGATATGTGGATTCAAGGACCCTTTTCTTGAATATGCATACATTCCCATGGATCCTGAATAAGCGCCTATGGCCATCAAAAAAATGAATCACTCTGAAAAAAGGAAATACAATTCTCATGATCCCTGAAATAACCATAGTAGCACTCAACACGCCAGTGTGTCTGTACCACTCCCTGTATGACTATCCAATAGATTTCCATGAATTCAAGTTCTCTATATCATGATTTACAATCCATTTACTAAACTATACAAGTGGATTCAATATCCTTGATTTTATGTCACTATGTTCTACATCCTTCCTCAAGGACATACTATGACGCTTCATTTCATATCCTTTGATGGCCCATATCTGATGATTCAAAACCACATGGCATGGATCTCGAGCTTCATTTTAAGAGATAGATACCTTAGGGTTCTAGAAACATTCTTAAATAGCTTTATTCCCATATCCAACTTCATCATATAGATATTTGGGTCTTCAAAAATATTCCAAAACCATTGGAAAGAATTGGAGATCATATTTCATTTTTACGTGATACTAACACATAAGGACCTTCAACCTCTAAATAAATTCATCTTCTGCTTACCAAAAGAAGCTTAGATCCTTGTAAGCCTTCTCCACACTGTAACAGAACTTGGAATTTCAGAATGTCATGGGACATACCAATAATTTCTACACCATATCATATTTATATACTCAATCTCCAGGGTTATGATTTACTTCATCCATACCCCAAATACATACGTAGGATTTTTGTCCCTATTATTCCATCCTCATCAATATTACCTCTACAGATCTTCTAAAGCTTTTCTAAATGATACCTGGATTCAAGGGTCCCCTTGGCTTGACTATACATACATGACCATCACTCCTATATATGTACCTCTGACCATCAATAAAGCTTGTCACTCTAAAAAAGAGTATTCTAATCCTCGTGAGCCTTAGAAAACACCAGTTCATGATCCATCACCTCAGAGTGTTTTAGGCCCCTCATGGAATGTTTGAACTGTATCCCATTCTAAAATAGCTGGTCTGAGCTAAAAGACCTCAAACTAAAGAAAAAAATTGTCTTAGCTAAAATACCTTAACCTGATTAAAAAAATGGCCAGAGATAAAATACATTAAACTAAAGAAACAAATGGTCCGAACTAAAAGAACAAAAACTAAAGAAAAATATGGCCTAAGCTAAAAGAACATAAACTAAAGAAATAGAAGGTCATAGCTAAAAAACCTTAATCTGAAGAAACAGATGGTCCGAACTAAAAGAACATAAAATAAAAGAACATATGTTCTTATCTAAAAGGCCTTAAACTAAATAAAAATATTGTCTGAGATAAAAGACCTTAAACTAATGAAATGAATTGTCTGATCTAAATTCCTTAAACTAAAGAAAAATATGGTTTGAGATAAAATTCCCTAAACTAAAGCAATAGATGATATGATCTAAAAGTACATAAAATAAATAAATATGTGGTCCAATATAAATGCTCTTAAACTAAAGAAAAATATTGTATGGGATAAAATAACTTAAACTAAATTAGTAGATGTTATGAGCTAAAAGACCTTAAACTAAATCAACAGATGGTCCAAGCTAGAAGACTGTAAAATAAAGCTACATACTATCTAAACTAAAAGACCCTAAACTAAAGAGACAGATGATCTGATCCAAAAGTCATTAAACTAAATCAATAGATAGTCCGACCTAAAATCCCTTAAACTAAAGCAAAAAATAGTCTGATATAAAATCCATCATCTAAAGCAATAGATGGTTTAGGTTAAAAGACCTCAAAATAAAGTGAAAGACAATTATCAAAATTCCCACTTCATGGACTTATTATGGTCAAGTTTCTTTCCTCGAATATAAAAAGCACTCATTCTTTAGAACATATCTCCTACCCCGGTGACCCCCTACAGATCAGGAATTCATGATCATGAAATCAAAAGAAAGGGATGGTATCAATGAAAGCTTCCAAAATAATGAATCATTAAGATATCATACATATTATATAAATTTTTACAAACCCATACATCGACGATATATAAAATGAGGTATCTTCTTATACTAGAGCCTCTCCTATGAATGTATGACCTAGAGAATGATTTCAAAATTCTACTTCCATTATATCGCCTGATCATATGAGTCTTTAAGCTCCGAAATTCATTTCTATAGTAAATTCACAAATATGTGGAATTGATAAATAGATTTAGTCTCCTCCTCAGCAAAAAACTAATGCTCCTCCTCTCTAGAAATGGAATTAATCCTAGACTTCTCACCACATCCAGGAATACATACTGCTCCAATGTGGAATTTTCCTATATTTGGAATTCATATTGAAACTCGGAGAGATCTATTTGAAGATTAATGATTTCAAACATTAGATGAATAGTTTGAGCCTTCCCTGCACTGATTTCATCTTGGTGAGTGGTGTCCTCCATCACATGTTGAGTGGATTCATTAACAACTTCCCTCTACTCTTGTTTCGTTGATGAGGAAGCCTCATTAGTTCCTACCCCAACTCAAGGGACATCTTTTATGCTCATATGGATATTACCTCCTTCACCTAATAATGAATGAAAAAACATTTAAAGACTTCATAGCCAAGGGTGGGAAACATAAATCTAAGATGACCAAATCAGTCTTTTAACTCATCCAATGGATTTTTTTACACTAAAATTAAAATCTCCCTCTAAAGATATCCCCGTATTGATTGATAGAGTGATTCTGAACAAGGTCCTTGATCTAGGTGTATCTTGGGGATGAAAAAATATATCAGAATAAAATCACTCCAATATAGGGTTTTCCCCATGATATTCAATTATTAGGTGAGAGAACTCACCTCTATAATTTTAGATTCAATCAGAGTAACTAATAGTTGTGATGACACTAATTCTTCTAAACTTTGTGGTGATGGTGCTATAATAAGGGATGGAGGAGTATATTAGATGGGATGATAAATCATGTGGTGATTCCAAATATCAACATGTGTGACTAAGGTTAGAAGCCAACCTTTTTTGATCACATTCAATCACATCACCAATATCATCCACCACCTCATCTCTATCTATAAAAGAAGATGCAACTCCATCTTGTGATGAATGATCTCGCACCGCCTTTAGCGCCTTTTCTATAGAGAATCTATTCTCGACACCTTTATGGACTACACGTTTAGACAGTGATATCAGGAGGTATGATTTGAGTAAGAAAAATGATATGTCCTTGGGAAAACCCTTTACCTACTTTGAAGCTCCCCTCCATGCCATCTAATGTATATGAAGAATGAAAAACCACATAAACACCCTCCCAAAATTCCTCTATCTATGATGGATTAGATAGAACACTAGACAAAACATCAATGGCATGAAATGAACCTGGTTGAGTGGACCCCTTGGCCATGTATACTCCATGATTGATTGGATTTATTAGTGTATGATTTTCTAGTGCCACCAAAAGCTCACCCACATCCTCAAGAACATGAATGGGATCTTATAAATGAGCTCGACGAGGACCTGTACATTCACATAAAATCATGAATGCACTAGGAGAATAATTTAATATAAAGAGGATAATCGAATAACTTACTTACTTGGGGATTCTAGAAGAGAGGGGTCTGATAATGTGGACTGATTCCTTTTATTTTTCATCTTCTTTTCTAATGGGGGGCCTCCAAAATGTGTCGAAGTTTCAACTATCATCTTAGTAGTGTCAATAATCACCTTTATTTGAGCCTGTTAGCATGATGACCCTTAATCAAAATCTCTGCAATCACCACAGAATTCTTCCCCCACAACTGTACCATGGGGAGTATAATTCCGGGATTGTAGGGCTGGTGATCTTCAAAAACCTCTCCCAGCATCCATATATATAAATGATTTTAGCATGATGGAAAGGAAACTATGGAATCATAAGACCCATAATAGACCTAGAATCACCGCTTCTTCGATAATAGGGTAACTTTCCTTTTTCGTAGCAATTTGAAGTGTACCTGAAAGAAGCAGTTGGTGGACTCATGGGGCATAAAGTATCTGACCCTAGGAACTCTCCAAGAACTCATCAATACTTCTAAAGAGGTCCCTCACTTCCCTTATAATCTCTTCAAAGGTAATTCCACGAGGCACATGATATAATCCAAACCATCCAAAAATACATTGAGAAGACCAGTATTCCCCAAAGGGAATCCTCCGAGTACTTCACCTTCTAGTTTTTCCATTGTGGAGATGCAATAGGAAACATAAAGTAACTTGAATCTTTTATAGTCATAGTGGAAGATGTCTCTTCCAATAATTGTAAGCATTTATCCTCCTTGCATGGTGCCACCTGAGCCTTTGAACTCTTAGAATCCAACTTAATCCCAATCCTAGGATTTTTTCAACTACTAGGGGATGACAAGCCTCACTCACTAAATTGGTTAATTTCTCATTGGGATATGAGAAGATCCAAATATTTACATAGCCTTGGGATAAACTAGAGGATTCCAACTGAGGGGAAGGCATATTTCTACACCAATTTCTTATCTTTCAGATATTAGAAAAAATTGGTGATAATTCAATGAGTGCTTCTCGGCTCTAACATGAACAATGATAGGAAATTTTGATTGGATGCACAATAATTTGTGTCTAAACAGACATGGTTCATACCATTCACTAATGCGGTCCCCGTCAATGTGGGTAGAAAGAACCTCCTTATGCAGGGACATCATATAAGTGAATTCCCTAAGGATAACCTTACCATCATTCAAAAAAAATCATGTTGGCACATTCCCATATGTTCTCAAGGAGATAAATTCATGAAATTTCCAAAAATGATTTATTTTCCAATCATCCACTACAGTTGGGCTTACCCCATTAATACACAGTAGGTATGGTATAGAGTAAATGTTAGGGATTTCCCAAATGTTTAGATATTCGTAACCTCATAGATTAGACCCCATAAAACTCCATAACACTTTGAAGGGGACCAGGATTGTATAAGGACCCTCTCCCTTATAAAAATGATATAGGAGGTGGTAGTGATTTACCAACATAGGGATCACCTGTTTGATGGGTTCCTCCCCGACGATCTTAGTTTCCATCACAAATGTGGAGACTCGGACTCCCCCTTATCTTTTATCAAGATTAATTACCCACATTGGTACATTGGATGGAAGCCAACATATTGGAAAAACTAGTCAACACTAGGGGAAACCTCCAATCCCTAATACCTAGTATTACCACCTTCAACCATAGGCTAATAAGTACCCGACACACTATGGAAATCCTTTTTATTTCAAACCATCAGATTTATAATATCTATCTTAGAACATTTATTCTTAATAAAATACTTGGCCCATGTTTTTAAGGGGATGTTCTCCCAAGGAAGAACCCATTTCAGGTGAGGCGTATCAACTAAATTAATAATATCTCGAGTTAAATGAGAAATTTTGGTCAAATAATCCCAGGAGGATTAGGGATGAAAGATTCATCATACATGCTACTAAGGATATTCACATCACAAATATTTTCCATGTATGGAAGACTAATGTTTACTTTGTTGTGTGTGTGGTTGAAGGTGTTTTTATTCAATATCCAACAGCTAAATAGATCCACCACCAAATTCTTGTTGTAATATGCTGATGTCTGTGATATCGAGACAACTTCATACATCCTGATTTCCTTCATCTCTTTGGGGAAATCTAGAAATAATATATTGAACCTATAAGGGAAATCCCCATTCTTGTACAAATATTCCACCTTAGCTGAAGTAAAAATTAAATATCCACCCATACATTTGATCAGCAACTGAATACAACATTAACGGGTGATTCATATGGAAGTCCTGATCAGATAAATGATTAGTCTTGTTAAATTCTATCAGCATTAATATCATTATATGACCATCCTCACAGTCCCCATTAGTGTTTATGTGTACCAATGTCAAAATGTTAGCTCAGATATTATTTATGATCCCTTAGGATCCAAGAGTATGGTATAAACGACAACTTAGACTGAGATATGGAAGCATCATTGTTAAGACCAAACCTATAAAAGGAAAAAAATTATGAACGGGGATTGTTCGAGAATTTTTATCACTCAATTTTAGAATGCTCTATTGTTATGATCCAGCTGAACAATGGTATGTAGGGTACATGCTCACTACCATAGCCTCATGGTGGGGAATTTATTCTCTCGCCTCTAGATTTGACATCTTCTTTGTGGGTTGATGAGTATGAGAATCCATTTGAAAATAAGTAAGTAGCTTATGTCATACATAGAAAGTGAAAATTCTTGACAAAAATAATGCATGATATGAGAAATCGAAATTATTCACATCGCAGAACATAGATAGGGATTTATGAACCACATAATGTGTTGATGAACCACCTATCCTCCATTGGACTCGTGGAGTGCATAAACTCATTTGGGAATCAGATGAATTTCATGGCCCCCTAAATTCCCATGATCATGTGACCAAAACATGGTCAGACAATTTGAAACTGCTCGAATTATCGGGTCCGCATGTCTTGTGAAACCACTTGAGGTGTCCATGGACCTCATAGTGAAGTTTGAGGAATTACTAAAAACTAGTTGGGGGTTGAGGCAAACAAGCACCTGAGAAGAAAACGTCCCTGTGAAAGATATTTGGTGGGATGGGTTCACTACACGGACATGCAGACATGGTTCACAGTGTAGACTTACAGAAATGGTTCATGATTTGTATTTGTGATAGTGCCTTATAATGGGAGTAAAAGGTGGAGAACTCTGAGGATAGGTGGCTAGTGTAATAAACATTCCTCCACCCCTTTATATATGTAGTTCATGGAATACCAAAGGTCACCTGGTAGACCAAACATCACTCAAAGAACTGGTTTACGACATCATCAGCAGTATTGGTGGGAATTAGTTTTCCTCAAAATTGAGTCCTTGTCCCCTTAGACATCCCTCATGGGGGGAAGCATATGTTGATAGGGGTTTACAGTCAATGAAAGATATGAAACAAGCACCCTGAGTGATCCGTGAGACACTGCATGACCTTGTAACATATCTGCCTCACCATACACAAACCCTCTAGTTTGTCTACCTCACTACAAAGAAGTCCTCAGACATCTCCACACAACAATGTGGTGCTCTAGGGATAGACAGATAGACATGTCCACTACATGGTTGCACACTCTCCATATAACCCATATTGGTCAAGCGAGCCATCACCCAAAAATCGAGTAACAATCATAGATACTAGTCATTCCAACTCACATGATTCATGAAAATTGTAAAATAAAATAAATGAAGGAAAAAAATGAGGATGCAAGAGGGGTTTACGGTCACTAAAAGGCATACAATGCTACCGTGATGACCCGCAAGCCACCGCAATCCCTCAGCGAGTTGCTCGCCTTATTTTCCAGAATCCCTTTGTCTTTTCATCCATGTCTTTAGGACATGGAGTTCCCGCACACCCCCATTTTACCTATGTTGGTCACGTGACACATCTCCAAAAAGTATAATAAATACCCTTCACAACACATATGAAATCTCACACGATCCCAAACAATGTAACATACAAATAGAGATGATCAAAAGGGTGGAGTTGATAGGTACTCGTTATCGCTAAAATGATTTCAACACACCCAGTGCACCCATAATGCCATCCCGAAAGGCCCCAGGACAAGTCACCCAAGGTCTCAAAAGTGTGTTCCCATAGATATTTGAATCTTGTGAGGTTCGTAGAGATGTAATCATAACAACTTGGTGGTCTTCTTAACCAAACTCATGATCTAACAAGTATTAGATAATCCAGAATATTTTGATGAAGGACACATTGACATAAGAGACTCATGACTGCTGATGATCGGGAGATGTGATTGAATAAGTCCACAGTAAAGACTCAAAAAACCATGTTGTACCATACCCATTTGCCGAATCCAATCTAGAGTTACTCTAGATACACTGCAAAAACTGACGAGTATCAGGAGGGGAGATTCTTATAAATTCCCCACCCAAACACGAAGAAATGGTTGGATTATCGAATGACCAGATTCCCAGGATCTACAGGATTTGGATCTTGACTTATATGGACTTCTTGGGGAAACCTATCATGTGAAAATTTTTATTTTCATTAGGTAATATACCGGGGGAATTCGATTTTGTCACACGCTAGACATAATGTTCTTGACGTGATCAATCATAGATCACACAAAGAACTTTTGGTAGGACATGAAAAGAAAATACCACATGTCCTCCAAATCACATGAGACTCAAGGAAAATGAAACTGAATTAATCAAATTCATTTTATATAAAAGGGTTATAAACAGGTTCATAGGAAAAAAGGCTTAAGTGAAAGACATGTTTGTTGACCCTCATGTGCTTTGTATGTGTCATCCGAAGAAGCCTGATAGTACCAGGGAAATTTTCCCAGATTTCACAAAACCAATTGGATTCTCATTTGGGACACATGGAGTCATCAAGAGATGTAATGTACCATCATGAAGTTCTCCCATGGGAGCCTCTTTTATCTTGTGAACCCTCTAGATCTATCACAAAGGACTTACGACATCCTCCAGACACATCTCCTTGCTCATATAATGATACCTTCTCAGATCATCCGAGTCTCACAAAAGCATCTGGGCATAATGACCAAGCCCCTGTAACACCCTTTTCCTATATTTTATAAGACTCATAATACACTCCAGACATGTTGGTTGGGTCTCATCGTGTCTCCCATACGTTTCATCTGAGACTCATGACACCCCTTGGGCAAAGACACACTCACTCACGTGACACCCTCCATATGTTTCAAGTCAGGTCATGCGATGACCCCCAGTACATGCCAACTGCATCTTGCGACATCTTGAAGCCTAGAAGGCAAGATTAGGTGGGAACCCTAGGAATTGGCAATGTTGTCTATCCCTGGCATGTAAGACAAGGTCAACAGGGGACCTTTATTGTGTAATCCCCAACATAAATGGAATTATGATGAATCTGATTCCTACAATATTCAAGATATGTGGTCCCCTCCATCTATGGCCAACTATCCATATTGACCATCCATGGAGGGTTCAGAATATGAGTCCCATATCCAATGAAATCAAATTGATTACTTATTACCCTTGTTTCTCACAAATGAACAAAGAACACATGGGCTTAAGGAGTAGTAATGGTCATATCATTTTCCTTATAAACCCCTAAAATGGTATAGGGAAACCTCAACATGTATGCCCTAAAATAAATTGAACTATGAGAACTCTGATTCCTACTACAATAATGATTCTTAGGATTCCACACTAAGGCTCGAGCTCTATATCAAACATCCCAATGACTATCCTAATATGAAAGTCCCATACCCATACACCATGATGATGATTGTCTAATTCCCCATGATTATCACCATGAGCATGGATCATGAGGACTTGGGGAGGTGATGCAAATAACACCTCACTGGAACCATATATCTCCTCCTTCGAGGGAAGCCTCAGTGTGTAATCCCCAACTATAAGGAATTATATTCTTACCATATCAAGGATACGTAGGCCACCTCCCTCGGAGGACCAAGCTATATATTGGTCATATAGGGAGGGACCATAATATGAGTCCCTTGTACAAAAGAATAATTTTTTTACTTGATATCCCTTGTTTCTCACACCGAACATGGCTCATATGTGTTTAGGGAGTTGCGTTAATCATGTCATCTGCACCACGAGTCTCCATAATGACATGGGAAGCCCCAATATATATGGAATGAAATAATGAGATATAAAAACTATGATTCTTTCTATATTTATGATACATAGGATGTCCCTTAGGTAACCATGTTTGAAGGTCTCCCATATCACCCATATAAGACCTTCTGCATGATGTAAAACTGCATGGGTTAAATGAACTATGTTTGTTTTTATTCCTATAATAACATGGATATGTAGGATTCCCCATAATGGATCAATCACATCCTTGGAATATTGGTCATCTCTTCATATGATATCATGTTCTGAATCACTTTGTTATATTTTTATAGTATATAAGCTACCACATATTACTAGAGAATGATAATGAAACTCAGACACATACATATAGACTCACCCAAGAGATCCTTGAATTTTTCATATAAAAATGAATTGACCTAAAGTCGTTTCATTAGGGTTAACAATACCATATAAATTTTAGTAAGAGATTCATGATCATTTCTTATATCTATTAGAGAGTCCCATAGTAGACCATGATTCCCTCTAAAAAAGGTGTGATGAGCCTAACCTCTCATCCTCTCGACTAATGTGTGTCCCTAAGAGTTGGTGGTCCTAAAAACCCCATTGACTTCCAGCCTTTGGAAAGTAGGTCTATAACCATATTAAAAATGGGTTAACTATTTGTATATTTTGGAAAAAGTAACCATGTTAACTCTATGATTGAAACTCATTTCATGCTATATTTCTTAATGATACAATATCACATCTCTTTTCAGGGTGGTAGTCCGCCATACCCACGAGTGACATTATCTTATCTATTGCCGAATGGAAAGTAAAAATAGTTATATATGATATAATTACATTGAAGGTATAATTATGGAAAAAAATATAAAATTTATAATTTATATCCATAATCATATATAACCGTTAGAGGAGGTAACAGAAAAATGAATGACATCAGTTCACGAGGTGGTTGTTCGCCGTACACATGAAAAATTATTTAATAACCCATTTGATGGAAGTGGATATTGTTATAGTCTATTACCTTAAGTTAAAAAAATATAATTATATGTAATTTATTGAGGTTATTATATAATAATGGTTTAATAATAATTTAAGGAGGTGGAGGAATAAATAAAATAGAAACACTCATTGAAGACCGATACCTATTTTTTAGGTATCCTCATTAGGTTTACACTAAAGACTTCCTAGGTTGGATTTATGCCCAAAATAAGGATTAAATGATGATTGTAGGAATGTTGGGAAATGATTTTGGAAGTAATTTTCTATACAATTTTTTTATTCACTTAATAATAGAGGATAGGGGTTACTATTTATAAATGGGGAGAGTGGAATACTTCTGAATTTTGTAAAGAATGAATTCCACCAATGTTTTTATTATGTCAAAGGCCCTAATAATAGACCAATATAGATAATAGAAGGTATCTGGTCATAATATGTTCATAGAATTGATTTTAGAAAAATATTTAGGTATATTTAACCCCTATCATTTTAGTTTATCACTCGATAAAATTATTTTTACCTTGATCGCTGTAATTAGTTTTTACTATTTTCACTCATAATTTTGGAAAAATATTAAATTGAAATTAGTAAAATTTATAAATTATTATGACTTTGAATATGGAATAAAATTTTCCAAATTAAATTCTTATAACAGTGAAAATTTAATTTAAAAGTAATCACGCATACAAGATGAGAAAGTAGGTTTTTAAAGAGAAAGTGTTCAAAAGTTTAAAATGTTTATAAATCAACATTCAACATGAAAATTTTTACATTGAGATAAATAGTATTAATATTAATATATTTTATATTATTTTTTAAAAATAATTTTTAAATATAATTTAACATTATAAATATTTAAAAGAAAAATGAACTTTTCATTTAAAATCCAGTATCACTCTCTGTTCATCATTAAAAGAAACATTTTAGAAAAATAAAAATTTCATCCAAAGATAATAATAATATTATTATTTAAAAAATAAGTTCATTTTATCAAATAAATTTACTAAAAGGATTAACAATTTATTTTAAATTATGTACATAAAGCACTGTTAAACTGTATATTAGAAAAAATTATATTTTTCAAAAAACATGTATTTCTCCTTTAAATTATTATTATTTTTATATAATAAATATATAAATAATGAATTTTATTTTACATGTGTTTAAAATTTTATTTTTAAAGTTTAGTTAGTACAATTTAAACCCTACAATTTAATAATGAATTAATAAAGGTATACTATATTACAATTAATTTATATTCAGGGTTGTGTGTTCCAAAAGCTATAAAAGTGATTAAATTTAAAGAAATATAATCTTTGGGTTTTTAATATTAGTGATTAATATAAAATATTCTATATAACATAATTGTATTATTCTATAATTTTGGGTTGTTACAGAAAAACTGAGAAATTACCATGGTCGATGGTGGAATGATAAAACTCGAGAAAAGCATGACTTAAGGAGTTTTTACCATAAGGATATAGGTTGATTTATATTCAAATAGATAAATCATTGATTAGAAAATACACGAAACATTATTTATCATATTTTATCTAGTTCATGATTATTTATTGGGTTTTTTAAGATATTTTTTTATATTATGTTAAAGGAAATAATATAAATTAAATAACATTACAATGCATGCAAGATAATGTTAAATAAATGGATTATGTATAAATTATTTTATTAGTAATATGGTTAATTAATTTTATAAAAATACATAATATTAACATGGAATCTAAAGGATAAAAAAATAAAATTTACACCTATGTAAATAAAATGCATCATGTAAATATTAAGTTAAAATCATTCTAGTTTATGAGCTAAATGGACCCATAGTTAATGAATAGATTCGGACATAGTTAGGAGTAATTTTTAATTACTAGAAAGTTTAAAAAACTATGATCAGTTGAATTAACCAAAATTTCATTTTAGGAAATGGATAGAGTATATTCAATACATTTTTTTATCACATGTTGAGAAAATCCATGTAAGGATTTTTGGATTGGGATTCAACTCAATCGATCTAGGAACTATATTCCTGCAGTAGGAAAGATCATAAAACTAAATAAATTCTTATTATTATCATGTCTATTTTTTTGGGTTATGATAATGTAAATAAAGATCAAAGGAACTATATTTCCGATGCGATAGGATAATACATGTCCAATGGTGAGGAATAATGGGACATGATAATATATAAGGATACTAATTTAACAATTTAAATAATTTGTCTCATATATTTTGTTTACAATATAATATACTAAATTATTATTATTTTTGTTATATAAATTAGATATATAGTAATCTAAATTCATATGATTTTCAATAGATAAAGATAACCTATATAATGGAATTATCTTCCAAGAGTGGTAAAGGAACTTGTACATTGTACTACTTATAAAAGGAATTTTTATGTTTGGGATTCAAAAGTTACAGATCTTCTTTCAAAAAAGTCTCAACATAAATAAATGAAAAAAAAACATTCTCTTCGGGGTTATTGGATATATAAATGGTTAAACTAAACCTTAAGGAAGTTGAGGCTGGGATTGAATAATTTTGGGATGATTAATCATTTAGTATTATGGTTGATATGAAAAAACCTATCGAAGATTAATTTAGAAAAGGTAGGGATAACCCAAGAGAGATCCAATAAAATTTGGGTAAAGGTTGGTGATAGAAACAAAACTTTATTTCATGCATGTATCAAAGATAAAAAATTGAGTTCTCTCCCTAGCATCCGCATGCATGATGGATCTTTAATTAGTGATATCAATGTGGTGGTATGAATGGTGAAAAATCATTTTCGAAACATACTAGAAGGAATCAACCTGATAATATAGAAGGCTTATCCAAAGGTACACTGTAATTTATGAAATGAAATTCTAAATGTCGTTTCACATGAAATCAACATGGAACTAGTGAGGTCCATTCAAGAGGGTAATATTTTGAATAAATTAACTTCTCTCAACCAAGAAATATTTATAGGACTTTATGGATTCCCTAGATCATTTTATTTGGAATCTTGGGACTTTTTTAAGAGTGATTTTGTGGGAATTATAAAATATTTATTTCATAGAGGGAGTCTACACTGGTTGGGTTGTGAATCAAATATTGTTCTCATTAAAAAGGTGAAAGGCCCTTAATCTATCAAGAACAATAGACCTATAAGTATATAAATTTTTTATTAAAATTTTCTTGCAAGGATGATTAAAAAAAGGCTTACTTCTCATCTTTGTGAGTGGAGTTTTGAAGAACAACATTGTTTTATTAATGGAATGTGTCCTTAAGAGGATATTTATCTACCTTAGGAGATGATATGGGATATATATAAAAAAAAGGAATTATGAACCAATTTTGGAATTAAAATTGGTATGGACAACGTGTATGACAGGATTGTACAAGGATTCATTATGAGAGTTATGAATTTTATAGGATTCTCCCAATGGGTTTTGATTTTTTCTTCAGGTGTTTTAGTTCATCCTAGTTTTTTGTAAAAATTATGTGCAGAAGAAGTTGATTCTTGATATCAGTATAGGATCTTAGAAATTTATATCCTCTTTCTCCAATTCTATTAATTATATACCAAGAATCCTTATTTTTTTTATCCAAATGCATCAATAATATAAGTATTCTATCATTTATATCTAGAGGAAATTTTAATGGAATTTATCATTGTATTATTACTGACAACATTATTAGTTTCACTAATGACAATAAGAGATCTCTTAGAGCCCTTCATAATGTCATGTAAGAATATTGTAAATGGAGTGTAAAATATCTCAACTATGAAAAAATATACTTTTACATAACTAATATCATTTTTGAGAGATTTGTAAGTAAAATTAAAGATATGTTGAGAATAAAATAGAATAATTTTCGTATGGATTACCTGGGGCCCCCTATATCCCTAGGAGGTATTTATATTCAATACTCCGAGAGACTGGTTTCCCAAGTCACAGGATGAATAAAAAATTTATAGAGTAGGATCTTGTCTATAGGGGTCACATTACGCGGATAAATTGAATTATTACAATGATCCCAAAACATGTAATTTCTTCTCTCAGATTTCCAAAGGAAGTGTTTTTAAAAATTGATGGAATCATGGTTTCATTTGTTTGGGATGCTCACATGGATGGTCAATGTCACTTAGCCTTGTGGAATAGAATGGATAAGCCTGTAGAGGTAGGAGACCTTGTCCTAAGGAGTGTGGATGACAATATGTATAGTATTTAAGAAAAATTGTTGTGAGAGATTATGGAAGGTCATTCTTTATGGGGAAGGTTTATCTTGGGAATATATTGTGATGAATTAGATAAACCTAATGGTAAGTTCTTCAGTCAATCGAAAATGATGTATGCGAATTTACAAAATCATCCATGGAAATTCATATGGATTATATAGTGTAGAGATATTTTCTACTTGAAGCATAATTGGGAGGGTGTAACCCTCATTTTCCTAGGATTCCCAACTCCTGATATCTCCTTCACCAGGACAATTCCCATCAAAGGATCTTTCATGCCACCATTAATGAAACCATCATGATTTCTTTAACAATATTCAACTTTCCTCGTATCCTGATAAACTCATGTTCTCCGGGGCCTCTTCGTGGATCTTCTTACCTAATGAGTATGTCTTTTCCCTCAAACCGAGTCTGGAAGTGTATGTGGATCAATAACATTAGTGTAATGATTCACCCATCATGTTTAATTTCCTCGTATGGTATATCTAGAAATAATATGTTCTGACAGATGACATGATTCTTCCTAAAGATATTTAGAGTATTTCAAAATTATCTTGTTTTCTTAGTTCCAAAGTGGAATATATTGATCAACATTCATTTAAAGGTGAATGGGAAAGGGTAGTTTGGAGTGGTTTCAGAGATCTAACTAGATATAACATCTTGGTTTTCAACGGAGACATGTTTTTTAATTTCTAGTTTCGTGGGGTAGGGAAATGTGATGTAGAGAGTTAGACAAGTACCCTGATTACTCTGGATATATGTTGGACTATCTGGAATCAAAGAAATAAATATTATATGGAAGGCCTCCTGATATCTTTCATGGGCCAACAAGTTCACTCTAGGAGCTATACAGTTGATTTGGGTTTTGTGGATAACAAGAACAATTCTATCTTCACGAGGAAGCTCATGGATGGTAGGGGATCCAAGATTTCTATCAATAGAGTGTTTTTTTAAACCAATGGATCTGGTGGAATCTGTCATGAAATTTTTATAAACATAATACCAATAGTTATTTCAATCATAGAATCTTGATTGTAAACAATGGTGTTTAATAATCAAGAGGCTTAGTGGTGATTACCAATAGTGCATTATATGGACAAAGAGATTCTATCACTACCAAGGCTAAGGCTCTTCTTAATGGTTTGGATATTTTCCACTCCTATAACATTAATCCTAATGATATTGAAACCAATACTTTAATCATATAAAACTCTCTTTGAGGTGAAAATGATCATCCAAGGTCTATTGTTTATATCATTAGAAGATGCAGGAACTAAATTGGATGAGCTAATCAAAATCACACTTAGTGTTAAGGGAATATTGTTATGGATTTAATTTCTTCTAAATATTTGAAAAGAAACCCTATAAGCCTTTATTCAAATTTGGGTTCCCTTACCCCTGAAGGTGCAACTTTTTTTCGGGTAGATTCCCTTGGTATCCACTATTTCAGGCTTCCATGAATTTTTTATTTTCCTTTCCTTGATTTTCTTAATAAAATTGCATACTTTGAACCTATTATATGTCTAGTGTTTGATGTTATCATCACAAAAAAATTAACTTAATAATTTACAAGGAAATATGGATACATACACTATACTCATCTATCTCATTGATTTTTGTTAGGTGAGAGCAATAAAAAATTGATATGATATTTCTAATAAACTTTTTTTCACACTTAGAGAGGTTGTGGAAGCTAAGCCTCATATAGTAAATATGATTGGGAAAACTAATAATCTATAAATTCTTGGGTTTGATAGAAGTAATTAATTGTGCATATATCCCATAGTTGCATCCTTATCTCATAGATTCACTTGCTTTACTATCTTTTTTTATCTTTTATAACATTGATATATCTCTCAAAAATGTGATTATTCTAATTTTCATGCTAGATAAAGACTTGAATAATGATAAGACTCATGTACTTATGGTGAACTAGAGGAATATAAAGAAACAATTGTGCAAGACTAGCACCCAGTCTAAGGATAAGTCACAAGACCTAACCAATAATAAGAAGATCAAGGGGAAAGAAAGGGAACATGATACCATCTATTTTTAATATGGTAATAAGGGTCACTAGAATAATAACTAAAATATTCAAAATAATCAATAATTAATTATATGCATTCATTATTTGGAAAATTATTTCCATTTCTAAAATTTCAGTATTATATTGTGATTGTGATGCTCACATTTGTTTTCAATTATAAGAAACATGTAGATTTAGAATATATTCCTAAGGTGAGGTGGATATGTGGGCCACTAATGGACCTAGACTCACATTAGTAGATAAATTATACTGCTTCCTCAAATAACCAAAATGAATGATATTGATTATAAATAAATTTTATTTGTGTCTAGAACCACTTAAAAAATATTTCTCTGTGATGTGTTGATATAGATAGGTTTATTTTTTTATTTAGTAAAAGAATTAATAATTTTACAAGAAAATATTATGTTATGGTATTACACATCTAAATAATGGTCATTATAAGTTAGATTATAATTTTTTTTTGAAATCAATAGTGAATCACTTCACAATACTCATATCACAACAAGCTATGGAATCATAGAAAAATTCCATGTAAATGAAAATCACTTGAGAAAATTATATGATGATGGGTATTTAGAATCATTTCAACTAAAACCAATTGGTATATTACATGGTTGTTTAAAACAAAAAATGATGAAATATATATTTATCGGATAGTGTGAAAGAGCTAAAACAAATCTTGAATTAGTTCATACAGATGTGTGTGGAAGATCAATTGTTAATGAAATGGGTTGATACTCACATGTTGAGATATTCAAGGAATACCAGAATGAATTTAAGAATTAACTTGATAATAAGATAAAAAAAATCCACTCATAATGTGATGAAGAATATTTCAACTAAGGTTTTAATAAACTAATAAATAGAAACTAATACTAGTAATCTTATGATATAATTTTTTTATGTCTATAAGAATCATTTCATTCAAGATGTTGTAGAATAGTGTTAGTAGAAGAGACATCTAACAAAATTTTCAGTTACATATTTTTTACATTTTTTTTAAAATTTTACATCTAAGAGGGTGAAGATCCTTGTTAAATTGATACAACTCTAATGGGGGGGGGTCTATGGTATATGATTTTATATTTAGTTTAAATATGTCAGATATATTGGGACTATAAGTTTCTAAAAAAATTCCCTAATATTTATCTCTGGAGGCCTATTTTGTTATTGAGGTGGAATCTAACACATGGTTGGAAGTCTGGTGACTATATCTAGAATACATTCATGACCCCTTATTAATTTCAAATTTAATGGAAATTCATTAATTTCAATGGATAGGGTTTTAATGGGTAATGTTTGGTTTGATGTTCAGTGGTGGAATCATTGGACATTAGAGGACACTTGAATTTATATTCATTGATTTTTTAGATGTTTTCTTGATTAAGGATCATATAGAAGTGTGGTGTTTAGTAGATTAGGATGTTATAATAATAAATCATGTAGAAATTATTAGGATGGTGTATCCAGAAGATATTTCATAATACATGGAAGGTTGATGTTATAACAAGTATCTGTATAAAGAGAAGAAATAATAATTCGATGAAATTTGGTAAGTACACAATTCCACATATGGAGTTATATTAGAAAAGATAGATTATACTATAACTACTTAGTCTAAATGGTCTATTGTAAAATTTAAATACACTAGATATTTTGGAAATAAATTTATGGATGTTTTCAATATAGTATAGCTTAATGGAGGTGGTTGTTTAACTATGAAGTGTTCAATTTCCATCTTAGTATCCATTTTACTACAGGGTTGTCAACAATGAATGTCTCATATGGGGATCTAGTGACTCCTTTTATATGATTTAGTTAGAGGAGTGCTCAAGAATACTATTAAAGTGGTAGATTCTATTAATAAATGAAATATAAAAAAGGAGTGTGTCTAATACCCAATAATTTGGAAGGATTTGCAATGACTAGATAGATAAAATGAAAAATATTTATGGGGAATGGGATTATAGTTATAAAAAAAGTTTAAGAGATCGAATATTCCATCCCCTTATGTTTTTCAGAAGGAGAATTCATGTTAGAGAAGTAAACATCTGGTGTTAAATGATTATTTCATTGGCATGTATCTCATATGGATGTGGGAATGAGAGTGGTGTTTATATAAGTAATACATCCGTCAAATTGAAATTTGGCTAGTTTTCATAATTCTCAAAGTTTCCTCAAATTTTTCATACGTTCATCGATGAAGAAGAATTAGAGTGAATTTATTTTATTCTTCCTTAAGAAAAATCCTATATATTTTTTTGAACCATAATTAATGAAGAGGAATGATGTATAAGAAACAAAAATATAGGACTAGTCTTCATTATTGGATCTGGAATGATTATATTTCCTAATAAATGGGATATTTAAAGGATTTTCTAGAGTATAAGAGTTCAATTTTGAGGGAAATGATCCTACAACATTAGAAGGTCTCACATATCGGATGATAACATTTTTTTGGATATACCATCGAATGTTACTCCAGGTATAGAATTATAATATTCCATCATTCAATTATCTATATTGATTTGGGGGGGGGGGTTCAAGCAAGAAAGTATTGATGCCAAAAATGGGACAACTTGATTTCCTTAGTGCGTGTATCTGAAAAAAAATTTAAATGAAGACATTCATATTTTCAACTTTGTGTAAATTAGTTTCATAAGTTCGTTATAATTTTTTAATGTCTGATATAATAGAGGTATTGGATTTTTTTAAATAAGGAAAAAGTTATGTGGGAGAAATTACCAAGGCATCACATTGTTTCACTATTAAATGGTAACTAGAATGTGCCAGATTAGTTTATGTAAGAGTTTGTTAGTTCATTGATAATATAAGTTTTTGATGTTTTATTTTATACGGTGAACCATTTTTGTGGCACGTATGAAGTTCAATGAACCAAAATATTATCATATTATAAAATCTCAGTGATATAGTTTTATAAACCTAGTATTCCCAAAAAATTATAGACATAATCATGTTACATGGAAGTACTTTTTTATGGGAGTTTAAAAAAATCATACGAAGATCAATGTTTTTTCTTTGAAAAAATCATATGGATAAACTTAGAATGATTCTTGTGGATAGAAGGAGTTTTCATACTCTATATGAAAAAGGAATATTTTCTTCGATGGGGAAAGGAAGATTGAAATAATTTTGGGGAACCATAGTTACACTGTAAGGGAGGAGGAATTTAAGGTTCTATTATAATATTGAGAGGTATAAATATGTAAAATAATTGGGAATATTCTTAATGTGGGGGTAGTGTAATGCTTGAATTGTAAAAAACAGTCATCATGTTGGATACTTTTAGGTTTCTGTGTGAGTAAAATGTTTTTATTATGGGTTCATATTTATAAATATTAATTTTTTTAACTATACTTCAAGTAACCTATGAAGATAGATCCACACCGTCCATATATGTTTGAATTTAGGTTAAGGGAAGAAGAATAATTAAATTAGAATTAACTGTGGTGTCTTGGTGTGATAATTAGAAATTTGGATGAATAAATTTTGAATAAACTATTCTCTAACATATGAAGGGAGATAGGGGTAATGATTAAATTGAATGTTGAATGAATGTTCTAGTGGAAGTGGAGTGAAAAATATTTTTGGTTGATGGATGTAGAGAGAAGCAAAAGTACTTTTGTAAGTGTTAATTCTGATTTCTTATCATGGCACTCTTCTTCCATGGGAGATAAGTAAGTGTTATAGAGAAGGATATATAATAGTGATTTTGTATTGTTTTTTGATGTGCTCACTATTCACTAAAAAGACCAGTTAAGGTAGTGTGAATCATCTCGGTTTCCTTGAACACTTAGGGGATTTACACAGAGTTTGAACTAGAATGAACAATTTGAAGCCTCTGTACCCCTTTATTTAACTGAGGGTGCTCTCTCTTTTTAAAATAAATTTAAAATTATCTGATTTAATGATAGTCAATCTAGATAATGGAGAAAGTGATAAGACATAACATCACATATCACGTGAATAATACAAGACCATCACACTGACTCACTCCATATCAAGATAAAGGAACTTTTTATATCTGATGATCAAAGATTGTGATTATCACTAATGATTGGAAGAGGGAGTATAGATGTGAGGGTGGATAGCCATATATCCACCCATTGGAATGTTGAAAAAAAATTAAAAAAATGGTTGGACGTTAGAACTAGGTACTCAACATGGGTGGGGATCATATATAAAATCAAAATAATATACATGGAAGATAATATCACATAAGAGGAGCCAAACCTATGAGTTTATAAATGGAGTATCGACCTACTCATGACTTTTTGTCACATTTATGAAGCCTATACACAAAACATCACATGAAACATAGAACATGACATAAGTTCATATTCTCATAAGAGACAAACCAAATTTTTAGACTTTCATTACAAACCATTTTAAATTAAAATGTAGAATTCATTATATAATTTTCATCCCATTAATTCATATTTAGTATCCCACCATTTAAAAACATATTCGGTTATAGTGTATTTGAACTCATTTTATTATTTCCATCCCATTAGCGAAACCTTTTTAATTTCAATACTACTTGGGAAACATGTGTAACACATCATCACAAAATTGACATACCAATCATCTGAACTCAACTTTTACATCCTCACTATACAACAACACCAAAACCAACATTGCAACCTCACCGCAAAAACATCACAACATATCCACTGTCCAAAAATCACATGAACATAACTTTTCTATGAAATACATAAACTTACACAAACATATTCCACATCACACACAGAGTGTAAGGTCCCTAATCCTTGTATTTTGACCTTTTTCCGGTTTCTGAAACTCATGGTAATCAGGGGATTACTAGATTATGTTTAGTAGGGTTTGAATAATAAGAGATGAAGTATGAAAAATACACGGTGTGGAAGAATTTCCTTTCATGTATAAGGGATTATTGTCCTGGGTGAGAGCTTATTCCAGACATAGAATGGGTTCACTTCTTGTGAGGATAGTTCATAGGATTTAAAATGATATGTAAATATTCTTGATTAAATTATCATAAGTGATGAATTTATCAGTGATTTCTAACACCTAACATCTATATGACATGAAATAGGTTCATGCTATGTAAATCTATAGTGTAGCGCCCCTATAAAGACTGTAGTGGATTCATATATCACAAAATCAGGGACCCTCTCTCACTTTCCAAGAGAATGGTGATACTATTCATTGTGTTTTCAGGATTCCTTGTGTTGGGATCAATCCTTGTCTTTGATCCTTGATTTTTGGTGGTCTAAGGTGTATTCTTCCTTCATCTATTAGAAGGTTCTCCCAAATCATTCTCATTGCCTCCTATTTCTTCTCATGATGATATATAGATTTATCTCTATGTTTCTAATAAAGTATTCATGGATTCTTGTTGGTGTAGTTGTGCCACAACATCTTTGGAGGGATATGTATTCCTGATGGAGATGTGATAAACATTTGCAATGTTGGTATGTTCTTGTGTGATGAATGTTGACTCCTTTGAGGTAAATGATTCATTTCTTCCCAATTTATTTTTTGTTCAATCACAAATTGATAATAGTTTATCCATTTAGATGGTAGTGAAAGTAACCTAATAATGAATTAATGATATTAATGAAGAATTGGTTAGAAATTACCTATTTATGTGTTTTGTACCGAGATAGTGGTCTGCCTCAGGATTTGTTAGATAGTATGATATCTATGTTATTCTTTGTTACCATGTTTTTATTCTAGGAGTATCATGCTGAAATTGGTAATGAATTTAAATGTGGAATTAATTGATCTATAGGATTAAAAATTAATTAATAAAGAGGCATGTTTAATGAATTTTGTTTTATTACAATTTAATGATGATAAAATTAATTCTAGTATGCATGTTTAATTAAATGGGATCTTCAATATGATTACTAGAATTGATAAATATTTTGAATCTTGATTATGATTATTATTGATAATAATTTAAAAGGAATTTTAATTAGATTGATTTTTCTCAAAATTTGATGAAACTGGTTTAAATTCTAGAGAGCATGTTTAGTTTTGACATCTTGTTATAACTTTCTACCATAGGTATCTAATAGATGGAACCTATGAAGAAAACATATGTTAAAAAAATATGGAATAAATTATTTTTGAGTGATAAAATTAATTACAAAGTATTGGATCTCCCATATTGTTGAGAATGTCAAGTACAATGATTTTTGAATAGTGAGAACTCTTTTAAATGTGAAGGCTGGATGCCTTATTTTTTAGGGCCTAGTTTCTATATTGGTTATGCATGATTGTTTTTTTCTATTTTTTTATGTTATATGAATACATGAAATTCAATATGATTCTGATATCAATGAGACATGTATAACTGTTGTGATATGTTTTGAGGAGTCCTAAATGATTGTATGAGCTTGGGATGGATGAACATGGGTGGGGTGATGTGATATGTGGGAGGGTGGTGTAAATTATGTGGAAACAATTGATTCCTATGACGGTGAGATGCATTATGATATGTATGATGGTGTTTGGGATATAATCAATGATGATGAAATGGTTTGAAGATGGGATTAACCATTTTTGTGATGCTAAGAGCTGGGATGCTAACTTATGAATCTATTTAATAGCTGATGACCAGGTTTCTTGATTTTTTATACATTTCATTCCACACTTCTTAAGGAAGATGGTTTTTCTTGGTTTCATGTTTCCTCTTGGAGGTAGATTATAATTGTTTTTGTAGAGTACACAGATTATGGAATGATTCTAATAATGAGTAAATGTTTAAACTGTGGTTGGTTGTTGGTTGATAAAAAATTAGGTGTTACAATTGATAAACTATGAAATCAGTTACAATCATTCCCATAAACCATGAAATTTACTCGCATGATTAATGTAATGTAATGTAGAATGATTTTTATGACCATGTTTTATGAAAAATGTATAATTAAAGAATGGAAATGATTAAAAGGAAATAATTAATTAATTTATATCTTTAAATTCTTGTGTACTTATAGGATATCTGATATTAGTACTGGAACTGGGGAGTCTAAGTGAAATTATATTTAGTTGATTTTAAGACTTAGTAATGTCTATTATCTGGTTATGAGATATATTAAATCAAGTATTTTGTATGATTTTATACACTATACCACCCATGTCAGGTAGGGTGTCTGACACCCAATGTACTCTAGGAAGGTATTTTCCCAAACATCACTGAGGGGGATGAATTGATGAATACCCCTCTTCCCCTTTATCTTATCGTGGTATTTAATTGTTCTAGTATTCACGGTAGTTAGTATTACCATATATGTGTGAAGCTGGTTGTGATGTCTGGTGGTTATTTCATACACATTTATTAGCGGCAGTAGTATCAGAGGGATTATTATAGTTATGATGTGTATATGTTTTGATTACTTGGGGTACTTAATCAGTATATGGGATATAATGGATAAATGTATAATATATGATGTATGATAGGCGATATATGAGCTATGGTGGCTCCTAGAAATTACTAGGTTACTATATATGGATTTATGGATGGGCAGATGTGATGATTTGATGCATGAGGTGCTTGTTGTGATTCCTTTTCTATGTGTCTATAGGCTAGATTATCATAGAGATAGATCGCTCTGGATGTGTAATGTTATAGAAGATAAATGATTGAGTCTGGAATTGGGAGCGCAGTTCACTTGATGTTTCATTATTATATAATATACTCTCTTGAATGAGATACATGGTGAGGTTGGGAACATAATATATCTATTTTGTTGGACACACTAGTTTCAGTGTTCATTACTATGATTTGACAAGATTTATTTATATTTTGTACTGCAGGATCCATGGAGGATCAAACTGAGTAAACTATTATGACCACCCTACAATATATATATATTTTTTAGGTCATCCAAAGAATGTTCATGATCAGGCTGGATATTACTTCCTCGGGGGTTTATAGGAGATGTTAGGGATTCATGGTCAATGTTGTATTTACCATTTTGGAGATTATAGTTTTTCTTTTAGTCGTGTCTATATTTTATGAAATTTCATGTATTCAATTGGGATTTATTTTCTATATATATGTATGTCCATGTGTGAATTGGTGTAAACATATTATGTCTCTCTTTTCAATGTTTTATTAGTTGTTAATGCCTTATATATGTATGTTTATAATACCCTCAATTCTAGTCACCAACCAGGAGGCTACTAGAGGTGAGACTTGGGCTGTCACAATCTCCATTCCCTCATTATCATCCTAGGTGGGATACTCTTTAGGGTGGGTGGGGGGTCATGAATGGGTGGTATAATTGATTCAGGTTTTAGGGATATGATAGAGTTTTGAGTTAGGCACATGTGAGGTTTCAAGGGTTAGTAGGGAAATGGTGTCAGATATGTTTAGTAAGAGGTGTAAACATGGGAGTTAGGATGAGAAATGGGTATTTTAGGCCTCGTATAATCTGATGCATGAATCATTATGTTTACTATTCCTAATAAATGAAGTGAGACTAGTTTTTGGGTGGAGGCATAAGAAAAGATCATGCATCATTGTTCTTGGAGCATGTGTCTGAAACGGGTATAACACTGTATAGGTTAGAACAATGAAAAATATAATATGTAATAAACTAATTATTTTCAGCTATTAATATTCGAATAGTTTTTTTCATGAATGGATCCAGTTTGATGTCCTCATCAGGTTCATGCTGAATATGTTCAGCAGGAAGTACCAATAGATCACTGTAGAGTAGAGGTCGATGACAATGACACTTAGAGGAGGATATTATGAGAGTTTCAATTCCAGAGTTAGTATATGTAAGAGGGAAACATTTTACAATCATTTTGATAATACTGGTTCGATGGGTTTGGATATATTTCTATTTTATTTATTCTCAAATGTAAAACTAGGTTATGTTAACTATGACTATTCTATGTGGGATTGTGAGGATATGTTGGTTCATGTTCCCTAGGGATCACGAGGAGTCAACAGTCTCATTGTTGAATTTCTGAGAATAGTTACGATAAGAGATTCTTTCATCAATCATGAAGGATACTTGTATCTAGGAAAAACTTTCCCTTCGATAGGGTAGTTCCATCCTATTAGAATTTTGGAACTATTTCAAGACCCTACCAAGATATTCTTCTGATCAGTTTCCAGATGAGGAGGCAAGGGGGATGAATTTCAATGAGTCTCTATGTCCAGAGATCCATCTGAATTCCACCATGTTTATACAGAGTTCATATCAAGACATGTTAGAGAGAGAAGAGGTAATTGAGAGGATTCTACACAGAAAAAGATTATCATGAGGGGGGAGTTTTTAGAATTCCTCGAAAAGTAGATTTATGGTATGGGGTTCAAATTTTCCTAGAAATAGGTGTTTTTAGACATATGAGTGTAGGTCCCAGACATCATCATCTTGTTTCTCTAAGGGGAGTCTATCAGACCTATCTTAATGGACTAAACAAGTGATTTTCTTATAGAGGTTGAGGTTATTCATGGAAAGAGTACCAAAAAATTTCCGAGTAGTTAGCTTTCTATAGGCATTCCACTTAACGATCCTTTGTTGAGGTTGTTTTAGCCCAGGAAGAAGCATCAGAATGTTATAGTTTGGGATCAAAAGAGAAGAGATAAGGTAGGCATAAGACAACCCCATGGCAGTAATTTTCTATAATGTGAAGAGCGTGGTTGTATAGGTGGTCATCAATATGGTTATAGGGGCCATGGAGTAGGTCGTGGTTAGCTTCATGCTTTAGCGTTGCCAGAGAAGGGTGAGCTAGATATTTTTTGAGGTGCCCTTTTTTTATTTCTAATTGGTTCCATTCTTTTTTTTGTTCATGAGAACCATTCTCTTTTACATCACCTAAAATTATCCATGGTTTGGGACTCTAGGTTAATAGGTTTCTGGTTCCTTTTGCATTGACTATTCCAGTTAGAGGTCTAGCTGACTAGCATGAATTATGTAGTGACTGTGAACAATTTCTATGGAAAAAAATTATCTTTGGGAGACATTCTTTTCTAATGGATGCAACCACATAGTAGCATTATAGGCGTGTACTGATATTATTTGGTGTAGGCTATCATTGATTTCTTTAGAATCTAGGTTTTTATGATATTGATGGAGAGACAATATTGTACATTGTTGAGTGAAGCCCCTAGATGGGTCAAATGCATTTTATATTCTAGAAAACTTTTATGGTTTAGTTAAGGCTGAGTTCATTGTTAATTTGTTAGTAAATGTTACTCAGGGTTGTATTAGAGTACCCTAATTTCATTCCATAGAAGGGTACAACATTACCCCCTTGACATGTGTTTGAGTTAGGATTATTTCCACAACCTGTAGTGTCCCCTATATCAATGCCTCTACATAGAATATAACCTTCTATGTTGTAATATATATGATTAGAACATGATGATCTACTGTAGTGATGTTTTTATGGCCGAGTTCATCACCTTTGGGTGCACCAGTTTTGTTCATGAAGAAGCGGAATTATATTTTCCATATTTTTATTGATTATCATCACATGAATCATGTGACATTGAATTAATTCTACCCAACATTATAGACTGATTATTTACTTTATTAGTTAAAGGGAGAATTTTTTTTTAACAAAGATCGATATGCGATCAGGATATCTTTAGATGTAGGTGAATGATGATAATATTAAGAAGAATTTTTCTTTTTTCAACATGGGCATAATGTGTTCATTGTTGTTAAATTTTTTCTGATGAATAATTCAGCTATGTTCATGGGGTCGATGAATGTAGTGTTCAAAGTGTTCTTAGATAGGTTTTTGGTGGTTTTAAATGATAACATGCTTTGGTACTCATCATCTCCAGAGGTTCATGTAAAGAATCTGCAAGCTAGTTTGATAGTTCTTCATTGGGGGAAGCTGTTTAGGAAGTATTCAAATTGTGAGTTCGGGGATCATGAACTCCATTTCATGGTGCATGTGGTTTTCTAGTATAGATTATCTATATATCCTTCAAATATTTAGGTGGTTGTGTCTTTGGAATCCCATAAGATAGTGTCAAAGTTGCAGAGTTTCCTTAGTCTCACTAGCTATTACCAGAGGTAATTTGATGATTTCTCTTCTGTTGTGTCTCTTATGATTTCCTTTACTAGAAAGGATTAAGCATTTTTCTAGAATGACCAATTTTCGGAAGCTTTCAATTACTCAAAGGAGAAGATGTTTAGCACTCCAGTTCATTTTTTCCACTGGAGGGAGTTTAGTTTGAAGATTTTTGTGATGCTTTGTGTCTTGGATTGGGGTTTTTTCTAATGTAGCATAGATCATTTATTTCATTTGGTTCTTGGTAGTTATGTCTCCATGAGCGTAACTACAAAATCCATGATCTTCAGTTGGTAATAGTTGTCTTTTAATTGAAATTGTGGAAACATTACCCCATAAGTGAGAATTTTTGTGATATTTACGGACCATCGGCTCCCAAGGAATGTCTTCTATATGCAGGAATTGAACTTGCACCAACATCAGGTGATGAAATTATTCTTGGATTATGGATTCCTGAATTCATATAATCTAGGAAAGGTAAATGTCATGGTTAATGTACTGAGAAGGAAGTCACATAGTGATATCATGTGTCATTCTCGGGATTTAGGGAGGGAGATGGATGAACTATCAGTGAAAAATCTATATGTCTGATATGTTGAGAGAAAGGGGTTACCATTCTTAGATGATGGTGTAGTTTTCATTGGTGTTGAAGGTAGAAAATTCCCAGTTTTGGGATTTTAAGGTGGAGGTCTGGAGAGCTCGAGTTGTTTTTTGAGATGCCCCTAAGGGTTGGTATGAGGATATACAATAATAGTTGGTATTCAAGTGAAGGATTTTCATTACTTAGGGAATGTATGAGATGGTTATCAATAAGTTTCATATCTCACCATTGAAACTAAATCATGTTGTGAAAAAATATGCACTGAGCTTCGAGGGTTCTATTTTGGGGGATGGGGATGAATTATAATGTTACACATTTTTTCATAATGTTTGGTGTGCCTGATGGTAAAGGATCAGAACTGTATTCTTGTTGGTTTTCTCAAACCATTATAAGTGACTCAGTAGAAGTGGGACGATATCTCAATGGACTACATTACAAGATTTACTTGGTCTTATGGAAGGTATAATTCTATATGGGTGATATTGGATAATTTGATGAAATCATCCCACATCATATTGATGATGGAGTCAATATTTGGGGAGGTTTTTCTGAGTAAGTAACTGGAATATGTGGTGAAACTCCATGGAGTCCCATGGATGATAATATCCTATTAGGATCCTCATTTTACCTCAAAGGTATAGATAGGTATCCATAATGATTTTGGTTCATAGTTATTATTTAACACTTCATTTCATCCTGATATGGACAGTTAGATTGAGTAGACCATCTAGACTCTTAAAGACATGTTTCGCTCTTGTGTCTAGGATTTTGGAGGTTCATGGATGATGCACTTTCCATTCTTCTAGTTTTCATACAATAATAGTTTTTACTCTATTATTGGTATGTAAATATTTATACCATGGTACTTACAATATTTTTTTCACTGTTATGCTATACCAGGATCATAAAAGCAATAACTATCTAGAAAAAAAATTATGAAATAAGATAAAGACGATTCATGTAATTGGTGAGAGGATGAAGGCTATTATGGATCATCAGAAATCATATGCCCATCATAGGAGGATACCTATGTAGTTCAACATTGGAGATCACATGTTCTTGAAGGTCACTCCCCATCATGGTGTACAAAGGTTTTTTTCTTGGGAGTAAGATTTATCTATAGTTTTTTTCCTATATGAGGTGTTGGTTCATGTTAGATCGATGGAATATAATTTCACTGATTAGGGTGAAGATCAATGTTGTGGATCATTTGAACTTTAAGGAGAAGCCCATAGAGATCTAGGATGTCCTCGATAATATGTTACATAGGCATGCTATTCCCTTGGTTCATGTATTAAAGAGGCATGATGGCAAGGAGAAGAGTACCTTGGAAAGTGAGTCAAAGATGCACACTTAGCACCCTGAGTTATTTTATGTTTAGCTATTCTCTTGTAACATTGATCATTTATTGGATGTTGAAATATCTTGTTTATGATATAGTTTTCTCTTGTTTCTTTTAGTCTATTAACTCTTATTTTATTAGTTCCCCCAAAAGACATTTTAAGAAGTAGTTGTTATTTTATAATTGTTTGGACTTGTTCTTATAATGAGGTGGTGGAGCTCCTGAGATGGCATGATCATAGAGTGGATTCTCATGGGGTGTCTACATGGATGATGCTATTTAGTTTTCTCCCATGGTTGGATTTAGATTCTTGATGGTGAATATTTTTTAAGTGGAATCTAATATAAGGGATTGGATCTATATAGTCTAAACCTGTGTATGTTTTCAAATGTCATGGTGCTTGGAGTAGTCCTGTAATGAGTATAGAGGGTATTGGATACTAAATGCTAGAATAAGGAAAATACATGGTGTGTAATTATTTTCTGTTGTGTATTATTGGTTCACGACATGGGAGGGAGCTGAATCATGACCCAAAAAAAGTTTTCATCTTGCAAGGATGGTTCATGGGATGTTACAAATTGTTAAAATATTTTGGATTAAATTATTATAGGTAACACATATTTTGGTGAGATCTAAAACCTGACCAATATACGATGTGAGATTGGTTTATACTGGGTAAATCCCTTTTGCAGAACACCTATAAAGTATTCTTTAGCCTGAGAGGTCTCAAAAACTATGGACTTATCCCATTTTGGAAGTGGATGATGAATATTTTCATAGGAATTTGAGGATTCCTTCGATGTGGATCAATCATTGGATTTCATCTTTGATATGTGGTTATCCAAGGTTGATTATATCTTCATTTTATATTAGTTTCATCCTAATCAGTCTTGATTCATCCCATTTCTTCTCTCCCTTATATGGATCTTGATCAGAAGGTTTCTAATGGAATTTTCATATTTTTTTGTTGGTGCGGTTGTGCTGTAGATTCCTTGTAGGGATGTACCTTCTTTCAGGAGAGGTGAATGGGTTTCAGAACATTGTTCCATTCTCATGGGAAGAACATTGACTCCATTAATACAAGGGATACATTGATTCTCTATTTATTTACATGTAATAACAAATCGATCATGTTTTATCCCATTGAATTGCACTGAAAATAACCTAATAATATTTTTATCAGAATAATAAATAATTGAACAATTATCTCATGTTGATGTGATTTTTACTATGATAACAGTTTTCCACATAAATTTCTATATTATGTGATATCTGTGATATTCTTTTAAGCATGTTTTTATTCTTAGAAAACATGTTGAAATTGTTAAAGAAAGTAAAGACAACATTAATGGATTAAGAATTAATGAATAAAGAGACATTTCTAAAGAATGTGGTATTTTTGTAGTTTTATGACGATCAAATGAATGCTAGTATAAATGTTTAATTAAATTTTATATTACATGTGAAAAATTAAATTGATATATAATGTGAATCATGTTTATTATTTTTGTTGAAATTAAATAAAAAGTAATGTTAATGACATTAGTTTTTCTAAAACATTGATATAACTGGTTTAAATTCTAGAGATCATGTTTATTTTGATATCTTATTTTAGCTTGATGCCTTAGGTTTCCCCTAGATGGAGATTGTGAATAATGAATCAGTTAATTAAATATTAAATAAGAACTGGTTATGTGGTAATGGTAATTTATTGGGTGTGAGTTTCTGATCTACTTGAGATGGAAGAGTGCCTTTCTTTTGGAGCTGTGAGAGATCATTTATTTGTGAAGACTGGATGCCTTGTTTTGATGGTCTAGTTTCCCTATTGGTTATATTTTTTAGGTTTTCTATATATGTTGGGATGTGATCTTGATACATGCCTAGTGATATGATCCTGATATGGTTGAGCCAGGTATGGATAATTATGATATGGGTTGGGGTGTCTTGGAAGATTTTATGAGTCTAGGATGGGTGAGCTTGGGAGAGATTATATGATATATGGGAGGGGTGGCCCAGATGATGTGGAACTAGTTAATGATTATGATGGATATATACATTGGGATATACATGTGGGTGTTAGGGATGGAACCATAGATGATGGAACAAGTAGAATATGGGAATAAGCATTGATGTGATGCTAAGAGCTACAAGTCTCTCATGTGAATCTATTTACTGATTGATGTATAGGTTTATTTATTTTATCTGAATTCCATTCACCAATACATTAGGAATATGTGTGTTTTGGGGTACAAGTTTCTACTTGGTGTTATCTTAGGATGGTTTTCCTGGAGTACCTAAATTATTGAATGATTCTATTATTGAATAAGTATTTTACAAAAGGGCTGGTTGATGATTAAATAAAAATGAGATGTTACTCTTGATAAACAATGGAATTAGTTTTCATTCTACCTAAATGGAATGAACATTAAATTGACTATTAATTTAATGTAATGTATGTTATATATTAATTAAGGGATATTGGATTAATTAAAATAAGTAAATCATTAAAAGTAATGAAACAATTAATGTTTCCCTTTTAATGATTGTGTGATTATAGGATACTAGTCTTATCAGTGACATCTAAGAGTCTAAGAGATGTTAGTTGTAATTCATTCTCATTGTAGGTTATGACTATTGATTAGTTGTGAGTTATAGTATGTCATGTTTATTCTGTGATTTCATATTCTACCCCAACCATGTTGGTTACAACGAGTAATACCCAATGGAATCTACGAGGGTGTAATCCTTAACATCACAGTGGGAGGATGGATGGATGACTACCCCCTTTGGATTCACTCATTGTCTTAGTAGTTTCTTTTATAGGTTTGATTTTGTATTACAGGATATTGCATCCAAAGGATTAATATAGGTATGATGTGAAAAAGATGTGATGGCATGAGGTACTAATTCATTGTATGGGATGTAATGTATTATGGTACACTACCTAATGTATGATACACATCATACAGGCTGTGGTGGATCCCATAAACAAATTTGTTTCTATATATGTATATGTGTATGGGATGATTTGATGATGTGATAAATTAGCTTCATGTTGTGATTCCTTTCCAAGGTTCTTATAGGTCGCTTATTTTGGAGAGAGATTGCTCAGGATGTTTAAGATTGGAGTAGAATGAAAAACAGTGGGGAAGCAGGAGTGGGGTACCCTTCATGTTTCATTATCATATAATATTTTCTCTTGTATGCGATAATTGAAGAGTGTAATGCATGATGATTCTAGGGACATAGAGTACTTGTTTAGGTGACATGTTTGTTTCAAGGTTGTTCACAATACTTTAGCATTCATTATTTATATTTTACCTAAGAGGCTCTAGAACGGATCATACTGAGTATAATTTAATGCTCAATGTATGTATATATAAATTTTTTAAGGTTATACAATGAAGTATGGATATTAGTAGGATATTACAAGCTCATGGTTTTGCGGGGAATGTTCATAATTTTTGGTCACTATTGTCTTTACCATTTTTTATTTGTTCTTTTCCTTTAATTTGATTCAGTACTATATGATATTTCATGTACACAATTGGGATTTATTATATATATATATATATATATATATATATGATAGGGTGTTGTTTGGTGTATCCCTCTTCTATCTAAATTTTGTATGTTCTGTTCGAGGGTATCACCTCATGTATATATGTTTATTATACCCTCTGTGCTAGTCACCAACCTGAGGCCAACATGAGTCTAGACTCAGGTAGTCGCCATCTCAATTACCACATTTACATACTTGGTGGGGCACTCTTTTGGAGGATGGGACAATGACACATATCATTTTCATGATTAGGCATAGGGTATTTCATTCAATTCCACTTCTTTATCAAAGATCATTATTAAACAAGCCATATATCCCATTACAACAAATTCATTGGACGAGTACATGTCCTCAACCATTAATTTATGGCGGTGCACCAAAAAATAAAAAAACATGGGCATCAAAACATATATAAAATACCTCTAAATGATGAGACTACCAATGACCATGATTTTCAGTGATACAACAAAAATAAATCGAATATAAAAATATCAAAAAAATGTAAAATCATGTAAAACATTACCCTTCCATTTTTATTCAATTAACCCAATTTATTATCTTAGTTAATATAGTGTAAACAATATTCCAAAAATAAAAGGGAACTATAGACCCCTCTTTCATGTTATAACCTATGAGAAATGGAGGAATTCCATATCAATAAGAAAGAATCTTCACACAGAAAATGTTGTATGAAAAATAGGAGGTGAAAACACTAGAGGAAACATCCTATATGGAACTTGATTCAACTACATTTATAGAGTTCCATGATAGGAAAAAGCCTCATGAACCTCCATTATCCAGAGACAGAAATAAAGAAATAATGAAATAAGGATATTTACATTAGAATGTTCATATCCCAAACAAGTGGGATTTCATATAGTTTAGATGGCCATTGAAGGGGAATATCATCAATTCCACATGGTATAACCATTTAAAAACTCTCCAAGATTTCAATAAATAGAATATTTAATTTTTACACCTTTAATTGGATTTAAATTCTTTTAATTAAGGCTTTAAAACTATTTTTCCTAAAAAAATATGTTAAAATGGAAAAAATGAGATTTTTTAAAAACTAAATTAACTATAGATCTACCTCATGTTCAGTGATATACATATTATTCAGTGATCTACCGAAAAATTTAGTGATCTACCACTTTTTCAGTGACCTTTTGTTTGTTTAGTAATCTACCACCATCTTAGTGATCTACCATTGGTTTATTAATCTACAACCAATTCAGTGATCTACCTCTTATCAGGTGATCTACCTTCTCTTTAGTGATCTACCCCTAGTTCACTAATCTAATGCCAATTCAGTCATCTACCAATAGTTCTATGATCTACAATTGGTTCAATGCACTACTACTAGTCTAGTGATCTACCACCAATTTAGTGATCTACTGCTAGTTCCACAATCAACCATTTATTCAATGATCAACCTGATGTTCAGTTATTTACCACTAGTTCAATGATCTACCACATGTTCAGTGATCTACCTCCATCTATCTGATCTACAAAAAATCAGTGATATATTTGTATTTAATTGATCTACCACTAGTTCAATGAAATACCACTAGTTAAGTTGTCTACAATTGGTGATCCACTACCCTGATCTTCCATCATCCTCTGAAACACCACAGTATCCTAAAAAACCCAACAAATCTCCTCCCTTACTCCACCAAAACCTCCGAAAGTTCCCTAGAAACCTCAATCACTTGATTTCCTTAAATGTAATAGGCTGTAGGGTTCGGGCTATTACATCATATACCTATAAAACCATTCTAACACATAAGAATTTCATACCAACCCATAAGGAAATAGATAATAGGTATAAAGAACCATCCATTAGGATATAACTCAAGGATATCATTACATCTGAAACATATCCAGCAACCAAAAATTCCAACCCATGATCTTAAAACAAGATAATAATATATACTAACCCAACCATAGGAATCAACAAATACCATATTCCTCGTCAAGATACTCTATACTATGGGTGGAAATGACTCACTCTCTCAGGTTTAATCGCATCATAGTAAAATTTGTCTCAATTAGGAATCAGTTCCTCCCCTTTTCATACACATAAAGACTTATCAAACATTACACATTAGTAAAGAAGCACATAATACATAAACTATCAAGGAACAAACATCACATTTAATTACAAAAAATAAATAAAAGGAATAAAATGACTCAAAAAAATTCCAGGTAATGGGAATGAATCAACATCTCATGCTCCCATGTACTTTGCCCGAAGAAACCATGCCTCTACAACACTTGAAGCAAAGGAATGGTCCAAACTCCCAACACCTTCACTTGATGGATAGGGATCTCCACTTTATGTTCCAAAAACATCTTGTCATTGTTGATATCTAACTATCCCCATTCAATGACTTTGGAGTCATCATGAAGATACCAAAGGAAATTATATATGTGAAATACATCACAAATCCAATATAGTCGAGGGAGATGTGACGACCGATACTTTGCCTCACCAATGAAACCCAACACCATGAAGCGACCAAAAAAATGAGGCAAGACCTTACCACATTTGGAAAACCTACACTACCCACATTGAGGGGAAACCATCAAGAAGACATGGTCTCTAACTTTGAACTCCAATGACCTCTTCTTGTGAATAGTATAATTTATTTGGTCCTTTGGTACATTCATCCTCTCTCAAACCAAATTTACCTAATATGTCATGCTCTACACCAAATCAGGTCCAAGAACTACTGGATCCCCAATCATAGCCCATCACACTAGATAAAGACACAACCACTCATTCCAAGCCTTAAATAGGGCCATTAAAATGGATTATTGATAGTTTTTTTTAGGAAAACAAAACCATGTGAATGTGTCTTTCCTATAATCTGTCAAATTCCAAGAAACATTCCCAGAAAATTTCCTTTAAAATCTGAATATTATACTCTGTACTCCCATCCAATTGTTGGTGGATGGAAGTTCTAATGAATAACTGAGTTCCAAAATCATGTTGTAATCCCCTAGAGAATCATGAGTTAAAATGTACATCCTGATCTAAGAAAATATAGCCAAGGACTCCATGCATCTTTACCACCTCATCGACCTACCTTTTTCTAAAAAACATCCACTACGAGTTACTCCTTGATCTCTAGAAAGTGAGAAGATTTTGTAAATCTTACCATGATTGCATAGATAATATCAACACCTCCCCGAGCATAGGGAAACACTATGAATAAATCCATCGTGATGTCATCCCATTTACACATAGTAACATACAATGGCTCTAGAATATTTTTGGGAACGTAGTTCTCAACCATTAGATACTGGAATACAATACACCGAGACACAATCTCTACCAATACTTGTTCATCCCAAGACACTAAGGCTATTCCCCCACACCATTGTATATCATGGAAACTTCTGGGATTATCACTAAAGGTGACCTATGAAACTCATGAAGGAATCCTTCGTGCATCATTAATAGAACTAACAACCTCCCACAAAACATTATCTCATTTCAACCATAATCCGACCAGACCTCCAAAGAATTTACATGGCCAACTCAATCACACATCACCTATTCATCTAGGTATCACCACTGAGCCTCTTCTACCCACTACAATAGAGAATAATGTAATATCCTTATAAATATGAAACTTACTCCATAATTGAAACATTTATCTAAGTGCAAGGTTGAAAAATCCTGCATTCTGTCTAAGAATCCATAGACTCCTGAAAAACATCCTTCCATGATTTTCTGTTCAAATCATTGGAAAAAATATTCATTTTTTCTAGGTGTAAGAGATATCAAAATCATAATCCTAAAGAAAATACATCCACAACAACTATTTTTGATTCATATCATGATGTGAAATATTATACATCATGTTATTGTGATCTGTGATGACCACAAAGAGATCTCCAATGGTGTAACACCACCACAAATTCAGTGAAAAGACAACCATTTCTAGCTTAAATTCATGGGTGAAATATAACGACCCATACTTTACATACATTTTTAATACTTTGAAATTGAAGCACACTTATTACAACATATGATAAAACCACAAAGGACCGTATAGGTATAGTGTCTTTAGAAACTGGGAAACATAAACAACTGGTTCATAAATCTTCTACAGTGTCTCCCATTTATTTCATCATATATAGGGTCCCTTTTAGCATATTCTACTTAATATCCATCTTCCTGACCTGGGGAAAAGAAAACATAAAAGGGTGAGCTCAAATGCTCAGCAAGGGCAAATAAAGGAAATAAAAATCATATCATATCTTTATGAAAATCAAAAACCTACAAAAGAGATCATAATATCTTAACATGGAATAAATCATAGAAGTGAAAATGAGATCCCCATAATCATAACATAAAACTTGAAACTTTGTGGCATGCACACATAATCATGGAAAATCATTTCTTGTTAGTCATGACTCATCGCCAAGACTATCTTAGTGGACAAAGTCCCTTTCTGAACCGAGTTCACTCCTCGTTTCAGTCCTATATCACTGAACCGAAATAACCTTCCGTTCCAGCCATGTCTATCTCATGAGATATAAAATCATTACCCAATGCATTGGAGGGAGATATAGGTCCCACCCATCTTATAATGAATCCTTTCTTATGTGTGCCACATAATCATAAAACATACATCATCGCATAACACATATAACAAAAATGGGATTCTTGAAACATCATGACATCATAAATCAATTCATATATGATAAAGGAATTCATAAACATAATTCCATCACAACATAGTCAAACCAATGTAAAAATATGGATAGAAACATAACCCTTTATTATCTTAGATGGAAAATAATTTTGATAAAACACTTGAATTGAATTCTTGAGGAAAATATCCTTTCTTCTTCAAAAACATTTTTCCTTTCATAACATGTCATACAACTTTAAAATAAAAGAAGTTGATTAAAAATAAACTTGAAAACTTGTAAAGGAAGCTTCTTTGAAGTAATGTTTTAAAAATCCATTCATGCCGTATAAGTTAAAAAAACATTCTTCGTACTTTTGTCGGAAAAGTCAAAAAGTACCTCGTACGGAAAAACGACAAAAGATTCCTTTCATATTCATTACTAAAAACTCACCTAAGGGTAAAATTGGATTTAAACTATTTCAAGTGGATGGAAACAATATTACATATTGAGGGAACATGGATGTGGATGATAAAATACACCCCAGTAAATACTTACGAATAAACAATCTCGGATAAAAATGAGATTGTGATATTTCCCTTACCTTAGGTCCGATTTGCTTTGTTCGTGTCCGAAGCTCCTGTATAATGGTTTAAATAATGTTATTGACTTATTCCAGAATCATACATATTGATATGAGATCATATATGGTCATATTATTAGCTTCTTGTTAGTAATATTTCATTGTTACTTGTTACTCAGGTCTTTATAACTTTTTGTTCTTATGCGTGTTTTGTCGAATAAATTCTTATTCTTATCTTTAGGTTATAGATAATTCATTTCCAGAATGGTATTAGTGTAGTATATACCATATTCATTCATTCAATTCATTTATATAATCATTATGAAATGAAGATCATGTAGAACGAGTCGCATCACATCGTGGAGACGGTATTCCGTACGTACGCACGAGTGATGATATCGTTCCTATGATCGTGGAATTGTATTGGAGTATATATATATATTATTTCAGTATCAATATTACTTAATAATAATCATATATAGTTACTGATTACACCATTATACCCATCCTTGTAAGGTGATGGTGGAAAATAGATTACACCACGGCGTGGAGACGGTATTCCGTACGTACGCACGCGCGGTGATTTCATTTTTCCGTAGGATGGATAGAAGGTGAATTAGGGTTGTTTCATATTTATAATAACATATCAGTATGTAAGTAATACTGATGTTATTACTTTATCATGAAACAACTAAAGAAGAAGAAGTTGAAGAAGAAAGAAATTGAAAAGATCGGTAATGGATATTACCTCTTCTTTGGAACGCCTTTTTGAATCCTCCACTTAAGGAACTAAGATTGGTCTTTGGAGAAGACCAGGACCTCTAGGATTATTCTAGGGAAGTGGAGAAGGGAAAATGGCAGGGGTTGGCCGAGCTTGAGTGCTCAAATTGGTGTGAGGAGGAGGGGGAGGAGGTGCCCTTTTATAAGGGAGGAGAGGGGCACCTTAGGAATATCTCAAAATATTATTTTATATTAAAGTCAAAATCGGTTTATGATGGTTCCAAAGGGTCTTATTTCGAATATAAAGTGGGGAAGGGTCGAAATCCTATCAACCAATAGGATTTAGACAAGTTTAGGGTATTATTTTAACCTTATCAATTAGATTTAACTCTAAGTTAAATAATTTAACTTTTACCATGTCTTTTTGTTTTCTTTCACTATATGGTTAATACACTTACTATAACATGCCAAACGAACCCCAAATTGTTTATTATTAAAATATATATCCTTATCTAAGTCATTTGGCCGAACCTTATTTTTTTAGGAATAAAATAACAATTAATAATATAATATTTGATTTAAAAACTATTTTGTGTCAATTTTGACACTATTTGATATATGATTTTTGTGAAAGTCATAACAGAATTATATGTTCGAACCAAGTTGATTAAATCAATACTAATATATCATAGTAACCTAGAAAATTAGTGGAATTCATAAAAAGTCTCAAATTACATTTATTTTGGTATTTATATTATCAATTTTGTCAATATTTCATTAATAAGATAATTACTGCATCATCTTTGTGTCATAAATAAATTAAATTATTTGATGTCTAAAAAATAAAATATCATCATGTAGGAAATTTTTTTAGCTTTCTAATGAATATTTACAATTGAATTTATCTTATGTATAACCCCATATTAAAAATGATTTACTTATTAAACATTGATTTTAACTATTTTAACCCTTCTTTAAATAAATTAATAATAAATGTCCTAATCTAATCCAAGTGGGCCTAAATGGTCATATTTTATTCCTAAGTTTGTTTTTGGTCGAATTACACTTGTCAAATAGAATTAGGACATGTGTTAGGGTAATATTAATATCATATTTACCCTTAGTTACCCTATTTACTATTAACCGCGGTAAAAATAGTAAAAAGTAACTATTCACCAAAAAATTATTTTCATCTCATTGAACCACATTTTAGTCCTTGATATTAACCGTGTCTCTCGGATTTTCGAAATTCCATTCACAGAAGCGGTAAAATTAAGTTTTATGCAAAATTCTATTTTTTAACCTACCACTTAGTGGTTTCACTATTCATCAAAAATTGAATGTTTTCAGAAAAATACCAAAATTTCACCCTTGGCTAATTTCGATATTCTGAGTCCAAAAATGAAGTCCATTTTGAAAAATAAAATTTATAAATTTTCAAAAAGTGGTTATTACTATTCATAACGGCTAGTTTTAATAGCATATTGTTGTTTAGTGAAACTCGGTATTGCGTACGACGCAAGCTATCGAGGAAGGTCGCGATTGCGTGTAAAGCAAGCCAAGCAAGTGTTGTGTAGAAAAAGATTCCTTTGATGATTTATATAACATAAAAGTCTCGGGTGTTACATTCTACCCCCCTTAAAAAGAATTTCGCCCTCGAAATTCGTCACCTTGCAACAAACAAATGAGGATACTTCTCCCTCATCATATCCTCAAGCTCCCATGTAGCTTCTTCAAGTTGGTGGTTTCTCCATAAAACTTTCACCAAGCGAGTGGTCTTGTTTCGTAGGACTTTTTCGCTACGATCCAGAATCTCTATCGGCTGTTCTTCATAAGAAAGATCTTGCTCCAGCGGTACAACTTCTGAGCTGAGTACATGTGAAGGATCTGGTATGTACTTTCTCAGGAGAGATACATGGAACACATCGTGAACTTGAGAGAGATTCGGTGGAAGCGCCAATCGGTAAGCTACCTTCCCAACACGATCCAGTATTTCAAAAGGACCGATATATCTAGGGCTTAACTTCCCCTTCTTTCCAAATCTCATAACCCTCTTCCAGGGAGATATTCGTAAGAACACTTTATCACCCACTTCAAACTCTAGGTCTTTTCTTCGGTTGTCGGCATAACTTTTCTGTCGACTCTGAGCTGCTCTTATGTGTTGTTGAATAGATCTGACCTTTTCTGCCATTTCATCCACGAGATCAGGTCCTAATAGCTTTCTTTCCCCAACTTCATCCCAGCAAGTTGGAGTCCTGCATTTCTTTCCATAGAGAGCTTCATAAGGAGCCATCTGAATACTGGAGTGAAAGCTATTATTATAAGAAAATTCTACCAAAGGTAGGTGTTGATCCCAACCTCCTTTGAAATCCATAGAGCAAGCTCTCAACATATCTTCTAGGGTTTGAATTGTTCTCTCAGACTGACCGTCTGTCTGGGGATGATAAGCAGTGATGAAACTCAACTCTGTATCCAGAGTATGCTGAAGACTTCGCCAAAACTTCGAGGTAAATCTCGGATCTCGATCAGATATAATAGAAAGTGGTACTCCATGCAATCTTACCACTTCCTTTACATATATCCTGGCAAGCTGATCTAGAGAGAAATCCTCTCTAATAGCAATGAAGTGTGCAGACTTTGTAAGACGATCAACTATCACCCAGATAGCATTATTGACTTTGGATGTTTTAGGAAGTCCTGTGACAAAGTCCATAGTGATGTTTTCACATTTCCATTCGGGTATGGGTAATGGTTGTAACATCCCCTTAGACTTCTGTCTCTCAGCTTTAACTTGTTGACAAACCAAGCATCGAGAGACATATTCAGCAACATCTCTTTTCATGCCATCCCACCAGAAGTACTCTTTCAGGTCCCTATACATCTTCGTGCTTCCAGGATGAATAGAGAATGAAGAACTATGAGCCTCATCCAGCAGCTCTTTCTTTAATTCGGGGATGGGAGGAACACAAACCCGATTCCTGAACTTTATTATCCCATCACAATCAAGGTTGAATTCAGGAACATTTCTCACCTTCTTTTGTAACTCGACATCTTCTTTCTGTGCCTCTTTAATCTTCACATGTATTGATGGTTGAACATTCATTTGAGAAAGATAAGATTTTTCCCCTTCCATTATAATTCCAAGATCCATCCTTTGTAAATCCATAAATATTGGATCTTTTGTGATCCTCATCATGGATAAACTAGCATGGTCTTGTCGACTTAATGCATCCGCCACCTTGTTTGCTTTCCCAGGGTGGTAATGGACTGAGCAGTCATAATCCTTAATCAGCTCCAACCATCTTCTTTGACGCATATTCAACACCTTTTGTGTGAAAATATACTTTAAACTTTTATGATCAGTATAAATATCACACCTTTCACCATAAAGGTAATGCCTCCAAATCTTTAATGCAAAGATTACCGCAGCCAACTCTAAATCATGTGTTGGGTAATTTTGTTCATGGATTTTCAACTGTCGTGAGGCATAAGCTATCACCATATCATTTTGCATAAGAACACACCCCAATCCCTTCTTGGATGCATCACTGTAGATCACAAACCTTTCTCCACTACAAGGCAGTGTGAGCACAGGTGCACTGGATAACCTTCTTTTCAACTCCTTGAAATTCTCTTCACATTCCTCTGTCCAGACAAACTTAACTCCTTTCCGAGTCAACTTGGTGAGTGGATTAGATAATCATGAAAAATCTTTTACAAAACGTCGATAATATCCAGCCAAACCAAGAAAACTTCGGATCTCAGTTACTGTTGTTGGTCTTGACCATCTTTCGATAACCTCTGTTTTTGCTGGATCCACAGATATCCCCTCTTTTGAGATTATATGACCCAAAAATGCAACTTTTTGAAGCCAAAATTCACACTTGGTAAATTTGGCATAAAGCTTCTCTTTTCTCAGGGTCTTCAATATAATTCTCAAGTGATCTTCATGCTCTTCCTTGCTCTTTGAATAGACAAGAATATCGTCTATAAAGACTACCACAAATTGATCAAGATAGTCTCTAAAGACTCTATTCATTAGATCCATGAAGATAGCAGGGGCATTAGTAAGACCAAATGGCATCACTATAAATTCATAGTGTCCATACCTTGTACGGAAAGCCGTCTTTGGTATATCCTCCCTTTTGACCCTTAATTGATGATACCCTGAACGAAGATCAATCTTGGAAAAGTATTGAGCTCCGCGTAGTTGGTCAAATAAGTCATCAATGCGTGGGAGAGGATATTTGTTCTTGATAGTGATCTTGTTAAGTTCTCGATAATCAATGCAGAGTCTCATTGATCCATCTTTCTTCTTAACAAATAGAACAGGTTCTCCCCAAGGTGACGCACTAGGGCGTATGAATCCCTTATCAAGATTCTCTTGGAGTTGCTTCTTCAATTCCTGCAACTCAATTGGGGCCATTCTATAAGGTGTCTTTGAAATAGGAAAAGCACCCGGTACGAGTTCTATTGAAAACTCAACTTCACGATTTGGTGGAAGACCCGGTAATTCCTCCGGAAAGACATCATCAAACTCCCGTACAATGGGCATATTCTTAATCGTGAGTTTCTCACCAACTATTTGAGATAAATAACCTTCATTTAGTGGAATCAATACCCATAAGATGGAAGAAATTTCCACTGAAAGGTTATGTTCATCCTTGCATTGATAGACGATCGTAGGTTGATCTGGAATATGAAATGTGACTTCCCTTCTTTGGCAATTGATATGAGCTCCATGTAGAGAAAGCCAATCCATGCCAAGAATCACATCAAATTCCACTAAAGGAAGGATCACAAGATTTGCAGGAAGCACTTTCCCACAAACTTCGATCGGAGAAGAATTATAAACTTCTGATGCGATTGATGTGCCATTAGGTGTTGTCACAGCTAACTCAACATCTTATTGTTGAGGTAATACGGTGATACCCTTAGAAATTTTTTCAGAAATAAAAGAGTGGGTGGATCTAGAATCAAATAAAACATTTGCTACTTTAGAGTGGATGGTAAGTGTACCTTTCACCACATCGTTATCGTACTCCACATCACTGATAGAAATTGCATGTGACTTTCCTTTTTCTTTAACCTTAAGAGTTTGTTGACGTCGACCATCATCATCAACCCTTGGATTTGGGCATTGATTGGCATAATGCCCCATCTCCTTGCACTTGAAACATTGAAGTGTAGCAGGTTCATTCTGTGTATCCCTTCCTTTGTTTGCATCATTAGACATCTTCTTCCCATTATCACGGCATTAAAATGCCCGATGACCTTCCTTTCCACATTTAAAACATTTACTTGTCCCTTTAAGACAACTCCCTCCATGTTTCTTTCCACACTTTGAGCATAAGGGAAAGTTCATCTTCTTTTCCGTGTGCTCTTTATATTTTTCTTTGAATTCCATCTTCCTCTTCTTATCAAACCCATGTGATTGATGGGTTACTCAAATCTCCATCTCGACTTTGAGAGCACATCGAACGATTTCCTCGTAGCTATTGAAGTCCCTTATGGCTAACGCCCTTCGAAGACTTGGTTTTAAGCCACTAAAGAATCGATCGATCTTACTCTCAGGTTGGATAATAATACCAGAAGCGTACCTTGCAAGTCTGGTAAAATTTGCTTCATAGGTACCAACAGATTCATCATCCCTTTGCTTCAGTTCAAGGAACTCTTTCTCCATCTTTGTTCGGAGAATACGAGGGAAGTACTTATTGAAAAATAAGTTCTTGAACTCGTCCCATTCCATAGACTCAATTTCATCCCTTTGCCTTGTATTCTTAACAAGATTCCACCATTGATCAGCATCTCCTTCCAAACGATACACTGCTAGGATGACTTTATCATGCTCAGAACATTGAAGAACTGAAAATATCTTTTCAGTAGTACTAATCCATTGTTCAGCAACTAATGGATCAGTAGACCCGCTGAAAGATGGTGGACGTTGCCTCATGAAGGATTCAACAGAATGTTGCTCCCTCCTTTGTTCGTTTGGAAATCCTGCATGATTCATAGCTTGAGAAAGTTGTGTGAGCATGGCTACAAGATTTTGCATTCCAGCTCCCATATCGTTTGGTTGCTCAGGGGGACAATCATTGCATTGCCCATCGCATTCCGCATTAACACGGTTCCTTCGGGTTCCAGCCATTGACTAAAACCAAGAAGAATAGTGTGAGCAACACTAATTATAATAGGAAACCACATAATTCAAGAATAAAATTTTCATGCTTATGGTCTTATCCTAGGTTATTCAAGGCCATTTCTAAAACACTAAGATTGTGTACTATGCTTAGACTTATCCTTAGGGTTCTTACTAAGGCTTTCACATCCTAGTTTCCAAAGGTTGACTATACCTTTCCTCTGATACCAACTATAACGACCCATACTTTACATACATTTTTAATACTTCGAAATTGAAGCACACTTATTACAACATATGATAAAACCACAAAGGACCGTATAGGTATAGTGTCTTTAGAAACTGGGAAACATAAACAACTGGTTCATAAATCTTCTACAGTGTCTCCCATTTATTTCATCATATATAGGGTCCCTTTTAGCATATTCTACTTAATATCCATCTTCCTGACCTGGGGAAAAGAAAACATAAAAGGGTGAGCTCAAATGCTCAGCAAGGGAAAATAAAGGAAATAAAAATCATATCATATCTTTATGAAAATCAAAACCTACAAAAGAGATCATAATATCTTAACATGGAATAAATCATAGAAGTGAAAATGAGATCCCCATAATCATAACATAAAACTTGAAACTTTGTGGAATGCACACATAATCATGGAAAATCATTTCTTGTTAGTCATGACTCATCGCCAAGACTATCTTAGTGGACAAAGTCCCTTTCTGAACCGAGTTCACTCCTCGTTTCAGTCCTGTATCACTGAACCGAAATAACCTTCCGTTCCAGCCATGTCTATCTCATGAGATATAAAATCATTACCCAATGCATTGGAGGGAGATATAGGTCCCACCCATCTTATAATGAATCCTTTCTTATGTGTGCCACATAATCATAAAACATACATCATCGCATAACACAAATAACAAAAATGGGATTCTTGAAACATCATGACATCATAAATCAATTCATATATGATAAAGGAATTCATAAACATAATTCCATCACAACATAGTCAAACCAATGTAAAAATATGGATAGAAACATAACCCTTTATTATCTTAGATGGAAAATAATTTTGATAAAACACTTGAATTGAATTCTTTAGGAAAATATCATTTCTTCTTCAAAAACATTTTTCCTTTCATAACATGTCATACAACTTTAAAATAAAAGAAGTTGATTAAAAATAAACTTGAAAACTTGTAAAGGAAGCTTCTTTGAAGTAATGTTTTAAAAATCCATTCATGCCGTATAAGTTAAAAAAACATTCTTCGTACTTTTGTCGGAAAAGTCAAAAAGTACCTCGTACGGAAAAACGACAAAAGATTCCTTTCATATTCTTTACTAAAAACTCACCTAAGGGTAAAATTGGATTTAAACTATTTCAAGTGTATGGAAACAATATTACATATTGAGGGAACATGGATGTGGATGATAAAATACACCCCAGTAAATACTTACGAATAAACAATCTCGGATAAAAATGAGATTGTGATATTTCCCTTACCTTAGGTCCGATTTGCTTTGTTCGTGTCCGAAGCTCCTGTATAATGGTTTAAATAATGTTATTGACTTATTCCAGAATCATACATATTTATATGAGATCATATATGGTCATATTATTAGCTTCTTGTGAGTAATATTTCATTGTTACTTGTTACTCGGGTCTTTATAACTTTTTGTTCTTATGCGTGTTTTGTCGAATAAATTCTTATTCTTATCTTTAGGTTATAGATAATTCATTTCCAGAATGGTATTAGTGTAGTATATACCATATTCATTCATTCAATTCATTTATATAATCATTATGAAATGAAGATCATGTAGAACGAGTCGCATCACATCGTGGAGACGGTATTCCGTACGTACGCACGAGTGATGATATCGTTCCTACGATCGTGGAATTGTATTGGAGTATATATATATATTATTTCAGTATCAATATTACTTAATAATAATCATATATAGTTACTGATTAAACCATTATACCCATCCTTGTAAGGTGATGGTGGAAAATAGATTACACCACGGCGTGGAGACGGTATTCCGTACGTACGCACGCGCGGTGATTTCATTTTTCCGTAGGATGGATAGAAGGTGAATTAGGGTTGTTTCATATTTATAATAACATATCAGTATGTAAGTAATACTGATTTTATTACTTTATCAGGAAACAACTAAAGAAGAAGAAGTTGAAGAAGAAAGAAATTGAAAAGATCGGTAATGGATATTACCTCTTCTTTAGAACGCCTTTTTGAATCCTCCACTTAAGGAACTAAGATTGGTCTTTGGAGAAGACCAGGACCTCTAGGATTATTATAGGGAAGTGGAGAAGGGAAAATGGCAGGGGTTGGCCGAGCTTGAGTGCTCAAATTGGTGTGAGGAGGAGGGGGAGGAGGTGCCCTTTTATAAGGGAGGAGAGGGGCACCTTAGGAATATCTCAAAATATTATTTTATATTAAAGTCAAAATCGGTTTATGATGGTTCCAAAGGGTCTTATTTCGAAGATAAAGTGGGGAAGGGTCGAAATCCTATCAACCAATAGGATTTAGACAAGTTTAGGGTATTATTTTAACCTTATCAATTAGATTTAACTCTAAGTTAAATAATTTAACTTTTACCATGTCTTTTTGTTTTCTTTCACTATATGGTTAATACACTTACTATAACATGCCAAACGAACCCCAAATTGTTTATTATTAAAATATATATCCTTATCTAAGTCATTTGGCCGAACCTTAGATTTTTAGGAATAAAATAACAATTAATAATATAATATTTGATTTAAAAACTATTTTGTGTCAATTTTGACACTATTTGATATATGATTTTTGTGAAAGTCATAACAGAATTATATGTTCGAACCAAGTTGATTAAATCAATACTAATATATCATAGTAACCTAGAAAATTAGTGGAATTCATAAAAAGTTTCAAATTACATTTATTTTGGTATTTATATTATCAATTTTGTTAATATTTCATTAATAAGATAATTACTGCATCATCTTTGTGTCATAAATAAATTAAATTATTTGATGTCTAAAAAATAAAATATCATCATGTAGGAAATCTTTTTAGCTTTCTAATGAATATTTACAATTGAATATATCTTATGTATAACCCCATATTAAAAATGATTTACTTATTAAACGTTGATTTTAACTATTTTAACCCTTCTTTAAATAAATTAATAATAAATGTCCTAATCTAATCCAAGTGGGCCTAAATGGTCATATTTTATTCCTAAGTTTGTTTTTGGTCGAATTACACTTGTCCAATAGAATTAGGACATGTGTTAGGGTAATATTAATATCATATTTACCCTTAGTTACCCTATTTACTATTAACCGCGGTAAAAATAGTAAAAAGTTACTATTCACCAAAAAATTATTTTCATCTCATTGAACCACATTTTAGTCCTTGATATTAACCGTGTCTCTCGGATTTTCGAAATTCCATTCACAGAAGCGGTAAAATTAAGTTTTATGCAAAATTCTATTTTTTAACCTACCACTTAGTGGTTTCACTATTCATCAAAAATTGAAAGTTTTCAGAAAAATACCAAAATTTCACCCTTGGCTAATTTTGATATTCTGAGTCCAAAAATGAAGTCCATTTTGAAAAATAAAATTTATAAAATTTCAAAAAGTGGTTATTACTATTCATAACGGCTAGTTTTAATAGCATATTGTTGTTTAGTGAAACTCGGTATTGCGTACGACGCAAGCTATCGAGGAAGGTCGCGATTGCGTGTAAAGCAAGCCAAGCAAGTGTTGTGTAGAAAAAGATTCCTTTGATGATTTATATAACATAAAAGTCTCGGGTGTTACATGAAATGTTTATGGTCACGGGGGATCAACTTTCTAGACACATAATAGATCATATACTTTAACTACATCAACACTGATCCCAATCCTAGATGGGATACCACACAAGACACATCAAATGTCACACCCTCCTCTGGAAACTAATGAATTATAGAACTGATCAAATTCCCCTCCAACAAAGTTCCACAGAGATTTTGGCATGAAAGAGCCTGTAAAAGAGTCTTGAGATTCTTGAAATTATTTTTCTATCAATTTGAGTGGATAAATATATCATTAATGAATAAAATGAATAACTGGTATAGGAAATCATGAATCCTGGAGTTCATGATCCCCATGAACATGGATGGTGCCTTCATAACACCAAATGATATGACTACAAACTCAAAGTGGCCATACCTATATCAGAAGGAATTATTTGGGATATATCCATCCTTTTCCATCAAAAGGTGATAACCAGACTACAGATCATTCTGGGAGATCCAATTATCTCCCTTTAAATGGAAAAAATTATCTTCAATCCTCAGAAGAGGATAGTGATTTTTAATCATCACCTTGTTCGACCTTTTGTAGTCTACATGTAACATCATACTATTATCCATATTCTTACAGAATAACTCTACACAATCCTAAGGTGAAACACTAGTCCAGATTAAACCCTTATTCATAATTTCATATAGCTAAATCATCAACTCTTACAAAAAAGGTGTTATATGAAAACAATCCATTGAAAATGGAGATGCACTAGGCTTTATGAATATCTTGAACTCAATGTTGTGTTGAGGAGGTAGTGTCATAACCTCTTCTAGAAAATATCCAGGAACGCCTATACAATATTAGGAATACACCCAAATTGAGATTCTACTAACAAATCTACCATTAATTAAATAATGGGGGTCCAAACATCAACTTCATGCCTCATATACCCACTCTCCAATGAAAACCACAAGCTAACCATACCCATCCGTGAACACAGATCTCCTTCGAAAGCATTCGATAACAAAATGTAAAGAATACGAGTAATAGATTCTAAGGATGAAAACATATGGTTGTATCAAAATTAATAAAATATTCTTATGGGATTGATATAGACTCATCATCAGTTTACAGCCTCGACAAACATAAAAATAGATTGTATGGAGTCTAACTAGCATTGTCAACACCAGGGGAACAACAAGATTATATATTTCTATTTCCAATGCATATACTGGAGTGGGTGAAACAAATTAGTGTGATGAAACTACACAAAAAATCATAAAAGGGTAGATGATAAACTGATCTTACAACTAATTATCACTATTCCCTTTGACCATGTTGTATCTACTGAATGAAAATGAACACACCACACTTTTATACCTCTCTAATATGGGTCCCCTCTACGATCACAAGTAGTTTGAGGTCCCTAAACATGAATTACATCATAATTTCACCCTACATCATTCTCATATGATTAGTTTTTAGTATAATTTTTGTGACCAAGCTGTAGAAATGGCCTCGCTAGTAACTATTGATAAGGCTGACATTGAACCTGTCTGCCCCTACAAAAATCACTTCGAGTAGCCACTCGAAATTGATCCTAATGACGACTATGGACGCCATAGATGAAACACAAATGTATGAAGTCTCCACAGATATCATTTAAACCATTATTCCCAAAATTTATGAAGGTAAGATACTAATGTCGACTCTCTAATTGTCAAAACCACAAAGATTCTGGCACATGATACTTAACACTGACAAATCTACTCCACATGGAACCCTTCTAGTTCCCCTCTCATGGTAAACCTCCTCATGAGTGAATCCTCTTGATCATCTATACCTTCTTCTTAACACCTATATAAATTGGAAGCATAAACGGAGTAATTTAATACTAGATGGAAGGATGGGATGCCTCATCAAGACATCTCATATGAAAATACTCCTTAGGAGAAATATTTGAAGAAAATCCCAAAGGTTCATAGAAGTTGATCTAAGATCACACATAGTAATAATCTCCTGCTGAAGTGAAAGTATATATTACCTCTAAATATAATTCATGAAGAACTAAAGTAACTTTTCAAAGAAATACTTCTATAATTATAACCATGAAACATCTTCCTACTTCCCCTTAGAAAGGTACATTGTCAAACACTGACACTTAGCTTCTCGTATCTGACTAACATCCAAGGGGACCTCATACCCCATCTAGGACCGAATCAAACTAAAAGTGTTCTACAAATCCACTATCTGAATATCTATCTCTACAATTAAAAAACCACTATCATACTTCCCCAAATCCTACCATTTAAAAAATTTCAACATCCTCTAACATTGACAATGAACCTCAATCAGATAAACCCTCTAATGGTCAACAGTGTAAACCTATAGAACCTACAATATTAGAACCACATATGGATGATAACTAGGAGAAATAGATGAAAAGGGGAATGAGGATAACCTAATCCTAGTAGTATAGAATTTTATTTATATTCATTTTAACATTAATTATTTATTTGAATATTTTTAAAACATCCAAACTCATACAATAACTCAATTCATCATGATTCATGTACATATCCTAGGTCTCTACCCTACAAATAGGTCTACCTCATATGGTCATCCAATATGATCAGACTGCATACACTAGATCATAGGGGGCCCTCTAATCACATTTTCTAGCCAGTCTTCCTAGCCTACATTACAAAATAAGGTCAGATGACACAGTTTCCATACAACGAATCGCAATCCTCACAATGCATAACTCCATACTCCATCCTATCTCTCATCCATAACCTATGATACAACTTTATAATTTACACCAATCACCAAATATAACCAAATAAAGGGAGTGAGATAAATACCCCTGAGTACAGCCTCCAGTAGGCCCAGGTTGGCTACAAGCACCGAGGATATACAAATACCATGTGTAGGTGGAATTTCCCTCTATAATATAAACTGGATCAGGATATAAGACAAGTCAACCAAAAGAAACACAATTATATAAACAAAATAAATATAAAAACCATCCCATGATGCATGTGTAAATAAAACATACAATGAGAAAAGTATCCAAAAAAAATATGAAAAAGTAATGATGATGCAACGAAAAAAAAACTATCCAAATATTTGATCTAGTAATGTCCATAATAATCCACACAGTCCTCTTGGAAACCTAAAATCTATTTTATAAACATAAGGTTAGTGTACAAGTATACTCAGTAGGAAAAAAAATTCACTTGTGAACATGTGAAAAGATAATACTAATGAACCCATGAGTAAGCAGTAGAGCCAAAAATGTCATATACAGGTATACTAATAAAACCCATAATCACAATGGATAACTCACCAAATAATGAATCCAAGGAAAATAACATAATATGAGTCATATTAATAAAAGGTACCCCCACCACTTTCCCAATGATTACCTACTCTCACGCCCCAAAGAAAAATGTAATGGTCCTCCCTCTCCTTCCACATAAAATTACACTATATCTCATCACATCCCACCCACACACACATGGGCCATTATATCACATAAAATCTCAACTAATGACTCATATTGCATCATATCCTATCCCATATCATAATCTGTGTAGTTGGTAATAATGAAAATTAAAGGAATAAACTTCTTACCCTCCTCCTACCATGCATGACCACCACCATAATTCTCATCACATCATTCCCTAAGACATGAAACCAAATCACACACACCTAGAAAGTGTTACTTTTTTCGTATGGGAATCACTTCCTATGCTTATCACAAACACATATAATAGTGAATGGGGAAGGGTATATAGACATACATCCATCCTCCCACTGGGATGTTGTGAAAAAAACACCCAAAAGTATTGATCATTGGTACTAGGAAAATGGCATGAGAGGGGAACATTTATAAAATCACAAGAATACACATGGAATATAATATCATAAAAGGATCTAAACCTATGGGTTTACATCATAAATATAAACCATCTTAGGACTTTTACTCACTTTATTTCATCCTCTAAATGAACCACACAACAACACCACATACAATGCCCCTGACACTATTGCATTTTCATTAGAAGCCAACAAAATTTTCATATTTCTGTTAACAAAGTTTTTTATTAAACCAGATTGTGCATTACATCATATCCATCAAATTAATTCATATCTAATAACCCACCAATTAAACACACACCTATAACTATTTATTCCAACTAATTTAATTAATTCCATACCATTTTTTGAACCATGTTAATTCCAATACTACCCAAGAAACTATAGAAACACATCAATAAAACATCAATATACCAACCTTATGACCTCTACTTTTGTATCCCCACTACACAACCACCCCACAACCACCCTCTTCACACATCCCAACATAAACACTACATGAGAGTCACATCATTATTAACATGTATTCACGCACATACTCTTTTACATGCACATTCCACACCATAGAAATAACATTTTCCAGATTAGGAATAGGGTATTTCATACGATTCCACTCATTTCATAAAGGGAATTGTCACACAAGGAATATATCCTGGTGCAACCAATTAATTAGAATAGTATAGGTAGTTAGCAATTTTTTGGTGGTGTTACAAAACATCCCCCAACATTATCATCACAATATCAAAATATAAAAAAATATGTAAAACCAAGTGAAACATTCCCATTCCCATTCGATTTAATTAAAATAATTTTTTATCTTCATTAATATGGTGTATAAATTCATCCCAAATATAAATTTAAGTATAAATCTCTCCTTTTTGTAAAAATTGATGATAAATAAAGGAATTGTCTACCTGGAAGAGAGAAACATTACATAGAAATTGATTCACTAGAAATAGGGGTGAACAGACTGGTGGAAACCAACAACACAGAACCCAATACAACTACAATGATAGAGTTCCATTATTGAAAAAATAACCGTAAACCTCTTTCATAAAGAGAAAGAAATCCAAAAATAATTAAGGAAGGATCGTTGATTTATAATGATCAGATCTGAAACTAGCAGGATTTGATAATGTTTTGTTGACCATTAAAAGAGGATCTAATTAAATTCCAGAGGTAAAACTATTTTTAAAATCTATAGACTTTCAATAATTAGAGTATAAAATTATCCCCCTTTAAAATGGATTTAAATTCTATTAATTAATGAATTAAAACCAATTTTTTAAAAAAATACATAAAGAGGGAATAACTAGAGATTTTTGAAAAAACTAAATTCAATATAGATGTACATATAGTCCATTTATGTACCACCAATTCAGTGATGTACCACCAGTTCAGTGAACTATCACTAGATTAATGATCGAACTCTAGTGAAGTGATATACAATTGGTTTAGTGATCTACTGTCAGTTCAGTGATCTACCACCACATCAATTTTCAACTCCCAGGTCAGAGATATACCTCTAGTTCAGTGATCTACAACTAGTGTATTGATTTACCTCCATTTCAATTATTTACCACCAGTTCAGTGATCTACCACGTGTTCAATGGTCTACCACTAGTTCAGTAACATTCTATTGGTTTAGTGATATACTTCCAGTTCTTTGATCTAACTTTTTTTTGTGATCTAACTAAAATTCATTGATCAATATACCAATTAGTGATCTACCCTTGGTTCAATTATCTACCACTAGTTCATTGATCTACTTACTATTTAGTGACATATGACAAGTTCAGTTATCTACAAACAATTCAGTTATCTACCCACACATCAGTGATTTACCTGCTTTTCATCCATATACCATTTTCAAGACCCTCTCCCTCCAATGATACGATAATGAGGGGAGGGAGATAATGACCAGTGATTCCCACATCCAGTAGGCCCCGGGTTGGAGACTACCACCAAGGGTATACAAATGTCACAATATCGGTGAAATTGCCATTTATAAGAAAAAAGATTTGGAGATATACTGAATCATCCAAATCAAACTTAAGGAATAATATAAAATAAAAATCCAAAAACCATCTGGCATACATGAAAAAAGTATAACTGATACAAGTACAATAAAGTCTCAAAATTAAATACCCGAAAGACAAGCTAAGGTGGTGACACAACAACTATCCAAAGGTCTGATCTAGTAACGTTCCACACGGTCCTCGAAATCATCATGGAAACATAAAAGTATTTATATATATATATAGGGTGAGCATTCAGGTATTCCTCTTAGAAAAAAATTTCTGACATGCACTTGTGAAATAAGCATATTGATGCTCCTGTGAGAAAACATCATAACTAAACATCACCTAAAAAAATATATTAACCATCCCAACCCCACCAAGGAACGTCCGAAATGTAACACCATCAATGTAATATGATATAAATTAAATCGCATCGATGATAGGGTACCCTTATCCACTTTACCACCAGTATGATGATTTCACCAAACATCATACATATTGTAACTCCCATCCCTTCTAGATACCACTTCATATTCTGCCATCGCACACATTTTCCTTATAACACATTAGGACCGCAAAAAACATGGGCTTCACAACACATCATTATCAAACAAAACTAAGCCTCAAAACACATCCCTACCACACACACCAGGTAATCACAACACATTTCATCATATCTCATCCTGAATGAACCTAGATAATCACTTTACATCTCATCATGAACACTCTCGAGACAACACAAACCACCTCACCCACAAACACCTAGGCTACAACATCTCGCCCGAAAACACTTGGGCCATCACAACCACAAAATAATTCACTAACATACGTCCATATATTAAATCATATTATATACATACCTATCATGTAAGTGATATAAAAAAGTAACAGGTACCTAGCCATCCTTATTCCTCATTGTATGTTGGGAAAAACACCCCCACATGACGGAGCATGTGTTTGACACATACTACTCAACATGGGTTGGTGCGTATAAAAATCACAATAAAATAAAAATAAATGTATAGAATAAAACACTATAGCACAACCTATCAGTTCAAAATAAAAAACAATACAACTTACAATACCATCACTTTTTCTACCACCTCTAAATGCACAACTCCACACAAACAGGACACAATCCACAATTCAGTTTCAAGATTTAATTATCTCATAGCCATTATCTATATTTATGCATTTAAACATATTCCCCTAATATTATTTCATTTACCATACAATTTTAATAGGAACTACCATGGCACAACGCAAATCAAACAACACATAAAAAGTTAATTTTAGAAGGTGAAGAGCCATGATAAATTTACATGGCTCCACATTACCTTTCCGTTTAACAGAAATCTATTTCCCATCACATACAAATCCCCATGTTATAGGGAATAGATTTATAATTATTATTCATGGATAAAATATAGGATAATAAAACATACTAATCAATAATTTCCTTCTTCATTTCATCATTCCCGAAACAGTATACCGACCAAAACAAACCCCAATATCACGACCACATCATGTATAAAATTACAACACAACAAATTTTGCAGCCCTCCTACATAATTATACCAATCCCATCATAAACCCACTATACTAACAAACGCAATCCACTTCCCCCATATGTAAAAACAAAAAAATCAGATATCACATCACACAAAATATATTTTATAGGTTCATAGGAACATTTATCACAATCTAGTTCCTTTCTTTGTGGAGTTATCACACAAATTGAATGTTAGGGAAACCAATTAATTAACCAAGTATACATAGATATCAATTTTTCCTTTTAGGGTGATACCAAAAAAACTCAAACAAAGAAATAACTATAAAAGATATATCCAACGTAAAACAATTCACCAAAAACAACAATTTTTTGCGGGGAATTTAGGCTATCTAATCACAATATAACAATCAATATCGAAGTATAAAAAAATGTATATCAAACAATATTTACCCATTCAATTAACTTAACTGATTATTTATCATTAATTAATCTGGAACAATAATAATTAAATGATAAATAGACGTAAATCCACTCCTGTAAGAGGTCTAATAAAGGGAAAAAAGGGAATCCAACCTCAAAGAAGCTTTCTAACTTGTTGTGAACCACAGGGTGAAGAAGAAACCGCCTGGAAACCACAACTGCACCATGGGAAACCACATATCAACCTATGACACATTACAAGGCCATCAAATGAAACCCAATATAAACCTCAAACCAATGAAACACCACCATATAAGATCCATGAGGTAAGAACGAAAGAAAACCTACTAATAAAGTGGAAGAATTTACCAAGGTCCAACCATGGATTACTGACTAACAACCATTGGGTTCAAAGGATTGAAGATGGATGCATAAGGGTTTAATGTACACCTTGGGGAGCATATGGTTCTCACAAAACAAGAGGAAAAATGGATCACAACTAAATGAATATTTGTTTACATGAAATGAAAATTTTAAACTGCACTGGATTAGGGGATTACATGACATTCAATTTATTTTCATGTCATTAAATCCCTAATGTTGGGTTTTCCATGGAAAAATGAATTGCCTCTTCATTTATATTATTTTTTTCTTACCCTGATATATTACATACCTTGAAACCGTTCTTCACACTATGTAAAATATTTAGCACAACTTGAAACATCCTAGACAAGCTTTAAAATTGAATTTCAAGTTGTGTAATCTACTTACACTACATGAAATCTCTCTGCTTCCAGACATTAAAACATAAATTCTCTTGACTCCCTCAAATCCCCCTCTAAACACCTCCAAAAACTAAAACTTGAAATGAAATGGACTGGGAATGCACACACTATTACATCAGATACCTCTCAAACAATTTTCAATTTCGAGAATCCAAAACAAAACCTAGAAGGAAAGGGATCCGAACAACTACCCCACAAGCTACCTCTTAAGGATATTTCCATACCTCCAAAATTACCCCCAAAAAAACTTGCCACACTACCACTATAAAAACATCTCATCCTCAACACAACCCAAAACAACAACCACTAAAATGAACTAAACAAACTACCACAAAACCCAACAAACTGCACCATCTCGAACACACGAATGAGGGTATTCTATCCTCCATATCAAGATACTATCCACTCCAGGTGGAACTGAATCACCCAAACAGGTTTAATCACATCATAATTAATGCATCTTGATTAGGAATCAGGTCACCTTATTCATACACCATGACTTTATTGAAAATTTCACCACACACACCACAAAATAAGGAAAACAACTTATCTCATAAAATAAGGTCCCAACACAACATCACAAATAAAAACATAGAAAAGAAACACTCAAAAAACTCTAGGTACTAAACACAAATCTTCATATCTGACTCCCATGTACTCTCCTCTATCCCACAATGCCTCCAAAATAAAAAACTATAGAAATGGTCAATCCAAACAATTCTTTATCTTGATGATATGAGATATCTATTGGTCTTTCCTCAAACCACAAATTATCCTCGATATCCAACACCCCACTGTCAATTACATGAGATTCATCATGAAGATACTGATGAAGTTGAGAGATATTAACGATCTCATGGATCCCCTCCAACCATGGTGGAAACAAAAAATGATAAGCCACCTCACCAACTCACCTCAACACCTCAATGGGGCCAACAAACATGAAAGAAATATTACTCCTTCTACCAAACCTCTACTACCCACGTCGAGGGAAAACCTTTAAGAGAACGTGGTCCAAAAACTCAAAATACAAGGGCCTCCTCCTATGATTAGAATATTATTTCTTCCATTTTATCCCGGATTTAATCCTCTTCTGAACAAGGAGAACCATTTCTATCATGACCAACCCCCACATCAAAACCAATATCAACTGTACCCCAAGCCTCTATCCAACAAAATGGTGTACCACACTGTATTCCATACAAAGCCACTAATGTTTCCATGCCAATGAAATATGGATATCTATTATGATTATAGAACTCCACCAAGAGAAGGTGTTATTCCCCAGATCCACCAATGTCCAAGACATGCACTTGCAACATATTCTCCAATTTCATGACAGTCAGTTCTCTTTACCCTTATGTATGAAGGTGAAAAGTAGTTCTAAACCACAATTGAGTGCTAAAAGAATGTTTCAATCCCCTCTAGATTCAAGTGGTAAACCATGTGTCATGATCAACAATAATGTACCTCATAACTCCATGAAACTGCACCACTTCATCCACATTCCTCTAAGACAAAGCATCCACTGTGCCCGAATCCTTGAACACTAAGAAGTGAGATGATTTCATCAATCGATCCATGACCAACCAGATATCATCAAAACCTCCCTAAGTTCTGGGTAACCCTATTTTGAAATCCCCCACGATTTCATCCCATTTCCATTTGGTAACTTCCAAGGGATGAAAGAATCCACATTGAACATGATTATCAGAATTTTCATACTTGAAAACCAAGCACCTCATCATAAACTCCCCCACACCCCATTATAACATGAGCCACCAAAAGTACATCCTTCATCCATGGTACATATTGGAAGATCCTAGGTGTGCCACCATAGGTTATATATGAAAATCACTAAGAACTTCGACATACATTTCTAACGGAACAAACAAAATTCCAAAAAACAACATCAGGTTCTGACTATCCTCCGACTATCCCTCTAGAGCATCACCATGGAAAACACATTCACACATCACATCTACCTATGAGTCTCCCCATTAATACTCTTCCACCTGAAACATCAAAGAAGACATCATCATCATCGAAAAAATAGCCTCTACCACCATCCACTCTTTAATCTAAGTGCAAGGCTACCAACTTCTCAATTTCTCCCCAACTAACAACAAATTTTCAAAAAAACTCCTTCTATGACTTTCTACTCAAAGCATCATCCCCAAAATTTTCCTTTCCTGAGATCTAGGGGAGATAAAAATTTTAGTCTTGAAGAAACTTCATCCACCTATGATGTTTTAGATTTAGGTAATGCTGGGAAAATATATACATAAAAATCTTGTAATCTATAAATACCATAAACTACTCCCAAATGAGGTAATGCAGAAAAAACATCATCATGAACACAATGGATTATAGCACCAGATCATGGTTGGAATAGTTATTCCCATGAGGAAAGAACTACCTAAAACCATAAGAAAACACCACTCACTTCTACATCATCACAGATCATAATCCAAAAAGGGAAGCATCATAAAACACCTAGAACATCACCCCTTACTCAGTCAGCTGGAGCAATGGAGCACTAATGGACTTCCCATTCAGGAAATTGAATACTAAATAACACTGATTGGTCTACAAAAAATCCTTGTCATTCCTAGTCAAATACATAAATGGGGATGAAAATTGGGAGAAATTGGATAGAAAGATCCAATAATATCCTGCAAGATCAAGAATATTGTCAACCTATGAAAGGTTATTGGGTTATTCCCATGAAACAAATTATTCGACCATTTATGGGTCTATTGCCATATCTTAATAAGACACCACATGACTGAGGAAATACACCTCCTATGTCCAAAACATACACTTAGAAAACATTCGATAGAGATGATGGCACCAAAGAAACGAAAAGACAGTCCTAATATTCTCGATATACTCCTCCACTAAATTTGATTAGATTAAGATATAATCGATGAATACAATGATGAACCTATATAGTAACTCACATAAGATGGATTTAACAATCCCCATGACCATAGATAGTGTTTTTGTAACACTGAATGGCATGACTACAAACTGAAAGTTTGATAACTACATTTGAAGGTGATTTTTAGAATATCACCATCCTTCACCCTCGACTAGAGATATGAAAACCATATATTGATCTTAGAAAACCAACTCACCCTGTCAATTGGTTGAAATGATCATTTATCTTTATAAGAGGGTAACAGTTCTTGACCATCACCTAATTCAACCTCTGGTAGTCTAAATAAAACCTCCAACTACTATCCTCCTTATGAAAAAACAATACTGCAGAACCCCACAATGATACACATGGTCGGATAAAACCCTTATACATCAGATCATCTATCTGAAACCTCATCTCCCAAAGCTCTGAAGGTGACATGTGATAAGGTTCCATCGAAATCTGAGAAACACTGGGATTGATAGTCTATCCTGAAATGAACATTATGCCGAGGGGCTACCATTACAACCTCCTTAGGGAAATCATCCAAGAACTCCCCAAAGTCCCTAGGAACCACTACAATCTTAGCATCCGCTGATTCCACTAACATATCATCCAATAAGGCGTTAAGGGGCTCCACACGCTGACTTCCCTCATGAAAAACCCTCTCACCAAAAAAAACCACACATTAGACACCCACATCTATAAATACATCCATCCTCACAAAGTAATCAATAATTGCATGTATGAAATATAATTATTTAATGTTGATAATGACATCTTATTGTTGTATCTGTTGAAAGAAGAGATCCCCAAAAGACTTATGCAGTCCCATCATCTGTCTACACCCCCGACATACATCAAACAAGCTGGTATAGTCTCTGATTGGTGTACTAAAAACCAGGGGTATGGTAATCCTCTCTATGTCATGTCCCATAACATTTTCTAGAACAATTTTAATAAAGCAGTGTAAAGCTACTAACTTAAACAAGGCACAAACAAGGGTACTAAACAAACTGGTCATACCTATGATGATCCCTTCCCCTATTGAAACTACTTCCTCCACTTCTTGAAACTAACCATACCCATATCCTCTACCTCTATGATGATGAAAAACTCTATGATCGCACTTGAGTATCAGTCCTTAAACACCTGGAACATCTTGAGGTCATCCTTTACCTTATCTATCTCCCCTCAACAAAGAATAAACCTATAGAACTTACTACCGAAATGGCCTCACCGGGATCTACTATTGAGGATGGAAATGAACCTATCCACCTCCACCAAGCTAATATCAGAGGATCTATTAGGAACATGATACAACAACGAACACAAACCCCACAACCCAAAAATAATAACACAAATCCTCTAGGAAAAGAACGAAAACTACTAGAACCAGTAGTCCAGAAAGAAAGTTACTAAGGTTGAATCCCAAAGAGTTGAAACATCGAAGGTCCTGACACCTCAGATATTCCACTAACAACTATTCCTCTCAATGAAATTTTCTGGATCCCCTCTCTTGGTAAACCACCTCACGAGTTCATCCAGTTGATTAACTCTACCTTATTAGGAACCTCTAGATTTGTTGGAAATATAAAAGAAGTAGCAATATACTGGATATAAGGATGAAGTGTATCCTCAATAGTTTTCACATGAGAATACTTAAATAGAAAAAGGTATGGTGTAAAATAGATATGGTCCTTGAACATTATCCCCAAATTCTATAATGAAATTATCCCCTACTGAATAGAAATAATTTACTTCAACTTTACCACCTCTATGGTGATGAAGTGAACTCTTAATGGAACTCCTTCAAAAAGTCGTCCAGGAAAACATATTCCTCCTTATGCTCTCCCAGATATCGCATCCCCCACTAAAAAATAACTCCCCATATCTGATTGACTTCCAATGTGACCTAGTACTCCATTGGGGCTTAAATAAAATTGAAATCGATCTCCAGCTCCTTCAACCAAATCTCAATACTCACCTTTGAAACACTACCCTCCTACATTACAAAATCATTCCACTAGAAAAATCACGAAGTCCTCTTCCGCTAATCATTCTCTTCAACCGGATCATCCCAACGATGATCAACCCAGTCATCCTACTAAAATTAAACTTCATAATACAAACACGAATGATTTAAAGGATCCATAGATGAATGGTAAAAGAATATTTTAAACCCTAGTAGAATGTATTTTCATAGGATTTATTATAATTAATTTTTTTATTTTATCCATTTTAACTGTCCAAAAAAACCCCATTCATATAAGAACACAAGTCATAATGATGCAAGTACCTTTCCTGGGTCTCTACCTAGCAAGTAGGTCCACTACACTGGGCCTTCCAATAAGATCATATTCCATGCATTGGATCACGGGGGACCCTAAAGGACCATGTACTAGCCAGTCTCCTTGGCCTATGTAAAACACTGAGGTCAATTTGAACTATTTCCATATAATCATATGCAATCCTCACTCTGCCCATCTCTAATTCCATCCTATCTCTCATAAATCACCTTTGATACAACTTTATCATGACCCCTCCCTAAAAAGATACCATAATGAGGGGTGAGAGATAATGACCATCGAGTGCCACATCCTGTTAGCCTTGGGTTGGAGAAGATCACCAAGGGTGTACAATTCTCACAATATGGGAGGGATTACCCTGTATAAAAAACAAGATCGAGTGATAGAATTAATCATAGACAATAACTCCATCGCATAATATAAAAGAGAAATCCAAAAACCATCCCACATGCATGAAAAAATTAAAATTTATACAAATAAAATAATGTATACGAAAATAAACACCCAAATGAAGAGGTAAGGTAGTGAAAGAGTATCCTTCCAATGGTCCGAGATAATAACGCCCAGCATGGTCCATGAAATACACATGGAAACATGAAAGTTGTTTTTTATACATATGGTGAGATTTAAAGTATACTTCATAGGAAAAAAAAGTCAGTTGTGCACATGTGAAAGAAGAATACAAATTCTCTTATGATAAAAAATAGAAACAAAATTTTCCTAAATAGGTATACTAACCATCCTAACCTCATCAAGGCACACTCAACAAGTAACAAAATACAAGTAATATAATATAATGTAAATCACATCGATGATTGGGTACTCCACACCAAATTCCCACTGATATTCCTCTCTCACCAAATGTTTTACATCCTGATGCTACCATCCCTTCCATATAGCACATCAAATCTCACACATAGACATGGGCCTCACAGCACATCACACCTGCACACACTCGGGCCTCATATCACATCATGCCTAAACTCACCCGAGCCACACAACACATCACCCCCAAACACCTAGACATCACAACACATCCCTCCAACACAAAACTAGGCCTCACAAAACAATTCATCATCTATCATCCCAAATACACCTTGGATGGTACATCACATCTCGTCCTAAATACACATGGGACAACACAATCCTCCACACCTCCAAACACCTGGGCTACCACATCTCACCTGAAGACACCTAAAACATCACAACAACCATCTAAAGCACTGAAATACCTATATCCATCATAACATATTCCATACCTACCTCATCCATAAGAGAGATCAGAAAAATAATGGGTACCCATCCATCTATACTTCTCACCGGATGTTGGGAAAACTCCCCCCACAAGAAGATGTGGTCGTTCGTCGCATTTTGGTCAACATAGATGGGGTATGTATAGAAATCGATATATATATATATATAGAGTATGAAACACTCCATCCCAACCTATGGGTTCACAAAAAAACCATAAAACTCACAATATCATCACTTTGTCTCCCACCTCTAAATGCATAACACCACACAAACAGAAGACAAGCCGCAATTAATTTTCAATAATTAACTATCACTAAGACATTATCCATGTTTTACCATTTAAACCCATTACCTTAATATTCATTCATTTACCACTAACACTTACCAGGAAAATACCACGGAAAAATGAATGTCAAAAAACACAAAAACAATCATTTTAGATGGTAAAGAGCTCTAACAAATTAACATGGAACAAGATTACCTATCTGTTTAATACACATCCATTGAAAAACACATAAAAATACCTAAGAGATATAGTGATTGTTTCTAATTATTATACATGGAGAAACTCTATGAGAATTACCCATATTAATCACCACTGTCCTTATTTAAGTCATCATGCCCAAACCACTAGACCTACCAAAACAAACCACCAAATCACAACCACTTCCAACAAAAAATCACAACACAAAAAATTGTGTAGAACAGATGCATAATAATATAATGACCATCACATCCCCATTGTACAACCACACTCCATCCACTTCCCCCATAGGTACAAACCGAAAACAATCTCACATCACACACAAAAATGTGTTTACAGGATCATAAAAAACTTTATCACATTCCAATACTTCTGTATAGGGAATTATAATAAAAACAAAATCTTGGGGTCACCAATTCATTATCCAAGAAAACGTGGTTATCCAATATTCATTTTAGGGTGATAACAAAAAATATCAAACAATGAATAAACCACATCAGATGTATCTAGCACAAATAAATCCCCCAATGATTTTTTTAGTGGGGTGTTTAGCTCGTATAATAAAAATATCACAAACAATATTGAAGATATAGACAAATATGGATCAAACCCCATTTCCCCTTAAAATTTAATTAACTGATTCATTATCTAAAATTTAAGATGACAAAAACATAGTTCATAGATAAAAATATGTAAATCCCATCCCTCATGATGTACAATAAAGAGAAAAGAAGGGAATCCTACCTCATATAATCATTCCTACATGATGCACACCATATGGTGAGGAAGAAACTTCTCAGAAACCAAAAAACACCACAAGGAACCACAGATAAACTTCACCATATACCTAGACTATCAAACAAATCAAAAAGCACTCCCAAAACCAAATAAACACAACTGCGGTGGATCCCACAGTGAATAACACAACAAAATAAACTAATTAAGGGGAAAAATACACCACGGTCCTACAAATTTCACTGACGAACAACAAACAGGGTCGATAGATTGATTTGGGATGAATAAGGTGTTGAAGGATAGATTGAGGAAAAGGGGATCATGATCAAATGAATAATAGTTAATCTGAAAATATATCTTAAAATTTCACTAGATCAGGGGATTAAGTGATGTGTAATCCCCCTTCATGTCATGAAATCCACGACTTCAGATTATGTTGAAAAATGTGCGGCCTCATGATTTATTTTATTTTTTATAACCTTGATTGATTACACACTGTGAATCCCTTCTTCACACCGTGTAAAATATTTACACACCATTGAACTTCCTAGACAAGCTTTAAAATCGAATTTAGTGTCATTTAATGCACTTACATGATGTGTTGTCTCTCTGTTTCCATCTTCAACCAAAAAAAACTTTTCTAGAATCCCTTTGAGCCTCCTCTAAACACCTCCAAAAACCAAAACTGACAATGTAACAGACTGTTAAGGCACTAACTATTACACCATTAGTGATCTACTAATATGATCTACTATCATCACCAAAACATCTTTTTTCCATTAAAAACAATAAAAAACCCATCCCTTACCCCCCAAACACCTCTAGAGTTACATCAAAAACTAAATCAACATATCTGAAACCATTTAACAGACTAAAATGTTTGTGATGTCATAGAGGTAGTGTTAGATTTGATAAAAATACTATAGGAATAGTTGAAGTTTTTGGTTTTGTTGGAATTTAAAAGTTTCTTATTGTTTCTATCATTTTTTATGATAAAAGTCTAAAAATTATATTACAAGTACCTTCCAACTATGTGATGATGAATTTTTTGTAAAATTTTAAAATTATAAATGCATCTTTCAATGTATTATTATCTCTGATTTTACGAAAATTTATAGGACAATATTAATTTAGTTTATTTCTAAAAATATTTTGATCAAAATGAAAAATGTTTGAATGTTTTATATTTTGATTATATTTTATTGAATATGAGACTATGTAAACTAAATTTCCAGTTTCATCCCATGTTTTTGGAAATTCAATGTATTATTAACATACTTAAGTTAAATAATGGTAACACTATTGTTTGTTAATGTATCTTGAAAATTTCAATACACGTAATATGTTTCAAATTTATTAAAAAAGAATATAAAATAAGGACACATGATCTAATTCATTAAGATTATTTTTGGACTACACAATTAGATGGATAGGGTGGAATTATTATTTTAATGTTTTTGAAAATATTATTAGATATAAATAGTTTAAATTAAATTCTTTTTATTCAGAAACTTTATAAAAGTTTATCACTTATTGAATATATGTTTAAAATTGTAAATAAAATTTAATTAAATAAATTAGAAGTGATAATTATTATTCGTTATAGAATAATGTTTTCTTTATAGTTGTATTTTTACAAATTTGCATCACCAAGAATACTATAGAAAAATGGTATTACAGAAAAGAAAAATAGAATAATTCAAAAAATTTCATGAACCATGGTAAATGAGATTAATTTTAACAATTGTTTTGGTAGTTTCTATTAATAAAAAAATTCTATATATCCAATATAATTATCTGAATAAATATATTAAAAAATACACCATATGAACATTATAAATGAAGGAAAAAAATTACTTGTCTTAATGTTTTTGGGTGTATGGTTTTAGTTTATAATACTAAGGATTCATTGGAAAAAGTTTATGGATAATATGACGAAGGTGTATTAATTAGTTATTAATACAATATTAAATCATTTAGTGATTATAAAAACTTTCCTTGGTTATTGAAGAATGTATTTATTGTATGTTTGATGAAAATGTTTTAAATGATAAAACCATTGTTGAAGGCTGTATTGATTTTCTAGAGAATTTAATTTCAGTGATGATATGCCTAGTAAACGTACTGGACTAATTTAGGTGGGTAATGAGTATTTAACCCCTAAACACGAACTAAGAAGTTGAAAAAATCATATAGATCACCCTAAAAATAGTATAATTGGATATGATGAATCAATTATCAATCCTCTAGGATATACTCAGAACAAATTTTCTTATTATTTTTTCATTTTAGAAATTCTACCTTATATTACCAATCATAATTTGAAGGATTAGATATTTATTTTTAAAGTTTATAATGATTTTTATTAGCTTTATTTATATAATGTTTTTTACATTAGTTAAACCATGAATAGATAAGATAATTAATTGGAAAAATATAATTTTAGAAATATATTAGATAAATGCAAAAAAATAATTAGATATATGGATTGATTTAGTAGATCATGGTTATAATAAAAAATGGGGTATATATATTGAAAATTCATTTTTTCCATTGCCAAGAATAGAATTTATAAGAACGTTTTGGCATATGAATGATAATTTTCAATAAAATTGTTTCAAATGGATGTCAGAAGTTCATTTTTATAAGGTTTATTTTTGAATGTGTATTTATAATACGTCATCAAAATTTTGAAAAAATTGGAAACCCAATTATGTTTTAAAACATCCCAAATCACTTTGTGGTTTAAAATAAGATCTTATATCTTATTAGAAGAGATTATCATTGATTCATTTGAAAAATTATTTGAAAAGGGGAATGTTGATAAAAATATTTTTATATGAATGAATTAATCTGATATTTTAATTGGTAAAATTTATATTGATGATATTATTTTCTAATATCCAAATGAAAATATTTTTAAGGAAATTTTAAATTTTATGTCTTCAAAATTTAATAAGTGTATGACACGAGAGTTAAAAATCATTCTTGAACATCAAATATTTAAATCAAATGACTATATCTTTCTTAATCGTTTTATTTATACTAAATATAACATAAATTATTTAGATTATATTCATGTAAAATTATGAATACCTCATTGATATTTTTAAAATTTATTTAGATAAATTTATAAAATAGTTTGATATTAAAATTGATTGAGATGTGATTGAGAACTAATTATATTAATCTGATCTAGACATGATTTTATGTTTTCTGTTTTCATGTGTGCTAGATTTCATTGTTTATCTATGAAAAGTCACTAAATTTTCTTAAAATAATTTTATGATATGTGAAATGGTATTTGAATCTAAAATTATTTTCATTTTCTAAAAATTATTATAATATAATAAGATATTATGACACCAATTTTAGATGATGAAAGGAATAAAATAACAGAACCACAGGTATGTGTTATTTCCAGGAGAATGTTCCGATTCTTGGGGATTAAAGAAACAAAATTTTGTTGTAGGTTCTATAGTTTATTGTGAAAATATATATTCTACATCTTCTTTTCAAAATAAATATTAATTAAAAAACCATTTTATGATTATGGTTTAAATTTTTTGAGGATTCTTGTTTTCATTAATAACAATTTTTTTCATTTATATCTACAAAATCCATTTAAAAAACTCAATATTTAAAAACATTAATGTTATTTTTATATTCTTTGAGATAATGTTGAAAACAAATATTACTATAGATTTTATTTCTATATAAAATAATATTTGTTATATCTTAAATATATCCTTATACATAAATATTATTTAGAAAATCAAATTCAATCTTGGGAAGATTAAATTTTTTTTTGTATCACATATTTATGTGGATTTTTGAATGTATTGAAATAGTTAAATTTTAATGGTTTAATTCTCAAATGTTTACAATAATTCTTAAACATAACATGAATAAAATCTAAAAATAATTTTTCAATTCTATCATTAAAAATAAAAATTCTATTGAATAATTTTCATTTTGATAATTATAAAAAGTGGGAGTAATTTGTAAATTATATTTGGTATTATAATTTTTTAAAGTGGGGAGATGTGGCTCATTAAAAAAATTCATATTATTTTTTTGATAATTAGATAATATAATACTTTTAATAATATGATATAATATTTTTAAAAAGTGTTATGAATATAAAAAAGTCTTTTGGGGCCTTAGAATTTAATTTATGCTTGTATTTAATTCTAAAATTTTATATTTCTATATATGAGTTTTTTGTATATTATAAAATTAAAATGGGTTAAAAAATGTATAATTGGATTATTCTATTTGAGTTAGAACTCTAATTTTTCTATAATTAATTTTACAATATTAAAATTTGAACCTCTCATTATCATATCTAAATGTTTATATGAATTAAAAACAGTTTTCTATCATTTCTTTGATTTTTCGAATTTATTTATTATGGTATTTCGAAATTAAATTAGACTATAGAACAATGTATTGAATGATTCATATCTATTTATAAATATAAATATATTTACTACGTATAACTAAAATATATGTAAATCTGAATCTATTGTTTTCATTTCTGAAATTTGGTTAGAAATCATGACATAATCTTAGTTAGAATTATACAATTTGCATTTTGTTTCTAATTCTTTCAGAGAAATCATGATCTAGATAATATCATTTAAATATATATTTTTTTGAATGAATATAAATGTTTCTAGATATGTTTAAAATAGACTATAATGGGATTTAGTTATGAGAGGTTCTACTTTTTTATTAATGTTCTAATATTATAGTTGCATAATGATTTAAAAATGTTTCTTACATGAGTGAAATTTGGGAAACATGTTATTATTTGATGAGATTATGCAATGAGTGTAAATATTCTTCTATGATAAGCTTCCATTATTATAAATATACATATGTCAGAATATGTTTTGAGTGTATATATGTTTATAGGAGAAGATTCTATGATTGTAGAATTTATATATATGAGTATAAAATATGAAACCTTGGGAGGTTTCAATGACTTTAAAATTTAATATTTGATAAGATTTGTTGACTATAAAGTTTTCTCCATTGATAATCTTCTATGTGTGTAATTTTATTGATGATATGATTTTATAAGAAACATCCATGAAAATAAAAAAAGGTTTTATTAGTGAAAATTTAATAGTATTGATATTTTTTCGATTGTATTGAGTCATGAATTAGTGCATTGAATTATTTGTGAGTAATCATCCATGAAGTTAAACTTATTTTGTTTACATGGTTAATTTTTAGTTTAAATCATGATCTATTTTATATACTCATTTTTATTTTCAGTTACTGTATTTTTATTTCACATGTTTTTCTTTGGTTTAGTAATTCTATAAAGAAATATTAATTATTTTTATCCTATATAAGTATATTTTGAGATAATTTATTATATATTCAAAATGAATTAAAAAAATCACATGTGAATTGAATTTTTTCATCATTAACCAGTTAAACAGTAATTCTATTAAATATGAGGAGGTTACCATAATTCTTGTAAGGAAGTGTTCCCAATATAATTATAATTTATTATTATTGATATTGAGTATTTTATTAAATATTATAACACATTGTGTTTTATAGAATATTAATTTTTTAAATATTATCATGGTGATCCAAATGTGAATATGTTTTTGATTAAAATTTAATTGATATACAACATCATCAAACAAAATTTAATGTCTTTTTTTAAAGAAAAAATAGCATGCATTGATTTGAAAATAATTTATGAAATGTTTTTGCAAGAGAAAAATGTTTATATAAGAGTATGATAAATCTCGTTTGATATAAGATTTTGGGGATTATTTCAAGATGTATTTTTTGAATAATTTGAGATAATTCAATATAATTAGGTGTTGTTCATAATTAAACAATCTACCACTATACTGATTTGTACTGCCTCAGAATTCTTAGGTTTCATTTTCAAATTGGTTTTGGGGTACTGCAATTATTTTCCTTCTTTTAATGAGTTTCTGTGAGTATGTTATACCACCATTTCAAAAGGAATGTTTATAGGAGTTTTGAATCCCTTTAAGTTTTATTTTAGGTTTTTCCTATTTGTTAAAAATGGTTATATTTTTTGTGTTGGGCCACTAAGAGAAAATGAAAGATTTTTCAAGATGTTCCTCTAGGTTGAAAGAGGTTTTTTAGTCATGGGGGTAATCTAAAAGAGTGTAAAAATTATTTGTCATTGGTTTGTGACACTACGTGAGAAAATGATAATTTTAGAGATTTCATTTTTTAGTGGGTATCATCCCTCCATGTGTTTAAGTAAAGTTATTAGTATACAGAGAATCACATTGATCATAACTATTAAAAATGATTTTCATGTTATTTATATTATTTTATTTCCATTTTATTATTCATTTAAATGTCGTGTAATTGAAATTAAAATTTTAACAATTTTTAATTCAACCCATCTTGGCCATTCATCAATTACCTACTCTAGGACATTCATCCTCTTTATTAAAAGATTCTAACATTCTGGTTTTATCCTCTAATTCATTCACACTATCTCAGTCTTGTACATGAACATCTTTTTGTGTTTTTTCACCCCTATAAAGATATATTTATCTATTTATTGATTTGATCATCATGTATAATTATTCTTCCTCTTTATTGAATTCTTGAAATTCATCTTATTCCCTTTCGTTCACTTATTAACCAAAATTCCATATTTTAGTTTTTATTTTTGTAAATATATACCTTTCAGTATCAAATTTTTGGTCAATCTTAGCCATGATATTCATCATAAATTCTAAAAAATTTGACATATTATTATTTTTATCTTAATATATTGATCAGTCTCATAGTTCAATGGTTTCATTGGATAATTATATAAAAAATCTCATATTCTGTGTCAATAATGGCCATAATAATTATAAATTTTCTTATTATGATGTATCTATATACAAAACTCTATAATTTATATTTTTTGTATGAAATAAAAAAAGTCAAAAAAAATAAATTCAAATTCAATTTTATAACTCTCTGAAATAAATTGAATTACTTAAAAGAAATTAGGAAAGTATATAATCCAGAAAACACTTGATTAATGGTAATCAAAAAAATACTTAAAATCCATTTTTAAATAATTTCATCATGTAATGTCATGAAATTTTCAATATTTCAAACTAATGAATAATAAAATTTCAGATTCACTTCAGTATTTTAAAATATGGATTCAATGATGTTCTGTAGATAATGGAAAATCATATAAATACATACACCTTCATAGGGATCAGAGTGAAATTTTTAATGGTCTTTAATATAATGCTATTTTTTATCTCACAAAAATCATGTATAATAGTATACCCAGGTTGCTCCCAGAAATAATGATTTAGTATTTATATGATATTCAAAAAATATTAACAAAGAAACGAAATCACAAAACAAGTGGTACATGAAACAAAATATATAAGAACTAAGTTATGTAAAATTGAATTAAAACTAGGCAGTTAATAATAAAAACACCAAACTACTAGTTTTGAGTAGGATGGAGTAGGATATAAACAAAAATGATGATAAAAGAGAATTCAAATTCGTGCAATATATCTTTCATCTGATATTTATTTGAAAAAATTCAATATATCATTGAAAATAAATAAAAATAATAATCTTTGATCTCTATAAAAAATAAAAAACCTCTATTAAACAAAAAATCATTCCCTGTCAATTAATAATGCTTTTATATAATTGAAAAGAAAATTATCATGGAGACATAAAAAAATAAAATATCTATTATACATGAATGTTTGTTCTATTAATGCTCAATGCACAATTCATTAACAAATTTTGGTGGGAAAAATTATTTTTAAGCAATGTTGATATTTATTTTTATCTATTCATACATAAAAAAATATATGAAACTATATTTAAATATGAATTACATTGATTAATGAAATCCAGTCACAATGTATGAAATCCAGAAAATGAAATGAATTAATATGTACAAAAATATTCATCATATAAATGTCTTAATATTTTAATTTATATTCAATGAAATGAAGGTAAAATAAGGAAAAATATAATAAATTTATTTAAAGAAGAATCATAAAGATAAATATAGATAATATTATCTTTTGGGGGAGTGGATCAATCTCTTCACATTATCATTATCATTTTATATCTAATAGGTATATTCCCCTTATTTTGAGGAATTTAAACTCCCAAAATTTATTATTCTACTTGTATCATCTATATATCCATGTGTATATAAATATCTAGAAGTCTATAGGTCATCATTTATTTCCCCTCAATTCACATATTTTAGGCAACTTCCCAAAACAACACATATAAATTCATTAATATTTGTGGGGAAAATATAAATTACCTCTCAAAATTTACCTCATTTTTTGTTTAATAGTTATTTTTAAATTAAATTCAAAAATAATAATTCCCACTCCACCAATGATAAAAATTCATATTTCTAAAATGTTGTAAAAAATACTCTCCACCATCCCAATGCAAAAAGTTTTTATTTGACCCAACACAGTTTCATTATCTTCCTTCATGTTTAAATATTATCATATCATTATTTATACTCAAATTAAATTATAATTACCCTCATTTAATTTATAAAAAACACTTCACTAATATTGATTAATATCATGAAAACCACCTCCAATGGTGGTACACACACAAGTTTAGTATATCAACTTAGTTTCCATGAACTTGCATAATTATCTACCAGTATTCCAAAAAACAAATTTTTCTTAATTTTCATCATCCCAGGCTTATATAACCCAAAATTTAAGCACTCAAATATTCAATTTAAGATTTCATTGATCACATTACATGAAACTATCATAAATATCATAATTATATCCATCAGTAACCTAAGAAACAAATATCATCATGAATTATTATGTAATGACCCCAAATTTCCATGTAATTTTTTTAATTATATGTAATTATTACGAGTACATGAAAATTAATGCCACATGATTCAGAGGCCCGGTGTGCTTGGAATATATTTCTGAACTTTTTTTATGGTACATTCAGTAAATTCATGAGAGGCATTTTCTAACATTTGAACCATTGCTTGGATTAAAAATATGATGGCACCGTTGAATCCACATCGCTGAAATTCACTTAAGAGAGAATTTACAATGACCATAGAAGGTCTGATGAAAAAATTTTGTTTTGTGACTTTAAAAAGATATAAAATAAAATAATTTTGTTATTTTATTTTTATTCTTATCCTCCAGCAGACAAGCGGAGTGTGGGGCCAGTGATGTGTCAAGACATTAAATTACTAGACCTATCAATCTTAAGTAATGAAATCGTTAGGGAATTAGGAAGGGTCTTAATTAATGAGCCCCCATTAATTCCCCACATCGTTACTTAACCTCCCCCTCTCCTATATATTTGGAACTTGGGGAGGGGTATCGACACAGCTTCACCAAGAAACGAAGTGCTGAAGGAGTGTAAAAATGCCAAACCCTTAGAGGAGAATATTGTTCCAGTAGGAGGTGACGGGAGACACCGAACCTCGAAGTGAATGATGACGTACAAGCAACATCGTTGGAATCTTGTTTCTGGAATGAAGAAAACTGACCAACCATCAAGCACAGACGTTCTCCAACAGTTTTATGAGGTAGGGGTTTTGATTCTGGTTTAATTCAAGTGAATTTTGTTGAAACCTATATCCTTCCACATGTTACGAGCTAACATGGAGGGAGCGGTCCTAACAAACCTGACCCGGACGCTCCACTAAATTTGATATACCCTTGCATTCTCCATGGTATACCACCAGCACAGTGACATCCAACTACTTTGAAGGAGGCGTCACGCCTACACATACCACAGAAGGAGGTCTTAACACAAAGCCGGACTATTTATCAGAGTGGTCAGCACCGGCCGGCCGCGGAGGAGGTGTTGCGCGCCGTTGTGTGTCACATGTGAGCAGAGGGCCACAACTTTCCAGCCTCGATAGACAGAGGAGGCAGCCGACACATCAGCTGGTCGTGGAAGGGGAAGCAATAGGACCAGCGGGCCACCTACGAGTGGGAGAGGCAGAAGGAATAACGAGACACCAGTGAGAAGAAACCATGGAGGAGGGGGAACCCACCATGTGGGTTTCACGGAGACTATGCGGCGCCCACATGGCGCCCTCGTTTCACGAAACCGAATGGCCTCTGGGCCATTCGGGATATCAGGGGGAACGTTTACCCCCTTTCCAGCTCGTTCGGACCACGGTCGGGCCGCCCCATGCAGGGAAGAACCCTTCCCGGACGGGACGCCCCTTGTGGTCCATGCCTTGTTTGGCCAGGCCACCCCTGTGGGATTCCCCTTTGCATGCCTCCCCCCTTGCGGGTCGGGTCAGTCTGACCGGGTCGGACCAAACCCGGGCCCAGAAACACTTCAAGGGCCATATCTTGAGAACCGAATTACCATTTGACGAACTATCTATAGTGTTGGGATCCTTGGATCGAGACGGTCCTTTTTGGTAGACTTCACTTGAGTTTTGGTGATAGTTTTTCTATGGCCAGGTTGGATCGAACCAGAATGAAACTGGGCTCCCGTGGCTACAATGGTTATAACTCACAGACCGGGAGTCCAATTGATGCGCCATTTGTCGCGTTAAAATCCTTACGACAAGGATTTCCTTTGGGTTACTTCTTTCTGGATCTTAGTTGCAATCAAGGTATGATCGATATCTTGAGGTCAGTTTCTATAGAACACGAGCACACAAGGTGTGAGGAATCCAGTGGCTGGAAGTGCTGCAGAATTTTGTGAATGATCATATGGAGGTTAATACTGAGTGATCATGTGTGGGTGAGTACTGATCCTATGTGAGTTAGTTCTTGTGTGGGTCAGTGATCAACGATCCTGTGTGGGTTAGTGCATACTATCCTGTGTGGGTTAGATCTTGTGTGGGTCATTACGGGGGTAAGTTATCTATCGATCATGTGTGGGTCAGATCCTGTGTGTGTCAGTAGATGTTAGTTATCTATCGATCCTAGGCGGATCAGATTTTGTATGTGTCAGCAGGGGCTAGGTACCTATCAATCATGTGTGGGTCAAACTCTGTATGGTCAGCAGTAGTGCCTCTTGACAGAATGAGATGATCTGGCTTTACGACTAATCATCTCTACTTCTATACTTCACTTAAACTTGGTTTGAGGAGAGACTCTATTTGAGTTGTGTCTATTGTTTTTTCTTTTTTATTGAGATCATGCTTTTTGGTTTTCCTTTTTTGAATTATGAGAGACCTTCGGGGGTCTCGGGGTCCCTACTGGGTATTGCTATACTCACCCCTACACGGGCTTCACCCGCACCTTGTTGTGTCTTGTGCAGACGACGAGCAGCTAGGCTGAGGTTTTAGGGATTCAGGACCATGTGGAACGTGGAGGAGACGAGTGGGAATGGAGTGTTGGGGAGTAAATCTGTAATTTCCCTTCAGGTAGGATCCTTAGTGGATGATCTAGGGGATATTTTCACTTTTTTGTTGTACTTGTACTTTTCCGGTGGAACTTTTATTCCGCCCCCTTTCACTTTCAGCAGTATTTACTACAGTGGTTTACTTCGTGGTTTCATCTTCTTGCATTCTAATCTGTTTGTTTATTCAGTTTTAAAGGAAATGACTTACTGTTATAGGGATATGCATTTCCGGTGCCAGTCGATAGCCCATGGCCTATGGAAGGAGGGCTTGGGGGTAGTCATGTCATGGTCCCTGGGGGACGGGTCGGGACAAAGTGGTATGAGAGGAGTCTGTTCTACCGAAGAACTAGGAATTTGATCTTCTCAATGTAGAAATATTGTCAAGTGTTATGAGTGTGGTTTTCAGTTCAGGTCTAGTATTGGTCCGGCGGCTGACGTATCCATACACCAGGACCCTGAATTCTGATTTTCAACTCAGTACATGGAAATACTGATTGTGTGTGTTGAAATGTTTTTTTGTGATTTCATTGAGTCATCTCACTAGGAATAAATTTGACTGTGAAACAACTATATTTATTTAGGATTCCACCATATAGTCAACTAGACAGGATTCTGGAGAGAGTACATGATGACGGCTCACCAAGAGATGAGGCCATTGTGCAGGGTCCTCTTACGGCATTAGCACCTTTGGGTGGTGTACCAGTAGCACCAGTACCCTTTGGGTAGCTATTGCCACCTTCCCAACCAAAAGAGGGTGCACACCAACTTAGTGGGTTGCAAGAGTATTAGTAGTATAGTTCTTCGAGGTTACGAGGCGAGACAGACCCGGAGGTGGCTGAGGACTTGCTAGACATTGTGGTCAGAGTTATCCATTTGTTGGGTGACCAGCTGACCTTATGGTAATCTTAGCAGCCATTATTTTTCTAGAATAAGTAGGGAGATGGTTGAGCTTGATAATCTAGATACACGACAATGTGACCCTCATCTCGGAGGACTTCAAGGGTCTTCTCAAGGCAGATTTCTTCCCAATGATCTTATTCTCTATGCGTATACAGGATCTGCTGCACTTACAGCAGGGTAACAAGACTGTGGCCCAGTACTCAGTGAGGTTCATTGATCTCTCCCGATACTCCACCGACATGGTCTGAGACCCATTGTTCAGGTCCCAGAAGATTTTGCAGGGTCTCTGATGGGAGATCAGATCATCGATTATATTGCTCAGCATATCGACACAGGCTAGGGTGCTAGAGAGAGAGATTTTGGTGAAGAGATTCCAAGCTGAGAAGGCACCGACAGTGAGACCCACCACAAGGTGACACGTCGCAGATTAATCTGCGACTGGTAGTAGGGAGATGGCAAAGAGGTCCAAGGGGACCAGACCTTTTGGTGGATAGCCCCGAGATGCATGGTCGGAGGTGTGGGGCTCGCGAGGCGTAGGAGGTCAGATGAGGGAAAGGAAGTGATACACGTGTGGCGGGTAGGGTCACATGGCTCGCGATTTCCCAAAACTCCATACAGACGACCAACAGATGGTCAAGGGACCACTGAGGTAGAGGTTGATGTTCAATCGAGGAGTTTCATAGGGAGTAGGTAGACGTGGCATAGGATCTAGCCATGTAGCAGGCGGTGGGCGGTAATATTATGTTCTACTGCCACCACCACCAGGTGATACACACCGACCATAGGGAGCAGGTGGATATGGATGAGCTGAGCTCCAGGAAGCTGAGGCCTACGACCATGGATCTTTAGAGATATTTAGACGTACGATATGTGGCTACTCCACCTTTGCTGCAGTAATTATAGGCATAGGTTCCAGTCACTCTTTTATTTCCACAACCCTCGTTTGGAGCTCAGATATTTTGGTAGAGCTGTTGGATCGATCCTTACAGCTAATGAATCCTACGAGAAAAGATTTGATGATTACACACTGGTGGTGGCAATGTGAGATTACTCTAGGAGGCGAGGGATTCATCTTGGATCTCCTAGTAGTGATGTCGAGGCCTTACGACGTCATTTTGGGTATGGACAGGTTATCCACAGTCTAAGATCAGATTGACTGTATTATGCACAATGTGTAGTGTGTCCGGACAAATGGGAGAATTTTTACGTTCACCGATAAGAAGGGTACCATTGCAGCACCAGATGGACTTACCCAGAGGTGGGTGTATCCGATTACACATCAGTTGTCTAGCCTTACCCTCAGATAAATTGATGTTGAGAGTCCAAGCTATCCTATAGTGGTGGAACAGTATGCCGTTGTATTTCGTGATGATGTTCCAGGACTACCTCCACATAGGGAGGTAGAATTTTACAATGACCTATACCCCAGGATGACAATGATATCTACAACAACATATTGGATGGCTCCCAAGGAGCTTCGTGATTTACAGGTATAATTGGAGGACTCGTAGAGGAAGGGGTTCATAAGGCCCAATGTTTCTCCATGGGCAACCCCGATTTTGTTCTCCAAAAAAGGAAGATAGGAGTTTGAGACTCTGTGTAGTCTACCAGTTCCTGAACCCGGTGACTGTGAAGAACAAGTATCCAATTTATAGGATTGATGATCTCTTCGATCAGCTGAAGGGACCTTGTTCGGTTTCGAAGATAGAACTCAGATCAGGATATCATCAGCTTAGATTATGAGATGAGGATGTGCAGAAGACAACATTCAGATATCGGTATGGACAATATGAGTTCTTGATTATTCTATTCGGTTTGACCAACACCCCTACATTGTTCATGTGACTCATGAATAGTATCTTTTAGCCATACCTTGATCACTTTGTGGTGGTCCTAATCGACGACATCTTGATATACTCAGTGACGGAGGAGGATCATGCCTATCATTTTCTGATAGTTCTGGAGACACTTCGAGAGCACCAGATTTATTGTAAGCTCTCGAAGTGCCAGTTCTGGATATGTGAGGTACCATTTATAGGACACGTTATCTCGAATGAAGGAGTTGAAATGGATCCATTGAAGATAGAGTCTATGGTTGCTTGGGAGCCACCCAGGAGTGTGACAGTGGTACAGACTTTCATGGGGTTGGCTTGATACTACTGGCGGTTCATTCCCGACCCTTCCAAAGTTGTGGCACCCTTGTCAGCATTGAAATATTAGAGACATCTCTTTTTATGGATGGAGAGATTCTGGTGAAGTTTCCAGGTGATGAGGTAGAGACTGACGAGTGCCCCCCATCTTAACGCAACCAGAAGAGGGCCTTGGGTATGTAGTCTACTGCGACGTGTCAGGGACCGGAAATGGATGTGTCCTAATGCATGAGTGATCAGTGATCACCTATGGCTCAAAATAGCTGAGGAAATATGAGTATAACTACACTACCCATGACTTAGAGTTAACAGTAGTGGTCTTTTCCTTTATGGTGTGGAGACATTACATGATGGGCGAACATTTTACAGTTTACTCTGATCACAAGGGTCTCAAGTATATATTCTCTCAGAAGGTCCTGAACCTAAGACAATGGTGATGTCTGGAGTTCCTCAAGGACTTTAACATTGAGATATTATATACTCCTAGGAAAGGGAACGTGGTAGTAGATTCACTTTACAAGAGGTCTGGTCTATAGTTACTAAGGGTGGAGATAGAGTCGTTAGCTACGTTGCAAATATCCTTCATGGATAGAATGAAGTAGATTACCTCCAGTATATGATAGTCACTCCCCCACTAATTCATTGAGTCAGGGAGGCACATCTTGTGGACATTGACTGCGAGGCTTGACGTGCTCATATATCCTCAGGATAGGCACCTAATGGATTTTCTGAAGGTGGGGATCACATCATCCTCTTTAGAGGATGTACCATGGTAGCAGCGGCGCAATGGTAGGAGGTTTTGAGGAAGTTTCATACGTCCCCTTTGGCAGTACATCCTGGTGTGGCGAAGATGTACACAGACCTTCGGCATCAACACTAGTGGCCAGGGATGAAGAAAGAAGTGGCAGAGTTTGTTTCTCGATGCCTCACTTGTCAGTTAGTGAAGGCCGGGCATTAGGCTCCAGTAGGCTTAGCTCAGCCACTAGAGTTGTTGGAATGGAAGTGGGATGAAATCTCCATGGACATTGTGATAGGGCTTCCACATATGTACATGTGACATGATTCCATCTAGGTGATCCTTGATTGACTCAGCAAGTCATCCCACTTCCTACCCATCAAAGAGTAGATATAATTAGAGGGCTTGAGATGACTCTACGTACAAAATATTATGCAACTCCATGGGGTTCCATCGATTATCGTCTCTGACTGTGACTCACATTTTACAAACTAGTTGTGTAAGGGAATACCGGTGGCATTCAGGACATAGTTATGTTTGAGAACCAACATTCATCCGTAGATTGATGGTCAGTCAGAGAGGACAATACAAACACTGGAGGACATGCGATGTGCATGTGTCCTAGATTTTGGCCACAGTTTGGAGGATCAATTTACCTTAGTGAAGTTCACAAAAAATAAAAGTTATCAATCCACCATTGGTATGACACCATTCGAGGCCTTATATGGCCGACCTTGCAGATCACCTCTATGATGAACAAACCCAGGGGATTTAGCACTTATGGGTCCAGAGTTGGTACGATCTACCACTGAGAAGGTGCAGATCATCCAGGAGCGGATGAAGACTGCATAGAGCAGACATATGTCTTATGCTGACAGGATATATAGATCTTAGTAGTTCTAGTAGGGGGACCATGTTTTCTTGCAATTATCCCCTCGGTGTGGACTACAATGATTTGGCCGAGGCAGAAAGTTATCAATGAGGTATATCGAGCCATTTTTGATACTTCATTGGATAGGCAATGTGGCATACCACTTGGAACTTCCACCATAGTCAGATTGGTTGAACGATGTCTTCCACGTATTCCAGCTGAGGAGATATGTGCACGAACCATCTCACATCATCGACTATGGTGAACTGGACTTCGATGATGGGGCAACGTTTACGAAGGTTTCGGTGGAGACTGAGGATTGACAAGACCAAGTCTTTTGTGGGTGTTTGATACTTCTGGTGCACATTCACTGGCAGTGTAGGACCCTCTAGGAGAGCACATAGGAGTGGTAGGCTCAGATTCATGCTCAGTACCCCCCATTTGTTCACTTAGTCTATGTTGTGGCTTTCGAGGATGAAAATTACTAAGGTGGGGAGAATGTAAAGACCCGTATTTTCAATGTAATTTTTTAAATTATTTGGAATTATTTCGAGTCTTGAAAAATTAATGACGCATGATTTTGAGGCTCGATGTGCCCAAAATAAATTTTCGAACATTGTTTATGGTACGTTTAATAATCACATGAGAGGCATTTACTAACTTTTGAACCATTTCTCAGATAAAAAATCTGAGGGCACTGTTGAATCCGCAATGATGGGATTCTCTTAAGGAAGACTTTTCTTTGACTGTAGTAGGTCTGTAGAAAAAGTTATGTTTTGTGAAATTTAATAGAAATAGAGTAAAATAATTTTATTATTTTATTTTCATTCTTATCCTCCAGTGGACAAGTTGGGTGTGGGGCCATCGATGTGTCGAACCAATAAATGGTTTGACCTTTCAATCTTATGGAATGAAGTCATTGGGGAAATAATAAGGTTCCTAATTAATGAGCCCCCATTCATTCTCCATGTCGTCACATTCCCTCCCCCTCTCCGATATATTTAGATATTGGGGAGGGGTATCGACACAGCTTCACCCAGCAATGATGTGCTGGAGGAGTGCAGAGGTGCCAAACCCTTCAAGGATGTAGCCAGTTCCATTAGGTAGAAATGGGACAAACAGAACCCTGAACCGAAGGACGACGTAGGAGCATCGTCGTTGGAAGCCTGTTGCGGGAATGAAGAACACTGACCCCCTTTCAAGCATGGATTTTTTCTAATGGGTTTATAAGGTAAGGGTTTTGATTCATATTTCATTAAAGAGAATTTTGTTGAACCCTTTATCCTCCCACATGTTACAAGCTAATGCGGAGGGAATGGGCCTAACGATCCTGGCCCATACCCTCTACTACTTTGCTACACCCTTGCGTTCTCCAAGGAATCCCACCAGCCTGGCGACATGGAACTTTATCGAAGGAGGTAGTCCAAAAACGCATGCCGAAAAAGGAGGCCATGACACAATGTCATGGAAGTAACCAGAGAAACCAACATTGGCCAACCGCGGAGGATGTGCGGCGCACCGTCGTGCGCCGCTGGTGAGCAGGGGGTCGTGACTCGTCAGCCGCGACGGATGGAGGAGGCGACCAAAAAAATCTTTCGGTCGTGGAAGGGGAGGCAGTGTGACCATCGCACCATTGGAAAGTGGGAGAGGTGGCGTGTCCAGAGTACCGGCAAAGATCAGAAGCCGCGGCTGAATCCATAGTGGAGGAGGAATCTGCCATGCGGGTTTTGCAGTGATCGGGCGGCGCCCACGTGGTGCCGCAGTTTCACGAAACCGAATGGCCTTCGGGCCATTCGGGATACTGGGGGGAGCATTTACCCCTTTTCCATCTTTGGAAGACAATGGTCGGGCCTCCCCTTTCTAGCCACCCCCTAAGTGGTCGGGCCGCTCCTTGCAGGCCGCGTCCTACGTGGCTGGGACACCCCCTTGCGGGACGCCTCTTTATGGTCGGCGCATTGCTGGATTCCCCTTTGCAGGACGCACATTGCGGGACTCCCCCCCTTGCGGGCTGGGCTGGACCTCAGCCCAATGGGCTGATCCCGCCATGGCCTAGCCAAGACCAGGTTGAGCCGGGTCAGTCCGACTGGGTTAGACCAGACCCAAGCCCAACCAAGCTCAGAAACACTTAAAGAGACATATCTTGAGAACCAGACGTCTATTATATGAACCGTCTACAGTGTTGGGATCCTTGGATCAAGATGTTCCTTTTTGGTAGACATCACTTGAGTTTTGGAGATAGTTGGAGTATGACCAGGATGGATGGAACCCAAATCCAACGGGGCCCCCGTAGCTAAAATGATTATAACTCACAGACAAGGCGTCCGACTGATGCACCGTCTTTTGTGTTGGAATCTTATTGACATAGCGGTCCTTCTTTTTACTCCTTTGTGAAGCTTAGTGGTGGTCGAGGTACAATAAATATCTTGATGGAAGTTTCTACTGATCTTGAGAACACATAGTAAAAGGAATCTAGTGGCTGGCAGTGAGGCAGAGGTTGGAGATAGATCATACATAGGTTAATACCGAGCGACCCTATGTGGGTCAATAACGATCTTGTGTGGGCCAGATCCCATCTGGATCAGTGCTCAATGATCTTGTGTGGTTCATCGCTCAACGATCCTATATGGGTCAGTGCATGTCGATCCGTTGTTGGGTTAGATCCTGTGGGGGTTATTACGGTGGTTAGTTACCTATCGATCCTGTGTGGGTCAGATCCTCTATTGGAAAGTGGTGGTAAATTACCTATCGATTTTGGGTGGATACAATCATGTGTGGGTTATCTAGGGTTATCTACCCATTTATCCTATGTGTTTTAGACTCTGTATGGTCAGCAGGAGTGCCTCTTGATAGAATAAGATCTTCTATCTTCTGGAATAATCTTCTGTACTTTTGTACTTCACTTAAACCTAGTTTGAGTTGAGACTCTATTTGAGTTGTGTCTATTGTTTTGTGCTTTGTGATTGAGATCATGCACTATGGTTTTCCTTTATGAAATTCTGAGACACCTTTTGGGGTCTCGGGGTCGCTACTAGTTATTGTTATACTCACCCCTGCACGGGTTTCGCCCACACCTTGTTGTGTCTTGTGAAGACGATGAGCAGTGGGGATGAGGTTTGAGGGGGCTAGGACCAAGTGGTATATTAAGGACGTTGGCAGACAAGGAGTGTTGTGGAGGTGATCTGTTCCCACCCTTCAGGTAGGATCCTCGGTGGATGATTTAGGAGCTGTTTTATCTTTCAAGTTGTACTTGTACTCTTGCAGTTGGGCTTTAATTCTTGCCCCCTTCACATTAAGCACTCTTTAATACAGCATTATACTTCGTTTTTGAATCTTGATACATTCTACTCTTTTTGTTTGTACTTGTTTAATGGAAATGTCATCCCGTTATAGGGACATGCCTTTCTAGTTCTTGTTGCCAACCCCTGGCCTATAGAAGTAGGGCTTGGGGTAGTCACGACACGGGCCCCGGGGGACGGGTCATGACATATTACCTGTAAAAAAGAAACCAATAAATAATCAATACATATTCAACTAAATATTGGTTTATAGTCTAAGAGGAAAAACCCATAGTGTGGAATCTTCCATGTATTTATTAATCCCATAAACTTATGTTTTGGGATTTGTGAAACTTAAACATCTTATATAATAACATGACATTGAATTCGCAAACCAATTGATTCTGTAAATTTAATATTATCATTGACATATTATTATTTTTTATAAACTCTTATGGATCTCCTCTAGATTAAAATCTAGACACAAGGGAGTCCCTTCAAATCCATATAATAATGTTTTGATTAACTCTTTCATTTATCAAGGCAATTTTATCATCTTATTCATCATTGAAACATCGTACCCTATTCCATATGATTTCATCCAAGATCCCTTCAGTTGATGAATATTCATCTTTTGGTAGGATCAATACTCAGAAATTAGAAGATCTTCCATCCCATGAATACTTGAATGGATGAGATCCTCAATTGGTAGAGGTTAGACTCTCCATTAACTATTATCTATCTACTCTTATGCATCACCATATAAAACCAATATGCTTCATCATGATAATATATAATTTGAAAATGATTATAATTTACATATGACTTCTCACTCATAAACCCTTACAATTTTTTTTTGTAAAAAATATTGAAATGTATTGAAAAAAACTTACATGTCATCATGTATAATTTTTATAACTCTCATGTGTATTTAGGAATACAATTACATACCAAAAAACCAACTCCAATAATAATCTTACATATCTACCACAATACCAAAGAAACTCTAATATATCATCAATTTTAAAAAAGGGTAAATATGACTATCATATTTTGAAAATTTTATTGTTCATAAAGATAACAGAAATAAAACATAGTCATAGAGGGATAATATTATGATTCATGGGGGAATACCCTAAAAAAATAAACATATAATCCATGGGATGAGAACTAGCAAGAAGATCAGGGTCTGACTTGAGATGGTCCTCAAAAATAATATATAATAAAAAAAGGGGGAGTCAGGTAAACCAGGGGTTATTACATAAGCGAGTGTGCAAGACACCACATCGATCCGCCTCCACCATCAATGCACAATAATCTGGGGCCGTGAAAGACCACATCATATCAAGGTCGAGTATAGCCTTTTTGGAAAGTGTATCCACAACCTGATTAGCCTCCCGGTACACATGAGAGACAACCATCTATAATTGATTGATTTGGTAGAGACAGTCAACCCACTGTGGCAGCACACGCCATAATACATTTCGCGTTCTAGTTCTCAGAGCATGAACATCATTGATTGAGTCAGATTCAATCCAGATCCATTTCCAGTTACATTGGACAATATACCTTAGCGCATGAATCATGGCCCACAGTTTAGCTTCAAAATTAGTTCCAAGGCCTAGATAGTGATAAAATCATCCCTTAACGAACCCAAGAAATGTGCGGAATACTCCTCCTCATCTAGCTGGACCTGGCACACCTGATGAGACTCCAACAACATTTACTTTGAGGCACGGTGTAATCAGTTCTATCCATCTGATATGTTTAAGCATCCGAGGTTTGTTTGGATGGCCTGAAACACCAAGCATCCTAAGAGTTTGAAGGTCAGAAATGGTGTTAGACATTACACCATCTTGGATCACTGACGCAGCGTACACATCCCTGTGAATGTATTTCATGCCCTTCAGAACATCATCAAACACACTATCAAACAGGGCCCTGTTTCATGAGTCCCAAAAGGCCACAAAAACCGCTACAATAGCAGTAGTATAGAGATTGAAAATCTTCCCACTGTAGTGCACCTGTAGCAACCCGGACAACAGATAAAAAATCTGGTTTCTGGAATCCACCGCTATTCTGAACAGCACACCCAAATAGTTCCAGAGTTGACGAGCTTGATTACACTCCATAAAGACATGTTTCATAGCGTCTTCCCCAGCCCTACAAACAGCACACCTCGATTCCATCTGAAATCCATCCCGCTTCATGTGTTCATAAGTGGGGAATCTGTTTTCCAGATCCTCTAAAGTAAGAGAAACCAGGCTCACCAAATGAATGGAGCTCTAAAATTCAGCAGCCATGTTGGGGTGTGGTCATTCCCACCACATGAAATCTTGTAGAATTCTTTGGTGTCAAAGATCCTATTCCTGTTGTGAATCCAAATCAGTTTGTCACAATCTATAAAAGCATAGCTATTAATTTGAAATAGTACATAATTAGGAATATTCATCTCATTCAATGATTGATATGAGAGAAAAACCAAGATGGATAAATAAGAAACTTCAGGTGTGACATTCATGACTTGTAAGGGCCGATCCAACCACAAGGTGATCCAACAGCTAAGATTGGAATCCCTGATGACCAGCCATTTCGAATCCTGCATAATCATTGCATATGCCTGCTTAAGGGAAGCCCATACCGAAGACTGGAGATGGTATTTATAACCATTAACCAGCCACTTAGTAAACCTTCCTGACAGGAATTCATCATCCACATCATTTGATATCATCCTCTATGTAAACTTTCCAATCAGGCCATCATTAAATGTACGAAGATCCTTAACTCATAATCCTTCAATTTCCACAGGTTTTATACATTCCTTCCATTTCACTCTTACCAACTTCCTTTCAGTGATTGATCCTGTCCATATAAAATTTCTTACCAGTCTTTGAAGTTCCATAATCAATCCTCACGGCCTTCTATAGAGAGAGAATGAGTAGACGAATTTGGATGTAATCACTGAGTTCACAAGGAAAACCCTCCCAGCCATGGACATAGATTTCTCCTTCCAACTGGAAAGCTGATGAGTAATGATGGAATAAATACCTTCAATATATCATCGTTTCACCCTTCCCCAGAAAAGAGGCATCCCAAGATACTGAAAGGGCAGCCATCCCTGCATCACCCCAAGATAATGAGTGATCATATTCTTTTTTTCAGCAGTGACTCAATTGCCAAAAACAATTGAGGACTTTTCCTAGCTTCTATACTGTCCAGCCACATCCTCATAATTAGTGAAGAGAGCCTTAATATTAGATATTGTTCTCCTTGAGGCCTGCCCCAATAATAGGATATCATCATCATAGAGAAGATGGGATGGGGCATGATCATTAATACCAGCCCTTATCCTTTTATACATACCCATATAAGCAAGCTCATTGATGCATCAGCTTAAATAATCCTCCGCAATTGAAAAAAATACCGAATAATGGGTCACTTTTCCGAATTCCTCTTGAGAAAGAAGATAATCCTCTCGGTGCACCATTCACAAGTATTGACATCCGTGAGTATCCAAGAATATTTCTAATCATGTTTTGAAAATAATTTGAGAACCCATTCCTGCGAAGTATCTCAATTAGAAATCTCCATTTAAGGGTATCAAAAGCCTTAGATATGTCAATCTTAAGGGAAATTTTCCCTTCCTTTGACTTACTTTGCATGAGGTTAACACTCTCAGAGGCCATGAAATGACACTGATGTATGTTTCTTCCAGGGAAAATCCAATTTTCCTCATAGTGATCATTCCTCCAACAATTCCACCCATCCTACACATAATGATCTTGCGGATGAGTTTAGGAATTGTATTCTCAAGAGAAATAGGTCTGATGTCTTTAATATTAATATCATTTTCCTTCTTTGGAATATGTGAAATAAAGCATGAATTCATCCCATGGGGCATATATGAATGTGAGAAGAAATCCTTTATTTCATGCTCAATATCATCCTACACAATATCCCTGTAGAACATAAAAAATTTATTAGTGAAGCCATCCGGACCTGGAGAACTCTCAAGATTAAGAGAGATGAGAGAAGATCTGATTTCCTCCTTTGAAGGAGGGGTTGTAAGAGACTGATTCATCTGCTCATCAACATAGGGGATGATGTTTTCCACCAGGTTAGTGGAGAAATGTTGTCCATTATCAGAGTAAAAACATTTAAAATAATCAACATCAGCTGATGTTATCCCATCATAATCATAATAAATATGATTACCAATTCTAATCACATTGGTTCCAGTACACGCTCTCTTCTCCTTATGTATTCTATTGAAGATCTTAGAGTTCCTGTCACCATCCTTAAGCCACTTCACATTCAGATAATTCCTATCCAGCCTCTCATTTACCATGAGAAGGTCATCAAGCTTATTCTGTGCTATAATATCCTCCCTAGACAGGGCGGGCTGATGCTCGTGCTCAATCTGAGTCTTTCCAAGATCCTCCTCATTCTTTGGAATGTCCACATTAAATTTAGAAAAATATTTCCTCCTCCATTCCTTAAGAAATCCTTTAAGATGCTTTAGATTGACAGAAATTCTGTACAGAGGACTCCCAATGGGCTCATTCCTCCAAGCCTCCAAGACAATTTCCCTACACCCAGGGATGACAAGACAAGAATTATTAAACCAAAAGGGTGTTGGGGATGAACTCATCCTCTAGAAACTAACATAAAAATTGATTGGATTATGATCAGATTGATACTTGGGAAGAGTAAACCAATGGAGCCCATGTATGTCATTCTGTTCATCAATTTTCATAAGGAATCAATCAATTTTACTGGCATGCTTCCCCTACCATGTGTATCTACACCATGTGAAGTCAGATCCAGCAAGAGATATCTGAATTAAATTATAGGAATCAATACACTCATAGAAATCATAGGATGCAACCTTATTAAAGTTCATCCTAGTTTTTTCCTTAGGCATCAAAACAGTGACGAAGTCACCAACAAGCATCCGCCTTTGCTCCATCCTTGGTGATGTAGCTTTAAGATCCTCCCAGAGTTCCCTTCTCATCAAGTATGAAGTGGAGGCATAGAAAAAAGAGACAGAAATATTCTGTCCAGCAATATTACAACAAAGTATAATATTCTGAGGTCCATTAACAAATGAGTTAACATGGATGCTATCAATTCTCAAGACCCACAAGTGGTCCATGTTTGAGCTATTATGATTGCTGGATATCATATTGAAGACAAGATAACTCCATTGGAAGCCTTTATAATTGCCAAAGAGATGCTTTGGCTCTGCAATACTGACAAGCATCGGTTTATAGGTCATTATATAATGTCAAGGGGATCTGAACGTACGAGTATTTCCTAGCCCTTGACAATTCCAATATAAAATCCTCATTGACATTGAGCCATGCCCCTTGTCTGGGGGCCCTCAATTATCTCAGTAGCACTTTGAATTTTACCTTTCTTGCCATTTCCTTTATTATTTCCCTTAGAGGTAGATTTGGAGGCCTCGCAAGGTTGGACAACCTCACTGCTCTCCTTCTATTTACTGACATCAATCACACCAGCCAGCTCATTCCTTGCAGCATCATCCACACCAGAAACAACCTAAGGACCAGCCATACTTGAAGCATCAACCTCTTCCATTTTATCAGACCAGAGCTTCCCACCCAGAGGAGTGAACATGTTCTTACCTTTTAGGGGGGAAGAATCAGAATTAATATCCTTTTTTTCTAGCCACTTTGGAAGGAGAAACCTGGACAGAGACTCCATCTGGATCAGGTGCAGCTACATAAGCTGTGCCTGGACCACACCCATTCCTGTCATTGCCTATAATATCACCCTGCTCAGGCCTCAGTGTTCCCCCAGCAATATCATCCTCACAAATAGGAATCATGTAGACAACAACATGTGCCCCGCTACTCTCCCCACTCCCAACTGCATTGGTGGGGGTGTTTTGATAATCCACCTACATTGACATTGCCAAAAGATCCTTTGCATTCAAAATATGCAAGTTTCCTTCATTAGGTGCCCCCAGAGAGACACCCTGCCCCAAATCATTCTTCTCAAAACCAAGACCTTGCTCACATTCATGGATCTTCAAGGCAATATTATCAACTTCTTCCAGTTTACTTCGCGTAGCAGCAAGAAATTCCACCAAACCTTCAGCCTTCCCCAAAACATTAACATTCTGTGAGATCCGCTTCTCAAAATCAGCCTGTTCTATTTCAGTCCTCATAGAAACCAGACTTATAGATGTGTTTCCAGAGGCAGCTCCAATTGCATGAGAATCCGCCCCGTCATCCAGAGGGCCTTTTGCCCCAAGAGGCTCCCCCACAAAGTAATGACACCTGGTCAGAACCACCATCACCCTGTGAAGGCAAGGTCACTTCCTTTCCCTTTCTTTCATTACAGGTGGTTCCATCATGCCCTTTTGCATTACACAACGAGCATATTTTATACCTCCTATACTCAGAGGTCGGGTGACTAAAGATCAAACAGTTCATACGAAATTTTTGTCTCCTTTCATAAAGAATTTCCAATTTCATGCTTTTATCCCTCATTGTGAGAATAACTTCTTCCACTAATGTGATGGACAGATCAAATTCAACCTAGACACTGGCATAATGCCCCTATCTAGGATTATTTTTTTGTCTATCCAAATGAATTAGATTACCCAAAACCGAGGCAATTCCCCATAGGATACGCAGATGCCAATAAATCCAATTGAGCTTATAAATCCTAATCCACAGTTGAGTGTGCGTGCATCGAACTGTCATGGGATCAAAATTCCTATCCCATTCCTGGATACATAAGAAACCAGGGTTCAAAGGTAAGGCACATTTTCTCCACGACCTCCTCTTGCTCGCATCACAGTGGAATACAACGTGGTAGTATCCCTTTCCCATTGCTGTCATCCTCCAATCATCAAATCCCCAGAAATATGAGATCTTTTTCGTCAATTCGTTGAATTTCCAAAGTCGCACCCCCTTGGGGGTGAGAACCCGAGAAATAATCGAGTTCCGACACAGGTTGACACGTTCTTCAATAGCTTCTTGATTAGCCGAAACATGAGCAACCCTACCTCCTTAATCACACATCCAGGTGGTGGGGGACAAGTTCTTGAAATGATGTTCTAGATGCGCTCTTTACAACACGTGCAGATTTCTTCATCTCACCGTCTGGGCTAGTGTGAGAGGGGACATTCCTATCCTTCCTAGAAAGTGAAAACAATTCATGGTGTCCAATATATTCTCCATTCTTACCGGCCACATCATCTCCTCGGAGTGGCTCCGAGGAGTTATCAGTAGATCCAGGCTTCACGATCCCTGAAACCCCTTGAGCCGCCATCTTCACCACCCATATGTCAAACCCCCCATGGGACGAGAACTAGGATTTGAGATAATAATTAAACTCTCACTTAATGTACATTTAGAGTAAATAATATTATCTTCCACACTATGATCCCTTATGTTATGCGAAACCCCAACTATTCAATTGAGAATAATCGTAAATGATCTAATGGTATATGAAATATTCTAGGGACTGGAGAGGGAATTCACCAAATAATTGATCCCAATATGAGAGTTTGTTGTAGAAAATGAGACAATATTTTTTCATCATACAAGTTTATAATAAAATGATTATATATTTAAAAAAATCTTACTAGGTTCGATGTTTAAATTTTATGTATGAATGAATAAAATAATAATTTATCCAAAAAAATAAAATTTGGATTAAATAATTAAAGAATAATGCAAATAATAACTCCAAATTTCTAAAAAAAATAAATACCATAAAGAATAAATATAGATTAATTAAAATGTCAACAAATTTATTAAAGTTTTTCTAAAAATATTTTATTATTAAATAAAATAACAACATATCTTTTAGAATGGAAAAACACATATTATCATAACAATAATCTATGGTTGACACTTTTAGACAATAATGATCATGTATCTAAAATTTTTCAATTAATAAACATCTTGAGCATATAAAAACCATATTAATGAGAATAATGTCAAAAACATTTATAAAATATAGCCATATAAAAAGGTAAAATTAAAAAAATGAAAAACAAAGAATCCTAAATCAATGGTTGTACAAGGATTATAACTAATGACTAGAAGCTTCCTGAAAGGTCACCCAATAATCAACACAATCTTAATTTCTGTTATATACTCTTTTATTATATATATTCATACTATTTTTTGTTTTTTTAATATGATTATATATATAATTATACAACATATAATTTTTTTCAATTATTTAAATTAGAGATATACATTATATATTTATATGTATATATTGTTAAACAACATCCCTCAATCATGGTATATGATGTGTAATTATTTATTTATTTATTTAACTGTATAATAAAGTGTAAAATGGAATTTACTAAAGTGAGGATTATTTCCCATATTTTTTAGACTTGATTATTAATAAAATGAAGGGATCCTTATAGATGGATCAATATTGACAATTAATATGATTTACCAACTCAAAGATTGTTCATACTACCATAAAAGGTAATGAAATCTAGAAACACACTTTAATGGGAGTGAGTGAAGTTAAAAAAAATAAAAAATCATATTTACATCATTAGGATAGTTTTTTATTTAATGGACATGAAGAGAAAATCAAGTTCTATGATCTTACAATTCTATTTAAGAATATCATCCACTAATGGGGAGACAAAATTTACAACCGAGTATAATCATCGATGGTGAGTAGGTCCTTAGAATAAGAAAAATAGTATATAATTAATCATTATTTATATTTTTCATGTTCATTATTATATTTAACATTTTTTTATTCCTCGGTATATTGAGTATTGAAATAAAACAAAAAACATAAAGGAATAATTGTAGAATGGTTTAAGATCAGTGAAGTTGAGGTGTGTGAACATGAAAAATAATGAATAACTCCTGGAGAAAAGGGGATGTAGAACATAATATTTATTTATAAAATAAAATAAAATATAAACATACCTTCATAGTGTATAATAATGTTATAAAAAGTAACACTTTATGAAAAAATGAACTTCAATGATGAAACCAAAACCGCGGCCTAATGTTATCACAAAAGTAATTGATTATTTATTTAAATAAATGAATTGATGATGTAAATAATAAATTATTTGGCATCATTCAAGGAGTTCTGAATTGAGGGATATAATGTGAATGATTAATAAGTTTGTCAAAAAAATATATAAATTGGCATGTTATTATATGGGTTAATATTTTAACTATTATAATGGAAAATAATGTGACGTTGTTATGGATTGTGTTTATGATTAAGAAAATGAATTTTATAAATTTATATGATCAAAAATAAATATTTTTATATTTAATAAATATCCATTACCTTATAATGGTTGGAAAAAACATCAAGAATATATTGGAAATAATCAAACAGTCGACTTGAGATTCAATCCAAACTCATATATTGTAAATGAAAGGTTCAATATTCCTTTAATTTTTTTGTGTTTATATTATCCAATAATAATGAAAACACAAAAATTATAATGATTATATGTGTAATCCATGCTAATCATCAAATTCAATACATAACAGTAATTTAATATTCATTATGATATGACTCTCTCTATCATCACTCTAGTAGTAATCTAAACACCACCTTGAAAGGTGGATTTACATGACCATTATAATTTTGAGTAAGAGGGATAAAATTATGGTTGAAATAAAATAAATTAAAATAAGAATGAAATAAATGTATAATTAATGGTGAGACATAATGATTTATTGAGGCGTGACTAAACACAAAATAATTCATTACTATATAATGAAATTATAACTAAACTATAACATAGAAGGGGAGAAAACATGAAATAGAGAAGAAACTATGATTATAATCTATATAGAACTAAAAATGGGAAGCCCCATACCCATATAAAAACCACATAATCCTTAGGCTAAATAACATATAGATATAATTTTAAACAAAAAAACATGTAATTAAGTAAGTGAAATGCTATCAAACAATGTTAAATTTTCAGTAATTTTGCACTTGTTTCGGTATAAAATTTAAACACATAATTGATTTATTTTTTTAAATGTATTTTATTAGAGTACATTCAATTTATTCCTTTTAAAAAATATAATTTTGATGATGGTCATTCAACACTTGCTACAAGCTTCACAACATTTGGACTTATAATAACATGGATTATTTTTCATAGATTGAAGATGGATTCTTAATATTTGAAATAATATTCTTGTATTATTATAAACTATACAATGTATAATTTTAAAACACACAATGCATAATTACCACATGTCATTTAACCTTAATCCACATGGTGATTAATTTTAAAATTTTCTATAAACTGGTCTCATGTTTTCTTTATCACCTTCAACTACCATAAAATTGAAAAGTCTTATGAAATTATCCAATTTAAAAAATATTTTATATTAGTAAAATTTAAAAATGTCAAAAGTGAAAATATTACAATTATTATTAAAATAAATTCCATAGTCATTTAAATCTATTGATGTAAAAGTTGAAAAAGATAAATTTTTCTTCAGGTAATAAGTTTCTTGTTTGTTAATGATCATATCATAATGAGTTACATATTTATTTTTTTACTAAAATGTACTCAAAGTAAATTTTGTATTAAAAATATCTAAATATTCTGATGATAAATAGAAAATATTTTTTACAATAGATGATATTTATATCATAACATTTTCTATTGTGAATTTAAGATGTTTTAATGTAATCATAAAAAATATGATCACGAGAATTATTAATCCTTGTATCACTATTATCCAAAAATTCTTTCTTCATAGCTTTAACCGATTATTGATGCTTTATGCGAGGATTTATCATTTTTACACAAAGAGATATATTAGAAAATATATATGATGAGTTCAACATAGCCCAATTTGTGTTTTGTGACTAACATTAATATATGCACTAGAGGGAGGGGGAAATTAGTGTGTTTATGAATTAAAATTCTTACTTGATAATGTTAACATATTTATAAATACTTGTTAACTCATTAGAATGAATAGATCAAATATTCAAAACTTTTTATTAACCTCTCACTAAAACATATATAAATGAAAAAAAAATCATAAGGAACATGAGTATTCTACTTCGTTCTCCCATACTGTTTAATGTCCAATGAACACACTCTGAATATGTGATGATGTCCCAAAATCTACTATTACAAAATATTTTGGGCATAAAATTTTAACATGGTCATTCCATGGAAAGGTTAATTGACTTTACCATGATTAGTTTTTTAGCACTCCTTAGTCACGTGGAATTCTCTATTCTCTCCCCATTCACTACTTCATTGATGGATTTGAAATTTTTTGATTTGAGGGAATCATGAATTTTTTATCTATAAGAAGGTGACTTATAGTTCCTCATTGGATGGGGAGAAACCTTGAAACAACTATTAAAAAAATTATTCTCTATTAATCTCCCCCTCAATAATATTTATGTTAACCAAATAACATAAAATAATATCCTTGTAAAGTGTTTTTCTTTTAACGGTAATTACATAATATATAAGACTATCAATGTGAGGGTAATTTCATTGAATTTAATCAAAAAATAACACTATGATCCCCTATATTATGATAATTAAATACATCAATGATCTCTATTATAATCTTCATTCAACAATTCAATAATATAGACATAGAACTGAAATTATGTCCTCACTAAGACTTCTTCCACTAATGAACCATATATGGTCATTTGAACTACTCTATGGATCTCCTTTATTATTTTTCTACAGAAATCACAATATATTGTTTAACCTATATTTTTATCCATGTATTTATTAATATAATATATGTTGATCTTAAACTCTTTACACCTTTTATCATTGGTTGGGATCAATTTTTGTTTATTTAATACTACCAGATTATACTATTTCTCAAACTCTATTAAATTGGTTGGAATGTTCTTTTTCAACTTGAGTATATCCAATGAATTTCAATAAAAATTGATGTCTTTTAACATTCCAATAGAATATTTAGGATATTATAAAAACGAATTCCTCAAAAAATAATGATTATAACCAATAGGTGATCCCCTTCCTAATATTACAGATTACATTATGACATCCTCTATTGTTATGTGATACCGAATCATAATCCTGATACACCAAATCCATTATATCGAATTTAACAATCCTAGTGAGTTAGGAAATGATCTTCCATATATATTTGAATCTAAAACTGGTTTCTATGTATAACCATCACTAATGGGGAAATCCATAAATCATTGGATGATTGAGATTTTTTACTTTATATAAGAAATTTATCTTATAAAATATATTCACCTATAATTCAGTGTTCACTTCTGATCCTATAAATTTACACAACGTGGCTAATTGCTTCACATTATGATTTATCCAACCATTACGTTCTAGAGACACACTAATTTTTCCTAATCAAATGTCTTATTGTGGATTCATATCATTATAATAACCTATCCCAATTTTTATTCTTATATATCATCCCTTATATCATGTTAATTATCATAATGAATAAACATTTTATTTTAGATCATCTCACTTTAGCATTTATTTTACTACTACTCCCTCTGTAGCATTGCTTACTCTTAAGTAGCCTGAAATAAACTCATATGTGATACCATTATAGTGTGGTTTATCTCATCAAGGAACACATATCTATCTAGTAGTATTAGATTACTCTGATATGAGATGTGTTTTTTACATACAATTACATTACACTTTTTCATAACAGATTACGACATAGTCTGTTCCTTCAGAGTATAAGACCATATCCTGATCCATAGATTTATTCATATATATGATTTTTTTAATACACATGGAAAAAATATTCTCGAGGTTATTATCAATAACCAATTAATATTATTATTTTAATTATATATTTTGACCTTATTTGTGTGTAAGATATCATTACATCATGATGTAATCTATTTTCAATAAAACTATGACTACTATTTCGAAACTATTTTAGATAAATACATTTCAAGAATTTTTGGTGTCTAATTTATAACATGGATTATGTATATATATTCCAAAAACAATATGCTATAAGTTATTACATGTGAATGGAGGAGTTATGGATATAGTTATAGTAGTTTTTTTACATGATATAAATCATGTTGTAACACAATGATCTTCATTGAAGCTGATCTCCACTCAAATAAAGGTATAACGGCTAAAGAAAGGATTTCACCATAAGGGATATGTCTAAAATTAAATGTTTTTAACACCCCAAAATTATATATTAATAAAATATGATTCAATATCATCTGTGACATGCAACACCATGCTTAAACAAGCCATGAAATATATTTCATTAAATTTAATCAATTTGATTGCTTATGGAACATGAAAACCTGAGTCTAAATGAATCATAATATAGTATACGTTTATGAAATATCCATTAAAATGGTAATTATTATTATTACTAACTAAATGAAAAAAAATTATAGTCATTTATTGACTAGAAATAAAGTAATAATAATTTAATAGAAAAATAAATGTTTTCTGAAAAACTATTTATTTTCGAAAAGATGGGTTAATCATTAATTCCCTCATAATACAAAATTAATTTTCACATTTTTTAGAAAATTAACATTACAAAATAAAATAAAATTTTGAAACAATAAGATCAAAATAATAACTGAGTTAGTTTGTTTAATTTTTTTGAAATATTTCATTTTTTCAATGAATAATGAAAATAATAAATTTTAATTGAAAACAAAATTTCAGTTTAAGTTATATAATAAATTAAATTATATTTTGAATTGGTTTTAAATTAATATTTTTTGAAATACATAATCTTATACAATTTATTTTATTTTAATGATTTTCCTATTGACTGTTTATATAAAATCATTGTAATCATTTGAATGGTTTCTCTTTGAAAACTTTCATTCCCGTCTTTTTTGTGGGAATAAATATTAATTAATTTTTTATAATTATTGGATGGAATTTGAAAAAATGGATTCCATATTTTGTATGAAGATTATTTTTAAAATATAATAAGATAAAATTAAGTTTTCCAAAAATAAATATTGTAAAAATGAAATATTTTTTAAAGTGGTTGAGGTAAAAATCGGTTTACTCAGAGGTCAAACTAAGAATGAAAACATTAAAAATGAACTAAAACATGTAAATATACTATTTTATGGACATATTTCCAAATTTTTATTCCCATGTTAGAATATGGGGTGATATTTATTTTTTATAATGTAAATTACTTTATCATTTTGGAATCTTTTAGGAAATTTCAATGTAATTTCCATGATGGTTCCCTTTTCCCACTTATAAATGGGAAATCATGCCTTTCAAATATATACTAATAAAAATACATTCATATCTACTAAAAACTGATCAATTATATCCAAAAATTACTTAATCATATTCTATATCTTATGGTCCTCCCAAAATTTCATCCATGGGGTCCTTAAGAGGAGTTCCAAATGAAATTTCTCTTTGAGAAAGTGATTATCGTAAAAAATGCACTTTCATTTATTTCTTCTATTTACCATTAAATAATTTATTAATAGTTAAAATAAAATAAAAATTGTATCTGAAATGTAATTAGATGTTATTATGTTCATGTAATAATAATTATCCATCTATACTCCCATCAAATGGGAAATCAATTCAACTATTGTGTGTACGGAAAATTACCGCCCCATTAACCGATGTAGTTATTTTTATATCACCACCTTTAATGGATGAATATAATGATGAATTTAAATATATTTATATAATATTTATTATTATATTATACTTATGAAGTTTTAATATCACATATATATTTTTATCATCCATCCCATTTCAAATACTACAACGTCGCTCGTGTGTACGGTGAACTAATGACTAACGAAGTGATGTGAATTATTACTCACATACGCTTTAAATAGAATGTAATAAAAATAAAATTAATGAATCTATGTGATAAAAATGAGATTAAATTTATTATGAAAATTTAATATATATCCCACTTCCTTAACCTTTTACCCGTTAAGGGAATGTTATCGTTGCATGTGTGTACGTATGACCTATGATCTCCAAGAAATAATGCAATTATTTTTTCATGACCTATGTTTATGAGTGGTTATAATAATTCATCTACTAATTAAATATTATATTTATACCATATTTACAATTCTTTATATTTATTACTTATATTCTATCTACAAGAATATGAACTCGCATTACAATACCTGCATGAAAAAACAAGGCAATTGACACCCAAAATAATGGAAATAATGGAATATTATCAACATTTGGTTGTAAAATGTTATAAGAGGATAATTTATGATATTATAAATATGATTATGGTTCTGGTAAAAATTAATTATATTCTAAAAAATATTACATATTAGCTTAAAACACATACTACAAAAGGCATGAGTGATGTATGAGATTTTTTATCTTAATTTCCACTATTCATTGACAATGACATGATAAGATAATGTGTGTAATAACCAAATTTTATTTTATGTTATATTTTAAATAGTTTTAAATGGATTAAAATTTTATACACATAATCAATTCATTGATTAATCCCCACCTCAACGATGTGATATTTATAAGGGACTTCATTTAAATGTCCCTTCATTGTCGAATATAGTATTGTTAGGCACCTAATTTCCTTTATATAGTGTTTATACATCCATTTTAGTTTTTAATATAATGATTCATTAATAATTCATTGTATTTTATTTTTCAATTTTAATTATTTCTCACAATGGGATTTTATTGAAAATTACCAATTGGTAAAAGTTATTTTACAATATCACTTTCTTTTGTGAAGATTAGATTTTATTTCAGAAAATAACTTTCATATGATTATTTTTCATAGGAAATTATATTTCTCATAAATATCCATATTATTGTATGATTTTTATGATTAGTTCAAAATAATTATACAATTTTTACTTATGGTGTATTATCTGAATTTTATTTGATTAATTGGGGGATATTGATAAGTACATATACATTAATCAAAATAGATATTTGATGATAAGGAATATTTTTCCTGAATTAAATCAAAAAATTTATATATGAGAAAAGTTTTGGAAATAAGGTTATTTTTGGGTCCAAAATGTAGTTATCCTATCATTTCATTTGTAGTCTTATGAGATGGAATAAATGGGTAGATTTTTTTATATGTGTTTTTTGTGTATACATACCCACCCGTTTTAAATTATATTGAGGAATGATCTTGATATTAGAGGTTTCATGATTCCAAAAACCATTACATTAAATTATATGTATTTTTAACTTTTGAAAACATAGTTAACTATTTATCCATGATATTTTCACAATGGTATGCATTTGATTAACAATATATTGATTAAAAAGAATGTGTTTTTAGTAATTTATTGTTCCATATTGATTATGACTTATCTTGTAATCCATTATATTTTTCATTGTGATATTATCTGAAGATTCATTTCATTCCCATTTATTGATTAAATGACAATTTTGTTTTGTTATTGGACTTTTCATGTTAATTATGATTATTGATTCATGATATATTTCACTGTACAAAACACTTACTGTGAATTTGAGCTCAATATTTTTTTCATTCCTTTTCATAGGATTCCTTAAAGTGAATTCTGATTAATAAATAAGGATATAAAAGGAGGAATAAGGTCTTTCATGAAAAATTATTTTTTTTGTAATTTTTTGTTTCAAAATATAATGAAAGACTCATTTATGCATCTAGTTTATCAAGACTACTAATGTATCCGGCCCATTAGGATGTGATTCCTTTTATCTTATTCCATCATAATAAAGAAGAAGCCAACTTTGGGTAACTCTTGTTCGGGTTTCTATAGTTGGAATTAGAGGAATTTTATTAGAAACATTGAGATTTATATTTCTAAAAAATACATTAAGGATCAAAACCCAATGTTAGACCTTGAGGATAATTTTAGAAGAACATTTTGATGTTTTTGTAAAGGTATATCTTATTTGGCTTTCATTATGATACACCCATGTCTGGATACTAAATGTTTACATTGTTCTTGAATTGATATTCCTAGGGGTAATATCTCTGAATTGGGATAGTTGGGATTGACTAAATCATCACCTGGTGTATGAAAATTTTCTCTACTGCATATCTAGTTTGACACTTCTTTGCTATTTTCATAGGATAATTTACATTTTATTTACAAACAATTAAGATGGATTTTAATATCAGATGAAATTGAATAACCTAAGTTAAAAATACTATGTCTTATATTGAAAATATGTTATCTCAAAGCATTGGAAAAAAATTTATGTGTGGAAAATAATGGAATAAGGTAATAAATCTCCAAATTAAAAAGATGTGTACAATAGTAAGAAATAAAATTCATCATAGGGATCTATTTATAGTCTATTACCTCAAATGTGAGGTACCTAGACATTATATAATTAAATAAACTATTATAATGTATAAACCCTTGATCAAGGAATGACATTTGGGGAAATAAAATAGTTAAAGCATTTATATATTAGGATTCATGAATTAAATATTACCAGTATTTTACCAATGGTATTTTGGTGATAAGAATCTTAATACATATAAGGATTTGGTTTGATTATAGAAGAATATATATCTTCACTAACCTAATATTTATGTATTCCATCATAGGTTTCTGATTTTAATATTCATTATAAGTTCAACTTCTTAAACACCCCGTATTATGTTTTATGTATCCAGATCTTACCATGGTTAAGGAAATTGTATTTTTAAAATTTAACAGAATACAATAAACTCGTTTAGAATATGTAATGTTTTTTAAGTAAGAATTACATTTAATTTTTTGGAAAAAATATTAAGTGTATTGGTAACCTTTAAGGTTTATCTTATATATGATTTTTCATAACCATTAGTCTTCACAATTTGGAAACATAATTGTAATTATATGAATATAGATTTAGAAAAGGTAAAACCTACTTGTCAGGGGACAACCTGTCATGTTCAGAAAGGTTATGGGTCTTGAACCCACAAATCAAAGAGATATGTGTTAAATGACTACCAATATACTATGTGATATCCCTAAATTTCCATTTATCATTCAATTTATTGTGATCAATGACCTCTATCATTATCAAAAAATATTTAATATTTTCTTACATGATCATATCTTTACTATGTACTAATTTTCTCTAACTTAGAATCCTATTTATGTGTCCTTCAACTTTCATTTATATTTTATTAATAGAATGTATTTTGAACTCTTTTTGTGATGTAGGATTAAAACAATATTTTTCAAATATCAAACTATTGATTTCTCAAATCACGTTTAAATTGAAAGGACATAATTTTTTTAAGGATGGGATAATGTATGTACATAAAATTATAAAATAAGAACTTTTTATTCAATATGATATGATACATAAAGCACATATCATAAACAATAAATGAAATGTATTTCATTAAAATTAATATCATCGATAGCTTGCAGAACCCTCAATCATGATTATAAATTATCTTTAATATAGAAAATCATTACAACCTAGATGTTATGTTTTTGGGTATGAATATTACTCACAAAATTATAAAATTATAATAGAGTATTTTTTTTGAGATTTCAACAAAATATTTCATTTTTTATGAATAGTTAAAAAGAATGAATTTTAATTGAAGAAATACTCTTTGATTAAATTATTTATAAAGTTAAATTTTATTTTGAACTGTTATAATTGTAAAATTAGTTCTATAATTTATAAATTAATATAATTTTATGTCATTGGAATCATTTTCATAATTAATTTTTATATAAAAACGTTGTAATCTTTTAGATATTTTATTTTTGAAAACCTTCTTTCTTGTTTCATCTCAAGGATTAATTTTAAATAAAAATAATAAAATTATTTAAATGAAATTTGGAAAATTGGATTTTATATTTGAGATCCAAATAATTCATATTCTAAAATAATCTCAACTTAATTTTTGACCAAAATGCATCGTTAAAATAAATAAAATTTAAATACCATAGTTAATGTGAAAAATGTTTTTTGGGGGTTAAACTAAAAATACGATGGATAAAAATTATCTAATTTTTGTAAAATCCTATTTTCTAGAAATTGGACCACCTTATCCTTCACAATATCGAATATAGGGTAATTTGGACAGTTTTGGAATGTCAATCACATTATCATTTCAGATTGTTTTGGGAAATCTCTATGTAATTTCCATGAGGGTTCCCTTACCTCACTTATAAAATGGAACTCAATCCCATAACTACTAAACACATCCCATGAAATTTAGATTGACTAAAACATATAAAATTTTCACCCCAAAATTCTTAATATCATTTAAGAGTTGATGTTCCTCTCAAAAGTCGATCCATAGGGCTCTTAAGATGAGATCCAAAGGATGTGTTTCTTAGAGGTGGTAATTATCTTAACAAAGATATTTCAATTTATTTATTATTTTTGACCTTAAATTAGATGTCAAAATATAAAAAATAATAGTGGAAATATCTAACAAATAATTATATGTTAAACTGATAAAGGATTAATAATTTTTAATCTCCACTTCCATCAAATGGGAAACAAAATAATCGATCATGTATATAGTGGACTATGGCCTTGTGAAACGATGTAGTTAATTTTCCATTATCACCATTAAAGGTTAGATATGATGATGGATTTAACACATGTATATATGAAATTATTAAATATATTTAATTTAATATCACAAATAATGTTTTACATTGAATTCTGTTTGAAATACAATATTTTTGTATGTGTTTATAGTGGATGTAACACTCCGAGATTATATAAAACATTATTTCTTCAAAGTAATTAAATAACATGCACTACACGCAATACCCAGTTCAAGCGCACCATAACTTACCAAACTAGCCGTTCAAAAGCGGTCATGAATAGTATTAACTGAATTTTTAACTATATATATTCCTTATAATTTTATAATCCATATTATGAGTTTCTTAGGCAAAATTAAAGAAATAATTCTCTCAAAAAAAATGTAAGAACTAATTCATTTTTTTCAGATAAAAGAAGTATTTTCCAAAAAATGCACTTTTACCACCTTTTAATGGTGAAGCCTTTTTAAATCCAATATTTGAAACTTTTATATATTCAATTTGAAAAAATAAACTTCTTCTTTAGAATCGGGACATATGAATTTAGTTTCAATAAATTTTTGGTGCTTTTCTAATAACTTTCATATTTGGGTGAATAGTAAAAATTACTAAATTTTAATAAAAACAACCTTTTAATCGAATTAATTAATAGCAATAAATTATGAATTTTAGTGATTTTAAAGTATATTTAGATTATATTTTTTCCATTTTATCCAATGTTGCTCATTGGACATAATTTCATATTTAAATTAGACTTAAGCAAGTGACAATCTTTTGATAGTTATTATTCTTAAAAATACGCCTTTTGGTTATGACAACGAGAATTTATTTTAAATTAATAAATTCAACTTATATGTTTTTAATTTGTTGAAATAGAATTAATTTTTGAATTCAGAATATCAAAATTAGCTTATGGTCAACTTTTGATATTTTTCTGAAAACATTAAATTTTTGATGAACAGTTAAAAACACTGAGTTATTGTTTAAAACCGACTTTTTATTTAAATAATTATTTATTTTATTTAAATTTATTTTTGGTCGGAATATATACATAATACCTATATATGCTCAATTTAATTCATTGGAGTCATTTTGTAATAATATGAGATATATAAAAATTTTATTGAACTTTTCACCATCATTTACCCACCTCCTGGGAGAATTTGCAAATTCACATAAAACATAATTTTACCGCTTCTGTGAGTGGAATTTCAAAAATCCAAAAGACACGGTTAATATCAAAGAGTAAAATGTGGTTCAATATGATGAAAATAATTTTTTGGTGAATAGTAACTTTTTACTTTTGTTTACCATGTTTAAAAGTAAATACTGTAATTAAGGGTAAAAATGATATTAATATTACCCTAAAACATATCCTAATTCTGTTGGACAAGTTTATCTTGACCAAAAACAACCTTAGGAATAAAATATTATCATTTAGGTCCACTTGGATTAGATTACATCATTTATTATTATTTAATTCAAAGAAGAGTTAAAAGAGTTAAAATCAAACTTTAATTACTAAAACATTTGTAATATAGGGTTATACATAAGTTAAATTCAATTATAAATATTCATTAGAAATATTAAAATATTTTATATGTAATGGTATTTTATTTATAATTTATAGATATTAAATAGGTTAATTTATTTATGACACAATGATGATAGAGTAATTACTGTATTAATGAAAGATTAAGATAATTGATATTATAAATACCCAAATAAATGTAATTTGAAACTTTTTATCAATTCCAATAATTTTATAGGTTAATATTACATATTATTATTTTTTATATGAATATTTTCAAAGTAATAATGTTATTATGAATTTATCAAAAACAAAATATCCAATAGTTTCAAAAGTGACATAAAAGAGTTTTTAAAAAATATATTATATTATTAACTGAAATTATATTCCTAAAAATATATGTTTATGCCAAAAGACTTATATTATGATAGGGGTATCATAAATGGACCACTTGGGGGTCTATTAGAAGTTTATAGTAAGTTTATTAACTATATAATGTAAAAATACAAAGTGACATGGTAAATGTCTAACTAATTAACTAAGAGTTAAAACTAAAAGATAAGGTTAATATAATGACCCAACCCTGTCTAAAATCTATTGAATGAAGTAATTTAGACCTATACCCACATTGTACTTTGAATAATCCACTTTGGAGCCATTCTAAACCGAATATGAATTTATTATAAATTAATACTTTAAGTTTTTCCTAAAGATCCCCTCCTCCCCCTTATAAAAGGACACTAATTCTAACCAATTCTTCACACCCTCAAAGCCTTTTGGTTCGGACAACCTCTTCCCAAATACCCTCTAAAATATCCTCCCTTCAACCTATAGGCATTAGTTTTATCATAAATCTAACCTATGGAGCCCTTTTGATCAAATCAAAAGGAAGAACCTGAAGAAGAGGTAATGATTTCACCAGCCTCTTTCAAGTTCATTTCTTCTTCCACTTCCTTTTTCTTTGTTGTTTCCATTATAAAATAATAAATCCAGTATACTTTATATATTTTGATGTTATTATAATTATTTTATAACCAAATTAATTATTCTATCCACCCTTTGAATGACATGTCACCATACGTGCGTACGCATAGATTACCGTCTCCACGTCGTGGTGTAATTGTTATTCAATACATTATTATTTGGATGGGTATAATAATGAAGTGTATTTGTTGTAAATAAAAAATATAACATGATAAGGATTATGTATATATAATATAACATCCAATTATATATTATTATAACATCAAAAGAATGATATTTTTGCTCGTGTGTACGTACAGATTATTGTCTCCATGACGCGATGGGATTCATTTCCAAGTTCACCATTCATCGACGATTATAAAATATATATGTTACTAATAAGTATGTAATATATGACAGAATAATCCTACTTGAGATATATATATTTATATATATAAGTATTTATGTACTTACATATAACTTATTCACTTACTTCCGTTCAATACAATATGAAAACGAAAATATCGTTTATGCGTACGTACAGACTACCGTCGCCATAAACAGTGTTTTCCATTTCATATATACGTCTATTATAAATATTTATATTCAAAATATATATGATATATAAATCATGTTTTATATTTTTGAATTATTTAAATCATGATCTAAGTGATACAATCAGGAGTAACAAGTTAAAACACGTACGATAAAGAAAGCGATTATTACCTGAAATATTAATATAACAAGGAAATTATTATTAAATGGGTAGTATTAAGTCATAAATTAATAATGTACGACATAATAAATATTAATATGGTTATGTTAAAATTTAATAACATACTATATTCTTCATACAAGATGATAAACTTACCCTAGACTAAAGGAAAGTGCAACGTAAGGGGTTTTTCATCTCACTCATTATTCCTGTGAGATTTATGCCATATTGAAACTATTAACTTTTGTGTGGTGTATGTACTTCCCATAATTGTATTCTTTGGGTAATACTCTTTAATATATGTGTATTTACATATTCATTGTATTATACCTCTTTCATGGGTTGTATGTTTCGTAAGTTACCAAATTGGTAAGGGTTAATTTCACAATCTCTTTATTATCCAAGGTAGTTTTTATGTAAGTATCTACTGGGACATATTTATTATCCATATCCATGTTTTATGAAATTGTTATCAATGTGATTCTTTTAAGGGATTTATTTTACTAAAACATCATTTTAAATGTTTTAAATATTTATTCTTCTAAATCTTTCTCAATAATGTCCATGTCTTCAAAATGGGTTTTAAGGATTTATTTATATGGACATGAATGTTTTTAAAATGTTAATTCCTTTCAAAAGTTTCAAAGTGGTATGGGAAACTTTGATTCAAAAATGTCTTTAAATTACTTATTTTCTAAATTCTGTGAATTTTAAATGTTTTCATGAAAGAGGGGCATTTCTCTCAAAGAGTATTACAAATAATTTTCATCTATGTCAAAATCCATTAATTGATTTTAAACTAGTTTTGATGTTGATTTATCATGATAAAAATATTATATATTGTATTGAATGTTTTTTGATATGTTTGACTATGGATGTGTTTTTTATACCCTTCATGGTTTATGGGTAATATATTGAAATTTTGTATGCTAGTTTTAATAGGAATGTTTATGTAATTTTAAACCTTTTCATATGAGGAATGCATTGGACTTAGAAAGTGACAGGTGGAGCCCGCTATAAATCCTCGATGAATCGGTAGGTCTAATGAGACAAACTAGTGTCTTGACATGAGGCCTTGACAAAATCTTATTTGTAGTCTTGACACAAGGACTTGACTATATGGTTATGATAGTCTGGCATTATGCATTCCATCGTTATGAAAGTGGTTATTGATATTGCATGTGGTTATTCGATTAGTAGAATATCCATGTGAAAAAGTAAATGGAATTATTTCATTTTATTTCTTCCATATTATGTTGATGTTAATGTTTAAATGGGTTTTGTTTTTGACATAAATTACCTTAAATGTTTATGCTTGTTTAAGAAAGTTTTTGCTAAATTGTTATCCTTACTGGGCATGTGAGCTCACCCCTTTCTATGTTTTATTTTCCCAGGATTCGAAGAAGTGTATTCTGATTAATATGCAGGGTTAAGCCAAGATAATAATGTCATTCATAAATGATTATTTATGTTTTTTTGTATGTTATAAGTGTAATGTAACATTCATGTATGTAATCTATTTTCCAAGACTGAGAAATTGATCGGTCCTTTGGGACTTGATTCCTTTTAATCATGACAATGTATTAAAATAATGCACCGACTCTGGGTAACTGGGGTCGGGGCGTTACAGTTGGTATCTGAGGAAGTTTAGCAATAACCTTGGAAACTAGATTTAGATAAACTCAGATTAGAGCACATTACCCTAAGATAGACTTTTTGTATTATTAGAGAAGAACTTCCTAAAATTTTGGTAATGTAGAGATTTTGTGAGTTTTCCAAGCAAATAAATCCTTGTCTAGATACGAGTAGGTAGTGGCGGCTCTGAAACAGATGTACCTAGGGGTAAAACCCGAAAACACCGCCTTGATCTAGACTCTAATGGGAATTGGTGAATGAAAACGGGCCTTGCTACACTCTTGGTTACGACACTCCCTGGGTATATGCTTAGGATAATTCTCATTTTATTTACAAACCATTATGAAGGGTTTATGAGTATATACTTCTATAAAGAAAACATTTTTATGATAATGGATTATATCCATGAACTGTATAATGTATGTTAAGTGTTTTAAAAGTATGCGATTAGGTATTGCTATTCATATATGAATCTAGTGTATGCCATTGTTTAGAAATGGTACCCAGTAGAAGGAATGAGAAATCCAATAATACGTATGATCCAAAGAGTAAGAAGGATCATATCATTCACGGTATTAATACAACATTTAGAAGTGAAATAGTCTCCAATGTATTATCATCATATGAATAAATAGTTTCATGTGTTCATAAGATAAGTAAAGAGTTCTTGGAGTCCTATGGATTTGAAGGGAAGTCAGAGAAGAAAAGAATGGTAGAGAGAAAGACAGATAAAGGGAAGAAGGTAAAGAAGGATTTTCCCATATGTGATAATAGTGGAAACAATCACCTTGGAAATGATTGAAGGGAATTGGAGTGTGTTATAAGTGTGGAGAAAAAGGACACAGCGTTCGTGATTGTGAGGGTAAGAAAAATGTTTCAAATGTACAATGCTTCATCTGCAAGGAGTGGGTACACTACGTGAATCAATGTTCAAATCATCAGAGCATGCCCCAAATGATGCTATTGGATAATAATAAAGTTATGATACTACCACAGATAAAGAGGAATGACTAGTCTTCTTATGTTTTTATTAAATAATTATTTCATTTGAGTGTTGTATCAACGATGTGCTAGTTATATGAATTATGGAGATAAATAAGGATTGTATTGTAGTACTATTTCTTTGAGGATTTGAGATTATATGGTACTATGAAAAGTGACTCAAAAACAAGTGAAACGTTTTTTTTTTGAAAATACATGGTTGAAGGAAAGGTAATTCTTATTATGGTATTGATACTGAGGTAGTAATTTTGGAATAAGAGATTGTTGATTTGGATAAATTATATTGGATATTCTTGACTACCTTGGCACTGATTAATGGTTTGTTTATTTCATCATTGATGGAATATTCAAAGTTTTTGGATATAAGGAATATATCTAGTATTCTATAAGGAATAAGGGAGCATGAATGTAATCAATAATGTTTTATGGTAATTCAGGGTGTTACCATATTTTAAAAAGAATACATGATGAAGGTATTCACATGTTATTATGTGGCAAAAAAAAGATCTCCATTATATTTGACTTCCTCATATATTTTGGACTGTGAGTTTGGACAGAAATTATTTGGATAAGTATAATAGATTTAATGTGCTATATTTGACATTTGATACAATTTTTAAGGTTAAATCATTTCTGAAAATTATTTTTCGATTGATATAAAAAGGACAACCCGGATGTCGGGCGACAACCCATCATGTCCGGTAAGGCCACGAGACATGAACCCACAACCGAAGGGCGACAAGGGTGTATCACGTACCACTGACCCACATGATATCCTGGATTGAATAAAGTAGTTTTTTAAAGGGTATGGTAGATGAATTATAAATTCATTTTTTTGTAACCCTATATGAATAGGAAAAATAGAACATTTTTTTGAGTTCTATTAACTTTTAGTGTGAAAGATGAGTTTGTGTTAGAAATTAGTTAAAGGATGGAACTCTACTTAACAATATACTTTTTTATCTTATTATATGAAGAGATAAATTCTTAAACATTAGGTAAGGAATCTTAAAACAAAAAATGTGTTATCTTAATACGTTATGTTTTGTTGAACCGATTCTATTTCAAATCATCATAGATTGGTGGCTTTGATTCTCAAAATTCTATAATTGTTTGTGATTGATGACCTAAAGCACTCCCTATAAATATTTATGTTTTTCCTACAATTATGTGTCTCTAATTTCCAACAATGTTCTTCTAATCGAGATCATAATTTTGTAGTGACTTTTTCATTCCCTTTTTCCTCTTATTAAGACTAAATTTTATTAACCCAATTTCCGATGTGGGTTTTCCCACAAAGGTATTTTCTATTTTCAACCATTTATTTTCGAAGAACAATTTAAAATTTCAAGGATGCAATTTATTTAAGGAGATAATAATGTAACACCCCAAGATTTCATAGAACATTATTTCTTCAAAGTAATTCAATAACTTGCACAACACGCAACATCAAGTTCAAGCGCACCATAACTTACCAAACTAGCCGTTAAAAATCAGTTATGAATAGTATTAACTGAATTTTGAACTATATATAATACTTATAATTTTAGAATCCATATTTTTATTTTCTTAGACTTAATGTAAGAACTAATTCATTTTTTCCGATAAAAGAAGTATTTTTCAAAAAATTCACTTTTACCGCCTTTTAATGGTGAACCCTTTTTAAATCCAATTTTTGAAAAATTTATATATTCAATTTGACAAAATAAACAACTTCTTTAGAATCGGGATAGAAGAATTTAGTTTCAATAATTTTTTGGTGCTTTTCTCATAACTTTCTTATTTGGGTGAATAGTGAAAATCACTAAACTTTAATTAAAAACAACATTTTTAATCAAAATTATTTATAGTGATAAATTATGAATTTGAGTGATTTTAAAGTATAATTAGATTATATTTTTACCATTTAATCCAATGTTGTTCATTAGACATAATTTCACATTTAAACTAGACATAAGCAAGTGACAATCTTTTGATAGTAATTATTCTTGAAAATACGCCTTTTGGTTTTGACAACAGGAATTAGTTTTAAATTAATAAATGAAACTTATATGTTTTGAATTTGAAAAAATATACTTCATTTTTGAATTCTTAATATCAAAATTAGCTTAGGGTGAATTTTTGATATTTTTCTGAAAACATTCAATTTTTGATGAATAGTGAAAAACACTGAGTTATTGTTTAAAACCAACTTTTTATTTAAATAATTATTTATTTTATTTAAATTTATTTTAGGTCATAATATATACATAATACCTATATATGCTCAATCTAATTAATTGGAGTCATTTTGTAATAATATGAGATATATAAAGATTTTATTGAACTTTTTACTGTCATTTACGCACCTCCTAGGAGAATTTTCAAATTCATATAAAACATAATTTCACCGCTTCTGTGAGTGTAATTTCAAAAATCAGAAAGAAAAGGTTAATATCAAGGAGTAAAATGTGGTTCAATATGATAAAAATAATTTTTTGGTGAATAGTAACTTCTTACTTTTATTTACCATGGTTAAAAGTAAATAGGGTAATTAAGGGTAAAAATGATATTAATATTACCCAAACAAATGTCCTAATTCTATTGGACAAGTGTATCTCGACCAAAAACAACCTTAGGAATAAAATATTATCATTTAGGACGGCTTGTATTAGATTTGGACATTTATTATTATTTAATTCAAAGAAGAGTTAAAAGAGTTAAAATCAATGTTTAATAACTAAATAATTTTTAATATAGGGTTATACATAAGATAAATTAGATTATAAATATTAATTATAAATCTAAAAAAATTTCCTACATAATGGTATTTTATTTATAATTTATAGACATTATATAAGTTAATTTATTTATGACACAATGATGATGCCTAATTATTGTATTAATGAGAGATTAAGATAACTGATATTATAAATAATCAAATAAAAGTAATATGAGACTTTTTATGAATTACAATAATTTTATATGTTAATATGACATATTATTATTGGTTATATGAATTTATTTGAAAGTAATAATGCTGTTATGAATTTATGAAAAACAAAATACCCAATAGTGTCAAAATTGACATTAAAGAGTTTTTAAAACAAATATTATATTATTAATTGACATTATATTCCTAAAAATCTAGGGCTCGGCTAAAGGACTTATATTATGATAGTTTTATAATTAATGGACCACTTGGTGGTCTATTGGAAGTTTATAGTATTTTTATTAACCATATAATATAAAAATACAAAGTGACATGGTAAATGTCAAACTAATAAACTAAGAGTTAAAACTAAAAGATAATTTTAATATAATGACACAAACCTTTCTAGAATATATTGTTTAAAATTATTTCGACCCATCCTTACCTTAGACTTTTAATAATCCACTTTGGAGCCATTAGAAATCGAATATGAATTTACTATAAATTAATACTTTAAGTTTTTTCTTAAAGAGCCCCTCCTCCCCCTTATTAAAGGACACCACTTCTAACCAATTCTTCATACCTTAAAAGCCTTTTGGTTGGGAAAAACTCTTCCCAAATACCCTCTAAAATATCCTCCCTTAAACCTATAGGCCTTAGTTTGATCATAAATCCAACCTAAGGAGCCCTTTTGATCAAATCAAAAGGAAGAACCCAAGGAAGAGGTAATGATTTCACCACCCTCTTTCAAGTTCCTTTCTTCTTCCACTTCCTTTTTCTTTGTTGTTTCCAATATAAAATAATAAATACATTATATTATATATACTTTTATGTTATTATAATTATGGTACAACCAAATTCATTATTCTATCCACCCTTTGAATGACATGTCACCATACGTGCATACGTACGGCTTATCGTCTCCACGTCGTGGTGTAATTGTTATTCAATACATTATTATTTGGATGGGTATAATAATGATGTCTATTTGATGTAAATAATAAATATAAAATGATAAGTATTATGTATATATAAAATAAAATCCAATTATATATTATTATAATATCAAAATAATGATATTTTCGCTCGTGTGTACGTACGGATTACCGTCTCCACGACACGATGAGATTCATTTCCAAGTTCACCATTCATCGACGATTATAAATAAATATATATTACTAATAAGTATGTAATATATGAAATAATAATTCTACTATATATATATATATATAAGTATTTATGTACTTACATATATCTTATTAACATACTTCTGTTCAATACTATCTGAAAACGGAAACAGCGTTTATGCGTACGTACGTACTACCATCTCCATAAACAGTGTTTTCCATTTCATATATACGTCTTTAATACATATTTATATTCTAAATATATATGATATATAAATCATGTTTTATATTATGGAAGTAATTAAAATCATGATCTAAGTGATACAATCAATAGTAACAAGTTAAAACACATATGGTAACGAAAGCGATTATTACCCGAAATATTAATATAACATGAAAATTATTATTAAATGGGTAGTATAAAGTCATAAATGAATAATTTATGATATGATAAATATTAATATGGTTCTGTTATAATTTAATAACATACTATAGTCTTCTTACAGGAGGTTAAACGTACCCTCGACTAAAGGAAAGTGCAATGTAAGGGGTTTTTCATCTCACTCCATATTCCTGTGAGATTCACGCCATATTGTCACTGTTACCTTCTATGTAGTGTATGTACTTCCCATAATTTTATTCTCTGTGTAATACACTTTAATTTATTTGTATTTACATATTAATTTTATGAAACCTCTTTCATGGGTTGTATGTTTCATAAGTTACCAAATTTGTAAGGGTTAATTTCACAATCTATTTATTATCTGAGGTTGTTTTTATGTAAGTATCTACGGGGACATATTTATTATCCAAGTCCATGTTTTATAAAATAGATTTCAAAGGGATTATTTTAAGGGAATTTTTTTACTAAAACATTATTTCAAATTTTTTAAATATTTATTCTTCTAAATCTTTCTCATTAATGTTCATGTCTTCAAAATGGTTTTTAAGGATTTATTTATATGGACATGAATGTTTTTAAAATGTTAATTCCTTTCAAAAGTTTCAAAGTTTTATGTTACACTTTGATTAAAAAATGTCTTTAAATGACTTCTTTTCTAAATTGTGTGACTTTTAAATGTTTTCATGAAAAAGGAGTATTTCTCTCAAAGTGTTTTACAAATCATTTTCATCAATTTCAAAATCCTTTAATGGATTTTAAACTTGTTTTGAAGTTGATTTATCATGATACAAATCTTATATATTGTATTAAAGGTTTTGTGATATGTTTGATTGTGGATGTGTTATTTTTATACCATTCATGGTTTATGGGTAATATATTGACATTTCGTATGCTAGTTTTAATACGAATGTTTATGTTATGTTTAAACCTTTTCATATGAGAAATGCATTGGACTTATTAAGTGATGGGTGGAGCCCTCTATAGCTCCTCGATGCATCAGTAGGTCTAATGAGACAAACTAGTGTCTTGACACGAGGCCTTGACAAAATCTTATTTTTAGTCTTGGAACGAGGCATTGACTATGTGGTTATGAAAGTATGGAATTATGCATTCCATCATTATGAATGTGGTTATTAATATTGCATGTAATTATTCCATTAGTATAATATCCATGTGAATAAATAAATGGAATTATTTCATTTTATTTCTACCATATTATTCTGAAGTTAAAGTTTAAAAGGCTTTTGTTTTTGTTATATAATGCCTTAAATGTTTATGCTTATTTATGAATGTTTCTGCTATATTGTTATCCTTAATGGGAATCTGAGATCACACCTTTCTATGTTTTATTTTCCCAGGATTCCAAGAAGTGTATTGTGATTGATATGTAGGGTTAATCCAAGGGAATAATGGCGTTCATAAAGGATTATTTATGTTGTTTTATATGTTATAAGTGTAATGTAACATTCATGTATGTAATCTATTTTCCAAGACTACTAAATAGATCGGTCCTTCGGGACTTGATTCCTTGTAATCCTGCCAATGTATTAAAATAATGCACCGACTCTGGGTAACTGGGGTCGGGGCGTTACAGTGGATTACCTCCTCAAAAATAGATGTGAATATTTTTTCAAATAGTTTTTACATATAATGTAATTATGATAATATTAATGAATACATGATATATATATATATATATGAGATAATATTGATTGTTCAAATTTAATATAACACCAAATAACCCTTTCACCATTTAAAGGAATGACATCATCACTCATACATACGTTTGAACTTCTATCTCCAAAAAGTGATATGATTTATTTCCCATGAACTACTTTTAATTTCGGTTATAATAATGTATTTATTGAGATGATATGATATTTGTACCATTTTTATAATTTACTAAATGAATTAATTGTATCCTTTGTAAAATAACTGGACATTTAATTATGAAACATGATTGAGAAATGAAGGAAATCAACACCCAAAATAATGAAAATAATAGAGTATTATTAACAAATAGGTAATAAAATATTATAAGAAGATCATATATGATATTATAAATATGTTGATGGTTCTTTAAAAAATTATTATCATTTAAAAAATATATTTATTGGACCTTAAATCATGCTCAACTAATGGAAAGAGTGAGGTAAATGATTTCTTCACTATATTTACACACATAGGGTTAAACATGTAGTTCATTGATTATTCCATGAATAGATTATTTATGAAATAACCTTTTATTATTTTATATTGTATTTCCAAATTCTTTATGTGGATTTATATTTGACACACATAATATATTAAATGATTAATTATCACTTTTGTGATGTGGTCTTTGTAAGGGACTTCATCCCAATTTCCCTTAATTAAGGCATATCGTAATGTTTTTCACATAATTTATTTTATATGGTGTATATACATACACTTTTTATTTTAATATCATGACTCCTTAATAATAAATAGTATTTTATCTTTCAATTCGAATTATTTTATCCAAGTGGATTTGATATGTAAATTACTATGTTGTAAAAGTTATTGTACAATCTCACCATCTTTTATGATTTTTAGATTATATAAAAATAATCAATTTCTTGTGATATTTTCCAATTAAATTAATTTTTCATTACAAAATAATTATTATTTTATGATAGATATTATTATTTCCTAAACTGTATATCATTTATATATAAGATCATTAATTTTAATTTTTTTTATTTACTAGGGAAATATTGATAAATCCATATCATTTAATCAATGTAGATATTTGAAGATAAATAATATTATCAATGAATTAAATTGATCATTTTATATAGGATGAATCCTTTGGAAAAATGTTACAGGTGGGGAATATTTATTGATATCCCCTTGAGCCATTAGTAGTCTCTTGATATAAGAAAATCTTATAGCCTTAGATAACTGGGTTTCTGGTGAGTACCTACCCATCCGTTTTAAACTACCATGAGGAAAGATTATCATTATATAGGAATAATGATGCATGATCTCATAAATTCCAATAATTATTTATCTTTTCATTGAGAATTAATTTATCTTATTATCGATGATATTTTCACAGTGATACTAACTCTAGATGCATTTAATTATCATTTTATTCAATAAATGAAATGTTTTTTTAGTTATTTACCTTTATATATTGATTATTCCTTATCATATTATATATGAAATCTTCATTGTTATATTATCTATTTATTGGTTTCATTCACAGTTATTGATTAAATTTCATTTGCGTTCTGTTATTCACCTTTCCATGTTGGTAATTATTATCGGTTGATGATAGCATCCACTATACGTAACCATACATGAAAATTTATTCTAACCCTTATTTTTTACATTATATAGGATTAAATTAAGTGTAATATGATTAATATTAAATGATATCCTTTAGGGGTTTACAATATTAGCAAAAAAAATATGTTTATTTTTTTTGAAATGTAATGATAGAATCAAGTATTTATCTGGGTTACCCAGACTGCAACAATATATAGTCCACTAGGATGTGATTCACTATATTTTATTACAATGTAATAAAGTAATCATTAGATCATTATTACTAAGGATTGATTTGTGACAATTTATCTACAAGAGGTTAGTTCAAAATATTTGTAAAGAGTTGGTTTTTTGGTCATACTGTAGAAGTAGGTATCACACCAATATGTATCTTACATGAGATTAAATCAAATTTATATGTGAACAATTCTAGATAAATAAATGTAAAATAACATGTTATTATGTGATAATATATCATGACGAAGAAGGAGTTATTGTTTGTTTTCTTATTAGGATAATGTTTTTTAATCTGGGAATGTGTGTTACACTATGTTGATATGGTGAAAGGGGGGCTCTTATTTTCTTATCATTCATTAAAACTGTGACTCAATTTCACGATTAAAATAGGTGAAGTGTTTTCCACCATATCTGGTGGGTAATGCTACAGAGGAGATAAAAATTTTAGTGACATGGATTTAGAATTTCGTGAAAATAATTTGACTCTTTCATAAATGTGGTGGTTATAATATATTAACGTTGAACTTTTAGAATATATAGAATTAGAGGTTCCAATTTTTTAGGGAACTTTTATAATATTTTGAAGGTGTTTTATGAAATAATTTTAAGATTAATTAGATTATTTTTACAATCATAATTAATGATAAATAAAGTCTAATTGAATGGGTAAAATAGATATTATCAAAATATTGGGGGGGTGAAACCTTTATCGATGGAAAGGGAAGAAAGATTCATTGAAAATGAGAGATGAATTATAAATTTTTGTTCTAAATTAATTTAGAATAAAATAAGATAACAATGTGTCTATATTTCTAGAGGATAATATAGATCATTATATAGATATTGGTGGAGTAGAGTGATATGTCTAAAATGGTTTGATAAAAATTTTGATTTGTAGATATTGATAAGGTTCATCATAGTGTACCAAATATCATTCTAACTGATTTAGAGTAATGAGTTCTAAAAAATGTGAGGGCTATAAACCTATATGGTTAGATCATATTCTCTATATTATAAGTATAAAGTAGTGTACATAGGGTTTTCAGTATATAATAACAACACTATTGTATTCTCCAAGGATTGCCTTTTTTATGTGTAAAATAAGTAAAAATTAAATTTATCCCTATTAATTTTTTTTGATTTATATCTATAAAAATGAAGAGACGTTGTTATATTAATAGTGTGGATGGTTTTTAGTTAGGGAATTATGAAGAACTTTTTATACCTTGATTTATCTCCCCCTATGGGTAATTATCTTATATGGTATGAGAAAGTGGTATTATAATTAAAAGATCTTAGTATAGTATTATCTACTTGAATCTAAGGAAATAATCATGAAACATAATTGAATTCTGATATTTGAAGACAATAATTATCAATTATAGAAGAATGATATGAAAAAAATTTATAATCTTTAGGAATTGATGTCTACATAACATCCATACATGATAATTTTTTATCATTGAGACTCGACCATTCTCATATAAATTATGAATGGAGATTATCATTGGACATGATTCAATCTGTTTTGAGGATATTTTTTCCAACAAAATCTATATGAATGTGATATCATATAAATCCTCTCACACCATTTTAGAAAATCATCCCAACACATATGGATGATATTATAAGCTACACACAATTAAATTCGAGATAAAATAGAATAAGTTTGAGGATTTTAAGATGCACATAAATTCTTTCGTTGATGCATTTTTTTTCCGATAAATATTATTTAAGAAGAAATGAAAAACATTTAAAAACCTCAATGATATCTTGATCATGAAGAGGATACTAATATTATTTAAATAGTATTTAAAATTGAATATTAAATACTACATTATTTTAAAATAAGACATTGTTCTATAATTTACATGTCATGATACACCAAGAATTAATTATTGTGAAATAGCATTATCTTAATATGACAATTTTAGCCTTCCCATTGAATTTATAGGTATGAATAATTATAGAAAAATATGAAATACATATATAATGGTGCTATGTAATAAGATTTTATTCATCAATTTTTATAAAAAAAGAACTCAATTTTTAATAAACCCATTTTTTGATTCAAAAATATGATTTCTTCAAAATTGGATATTATTTATTATTGTGTGAAAATATTATAACTAATTTGAACCAATTTTTGAAATTTAGTTTGAAAAAAAAAGTTATAATTATTTAAATCATAATATCAAAATTATCTTAGAATAATATTTTTAGATTTTTCCAAAAATATTTATTTTTCAATAAATAGTAAAAAATAACATTTTTTATAAAATAATAATTTATTTTCATTAATTAATTTAATTAAAAAGTACCATAATATATTTAATTTTATATTAATGTAAAATAATTATCATTAAATTTTATATAATGAAATTCACCACATATGAATCATTATTATATAAGATTTTTGTGTAAGTTCAATTTAGGATAAAAATGCATTATTCTAAAAAATGTTTCCTCTTTATTGTACACATTTATTTTTAAATCGGTTTATCCCACATTTAGTGATTGAATTATATAAAATATATTCAAATTGTGGAATTGGTTGGTTCAAAATTTATAAATAGTTCTCTATTATTTTTTTCATTAAAAATAGTAATTGTGGTTAATATTTATCAATAATCTGGTGGTGGAAAAGATTTATTCTTCAGAAAATTTTAATATCAATGCTAGAGAGGTTGATGGTGAATATACTTCATCTTATGACAGGGAAGTGGGCGTCCTTGTTGAAGTATTTTTTCACTCAGGTAAGATGAAAGGGAAAAAATACTCTCATGATTCTGGGGACTTTCCAGCCCTGGCCAAGAAGAAGACCAATAAAAGGAAATACTATTCATACCTTCTAAAAAATATGCCAACTAGAGGAGTGGGAAAGAGGGGAACTTCACGGGGAGCCATGAGACAAATAGGTGAGGGATCCTTTACTTAAAAAGATCTCTAAGTCACCATCCCCTCGAAGGTGGGTGTATTGTCAAGTGATTAGAAGGGAGAGACTGTGAGTCCCCTGGTTCTTAAGGTCCAGATGATAGAAATGTTTTGTAAGTTTGGTAAGGCTAAAAAATAGATATAAGTAGGTCAAGACGTGGGAATTATTCCTTGATATTGGAGGAGTGGGATATACTCGAGCAGAGGAGATATCCAGAGAATCGTAACTTAGAATAGATGGTGTGGTACACCTCTCAACTTGTTATCTTGTTCCTAGAGTTTGGATCTCCGGTTGATATTGAATCATTTCTGGAGTTTATGGATTTTATTTCAATTAGGAATGTGGGTTATTTCACCTCACACCCAGATATCGATACTGGGCCAATATAACTAGGCATCATATCTAATGATATATGATTTTGTTTTTATATTCATGTTTTTTTTCTACAGTTGGTTTTTTCTTTTGTAAGGTCCAATGATAAACCCAAAGTTGGATCTTTTGAAAATTAAATAACAAAATTTACATTGGTAAATATTTATCACCTCGGTAGGGGTAAAACATGGTTAATGGTATGTGATAAATATTTAAAGCCACTATTACACTTTAAATTATCCTATTTATTTAATGTTTTTTTTACTAAACACATTTTTAGGTATTCAAATTATATATTATGAGTTATTATATTTAATTTCAGAACCTGATCATGGCTTTTTTGAAGATAAGTTTTATTTTATTAAAATTAAAAACTATATTTGGTTTTTTCTGCATTAGATGGTATAGTTGGAAGGTTACATTTAGTTTTTATTGATAAAAATGTATAAAATAATTCCCATATCATTCAATTTCCAATAAAATTCATTGACACTCACTTCATACTTGATGTCAATGTATAATGATTTTTATGCTTAAAACATGCATTTTCCTAAAAATGGCGTTTCAATAAGATTTTTTCTTATATTAATATTAATTTTGGCCACATATCGAAATTTTTTGTGACAAAAGGATTGAAAATTTGGAATTTTCATTTCAATATTTAGGTAAAATTACCCTTTTATTTTTTCTACATATAATTATGTTATCAGGGTAAATGTTAAGTTATTATATTTATGATCAAAATGGGTTTAAAGTGGTTTTCCTTCGATAAAAAGAATAATGTTGTTCCAAAGTGCATATAAATGAATTTGGTTTTATTTATTTAGAACCTATAACATCTTATCTTCCCATTTTAGTTCCTTGATTCCACTTTACATTATTTTTATATATATATTATTTAATATTTTATGTAATTCCTTGTGTTTCATTTCCCTCACTTATAAAAGGGAACCTACCCCTCCCTCACAATCGTCACATACATTGAGTACCTTATTTCAACCAATACCTACCCAATTCTCTATTAAAGATCCTTCCCCATGTCATAATGGTTAATTTCATACCAAAAAACAAGTCCTATATGGCTTAAAGTGTTTTGAAGAAGGATATATTTGAGGAGAAGTTAGAAGTATTAAACAACCTATTTCATGTCTATTTCATAACATACATCCTTTAAATAATATTTAACTATGATGAAATAATATCATAATTTTATTCCATATACTAAAATATTATTTTTATTATGTTACACGGGTTTTTCATCCCATGAAAAATGAATTCATCACTAGTGAATACATGTGGATGCCCACTACAATGAAGTTATGTGTTTCATTTTTTCACCACCACCTAAAAATTATGGTAATTATAATGGATTAATTATATATAATTAATATTCATGTAAAATTTATATTTATCTAAGTAAAATATATCTTCTATTTTATTACGTTTCTATCCATTAAAAAAATGTTAATGTCATGTATGTATACATGTGGGATACCTCCATCATGAAGTGATGTGAAACGTTTTACATGTTGGATTTTGATGGATAGTTCAAATTTTTTATTTGAGGTATAAAAATGATATTAAATTCATGATTAATAATCTCAAGATAATGTAATAATTACTTTGTTGACAATGCTCACCCTACAAAATGTTTTTTGGGGTTATGAATCGAACATCCTCAAAATGTCCAATGTAAAATTAATTTATTATGTGACTATTTGTTTACATAAATGACATAAAATAAATAATTTTAATGTAATATAAATTTAAAAGGTTTTTAAATAAGAAACAGGTAATATATTTTTGTTATATAGGACTCAAATTCCATACATTTCAAGTTGGGACTCAACGTAAGAGATTTCATTACTCAATTTCTTTTCATTGGGTTATATTGCATCTTCCTTTAAAACATCATTCCAATTTTATGAGTGTAAGTAAATTTAATTAGTTTATGTTATATCTACACATTTTTATGTGGATTAAAATTTTCTACGCATAAAAACTATGTTGATTAATTAAATTTTCAATATTTTAAACCTTGTAAGGGGATTCTTAAATCCATTTCCTTTCTTTAGGTTATAATAATTCTTCATTGAATTTTTTATCCCATAATTATATATGAATTGATTCGAAAAAATATGATGTATTTAGATGAATATTATATGGATATACTATTAGAATATAATAAATACATGGATTAATTATCAAATCAGAATTTATATTCTTTTGAAGGGTTTTTGAGGTCTCAGTTTCACTTCATTGAGACACAATTCATGTTGTGAACCATGATTTATATAATATGGTGGAAATTTTTCCACATGAATTTACATTTAAATATTATTTTAGGGAAATTATGGGTTTTACAAAATCATATTATGTTTTTATATTCAATGGATTAATGATTCAAGAATTACCAAAATTTTAGGGTTGTCACATCTTAGTCATCCTTCTTTGAAACACGTTTTTCATTGATGCACATATATTTATTTATATGGTGTATAAAGTGGCTAATGACATATAATACTATGAATATTTATGTTCTTGTGGTATTCTTTTTTAATTATTTTGTTCATTCCTTCAAATGGTTATTTGTTTTAAATTTTCATAAAGGTGTGTTCGATTAAAAATATTATTTTAATCTTTATAAAGGATTTTAGCCAAGATCATATTCAATGTTCATTATCTTCTTTCAAAAAATTTATTTCCTTAACACATATAATTTATTAGTTTAATTTTTTAGGACCAATTAAATTATACTAATATATTTTAATGGAACTTTATGAGTGTTTTATATATGGGTCACTTTTGATTCTCTTTAAAAAAGTTTGAAAAGAATATTTATTTTCAATGATTACAAAATGAGTGGATTTTCCTACAATAATAAAAATTCATTGATAATAATATTACATTATAAGATTCAATGGTTATTTTCAAATAAAATATTAATCCCAATATTCTAAAAATCTGCATAAAATATTACAAAAACAAAAGGGTTTTTTTTGTTTTTTTAAAAAGAAATGTTAAAAATGTTATTTTAAGAGAAATTTAAACTACACCTACTTGATTTGAAGATTACGCTCTTTCAATCAGAATTTATTATTGTTATACCTTCCATATTATTATTATGGATGGATAAATTTAATGTTTTAATGATATTTTCATGAAATCCATTTCTTTTCTTCAAGTAAATAATGTTATACATGAATATATATTATTGTGAAAATATTAATGTTGTAAATGAATGATTAAATATTTTATGTTCAACTACTACATTTTTAAAATATTTATTATGATTTTTGTCTCTAATATAACTCTGGATGAAGAGTGAACCAAAATATATTATATGATGGGTGAAACTAATATAGATCATCCACAAATTTGAAATGTTTCTTATCATTAAAGGAAGGAAGGAGGTAGTTTAATGGGAATGTATATCCTATAGATTTAACTAGGATTTATTTATTTTCATCACGAGTGAATGTAGGTCATAAATATAATTTTATATGACTTAAAAATGATTTCTAAATTGTTTCAATGAGTTTTTAATGGTTCCTTCTGTGAACCTCACATGGATCATCATTATTTATTTTCATGACTCCTACAATTGATAAACATGTATTCCATGTCACATGTTTAACTATTGATATTCTCATGGGTATTTATTTTCTTTTTAAACACTCACACACAATTAATATTTTCACATACGCTTATGCCCAATCTATTCCCACATTTGAATTTCAAATTTTAGTTTATATGTTTACCCTTAAAAAGAATATTAGTTCACTCATTCTTATGTTTAATTTTTCATGGGATATATTGAAAAATTTTATATAAGTTATTTATATAGGGGTTTCACATTAGAGATGATGAATACATAATGCTGATTTATAAGATAAATATATAATGGGAAAATGATCACATATAGATAATGGAATTATTATGTATTATTTTTCTCAATTATCTAATACTTTAATCATATTCATGGGCATGTAAGTGATCCAATATTTATATTTTATGTTGTATGTTTTACACGACTAAAATTGGTTCATGTTAACATATATCAAATATTGGAATGTAAATAACATATTTTTAAACTAGATCTAGGAGATCATGTTTTGTTATATTAAATAAGGTAGTTGGGATCCATGAAAATGATATTAAGGAAGTCACCAAATACATTATTCATTAAACTCCTTGCGTAGAGAATGTATAAAATTTACATTTAGTCATTGGATATAGAGAATATTTAGAATGTGGAATTTATGATAAGGAAGAAACATGCATTGGTGGATGATCTCAATAAGAGGGATAATAATGAGGTGATTTATTTCGTCTCATTTAATCTCATATGTGAAAAATTGGAGGACATATGTAATATTACAATTCCATTATTTTTATGTTTAAAGGTATGAAATATTTATATAAATGGTCTAGAGATGTTTTTAGATAATGATAAAATTTAAATTTAGTCATTGGATATAGAGAATATTTAGAATTTGGAATTTATGATAAGGAAGAAACATGCATTGGTGGATGATCTCAATAAGAGGGATAATAATGAGGTGATTTATTTCATCTCCTTTAATCTAATATGTGAAAAATGGGAGGACATATGTAATATTTCACTTCCATTATTTTTATGTTTAAAGGTATGAAATATTTATATAAATGGTCTAGAGATGTTTTTAGATAATGATAATGGAAAAGTATCAATGAATAAATCAATAAATGATGTGAAAGGAATGGTGAGTTTACAATAGAAATAATTTTAAAAAGGTAATTTTCATTCACATTAATACTCACATTTAGAAGAATCACATATGGGTGAATTTGATAATGGAAAAAATTTAATGGATAATTCATTATGGAAGTTGAGGGATAGTAAGGATAAAATAGTTGTAGTGGATTTAATAATAGACCTCGAGGATGAATTAGAAGATCTTCTTGAATAAATTGATGTTGAAAGGGATAGAAAATGACGCCCAATAGAGTGTTTTGTGATCCAATTTTTTATTTAAGTATTAAGTAGAAGAGAAATATGAGCTTAAAGTTAAAACTGAAGGACTCAAATAAGAAAATATAAAAATATTAGAAAATGTGGTTGATTATAACCTCAAAATTGTAGTGAATGATTTGTTTATCATTGTATTTAATAATTATATAAAAGATATTTTCATATAGATCAAGATGATGAAAGGGGACACAATGAAGTCTCATTAGTGTCTTGAAGATCAAGATAGACTTCCAACACCTAAAATTGAATCTAAAACATCATATATAATGGCTAAATGATATTATAAAGAGAAACAAATGGTATTCAGTGAAAAATCAAGAAAATATACCATATAAGTAGCATTTATAAAATACCATAACATTTATTGAGGAGATTAAATAAATGAAAAAATTTAGGTGAATTTGATTGAAAACCCTAAGTACCCATGCCATTAGGGATGGTATATTTGGGTGACCTAGAAATGACACACCAGAATATAATTTGAGTGGGGAAGACAAGAAACCATGCATCACATTTTCAGTGTTATTTTAATAGCACGATGGTGGTATATAAGATATGTGTGTTATATTGAAAAAATAATAATTTTTGGGAATATGAGAAAAAAATATGTGTGGATATTCCTACACATGGTATGCTTTTAATTTTTATTCTTTTAGTATGATGGTTATGGATGTAAATCCATTAATTGTGAATCATTGGTACAAAGAGATATGTCAATAGATCCAAAATTGAAACCTTAGGGTAATGAAGAATTATAAATTGTGATGATAGCTCATAATATATTAAAATCCCAAGAATATTTTGATAATATTAAAAATCTTGTGCTAGAACAATCTCATGCACCACTGATGGAGTTCAAGTAGTGAACATGAATTAAGAATTTATAAACTAGTAAATATAATATAACTTGAATTTATTTGTGAGTATTGTATGGAACTCAATTATATATTTTTAATAGTTGATGCACTTCCATTATGATGTGTGAAATATATTTTCGTGGTTATCAGTTATAAAAAATCATACATTTTTGAAATTATGAATGTTTGATGGTCAGTGGCTCATGGAAATCCATAATCAAAGGCCAATACTTGGGTAAAATTAATGATTTGGTAGTATATGTCATTCGAAATTATTTTCAAAAAATAATATAAAGATTTAACAGAAGGAATATGGTAAATTTCATTAAGAACGATTTCATTAATAATGGATAAAATTTCCCGATCTAATGGAAAATAAAATTAATATAGAGGTATATCTACATTCTTATTGTCAAAGAAGACTTTTGTTTTTTAACCAAATATGAATAGGAAGCGTTATGTCTTAAAAGGACTTCCCACATGATAAAACTTTTCCCTTGAAAGTTTGGTGAATAATTTGGATCTCATGAAATAACTAATCATTATTGTGATCACCCACACACTTATGATATTCTGGACAAAAATTCTAGGATGAAAAATTATTTTATGTTTGATTCATGAATTATTGTATTATGATGGCATGTATAACATAAATATATCAAATACATTAGTCATTCACGTCTATTACATGATTTTATAGATTGGATAATATAATTACTAGGAATAAAATTGAGAAAATGTGAAGTAATAATAGCCTGGAATTTATCATAAGTTTACTGGAAGAGTATCTTTAGAAGAACAGGATAAAGAAATATGTTTTTGTGAAGATGTATATTTTTTAAAATCTATTTATTTATAGAATAAAGATAATAATTAAAAACATGGAACTAATTATTCTAATTGATAATATTTTACAAGAAATTTATTTTAATTATTAGTGTTTAGATAATTATATATCTATAATGGGGATATATTATCTCTGGATGAAGATGAGTCAATTTTCGACATGTGGTTTGGTAAGAAGAAACCATTAATGCACATTAAAATTTTTAGAATTAATTAATTCTCAAGAAGTATAAAAAAATTGTTTTAATATCATACAGATTAAGGAATTATTCTTATATAATCATCTATGTGAAAATATAAAACTATTATAACTAAAAGAATTGACAAATCATTGAATTTAAATATGTCATAGTAGTGTAAAATGAGATAAATTATCAATATTTTGAACATTTTTCACAAAATATAGTGTTAAAAACTATAGGGAAGTACATTTTAATTTATTATCCTATGGTAACCAAATTAGGATAATTTGGGTTCTAATAAATACATCAATTGTGAGGAACAAATCAATGTTAAATACTTGTGAGGATAATGATAAGTATATATGAAGTTAAGGAAGAGAATAATATTAGTATCCATATAGTATTTGTACAATCATAAAGGATGTAGATGCTATAGAAAACACCATTAATATGTTACCTTGAGATAATGAATTTTTATAAGGTTATTAAATATTATAATTGGGTCAATTTAGTTCATTATAATATCGAATAAATTGATAAGAAACTAACAATATTAATTCTTACAAGGCTAGAAGAAAAAAATATGCGATGAACCAAGTTGGTGTTTCATAATAACATATTAGTTATGTCAAGGTAATTTGGAATAATTAATGGATTTTGTGAAATTTATATTCCTAAATATAATTTATTGTTCTACATAAGACATTTTACTCCACAGAATTATTGGAAACCATTCCATAAATTTTGGGATTTTAAGTGTAATAAAAGTTCCAGGTGTTTATAATTGATGACAAATAATCATACCACAATGAAATTCATTTGGATGTGGTGTAAATTGAACTACTAGATGATAGTACTTTTGAAGGATATGATATTATGGTTTTCCAATTATATAAAGTGTTGTTTAGGTGGAATAAAGTAGTATGGGAATAATATTTTAATCATGATCAACCCTTTAAAAATCATATATTTTAACGAGTAAGAGATTATCATAGGATCTAAATATAGAATAAAAATGATGAAATTTTATAAGTTAACCTTAATATTTGTGACTTAATTTTATATGTATTGAATAAAGTCTATTAGAAGGTGTTTTAGAACTCATAGGTAATGAGTTTGAATTGTCTTTTATTAGTGAGATAACATTTTTAGTGGATTATATGTAACTAAAGAGAGGAATAAAACATTAATTTTTAAATTAAAATATACTCAAAATCTTCTAAAGAGGTTTCTAATGTAGGAATCCTAAGGGATGAAAATAATGTTTGAAAACTAGCTGAATTAATTATTTGGAGAAGGGAATACCACATTGAATTGAAATTTTATATTTATAGGAATGTTTTTTCGTTTTAATGATTTAATTTATTGAATATAGAGCCTATCTTTTGAAAATTTTAGATGATTTATTTTGGGTTTAATGAAAATGGGGAATAAGTTTTCCCTAATTTGAAGAATAATCTCATGGCTATAATTGTTTATAAAGGAGAGTAACCATGTGATAGTAATATGAAAAATAGTAGTAGTTATTTTGAATGTATATTCATTGGGATGTCAAGAATGTGTTTTAATAAGGAAATTTTCATTTAATGTTTTATCTGATAATAGGAAAGACTGATCTGGATACAGTTTCAATGATTTATCACAATCCCAAAGGGGTGATATTAAAATAAAATGATCCTTGGGGAGTTTCTGGGAGTATTTTTATGAGGATAGAGTAGAAGACTTCAAAGGAGGATGTAAAAGGAATATCCGTTTATTGGATGATTTTTGGACATAGTTTTAGTAGATCATTCAATAGGTTTGATTCCATTCCCAACCATGGTGATACAAATTACATTGGATCTCACATTATATTAAGTCTATTTGGTTAAAGGTATGACTATTACATGTGGGATGTGGTTGTGTTTCAATGTTTATACATAATGATAGATCAATACATACAGTAGAATCTCATTTTTTTTGTTTGATTATGAATGATGTGTGTTATGACACAACATCCCCTGCACGGGAATGAATCAGAGTTATTCAAGAATCGTCCAAGATAAGTCAATGTCAGATCATACCATATTATTTATTGATGTTTAATGAAGCATACTAATTTTTTTTCTTCTGTTCTTCTTTTTTAAGGGGTCTATACTTTGTACGGAAACTCATTTCATAGTGAGTTTTCCAATAGGGGATTCTTATTTTTTCCCATACAATAATAGTAGTAATATGAGAAGTAATTCTCAGGAGAAAAAGGATATATGAAACAAAACTATTGTACATTTTATTTAGCTCTTAAATTTGGGAGTACCATGTATTTTACATTGAAAATGAATAATTTCATTGAGTTCTAAATGGTATGGTCAAGCATTAGTGAAGTTGATGTGGGATTTTGTTCGCTAAAACCAATATACATATGACTTTTGATTATCAAAATATTAATTCATATATTATAATATAATTGTTGTTCTTGTTTTGAATATTAATGTGTTGATATCATAACAATTTACTTTTCATTGATGGTTTATATATCTTCATTATAATAACGATATCCTCAAAGTAAAAAAAACATTGTTCTTAAAAATATATTTAATAGTCGAGATTATATCTATATAGTGGAAAAATATTATGTTTTATTATTAGGTTCTTCATTCACATTAGTTTATGAGGCTTATTTGAAATAATATTTCACTCAGTAATCTCTAATAAGAAAGGTTATGAGGACTATCCGTGAAATACACAATCTACATGTAATATATGTCATTAGATATACCAGTATATGAAGATATGTATTGGTCCCAATACATGATATTAATATTATTGTATATCATTAATAATACAACGTATTTTATTTATATAATACATGGTAATATATACATAGTGTGTGTTAGGGTATGTTAGATGAATCAAATGTGATATGAAATTAATTAACTACATTATTAAATTATTTCCCCTTCCTATTTAATGAAAGATTCCATGAATTACTTTTAGAATAAAATGAAACTATAAGATTAACTATAAGGAAAAGCTATATCATCGATGAGTTCAACTTAGATAGTTAAATTTTATTTAACAAGCATATAGTTTAATGATAGATGTATGTAACCTTCTTGATGATATATCAAAAAAATTATTATATTACACAATAATAACTTTTATGGATTTTTCATCATGGTCGCATTATGTTCCTTTTTCTATGGATTCCTTTATATGTTTCTAGATATTAATATAGGTAATTTGGAAATCTCACTTCATTCCACTATGAATGATTATAATATGGTCACAATATAAGTTTATATGAAATATTTATTAAATATTAACTAAATTAAATAGTTACAATAAATATTTATCCTGAATTGTAGATTAATAAGTATTCTATTTATGTTGATTCCATTAATTAAATAAACACTTATATATATATATATATTATAGTTAGGAATATATGTGAGTTGAATATTGAATGAATATATATTGTTGAGTTAGTAAATTTAACACATAGTTATTTATATATTTTTCGATTGAATAATTTAACGGTATTTATTTTTTCAAGTAATTAGTTATGATTTAAGGTTTGAAAAATGTCTATGAAAATTGAGATGGAAAGTTAAGGGCTAGATGAAAATTATATAACATTCTTTCATAGCATTTCAATAAATTATTATTGATTTATTTAATAAATAATAAATAAATATATACTAGTTACCACATGTCATGTGATATATAATAATAAAAAATAATTTTTTAATTCATGGTTTATATATAATAAAAAAATTTGTAAAAGGATTTTGTGTAATTAATAATTAATTTAACCTATTTATATAATCTGATTTAGGTCATTTTAGTTTGGGATGAGAATTATGATTCCCCAAAAATTCTCTCAAGATAATTCCCTTTAGGAAAAATAGAACATCCGAAAAACTATCTCAAGAACATAGAGAGATAACCATCATAATCTATATCAACGCTGAGAGAATAAGATAGTATTGATTTAATATCGATATATTACTTATTATGGTCATAGAATAATGATGCATGGTTCTTGATTTCTATGACTTAAGACCCAAAATAAAAATGATGACATTATGATATTCATTAATCACATTTTGATGCAAATAGAGGGCTTCTGATATGGATTCTTCATTAAATTTCCTGAATATGAGAGTGGACAATGGAATGACCATTAATAAACAATAATAGAATTATGAAAGGGTTTTTATTCATGTTTTAATTAATCATAAATTATATTTTTTGTAATCCACTATATGATGAATATGATTCATTTTCATATATTTCATTATATTTAATCCTCTAAACCAGATAGACTTGATTTGTGTGAGTTTTCCAGATTGATCCCACAAGATAATTAATCATGTGAGTTGGATTACAGTAGTCTCATTATAATTTATAATTATTTGTAACTTTTTTGACCAAATTATATTATTTTAGATTCATTTAAATTAATTCATTCTCTAATTTGAATGTCAACATAAATGGATCATTCAATTTGATAACATAAGGATAGGGTATGAACAGATAAATAATGGTCAAAGATCCCATCCATATGTGTCCAGGATAGTGGATAGGAGATACCGTTATATTATGTGCAATAGGAAAGTACATTATATATACCCTTTTTAAACCAAATATAAAAAGTGAGGAAAACAATGAAATTCCATTGGGGAAGTAAGTATATGACATCATTATACAATAAATATTGTTCTCTCTGTGACACATGGATTTATAGGGTCACATATTGTGTTAATAGTATACATTCCATATAACCTCACTTGGTTTTGGCCTCATGTATATCAAAAAATTCACATGTTCATTGAATTTAACATCATTAAATGCCACATATTGTCATAAAGTTTATCTAAAAATGAAAGATTCAATTATATAGTGTTTAAATAACAATAAATAACATGGATCATGAGATATCCTTTGAGAAATTTATATAGAGTCATATGCATGATTTTGCAGTGGAAAAATATCTAATTCACGATGTGTAGATGGCTATACATGTTGTGTAACTCTTGGGAACTCATGAATGGTATATTTTCAGATAAGAATATAATTTAATTCAACACATGAAATATGAAAGGGAAACCAAATTATGTAGTTTATATCTAGCTATACCAACTGTATGTCTATGTTTTTTAATCATATAAAATTATTTTTTATTTTAGAAGGGACATATAAAACTAAATTCATAAAAATTATATTTAATATGTGCATACAAATACATTAAATTTATTATCATAATACATTATATGTATATAATGATCCTCAAAAGTGGAATATTCCACACATATTCATGGTAAATTTTATGGTCATATATGTCATTAAGACTATATGACTTTCCATATCAAAACATTTCTTATATATCATGAAATTATGTATAGTTCTTCCATTCCACATATGTAAATAGTACATGAAAAGTTCCCTATATTGAGTACACCACATACTATGTTTATTAATAGTACCAAATGTTTTAGTATTAAATTAGAGAATTAGATTAAAAAAACCAAAATATGTAAATTCCATGCCACCTCAAATACTTGTTTTGTATATTAAATTATTGACTAAATTTAATAATTACTTAGAGAGTACACATCTAGTTATCTATTTTTACTTTCCATGAAATAATCAAGTAAACAGTAAATTTAATTAATAGTATCATAAGAATATGAATATTATGGATATGTAATATTAAAAGTTATAAAAAAGATTTAACTAACTACTAGGAAGAACAATTATATAATTTGATAAATGTATCTTAATAAATAATGGAATAAAATAAATAATTGAATTTCATAATTAATATTCATTGATTATTTTGGATTATCTTGATATTTTCCATAATTTTTATATATTTTGATTCTATTTAATTAAATTTATGATTTCATGGGTTGTGTGATAAATTTATTATTAAATTAAATATGATAATTTGCATATAATTTGTTCCATATATTTATGTATGTTTATGCATGTCCATTGTTTATTTTCTATAACCCTAACCCCCTAGAACCACACAGATGCTAGTGTATATTTTAATATAATGGATGCACCTCTCAGCTGGAGTATATGGTTCAAGAATGATATAAGGTGAAACAAATAATAGAGATAAGAAGGTTAAAAGAGGAGTGTTTAATGTCTTTCCATATCAGTTAGTCAATGAGTTATGTCCTCAAGGGTTATGGTTTTTTCATCTTTCCATTGATAATCCAAAATATAGTTAAGGATCATGATTATTTTACATGTTCATTTTATTTAACTATTAATGGGTATTTAATTATTTATGTATGGTATTGCTTGTTTTATCATTAAAAAATACCACAAAATTTAAATTAATTAGCTAGAATGATGAGAGAAGATAAAATATTGTTATCATTCCTAAATTATTTTATTATTTATGAATGATTAAATATATAAAATATTTATTATTTAAATAAGAATGTAATGTATAAACCCATATCTAGGAATAAGATAAAAACTCTTTATAAAAAATATAAACCGAGAAATTTACTTCAATATCTTCAGTTATAAAGAAACCATTGATTTAGGTTTTAAATTTTCACTTATCAAGATTGTTTTATTATTTATAAAATTAAAATGATTGATTTGTGTTTACATAACTAATTTAACATGAAGTGTAGTTTCCCTTTCAAGATTTAGTTTGAGTGTTTAGAAATTATTTAGGGAATATTGTTTTTGGTTTCATGATTGCGGTTCCAATCAATAGATCAATGAATTGTGAGTTAATGTAGTTGGAAGTACTACCTAAAAAATTCATTATATTAATTTTACTAAAACTATATAAGGGATATAATATGATAAATATATATCCAAGAAACTAGAATATATATATATAATATAAAAACATTATTCACATAGTGAGATATATTGGGTTATATTTTAATTTTGGGAGAGTAATAAATCTAATTTATTACATCACACTTGGTAATGAAGATAATGTACTAAAATAAGATATTAATTTTTTTAAAAAAATTAATTTTCACTCATCTATTAAACTATATATGAAAGCTATTTTGGATAATGATAATAAAATTTTTTGATACTAAAAACCAGGTGGGCATATGTACTTTAACATTATACTGCAATAAAAAAATATTGTTTTATAAAATAGAGTTTTTATTTTTTTCCATGCCCCCTAGGGAAGTATTTAAGCTAGATCCCTCTTTCTTCTGTAAACATGTGGGTAATGAATTAGAAGACCAATGACTTATGTTATCTTTTATTATTAGTATGATGTAGTATCTTTATGATTACATGGATTATTGTATAATATTGCCTCATCTATGTTATATTTTTTAGAGAAATCAAGAAAAAAAGAGGTTATAGATTTCAAAGGAACACATCAAATTTATTCTTGGAGAATGTAAACTAAATTAAAGTCATATTTTCTAGATAATTATAAATATGGAGTGTTTAAAATTATAGTTTTCATGCAATGAATGAATTTCTTATAGCTCTCTGCCTCCTGTCAGTTTCTTAGATTGTCTCCCATTTTATAGTAAATTTTACCATGGATAATATATAGAAAATTCTACCTTACTATAGGGATGAATTGTGTTTTTTGGACTGGTAGGAAAGGTCAATGGAAGTATAACTATGACCTAATGTAGAAAAAGATGAATATTTAGGCTATTCATTATGAAATTAAATATCTCCAATTATTTTATTTTTTACTTAGATACATCTATTCATTATAAAATTTATATTGAAATACATAGATCACGTAGATTCCAGTAGATTTATAGAGGTGATTTGGATCCTTGAGAATCCAATAAAGTAGAACTACTTGTTATAGGTATTGAAGACTATCATAAAACATTATTGATTGTTTTAATCATAGTTAAACATATTATTATTGTGTTTCCAATGTAACCAAAAACATAATATATATGCCAAATTTAGACAATGGTACCTTTATTTTCTATTTTATAATTATAAGATTCTACTATTACGAAGATAATATATGTTATAAGAAATAACTCTTGAATAACAGTATTTAGATAATAGAATATGGAAAATAAGTTTCTTGAAATTGTTAAAATTATGGTTCTCAATTTTGATATTCCTACCACTTATAGAATCAATGTAATGGTTTGTAAATAATAATTAATATTTAAATTAATATTTCTAGATTATTTTGAGAAAATACCATATTATATTTTTTATACATGTTTACAAGTTAAAATGAAAGGATAAATATAGTGGAAATGATGAAAGATACACAAATATTATTGAAATTTTTTATATATACAAGTTTGGACCTATTATAGTTTTAGCTAGATGTGGATACTTTTACATCTTCAAAATTATTTTTGAAAAAATCCATCAAGGAATCCTTTTAGTAGTTTGGGTGAGATTGTGTTTGTTGAAAAAGAGTGATAACTATGAATGGGTTTTGTTGATGTTTCCAAAGAAGGTTTTCAACGAGGTGCAGTTTCCCAATGTTTGCCAAATTGTTGGGCATCAAAATTAGGAATTTTTTGTAAAAGGAATGATTTATATAAAGTATTGAATAGTACATGAATCGATAAGCATAGTTCATAGGCTTCAAAAGAGGTATGTGGAATAACAATGAAAATCATCAAGGGAAATATTTCCACACACCAGCGCTCTGAGTACCACGAGGGGAATTATGCGGACCATGTAAAGTGCTATATGGAATATGAATGAAAAATCATTCATGGATATCAATTAGTTCTATATAGGATTTTTTCCATGAAAAGGACATTACTTACGATTGAGAGGCAATGCTTCATTTGCAGGATGACCATCGTTTGAGGCTGAGAGGCAACGATTTGAGGAGCCGCAAAGGGTTTTCATTCTTTAAAGAGATCAACTGCTTGTAAGGATCAAAGCACTATATGGATTTCAAAATATTATGAAGTGGAGGTCGTACCACATCAAATATTTTATTAAAATAGATTAACAGATTTTTTGGATCTATTTTCTTATATAAGGACCATGAATCCCATCAGTACATAGAGTGATTTTCATTATAAAACATATTTTCTTTGTAAATATTTCTGTGAAGTATGAAAGAGTTTATGGGGAGGAATTACATGAAGGAAAAGGTATCCATGAGGATGAATTATATGAGGGATAATAGGTTCATCAGGATTATTCCATGAAAATAGAAGTGGTATGTGATGATTGTTAGTGGAAGTGGTTTTGTGGGGTACTGTAGCCCGAAATAGATGAAGGGTCAGAGGGACATCAAGAATCTACAGAGGAGTGATGGAACATAGAATAAAAATCTATCCATGATGTAGGTATGGTTCATAGAAGAAAAATGTGTTTAAGGAAGCACTCATTCCAAGGAATGCAAGACAGTTCACAGAGGACATGAGGATGTTTGGGAAGGGAATAAAAATGTTCATGAAAGTAATTTTTGAAAACTAACAATACATCGAATTTTGGATTTCATTTATGGTTGAAAACATAACATCAACATAACATATGCCTATAGTTTATTATGTTTGTATTAATTTAAATTAAGGGACCTACAAGTCCATAAACGGTGAGTGGATCCCTTCCATGAGTAGTGAGAAAAAAAAGAGTAAGAAGATTATCTTTCCCACTGATAGTGAGCTAGAAAAAGAGACATAGAGAGTGACACATGGTAAATTAGTTTTCAATCCCTAAACCATGTAAATTTAGTGATCCTAGTCATAGAAGTAATCTATCACATAAAATATTATTGGCAACCAACCTTATTAAATTTGGTACACTTGGTATATTCACATTGTATGATCCTTTGATGTAGCCTAGTGATTGTGAACCTAGTGAAAATATATATGTCCTTATGCTTTATTTAGTTCTTTAATTTCAATGAATAATCATAATATAATATTTCAAATGATACAATCAATATAAACACTAAAAAAAGTGACACTTATAATAAAGTGGTTAAGATCCAATGGGGAATGAATAATTATGAAAAAAATATTCATACCCCGATTCACCCATCACAGGGTCTCTAGTTTTAATTTGGGATAAAAATTGGTATTATAGGAAGGTTACTTATTTGTTTTCTTAGACAACATTTACTCTAATATTGTAATTAATGTTTCAGTTTTTTTATATGTTGGCATGCAATGACAAAGAGAATAATTATAATGAATAATTAGACGTCATGTGGTATTCCTCAGTGTAGAAGTGTCTATGGGAAAAGTATGATTCTATTTAAGGAAAACAAATATGTATTGAAGAATGGTTCGGATGAATCATGCACTGAGAGAATTAAACTGTTAAATGATGCTATAAGAATGAGTAAATAACCTGTTGTTACTAGTGATGATGGTACTACTGATGAATAATAAATTTCAAGAAAACAAAAAGTTGAATTTGTCCATGAATCACATGAATTTAATAAGATACTAGTGGAGAAATATATCAATAGGTATTTAGATCCATGATCTAGAAATATAGTTCAACAAGCTCAAAGGCTTAGATAAAAGGCTGATTGACGTGGCAACCGATTTGAGGGATACGAATTATTCCCAACATGAAAAACTACCAAAGATTTCTACAAAGGTAGAAAAAATAAAAGATTATTACAAGGGAACGAGTTTCAAATCAGAATAAATTCATAATCTGAAATCCGAAAATGATGATCTTGTGATACAACAATATGAAAAAAGTTTAGAAGAACCAAATGATACAGGAATTGAATGCATTCTTTAATGACTTTGTTTCTCAAAATATTATAAAATAGAGGATAAAACTAACATGATAGATAGGATCTCCTGAGCATTAGAAGGTGAGATAACTAGCAGTAAGTCTCTCATAAGAGAATAGAATTCTTAGCTTGAATCTATGGACAAGAAGATTCCACAACGGGAAGAAGAGATAGAGTCATTAAATAATGAAGTTGGGAAATATAATGCTATAGGAAATCCAAAATTTAAGGATTCTTTTCAATTACAATTTTATTATCCTTCAACTAGTGATAATGAATAGAAAATAAAATATGATACTTTAGTGGAAAAATTGAATGGATTGTCTCATCTAAAGTCCATAATGTTTTGTCGGAATTAGTATTGGATATGATGATCTCTCTCCCAAGAATAGCATGAAGAATGTTGTGATTGGATCAAAAAATGGAAAAAACATATAGATATTGAAAGAAGTCCTAAAGGGAATTTCATAACAAGTAATGACAAAATTTTCTATTTCTGTGGAATTTATGGTCATACCTCATGATTTTATTTTGAGGAATTGTAATATATTTCTTGTTATAAACACATAATTCGTTATAAATATAAGAATAATAAAATGCATCTTGATAAATTATAAAGAAGAGCATCTCAGACGAAATTATCCATGAAATGATTTTATTTTGGAAGAGTGGGACACACCATGGAATGTGTTAAGAATCTGAAGGGTTAAATGTCAAAAGAAGAAGTCTAACTGCATCAAAATCTCAGACATTAAAGGATGAAATAATGAATTCCAATAATGGAACATATTTTATATGTTCTGATCAGGTTCATTTGAAAATACATTTTGTTAAGAAGAATGAGTGGAAGTAAAAGGAACTCATAAAGAGATCCCAAACAATGAAAGTGTATAACGATGATAAGTTTAAAAATAGGTTTACATCCTTAGGGGAATGACAAGGAGCTCAATGAAAGACGTATCAATCACCTACTCTATTACACTCATAACAACTTTCTTGCAATGAATTTTAACAAACATGGAATAAGAAGGGAGTAGATTCCCCTTTTGTGATTAAGAATAATGAAAATTCAGTGGAAGAGTCAAACCCATCATGAAAGGGTGGATTGACTCAGATAACTGATAAAATTATAATTAATAAATAATTTTTTTATATTTTTACATTTCATTCAACATGAAAAGAAGTAATGGAACCATAATAATTGAAGTGCACTGTGTTGCATTTGTTGTCAATAAGGTATGTTGTTGATCAGAAGATGTCAAATAATGAATGGATGTCAAGGAGAGTCAATATGTGAATGACAAAGGCTATGATGGTGTTGGTGATGAATGGAGGATGGCCATTGTGTTAAGATGAATGTCACTTAGGAGATTCACTAAGTGGTATAAGTGTTTATGGTTGAAACATTCATCCATGTTCATATCAGACGATTGTAGAACTGATCTTAATGTTTAAATACTTGTATCAAGATGATACTAAGTTACACCACTTGGAGAATGGATGATGATGGAGCATCATCATTACATCTGACAATTGATAAGCTAATCTTTAAATTCATAGAACTTGTATCCTGATGATACAAAGTCACAACAATGTTAGAAGGCCGTGTATTGTATTGACAATGCATGAAGATATGAAAGGGATCCATCCACAAGTTCTAAGTTGATGAAGTGGTTTAATTAAGTCCATGCACTATCACTTAGTGCATGTGAATTTGAAGTTGATCCAACTTGATCTCTGATTGGATCAATGAAGAACATTGAAGATTTATTTGATTCCGGAGCTTCGGTTGAAGGAAGAACCTTATACATTTCCCTCCTAAGTGAAGATTATTTGTTGAGAAGGATTGAGGAATTCAAATGAAGAAGAAGATGAGAACAAATGAAGAGGAAGGATGGCTTAAGTGGCATTTGGCATTTTATATTGGGAGTACTTTGTTTCTTAACAAAGTCCTTATTCATTTCCTTTGCCAAAAAATAGGCCACCAAGGAGGCCAGCCGAGGGTCATCACCCAAGGCTCATGTGGGACTCAAGGTTGCCACGCCCATGGGGAACCCTCGAGACTAGGGCACTCCATGAGGCACAAAGGCCGGGCCATGTGTAAGCCCGGGGCCACGCAGGGGATCAGGTCCTGCGCAGCATGGGCGCCAGAGCGCGCGCCCGAAGGTGCATAGTAGGTGCCAGTGGCGTGCCCGCAGGGAGTAGAGGTGGGCGCAGAGCGCGCCCGCAGAGAGAACACGGTGCGAGGCGGCACCGTGAGGGGAGAAGTTCAATTGTGGGATAGATGGCAGCGGATGTTTGATAAACCGCGGAAAAACCGGCCGCAGCTTCGATGTGGGATGCATAATTTTTCCACGGAGCGAATCCCAGCCGCATGATTGATCGCGCGTGCGATCCGAGCCGCTCATCTAATCGCGCCATTCGCGATCTGATCCAGGCCGTCCGAGGTTATTTGATCGCCTGATCCGACGGCTCCCCGTCCGTCTTCAACCTTGAGCTCGCCCGAATGCCACCCGCAGCCTCCGTTCGAACCAGAGGCCTCCCGATGACAAAATTCAAGCCCCCGGTCACCTTTGAAGGAGCTGAAGGTTCCATTGTGCTCGTCTGTCCATGAGGAACCCATTAATACAATAAACTATGCATGCACACGATGGATGGAATATTTCGAGATTCGGCCGAGGCAAAATATAATTCCGAGGCCACGTGGAGAGCATGCTTTGCATGCATGAGCCTAAACAGAGGCATGCACGTGTTCAAAAACGCATAAACGTGTAGAAGGCAAAGAAAAGGAAACCCGCGGTGAAACAGAGGATAAAAATCAAGATTTGGAAATATTTTTATAGATCCAAAAATCTCGGGAATTTGAGTTATATCTCCACGGATGACAAAGGCATCTCTCAACCTATATAAAGAGAGGCCGAGGCTCTCAAAAAGCTTGCTGAAACATTGTTGAAAATCTTCTGTCCCGTGAGCGCATCTCTCTGCCTCGCGATGGTTTGAATCCATGAGCAAGTATCTTGCGCGGCTGAAGTTCCTTGTGTGCAACCTCTTTGCGCGACAAGAAGAGAGGGTTGGGCAGACCGAACTTGCGTGCCGCCTCTTTGCACCGCTGCCCCCTGCGCGGTTTTCACTTGCGTGCCCGCGGTGCTTTGCACCCGTGGCTTGCGCGACCCTTGTGGTTTGCACTTGCGCGCCAACGGCTGAAGCCTTGTGCACTTGTGTGCCTTGTCCCTTCTGGCTTGCGCGACCCACGGCCAGTGGCACTTGAGTGGCTGTGAAGAGAAGAAGAGGGACGCACCTCTTGTGCACCTCCTTTGAAGGCAGTAAGGGTTCGGGTGGTTTATGTGCCAAGGCAAGAAGGCCCTATGGGAATTGGGTGAAAAGTAGGAAGAACCCAAGGCCGAGAAACTTGTGCTTGTGTTCCATGTGAAAGAAGAAGAACCTACGGGTGCTGTGTGTGCACCCAAGTGTACCTTGCGCACTTTGAAGAAGAGGAGAAGAGGCCGCACCTTGCAGGCCTTCAGTTGGTTGGTGTTCGGGTGTGTTTAAGTGGAGGCCGAGACTACACATTGTGTGTGTTTAAGAATTGGAGAAGGCTGCAACTTTGTGTGAAAAGTGAACAAGAGGATGCCGTAGCCCTTGTGTGTGCACACTTTGAAGAACAAATTAAAAGAACACTAAAGTGTGTGTGTGCAACAAGAAGAGAAGGAGGCCAACTCATGTGTGTGCAAAAGTGAAATAAGTGTGTGCAAAGAGACACGAAGGCCGATCCTAGTGTGTGAACTAAAAGTGTAAACACTTAGAAGAAGAAGAAGACATCCACACAAAGAAGAACACACATTTATGTGTGTAAGCAAATTGAATTAATTGTGTGAAGTTCAAAGAAGGTGTGTGCTTAATGAGACTATACCCTTTGTGGGTTTATTGTACCGAGAAGAAGAAGGGGAGTGCATGCTTACATGCATGCACGTGCACACGTGAACAAAGCCAAATCTGGTTGTGTGCATCTGAGTTGTCCAAGACCAAGAGTTCTTGAAGAGAATTAAGAGGCCATGCAGTCAATGCATGAGGAAGCAGAGATACCATGCACTCAGTGCATGAAGTTGATGTGAAGTCAGACTGAAGCCAGACTGAAGTTAGAGATATCAGTTGTCTGAGTTTTCAGTAATTGAGAAGAGCCTGATAAACAGAAGTGATCAGAAGTTGCTGAGCAAGACCAACAACCCTTTTCAGAGGTTGTTGAAGTTTCTTTAAGAGAGAAAGGCCATGTCATCCTTAGAAGAAGGAGATAAAGCCTGAGCAAGACGAGAAGACCTGATCAACTCAAGTGATCAGAGGTATAGAGCAAGGCCAGCAGTCATTATCCCAGACAGCTGAAGACACTTGAAGAAGCTAAAGAGAAGAAGATCTACTCGTGTGACTCGAGGAGCCAGGAGAAGCCCCCTGTGAGACTCAGGGTGGAAGAAGTCTTCAGTGGGATTCTGGAGCAGGCCAGTGGGACTCTGGTAACACTGTGGGATGCAGTATAAAGACCCTCCTGTGGGACTCAGGAGAGATACAGTGGGACTCTGTATCGATCATTGTAATACTAACAGATTATAATGGAAGAAACCATGTTGGGGTGTATAACCAACATGGCAAGGACGTAGGCCTTTGGTGCCGAACCTTGTAAATCCTTGTGTCCAGTGCCTTTACATTTACTGCATCATTCGTGGAAAGGTGAGAGATACAAGAAGAGTGGATCGAGGCTTTAACCAGCCATAGAGGTTTAATTGATAAAGAATCAATTAGTAAAAAGTTTTAAGGGATCACTGATTCACCCCCTCCCCCTCTCAGTGATTCACACTGATCCAGGCACTTCAATTGGTATCAAAGGGAGGTTACCTCTAAAAGATCCAAGGGAGTCTTTATGAAGTGCAGATTTGAGGAAATCAGCGACCAGCCTCAAATGGAGATATCTGCCAAGACTCAGAAAAATATAAAGAATAAACAGGCCAAGAAGATGAAGAAAGCCTGTCCTAGTTGCGATGAAGTTGGAACAATGAATGATCTTCAAAGTGCAATCAAATATCTTCAGAAGACAGTCCCCAGGGAAGTGGCAATGTGTATATCTATAGGCATCCTTGATCTTCAAGAAGAAAAATCACAGTTAGAAGAAGAAGCCAATGCAATGGAAGATCAATTGGCAAAAAGGGTTGGCATAACCAACACTCTCAGAAAGCTGGTGAAGGCTAAAGATGAAACAGTATCGCTTTGCAATGAAATATATGAAGACACTACTGAAGAATTGCAAAGAAGCCTTTCTGAGAAAGAATTCTTTAGGACTGTGGTCAAAGATTTTTTCCATGCACTGGAAAAGAGGCACAAAGTTTCAATGAATGTCAGAGATGCTCAACTTGAAGACAAAGTAAACAGGGTGAAGGAGCTGGACAATTCATTGCAAAAAATAAAAAAGGTGCATGAAGACCAGATAAAGAAGCTGGAAGAGAAATGGGAAGGAAGGCTAAGAAATATTGAGGATGAGAACAACTCCCACAATATGAAATGCTTAGAACTGGAGGTGATATTGAAAAATCATCAATAACCCAAAGCCAAAGCCTCCCAGTCAGCTGAAAGGAGAAATGATGCTACTCAAGTATGCATTGAGCAGGATGATTCTAAAAGAAAGACATCCTCTAATAAAAGGGCAACAACTTCTAAAAAGAAGGTACCATCCATACCATCTTGTACTCATGTTTCTAAATGTGTTTCCAAAAAAAGTGCAGGATGAAAGACTAATTCCAAACATGTATGGATGAAGACAACGAAGAAAGAGAGATCTACTGAAACAACACAGCAAGTCAAGAAAAGTACCCAACAATCAGAAGGACTGAAGAGTTCAAGATTTGTGGGTCAGTGTTGGTGTTGTAATAAGTATGGGCATTGTGCAAAGGATTGTTGGTACAATCCACTGAATGTCAAAGCACAAAGGAAGCCCATGCCAAGGGGGAGCAAGCCAGAAGAAAAGAAGCAGCATCCACAGGTCCAGAGACATCTGTTTACTACAAATAGATTTGGATTACTTGAAAACATCTGGGATGATTGCAAAAGTGGTCAAAAAGATACATGTCAATTTCCAACTGTATCCAGAGATAAAAAGAAGAAAATATCACAGAACCTGGCTCAGAAAGAATCCTTGGGAAGCAAGCATAAGAATGTAGAAGATGCTCCCAAGAAGATTCTGAAAAAGGAAGAGAAGACCTTGGAGTCTAAATCCAAGAAGGGTGATGCATCCAGAAGGACCACCAAGAAGAAATGCTTCTACTGTGGAAAGAAAGGGCATACCATGGTTCTTTGTAAACAAGCCATGGAAATCAATAGAAGCAGACTGAACTCAAATAGGCAATCAATCCAGAAGAAGCAGAAGGGATTGATTGAAAACAAGTTGCCTAAGAAAGGTTTCTTGACAGTATCAAAAGAACCACGTGGAACTTCCAGAACTGAGGCCACACTTCCAAATGTTTTTTTAGTCATATGGCTGAATCAGTTGTAACTTGCCAGAGAACTGCAAAGAGCTGAAGATGAAGCACTGGCAATTGCTAAGGAAAAAAGGAAACAAAAGATTTCACATGAATATGTGTTGAGATCCACACCAGCACAATCATCATTGAAGATCAAATGTGCAAGTGTGAAGAATGGTGAAAATGGGACATCTCGGTAGAGAGAATCTTCTCAACCTTGTTGTTCACATTGATGAACCAAGGAGGTTCCATCTTATTCCCTTATACTTCTGGTATTTACATGTGCTAACATTGCAGGGAATTAAAGATGATGATCATTCTCATCTGGAGAGTGTTTTGGAAAGAATGGAGTGCACCCCTTGAGGGGGACCCAATCTGGAGAAGATGATATTTTGGGATTTAATATCATATTGAGAAAATTGAAGGTATTCCAATCATACTTTCATCTCATATTTCTTAATTGTATTCATCATGAAAATTAAGGGGGAGTATTGATTCAATTAAAATGGTTGAAAGGGGGAGCTTTATCTTTGCACTGAACTTTCTAATGAGTCTTGTGAAGTCTGTGAAGGATTTAGCAATTTATTGTTATATCTGAAAAATTTCAACCCCTTGGAGCATGATCTCACATGTACAGTGAATGTTGGACAACATTGAGTACCTTGGTTACATCACTCTTGTTTTCTACATCGGGTTAGCCCAAGTAGACTTAGAGTTGATTTACTAAAGGTTCTTTGCTAAAGAGAACATGTGACATCATCCCTCTCTCAGTGTTTTTCAAGAAAATACTTTTCAAAGGGAGGAAGAGATTTTTGAAAGAGAACCACACCACACCTTTGCATTTGATTGCCAATAAGGGGGAGAAAATATTGGCACACATATTGACCCATTCATATGTGCTGAAGAAGTGTATTGACAACAAATACAAAGGGGGAGAGTGAAGTGCACTGTGTTGCATTTGTTATCAATAAGGTATGTTGTTGATCAGAAGATGTCAAAGAATGAATAGATGTCATGGAGAGTCAATATGTGAATGACAAAGGCTATGATGGTGTTGGTGATGAATGGAGGATGGTCATTGTGTTAAGATGAATGTCACTTAGGAGATTCACTAAGTGGCATAAGTGTTTATGGTTGAAACATTCATCCATGTTCATATCAGACGATTGTAGAACTGATCTTAATGTTTCAATACTTGTATCAAGATGATACTAAGTTACACCACTTGAAGAATGGATGATGATGGAGCATCATCATTACATCTGACGATTGATAAGCTGATGTTTAAATTCATATAACTTGTATCCTGATGATACAAAGTCACAACAATGTTAGAAGGCCGTGTATTGTATTGAAAATGCATGAGGAGTTGAAAGGGATCCATCCACAAGTTCTAAGTGGATGAAGTGGTTTAATGAAGTCCATGCACTATCACTTAGTGCATGTGAATTTGAAGTTGATCCAACTTGATCTCTGATTGGATCAATGAAGAACATTGAAGATTTATTTGATTCCGGAGCTTCAGTTAAAGGAAGAACATTCTACATTTCCCTCCTAAGTGAAGATTATTTGTTGAGAAGGATTGAGGAATTAAAATGAAGAAGAAGATGAGAAGAAATGAAGAGGAAGTATAGCTTAAGTGGAATTTGGCATTTTATATTTGGAGTACTTTGTTTCTTAACAAAGTCCTTATTCATTTCATTTTCCAAAAAATAGGCCACCAAGGAGGCCAGCCGAGGGTCATCACCCAAGGCACGTGTGGGATTCAAGGTCGCCACGCCCATGGGGAACCCTCGAGGCTAGGGCACTCCATGAGGCACAAAGGCCGGGCCGTGTGTAAGCCCAGGGCCACAAAGGGGATCAGGTCCTGCGCAGCATGGGCGCCAGAGCGCGCGCCCGAAGGTGCATAGTAGGCGCCAGTGGCGCGCCCGCAGGGAGCAGAGGTGGGTGCAGAGCGCGCCCGCAGAGAGAATACGGTGCAGGGCGGCACCGTGAGGGGAGAAGTTCAATTGTGGGATAGATGGCAGCGGATGTTTGATAAACCGCGGAAAAACCAGCCGCGGCTTCGATGTGGGATGCGGAAATTTTCCGCGGAGCGAATCCCAGCCGCATGATTGATCGTGTGTGCGATCAGAGCCGCTCATCTAATCGCGCCATTTGAGATCTGATCCAGGCCGTCGGAGGTTATTTGATTGCCTGATCCGACGGCTCCCCGTCCTTCTTCAACCTTGAGCTCGCCCGAATGCCACCCGCAGCCTCCGTTCGAACCAGAGGCCTCCCAATGACAAAATTCGAGCTCCCGGCCACCTTTGAAGGAGATGAAGGTTCCATTGTGCTCTTCTGTCCATGAGGAACCCATTAATGCAATAAACTATGCATGAACACGATGGATGGGAGATTTCTAGATTCGGCCGAGGAAAAATATAATGTCGAGGCCACGTGGAGAGCATGCTTTGCATGCATGAGCCTAAACAGAGGTATGCACGTGTTCAAAAATGCATAAACGTGTAGAAGGCAAAGAAAAGGAAACCCGCGGTGAAACAGAGGATAAAAATCATGATTTGTAAAGATTTTTATAGATCCAAAAATCTCGGGAATTTGAGTTATATCTCCAAGGATGACAAAGGCATCTCTCAACCTATATAAAGAGGGGTCGAGGCTCTCAAAAAGCTTGCTGAAACATTGTTGAAAATCTGCTGTCCCGTGAGCGCATCTCTCTGCCTCGCGAAGGTTTGAAGCCCTGAGAAAGTATCTTGCGCGGCTGAAGTTCCTTGTGCGCAACCTCTTTGCGCGATAAGAAGAGAGGGTTGGGCAGCGCGAACTTGCGCGCCGCCTCTGTGCACCGCTGCCCCCTGCGCGGTTTGCACTTGTGCGCCCGCGGTGCTTTGCACCCGTGGCTTGCGCGGCCCTTGTGCTTTGCACTTGCGCGCCCACAGCTGAAGCCTTGTGCGCTTGCACGCCTTGTCCCGTGTGGCTTGCGCGACCCACGGCCAGTGGCACTTTCGCGGCTGTGAAGAGAAGAAGAGGGCCGCACCCCTTGCGCACCTCCTTTGAAGGCAGTAAGGGTTCGGGTGGTTTATGTGCCAAGGCAAGAAGGACCTACGGGCATTGGGTGCAAAGTAGGAAGAACCCAAGGCCGAGACACCTGTGCTTGTGTTCCAAGTGAAAGAAGAAGAACCTACGGGTGCTGTGTGTGCACCCAAGTGTACCTTGCGTGCTTTGAAGAAGAGGAGAAGAGGCCGCACCTTGCATGCCTTCAGTTGGTTGGTGTTCGGGTGTGTGCAAGTGGAGGCCGAGACTACACATTGTGTGTGTTTAAGAATTGGAGAAGGCCGCAACTTTGTGTGCAAAGTGAACAAGAGGAGGTCGTAGCCCTTGTGTGTGCACACTTTGAAGAACAAACTAAAAGAACACTAAAGTGTGTGTGTGCAACAAGAAGAGGAGGAGGCCAACTCATGTGTGTGAAAAAGTGAAACAAGTGTGTGCAAAGAGACACGAAGGTCGAACCTAGTGTGTGCACTAAAAGTGTAAACACTTAGAAGAAGAAGAAGACATCCACACAAAGAAGAACACACATTTATGTGTGTAAGCAAATTGAATTAATTGTGTGAAGTTCAAAGAAGGTGTGTGCTTAAAGAGACTATACCCTTTGTGGGTTTATTTCACCGAGAAGAAGAAGGGGAGTGCATGCTTACATGCATGCACGTGCACATGTGAACAAATCAAAATCTGGTTGTGTGCATCTGAGTTGTCCAAGACCAAGAGTTCTTGATGAGAATTAAGAGGCCATGCAGTCAATGCATGAGGAAGCAGAGATACCATGCACTCAGTGCATGAAGTTGATGTGAAGTCAGACTGAAGCCAGACTGAAGTTAGAGATATCAGTTGTTTGAGTTTTCAGTAATTGAGAAGAGCCTGATCAACAGAAGTGACCAGAAGTTGCTGAGCAAGACCAACAGACCTTTTCAGAGGTTGTTGAAGTTTCTTGAAGAGAGAAAGGCCAAGTCATCCTTAGAAGAAGGAGATAAAGCCTGAGCAAGACGAGAAGACCTGATCAACTAAAGTGATCAGAGGTACATAGCAAGGCCAGCAGTCTTTATCCCAGAATGTTGAAGACACTTGAAGAAGCTAAAGAGAAGAAGAGCTACTCGTGTGACTCGAGGAGCCAGGAGAATCCCCCTGTGAGACTCAGGGTGGAAGAAGTCTTCATTGGGATTCTGGAGCAGGCCAGTGGGACTCTGGTAACACTGTGGGACGTAGTATAAAGACCCTCCTGTGGGACTCAGGAGAGATACAGTGGGACTCTGTATCGATCATTTTAATACTAACAGATTATAATGGAAGAAACCATGTTGGGGTGTATAACCAACATGGCAAGGACGTAGGACTTTGGTGCCGAACCTTGTAAATCCTTGTGTCCAGTGCCTTTACATTTACTGCATCATTCGTGGAAAGGTGAGAGATACAAGAAGAGTGGATCGAGGCTTTAACCAGCCATAGAGGTTTAATTGATAAATAATCAATTAGTAAAACGTTTTAAGGGATCACTGATTCACCCCCACCCCCTCTCAGTGATTCACACTGATCCGGGCACTTCAATAATCCCTCCAATGGAGGTAGAATCAAGAAAAGATGTCCAGTGAAAAGATTCATGCTCAAAGAATGTGTCCATAAAAATGGCTTATCATTGGATAATCAATGAAGGAAAATTTATAAAATGGGTTTAAATAAAAAATTTAGATAAGGGATAAGGCTATAGTATATAAATATCAGATGAAGACATAGCATGTGGGTAAAGAATGTGTAGTCACATTTCCAGAATAGTCGAATTTTTCCAGTTAGTTGGAACATGCATAAACACAGAATAATGCTTTGTTATAAAGTATCAATGTTATGATCCATCTGGATCAACTAAAATCTTATACTTTAGGATTCTATAGGTTCCACTCTCCCTATGTGTATAAATTCCATCAACTTCTTTTCATGTGTTTTAGGTTCAACAGGAGATACAATATAAGGGGAAGTGGAATCAAAAGATGCAAAGTGGTAATGTGACGTGATTTATAATTTCAACTGATCCAACCAGTTACTAGATCTAAAGACTAAATATTAAATAATTGCTTAAAAGGAGTTGATTTTCTATGTATTCATTGGATATGTACATGTAATAGAGTTCAATGGACAATTATGTCATTATTAACTTTAAATATTTTCTTATACATTGATTTTCGACTAGGCAGGCATAGCAGTTTTGTTGATGGATAATTGCTAAATTGAAAAATCACCCAATGATAATATCATTGAAGATAGTACTACTGAAATTTTTATTGATCCAGAGAATTTTTTGAAGCCTTCAGTCACATGGGAAGAAATGATTTAGGAGAAGAATAATGTTTTTTGTTCTTAAAAGTGGGCCTAAAAATAAAATATATACCAATAATAGTGGGAGAATTCATTCCCTTTATCATATCCAATAACTATATGGTATGAAGAGGATGAAAGATTATGTTTTGGAAAACTAATTTGGGGACAAGAATAAAAATTCATATATATCAAGATTTTATATTTTTCTCTAATAATGTGTTATTAGGTAATTATTTTCAGGGAACTAAGAAACCATGGGAGAATATTGGAAATGTTTCAACAATAGGCTATGAAAGTAGTTGAAAGAAATGATGTCACTTTAATAGAGATGATCAGAATATTCAACAACAAAGTCAAATGTTTCAGGATGATAGTGACAAAGAGGTAAGAAACTTAAGGGGATTTGATGTTGAAAATGATGATTTATAATATGATACTAATAATGAGTAAGAGAAAGTAATTAGAGGTTAGAACTCTGTTAGAAATATGAACAAAGAACATGACAAAATAAAAAAAATCAAACATCAGAGATTGTTTTGAGGACAACAGATGATAATTTCATTAAGTATAAATGGATATTTCACAACAAAATGAATCAATATGGTGCGATAATTCAGAAAAAAAGATCTACTAGCGTTAAACGGGTACTCCTAGATAGAGGGTATCGATGTTGATGAAAAATGTTCAACAATTTCCAAGTTAGAGACAATAATATTATACTTGATCATATTATTACAAAGAAAGTTCAATGTTTTCCAGATGGATTTCAAGTTATAATTTCTAAATAGGGTTCTAGAATAAGAATTTTTTATTGATAATATAGATGGTTTTATCATTCATGAATATTATAATAGAATATTTTGGCTAAAGAAGGATTTATATTGTTTGAAGCAAGATCCACGACAATGGTATTCAAGGCAAGATCAGTTTCTAAAGATGCTCAATTTTCACCATGGTGGGGTTGATTACAATCTTCCTTTCAAGAAAGAAAGAAAGAAATTGTTGATGGTGTTGGTGTATTTCAATGAAATAATCTTCTGTGGATCATATGAAGCAACAAATTGATGACATGGGAGTTGAAGTGATGTCTCCGATCATAATGCTTTAGGATAATTCAAGTCCTATAAATTGTAGAAAAAATATAGTCCACTACATAATGAAAAAGATCAATGAAATCATGTATAATTTTATTAAGGAAAATGTGGTTCCAGGACTTTTGATATTGGAGTATGTGCCTAAAAAACTATAGGTTTCAATCATTATGATAATTCCCTTGCCCAAAGAAGCATTTGGAAGGCATCGACTGGCTTTGGGAGTTCAGTTGACTCATGGAACTTGACAAAATATTGATGTAGGACCCCCTATCCCCAAGGTATGGTGTTATTTTCCATAGTGGGCTAATCTATATTCTTTACCCTGTAGTATAACACGAAGAAGTGATAATTGGGTTCGTTGACAAAGGGGGAGAAGTTGTGGTTATTAAAAGGGGGAAATGTATAACTCAAGACACATGGAGAAGATGCTATGTGGTGAAATAATATAGGGAGAGTTGAAGCTATTTGGGGGAGTAGTGATATTGGGGGATTATTAAATCTAAAGATGATAAAGGTGATTTACAAAGGAAATATATCATGAAATCTGAGGTTCATGATGAAATAAGATGATTGGTTTCGGAATGGAATGATGTGATTCATTGATGAAATTTGAATTAAACTCTTTTTTTTCAGGACGAGCATGGATCATGTGGGAATAGAATGTGTGTAGATTAAATCATTGATCGAAATCTTAATCATAGTAAATTAATTCTCGTAGAAAATTGAAGAGGCTTTAGTAATGTATCAAATTGAGAAAAAATTTCAACAAAATCAAAGGAAAAGATTTTTGGAAAAATCCCTCAAGGAATCCTCTCAGTGTTTTTGGGTGTTGTTGTGTTTGTTGAAAAATATAGATCACCATGAATAAACTTGGTTGATGTTGAAAAACGTGGTTTTTAATGTGGGGAAAGAAATATTTCCATATAGCAGTGCTATGCAGACCACGAATGGACTATGTGGACTGCGACCAAAAAATAGTTTGTAGATGGCAAGTTGTTCGTGGGAGGACATTATTGTGAAAAGGTCGTCTCTTGCAGTTGGGAGGTACTCTTTCATTCATGGGATGACCATATTTTTTGGTAGAGAGGTTATGAATTGTGGAGATGAAAAGGGTATTCATTCATAGAATAGATCGGCCACCACAAATGATAATAGCACTTTGAGGATTGCATAGCAGTATGCGGTGAAGGTTGTACCACATTGAATATTTGAGTAAAATGCATTAGAATGTTTTTTAGAAATATTTAACTATATAAGGACCTATAATCCCATTATTAATTAGAGTAATTTTAATTAGAAAAAATCATAACTCTGGGAAGATATCAGTGAAGTCTGGAAGAGTTCGAGAGGTAGAATTCCATAAGGAGAAGGTGTTCATGAGGAATAATTTTATAAAGGATGAGATGTTTACAAGGATGATTCCATGGAAGGAGAAGTGGTATGCGATGAATGTTCATGGAAGGGGTTTTTGGGTCAATGTATCCCTCAATGGGAGAAGTTTCCATGAAGGAGAGGCGGTCTATGGGACATCATCCATCAACATAGTGGAGGTTGTACATGTAATAATAATCCATCCACTAAGTAGGGATGGTATATGGAAGACAAAGGTAGTCCATGAAGCACTTACACCATATGGTACAAGTCATTTCATAGAGTAATTTAGGTAGTTAGCAAAGGGACTAAAATAGTTTTTGAATGTAATTTCCACAAACTTACATTATGCGGAAATGTAGATTTCACCTACAGGTGAAAATAGAACTTCAACAGAGAATCTACCTGTAGTTGGGGATGCATGTATTAATTCAAATGAAGGGACCTTAAAGTCCATAAACTATGAGTGGATCCCTTCCAATAGTAGGGGGAAAAGGTAGAGTAAGATAGTGATCCTTCCCACTGGAAGTGAGTAAGAGAAAGTGACATATGGAGTAACCCTTGGGAAAGCAGTGAGTTGAACCTAAACACTATAAAGGTAGTGAGGTTAAGCATTGAAATGATCTAGACTAAAAGTCATTATTGTATGTTAACCTTAGTGAGTTTAGCATAATTAATACATTGAATTTGTTTTCTCTCTGGATGTAGATATATGAGAGTGAACTATGTAAAAAAACATGAGTCCTTGTGGTAGATTTATTTCATTACATTCAGTGCATTATCATCTGATAAAATTGAAAAGGATACAATCAATATAAACACTAATACGAAAAAAGTGAACCACATAATAAAAAGGTCATGATCTACTGGGGCTAGAATAATTTTCAAATGAATATCCATACCCAGATTCACCTCCCCCCTCAGGGTATCATATCTCCTTGTGGGCTAACAAATTACCAATGACTTTTTTATACATGGATATGCTGATCCAATGAGGTATAAGTCTCACTCCATTGAGAAATATAATGAATACAAGAAACATCAAGAGATGTGGGTTAATAGGAAGATAATGAAAATCCACTTAGACTATGATAAATTGAATCTAAATAAATAGTTTGTTGATTATATAATGGAGTTTGGGATACCATGCCAGGTAACTTATACGTGTACAATATAATGGAATGGATTTTATGAAAATTGGAACCAAATATTTTTAAACCTGAAGAGATTAATGATGAGTCTGGAAAGACTTCCATTATAATTTTGGGGATAATCAATACATATATAAACTAAAATACTAAAACATGTTATGAATAATTTTATATATAGAATTACATATTAGAAGATGTGTGGGAGGAAATATATGTTTTTAAATATATGATTATGGTTATATGAAGATATTGATAATGAAGTCACTAGATAAAATCATTCATAATAAGTAACTAAGTTTATATATATGGGATTTATAAAGGAAACATTGAGATATTATCCATACAAACCATAAAAAACGGAATTGTGGAATGAAACATCATATTCATTGAGTGAAATAAAAATAAAAAAGTGATAGTGGGAGATAGAACATCTTCACAGAAGTAAAGGCTTAATAAACAAAAGTGTTTCCACAAGAATCAATTCATGATTCCCCAAAAGATGAAGTTTTTCCAGTGGAACTAGTACTGTATAAGATCACCAAAGTTGTAATATAGGTATAAAGATATGTTATTGTATTAACCATGGTAGGTAAAAGTTTGCTGGTTTATGATAATTATTCTCTCTCTTATAAAGAAATAGTATGTATCTCATATTATGATATGTGGAATGAATCCATGAATACTGAAATATATTCCTCGTATGATAACCAAGTATAGATTATTATAGATCATATAGTCTATGTAAATCATGTTGGGAAGGTATTGGTATTTAAGAAGAAACTAGGCAGTATTAGTATTTTCAGTAGCTATAAATTATGTCACTCTCCTAAAGGGTTTAATAAACTATAGTGAATAAGCTATGAGAATAATTTTCATGAGTCTCTATGTTAAAATCCAATATATATTTACATTCCATAACAACTTCGAATGTTTATTAGATTTCTAAAATGAGTTTCTAGTCATGTTTCCTTTATTTAGAGATTATGAAATATGTATATATCACATAACTAGAAGTAATTATGTGAAAAATATTCCAATAATGACATAATGATAACAAAATATATTTATGGGATGAAGAAAAAATAATCATCATAGATGATTTATTTTGATGAAGTCATAATAGTATTTTGTTTCATAAAAAAAAGTGATCAATGTGTCTAGAAATTGTTTAGTGTGAGTGAAAAAATTTAGAGTATGTTTTTATGATATATTACTGGTGAGAAATGATATTATAGTCTTACAATCACATAATACAAGTTTAAATTAAACACCACCACGAGTGACTTAGGTGAATCTGATTATTTTATATTTATCAAGATCACTCAACATTGACATAAGTGGTTATTCTCACTAATTCATGGCGTATACATTATCAAGGTATTTAAGAAATTAAATTTATAAAAATTTAATATGGAACTATTTCTATTATCACATCATATACATCCCTATAATAAAACATTCTCTTATAAATATTATAATAGAGAGAATGAGAATAATCGTATATTTTTCAATGATTGGAATAGTCATGTATGAACTATTATATTCCAATATTGATGTTTCCCAAACCTTAATAAAGGTTGTAAGATATCAAGAATATTGGGGAGAGATTTCGTGAACTTTCTCAAATACTCTAATACACTGATACCCAGTCTGGTCCTAACATTACGAAGGACGTTCTTGATCCATGAGGCTTGGTGAAAAGAATATATTTTTAATCAAGAGTCAATAAGAACATGATTTACAAAAGGAAAAAATGGAGGATAATAAAATACATTACTAGTACGAAAAACCCTCCTCAAGAAGAAAATTACATCAAGAATATAGATAAAAAACCCAGGAAATGAAAACATGTAAAGATAGACATGATAACCATCAAGACCAAGTCTCAAAATCAATATGCAACAAATGGACCATAGATCCTTTGATCACCTGCATCACTCCAAAATCCAATGAATCTTGTAAAACTACCATCATAAATTAGTCTTATCCCTTTTCTTATACGTATAAAAAAACATCATACGCATGAAGAAAAAGGAAGGGTTCAAAAAAAGGTCTCTATAGGATTCCACAAATTATTTCATAAGATTTTCTATGAAAATAAAACATTTATTCTATTAGTTTAAATAAAACAATAAATGTAAATTAATTGATATATTTTAAATAAAAATATTATTTCAAATTAAAATATATATGCTAAATTAAAATAGTCTAAAATTTAAAATTTATATCAACAATTTATATAAAATAGCTAGCATGAAAAACAAGTTTCGAAATTAAATTTCACGTATAATCAAACAAGAAAAAGGAACCATAGTCATATTCCATTAGTTTAATTATTATTTGGCTATATGATCCCTATACTACTAAATCATTAATATTAACCCATGTATGTAAACAAACATACCTTAGGATGAAACCATCTAGAAAAATCAATAAACATATCATCATAGATATTCATACTGAGAAGTTCTAGTTATACTTGTCATCATTAATCCATTTATATTATGTTATATTCTAATAATACTTGTCTAAATCAACTACTAAATAATATTTCTCATATGTTAGTCAATAAATAAAATTAATCAATCATTTTTAGGAAAAAACCATTTTAAATAAATTTATCCTTTACAATTCAATTTGATAATTTTATTTTTCATCATTACATTTCAATTATAAAATATCCTTCATTTTCATCTTATTCATACCTTTTAAATTCCTCGTTGATTTGAATTAAATTTTATTAAGAATAAAAATAAAATTATCTCATAAAATCAACATTTAATTCAAGAGAATTATTTTTCTCAAAATATACCCAATAATTTTAATTTCATTGAAATTGTGTGTGTTCCACAATTTCCATTCCCTTTTTGAATAAAATTTAAAATCATCCAAAATTTGTGTTTATAAATAAGATAAAAATTGATATCAAATCAATATTAAAATTTGGAGTTTCAAATGGAGGGTAAAGGCTTACCGAACCATCTTCCTTTATCATTGATTATGGAATCAACACCCCAAAGTTGAAATACCAAAAGATAGATTAAGGAGAAGTAAAATCAAGGAATAAAGCACAGAATTGGGATCTATATAATCAAATATATAATCTTTCTCTGAAATAAGGATTAAATACTATAAAAAGAAATATAAATAAGTTATATAGAAAACCCAAATCAAGGGAGAAATCACATGTTAGATAAGGATCACATCATCTACTGACACATTGATTAACGAGAGAAGATAGGTATCCTAAAAAATGATAGGAAATAGATTAAGGCCAAATGAGGATTTTATTATTTTTAAAATATTTTTTGAAGAACTAAAAACAACACCCATTCTCTTTTTTCGATAAATATGGTTATTAATAATCATGAACCTAACCTTGGTCACTTACTGGGCTTCTAGAATGGGTTCAATGGTTTTCCCCTTGGTTAAAATAGTATTTAACAAACTGTTCTAACCCCCAATTCTCATGGAAACATGGTTTGGGGTAGAGGAATTATGTTTTTTTCTAACTATGAACCCCACTAATGCACCAATAGAGGGATAATGCTTTACCAAGACAAAATATATGGTTATCCCTAACAACGTGACAACCATGAACAACCCATATTGATTCTAATGTTTTAAAAATTCATCTTTAGACAATCCCCGATCATAAGGATATCAAAAAATGTTATTAAAAGTACCCATAAAAAGGAAAGAAAATGATAAAATCTCCCACTATAAACACTTAATGTCTCTATAAATCATATAAAAAGGATCCATGTTAAATATAAGAGGCCACTAATATCTCATCAATTCCTTATTATCCCTTGTATCATGTGAATTAGAACAATAATTAAATATCACATAGACCAAAAGTATATCATTCCCATGAATAAAATTTGTCTTAGAATCAACAATAAGAACATGACAGTAAGTCAAAAATAAATCAGGTTAACCACGAAGACCATCCAACCATGGGGCATGGGAAGGTTCAAAAAGATACTTCATAAGTTCAAATACATGAAACACTTTCTTGATTGATTTTAAATGAGGTGGAAGTTCCAAACCGAAATATGAATTCGAAACCTATAAGATAATATCAAATGGAACCAAAAAAATATTTTCAATATTTCTTTCCTTCCAAAGATGTCAGGGACACAACCAAGGTGAAACTCTAAAAAACACCATGTAAGTAATTGAAAATTCCTCTAGTCATTGATGAAGATTATCATTGGATTTATACCAGATCCATTCCATAAGATATATTTTATGAATGAACATATTATTTTCTGTCATCATTTGGTGTAAAATTTGTCAAAAAAGGACATTTAACCAATATTCGACCAAAAAATAGGAGATCAACAAGTACTTACATAAAAGTATTCCAATGTATCAATTAGAATTGTATATGTATAACTATATTTATTTCCATTACCAAATAGTTTCAAATGTTCATCCCATTCTCCATCAATTTTGAGACTGAAATCATGAGGTTTTTTCTCAAGAAACGGTATATCTCCTTATATTTGGCTATCCATCTATGAATTAGATGTAGTGTTTAATCGGAAAAGGGATCCTAGTTTATCTTGGAGTCCACTAAAAAATGACATGTGAACCAAGAATCCATTTCAAAGACTATATCAGATGGTAATCCATAAAAATATGATGATTTCATTCACCAAGAAACTTTCCATGTCCTAAGATTTGGTTGTATCTTGATTGGGTATGAAGTGAAATGATTTCATTAGCTAGTAAATTACTACACATGTGAAATTTTTTCGTCAAAGGAAACATGATATCCCAACAAAAAAATCCATACAAACCCCTTCTCTCTTCAAAGTTGGCATAAGAAGGGGTTGAAGAAATCCTGATGGTTTCTGGTGCTCATACTTGAACTAAAGACTGGTATAATAATGAGAAATGATATAAGTATTGTCTCCTCTAATACTTCACCACCCCAAACATCTCTTCATAATTAGTGATGGAATTCCCATTCATAGGTGTGTATGTAATGATAAAGTTAAAATTTGGAAGGTTATCCCCTAAATGCCTCTATAAAAGATTCAAATAATTTTGATATAATATTTCTATGAGACCTTTGTGATCTGAAAATATGGTAAACCATTCACCAGAAAGGTAATGATGTCAATTATTATAGGAATGCATCACGTTTGAGAGCTTATGGCCATGGGTATGATATTTTCTCTCATGAGGCCTAAGCTTTTTTGAACCATATGCTAACATGTGATCACCCTATATTAGAAAACATCCCAAACCAAAATTAGATGCATGAAAAACTATATATCCCTACTTAGCCACTATAAGAGTAAACATCGATGTAGAAATTTCTTTATAATTTAACTCATCAAAATATTTCTAACACATTGAATCCCAAATAAACATATATCAATTCCATGTGAGTACAATCTTTAGCAATGTCAATATTGATAAATCCTTTATGAACCAGTGATAATAACCTACTATGCTCAAGAATTTTTGAATCATGAAAACATTATACATCTATTAATATGTAATAACATCATTCCCCATCTTAAGATCAATTTAAATACCCTATTTTGAGACCACATGTCCTAAGAACATTACTTCCAAAATAAATAAAAACACTTTGTTAGATTTTTATAATGTTATTGATCTATCTGAATATATGGAAGTACTCTTAGATGATATAACTGATCTTTTGTATGTTTAGAGAAAAAAATATGTTTTCCTTAAACACCACCCTAAAAAACAGGATACTCATAGAATATCTAGTTCATCCACACCATGAAAAATGGAAGTTCAACAGTCAGACTAGACTACATAATATGGTACTCATACAGGTGATAAATACTCATAAAGGTAGTCTTCGAAATATAAGAAATTTTAATTATCGTCTAGAGAAAATTTTAACGAAGATCAATCACAGAGATCCACAATGATCCTTTTATTTGCCTTAAAAAAACACAATAATCTATAGAAATAGATATTTTTTTATTACCATAACATGATTGAGGTTTCAGTAATGACCAAAAAGGTGATTTATACCATTATATGTCTTTTGAAAAATAACATGTTCCACCCAAGATGACACACTCAGAAGAATAATTCCATTATAAAAAAAATCATAAAATTGATTATTTAACCCTTTCAATATAAATTGTTCTCTATGGTAAGAGGGAATTGATACCAACTGACTACTAAGTATTAAATCAACGGAGAACACAACCTATCATCTGGGAGGAAGGTTAGAAATATCATATTGAAATACTTTAGGAAACTCAACTAAAATTGGTGGGTATTATCAATAAAATGTTTCTACCCTATGTCAGTGATAAAAAATATATCATAATACCTAAATCTAGAAAATAATGTTCATCTCTACTTGATCTTGGGTATCATTATCCATGATAAACTTTGTACACCCCATTGAGTGCAGTAAATGTGTCCCACCGAAGATAACAGACTATTTGGTATTTATGGGAAATCCAAAACACCATCCTAAAAATGACATAATGTGGTTTTATGTTAATAACCATAATATTCATGGTGACCTCAATTTCAAATAAAGATAAAATATAAGAGGGACATAGAAGACCCTTTTATATCTCTATTTTGAGAGGCGTAAAAATATCCACAATATAAGACATATGCTCCATATAAATGACTAAAATAATTCAAAACACAAGTTGATAGGACAGAGTGTCATTCACAAGTATAAAATAAATTAGATTCTAATGATAATGGCATTATGATGGTATCTCTAATAGTCACTAGACCCACATCATTATCCTCTTGATACTCTTTTGCTATATGAAGAAGCTCCATTCCAAATGACTAGAGATGGAAACACATAGTTCTTGAATAATCTAATTGAAATGGATTTCATTATGGTTTTTATGATTTGGTTCCACAACGTAGAGAAAATATGAGATGACAGAACATCTGTAGGTGACCTGGGCATCCACATGAACCATAATCCTTGGGAGTCTTAGTGCAGATCCATTTTGAATTTCCAACCTTGCCACATATTAATCATTTCAAAGGGCCTATGACTGGAACAAAAATATGTATTCATGAATTCTTCTATCATGATACATCAAGAGACTCATCAAACATTGTCTTTACTTAAAAGGAACAAATATAACTACAACTGAGAGAAAATGGAACTCACTTCAACCTTTAATTACAATAATGGGATATTAGAACCATAATATATATATATATAGCACATCGACATAATAAGTGAGTTTAAGCATACAAACCTAACATTAAAATTTATCCAACAATTTCAAGTCCATTAAAATTGAGTTTTTTGATAATTTTGAGGCCTTTTAAAATCAATCATAAACTAATATAAAGTATATGGTTTTAAATAATTTAAAACCCTTTTGCAAATAAATCAAGAAATTTGGGATTTAATTATAGGTTATTTTCTTATGGAACCACCAGATTTTATCATTAATCCATAAATCAACACCCGTAGTGGGAAACATTAATATACAAAAGAATGATAAAGAGATCATGAAATCAAACATAGTATCAATATCCATTAAATAAAAGATATAATACAATATAATTTCTCAAAATATGTCATTTTCAAAATGTTCCTCAAGGAGGACTTACTGAGGTAATTCTGTTTGAAAATCCAACCACTAAACTTTTGAAAATGTATCCTCTTGAATTTATAAAATTACAACTTAAATGATTTCTTGTGATAAACATTCTTTTCAAATAAATCCCATCCATTGTTTTAAATATATATTCAAAGGAAAAACATTTCATTTCTTTATTTTGAAATTATGTTTCTATATTCCATTTATAAAACAACAACACACAAACATCACATTTTTATAAGATAGGGAAAATAAAATGTAATGGAATATTATAAAAATTATTCAATATTTTACAATAATCATGAGAAGTATGTCCCACCCATTGATAACGACTCATAAATCAATAGAGTAAGAAAATAAACAAAGTATAAAATCATATGATAACAATAAGGAATAAGGAAAATATAAATTTTAAACCATGATTTTTTTTATAAAAACAGAGTAAATAAGATTTTAATGATGTTCAATGGTGGAACCTACTATAAATAGGTTAATTAGAACACAACTCATCATCTGAAACCCTCTATCATTGAATCATATATGAGACATCAACTAACAAGGTATTATATTAAAATAGGGGTTACTATCCAGGGTATCCCACTCAACTAAAAGGGAATCATCAATAAACATTAAAATTAGTAGCCTATATTTTTCATGTCATAGGTAAAAATAGATGATAAAAATGCATCCATTTTCATAGTGTGACACACACACACACCATGCTAAGAGAAGAAGAATTGGAAATAAAATATATTTCTCACCTCCAACATATCCATATTAAAAAATATCCCCAACCTAAACAATAAAATATATATCATGATTTATATAAAACATAACATGCTCATAGAATTAAATAATGAATGATAACGAGCTCAAATATAGTGTAAATAATATAAAAGTAAATAGAATCACATAAATAGAAAACCATGAATTCTATTTTAACATGAAGGGAAAATTCTATATAATCTATTTTTAGAACTACTTGTTACCAAAATTTAACCCATGGGGAATAAAAGATACAACCCTGAAGGATAACCAAAATTAACATTGTAAATCCTTTTTTAAAATCACCTTTAAATAAAAAGTAAATTTATGGAAACACAAAAATAAAAACAAGGAATTACTAAGTCAACATAATTAATGGAATCATCCATGATAAAAAATAAAATAGTAATCATTCCCCATTTTTAACTTATGGACGAATTTTCATAAAAAATATATAATATTTAGAAAAACAATGGTAATATCATTATAAACATTGTGATTAATTTTACAAAGAATGAAACTTCTTTTTAAAATAATTAGAACCACTTAAAATTAGGATCCCCCTTTTTAATTAATGGAATATAACCTTTTGGAACCCAATTGGTTCAAAACACCATGATATAGTTGGTTTTCTCATGAAAACCCATCAATGGTATTTTATTAAAGCCCATCAAATACAGAAAACACCATTTTTACAAGAGGCTCAGACAAGTTGGTGAGGACTCGGAAAGTGCATCCCAGAGACTTGAGTTCAAAACCAAGTGAAGAAATAATTTATGCGTGCTATAGCAGTACTGTAGCAGGTACTGTAGAAGGGACTACAACATGCACTATTTGGTACTGTAGAAGCCAGAACTATTCATCCATTGGGGATTTCAGGCCACCGGTTTGGGCCTCGGGTCCTTCAAGGCCTACGTGCCTACAAGGGATTCCGGATAGCAAGGCTTTTGGGACACCTCAAGGATTTCGGCCCACCTCAAGGTATTCGGGCATCCTGAAGTTGTGCTTAATCACGAGACAGACCCTTCAAGTAGGAGATGCCACATGAAAAATCAGAGGAGGTGCATTAACCAGAGTTGAAGCTAAGAAGGTCTTTCAGAAAGAGAGGTTATGGAATTTCCATCAAGACCACTCTATTCATGCACATAAAGTCTAGACTAATAGCCCATGAGAAGGTGGAGAGCTGACCTCATGATGAAGAAGTGGGGGAGGAGTAGTTCCATGTATTTATAGTTTGTATATTTCCCTATGACCTATGGGCCATGTAATCTCTAAGAATACTGGCCTTGTAAGGGTTCCACTCATCTATTTAATGTGGGGTTATCAAAAATCAAAAAAACTAATAAAGGCATTTGGGCTATTCGAGAAGCTCATAAAACACCATATAAAATACAATTTTCATTGAACCTGGAATTTCATCCAATTTTTCTAAAGGAAAAACCAACATATAGTGGGAAAACATTCATAACCAAAAACAAGGTACCATATAAAATAATTTTTTTGCTCTATAATTAACTTAAAAATTCATACAATCAAGGTACTCTTTAGAAAATTAAAATACCATTAAAAATCCTACCTCAATCAAAATAAACATTATTCCTTTAACAGTTTTCACTAGAGATGGAATTAAGAGATGGATCACAATCATTAAATATCAAATAGAATAATTTATACAAACCATTACCATGTAAATCATCCCGTATTGAATGATTTTTTTAGATGTAATTTGGATAAAAGTAAAGACCTAATAAGATAATGAAATGTGATATCCTCTCTTTTGATATGGAATAATAACAACAAAGAATCCAATGAAAATCCACATAGAGGATCTTGGAAGAGGGAGAGAGGTTTTTTTGAGTATTACATTATATGAGATAATTAGTGGGGAATCCAAGAGATTAATCCCCAAATAAAATTAATTTTTATATATAAAACTACCCCAAACTGAGTAGTGGATATGGTTATCTGGCACAGTTTAGCAAAATATGCACATACCATGTGACTACGACTATCTCAAACTACCTTGGTGGAAAAATTTACAATAAATTGTATACCTAACCATGATCATAACATTATATAACCTATAAAATCGTCAAAAACAAAAATATTCTATCATGGGGAACCCTTTTAACAACAAAGGAAAATCTGAGAATATTAAAAGTAAGAAGGTGAAATCTTTGTGTGTCAAAAACCTCTCCCATGACACTTTTCTCTCCCAAATGTTATAGTTGAAAAAATTAGTTGAAGACAGAACACAAATAAAAATGATAAATATTAGATCAAAAAAAATTATGGGATATAGAGAAATTCCATCTCCAAAATAAGGACTAGAAATAATGGACCCGAAGAGTGCGTTCTTAGGAAAAACCCAAACAACCTAATATTTCTCCACCACATAACCATATGAATCGTTTGGACATATTATACACACAATAAACACTATGAATAAATTTTTTTTATTAAATCTTGAATTCATAAACTCTATGAAACATGCGTAAAAACTCCATATGTTATTTTTGTGTCCTAAAACAAACCAAGGGAATAAATAATTCTTTGGGATAACTAAAACCACAAGATCGAGAAATGATGACAAATCTCAACTAAAATTATTTTTCAATATAACTCCCCACGAATGAGGAAAAGAGTATAGATAACTTCTAAAGTTCTCACCACCTTTTAAAATTATTCTATTATTGAAAAAAATTTATGGGATAATTAAAAAGAGAGATCTTGTCAAAAAATGATTGATCCTATAACCATGATAATCTAGTTGGAATCAATATAAAAAATGAATCCTCAAAACATACAAAGGATCACCATATCAATGCAATATTTTATTCTGGGAGATAACACCCCACTTTTGAACATACCTCAATATGAAAAGGAACAGATCTAACATTGAGTGATTATAATGAAAAAAGGATAAATCCATAGAAAACAAGTGGAATATCATACTAATTTAATTATAAAATAATTTATCACCTTGATAGATCTCATTGTTTATCTAATGACAAGATCATATCTCTGTTAAATCAGCCTACACCAAAGGCATTCCAATTTCAATCATCAAAAACACTCAAACCATTGTACCCACTGTGAACAATACAACATGAAGAAAATCAATGAGGAATAAAAAACAGAACTGTTAGATCATGATCCAAATATTTTCCATAAATTATAACAAAATAAATTGTGTGTAAAAAAGAGTTGAGGCAACATAAAAAAATAGAGAATTAAAAACATAATATATTAAAACTAAATTTTTTTTCCTGACTCTCTCGGTGGAAGAAACATCATATATCATTGATTCAATTGAAGATGAGACTAAGATCTTTTCATCTTATGATGTGTTTATGGATTATAGAACCTCTATTTGTTACTAAGACAGACACACCGATAAAAGTTTATTTTTGTTACAAGATAATAATTACTAACATTCATAAAAATACCACAATAGTATCACACAATTGGATTTTTTTTCTAGTTATCCTAAACACTTGTTTTGACTCCAGAATGGATCACAATACCAACTTCTAGAATACTCCATTTTGACAATGCTTCCACATCAACGACCTTGAACATAACATCCTTTATGAATGTTAGGATATACCTCCAAACAACATAACTGAGATCTATATGAAGACCCTCAGGAAATAACCATGCCTTCATCGAATCGTCAATAATGAACATAGGTGAGAAGGGATCAATCGTAGTGAACTGGTCCACATAAACTTTCATAGAAATATTTCCATGATATAAATACAAGAATTCCATCACCTTGGAAATCTATTCTCCCCATGATATAACTAATATATAAAATAATCCTTGAAACATCCACAAGAAAAAACATTTAATAGTTGGGTGTAGATTGTGATCCTCTACCAAATCTGAAACAAAAACATTAAAAAATGAGCCATACACCTTACCCTTGAGGACTATAGAGTTCATATTGACTTAAATTTTCTTTGACCTTAACTATCCACTCATTCACCTAAATATATCCTTCTTCCAATGTAAACATCAGCAGTTACTGATTTAGAAACACTCATATGTAATACACAGTAATATAATGACTGGCCCCTTCAAATCCCTCACGATTTTCATAAGAGTTTGATGATGGATAGATTTCTTCTTGATCTCAAGGAGTACTACCAAAAATATACCCCTATTAACTCATAAATTCCCTCTTGGTTACCAAAAATTTGAAATCATAGGGGAAAAACACACCATAAAATCACTACAAATACCAAAACAATGTGTAAAAATATAAATAAAATGATATGAGATTACAAATCACTATTTGAATACTCATTTCAGAAATTAATTACAGAACCTTGTCTTTTAAAACACCAAATGGGTTCAAAGCGATTAATGTTTTCATAACCAACAAAAAATTAACTCATTTATTGAAAACCAATTCCCCTTTTTAGTCCGCACACACCAAAAAATCCATAATTGTTCCTCAAAAAATGCATGAAACTATTTCATGAAAAATATATCATCCAAAATGAATTTTATCCAAATAAATTAATCATTCTATTGTTCCAAACCATTTTACCAAATTAACTCAATAACATGAAATATATATATATATTTTAAATAATACCAAATGATAAAATAGTTTTTTAAACATCGTCTAAATATTTTCAAAATAATTTAAGGTCCAAAAATATACTCATAATGAGACCCAATAAAAAAGTGAGTCTAAAAGCATAAATAGATGAAAAAAATCAAAAACTTCTCCACTACACAAATTTTTTAACCCATGAATTAACTATTTGAGTGCCACTAGAATTTTCCAGAATAATTTTCAAGGTATATAAATGGTTTTATATATTATTAACTATAACCATGCACCACTATATTTACTCTAATTTCACTCTGAAATGAGTAATTTCATAGTATGTCTCCCAGGATATTAATACAACTCAATGTAAACGAAATGTGTCTCAAAATATCTCAAAAAAAAAAGCAACCATAAGCTAAAAGATAAAATAAGGCTCATAAACACCAATGGTAACTCAAAATTTGTACAGAATAAAGTGTCAACCAAGCACTTCCCCATACCTTCCACCCATGTTCAAATGGTCCAAAGTCCTTTCAAATTTTAGACCAAAATAAAAATAGGGTCTCTGATACATTTTTATAGTGACCTAGACAAAGGTAACCTTAAACGACACCTAACCCATTCCTCCATAGGGACCAAAGGGTGTTCTCGATCCCCACAGGCCACCAACAATCCTTGTGTACCGACTAAAAAACATTGGGAATTATTTTTCCTGAATAATTTCAACATACTCAGTGGCCCTAATAGAGAACCCAGTAAGATAAATCCTTCAAATAGATGACCATGAAAAAAATAAATAGGCCGAAATGAAATAAGAATAAAAACAAAATCCAAAATATTAAATTTAAATAATGACCATTACAAAACCAAATTCCATTGCTAAATAAATTTTTTAAAAACATTTACATATCCAAAATAAGGTAATAAAAACAACCCAAAGAATAAATGATGGTGGTGTAAAGCATAATACAACAAAAGTCCAAAATATTTTGAAATAAAGTGGAAATAAAACACTGAAATCTCCATGTGAATCTCAAGTTAACACTATAACTTGAAAAAAATTTCTTCACAATGGATTGTGGTATCAAACCAACAAATAATTCAAAACACGAATCCTAAAGAAAAAAGGTATACATAACCAAAAATCTTAGTAAGATGGGTGTGAGTTGAAACCATGTAGGATACCACAATGATTCCATTCACATTAATTTTACAAAAAACAAGAATTAGAGTTTAATATTAATGCGTAGATAAATAATATTTCACTTCTTTTCTACAAAAAGGAAATAAAACAATGTATACAATATATATAATCTCAAAAAACCCAATACGAAAAATGTGACATAAAGAGGACATAATGAGGAAATTTTATTTCAAAACATAACCACATAACATTTTAAAATATAACCACGTTAATTTAAAAATAACAAGTTTAACATTTTATTTTTAAAACACCTTCATTTGATATTATACCCATAAATGGGTTTGAAGTAAATTTTCAAAGTAAACATATTTTAAGGCTTCAATTATAAATCAAAATTCTCTATCTCCATTTTAAAACACAAACACACACACACAAACTCACATGGATATAATAATGGGAATGAATAATATAATTAAATTACGAAGAAACATAAACAAATGAAAAATACCGTACAAGGCATGTCTCATCCCAATTATCCTCACTAATAAATCACGGATGTAAAAATGTAAAAAAAGATGAAACTTATATAAAAAAATAAATAATCATAATTTAATGTATAAACCAGAAGAAAACACTATAAACTAATGTAATAATTAGTACTTGTTGTGTGAATTTGGGACCTAGAATTTATTAGTTAATTGTATCACAACTCGTCACCTGAATCACTATCGTTTAGACTTATCACCGAAACATCCCCTATTCATGTATAATATTCATATATGGGTTACTATCATTGGTATACCAATCACCTAATAGACAAATGTCCCCAAAAATATAAATAATATCCTAGGTTCCTTATGTAATGACTATAATTTGGGAATTATTATAAATACTATGTAATCATGTGACTATAACATCATCCCATGGAAAGTGGATATGAAAAAAATAAGGATATCACCTTTAAAACACACTCTTCTAAAATGAACCTAACACAAAAACAAGAATAAAAATTAAAATAAACATAACATGCTCATAAGTATAAGTAATTGCTAATAATATGCTCAGTTATGGAGTAAAAATATTCCAGAAAAGAAAATCACATAATGTTCTATCATGAATTATCTTGACACATAATTTTTATGTACTTTTTAAATCCATTTTTAAAACCATTTTAAACCCAAATGAATCCCATGGGAAAGGATACACACAACAATGATGCACTTGCAAAATCCAATTAGCAAATCCTCTCTAAAAATAAAACTTAGAAACAAGGGAATTTTAGAAACTCAACAATACCACATTGAAAAACATTACAAAGTAATTAAAGGATTCATCCAAAATAACAAACCAAAATGAGAATAAGACCCAATTTTAAAAGAAGTAAATATTATTTATAAAACAAATAGTAACATTTTACAAAAAAACATGGCTAGAAACTTTATAAAAAAAGGAAAAACTTTTAAAAAAAATATTTTTATTTTTAAAATCAGAGTATGAAGTTCAAATAAGGAGACATATTTTTCATAAAAGAGAACTTAACTTTATAAAACCTAATAGATTAAATATTCTATGATTAAATTTATTTTTATATTGAAAAACCATAAATGTGATTTTATCAAACAATAGAAATCAATAAAACTCAATCTAAAATCCTTGTTCTATTGAAACAAGAGGTTGAACAAATTTTTCTAAGTGAAAAATCAAAAAAATCATTGAAAACACTTGATAACACAAAAATTGTGTTAATATAAAACACCAATATTGTTCCAGAATAGTTCTAAAATATCTACCAATCACATAAATCATTAGATACTTTAGATTAAATGGAAACCGCTATATCAACTATTATAACAATATTTGCATAGAAGTAAAACCCCTATAAATTGACCTAACAGATAGATCGCAAAATTTTAAAACTAAAACACCAAAAAAAAATTTACAAAACAAAAAATAAAAAATAATCCCACTTTTGACACTATGTTTAGGGAAAATGTAATAAACTTGGAGGAGAGGAAAATATGAGCTATCACCTTTTTATCTAGATAAGGATCCACCCAGAATAAAATCCAAATACACTTGGATTATAACATATTAGGATTTTTATACCTTGATGTTACATATTTGTTTATGAATATTCATTAGAGTATAAAAACACATGACTGAGGATTTTTAAGGTATATTGCCATTGGAGACTTTAAAATCATAAACAAATAGTCCAAAAATATCTACATTGTCTCTCACATATTTCTACATAACTAAAAATATTTTTTATATATCATACTTAATAACTTTATTCATACCCTGTGTGATGGAAACATAAAGAAAGGGGAGATCATATGCTCAGTATGGTTAAACAAGAGAGATATCAATGATTACATAATCATAAAATGAGAATATAGGCACAATAACATAAGTATAACTTTTGAAAATTATATCCTACATATCAATCCTCTTAATCTGGAGTCATTCAATAAATCATGGTATTTCATTAGATAATAATCATAAAATAGGATTAGCTATGAGAGAATAACCATAGCATGCGACATATAATTGTGGTATACATATAAGTATAGAAACTAATTTCCAAAGTTGTCAAGTATCTTTTCTAAGACTATGATGGTGTAATGGTTTCAATCCCCAAACTATCATAACAGTCATGGTTCACTTCCAAGACAATCATAGTGGACAATTTCCCTTCCTAAACAGGGTTCACTATTAATTATTGTCTTATTTATCTAATGAGATATCATTCTTTAACCAAGGAATTAAACGGAGATATAGGTCTTTCATTTCACATAATTAATAGAATACATATTTGTAATAAAAGATCATAAATAATTCATTATATCATAACCCATGAAAATAAATGGATTTCATAAACAATTCAAATATCATAACCCATTGAAAAGAAATGATTTTCATAAACATTTCATCTTTTTACTGTAAAATAAAACCATCAATAAAATAATAAGGATGGAATCATTATTTAATATCTATATTAAATCTTATGTAATATAAAAGGATGTCATATTATATTGGAAATTATTTTGAAAGATAACTTGGAATAATTCTTGAGGAAAATAACCTTTCCACTTATAAGTGATATTTTGTAAAATACTCCCACTTATAAAGGAAAATATTTTCTTTTAGAATATTTTTTCTAAATTATAAATGAAAATTAAAATAATTTATGTATCATTATTGATAAATAATGAACTCATTCCGAATAATTTAAAAAATCCTTCCATTTTTTATTAGAAAATTCATATAGGACATCATTTTGAAAAAAAAAATGATTCCCTTAAAACCATTTTAGAAAAAACCAAATCATGAGTAAAAATGATTTCAATTTTTTAGGATAAAATTAAAAATCTTTTATAATACATATTTATAAAACTTGGACATGGAAAATTGATATTTCTAAGTATAGACTTAAACATTAACAATCATGAATAATGACGAGATTATGAAATAAACTCTTACATCAAGTCTCGTCATTATTCATTCAAATAAAAACCTCCTATATAATAAATTTTTATTTATTATTCATGTATTATAGAACCATATTATTATATATAATACCATGTATGATAAATTTATAACTTATTATCGCCCATTTGTTAATATTTTGTTATTAAAATTATTGTTATGGGTGACAACTACTTCATTTCTTGTTTCAGTTCAGTAGTCTCAGTCCTTATACTCTGATCATTTAAAAAAAATTCTAGAATGTTAATAATGGTGTAAATATAATATATATTCATTAAATATATAAATATAATAATTAATAAATTGTATAGATATAAGAATTAGTTACACCATTCATTGAGATGGTAGGTCATACATACACATGAACATTATTTCCATTTCTCAATTGATGGAATGAAAGATATGTATATAATAATTTTCCCTAATAGAATCAATATTATAAAATAAATATTTTTAATTTAATCCTTATTACCATAAATATGAAATATATAAGAAAAATGAATCATATCACATCATGGATATGGTTGTCTATACGAACACACAAGCGACATCATCATTTTAAAAAATATTTTAAGATAAGAAGGGATAAATAATATAATCATTTGATAATTTTTTTTCATGAATATAATATATTAATATAAAAACGAATAATAATACCCATCTATAAAATATATTGGGGAAAACATAATTGTATCGCTAGGTGGAGATGGTTTGAAGTACTTGCGCATGAGTAATAATCTCACTTCTTGATCGATGGGAAAGAGGGTTTATAATGGTGTGTTAATAAAAATAATAAAATTTCAGAATTTTTTTGATAAAGAAGTTATTATTTTATGGTAAATATCATATATTTATAGGAGTTAAATAGGATTATAAAATAATGTGATCATTTCAAAGATATTACCAATTCCAGAACATACTTATTTAAGTAACCTCTCAAGGAATATAGAGTTACTCTTTTTATACTAATAGGACCTATAGAACGTGGGTATGTAAGTGTATAATATAATTAAGTATAATATTTTTGATATAGAAGGCTCAATGTAGTGTAATGAATGGAAGAAAGAAGTTCCTTTCATAATTTAAGTGGAGGAAAATTTTCGATTCTCTCAAAAGATTAAATTAGAATATATTTATTCTTGAGAAAAATACCTAAAAATGGAAAGGGATTAAAATATATGGTCAAAAAAAATTTAAATTACTTCATAAAATATATTTTAAGCATGTTTTGGTTTTATTTTAGAACTTATAATTTGTATTAACCTTTAGTTTAACTATTTAAATTTTAACTGTAGTAAAAACATTTTCCTTATGAAATGGTTTTATTTTTTAAATATATGGTGAAAATTGACCATAAATGAAAAATATAAGATTTTTTGTACAATATAATAACCACCTTTTATAATCTCATTTTTTATGAATTAAAATAAATTAATAAAATATTATTTTGATAAAATATCATAATTATTAATTTTGACACTATTCAATCAATTTGACTTTAAATACATCAAGACAATGGGGGAAATTAGTATATAATTTCTTCAAACCACCATAATTTGTCATATAGATCAATATAACTTTTTGGTCAGTAATCTTAATCAAATTATATCACTTTCAAGAAATCTAAAATCAGTTGTCATATTTTTTATTAAATAGAGAAATATTTCATGAGTGTTTCTTAAGAGTTTAGTTCCACAATATAATTACTAAAAATTAAATATAAATTTATAACATGAAAATAATTTTATTATAATAAAAACTAGTCACTTAGATACATTTATAACATATTTTTCACCCTATGCAGAAACATAAGTGATAATAAAAACATAGAGAGTGACATTTTGTAAATTTATTTCATGTTAACAATATATATTGTTATATCATGGAAAAGTATCACATAAATAATTAAATTATGAAAAATAATTTTTATGGATTGAATTAAATTGTTTCAATTACAATTAGAATTAAAATGTATCACCTTACCACTAATTTTTAATCCACATTAACCCAATTTACCATTTACTGAGGTGATAATTTTACCATGGTTACTATTCATAAGGACTAAAAATTAGAAGGTTCCTAATTAAAAAAATTTATACATCATGACTCTTGCTATTAAAAAACTATAAAATTTAAAAATTATTTTTAATTTATGTGTGAAAAATGTAATGTCAAATTCTTTTTATAAAAATTACATTTTAACGAAAAAATGGATTTAGTATTATCCTTTTCTTAGAAGAATAATTTTTGAATGCATAAAAAATATAATCAAGTGAAAAATAAATTCATTTCAATGAAATAATTCTACAATTGTTATTAATTTAAGTTATTTATATATAATAAATTTCATTAAAAAAATATTTTTTTACAGAAAAAATAGCACTTTTATTTTATATTATTTTTAATGATAATAATCAAATAAGAAATGAAATCATTTTATAAATGTGTATCCATTATATTTTTCATGACATCGTTATTACTATTCATACCACTAAAAAATGGTTAGAAAATAGTGGACACATAATATTTTAATCATGTTTCTTGGCTCATCTAAATATGCTCATGCATGAAACACATTCTATAAATAAATTAAAATTATTTATGGATTGATATTTCATAAATATCTCTGGGGGTTACATTAAACCCCACATAAAATGAATTTCTAAATTAAAATTAATCACTTGATATAAACATATGAGGATAATTATATATCATCACATACTAATGTTCTAACTTAGCTTACTCAAATTAGTGGTTTTTTAATAGAAATTAGATCATGAATCTGGCTTTGTTTCATAGTAATTTATCTCTATGATCCTTAATCTCTATTTCTTATGCTTCATAATAATGATCCTGGTCTGTTTACATGACCCGTGAGTTTAGTACATGTGAAGGATTAGGTATGTACATCCCTAAGGGAGATACATGGAATACATTACAAACATGAGAGAGATTTTGTAGAAGTAACAATCAATATGATAAAATCCCTATATGATTAAGAATTTCAAAAGGACGGATACCCATAGGTCGTATCTCTAACTTCACTCTAAATCTCATCACTCTCTTCCAGGGAGATATTCATAAGAATAAAATGACACCCACTTCATACACATGATTATTACAATGATTTTCACCATATCTATTTTTGGGTAATCTGAGTTTCTATTATGTGTTGTTGAATAGATATGACCTTTCGTTTAATTTCCTCAAATACACCATGTCCCAATATATTTGTTTCTATAAAATCATTCTAGAATGTTTTGGTTTTTCACTTTATATTGTAGATGACTTTATAAATAACCTTTTGAATACTAGAGTGAATGATATTTTTTCAAAACAAATCCCACAAACTGTATGTGTTAATCCCAACCAAAATTTAAATATATAAAGAGATATTAATATTTCATTCTAGAGTTATAATGGTCCACTTTGGATAACAATATATCTTATGATTATAAAGAGTTATAAAACATATTTTTGTATCCATATCATGATGAATACTTTTTTTGAACATTGAGGTAAACCTCAGATCCTAGTCAGATATAGTGGAATGTTGTACTCCATGAAATCTTACAACATCCTTAATATATATTCTGAAATGATGATAAATACTGAAATATTCAGTAACAACAATGAATTGTTCCATCTTGGTGAGGAAATTGACTATAAACTATCTAGAATTATGTACTTTAGATTAATTGGGGTGTCTGATGAAAAAAATCCTAGGTTATGTTTTCCCATTTATATTTAGGTATGGTTATTGGGTATAATATCCACTTAGACTTCTATCCCTCAGTATTATCTTATTGAAATAATAAGCACTATGAATCATTATCACACCGCATCCCAATGTGGCATGTTTCATGACACCCTATGTCTTCCACCAACAGGCAAGGGGGTTGTGACTAGCACTGAGTATCATATAACTAACATGGGAGGACTTACCCTATGTTCCTATACACATGAACACATCACGAAGTCCGTACAATGATGAAATGTAAAACCAACTAAAAAACCATGCATTGATACATCAATAACCTATAATAAGCATATGGAAGGAAGTATAGGAAAGTAAACATGACAAATACAATTCCAGTAGAAATATTCTAAAAAAATCCAACCTGGAAGTAAATTGGGGACTGTTGTAAAGAATATAGTAGGAACACACCACTATCTATACAATCTCACTAAGGCAATTATGGTTATGGTTCGTCTATTTCATAGTGAAATAGTCAATCGTATCCACAAGATAGGACACAACCGATCAATTTCCATGGTGGGATGAGTATAAAAATACCCATCAAGACACCCTAAAACCACAAAGCATGCAAAAAGGTACAATAGTTAGCTCTACACTGGTATATTTCTATAATTAATATAACAAGAATATCTAAATACACACAAAAAAGACACAAAGACTGAAGGTAAGTCGCAACTATAATTCCATCATATGATTATAGCTTGATGATTCCATATAGCACTCTTCTAGGATAACACACTCCATCTGTCTGATAAAACGGATGACATCTGAAGAGATATGTTATAGAAATTAAGATCACACCCAAGGGAATGGGGTATATCAACAACTCAATCTAGATTAACCCTCTAAGTATAAGATCAGTTCCTTCATTTAGTTGGTCATGATTATACCAAGAACTCATCCTAGGGAATGAATATTTTTAGAGGATCTCAATCCCGGAATCACTCATGGATACCAACAACTCTATCCAAATATTCCTGCTGAAGGGATCGTTGTCCAATTTGTAGGTGTGAATTCCATACTAACCCTTATTGAATATATATAGGGAACACACCCTAATTATACTTATCCATGATATAGAGTTCAAGGGATCCAATCAAACATTATGGGACAAAATATTTTATGGTAGGGGTACACGAAGTGTCCCTTCAACCACAAGTTTTTCCAGTGTAAACAGACCATGTCTGTGTCCATGTAATAGTACATGGAATGTGGCTTCCCATGTAATTCTACTCATATAATAATACATGGTTTCCCATGTACACTAGGCTAAAATATTTTTTTGTATGATTAGATGGAATACTCATTCCCGTGTACTCCATCATGTGTCCATGTACCCACCGAGGTATACATCAAGCCTTCAGAGATGGGTCACTCATCATGTAATACTTATCTACCTATCGAAACCCTTGTCATTGCAAAGGGGGTCCAACACTACTTGTATCTAAGATGTAAATTAAGTTTTGATTATGTTTTTACAAAACCTTGGTTCTTCCTTTGGAGTGAAATTGCACCACCGTCGCCTTAGAATCCATCCTTAACCATGAAACAAATCATGGATCCATTATGGATGAGCCACATTGTGGAAGTTTTTTAGAATATAGCCTTCCAATCTCTTCGAAAAACAGTAGTAGTCATCATTTTTTGTCACCCACTGAAGAACACTAGAATTGAGATTCCAAACCCTCTCATACAATACTACTTCCATCATCACTCCTCTTTCACATCATTCTAAACCTAAATTTCCAATATTGGATTGTTATTCCAAGAAACTAGTACACAATAATCGATTCCATTAGGTTTTTGGAATCACAGTAAAACAAAGAACTTTGGAAATTAATATAGAATTAGGAGAGAAAATCACAATGAATGGACATTTTTGGATGTTCATATCAAAATTTATTATTTTCAGTTAGTGTGAAGAATGAAGAGATAACAAATAATCAAAAAGAAAATCACCCAATAAAACCCCACAATAATCTCATTCTACAAAACGGAAGATCAAAAAATTGATATGTTGATCGATTGATTCAAATTAATCATAAAAAAATTGGTAAATAATCCAAACAAAACAAATGCCATACCTTGAGGTCAATCAATATTGAAGAATGAGCAAGTGCTATCTTCATTGTTGAGATTCCCAAATCACTTTGCACATCGATCAACAATCATTGATTTAGTGGATGCCAACCTAAGTGAGATCCTATGATGCTCTCTCCATGGGTTCTCCAATAGTTTTGGGGTTATGAATCAAACCCTAGAATTCCATTAGAGTAGACTAACTAAAGACACGTCAGTCACCCTATCAATGAAATAAAAATATAACAATTTCATTTAATTATTTTATTTATTTTAATACGATGATGAAATTTCCGAAAACTCCTAACACTGAAAAAATTTATGTTTCTGCAAGCGTAAAAACTGGGCTTCTAAATAAATAGGGATCTCAGATATATGATCCAAGTCCACATTTAGATGTTATTATAGTTTTTTATGAAAACATATCTTGTGTGGAAATTTATATATTTATTATATTTAAAAAAAATCTTGGAAAACCGAGCCCCCAAATCAGAAGACGTATCTGTTCTAGGTCTCAAAAATAATCCATACAATATACAAAAATAATACATGTAAAGGTGATTAATTAAATTCTCCCCACCATGGGTATTTACATCCCAAAAAATCAAGTTTCTACACAATGTTATACAGTTACATAAAATTATTATAAGACTCCCACTCCCTGGTTCTCTCTAAACGATTCTCGTGTTTCCACCAGAAACACTCTAAAGGAATCACTCACCCATGAAGGACCCTCTCATTCTGATCCTCGATCTCCACCGAGTACTCAATAATGGTAGCTACATACTCAATTTCCATCTCTCCCTAGTCTATAAGATGTAATGGTTCATGCACATACATACTCAGTTGCAACATGTGAATGACATCATATACCTAGTTTTACTATGGTGGTAGGGATAAATGGAATTCCACATCCCTAGCACTAAAAAGTATATATAAAGGTCCAATTAATCTTATAGATTCCTTTTCTCCATTCCCAAATATCCACAATCTATGTCGAGGTGAAACTTGCAGGAACACATGGTCTCCCTCCCCATACTTCAAAGGCCTTTGTGGTTTGTCCGTATATGAATTATGATGTCTCTATTCAATCTTCATCCACTACAAAATTATCTACACCTTCTTGGTAGTTTAATTCACTATATCGGGGACATTGAGTTCCAAATATCCTAGGTTATTCCATCAAACTGGTTCCCTACAAGGTCACCCATACAAATCCTCAAATATTTCCATTCTGATGGTAGAATGGTATCTATTATTTTATTCAAACTCTACTAGTGTAAAGTGATCCACCCAAAGATGGATGAATTCCAACATGAAACATCAAAACATGTCATCCAGAACCTGAGTGGTCTACTATGTCTGCTCATCATTCTGGGAGTGAAATAATGTGCTCAAGAAAAACCAAGTCCCAAATATCTCTTGCAATACCCTCCACAAATGATATGTGAAGATATAATTATGGTAAAAATGGTATTTGATATAACATCATGGAGTTGGACCATACATGGCTTGTTGAGGTACCCCAATCTCTCTACTAAACTTTTCTCCTGAATATCTCAAAATTGATCTGCCTTGGTTAGTCGGTCCGCAATCACCTTGATGGAATCATTCCCCCTGTATGTACATGGTAAAACCATTATGAATTATATGGATACTACATCTAAATTTTATTCCATCACATCAAGGTGATGAGCTAAACCCAAAAGGACTTGGTGCACTACCTTAATTTGTTGACAAGCAAGGCATCGAGAGATAAACATTGAAAATCTATTTCTCATCCTAGGCCACAAAAACTGACATCGAAGGGTCTGATAAATCTTTGATACAAATTGATGTAATAAAAATGGATATGTAAGAAACTATCTTAGAAACGACTACCAGAAAGTCACGGGTTCCATAATGCATCCTCTCAAAAGAACAACATGCTCCCCACCATCAGAAAATCCATTAATAGAATGCAAAATGTATATGTGAGTATGTAGTTTCTAAGAGTTAGTATCTCAATGTTGTGCCTCCCCAACTCACTATAAAAGAATAGGGTTAACAACCATCAACTGGAGGTAAGCTAATCCATATCCATTAAAAAGGTTAACTACCATTAGGAAAACTATTATGATGCCTTCTTCAGGAATTATGAACAAGATCTCTAGCTGAGAGAATCTGATACCATATTCCCCTTCCTAGGAGTGAAGAAAATTTCAAATTCATAAACATGGATGAACTATATCAGTCGACTCTAACTAAAGTTAACATCCTTATGGGAGAATATGTACTTAAGAATCTTGTGATAAGATTAAAAGATAAACTGCTCACCTAGTAGGTAGTGTCGCCACATATTTCGTGTTAAAACAATTATCTCTAACTCATGATTTTGGATTACGTAGTTCTAGTTGTGTGGTATCAACAGACGTGAAGCATAGGAAATCACTTACTACATATACATCTTAACACAACAAACCCTATTTCTTGATGCATCATAGAAAACTACATTCTAAACGCCCACCTCTATTAATCTTAATATGGGAGTGATCAACAATTACTACCTCAACTCCTAAAAATTCTACTGAAACTTCTTTGTCCATATGTAAGGTTACCCCTTTAATGTAAATTTTTTAATGAGTACTTATTTCCTAGAAGAATTTAGGTATGAATATATAGTAATATTCATCCAACCCAATGAATATTCACACCTCCATCACACTCTTGTGTGGATCTAAAGATAACATTATGTTAACCTTGACCGAGTCCCATAGAACACAACCAACTGAGATAACATGTCCCATGAAGTGTATCTTTTATATACAGAAGAGACATTTATAATGTTTTTGATAAATTTGATGATCTACGAGTACATATAGAACCATCCTAAAGTGTCTCATGCGCTCATCCCCATATACTGAGTACATAATGATATTGACGATGAAGAATACAATGAACGAGTCTAATAATGGCCGAGATATTGATTTCATGATACCCAGGGAAACTGTTGGGGCGTTCTACAATTCAAATAGATTCACCACATACTCATAACGAATATAGTTAAATTTAAATTCCATATTAGGTATATTGTAATAATGTACTCTCAACAGGCGATAGAATATAGTGACCCTCAATTCTCATACGTTAACATTACATAACTTTTGTGAAAAACATAAAAATTATACAAATAAACACACAAATACAATATTAGTCTAGTGCCTTTGGAAACATGGAAATGTAAACATTGTTATTGGAGACAGATAAATTATCTCCCACTGTGTTCACCAAGACTATAACCCCTCTTAGACACTTCATACAAGAAATATGTATTCATAACCTTGGGAAAGAAAGATAAAACTGGGTGAGCTTAAATGCTCGGTAAGGGTAAACAAGTGAGGCATTTAAGCATAACCATGTGAATAAGGGTATGAGAATATGATCGCAAAGATAGATAATCATACCCTACATATCAATGATTGTAATCTTGAATCATGAAGTAAAGGTAGATAGTTCATAATACATGAAACATAAGTAAATAAATAACATAATCCGTGAAAGAATAACATATAAATAATTCTTGTAATTGTGTAAGACACATAAGAATAAATATAATAATTTTTATAGTAGTCAAGGCATTTTTTCCAAGGTCATAATAGTGGAAAAGTCCTTTACTGAATCAGGGGGGACACCCCATTCCAACACCATTTTACTAAACCAAGTTTACTCCTCTATCCAGCCATATAATACTGAATTGAATTCATTTCCCTTTAAAGCCCTATAATACTTAATCTAGTTAATTTCTCATTTCATTTATGTTTATCATAGGATATTTTAATCATTATCCAACACATTAGATGGATATATAGGTCCCACCCATATCATAATAAAATCATACATTCTTGCACAACAAAATCCTAAAAAATCCTTTCATAAACCATTAATGAAATTTGTATAAAAAAAGTAATCCAATCATACACTATTGAAAACTATAAGTTTCACAATCATCAAATAATAACCCATTAAAAGGAATAGGGATTCAAAATCATATAACCAAGGGAGAGAAATAGATTTCATATGCATATTTCTTTCAAAACATAAACCATTCAAGAAGGAATATTAATTAAACCTTTGGATAACTTCCTATAAGGTAATGTGTAACATCAAAAGATACCCTAATATATAGAAAATAACATGGAGTGATTTTTTTGTAATAATTACTTGTGGAAAAATATTCTTTACTCCATAAAAAGGACATTTGTACATAAAACCCTTTTGAAATACATTTTCTAGAAAATAGACTTCAAATCCTATAAAGAGACAATAAAAACAATAAAAACATTTAAAATAAATTTTACATTATAAATATCCTTAAATATCATTTGAAAAAAAAAATATTTTTTTTAAATAAAATAGATTTCAAAATGAAGAGATTAATATGATTAGATTTTAAAAAAACATATTTTTAATATGCTTAAGAACTAACGAGTGGGAAAATCATACTAATACATGGATATACCTTGAATAAACATAGGATAATAAAACCAATGAGTTTTCTTGATATATAACTAAAAATATTTCAAAAAAGGAACCATAATCAAAAACAAATATAAAAAAATCATTGAGATTTTTAAAATAAACACATATTACTTGGTAGCAAGGGATCATACAGTCTATGTAAGAAAAGAAAATTACATGGATATTAAAGATTCATAAAAATAAGTATATTATTGTTATAACATATAAAATGGTTGCATATACACCAAAAAAAATTATTTATGTTCATAACAAAACATGAGTCTCAGAGAAGGAAAATTGATACAAAACAATTATACAAATTTGGGACCTTTTGAAACATAAACCCCATGAAATAAATATCATCAAATGGGTATAAATATCACCATTAATATAATTATAAGAATAATTTAATTCATCAAATTTATATATACACAACACACAAAAGGAATGGGTGGTGAAAAAATCATGTATATCACAAAAATAAAATGTGAGATGAGATTCCTTTACCTTGTGTATTGACTCTCTTCGAAATCATACAAAATTATTGTTTAATAAATATAGGTTTATTAAAAAAACTTTTACATGATAATATTTTTATATCCAATACAATATATGTTTTCATAATGACTTTATATTACCCACTTGTTAATATTTATTTGTTATTTTTTCACTTCAGGTAATATTTGTTTAGTTTCTCACATGTGTCTTAATTTCTAATATATTTTCTCCTTATAATTATATCATGATTTTATAAATATAAAATATGATATAAATATCATGTATTTTTGGTATATTTCAACTATGATAATCTATATTATATTGAAGAATGAAATGTAATACATCATTCATAGATATGGTAAGCCGTACGTATGCATAAGTGTTGTTTCTTGTTTTTATTATAATATTAAAAGAAATAAAGAAAAATAAATAAATATATAAATAAATATATATTATAATTATAATAGAATAATTATTTCAAATATACAATATAACTTCAATAAACTCATCCTTAATACATTTTAGATAGAGTGAACGAATCATTCTTCTTTGAGGGGAAGTGGTCCACACTTCCACAAACAAAATTATCATATTTACAGTAAGTAAAATTTATGAATATATGTGTTGTAAAAAGATTAAATAAAATTAAATACTAAATAAATATGACATATAACATATATAAATAGTTTTTCCATCATAATCTCTGCCATGATAGGTGGTAATGGAAAAGTAACAATCATCATTTCATGAAGCGATAGATTTCTGTACACGTAAACTGTATGTTTCTTACAAATTTGATGAAGGTGTGTGTAAGTATTAGAAAAAATCTTTATCTAAAAAATCCTGGTATAAATATGATACTAAATTTTTTATACATTCATGGAATAAATATACTGGAGGGATGGATAAAGAATATAAAACAAAGGATCTTGAGAGAAGGCATTGCCTCTTAATCGGATAGCTCCTTTTTGTTTGTTCCAAAAGGATTCTTTAGATGGAATTATTCGAAATAGGAGGATTAAATGAGTAAGGGAAGGTTTTTTGGGGCATATTTGAGTATATATTGTCTTAAAATTAGTTGGTTTAGAGTTTTAATGGAGTATAGGAGAGGACGAAAGTTTATAGTGGAGGGGGAGTGGCACTCTTATAAATCGTTGGAAAAGGAATTCCACCAACGTGTTTCCCATGGAAGGTGGATCCCATAATAGAAAAAAGTTGAAAAATTGACTATATGGTAGAAATAATTCTATATAATATATATTTGACAAGTTTATAAGTCATTTTGGGTCTTAATTTTCATGTTTAGTCATTATTTAAGCTTAATTTTACCTTAATCGGTGTAATTTATTTTAATTACACTCATTAATAATTTTGGTAAAATAGTATTTTCAACTTATTAAGAATATAAATTATTCTAATTTCAAATTTTGAATCCAATTTTCAAAATTATAATTACATATGTGGCAGAAATTAAATTAATATTAATCTCATAATCGGGTCGACAGTGCTGGTTTTTAAAGTAAAAACATTCAAAGGTTTTTAATGTTTTTTCACCTAAGTTCAAAGTGAAATTGATTACATTTATATAAATTTTATTAATTTAAAAAATTATTATATAATTTAACATTGAAACCAATTTCAAATATAATTTATCCTTATAAATTTTTTAGATAAAAATGTCGTTTTGAATTAAAATTCATTACTCATAACTATTCATTAAATAATGAAACCTTAAAAAAATACCAAAAATCTATCCTAAAATATTTTTTTTATGTTTTTCATTCCAATTTAAAATTTATTTTGACATATTAAATCTATCAAAGTTCCCAATATTGGATTTAAAATGGGTTCTCTATTAAAAGGTAGTAAAAATACCATTATAAAAATATATGTTTCTAAAAATAAAATTGGGTTTTTTCAAAAGTTATATTTTTCAAATTTATTGGTTGATTACCAAAAAATATTTTTTTGAATATATTTCATATAAATTTATTTAACATAATTCTCTCTCAGTTATTATTTTATATTATTAATATAAATCGTATTTTTCTCATAAAAATAAAATTTTATACTATCTCTACATTTATATTCATTTGGTTTCTATATTATTTTCTAATTAATATATTATAAATTAATTTAACTATATATATTCCTATGTTAGTTAATCATATAATCTTCAATTTATTGGCCACGATATATCCATTTAAATAATAATATTTTAATAATGAATTATTGTTCGGTAACACTCTGTCATTCATGATACAAAAGCCATCGTGGAAAGGTAGTCTTCCATTTAACAAAAGATAACCTCAAGGTTTCGTGTAGAGAAAGATATAATATTTGTTTTTTGTAGTACATGATTATATTGTTTTCTTATATAATGAAAGATAGACATAGTAATTTAAAATAAAATAAACTATTTTCATTTTTGCGTGAAATGAAATATATCAAAAATATTAGATTAAATCTAAAAAAATATTTTAAAAAAGTTTCAGGGTGTCGCATAGAATTTCCTACGATCAAACATTGAGATCCATCATTACCCTCTCCACTAATCAAAGAGTTTATCAATCCCCGGTAGTGGATACGTTTTCTTCACATTCAACTAGTTTAAGGTCCAACAGTCCATACATAACCTCAAGATACCATCCACCATCATGGAAAACAGAATTGGGGCAACCCACAGTGAAATGCAAGGTCTAAAAAACCCATACTCTTTGATTCCTTCACATATACCCTCATCTCTTGAAGCGATGTGGGATCCATAAAATACTATGGTGAAGATATTTGTGTCTTCTAGGGGTGTAGAAAAATGCATATATTTATATCTCATTAGGGGGTGGGTAAACTTGGAACATAATTATGGAATACATACCCATAATATACCAACACTAAAGGAAACTAAAATATCATAACATACACTACAACAAGGCTCATTATATACAACTGTTGAGTAATTAGATGAACCCTCCAATATATGAGTGCATCATATGCTGTAGAGGTTTCCTTTTCACTCAAAGAGGAAAACTGGATTCTGTCACTCGAAAAAAACAACATAATCTACCTATAATATTCAAATTGTTGAGTAAAATTAGATAGGTACTACATACATAAGAATACATTGTAAGGGATCATCTCTTATTCAAAGATATACCTATAAAAATCACCCCCTCCCAGAGTCATGTCACATTGTTGCAACAGGTGTGTGATCACTGAGATATCACCGATGGGAGTCTCCAAGTGAAGTTTTCGATCCAAGGTCTCAAATTAAATCATTAATTCTCAAACCAAATAAGTAAAATAAAAGTAATGAATAAAACTTGTGTCCATCAATACTCCAGTTGAGGTGGAAAATACTAAAATCATACCTCAAATCATTCTTATATCCTTTGGGACGTAAGGCTTAGCCGCCTATAGTTGCCCCTTCCCCTATCCTCCATCTACGTTACCTAGGAGTGGATCACCTAAGGGTGGTGGTGGTAATAATAAAATTTTCTACCACCCCCAACTACTACCCAAACTACTCTTCCAAATCTGCTTCCCTATGGACCAGTCGATTCTACTACTGCAACTACCTCAGAGGACCATCCACATTCTCCCTATCAGCTGTATGGAAGAATATATAATATCTTGAAATATGTAACCTACTATCACATGAGTATAATAGACTCTTTATGGGATGAAAAGTCCCATCCCACGATTCATAAACCACAAAACCTCTATGTTGGGGCCTCCTTCTAAAATGTGTCACATATCTAGGTCGTTGAGGTTGATGTCATCTCCCTACTTCTAAGGTCTCTACATCTCCTTTCCCACTATCCTCAACCACTGGATATGTATTCTCATCCTTTAAACTCTCTACCACCAATGATCTCTCTACCAACCCATCATAAGTAGTAATTCATAGAGGGATAACACTATCTCATATGTCCATATGTAGTCCTCACTCAAAGGTTCGAACTTCAAAGAACTGATCTTGAACCATATGTATTGAGTACTTGGAGATGTTGGTAAACCTCAGTTAATACTCACTTATAGTCATGCTTCCCTACTATACCAGAATAAGCATTTGTATACATTAATTCCTTAGATTTATGGGTGAGAACTCATCTCTGACATGGTTCTAAAACTATGAAAATGATAGAGTTTCCTTGTCCTTTGATTGTGTCCCAAAACCCAACAATCATCCTACTGGTCCATGAATAAGGACCAATACTAGGATTAAAATAATATATTCTAGTGTCTAGTCATAATGTAAAAATCATGTCACCACCTCAAGTAAGTCCTTAACCTCCTGTGGGTAAGGATCTCATTGGAACCTAAGGGGCCTCTATCGTTGAAAATCCTGAAGCGCGATCAGACTGACCACCTCATTCATTGGTAATATGGGTACCATAATGACATGGAAATGATAACACATTATTATATGATGCATATTCCATTATGTTTCCTACAACCAATTTTATGATGCATAATCTATTGGAGAGATAACTCAATAAGGACATGGAAATGATAACCCATTATTATATGATGCATATTCCATTATTTTCCCTAATTCCAATTTTATCATATACTGAGTTGAATGTTAGGTGATCAGAGTCCTAGTATATAGATAGATAGTCCACCACACCAACACTAGTGTCCTTATCTTGAAATATGAAATCAAATCACTTCACACTATTCTCCAAACGAATCAAACAAACATAATTCCTAAGGTAGAACTAACTCCTCTAATACTAGTCTGTCATGGACTATGCTAATAGGGACCATGTTGTAACTCCCCAAACCCTCCTCCAATATGCCATGGGTATAAGACAAGCACTAAGTGGTCATATCACTAACATAGAAGGCCTTAGCCTAAGTTAAAATAAACACACACCCAGAGAGACACATCACCAATCCCATAAAATTCTAAAATGTAAAAACAATTGATCAACCATGCGGGCATACATCTAAATCCCTCCACGATAGCATGAAAGTGATAAAGGTAAGTTAACAATAACAAAAACAATCCACCATAATGATTCTGGAAAATAAGTCCAACCTAAATTTAAACAAGGGATTTTTTTCAATCATACCATAATAATAAACCTTTTTCTTTTGTGTATCACTAAGCATTGTATAGTCCTTGTCTATCTTGGTTTCTTTCAAAAGGTCGATCGCATTCACAAGGCATGAAAGGTGGGGGAAAACCTCGTGTAGGGGTGAGTATAACACTAAAAAATAGGACACCCCGAAAACAAAAATCATACTACAAATGAATAATAGTCTTATATACATATCTATATATCTACATTTAATATTACAATAATATCCAGATATAATAAACAAAAAACAAAGTTTATAGGTAAGTCACAACCATAATTCCAACTGTGGAATCTAGCTCAAATACTCCACATAGAACACATCCGGGAGAATAAAATCCCAGAGTCTAACAACACAGATAAATCTGAAGTGATATGATACATTGATGAGGATTCTGACCAAGGCCTTGGGGCACACCAATAAATCAATCTGAATTAAACTTATATGTAGAAAATCTAATCCCACATAGTGTTTGTAATGACCATACCAAGAACCCCACTTGGGGAACAGATATGAAAAGAAAAATATCACTCTTGGCCTCACAGAAGGACTCAAAAAAACACTATACAAGTAGTCTTGTGGAGGGGATCGATGTTCTATGTGTAGTAATTAGTTCCATACTGACTATCAAGAAATGGATATGGGAAACACATTCTAAGAAAACTTGTAAAAGATTTAGAGGAAAATAAAACAAAACCAATATTAAAGGTTTTTATGGAGTGTTGTAGGGGTACACACTACGTCCCTTCAACCCTAGGTCCTGTCTGTGAAAATGGAATATGTTTGTGTCTATGTAATATCACACAACATGTAGTTGTCATGTGCTTCATCTAGTGTAAATGTACATGAGTATGATTTTGTACAAATATCTAAGTCATGTCTGTGTTGGATAACATAGTGTTCGTGTGCCTATGTACTCTATATTGTTTTCGTCTACCCACCACTTTTGAGCCTTTAGGGAGGGGTCACATACCGTGTGATAATTATGCCACTCATGAAATCATAAACTCCACTCTGGGGATCCTACATGACATGTTACTCCATAGTACGTGTCGTGTTGGATAGGTTTTTCTAGAACCACGGTTCTTCCTTTAAAGAACAATAATGCCACCTCCACCTTGAAATCTAGCCTCAACCATACTAGAAATCTTGGATCTATCCCAACCAAGCATTATCATGTCAGTTTCCTAGAATTTGGCCTTCGAATCCATTCATAAATATCCCATTTACATCATCTATGGTCTCACGCAAAAGAACACCCAAATATGGTATTCAAATCCATCTCATTCTCTACCAGATCCATCATCAGAACAACATCATGTCATTCTGGTACAAGATCTCTAATATCATAACATTTTTCCATGAAACAAGTGTGAAATTATCTACTCCTCCATGAATGTCAATCTATAGGCCAAATAAATAATGCGAACAATTAACATAGAATCATGAGATAAAAGAACAAGAAAGAAATCATGATTTGACTATTGTAAATGTTCATTTCAACCACTATTTGTTTCTATTAGAATGATGAATGAAGGGATAATAAGTAACTACAAAGAAATTATCCCAATAATTTCCCTCATCAATCCCATCCTTCATAAAGACTGCTCTACAGATCAATATATTGGTTGATTGATTCACATTAATATTAGAAATCAACAATGGTGAATGTATCTAAAATTAAAAAAATGACCTATGTAGATATATATTGATCACTAATGAATAACGAGCAGACATACTTATCATTGGGGAAATTTCTGAATCCCATTGCAAAATTTTCATTGATCTTTGATTAAGTTTATGTTATCCTGAGAGAGATCCTCCTACACACTCCCCATGGTTTCTCTAAAAAAAAAAATTCCTTCAAAATTGTCTAATTATAGATAAGTTAGTTTATTCATTAATTAAATTAGAAAAATAACATTATTTAATTATTTTATGACCGTGATGATTTTTCCTCAAATTCCCATAGATGAAAAAATTCATTCCATGAATTGGATAATACCCACATTCAAAAACTCAATGGTGCCCTTATATTTCTAATCCAGAAACACATTTATAAATTTTCTACCTTTTAATGAAATCTACTTATTCATGATAATAAATATATTTAATATATTTCAAACATTTATTTTAGGCATACCATGTATCATAATCCTATGTCGTCTCAATTCATGATCTTTAAAATAATAAATACAATATCGGAAAATAGTACATGGAAAAGTTTATTCATTATAAACATACTATGCAATATATGTCTTCATGAAATCCCAACAGAGATAAAAATTCTAATCCCTATTCATAATTTTTACTTCTAGGATTAAAATAGAATTATTAACTGCGAGGCTCATCTAATAGTCCCTTCTTCAAATATTTTTTGTTTTGGATACATACATGATTAATGAATCATATTATTTAACCACTGTCAATTCTGAACTCAATAAAATCTATCAGCTTCTTTTATAGCTCCACATATTCTTTATGAACCTCATTAATCATCACATGGAGATATGGTTGAAAATTTATTTGTTCGAGATAAAATTTCTACTTTTCCATTATTTTTTATAGATATAACCTTTTTAAATACATAAATAATTAATCTTTTTCGTCTTAATCATTGGTAAGATAGCATGATCCATTCTATTCAAAGAATCATCCACCTTGTTTGATTTCTCTATGTTGTAATGTATTGAGAAATAATTATATATAATTAGTTTCATCCATCTTCATTGGAACATGTTTAACTCACTCTGAGTGAAAATATACATTAGACTTTTATGAATCGTATATATGTGACCCCTTTCTCCATAGTGATAATGCATCTATATGATTAACGTAGAAATTACCACAGCTAAATCCAAATCATTATATGGTTATTTTTTTCTCATGGAACATTAATTAGAGTAAGTCATATCTTATCAGCATATTATTTTTCAGGAGAACACATCTTACCCTCTTATTTGATGAATAACTATAGATCACCAAACTTTCTCTACTACAGGGTAATGTGAGCCCAGTTGCACCAACTAAGATTATTTTCATCTCCTTGAAATTATCTTCACATTACCTTGTACAAATGAACATAACTCTTCTCCAAGTCATCTTGGTGAGTGAATTAGATAATCATGGTAAATATTTCATAAAATGTAGATAATTTCAAGTAATCCCATGAAGACTACGAATTTTTGTCAACACAGTTGGTTTAGGACATTTATCAATAACTTATATCTTTGAAGGATCTACTAATATACAATCACATGATATTATTTGACTAAAAAAATAAAACGTTATGAAGTCATAATCCACATATGGTAAATTTTTCAAAAATATTCTACTTCATTAGGTTCTTCATGACAATCCTCATGTGATCATCATTCTCTTACTTGATATTTTAATATACAAGAATATCATCTATAAATACTACCAAAAATTAATTAGGATAGTATTTAAAGATTTCATTCATTACGTCCATGAATATAGAACAAGAATTTTTAAGATCGGAAGGAATCACTATAAATTCATAATGTTCATACCTTGTATGGAATTTCATATTTCATACATTATCTTTCTTAACTCTCAATTAAAGATATCCAAAACAAACATCAGTCATAGAGAAGTATTGATCAATGCATGTAGATCAAACAAGTCATCAATATAAGGTATATGATACTAGTACTTGATATTTATATTGTAAATTACTCAATAATCAGTACAGACTCTAATGGATATATATTTATTCCTAACAAATAGAATAGGTTCACACCATAGTGACACACTAGGGTGTATGAATCCATATTCATGATTTATCAAGATTTTCTTCTTCAATTCCTATAACTCAATTGTATAATTTATATAAAGAGACATTGAAATAGGTATAATAACATGTATGTGATCTCTTGAAAAAATAAACTTCATTATTTTGTGGAGGACTCAAAATATTTTCAATAAATACATCATTAGACTCACATACAATTGGTGTATCCTTATTATTGAGTTTCTACCAAACCATATGAGATAGATATTATTAATATATATATAAATTAATACTAAAAATATGGAAGTAATTTCCATTGAAATTTCATATTCACACTTTCTTTGATAAATGATCATACATTTATATGGAATATAAAATGTCACTTGCCTTCATTAGAAATTAATAAGAGATTTATATAGATAAAACCAATCCATGATAATAATCACATGGAATTCAACTAATGGTAGAATAAAAAGGCCTGTAGGAAGAACTTTCCCATCAAAACCAATCCAATAATATTTATAAACTAGATATGTGGCCATTATTACATTATAAATCTTCATAGTTAACTCAACAACATATTATTGTGGTAATATAGTGATACCCTTATAAAATTAAATAGAAATAAAATAGTGGGTAGATCTAGAATCAAAGAAGACATTATATATTTTTGATTGGATGAATTATTTAACTTTAACCATGTAATTCTCATAATCCACATTGGTAGTACTGATGAAAATATATTTCCCTTTATCTTTGGGCTTAAATGGTTTTTTTCATTCATCGTAAATAAATCATTGGATTTGTGCACTGATTGGCATAATTTTTGTAATCCCTAAATTTGAAGCATTGGTGTGGGGGTGGTAGATTCTATGGATATTTCTATATATTCACATCAATAGAAAACTTCTTCCAATATTGGATGGAAGACCAATGAGAAGGCGTTGAACCAATGGGTAACCCTAAATCTAGAAATTGTGAAGCATATAAAATTATTTTGAATTTAAATTCACATTAATTATCAATAGATTAAAATCAGTTCCAAAAAATTGGGCGTAAGTAACTTTTTAAATTTTACATTAAAATTGTTGAGGATTGAAGGTGTGTTGTTAAATAATGTCACATGAAAAATATTGATGTAGTGTTCAAGATTGTATCAAATACTTCTTTCATGGACATTGAACTACCTCCTTTTAGAAGAATCGTCAGAAAGGGTCATGTCATCCATGTATCACCTAACAAAGATTATATGGAAGAATGAGTGGATCTTTTTAAGTATTTTCTCATTTTATGTTTCCTCACTCATAAAGGGGAAAAGATGTGGAGGTTTAAATATTTCACTAGTATAATTGGGAAGATATTTGTATTTGACGTTTGGAGAATGAAAACCGTTGGAATGGGTACTACCATGTAGTATTTACCTCTGATGATTGAAAAATAAGAGCATAGAGCCCCATCTCTGTATCTTTAAGTCATAGTTTCTTGTGCATTCCAGAATGGTACATGAACCTTGATCCATTAAATGTCAAAAATTCTCATAAATAGATATGGATTCTAATTTGCAGGCATAATTAGTTATAATGGTATCCATTAATTATATGGGATATTTGTTATTATATTAGGATTATTATAAAAATGGGCAATCAAACTAATAATTTGGGTTTTGATCATAATGAAAGAATACTTGTGTATTTTTACATTTATAAGACCATTGTTTAGGAAGTGGTTCTACCAAAAAGGGATGATAGTATCAAGATTGATATGCAACATGAAATAAATACTAAATTTTTTATCATCTATAAATTCATTGGCCACCTTGTTACTGAGTGAAATAAGGGGAAGTAGTGTACATTTCATAAAATCAAAGGTCACGATGAAGGTAACTCTCTAAAGAGTAAGGATAAATAAAAAATTATTTCATTTAATTCATTACACCATTCATGTTCGGGACCCTCTAATGATAATATAGTATAATGAGAGGGGAATGGATAACTTGATGTATAAGTTGGTCATCCCTCATCAATATCTAAAGGTAAGGATTCCAATCCTCGTAATGTTGATCTTTTGGTTAAATGAAATGATCAAATAATTGTTGAGGGAAATCTTGAGGTGGGTAGTCATGGATGACCTGAAAATAAAATTCAAATTCTCTTAACTATTGATGGGGATGAATAAATAGTCTCACAATGATCTCTGGTCAAGAAAAAATAGCTTGAACCTACCTCTAACACAACTAAGATAATGCTTGTTGATGAGGATGATAACCAAACGCACGATAATGAAATTGACTAGGGGAATATTGATGGAATTCTATTTGATCAAAGTGAGAATGATCCTATATCTATCATAACAGAGCAAACTCCTGTAATGTATAATGGAATTGAACATGCTATTGTAGATTCTGTATAAAAAGATGGGGATGGGGATACTATAAATTATCTATTAGCTACTAAATGGTTAATCAGAGTGTCCACCAATGTAAAAATTTATAAAAATAAAAATTTTAATGAAGAATCAATATAGGAATCTGACATGGGTGGCCTTTTCTCACACACACCACTCTTTAAGACTAGGAGAATAGATGAAGAGGATAAAACCTAGGACATCATGCATTCAATGAAAAAATTAATTCCGTTTAGTGGTGTTTTTCGGTGTGATGAAAATGGACAATCTCATTTAGGTATGATCGTTGAGATCAATACAAAGGATAAAAGGAATGAGGAACATGTATGTTCCGTGGTCCTAGAAACTTTAACCGATGGGTAGAATTTCACAAGAAAAAAGGGCCCAGATCAATGTGATATAAAGGGGAATGAGATGTTGAGAAATAATAATGTTATTTTTGATATGAAACAATACCGGGGTACCAAATAATGGTCTATTCCCATTATAAATTAAGACTCTGTATTTTAATTAAAATGAATTGAGAATTACCCAATTGTTAGAGCTCTTAGGAACTATGTTATGGACAAGAAAATCGTTATTGGAATTATTGAACGTAAAATGGGATTTGAAAAATGGATAGAATTTAAATGGGCCTCACATGGGTATAGTTTTCTCTCTTAGAACATGAATTATAATAACAGTGATCATCTCTAGATTCTTTAACATGATAAAATTAATATTCTTAAATATATTAATTAATCTCAAAATGTAAATTCACCCTTTAGTAAAAATGAACCATTATGTCAATATCTTTTGTGTACTCAGCAATATTATACATCAGAAGGAGGGATTTATGGATGGAACTTGATGTCGTTGATGAAACAATGAGATATAAGTAGATTATTAGTGGTAAAATCAACACAATACTAAAACCAGTGGAAACAATTGGGACCAACTTCAATTAGATTGTTTACTTGTAATTTTACACATGTGTTGACCATCACAATCATTCTTGGATTCCAATTGATTGGGTTGAGTTAACATGCACAATATATATTGTACATGTGATGCTGTCCAAAACAATTTGGAGATTATTTATAAAAATTCATGACATATCAGAGTCTATTGGGGTCTCCATCTTCACACTCCCCAAACATAACTTAGAACATAATCCTATAATTTTTGGGATCTCCACTCATCATCATTGGTCATAATGATTACCATTAAAATTCAATAATGGATGGATTTTTATGCTTGTACTTATGGAAATAATACTTAATACCTGTAAGATAAAGAATTTTGGAATCTCGTCCTAGATTATTTCTAAAAACACAAGTTATTTTGGGAATTCGTAATGAGTTGAGAAAAAATTTATTATCTAAGATTGATTTTGAAATCAAGGATTCTAAAGAGTATCTGGCCAATTATCAACTGAAATATCAGCATCAAAACATCTCTACTAGAGAGGGAAAACAAGCTATAACAAGCTGGATGATCTTATAACTATCTAGAAATGATTGAACAAATTTCAAGTCAACATTAAATGGGTGACATATGGGGAAAATAATAAGTTATTATTTCATATATTTCTCCAATAGAAGAGAGTAAGAGTATATAATAAATCCATTTGTGCGTATGGAACTACATACACATGTGAAGATGATATTTATAATTATATGGTGGGATGATTTAGTAGGTTATATTCAGATTAAGGAACTGAATACATGTCCAAGATTTTTGGTAATATTTTTCCATGCATTAAAGAGAATCAAAATAAAGCTATTATCAAGGATACTTTGAAATACGAAGTGAAGAGTTCTTTTTTTTCTCTCAAAATTGAGAGTGCAGCTGGACCTGATGGTTTTACTAACAATTATTTCATGTTTTACTAGAAAATTATGCAGGGGGACAAAATCAATGTAATGAAGGAATTTTTCACTCATTCCTATATTCCATGTTGGAAAAATTCTCATATTATTACATTATTACCGAAACAATAGAATTATACTAAAATAAAGGATTTTAGGCTACGTTGTTTTGGAAATATCGTCCCCAAAATTATCAGTAAGACTATCATGATCAGTTTGGGGGAATTGATCAAATAAAAAATATCTTAAAAAACAATTTGAGTTTTTCTTTGGAGAGAGATTCCAAATATTTTATTCGATTCCTCAAAAGGAATTAACCTTTTGAAGAGAAAATAAATATTATGGAATATTTTCATTATGATTGATATTTTTTAGGCTTTTTACATAATGAAATGAAGATTTATTTGTGTTGTCCTAAAGAAATATGTCTTTTAATGTTATTTTATCAAACATAACAAAATAATCGATGGATATTCAAGAATATAAATAATCATTAATGGATCCCTAGTAGGCTTCTTTTAGTGCACTAGCAGTGTTAGTCTAGGGGATCCTCTCCCAATAATATTTTTTTTCATTACTGAAGATTAAATGAGAAGAAGTATCAATGATCTCACGTAGATTAGTCTCTTTTAAAAAATCAAAACAGGTAGAGATGTTTCTTCTTCATCAAATAATTTGTATGCCAATGAAGTCCCACTTATTGGAAAAGCTTCAAAGGAAACCATATCGATTATTAAAGCCTTGTTCATGAATTATTAATAAGTTGATGTTTAATATATTAGTTGGAATTTTTCATACATTGTTTTAGCTAGTGGATTACTTATTGGAAAACAATATAGGATCATGATATCACTTGGGGTAATAAGGGGTGGTTTGTTATTTAGTTATATTTGGGCACCTTATTTTGGGGGAAAGTAAGAAGGAAACATCTTGAAGGAATATACATAGGTATTATTAATTAGATGGAAAGATTAAAGGTTTTAACTAGGTAATAAGATTTAATGGTTTGCCTTGTTAACTATGAAATCTCATCGAAATTGGTATGTTAATTCTACTTATATAGATTTCCGTGAGGCCTCATAAAGTAACTTCAATCCATGATCAAAAACATTAATTTAATCGGTAAGGTATATGAATTTAATATTATCACTATTGCTTTGAATGAATTTATTAATCCAATTGAGGTGGAAGGTATTGGGATCAGAGACCTCAAAATAGTATATGATGGGATTATTAAAAAAAATCAACTGTTCTTTCTTGGCCTTAGATGACTTTTCCCTTGACCCGTTATCAAATAGGTTCAAAATAAGGCTCCTTTATGAGTACCCTGACTCTCTTTTATCTTCTATATGGGAATATTTCAAAAAATCTTATCTTTAAATTATGCTGAATTCCAAATGGATGTTATGTAAATAGTATATTATTAACATTTTGAAGATAACTTGGCTGGACAACCTGCTACAGGAAATAATGACTATTATTCTAGGAAGGACACAAATTAAAATTGTTGATATATTTGAAAAACAAATTTGAGAAGATTGAGCCCTACCAAGATGATATGGAAATCAAGATATATATATTCCTTGATTTAGTTACACTTATCTTGAAACACAATATACATTTCTCGTTTTCTAGAAGAGAATGCTATAGGATGGCGTGTTCTTTCCCTTTTATGCCTCCATCATGGATCATAAAATTTTAAGTACATTTCATAAGACCTTCTAGATTTATTTTTCAATGGAAAATCTAGAAATAATTTATCCACCCATGATCAGTTGAAGAGGGTAGGGCGTTAGATTGCTTCTGAATTTAACCTCTTCTTCTATAAAAAGGAGATAATCCCACACCAGTTTATGGAATTCTTATTTTCTTAGAGGATTTGGAATTTTGTTTAAATAATTTTTAACATTAAAATATCCAAAATCATGATTCTAGAAAATATCATGGAAGATATTGAGAAAGAAGGTCTGAGTGGGAAGGTATATAACCTAACCTTATATACAATTTCCTCTGTGTTATATTTTATTATACAAAAAGAAACTTTTCATCTTAAATGATCAAATATCTACATTCACTAATAGAAAAACTGTCTTTAACATCAGTTTTTATTTAATTTTGTCGTCAATTTTTAACCATTGTGGAAGCCACTAATTTAAAACATATGACATTTGATGTCAGGTTTTGTAAATCTATGCCATAATAGAATTAAATATGTTTTTTATCATATTTTTTTTGTAAAAACCCAATGCTAAAAACCCCATTGGTTTCATTTTTTGTGTCGATTTCATTAAAAAGATTCCAAAAAGTTAAAAAAAAACACTTTTACCATGGATTTTTAAGAAAAGACGACACCATAAATGAAACAAATATATTTTTGACATCATTTTTACAAAAACAAACTCACTAGGAAAGATAATATGTTATTATTATATGTTTTAGATAATATCCTAATCTTTTTTTGACTGGTCGTGGATCTAAAATGGGGTAACCGATCAAAATTTAGGTTCATCAGAAGATGAACATGTTAATTTTTTGATTGATACAACTCGTTATAATGAAAACATGATAAAAATTAATTAAAATCGCCCACAAAAAAATAACATAATATTTGGAAAATACATCAATGGTTTTATGGGTCTTTGTTAAAATGATACATTATTTGTCATCATATCTCTTATATTTAGGGTATAACTCATGCAACAATGAAAATATTTATTGATAATTTAATTTACACCACTGGTGGTAAATCTCATCCGGATTTTTTATTTTTTTTTAACTCAATCATATGAATAAATCATCTTTATAAGCAAGCTAATCGAGTTGTTTTAAATAATGTAAAATAATAGTAAATAAAATAAATTATTAGAATAGATATCATGTTCAAATCAATGATTTAAGCCGCGTTGATAACTTGATTGAATCGAAGAGGTAAAAATGGTGAATAAAGTTGAAAACCGATTTAAATATAGTAACTGAAAATATTTTAAATAGAATTTTATGAAAATGTCGGCCGTATTTTTAAATTTTAATCACGTGTTGTAAAAAAATTGAAATACAGATCCCACATATTAGATAATACTCTTTGGCATCGTTTTTTTTAAATTGATTCCAAAAATGCCAATTAATATCGTTTTTACGTCGTTTATTAAATAAAAAGATGCTAAAAACTAAAAATCTTAATTTTATTATCAGTTTTTTTAAAATATGAAACCAAAAACTTAACAAAAAATTCGCGTCATTTTTTAAAAAAATGGAATAAAAAATTAGTATATATATTTTTTTTTTGAATCGGTTTTCATAAAATCTAATTCCTAAAATTGAATAAATATTACTATTTTTTATAGTGTTTATTAAGATTCGATTTCACTAGTCGTGGAGCTCAAACAGAGTTATGGGTTAAAATTTATGTCCTTTGATAGTGGAACTTCTTTAAGTCTTATCTTAGGAATAATTAATCCTGACATCCATAACTTTTAATCTAGAAATCTGCATTAGCTCCATGGACAATAAAATTGAATATTAAGAAATAATATATAACATATTTAAAAAATATAATATTTGGTGTCAGTTTTATTTAAAAACTGACACCAATTTTTTTTTGAAAAACATTTTGGCATCGGTTTTTAAAAACAGGATGCCCAAAATAATTTTCTTCTTTTTTTAATCAATTTAAAAAAAGTCTTCACAAACATATTTTAAATCAGTTTATATGAAACCAACATCAAATTATTTATGTTTTAAACCATTTTTATACTAGTGATTTCCTGAGGTATTTGTGATGATTTATAGGGAGATATATATTGTAGTAGCTGTGAAGGATGATGAAATGAGTAATAAACTCAATTATATTAACATTCTTAGATTTTTGGGTTCACAGGGTAGGGCCATGAAACTGTTGGTGCTTCAATATGTGTGTGGGTTTCTTCTTATCTTCTCATGGGTGTAAATGTGTATAGTGCATCTTCTAGAATGTTGGGACCATCTAGTTGTGCGTGTGTTTTTCATAGCCACCATGGGTTCATGAAAGGTTTATTTTAACATTATATTGTTATTGGTGTGTCATATGAAGCTAAATTATGGGTGATAATTCCAACAATAAAGAATTCCATTTACCATAACTAGATATTCTTATAGGTTGAATCTAACACTGATCATGATGCCATTTAATTGAAAGAGATTACAAGGAACATTTTGTGGATACTTATACCACATTAGATCGATTGTCTCAGTCAGTTAAAAAACATCAATATTAATGGCTCACATGTCTAAATGGAACTAAATCATATCGAATATGCACTGCCAAAGTGAGAAATTAGAGAAATAAGAATTATGTGGTCCTTTAAGACCTTGAATGTTTGTGCATCACTATTAGATGTATATATGAGGGGTGTAATACACTACCATCTTTGTAATAAAAATTATATTGTACTAGGTACCTTTTATTATTAAATTTTAAGGTTTGGGGACACATGATATTTTGGTAACTTATTCCAATCACTTTGGAATTTGATTTCCTGATGACCTTACTTTCCAAACATGAAACATTTACAAGTCCTATTAAAATAAATTTCCCATTTTTCCTTTCACACTTTGAGGATAAGGAAAATCTCATATTCTTATCACTTTAAATTATAGAATTTAATTTTAAATACATTAACCATTAATTATATAAAAGATGATATAGATAGTTATCTCTAATCCCCATATCCACCTTGATATCTCATCAAAAAATTTATTCATAGACACTAAATTATATAATAAAAAAATTCATTCTGAGAATTTGTCTTAAGACACAAAAGAATAGATAAATATTAATTTTAGGAATGATAATTAAACTAGAGGTATACCTTCAAATACCTCTAGAATATTCCTCATACGAACTACTGTAATCATCATTTTTTTCATCAACTTAACAAATTCATTCTCCATATTTGTACATATAATATGGGGAAGTAAATTATGAAGAACATTTCCTTAAACTTATCCCATTCTATGGATAGCATTAATTTATATTTCGTCACATTCATGGTATGATGCCTCTATTTATCAACTTCTCATTCCATATGATAAACAACTAGGATAAAAATTCCATATCACGAGTATTTAAGAAAAACAATTCTCAATGACTTTAATCCATTTATCAACCACTAGTAGATCATAAGATCCATAAAAACATGTTGGTTGTTTCCACATAGATTATTAATAAAGGATTTCCCCCCTTTGTTTATTTATAAAATTAACATGATTTATATTCTGAAAATTTTGTGTGAATATTTTAGTAATATTCTACATTATATTTCCTAAAATATTTAGTTTCTATAGAGGGAATTCATTACATTTTCCATCACATTCTATAGTAACACGATTGTTTCAGGTTCAAGAAAATTTTATAAACAAGAAATCATATTTCAAGAAACCATAATTATAGTGAGACGTGACATAATCAAGAAAAACAATTTATAGGATTCCTATATCATGACACCTTTGATTATGACATAGAAGGTTTAACATAGTTGATTCATGGTCATTATCAAATTATTGGAATCATTTCCTATACAATGTGTTTCTATAAAAGTTTATCATCCTACATTTTAAAGGTTATCTAAACCTATCCTATGATAAAAACTATAGCACCCCATTATTTTCATACAATGATTTGACATCATTTCAAATGACTACTCTTTACAATAGAAAAACAAATATTGGAGGATCATGAATACATTGTACCTTTGTAAACATTGAAACATAAGAAACTAGTTTCTAAAATAACTAAATAATCTCAATATTATTTTATCATAACTAGAACCCTTTTTGACATATCATACATAATAGATTTAATTATATCGTCAAAAAAGTGATAATAAGAAATGGGTGAGATCAGATGCTCAGTAAGGGTAATCAAAGAAGATATCTGTGATTACATAAGAATAATATGATAATAAGGATATAATAACATGAAAATAACTTTTTAAAATATTTCCCTACATATCAATGATCATAATATTGTTTCATCAAATAAATCATGTTAGTTTACAAGAATTGAATCATAATGAAACCGGAGCCATGAGAGAATACTAGTGGCACAATATATGGAGTTATGGAATAAATATAATAATAGAAAATAATTTTCTTATTAGTCAAGGTTATTTTTAAATACGATCATTGTGGAGTGAGTTCACTCCCCCACACCATCGTAGTAGTCATAGTTCACTTCCAAAAATATAATAGTGTACAATTCCCCTTACTGAACATGGTTCACTCCACATTCAGGTCCTATTTATCTTATAAGATATCATTCATTAAAAAATTCATTAGAGAGAGAATTATATTCCACCCATAACATAATGAATTGAATAAATTTTTTAGACAAAATATCATTAATTAATATTCATATCAGGACTCATGAAAAGAAATTTGTTTCATAATGAATTCATAATATAATAACTCATTAAAAATAAATATATTTCATAAACATTTTATCTTTATTCCATAATGGTGCCAAAAGCTGGGAAGAATAAGAACAAGAGGAAAGTCTCTGGGTCTGCCTCGCGAAGACCATTCATGGATCCCCATGGCCCCGATCCCAATGCAGAGTAAGGAGGCGAGATTATCTTTGAACGAATTTGACATTCGCGAGCCCGCCGCAGAACAAGGAGGCGGGAGGCTTTGCGAAAAAATTGGAAGTTCACGAGCCCACTGCGGATCATGGAGGTGGGACGGTCTGAAAATTAATTTGAAGTCTGCGATCTTGCCACGGAGAAAGGAGAGGGGATGCTCCGTGAACGAATTTGATGTTCGTGAGACCGTCTTAGAGCAAGGTGGTGGGATGCTCCGTGAACGAATTTGACCTTCGCGAGCCCACTGCTGAGAAAGGAGGTGGGACACCCCGCAAATGAATTTGACATTCTCCAGTTCGTCGTGGAGAAAACTTTGTCTTCGAGCCGAGAAAGATCTTCTTCATGGCGCCTCTTGCCTATAAATACAGGGCTCCCCTCGAGCCCAAAGGATGGATCATCCGACCTTTCACCATATGAGATGTCAAATTGTGAAGCACTTCTTGCTCTTTGAACCATGAGCTTCTCAAGGTACTTTTACTTTGCGAAGTGCCTCCCCCTGTGCTTAAATTAAACCCCTCTTTCATTCGGGATTCCTTTCATGAGGCCCAAAGGACTTTGTGAAGGAACGAGATCGCTTAGGGGACTTGGGATGTCATGAAGTGTTTATGCTTCACGAAACACCTTTCATACACATGTGACCCGCTTGCTAAGGCGCGATAACTATACTTTGTGAAGCACGTTGATTCACAATGTTAGGTTTTGTGAGGCACCCTTTCTTCTCAAGGCATTGCTCCACGAATTCCTTTCCACTTCGCAAAGCACCTTGCATATACACTTATTCCCTATGCCTAGGCTAGGCGACTTCACTTCACTAAGCACATACCTTTACGAATCCCATCCACTTCATGGTGCACCAGAGCTTCACAATGCCTCTACATATGAACCCCTTTGTTCTGCAACTCCTTTTCCCGTTCAGCCCTTCAGGTTTGCACAAAGCAATTTCAAAGTCAGTTGGACGATGCTGACCATTTCGTTGCTTCGCCTAATGCTTCTTCGCATAGGCACTCTAACGTCTATTTATTCTTTGCTTATCCATGCTAACCTGGACCCCTAATAGATCACACCATAACACCCTTCACTATGGAATTTCTAATGCCTTACATCCCCCAAGAGAGGTTGGGTATCGGTTATATAAATCCTAGGGGTGCGGAGCACACCCACCTCGTCCGAGCTGCAGGACGTTAAACTGAGAAGCACCATCTTCCTCAGTACATGATGTTAAACTGTGACCTCACCTCATGCCTCACATGTGGGGTACCCTATCTTCAACATTCTCTATGCCCACTCGTCTCCACGGGAGTGAGATCATTCCTCACATGGAATGAAATCCTCTTTATTAGAACGTCGTTCGTCCGTGGGGAAAGGGTAGCCAACATGGATTAATCCCCTAGATTTTCTTGCATGAGGTAGTACCCCTACTCCTCCTCTCTTCATTTCTTCCAAATCCCTCTCCTCATGAACTTTGTCACCACCCATGCCTCCACCCTGGAGTAAGTCCCAATCCCCATCACTCCGGGCTGCTCACCATGCGTAAGTCCCTGTTTCCTCTTTTTGCTGCCAACTACATGTAAGCCCCATTCCACTTCCCACATATGCACCTTCCACGGCATGATTGTCAGGTATATGTTGTCTCTTGTTTCTCACACCGATCATGACTCACGTGGGCTTAGAGTAATCACCGACCATGACATCTCCCTCTGAGCATCCTATAGTGTATTCCTCAAACCATCCCAAACTATGTGGACATTGATCATTACCAAGGAAAGGTGCTTAGGAAGCATCCCTGAGGTTTAAGCCAACAAACCATTGGTCTCGACCACTTTCACATCGGTTCACCATCCACCCCAAAATACATGGGCTTTGATCCCTTCCATGATAAGGTACATAGGAAGCCTCCCTAAGGTGCAATCCCAACACCCATTGGTCTCAATCATCTTCACGTCGGTGCACTAAACCCATCCCGAACAATGTGGACTTTGATCCTTACCAATGTAAGGTGCGTAGGAAGCCTCCCTAATGTGCAATCCCACCATCCATTGGTTCTGACCCCCTTCACGTCATTTCACCAGCCATTCCAAAATATGTGGAATTTGATCTTTTACAAGGCAAGGTACGTAGGAAGCCTCCCTAAGGTTTAATTCCAAAAACCATTGGTCCCGACCACCTTCACGTCGGTTCACAAACCATCCCATACTATGTGGACTTTGATCCTCTCCAAGGAAAGGTATGTAGGAAGCCTCCCTGAGGTTTAGGCCAAACACCATTTGTCCGGACCACCTTCATGTCGGTTCACCAGCCATCCCGAACTATGTGGACTTTGATCCTTGCCAAGGTGAGGTACATAAGAAGCCTTCCTGAGGTGAAATCCCACAATCCATTGGTTCTGACCCCCTTCACATCGGTTTACCAGCCATCCCTAACTACATGGAATTTGATTTTTTCCAAGGTAAGGTACGTAGGAAGCCTCCCTGAGGTTTAATCCAAATAACCATTTTTTTTTGACACCATTCAGGTCGGTTCACCAGCCATCCCGAACTACGTGGACTTTGATCATTGACAAGGAAAGGTATATAGGAAGCCTTCCTGAGGATCAGGCCCACCACACATTGGTCCCGACCATGTTCACGTCGGTGCACCGAACCCACCTGAACTACGTGGACTTTGATCCTTGCTAAGGTGAGGCACATATGATGCCTTCCTAAGGTTCAAGCCCATCGTCCATTGGTTCCAACCCCCCTTCATGTCGGACTACCTTTGTCCCGCATGATGTTAAACTGTATGCCCCTTTTTTGTCCCGCACGACGTTAAACAGCATCCCCATCCAGGGGTAAGCTATTGTCAACCCCATACGACGGTACGCCATCATCAGATGAACTATGAGGACTTTGATTCCCTGTCACATAGATGCGTAGGAGGTCTTTTCAAGATTCAGGCCCAACATCACCGTCATCCTCGATTTGACTCCATCCCATTCTCCATCAACTTCATCGAACTCTCCATCATCCATCCCGATTCTTACCCGGGCCGCCACATCCCAAAGGGATCATGACACCCCATTCCCCATTCAATCTAACAACAATCGGGTAACTAACCAAATGTTGGCCCCAACATCGGTGTTCCATCTAGGGGTGTAGATGCCAAAAACGTCTGTAACTCCTAGAGGAAGTTTCGAATGGACGGAGCGAAGTCATATTCGGACACAGAGGCCCAGTTCGGAGGACCTGGAAGTGGTGCGCGAAATTAAAGGGCACTTGCGTGAAAAAAGGTTGATCACGCGAAGGGCTCCTGGGATTCACGAAAAGGAACTAGCACAACATGAAATTTTCCACGCCAGATTCCGCGCGGGGAAGCCTTGCGCGCCGATGGGTCCAGGCGCGAAAGATTTCACGCACCTCCCTATTTCCACGACGGCGAATTCCTGTAATTAGAAGGTGACCTCAACTGTTTCGGGGTTGAGGAATTTGAACCGTATCTCGTGCACGTAATTGTGTGCGCAATATGGTCTTGAGTTATGGTCCTTTTCTGCGCCAAGTCGCCACGGGATCTGCCTTTGCGTGAGATCCTCATGGCTTAGACTAAACTCCAACCCCTTCGGGGTCTGCCCCTTGTGCGCAATTCCTTCGTTTGCACGCAGGCCAGCCAAGTTGCGTGAAATCCTTCCTTTGCACTCACACCCCTTCCATTGCGCGTAATTCCTTATTTTGCACGTAATCCATTCCTTTGCGCGCTGACCCATCCGTTTTAGTGGGCATCCATGAATTGCGTGCTGACACGGTGTTTTCCACACAGCAGCCTCAATTGCGTGCATGACTGCCCTATTGTGTGCAGACCTTCCTTATTGGACGCAACCTATCCTGTGTGTCAATCCTATTATGCGCAACAGTATACAGGCTCTCACCCGTTGGTCCATACCATGGGGGGTTCCCACTGGCACCCCCACTCGGGGTTAGTGCCAGGCTCCAGCCCCGGCCCTCCGGACTGGTCCCTTCGCTACCGTACAGACCCCCATGAAAAATGGAGAGTCGCACCGCAAAATTTTCAGACCGGGGCATCTGGATTTTCTATTGCGCCCTTATGCGCACCCACCTTCAACCAAGGGAATACCATGGTTTGAGATACTCCTCCGCACACCAAGAAACACCTTGAGTTGACATATTATTCTTTGTTCATTTCCTATGTCGTGAGTTGAGATTCTTATCATCAATTCCCCTAAGTAGAATGCCATATAATTCAATAATAGGATTCCTCTTGTTCCAAAAAAGAGATGCCTTATGTGACAAGCATAATATTCCTAATGCCATTATTACAATGGCATAGTTTCAAGAGCGTTGGAATCCATTCAAACATTCCATCACTCCACCTCACGCTTTTCATGTCCTTCATTCGGATCTAAATCCACTTCCAAGTCTGGAGGGACCCCCTAATGTTTTGGTCACGTGCCAAATTGGCTCACCTATGATCCTGGGCCAACACCCCGGAAGACTTTGGGCGACACTTTGATTCAGGTCCTGTGTTTCGAACATGGTCAGCAGACGACCCCTCATTTTTTTGTCCCTATTTTAGGCTAACGCAACATGATTTTATGTTGCGAACATGGTCAACAGTTATCCTCTATCGCCACACCGCTCTCATCGCATTCCGAATGCTGGGCATATGATTCACACTTTTCATATCCCTTTGTTCGGGCCGATTCCAATGCCCTTGGCATTATCCCGCTTGTGCTCTAGCGCATCCATCGTTGCCACTCCTTAGTGGCACTTGGGCAGTTTCATTGCGTAAGCCCCATCCACCATAGCCACGCTAACGTGGACCCGTCGATGGTTCGCCCGACGGCCCCCCTTCACCATGGCCTTGCCGATGCCTTCCCTCCCACAAGGGGTATAGGGTGTTGGGAATGTAAGCTTTAGGGGTGTGGAGAAAACCCACCTCGTCCGAGCTGCATGACGTTAAACTGCCAAGCACCTCATCCTCAACACATGACGTTAAACTGTGATCCGACACCGTGCCTCACACGCAGGGTCCCCCGGCTCGGAAATTCTTTACACCTCTCATCTCCACGAGAATGGATTCTTTCTCACATGTAATGATATCCTCCCTCTCGTAGTGGCGTTTGTCCACGGGGGAAGGGCTGCCTTAGAGTGTAAGCCCCTAGCCTCTCTTGCGGAAGGTTTCACCCACGCACCTCTGTAATTCTCCACTGCCAAGGCCAATGGAGGGCGTGATAGGGAATGGGGAATCTCCTCTGTTCGATCCCAAATACCTCTCCCTCTGTGCTTTGTCGCACCACAGGCCTCTATCCTGGAGTAAGACCCCGCACTAAGGGCCGCTAACCACGCGTAAGCCCCTGTTTCCACTTTGGGCCGCTCAATGCGTAAGCCCCTTTCTGCTTCTCACGGACGCACCCTTCGCGACGTGATTGTCTGGTCCCTGCTGTCTCTTGTTTCTCACACCGAGCAGGACTCACGTGAGCTTAGAATGAGCATCGACCATGACACCCTATTATGGGCCGACTCAGAGCATAAGCCCCATCCCGATGAACTACGGGGACTTTGATCCATGCCAACGCATGATACGTAGGAAGCCTCCACGAGGATCAATCCCACCACCTGGTCATTCCGACTTCCCCACGTCGGTTCACCAAACACTTTTGGCTGCCTCAGAGCGTATGCCCCAAATTGCTCATCCCACATGACGTTAAACTGTATTCCCTCATCCTGCATGATGTTATATTGTATGCCTTCGTCCCACATGACGTTAAACTGTATGCCCCAAATTACATGGACTTTGATCCGTGATAACGCATGGTACGTAGGAAGCCTCCACGAGTTTCAAGCCCATCACTCAGTTGTTTCGGCCCCTCCGCGTCAGTTCACAACCACTATTATGGGATTCCTTAGAGTGTAAGACCCATACCCACTATTATGGGCCGCCTTAGGGCATAAGCCCCATACCCACTATTATGGGCCTCCTCAGAGCGTAAGCCCCATACCCACTATTATGGTCCGCCTCAGAGCGTAAGCCCCATACCCACTATTATGGGCCCCCTCAGAGCGTAATCCTCATACCCACTATTATGGGCCACCTCAGAGCATAATACCCATACCCATTATTATGGGCCGCCTCAGAGCGTAAGCCCCATAAAAACTATTATGGTATGTCTTAGAGCGTAAGCCCTATAACATACACCCACATCTCATCCTGACCTCTCCCTTGAGCCCACATGCCTAGGGAAGCTCATGCCCTAGCCCGTTGGTCTTACTTCCTCCAAACTCCGATCCATACATTCATTCTCATGGGTCGCCACTTTTGGTGTCCCACCGTATCACCGAAATACGCGGACTTTGATTCCCTGCCATGGGGATACGTAGGAAGCCTCTACGAGGTTCAATCCCCTCTTCACTCCATCAGCCATCCTGATCCTTACCCGGGCCGCCACATGCAAGTGGGATTATACCATCTCATTCCACTCCATAGTATCCGGGAAGCCTCCCACGTGTTGGCCCCAATATCAGTGTTCCCCCTAGGGGGTCCTTCAATCTGATCCACTCTCAATGTTCTGATCAGTCTGATCCATCTCCGCCAGATGTTAAACTCGCGGTATACCCCATGTTAAACATTGGTAGCTAAGGAAAACATCAGACGGTACACAATTCCCCGTGTTCTATTTGGGATTCATCGGGATTCCGTGCCCTCGACAAGCCCTATAATAAGTGGATGAATATAGAAATGCCAATCCCCCAGCATCAAGGAATAGCAACGACACCCCAGCGTGACCATTATCCTCACCGAAGGGTGCTGCCCCGACCAGACCCCTTGGAGCATCTCGACAGAAGCAGCGTAATTAACTGGCGTCCATGCAGATATGGTGCTGGAAGCGAGCTTCACGAACCCGTCTTAAATATATGAGGGAGACCCGGACAAGGTGACGGGCTCTGAGGAGGAATCCATGGAAGGAAGAACCGACATCCCATCATCCCGGTTTCGATCAAGGAGCAGACGTCCCTGAATAAAGAAAGAATGCCGCCCACCTTTGGAAAGAGAGAATGTGGGGCCTCAAGCCACGTCCTCCCCTGCATGACGGATGTGCACACACCCTCGAAAAAGTGCTGGAAACAAGGGGTTTCACCCATATGAACTACTTTAATCAATGTTCTGATCCATCTGATCTGTCTCTGATAGACGTTAAACTCGCATCATACCATGTGTGATACAAGAGAAACTAAGGAAAACCTCAGACACATGCCTATGGAATAAAATTCCCCACATTTGATATCAGATTCCTCGGGCTTCTGAGCCCTCGAGAAGCCCTATAATATGAGGAAGAAACCCAGACGCTCCAGTGTCCTAGCGTCCAGACACGCTAGTGATGTCCAACGTGACTACTCCCCTGACCAAAGGTTTATCCCCTGACCGGACCCTTTGGAGTGTCCCTAAAGAAGAATTGTAATTAACTTGTTTTCATGAAGATATGACACTAGGAATTGTTTCATGAACAACGTCTGAAATCTATAAGGAGACCCGGACTAGGTGGGAAGTTCCGGGGAGGAATCCAAGGAAGTATGAACCTACAACCCATCATCCTGTTTCGATCAAGGAGAAAATTTCCCTATGTAAGGAAAGGATGCCTCCCGCCTTCAGAAAGAGAGAATGCGGGGCAACAAACAGTGCCACCATCCTCGCACAAGACAGACGTGTGCACCCCTGTGAAAGCGTCAGAAATAGAAATGGTGAACCCATTGTGGAAGTATTCTCCTAAATGTGGAGTTTAGTATCATTTGATACATCTGTGGACTAGCATGTCACTGAATCTAGTTATTCGGAACTGGGCCCCACCATGAAAATAGCGTTCCTGGCATGAAACTCACGAGATGTTGGGGTAGTCAAAACATTGGGCATATCAGTCTGCAACGTTGTCAGTGGGGATCCCTCTTACCAGCCATGGAATTTGGAATGGTGTTGGGGCATTAGACATTGATTTCTTTGTTTTAGTGCTAATGGTCCAATATATCTACTTTTCAGGAACCGAGCTGCTGCACCAGGAGCCCAGTCACCACCATCCCACCGACGCAGGGGTAGGGGAATTTCCAAAGCGGCAACCTCGCATGGCTCTTCCACTTCTGTGATGACTTCCAAAACTATAGGTGTTGGGCGCTAACTCCCTATCTCCCCTGCTGAATTCATCCAGCGAAGGGTGATCAATGACCTCGTATGATGATACGAGGTGGAGGGAATTATTCATACTAGTGATATCGCATGCCAGGATCTAGAGGTGTTTTCACCTCATCGCCACTGCCGCCCCAAAGGGTCGCACAGGGAGCCACTTCTCCCCACTATGACATATAATCATTTCGGGAGCCTCTCCCCGGAAATCCTCCACAACCTTATCCCCTACACCAAAGAGGTAAGGGATTCCTAGTCCAACCTAGCTGGGATCCCATTTTAGGGAGCCCCATGGAGGACCCCCACCAGGCCGCGCCAGTGCCGCCACCTGGTTCCCCGAGCTGAAGAGAGGGTAAGTGATGTAGATGCACAACTCTCCCCGGTCCGTCTAACCCGATCCCAGCATCGGGCGCAAGCTAAAGAGGACGCCCACCAAGGGGCGTCAACATAAATAGCTAGTGTGGCCCAAAACACTTCCTATGTATATCACCAGACCCCTACCTATGATGAGCATGGGTATTTATACGCCTGACCCAGATCGAGACCCCAACCGCCTGATGGGAAGGTTGGGTCGACTCTCTTAGTCTCCGGCACAGGCAGTCGCCACCGCAGACCAATCCACAGCGATGACACACAGTATGATGGCCTTCTCCGTTCCACCATCATGGAAAGTGTAGGTCCTCCCCACTTCTTGTCTTGGCATGGCGGTACAGTCTGCACCACCTTCAACCCAGATGAGGGTCTTCCCCCTGACGACAACACTCAGTATGGGAATCTCTCCCACTCTCATTGCACCAGTTACTAATTCATTCCTCCTGCCACAGACCACCTGTGTGGGGACATTACTCATTCGGTCACTCTCCAATGTGGGCCCCCGCATGTTCTCTTAGCAACAAGAGAAATTCATCCTCGTGATGGAAATCAGAGGGGTGGAGGTCAGCTTCACTTCACTAGTGCCCATCATGGAGGTCCAACCCATGTTCATTTCGACTAGTACAATGGATTTCCTCACACTGATGTCACCAAGCGAAGTATTCCTGGAGGCCATACCAGTGTTCTTGTCAGCTCCAGCAGAGGTCCTTCTTGCTCCAGCACTTCCCACAGAGGTCCTCCCCATGTCCCCATCGATATATGCACTCGTTCTCCTCGCACCACAGCTTACTTGGGCAGAAATACTCTCCGCCCTAGCCCTAGTACCACTGAAGGCCATCCTCATGTCGGAAATCTACCATGTCATGAAGATCCATCCCAGGGCAGGAGGTTTGGTCATCACCGCCATAAAAAGAGCGCTGAGAAGATTCAGACTGAGATCAAACTAGTTTGTTTCTCGGACTCTGAAGCAGAGTACAACTCAGGGATGGAACCCTCCCCTCGGTCCTCTGTGTCAAGGGAAAAGGTAGGAATGAGGTGCATCATCCTCATACTCCCAGAATGCGATTTCCACCAGATTCCCGCCTCCCTCTGCAGGTATATCCAGGAAGAAGAAAATTTGGCAATCCCGCAGGTTACAGTCATACAATCACCACCATCGTCACCAGAAGAACTCTCCACCTCAGCTAGAGATCATATAGGGCTATTATAGGGACCAATGTTGGACGATATGTAGTGTGGTCCATCTCTAGTCACCCTAGTCCCTACACCAGGAACTGTGGTCGTTAGCCCGTCCTACTGCAATGTAGTGGCTAAGTCACTACACTCTTTGGAGGACAGCCCGAGATGCAGCGGTTTGTCAGCTCGCTCACTATATTCTCCACTGGCCAGCCTACCATCCCAGTAGTCTGCTTCGGTACCACTACCAATTCCTCAGCCGCCAACGGTTGAAGAGTGGGGAAATGAAGGGCTAAACCCTGAATTCGAGCCAAGGAGCTTATAGAATATCCTTGTGGCGGACCACTTCACATAGATGTTTTGGAACGTTGCAGCGCCAATTTTTTTTGGGCTAGAATCCCTCACCCTAGGGGAAGTTTAGTGTTTCCGTCAAACCCTCTAAGCGACGCACTTTCGCCATTTCCACTAGTGAGTGGATTATTCGAAGATTCATGTGCACTTTGAGGACATCGGCGAACAATGCCAGCTGGTTGATCTGGCTGCACTTCCCATGGCTCAGTGCCATGAGTCACTAGGTCACAATAAGGCCATCCAGCAAATATGCATACATAATTTCAAGTTACTCCACAAGATTATCAAGGTGGATTCCCCCACGTGTAGATCCGTTGTTGGGGACAGTATGTTGCCCTCCTCTTCAGTCCTATCCGAAGACAGCCCGACCTGCCATGTGATATCGAGGAAATGCCCCTAGGTACAGTCATGGTCAACATGGACATCCTATTGGAAGAGGAAAATGAGAAAGAAATCCCTGACGAGGACCTTTCCCATGAGGGTGTACCGCCACTATTGGATCCATCGGGAAGGGTTACTCACCAACAGAGAATTATACTCTGTCTCCCAGTGCCCACAGAGGCATTAGTCCTCAATCAGAATCTCCGTAAGGGTATGGAGAACCCTAGAGCTGCCAAACACTCTGACCCATCCACCTCAGTGAAGAAGACGGAGGAAAACTCTTAAAAGGCATTGTTGCTTCAGCAACATGCCAAACAGAAAAAGTTGTTTGAAGACCTCCTGGATGAACGCACTGCAGAGCAACGACTGGACTATGGTGATCCTTGGCCAGGACAGCGGGGGTAGGTACAACATCCCCTCAGCAAGCAACCCCTGGGTGACCCTAATCATCATGCTTACATAGATATGGTTGAAGCCGGAGAATACTACAAGTAAGCGTTGTAGGTCTCGCCAAATCCTCCTGAGCGGCGTAGCAACCCTCAAGACCCATCTCGGGCTCTCCCAGCCACTCCACAAGTCATTCCACCAGCCACTCCACAAGCCGCTGGGCCTTCTTACCATGTTGAAGAACCTAGAAATGCAGTGGTGGTCAGGGATCTCCTTCAATATTGGGACCCCCACCTAGATGATCCAATGATGGCACTCATTGCCCGCCTCAAGGCATTGGAAACACGATAGGTGGATCTCCCACCTAATTGAATTCCATATCCAGCATGGGTGAATGATATGCCAGTAGCCTCAGGTTTTGGGAATCCCACCTTTCACCCCTTCAATGAGACAGGGGACCCTCCAAAGCACTTGGCCCACTTCATCTCAAGGTTTGGGCCCATGATGGGGACCCCATCACAGTAGGAAGCTTCCAAACTCCATTGTTTTGTGCAGACGATGGAAGGATCGACGTTCATCTGGTACAAATAGCTCCCCATTGGATCAGTAGCCAGATGGGAAGAACATTGTAGGAAATTCCCCTACCAGTCAATTTCTACCACCGGGAAGACGAGTATCACATAACTCTTAAAATGCAAGTAGAGGCCTGATGAGCGCGTTGCGAACTTTTTCACCCTGTTGAAAGGGCTCACGTACCCTATTGACATGTCGCTAACTCAATAGAAACTACTGAAGATGTGCGTAGGGAATTTCAAGACTGAACTGGTCCCCTCCTTGATCACCAAGAACTGCCCAGGGGGATTCCAAGACTTCTCTGATAAGTCCCAATGCCTAGAGTAAGTCTGACAATAGGCTAGCTAGGCACATCTGTTTCCTCCCGTAATTCCTTCGAGAATAGCTACCAGAGCCAAGCTCGCCTCAGTAGCCCAAATAGAGGCCCCCATGAAACTAGAATTGCTACTAGTGGAGCCGGATCCAAATCCTCGTAGAGGCCCTCCACCTCAGGCGCAGCCTACGGCCCAGCAGTGCCCAACACAGAATCAGCAGGTTCCCCCGCGTAATGCGCCACCGCCGCCTAGGCGAGATAACCAGGCACCACCACCTCGACAGGCTCCTCCAGTTCCTCGTCAAGTTCAAGCTCCATGGCCTCCATTACAGATAATATAAATTTAACCTACTAATTCAAAAATTATTATGTCCCCGGTTACTTCTACAGCGCTTTAGAGCAGGGGATTGTATGCCTTCCTAAGTATAGAAGTCCAGAAGAGGAGAACCTCAATGATCTCCCTAAGTACTGCCTTTATCACCGGATTCGGGGTCACACTCTCAAATATTTCTATGTGTTCATAGAATGGCTCTAAGACTAGGTGGATAACAACATAGTCCGGTAAGTCCCAGCCTTGGCATAGCTGGCATGTATCTTTGTGCGGCCATACAGCAGCACTGACAGTGAGGGTGAGTGGAAGAAGGTTTCTATCCACAGGTCCCATAAGTACGGTGACTGGGTGGCTCATACAACAGTTCCCCGTGCCCATCGTGTTATCTGTGATTTCCTGCTTTGGTCTGAGAATTTAGAAGCCACAGCTACTACCTCCCCATTTTCACCTAAGTCGTCCTCTTCCCAGAAGAGCATGTATCGACAACATAAGGGAAAACAAAGTCCCCCGCTGATGTCATCGTCATCCCATAATCTCGTCAACTTCATGCCACCGGATATGGAGATTCCTCCCAAAAACCACCCAGTAGTGGATGACTCTTCATGTTATATCCATGGGTATACCTTGATTAATACCGTAGAGTTGGTAAACCCCTACAAGACTCTTGAAGATGAGGAGAGCCAGACAGACCATCCTAAAGTCACTAGTCGTCATTAGCGTCGACAGAGTCATGGCTATACAGTTTGTCGGAGATCTTCGGTCAGTACATCATGCCAGGTTGTGCATGCTACCGAAACTATGCAGCAGGCTATGTGAAAAGATCAAAAATCATAGACTTCTCGTCTGGTGACATCAGGTTCTCCTTCATAGCTATTCGTGCTACTGAATCAGGCTGAGCCGCCCTAACCTCATCGTGATCAGTCGTGCTTCCCCATGGACCTATTACAGTCATAGGGTCCTCATCTGGTAGTCACTTCACATGCTTCAACTAGTGAGCAGTGAGACATTCCCATCACCAGTCAGCTGTATGTCCAGTCGGCAGGGCCCACCATACCTCCTGTCAAAGAGCGACCTCCAGTAAGAAGAAGTTCTCACCTGGCACGAAAGTAGGACAACCTAAAACATCTTTCTACTACTCCCTCAAAACTCTCAATCCTCGAGTCTCTTCTCCATCGTTAGACATGCGTGAGGCCCTCACCGAGGCTTTAAGAATCCCCCTCTAGTTTGAGACATAAGTAGAATCCGCATAATCCATCCATGCTAAGGTAGTAAAAAATAGTGAATTCCAGACCATCATCTCATTCTCTAGAGAATATGAAGGATCTCCCATACTGGGGCACATTCACCCCATTACATCACCGGTCAATTTAATGGTGTGGAGTTCCGCCGCTGTCTTGTTGAAACGGGCTCTGGGATCAACACAATCCTAACTCGGACAATGCGATGTCTAGGATTTTCTAAAGATGATCTGAGCCCCTCTTACCTCATAATCCTAGGTTATGATAGGATGGAACCGAAACTGGTCGGCAAGATCCGCATGAAGACCTAGATCATTGTCATAGTTTCTAGCACTGAGTTTATGGTTTTCTCCCAGGACACCACTTACAATGCGTTGATGGGAAGGTCATGGCTCTACCTGCACATGGCAGTTCCCTCATCATATCACCAGTACCTCAAGTACTCCCTCAATGGTTGGGTGGGCGTGCTTCAAGGTGATGCATCTCCCATTACCTCTGGTGAAGCCCTCTATATGTATGCCAACTACTACAAGTGCAATGAAAAGCATATTCTGGCCAACAAGGTTGAGCATGCCATGGTTGCGACCTAACTGTGGATAGATCTAGATGATGCCTATGTCATTCCAATCCACCGATTGGAGGCTACAACCTCGGAAATGGGACAATGCTTCGTTGTGTCTGGAACAAGGTGGGAACACATTCCCAAGTCTATTTGATGGCATAATATCACCTCATAATCTTATAAAAATCAGTCTCAAGTGATCCTGCATCCTCCTACTCCCATAAGATATCGGGATGTCTGCCCAATGGAAATAACATATACGTTGTACCTGCAAGTTCCGCTGGGTTGGGATAAACCGGCTCAATCCAACTCACCATTATTGCTTCAACATCATCAATTGTGGCCCCTTGGGCTGATGACTAGATGGGATTGGATCGACAACCTTCATCACTATGGTTTTGGTAGCACATGAGTCCCCCGATACAGTATCCATTGTCGCTCAGGCTGGTACAAGATAGCCATCAGGATCTGCCATCTCATAATAAAATTCCCCTGCATAGGATCCCACCTCCATAAGTGAGAAGAGGATTTATAGGATGCTCCTGCTGCCTTTGAAGAGGGAATCTCCGGGACGGTCGACGAATTGGGACAGGTGAACCTCGGTACCAAGGAAGACTTGAGACACACGTTGATCAGTGCTGCAACGCCCCCTGAGGAGAAAAAACTATACATACACATCCTTAAATAGAGCCGTGACGTGTTTTACTGGAGTTACAACTAGATTCCAGGACTAGATCCTCAAGTATCCATCCACCACCTCTATCTTCTAGAAAATAACCACGGGTTCAAGAAGCCTCCTAGAGAGATGCACCCTTCTCACGGTGCCATGGTCGAGGCCAAAGTTGAAAAGCTCATTAGGGCCAATTTCATTAAGGAGGTCATGTACCCCAAGTTGTTGGCCAATATCATACCAGTCAGAAAGATGAACGGGAAGATTAGATTCTGCATAGACTTCAGGGATCTCAACTGTCACTGTCTGAAGGAATATTTTCCCCTCCCCATGTCGGAATTATTGATCAATGATACAGCTAGGTTCCTATCCCTCTTCTTCGTTGATGGGTACTCTGGGTGAAACCCGATCTGAATGGCCCCTGAGGACGAGGGGTCCAAAGCCTTCAGAGAACCACAAGGTGCTTTCTGTTACCATGTTATGCCCTTCGTTTTGAAGAATGCATGTGCCGCCTATCAGCGGGCGATGCACCACATATTTAATCCAATCCTAGAGAAATTGGTGGTATCTTATGTGGATGATCTGGTGTTCAAATCCCTCCAGCACCAGGACCATCTCAAGGATCTTGAGAAAGTGTTCATATTCCTCTGTTCTTGCCACCTAAAGATGGATCTGTTGATGTGTACTTTTCAGAATCACATCTGTAATGTTTCTCGGATTCGTTCTTAGATATTAGGGCATTGATATTGTCCCGGAGAAGATCAAGGTCATCATCCAAATGTATCCCTCGAGAAATATCTGGGAGATTCAATGTTTTCAAGGCCAGTTTTCCTACATACGCCAATTCATCACGAACTTATCCGGAAAGTGTAAGCACATTTCTAGGATCATGAATAAAGGCACACTCAATTAGTGGAATGATTAATGGAAGACTGCATTCAAAGAAATAAAGCAGTATCTGCTCCAGCCTCCAAACATAATGCCACCGGTCTCCAAAAAGACGCTGGTCCTTTATGTGACCTCCCTTGAATGGTATCTCGGTGCCCGTCTCACCCAGACAAGCAATGAGGGGTCAGGGAACACCCTTTACTACCTCATTCGCATGCTCCTCAATACGGAGACTAGATACTCCCCTATCAATAAGCACTTCCTCGCAATAGTATTCAAAGCACATAAGTTACAAAATTAACTCCAGCACCACTAGGTACATCTGGTGTCCTGAATAGATCCACTGAAGTACATCATGAAATTCCCCTTGTTGATAGGTCATCTAGCTCGGTGGGCAGTAATCCTCCAACAGTTCGACATAAGGTTTGTGCTTTAGAAGGCTATAAAGGGAAAAGCAATGGTATACTTCCTCGCTACCCATTCAACTCTTTCGGACTAGTCTCTAGACCTCGATTTCCCTGATGAGGAAATCCTTTTGGTAGACCAAGCCATACCGTGCTGGCATATGCACTTCGATGGTGCTTTTCAGAGCCCCACCAATAGGAGGCTCAATGATCCCAGAAATAATAGGGTAGGCCTATGTATCGTCTTCATTACACCATCCCAAGACATCCTTCCATACTCATTCAAATTATCAGAAGGCTTCACCAACAATGAGGCAGGGTATCAGGATCTCATCATTGGCCTCGAGCTGGCTCTTAAGATTGATGTGCCCCATTTTCCTGTGAAAGGGGATTCTTAACTAGTTATAAAGCAGATCAACAATGAATACGTCATCCAAAATCCAGAGCTTGTACCATTTTTGGAGCACACTCTCCACCTAATGGAACAGTTCCCATCACTGTCAGAAGTTACTCATGTCCCTTGATCTCAAAACGGTCGAGCTAACACCCTAACTGTCCTGGCTTCATCACTTCCAGAACCCAAGAAGGATGATCTGATTATCCATGTGGAACATTAGAGAGTCATTGCTCCTATATCCCCATATGATGATGATGACCTAAAGGTGATCCATCTTACCACCAGAGCCTCCACATTAGGACCCCCAGATGCAGTGGTTGAAGTGACTCCCAACTGGAGAGCCCCCTTTGTAAAATATCTTCAAAATGGTTACCTCTTGGATGATCGGGCCTATCCGGACTGAATCGGATTCCAGACGTTACAGTTTACCCTCCATGATGGTCCCTGTCATGATCAGATCCTCTACAAGCACAAGTTTGATGGTATTCTCCTCTGTTACATCCAAGGAGTCGAGATTAATCAGGTCATGAAAGAGGTTCTTGATGGTTCCTACGGCACCCACCAGACTCGGCCGAAGCTATCTCACCAGATCCAGATACTAGGGTACTTTTGGCCCTCCATGAACCATGATTTCATGGAGTTCTCCAAGAGAGGCCTTGAATGACAAATTTATACTAACTTTATGCATCGGCCGCCAGAGCCTCTCCATTCCAAAAAGTTCTCTTGGCCATTTGAGGTATGGGGTGTAACGCCCCGACCCCAGTTACCCAGAGTCGGTGCATTAGTTACATAACATTGGCATGATCACGAGAAAGATCAAGTCTCGAAAGACCGATTAGTTTAGTAGCCTTGAATAACTAGATACATCCATAAATGTTTACATTACATCATAAAAAAACATCTTGTCTTCATATCCCCTCATACTATCCCTGCAGGTCATTCATAAATTACTTCTTCATAATCCTGGGAAAAATATAAAACATTGAAAGGGGTGAGCTCAGATGCTCAGTAAGGATAACTTTATAGCAGAAGCTTTCATAAATAAGCATAAACACTTAAGGCAATTTATAACTAAAACAAAAGCCTTTTAAACTTGAACTTCAGCATAAAATGGAAAAGGTAAAATGAAATAATTCCATTTACTTACTCACATGGATATTCTACTAGTCGAGTGATCACATGCAATATCAATAACCACTTTCATAATGATGGAATGCATAATGCCATACTATCATAACCACATATCCAAGGCCTCGTGCCAAGACTACAAATAAGATTTTGCCAAGGCCTTGTGCCAAGACACTAGTTTGTCTCATGAGACCTACCGATGCATCGAGGAGCTATAGCGGGCTCCACCCGTCACTTATTAAGTCCAATGCATTCCTCATATGAATAGGTTTAAGCATAAAATAAACATTCATATTAAAACTAGCATACAAAATGTCAATACTTTAACCACAAACCATGAATGGTATAAAAATAGAACATCCACAGTCAAACATAACTCATTTGATACAATATGGAAGATTGTATTGTATCACATTAACCTCAATCATGAATAATGAAGGATGTTGACATAGATGAAAATAATCATCAAAACTATTTTAGGGAAATATCCCCCTTTTCTTGAAATCATTTAAAAGTCACACTATTTGTCAAGAAGCCATTTAAAAATAGATTTTTGAATCAAAGTGTCCCATACCACTTTGAATCTTTTAAAAGGAGTTTTAATTTTAAAACTTTAATGTCCATATAAATAAATCCTTAAAACCATTTTTTTAAAACATGGACATTAATGAGCAAGATTTAGAAGAATAAGTCTTTAAAACATTTTAAAATGGTATTTTGGTTAGAGATTCTAACCAAAAGAGATACACTTGAATACAAATAATTGAGGTAATCAAAACGTTGTAATATCACGAGAATAAAGAGATTCATGATATACTATGTCAAAGTACATTATATACACCATATAAAAGTGATTTGGTGTATATCAACAAAGAAGTCCCAATTGAATGTAAATTGAGATGAAATCTCTCATAAAGGTCGTATCCTTAGGTTAAGGATAAATCAATGACATAATTATGTGTGAAAATATAAATACACTATATATGATTGAATATTCAGTGTAAAACAATCAAAGGATATTCACACATATTCTTGTAGAAACAACACCAACGAATTGGATGTTTAACTCAACAAATGGTGAAAGAGTTAAAATTACTCTTATCAAATTCATATTAATGACTTGAGAATTATCAATAGAGTGATTATGTGCATCAAAAGTATATCCACATGAAGGGGAGTGGAAATTATGACATAATAAAATTAATAGTGATTCCACACATAATCTTGGAGTAATATAATCAATGAAATATGTGTAAAGCCGAATGAGTGGAAATTGAAATGTCAAATTCCCTTATCGATTTGGTAACTTACGAAACATAAAACTATGAAAGAAGGATCATACCATGACTATGTAAGTACCCATAAATTAATGTATATTACACAATGAATACAATCATGGGCAGTACACATACACCACATGTAATAATTTTGTGGTGAACAATGGAATTCTCACGAAATTAAGAGTGAGATAAGAAACTCCTTACCACGTTAATCAACTGAGTCATATGGCCAAAAGTTAATAACCACCAAAATTATTTACAGAATAACATGAATATAAATAGAATCATGATAATATATATCAAATGGTCGTACACAATACACCACTTTCAATAATTTAGTGGCGAATAATGGAAATCTCACGGAGTTGAAAGTGAGATAAGAAAATCCCTTACCTTGAACTTTACCTTAGTAGATGGTATGTTAACCTCCTGTATAATAATTAAAACATTGTTATTAAATTATACAATAATCATATACATCAATATGATATCATATATGATCTTTTAACATTGCTTTATTAATAATATCTTAGTATTATCTTCATTTCGGGTGATAATCGATTCGTTCTTCTTAAATGTTTGGTTATGTAAGACATGTTTGTAATGGATAGATTATATCTTATTCATAATCAGAATGATATTAACATTATTTTTAACCCTAAAATGAGAATAAGACTTGAATGGATACGATGGAGGATGGATCTCACCGTGTTCGTGGAGACGGTAGTCCGTACGTACGCACGAACGCTACTTCCATTTAATTTTTCATTTTAAAAGAATTGAATCCAAATGATACATAGGTATATTATTATTCCAGTATAATATAATATTTTATATGTGTTACTTATTTTCATTAACACCATTCTTTATACGTTCCATTTGTGGTATGAACGAGTCATATCATTTTAAGGGGGCGGTAGTCCGCACTTCCTCAAATGAAATTATCGTATGTATATACAACATGAAACGAATAATGGTATGAAATAAAATGGAATTACAGAAGCTTATATATAAAATATGTATCATTAATATCACACTTAATTACAGTTCCATCATAATGGCCACCATGAGAGGCGGTAAGATGTATTTGAACAATCATCGTTTCGTGAGGCGTTAGTTTGTCATTCACAGAAACATTATGTTCATCATCCATTAAATGGAGGTGTGTGTATGTGTAGTTCGAATCCTTCTTATAACAACATCTTAGTATATTTAGGATACTTTTTTTGTTACAAAATAAAGGAAATAAAAAGAGTTTGGGGGTTGGAGAAGCAAAATAAATGAAAATAATTTAAGAGAAATCGTTACCTTTAATATAGGTAACTCACTTTGGTTGGAACCAAAGGAATTCTTTAAATGCTTTATGCCTAAGGGGAAGCTTCAAGGAGGAGGAGAGGGATGTGGGGAGATTATTTGGGCAGAGTTTGGACGAGCCAAGTGGCTTTAGAGGTGTGAGGAATGAGTAGAAGTGGTCTCCTTTTATAAGGGAGAGGAGGGGCTCTTTAGGAAAGAGTGAAAGTATTACTTTATAATATAATTAAATTCGGTTTATAATGGTCCAAAAATAATTGAGATCCAAGATAAGATGACTCATATTCTGAATAACATCAACCAATAATAATTGGACAGGTTTTAGATAATATTTTAATCATTATAATCTTATTTATTTAAATGATTTATTAATGAGGTAAACATTGCATCATTATTGTGTCATTAATAATTTAAATTATTTGATGTCTAAAAATTATAAATAAAATATATTTCTGTAGGAAATCCTTTTAGATTTCTAATGAATATTTATAATCGAAAATCCAACATGTATAACCCTATGTAAAAATTGTTCTTCTAAAAGATGTAAGCTTATGCCATTTTTATTTTTATTTTAACTTTATTAATATAATGTGTCTTTACCACTTACAAGTGGCTCCAAGGGGTCCCCATATCGACCCAAGGATTCCCATGGTCGGGTATGTGTCCACCAATATGGTTAGGACACGATTTAGGTTAATTTTGTATTATTATAATATTATTTTTTAACCCTTATTTACCGGATTTACCCTTAACCATGGTAAATAAAATATTTACCACAGTAATTATTCAAAATGTCTAAAAATAAAAGTTACCAATTTACACAATTTGGACATCCTGATTCCAAATATGGAATCCATTTTTCTAAATTCAAAACACAGAAGTGGCAGAAATTAATTTAAAATTAATTCCCGCTGTCAAAACAAAAAGCGTGTTTTTAAGAGGTAATAACTATCAAAAGATTGACACTTGTTTATGTTTGGTTTAATTGTAAAATTATGTCCAATGACCAACATTATATTAAATGGTAAAAATTTATTCTAAATATACTTTAAAACCACTCAAATTCACAATTTATCACTATTAATTATTTTGATTAAAAAAGTTGTTTTTAATTAAAATTTAGTAATTTTAACTATTCATCAAAATATGAAAGTTATCTGAAAAGTACCAAAATTTCACCTTAGGATAAATTCGATATTCCGAATCCAAAAATGAAGTCCATTTTAAAATATAAAATATATATAATTTCAAAATTTAGGTATTACTATTCATAACGGCTAGTTTGATTGGTTGTGGCGTGTGTTAAAACTCAAGGTTGCGTACAACACACGCTACTATTTTATTCAAAGGAAAGCGTACCGTGGAAGCTTGGGATGTTTCATTTTAAATTTTTTAATGTCCCAATTTATTTAGATAGTTTAAAATATTTTATTTAAAAAGGTTTCACTATTAAAAGATGATAAAAGTGTAATACTGAAAATGAATTTGTTCTTGCATTATGACTAAGAAACTCATAATAGGGATTCTAAAATTATAAGGATTATATAAAGTTAAAAATGTAGTTAATACTATTCATGACCTCTTTTAATGGCTTTTTTTTGTACGTCATGGTGTGATTGAACTCGGTGTTGCGTGTAGTGCAAGTTATTGAATTATTTTTAAGAACTAACACACTATGAAATCCTGGGGTGTTACATTCTCCCCTCCTTCAATAAATTGAGTCCTCACAATTTGAAATTGTTCTTCGAAAATAAAAGGTTGAAAGTAGAAAATATATTTGTGGGAAAACCCACATCGGAAATTGGGTTACTAAAATTTAGTCTTAATATAAGGAAAAGAGAAATGGAAGGGTCACCACCAAATTATGATCTCGATTAGGAGAACATTGGTGGCAATTAGAGACATATATTTGGAGGAAAAACGTAAATATTTATAGGTAGTGATTGAGGTCATCAATCACAAACAAGTATAAAATTGAGGTCCTTAAACTCATCAATCTATGATGATTTGAAATACCATCGGTCCAAGAAAACATAGGGTATTGGGATAACACATTTTTGACGTTTCAAAATATCTTAGTTGAAATCCCACATCGAAAAATGAATTAATGATGCCTCTATTTAAAATAAAGAGTGGAAAGTATGAAGACTACCGAAAATAACACATACTAGGGTTCCATGTAGGAAAATATGGATATGGAAGAGAAATCTAACCATCAATTATCTGATGGAGAGTGGTAGAGAACATGGCTATGAAAAGGCCAACAATCCCAAAGCCATAAATTAGTGATGATTTAATGTACCATCTAGGACAACATTTTTTTTAAAGTTACATTACATAAGGAAGAGGAATTAATTTATGATATTGACTAAGAACATTATGAGATATACTTAAATTTTAAGTAGATTTTCATTCTTTAATAAATTTCCACCACTAACTCAATTTTTTTTTAAACGATGGGTATTCAAGAAGACATGGTCACACTGGAAGAACTAGAATAAACTTCTATAGAATCACATGATCCGTGTAGGATAAACCATATATTTACATTGTCTTTGAAGATTCATCAAAACCAAAATGGTTAGTGAATGATCTAATGATCCCCCAAAAGGATATTCATTGAGATAAATATGCACTAATCTTAATTTCTAAAATTAAACCAACAATACCCCAAAGTTAAATAGATACCATTCAATAACGAATTGTCCTTACAATCCTTTAATATAATCCAAACTAATATTGAAACCCAAAACATAGAAGAATTTGATTATGTAGTCTCCCATGTTACATTGTATCTCCAAATGACATCAAATACTCTTAAAGTCATATACTTAAAAGTAATTAACATCATCACATATTCTCTGTTATAGGCTAATCATTTCCATAAATAACCCAAATCATTATAAATCATCAATAAAAACGTAGATAAAAATACACCATTACTCTACAAATGAAACCTCATTGTATTCTATTTTACGTGGGCATATAGTGTTCCTAACAAAACGTACATCTTCCAAAATAACATTTATCACTTAATCACCAAATCATTTTCCTGTACCAAGGGTGTTCATTTGATAAGACATAAGAACCCAAATCATCTTATTATTGATCAATAAAATCATTTAACAAAAACAATAGTCACACTAACCAGGGACTTCACGTAGTCCAGTGGTAGGCGATAAATCCCAATCGCACTTTGTTTGTGGGTTCGATTCCCACAGCTTTGTCCGACACGATGGGTTGTCACACGGTCTACGTGTTGTCCTTTTTCAAAAACTATATTTTATAATATTACCAAAATGAGATAAATTCCTCAAAATAACATAATTTAACCACAAATGTTATATCATACTTTGCATTTTCATCCCAAATTATAATAACTTATCATTTTCTCAAACCCCAATGATCATATAAAACCAAATGGTTATTTATACCTATATCCACAAGAGAAGAGACAATTCTTCCTCAAATATCATTCTCACATGGCAAATTGCGGGGTTACAAATACAAGAGAAAATTATTCCAATGTAAACCCATCAACAAGGAGTGCTAATACTTTTTAAATTTTTCTCCAACCATTTATTTCCACATAGCTTCTTCTTTGACCAAGAAAATATCCTATAGAATAGGACATTCACTCGGGTAATGGCCAGGTCCCATACATTTACGGAAAATGACTGTAAATGGACTCTTGGGACCATTTTTATCTTCTTCCATAGTACTCTTCATTTTTCATCGGCAATTATTCACTTTATGTCCTTCCTTCCCACACGTAAAACATTTCGTTGTCCTATTGAGACACTTTCTTGGGTGTCTCTTTCCACATTTCCTGCATGATGAAAATTGAGGTTTCTTTTCTCCATGGTCTCCATTTCTGGAGATCTTATCATTCATCACCTTTCACTTCCTTGTTGAGTCTAGGAGTTGGTTAATATATATATTGTTGATCATATTTTTGGAAAACTAATTTGGCATAAAGACGATATCTTTTACGCCTATCAACATTCCATTTTGTTGCTCATCGCCACCACCGTTCCCACCTTGTACATCATTCTCAAAGTCACTATGACTTCCTTGGAATCCAGCCATTGACTAAAACCAGAAAGCATTGTGTGAGTAATAGTAGTCGTAAAATCATTTAGAGATTAAAATGTCACCATATTCTCAATTTGAAACATATTAGGATTAACCAAGGTCATTTACTCTCATCTTATGTATATATTACTTAAATCTGTTTGTAAAGAAAATGTAAATTATCCTAAGCATATCCCCCGGGAGTGTCGTAACCAAGAGTGCAGCAAGGCCCGTTGTCGTGCACCAGTTCCCGTTCGAGTCTAGCTCAAAGCGGTGTTTTCGGGTTTTACCCCTAGTTACATCTGTTCCAGAGCCGCCTCTACCTGCTCGTATCCAGACAGGGATGTATTTCTCGGAAAACCCACAAAATCTCTACAATACCAAAATTCTAGGAAGTTCTTTTATACTAATCCTCAAAGTTCATCTTAGGTCTACGTGCTCTAATGAGAGTTTATCTAAATCTAGCTACCAAGGTTTGTACTAAACTTCCTCTGATACCAACTGTAATTCCCCGACCCCAGTTACCCAGAGTCGGTGCATTAGTTACATAACATTGGAATGATCACGAGAAAGATCAAGTCTCGAAAGACCGATTAGTTTAGTAGCCTTGGAATTACTAGATACATCCATAAATTTTTACATTACATCATAAAAAAACATCTTGTCTTCATATCCCCTCATACTATCCCTGCAGGTCATTCATAAATTACTTCTTCATAATCCTGGGAAAAATATAAAACATTGAAAGGGGTGAGCTCAGATGCTCAGTAAGGATAACATTATAGCAGAAGCTTTCATAAATAAGCATAAACACTTAAGGCAATTTATAACTTAAACAAAAGCCTTTTAAACTTGAACTTAAGCATAAAATGGAAAAGGTAAAATGAAATAATTCCATTTACTTACTCACATGGATATTCTACTAGTCGAATGATCACATGAAATATCAATAACCACTTTCATAATGATGGAATGCATAATGCCAGACTATCATAACCACATAGCCAAGGCCTCGTGCCAAGACTACAAATAAGATTTTGCCAAGGCCTTGTGCCAAGACACTAGTTTGTCTCATGAGACCTACCGATGCATCGAGGAGCTATAGCGGGCTCCACCCGTCACTTATTAAGTCCAATGCATTCCTCATATGAATAGGTTTAAGCATAAAATAAACATTCGTATTAAAACTAGCATACGAAATGTCAATACTTTAACCACAAACCATGAATGGTATAAAAATAGAACATCCACAGTCAAACATAACTCGTTTGATACAATATAGAATATTGTATTGTATCACATTAACCTCAATCATGAATAATGAAGGATGTTGACATAGATGAAAATAATCATCAAAACTATTTGAGGGAAATATCCCCCTTTTCTTGAAATCATTTAAAAGTCACACTATTTGTCAAGAAGCCATTTAAAAATAGATTTTTGAATCAAAGTGTCCCATACCACTTTGAAACTTTTAAAAGGAGTTTTAATTTTAAAACTTTAATGTCCATATAAATAAATCCTTAAAACCATTTTTTTAAAACATGGACATTAATGAGCAAGATTTAGAAGAATAAGTCTTTAAAACATTTTAAAATTGTATTTTGGTTAGAGATTCTAACCAAAAGAGAGACACTTGAGTACAAATAATTGAGGTAATCAAAACTTTGTAATATCATGAGAATAAAGGGATTCATGATATACTATGTCAAAGTACATTATATACACCATATAAAAGTGATTTGGTGTATATCAACAAAGAAGTCCCAATTGAATGTAAATTGATATGAAATCTCTCATAAAGGTCCTATCCTTAGGTTAAGGATAAATCAATGACATAATTATGTGTGAAAATATAAATACACTATATATGATTGAATATTCAGTGTAAAACAATCAAAGGATATTCACACATATTCTTGTAGCAACAACACCAATGAATTGGATGTTTAACTCAACAAATGGTGAAAGAGTTAAAATTACTCTTATCAAATTCATATTAATGACTTGAGAATTATCAATAGAGTGATTATGTGTATAAAAAGTATATCCACAGGAAGGGGAGTGGAAATTATGACATAATCAAATGAATTGTGATTCCACACATAATCTTGGAGTAATATAATCAATGAAATATGCGTAAAGCCGAATGAGTGGAAATTGAAATGTCAAATTCCCTTATCGATTTGGTAACTTACGAAACATACAACTATGAAAGAAGGATCAAACCATGACTATTTAAGTACCCATAAATTAATTTATATTACACAATGAATACAATCATGGGTAGTACACATACACCACATGTAATAATTAAGTGGTGAACAATGGAATTCTCACGAAATTAAGAGTGAGATAAGAAACTCCTTACCACGTTAATCAACTGAGTCATATGGCCAAAAGTTAATAACCACCAAAATTATTTACAGAATAACATGAATATAAAGAGAATCATGATAATATATATCAAATGGCCGTACACAATACACCACTTTCAATAATTTAGTGGCGAACAATGGAAATCTCACAGAGTTGAAAGTGAGATAAGAAAATCCCTTACCTTGAACTTTCCCTTAGTCGATGGTATGTTAACCTCCTGTATAATAATTAAAACATTGTTATTAAGTTATACAATAATCATATACATCAATATGATATCATATATGATCTTTTAACATTTCTTTATTAATAATATCATAGTATTATCGTCATTTCGGGTGATAATCGATTCGTTCTTCTTAAATGTTTGGTTACGTAAGACATGTTTGTAATGGATAGATTATATCTTATTCATAATAAGAATGATATTAACATTATTTTTAACCCTATAATGAGAATAATACTTGAATGGATACAATAGAGGATGGATCTCACCGTGTTCGTGGAGACGGTAGTCCGTACGTACGCACGAACGCTACTTCCATTTAATTTTTCATTTTAAAAGAATTGAATCCAAATGATACATAGGTATATTATTATTCCAGTATAATATAATATTTTATATATGTTACTTTTGTTCATTAAAACCATTCTTTATACGTTCCATGTGTGGTATGAATGAGTCATATCATTTTAAGGGGGCGGTAGTCCGCACTTCCTCAAATGAAATTATCGTATGTATATACAACATGAAACGAATAATGGTATGAAATAAAATGTAATTACAGAAGATTATATATAAAATATGTATCATTAATATCACACTCAATTATAGTGCCATCATAATGGCCACCATGAGAGGCGGTAAGATGTATTTGAACAATCATCGTTTCGTGAGGCGTTAGTTTTCCATTCACAGAAACATTATGTTCATCATCCATTAGATGGAGGTGTGTGTATGTGTAGTTCTAATCCTTCTTATAAAAACATCTTAGTATATTGAGGATACTTTTTTTGTTACAAAAGAAAGGAAATAAAAAGAGTTTGGGGGTTGGAGAAGCAAAATAAATGAAAATAATTTAAGAGAAATTGTTACCTTTAATTTAGGTAACTCACTTTGGTTGGAACCAAAGGACTTCTAGAAATGTTTTCTTCCTAAGTGGAAGCTTCAAGGAGGAGGAGAGGGATGTGGGGAGCTTATTTGGGCATAGTTTGGACGAGACAAGTGTCTTGAGAGGTGTGAGGAATGAGTAGAAGTGGTCTCCTTTTATAAGGGAGAGGAGGGGCTCTTTAGGAAAGAGTGAAAGTATTACATTATAATATAATTAAATTCGGTTTATAATGGTCCAAAAATAATTTAGATTGAAGATAAGATGACTCATATTCTGAATAACATCAACCAATAATAATTGGACAGGTTTTAGATAATATTTTAATCATTATAATCTTATTTATTTAAATGATTTATTAATGAGGTAAACATTGCATCATTATTGTGTCATTAATAATTTGAATTATTTGATGTCTAAAAATTATAAATAAACTATCATTATGTCGGAAATCGTTTTAGCTTTCTAATGAATATTTATAATTGAAAATCCAACATGTATAACCCTATGTAAAAATTGTTCTTCTAAAAGATGTAAGCTTATGCCATTTTTATTTTTATTTTAACTTTATTAATATAATGTGTCCCTACCACATACAAGTGGCTCCAAGGGGTCCCCAAATCGACCCAAGGATGCCCATGGTCGGTATGTGTCCAGCAATAAGGTTAGGACACGTTTTAGGGTAATTTTGTATTATTATAATATTATTTTTTAACCCTTATTTACCGGATTTACCCTTAACCATGGTAAATAAAATATTTACCACAGTAATTATTCAAAATGTCTAAAAATAAAAGTAACATATTTACACAATTTGGACAACCTGATTCCAAATATGGAATCCATTTTTCTAAATTCAAAACACAGAAGTGGCAGAAATTAATTTAAAATTAATTCCCGCTGTCAAAACAAAAAACGTGTTTTTAGGAGGTAATAACTATCAAAAGATTGACACTTGTTTATGTTCGGTTTAATTGTAAAATTATGTCCAATCACCAAAATTATATTCAATGGTAAAAATATATTCTAAATATACTTTAAAACCACTCAAATTCACAATTTATCACTATTAATTATTTTGATTAAAAAAGTTGTTTTTAATTAAAATTTAGTAATTTTCACTATTCATCAAAATATGAAAGTTATCCGAAAAGTACCAAAATTTCACCTTAGGATAAATTCGATATTCCGAATCCAAAAATGAAGTCCATTTTAAAATATAAAATATATATAATTTCAAAATTTAGGTATTACTATTCATAACGGCTAGTTTGATTGGTTGTGGCGTGTGTTAAAACTCAAGGTTGCGTACAACACACGCTACTATTTTATTCAAAGGAAAGCGTACCGTGGAAGCTTGGGATGTTTCATTTTAAATTTTTTGATGTCCCAATTTATTCAGATAGTTTAAAATATTTTATTTAAAAAGGTTTCACTATTAAAAGTTGATAAAAGTGCAATACTGAAAATGAATCTTTTCTTGCATTATGACTAAGAAACTCATAATAGGGATTCTAAAATTATAAGGATTATATAAAGTTCAAAATGTAGTTAATACTATTCATGACCTCTTTTAATGGCTTTTTTTGTACGTCATGGTGTGATTGAACTCGGTGTTGCGTGTAGTACAAGTTATTGAATTATTTTTAAGAACTAACACACTATGAAATCCTGGGGTGTTACATGGGGACTCGATGTCGTGGGACCATATCCACCGGTGACATCTCGCCAGTGCAGATTCATCCTGATGGCTACGAATTTCTTCCCCAAATGGGCAGTGGAAGTCCTGCTGAAGGAGGTCAAGGGTTGTTCCGTCGTTGATTTTTGTGAACTCCAATATCATCTACCGATTTGGAGTCCCTCAAGCCATCCTCACAGATAACGGAAACAGCTTCTGAGTAGCTGAGCTGATGAAATTGCATGACAAGTACAACATCCATTTTAACAATACCTCCCGCTATCAGGCGCAAGCAAATGGACAGATCGAGGCATTCAACAAAACCCACTATATCATTTTGTAGAAAATGGTTGGTCAAAATAAGAAGAGTTGACCATAAACGCTCCCCAATTCCCTCTGGGATTATCGGACGACGACTTGTAATTCCACCCAGGTGACCCCATATTCCCTGGTGTACGGAACTGAGGCCGTCCTGGCCATTGAGATTCAGTTTCCTTCATTACACACAGCGGCCTATGAGAAGCAGGCGCCAGATAAGGTAGCTGAAATCTGTCTGGCTGAATTGGAAGTACATGATGAGAATATGCTTCGTGCCCTGCACAATCGAGAAAGGCATCAAAATAAGTTAGCTAGAGCATTCAATAAGAAGGTTTTCCTCCGCTCTTTCCTACAATGTGATTTGGTATTGGCCCTAAGGACACCAATGATACCTTGTAGGAAACCACCCATGTTGGAGCCCAAATGGGAAGGTCATTTCGTTGTTCACAAGGTTTACCCAAATGGTACGTACTCACTGGTAACCATGGATGGTGAGAGTATAAGTCCTCCCACCACTGTAATGTTCCCGAAGAAACACATTGCCTGAGCCAGCGGGTTCGGCAAGACCCTAAATAGTTTGCACCCACATGACCCTAAACTACCTGGTCTTATATGACATTAAACTGTAAAACATCCCTCATGACGTTAAACTGTATATCGTTATACATGACATTAAACTACACCCTTAGAACTACATACGGCTTGATTCACATCCTCATTGGATACGTAGGAATGCCCGAACATTTTGTCTGTTGGCCCAGTCCAATCATCAGAATTCCCCCATCGGGTCAGGACACATGGTACGGTACATGATTTTTCCACAATTCCTATCGAGCTCTTCTAAATATTTTTTTACGTCCTGCTCCACGGAGATTTCCATCACTTTCACCACCCTTCTTGACTTTAAAATGCTTGGGCACAGCTATGATTCACCCACTCCTTTGATTGGGACTCCATCAACATTCACATCCAAAAGGACCCCCAATTGGCATGAATTCTAGGCCTAAGGGTTCTTCTACCTCTTTGGGCCAATGCCCTCGAGGACATCGATCAACAAATTGATACAAGTCCCATGTTGAAAATATGGTCATCGGTCGATTCTCATCTGTGATCCCATTTTAGGTCACACTATAAGGATTCCGTGTTTCGAACATAGTCAGTGCCTATCCTTTGTTGTTTTCACCACCCCCATAGATCCCAAACATTGAGTGTGGTTTTTCATCATGCCTGCTATATCTTCTAGTTACGATTCACTTCGGGCGATGCCAAATATCAGACCCTTATATGATAGGGAAAGTCGAATTCGACTCCTTGTTTCCCACACCGAGAACTTATCACGTGGGCTAAGGAGCTTTGATGTGGCGATAACCGCACAAGAGGTCATATGGATACAGTTGGATGGGACGCCCAGCCTCAAGTCCTTCGACCCTTTTAGGCCTCTGTCGCAAGTTCTCATTTAGGATTATGTGGTGCGGTACATACTGATGTCCTCATTCACACCGAGCTATTTCGCAACGCCCCAAAAATCCCCTTGAGATATCCCTTCCTTCATTTATCATCTGTTCCGCGACCACAGGCCCTTACATGCTCTGCGTGACCCATCATTTGGCTTTCCATCACCCTCTATATCAAGAAGGGCCCCCAAATTGCATGGATGCTCGGCTTAAGGTCTCTCATACTATTACGATATAATGCCCATGAGGATTGTGAAAAACAAGTTGATACATGTCCCTTCTGGAGAATACAGTTAGCGGTTGACACTCAATTGTTCTCCCTCTTCTTGTCACACAAGGGTTTATACTATGTTGTGAACCTGGTCAACAGTTTTCCTCTATCATCATTTATACTTTGTGGTCTTCCATAAGCATGATGATTATCCCTTTCTCTGCCATGCATATGACATTAAACTAGGAATCCATGGTCCGATCTCTATGACCCTAAACTAATATCACCTTCGTCGTCACTGCAAGATGTTAAACTACAAGACGGTCATCACATTCTATCCCTGACCTAGCCTTAGGCCCCTCATCCTTTTTGGGACCCTGGCCCAAGTTCTCACCCATGGTTGTACAGTGTGGTGTGGGATTAGGTCATCATTCATGTTGGGTTTCTCGTCATGCCGTACACACCCTCGGATGAGATACCTTACCCCTATCTCCGTCCTCACTACAAGAAGACAAACTGCATGTTGGCCATGACATTCTGCCAATGGCTCAGCCTTGGACCACTCAACCTTTTCGGGACCCTGTCCCAAGTTCTCACTTAGGGTTGTACGGTGTGGTGCAGGATTGTTTCCTCATTCACGTCGGGTTACTTACCATACAGTACATGCCCCTCATTGGGGTATCTACCCCTTAGTTTTGACGTATTTCTAGAACTACATTTGACTTGATTCTCATCCTCATGGGATACGTAAGACCGCCCGAACGTCTAAACATTGGGTCCATCCCCATATCTTAGAAACCTCCCTATCATTTTTTCCCCTTGGCCCATTTTCATCCAAAATATGGGTATACAATGAGGTATGGGATTTTCCCCCATTCACATCGGGTTTATGACAACAACGCCGCATACCTCCCCCTCTTGAGCGGACTTCGCTCCCTTTCCTTGTTATCATCTCTCTAAGTTCGCTTCCCTTATGTAAGGTTCCTCTTCCCTCTTCGATGATTCACCAATTGGACCATGAGTACTCTGGTCTAGAACCCATAGTGTCAGATTCTATGTGGACATGCTTTAACCCATTTTTCAGGCATTGTGTTCCTCTTCATTTGGGATTGCATAATCTTTCACACCTGAAGGGACCCCCAAATGGCATGGATAATAAGCCTAAGGGATCTCATACCATTACGGGCCAACATCCTCGAGGTTTTCAAACAAGAAATAGATACATGTCCTGAGTTTTGAATATGGTCAGTGGTCGACACTCATTTGTTGTTCCCATCTCAGGCCACATGATATAGATGTTGTGTTTAGAATACGGTCAGTAGTAATCCTCCATCGTCATGCCAGCCCCTTCAAGCCTTGAAAGTGGGTTACATGATTCATATTATATTCCACCCCATCATATCCAAATAGAATTTTGACACTCCTGTCACTATCCCTCAATGCACATTTGCACGTTAGGATGAAAAAAGCCACAGTAAAGGCATCATTCAGGGCTCCACACCAACTTCCCTTTGGTGTACGTTCCAGGTATTTCCAAAACCTCTTCCACCCTTGTTTCACACACCTAGTTTGACTCGTGTGGGCATAGGGATTGGGTTGAGGTCCGCACTTACTTGGATGGATTCCACTCCTCTATGGTCTGATCTGTAAGGCCATAAACAAAGATCTTTTTTAGAACTTCGTATAGCCCAATTCCCATTTCCATGGGATTCATAAGAACGCCTAGACATCGTGTCATTGGGTCCAGCTCGATTTCATCTAATTTATCTCTACTATTCTTCCTTTGGGGCTTTATCTCTTATGGGACTGCATGGTGTGGTATGGGATTATGTCCCCATTCATGTTGGGTTTTCATTATCCACCCACGAACTCCCCTTTCTAGGATTTGGACCCCTACTTTCTGTCCTATATGACATTAAACTGTTTTTGTCCCACACGACATTAAAAGGAACCTTCAAGAACTACATATTGCTTGATTCCAATCCTCATGGGATATATAGTAACACCTGAACATATTGTATTTGGGTCCAGCTTAACTGAGATCCATCCTCTCCGGTCCCATATCCTCTAATCTTTCCTGGACCCTCGTCCCGAGGTTTCTTCTACGGAATCGCACATAGTGTGATGTGGACCTCATCCTCATTCACGTCGGGTTTACTTTATCACGCCTTAATAATTCCCTTTCGAACCTCATCATCCTTGTATATGTATGAGCCATATGACTCTAAACTATGTTTTCTAGTCACCATGTCTTTAAACTATTGCATCTATACTGCACGACGTTAAAATGCATGGTTGGTCCGAACACATGACCCTAAAATGTGCCAATATCATCCTTGCCGTATGATGAAAACCGGCATTTCACATTGATATCCTCACTTGAGGAGGCATCTTGTTTGGTATCGGTCATACACCATACCATTAGTAAACGACTACACATGTCTTGATTATTGTGGCGATACCTGGACATTCTATCATAGGTCCATCGCTACAAAAAAAAAGAAATCATTTATCCTAAAGGACAAACAAGATCTATCAAATACCGCTTATTTTGGTGCAAGGGCCAGACCCGTGGAACTTTATTGTCTCCAGAACTAGTACCTTACCATCCCACCTTCAATAATTACATGTGGATTGATTCCCATCTGCATAGGATACATAAGAATGCATGTGAACTTTGCCTCGGGCCCAGCATAACTTACATTTTTTGTCCCTCGACCTAAAACCTTCCCATGAAACACATGGTGATCCAGACTTCGGGTCCTCATTCAAGCTGGGTTTTATAATTACCTCACCATGTGTCTCTTGCATTCCCTACCATATATGGTCTGTATAACGACCCATACTTTACATACATTGTTAATACTTCAAAATTGAAGCACACTTATTACAACATATGACAAAACCACAAAGGACCGTATAGGAATAGTGTCTTTAGAAACTGGGAAAAATAAACAACTGGTTCATAAATATTCTACAATGTCTCCCATTTATCATATCTAGGGTCCCTTTTAGCATATTCTACTTAATATCCATCTTCCTGACCTGGGGAAAAGAAAACATAAAAGGGTGAGCTCAAATGCTCAGCAAGGGAAAATAAAGGAAATAAAAATCATATCATATCTTTTTGAAAATCATATCCTACAAAAGAGATCATAATATCTTAACATGGAATAAATCATAGAAGTGAAAATGAGATCCCCATAATCATAACATAAAACTTGAAACTTTGTGGCTTGCACACATAATCATGGAAAATCATTTCTTGTTAGTCATGACTCATTTCCAAGACTATCTTAGTGGACAAAGTCCCTTTCTGAACCGAGTCACCCTCTTTCCAGTCCTGTTTCACTGAACCGGTATAACCTACCGTTCCAGCCATGTCTATCTCATGAGATATAAAATCTTTACCCAATTAATTGGAGGGAGATATAGGTCCCACCCATCTCATAATGAAACCATTCTTATGTGTGCCACAAAATCATAAACCATACATCATTTCATAACCCATGTAATAATAATGGGAATCTTAAACATCATGACATCATAAAATAATTCATATAAGATAAAGGAATTCATAAAAATAATTCCATCACAACATAATAAAATCAATGTAATAATAGGGATAAAAACAGAACCCTTTATTATCTAAGATGGAAAATAATTTTGATAAAACACTTGAACTCCATTCTTCAGGAAAATATCCTTTATTCTTCAAAAACATTTTTCCTCTCTTAACATGTCATACAACTTTAAACTAAAAGAAGTTGATTAAAAATAAACTTGAAAACTTTTAAAGGATGCTTCTTAGAAATAATGTTTTAAAAATACATTCATGCCGTATAAGTTTAAAAAAAACATTCTTCGTACTTTTGTCGAAAAAGTCAAAAAGTACCTCGTACGAAAAACGAAAAAAGATTTCTTTCATATCTTTTACTAAAAACTCACCAAAGGGTAAAATTGGATTTAAACAATTGTAGGTGGATGGAAATAATATTACATATTGAGGGAACATGGGTGTGGATAATAAAATACACCCCAGTAAATTTCAAAGTATAAACAATCTCGGATAAAAATGAGATTCTGATATTTCCCTTACCTTAGGTCCGACTTGCTTTGTAAGTGTCCGAACCTCCTGTATAATGATTTCAATAATGTTATTTACTTATTCCAGAATCATATTCATTGTTATTATATCATATATGGTCCACTTATGACTTTATATTACCCATTCTTTTGTAAATTCATGTTAAAGTAGCATTTTGGGTAAAATTGTCTCATTTGTCGTTCGTGTTTTTAACTTGTAATTATTAATATGATTACTTGGATCATGATTACTTATATCCAGAATGTAAAACATGATTTATATATAATATATATTCAGAATATATATATATATATATAATATCGATAAATGGAATGAAATACACCGTTCATGGAGACGGTAGTCCGTACGTACGCATGAACGCTATTTTCGTTTCCTTATTGAATTTAATGGAATTAAGTAGATGACATACATATAAATATACATAAATCCAGTATCATTATTATTTCATATATTTCATTAGTACTTATTATATATACTTTATAATCATTCGTTAATGGTTAATCATTGAGAATGAATCACATCGCGTCATGGAGACGGTAGTCCGTACGTACGCACGAGCGATTATATCATTCCCATGGTCGTGGAATTGTGTTGAAGTGTATGTATACTATTTCAGTATCAATATCACTTTGTAATAATCATGTATAGTTACTCATTACACCATTATACCCATCCAATTAAGGTGGTGACGTAAAATAGATTACACCACGGCGTGGAGACGGTATTTCGTACGTACGCACACGCGATGATTTCCTTTCTCCGTAGGATGGATATAAGTTTAATTATATTTTTTTCATATTTATAATAACATATCAGTATATAATAAATAATGATTTTATTACTTTATCATGAAACAACTAAAGAAGAATAAGTTGAAGAAGAAAGAAATTGAAAAGATCGGTAATGGATATTACCTCTTCTTTGGAACACCTCTTTGAATCCTCTGCTTAGGGAACTAAGATTGGTCTTTAAAGAAGAGAAGGACCTCTAGGATTATTCTAGGGAAGTGGAGAATGGATTTTGGAAGGGTTTGGCCGAGCTTGAGTGCTCAAATTGGTGTGAGGAGGAGGGGGAGGAGGTGCCCTTTTATAAGGGAGGAGAGGGGCACTTTAGGAATATCTCAAAATATTATTTTATATTAAAGTCAAAATCGGTTTATAATGGTTCCAAAGGGTCTTATTTAGAAGATAAAGTGGGGATGGGTCGAAATCCTATCAACCAATAGGATTTAGACATGTTTAGGGTATTATTTTAACCTTATCAATTAGATTTAACTCTAAGTTAAATAATTTAACTTTTACCGTGTCTTTTTGTTTTCTTTCACTATATGGTTAATACACTTACTATAACATGAAAAACGAACCCAAAATTATTTATTATTAATATATATCCTTATCTAAGTAATTTGGCAGAACCTTAGATTTTTAGGAATAAAATAACAATTAATAATATAATATTTGATTTAAAAACTATTTTGTGTCAATTTTGAAACTATTTGATATATGATTTTTGTGAAAGTCATAACAGGATTATATGTTCGAAAAAAGTTTATTAAATCAACACTAATATATCATAGTAACCTATAAAATTATTTTAATTCATAAACAGTCTCAAATTACATTTATTTTGGGGTTTATAACATCAATTATGTCAATATTTCATAAATAAGATAATTACTGCATCAGAATTGTGTCAAAAAAAATTAAATTATTTAATGTCTAAAAATTATAAATAAAATACAATTATGTAGGAAATCTTTTTAGCTTTCTAATTAATATTTATAGTAGAATTTATCTTATTTATAACCCCATATTAAAAATTATTTACTTATTAAACTTTGATTTTAACTATTTTAACCCTTCTTTAAATAAATTAATAATAAATGTCCTAATCTAACCCAAGTGGGCATAATGGTCATATTTTATTCCTAAGTTTGTTTTGGTCGAATTAAACTTATCCAATAGAATTAGGACATGTGTTAGGGTAATAGTAATATCATATTTACCCCTATTTACTATTAACCGCGGTAAAAAAGTAAAAAGTTACTATTCACCAAAAAAATTATTTTTATCTTATTGAACCACATTTTACTTACTGATATCAACCGTGTCTGTCGGATTTTCGAAATTCCATTCACAGAAGCGGTAAAATTAAGTTTTATGCAAAATTCAGTTTTTAACCTACCACTTAGTGGTTTCACTATTCATCAAAAATTGAAAGTTTTCAGAAAAATACCAAAATTTCACCCTAGGCTAATTTCGGTATTCCGAATCCAAAAATGAAGTCCATTTTGAAAAATAAAATTTATAAAATTTCAAAAAGTGGTTATTACTATTCATATCGGCTAGTTTTAATAATATTTTAATAGCATATCGTTGTTTAGTGAAACTCGGTATTGCGTATTACACATGCAATCGAGGAAGGTCATGATTGCGTGTAATGCAAGGCAAGTCAAGGATGCGTGTTGTGAAAGCTCTTTTTGGTGTAGCATACAACACAATACATTAGTGAAATAAAAAAAGAATATTTTTCATAAAATCTTGGGTTGTTGCATTCTACCCCCCTTAAAATGAATTTCGCCCTCGAAATTCGTCGGGGTTATAAATGGTTTACTATTCGAAAGTTTCTTTAATAGAAACCCACATCATAAAAAGGAATACCAAAACCAATATTTAAAAACAAAAGTATGAAACTTAACGGTTACCCAAATAAACTAATCACTGGGTTTCCACATAGGTGAAAATATGGACATGGAAGAGAAATCTGACCATCATGTTCTGATGGGGAGTGGTAGAGAACATGGCTATGGAAAATCCAACAATCACAAATCCATAAATTTGTGACGATCTAAGGTACCATCTGATTAATCAGATATAAGAGCACTAGGACAACATTTTTGGTTTTCAAGATAGTTTCCCTAAAGTTGAAGAATTTGAATTAGAATAAATACTTAATTTATTTTGGTACAATCTCACTGTTGTTCATGCCTTGAACAATTTCCACTTCATCTCTTAAATAAATGAAGTTGAATTTGTTATTTTTGAAGTGTTAGCAGATCATGTGATAGAATGATGGGTCATTCCATCTCTTTCAAACAAAAGGTTAGCAAAAGATATAAGTCCATCTTATGGTTAATCGTATATGGTTCCAAAAATGAACTTATACTTCATATATCATACCGCTTAATAAAATAAAACTAGTTTCTACTAACCAGGGACTTCCTGTAGGCCAGCGGTAGGCGATAAAGGCCATTCGCACTTCGGTTGTGGGTTCGATTCCCACAGCCTTGTCCGACGCGATGGGTTGTCGCCCGTCCTGCAGGTTGTCCTTTTTGTAAAACTACATTACTATAACATCCCATCAATAATATCAAAAAAAAGTTCTATCCTTAAACAATACTAACTTATGTCCAACATAATCCATTCCAATCTTTAGGCTTATCTAAAATACTTCGGTCCACTCTCATAACATAGTGAAAACGATTACCAGAGATTTAATACCATCGTTGATCCCCATATATCGTAATACTGCATTCCTATCTTTTTGGTCACATTCCAATCATTCGAAGTCCTTAATAATGTATTCCATTGAACCTTAGTGAAAACATGAATGTAGTTAAAAGTTAACACTTTCCACAAACCAAAATCCTCAAAATTCAATATAATCATACCATGATATCACTTAGTCCTTATATCAATCATGAGCTCATGAATACTGTCAAACATTTCATTTTCTCATTATCACTTCATTATGCGCATATCATCCACTTTCCAAAACATATCTGAATAACCTTTCATAGTTACTCATACCATTCATCATAAACTTTCAAAACTTAAGGAAAGACAACAGTGTTAAAATCCTTAGATGTCTTTTTATTCTATAGTACAACATTACACTTGATAAACATGTAATCATTCCACTACCTTCTTAAACCATTGACCGAGATTCAACAATTCTTTCATCTCACATATCATTTGTAGTCTCTTCATCATCATCAACAAAAATACTACCCATACGACCATACCGATTCTCTTCATGAGACATTCCCTTAGGGAATTGGTTTGCATAATGCCCGTACATTCCACATTTAAAACATTTATCCATTGTTGATGTCGTAGCAATACCATTAACCTCATCCATGGTGTTAACTGAAACTTTTCCATTGCACTTACTGTCTTTGTGTCCTTCTTTTCCACACCCAAAGTATCTTCCAGTTCCTTTGAAACATTCTCCTTGATGCCTCTTCCCACATGATTTACATAGGGGAAATTGAACTTTCTTTCATCTGCGATCATCATGAAACTCCATCTTTCTCTTATTAGCCGAGTCAGGAAACTTACCAAATTTTACTTTATTGATCATATTATGAGATTGCTGATTCGGCATAATAATGATGTTTGGACTTCCAAATCCCATTTCATTTGATTTCTTATGAAGAATATCATTCCATTGTCCATCATATCCTCCATTATCGTGAATCATCTTGTTTCCAACCATTTTCTAAAACCCAAAAAGAATAGTGTGAGATGAAAAAATCATAATAAAGGGGGAGTAACTTCAATATCTAACATCTTAGGTTAAATTCTAAGATCGTTACCGTAGTGCTAAGACTATATCCTATATGTATACGTATCCTTAGGGACATCCCTAGACATACCTTAGAAATATCTCTAGGGATCTCACAAACGTTTTCGCGTCCTAGTTTCCAAAGGTTGACTAAACCTTTCCTCTGATACCAACTATAACGACCCAAACTTTACATACATTGTTAATTCTTCAAAATTGAAGCACACTTATTACAACATATGACAAAACCACAAAGGACCGTATAGGTATAGTGTCTTTAGAAACTGGGAAACATAAACAACTGGTTCATAAATCTTCTACAGTGTCTCCCATTTATCATATCTAGGGTCCCTTTTAGCATATTCTACTTAATATACATCTTCCTGACCTGGGGAAAAGAAAACATAAAAGGGTGATCTCAAATGCTCACCAATGTAAAATAAAGGAAATAAAAATCATATCATATCTTTTTGAAAATCATATCCTACAAAAGAGATCACAATATCTTAACATGGAATAAATCATAGAAGTGAAAATGAGATCCTCATAATCATAACATAAAACTTGAAACTTTGTGGCATGCACACATAATCATGGAAAATCATTTCTTGTTAGTCATGACTCATTTCCAAGACTATCTTAGTGGACAAAGTCCCTTTCTGAAAGGAGTCACCCTCGTTCCAGTCCTGTTTCACTGAACCGGTATAACATACCGTTCCAGCCATGTCTATCTCATGAGATATAAAATCTTTACCCAATGAATTGGAGGGAGATATAGGTCCCACCCATCTCATAATGAAACCATTCTTATGTGTGCCACAAAATCATAAACCATACATCATTGCATAACCCATGTAATAAAAATGAGAATCTTAAACATCATGACATCATAACACAATTCATATAAGATAAAGGAATTCATAAATATAATTACATCACAACATAATCAAATCAATGTAATAATAGGGATAAAAACAGAACCCTTAATTATCTTAGATGGAAAATAATTTTGATAAAACAGTTGAACTCCATTCTTGAGGAAAATGTCCTTTCTTCTTCAAAAACATTTTTCCTCTCTTAACATGTCATAAAACTTTAAACTAAAAGAAGTTGATTAAAAATAAACTTGAAAACTTTTAAAGGATGCTTCTTAGAAATAATGTTTTAAAAATCCATTCATGCCATATAAGTTTGAAAAAAACATTCTTCGTACTTTTGTCGAAAAAGTCAAAAAGTACCTCGTACGAAAAACGCAAAAAGATTTCTTTCATATCTTTTACTAAAAACTCACTGAAGGGAAAAATTGGATTTAAACAATTGTAGGTGGATGGAAATAATATTACATATTGAGGGAACATGGATGTGGATGATAAAATACACCCCAGTAAATTTCAAAGTATAAACAATCTCAGATAAAAATGAGATTGTGATATTTCCCTTACCTTAGGTCCGACTTGCTTTGAAAGTGTCCGAACCTCCTTGATAATGATTTCAATCATGTTATTGACTTATTCCAGAATCATATTCATTGTTATTATATCATATATGGTCCACTTATGACTTTATATTACCCGTTCGTTTGTAAATTGATGTTAAAGTAGCGTTTTGGGTAAAATCGTCTCATTTGTCGTTCGTGTTTTTAACTTGTAATTATTAATATGATTACTTGGATCATGATTACTTATATCCAGAATGTAACACATGATTTATATATAATATATATTCAGAATATATATATATATAATATATCGATAAATGGAATGAAATACACTGTTCATGGAGACGGTAGTCCGTACGTACGCATGAACGTTGTTTTCGTTTCCTTATTGAATTGAATGGAATTAAGTAGATGACATACATATAAATATACATAAATACAGTATCATTATTATGTAATATATTTCATTAGTACTTATTATATATACTTTATAATCATTCATTAATGGTTAATCATTGAGAATGAATCTCATCGCATCGTGGAGACGGTAGTCCGTACGTACGCACGAGCGATGATATTGTTCCCATGGTTGTGGAATTGTGTTGAAGTGTATGTATACTATTTAAGTATAAATAGAACTTTATAATAATCATGTATAGTTACTCATTACACCATTATACCCATCCAATTAAGGTGGTGACGGAAAATAGATTACACCACGGCGTGGAGAAGGTATTCCGTACGTACGCACGCGCGGTGATTTCCTTTCTCCGTAGGATGGATAGAAGATTAATTAGAGTTGTTTCATATTTATAATAACATATCAGTATATATTAAATACTGATGTTATTACTTTATCATGAAAAAACTAAAGAAGAAGAAGTTGAAGAAGAAAGAAATTGAAAAGATCGGTAATGGATATTACCTCTTCTTTGGAACACCTCTTTGAATCCTCCACTTAGGGAACTAAGATTGGTCTTTGAAGAAGAGAAGGACCTATAGGATTATTATAGGGAAGTGTAGAATGGATTTTGGCAGGGTTTGTCCGAGCTTGAGTTCTCAAATTGGTGTGAGGAGGAGGGGGAGGAGGTGCCCTTTTATAAGGGAGGAGAGGGGCACTTTAGGAATATCTCAAAATATTATTTTATATTAAAGTCAAAATCGGTTTATAATGGTTCCAAAGGGTCTTATTTCGAAGATAAAGTGGGTATGGGTCGCAATCCTATCAACCAATAGGATTTAGACAAGTTTAGGGTATTATTTTAACCTTATCAATTAGATTTAACTCTAAGTTAAATAATTTAACTTTTACCGTGTCTTTTTGTTTTCTTTCACTATATGGTTAATACACATACTATAACATGCCAAACGAACCCCAAATTATTGATTATTAATATATATATCCTTATCTAAGTCATTTGGCCGAACCTTAGATTTTTAAGAATAAAATAACAATTAATAATATAATATTTGATTTAAAAACTATTTTGTGTCAATTTTGAAACTATTTGATATATGATTTTTGTGAAAGTCATAACAGAATTATATGTTCGAACCAAGTTGATTAAATCAACACTAATATATCATAGTAACCTATAAAATTAGTTTAATTCATAAAAAGTCTCAAATTACATTTATTTTGATGTTTATAACATCTATTATGTCAATATTTCATAAATAAGATAATTACTACATCATAATTGTGTCATAAATAAATTAAATTATTTAATGTCTAGAAATTATAAATAAAACACCATTATATAGGAAATCGTTTTAGCTTTCTAATTAATGTTTATAGTCGAATTTATCTTATATATAACCCCATATTAAAAATTATTTACTGATTAAACTTTGATTTCAACTATTTTAACCCTTCTTTAAATAAATTAATAATAAATGTCCTAATCTAACCCAAGTAGGCCTAAATGGTCATATTTTATTCCTAAGTTTGTTTTTGGTCGAATTAAACTTATCCAATAGAATTAGGACATGTGTTAGGGTAATAGTAATATTATATTTACCCCTATTTACTATTAACCGCGGTAAAAAAGTAAAAAGTTACTATTCACCAAAAAATTATTTTTATCTCATTGAACCACATTTTACTTACTGATATCAACCGTGTCTGTCGGATTTTTGAAATTCCATTCACAGAAGCGGTAAAATTAAGTTTTATGCAAAATTCAGTTTTTAACCTACCACTTAGTGGTTTCACTATTCATCAAAAATTTAAAGTTTTCAGAAAAATACCAAAATTTCACCCTAGGCTAATTTCGGTATTCCGAATCCAAAAATGAAGTCCATTTTGAAAAATAAAATTTATAAAATTTCAAAAAGTGGTTATTACTATTCATAACGGCTAGTTTTAATAATATTTTAATAGCATATCGTTGTTTAGTGAAACTCGGTATTGCGTATTACACACGCTATCGAGGATGGTCGTGATTGCGTGTAATGCAAGGCAAGTCAAGGATGCGTGTTGTGAAAGCTCCTTTTGGTGTAGCGTACAACACAAGACATTAGTGAAATTAAAAAGAATATTTTTCATAAAATCTTGGGTTGTTACAGTCTGAGCTCTATGACCCTAAACTAGGATAACCTTCATCCTTGCCTCAAGACATTAAACTGCCCGACATCTTCCAGGACTATGTATGGCTTGATTTATATATTCATGTGATATGTAGGAATGCCTAGACATCATGTCTCTGGGTCCATCCCCAGGAGTCCAAAATCTTGTCCCCTCACTTTCTAACCCTCGGCCTGAAATCTTTTGGGAACATGTGGTGTGCCGAGTACATCGTGGGTTCTAATTCATGTTGGGTTTTGCGATAGACGTTCCATGAGCCTCCCATGTCCTTTTTCAACCAGGTCCGAGTTCTATGACCATAAACTAAGATATCCCTAGGGGAACTACACATTGGGTTCAGCTACTTCGATGTCCTATGCACAATTCATTAAATTAGTCCCCCCCCCTCAATGGCTTCTCCTACGAACATTAATCTAGAAGCTTGCAACCTCAGGAACCTTGTTTGTGGGGGTAAGGGACTCAACTCCCTCTATCAGTTACGTCTTATTGTCTTATTTATATGTGTTTTGACAAAGATCCCTATGTGTGGAGTTTTCACTAGGAAATTCCCCTCATTCTATATCCAAGATTCGCGAGCCCATAGTTTGGATCCTCATCCTCTTCCATGTCTGAAGGGACCCCCTTTGTAGCCAGGTCTCATACCACACTGGCTTACCTACCATCCTGGGACAACGTCCCTGAAGGGCTCAGACGAAATTTGCGATAGGTCATGTGTTTCGAACATGGTCAGAAATCGACCCTCATTTGTCCGTCCCCATTCCAGGCTAATGCAAAACAGATACTGTGTTTCGAACATGGTCAACAGTTATCCCCTATCGTCACACCACCATCATTGTTGTCCAGATATCAAGCATCATGATTCACATATTTCCACTTTCTGATGTTCAAGTGGAATCTAACATACTCGGCTTTGCTCCTCTGTGCATCTAGGTGTGTTATATAGGTGGATCATCATAATTGGAATGTTGTTCACCTAGTGTCCCATATACCCTAACATGTGCTAATATCCACCCATACAGGTGGTGGAACGGCCCTCATATCTTTTGTGGCCTCTTCCCCTCGCTGAAATTCTAGAGCATCTTGTATAGCTTGGCGAGCATCTGGATAACTTGGTTTACTCGACCTCCTTCCGTCAACATGGACACCGTCATGAATGTTCTTGGATGCAAACCCATGTTTGTATTCCTCACTGGCTTGATCCAACCACATATGAGAGTCGCGATGAATGCCGCCAACCTGAATATTGACTGATGCTCGGTAATGACACTAAATCCCTAGATTTTCCACTGGTTGTCCTCCAAGTGCTACCAGTACGAGTGCTCCATTCCCCGTTGATCCCCCTTCATGGAAGTCTGAGGCCGCACCTGAAACTGCCTCTATTTTGGAAAATTTAGAAAATGCTTGAACCATCACCTAAAATGCACATCCCTCACTACTTCCTTGTCCTCTCTGGGAACTAGCCTCATAAACGCCATCACTAGCTGTGTCATATGCTATGGATCCTCCCACGCACCCATAACGAGGAGGAATTAATCGTATATTGCCCCCAATATCGGGACCCCTATGATCTGATGCACACTTTACAAGTTGATGCCAACCTCCCTGTGGTGCAAGTGGAAGGTATTGGTCCTTGATGACCACCTTATTCACAATTCTGTTCTCAGCTACTTCAGTTGGTAAATGTGGAATTGGGAGGCCCAAGACATCTCACATAGACCCACTCTTCTCAGCTCTTCCCTGAAGTCCTCACACGAGGCACCTACCCAGTTGGCCGAAGACCAATCATCTGTGACGTTTCTGCCCTAGTGCAGGTCCCACTCATCAGACCAACCCTTCCCCGGGTTTCTCAAGGACGCCACCAGGATTGTATGGTATAGAGGGGGGGACATCACAACTGTAGTTCCTTTTTATCCATGTTTTTCTGGTGGTTATATAGGCAGTCAACATTGACTACGGTGAATTTTTCTCATGGATGGCCATTAGCCACCCTGAACCATTGGCGCTGACAGGGCGTACTCCTGAACCAGTAAGCAGGATCATCCCTTCTTTCTTCAGGAATGAAGACGTCGTCCCTCAGCCCGAAGCCGTACAAAGGTAACCTCTTGCACTAGGGATAGTTCCTTTGTCTCTCTAATAGCAGCTCCACCAACAGACTGTGGTCATAATGGATCTTTTTTAACTCCCCTAGGTCCATGTTATTCACCATCTCCTCCCTTCAGGTGGCATCCACAAGGAACCCCTGGAAGCCTCTCGATGATCCATTTAGTTTTGAGTTATGGTTATTTTGGGTTTGGTTCATGAAGACTCTTCACAAAACCCTGCCCTGACCTACCAATTGGAAGACAAAAAGCACTCTAACGTGAAGTCAAAGACTCGGTATGCACTGTGAAGTAGAAGACCCGATTCTTTGCGAGAAATCATGGAGTATTTGGGAGCTTCGCAAATCGAGTGCTCTAAATGCCAAATTAATTGAGAAAAGAAAGAACAAATGATAGTTCAGCTCACCTATTTATAGGCGATGACCTTTGGAACTTCGTGGCACGTCCATATCATTCCGAGCTTCGCGGCGCGCTTAGCCTGCATGTTGCCTATATTTCTTGAAAGCCCTCTTCGTGAAACAACATCGCGGACAGCTGTGGGATTTTGGGACTTCACCCTCATACTTTGACACTTCATTTCTCCTCCGCTCCAAGTCTGAGGAGGGGGGCATTTGATGGTTCCAAAACATGGGAAGAACAAAAACAAGAGGATAGTCTCTGGGGGATACCTCGCGAAGACCGTTCACAGAGCCGCATGGCCCCGCGCCCATTATGGAGCAAGGATGTGGGATGATCCGTGAACGAATTTTATGTTCACAAGCCCGCCCCAGAGCAAGGAGGCGGGACACTCTACAAATGAATTTGATCTTTAAGATCCCACCATGGAGCGAGGAGGAGGGATGATCTGAAAACGAATTTGACATTCGCGAGCCCACCCCAGAGCAAGGAGGTGGGACACTCTACGAACGAATTTGACGTTCACGATCCCTACGCGGATCAAGGAGGAGGGACAGTCCGTGAACGAATTTGACTTTCGCGATCCCCCCACAAAGAAAACTATGTATTTGTGTAGAGCAACCTCTTCTTTTCATTGCCTCTTTCCTATAAAGACAGGGCTCCCCCCGAGCCCAAATAAAGGATCATCCAACCATTCACCTTCTGAGCTCTAAAATCGCGAAGCACTTATTTCTCTGTGAACCATGATCTTATCAATGTATTTTTGTATTGTGAAGTACCTCTCCCTTTTCTTAAATTCAACCCCTCTTCTGAACGGAATGCCTATTGTGAATCCCACTGGGCTTCACGAAGGATGGAGATCCCCAAGGGGACTCAGGTCTTCGCCAAGCGTTTTTGCTTCGCAAATCACCCTACATAAACATGCGACTTGCATGGTAAGGCGAGGTCACTGTACGTTGCGAAGCACATTGCTTCACAATGTTATGCTTCATGAGGTAGCCTGGCTTTTCAAGGCATTTCTCCATGAATGCCTTTCCACTTCACGAAGCACCTTTCGTATACACCTATTCCCTATACCTAGGCTAGGTGAATTCACTTCGTAATGAGAATCCCTTTATGAATCCCTTAAACATTATGGAGCACCAGAGCTTCAGAAGACTTCTACATATGAACCCCTTTGCTCTGAAAATCCTTTTCTTGTGTGGCCCTTCAACTTTACACAAAGCAATTTCAAAGTCCCTTGGACGATACTGCATGTTGCATTGCTTTGCCTCATTCTTCTTCTCAAAGGCACGATAATGGCTATTTCTTCTTCGCATAGCCACGCTTACATGGACCCCCCAATGGATCACTCGATAACACCCCCTTTCCATGACATTGTCGATGACTTATTTCCCCCAAGGGTGGGTGGTTATCGGTTATGTAAGTCCTAGGGGTGCGGAACACACCCACCTCATCCGAGCTACAGGACGTTAAACTGCCAAGAACCATCGTCCTTAGCACATGACGTTAAACCATGACCACACCATGTGCCTCGCACGCAGGGTGCCCCGTCTGGGACATTCTCTCCGTCCACTGGTCTCCACAGGAGTGAGATAATTCCTCACATGGAATGAAATCCTCTTTAATGGAATGACGTTAGTCTACAGGGAATGGGTAGCCACCTTGGTGTAAGCCCCTAGCTTTTCTTGTAGGAGGTAGCACCCCTACTCCTCCTCTCTTCATGGGTTCCAAATCCCTCTCCCACTGGGCTTTGTCACCACTTGGGCCTCCACCCTGGAGTAAGTCCCAATTCCCATTACTCTAGTCTTCTCACAATGCATAAGACCTTGTTTCCTCTTTGGGCCACTAACTACATGTAATCCCCACTCCACTTCCCACTGACAGACATTATGTGTTGTGATCGTCAGGTGTTTTCTGTCTCTTGTTTCTCACACTAATAATGACTCATGTGGGCTTAGAGTAAGAATCGAACATGACATCTACCTCCAGGAAGCCTATATTGTAAGCCCCAAACCACCAGGAATTATGTGGACTTTGATCTTTGCCAGGGAAAAGTATGTAGGAAACCTCCCTGAGATTCAATCCCAACAACCTTCACGTCGGTTCACCAGCCATCTCGAACTATATGGACTTTGATCCTTTCCAAGGTAAGGTACTTAGGAAGCCTCTCTGAGGTGAAATCCCAATACCAATTGGTCCCGACCCTCTTTACGTCGGTGCACTATACCCATCCCGAACTACGTGGACTTTGATCCTTGCCAAGGTAAGGTAAGTAGGATGACTCCCTAAGGTGCAAGCCCACCATCCATTGGTTCCTACACCCTTCAAGTCAGTTCACCAGCCATCGTGAACTAAATGGACTTTGATCTTTTCCAAGGCAATGTACTTAGTAATCCTCCTGAAGCTTCAATCCCAACAACAATTGGTCTCAACAACCTTCACGTCAGGTCACCAACCATCCCAAACTCTGTGGACTTTGATATTTTCCATGGTAAGGTAAATAGGAAGTCTCCCTGAGGTTCAAGCCCAAAACCATTGGTCCCGACCACCTTCATGTCGGTTCACCTCCCATCCCGAACTATATGGACTTTGATCCTTGCCAATGTAAGGTACGTAGGAAGCCTCCCGGAGGTGCAAGGCCACCCTCCATTGGTTCCGACCCCTTCACGTCGATTCACCATCCGTCCCGAACTACGTGGACTTTGATATTTGGTGAGGAAAGGTACGTAGAAAACCTTCTTGAGGATCAATCCCAACAACCGTTGGTTCCGACCCCCTTTACGTCGGTTAACCAGCCATCTTGAACTATGTGGACTTTGATCTTTTCCAAGGTAAGGTATGTAGAAAGCCTCCCTAAGGTTCAATCCCACCACCCATTGGTCCCAACCATCTTAACGTCAGTGCACCAAACCCACCTGAACTATTTGGTCCTTGATCCTTACTAAGGCGTGGTATGTAGGAAGCCTCCCTGTGGTTCTAGCCCACCATCCATTGGATCCGACCCCCTTCACATCAGACCACCTTCGTCCCGTATGATGTTAAACTGTATTCCCCCTTTTCGTCCCGTATGATATTAAACTGCATCCCCCATCTAGTATTAAGATATTGTGAACCCCATCTAGGGTAATTCGTCTTCAGATGAACTACGAGGACTTTTATTTCCTTCCCTAGGGATACATAGGAGGTCTCTTCGATATTCAATCCCATCATCACCATCATCCTTGATTCAACTCCATCCCATTCTCCATCCACTTTAACAAACTCTCCATTATCCATCCTGATTCATACCCATGCCACTACATCTTGGTGGGATCATCCCACCCCATTCCCCATTAACTTCAACAATAATCGGGTAACTAACAACACGTTGGCCCCAACATCTGTGTTCCCTCCTGGGGTTGCACCCATATGATCCACTTTAATCAGTGATTTCATCAGTCTGATCCATCACTGCTAGACGTTTAACTCATGGCATACCCTGTGTTAAACATGGGAAGCTGAGGAAAATCTCAGATACATGTCCATGGCATAAAATTCCATGCGTTCGACGTGGGATGCCTCGGGCTTCCGAGCTCTCAAGAAGCCCTATTATAAGGGGAAGAAACCTAGACGCGCTAGTGTCGTAGTGTCCAAACATGCATGTGATGTCCAACATGACTACTCCCCTTACCAAAGTTTGCTGCCAGCACTGAACCCTTTGGAATGTCCTGATAGAGGCAATGTAATTAGCTGGTGTCCATGAAGATATGGCACTAGGAAGAGTTTCAAGAACAATGTATTAAATCTATAAGGGAGACCCGGACTAGGTGGCGAGTTCTAAGGACGAACCCACGGAATGGAGAACCGACATCCCATCATCCTGTTTCAATCAAGGAGAAAACGCCCATGAATAAGGAACAGATTCCACCTGCCTATGGAAAGAGGGAATTCGGGGAAACAAACAGCGTTTCCATCCTCGAACAAGACGGATGCACGTGCCCCGAAGAAAACATCAGAAACATAACATAAACATAAAACAACCATAAAAAATAAGGATGATATCCTCATTTAATATCTCTATTAAATCATAAGTAACATAAAAAGATGTCTTATTAGATGGAATGTGATTTTTAATGATGACTTTGAATAATTATTTTTGGAAACTAACCTTTCCATTTTTAAATCACTTTGATATAAATTCTGAACACTTATAAAAGACGGAATGTTATTTTAAAATAAACAATTAAACTTATAATGAATGCATAAAATCATTAAGGTATTATAAAATCAGGAAACTTTGATAATTTTTTATATTTTAAAGAACATTTTTTCTATATTTTTGTTGGAAAAGTCAAAAAATGTACTTCATTTGGAAAATGACAAAAAGATTCTATTAAAACCATTTTGAAAAAATAAATAAAACATGTCTAAAAATGAATGCAATAAATTGTATGAGAATAGTATGACCCATTTCCAATAAATTTTTATTAAACATGGACATGGAAGATAAATATTCCATAATTGAGACTTAGACATAAATATTCTGGAATAATGGTGATATTGTGGCATAAACCCTTACATGAAGTCTCACCATTCTTAATTCTAATTCAATAATCCTATACAATAAATATTTACTTATTATACATTTATTTCATTAATATGTTCATTTAAATCATATCGTGTATGATTTTTTTTAAACATCTCATCCCATATTTATTAATATGATTTTTTAAAATCAATGTTCTATTTGATAACATCTTTTTTTAGGATTTTTTTTGGAATTCTTTGTCCTTATACATTTATAATGGTCCAATAATTTACATAATGTTAACTGTTTAAAATATTCTATATTATTGATATTAATATTTCTAATCCTTCGTAAAATGGAGTGATAATGAAATAAATTACACTGTTCATGGGGATTGTATGTCATATGTATGCAGGAACATTATTTCAATTTGTCGACTGATGGAATGAAAGAATAGTGAATAATATATTTTATTTAAATAATAATTATTAGATAGTATATATCATATATATTGAAAAAAAATATCCATATTATCATCAATTTTAAATATAATTTAAAAATGAATCACATCACATCATGGAGATGGTAGTCCATACATATGCATGATCGATGTCGTCGTTTTACAATATATTAGATGATAAGAAGGTAGAAAATAATATAATAATTCCATAAGTATAAATGTCTCATAAATATAATATAAAAATATCCAACCCAATAATAATACTTATCTATAAAATATGGTGGTGAACAATAAATTTTATCACTATATGGAGATAATAAGTCGTACATATACATGACTGATGCATTCAGTTTCTATTTGATATGAAAGAAGGTGTAAAATGTTGTTTTAATAATTATAATAAAATTTAAAAATAGTTAGGATAGTAACGTTATTAAATAATGATAAATTTTATAGATTTATAGTCGGTAAATATGAGTATAAAAGGAAGTGATCATTTTAAGGAAATTACTTATTCTTGGAAATAACTCTTTTAAGTATCCTCTTAATAACTCTAGAGTTGGTATTTTGAGAATACCAACATGCCATTAATGTAGATGGGGAAGATAAAAATATAAAGTTTCAGATTATGGTTAATATAGAAGTATCAATGTAATGTAATTATGTGAAGGATGAAGTGTCATTTTTTAATTATAGTGATGGGCACTTTTGGAATCTCTCAAAGGATTAAATTATAAAAAAAATAAATTTCAATACAAATAACTATAAATGTAAAGGTATTATAATATATTATGGAATAAATTCCCAATACCATCAACCAATATATTTTAGGTATTTTTTGTGTAATTTTAAACCTTATAATTTTTATTCAACTTTAGTTAACCTATTTTTTATTTACTATGTTAACAATTTTTAATATTAAAAGGTAGTATTTTTTAGTTTTTAGGTTAAAATTCATCCATAAATGGAAAATTTGTGATATTTTTAACCATATCATAACCAAATTATATTATTTATTGTTTCTATGATTTATCAAAAAAAATTAAAAACTATTATTTTGATAAAATGTCATTATTATTAATTCTGACATTATTCGTTTAATTTAACATTAAATACAACAAGGCAAGGTGAAATTAAAATATAATGCCTCAAATCCTCCTTGATATTTCATATTGATCTAGAAATGTTTTGGGTCTCAGTAACTCAATCAAGATATATATCTTTATATATTTTTAAAATCAGTTAATATATATGATAGAATATTGCATCGCTCATTCTAATGAAATAAAATCCATTATATAATTACAAAAAAATTAAAACATATATCATGAATATAATTTTTTAATATCATTTTAGATGGATACATTCATTCATAACAAACATTTTTCCTTATGTGAAAATATAATACATATTAATAACATAGATAGTGGCATTCCCAACTTTCTTTTAATTAAATAATATATTAATAAATTCATTTAATAGTGCCCATTAAATAACTAAAATAAAAAACTATCTGTGTTATTTTTTTATTATAATCATACAATATGAATTTGGATGAAATACTATAGACTTATAAATTATTTTTAATCAAGAATAACACAACTTACACATTATTGAGGTAGTAAATTCTACAACAATTATTATTCAAGTTGATAGATTAATAAAATTACAATAAGAAGAAAATTTTATCCTCTTGATTATAAATATTAAATACTTATAAATGGAAGAAATAAATTTTAATTTAACAATGAAAATCGTGACAAATACTAATATTTTTATATAATACATTTTCAAGCTGCAACTAGATTTATTCTTATCTTATGATAAGAAAAATATTTGTTAAACATTTAATACATTTGATGAAGTAAATAATATATTAATTTAAATCAAATCATCCACCTGAAATTATTAATCTAGTTTATTGATACAAAATACATTACATATATATAAAAAATTCTATAAGAGCATCAATTTTATTTTGACTTTTTCTATTAATATGCTTTTGATAACTTTTGAATTCATTTAATAAATGTGTAGACCATATATTTTACATAATTTAGTTATTACTATTAATAATACCAAGAAAATTGCTTTTAAATAATGCAATAAAAATATTTTAATAATGTTTCGTGGTTCTTTTAATATTATTCGTGCATGTAACTCAAGCTATTGAATAAATAAGATTATTTAAAGTGAAATATTTCATAAAAATATTAGGTAGTTACATTGAGGATCTTGGAAAAGGGAGATATTTTATTTTGAGTTTCTTGGTCCATGGTAGAATGAATGGGGAATACAAGGTAGGTAATCCAATTTAAAATAATATGAAATTGAAAAACTACCCCAAATCTAGTAGGTTTCATGGTTTCCATGCACAATTTCACAAACCATGTACAATCATTTTTCCTTCCAATGTCTTAATCTTACTTGGTCACAATATTTCTATTAAATAGTTTCCTAAAACATTAACCTAAATATAAATCCTCTGGTAAAGTATAAAAAACCCCAAATATCTACCACATGACACTATGAGCCCAATGGGTAAAATGACCACAAGATCACACATATGAAAATTGTATTTCCAGGTTCCAAATTTTGACATACGTGAGTCTCATTTAAAATCACCTTATGATGTAAACTAGTTAAATGGTCTGATAACATAACCATTGTTAATGATTTTACCTATAATATATATGAAATAAATACTAGAAGAGTATATTGAATACATAATTAGGAAAAAAACTAAAAAAATAAATTAGAATCATACATAAACAGAAAAAAAAACTATGAACTTGATGATAAAAGATAACTGGTAATTGTAGAAGTAGTGAAGCCATAAATATTTACATATAATTATCCCAAATAAAAAACATAACCTTTTTTAAAAATTAACCACTGCGCTGATCTAAATGCGATCCTTGGTCACTTCCATATGCCATGCATACTAATATAAACAACCTAAAATTTTATTAATGTAATTAAACAAAATGGAATCCATCATAGTTTTATATGTCATGTGTTGTATATAGGGTGTGAGAAAAAATTTCCTTGTTGGATTTCACCAAACTGTTTTTGTTAATTCTTCCTGATGAGATTTCATTTATACTGGTCTGAAATAAAATTTAGGATAGTATATAATTTAATAATAATTGAAAGAGAACCAAAATAACTTCCATAATACATTTTATATTTATTATATTATTTTTCGTAAATAAATAAATGAAATTGAATCAATTTCACATGAATAAACCCTATTTATAAAACAATCAATTTAGAATCATTTACAAAAATCCTTTTTTATTTGCGTAATGTTACCCAACAATTTAAAAATAGTTGGAGAAAAAATTTCATAAAATCATAGTGCTAAATATAACAGTAATATACCATGTTAGTGAAAAAAATATCAAAGTAATAGAATGTAATATTGTCTTAGATGTCAATAGTCTATGGAGAAACTAAAGGAATTACCCATATTTTAATCATGTAATATCATGAATTATTTATAAAAACCTCACGATACAATATTATAGGTACCTAGGAAAGACTATTCTATTACCTATCGATGATTTCTTATGACTCTAACCAACTAGAAGATCTAAAATAGCCTCATCGGTTAGATATATCCATATGGTCACCAATAATATAGGGTATATTTTTATCTCATTGGGTATTCATAAAAATATTCTCTCATCCCTCAATAATATCTCTAGGATATTAATTGAGTAAAAATAGGTGATAAGTAATCAAATGACTCATGCAATCTGTATGAATGAAGCTCAATTCTTGCCTCACCACCAATTCCCCTTTAATAGACAACCCAAATCATAATACCATTAAAATAATAATAAAATTTATCCCACTAAGTCTATAATTAAAATAAATAACAATAAATTAGGTTATTAAGAGGTTCTCACAAAACTAAATCATTTTAAATAGGTTGAAAATTTAAAATCTAACCTTCACTAAAATAATCTTTGAATTTCATGAAGTTTATTGCCATTTGGAATGTGATTTAAAATTTCTCATTAAAATAAAAATGATGAGATTAATTTTAATCTATTCCTCAAATTTAATCATTAGATAATTTAAAAAATTCCATTTTAAACCATTCAATGTGTCCACTAATCCATTTAAAAGGGGAAGAAAATTTCATTCTACTTATATAAATTACAAAAATGCTCAAAAAACCTCAATTTAACCTGATAGAATTCTAAAAACTAAAATCCCCATGATAATGGAACCCCAAATGACTAATTAAAACCTATCATTCCATAGGTTTCAAGATAGAGACTAAAAAATATAGGAAAATATTGTAAAATAAGAGAAGAAATGAGGAAAAGAGTAAACATGAGGTTTACCACAAATGATATATTTTAAATAGAATATAAATAACTTATAATGAATGGAAGAAGGAAGGGAGGATAATTTATTGGTGTGACATCACATAAACAAATAGAAGAAGATAAATATATGAAAAAATTCATAAAATCAGTGAGCAATAATTTTAAACTTCATATATTTAAAAAAATGAGGTAGGTCATACAATTTCTATATAGCATGATATATTTTGTGCTAACAATATATAATGGCTCACATAAGATAATAAAATGATCTCTATAATTTATCCTAACCATGATTAAGAAGATTTCTCAAAATCCCCAAATGTAACAATACCCACATAACTTCCCCTTAAACCCATACAACTTAATCCAAATTATGTGATACCCTGGACTTCTAACCATCCATGTTAAAAATGTACTAAATAGACCACCATGAAAGTGTACCGATAAAATATTCATTAAACTTTGAAAACTCTACCATTGTTTATAGGGATCCCACATAGGGGTTATACAAATGTTTTCTATAAACCAAGTGGTTACTGTGCATATGTCATCCAAAGAAAACAATTTCTATGAAAATTATAATTCAAGACAACCCCCCCCTAATAAAAAGGTCCTAAGAAAAAAATATTATAGAAAATATATTGCCACAATGAAATATTGGTCTGACAAGTATACAAATCATGCTACGTTTACCCACAATAAAGTATATACTATGAAAAATTAATGAAAAGATATAATAAATTGAAACACTCCTCACCATCTATCCCAAAATTCATCTAACCAAAATCACAAAACACGAACACATCTATATGAGACACTCAACTACAAGCACAACACCAAATGGTTTGTGAAAAAAATACATAAATTAGTTCTTCCCATAATTTATAATTCATCTTAAATAGTTTAATATGAAATAATAAAATCTCCCAAACAAAGATGTCATCTACTGAAATGCATCTCTATGAATTTACCTAGAATCATGGTCATCCTTCATCTGTGAGAAAATAATAATTAAACCATATCTAGCATCCAAAGACAAATCAAACCCAAAATTTATATCACATAAGTATTAATAAACTATCACTGATAACCCTAACCCATATAAACCACAATACTACTATATAATAACTCTCAACTACAACTCCACATTATTTAATATTAGATCAAGTGACATGCCACCATACATGATAAATAAATTAGAATCTCAAATCAAAAAAGCATCCCAAAGTGCACCCAATAAATATAATAAAATGTTATAATTTTGTGAAACCCCCAAAGGAGCAAACTCTTCCTAGTTATAATTGTCTTGATCCAGAGTTACCCTTTCTCAATCCATCACAATCCAAAACTAAAAATAATCATAGTATAAAACACATGAAAAAATATTTAGGTATGTGTAAAATCATTAATAAACTACCTTACTCAGCAAGAAATACCTAGAAACCCACTATACCTACTATGATAAGGCATCCTAAGGAAACGAAACTAGTCTCAAAGTAAAAAACCTCAAGATAATACCACCAATGATATAATAAAAATTATATCACTAAGGGGATTTACATATCCCCTGAAATCAATATATCACTTCACCATAACCAAGATTAGTCTAGAAAAAAGATGGAACTAATCCATGAAGTATAAGAAGGAAAAAAGTGTCCCAGATCTAGCACTATGATTAAATTTTTAACAGAATCATGAAATGGGAATATATAAAATTTAGAGAATAGGGGACACCATGGAAGGATAACTTACAAGGACATATAGTCAACCATTCATCTAGAATACAATAGTAGGAAGATGGAGAAAACCATAAAACAAAAAAGTAACTAATCATGCTCTATAATTGAACTAATTTTTTTTATAACTGAGGGAAAAACCCAAACCAATTCATCTTAAGAATTTTTATCATTAAAACCAAAATCATTAATATTAATTCTCTCTCTTTTGAAACATTTTCTAATTATTTTTTGAAATTATTGTACCACAAAATTTTATTTTGGGTATTATCCCATTTTCATCCCAAAATATATTGTAAATTCTCTTTTTTAGTCATTTTATTTTCAAAAAAAGTAATAAAAAATTTAATACATTGAATACAGGTTAAAAAAATTTCATATATAGTTTATAAAATCACTAAAAAAACCCCTTAACAAAATTTAAATCAAAACACAACCCAAATCCTTGAATATAAATAAATAACATAACCAATTATCAAACCAATAAACCAAATATCTAAGAATAAATATCAATGAAACCACATTCAATCAAATCAATTTTTCATAAAAGCACATTAATAAATGATACACCAATGGTAGGAACCACTGGGATAATTTAAAAAAAGTGTTAGAAAAAACAAGAATTTGAATGAGAAAGAACACTATGGGTGATTTAGCTATACATGATAGTATATAATACCTAGAACATGAAATGGGAAATGAAATAGTTGTAAAACCATTCTAAATGGGATCTATATGGTTTATATTAACCTATGGGATAAATGAACCTTGGGGATAACTGTGAAACACTTGTTGTTTCTGTAATTTTATATTATAATCTCAATAAAACCCCCCAAAACACAATTATATGCATCACATATCAAATTATCACAAAACAAATATCAAATTCCATCAATTATATTCAATATTGACCTCAAAATCAATACTTAACTCTTGAACACCAACAGTAACTCAAGATTCAATTAGAGAATGAGCTCATGAAACTCTCTGATTAATAACATATTGGGTTCTAGTCATCCTACAACCTAGACACACTATGTAAAAATATAGGGCATGGTATTATACAAATTTTACGTCAACCAATCTCAGCCACTCTTGGATTTTTGTACCTAATCCAACAAATGGAAAACCCATGTTGCATTATTATTCACCATAGTTACCATCTTGTTCTCCGGCCTCAAAAAATTACTCTTGGAATGATTTCATAATTATTATAGAAAAAACAATATAGTTAAACTACCCAAAATACATATATAGAAACAAAATACTTATATTCAATGATATGATGTAAAAAATAATAAACATCCCAATACAAGATAAATCGATAAGCCAAAGAGGTCCATCATAGCATGGAAGACACATAATTTTAGAAATTGTAAAAATACATCCCAACCAAAACTAATACAACAACCTCTATGTGATCCATGTAAACTAAACACATGTAAAGTAAACCATTAAAATATAAGATGATCAAAAGAAGAATAATTAATCCAAACACTTGAAATGATTCCTTAGTATCATTATGCATTGGGTGATGTGGGCATAGTCTGAGAAAAATCGAGCATATTATGATTTCAAAAAATAGTTTGTTTTATTAATATCAAATGTATATTTATTTATTCCTGTTTTGAGTAAAATTTTAGTTAATTTTATTTCTGAATCATAATTGAATGAAAGCCAATACCATGTTCATGACCCTTTTTAGAAATTTCATTTTCATTTTATTTTCTGAAAAGAATCACAAATAAAACATTTCAATAAACAATCCTCCTTTTTGTAAAGATAATAATTTCCAAACCATTTCCAAAAGTCCCTATATATGATAACACATTTCTAAAATAGAAGGTAAACATATTTAGATAACAACATAAAAAATAATAGTGATAAATAAAACCTTAAGTAATAGCTCAAGGGAAAATATAATGAATTCATATAAGATGTCATATATTTTAATCAAATTATGGGATATAGAGGAATAACCTTAAAATGAATCACAAAATATCATGGGAATTATGAAAAACACCATGATATGGCCCTTGATGTACTCCAGTTAGAACCATCATTCATCCAATCGGTGAATTCCTTGGTCTATAACCAATATGATGCTCTTAACAAGCCGCACAATCAGAACTAACCCTCTAGTCTCCAATACCATATATGATTTGGTATATCTTATAAATAATAGATATAAAAAATCTATTAACCCTCACTAATATTCCATTGATCCCCATGTAGAAAAAATATGGTTTGATCAATCAAATGATTCATACAATTAGTATTGAAATATTTTAAGTATCACCTCACCTCTAACACCCAATCCAAAAATAACCCCATTCACAGTATCCATATCGAACATATTATAATGTATACATAACATGGCATAATTCTTTTCGAAAATAATCATTCAAGGGAGTATGGTTCTCTCATACACCCACATCTCTTATAACCCATTCATAATGTCCCTAAAATCACTTCACTAAAATTGGATTAGAGTGATAATTCATTTATAGGGGTTTGAAATTTTATTTAGAATCATCTTTTAAAATATAACTTCTAAAATTCATTTTAAAAATATCATTTCTCTGAATAATTAGTATTCCAATTAAATATCTATTATTAAAACATTCAATCAACCCATTTAAACAATTTTATAAGGAGAACACATTTTCATATGATTAATAAATTTGTGTAGATATTTTCTATTTCTAATGGTATGACCCAAAAAAGTTAAAATACCATTTCAAATCCTCAACTACATTTATAATAAATCATTGAGTCATTTTAGAAAATACATGAAGCTCAAATTCCAAATTTGAAAACCATGAAACCAATAACCAACATTTGTTCAATATGAATATATATTCAATAAAAATTTTGAAATCAATTTGACTATCACATATATGAATAAACTAATATATATATATATATATATATATCATTTAACGACATTTATAACTAAATGGAACACAAAATTATGGAGAGAAAAAAACACATAACCTAAGAAATTATAATCGAGCTATACATCATCACCTTCAATGGTGAATAATCTATCAAGGCTCGAGGAAAGTTGATCATTACCTTAAAAATTGATCTCCCATTATCAAGGAAACATTGAACCAATATTTGAGCCAATCAAGCACAAGTTTTTATTGGAGTTTATGAAATGAAAGATAAAGTGAATAATGTTGAAGTGGAAAAGGTGGAACATGAGGAATAGAGTGGTTTACATTAAATTATCCATTTCATATCAAACAAAACCAACATGTAATTAAAGGATAATGTAATTGTAGAATCTGCCATTATGTTTCCTATATTGATCAAATGACATAAAGGATAGAGAAAGTGAAAATCCATTTTTAACATTGTTTCTGTTCACCATTGGAATTTTAAATTTTTTAAGACTATAATTATTTCAGGGTTGACACATAGTTGGGTAAACTTTGATAATACTCTATAGAATGAACCTTTTAATACTGAAGAATGATCTACATGGTTTCCAATTGGTTTATCTTAATTGGGATCAACGAATTTAGTAGAACACCCCCATAGTATTTAATCCACTTTTCATCTCATGATAATTTCATGGTTTACTATAAATCATGAAATACCCTTTCATATTAACCATTATTGTTAAAAAAAAAAATTTATGGACAACCACGTAAGGGTGTTTCCATGGTGTTCAAAAAACCATGAAAACTCAATTACGTACAAATAAGATCCCACGTAATTGTTATCTTCACTCTTTCTACTAACAATGTGGTGTCCTTCCACAAGTTCTTCCCATAAAAGATATCTATATTCAAATTCATGTCGAAACTCCAAAACTTTTTTGAAGGGGCTATCACATATAATTTAATAAAACATACCTCTATAGTTAAAACACATAGGGGAGGTAATTTAAATTAAACAACATAAGAGAGGGGATAGTTTCTACCACATTTTATATATAATTTAATATGAAGGGGCCCATGGTCCTACTTTCTTCTCTAGGAATTGTCAGGAATTGTTGATCATTCAATTGGTGGGGCCCTCATGGATCTTATATCACTTTCTTGTCATTACAAGTGATCTATTTTGACATTTTGAATTGATGAATGAATCCATCATTGGTAATATTATAATTTCAACATCAACATTTGAACCATTATTATGATTGATACTGCTCACTGATTGTTTGAAATCACATTGTCTCAATGGTATAAATAAATGATGAACATATACATGAGGAGCTAATCCAAGTACCTCTAAATAATTACATGAAAAAAATCCCTATGTTTATTTAAAAAACGAAATATTCTTTTCATTCCACTTGATATTTATGATTATGTAGATAATTTTGGGTAATAGATCATATTTGGAACCATGATTAACATTTATATGTTGATAAATATTTGAAAAAATACCACCATTAAAATATTTTTGGGAATATGTAATGTAAAAACATTGTTCATTTACATACTCTTTTTTAAGAGGTATCTATTTAGGTTTGGGTTGTGTTCGAGGAATTTCGGTACATTATCAGAATCATATGTGTTGAATGAAGTCTATATAAGGTCACTGGATAGCTAGTAGGAAGACACCAACTAGATAATGGTTTTATAAATAACTCATTAATGGATTTTCTGCCATCATATAGATGTTGGTACTTTACTTCATAGCTAATAGGCCATCTAGTAGCCACTGCACGATTTTAGTGGTCACAATATAGCCAATGGCATCAATATAGCCAGGATGAGGAAGGGACTAAGTGTAATTTAATTCCTATAAAACCATTAATCAACACACTACTCTTCAATCATCAATATATATTTAACCTATTCTCTTAGATATTTTCTAAAATGGTCATCATGGATTCTTTTATCTACTTTTAGGGGATTTTTTTTCCCTAGATGGTTGGTTTCTCCTGTTTTGTTGTGTTTGATCGATATATTATTATTACTACTTATATTTTCTATTCGACATGGTTTTGGATGTAGTTAAATTATTGTTTTAGGTATTTTTATCATGATATGATCCTTTCAAGGTCTCTTCTATTTACCTTGTGTGTTTTTATTCTGGAGGCCGATTCCCATGTTAGTAGTGGTGCATTATTTGAGAATAATAGAAATATGTGTTGATCTAACTTCTCCACTAACACATTTTTTTTAATGAAAATTGATTCTAACATATGAAAACCAATTATTTGGCCTCCATTGTTATTCCTTCATCCATTTCCTCATGGTTTGTGTAGATCACATCATGACTATTATTTAACATGGTATTGATATATGTGGTTCAACCTCTTTACTATGTTTGATGAACTGTTGATGCAATTTATTTTATAAATCTTTTATAAAGGACCAGGACTATAATTGTACTAATTGATATGTTTTTGTTAATTTAGATTTTGATAAATGTATTTATTACCCTCATTTTGGAAAATGAATATATTTTCAATGTGTTATGAAGAGGATTATGTAATGGGTTATCATATTAAATTTTAAATAATATATTATTTTTTATTGTTTGTGAAATGTTATATTTCAAGTGAATTTTATTTAATATATTCCACACATGAGACACTTTGGTTTCTTTTTTGAGTTTTTAGTAATACGGTTTGTCTATATAAATTATAAGGGAGTTCACATTATGATGTGTTATTCGATTATTATATCATAAATACATTGGTTCTAGTAACTTAATATTTAAAATTTAGGGGGTTCTCTTAATAGGGTGTTTTTTCTCAATATTATGGAGTCATTAACTCTAGGGACATCAGTTAAACAAGTCATTTTTTAATTGAAGTACAAGTAACTTAGCTTGAATAATATTTTTTATCCTTTGGATGATTTCTATTATGCTTTTGATTTTTTCAATATTTAATTTGATATTATATGAAATATGTATTAAAAAATACATATGGTTAATTGAAATTATGACTTGAAATTGTATCACCATTATTTTTGAATTATTTGGAAAAGGGAAACAATTTAACATGTTATTGATAAAAAATTGTATACATGCTAATCGTGGAATGGTTTCTATTAAATTGAAATTATAGGGATAATTGTATAGATAAATGATATATAAAACCTTGGTGGGATCTTAATGATCCAGTTTATCTCACACATTAATCAGTCCCTTGGGGGTGAGTAGACCTTGTATTATTTGATACATGAATTTGAAATGGACCATAGTTTGTAAACAAGGTCTATGTTAGTGGGATATGGGTTGTAGGTAGTGATATGGTGGGATATTTCCCATATGTCATTCAGAGTAGTTTCTTGAACTTTTCTCCAGGTTTTCCTTTATATTTTTATATAAATGTACCATGGGTTTTTATCATAATACTTTTATTGTCATATCACTACATTTTACAATAATTTTATTATCACATATTTATTATTATTTTTGTTTTCATTCTTTGCATATTAAATGTATCTTGTTTTAGGTTTGGAAAATAATTCCATCAATATGTCGTTGATTTACCATGTGCTAGTCACAAACCCATGGTCATTTGGAATTCCCATTTAGTATTGTCATGATCTAGTTCGAAGCCTGGTTGGATGTTTTATCTATGCATGGATGTGAAAATTTTATATTAGATCACGGTTATACTCAGTAATGGGATGTTGGTATATATGATTTTGGATTTTTAATACTTGAGTGGAAGGTTCTGGTGAGTTCCTAGAAATCTCATATTGTAATGGCGCTTATGTCACCCAAAAATGTTGGTATTTCTCTCTCATATGTTGTGATTTGATCTTCATATCAGTTTCATCTTATTTTATTATTCTTGAACCTAATATATGTTAATTTACTGATAGTTTTCTTATATTTTTGGTTTATATAATCACAACTCTGATATATCTTTTGAGGGATTTACTAGTGGGTATAGTGGGAGATACTACTTAATGGAATTATCATATTGACCACAATATCCTAGAGGCTATCTTATAAACACTTCATGTCATGGACTAGAATGTGCAGCCATTTCAAAACTATTATATTGAATAACAACCAAGATTTAAAAGAGGCATGTTTTAATTGGGAGTGTTCTTAACTGATAATCCCCTACCCATTAAGAATATCAATGAACCCCAAGAGGTGGGGACTATAAATACAAGATTGATAACGTATTTAACTTCCTGAAAAAACTGATTTAGTTAATTTAAATGTGAAATTATTATGCTCAAAGGTCTAAACATGTTGTTGTGCGATTTCTTGTTTATGTAAAATCATCATGTTGGAATAGAGTGGACATTTTTGATGACCCTTTTTATTTAATATTTCTACATAGAATCTTAGAGGAAAATGAATCTTTAAAGTTTCTCTCTTTTTGAATGGGAGAGCACTAAACATTAGAATAGAGCAACTACTTTTTGGATCATTTTTGGATTTCTATAGAAGTGGTTTTAAATGATTATCTGAAAGAACTGAAATAGATTTTGGATTTAGAAATAGACATCAGAAAAAATTTATATATGAAAAATCATACAACCTATGCCAACGTAGTAAATATGGAAATGATTGGAGAAATAGATATGATAGACATTATTGGATTCACTAGCACTTCTATCCACCTAGTGGAACACTAAAAAATGGAATTTGGCATGGTAATTATAAGGATGGTGGACATGGTTCCAAATAGAAGGCATCCTCTATAACATTCATCAAATCCATCAGCATGCCCTGACTTTATATAGAGGAATCCCACAAGGGAACACATTATTGTTTTTCTCCATACAAATAATTAATTACAGTTAATGTGTCCACTATTCTCATCTATATGGGTTTATCTAGTCATTAGCTATACCATGTTATAGTCAGGGAAATTCAACTCAAGAGGACACTATAGAGAAATCATAAACCTCAAAGTCTATAGGATTCTAGTCATATGCCTCAAGAGTGATGAACATTACAAAAATTGATATGTTTTATGTGGGATATTATGTCGGTATAAAAATGAGAGAGGCACAATATTTATTTCATTTTATATAGAAATAGATTTATTTGATACAGGTTCTCTTTAAAACTATTTTTCCCATTATGTTTATGGGTATAAACATCGGACAGATCCCATTTCCTTTATTATATAGCTTGTGATGACTCTTGTAATGAAGAATAAGCATGTGTTTTTATTTCCATCTTGTTATATTTTTACTGCTAATTCAGAGTTAGTATGGGATTTCATGGTTCTGGTTTAGGACCTCTTCATCATCATCATTTTTATGCATTTTATGATCTTTCATCGAGATGAGATTTATTTTTTTTAACATAATTTAATGTTATTTTACACTAATGGGAACACTCAAGTCTTCTATTGAATTTGGGATTTGAGTTTTAATTATGAATGACCTTCCCACCTTGGGTTCAAGTGTTTATTTCACTATTATAGTCGATCCTAATAAATTTTCCTCTGTCCCTGATCATCCCTTGGTCGTTCGGGACATTGAAAAAGTATCTCTAGTAGAGTTATTTGGTTATCCTCTAGAGAAGAAGGTAGATCTATTGATCAATATAATATAAGCTATGCCACCAATTTTTAGTCCCTCATATCACATTACAATTTTTGAGGTGAAAGATAACAAGATTTAGTCAGATGATCTCCTTGAGATGGGATTTATTTATCCTAGTATATTTTAATCGGTGTCCCCATGGCCTTTTCAAAAATTATAATGTTTCATTTCATATTTATGTGGTCTATCTATAGTTTAAACTAATGTTTTTTAATAATAAGTACCATTTTTTAAATGTGTAAGTGATTCACTCAGTTAATGGAGAAATATAGGATTTTAATAATTTATTAACGGTTGGTGTTTTACCAGCTTATTTTTATGGAGTCAAATATCCTAAAACTAATTTCAATAATAGGTATGCATATTATTAATATATTTGAGTTCATTTTTTCCAAAATAATTTTCTTTCAATATTTATGAATTTAATGACCCAAATTTTCTAAAACTATCTCGAAAACATTTTCATGGTATCTTTAAATTATATCCTATTCTACTCAAGATCTATGCATAAACATGGGCACCATATGAATTTGGATATAATGATATTGATGTCTCACTTCATAAATAAGTGTCTATAAAATTTAATTTTATATATCAAAGAGGTGATGCTATTGAGGGATGTTATTTGAGATCATGGACTTTTAGTTTATCCTAAAATGGTGAATGGTGTCTTATCATGGGAGGAACCATGAAATGTATTTGAAATGTTTATCATCCTTAGTATGGCTAGATACTGCTAGAAAGCCTTCATGGATTTCGTAAAACTAGCTTCAACTCTGACTTCTCATACCAATAATGGGGTAAAATTCACTTGGGATGAAAAATTTCAAATTATTTTTATGATTTTAAATGAAAAATAAAACAACTCCGAGTAAAATATATTTTTAAAACTAGTAAGTTATATGTGGTATATTAGTATTCTTCTGGTACTAATATAGTTTGTTTCCTTATGTGTAATGATAATGTTGTAGACAATGGATTTAATTATATTAAAATATATGAGAAAAATGACCCAAATCGTGATTTGGAGATCATCAACATTATCTATATTCTCAGGTGTTAGAAGAACAATCTATTTGGTAGAGATTCATGGTCTTTTCATATCATAAGTTCCCAACATACAAATTTTCCCAAAAGGACCAAAACCTTAAGAAAATTCATTGTTTGGAATAAGATCAGATGTTTGATTTGAAAATTTCCCAAACCTTGGGGAAGGGGATTTTAATCACAGATTCCCTCTATTAGAAATACCCATCTTAAGATCTCTCATAATTTAAAGTGAAGAAGAACCACTTTTGGATTTAAACTATATTTCATCTTGTTAAGTAAGATAATGATTAAGTTATTATTATGACTGGTCATCATTTATCAACATTTCTTGTTGTGTCTATTCTAAATTACATCTACCAATAAAGGGAGTTTAGAGTGATGAATCAAACCTTATATGGTGGGGATTCCATTTATCATTGGTCACTCACTTCTTATGGGATACATTGCTTCAATAATCTGTTTTTTATCCCATTATCTCTCATTAACATAGTAGTGAAATGTTTTTATAGTGCTTTATAGTCCATTAATCGTTAATATATAGTTATTTATTAATAAAGGGTGCAATTTTTATGGTGGTTGGGTATCATGCAGGACATCGCTGATTAGTTATCCCATTGTTACCCCTTCTAGTGGAAATATTTGAGCACTTTAGGCCTTCTAATTAATTAGACCATCTTATAGTTCCATTATAGAGAAAGGAATATGTGTCCAATAATTTCATTATTTGATTATCATGGACCCACTAGGGAAGAAATTCTATCTAGGTGGTGATTGGATAATTATGAAAATTGTCCCATTTAATTCTAATCCAGGATACAAACATTATTGAATATCTATGTATTTTTTACCTTCATGAGGTTATGAATTTGAATGTAGTCCCCTCTAAAATTGTTTTTGGTGGGGGTCCTAGGTTTATATCTAGATTTTAGAAGAGTATTTAGGATGATATTGGTACCCAGGTTAGATTTGTTATAGCTTAACATATTGACATGTATGGTTAGATAGAACATGATATATTGATTCTGGAGTGTATGCTACATTCATGTGACTTGGATATTGATAGATCATGGGATAATCCTATAGGAGTATTCATTTTCACTTATAATGAAAATTATCAGTCAATTATAAAAACATCATCCTTTGAGGCTTTGTATGGACAGGATTGTATTTCACCTCTTTAGTAGTTGGAGGTGGGTGAGGACTCTTTTTAATTACCAAGTCTCATTCAAGAGATGTCAGTGAGGTTATATTACCTAAATTCAATTTTTTTAACATGTCATAATCATCATAAATTATATAATGGCCGATAGTTCCATCCTTTGTAGCTTTTTATTGGTGAAAGAGCCTTCTTGAAAATTTCTCCTTAGTTGGTTCCAAATTGTCTTGGGATATAGAGGAAGCTATCATAGAGATATTTTGGACATATTGAGGTCACTAAGAAGGTTATAAATATTTATTATTCCTTATAATTACTAGAACATATGAATGGAATACATGTTTATTTTCCATATATCTAATATTAAGATGTAACACCCCAATTCTACCATTTTTTTATGTTGGTAGGGTATTTAGTGGGATCCAGATGAATCTATTGTTGATAAAACAATAGAGATAATTGATTCTATAATTACAGTCCTATGAAGAAAGTCAATTCCTTTATTCATATAGGTTTGTGCGGTATAAATTTGATTTGTTTGACACATGAGAGCATGAATCATGAGCGAGGGTGTACTAACCTTCCCTATTTATAGATAATCCTTTATTCAGATATCATTTTAGACATATATTATGTTATATGGTGGAGGATAATTTTAACATTCTAGTTTAGGTAAAGCCTTTTTCTAGGTTTGAGAAGTTTTTTTAATGTACAAGAAGTGTTAAAGGTATTTCGAAATGTTCACAAAAGAACATGGGTTTAATAGTGGGTATAAAGAGATATTGTATATCTATGGGATTTAAAATGGACCCCTTATGGGTTCTATTACAACTATCATATTATTGGTCCTTCTCTAACAGGCTCATATGCTATCCAATAGATAATAAATGATTTCTGTGGCCAATTGATATATTATGGTATCTATTGGGTTACTGGTGGGGATGGGTTGTGGTGGATGACAAACGGCCGAATTGTATATAAATGCTCAATAAACCCTTAGTTAATCCAATATTCTCCCTTTTTCTAACCTAATTCATCTTTTTCTCTTGGAGAGGATCTCACATTGAAATATTTTTTTCTTTAACCTTGTTCTCTTGGATCTTTGATCCAACATTGGTTGGTTTCACTTCTTTTGGTCAGTTAGAGAGATATGTTCTCATTCTTTTGAATCAATTCTATTCATTTTTTTGTAGTAGTTACAAGAAACAGTTTTGATATCTAATGATAATTTTATGATCCTTCTCCAATATCTTATAGATTTTTGGTCATTTGTCTTCAATGGTGTACTTCTCATGCTGGTAATGGTGAGGCACTTGAGAATCATGATGTATGTGAAAATAAAACATTATTTTTGACCCTTTTTCTTATTAAAACACGATTCTAATATGTGATAATTCATTTGTTTTCCACTATTTTTATTAATGGATTATTTTAATTTAAGTCTATTCAGATCATTTCATAGTTGTTGTTTGACCTGATTTTGAGTTAGGCGGTTCCATCCCTATGCAATAATTGATGAACCATTGACACTACTTATTTTATAAATGGTTCTCTATATGAATTTTAATTATCTTATAATTTATTGGTTGGTTTTTGTAAATTGTTATTTTGATAAAAGTTAGGTTTCACCCCATTTTGGTAAAATTTATTTATTTTCAAAGCACTGTGTAATGGATTATGAAATTGGTTTCCAAATTATATTTTTAATAATTGATAGATTGGAATATATGGTTAACTGTGACAATCCATTTAAAATTGATTTGATATATTATTTGTATTGTATCCTTGGTTACATAGGTGGTATGATTTGTATTGTGTCATTTCTATAGAAATGTACGTGGGATCACATTCAAGGATTTTCTTCCATTCCTAAATATCAAATATTATTCCTCTAATAAAATTATCATTACTCTATATGAGGTTTATTTTCGGAGGCATTCCTTCATTCTATTATTATGGTTTCATTGAATGTAGGGATGTTAGTGTGCACTAGTAATTATTTTTTATTGAGGTATGAGTAACCATTTGAGCTTGACCATTATTATCCATGATGGGATCCTGATGGTAAATTGTCATTGTGATATATAGTCTTTTGTATGATATGATCAAATCACTAATAAATGAAAATGATTTATGCAAATTATTCGATGAAATTATATAACATCGTTTGGTGAATGTATTGTAAAATATGAATTTTTTACCATGGATTTGATATAAAACTATATAACTATTTATCATTCAATTATTTCTCTTGAAATTGAGAAATTTGGAATATTCTACAGGGACTTGATGTCACATACAAGGGTGGGATCCTACTGATCAAATTTTTCTCACACCCTACATACTCTTTTGGGGGAGTGTAGACCATGTGTTGTCTAATTTCATAAGGATATAAATTAGACTCATAATATCCCATGTGATTGAGGTCCAAAAATGATTTAGGAAAATTTAAAAACCATTTTCCATTAGAAATAAATGAACTATAGAAATGAGGAGTTTAAAAGACACATATTATGTTCTAACATGTCCAATCATGGATATTTCCTTCAAATTCCAAAGAAAATAGTGACTTTATAATACCCATTTGTTTCTTCATTCTATCCTAAAAATTTTCAATAGTTACCAATTCTATATAAAAATCCATTATATTTTATTAGTAATTGAAAAGATATTTTTTTTCTCTTAGAGTAATAAATACAATCTTTTTTTAGTGTCAAAACGGGTAAATATTTAGAGGCTTAAATTGATATTACTTCAAATCAAGAGGCCGAATTTTATTTTAACTTGTCTAACCTTGTGTTTGAAGATTAAAAAATGTGTTTTCTATGATAATTATTCCCTTATTCATGGGTTATAATAATAAGATATTTTTATTGTTTGTCTATTATATTGATGTTATATTTCTATGTTATATTTCATGATGATTGAATTCCCACATTCTAATTGATCCACTACTCGAACATAATTTGACTATTTTATAGAGAATTATAGATCAGAGTGATGATTTTGTTGAGCTCGTTGATGACCATTTCATAGGGTTGTTATAGTATGTATTATCTCAGGAGGGAGAAAACCAAAACTCTGGAGTATATTGAGGGTCTATATTCTTCTACATATGCGGAATCCTCTATGGATATTAATAAGAAAATATTTCTCCTGAGAATCATCCCTATCCTAGTGTAATAATATCAAATAGAACTCATTTTGAGGTCTACGTTGGGACTCATTATTAGAGGAATATTTTTTTTTGTAGTGCTCACAATCATCCATGTGACAGGGGAATATAGTTTGTATCATTTTAGACTATATTAGTTACTTGGGGGGGGGGGGTTACTATCAATGTTCTTTTTATATTCAATGGTGATCGAAGAGATTAATGGAATGCTATGATGAAACTGATATTAGTTATAGTGTTGTGGGGGAGAATTGTGGTCATGAACTATTTATTCATCTAACCCATAATGATTTTATGCATGTGTAAAAATAATCTAAACATCATATAGTCATTATATTTCAATGAATTTTGATTTGGGGATTTATGAAGCTATTTTATTCTGTATAGTGGGTAGTGGGTACTTGAGTTAAATGTGTCATGTTGCATTCCAACATTACTCACCCTTCGCCCCGTATTTTTTTACTAATATTTATTAAGGAAAAGAATTCATAAGTGGTATAACATAGTATTAAATGGTAAGGATAGTAATTGGTGAAACCATTTAAGCATGACACATTTAGATTTTTCATCTATAGAAATATAGTTAAATTATATTGTTTTTTAAGAATGATGTTTCAAAGGAATTTTTTAATATAAAAGGAATAAATCATATTCCTCGGGTTCTCAAATTTTTAATTTCTAGATGCTTTGATAAAATCTCATTCATTGTATTAGTATATGAAAAATGTTATAGCTTTCTATGGGGACATAAATTTAAATCTAATTTGTTTAGAATTACAACATCAATTTTTTAATGTTTCCACATATAAAATTAAAACTAGGAGTATCAATATTCAACTAATACTATCTTAATAATGTCTTTTCTAAGTGGGATATGGATTTAGATAGTCTCTTTACATTCATCATTAAACTATCCCACTGATTAGTTGTAATTTGAATGTTGGTGGAGTTCTAAAATTATGGAATATCATATAAGGTTGATCAGATACTATATCTTCACTTATCTATTTAAAGATTAAATTCTCTATATATGCTACCTCCAATACCTAAATAATTTCAATATCATCCTATATTCATATGTTGATTCAGTATTGATGAATTAGTTTTGATGGAAATTACAAAAATTGGAACCAAATCCTCATATATATTAGAAACATATTGGTATTTATAACTTTTTTAAAACCATAAAATGTAATTTATAAATCCTCATTTTATTCAATATTTTCATTGGATGATTTTTTATTTTGGTCCATCATAGCCTCTATCCTCTCCCACAGATTCTTGAATCAATGTGAATAAAGAGGTTACCCTATAATACTTAATCTAAAATAATATTCACTAACCTCCATTAAAAATTATCCTTGTGGAGGGGTTGACACATGAATGATTGTTGGAGTAGACTATTGTATTTTCCATAGAGTTTCCCAAATTTTTTAGAACCAATATATCATCACATAAGGATTATCCTTAATTAATATACAATTTTTATTGGTTTTTGATATAACGTGTGGTGATGAGGAGTGAAAATCCACCAACCCTATAGGATGGGGCTTCCCCTATATTTGCATGGTTGGATATAAATCTCCCATGTCATTCCTATCGCATATTCATAAAATATAATATATGTCATTTCTATTAGCCATTATGTACATGATATTCATGTTTTTATATTTTTATATGTAATTTCATTCTTAACATACATTAGATTTTCTAAATGTTCCAGATTTCTAGCATCATAATATAGGATCCTTCCAAATATGTGTTCCCCTAAAGAATTACTTATTCATGATCTAATGGAAATATAGGTTCATTTAATTCACTAACTAGAATAACCCTATATCATACATGATTTATGATATATATTGATGATATTATATTTCATTTACTAGAGTAATCATAATATTATACAGGTGTTACAAATGGAAACTCTCTAAATTCTATCTATATATTGATACCCAGATATGTATCATCATTTTTAATTATTTTATTTTGTGTTTTGTGGCTATATGAAAATGATTATTTTTAGTTCCCATACTATTTAAAAATATTTTATGAAATAGAGGGAGTGGTGAGATCGCCTCGGGGACACTGCTCACCCAATACCTTGATATAGTCAGTATACCCTTTATATATAAGAAAATAGAATTTGAAGAGATATAAAAAAGGTCCCTATAAATATATGAATATTATATATTCATTCTTATTTTAATTTTTAAATAATTTTATATTGGGGTTTTCATACTGGATAAAACATGACATGAATATTATTAATGGATAATTATTCACACATAATATATGATGGTTATCAATCATTTATAAACTATTAATTAATAAAATGAAAACAAAAACAAAAACTATACTATAACTATTTCAAGTGAAGTAGAATTGCATGAGTCATTCATTTATATATTTATTCTAAAATAATCTAGTAAAGGAGAAAATAATAATTCCCACCTCACCTCACCAATTGATTGTGTGTAGTGACATACAATCGAAAATTCAGTATCACGTGTTGTTTATTTTAGATTTATATAAATCTATTTATAAGTGGGGAACTTTGAAATATATTTTGTATGAGGAATACCATTACAAATAATTTTCTAGGAAGAACCTCTTGATTCATTTTTATATCACCTTGAGGATGGCCTTCCGGGATGCTGAGTGCTTGATCAACCCAAGGATAAGATTCATTGGGGTTGATATCTTAAACTCCATGAGTATGACATCATGGGGAGGGTCTCCATGTTTACCAGGTTCTTGATCACTATGGGTAGAAATATCATGGTAATTAACTTATTTATCATTAATATGTTTACTTAATTGTTGATAATTTCATGATAATTAGAGAAGTAACCTTAATATCTTTGTATTTTATTATTTTTTCCAAGTATAGGACCAATATAGAAATGGTATAATTGATAATATGGACTCCCATATGATTCATGAAATGTAAATATATTTTACAGTTATCTTCTATGCCACTATAGGGATGAGATCCATCATGGTCATCTCACGAAAGATATTCAGGGTCGTTGAGGTATTTATAGGAGACATCGGAAGTACCTCTATACTAGGTAAAAAAGGTTTAACCTCCATGGAACGAATTTCTATTATCATTACCATATAGAGGAACAGTACAGTGGGTACTATACGGATAAAATCTATTATAAAAATTTCATAAATAACAATCATGTGGAGGACCTTTAATCTAGTTGGACATACATTTATGGGTATTAAAATTATGAAAAATACCTAATGCAACACCTCTAGAGTATCTTCTTCATGGTATATAGGCAGGGATACCTCATTATTATCTAATGATGTTATTGTGAGGATTATCATTGAAAATATTAAAATATGTATAACCTAAATAGTTTTCAGATTGTGATTCAACATTATTATAAGAACTATATTTATTTTTCAAATTAATAATTTTCATTCAAAATACCACTATGATTGATTTCTACGTCATAGAGGGAGGACATTTATGATGTGTACACTGTGGAGGATCATTAGAGTAATTTAGTATGTAACCATAGTGAGAAACTCAATAGTGGATTTTTATTCCTTTATAAGGGATGTATTACTTGATTCAACCATCAATGTTGTCCTTAAATATGTTCACCGTTTCCTGATTAGGGTATTATAAAAAAATTCAATGTACATTTATCAAGATTTAATAAACCAATATAATTTTAATACTAGTGGTGGAATTCTGATCCTACTCTGAAATCTTTTTTTTTACTAATATCTGGCATTCAAAATTTATTCCCTATAATGGATGAATTGAGGTATAATCCCAGAAAAATAATATGTATAAATTAGGGTTGTTGGCACATTATGTAGATGATGATAGGAATTATACCTCCCTATAATCTCTTTATAGATCATTTAAATGTTGTGGACATCATCCAAAAAGATTATATGGTAAGAGAGGTTCTTATTATTAGGATTTTTGTAGATAATACCAAATACATTCTTGGTTGAAAGAGAATCTGAAACCCGAAACTAGTCAATCATTGATGTGAATGCTTTCAAACTTTATTCTCCTATAGACTTTCATGATCATTTTTTAGAGTTAGAGTAATTGGATTTTACATGTTTTATCACACTATGGAACTCATTTTGAGGCTCTAATTACACTAAGTGGATAAAAACATTCTATTTAGGATTTAGAGTTGATTTAGTCATGGAAGAAACAACATATTATAGAGGGTTTACTGGTTGTCGATTTATAGAAAACATAGTTTCCATGAAATTTCTGTTTCTTATCTATGGAATTTGATATTATAGGAGATGTTGTATATTTATACCATTTAGATTATACAAAAAATAAATAAAAAACCCATCTGTATAGTATCATAGTTGGTAATAGATGGGGAATTTATTTCTTTATGGGCAATAGATTTCATATTTATTTCACATTTTTTTGTTTATGAAAATTTCATCATCATCCCATTAGGTTGGAATTATTGAGGATTATATGTCATAATAGAGGTGATGGAAGTTCGAATAATCCCATGATATATTATTTAATACTCTATGAATGTCAAATATATTAATTCATTTGTTTATAAAATCATCCCTTGTAATAATTCTAAGAACCCTTCTTGTGATGGTGCTTGATTGATACCATAAATATATATAGAACTGTATTAAGGAATTAGATTATCTCAAAACACATCAATGTTATAAATCAAAAAATATTTTCAAGCTATATTGGACTGGAAATTGTAATTTATATCCAACCGAAGTGGAATGAAATTCCATCAAAGGAGGTGGATAGTGTTGTTATGAATTGAATGGGACCTTGAATGGGTCTCCACATGAATCTCTACAAATAAAATGAAATCCAACCTATTATTATACTATTTAACGTTGAAATAATTTATTTTAAGGTAATGTGATGATGAATGGAGTTATGAAATTTATATTCATGCATCCATGACTGAGGTTGTGCCTTTATGGTGATAAAACTATGTTTTTTTGTTTTTTATGTTCATACAAACACGACTAGTTATATTTATTTTATGGTCATTCAACTAATACCATTGTGTAATATATTTTAATTTAATATGACTAGTACCATTCCTAAGTAGTTTAATCTCATGTATAGTGGACTACGTTGTGTATTTTAAACAGAAATAGATTAGTGTGGGACATTAATGTGAGAGATGATTTTTTATTATTATTAATGTCGAGTGAAGTGATTTATTAGTTGAAATTATACCATTTTTAGGCTTGACTATAGCTCTTTCATATTAATTATATTTTCAGAGGTTCACTGTATTCTAAGATACATGAGGTTACATTCCTAACAACCATGGTGGACTACAATGTCTAGGGTTGATTCCATATATTAACTCAAGGTGAGGGGTCCCCATTATTAACGGAATGCATTATTAAATGTACTCTTAGAATCTATTTTTAGATATATAAACTATGTATATTGTTTTAATGTGTGTTAGCCTCTTGTTATAAAATGAATACAAGATATTATGACCACATTAATGCGTAACATTTACAGATCATATATATCTGGAGGTTAATTATCTGGTATAAATAAAATAATCATTTTTGGGACTAATGTAGGAAAAAGGGTGCTAAAGTAGCATTGAAATCCAAGAAGGATAAAGGTTGAATCATATATCAAGTTTGTGACATGGGTATGTGAAGTTCCCATGTGGGACCTTAATATATTGGATCAACATTCATTAAATTGAGAATCTTAATATCCATGATTAACCTTCATCGAGGGATAGGAACAATCCTAATTTGGATGATACTTGGTGGATGGGAACCCTGGGGATACCTTGATTGTTTGGTTGTTTTTTACAGAAATTTAGGTCACTTGAATATTGATTGTAAGGGTCGAGTTTTTTGAAATAACTTACGTTAGGTCTATTATTTTAGAATGTTTTCCAACGGGTTTATTCATTGAATATAAAATAACCAACAGTTTGATATCTATGACGGACTTATTTTCAAAATGCATAATCACATTGGAGAGTTTGGCCAATAGTACTGTTGACGCTCATTTACGTCACAAAATCTAAAGATTGGAAAAGGTGATTATCTTAGCTCAAATTGATTCATCCTTTGAAGAAAATATCAAAAATCAGCAAAGGGATGAACAAGGAGAAGATTACCCATAAGTCACGCAAGCTGCCTCATAGTCGCGCAAGTGACTTGCGCGACCTAAGTGATAACCACTCGGGGTCTTCTCTTGCCTATAAATAGACCCTGTGGGCCCCCCATTCAAGGAGGATTTTTTCCAGAAACTCAGATTTGAGCTCCCGGTGCCCTAGTCTCTTCTCAAAGCATCTGGAACACTTCTAAGGTAATTTATTACATAGAACGAAAGATCTAAAGAGGGAGAGGAATGAATAAGTGTTGAAACTCATCAACACATGTGTGCCTAGGTGGCCATCACTTAAGTGAAATGGCCAAACATGCGCGCCGCCTGACTCCTTCAATAGAACCTGCGCGCCCCTCTCCTGGAAGAACCTCAGGAGGATTCTAAAGGCCTTAATCAAGAGTCGCTCAAGTATTACCCTACTGGTTGAACACCGCGCAGGTACCCAATGTGTCGCGCAGGTATACCTGCGCGACCAAGACTTGTGCGCCCACGCAGTACCTGCGCGCCTGCCAGGACTTGCGTGCCCCTGCCTTTTTTGGCGCCCTTCTTTCCCATTTTACCCCTCTTAAGCCATTCCACCTCTCATATTAATGATTTAGTCATCAAGACACTCTTCAAATCCATTTATGGCATGATTTCTTAATTTGAATTCTTTATCTGAAAGGAATAATGTGGAATATCCCTCAATACATAGTGATTTACACATATTTATGTCACTAAAGATTGAGATTTCATTCATTCAACCTCATCCTTTAAAATGAGAGAATCCAATATTGGGCCTCCTTTTCAGGGGTAAGTCCCAGTCATAATTCCTTTAACCTGGGCCTCCTTTTCAGGAGTAATCCCCAGTCATAATTCCTTTAACCTGGGCCTCCTTTTCAAGAGTAACCCCCAGTCATAATTCTCTTAACCTGGGCCTCCTTTTCAGGAATAAGCCACAATCCCCTAATTTGGGCATCTTTTTCAGGAGTAAGCTCCAAATCCCTTAATTTTTCAAGTCTCTTAACCTGGGCCTCCTTTTCAGGAGTAATCCCCAATCATAATTCTCTTAACCAGTCCTAATTTACCTTTGATCTGGGATTCCTTTTTAGGAGTAAAACCCAAATCATAAGTCCTCTCCTAATTTGGGCCTCCTTTTCAGGAGTAAGACCCAAGTTAGAGTATTCAAAATCTCCATAATTCACATATACCTTTATGGACCCTACTCCTGGATTTCTTCCCTAAAGTAAATCCTAACCTTTCATTTATTTGTGTAGTCATACATACATAAGTCCCACATCATTTCTTTTGATTTCATATTTCATGGCCCAATTGTCTAATTTTTTACTAATACCTCTTGTTTCTAACACCTAGAACGACTCACGTGAGCTTAGAGTGTAAAAGTAATTATGACATCCTTCTTTGAGCCATCAATCATAAACATCATACTCCCTCACTCAAACTACGTGTGTTCTGATTCCTTTTCCAAAACAAAGGATACCTAGGTAGCCCATCTGCGGGTTCGATCCCAATTCGGAAATAATCCATGTCCTTCTAAATGACAATAATCTTCAATTGCCCCATTGAGTGGCTTTAAAACCAGCATGGTCATCATAATGACCAAGAGACTTCTATATAAATATGTCGAAGGGTACGATTAACCAAGAATCTCTAATAAATACAAATTATTCTCTATCGATGAAGAACCTCAAATACATATAAACGATTCTCTAAATTTTGTACATATTTTATCATTGATTGGAAGATCTAAAGGAAAGCTCATTTTATACTTGGTAATGTAATAAGGATTCACGAACATAACTTAAATCTATAAAGAGAGTCCCAGAATAGACAATAATTCCCCTCAAATAGGTGTGATGAGTCCGACCTCCCATCCTCTCGACTAATGCAAATTCCTAAGCCTCATCAGTCCACAAACTAATGAGCGGTTACCTTTGGAAAGTACGTCCAAATGGATGTGGAATCATTGGATGTTTCTGGTTCTACGAACAAACCCGTTAGAAACCGATCGGAACGTTTGAACCTTCCATCAAGAGGTCATCCCCAAATTCCGAGGGAAAAAAATGGTGAACCTGACGTGAATCCTTAACAAAATTAAAAATGATGTTTTACCTATTTGTTAGGCCCCTATTTAAACTCAATGAGAGGGCCAACAAGATAGTCAATAACATATGTTCTCATCCAAAAGATGTAGTAGCTGAATTTATCTTGATTACGTCTATTTTATGAAATAGGCACTCTTTTCCATGATATTCTGCATTTCCATAATGGCCGATCTCAAATTCACACCTGTGAATACTGCTACTGTAAATGCCACTACTGTTATTACTGCTAGAACGCCATCCGCTCTGAGGATGACATCACCTACTCAGTGTCTTCAACGTTGGGTATCAAATGCACTGGTTAAGGAGTACCGTCAACATGGTACCATCCCAACTCTAGAGGATGCCCGACAAGCCCTCCATGAGAACAACTCACACCGGTCGTCCAGACAACGACGACCAGTGATCAAGAAGCAGGCGATGCTGACTGCCGTCTCCAACCGTTTTGGGTCGTTATCCCCATAACGCAATCAACATTCGCTCCCTTATTCTGGGGAGGTGAATGAGCAGGTCCCTCAGGGTCTTAATTCAAACAGACAGGAGTCATTCCTGAGGGATCCCACCAACAATCGCCACCAGACTCATGCGGCAGTGCGCCCTCAACATGATGAGGGTACTGACTCCAGGCATTCGGCTCAGGTTCCTCGAACCCGAGAAAACAAGACGAACCATCAGAGGTGGAATCCGGTCAACAGTGAGCAGGTTCTCATCTCTGCCATCTCCAGAGAAGTCTACCAACCTAACTTTGTGGAAAGCAATGAGCAAGCACATACACCCGCCCGTTTTAATTCTGCTTTCCAGCAGACTCATCTGGCAGCATCACGCCAATCCCGCCAGGAAATTATGGCGGAGTACTATAGGTAGGAACATACACCTGTTTATACATCATCAGCTAGTCAGCAGGCTCGTCTGACTACATATGATGGATCTCGTCAACCACTTTTGGCGAAGTGCAATCAGCAGGCACACAAACCTGCTGGTATTAATCAATCCTACCAACAGTCTCGCTTGGCAGCATTCGGAGATGTTAGTCGGAAAGCCCCAACAACAAATAGGAGGCAGACTCAACTCTCTGCCCCCACACGTGAGTGCTGTCAGGATTCACTGATAAGAAAAGGAGGATAGGAGCAGGCACATACACCTGCTCCAAGCCCGGAATGGACGTATATTCTTGTTCCAGTAGCTGAAGTCACCAAGAATATTCGAGCAATGGTGAAAGAGCAGAAGCAAATCCCTGCTCATATTCTGGATGCCTGCCAAGATATTATAACAACTTCAGCGGCATCTCAGGGAAAGACACATAAATCCATCCCTACCAGTGGAGTGACACATTAACAATTCACTTCGGAACAGACACACACATCTGTTCCAGTCTAAGAGGGTTGTGGGGCATACTCCCCCATATCATACGGAAAACCAAGTCAGGATCATACACCTGATTTGAGTAGAGATCGTCAGCCTAACCTGGCCATCATTCCTGATCAGGCATATACACCTGCTCAGAGCAGCCACTTTCGTCAATAAGTGGTTTCCAAGGCGAGTAAGAAGGTGTCTAAGAAAAAGACCCACCCAGCACAGTCCGGAGATCAAGATCCAATCTGTAACAAGGCCTTTCTCGATACTGGAGTTTTTGAAGCCCTCAGACAATTATCTATTGAAATTCAAGATTTGACTCTCTTAGTTCCCAATAGTGGGAACATTAATTCCGAAGGTCTTCAACAGAAACTTCCTCATGATGGCTTTCTTCGTGACAATTCGGTCGATCTCGAAGCTTCATCTTCAGATGAGAGCCACAAAAAACCCTTTGTGTGGTCACAAGACCAAGGAGCAAGTGATCTCATCTTTTTATGTAACCCATTATGGTGGTCCTCCTCATGATGATGAATTTCGCTGCGAAAGTCCTCTCCACAGTAGTGATGCACATTGCCCGGAAAATTCTCCAGTGGACAATGTAGTTCCGAGAAAGCCCTCTTATCTTGAGGCTCTTGCAAATGAGAAACCAGTCATGTATGAAGCTTCATCTCTAGCAGGTGAAATACTTTCTCAATCAGAAGATAGCCCAGGGTGTAGTTCGTTCTCTGAACCACCCCTAAGTCATGCATCTTCTAGTTTAATCAATGATTTCTCTACCAATCCTATTGAATCCAATGAAGCAACATGGAAACACCAACTCTGGTCAAATCAGGTAGAAGAATCTTCATTAAATGAAAAAGAGGAAATGCTGAACATGAGAAAACAACTGGAAAAAGGTGAAGTGCCAGTTATGTTTTGGCCTCTGGCTGACTCTCAGTATAATATTCCACAAATGTTGACGAAATATGAAATTCATGATATTCGTCCCAACATATGGAAAACTCTTTGTCAGTTGAAAAATAAAGTATTATCTTATGATGAATTTAAAAATCATCTTAAGATAATAGAAGGGTTACAAAGTCAGATTGATTTGGCGTCTCTATCAGTCTCTCGATATCCAAAGGCTGAATAAAAGCAGAGAGCCCTTCAACGTTCATGCCTTGGTGCACTAAGAAGATTGCGTCAGTTAATTTCCAATACCCCATCTGGTATTCATGTCATAGGATGGGGTGTTCATAGAGCACTACATTTCATGGTGCTCTCCAGTCAATAAAGCCCGCTGAAAATGGTCTCATGTAATGTTATTGCCCATAACCGTCCACAGTCAATGGGATTTTTTTGTAATCGAAATCTTGCCCAAGAACAGGCTTCAACTAGTTCCTCTCAAAATCAAGAATACAGAGAACAAGTTGTTGAATTACTCTTGCATCAAGAAAACGAGAATATTAAACAGGCCTCTCGTTTGGGGCAAGCACGTCACCAAGTGATAGAAGTGTCAGAAATCATCCAACGGTCTTTTGAATCGGGTGATATAAGCGGATACAGGTTAATGCATCCAGCTAATTTCCGGAATAAGGTTCGTAAGATCAGGAGGAATTTCAAGAAATTCTCAGACATAGCATGTCAAGAACCACCCCAGCTCTCCAGACTGGGGACTCTTTTAAACCAACCCTCGGAATCAACAAATAGGTTCCAAGGAGTTAAGCGGGAACAGCAGGAACATCCCCAGTCCACTGGACCGGGGTCTTTTTCAAATCATCAATCCCTTCCTCAGAGAAAGTCGGTCTTTTCTCGATTGGGGAAGAAACCTCAGGAGGAATGAAGAGCCAAATTATCAGGAGATTCCCTCCAAATTACAGTTCGTCAAGAAGTTCATGAGGTATCAAATCAACAAAAGGAAATGTCTCATCAAATACATGGAAGAAGACAATATCACCGAAATGCTAATAGAAGGGATGTGATGAGTTATGCATTAATCAATGTCATCAATGCCGGTGTTGCTGATCCACCAAATGAGGCTCACTCAGGGGAATCAGATGAAGAGGTTCCTGCTCAAGAAGATGTACACACTAACACAAATGAAGAAGGTGTGCATACATGAAGTCAAAGGATTACTCAGAACCTAGGTAATCCTTTGAGTAACCCACTTCCCCCTCTCTGAAAAGGATCCAAAAAAGGGAAGGGAAAGAACCAGGTTACATATCCTTTTTCTAGAGAAGGTCAATCGCTCTCACTAGAGCAAAGGTTTTCATAACAGGAGGAAGAAATGAAGGAATTAAGGAGGTTGAATGAAGAACTACTTTAGGGTAGTCTTCTTCGTGAGCGTGATGGAGTCAGTCAGCCAAAGGAATTTGTTCTAGCTACTGAGATGGATCAGAAATATCCTCCTCTACCAGTACACCCTTACAGGTCTAATCCTACGGGTCAAGTGCAATAACAGTTGGCAGTGCTACCATCAGTTGCAGCACCAATCGCCATATCTGTCCAAGCTCCAGTCATTGCACCTACCCAAGTCCAAATTCAACCGGATGTTTCTCAAAAGTTAATAACTACTATTGAGTCATTAACAGCTCGGTTAGAAACTATGGAAGGGAAACGTGGGAAAGTTAAACCTGAAAAGAAAGTTTACCCTGAATGGGTAGATTCAATTTCTCCTCCATCTAGTTTTGGGAATCCTGTATTCTCTATATCCAATGGATCAGGAGATCCTGAACAGCATTTGACGCATTACGTGTCTTGTTGCAATCCTATGATGGGAACTCTGGAGCAGCAAGAAGCAGTAAAACTCAGATGCTTCATGCGAGCCTTACAAAGACCAGCTTTTGTTTGGTATACAAGCTTGTAATCCCGGTCAATTACCGGATGGGAGGATCTTCGGCAAAAATTCCACCTTCAGTTCAGCTCAACATTTCCAAAGACAATAGTTTTCGATCTTACAAATTGTAAGAAAAGGGATAATGAAAGAGTCTTTGATTTCATTGCTCGCTGGAAGGGATTAACATATTCCTTGAGTTTAGCACTCCCTCAAGAAGACTTGTTGCCAATCTGTGTGGCAAATCTGCGTGACGAATTACACACGCCATTAATCCCTGTGAAATACACAGGAGGGTTTCGAGACCTTACTTCAATCGCTCAGTAGATTGAAGATTCCCTTATACATGCTAAGGATAAATCTCGTGTATTTCCATCAGCTCCAGGAAGGAGAATGGGTAAAGTAGAAACTGCTATAGTTATGCTTAATCAAGCACATGTACCTGTTTTTACTTCAAAACCTTCATCTTCTCGAAAGGCTCCACCTCCTGAGTGCCAACAAAAAAGGCCGTTTCATCCAGATGATCAAAAAGATCAAAGACGAAAACAATTTGAGGATTTGAAGAGCGAAACATACTCTTTCCGAAATGAACAAGTTCCTAGTTACTTCATTTCGGCTCTGGAAAATAATCTGGTTCAATTGCCAATACCCAAGAGGCCAAACAAGAAAGGAGATGAAGACTGTCCTAATTATTTCCCTTTTCATCAAATGTTGGGGCATCCCATCCAGGAGTGTTTTTTCTTTAAAGACCTCCTGCAAAAGATGGTCAACTCAGGACAAGTCACATTGAAAGGATCCTCAACCCAGGTAGCATGTGTCACTGATACAGTTCCATAGAAGGAAGGTGAATGGAAAGAAGTCAAAAGAAAAAATGCACAGAAGTATGATGATTGGATGGTCAGAAAGACAATCAATCGAACTCATGATATTTTGCGAACACAATTAAAGAAACCAATTGTGTCTTCTTCCATGAATATTGCGGCAAAACCCTCTTCGGCAGAGGGAAAGTCCTCAAAGAAACGACATGATTCAAAGAAAGAAAAAGAATCAGAAGAAGATGAGTATGTGTCAATGCCTAAGTTATCTTTGACTTTGGAGAACTTCATTCCATCTACTTCAAGGCCACGGGCACCTCCCCACCAAACGGCACAGCCTAAATAGGCTAATCAAGAAGAGTCTTCATCAGACGAAGAGTTAATCTTTGGTTCTATTAATATGATTCAATTAACAGATCCATATGACAGTCGCAGTTTCAATTTTGATGAGCCTGAATTACCTGTATCAAACAAACGAATCAGAGGAAGTTCCAGAGGTTCAAGATACAGGGGAATACATGGATCTTTCAGAAGCCACTACCCTAATTATACTCCTGCTAGAACTGTGTATGCAGCAGAAACTCGTGGTAGAGCCCTTCAGCGAGCTCAGCAAGAACAAGAAAGTTTTTCTACCAGTTGAAAATTCTGTCCTGACACAGTTATTTTGGAAGACCTATTGAAGGTTCCATCTTCTTCCTCTCAGCAAGTAAATGGATCTAATCAGTCTAATCTTCCAAAACCAAGGATGTTGCCAATGCTTATCCCAATACAAGATTCATCAACTTCCAAAGCATCTGCTTCCAAGGTACCTGCTAAACCACATATTCATATTGGGAAGCACAGACCTATAGATCAAAAGTATGATATATTGAAACACTTGGCCCATGTACCATCCAAGTTATTAATTATGGATGATTTGAATCTGTCAAAAGATCCTTGGGAAGCACTCATCGAGGCATTGTCAAGTCCTCAGGAGTTTGAAACTGAAATTGCTGCAGCTGAAGTCTATCACATAGAGAATAATCCTTCATAATTCCATGCAATAATATCTTTTACTGATAAAGATGAAGATGATGTTGTTCATGGTCATATCATACCTTTGTATTTATCAGGAAAGGTCAATGGTGTAGACGTCTGAAGAGCTTTCATTGAAAATGGTTCAGGAGTCAACTGCATGCCCATTCGTACACTTCGTCGATTGGGCCTCACGGAATTAGATTTATCTCCATCTACAATGATGTTACAAGGATATTATAAAAATGAAAAATAACCACTGGGTGAAGATACACTCAGAACTCAGTTTGGAGATCTTGTATCCAATTCAGATTTCATGATTGTTGATCAAGACTCACCTTTCAACGTCTTGCTTGGAAGACCATGGCTAAATCAGCATGTGGATATCCCTTCATCATACCATCAATGTCTCAAATACTGTTTCGATGGTCAAGTTGGAACATTATATGGTGATAAGGCCCCATTCAAGACATGTGAGTCTCAATACATTGAGGCATAATTATATCTCATGAAGGGAAAGGAGAAATCCACAACAAAGGAAATTACCAAAGTTAATGCTCCATATGGTTTGGAGAAGATTCCAGTAAATCCATTTACACATGTGAGTACAGATTATGTGTTGCCTATCAGTCAAATTGACAAGGTATACTCAAATAAAAATACTCTTACGGAAAGATCCGTAATGTCAATTACGGCAATCGAGCCAGACAACATGGTAGAAATTGGTAACCCACCAAGCAGTAATGAAAGCACAAATGGTGACGTCTTCATTTCATCTGCTAAAATCCAACAGGTATATACTTATCCAATTAGGCTAGAAGGAGTTATAGAAACATTATAGGTGAACAATGATGTCGATTCTCAATCCATCATTTCCTCTTTATTACCCAAAGAAAACACTTCATTATCAATAGGGTCAAAAATGGAAACTTCCTCTTCAAAATGTGCAAATTTTGACATCTCTTCTGATCATGAAAATTATTCTTTTTCATCTACTATGCAAGTAGAAACGGAAGAAATAACTCATGATGAAGAAGAAGAGGAAGATCTCAGAGATTCTCCTCTATCAATTGAATAGGGTATCTCTACCACTGTGGATGAACTCAGAGAAATAAATCTGGGTACAAAGGAAGATCCACGCCCCACATTAATAAGTGCGGCCATGACCCTTGAAGAGAAAGAGATGTATATTTATTTTCTAAAGAGAAATAGAGATATTTTTGCTTGTAACTATACAGAAATTCCTGGGCTTGATCCTGATGTTGCTACTCATCATTTGGGTTTACCAAAAGGACATCGAGGATTTAAGCAAGCTGCGAGAAGAACACACCCAACTTATGCTTCTAAAATTGAAGCTGAAGTGGATAAGCTTATCAAAGCTAACTTCGTTAGAGAAGTTCAGTATCCCAAGTGGTTGGCTAATATTGTGCCTGTAAAGAAGAAGAATGGAAAAATTAGAGTTTTCATCGATTTTAGAGATCTTAATCGGCATTTTCCTAAAGATGATTTCCCAGTTCCAATTACAGAACTTTTAATTGATACAACAGCTGGATATGAAGAACTTTCCTTTAGGGATAGATATTATGGATATAATCAGATCCGAATGGCCCCAGAAGATTAGGAATCCACAGCCTTCAGAGCCCCTCAGGGTGTGTTTTGTTACCAGGTAAATCCCTTTGGCTTAAAGAATGCAGGTGCAACATATCAGCACACCATGCATCGTATCTTCAAACCCTTCTTAGGGAAGTTTGTTGAATTCTATGTAGACTATTTCGTGATTAAATCCAGAAAATGTTCTAATCACTTGGATGATTTGAAATTCGTATTCTGCAAGCTTCGAAAACATAATTTGAAGATGAACCCCTTAAAATGTGCTTTTGGGGTATCCTCAGGAAAATTTCTCGGCTTTGTTGTACGCCATCGTGGTATTGAAGTCAATCCTGAGAAGACCAAGTCAATAATTGGTATGTCACCTCCTCAAATTTTGAAGGAATTAAGAGGACTTCAAGGACACTTAGCCTATATTCGGCGTTTCATCGCCAATTTGGCAGTGAAAAGTTTACCCTTTACCAAATTAATGAAGAAAGGAGTCACTTACCAGTGGACTGAAGAATGGAAAGAAGCATTCAATATTCTCTATAAATACCTCTAGAGTCCACCAGTACTCATGCCACCTGGTGAAGGAAGACCACTTATCCTCTACGTGACATCTCTAGAGCGATCATTGGGTGCCTTTCTTGCTCAAAAGAATGATGCTGGGAATGAAAAAAACCTCTACTATCTCAGTCGAACTATGCTTGAAGCAGAAACCCGGTATTCAAGTATTGAGAAGTGTTGCCTGGCATTAATCTTTGCAGTTCAGAAGTTGAGGCATTACCTGCAACATCATGAGGTCCAATTGGTATCTCACAATAACCCGCTCAAATTTATCCTTAGTCATCCAATGCTTATAGAACGTCTAGAAAGGTGGGCAGTTATTTTGCAGCAATTCGACATTCAGTATGTGTCTGAAAAGGCGATAAAGGGCCAAGCTCTGGCTGATTTCCTGGCTGAACACCCTTTAGTGGAAGACACATCTTCAGATATTGAACTCCCTGATGAGGAAGTCTTCTCTATTCAAGAATTTCCTCAAGCATGGGAAATGTATTTTGATGGTGCTTCAAGAAGTCCAACAGGGAAGAAAATGGAAAATCCTAAATCCAACAAAGTTGGATTAGGAATTGTGCTCATTTCTCCAGAAAAGGCAGTGTTACCTTATTCCTTATTATTGTGGGAAGGTGGTACCAATAATGAAGCCGAATACCAAGCTCTTATCGCAGGCTTGAAATTAGCGCTTCAAGTACAAGTGAATCACTTAAAGGTGAAGGGTGATTCAGACCTGGTAATCAAACAAGTCAATGGGGATTATGCCATTAGAAAAGAATAACTAATCCATTTTTATGATTATGTCAGAGAGTTAATGGCAGAATTCCCTTCAGAACCGACATTTTCTTATGTCCCAAGATCATAAAATACTCAAGATGATGCGCTAGCTAATATAGCCACAGCTCTGGAAGATCCAAATCGGGATGAGACAACTATCAGTATTTCCCACCGTCGTGCAATTTCACCTTATGTTCGAATCAGAACAGAGGAAAGTAATTAAATTAGTCCCATTCCCGAACCGTATGGTCATACTACAGGATGGAGGTCACCTATCAGGGAATACCTTCAAAATGGAACACTTCCACCTGATAGAGCCGAGAAAGAACAAATCTGGCGACGTGTGGTCAATTTTACTCTTTATGATATCCCAGATCACCTAGAGAAAATTCTCTACAAACGTGTTTTTGATAGAGTTCTCTTCGGTTGCATTGATGGTGAAGAGACAATGGCTGTCATGGAAGATGTGCATGTAGGAGTCTGTGGTTCCCACCAGTCTGGACATAGATTGTCAGATCAAATTCGAAGGATTGGATACTTTTGGCCTTCAATGATACAAGATTGTGTTGATTTCACAAAGAAGTGTCATTCATTCCATGTACATGCCAACTTCATTCATCAACCTCCAGAGTTGCTTCATACAGCTAAATAATCATGGCCATTTTCCACATGGGGAATGGATGTGGTGGGACCTTACCCTTCGGCTACGGCCAAGCAGTTTAAGTACATTCTTACTGCTACTGACTTCTTTTCCAAATGGGAAGATGCAATATCTCTCAAGGAAGTCGGTTCTAAATTCATTGTTATCTTCATCAAGTATAACATCATTACCAGATTTGGTGTCCCTCATACCATATTGAAGGGCAATGGAACCAATTTCTGTTCATCCAAGGTGAAGAAATTGTATCAAGAATACAACATCAAATCCAACCATTCATCTCGGTATCATTCAGTGGCCAATGGACAGATAGAATCCTTCAACAATACTCTTTCAAATATACTACAAAAGATGGTGGATAAAGATAAGAATTCATGTCCTGATAAACTCTTTCACGCTTTATGGGCTTATCGGATTACCACCCGCACTGCAACGCGATCAACTCCATATTCATTGGTGTATGGAATGGAAGCAGTCTTGCCAATTGAATTTCAATTACCCTCGCTCAGAGTATCCATTTGTGATCAGTAATCTACAGATGAGAAATCTCAAAAGCAATTTAATGAATTGGAATGGTTAGATGAGAAAAGATTGTGCACTTTTCCCCACTTGGAAGTCTATCAGAATCGAATACAATGACCTTTTAACAAAAAAGTTCGTCTTCGTTCATTTACTCAGGGAGAATTGGTATTAGTTCTCAGAACTCCAATGATACTAGGAAAGAAGCATCCCAAACTTGAACCAAAATGGGAAGTAAATTATTCAATACATAGGGTCTACTCCAACAGAGCTTATTCATTAATCTCGATGGATGGAGAATTCATCACTACTCCAACCAATTCCATATTTTTGAAGAAGTATTTTGTATAAACTGCAAAGTATGTAGTTTGTCCCTGCAGCATGAAACTAAACTGTGCGACACCAGTTTGTCCCTGCAACATGACACTAAACTGTGCCACACCAGTTTGTCCCTGCAACATGACACTAAACTGTGCATCACCAGTTTGTCCCTGCAACATGAAACTAAATTGTGCGGCACCAGTTTTTCCCTGAAACATGACACTAAACTGTGTGCCACAAGTTTGTCCCTGCAACATGACACTAAACTGTGCGGCACCAATTTGTCCCTGCAACATGACACTAAACTGTGCACCACCACTTTGTCCCTACAACATGACACTAAACTGTGCGGCACCAGTTTTTCCCTACAACATGACACTAAACTCTGCGGCACTAGTTTTTTCCTGCAACATGACACTAGACTGTGCGGCACCAGTTTTTCCCTGCAACATGACACTAAACTGTGTGGCACCAGTTTTTCCCGGCAACATGACACTAAACTGTGCGGCACGAGTTTGTCCCTGCAACATGACACTAAACTGTGCGGCACCAGTTTGTCCCTGCAACATGACACTAAACTGTGTGGCACCAGTTCATCCTTCCTATATGACGTTAAACTATAAAACAATGGCCTAATATGACCTTAAACTCCTCCTTGGTCCAGTGTGACCTTAAACTATTCGCACTTTTGTCCAACATGACGCTAAACTATGGAGAAAATTTTCCTTTCTATATGATGTTAAACTATACAAAAATGGTCTAGTATTACCTTAAACTACAACTTCATCCCACACAATGTTAAACTGTGAAAAAATTACCTAAATAGTCCAGTATGACCTTAAACTACAACTAGGTCCTGTATGACCTTAAACTGCATCATCAACAGTCCATGCATATGACCCTAAACTGTTTGAAAGTCCCTTACATCCAGCAAGACGTTAAACTGTGACGTCCTAAAAACATGACACTAAACTATATAAAAGCCCCTTACATCCGGAAATACGTTAAACTACATAATCATCAAAGGTCATGTATGACCTTAAACTACACTTTTGTCCAGCATGACATTAAACTGCACCATCAACGGTCCATGCATATGACCTTAAACTATTCGCACTTTCATCCAATATGACGCTAAACTGTGGAAAAAATCCCCAATGCGTCCAACATGACGATAAATGGTGTACTCTTTTATCCTCACTACATGACATTAAACTGCACAGTCCCCCTTTCATCCAACATGACGTTAAACTCTATTGTCCCAATCATCTTAACTACATGATGCTAAACTATACAGAAGGTCTGTGATATGTCCTACATGACATTAAACTATACTTTTTCCCTGCTACATGACACTAAACTGTGCAACACCAATATTCCTAACTGCAAGACTTTAAACTGCATATTCCCTTCATACGTCCTACATGACGTTAAACTGTGTATCGTTAAGGTTGTTTCTACCTCTTGTTTCTCACACCGAGTATGACTCACGTGATCTTAGAGAAAACCTCAACTATAAAACTCTCTTTGGGCTGCTAACCATGTGTAAGTCCCAACAACATTTTTTTTAGGTCGTTGTCCCCAAGATCAACTTGATCATTAATTCATTCTTTAATTGAACTACACAGACTTTGATCCTTGCCTTCTAGGCTGGGTATGTAGGAAACGTCCCAAGGTTCAAGACCAAGACCAATCTCTTCACATCGGTTCACCTCCATCTCATATGATGTTGATTCGTGAATCCGCCCCTAGAATCAATATCTTTAGAATGGTTCACATTCGTCCTTGTTATACGACGTTAAACTATACAACACGTTTTTCCAGTATGACAATAAACTACAATATTCTTTGATACCATCACCTGAGAGGGAACCATTATTTACATTGATTTTTCAATCATGTTTAATTTCAAAGACTACGTGCATACATGGAAATTCCCAAACCTTTTATCTTGGGTTAAACCATCATTGTCATAAAGTCCCCTTTCACCCTTCATATGTACAAACCAAATTTGTACAAAGGGTATTTCTAGAACTACGTGGGCTTGATTCCCATCCTTATGGGATACATAAGAACGTTTGAGTGTCCCTCGAATCCAACCCCGAGACTTTGGGCCTAACCCCAAATTCCACTTTCAGTCACTTGGTTGAAAAGTCCCCATGAAAACACACACTGTGTATTTCTTACAATGGTCCAAGCTCTATGACCCTAAACTAATATCTCTAATCCTTTTGTCCCACATGACGTTAAACTGTAGTTTATGTACTACGTATGGCTTGATTCTCATCCTTATGGGATACGTAGTGAAGTCCAACATTTCAATTCAGGACCCAGCCACAATGTGGTTATGGTTAGAATTGATCTGTGTATCTCTGTATACATTGAACAATATCCATCTTTATGTGTCATAATACTAACCTTAAATATTTTCAGAACCTCATAACCCTTTTCATGACTTCTAGTCACAAAAATGTCAAACTTCTGAGAGTTCTTTTTCTTGACTATGCAGCATGTGCCCATAGGAGGACTTGCATAAACAGTCTATATAACAGACTTGTTAGTCAAAAGATACTATTATTTGACTATGCAGCCAATTCCCTTAGGTGTCCCTGCATAATTCAACCCCCTAATGGGTTTGTTAAATACTGGTAACTTCATTCTTGGGAAGAATGCCTCTTTTGTCCTTATTTGTCTTAAATGACAGTATGTAGGGATCTGTAAAAATAACCATCCTTAACATATTTGTCCAATATCCTTTTTCATGATCTGAAAGTATTCAAGTGTATGGTTTATATTATCCTTCCCTACGTTTGGGTCAGACCTTCGTAGGAGTGATATTCATCCAGTTTTTCGATAATCTTTTTTGGAAATATCTTCTCCATATTCAAGTACCTCATTCCATACGACAAACTCTATACTTTGGAAGATTTGAATCTCCATAAACTTTCACTGGCTTTTAGCACTAGGAATGTAAATTTCTGAGAGTTCTTTTTCCTGACTATGCAGCTCGTGCCCATAGGTGGCCTTGCATAAACATTCTACATAATAGACTTGTTAGCCAAAAGATACTATTTTATTTAACTATGCAGCCAATACCCTTAGGTGGCCCTGCATAATTCAACCCCCTAACGGGTTTGTTAAATAATGGTAACTTCATTCTTGGGAAAAACATCTTCTAATTCCTTTTAGATCTTTTTCATATCATTCCTCAGATTCAAATATTCTTAAGTCATAGTTTACATATTTTCCCTCATACTTGAGTATGGTACAATGTTCTCAGATGAATTGTCAAGGAATTGAGTCAATTCTAATTCATTTGGTCAAAGCTATTTCGACCTTAAACATTAGCATTTTTATGTCCGACATGCATGAATTTAAACTGCCAATAACCACAAATACCCATGTTTTCTTCTTTTCCTCAGACTCAAATCATATTTTCTCTCCGGATCCATCTTTGAGGGGGGAATTTTGTTGACGCTCCTTTCATCACAAAATCTAAAGATAGGAAAAGGTGATTATCTTAGCTCAAATTGATTCATCCTTTGAGGAAATTATCAAAAATCAGCAACGGGGTGAACAAGGAGATGATTTCCCATAAGTTGCGCAAGTTGCCTCATAGTCGCGCAAGTCCACTTGCGCAGCGAATTATTGTCGCGCAAGTGACTTGCGCGACCTAAGTGATAACTGCCCGGGGTCTTCTCCTGCCTATAAATAGACCCTGTGGGCCCCCCATTCAAGGATGATTTTTTCCAGAAACTCATATTTGAGCTCCTGGCGCCCTAGTATCTTCTCAAAGCTTCTGGAACACTTCTAAGGTAATTTCTTACCTAGAACGGAATATCTAAAGAGGGGGAGGAAGGCCTAAGTGTTGAAACTCATCAACACTTGCGCGCCTAGGTGGCCAGCCCTTAGGGGAAATGGCCACACTTGCGCGCCACCTTACTCCTTCAATAGAACCTGCGCGCCCCTCTCCTGGAAGATCCTAATGAGGATTCTAAAGGCCTTAATCAAGAGTCGCTCAAGTATTACCCTGCTGGTTGAACACCGCGCAAGTACCCAACGTGGTGCGTAGGTATACCTGCATGGCCAAGACTTGCACGCCCATGCAGTACCTGCGCGCCTGCTAGGACTTGAGCGCCCCTGCCTTTCTGGGTGCCCTTCTTGCCTATTTTACCCCACTTAAGCCATTCTACCTCTCCTATTAAAGATTTAGTCTTCAAGACACTCTTCAAAGCCATTTATGGCATGATTTCTTGATTTGAATTCTTGATCTGAAAGGAATTCTGTGGAATATCCCTCAAAACATAGTGATTTACACATATTTATGTCACTAAAGATTGAGATTTCATTCATTCAACCTCATCCTTTAAGATGAGAGAATCCAATACTGGGCCTCCTTTTCAGGAGGAAGTCCCAGTCCTAATTCCATTAACCCGGGCCTCCTTTTTAGGAGTAAGCCCCAGTCATAATTCCTTTAACCTGGGCCTCCTTTTCAGGGGTAAGCCCCAGTCATAATTCTCTTAACATGGGCCTCCTTTTCAGGAATAAGCCACAGTCCCCTAATTTGGGAATCCTCTTCAGGAGTAATCCCCAAATCCCTTAATTTTTCAAGTCTTTTAACCTGGGCCTCCTTTTTAGGAGTAATCCCCAGTCATAATTCTCTTAACCAGTCCTAATTTACCTTTGATCTGGGATTCCTTTTTAGGAGTAAAACCCAAATCATAAGTCCTCTTCTAATTTGGGCCTCCTTTTCAGGACTAATCCCCAAGTTAGAGTATTCAAAATCTCCATAAACCACATATAACTTTATGGACCCTGCTCCTAGATTTCTTCCCTAAAGTAAATCCTAACCTTTCATTTATTTGGGAAGTCATACATACATAAGTCCCACATCATTTCTTATGATTGCATCTTTTATGGACCAGTTATCTAATTTTTTACTAATACCTCTTATTTCTCACACCGAGCATGACTCACGTGATCTTAGAGTGTAAAAGTAATTATGACATCCTTCTTTGAGCCATCAATCATAAACATCATACTCCCTCACTCAAACTACGTGGGTTCTGATTCCTTTTCCAAAACAAAGGATACGTAGGTAGCCCATCTACGGGTTCGATCCCAACTCTGAAATAATCCATGTCCTTCTGAATGACAATAAACTTCAAGTGCCCCACATAGTGGATTTAAAACCAGCATGGTCATCATAATGAACAAGACACTTCTATATAAATGTGTCGAAGGGTACCATTGACCAAGAATCTCTAATAAATACATATGATTCTCTATCGATGAAGAACCTCGAATACATATAAAAGATTCTCTAAATTTAGTACATATTTTATCATTTATTGTAACATCTAAAGGAAAGCTCATTTTATACTTGGTAATGTAATAAGGATTCACGAACATAACTTAAATCTATAAAGAGAGTCCTAGAATAGACAATAATTCCCCTCAAAAAGGTGTGATGAGTCTGACCTCCCATCCTCTCGACCAATAAAAATTCCTAAGCCTCATCAGTCCACAAACTAATGAGCGCCTAACTTTGGAAAGTAGGGCCAAATGGATGTGTAATCATTGGATGTTTCCAGTTCTACGAACAAACCTGTTAGAAACCGATCGGAACCTTTGACCCTCCCATCAAGAGTTCATCCCCGAATTCCAAGGGAAACAAGTACTTAAGAACTCACATTGAACAATAGGATGGGTGGCCAGTTTTATCACACCCTTTTGGGGTTAATAGTTTTCTACTCAGGGACTCTCTTATAAATATAAGATAAGTTTATGAATGCTTCATTAATACCCTTGTCTGATTTTTGTTATACTTTAATTCACATTAAACTATTAGCATGTCTAGAATTTAGAATCGTATGTATGTATCAGAGGTTCCTCATCAATGGATACATCCTTATGTATCTAAGGATATGCAAAAATGGGGTCCTCTTATGTACTGACCATATATTTTTTGGTCATTATTATGATAATGATGGTTTTCAACCACCTAGTGGGGTACTCTAAAGTGTATCATTATCTAAGAAGATTAGTGTTTTTTTATGTTGGTATCGGACCCATGAGATGGGATTCCTACATATCATTGCGATAGGAATCAAAACACACATATTTTGGCACCACTCAATGGGTCATATCATACCTTTTAAGGTCATTTGATAATAAAAAACTATCCATTTTAGCATCATGAAACAAGTACATCTAATAGAAAGGTTCCTTGTGAATCTTCGTTTTGGGTCTTATGCCAAAGTGGCTTAGGGAACCTTGATGATAAAAGGATTCTCATGTTGAATAAGAACCTTCTAGGAATGGGTCCTATAGAGAATTTTTATTGGGTAGGGGTTTTGGATATGGATCTCTAGGATATTTCCTTAGTATCCCATTTGGATGTCAATGAAATCCCCCATAGTTTTTTTCTGAGGAAAAACACATATGGATGACCATTGAATATTTTTATCACAAGGGATTATGTCCCTTTTATAGGATTAAGTTGGGGCTTACACCAGGGGAGGATTCCCTTTGAAAGGGTACATGAGGGATGCCTTAACTCAAAGTGATTTGGAGGTTATTTTGGGGAATACACTTATGAAGGAGGCCCATGGAAGAGTATGGTGATGTTATTGGGGATTATTATTTAATAGGAGGCCTAAGGAACCTTTAAGGTATATGGACTCCCATGTTGAATAAGACTCTACTGGGAATGTCGCCCGGAGGGAATTGGGGTTAGTTATGATTGGGAGAGATACCGAATAAGAATCTCAGAGTTTCATTCTAGATATACACTTTAAATTATTTACTTGGTGATATTTTGGGACTTATACTAAGTATGAGACCCATAGGTTTGGGATCATGTTTGAGTCATGACCACCATCAGCCTCTATGACCACTTGGTCCATGCATAGTGTGAGAAATATAATGAAATAGAAGATCCAAGAAACCACAAATTCCACTTTTCTTTGAGTTTGGATTCATGGAAATGAGGACCTACACCAATGGAGGAACTCTGAATAAAGTGAAGTGGAGATCCGAAATAGTATTCTCTTCCAAAACATTCATCTGGTCATATTGAAACCATGATCAGGACTAACCTCTATCACCACATGAGTCATGATGATTCATCCTTGAATTTGATAAACAAGAAGAATTCAAATATTTGGAAAACCACAATATCCACTATTCCACTGATGTAAGAGGCTAAGATGACAACATTTCATTCATGTTGTCATATCTTAGACCCAAATGGAGAGAGATAGACATTATGTTCCCATCACTAATCTTATTTTGATAACCATGATATAAGGAGGAGGGAAAGGTGTGGGAAAGTTCCCAAAATAAATCCTAGGGACTTACGCTTAAGAAGGATTCCCTAAAATTCGTTCGGTATATAGAGAGGTGTATTTCATTCAATATAAAACTGAAATATAAGGGTGATCCCCCATCCTCACCTTTAACTGGAGCCTCCATGTCTTAGAGACGAGTATGTAAGAACATGGACCAAAATCTATTTCCCAAGACTAGGTGTTCCCCAACACTGCCCCTAGGATGGGGATCCTCTTGATTGTAGGAATGTATACTCATATGCACCTCAAAGACACAACCCATCAGGTAAGAAAACTGTGGGAAACATCTAACCAAGGGAATGAATACCCAAATGGGAGACCCACGGGTGTGGATTTTTCCATGGTTTTGCATGTCTGGATAATTTTTTGAAGTTTTAAATTTGGTCCCTATCTGATAATGGATCTAGTTGAAAGGGATGCCCAGTATTGGTGGCCTGAAAGAGGGATCAAAATGGGGCCCACGTAGGTCCTGTATTAGAGGGTATATGATCCTCATCAAGGTCCTAGGAGGAACTAGAGGTTCCTTTAACATGGGGTATAGTCCTATGTGAGATGGATATGACATGAGAAATGTACCACCTGGGAAACAACACTTGGAAGAGGCTTTAACTTGGGTACCATGGGTCTCCTCAGGTGTCCCTAGATAGGCCTCACGTAGGTCCCTTATTAGTGAAGGTGTCTCATGTCGGTGGTTGTTCACTAGGGGAGAAGGGATCCTTGTACAGGTGTCTTGTGTTTCAGACCCTATCGGGAAATTAATCTCACTTATCCTTCCAAAATAATACTTATCTTGGTTTTTAGATAGCTACCTATGGGGATTAGAGGACCTAGGTGAAGGGGATGCATGACCAGAGCATAAAAGATTCTTTTAGTTTTCTAGTTGTGAAAATATGGGGCCATGGGGTCCTACTTATATAAAATAGGGGACCCTGGTTGGAGGAAGTACCCTTTACAGGTTCACATTGAAATTTCCCAACACATGTCTCCAGTGTATGCGTTCCCTTCCTTTTCATGATACATGGGGGGGGGGGGGTTACACTGGCTTTCAATGTGCAGGTGGGTGTGTAAGAACGTTTGGGTAAGTCCAGTTTTTTATTCTGAGGGATATTTATTTCAATAAAATTTTTAAGGTGATATTTATAATATTTTCACCACCCATGAAAACTAAGAGGGTATAAATCCTCTAATCAGAATTGGATCTGATCAAAATAAGTGGGTATATTCTTAATGTGGAATGGAGAAAATATTTGGAAGGTAACACTATTAAACTATATATGACCTATATACAGGTCGGTGGCATAGCCTCGTTGATCAGGTCTTGAGAATAGGTCCACAGTGTATCTCCCTTGTGTAGGTCCGGTTTATAGGCCTCCGACATCTATAAATAATTGTTTACACTTTACCATGTATATAACATTCCGGGATGGGGATTTTTTTATATCATCTCGTAGTTTGTTTTCCCAGACATTTCATGTCTCTATTTTTACATAGGTATCCTGAATAATTTACTATGGTGTAACCACTTTAGATATTTTGTTGTGTGATGAAACCTTATTGTGGAGCCTTTGCGACGAACCTGATTGAGGGGCTTGCGAACGACACTTGGTTGAATGGCATGCACATGGAACCAAGTTTCAGGGCCTTGTTGTGCAACCTAGTCAAAGGGAATGCATGAGTTCTTTCCTTTAAATTTATTTCAAATTATTCCAAGTCAAAAAATTAACATACTTAAATCAATATTTTAACCTAATGGTAGAACATGAATCCTTTTATAGGTTTCTTATGGATTCCATGATGACTAATATTGTATAAATGACTACACGATATACTAAGATGATCGAAGCTGGTGGATCAGATTACTACGATGTGGTTGAGACTTCTCAACCAACTCTGGTGAAGTTTTTTTCACTATATCAACATGAGTATCCATTATGTGATTACCTTCACCTATAAAATCCTTGAATTTTGAAGGATTCCTTCTACCCTGGGGCATAGAGTTACTTCTCATTGTCCTAGTTTTTGAAGTACACAAACTACCCTTCTTCTATAATATCCTCCAAGGGGTCATATATTAATAAAGGAATGTTTCCCCTAGTTATATCATTCATCACATTTGTTTCAGTATATATCTGAAGTTGAATATCTAAGATTTAAAGCCTCATTGTTATTACTCAACATTTCATGCTTCACAGATAGATCATACCCATGGTTGTAATGAGGATTCAGATTCGGGTTCTAGAGTGGGAGTCAGACTCAACTTGATGTGGTCGTACAAGGTTCCCTCGACTTATAAAGAATTCAAAAAGGAGATGTAAGATGTCCATATTTATGTAGCATTTTGGGTATGGAATACATACATTTACAAGAAATTGGTGATCATTACGAGGATTCTAAGTTATTGGAGTCCATAGAAAAGTATTTCCAATTCATTCATAGTGAGGTTGGTATTATCCTATGTGACCAATAAAAAATTTCTCGTGCTCCCAATATTGTGGAAATTTATGAAAATTTTATCCCACTAAAGACAAAGTGGGATGATGCTGAAAGTAAACCGACCATGTGCCATGAGTTTTTTATGGTGGAAGAGAAATTTCAAAACAAATACCCTATCTAGAAGGGTAAAATCCATCATGTAACATGAATGAATTATTTTCTAGAACCTTTTGGAAAAGTTCCCAGTTAAAGGATCCCTATAGGATGCCCGAGTGCAGAGAATCAGGGTTCTCAGAGACATTCTAGTCTACATTAGAGAAGGGCCAGTATACCCATTGGGGTAATAAGGTAAATCCCAAGGTTTTTGTGAAGACTTGTCTAGATGGATTGCTCTCAATATGGAAAATCATTTACCTGATTCCGGTTTGTGAATCCCATAATGATGTTAGGCCAAGAAACTTTTTTATCCTGGAAAACTAGTAGAGGGAAGGTATATAGGGTTGTGTTCCCATGTCTTGGATAGAATTTAATGGTCTTTACCACACACAGGCCCCATTTATAATGTGAGGGATGTTTCAAGTGTTGTGGGGGGTTGATAATTGAAAAATACAGTTTATATGCGGTGATCGACCCAAACAATGTCCCTAAAAGCTGATTTCACTCATTTTTTGTTGTTATTGGAATATATCCTTTGAACTCAATATATGAAGAAGTTATTTGGATGCTCAATGTGTCAAGAAAATTAAACTTATTTTCATATGTTAACCCACTGTCTGGGTTGTTTACTAAAGATGGAATGTAAAATAATTACAAGATGAGTTCGTACATGATAGCATTCAAAGACAACATATTAGAAGCTCAAATTGGAAATAAAATCATCTGTGAAACTTATGATTCATATTAAATTTATTAATAATTCATGTGTCTATAATAATCAAGAACCATTCTTCCTTTTCATGCGAGTATTTACAAACATCTGATGATATCCCAAAAACTTTTGATCATGATTGAAATGGAGGTGTCGAAAATGTCAATTAAGCTTCTTCCATCAGATGTGTCATTTGGCTTAGAGGTCGGGTATTCCAATTCATGGATATCTTCACATCGATAGGGGTATTGGAGAAAAATATGAACCAAGTTAATGCCATGAAAAATATAGTTCATGGTATGCATATTAAAAAGGCTCGACTCAAAGGTGATAATGCTATAGCTTAGGATCCACTGAGGATGTCTTGGGCAAAGACCACCACATTGGATAGTGTTGAGAAAACCGAACCTCATGTGCCAAGGTGATCTAGTCATCAATGATAAGAAGAGACTCACCCTCTATCAACCCAGTCTCCCATAAAAGAATATATTCCTGAAGAGGTTTCCAAGTTGAACGATGTCTATTCTTCATCAGAGCCAGCCACATCAGATCCAAACCATGAGATAACCTTAGTAATTCAAGCTTAATATAGATTTCCTCGCGATGTTTGAGATTCATGATGTCTATCCAGGATAGAATGTGAATCATAGAGTTAGGTGATATTAGAGAGACCACTAATATCTACAAAGAATGTGATTTGGTTGAGCTATGAAGGTACCTTTTAGAGTTTGAGGCTTTAATTTACGAAACTGGTTATCATATCCTGGTCACAATGTGGGTGTATGACACGTTGTACTAAGGAGATCTTAAGGGGGTATCTATTCATATTGAAGATAAGTGGAATGAATACCTTGGCCCTGCTAATGTATATCACTTTTATTCTTTCCTGTTTCTACTCTTCTATACAACATTATTAATATTTATGGGACTTAATTTTCTACTCATAATAGAAGAAGAAGAGGAAGAAAGATAATATGGGGGATAGGATAAGGTTCTTGAGTCACCAATGTATGGGCACATTGGCACCCCAATTGAGATAGTGGATGAGGCCCTTGATCCTCCAGAATTTTAATAGAGTTGAAGACCATAATAGAGAATATAAAAGTGGTAATTCCTTGACCATCACTTTAAGATTCCATTTCAAACATAGTGATGTGTCTTCTTCATCATTTTGAGAGAGGAACCAAAAAAGGTAAATGATGTTAGTATAGTGAATTTTCCATAGTGAGTTCTTGTGATATCATTTTATATGATGATATAAAATGGGGGTTCAAAAAGCCATGGGGCGCAGGTTACTATAGCAATTTTTGTAGCGGTACTGTATCAGCAGCGACACTGTTCATCAGCGGGTACTATAGCGGCGACAGGGCACTGTAGCGGCGCCGATACTGTGCGGTACTGTAGTAGTAGGTTACTATTCACACAATGTGAGTTGGACTTAGAATTTGGGCCTACGGGCTATGTAATGGGCTACAAGCCCACTGGGCCTTCGGGCTATGTAATGGGTTTCCCTCTACCTAGTTAAAAGAGGACTTTGATTTGATTTAATAATAAAAAATGAGGCTTCGGCCCCATCCTTAAAAGAAAATACATGTATTTTTTAGAATCTGCATCACTTTCCTCCATCAGGGGGTCTTTAACTGATCCTTCCAAGATAGGTTAGGACACCCTAGAAGAGATATAGACCCACATGGATGGATCTATCATCTTGATGGAGGAAACATCATGCAATGAAGCCACATCTAGCTTGATTCCTATAGAGAGGATAGAGGGACACAGAATATCATATGCACTCCCTAAGAATTCATGTTCTATTTCTAACTTTTCTCTTCTCATAATAATTCAGATCCATTTCCTAAACTATAGGACCTTAGAGTAGTCTATGTTGATCCCATTGTTTCTCTAAAAAGGATTGATATGGATGTTATATGATCTGTTGAAGGTGTAGATGTTGATCCTGACTCTACACGGCCTGATGATGTTTTTCCTTCCAAGAATCTAGTCTAGGGGATCGATAGAGGAGCTAATTGGGTATTGATAGAGATGTCTCAAATACACCTGCTAGTGTGGATATTGAGAGACTTGAAGCCATGTATCATGAAACTATGAATCCAATTAATCAAGACATAGATATTATTGGTTCCCTAACAGAGTTTGAGGATTTTTATATGGATTTGGATGGACATGAGTTTTTTCATTATTGAATTTTCTAAAGATAATTGATTTTATTTCACCTGATACTGTATATTAAAGCTCAACTTGTGCATATTTTTCTACATAGAATATTTCAAAGTAACATCATGAATAAGGCATCCAAGTCCACCCAACTCATATTTATGTTGGAGTGATGAATGAGAATCCTAATTTTGTAGATCTTCTGATGACTCTAATCCCAAATAATAAGAAAAATATGCAGGATGTTCTTCATTAGGAGTATCTTTCCCTAGATATATAGGTTGGGGTTCATGGAAATATTTCAATTCCACTAGTCAACCCAATAATGGGTGAGTGTTATTAAGTATTTTTTTCACTTTATCAAATTTTCTATTTTTATCCTCTAGATGGTGATATGGTTTGTCGCATTCTATTCAGTTCCATAAGATTCAATGATTGGACCTTAGGCGGGGGCTCTATTACAGTTCCACAAGCATCTGTAAGTTATAATGAGGCGATTTCTGGGGGAGTGGAATCAGTTATCTTGTAGAGTGTATTAATTTTGGAATATGACTCCCCCTCCTATAGTGGCTCTTAGTCTAATATGGAGACACAAGAGGTTTTCTGATCTACTAGACTTTTGGTCTAGTGGTATATCTGGAAGACAGTCGCGGAGACACCACTTTAAGTTTTGTATTCCTTACCTTGTCAACTACTCTTTAAGATTTCCATGTTAGGATATGGTGGATTTAAGTGTCTCGCTATACATGATGCGTTAAATTCAATTATTTGGAAAATGGAAGGGGATGAATGATCATAATAAGATGAGGTATTGTTGGTGGGCCATTTTGAGTAACACAAAGCATCGATGACCTAGGATGAGATACACCACACCAAGAAGGTAGAGGAGTACCAAGATCACCATGATGAGAGGAATCTCAAATTGATGAGGGTTGAAGAATAATTTAATGGAATAAAGGACAAGGTATTACAAATCCACTGATCCTTGGATTGGTATTTAAAATAGATAATAGATATTGTTGGTGAAATTTAGGGAAATCATCATAATGATGAAGAGGTTGGTGCTACACAATCGGTCGAGATGATGCAAGCTGTGTAAATTGGTTGAGGTACATTTCAACTTATCAAATCCATTATTGAGGAAATACTGTAAAACCAGGAATGGAGGCTCAAGAACATGGAACTTCCCCTACAAATTGAAACATAAATGAAAATGTTTATTCATTCCCAATCACCTGTTATTTCATTTATATCCTTACTGCAATCACAATACAACACTAAACAACTACTCATTTGGTTGATTTTCATAACATTTTAAATAAAATTTCCACGGTGAGAGAAAACTATAATTTTTTTTAATCCATGGGTCCTAGGGATCATAGTTTGACTATTGCAAAGTCTATATAAAACCCATTACAAACAATAGGTCTCTTTTATACCATCAAACAAATTTTCCCTAAGCCTAATATTATCAATAATTATTATGCAAGACATTTAATTTTCATAGACCTATCATTTAACATGTTATCCTAAAAAGGTTTGTTCATATTTATTTTCATTTCCCAATTTTTTCCTAACCCATATAGTGTATAAGTCTATTGAGATGAGACTCGAAATATTTCTAGAGTCCCGTTTGTGGGTTCTCAATCTAGTGAGTATTTTCTCTCTATTTTTTATGGGATGTTTCATGGTGTCACATCCATACTAATTATACTAGTTTTTTTGGTCATGAAACATTGACCAAAAATTCTACAATGAAATCCAAAATAAGAACTGGGGACGATGAATGTTTCAAAATTCTTCAAATACCCAATGGGTAATTTTGAGCATTGATTTTGTAGTTACCAAATCTAAAAAATGATATTTTGGAATAGAGGAGTTATCTCATGAGAAATAAGTATCCATTGGTAGATAAACAATTAAGCTACTTTAGGCATATCCAACTAGAACAATTCATTGCATAGTCAAATAGTTTCATCCATTGGATGATGGGACCCTTTGTGTGTGACTTATAGAAATATAACTAGGGAGTCTTATGAAATAGTCTGGTAAATGAGTTTGCTAGAATTCTGAAAATCTATAAGTGTTTCCTAAAGTATTTTTATGAAGATATGGATTTCTCAATAGCATAAGGGGAATGGTTTATAAAAGAAGATGTTTTAAAATGAAGATATAATCTATGTCAACATTGTCCATGAATGTGAAAAACTCTTGCATGAATTTAGATTGAGAAAAGGGTGGTGAATTTTTTTAAATGATATATGTCATGGGTAGATGGCCCCTTTCTAACATGGGTTGTATAATAATTAATATTACTATCACGTGACATGAATATTGAACATGAAGTTTAATTTCTTATAGAAATTAAATTGCTATATGGTATAACATCTTGTGACTAGGACAAAGTTCAATGATGTTTAAAGTTATACCGTGAGGACATTATGCTATGCAGTTTATTACCATACATCAAGGACATTATGCTATGTAGATTAATGTCTTACACTATGGAAATTATTATATATAGTTTAAATGAATACAAAAAGGACATTATTGGTCTATAATTTAAGGTCTTTATCTTTGATATACTAGCTATGATACCATTCTAGGTAATATGTTGGGGAAGGTACCGTTATATTCATGTTCAAGAAATGGAATGTTATAATGTATAAATTGGGTATTTCAAGATCTAAAGATTGGTATGGGGAATGGTCTTATGGATATAGAAGAGGTACCTCATGCGAAGAAAGTTTCCATTAGTTGATAAAACTATTTTGAGGTACACTTTATGAAAATCCAACTAGAGCATGACACACCATAGTCAATAGTGGAATCCATTGGCTGGAAAAACTATTTTCTGGGATGATTTACACAATACTATCAAGGGAACCTTAAATTATAGTTAGTAAAAGATGTTATCAACAATTCTAACATTCTATTGTTGATAGTTGACAGAGGTTTATGAAGATTCAAATATCTCAAGGCATTGAGTCTGGATTGTAGAGGGAATGTGTCTAAATATGGGAGGCTTATTTTAATTCAAAAATACATGAGATTTAGGGGAAAAGGATCCCTACGTGGACTAATAAAAGTGCGTTAATAGGGTTCATGTAGTTTTATGTTATATTCTTTTGAACACAGAGTTATCGATACAATATGTGATATGTGGCCTACCAGACCAAGGTCATTCAAGAATACTTTATACATAAGCGAGGAAATTGGAAACTATTTTCTTAGGTGTTCTTTTATTAGGAGAATGGATATCGGAAAATATGTGAGTGATTACCACATATCGATTAAAAATATGGGTTTCTCCATAATTGTGTCAAAGATCATGAGGATTGTAGATGCCTCTCTAGAGGGAAAAGTTTTCACTGGTTGACAGACCCATTTTGTGGTCAACTTTATGAAAATACAACATTTTTTTTACTACATAGTTAAAATGTGGAATCCTTTTTCCAAAAAACCATTTTGTGGGATATATTATGTAAATCCAATTGGGGGAGTTTTATAACACATCCAGACAAAGGATTCCTCAAGTATCGTAAATTCTATCATTGGGAGATAAAGAAAGATTATGAAGATCCAAAAGTTTCCTAGATTAGGAGTACGACGTGTGGAAGGGATATGTCCATGAATCAAAGAAGTGTTTTGATTGATATTTTCCATGAATTGTTGTGTTAATTACAAAGATATTACTTTTTTGTTTGAGGGGAAATTTTCTTTTTCTTTTGTGGATCCCATAATGAGATGACCCAAATTAATATCTCATGTGTAGATATTGTTTGTATATAGGGGAGGGGATGTTTAATTTCATGCAACCATGAAATTAATGATGTAGTTTAACATCATGCAGTAAGAAAGAAGGTGAATCAATGTGATTTTGGATGGACCAGGTTTTAGGAACTGAGTGTTAGTATATATCTTGTTGTAGCATGAATCGAGCCACATGTATTTGTAAAAATCAAGATCCACCAAACTTATTGAATTCATGTGTTGTAGAAATGGGGTTATTTATGAATATGGGAACATTCATAAGATGAAAAACATTATTTGATCCTATCATGTAGAACATTCTCACACATGGAAGAATGGGGGAATTACCTCTATAATGTTGTTGTTGGGACCATAATTGAAGATTTTAATGTCACTACATATATCATTGGAATGAGAATCAAGACACATATAATTCTCAAAGAAAACGGTTTTTTTAGTTTCATGTGACGATTAAATGTCGTGTGCCTTTTATGGTTTTTCATCTGGGGACATTATAAACCCAATGTGAAGGGATATTCCTTAGTAATTTAGGGAAGACTTTTACCAAAACCCCTATGACTACATGATCAATTCTCATTGTAATAAACATCAACTAAGGAAGGTTTATCCCACCACACTAATGAAATTCTAGTGAATGATAGAGAATTCACGTTTTTCTAGTGGTTGATCTAGTAAGTATGATCTAGGTATCACTACATATGTCAATATAATAAAAATCAATCCACACATAGTTCATGAAATATTCCCTGAGTGGGTTTGACCCATACATTGTGTGATAGAATTTTCCATTTTTTTTTGTTGCTAGGACTGTGTTTAGGGATCTAAACATCACTAAGTATCTCACTAGAGTAGGAATCAAGATATATTTTGTTCCTAAAATCACATATTGTTTAACATCTAGCAGTGAGGAAGATGATTAACCGACATGAAAGAGTTTAAAATATGTGGCTAGGAATATGGATGGAAATATGGCCACCAATAAATATCCTGTAATTGAAGGAATCAAACCATACATGGTTATTAATGATTCCATGTGTAGGTCAGACTTGTACACGAGGAGTGGGGAATTTCTTTACTGAATAAACCTAATATTGGGGATTTTAGAATTACTATGTATCCATTGGAATGAGAATCAAGAAACACAATGTTCTAGAAAATGTTTCCCCACATCAATCACGATTTTTCATGGGGAAAGTGGGATTTAATATTTTCATGAATATTGGTTGGTCGAAATGAATGAGGTCTATTTGTCACTACATATCTTATTCTAATGATAAAAGTCCATATATTTTATAAATGTTCCCTGTGAAGATCATATTTGTACAAAGGTAAAAATGAGATTTTAATTTCCTTAATCATGGTCAGACATGGGATGGGATGTTTGAGAATCACTATGTATCTTATGAGAAGGATAATGAAGCCACACAATGTTCTTCAATGGAAAGTGAAGATTATTGTCATGCAATGAGGATATTGGTCATGTAGTTTTATTTCATGCAATAAGGACATGACAATGATGGGGAGTAAACCTATAATAGGGAACCAAGTTCCACTATGTAATGGAAATGATGTTAGTAGTGAATATGTATGAGATCATCGCAGCCTTTTGTCCTCATATCTGGCCAACATGTCATCTTGACCCAATGGGGTTTAGAGAGATGTGATTGGGACTTACACTTGAGATGGTGTCTTAGCTAGTTTTATTTCGGGGGTTTCTTAACATCAAGTGAGTGGGATGTTAACAATGAATTTTAGTATCATGTGGTAAGGAAGAATGATGTCTTGATGTTTTAGTTCATATGACTAGGACTATATGTCATGCAGTTTATCATCATGTGACATGGATGATGATGCCACATTGTTTAATATCATGAATCATAGGCATTTTTTCATGACTTTTAAGGTCATGTTACAAAGACCAACAATGAAACTTAATGTCTTCAAATTGATACATATGGAATGTTATTAAATGAATCTTTTATTTTGGAACCTTTTATTGGTTGGGGTTGTAATGAACACTCCATCCATTGAGATCATGGAATAAAATCCATTAGTGTGGACATTGTGTATGAAGTATGCATCTTCATTGGATTGAGATTTAGAAGAGTCTTTATGGGTATCATTGATGTATTAAGGACTAGTACCAACACTCCATTGAGGAACGAATTGCGGTGAACTTTATTGTTAAAGGATCTTGATATCCAATTTTGTTAAGCATCCAACTGAATCAAGGTGTGAAATATTTTTTTCATCTATTCATTCTTATTAATACAACCAATTCTAGGATTTCTCATATATAGATATATTGTAATTGATATAAATTTAGAGCGATGAAAATTGAACCTTAATGAGAAGTATTACTTCTATTCTATATACCTGTTAGTACAAGGTCTCTCGTGTGGTGGTATAGGTTGTATTTTTAGAATCCCATAAGGAATGAAAGATCTTGGTAGGCCAAGAATTTTTATCTTTATCCACCATATTCTGGAGTATGTTTTACAGGGACTTGTTAGAGGCCTTTATATATCCATTACCTACTACATGAGAGGGGGATGAATGGTTGTATTTGATATTGTACTCCTGATTTAGCTTTTCCACCTTAGTATAATGAAATTTGGTGTTTTTTTCCATTATTATTTTGTGAGGGACACAAAATCTAGTAATGATATTTTATTTTAGAGTGATAAAAATTTATTTAGTTGGAACAACCTTGAGGGTATTAACATAGCCCATTTATAGAAGAAATTGGTAAAAATTATGATGTGTTTGAACTACATGTCCAAATACTGTGGGTAGGGTCCCACAACATCTATTCACCATATAGATAATATCTAGGATTATTTGGTTATATTTAGAATCCAATAAGTATTATGGATGAAGTTGGTATGTACTTGGTATGAATTAATCTTCAAGGTGAATTCTATGTAATCTTATGTCACAGTGGGCCAGTAGTACCCAAATCTTTGGATTTGGTTTTAAAGTATGATCCCTGACAAGTGGGTTACATAGGATCGAGCATGCACTTCATTTATGATAGTATTGGGCTCTTAAACATTAATAAATATAATAAGGGCTCTATCAAAGCCTCAATTATAGAGGGATTTCTAGTGATTTGGGATATCATATAAAGTGAAGTTTCTGTTTTCCATTATCTTTTCTCATTCTTAGAACATTTTAAAGGGAGTTATTCATTATAAATATAGTCCATGGTTTCTATAATTCACCCATCTTTAGGACCGAATAGATCATGTATAGGACTGAATATATTGATCTCTTCCATTATTATATGAACAAAAGGTAAGACCATTCTGAGATGTGAATGGTTGATTAAAATTTCATCCTGGATTGGAACTTCTAAATATGTAGTTGAATTTAACAGTGTAATTTCCTAATAATTATATGATCCAGAGTTGTGAATTAATGTTGGCTATGAGGGGAACTCGACCATTAACCTTCGAGCAGAGTTAATTAGGGGAATTAGCTCCTATTTTCTGATATCATATTCTCAGTTGATATGTTTGATTACCAACTCTGAGTCTCCATTCACCTCTAGGTGTTCCACTGGCATTTGGAGACCCTTCTCCAGGCCTACAATGAGGGCCTCATATTCTTCCTCGTTATTGGTTTAACCTTCTGATATTAGGAATGAGTAAGGTAATGCTACCTTCACTAGGGAATTGAGTATGATCCTGATGAAGCTCACATTTTCATATATTTTATACTATAAATCATTGTTTATAATCCCAAAAAAGTGTTATTGGATGGGTAATTGTCATGTTTTTAGGTTTTAGTGTTATTTTGAGCCCAAATGTGAAAAAACTACTAATTCTGGATTTTTGGCAGATTTTTACGTCAGGGGTTTTTCGGTCATTTCTGGAAAATTAAAATTAAAATTTTTCTGATTGAAATTTTTTTATAATCCTTATTTTATTTTATTTATTTTTGTCTTCTGGACCAGGAGCTGATTCGGCCATCTAAAGGGTCTAAAAATTCATTGAAGTTGGACATTTTTCCGGGAGGACAGCATGGACCAACCCACCGTAAAGGAACTTCAATTAGACCTAAAAATATCTAAATGATGTGTTTCCACCATAGATACCACTATGAAATATAGGTACGGCTCTACAATAAATTTGGGGGATGTTAGAGGTCATTAAGGAGGCTATTGAATGACATACTTTTGAAGGAACCTTCCTGAAAGCTTCTTCCAGAAACAGAAACCGAGAATGAAAAATTCATAACTCATTCATACAATTTCCAAAGTATCTGAAATTGTGAGGAGAGACGGAAAAGATATTTATTAACAACATTAATTAAGGGTGGAATGCATGAAGTGGTCATTAAGAGGGTCTAAAACGTGCAATATTTTGGGGTTCAAATTCTGCCTATAAAAGGAGGCCCTCACCTCCTTTTCAAAGCATCCAATTCTCCATCCATTCCTTCAAGGAATCAAGGAGGAGTTCGACACCAATGTTGGAGTGGATGCTCTGGGACATGCTGCTAACATAGTAATTTTCTTTTCTTCTCTTTTTATTTTTAGTTTTATTTTCCCATGTAATGCATTCATATTTTAATTAAAGTGTTTCCACCTTCTTTCCCACCGTCTTTCTTTTCCAAATTTAATCAAATTTCTTTCTCTCTCCCTTATTTCCATCGTGATCTCTATGCAATTTTCCATGGCAAGTGAATAACCTGAGGCTTGTCCCTGGGGGAGGTTTCATGGTGTTCTTTATTATTGTGATTCAATTCAAAATGTTTTTATTCTATTTGTGGTGGAGGTGAGAATAGTGCACGGGTGCGGCGGTCATCCACCACGACACTATTTCCAAATCCATTTCTTTTCCTTGATTAATTCATTTTCCCTCCCTTCTTTTAGGCAAACCCATCATACGGTGGAGTTGGGGTTTCCATAAGGGATGAAACGGCATACGGTAGAGCTATGTCCTTTAGGAATAACATTCTCGGTTGAGGTGTTATCCTATTTGACTATTGGAGGAGGTGTGGTTTGGTGTGCTGGACGCATACTAAAATCACACACTAAATAAATCAAGGGAAAGTAATTCATTAATTAGGTTTCAATAAATTAATTATAAAATTGAATTTAAACAATTAACAAATAATGAATGAACCAGTGTTATCCAACCCTAGGACCAAGTTCTTTCTTCATTAATTGCATTTTTTCACTGCATGATAGTTTTAAATTTTATTTCTTTTAAATTAAATTAACTTAATAGATTAAATAAAAGCAACAAATAATTATTTTAGGCAATATAGATTAAGTAGATGAACAACTGATAAGGCTCCTCAAGTGAGAGGTCCCTAGTCAACCACTGTGCTGCATTAGGAAAACATAGAAATTGCTTTTTCCACGCCCTACGACAGGCGTGAGTCAAAACTGGTGTCGTTTCCGGGGAGCTAATCGGTTGTTTACTTTACTTTTTTTAATTTCAAAATTTATATTGTTTTCATTTTTTTAAAAAAAAAAATTTTTAAAAACTTTTCCCATGATGCATTGAAATTCAAATTATTCTGCATGGTACAATTACACACAGATGTAGGAGGAAGAAACAGACTATACTGAGGAGGCCCTCTAATGAAGAGCTGATGCTCTGATGATAAGGTTCAAACAGAAGGAAAGAGGACTCGCAACAAGGATATCACTTGAAGATTTGATATCCATGGACGATGAACTCAAAACTAACATTGAAAGATTCAATGCTAAAAAGAAATTTCTACAGTTCTTCCCTAATTTCACTAAAGAAATCCATGAAGTTGAATCGAAACTCGAGGTGGAGGAGCACGACTACCTACCTCCATCCAATGATAATGAACTTCAAGAGGAATTTTCAACTAAAGAAGGGATTGAACCAGAACCAACTCAGGGAGATGATCCTTCTATGAACTCTAATCTTTCTGATTTCATTCAATCTGATTTGAGTATCTCTCCTTATGACTTTGAATTTTCAGATTCGTTCAATCCTTGTATCACCTAGGATGAAGATAAAGAAGGAGAAATTCCATCTGTTGAGGAACAACTGGAGATCCCTAAGAACATTGATCGTATGATTGAGGAAGTACAAGAAATGATAACAGTGTCTCTACATGATGAACCAAATCTACAAGCTGCCTACCTTAAAAAGGAAGATTTTGAAATTAATATTTAAAATTTAAATTTTGAATGTCCCTTTGATTATTATTTTCATGCAGCACATCTGGAGCAACCACTGGATTTTGAAGAACACGTTGCACAAGTAGAAACTGAAGAGTAGGTGGATCCATACTTCATCATATCCCCGCCATGGAAGCTATACCACATTGTGAAGGGGGTGGATCAGGGGTACTCTATACATGGAATTCTCCTCACCAAGAACAAATAACATCAAGTTGGGAATAACAACATGTGGTGGTTCATGTCCAAGAAGATCCACCCACCGTCGGATTATGGATAACAGCTGGTACTGCCCTCTGGAGGCAGTAAAAGATTCCAGGTCCCACTTGGCGGATCATACCAAGATTTATCTTTACATGTTTTCTAGTAAAATAAAATTTCAAATTCAGTATTAGGAAATAGTCTAGCATGTGGCCCCTCCCTATTTTCATTTTGAGCTTAAATGAAATGATCCCTGTGATTAATTGAGTAATTTTTCTTGTGTAGGTTCATGAATGAAAAAGGAAGCCCCGAGAATTAGAGGAATAGGACCAAATCATTATTTCAAAAGGGAGTTCACTTTTTATGATTATCATTTAAACTCCTTTCATTTTTTTGGTCCAAAACATATTTTTAGATTTAATGAATATTCTTATCACTTTTCACACAGCAATTGATTTTGAAAGAGTTTAAATGATTTTTCAAATAATGGATTTTAAATGATTTTTGATATGAATTAATTTCCATTGAAATGGATTTTCAAGCATTTTAATGAGTTTCACTAATTTTTTAAATCCATGCCCATGAAACACTGACTCAATTATTTTTTCCAATCCTATGAGGTATTCTAAAAAACATTTTCATATTCTTCCTAATACCCACACTTTCTTGAGGGAAACGTGAATTTTGTGTGAGAACTAGAATTTTTGAATATTCTCTTTCGAAGCATTGGATTTCATGAAATGTATTTGAAATGATTGAGGAATCTCTTTGTCTAGCCACATTTTATCTTGAGACCCACATTTACATTTATCCTTCGTAAGCCCTTAGATGCCATGAATTTCCTTATAGGTTTAAGCCACATTACAAGCCACTTTTACCTTACCTACCCGCACTTTTAGTATTTTTGCATGGTTATTTCAAGTTTTAGTGTGGCGGAAGGGCCTTTCGTGTGCGTTCCTTGGGATGTGTATCATTTATGGGTGGTTTGAGGTGTGTGTAAATACTTTGGGTGGTGTAAAATAAGAGAATTGGGCATGTGTCATCATTTCATTGTGCTTTATTTGTTTCATCCTTTTCTCCTTAAAAAAAGAAAAAAAGAAAAAAAGTAGAGATGAGTTTGAATTCCTCATTGAGAATTCTATTATGACTCATGTCCCTCTCAAAAATCAAGGGCATGAATTTTCATTCATTCATTGTATTCAATTTTCATCTCATCCTCCATAAAAAAAATAAAGTTGTGCCTTTCTAGAGATTTGAAAAAAAGGGGGAGAACATAGATGATATCTTTCATTATAAGAACTTATTGGCTCATGTACCATGTCATAAATATTGGTGGGGTTTTTTTCGCATTTACAAGTGGTATTGAGTGAGTAATTTCCTGTGTTTTCACTTGAATTAATCATGCATTGTACTTAAAAGTCAAACCTCATCTTTCTAGACTGCAATTTTTTCAATAATTTTCCCACCAACCCTAAGCCACAGAATCATTTGAACCATTAATTAAATCCCTCGTGATTAAATTCATTTACATGTTTCACGCTGTGGAGAAATGAGAATTTTCACAAACCTATGGTGATACAAGCGATTTTCAAGTATGAGTATAAATCTAGATTCAATTTCTCTTGAGTGAAGAGTGAAATAAACTTCAATGTGAGGTAGGTTGTGATTGGGCCATGGATTGATTTATGAGGTTGAAAAAATTTTAGTGATTGAAAGGAAAATAATATAGAATTATTATTTATATATGTGACATGATAGAATTCTATTTTGAATAAAATCATTGATACTTTATCATTTTTTATTGTTGTGTGGATTTTGATTTGGATGTAAGATGATTGCCCAGGAGTGAAATGTTTAAGTGTGGGGGAGTGATGAAGCTCAAATTTTCTTATTTTTTATACTGTAAATCATTGTTTATAATCCCAAAAAAGTGTTATTGGATGGGTAATTGTCATATTTTTTGGTTTTAGTGTCATTTTGTGCCCAAATGTGAAAAACAACTAATTCTGGATTTTCTACAGATTTTTACATCAGGGGTATTTCGGTCATTTCTGGAAAAATAAAATTCTGATTTTTCTGATACAAATTTTTTTATAATCCTTATAATATTTTCTTCATTTTTGTCTTCTGGACCAAGAGCTGATTCGGCCATCTAAAGGGACTACAAATTCATTGAAGTTGGACATTTTTTCGGGCGGACAGCGTGGACCAACCCACCATAATGGAACTTCAATTCGGAATAAACATATCTAAATGATGTGTTTACACCAGGGATACCACTATGACATATAGGGACGGCTCTGAAATAAATTTTGGGGATGTTGGAGGTCATTAAGAAGGCTATTGAATGACATACTTTTGGAGGAACCTTCCTGGAAGCTTCTTCTAGAAACAGAAACCGAGAATGACAAATTCATAACTTCTTCATACCGTTTCCAAAGTTTCTGAAATTGTGAGTACAGACGGAAAAGATATTTATGAACAATTTACATGAAGTGTGGAACGTGTGAAGAGATCATTAAGAGGGTCTAAAACAAGAAATTTTTCAGGGTTCGAATTCCGCCTATAAAAGGAGGCCCTCACCTCCTTTCCAAAGCGTACCATTCTCCATCCATTCCTTCAAGGAACCAAGGAGGAGTTCGACACCAATGCTAGATTGGAGGCTCTGGGACATGCTGCTAACAAAGTAATTTTCTTTTCTTCTCTTTTTATTTTTAGTTTTATTTTCCAATGTAATGAATTCATATTTAAATTAAAGTCTTTCCACCTTCTTTCCCACCGTCTTTCTTTTACAAATTTAATCTAATTTCTTTCTCTCTCCCTTATTTCCATCATGATCTCTATGAACTTTTCCATGGAATATGACTAACCCGAGGCTTGGCCCGGGGGGAGGTTTCATGGTGTTCTTTATTATTGTGATTCAATTCAAAATGTTTTTATTCTATTTGTGTTGGAGATGAGAATAATGCACGGGTGCAGCAGTCGTCCACAACGACACTATTTCCAAATCCATTTCTTTTCCTTGATTAATTCATTTTCCCTTCCTTCTCTTAGGAAAACCCTTCATACGGTGGAGTTGGGGTTTCCATAACGGATGCAACAGCATACGGTGGATCCGGGTCCTTCAGGAATAACATTCTCGGTTGAGGTGTTATCCTATTTGACTATTGGAGGAGGTGTGGTTTGGTGTGCTGGACACATACTAAAATCACACACTAAATAAATCAAGGGAATGTAATTCATTAATTAGGTTTCAATATCTGAATTATCAAATTGAATTTAAACAATTAACAAATAATGAATGTACCAGTGTTATCCAACCCTAGGACCAAGTTCTTTCTTCATTAATTGCATTTTTTCACTGCATGATAGTTTTAAATTTTATTTCTTTTAAATTTAATTACCATCCTAGATTAAATAAAAGAAAAAAATAATTAGTTTAGGTGATATAGATTAAGTTTATGAACAACTGATAAAGCTCCTCAAGTGAGACGACCCTAGTCAGCCACTGTGCTGCATTAGGAAAACATAGAAATTGCTTTTGCCACGCCCTACGACAGGAGTGTGTCAAAACTGGTGTCGTTGCCGGGGAGCTAATCGGTTGTTTACTTTAATTTTTCTAATTTCAAATTTTAGATTGTTTTCATTTTTAAAAAAATTCAAAAAAAAATCTTTTTCCATGATGCATTCAAATTCAAATTATTATGCATGGTACAATTACTCACAGATGCAGGAGGAAGAAACAGACTATACTGAGGAGGCCCTCCAACGACGAGCTGATGTTCTAATGATAAGGTTCAAACAGAAGGAAAGAGGACTCGCAACATGGATATCACTTGATGATTTGATATCCATGGCCGATAAAATCAAAACTAACTTTGAAAGATTCAATTCTAAAAAGAAATTGCCACATGTCTTCCCTAATTTCACTAAAGAAATCCATGAAGTTGAATCCAAACTCGAGGTGGAGGAGCACGACTACGTACCTCCATCCAATGATAATGAACTCCAAGAGGCATTTTCAACTAAAGAAGTGATTGAACCAGAACCAACTCAGGGATATGATCCTTCCATGAACTCTAATATTTCTGATTTCATTCAATCTGATTTGAGTATCACTCCTTATGACTTTGAATTTTCAGATTCGTTCAATCCTTGTATCACCTCAGAGGAAGATGAAGAAGGAGAAATTGCATATGTTGAGGAACACCTGGAGCTCCCTAAGGACACAGATCGTATGATTGAGGAAGTCCAAGAAATGATAACAGTGGCTCTACATGAAGAACCAAATCTACAAGCTACCTACCTTAAAAGGGAAGATTTTGAAATTAATATTTCAAATTTAAATTTTGTATATCCCTTTGATTATTATTTTCATGCAGCACATCTGGAGAAGCCACTTGACTTCGAAGAACACGTTGCACAAGTAGCAACTGAAGAGGAGGAGGATCCATACTTCATCCACCCCCGCCATGAAAGTTATACCACTTTGCGAAGGGGGTGGATCAGGGGTACTCTATACATGGAATTCTCCTCACCAAGAACAAAGAACTGCACGTTGGGAAGAACAACATGTGGTGGTTCATTTCCAAAAAGATCCACCCACCGCCGGATTATGGATAACGTATGGTACTGCCCTCTGGAGGCAGTAAAAGATTCCAGGGCCCACTTGGGGGATCATACCAAGATTTATCTTTACATGATTTCTAGTAATTTAAATTTCAAATTCAGTATTTGGAAATAGTCTAGCATGTGGCCCCATCCCTCTTTTCATTTTGAGCTTAAATGAAATGATCCTTGTGTTTAATTGAGTAATTTTTCTTGTGTAGGATCATGAATGAAAAAGGAAGCCCCGAGAATTAGAGGAAGAGGACTGAATCATTATTTCAAAAGGGAGTTAAATTTTTATTATTATCATTTAAACTCCATTAATTTTTTTGGTCAAAACCATATTTTGAGCTTTAATGAATATTCTTATCACTTTTCACACATCAATTGATTTTTAAATAGTTGAAATGATTTTTGAAATAATGGATTTTAAATGATTGTTGATATGAATTATTTTCCCTTGAAATGGATTTTCAAGCATTTTAATGAGTTCGACTAAGTTTTTGAAATCCATGCCCATGAAACATTGACTCAAAAAAAAATTTTCCAATCCTGTGAGGTATTCTAAACCAGTTTTTCATATTCTTCCTAATACCCACACTTTCTTGAGGGAAACATGACTTTTTTGTGAGAACCAGAATTTGTGAATATTCTCTTTCGAAGCATTGGATTTCATGAAATGTATTTGAAATGATTGAGGCATATCTTTGGCTAGCCACATTTTATCTTGAGACCCACCTTTACATTTATCCTTTGTAATCCCTTAGATGCCATGAATTGCCTTATAGGTTTAAGCCACATTACAAGCCACTTTTTCCTTACCTACCCGCACTTTTAGTATTTTAGCATGGTTATTTCAAGTTTGAGTGTGGGGGAAGGGCCTTTGGTGTGCATTCCTTGGTATGTGTATCATTTATGGGTGTATTGAGGTGTGTTTCAATACTTCGGGTGGTGGAAAATAAGAGAATTGGGCATGTGTCATCATTTCATTGTGCTTTATTTATTTCATCCATTTCTCCTTCAAAAAAAAAGAAAAAAAGAAAAAAATGGAGATGAGTATGAATTCCTCATTGAAAATTATTTTATGACTCATGTCCCTATCAAAAATCAAGGGCATGAATTGTCATTCATTCATTGTTTTCAATTTTCAGCTCATCCTCCATAAACAAATAAAGTTGGGCCTTTCTAGAGCTTTGAAAAAAAGGGGGAGAACATAGATGATATCATTCATTATAAGAACTTATTGGCTCATGTACCATGTCATAAAGAGGGGTGGGGTTGTTTCTCACATTTACAAGCGGTATTTAGTGAGTAATTTCCTGTGTTTTCACTTGAATTAATCATGCATTGTACTTAAAAGTCAAACCTCCTCTTTCTTGCCTGGAACTTTTTTCAATAATTTTCCCACGAACCCTAAGCCACAAAATCATTTGAACCATTAATTAAATCCCTCGTGATTAAATTCATTTACATGTTTCATGCTGTGGAGAAATGATAATTTTCACAAACCTATGGTGATATAAGCGATTTTCAAGTATGATTATAACTCTAGATTCAATTTCTCTTGAGTGAAGAGTGACATAAAATTCAATGTGAGGTAGGTTGTGATTGGGCCATGGATTGATTTATGAGGTTGAAATAATTTTAGTGATTGAATTGAAAATAATAGAGAATTATTATTCATATATGAGACATGATGAAATTCTATTTTGGATAAAATCATTGATACTTTCTCATTTTTTATTGTTTTGTGGATTTTGATTTGGATGTAAGATGATTTCCCAGGAGTACAATGTTTAAGTGTGGGGGAGTGATGAATCTCACATTTTCATATATTTTATACTGTAAATCATTGTTTATAATCCCACAAAAGTGATATTGGATGGGTAATTGTCATGTTTTTAGGTTTTAGTGTTATTTTGAGCCCAAATGTGAAAAACGACTAATTCTGGATTTTTGACAGATTTTTACGTCAGGGGTATTTCGGTCATTTATGGAAAAATAAAATTCTAATTTTTCTGAATAAATTTTTTTTATAATAACTATTTTATTTTCTTCATTTTCGTCTTCTGGACCAGGATCTGATTCGGCCATCTAATGTGTCTAAAAATTCATTGAAGTTGGACATTTTTCCGGGCGGACAGCGTGGACCAACCCACCGTAACAGAACTTCAATTCGGCCTAAACATTTCTAAATGATGTGTTTACACTAGTGATACCACTATGACATATAGGTACGGATATACAATAAATTTGGGGGATGTTGGAGGTCATTAAAGAAGCGGTATGAAGGAGTTATGAATTTTTCATTCTCGGTTTTGGTTTCTGGAAGAAGCTTCCAGGAAGGTTTCTCCAAAATTATGTCATTCAATATCCTCCTTAATGGCCTCCAACATCCCCCAAATTTATTGTAGAGCCGTCCCTATATGTCATAGTGGTATCCCTGGTGGAAAAACATCATTTAGATATTTTTAGGCCGAATTGAAATTTTGTTACGGTGGGTTGGTCCACGCTGTCCGCCCCGAAAAATGTCCATCTTCAATGAATTCATAGAGCCTTTAGATGGCCGAATCAACTACTGGTCCAGAAGACAAAAATTAATATAATATAATATAATAAGTATTATAAAAAAATTGGAATCAGAAAAATTGGAATTTTATTTTTCCAGAAATGGCCGAAATACCCCTGACGTAAAAATCTGTCAAAAATCCATAATTAGTCGTTTTTCACATTTGGGCACAAAAAAACACTAAAACCAAAAAAAATGAAATTTACCAATCCAATAAAACTTTTTTGGGATTATAAACAATGATTTACAGTATAAAATATATGAAAATGTGAGCTTCATCAGATCCCTAGTCCAAATTTTATGATATTAGGGTCTTTAATTATATTAACTATTGGGCACTTGTATGAACCGTCAAAATACATTTCCCATATTTGGGGGCCATATAGAAAAGAAAATATCTCTTCATTAGGTATTTTATTATTTAACGATGTTATTTCTATAGATGGGTGTTCTACAAGGAAATCTAAAATGCATGTACTTTAACTACTCTATGAGGTAAGATTTGTATATCAAACTACTACAGAACAACTGACACCATGCTAGAAATATTATCAAAAAAGAATGGATGAGGATATATTTGACTATTTTATTCATAGATACCAATTATACTACATGGTGCTTGAGGTAGTGCCTTATTTCATACCTCACAAAGATTAATGCTAGGAAGACCCTATAAATATTTGAAGAATGATTCTCAGTGTTGATTATGGTTTTAATGAGATAATAAAGGTTGTTTTAATTGCCAAAATCATTATTTTGTGATAGGAAGGTGCATAGTGATATCTCCAAGGATGTCACATATATTATGAGGAGAATTCCATCAATTAGAAGAAAACATACTAGTGGAATGAAGTGTTATATATTGAGGCTATTTAATTCATCCTTACACTCATAGGTGTATTGATATGTGACCCCTACATCATCTGTTTGGTGAAGGGAAAAGATATTCGTGCAAGGCTGGCTATAAAGCACATGATTTAGGCCATGTGTCCTTATAGTCCTCTCAAACCTTTAGGGTTTTTAAAAGGTTACATGATAAGGATGGATTTTTTTTCTAAGGGTATAATTTGATATTGTGATGCCTTACGATAATGCCAATAATATTTCATGAGGTTACCTGAAAAAAAAACTTCTTAAGTGATTTTCCTTCAGGTAATTTTTTCATAGCTTGTTAAATATGGTTTATATTTCATCATTGTGGTATAATAATTACAGGGGTATGAATAATTTATCATCAACATGTCATTTGAAAAACATCACTATCAAGGGTTTCAAAATGCTATGCATGGAACATTGGTATGTGGAAGCGGTGTTCTTTAAACCAAATGGAATTACCTAAGAGAAGAATAATCCCTTTGGCAACTTGAAGGCAGTTTATTATTCATCTTATAGGACCATCCAAATTTTATTGTACCTTGAATATCCATACATGAAATATATTTTTTGATAAATAGTAGTTACATAAATCAGGAGTTTTATGATTGAAACCAAGAATTCATATTTTGGACAATGTCTGTTAAGGTCGATGAAGTCAGTGAAAATTATAATTTTCACACTCTTCTTATTTACATGGATTATATTAGATAGCTATTTTGGATATTTTACCTCTTTAATGAGGCCATCTATGATGATATTATCCACTTCAGCAAGAATGTTTGAGGCATGAGTTGTGTTTTTCCATCTAGGTGCATGTTCATATCTGTGGTGGTCTTCTAGAGAACCCATGTGATATGTGGCCACATCAGGATTGTTTCTTGAAATATCTTTGTAATTTTAGTAAAAAAAATATTTTTTGTTTCTTTAAGAAGGAAGTGTATACCTCATGTTCCTAATAAATCATTGTTTCACTGATCAAATTAGGCCATGGATCTTTATCCATGCCTAGATTTATATCATTGAGTTCATACACTGTTGTGGAAACACAATCTTCAAGAGCTAGAGGGGCATCCCCAAGATCATCCCGTTCTTCCTCTTCCTCATGATTCACCACTTCCTCTTCTTACTGGGAAGTAGGTGATGAATAATGTTTCTCAATTTGAGTGGAGGAGTTAATATTTTGACATTTGGAAGATGAAGCAACCATTTTTGGATCTCTCACTAGTACATGGCCTTTTTTGTGCTGTGGAGGAGAGACAAGGGATTGATAAGGATAATTTTTTTCCAACTATTTTCATGATTACTTATTTTGGCCTAGATGATGGGAAATTGATTTATTTATTATCAGGGGATGGAATGAAGATGTTTTCATTTAATATTTCATTACTGCTCAGAGTTTTGAAAATTTATCCAGTGGTTTTGAGCTCAAATGTCACTTTTGACATCATGTAAGTCCCTGAGTTTTTTCTTGAAATCAAACTGACAACTTCATGATAGTTTATGCTGAGAAAATACTCTGCACTGTTTGATTTGTAAGGGTTGTCTAGAATAATCTTCATACCATTCATGGCATAAATTTTATTGACATCATCAGCCATGGACAATTTTCCAGAATTATTATAGAATTTAGTTATAATGTATTGCGAATAATTGGATTTTAATTGGGATTTGACACAATAAAATGTACCAATTTGACCATTGATACAATACTTGTAGAATTGGTTGTATCACAATATTATAGAAGTATGATGATGTAGCCAATGTCTTCCCAGCAGAACATTGAAATGTTGTATCTTTCCCAAAAACCATGAATTCTGCTTCCGACATGAGATCTCTGAACTGAGTTATGACTTTGATTTCTCTAAGAGGATTGTAGTCATACTTTTCATAGACCTACAACATAAAATGGATGGAGACCAGTGAGATTCATTGAAACCTAGTCGATGAAGTGTTTGTATTGAAATCAGGTTGACTCTTGAGCTATTTTCAATGAAAGATAATCATATATCAATTTCATTTATCCATACAAAAATATACTAGGGTCTGACATGTCCGTATATGATGGAATCCTGACCCTATTCTATGAAAGAGATGACTGCATAGAAATATTCTGGATCATTCTCTTCATGATACACTTCGGTAGCAACAACCTCCTCATCGAATTCCATAGGTATCAACAAGGGCTCTATGAGTTCTTCTTAGAGGGTAGTTGACTGACTCAAAGCATCTATTATTGATGAAATGGACATCACCAGGGATAGTTGCTTAAAAATCATATTTCGGGTCCAAAGGTCTGTAGTTTTTATTATGGGAATTTTCTTTTTTACATTCCATAGGATTTGAGGTATTTGATTTGGATATAACAACCTCTGGAACTGTAGAAGAATGATAATATATTCTCGATTAATGAGGTTCACTAGGTCTACCGTCATGTTGAGGATTATTTGGCGGTGACTTCTCCTCTAGCTGTTCATATGAGTTGATTATGTTAGGTTAGACCCTATCATGTGTGGGAGAATTCAATTTATCTTTTTTATCTCCCTATAGAGATCTCCTATGAGTTTTGACCATTTATATTGTTCGAGTAGGGATGAGTTTAGAGTAATAACTCTTGAATTGGCAGCATATTCCCTTATATTTTTGACTTTGATATATTCTACCATTAGTTTCCTAATTAGTTATTGGGAATTTGAGTTCACAATCAGGGTCATCATCTTAGAAAGAATGCATTCTGTGAATAAAAGTAATTAATATGAAGATCCACTACTCATATGATGGGGATTTTTCCAGGTCTGTTAAGCCTTGTTATACCGTTTGGAGGGATTGGTCCCGTGTTTTTGAGACTATTGTCATGAATACCACTAAAGTCAACAAACCATTTTATTTGGAATAAGATCATATAACTAGGTTTCATTCTTACTCTTATAGCCATTTCACTTTTTATAAGATTGGATTCATAGGATTGAGCTATTGGTGAAGTGAATTAGGTTGTACTTGAAGCAGATGAAGAAAATATTTTCTATTTAAACTATGTATAGAGGGTAGGACGAGTTCAGTCGATTTTTTTTACAATAAAGTTGATAACATATTCTTACCATTTTTGTTAACTTCCTTCCATTCAGCCCCACCTATAGATCAATGAAAGAGATAAATTTAACTTGATCAGGTGGCTTTCCTAGCTTCCTTTCCTGGAGTCCACCATTTTTTGCAAGATATACATGAAAAAGAAACACTCCTAAATATTTTTCCACAGTTCTAGATGAATGGAAAATAGTTTTATAGGTCTTTATCAACACATTTTATAGGATTCATAGGCTTTAGAAAAATGACCATGTTGTTATCCAATTTTGATAGGAAGTATATAAGGTTATTTTCATTTAAAAAATAATTGGCCTTGTTTTCTATCTCCCCAAACTATTTTCACCTCTTCTCCCTTTTATCTTCCTGAAATAATGTGCATTTTTTCTGGCACTCATGATTATGAAATGTATAATATGGTGTGGTATTTGGAGCGGGATTAGGTATTATGGAATGAATATGTGTAATAGGTGAAGCCACTGATTTCCCTTTTCTCCTTCCTTGAGATGATGCAATTACTTGGGAAAAATCTTTTGTCACTAAAACGGAGTCTTCCACTCATTTAGTAATAAAAAATTGGTCCTAAAATAGTACTATATATTTCATAGGGATATGTGGCGTGCAAAAAATTTCCCTAAAATGTTATATGAATATGGGACTTAAGTACTCTCGAGGGAGCGCTACATTTAAGGTTTATGTCATTCCATTCCACAAATAAATAAAATCCCTGTACCTTTCATTCTCCAGGTGTTTTTTGTTTTAGCAATCAAGGATTGTTTTCTTTTAAAACATTGAGAATTAATAGAAGATAGACTTCTGAGGGAAGTCTTTTCACCCTATAATTGGTTGAACCAGCAAGCTAGTGTACGATAATATGGATAGTCCTTGAAATGATTTCAAAAAACAATTGAGTTTCACTACATTATATTATTCATAGGTCCCTATCATGCGATCACCATGAGTGACTACATGCGTCAAATTGTACTCTGGGTCTCCCAACCCATTAAGAATTGGAAATGTAGTGTTCCCAATGTTTGGTGGGGATTAATCTGATCTACCCATTCGGGGTATGGTTTCTTTTTAAGTGGTATCATTTCCATCCATTCCTACATATATTATAATCAATCTGTGAGTGACTCAATAGTGTTCATGAACCCCTAGGGAAAGTTATCTAAGATATATCTTGTGCATGTGCAATGGAATGTGTGGACATAGGTGGAGGCATAGTTGGTATCTTCCATGGGTATCCCATAGGGGAAGGATTGTTTGGATGTGCCTAGCCATGTTCTGTTTGTGAACCAAATGGAAGGAATTCTTGATCTACTATTGCGGGATCCACGTATGTTTTGGATTGTTATCTCACATTGAGTGATGGTCCAGATACACTTTGGTCACTATGGTGAACCCTCTTTACTGAGGTATGCTGGTTGGGAGTGATAAATAAAGATCTTTAAGAAGAGTATATCTAATAGTATTTCCTCCTTGGAGTATTTATGCATTGAGTCTCATCAATTATTTTACCACTTTTCCTTGTTGAGAATATATTTCACCTTGTGAAGGAGGACTATGCTCTCCGACATGTTGGTGAGGCACAATCTGACCCATCACCTCTTCCTTGTTGGATTCCTTTTTAGGAGTTAATACTAAATTATCTAAGGGGATTCCCAAAATGATGGAAAGCCTCTAGTTAATGGTACACACAGCTCCTTCAATTGGTTCATTGAGGATGCAATTATGCACTAAAACATCCTCCTTTGACTCATCCAATGAATTGGAATCCTATTATACAGCATCACCAATAGCTGTATTAATGGAATCCATTGATGCATGAAATATTTCAGTTATTATACTAGTATATTTTGGAGACTTCCTTCTTATATTTCCTCTATGAGGACTAGTCCTCCCCTTTTATGGTTCTTTAGGTGCTGTTTTGTGAATAGTAATCTGAAAGAAATCTATAAATAGTTCATTTGTTCACATTCCTAGTGAGGATACAAAATCAAAGGATGAGAAGATCAAGAAGGATTCCCTCGGAATCATTCCCCCTAATTGAGAGAAGCCTAATTCCCATATAGGAGGATGCTACTGGGTTGAAAATTCCCCCAGCCTGAGGTCTAGAGATATTCCCATTGTAATTTCAGTACACCTTAGGCCTAGTTTAATGACCCTTGTGTTTGAGTTAAAAAATTCCCCAAACTTGAAGGCTTTTCTTGATTTTTAATTTATGTTTCTGAGACTACAACATCACCCTTTCAGATTATATGGATTATTTCCAAACAAGGGTGGAGTTCAAATAATTTTATGCACCTAGATCACCCACATCCGATTTTTATTGCTCTATTTATGAAATTTTCTGTCGTTGATGACTGACATCCCCTATGAGACAGTCTTTCTCAATATCATTTGATGCTTGACGCATTATCACTCAATAGCATACAATCTTCTAGCCTGAAGTTCGTGAGATTTGATCAGGACTTATTTTTTTCAATCATATCACCATTCGTGGAAAAGAGTCATTTTTTGAAGTCAGACTGAAGCTAGAACATTGTAAGATACCGCCTTCAGAGGGATTTTATATCTAGGTATAGTGGTGAAATGTAACACTATGTGTGTACCCAATTCTGTGATATGAATGCCATATGGGGAATCTATGATCATCCATAGAATGTTTTTTAACATGCTGATGCATGCAAGCTAAAGGGACCCTTGATGATTCTAAGGATGTCACATAGCTAGGAGATCCACTAGGTAAATTTGGCATTGAATCCATACTATTACCTTGACATGACATTGATATTCATCATAGAGTAATATTTTTTTCACTCATGTGATTAAGCATTTTCTATATGTTGAGACGGATGTCATGCACAAAATACTTTGACAGTGCCTCTGTAATGCATTATTGAGGGGTTGATAAAGGTCTAAAAATTACCAGTATTCCATATTTAGTTATCTATTTACACATGTGTATCATGTGATTTTCATCTTTTTATAGAGGTTATTTAACCTTGTCTAATCGGAGTTGAGACTTTCCCACTTTTTTATCATAAACAACAATATTGGTCGGGACATCCTCTATTACCCTAGATGCTAGATGGCCCAACGGTGGTTCATAGAATGACCAACACCTTGGATGGGCTTTCTAATGAGAATTTGTTTTCTTTTCAATGACTAGTTATTATAAATTACAGGCCTTTTTCACAAAAACCTCATGATAGGAGGGATTTCTCGTTAATACTTTTCTAAGGGGAGGACCCTCTTGACGAAATGAAAGACTGCTGTGGAGAGGACTTTTGCAGTGAGTTTCATCATGCGGAGGACTACCATGCTGGAATGAAGAAAGGGGAATACTATCTTTATCATTGATATTCTGACCATAATGATGGACTTCATTACTCTAATCAGGATATGGGCTCTTGAGATCAATCAGATTATGGACATAAAGGACACCTTTATGGTGATGTTTTTGAAGATGAAATTAAAAATTACACCTACTACTCTAGTAATTAGGTAACAAGGGAGTATGATCTTAAGATTATATAGATATGTTTTTTATGGCTTCATGAACTCCATAATTAAGTCGTGAGTGGTCATAGATCATCTCTTCATTTTCTATTTTTCTACGGTGATGATTATTTTTTGATGCCTTTGTGTGAGTGATTGGGGACAATTGTTGGAGGAATTGGTTTTCGTTGTTAGGGGTTTGTTCCTACCATAGAGATTCCTTTGGGATAGAACAATTAACTTTTATTGGAATGTTTGTTTGTTACTAATTTGGTTGTTTTTATATCAAGGAGTGATTACACTATGTAGATGCCGAAAAATGTTCATGGGATGAAGAAGGTTTCAACAAGACAAAGCAAAGTCATATTCGGTTCTGGGGACCTAGTATGAGGGGCCTGGTGGAGTCTCACGAAAACAATTCTTAAGTGCATGAAAAAAATATTCCTAGTGTGGAAATCTCTAGGATTCGCAAGAGTTCTTCAGCGTGGGAATGAAATAATTCGCGCCTCCGCCCTACGCGGTTGGCATTTTGCACCGCCGACTCGGCGCACAATTATTTCGCACCACACTATTTTTTGCACCCCCTAATGCCTATAAATAGAAGGTGATCCCATAGAATTCCGGGCTGAATAATTGGAACCGGATCTCGTGCCCAAAATTCGCCTTTTGTAGGCGCAAAGATGGATTTCAGGTACAGTTCGTTTCGCGCCAATTCTCCCCAGGGTCTGCCTTCGTGTGAGATTTTTTTGGTTTAGATTGAAATAATATCACTTCAGGGTCTTCCCCCATGTGCGCATTCCCTTACACATGCATTCAATCCTTTCCACTTGCGCGCCGGCCGGCCAATTGCGCACAATCCCCTTTAATTGTGTGCACCCAAGTCCTCGCGCACAACCTCTCCCAATTGCACGCAATTCGTAATCCTCGCATGCAAACCTTTCTAGTTGCATGAAAATCCTTGGCTCCATTTATGTGCCAATCATCACTAATTTTGTGCTAGCCAGGTGTTTTGATTGTTCAGAGCTACTTAGTTCACGCACAAGCCTCAAATTTTGCTCACAACCCTCCAGGACCCCTCACCCCGATGCTTCCCGGCTACCTTTTCACTTGTGTTCCCCGTACTCCTTGGGCGTACCTTTGAATGAGTTTCTGACGCTCTTCTTATGTATGCCATTCGCGGGTGTCTCTTATGCCTCAGGCATCCACATCATACACCATTTTTCTATATGACCTTCTAAGCTCATACGAAGTAACTTCAAAGTCCCATGGATAGTTCATCCCATTGCAGTGCTTCGCCTCTTGCTTATTCGCATAGGCACTCTAATGGCTATTTCTTCATTGCATAGCCATGCTAACGTGGACCCCCCGATGGTTTTCTCTATGACACCCCCTTTCCATGGCTTTTCATTTTCCCTCTCTGCACCAAGAAGTAGAGGGTACCAATTATGTATGTCCTAGGGGGTGCAGAATGAACCCGTCTCGTCCGAGCTGCAGGACGTTAAAATACCAAGCACCATCGTCCTCAACACATGACCTTAAACTGTGACCTCCCCCTCCAAGAATCCTGTGCGAGGTTCCCCCAGCCCAGAAATTCTCTACGCCCACTCGTCTCCACGGGGATGGGATCACCCCTCAGAGGGGATGATATTGTCCTTATCGGAGTAGCATTTGTCTGCGGGGAAAGGACAACCACCTTGTTGTAAGCCCCTAGCCTTTCTTACATGAGGTAGCATCCCATCTCCTCATCGCTTATTTTGTGCCAAGGAATAATATGTGGAATGGGGACAGTGGTTTTGTCACCCCTTACCTCTCTCGTTGGGCTTTATCGCCACTGGGACTCCACCCTAGAGTATGTCCCAGTCTCCATCTCCTTGGGATTCAGACCACGCGTAATCCCCTGTTTCCTCTTTGGGCCACTCCATGTGTTTTCCCCATCCCACATCCCACAGATGAACCACTTGTGACGTGATTGTCAGGTCCTTGATGCCTCTTGTTTCTCATACCGACCATGACTCACGTGGGGTTTTGAGTGAGCATCGACCACGACACCCACCTTCCCGAACTACGAGGACTTTGATCCATGTTAAGGATCAGTACGTAGGAATCCTTCCAGAGGTTCAATCCCACCATCCACATGGGACCACAGGTCCCCCTTCACATCAGTTCGTCGATGCCCCATTCCAGAACTACATGGGCCTTGATCCATGCCAAGGCATGGTACGAAGGAAGCCTCCCTTAGGTTCATCCATATTCAACGGTAAGCCATTTTCAACCCATTTGTAATAAATGTCGTTGATTTCCCCCATCGATGGAAATCCATCACCACATTCCCGAACTATGAGTACGATAATCAATGTCAAGTCATGATATGTAAGAAGCCTCTCCAAGGCTCATGCCCACCACCTGGTCGATCCGACCATCTTCATGTCAGTCCACCAACTCATTGGGTCGCCTTCGAGCGTAATCCCCAGACACCACATTCTTGAACGACGAGTACTTTGATCCATGTCAAGGCACGGTATGTAGGAAGCCTCCCCGAGGTTCAATCCCACCACCCAGTCGATCCGACCATCTTCACATCAGTCCACCAACTCATTGGGATACCTTAGAGAGTAATCCCCAAATGGTCCTTCCCAAACTATAAGGACAATGATCCATGTCAGGGCATGGTACGTAGGAAGCCTCCCTGAGGTTCCAGACCACCACCTGGTCGATCCGACCATATTCACCCTGGTCCACTAACTCATTGGGCCGCCTCAGAGTGTAAGACCCTAACGCCCCTTCCTGAACTACGAGGATTGTGATCCATGTCAAGGCATGGTACGTAGGAAGCATCCCTAGGGTTCAAGCCCACCATACAAATGGGACCCAAGGGCCCCCTTCACGTCGGTTCGCCGACACCCAATTTCTGAACTACGTTGGCCTTGATCCATGCCAAGGCATGGTACATAGGTAGCCTCCCCTAGGTTCAACCCTATTCATTAGTAAGCTGTTTTCAACCCATTTCAATGGTAATCCATTGAAGACCCCCATCGACGGCATGTCGTGACCACATTCTTGAACTACAAGGACTTTGATCCATGTTAAGGCAGGGTATGTAGGAAGCCTCTCTGAGGTTCAAGCCCACCATCAACATGAGACCCTAGGTCCCCCTTCATGTCAGTTCGCCGATGCCCCATCATGAACTACGGGGTCTTTGATCCCTGCCAAGGCAGGGTATGTAGGAAGCCTCCCTGAGGTTCAAGCCCAAAAACCATAGGTTCTGACCCCCTTCACGTTGGTTCCCAGTCATACTGAACTACGTGGACTTTGATTCCCTTCCATGAGGATACGTAGGAATCCTCTTCGAGGCTCATTCCGAACGAAAGTTCCTCCCTAGGGTCAAAACCATTCCATTCTCCACTCACTTCACCTAATCCACTAATCATCATCCCTACATTCTTACCCGAGTCGCCACATCCTGGTGAGGTCATATCACCCTGCCCCCATCAGTGTTCCCCTCAAGGGGTTACACATACCTGATCGACTCTTATTAGTGTTCCGATCAGTCTGATATGTCTTGGATGGACGTTAAACATGCGGCATACCCTGTACTAAACATGGGAAGCTGAGAAAAAACTCTGATACATCCCATGGCATACGATTCCCCGCATTCGATGTGTAATGCCTCGGGATTTCGCACCCTCGAGAAACCCTATAATAAGGGATAGAAGACATACATGCCAATCCCCCAACGTCTAGACACGCCAGTGATTCCCAATGAGACTACTCCCCTAACTGAAGGTTGCTGCCCTGACCAGACCCCTTGGAATGTCCTGACAGAAGCAGTGTAATTAACTAGAATCCATTAAGATATGGTGCTAGGAAGAGTTTCACGAACAACATCTTAAGTCTATAAGGGAGACCAGGACTAGGTGATGAGCTCTGAGGAGAAATCCATGGAAGGAAGAACTGACATCCCATCATCCCGTTTTGATCAAGGAGAATACATCCCTAAATAAGGAGCGGATTCCACCCGCCTTTGGAAAGCGGGAATATGGGGCAACAACTGCATGTCCTCACAGATGGATGCGTGCGCCCCGAAGAAAGCATCCGAAATAGAAATAGTGAACCCGACGTGAAGATATTCTCTCCAATAAAGAGACTAGTAGCATTCTAGGCATATATAGATTAGCATGTCATCAAACCCCATCATCCAGAACCAGGTCCCACCAAAAAAATAGTGGGCCTAATGTGAAACTCTCCATAAGTTGGGGTAGTCAGGATGTTGAGCATCTTTTTCTGAGACATTGTCAGCATGGATCCCTCTTACCGTCCAAGAAAGATGGAACGATGTTGGGGCATTGGTCATCGATTTATTTTCCTATCATTATTACGGAGTTGATATCTCTACTTTCAGGAAGCATGTTGTTACATCTGGAACTCGATCGCCACCTGGCCACCGGTGTAGGGGCAGGGGCAATATCGACGTGGCCACCCCACACGGTTCTGCCTCTTCCTTGACGGCCTCAACCGCTATGCCTGATGGGCGCCCACACCCCCTCCCCCAAAAAAAACTATCTAGCGAAGGGTAATTAATGACAAAGTATGCAGGTATGAGGAAGAGGTGATCATCCCCACCAGTGATATGGCTCGCTTAGTTCTAGAGGCGGCTGCCCCTCGCCATCAATGCCGCCCCTGAGGGCCGCGCAGGGAGTCGTTTCTCCCCACCCTAACATTCAATCATTTCAAAAGCTTCTACATGGAATGCCTTCACAATTCCCTTCCCTATGCCGATGAGGTAGGGGGTGTCTGGGTCGACCTGATCAGAGTCCCACTCCAAGGGTTCCCGGTGAGGGCTCCCACTAGGCCGCGTCAGCACCTCCACCCGGTTTCTTGAGCCGAGGACCATGTAACCCGGGCACCTATACCACTGGCTCTGGTTCATCTGACCCAGTTACAGCGTCTGGCGCAAATGGAAGAGGACACCCACCATGGGGCATCAACATCAGCAACTAATATGGACCGAGCCACCACTTACTCATGTCCCCAACTCCCTACGTACGTTGAGCAGGGGCATTTATATGCCTGACCTAGATCGAGGCCCCATCCACCCCATGGGGAGTCTGGGTTGACTCTCTTGCTTGCCAACACAGGTGATGGCCACTTCGGACCAATCCGCAACAATTCCACCCAGTGCGGAGGCCCACTCCTTACCACCACTAAGGAAGGTGTGGCTCCTCCCTGCTTCCGACCACGACTTGGAGGTCTGCCTCGTGCCACCTTCAACCCAAGAGAGGGTCCTCCCCGTGACAGCAAAACTCCGTATGGGGGTCTCTCCCGTGCTTACTACACTGGGTATGGGGTCCCTCCTGCTACCGCAGGCCTTAGGTATGAAGATATTGCACGTCCGGCCACTAGAAGTCCTCCCCATGTCCCTTTCGACATTTTCCCGGGTGCTCCTCGCACCGCAGCCCACCCTGGCAGGAGCTCTCTCTGCCCCATCACCAGTATGGCCGAAGGAAATCCTCATGCCAGAAGTGGGCCTTGCCCCATAGAGCCACCCAGGGGTAGGAGAGTAGGTGGTCGCTTCCGCAAGAGTAATTCTAGGGAGGGATGGATAGAGATCAGACTATTCCTCTTCTCAAACTCCAAGGCAGAGTACAGATCAACACTGGAGCCCTCCCCTCATTCCTCTAAGTCAAAGACTGGGGCAGGAACGAGGCACAATAGCCTCATACTCCCGGAATACGAGGTCCATAGGATCCAAGTCTTTCTCTAAAGGTACATCCAGGAGGATGAGAACATGGAATGTCCCCAAGGACCGACCACGTAGTGGCCATTGTCATCTCCGGAAGCGCCCTCTACATCTGCTAGAGACTACGTAGAGCTATTTTGGGGGTCAACGGTGGATGGTCCGCAACATAGCCCACCCTCAAAAGATGATGGTGATTTGTCAGGATCTTTGGTTGAAAGTCCATTCTATCGTGATATAGCGGGAAGGTCACTACAACCTTCAGAGGACTTCCCAAGATTCGGCGGCAACTCAGCCCACTCGCTGTATTCTTCGCTGGCCAACCTGCTGTCCCGGTAGTCTGACTCAGTACCTCTACTAGATCCTTTGCCACCCCCAGTTAAAGAGTGGGCCAATCAAGGGATATCCCATGAATCTAAGCCGAGGATCATCTGGGACATCCCTGAAAAAGTTTTAATGTTTCCGCCAGACCCTCTGGGTGACTCACTTCCACCTTCAGAATCGGTGAGTGACTTATCTGAGGATCCAAGTTCACTTTGAAGATATCGGCAAACAATTCCATTTGGTTGGCCTAGCCACACTTCCCGTTCTTTAGTACCCTAAGTCACCTGGTCACCATAGGGCCCTCCAACAGTAATGCGTTCAGAGTTTCCAAGTACTCCACAAGGTTATTAAGGAGGCTACCCCCATGTGCATGTCCGTGGCTGAGGGAAGTACGCTACCCTCCTCTTAAGTGTTATTCTCCAGTAGCCCGACACACTATGTGAAATTGAAGACATGCCCCTGAGAAGAGTTGTGTTCAATGTGACCGATCTGTCGGGAGGGGAAAATACACTGGAATTTATTGTAGGGAACTTCCGCCCTGAGGACATGCCACCACTACTAGACCCATCAGGGAGGATTACTCCTCAGTAGAAGAACCTCCTAGGTCTTCATGTTCCCACCCAGGCATTGGTACTAACCGGAATTTTGGTATGGGAAAAGAGCACGTAAAAGCTGTCAAGCACTCCGACCCGTCCGCTTTAGTGAAAACGACAGAGGAGGACCCTGAGAAGGCCATATTGCCCCATAAACTTGATGAGAAGAAGAAGTTGGTCGACGAAATTCTGGCAGAATATGTTGTAGATTGACAACCCAACTACGGTGATCCTAGGCCAGGGCAGCAGGGGCAGGAAAATATTCCCCTTGGTGAGATTCCCCCAAGAAACCCTGATCATGCCGTTACACCGAACATGGAGGAATCTGGAGCTCATGGAAAGGGGACACGATATTTCTTTCCAAACCCTCCTAAATGGCACGACAACCCATGGAAACCCTCTTGGGATCCCCAGCTACCCCAAGGGACTCTCCACCAGCCGCTCCATGAGCCGCTAAGCTTGTCTACCGAATTGAAGAACCTAGAAACATACTTGTGGTTAGGGACCCCCATAAACATAGGGATCCCCTCCCAAATGATCCTAAGGAATTGCTCATAGCCTACCTTGAGGATTTGGAGATGCAACAGGTGGAAATCCCACCAGATGGGAAGCCATACACAGCATGGTTGGATGATATATCGGCACCTCCGGGTTTCGAGAATCCAACCTTCTCCCCCCTTTAACAGGATGGGGGACCCGCCGCAGCACCTGGACGACTTCAACTCAATGTGTGGGCCCAAGTTAGAGACTCCAGTGCAGTAGGATCCCATCAAGCTCCGCTGTTTTGTTCAAACACTGGAGGGACCATCATTCGCCTGGTACAGCCAGCTCCCTGTCAGATCTGTGACCAGCTGGGAGGACCTTTGCAGGCAGTTACTTTACCAGTTTAGTTCCACCAACCAGAAAATGAGAATCGCAGACCTCTTCATGTGAAAAAAAGCTCTAATGAGTGATTCGTGAACTTTATCTCTCGATGGGAGGGGCTCACATACACACCTGACATGACACTAACTCAAGATCAACTACTGACTATGTGCATAGGGAACATCAAGATGGAACTGGTTCTCTCCCTGATCACCCAGAACTACCCTGGAGGATTCCGAGACTTCTCCGATAAGGCCCAGTGCTTAATGGAAGCCTGGAAACAAGCTATCCAGGCACGTCCATTTCCCCATGTAATCCCAGCAAGGAGGGATGCCAGATCCGAGCCCACCTATGTTGCCCAAATATAATCCCTCAGGCAACTATAATAGCTACCAGTGGAACCGTCCCCATAGCCTCACAGAGGCCCTCCACTTCAGGCATAACCTCCAGCTCAGAAGCGTCCACCTCAGAATCAGCAAGCGCCCCCACAGAATGCGCTGCCACTGCCTAGGCGGGACAATTAGGGTCTTCCTTCTCGATAGGCCCCTTCGGCCCCTCATCACGATAAGTCTCCAAGGGAAACTTTCCCGGAAAGAAGAAACGTGACCTACCCATTCAATGAGAATCAGGATCCTGGCTATTTTAGATGTGCCTTGGAACATGGGATTTTACGCTTTCCTGAATGTAGAAGGCCCGAGGAGGCGAATCTCACTGATCGCCCCAACTACTACCCCTATCATTAGATTCTGGGACACACTCTCAATTAGTGCTATGTGTTCAATGACTAGCTCCAAGGCCATGTCGATAAAAACATAGTTAGGATTAGTCCGGCCCCAGAGTAAGTGGAGGGTGTCTTTGTATGGCCAAATACCAGTAACGAGAGCAAAGTAAAGTGGCAGTAGGTTTCCAACCGCGGGTCATAGAATTATGACAACTGGATGGCTCGAAAAACGGTTTCTCGCACCCATGGAATCATCCAGGCATTCCTGAATCAACCAGATCCTTCAGAAGTTGTGACCACCACTTCTGCAACATCATCTCAGCCGGCCTCTTCCAAGAAGAGCAAGCATCGACGATGTAAGAAAAAACAACGCACCCCACCAAATCCATCTTCGTCTCTCACTCTCAGCAACTTCATGCCCTAGTAGACAGGGATCCCTCCCAGAATCTTCCCAGTAGTGGATGACACTTCAAGTGACAGTCAAGGGTATTCATCAGTTAATACCGTGGAGTTGGTAAACCCCTATATGACTCCCAACGATGGGGAGCGCCAGAAGAACCTCCCCAACATCCCCAGCCAACGCCAACACCGGCGGAGTCACAACCATGTGAATCATCATGACACATTAGTTGGAACCACTAGTCAGGTCGTGCATGCCACTAAAACCAGACAGTTGTCCCAGCGCAGAACTCAACACGCGCAACCTCTTCATCCGGTGTTGACAGGCCCGCCTCCACCACCGTTTTTGCTACTGGATGAGGCAGAACCACTTAGGTCATACCGCGACCAGCTTCACCCTACTACAGGCTAATCTCAGTCATCTGGTACTCATCCAGAAGCTACTCTCTAGGCTCTGACTAGTGAGAAGTGGGATATAACCAGTACCAGTCAGCCGCTGATCCGGCCGGTAAGGTCCGCCATGCCTTCTATCACAGAGTGGCTCCCTGCAAGAAGAAGTTCACACCTGGAACAGAAGTATGATGTGCTCAAGAACCTCACCAGTATCCCAATGTGGATTTCTATCGTTTAATACCTTATCATGTCTTTAGGTATTCGTGAAGCGCTCACCGTGGCCTTAAGGAGCCCCCTCTAGTTTGATATAGAGGTAGCAGCTGCAGAGACATTCCACGCGGAAGTGTTTGAGAACACTGAATGTCAGGCCGTCATTTCATTCTCGGGAGTAGATGAATCCCCCCCACCCATACAGGGGTACATCCACCCATTGAATATCACAGGACAATTTAACAGCATGGAGGTTCACCGTTGTCTCATTAACACCGGCCCAGGATCAACATTATCCCAACGCGGATGCTGTGGAAGCTAGGGTTATCTGATTATGACATGACTGCCTTAGATTTTAGAATACAGGGATACGATAGGAAAGAGAAGACCCCAGTTAGAAAGATTCATTTAAAGACCCAATTCAGGGGCCTAATTTCTAAAATTTAGTTAATGGTTGTCTCCAAGTACACCGCGTATAATGCATTTATGGGCCGGATATGGCTCCACCTCTATGTGGCGGTCTCTTCATCGTATCACTAATGCCTCAAGTAATCCCTTAATGGTCGAGTGGGTGTACTCTAGGGTGACATGTATTTTTTGTTCTCTTGTGAATCCCGCTATTTGGATGCTGACTATTACAAGAGAAAGTATAAACAAGTCCCCGCAAGTGAGGTTGAGCCCATAACCGCTACATCTGACCCTTCGGAATGTCTGAATGATGCCTAAATCTTCCCGATCAATCGCTTGGAGGCCACGACTCCCGATATGGGGAAGTGTTTTGTAATTTTTGGGACAAGGGGGAACCATGATCCCAAATCCAGGAGGCGTTAGAAGATCACTTCATATTCTTATATGAATCAGGACTCAGTGACCCCAGAGCCTCCCACTCCCATCAGGTATCGGGGCATCCGGCTCATGGAAATAGTATTACCTCATACATGCCTATTTCGCCGGGCTGGAATAAGCCAACTCCAGACGATGGTACACTACTAGTTTGATATTATCAAGTGTGGACCCTTGGGCCGGAGACCAGATGGGATTAGGCCGATAGCCTTAATTTATATGGTCTCGGCAGCGCCAGAGTTCCCTGATGCAATAACCAATGTCGCTCAAGCTGGTACCAGCCTCCCATCGGGTCTGGTAACTCAGAAGCAACTTCCACGGTGGAAGATCCCTCCATAAGTGGAAAAGCGGATATAGAGGATACCCTCTTCCTTTGAAGAAGGCATATCCGCCACAGTCGATGAGTTGGTACAGGTGAACTTCGGAAGTGAGGCAGACCCGAGACCCACATTGATCAGCACTGACATGCCCCTGAAGAGTAGAAACGGTACGTAGAATTACTTAAATAACATCATGATGTGTTTTCATAGAGTTAATACGAGATTCCAGGACTATATCCTTAGGTATCCATCCACCTCTTTGGTCTTCCGGCAAATCATCACGGGTTCAAACAACCTCCCAGAAAGATGCATCTATTTCGCGGCACCATGGTTGAGGTTGATGTTGAAAAACACACCAGGGCCAACTTCTTTAAGGAGGTTTAGTACCCCAAATGGATTTCCAACATTCTACCAGTCATGAAGAAGAACAGATAGATCAGAGTCTGCATCGACTTCTGGGATCAAAAATGTCATTGTCCGAAGGATAATTTTCCCCTTCTAGTGACAGAATTGTTGATCGATGCTACTGCTTGGTTCCAAGCCCTCTACTTCAAAGATGGTTACTCTGGATATAATCAGATCCAGATGGCCCCTGAGGATGAAGATTTTACCGCTTTAAGGGTGCCCCATGGTACTTTCTATTACCATGTTATGCCCTTCGGCCTGAAGAATGCAAGTGCCACCTATTAGTGAGCCATGCACTGCATATTCAAGAAAATCCTCAGGACATTGGTGGAATGCTATGTAAATGATATAGTTGTCAAATATCTCAAGTGACAAGACCAACTCATGGACCTTGCGAAAGTGTTTGGCTTCCTCTGTTCCTGCCACCTGAAGATGAACACATTTAAGTGTGCTTTTGGGGTCACCTCTGGCAAGTTCCTTGGCTTTGTTGTCAGGTACCGATTAATCGAGATCGACCCGGAAAAGATAAATTCTATTAGCCAAATGCCTCCCTCGAGTAATATTATGGAGCGTCGAGGTTTCCAAGGCTACTTGGCCTACATACGATGATTTATTGTGGATTTGGATGGAAAGTGTAAGCCCTTCTCCCGGATCTTGAAGAAGGGAACTACTTATGAGTGGGACGAGGAGTTCCAGACCACCTTTGAGGAAATCAAACATTATATGCTCCAGCCTTTGGTCTTGATGCCACCCGTCTCCAGGAATCCACTAGTACTCTATGTCACTGCCATTGAATGGTCACTCGGTGAACTTCTCACCTAGAAGAACAATGAGGGGATAGAGAACAACCTCTACTACCTCTGTTGCATGCTCCTCAATATAGAGACCAGATACTCCCCCATCGAGGAGAGAAGCCTTGTGCTCATTTTAGTCATACAAAAATTGCGACATTACCTACAACAACATGAGTTACAACTGGTTTCTTGAGTGGACCCTTTAAAGTACATCATAAGTTTTCCCAGGTTGACTGGCCGAATAACGTGGTGGGCGGTAATCCTACAGCAGTTTGACATCAGGTTCATGCCTCAGAAGGATATAAAGGGACATGCATCGGCCGATTTCCTTGCTGCCTATCCAACCCCCACGGACCGGTCCTTTGGCCTGGATTTTTCTAATGAGGCAATTCTCTAAGTCCATCAATCCATCCCATGTTGGCAAATTCACTTTGATGGCACCTCCCGGAGCCCCACCGATAGGAGGATCAATGATCCGAGACTCAACAGAGTAGGCATGGGTATCATTTTCATTACCCTGGCGCAATCCATTCTACCATATTCATTCCTTCTATCATAGGGTTGCACCAACAATGAGGCGGTGTATCAGGCCCTCATTACTGGCCTCGAGCTGGCCCTCGAGATCAACGTGCCCCATTGGCATGTGAAAGGGGACTCCGATCTAGTCATTAAGAAGATCAACTGTGACTATGTAGTCAGAAAGCCAAAGCTCATACCATTGTTGGAATGCAATCCCCAGCTAATGGCCTAGTTCCCTTCTCGTCCTGAGGTTACCAATGTCCCACGGTCACAGAACGGTCGAGCCGATGCTCTGGCCAGCTTAGCTGCCACACTTGCAGAGCCCGAACAGGATAATTTTATTATCCACGTGGCACATTGGAGAGTCATAGCTCATGTTACCCTAGATGGCGATGATGTCCCATAGGTAATCAATCTTACTAAAGGTGCCTCTACTTCAGGACCCCCGGGTCGTCTGGATGCAGTGATCAAAATGATTGCCTATTGGAGGGTACCCTTTGTTGAATACCTCAAACACGTTAATCTTTCTTCAGATTGGACTGAGAGCGAGCGAATCCAACTCCACATGCTATAGTTTACTCTCCAGAGTGGTTCCAGCCTTGAGCCAATCCCTTATAAGCACTGGTTTGATGGCCTTATCCTTCATTGCATCCAAGGAGTCGATATTCAATAGGTTATGCAAGCGGTTCACGCCGGTTCCTACAGTGACCATCAGGTGGGGCCAAAATTGTCTCACCAGATCCAGAGATTAGGGTATTTTTGGGCCTCCATTATCCACGACTACATCGAGTTCTCTAAGAGGTTCCATGTGTGCCAACTTCATGCTAACTTTGTGCATCAGCCACCGGAGCCTCTCCACACTACCAAGTACTCTTGGCCCTTTGCAGTCTAGGGTTAGATGTCGTAGGACCATATTCTCCAGCAATGACTCACCAATGCCGATTCATTCTGACCGCTACAGTTTTCTTTTCCAAGTGGGAAGAGGCAGTTACTGTCAAGGAAGTCAAGTCCCATTCTATCGTTGACTTCGTGAGATCCAATATAATCCATCGATTTAGAGTTCCTCACGTTGTTCTCACCGATAATGGAACCAGCTTCCAAGCAGTCTTGTTGAAAAAGTTGTACGCCAAGTACAACATCCTTTATATCCATACCTCCTGCTATCATGCGCAAGCGAATGGGAAGATTAAGGAATTCACTAAGACCCTCTATAACTTCTTGTTCAAAGTTTTTGGTCAGAATTAGAGGATTTGGCATGATAAGCTTCCCAATGCCCTATGGACTTATCGGATGACGAATCATAATTCCCCCCAGGTGACCCCATATTCCCTAGAGTACGAAACTGAGGCTCTCTTGCCCATCGAGATTCAGTTGCCCTCAATGCGCATGGCGGTCTATGACCAACAAGTTCTAGATAAAGTAGCTGAAATCCATCTTTCTGAATTAGAATCACTTGATGAGAATAGGATTTGTTCCCTACACAATCTAGAAAAGTATCAGAGCAGGATGGCTCGAGCCTTCAACAAGAAGGTTCGCCTCCACAGTTTCCTGCAAGGCAACTTAGTGATGGCTCTGAGAACACCAATGATAGCCGGTCGGAAACCACCCAAGTTGGAGCCCAAATGGGAAGGACCTTATGTAATTCACCAGGTTTACCCCAATGAAGAATACTCCCATGTGACCATGGATGGGGAGTGTATAACACCTCCCACCAATGCCAAGTTCCTCAAGCAATAATTTTCCTGAGCCTATTGGTCATGCACGACCTTAAACTGTTGGCCCCGCATGACCCTAAACTACACGCTGGTCCTGCAAGACCTTAAACTGTTTAGTCCAGCATGACTTTAAACTGCACCGTCTCATACGACATTAATCTGCACAGAGTCCAGCATGATGTTAAACTTCACATCGTCCTGCATGATGTTAAACTGCAACTCCATGAACTATGTGTGGCTTGATTCCGATACTTATGAGATACGTAGGACTGCCCGAACATTTAGATTTCAGGTCCATCCCCATCTCATAGAGATCTTTTGGAAACCTAGGTCCCTTGGCCTGTTCCTTTCCATGAGAGGGATATATAAGTGTGGTACAGGGTTATTCCCTCCTTCATGTTGGGTTTGTGACAACTGTGCCAAGCCCCCACCCCCCGTTTTTTTTCTCCCGAGAGTTCGCCATCTCATTATTCAATACTCATATGTGCGAATTGGACGCTCTAAAGTTGATCCCCTAGACCCTTTACAGTGGTTTGCCGATGTGTCCAAGAGTACTCTGGTCTTGGACATAGAGTATCATATTCAACTTGGGTAAGTTTACATTCACTTGTCAGGATTCGTGTTTCCCTTCATTTGAGCTTACATTATATTTCAAAATTGAAGGGGCCCCCAAAATGGCATGGATTCTAGGTCTAAAGGATCTCCTACCATTATGGGTCAACATCCCCAAGGGTTTCAGACAACAAATTGATACATGTCCCGCGTTGCGAATATGGTCATCGGTCGATGCTAATTTTCTTGTCCCTATTTCAGGATAGCGTGACATGGATGTTATGTTGTGAACATGGTCACCAATAATCCTCCATCTCCATGACAGCCCCTTCAGGACTTGAATGTTGGTTACATGATTCACATTATGTTTTACCTTATCACGTCCAGGTAGAATTTCGACTCTCCTGGCACTATCCATCAGTGTATCTACGGTCGTCAGGGGGAAAATCCACAATACAGTGTTCTTTAGGGCCCCCACGGTCTGATCTCTATGACAAAAAACAAATATCTTCTCTGAGAACTTTGTGAGGATCAATTCTCATCCTCATGGGATACATAGGATCACCCGAACATCACATTTCTGGGTCCAGCTCAACTGGGATCTAGATTCTCCTGCCCCTTATTGTTTGACCCTTACTGGCCTCTTGGCCTGGGGCTCCTTTCCCAGAGTTTCACATGGTGATGATGTGGACCTCTTCCTCATTCACGCTGGGTATGTTTTTTCGCGTCATGTGAATTCCTTCATCTCTAAGCCATATGACTTTCAATTGTCCTTCATCCTAGCCGCATGGCGAAAAATGACACTACATTGTGATAACCTCATCATAGGGGACATCATGTTGGGTATCGGTCATCCACCATACCCTTTTTAAATGCCAGTATATGGATTGATTCCCTTGGTGATACTAAGATCCCTAGGTCCTCAGTTTGTCATTTCAAAAAAACATCTACTCTAAAGGACAAACATGATCTATCAAATTCTGCTCGTTTTTAGTATGAGGGCTAGAACCGCACGCCCCTATCATCCTTTGCACTGGTACCTTACCGTGCCACCCCTTAGAACTACATATGGCTTGATTCCCATATATATGGGATATGTAGGAATGCCAAGTCATGTTGTCTTGGGTGCTGCCCCGGGAATCACAAATCCCATCCTTTCTAACTGTCCGCCCCTTGGCCTGACCCCTTGGGGAGTAGTGTAACTGCAGAATTTTCCCTGAACAAGTTCGAGATGCCCCATAATGATATGGGGAAGCAACAGCTCCCTCACCAGAGAAGTCCTATCTAAAATTAGGAATAATCCATGATCATATTAATGCGCCCGCATAATTTGCTTCCACCATAGTGGTGTAATTTCAAGAGTGTTGGATTATATTCGAACAAACCACCTCTTCAACCCATGATTTTCATGCCCTTTATTTGGACCATCATCCTCTTTCATGTCTAAAGTGACCCCCTAACAGTATGGATTCTCGGCTTATGGTCTGCCTGATGTCCTGGGCCAACGTTCTGGAAGACTGATGGATGATATTTTGAGTCAGGTACTGTGTTTTGAACATGGTCAACGGTCAGCCCTCCTTTGTTGTCCCCATTTCAGGATAACGCAGTAAGGACACTATTTTTCAAACACGGTCAAAAGTTAATCTTTATTTCCACACCCCCTCCCATAGAGTTCTGAATTTTGGGTAGAATGATCCGTATTTTTCATTCCCCTATGTTCGGACTGATTATAATGCCACTGGAATTTCCCCACTCATGCGCTAGATCACATAGATATGATGATACATCGATCGGTCTGAGGTCCTCTTCCTTTGATCGGGCCTCCCTCTTCTACTCGGAAATCCGAATTCAAATCTCGAACACTGAAATCTTGGTTGACGCTCCCATGATCTAACGAAGTGATAGTATGAGGATCCCTTGTTTCTCACATCAGTTACAACCCACGTGACCATAATAATGGATTTCTATTTATCTCGGAGTTATGGTTGAGCGCATTAAACCAATCGGGACAAGTAAATAAATTTTTCCATACATCCAATTAAAAATAAGAACCAATATAGAGAAATATGTTTATGAGTTCGGCCAAAACAGGGGCCCCTTAGGGTCAGCTTCCTGGATGGATCATTCCAACGCCGCTACATTTTGGCTGGTGGCGTCCAAGACTACTTCCCATACCCTGAGGACCCTATCTTCATTAGAAACCACGACGAATAGTTCACTGACCCTAGCCCGTGCCCGTGCCTATTCAGTTTGATTTTCAACCATCTGGTGACTCGCTTCCAATAGTTGTTGTTGGGCATCTTCTAGCTGGGCCCTCAATTGCTCCATGAGCTCAGAAAAGTTTTCAACAAATATCTCATTTTCTTTCACCTATTCTTCTAGGCATTGGACCTCCAGATCCACCTTCATAAATACTCGATTACTCCTTGACTCCTCCCAACACTGGTCGATGTCAAAGCGCCAAATTCTCTCACGCCTATTCTCAGCCTTGTAGTCACGAACCGTCAAGTGAAGGTGCTAAGCATCTGCCCCTCAGGCACAGAAGAAATGTAGCCAAGTGTAGAGTGATTTGATCTGCTTCAGCCACTCCATATGATGCTAACTGAGAAAAATCCCGATGCACTTCCACCCTTTATATCGCATCATCTGTCTCTCCTCGGCCACTTCCGAGTCTGAATCGTCAATCTCCTCGGGATCGGAAGGCCGATAGAGAGGAAAATAATCCAACAGGATAGAAGCAAGGTCTTCCTCAGATATTCCTCTCAGGGGGTTTGGCTCTTCATCATCTGAGGGACCTTCCTCTCTCGCCTCAATCCTGGTGGAACCTTCATCAACTTCCTGCCCTGCCCTGATAGTAGTGCCACTGATGTCCACCGCTCTCTGCTCACCATGTGTCGGGGCCGACTCAGTTTGGGAGGCATATCTTGGATAGGGTGGTACATTTTCCATTAAATAAATCGAGGATGGTCTGGTCTCATCATCCCGACGAGCCTCCAATGTCGTGATCACCGTATAGACAAGGAGCACCCTAATCAATTGAATTATTAAATGGTAAGTACCGGTATCGAAGAAAGGAACATATAGGAACCCAAGGCATCAGCCTCCAGTGTTCTGGCCGCAACATGAGCTGTCATAGTAGGGTATCCCTCGGCGCTCGTCAGTTCAATAATGGGCATCAGTGGCTTACCTTGTTCCAATGGATCTTCCTCCCCTACTTCGACTAGAGACTCTTGATCAACACCAATATGCTCCTGAGTAAGATAAGAAGGGTGGATTAAAGATTGCAAAGGAAAGTGGTTAAAAGGAAGAGGATAGATAAGGTTTGAAGTCTACCTCGAGTAGCTCAGTTGCATCTATATCCGAGATGAAGATATTTCCACTCTCTCGGATACTCCCTTGGTGGGACACCCCTTGAGACCCTTCACCTACGGGCTCGTCTTCACCTTACCCTTCTGCCTCCTCATCTTCTGTGTCGCTGCCCTCTGGCTCATCATTACTGTCATCATCCTCAAACAACATCTTTTATGTATCATGATCATGGAAGACATCACTTTCACCAAGAAAGATGGATCCTCACACCGACCTCGAGAGACTGCGTACATGTCCATAGCCGTCAGATACACATGCCGATAATGAAAGTTAACTCTGTTGACAATCCGAACACACCCGACTTCGGGCAGCTGGATCCCGTATCTCACTATCTTCTGCAAGAGGGATTCATTACTCATCGATAGCTGCATGGTAATCCTGGCCGACCATATCACCATGGAAGATTGTTTCATGAGAAGGTTGAAGTAGATATCTTATTTTCTTCTTGGGAAGTTCTCGGGTCCCACCATGCGACATCCCCACTGTTAATGTCCTGGCCTATGAGGGACCTATTGTCCAACGTTCTTCCAGTCTTCCCTCTATAATGATACTATTCATGCTCTATCACCACCCCGGTTCCACACTAGAGACCTTGAGTGGCCGAACTCGCTTCCGCAAAATCCCCTCAGGGTATGCAATGGCCCAATGTTCAAGATACTCGGTTGAGAGGCCAGCATCAACTCCAGTGGGAGGAAAGTGATGACGTCGCCAGAGCCATAGGTCATGGACATCAGCCACATCCGGTGAAGAACGCATGTATTCCATTATTTCCAGACATCTGTTTATACTTTTTTTGCATCCTCTAGAGGCACCCAAACTGCCTGGTGAACCTGGACGGCACGTAAGGCTCACAGAAGATCTTCCCATAAATCCGGGCCACAAGCATCTCCCCTATAATGCTCTGGAAGTACTACCTCTACTCTACTGAGCCTTACCCATTATCTATCATCTAGACAGCCAGGTGGGGAATGGGCTGAAAACGTTGTTGGCATGATTACCGATTCCGACCCTTACTCCCTCCTCATTGAGCGTCAACGACATGACACCGACAATGTTCAGCAGGGAAGGTCACATGCAATTACATGGAGGACAGATGACATTTGTGAAGGTATATCCACCGCAATAAGCCGAACCCCATCCATAGAATATATGGAAGGGGCCACAGATTCATCTAGCTGACCCCCCTCCCAAGATGCATCCCAAAATGGCATACAAACGAGCCAGCATGGGGTCCCCCAGATTGAATCTTTTTTTAGCAGACATGATGATGTCCATCACAAGGGTCGCTGGATAGAATCCCATCATTGCGTCCCTCACCGGTAAGTGCCACCCGCTAAGTAATGTGGAAAGGAATCCGGCGTAGCAAAAATTGAGGTCCCGACTCTCATTTATGTTGTAGCCCCATGACTGATAGTTCCCCGCCTCCAGGATCCGCCAATACGATCCACTCTCGCTCCTCTATGCCACGGTTGGACATCGTCTCCCTCACCCTAGAATCTTGAAATCCGGATCCCGTTCCAAGAATAGGCTAAACTAGTACTTTTAAGTGATGTCCTTCAGGAAATCCTTGACCCCCAGCGTCTCATTTTCCATCTCCAATAAGTGGCATGTCAACTTGGGGGTTCTTAATCAGTCTCCCCAGGTACTAATTGGAAGGAAGAATCATCAAATTGGTGGCCCTCCAAAGGGATTCCCCCAATACAGTGAATGTCCCAAAGGATTATACCAACTTACCCATGATTAAGATTAAAGGTATTGGTATCGGGGGACCACCGAGTGTACAGCTCTGTCCCATGCTCATGTTGGTGGTAGAAGTAAAATTACGATGTCCACACCGCCTCTAACAAGCCAATATGTCATATCTCATCCCCAAATTGGTCCCATGTATGGATATTCTAGTACACCCAGGACTATTCACTTGTGAAGTTGCCTCCGAACCGTAGGTCCCAGTCCTGTGGCTAGCCTTAAGCCTCTTCAGTGACGCTCTGACGGAATGTGCTTGCGTAGAGGTGCAGGGAACTCTCTGTGATAGGGTCATTCCCTGAAATGGTCCTAGTCCTGGGATTCTGGACATAAACGTCCATATGCATGGCTTCTATGGCAGGATTACAGTTTTTGGTGATGTTTTATCGGGGTAGGTCGTCTTCACGGGTCACCCATGACTGCGGTGTATCAACATCAAATCTCGGTAAAGAGACAACCTCGAAAATACTGATGTCCAATAATGGCATATGGTTGGACAGGGTGTACTCCTATTGAGAGAGAGTTAGCATATTGAAAAGGGCATGGTTATTGGATAAAATCCTTTTGGCACCATAAACCTCAAGGTTGGTGACCATTTCAGCCCTTCGAGCAGCAGCTTCTCCCTCAGCAGCCTGATTTGCGGCCATCTCCATATTCTGACAAGTGCTTGAGTAAATGGCGCAGAATATTTGAGGGTGGAGCGAAAAATAAACAACCGTCGCAAAATATCAGAATGTGGTGTGAAAAACATCGGGTTTGTTCTTAAAAAGATGCCTTATCTTGGTGGGATTACGTGCAACTGGAGCGGTTTTTCACGTAGGGACATAAAACCTTTCGCGCACGATAGCTCAAAGCATGTCGCGTGAGGAAATTCATACGGAACATGGGATGCACGACGACTTTTTTAAGAAGATCATGGTTTACGTGTGTGCACGAAAAGAGGATTCCATGCCCCCCTTGGGTTTTTCATGCCACTACAGGTTTTTAGCACACATGGACCCCACAGACTTCAGCATTTTGGCATTTCCCTAGGAATCCGACCGTTGCGGCCCCTCGCCGATCCGATTCCGAGGGGGGGGGGAATTTGTAGACGCTGAAAAATTCTCAAGGGAAGAAGAAGGATTAAAAATGACAAATAAAATCCATATTCAGATCTGGGGACCCAGTATGAGGGGCCCGGATGAGTCACACAAAAAACATTCATAAGTGTGCGAAAAAAAATATGCCCCGCGCGGAAAGCTCCAGGATTCGTGAGAGGCCTTCAGTGTGGGCGTGGAATATTTCACGCCCCCACCCCGCGTGGTTGGCATTTCGCACCTCCAAATCGACATGAAAATATTTCTCACCGAACTATTTTACGCACCCTAGAATGCCTATGAATAGAAGGTGAACTCATCGACTTCCGAGCTGAAGAATCTGAACCGGCTCTCGTGCGAGAAATTCTCCTTTCATGTGGGCAAAGATGGCTTTCAAGTACAGTTCTTTTTTTGCGCCAAGTCGCCCATGGGTCCTCTATCACACGAGATCCCCTTGTTTTAAACTAAATTCCAATCCCTTCGGGGTCTTCCCCCATGCATGCAATCCCTTCCACCTACGTGCAATCCTTTCCACTTGCGTGCTGGTCGGCCAATTTCTCATAATCCCCTTTAATTGTGCACACCTCAATCATTGCGGGCAACCTCTCCCAATTGCGTGCAATTCGTACTCCTCGCGTGCAATCCTTTGTAGTTGTGTGAAAATCCTTGGCTCCATTTACGTGCCAATCCTCACTGATTTTGCGCCAACCCTGTGTTTTTTTCGCGCATAGCTACTTATTTCATGTGCAAGCCTCAAAGGTTGCGTGCAAACCACCGGGACCCCTCACCCTGGTGCTTCCCTGCTACCTCTTCACTTGCGTTACCCTGACTCCTTGGGAGTACCTTTTCATGAGTGTCTGATGCTCTTCTTATGGATTCTATTCATGGGTGTCTCTAACACCCCGGTCATCCACATCATACAACGTTTTCCCATACATCCTTCTAAGCTCGTGTGAAGTAACTTCAAAGTCCCTTGGACAGTTCTTCCCATTGCATTGCTTCGCCTCATGCTTATTCACATTGACATGTTAATGGCTATTTCTTCTTCGCTTAGCCATGCTAACATGGACCCCCTGATGGTTCACTCTATGAAACCCCTTCTCCATGGGTTTTCCTTTCCCTTATCTACACCAAGGAGAGACAGTCCCGGTTATGCTATTCCTAGGTGTGCGGAGTGAACCTGCCTCATCCGAGCTGTAGGACGTTAAACTGCCAAGAACCATCATCCTTAACACATGAAGTTAAAATTTGACCCCCAGGCATACTGTGTGGGGTTCCCCCAGCCTAGACATTCTTTACGCCCACTAGTATCCATGGGAATGGGATCACCCCTCACAGGGGATGATATCCTTTTTATCAGAGTGGCATTTTTCTGCGGGGAAAGGGGAGCCACCTTGGTGTAATCCCCTAGCCTTTCTTGCAGGAGGTATCATCCCTGATCCTCCTCGCTTCTTTGGTGCCACGGACCGTGAGGGGAAATGGGGACATGGGTTTTGTCACCCTTTCCCTATCTCGTTGGGATTTGTCGCCACTAGTCCTCCACCCTGGAGTAAGTCCCAGTCTCCATCTTCTTGGGTTGCGGACCACGCGTAAGACCATGTTTCTTCTTTGGGACGCTCCACACGTATGCCCCACTCCACTTCGCACGAACACACCACTCACGACATGATCGCCAGGTCCTTGTAGCCTCTTGTTTCTCACACCGATCACGACTCACATGGTCTTAGAGTAAGCATCGACCATGACACCCACCTTCACGAACAATGAGGACTTTGATCCAAGTCAAGGCATGGTACGTAGGACACCTTCTTGAGGTTCAAGCCCACCATCCACATGAGACGCCAGGTCCCCCTTCACATCAGTTCATAGATTCCCCATTCCCAAACTGCGTGGGCCTTGGTCCATGCGAAGGCATGGTACATAGGACGCCTCCCCGAGGTTCGCCCCTATTCAGCGGTAAGACGTTTTCAACCCATTTCAATGGTAAGCCGTTGAAGTCCCCCATCGACGAAAAGTCATCACCACATTCCCGAACTATGAGGAATTTGATCCATGTAAAGGCATGGTATGTAGGAAGCCTCCTCGAGGTTCAAGCACACCACCCGGACGATCCGACCATCTTCACGTCTGTCCACCAACTCATTGGTCAGCCTCAAAGCGTAAGCCCTAAACACCACATTACCAAACTATGAGGAATTTGATCAATGTAAAGTCATGGTATGTAGGAAGCCTCATAGAGGTTCAAGACCACCACTCGATTGATCTGACCATCTTCATGTCGGCCCACCAACTCATTGGGCCACCTCAGAGCGTAAGCCCTAAATGGTCCTTCCCAAACTACGAGGACTTTGATCCATGTCAAGGCATGGTACATAGGAATCCTCCCGAAGGATCAAGCCCACCACCCGGTTGATCCGACCATCTTCACGTCGGTCCACCAACTCATTGGGCCGCCTCAGAGTGTAAGCCCCTAACACCCCTTCCCGAACTACAAGGACTTTGATCCATGTCAAGGCATGGTATGTAGGAAGCCTCGCTGAGGTTCTAGACCACCATCCACATGGGACCCCAGGTCCCCCTTCACGTCGGTTCACCGACGCCCCATTCTCGAATTACATAGGCCTTGATCAATGCCAAGGCATGGTACGTAGGAAGCCTCCCTGAGGTTTATCCCTATTCAGGGATAAGCTGTTTTCAACCCATTTCAACGGTAAGCTGTTGAAGTCCCCCATCGATGGAATGTCGTCACCACATTCCCGAACTATGAAGACATTGGTTCATTTCAAGGGAGGGTATGTAGGAATCCTCCCTAAGGTTCAATACCACCATCCACATGGGACCCCAAGTCTCCCTTCACGTCGGTTCGTCAACGCCCCATCCTGAACTATGAGGTCTTTGATCCTTGCCAAGGCGGGGTATGTAGGAAGCATAACTGAGGTTCAAGCCCAACAACCATAGACTCTAACCCCCTCCATGTTAGTTCCCAATCATACTAAACTATGTGGACTTTAATTCCCTGCCACATGGATACGTAGGAAGCCTCTTCGAGGCTCAAGCCCAACACCAGTCTCACCCTAAGGTCAACCCCGTCCCATTCGCCACTCACTTCACCGAATCCACCCATCATCATCCCTTGATTCTTACGCAGGCCGCCACATCTCGGTGAGGTCATATCAACCCGCCCACAACAACGTTCCCCTCAAGGGGTTATGCCTACCTGATCTGCTCTAATCATTGTTCCAATCAGTCTGATCTGTCTCGGCTGGACGTTAATCTTGCGGCATACCCTGTGCTAAACATGTGAAGCTGAGAAAAACTTCAGATACATGCCCATGGAATACGAATCCCCGCGTTCGATGTGGGATGCCTCGGGATTCTACGCCCTCGAGAAGCCCTATAATAAGGGATAGAAGAGAGACACACCAATCCCCCACCGTCCAGACACGCTGGTGATTCCCAATGTTACTAATCCCCTAAACGAAGGTTGCTACCCTGACCGGACCCTTTGGAATATCATAGCAGAAGCAGTGTAGTTAACTGGCGTCCATGACGATATGGCTCAAGAAATAGTTTCATGAAAACGTCTTCAATCTATAATGGATACTAGGACTAGGTGACGAGCTCCGAGGAAGAACTAGTATCCCATCATCATGTTTTGATCAAGGAGCAAACGTCCCAGAATAAGGAGCGGATGCCGCCTGCCTTTGGAAATCAGGAATGTAGGGCAACAGCTGCGCGTCCTCAAATATGAATGCGCGTGCCCCGTAGAAAGCGTCAGAAAAACCCTAAAACCCCACTGGACGACATTAGAGGTATGTGCATGCTCTAGGGTGACATGATAATGGGCCACCCTATTTGTTGAGATGAAGTTTTGTATCCATCTATATAACACTATTTTTTCACATTAATGACTTCTTGCCGTGTATGTAGAACATGGTAAGGGATTTTCATCTCCCCTTTCACCATTGGTTGGATATTATAGGTTTCATCAGTAATTGGAACATTTAAATAGTTTTATGGCGCATCAGAAGTAGGGTTTTATGCCTACTCCTATCCTCACATTCATATCAGTGGATACAACGTGTTCTCATATAAGGGGGAAGATATTTGGGTCTTCCCCTTATTTTTCACGGCTACATTCTGATTGACTTCTATGGGCACTTCCATATTAAAATTCTAGAAATATTTATGAATGCAGGCAGTTGAATGAATCTTCTTATGGGTTTCCTCCAATCATGGTTTGTTGAGTTCATTGAGTGATTCAAGAAGAGTATTATACTATGATTGATTAGCATGGGACAAAGTCTGTTCCCTCTCATTTTTTGCAATCGTATTTGAATAGTGGGTATCCTTGGGTGCTTCCAAGTGAGTCTTCTAGATAACTATATTAGGGATTCAAGGTATAAGTTCCCACTATTATATGGCCACTAAATTTGATTGGTGGGATTCTAGAGGGGGAAAGGTTTATCACTTCTCCCTGTTGACCCATTTTTCCACTGAGGGGGTTATATTGTGTGCCCAGATCTAGATGACATCATTCAGATTGTTGAGGTTGGAACCCTCATCATAGAGAGGGTTTACTATCGTGCAGTGTTGGAGGCAGTGATGGCTGGCAGGAGGCCTTGATAATGACTAATATTTCATCTAGATGAGGCTCTATTTGACCTCTTAATCAACCTATCTATGACATGTAAGGGGCCGATTCTTACATTCTATGGATAAAAACCTGAGATGGTTGAAGAAATCAATAAGTGTCGCCTTCTTCGGGGCCACAAGTCATTGCACACCTGATGATCGGTGGGGTTTTCAAGTTGGATGGCTTGACAAGTATCCTACATTGGTTGGGATTGTATCTTTCTAGTGATACTCTGTGAATAGTGAATTTAATACCTATCATTGTAGATTATGGGTTATTTAAGGGATCCTTTTCTTAGATAAAGGCCATTTTTAACATTATTCAGGACATGCACATGTAGATGCTGGAAGGACATTGTAACACCCCGAGATTTTATGAAAAATATTCTTTTTAATTTCATTAATGTCTTGTGTTGTACGCTACACCAAAAGGAGCTTGCACAACACGCATCCTTGACTTGCCTTTCATTACACACAATCGTGACCTTCCTTGATAGCGTGTGTAGTACGCAATACCAAGTTTCACTAAACAACGATATTCTATTAAAATATTATTAAAACTAGCCGTTATGAATAGTAATAACCACTTTTTGAAATTTTGTAAATTTTATTTTTCAAAATGAACTTCATTTTTGGATTCGGAATATCGAAATTAGCTTAGGGTGAAATTTTGGTAATTTTCGGATAACTTTCATATTTTGATGAATAGTGGAAATTACTAAATTTTAATTAAAAACAACTTTTTCAATCGAAATAATTAATAGTGATAAATTATTAATTTTAGTGGTTTTAAAGTATATTTAGAATATATTTTTACAATTTAATACAATGATGGTCATTGGATGTAATTTCACATTTAAACCACTTATAAACAAGTTTCAATCTTTTGATAATTATTATCTCTTAAAAACACGCTATTTGTTTTGACGACGGGAATTAATTTTTAAATTAGTTAATGCAACTGATATGTTTTGAATTTGGTAAAATAGACATCATTTTTGAGTTCATAATATCAAATATAGCTTAGGCCTAATTTTATGTATTTTTCAGAAAACTTTTAATTTTTGATGAATAGTGAGACCACTAAGTGGTAGTTAAAAAAAACTGAATTGTTCATAAAACTTAATTTTACTGCTTCTGTGAGTGGAATTTCAAAAATACGAGAGACGCAGTTGATGTCAGTAAGTAAAATGTGCTTCAATGAGATGAAAATAATTTTTTGGTGAATAGTAACTTTTTACTTTTTTTACCACGGTTAAAAGTAAATATGGTAATTAAGGGTAGAAATGATATTATTATTACCCTAACACATGTCTTAATTCTATTGGACAAGTGTAATTAGACCAAAAACAAACTTAGGAATAAAATATGACCATTTAGGCCCACTTGGATTAGATTAGGACATTTATTATTAATTTATTTAAAGAAGGGTTAAAAGAGTTAAAATCAAAGTTTATTTACTAAAACATTTTTAATATGGGGTTATACATAAGATATATTCGACTATAAATTTTAATTAGAAAGATAAAAATATTTCCTACATAATGGTATTTTATTTGTAATTTTTAGACATTAAATAATTTAATTTATTTATGACACAACGATGAATCATTAATTATCTTATTAATAAAATATTGGCATAATTGATGTTATAAATACTCAAATAAATATAATTTGAGACTTTTTATGAATTCCACTAATTTTATAGGTTAATATGAAATGTTAGTATTGATTAAAATAACTTTTTTCGAACTTATCATTCAGTTATGATTTTCAAAAAAATCAATTTCTAAATAGTGTCAACATTGAAATAAAATTATTTTAAAAAACATATTATATTATTAATTGTTATTTTATTCCTAAAAATCTAATGTTCGGACAAATGACTTAGCTCAGGTTATATATATTAATAATAAACAACTTGGGGTTCTTTTGGCTTGATATAGTAAGTTTATTAACCTTATAGTCTAAGAACACAAGAAGACACGGTAAAAGTAAAATTATTTAACTTAATGTTAAATCTAAATGATAAGGTTAAAATAGGAACCTAAACTTATCTAAATTATATTGGATGACATTATTTCGACCCATCCCCACCTTAACCTCGAAATAAATCAATTTGGAGCTATTTAAAACCGAACTTGACTTTATAATAAAATAATATTTTTAGTTATTCCAAAGGTGCCCCTCTCCTCCCTTATAAAAGGGCACCTCCTCCCACTCTTCCTCACACAACATTGAGCCTTCAAGCTCGGACAAACCCTGCCAAATTCTCTTCTCCACTTCCCTAGCAACATCCTAGAGGTTCTGGTCTTCCTCAAAGACCAATTTTAGTGCCCTAAGAGGATGTCTCAAAGAGGCGCTTCAAAGAAGAGGTAATTTCCGTTACCGATTCTTTCACCTTTATTTCTTCTTCCACTCCTTCTTCCTAGGTTGTTTCATTATAAAGTAATAACATCAGTCTCACTCATATACTTATATGTTATTATAATTATGAAACAACCCTATTTCACCATCTATCCATCCTACGGAAAACGAAATCACCGCGCGTGTGTACGTACGGAATACCGTCTCCACGCCGTGGTGAAATATATTTTCCACCACCACCTTACATGGATGGGTATAATGGTGTAAATAATAACTATACATAGTTATTAGAACATTATAGTGATTCTGATATATTTTATCATCCACTCCAATTCAATTCAATAATTATGGAAACGATATCATCGCTCGTGCGTACGTACGGACTACCGTCTCCACGACACGATGAGATTCATTCTCCATGTTAACCATTTAAGACTGATTATAAAGTATATATAAGAAATAATAATGAAATATATGACATTATAAAGCTACTGGATTTATGTATATATGTATGTAATCTACTTAATTCCATTCAACTCAATAAGGAAACGAAAACAGCGTTCATGCGTACGTACGGCCTACCGTCTCCATGAACGGTGTATTTCTTTCCATTTACTAATTTATTATATATATGTATATTATGAATATATATTATATATAAATCATGTTTTATATTCTGGAATTAAGTAATTATGATCTAAGCAATCATATTAATAATTACAAGTCAAAACACGGATGACAAATGAAACAATTTTACCCAAAATGCTCTTTAACATAGAATTTACAAAAGAAAGGGTAATATAAAGTCATAAGTGAACCATATATGATATCATAATAATGAGTATGATTCTGGAATAAGTCAATAACATTATTTAAATAATTATACAGGAGGTTCGGACACCTACGAAGAAAATCGGACCTAAGGTAAGGGAAAATATCACAATCTCATTTTTATCCGAGATTGTTTATACTTTGGTATTTACTGGGGTGTATTTTATCATCCACATCCATGTTCCCTAAATATGTAATATTGTTTCCATCCACTTACAATAGTTTAAATCCAATTTTACCCTTCGGTGAGTTTTTAGTAAAGAATATGAAAGGAATCTTTTGTCATTTTTTCGTACGAGGTACTTTTTTGACTTTTCCGACAAAAGTACGAAGAATGTTTTTTTAACTTATACGGCATGAATGGATTTTTAAAACATTATTTCCAAGAATCTTCCTTTACAAGTTTTCAAGTTTATTTTTAATCAACTTATTTTAGTTTAAAATTGTATGACATGTTAAGAAAGGAAAAGTATTTTTGAAAAAAGAAAGGATATTTTCCTCAAGAATGGAGTTCAAGTGTTTTGTCAAAATTATTTTCCATCTAAGATAATAAAGGGTTCTGTTTTTATCCCTATTATTACATTGATTTGATTATGTTTTTAGGGAATTATTTTTATGAAGTCATTTACCTTATATGATTTGTTTTATGATGTCATGATGTTTCAAGAATCCCATTTTTGTTACATGTGTTATGTGATGATGTATGATTTATGATTATGTGGAACACAGAAGAAAGGATTCATTATAAGATGGGTGGGACCTATATCTCCCTCCAATTCATTGGGTAAAGATTTTATATCTCATGAGATAGACATGGCTGGAATGTAGGTTATACCGGTTCAGTGAAATAGGACTGAAACGAGGGTGACTCGGTTCAGAAAGGGACTTTGTCCACTAAGATAGTCTTGGCAATGAGTCTTTACTAACAAGAAATGATTCTCTATGATTATTTGTGTATGCCACAATGATTAATGTTTTAAGTTATGATTATTGGGATTTCATTCCACTACTATGATTTATCCCATGTTATGAAATTATGCTCTCTTTTGCAGGTTAAGATTTCCAAAATGTTATGTTCTTATGAATATGATGTGATTGATATTTATTTTCATTACACTTAATGAGCATTTTAGCTCACCCTTTTATGTTTTCTTTTCCCCAGGATATGAAGAAAGGTTTTAGGTTAAAAAAGGAAGATATTTATGGGAGATGTTGAAGATCTTTCACCACAATTAGAAGATTATATTCCGAGTTTCCAAAGACACTAAACTATTACGATCCTTGTGTGTGTGTTTTTGTTATGTACTAAGTATTCTGCAAAATTAATGTAATGTCCATGTACGTCAAGCTTCGGGTCTCTACAGTTGGTATCAGAGGAAAGGTTTAGTCAACCTTTGGAAACTAGGATGTGAGAACTTTAGTGAGATCCCTAGAGATATTTCTAAGGTATGTCTAGGGATGTCTCTAAGGTTAAGTATACGTATAGGTTATAGTCCTAGAATTTCTCTAACGATCTTAGAATTTAACCTAAGATGTTAGATATTGAGGGTACTCCCCCTTTATTATGTTGTTTTCCCTATCATGATTTTTGCCTCTCACACTATTCTTTTTGGGTTTTAGACGATGGCTGGAACCCGAAGGAACCATGTTGATCAATGCAATGGACAATGCAATGATTGCCCTCCTGAACAAACAAATGTTATGGGAGATGGATTTCAAAATCTTATTTCTATACATACACAAGCTATGAATCATTTTGGACTTCCAAATGAGCAGAGATGTGAACAATATTCTATTGAGTCCTTCATGAGGCAACGTCCACCTTCTTTCAGTTGGACTTCTAATCCACTTGTTGCTGAACAATGGATCAGTACCACTGAAAAGATATTTTCAGTTCTTCAATGTTCTGAACATGATAAAGTCATCTTAGCAGTATATCGTTTGGAAGGTGAAGCTGATCAATGGTGGAATCTTATCAAGAATACGAGGCCAAGAGATGAAATTGAGTCCATGGAATGGGACGAGTTCAAGAACTTGTTTTTCAGTAAGTACTTCCCTCGTATTCTTCGAAAAAAGATGGAAAGGGAGTTTCTTGAGATGAAGCAGAAGGATGATGAATTGGTTGATATATACGAAGAGAATTTTACAAGACTTCCAACGTATGCATCTGGTATTATCATCCAACCTGAAAGTAAAGTTGATCGATTTTTCAGTGGCTTAAAACCAAGTCTTCGAAGGGCATTAGCTATAAGAGACTTCAGTAGCTATGAAGAAATTGTGCGTTGTGCTATCAAGGTAGAAATGGAAGTTGGTGTTACATATCCATCTCATGGTTTTGATAAGAAACGAAAGATGGAGTTCAAGGAGAAATCTTAGAATAATGGTGAAAAGAAGATGAATGTTTCCTTATGCACAAAGTGTGGAAAGAAGCATGGTGGAGATTGTCTTAAAGGGACTAGAAAATGTTTTAAGTGTGGAAAATAAGGTCATCAAGTAGTTGAGTGTCGAAGTAATGGAAAAAGGGTTTCTAATGATGTGAATAAAGCAAACACTGTAGATAACGCACCACCAACACTTCAATGCTTCAAGTGCAAGGAAATGGGGCATTATGCTAATAAATGCCCTAATCCAAGGGTTAGTGATGATCGACATGAGCAACCGCTTAAGGAAAAGGACAAAGGGAAGTCACATGCGATCACTATTGGAGATGTTGAATATGAAAACGATGTGGTGGAATGATTAAGTGTTTATGTAATGGGATTCCAAAATAATGTTTTATCATGGAGTATTGGAATATTTATGTATTGGTCTAATGTGGTATTCAAAGTGATTGAGATATTTTTGGAAATAAGACGATATGCTCATAATGAAGGGAAAAACGAGAAAATGAAATGTTTAACAGTATTCATGAGCTCATGATTGATATAATGACTAAGTGATATCATGGTTTGTGTATATAGAATTTTGAGGATTTTGGTTTGTGGAAGGTGTTAACTTTTAACTGCATTCATGTTTTCACTAAGGTTCAATGGGTATTCAAGAGAATACATGATTAAGGACTTTGAATGTTTGGAATTTGACAAACAAAACATATCTTATGATATATGGGGATCAACGATGGTATTAAATCTCTGGTAATCGTTTTCACTATGTTATGAGAGTGGACTGTAGTATTTTAGATAAGCCTAAAGATTAGAATGGATTATGTTGGACATAAGTTAGGATAAAACGTTTTTCGATAATATTGATGGGATGTTATAGTAATATAGCTTTAGAAAAAGGACAACCTGCAGGACGGGAAACGGCCCATCGTGTCGGACAAGGCTATGGGAATCGAACCCACAACCGAAGTGCGACTGGCCTTTATTGCCTACCACTGGCCTACAGGAAGTCCCTGTTTAGTAGAAACTAGTTTTATTATATTAAGAAGTATGATATATGAAGTATAAGTTCATTTTAGGAACCATATATGATTAATCTCACTATAGAATGACTTATATTTAATAACTTTTCCTAACCTTTTGTTTGAGACAGATGGAATGACCCTTCATTCTGTCACATGATCTGCTAACACTTCACGAATAACAAATTCAACTTCATTTATTTAAGAGATGAAGTGGAAATTGTTCAAGGCATGAACCACAGTGAGATTATACCAAAATAAAGTAAGTATTTATTCTAATTCAAATACTTCAAATTTAAGGAAATGATCTTGAAAACCAAAAATGTTGTCCTAGTGCTCTTATATCTGATTAATCAGATGGTACCTTAGATCGTCAAAAATTTATGGATTTGTGATTGTTGTCTTTTCCATAGCCATGTTCTCTACCACTCTCCATCAGAACATGATGGTTAGATTTCTCTTCCATATCCATATTTTCACCTATGTGGAAACCCAGTGATTAGTTTATTTGGGTAACCATTACGTTTCATACTTTTGTTTTTAAAGATTGGTTTTGGTATTCCTTTTTACGATGTGGGTTTCTATTAAAGAAACTATCGAGTAGTAAACCATTTATAACCCCGACGAATTTCGAGGGCGAAATTCATTTTAAGGGGGGTAGAATGTAACACCCCGAGATTTTATGAAAAATATTCTTTTTAATTTCATTAATGTCTTGTGTTGTACGCTAAACCAAAAGGATCTTGCAAAACAAGCATCCTTGACCTGCCTTTCATTACACGCAATCGCGACCTTCCTTGATAGCGTGTGTAGTACGCAATACCGAGTTTAACTAAACAACGATATGCTATTAAAATATTATTAAAACTAGCCGTTATGAATAGTAATAACCACTTTTTGAAATTTTGTAAATTTTATTTTTCAAAATGAACTTCATTTTTGGATTCGGAATATCGAAATTAGCTTAGGGTGAAATTTTGGTAATTTTCGGATAACTTTCATGTTTTGATGAATAGTGGAAATTACTAAATTTTAATTAAAAACAACTTTTTCAATCGAAATAATTAATAGTGATAAATTATTAATTTTAGTGGTTTTAAAGTATATTTAGAATATATTTTTACAATTTAATACAATGATGGTCATTGGATGTAATTTCACATTTAAACCACTTATAAACAAGTTTCAATCTTTTGATAGTTATTATCTCTTAAAAACATGCTATTTGTTTTGACGACGGGAATTAATTTTTAAATTAGTTAATGCAACTTATATGTTTTGAATTTGGTAAAATAGACATCATTTTTGAGTTCATAATATCAAATATAGCTTAGGCCTAATTTTTGGTATTTTTCTGAAAACTTTCAATTTTTGATGAATAGTGAGACCACTAAGTGGTAGTTAAAAAAAACTGAATTGTTCATAAAACTTAATTTTACCGCTTCAGTGAGTGGAATTTCAAAAATCCTAGAGACATATTTGATGTCAGTAAGTAAAATGTGGTTTAATGAGATGAAAATAATTTTTTGGTGAATAATAACTTTTTACTTTTTTTTACCACGGTTAAAAGTAAATAGGGTAATTAAGGGTAGAAATGATATTATTATTACCCTAACACATGTCCTAATTCTATTGGACAATTGTAATTAGACCAAAATCAAACTTAGGAATAAAATATGACCATTTAGGCCCACTTGGATTAGATTAGGACATTTATTATTAATTTATTTAAAGAAGGGTTAAAAGAGTTAAAATCAATGTTTATTTACTAAAACATTTTTAATATGGGGTTATAAATAAGATAAATTAGACTATAAATATTAATTAGAAAGATTAAAATATTTCCTACATAATGGTATTTTATTTGTAATTTTTAGACATTAAATAATTTAATTTATTTATGACACAACAATGATGCAGTAATTATCTTATTAATGCAATATTGACATAATTGATGTTATAAATACTCAAATAAATATAATTTGAGACTTTTTATGAATTAAACTAATTTTATATGTTAATATGACATGTTAGTATTGATTTAATTAACTTTTTTCGAATGTATAATTCTGTTATGAGTTTCACAAAAATCTATTTCTAAATAGTGTCAAAATTGACATAAAATAGTTTTTAAAACAAATATTATATTATTAATTTTTATTTTATTCCTAAAAATCTAATTTTCGACCAAATGACTTAGATAAGGTTATATATATTAATAATAAACAACTTGGGGTTCGTTTGTCTTGATATAGTAAGTTTATTAACCTTATAGTATAAGAACACAAGAAGACACTGTAAAAGTAAAATTATTTAACTTAATGTTAAATCTAAATGATACGGTAAAAATAGGAACCTAAACTTGTCTAAATTATATTTGATGAGAGGCCTTAGACCCATACCCACCTTAGCCTCTAAATAAATCAATTTGGAGCTATTTAAAACCGAACTTGACTTTATAATAAAATAATATTTTTAGTTATTTCAAAGGTGCCCCTCTCCTCCCTTATAAAAGGGCACCCCCTCCCTCTCTTCCTCACACAACATTGAGCCTTCAAGATCGGACAACCCCTGCCAAATTCTCTTCTCCACTTCCCTAGAAACATACTAGAGGTTCTGTTCTTCCTCAAAGACCAATTTTAGTTCCCTAAGAGGAGTTCTCAAAGAGGTGCTTCAAAGAAGAGGAAATTTCCGTTACCGATTCTTTCACCTTTATTTCTTCTTCCAATCCTTCTTCTTAGGTTGTTTCATTATGAAGTAATAACATCAGTATCAATCATATACTGATATGTTATTATAATTATGAAACAACTCTATTTCACCATCTATCCATCCTACGGAAAACGAAATCACCGCGCGTGTGTACGTACGGAATACCGTCTCAACGCCGTGGTGAAATCTATTTTCCACCACCACCTTACATGGATGGGTATAATGGTGTAAATAATAACTATACATAGTTATTAGAAAATCATATTGATTCTTATATATTGTATCATCCACTCCAATTCAATTCAATAATTATGGAAACGATATCATCGCTCGTGCGTACGTACGGACTACCGTCTCCACGACGCGATGAGATTCATTCTCCATGTTAACCATTTAAGAGTGATTATAAAGTATATATAATAAATAATAATGAAATATATGACATTATAAAGCTACTTGATTTATGTATATATGTATGTAATATACTTAATTCCATTCAACTCAATAAGGAAACGAAAACAGCGTTCATGCGTACGTACGGCCTACCGTCTCCATGAACGGTGTATTTCTTTCCATTTACTAATTTATTATATATATGTATATTATGAATATATATTATATATAAATCATGTTTTATATTCTGGAATTAAGTAATTATGATCTAAGCAATCATATGAATAATTACAAGTCAAACCACGGATGACCAATGAAACAATTTTAACCAAAATGCTATTTAACATAGAATTTACAAAAGAAAGGGTAATATAAAGTCATAAGTGAACCATATATGATATCATAAAAATGAGTATGATTCAGGAATAACTCAATAACATTATTTAAATCATTATACAGGAGTTTTGGACACCTACGAAGAAAATCGGACCTAAGGTAAGGGAAAATATCACAATCTCATATTTATCCGAGATTGTTTATACTTTGGTAATTACTGGGGTGTATTTTATCATCCACATCCATGTTCCCTAAATATGTAATATTGTTTCCATCCACTTACAATAGTTTAAATCCAATTTTACCCTTCGGTGAGTTTTTAGTAAAGAATATGAAAGGAATCTTTTGTCGTTTTTTCGTACGAGGTACTTTTTTGACTTTTCCGACAAAAGTACGTAGAATGTTTTTTTAACTTATACGGCATGAATGGATTTTTAAAAAATTATTTCCAAGAAGCTTCCTTTACAAGTTTTCAAGTTTATTTTTAATCAACTTATTTTAGTTTAGAATTTTATGACATGTTAATAAAGGAAAAGTATTTTTGAAGAAGAAAGGATATTTTCCTCAAGAATGGAGTTCAAGTGTTTTGTCAAAATTATTTTCCATCTAAGATAATAAATGGTTCTGTTTTTATCCCTATTATTACATTAATTTGATTATGTTTTGAGGGAATTATTTTTATGAAGTCATTTACCTTATATGATTTTTTTAGGATGTCATGATTTTCAAGAATCCCATTTTTGTTACATGTGTTATGCGATGATGTATGATTTATGATTATGTGGAACACATAAGAAAGGATTCATTATAAGATGGGTGGGACCTATATCTCCCTCCAATGCATTGGGTAAAGATTTTATATCTCATGAGATAGACATGGCTGGAATGGTAGGTTATACCGGTTCAGTGAAACAGGACTGAAACGAGGGTGACTCGGTTCAGAAAGGGACTTTGTCCACTAAGATAGTCTTGGAAATGAGTCTTGACTAACAAGAAATGATTCTCTATGATTATGTGTGTATACCACAATGTTTCATGTTTTAAGTTATGATTATTGGGATTTCATTTCACTACTATGATTTATCCCATGTTATGAAATTATGCTCTCTTTTGCAGGTTAAGATTTCCAAAATGTTATGTTCTTATGAATATGATGTGATTGATATTTATTTTGTTTACCCATACTGAGCATTTGAGCTCACCCTTTTATGTTTTATTTTCCCCAGGATATAAAGAAAGGTTTTAGGTTAAAAAAAGGAAGATCTTTATGGGATATGTTGAAGATCTTTCACCACGATTAGAAGATTATATTCCGAGTTTTCAAAGACACTAAACTATTACGATCCTTTTGTGTGTGTTTTTGTTATGTACTAAGTATTCCGCAAAAGTAATGTAATGTCCATGTACGTCAAGCTTCGGGTCTCTACAGACATCATTATATATAAGGGAGTCCTGAGAGAAATTGTATGAATATATATGAAAAACACAAATAAGAAAACCCCCAAAAAGTAGAATCTTATTTCAAAAAAACAAATGACTAAATTATTTTTTAGTTTTTCTCTATTTAATTTTGAGTGAAAAGAGGGCTTGAAAGGTGTGAGACACAATCCTCCTAACTAAGGATTCACAACAGGTTTACTACTTTTATTTCTAATATATATAAATTTTGCCCAATGGTTGATTGTAGGGATTGTGTTTCAGGAAATCACTCATGTCAGGTCTAATATTTTCGAATTGTTTCTAACATGATTATTAATGTAATTAGAAAAACCCAATATTTCAATATCCATGAAGGACTTGTTTTCCAAAATTTGAGAAATAATTGTTTAGTTTAGACAATGTTACTTAAGAACTCACATTTTTCGAGAGTATGGGTGGTCTGAATAATTACACCATTTTGGAGGAATTTTTTCTAATTCCCAGAAAATCTTATAGAGTTAAGATATATTCATGAATCCTTTATTAATTACCATGTATGGAAGGGTTTACCATTGAGTTATCAATTAGTTATGAGATTGTCTATAATTTAGAAGCATGTTTATATATATATGAGTTTCTTTATAAATGGATACATCTATATGTATCCAAGGTTATCAATCAATAGTATCCACTTATGTAGTAAGTAGAGATTATTTGGTCATTATTGTGATGATGCTAGTTTTTAGCCACCTAGTGGGGAAATGTTGAGTGAATCATCATCTAAAGAGATGAGAGTTTTTTGGATGTTGGGATCGAACACATGAGATGGGATTCTTTAATATCCATTTGTAATGAATCAAAAACCATGTATATTGATGCTACGAATAAGGAAACATCATACCTTTTATGTTCATTTGATAAGGACTAAACCATGATGTTTAGCTTCTCGTAACTAGTACATCTAAGTAAAAGGTTCCTAGTCAATTTTTGTTGTGGGGGAGTTTTCCATAGAAACCTTGTAAACATGGAAGGAACAAGGATTCTTAGGATAATTAATACCCTATCAAGAATGTGGCTCAGATAGAATTACAGTTGGTTTTGGGTGTTCTTGTTAGACCTTAGGGGGGTTCTTATGTATTCTTTTTGGATGGTAATATAATCCCATGTAGTTTGGTTCTGAGGACCTATTCCTATGGAGTTACTTTGAAGGTTTTTCTCAATTTGGAGTATGTCCCTTTGATGTGATTAAGTCCTAGAATAAACCTAAGGATGATTCTTTATGATAGTTTTGGAGGCTTGTTTTTGGATTACACATTAAGAGGAGGACCATGGATGAGTATAGTGAAATTATTAGTGATTATTCTTAAATATGGGCCCCAAGTATATATACTCCTAGGTTGAATAAGACTCTACTAGGAATGAAACCCAAAAATAACTAGGGTTGGTTATAAATGGGACCTATACTGAATAGGAAGCCCATATGCTTAGTTGGGACTCACACATGGAATGATGGCCTTGGTGAGATATTAGGACTTATAACATGTAAGAGGCTCATAGGGAAGGGATCATGAGGGGTTCTTGACCACCATCAACCACTAAGACCATGTGAGTCATGCTTGGTGTGAGATATAAGATTAAACTGAATATCTGAGAAACCAAAAACTCTAGTTTGACCTAAGGATTCATATATGGACTTTAGGACCCAATCCTATGGGGTTACTCTAAAGGAAAGTGATATAAAGATCCGAAAGAAGATTATCTTCCAAAAAAATAATATTATTATTCCATAATGATGATCATTAATAACATCTAATCCCACATGAGTCATGATGAGTCATTATTAAATGTGAAAAATAAGAAAATGCCAATGATTTAAAAAAAACACATCATCCCCCCTACACTGGCTGAAAATGTCATTGTGATGATACTTCCTTCTTGTTTTCATATCTCAGACCCAATGTGTGAGAGAGAGGGCCTTGAATTCCCCATATTACCTCTTATTTTGGTAAATGGGATAGATGGAGTAGGGATGAAGTAGTAAAGCTCCTGCAAGAATGGATCGGAGGTTACTAATAAAGAGAAATCCCTAAAATTCGTTCTATATTGGGATAGGAGAATATCAATCCCCATAAAAAGGAAATTCAAGTGTTATCCTCCCCCTTCCAACCTGGAACCGGAGGCACTCGGTCTTAGAGATTAATTGGGAATAACATGGTGTTAACCTTAGTTCCTAAGACTAATATTCCTATAACACCACCCCCAGGGATGGGGTCCTCATGACTATAGGAATTCATAATCACATTCATATATAGCACCCTATCAGTGAGTTAGGATGTGTTTAGGAATACTTTGACTATATGAATGAAAAACCAAATGGAACACACTATGGTGTGCCTCTTTCCATGTTTTTTCATGTCCAGAGGCGTTTGTGATGGTTTCAATTTACTCCCTCTTAGAAAAGGTATCCAACGGAACAATAACCTTTTAATTCATGGATTTGGAAGAGGTATCAAAGAGGGGATCATGTAGGTCCTGGATTAGAGATAAAAGTTTCCTTATGCTAGGCCTGGGAGGAACTGGAGGTACTTTATACAGGGAGGTATAAGACAACACAAGAAAGATATGCGTTGGGAAATGGATAAATTTTTCTAAAAAACTTGTGTTAGTATTTATCCTAGGCACTATGGGTCTCCTCTAGTGTCCCTGTATTGTTCTTATGTTAGTCCCTAAATAGGTTAGTGGTCTCACGCAGGTGGTTGTTCTCTAGGGGAGAAGTGGTCCTTGTGTAGGTGTCTAGTGTTTTAGAACTTGAAGGGAATTTGATCTCACTTATCCCCACTAATTCTCTAAAATATCGGGTTTTGTTGAGCTGCCTAATGAGTTTTGGATGAAATGGGAAAAGCGGTTGTGCTACTAGAGCTTTAGGACTTGTTACAATTTTCTAATACTATAAATGATAATCCCTATTGTCCTATTTATAAGTAAATAAGTGATACTGGTTGAAGGAGGAACCCCATGCAGGTTCACAATTTATGTGTATGGTGCAGGAATCACGCACAAGGGTGGATGGTCTTTCTGTGTCATGCATGGGGGGGTTGTGTGGTGTTTCTATGCATAGGGTTAAGAGAATTCCTGTTTGGGTAAGTCTATTTGATTATTCTTTTGGAACATCACTTATTAAAAATATTTATGGTGCACTTCATAATATTTTTATCCCTATTGAAAAAATAGAGTGTCAAAAAGGGCATAACTCCAATCATGGGATCCAAATGAGATAATATATTTTTCCATAATTATTGGGTTTATCCTTAAAATACATCCTTTATTATAAAATATTTTTAATAAAGGAAAATAAGGTATTTAATGATGATTTTGAGTGTCAAAACTATCCAATGAAATAAATCTCACTTCTTCCTACCACCATATTTAGGTATTGATTTGAAAAATAAATATAAGGTGAGTTTAAAATGATTTTCCTCATAGGAGTTTAATTACCAAGATTTGTAAGGACTCTTAGTCATGCCTGGTATTTCCTAGTGGTGTTTAATTTTGAAAATGGGAGGTTGAAGGTGATTTTTTCTGTAAAACATTGATAATTAAAGAAAACATGTGGGGGAACCTAAACTCTTTATTTCTTTAAATGGAAGACATTCAAATATGTGTTATAGAACCAAACCACCATATTCCATTCCATTATTTCTCAAACCATTACATGGGATGAATGGAATTATCTTGAACGAAGACTAAGTTTGAAGATCATTATATTTTGTTCAAAAATAATTTAGATAATAAATAAAATCCTAAATTAAAATTATATTAAAAATAATATATTTTAATATTTTTTTAGTATTATAATATCATGAAAAGTAAAATTTATAAAAAAAAGTTTCTCAAAATATTTATTGTAATGAATGATATTCAATATAAATTTATTAATATTAAAATATAAATACATATACAATAATATATATATATAATAGAAAATAAAAAATATAATATGTTTTTAATTATTTATATAAAAAATATTAATTCATATAAGAATATGTAAATGAAAATAATATGAAAAAAGTAGAATATATACAGATATATAAATATAACTAAAAAGTATATATAGAGGTATATATATTATATATTCAAGTAGAAATTCCTATATTCACAATAAATTAAATTTAGTCACATAACGAGGATATTATATTTATATTCCATATATTATATGTTGAAAATACTTTTGTACTAAAAAAATATAATTCTTGGAAACCCATTCATCTATCTGAGTATCCCATGCATATTGTTTTCTTATAAAAACTCATTTTAAAAAAAATACACTGACATCTAAAATTGTCAGTAATAAACAACAAACTTATACATATATATGTGGATAACTCATGTTATATCAAATGGTTTATATGTTTTTATAATATAATAGAGTTATAAAACAACTAAATTATCATATTATATCATTTAAACATTAATTTTTTTATATTAAATTTTTTTTATCATAGTAGTGTTGATATATGGTCTGAAAAATGATCGTTGATATATTTGAGATAAAATGGTTGATAATGAAATATATTAATGAATAAAATGTTTTTAATGATATATTAAAAATGTATTAATGTCTTAACAAATATATAAAAATACTAGTTGAGGGAGGGATGTGGTGTGGTGGGATTTGGGGTACCTATGGGTGGTAGATATAACATGTGGAAACTGTCGAGGGGTAGCTTGGTGGTGGCACATTGAGTGGCTAAAAGTGAAGTGATTCGCATTTCATGGGTCATGGGAGGAGGAAATAAAAAGACTAATAGTGGTTGAATGTTAATGTGGTTAATGTTTTTATATTTTAGAGATCTCCATTCGGTAGTTATTGGGAATCTTATTAGTGAGTGAAAAATGATAGTCATCCAGTTCCAAAGGTGTAAAATCGCTATTTCTTCCAAGGCCCCAACGGTATATCCTAGGATAAGGGGTGATTTAGGAAATCCCTATTTACTTGAAAACATATTTGATATTATACATATTGTTACATTATTAGAAGTAAAATAGTTTTGATTATCAGTTACACCAAAATTCATTAAATAACATCATAATTAAAAGTAAAATAATATAAACAACATCAAACCATATTTGATTAGTTCACTTAGATGGATGTAATTCAAAGATAATGAGCATAAAAGGGTTCTAAAGTATCAATTTATTACTATCTCACACATATTTTGATTTTTTTGAAATATATTTCTATTTTAATACTCACTACCTTTATCACTCTATTATAATCATTTCTTCCAAAATAGGTAGTTTCTCTTCAACACCCCACACATAGTATCAAGAGGAGTGATTTATGAAATCTACTCACTAAAAATAAAATCAATAAGAGTATATTTTGGAAAAAACACCATGATAGCATTGGATTTATATTTTTAAAAAATTATTATCTTTAAAAGTATTCATTAAATTTTAACTAAGTGTGAACTATTGTTCAAGACTCATATTTCTCCAAAATTATTTTCACAATTAATTCTATATGTCAAGAAATTTTCAACATGATGAGTTGGAAACATATTAAAATTTATCCCATCCTTGTATTCCATTGTAACATTCATAAAAACCATAAGTGCACTAAGGTTATGATTCAAAAGGTTACGTTTCAATGCCTCATTCATGAAATTAACTATGATTTCATGTAAATTATAATGATACAAGCTTTCTTGGCTAGGGAACATCAAGAGGATTTTGATGAATAAAAGTTGGGGTTATTCAAGGGACCAATTTTTATGAAGAAACATGAATAGTGTTATTATTATATTGACCGACATTTTGATGTAGAGGAGGATTATTGGGAGAGAGTTTCAATGTTACCATGATATTGAGGGGCTCTCATGTTAATATGTAGTAAGTATATGATTATAAATTTATATGTAGCTAATTTTTATTTTGTTTACTTATTAAATGTGTAGATATATTTAGGAAGGTTTTCTATCTTAATTGACGATAATTGATATGGGTTACCATGAAATCATTTCATTGTAAATGTTTATTGGTGATAAATTTCGGTTATAAATTTATATTATTTTTACCGTCTATCATTTAGTGTTATAAAAAAATATCTACAAAAACGTTTAAATAAATAATTCCTAAAATAAAAAAAGTTCTTATATTTTAATTAAAATTATATATATATGAGAGATTCATTAGCTATATTTTAAAAAAGAAATACCCAGTCAAACGTAGTAATTTTTTAATGAATTTCACTTGGAATCTCCCATAGGTTTCACTATTATTATTTCTTAAACCAAATTAGTATTAGTTTTTTAAAATAATAAAATGATTTAAAAGATGATTAAAGGTATTTACCTTTGTGATTTTTGTAAAAAAACTCTATATCCTAGTAAACAAATTTGTAATATACGTAACTCAAAAATACAAATAAATAACACAATCCTTTTAAACCATAAATTATTTTAAAATATTGTTATATATAAATATGTAACCCTTATGAAATCTATTAAAATTTATGGTCTCGTATTGGAAAATATATTTCAATATTAGCTACTCATATATAGAATTTGTCTTAACGTAATAATATTTCATATTTTTAAATTATTTCTTATTCAATTAATGTGATTTTCATTTTTTTCATATATAAAAAAAATATTCATATTACACATACAAACCACATAGTCTACTCCAATGATGTATATGGAAATTCATGTTCACAAATAGGAAAATGATGAAATTTACATTCAATATTATAATATATGTGTACAATTGTATTTCCAATTATCAAAGATAGTTTTATTCCAAAAAATAGCAACGCTGAAAAAAAATTTAAATTTTGTTAATCGATTGACTCACTCAATCAAAAAAATATACCTGTTTATATATGGTATTTTACATTTTTCCATGTAATTCGATAATTTTTCTTTAAAAAAACCATCCTATAAACACTATTTGACCTATTATTACCAAAATCATTTAACCTATAAGTATAACAATCATTATTCTATCCCAAATTGAAACACCCACACAAAAACATTATTTTCATCCAATTTCCCCAATCCACATCATTTAGAATCTATAAGAACCTACTTTTGAATAAAAATTAGAGAGGGAAAATGTTATATTTATCATCATTGGTATAATTCCAATGAAAAGAGATCATCATCATACATGTAACATTTTATAATCCTACATTAAATATTTCTCCCTTATATAAGTAATAATTTTATTTTATTTTCTTATTTTATATGTTTTTATTTCATGGAAATCATGTTTCATTATATTGTATTAGTTGGAGACTTATATATGAAAATTAATTATTATGAAATTCTGAGTCTTTAAGGTATTTAGTAGATAGGGATTTTTATATTGGAATTTATTTATGATTTTATTTAGTATTTTAATTAGAAATGGAAGTCACATATTAATTGATTGTTCCTGTCAGCTCTATCAAGGGAGTCCTTTTGTTCTTGTGATGTGGTGTTTTAGATGGGTCTATTTGAAAAACACGTAGGGAAAAATTCTATGGTAGTGGAACATGTTAAACTATGAAAACTTATTTATATAGAGTTATAATATTGTTGATAGACCTAATTATTTAGAGTGTATTATTGTTTTATTGTTGAGTTATTATCCATTTTACAGTCCCTTATGTTTTCAATAGTGATTCAATATTTTCAAGGGTTTAATGATTGATTAGTTCCCCCACATTCCTATTAAATTTTTTTATTTAACAGTTTTTGGGATGTATAGGGATCCTTCTTGTTCTATTGATTTAGGAATTTTATATTGGTCTTATAAATTGATTTATATTGGTCATTTTTATTTTTTTAATTTACTAGGTGGATAAGATCAAGAAATTAGGGAGATTTTTCATAGTTAATTCCATATAATTTACGTTAAATGGTATAAAATTTCAGTAATTTTCTATTTATTTTTGGTTTCTTATATTTTAATTTTAAATTACTAATTGAATTTCACCTATTATTGATGGCTAGTTTAAATTTTGTAAGTGAAAAATAAATATTTTTTATTGGTGTTTGGTAACTCATGTTTCATTTTGATTTAAAAAGAATGATTATAATAGTAAAATAAAAAATAATAACTTATTTACATTATTATGGAAATTAAAAGTAATATTTTAACCAAGATAAGTTTATGAATATGTTTTTTGAATTAAATTGATAAAATATTTAATATATTTATATAATCAATTGTAAAAATGAATATATAGTTACATGTGATCCAGTAATATAAAAGATATATGAGAATATAATTTTAGTATAATGTGAGTATATATATAGATGTTGAAGTGTGATTGATAATATTAGTTATGATATTAATAAATTAAATAATCATTGAAGGTTATTGTCATAATATTTTCAGTTAAAAATTAATTTATATTACTTATATTTTTTGACATAAAAATTAGGTTAAAATAAAAAATATTATATATGTAATAAATGATATGGTTTACATGAATAATTATTTATTTTTACATGATAAAATAACTAACTAATAATAATAAATAGATAACTAATCACTAAATATGAATTTAATAGTTATCATTCTACATGATGTTTTTTCTATGTAAAATAGATTTTTTTAAATGGAAAATTTCCTTCATTTAAATTATCAATTTTATAAAATTTATTCTAGATTTTTATTCTACAAAAAAAATTATACATCTGTAAAACAATTGTTATTTTTATAATGTAGTTAAATTTTTTTGAATTAACAAAATACAATTTTGTGTATACAATATGTTTTATTACATCATTATAATTTAAAAACGAATCAATAATTTATTAAATAATTTGGAAGGCTGAAAATTAATATAATAAGTCTTTTTCTTAAAATATTCAACTATATATATTCATTCATCAATGACTATGTTGAATTTTTTACAACAAAATACAATAATTATTTTTACATAAAAAAACTTTTCTTTGAAATTGTTTTATCATAATCATATTTAATATTATATTTTGTATACTACCACTATTATAATTATAGGTTAATATATCAATTTTTTTATTATGGATGAAAAAAAAATTATATATTTTTTAACACCTTGCATTAGCCATTTCTATATCAATATAATGGTTTCCCATGTCCCCATTTCTATTTCATATACGAGACAAATTTATAATAATCACTTTTAATCATCTTTTTCCTGTGTTCCTATATTCATATTCATTGGGTATTAAAATACCATTGATCCATTATAAAAAATATATTACCCAATCCCTATCACTAAGGACAATGAGTAAGGCATTATTATACCAATGTAAGGGTTTCCACCTTTTCTCACATTTCCATATGAATAATGGGAAATAATATTCTTATTGGTGAATAAATTAATTTATAATTTCTATATATTTCATCCCATATACCATTATAAAGGGTAAATATTGATTATTGATACTATATTATGGTTTTTTATGGTGTATGATCATGTATTAAATTTCATCTAATAATTTTCCTAAGTGGTAGACTTTAGAAACACAAGGTTTGAAGTATTTGTAATATGATTATGATAAATTAGTTAGAAGTATTCATTAAATATTATAGAGACAATTTCATGGATATTTTTTAATATAGTAATAATTACATAATGGTGACCCTTTTTAAAATGGAGTAAAAATTCAATCATTACTTATTCAGATTTATGTAATTATTCTAATCTAAAAATTGTATTATTATTTATCTTCCATGATGATCTATTGATTTCCAATGTCCTAAAATGAGTAATTCATTACCTATTACTCATGTTAATTACTTAGGATTCATGGTGACTCCTTATTCACTTATATTATAAGATTATATTTTAATTAATATAAATATATATATATAAATAAACAAGGAATATTCGGGGTAGTTTTTAATTATGGTTATATATTTTTATAGCTATTATTTTACATAAGTTTATCAATCTATTCACTACATTATATATCATTAACACATTAAACAATTTATATATTCATCCAAAAATATTATGATTTATATACTATTGATGGATGAGTAGGGATTATAATGAAATGAAAATTCATAGTATGGTTGTCGATGAGGAATAAAGATATTAAACCATTTTAGAAAATATTATATATATGAAATACACACTATAATCAAAAATAATATCCATATGCACCTAGTTCTCAAAGTAAATAAATGTTTTATTCATGTGGTTGGATAAAATGCCATGTATTCAATTATGGAATGTATGTCCATCCCTATATATGAATGTTTATTTATGTGACATTTTAATTTTTATTATAGAAGAGTACAATTATTTTTTGGGAATTAGGATTTCGAATTTTATCACCTTAAATACATTTATTGATTACCATTAGTTATAGAGTATAAGGATATTTATATCTAATATAAGTACATAGGTTCATTATTACTAAAGTAGTTATGTTAAGTCATATTATTATTTTACTATAGATAATTAATTTGATAAAACTTGTAAATATGGTTGAGAAAACAATATAAAACATTTATTTGTTTGTATTATCAAATAAAAAATAATATCATGAAATTTCATTAATTTTGGTAAAATGTATGATCCTTGAATGTTACATTAAATAATTCTCATATATATGATTCATATCAATTTTTTATAATACTTAATTTTAATTTTAATTTATTATTTTTATAATAACTATAATTAATGAATATTTTAAAATTATTTATATATATATGAGATTAATTCATATAATTGTTTGATAAATAATTTATTATTTATTCTCAAAAACAGTACTAATTGTATAATAAGAACATAATTAAATAAAGAATTTATTTTAGTAAATTAAAAATATTATTTTGACCATGATTATTGTCTTTAAAAAAATTGATAATAAAATTTATATAAAATTGAATATCACTATATAATGAATCTAAACAATTGAACGTGGATTACACATGTTCTCAAAAAAATATTTAATTTTTATGAGATTTATTACTTTCATATAAATTGGAATATCAATGCATATTCATTTAGAAATGTTATTTATATGTCTAGCTATGTCATTCCAAAGAAAAAAAATCCCCAATGGTGACCATCGTAATATAATTATTATAAAAAAAATATTATATCAAATATATTTATAAATGTGTGAAATCCTCATAAATTAAATGATATATGATATATTGGAAATATGTTTCCTTACATGTAAAACTAATTATTTATCATTAATATACACGTTAAGGAATAATAATGTATATAAATATAAGCATTCATATGAAAATAAATAGTTTTGATTCAAAAAAATTATATTATATTTTTTTTATCATAAATTTATCATATTGTAAATCATAACATCTTAATCAGGAGGAAACATTTTGACTTAGAATTTTGAAATTATCTATGTTGGAATGTTTTTTATTTTCTCATAGATATAATTACATTAATGTAAATAAAAAACCTAATGTTGTACATATATGATATGTATCATAAATATTTAAAACATTAAATGAACTCAAATTTATATATGTTTTTATTGTTTTATTTAAATGTAATAAAATTAATTTCAATAAAAAAATATATTATCCTAACCAATGCTATATTATATTCTAATAAAGAAACTATTATAAATCCTTCACGTTGTATAATATATTTTAAATATTCTATTACATTTTGGTTGTTGACCATTTTAAAATATTATTTATTAATATAACACAATTAAAAATAAATGAAATAATTTCTATTCATATACATGATCATAAAATATAAAAAATTCAATATTTCTGAAACTCCTAAGTTAATATTTGATTTTTTTTCATTGTTTTAATATGGGTTTGTAGAGTTGATGATGATTCTCAGATAAATGTTATAGATTAATGGTAATGGAATGGGTTGTTATCCATAATAATGAATCCATATAATTATAAAAGATGATTGAGCTATTTTCATGTTTTATAAAAAGTGAATTTTAACGCTCCGATTTTGAAGTATTTATTTGGATAAGTTGACACCTATGTCGAATTATATTTAACCAATAAATAACTACTAATAATACACAATGTATTGCGGTTATGGGGTTTCATGAAAGAATGTTTCCTGCTAAATGAATATTTCATTTTGATAATCACATGTAATTAATGTATAACTAATTTTTTGAAACAAATCCATGAAACATTCATTTATTTCATAAGTTAAATATTGGTATGATTTATTGGGAAGGAAATTTATTTTTTTAACTAGTAAATATGAAAAAAGTAGAAAAAATAGAATTATTAGAAAAACATTTTGAATTATTTTTAAATAGTTTAGTAAAAAATGGTCTACCCCAAAAATGGTAAGGGGATAGATCAGACAAACATTTTTAACATATCTCACTACACATGAGCCTTAAAAAACTATGGGATGAAGGTCTTATATATTTCGCTCACAAGAGTGTAATTATGGACTCTAGGAAAACAACGTTGTGTTCGAATTCCACCATACAGGGTTTGATGGTGGTAGAGACCGGGGAATCCCTGACTGGATTGGAATATATGATACAATTCAGCTTCATATGTGTCGATATATTACAAAAGGAGTCTGAACATGCAAAAATATTATGTGGCACTCCCAAAATGGATCACTATTCTCCCACAATTAAATCATATGAAAATGACAAGTGTTGTTCAATCGAGATGATACATGTCATTCGATTCTTTCCCAGATCATTTTCTAGAATTATCCCCCCATGTATTCTCAACATACTGTTAATTACACATTGATTGATCCCCCAAACTACATTGATATAGAGGTAATTATTTTAAAATTGAGATACCAATATATGAACTATTATTCATGTTTTTTAGAATCCTGATCCATGAGTATCCAATATTCAAAGATTTTTTATTGAAATAGATCATCGGTGCATATATGAGTCAGGGAAAAAAGATGTATGTTATGATTTTTGATCTAATTAATCATGAATCCATTGTAAGAGAACCTACACTTATCTTCCTTGAATATGAGGATCTTCTATGAAGAATTAGCTTCCATGATGAATTGATGGAATAAAAATTCCATGCATATGATCTTCCATAAGTTTGAGGATCATCCCTGAGTGAAGATTATGATTATTTGATTAATCATAACAATATACCTTTTAAAAAATCATAAATAAGTAATAAGAACTATCCGTGTGTCATCCATGGGCTTTAGAACCTACCATTTTTGTCTTTCATGAATATAAAAGTGTACATAGGATATTGGTGATAAAAACATGTGCATAAGATAAATTCATGTCCCACCCACTATATTCTCATTCAAATTGAAATGGTTGATGCATGAATAATTCCATTCAATGTATGTTAATCAAGTAAAGAAGAAAAATGAATAAATATAGATCTATAAGTGTTTCATATAGATCTATTTACTTTTTAATATGATTTCACATCCATGAATGACCTAAGAAATTAACATAAGAAATTCCTGAAAAAATTTAGTATGGTTGTATAAGAATAAAATAAAATGTTTTATATATGTTATATTATGGAATTATATTTTATAAAACACATATCTGATACAAGAGTAAATATGATATTTTTACACATTTAAAAAAGACTTATATATATATAGCTAAATGTAGAAAAAGAGTGATTTATATATGCCATGTGAAATTATGTATCATGAAAAAAATAATAGACTGGATTTTGTGGGAAATAAAAACAAAAAGATGAGGTCTCTATTATTGTAAAACACATGATGAAATTGAAGTAATAATTAATGAGTCATTTTGAAATTTAAATAAGATATTATTTAATGATATTTAACCTCAAATAATTTCAATAAATGTGAAATTTTTTGGAATTTTTTGACATAATTAAAAATTGGAAAACTACCTACTATAAATGATCATGGTGTTTATATATTAAAAAAATAATTAATTTTATAGTTTAAAAGATAATATTTCTGATATTATAATTTTAAATATAAGTGACATGCATATGATTATGATTTTTTATAGTCATTGTATGTGTATTTGAGTACATTGAGATCATTCTGGGAGTCCAATTATTTATAATATCTATAAAATACAATAATTTTATACAAGAGAATTGTTATTATAGAATAATAACTTTTTATCTATTATTGAGAGTAAGGACTTATATCATTCTATAATTGAGTGAGTTTCATGACCTACACTGCTAATCACCATTGGTTTCTATTCTTGTTATTGAATGAGGTACATGTGAAGATCTTATAATCCATATTATAATATAGGATGATCATATAATGTTTTTTTGAAGAATAAATAATGGGGGAGAATTATATCTCTCATTATAAGATCATCACTAAATAAATTGTGTCGGTTTTAGTGGATTATTGAAGCCATGTGAATGGAGTGGATGTTGTATCAGAAGGATATTGTTTAAGGGAACACATTAGACTCTTTATTGATAATAAAAAACTATCATTTTTTGTAATAAGTTATTAATGATAGTGTAGAATATGTATTTTTTGGTACAAATAATGTTGAAATTATTAATCATTATTGGAAAACATTGTAAACACTTTTTGATGACATCATTATTTTTTATTGAACTGTAGTTGAGGATTGATTGAAACCAATGATAAATCAAGAACCATAACAAATTTTAGTGGATGGATTAAAAGATAAGTAATTTATTTAAAAAAATATAACGAATCACCCCATCTTTTGGTTCATCGGTAAATAATAATTATACATGGAATTAGATCCATGTTCCCCACTAAATATTTGGGAAGAATTATGGTTTAGAAATAGAAAATTATAATTCTGTAAATAGAAGTGAAATGAAAATATTATATTGTAAAAACAGAAAAATTTTGAGGAAGAAGATACTTTCTTATCTCATTTTACATGTACTTAATGTTAGAGATTCTACATATATTTGTTTCCCACTTATTGTTGTAGATTATTAAATGAGTTGTGATGATAATAGGGAAATATAGATAGATGTAAATGAATAAAATGACATCCTGATGTCTTGATAAAATAAATTCTATACCAAATTTTTTTTTCTTTTGACTAATAATTATTTTTTAGAAACTTGATAAATATGTATTTGGGTAATATAAAAGTCAAGGATTCTAAATTAGTAGTTTTTAGAAGAATTTTTTTAAGAGATAAAAATAACTGCTAAGGATAATTTAGAATATTATATCACTAGGTAAAATTAAATATTCAACAACATTTAATTATGAGGTAATAGTTTTGAGGAATTATTTATTGTGAGGGAAGTTATAATATGTTCGTAGAATTATTTGAATTTAAAGGTTCAAATTTTGAAGATAGGGATGATTTAACCTTGTACAAACTTGATAATATCCTCATAGCCTGTGAAATGATGAAGTATAAAACCTTTAAAAGGAAATAAAAAGTTGAAAATGTCATTGAAGCAATACGAAAAGAGAAAATTAAGAAAGATTATGATGTTGAATCACGTAATTAAAATATTGAGGAAGTTGATGAATACCTCAAAACAATAATGGGTCTTTTACTAAAGATACTAAGAAAATTAAAATTGAAAGGAAAATGTAAGAAATATGTGAAATTATTTAATTTTTATGGTCTTTTTCATTTTGAAAAAATTTTCCAAAGAATGTGGGTGATGAATCTGAACTGGATGATCTGGTCAAGAAATCACAAATGGAGAAGAATAATAAAAATAATAATGATAAATTCATTAAAAATATAAGAAATTTAATGAGAAATATATAACAATATATCCAATTTTATCCATCATATGATGTGGTTAACATATTTCCACTAGAAAAAAATTCTTTGATTCATCAAGCAATGATGATGATCGATAAGAGAGAGATAAACTTGAGTTGGGACTATGTGGGATGCTGAAATATTGTTTTTGTTATTTTCAAAAGAATAGTAAAGAAAATAAAATTATTCATAAATTTAATAATAAGATATATATTTTAAAAAATAATTTTAAACAAATACTTTTTCTAATGATAAAATTGATGCATCATAAATTTATGAGATCATAAATCCCCTATGAATAGAAGAAGAATAAGGAATAATGGTGTAAGAGTGTTTACACAATTTAAATGTGAATGAATACATACTATTTGAGAGACATACACTATGTATTACTAATCTATATAAGTTTAATATTGATAGAGGTGGATATTATAAAAATATTTGATCATAAAGGGGAATCTACTAAAAATTTATGAGATCAAAGATTCAAAAGAAAAAGGTAAATCTATACTTACTAAAATTAAATAAGAATAATTTTTTCTCTAATTGTAATGATTAAAAAATAGAACTGAGGCATTCTAGACAAATAATGAATGAGAGGAAATATTACAAAAAAATAATAAAAATACGACATAATAGAACCACTACCCTCCATTCAAAATATGACTTACATTTCAATAGGACAACAAAAAATGGTTTTTAAATTTTGAACCACTATGGAAGATAAATGTTTCAAGTATTTTCCTAGTATTGTGATAAGCATGGGAAAAAATTCAATTCTTTATAAATATGTTACTATTTGGAATGATACTAGAACCAAGGGGAAGTTTTGATGGTCTTCATAGGAAAATATCTCAGTAGATACATACTACAACCATATCTAAACCAAAGTTTATAACACAAAATATATTTAATGTTTTAGAATATGTGGTTAGAATATGCAGTTTATAAAAAACTTCATAGGGTATGGATGATATTATTAGATAGATATATTACCCACACTATGAATGAGAATATATTTTAACATAAAAATAGTTCTATATCATGTGAAAATTGTTAAAATATTGATAATTTCATGAAAGTGTTCCAAGATGTTTGGCTAAATCAATTGAAATGGGTAAAATTTTTGAAAAGGAAAAAAATTATATGGATAAAATAAATAATGATTCTTCATAATATTAGGTGATAATATATGAGAAGTTATACAAAAATTTAAATTCTATGATTTAGAATGTATTTCTGGAAAAATAAATATCACACATTGATGATGTTTAATAAAATTAATAAGTTAATCAATGAAATGCTTCTCAAAATATAAATAAGAATGAAATGAAATCCTCCCAAGGTGAAATTAAAATAATATAATTGCATAGGTTTGTAGAAATAACTTATCCTGAATGTTTTTTCTAAGGAACAAAGATGCCCCTCATTAGTCTCTTTTATTTTATATGTTTTTAAATAATATAATGTGAATTAAATGAAAACATTAAGTATTTCCCTTCAAGTAAAATATGAAAAATTATTTCTCATGTGGATTTGCAACTAATATTAAAATAAGATGAGTGAAATCCCTAGGTCTCATCATTCTATAACATAATTTCTCATCATAGTAAATTCCATTGAATCTATAAATTTTAAATATATTTCAAAATTGGAGGAATGTGATATGAAAAACACACTGCCAACCATTAATTATAAAATTGTTTAATGTATATTTCAATGGGGAGTTTTTTTAATAAAACAATAATTTAATGAATAAATTTATTAATTTCACATGATTTATTTTCTTGTTTTGTAATGTTTTTTGTAGGATATAGGTTTATTTTTATAGAATCATTTTTATATAACCCATAAAATGAGAATTGTTAGGTTTTTGAGTATACTGTCACATGCATTGCAGTTCAGTGATGCAATAGAAAACCTTAGATGTATCTGCATTTTTTATACACTAGGTAATAACATGTAGACTTCGGGTACGCCAACTACAGGTTGTTATCTAATAGAACCATGTGGTATTATCCATCCCTCATGAAAATGGTGAAAGATAATTTATGTTATTTTAATGGTATACAAAGATATGAGAAGTACTTTACACTAAACATTTCAATCTTTTATCAATATGGGAGAGAATAATAAATTCAACTATGAAAACATATTTTCATTGGGGATTTATGGTATTTCTAATTCATTCAATAGGATACAGTGAAGTTTCCTGGTAGGTATTTCATTTTTTCAATGGTTTATTGTGTATTTAGTGGAGTTGATGATAATCCTTGGAATATTATTATGGATTCATGAGAGTGTAACTAGATTACATCCTTTATAGATAATAAATAAATGTCCAACTAATGATGAAGATACTTACAAGTTCAATGAATAATAATTTGTGAGACTCCTAGATTGATGAACATATTTAGAAAATCACATGACTTGGAGAAATTATATATTATGATTTTTGAACTAATCATAATGCATTAAAATAAGTGAATTTTTTTTCAAGAATTAACATTTCCTACATAATGTAGATTCGTTATTGAGAATTGTATGTAGTTATTTCATGAAGAATATTTCAATAATATTCAAATATAGTAATATATGACTACCTGAGGGGATTATTGGTGATACATGTTAAAAATTCCATTAAAAATTATTTAAATTTTTCATGATGAAATTTAAGAAAAGGAGATAGCATTAACATTATATGAAGAATTTATAGATCAGTTTTTACAAGAGTTTAGTAAAAATATTTCCATCCTCATATAAGAAAAAAGATGAGCTCAATCACACATATATAAGTATAAATAATTAAAGTCAAGCTATAATACCTAAACCTAAGGTGGATCCTATATAAAAAAGAACAGAATATTGTGATTGTTAACAATATGTAGGAAGAAGATTGGTGGAATTACACCATGTATGGAGTTATGCGAGAAGAGATAGGGGAAGCCTAGAGTGGACCATGATACTCAAATATGGTCATATGTGGATAGGTAGATATATATTAAGAGATGTTCAGATACATTTAACTCTAATGTGAAACATGAAATGCAGTGCACTGTCCCCCCATTAAAACAGACACAAATCCCATGTCTCATCTAATCAGTCCAATCTAAATCATTCAATTATATCATGCAACATCTATCCCATTTGGAGATTTGAGAGAATGTTTTTTATAATTGATTTCAATATGAACAATATAATTACATAAAATAATTCATAAACTATTCATTGAAAATGAAAGCGCGTGTATATTAACATCTATCCATTATTTTCAGAATCTGAATCTATAAGATGATAGAATTTTGTGTGTTTTTATTAGGACAATTATTCCATGAATAAGGAAATCAATGAAAACACATATATTATGTTAGTCTAGACCTACTATAAAATAAATCATCTATTATCAGATGTCCTACGATCATCCATATAGATGAGGGTATTTTATGAAGAATAATCATTTTTGAGGAATGGAGGGAAAATACATTCAGTGCATGTGATATTTAATGAGATTGAGGATTGACCGTTAGTGATGATGAATCTCTTTTGTGTAATGAGAATCAAGAATTTTCCTTGAATATTATTTGAATAATGAAAAAACTATACGAATATTCATTGATTTTGAGAACCATCTACCCATTTCATTTCTATGGAATAGATCTTCTATTGGATGAAGTTGATCATTCCATGTCCACTGAATCAAGCCAAGATGGGTCTATCCATTGTTCTTACTGATTGAAATGGTACATTCATGAAAAATAACATTACATTATTATATATTGAGTAATAAATAAAATAAATGATTTTTCTAAAATCCTTGGTCCATCATGAATTATTATCTCTCTAAGAAACATGAACACTCACGCATAATATGTCTAAGACACAACTATAATATCTTCCTCAAAGAAATAGGGCCATGTTAAACTAGAAAAAATCCATGTACAGGTTTGGATATGTTGTAATTAATTTCTTATAATGGGTATCCCATGTATGAGTTCATGCAGTATTATAGTAAATGGGAATCAATTTATATGAGTTGTGTACTACAGTTATGACATGAATTATACTTGGAACTTCTGCTTCTATTCTATGAAGAAAATAACTCATTCAGTATTATCGGAAATAAAAATGGAACATGAGTCCATTTTTAGTGATAATAACATGATGAAATATAAGGAATAATATAAGTGGTTTTGGGTATTCAATTGAGGAGTCATTCTATGACATTAAGCATTAAAAAATATCCAAAGTAAATATGTTGTTATTCGTAATTTGTTGTTTAATTTAAAAAGATGAAAACAACTTTTTGGAAATTATAATGACGTTTCTATATCCATATAATAATTAGAATGATAAATATGAAGATGGTATTTATTATATTATTATTTTATAATATAAATGAGATGGAGGTGAATAAGATTATTTATATTAACTTTATGAGTTTTATATACATTGAGATCATTATGAGAGTATTATAATATCTATTGTTGATGAATGTAAATATTTTGAAGCTATGATACCATAAAATAGTGAATAAGAGTGGTTTATCAAGTATTAAAATGAATTCATAAGATTATTCTAGATCTCTGTGATTTTCGAGACCATCAGTGGAAATAAATATTTGTTGCATATGATTTCATTACTGATCCAATTACCCATTAAATAGGATCATATTTATAATTTTTTAAAAATAAACCAAGGAGAGGATGAAGTTCATTCATTACTAAATTTCCAATGGATAAGTGGAGTCTTATTCGGTGGATTCCAGAAATGATGGAAACATAAGGGATTCTGTCTTGGAAGGATAATATTGAAGGAACCACAATGGAATATTTGTTGATAGGATTTTACTATACATATTAGTAAACAAATATTAAAGTTATTAGATAATACATTTTGTGAGTGGGTTAAAAAAAATATGGAATAGTGTATTCTTTAATGTAGAACCTTATAAACACTATTTTTATAAATATTCCATTTATTTACTACACTAATGGTGAGGACCATGATAAATTTTCCAGTGCATTTAAAACCATAAAATGTTCATGATAATGAATTAAAATATATATAGTTTATAAAATGAATGACCATTAATTTACCCCTATAGTGGTATATATGTTCTAGGGTACCACAATTTTATTCAATGACTATCCTTACCATTTCATATAAAAGGATCTTTTCCCCACCCATTTATTCACACTACCAAAACATATTCCATTGAAAAATATATTTCATATCACTATTTATACACTCATATACTCATTCTTGATCTATTAATGTAACCCTAATAGAATCTCCCAATATATAAAAATTCTTTACAAATGATGCTTCTCAAAAATAAAGTTAAGACCACCCAATAATTCAATATTATTTAAAATAATTTTTATAATCTCTTTAAAAGTTATACTTTATATTATACCATTATAACAATACATTGTAACTCATATCTTTCTATTATATAATATGTGGGATATTAAAAAATATTTCTCACCAAACCCATTTTATTGGTTGTTTTTATTTCAAGGTAAGGGTTTCCCAAGTATCAATTAGGTTTCTATATTGATATTTATTTATATTAAACTCTTTTAAAAAATGTATTTATATTATTTCATGAATATATGGACATGGTTGTAAAAATACATTTATCTATAATCAATATGATATTAGCATATCCCTATAATCAATAACCTTGCATTATACATTATTATGATGAAATATGGGTTCCCACATTTTCTCTATTGTCCATTGAATTAATGGTATATATTCTACATATTAGTTACTCAATTGATTTTTTATTCCCTAAGATGTAAAATAACATTCATTTTTTATAGTCTTACTTTCAGCATTGATTTTATGGGATTAATTTTCCTTATTATATGATCATGCATATAATTATTTCTTACCATTTCCATGAATATTGGGAATTGTCATACCATGGTTTCAATCCAATGTAATATGTTAATAATAATTTAGTGGGATGCCATGGTAAAATATAAATGATTAAATGGAAAAAAGTGTTGGTTTTATGTATATGATTCTATGGTGATGAGACTTGTAAACAAGATGGCCAAATTTATACATTAAATAAATAGTTATATGAAGTTATTAGGACCATAAAACTTAATAAATTGTGTTTTTTTAATATTATCAATTAATTTTATTTGTCATAATATGTTTTTTACATTAAATTTATGTCATGCTTAATTTTAAGGTCTCATGGTGACTCCTATATTCGTTATGAAAAAAAAACATTTATCAAGTAATATATATATATATATATATCATGAATATTTTAATTCATTTACTTATTGTTTTCATATCATGTTCTAACAAATTATACGAAATATTATCAATTGATTCAGAACCTAAATTTTTAAAGACCCATACTAAGATTTATATTCTCAAAGAATATTTTCTTATGATATTTATTGGGTTTACGGATGATTAGCTGAAGTCAATATTAATGTTATGGTGGTTGGTCATGAATAATGAAAGTGAACTATTTTGTGTTTTTATTTTCTTATAAATTTTATGTTATTAATAAAAATAGAATTAATATTCTTCTAGTTATAAATGACATTATCCTTTAGATTTTGGGAGTCTTCTATAATTCAGTTTTATGTATAAAGGTATCTATATTGGGCTATATATTTGAATGTTAGTGTGTAAATAATTTTATTTTATAATCTCCATATTAGTAAATGATCATTATGAGTGTTTTCATTGAAAATTTTATGCAATACACTTTTTCAAATAATTCATATTGTAATCCTCACACGGAAAAAAAGGCTGAGTATTAGTATGAATGTATCTCTATACCAAGAGGACAATAAAAAAATAATTTCGCGTACTACAAGACTTCTCACACACTGAGGGATATAGATTCCTTAGAAAGGGTTCCCAAAACTATTAGGTGGAAGTGAAAAACCTCTCTCCAAGAGAGGGCCACAGATTTCACCAAATGCTAGGGAAAATGATGTAGATTCCATAAACACCATTTTGAGGTTATTTGGAGAAATATTTGGGATTAGAAAAATCTATTGAGGTTATATACACCAATCTAGGGGAATATGTTTCTTCCCATTCATTGTTTTGACTACTCTTAGTGTCCAAAATGACTTATCTTATGTCTATCTTATGTTTTACATTTTTTCTAAAGGAATTTTATTTAATCTGTCTGTCCCTATCCTAGACCCTTCACCCATATCACAAAAAAATTTCACTCATCTCCTTTCCCATATCACAAAGGTTACTCATCCATCTCTATCACCCATCATGATCAAGTTCTCCACCCAGCTCTTTCACCCATCTTGCAAAAGTGACTCACACAGCTCGCACACGTAGGCCCAAGGGTTGGTCTATAACACCCCACCTCCAATTATTTGATGGATACAATTATTATTAGAGGATTAATAAAGGTGATAGGTCTTATTTACATTACTATTACCCCATAGATATTTGACCAAAATGTTCTCCCATAACAGGGAGAACCACTATGTCCCACCCTAGCTAGGGGAAGGCCCCCATTCACAATGAATAAGGAGAAAATATTTGTACAGCCATCATAAAAATGAGACCCCATATATTAACCCACAAAGTGTAGACCATTCACCTATTTCTCTAATTGGGAGATATACATGGGTAAACCATTTCTATGGAAAATCCACTACCCTTCCTCCCCTTAACGTGAATAACTAGGGAACCTAGGCTCCATCTATGTTGAGTTGCACCCATCTCATACAAGGGTGAACTACATGGGAAAGCCACCATATTGGGAGAGTCTCCATATATAGTGAGATAATATATTAGGATATCCACCATTTTATAAATTCCCCACTAGGGTTTGATACTTAGGAGACCCATCTCTAAAGTAAATGCTAATGAGATACCACTTACCGTAGGCATTATACTTGTGATTACCATCCCTCAATCCCCATATATTTAGTAAATGGATATTCTCTATCCCTCACTGTGGAAAATAATTTTTTCAATACCCTAATTGGACTATTTAGAATTTCCCATAAGTCCACAACTATGAACCCATCCATTACATATACTAGTAGAGTTGATATAATCCCCTATGTTTTCTTCATGGTTTTTCCCATTATGTGTAATACCCAACCATATCTAATAGAGCCCACTGATTATTGTAAAACCCTACCCTGAAAAACACACATTCTTATCACATTACCAAACAAATTTGGGGTAGTAAACTATTTATGGTCTTCTAGATATTTTTAGTCCTTATCTCAACCAAAAAGAGTGGAGCTAATATATAATCCCTATACAATAACCTTTAGTAGGTTTACTCCTCTTGGAAATCACTATTATACCGCGAGTTGACTTATTCCTCATAGATATCACATTTGGCCTTCTTGTATGATTATTCTATGACCATTATTTTAAAAAAATTAGGATGACTCATTTTATTATTATAATTTTCATCATGTTGAGATTCATTTTTGTGGGTACCATGGCATACTATCATAATACAAGATATCTCTATCTAGCTCTAGATTTATGCCTTAAGATGAGATTCCCCAATTTGGATTGATTTAAATCAAGAGACGAAACTTATATTCATCTATTGGATTAATACGTCTGGGTAAACAACCTAGTTTAATATATTACTATTCATTAATATTTCTCATGTAGATATATTCCTATTGGTTTTAATTTATGGGAATCCATCTATGTGTAATCCACATATTATATCATCACTCATCCCACCTAAAAATTTGTGATCACACGGAAGATCATGTATATGGACCACTTTGTATCTTACTATTTCTTAATTTTACATCACTACAATCTACTTAGAGCTTCCTTATTGCATAATACCCTTAGAAATCTAATATAATATTATTAACCAAGGTCACTAATCAATTTTGTATCCTTTTTCCAAAATTTAGCATGAATCAGTGGTCTTAGAGATATTAGATTTACATCCAACCATCATGATGAAATTCCCTCCAATATGGGAATATTCTTTAGGTGTAATCACCCACAATATCATCAAACTATCGGGGATTTGATTCCAATTTTTAAATGTTGCATAGGATTCCTCAGTTGGGTTCAAACCAAACTATGAAACTCCAACCACCTCTCTTAAAGAAGATAATTCTACAGTTCCCAATTGTGTCTATAGATGGAGAATAAAAAAATAGGGTAAGTATATGAAAGCTTCAATAAACAAAGATGTTTAGATATCAACATAGTTTCGATATATGGAATAGGGGAAAACAGTCACAAAATATGATTTTATAACTATTCAGGAATAAATTTTATATTTGTGCATGCATCTTGAAGTAAGTAATATTCTCCATCAAAATGGTGTGATGATCATGCCCCACAGATCCTATCGAACAACATGCATTCATAAGTGTCATGGGAAAACACACCAGTTGCCACCATCCTTTTGAAATCAATCCCAATCATCTATTCGCATCAAACCATCGTGGATGTAGGAGAGCATTGTCGTTTCTATCAAAGTAAAAAATATGGAATCTGATTTGAATGATTATAAATCAATACACAACCTCATAAAATCAAGAGTCGAGATATTTTTTATCAATAAACAATTTTAAAAAGTCAAAAAATGGCTTTGAAACCTTAAAAAATTAATAAATTAATTCTACAAAGAACTCCTCATGATTTATTCTCTATTTTTCCTTACATGTTACATTTTCATCTAATAATAACACATAATATAATTAATCAATTATATTATATTATTCAAACAAACTGAATTAATCATATACCCCAATTATATTGAAATATATGTAATGGTATATTAAAATGAAAACATAAATGTAGAGTGTTGTACCATCAAAATCACCTCAACATGATATAGAGGGTGAAAATCCAAGGTTTAACTTATTATTATCAATTATAATATTTATTTATTGTTTAATCATAATGTCAGCCACATGATCATCGAATCCTATTTTTCAGACATTATGAACTTATTTTTTCAACTTTTAAAGAATAAACTACTATATTATATCAATATTTTTGGTTAATGTGTTTTTTTACTACATTGGAATCATTTTCCTAGAAAAAAATTTATAACATACATTAGATTAGCACATCATGTGTTCAGTTTAATAAATAAATGTTTTATACTTATCACATATTTATTTTTTACAACATACTATATTATTTAATTTCCTTAGAATATATGTTTATGAAAAGGTTTTTAGTACTCCCGAATGTCATTATCACATTACATGATTTGGAAATATTCATAAAACATTGTCATGTACACTAGATACATTAAATTGATAGAAATTATTTTTTAATTCAATATAGGAGGCTTTTAATCATTAATTGTTTTTCACATGAAGTTTCCATTTATGGATCTCAAAAACAAGTACATATTTAAGGAAAAACACAAAAATGAATTAAATATAACATTTTATTGATTTTATATTTCAATTTATAAGTGCATGTATTTTTACTTATAATTGATATTATTATTGATTTTTTTCCATGAATCATGTACCGTCATTCAATATGTTAACATATATCTGTGTGTGTGTGTGTGTTAAACAGTCAGTTATATTTTATTCTGGTTCATCATGAGTTGAATGATATTATTTTAACAATAATGATGAAATTAACCCCTATGAGATTTAGAATGAAATGTCTCTGGACCATTGATTGAGATTAATACTCTTAACAAGAATCCATAGCCATGGTTCTTACAATAATGTTATTTATAGTTGATTAATGAATGATATATAAATTATTATTATAATCTGATACATTTATTCATCTTTCATAATGAGATATCATTGATAATAGAATTATAATTTTTATTAGTAATTTTATGATTATTTTTCTTGTTTAATCATAATATATTTCTCAATATTGGATATGACATCATTCTAGATAAATCTCTTGATCTATGAGTTAGAGTGACCACCATAAAGAAAACTAAAAAAATGGAAACATAATAAGTGTATCCTATATCTCAACATATTGAGTTAAATTTTATTTTTGAAGATAAATGTTATATTTTATATATATAAAATATATATTGATTTTATGTTTCTAATAATTCAATCCCATGATTAATAAGAACATGGTGATTTGGTATTTTAGTTTTGGATTGTACACCCTTAATGACTTTCATCGATAAAGTGAGTGTTTTGAGTTGAAAAAAATTAATATGTATTTAATATAGAAATGATCATTACAAAAACTATTGTAGAATTATTAAAAACAACGTTATATCTTCTGGGGTAGTTCTTAGATAACATAAACATTTTGGGAAATGAATGAATTGATTAATAATATAATTCATTACTATATTATATTAGTGATTGTTCATAACCATTATAAAAAACATGTTCATGGATATGTAACATATAAAAAGGAGAATAGTGGTAGTGAATGGAAATATAAATTTTTTGAGTTAATGGACATCACAATGTGAAAGACACCATTTCTTGATGATAATTTTTAATAAAAGTGGAATGTTACTATTATGAAATGGGTGACACATAAATTAATGAATGTTTTTTGTAAAGAATATACTAATTGATCATGGATAAAATTATCTTGTTGATGATAAGTCCTTGAAAATTTGTGTTTCAATATCTAATTACTTTTATTTCATCACACTAAAAGTGTAACAGCTGGGACCTAGTGACAGCACAAACACCCTTCCTTAATACGGTCGTTAGGTCCTGGCCTTCCACGTAACACCAGGTTCCCCACAGACACATAGTCCCCACGTTCGGGCCCACCCACATGCCTAAATGGTTCATCTGACCAATGAAAGTCCCCAAAATACAAAACATTTCCTTTCAAGTGTTCTTTTTTCCTTAATCACACACACCATGGGAATCATCTTAGTAGGCCAATCATACTGATCACTACTCCTGGACAAGCACACTTAACTGTGGAGTTCTAATCAGGGAAGATCCTGAAAAATATGTTTCACCATGTTGACATGAGTCATATAATTTAGTCATTTAACCCTTTATCATTATGGGGTGTTCCATTCATCCCCTCCCCCTTTAGAGCACAACTTCTTCATTTTGGGTCCTACATATCTACCTAGGCAGTGCACCAATCTTAAGGCTGGGTACCACCAATGACACAAAATGTAACAAATAGATCTCGGTGACAGGACATAAACCCGGCCATAACATAGTCGTTAGGTCCTGGCCAGCTAGCTACCACCAGTTGCACCGAAGACAAGTGGTCCACACCCATGGGTACACCCATGTGTCTGAATTGGTCATATGACTAATGAAATTCATGACATGCCAACACATATCCTTTCTAGTGTGCTTTCTCCTAAATCACACACACCCTATAAAACTTTCCATAAGTTCACAAATCCTGATCACTACTATAGGGAAAAACACATAACTATGGAGTTTAACTCAGGTCGGCTCCCAAAAAAGAAGATACACCAGGTTTACATAATTCATATCATTTAGTCATTAAAACCTTTATCATTTTGCGATGTTACAAAAATCCATGAAACCATTCAACAATATTATATTTGAAACCATAATTTTATTTTCCGTGAAATATTAATGATTTACTTGTTATGTGGAAATTAATGGATCACACCAGGATATTGGCGGTTAATTCATGGTAGTGTAAAATTATAGATACATCAATACATTTGGAATTAGATATATTCCATATCATTCAGACTGTGACACTAAGTCGCAACATGTAAATAAGGCTATGATGTTTTAGATGTTTATAAAAATGAGGTGATCTACTAAGCGAATGTTAGGTTCATAAATGTGATGAAACATTAAAATGATTAAATTTTTATTCTATTTGTAATTAAATGGATATTTTGGATGGAACTAAGGAGAAGAAAAAGGGTCCACACATGATTCAAATATAGGAGGCACATAGGGCTGGGAAGTAGAGATCAATTCATATTTTGATACTCATATTTTATTATTGAATAGTGATTTCAAGACCATCTTCTAAAAATAATATTTTTTAGTTATTATAATATTATAATTATATAAAAAACAATAGAGAATCAACTCTTCCCCAAGAACTATACTCTCGATGAAAAGAGGGTGTGAAAATTTTAGAATCCATCATGATGTGTTTCTTCTTTCTTTCTTTATCACTCATTACTACATTATTTTTTTGATATCCATCACATTAATTAGAAACTTCAAATTATTATTGAGGGTTATGTTTTGGTAAGAAACTATTAAAACCCTCCTCTCAGGGATTCTCGACACTCACTTGTAACATTGAATTGGTATTTGAGAAAGTTACAGTTATATCAAGCAAGTACCTCAAAAATTTATTCTTGTGTGTCATTTCATAGTATTTTCTTGTTCATTATAATGAAATGGCTGTATTAATTTTTTTCTAATCATTATTTATTGATGAGATCTATGATAATAATGAATAGTGTCAACAAAAAATGAATCCCCATGTTTGATGGGAAAGTATTCCTTCAATGGAATGAGGGGATGAGTTCATATATTACTTCTCATGGATTTTATTTTTTTGAGATCATCAATAACTATATATAGATTCTTGATTTGGAATAACATACTATTTTTTTATAATATGATAATATTGAATCAAATGAGTAAATATGTTATGTGTTACTCTCATCCTTCTTGAAGTAGCAGTGGAAATAAATAATGGATACAAAAATAGTGAATAAAAATTTAAGGAAGTGATATCATATCCCTGAGAGAGATACAAATGTGGATGAATAATGGTTATAATCTATTTCGGCTCAAATTGGTGTCATTTTAACTGGAGAGGTTGAGTGGGTGGATGAATTATTCATTATAGTGAACAATATCGTGTGCTTGATTAAAATTTCTGTAGAAATTCACTATTATCCCTGGTATTGGAGTAATTTATGAGGATTATTCAAGATATATTTTATTTAAATATTTATTCACTAGAAGAACAATACATTGGTGAGTGAACCATTGATAAACTCAATAATATATGTATAGGCTATGATATTAGGATAGATTTATACATATTGGGAAAAGGAAAATATTATTGGAATTTAGAATATAATGAATTTCAAGGATTAAAACATATATATCCTAACAAAACAAATGTGTTGGAAACAAATATTGAAGTTTATTCAAGGAATTGTAATGACATTCTACTATTGATTTTAAAATTCATGATATAAGGTATTGTTAAATATAAGTGGAAACATTTTATAAAGGGTTTTGATAATTAATGTATTGGAAACATTTATGTTATTTTCTAGGAGATGAATTTTATATTATAAATTTATTATAAATTTAAAATATCATTGAGGAAAATAAATTTGAAAGGTGGATCATTGGAAAAAAACTCCATTAATGAGAATGGAAAATACAACACATCATGTGGCTGAAAGTTATTTTTTATTATGAAAACCCTAAAAAATCGGGGTTACACGTCACGGATGACGAAAATAATGAAGGCCAAGTGAGTCCTTCCGGATCAAATTAACACACTCGAACGGAAGAGAGTTAAGACTATCATAAACTATCAATGTCTCCTCTGGCCTGCCCCCACGAGCCATCGCATCGGCCGCAAAGTTGGATTCCCTCACACTATGATGGACCATCCTTCCCTGGTTAGTCTCTACTTTGCATCTTTGATAAATATACACCAGATCCCAAGAAATGTCACATTTTCCCTGAAGAGATATGACCAGAACCTCCGAATCAGATTCTACATCCATCACCAGGAGTCCTCTCCTCCTGCAAAGAGTCACACCTGAGAGAAGGTCTCTAAACTCCGCACCCATAGAAGTACCTAGTCCCTAATATGCACTGAAATAAATATGTACTAAACCCCAACAATCCCGAAGAACACCACCACCCCTCAGGATTCCTCCCAAACATGAGCCATCCACATTCAGTTTCAACCCATTAGCCGGAGGCTGCCACCTTACCCATCGCCCTCTCTCCGAGATCTGTGTACACTGTCTTTTAATGAGGATTCCCAGTATACCTTCATGCACTCCATTCTTGAAAAGGGAGGAAAGTTCTACAATGAATGATCTCATCCAGACCTTTAGATCTAACAGAGTTCTCCTGCCACCTAACCGCACCTAGTTTCGTGCTTCCCAAATTGTCCCGCAAATAGATATCATAATGATAATACATGTTGTACGATCCCCTGTTATGTTACCAAAACTAGAGAACCATGTCATAAGATGATCCCGAACTAAAAGACACTCTCCATATAGAAACTTGTCTTGAGAAAATAGAGACCAAAGGAACGCAACCCATCGCCCCTGAAAAAACAAATGCAACGTTGATTCCGAGTACGGCCTTTCACAACAGTAGCAACACGATGCCATGTAGACCCCTCTTCTCTGAATATTTTCCTCAGTGGGTAGAGATTGGTTTTGGATCCGCCACACTAGAAAATTCATTCTCGTTGGGATTTCATTACACCAAGTAATCACATCTACTTCCTCCCCGTTAACATTCCTCTGGACCATTCTCCTGTAACCATTCAAATTAAAACGCACCGACCCAACTTCTGTAAAAAAACATCTGTCTGGTTCATCACTCATAACAACACTGCTAAAGATGTTTAGTTGTGATGGGTCAATGTTTCCATGTATAAAATCATACCTCCTGCATGAATCCCTAAAAGGGAAGTCAGGAAGAGGACATCCCTCATACCGAAGCATCTCCTCCTTCCATGTATCCTCCCAGAAGTTGATCTCTCCACGGCCAATCACCCATCTGTTGTGGGCCTGCAGCACCTCCAGATGTGAAACCATGCACTTGGAGAGACTCGTCGCACCGCGCATGCAAAAATCACCATGCCAACCATATCTTGCTCTGAAAAACTTTTCCCGGAGGGTTTTACCGACAATCACCTCCAAAGCTAATCTGGATTGCAGCCCCCAAATAGATTCATGAATATCAATAAGACCAACCCCACCCTCCTCCACTGGTCGTGCCAGTCTCTTCCAAGAGGCCCAGGGGAATCTACCCTCTCTTTTCGCATCCTAGAGGAAAGACGTGAGAATATGCTCAATCCTCTCCACCGTTCCCTTTAGGGGATTTATGATAGCAAAGACATGCATAGGTATAGACAGAAGAACACTATTGATAAGCATGATCCTACCCCCAAAGGAAAGCATCTTGTTATTACAGTAGAAAACTCTTCCCATGATACGATCCACAATCCCATTGAAATGATTCTTCATAATCCTTCCACTCGAAATAGGAACTCCTAGATAAAGAATAGGTAGTTGCCTCTGCACACAACCAATGGCATCCTGTATAATCCTGCACCTTCCTCCCGAGCATTTTTTGGATATAAACAGGTGACTCTTCAACTGGTTGATCGACTACCCACTCAGTTTCCCATACTCGGTCATAATACCCTTAAGAGCATTCAAAGATATTCTCCCTCCATTCAGAAATAACAAAATGCCATCGGCAAACATCAGGTGAGATATACTCTCTGAATTCCTTCTACCATGAAAAGGCCTCAAACTTCCTTCTGTCATGCTCTTCTTCAGGTTTCTGGATAAAGCATCTTGAGCGAGAACAAAGATGACAGGAGAGAGCGGGTCCCCCTTTCTAACTTCCCTCATAGATTTGAAGAAACCAAAACATCTCCCATGAAGGGAAATAAAAATCCCTGGTGAAGCAAAGCATATGAAACAAATATCACAAAACCACTCCTAGAACCCGAAACCCATCAAGACCCTTAGAATGAAGCTCCACTCCAGATTATCATAATCTTTATTCATGTCCACTTGCAAAATAATATTTGAACCAACAGTTCATTTGTTCAGATTGTGAACCAACTCACTTGCAATCCCCACTTCCCCTTCTATACTCCTCCCTTGGATAAAACCATGTTGTTCTTCAGAAATTATCTTGGGTATAACGTTGGCCAATCTCCTTCCAATAACAGTTTCTAGAATTTTGTATGAGACATTACACAGGAAAATCGGTCTGAAGTGGCTGATAAGAGAGGGGTCTTTGGTCTTTGGCACAAGAACCACCCTTGAAGAAGATATCCCTCTACTCAAGGGAGCCCCCCCTAAAGAAATCTCGGATAGCCTCCACCACACACGGCCCCACGTACTCCCAAGCAGCACTGTAGAATGAAGCCGGGAAGCCATCTGGCCCAGGTGCACTCTCTTTCGGCATTCTTCCCAGAGCCTCTCTAATCTCCCTCTCCTGAGGAATAGTGGACATGCACTCATTCTCGGTTTGAGTTATCATCAAAGGTAAACACTCCAAAAAGCTAGAGCCCTCAAAGGACTCTCTGTGGAAACCAGAAGTATTCTCCCCCGCCCACAAACTCTCGAAGTGTTTTAAATCAAATTTTCCGGCCACCATCACATCCGAAGTAAAAGCTCCATCCCCCCCTTTAACATTAATATTCGTGTTTCTCCTCTCTTTGATACATGCCTGAAAGAAATCGTTGTTGCGATCTCCCTCCATAAGCCACCTCACGCAGGACTGTTGCATGAAGACCCTCTCCATATCTAATAGTTTCTCAGCCAGAGCCACGTTTTTATCACAAAGGATAGCGAATATATCCTCATCCCAGGAAACCTGAAGAGCCTCCTCTGGCCTGTCAACCTCATCCTGTAAGCTGGTCACCCCATTATGCAAATCCGGTTGCTCCACCAGCCACTGTCTAATGCCCTATTTGATCCTTTTGAGGCGATTAACCAGCCCTCCCCAAGATCCCTCGCCCTCTTCCTCCAACCAAGACGCCCTCACAATCTGCATGAAACCAGTGTCTTTTTTCCATTCACTCGAGTAATGAAAACACTTTCCAACCATAGCTTCACGTTTAATTTCTTGCAACAGTGGAGTGTGATCCGATAAAATACGTGGAAGGTGAGTAACCGAGGTTCATGAGAAAAACCAGCCCATGCAAGTTGGTAAGCCACCTGTCCAGCCGACTCCATATCCGGTTCTGGCCTTTACAGTTATTACACCATGTAAACTTCGTCCCTCCGAAGCCTAAATCCAACAGGCCCGTATGCAGCAAGCACTCCTTGAAATCCATCATGCCATCCATATTACCTCCCCTTCCTCCTCGCTTCTCTGAGACATCAACAATAGTGCTCAAATCACCTCCCACGAACCAAGGCAAAGGGCCAGATTGAACAAACTTTAAGTGGGTCCAGAGCTCCATCCTCTCCATCGCCTTATTGCTCGCATAAACAAACAAAAAGAGAATGAAAAACCACCCACCTCAATCTTCATGTCAATGCACTGAGGCGTCACACCTACATTCTCTAATGAAATTTTATTCTTCCATCCAACCCAGATTTGAGAATTAACAGTTCCACCATGAAAATAGTTCGAGAAATCCATTTTCTTTACAATCCAAGGAAGCTTTCAGGCATCCTTCTTCGGCTCTAAAATCAAAACCAAGGAAGATTTGGCTTTCCTACCGTCCAAAGATATAAAGGCTCTCTTATCCTGGGTGCCGAGACCACCAGAATTCAAAATAATGATGGAAAACATCACTACACAAACTTACGAGTTTTCTAGACCATTGAAAGATCCTGATTGGGGTGCACGAACACACCCTTCCCCTTGTCCATCGAGCGGGTAATAGGCCCCGAAAAGCCATCCTTTCCACTAATCTGTTTCACTGATAAAACACCTTCATTACTCAGAGCATCCAACTCTTCCAACTATGGATTCCTCCCTGCCTAGCCACGAGGAAAAGATTCCGCAGCCAGCTCTCCCTGGAACAAAGAAAACAACACTCTCCTCTGCGGAGACCAATGCGAAGTCTTCGCTTCCTTCTCAACGCCACTGTTCACGCTGACCATCTCCAAACGTTTTTTAGAAGAAACCAAGAGATTGCTCACAAGACAATTATGAATAGCCCCTGGCGACAGTTGCGATGAAAAACTGATTGAAGGAGGGAGAGACAGCATTCTGGATGGACTTCCCAGCGAGAAAGACATCTGAACCTCAAACTCTCTATGGATCACGTCTTTTCCCCCACTGGTTGAAGTTGTCCTTTGCAAAACCGGACCCGAGGACCAAGAAATGAGATCCATACTCCCATAAGGGAAAACTGACCGTGACCCGGTGTTGTCAGACGGTGTTTCCCCCGTTGTCTTTCCCAACTCGCCAACCCCGCTGGGTAAATTCAAATTTGAAACCTCTCGGGTCAGAACGGTCGCATCTGTAACCCCGCACCCACCCAGTACAACTGGGTCCCGACCCGGTTCTCCATCCAGATCACTACCTTAGGTCTCTGCCACCTCCTTCCGACGCCGGCAACTCTTCACTTCATGGCCATACAAGCCACAAGACATGCAGAAACGAGGAAACTGCCGATAAAACAACTTCTGCTTCCAACAAAACCCATCCTCAGATCCAAGCTGCACCATGGAAGGTCTCTTCAATGCCAAGTCCATTTCAACACAAATCCGAGGGCTCGCCGCCGCCTTGAGCATCCTAGTGTCATCATCAACACACAAAAAGGAACCAAAAGAGTTCCCAACTTCCTTCAGAATCACCAGGTTCTGAAAAGGAAGAGGGAGGCCTGGTAACGATAACCACACCGCCTCAGAGGAGGATTCACACCCACGATGGCAGTCCCAAGACCACCTGGACAACGAGTATCGCCAAGAGCCACACCTTCTATCTCCCCTCACCCAAGCTTTCACGAAGTACACCCTTGAAGCAAGATGAACACAGAAAGCGATCCTCGACAAGTCTGAAACCGCCGCCGGCTGGGACAACCCCCAAGAGTCAACAAAGTTACGGAAAAAACCAAGGGACGACTTGGATCATCCAAAACGCGCCACCAGAGTGAGGTCATGGGAGGCCGCCGCCTCCTGGAGTTCCCGTGCCGAAAAGCTCACCACAGGTATCTCCGAAATCTTCTTAGCAACCTTTGATTCCACCACAATCGGAGTGACCTCCGAACAAGCCAAGCGCAATGAAGCAGGAAACACACTACCACCGCCAGTGATACCCTTACTCAACACTTCCTTGAAGGAAGCCCCGGAAGGAACTCCAACCCCATCTCCTCTGACAACAGCCGCTGAATCCACTGTAGAAACCGCCGTTGAACGGATTTTTTTTTTAAATACGTTTTTAAAAAAAAATATTTTTTAAAAAACGCTCAGGTTAAAAATATTTTTAAAACTGCCCCTCAAAGGCGGCAGGCGCGATGCCGCCTTTGCGTTTCGGGGCAAAGGCGGCATCGCGCCTGCCGCCTTTGGCCTTTACCCGAAAGGCGGCATCCGCGATGCCGCCTTTCCCCTAAAAAAATTTTAATTTTTTTTTTTGAAATTTTTTATTTTTATTTTTTTTGTTTTGTTTTGTTTATATATATATATATATATATAAATAAAACAAAAATTTTCAGCAGAATTTCTCTGCTACTAAATATCCAGCGGTACTGCCATTACAGCAGTCTGGATTCTAACAGAAACCCTCACCCAGAACTCCCTTTTATAAGATTCCTTGCTCTGGAAATCATTCTGCATTTTCGATGTGGGATTCAGGTTCTCCCTTTCCTGCGCAGTACATTCTGCATTTCCGATGTGGGATTCTGTTTCAAGTGCGTGACTTTGAAAGACAATAAAATATAAACTATAAGACCAATATAAATGAAATTTTAAATATTGATTAAACATATAATTAATAGTTGAAATCAAAAAGAATTTCCTTAAAAATGATGATGCAAAATAATTTATAAGGTTTCAAAACCGCTTACTTGAAATTTAAAAAAGTTTCAAGTACATGAATTTGAAAGACTATAAAATATAAAATATAAAACGAATATAATTGAAACTTTAAAGATTGATTAAAGATATAAGAAATAGTTGAAAACAAAAGGATTTTCATAAAAAAGATTGATAAAAAATAATTTATAACCTCTCAAAACCGCTTACTTGAAATTTAAAAATGTTTCAAGCACGTGAAACTGAGTGACTATAAAATATAAACTATAGAACAAATATAATTGAAACATTAAACATTGATTAAACATATAAGAAATAGTTGAAAACAAAAGGAATTTCATAAAAAATGTTAATGGAAAATAATTTATAAGCTCTCAAAACCGCCTACTTGAAACTTAAAAACTCTTCAAATACGTAAATTTGAACGAGTATATATAATTATATAAGTAATAATTAATAAGTAATAAGTAATAATTATAATGAATAATAATAATTAATATTTATATTACTTATTAATAATTAATAATTAATAATTACTAATTACTAATTAATTAGTAATAATTATTAATTATATTACCAATTAACTAAATAATTATTATATATATAATAATTAATAAGTAATAAGTAATAATTATTAATTATTAATTATAATAAATAATAATAATAATTAATATTTATATTACCAATTACTAATTAATAATTAATAATTAATAATTACTAATTACTAATTACTAATTAATTAGTTACAATTATTAATTATATTACTAATTAACTAAATGATTATTAATTATATTACTAATAATTATTAATTAATAATTAATTAATCATTATTAATTATTAATTTGTAATTATTAATTAATAATTAATTAATAATTAATTAATCATTATTAATTATATTACTAATAATTATTAATTACTTAATTAATAATTATTAATTAGTTAATTAATAATTATTAATTAGTTAATTAATAATTATAAATTAGTTAATTAATCATTAATAATTATTAATTAGTTAATTAATTATTAGTTAGTTAATTAATAATTAATTAATAATTATTATTAGTTAGTTATTAATTAGTTAATTAATAATTATTAATTAATTATTAATTAGTTAATTAATATTTATATTACTAATTATTACTAATAATTATTAGTTAATTATTATTAGTTAATTATTAATTAGTTAATTAATAATAATTAACTAATAATTATTAGTAATTAATTAATCATTATTAGTAATTAATTAATAATTATTAGTAATTAATTAATAATTAACTAATTAATAATTAACTAATTAATAATTAATTAGTAATTAATAATAATTAACTAATTAATAATTATTAATAATTAACTAATTAATAATTAATTAATCATTATTAGTAATTAATTAATAATTATTAGTAATTAATTAATAATTAACTAATTAATAATTAATTAATAATTAACTAATTAACAATTATTAATAATTAACTAATTAATAATTAATTAATAATTATTAATTAACTAATTAATAATTAACTAATAATTATTAACTAATAATTATTAGTAATTAATTAATCATTATTAGTAATTAATTAATAATTATTAGTAATTAATTAATAATTATTAATTAACTAATTAATAATTAACTAATTAATAATTATTTATTAATTATTACATATATAATGAATAATAATAATTAATATTTATATTACCAATTAACTAATTAATTACTAATAATTATAATGAATAATAATAATTAATATTTATATTACTAATTAACTAATTAATAATTAATATTTATATTACTAATTAACTAATTACAAATTAATTATTAATTAGTTCATTAGTAATATAAATATTAATTATTATTATTATTCATTATAATTATTAGTAATTAATTAATAATTAATTTGTAATTATTAGTAATTAATTATTATTATTATTCATTATAATTTTTAGTAATTAATTAGTAATTATTAATTATTAATTATTAATTAGTAATTGGTAATATAAATATTAATTATTATTATTATTTATTATAATTAATAATTAATAATTATTACTTATTACTTATTAATTATTATATATATACTAATTATTTAGTTAATTGGTAATATAATTAATAATTATAATTAATTAGTTAGTAATTAGTAATTATTAATTATTAATTATTAATAAGTTATATAAATATTAATTATTATTATTCATTATAATTATTACTTATTACTTATTAATTATTACTTATATAATTATACTCGTTCAAATTTACGTATTTGAAGCGTTTTTAAGTTTCAAGTAGGCGGTTTTGAGAGCTTATAAATTATTTTCCATTAACATTTTTTATGAAATTCCTCTTGTTTTCTACTATTTATTATATGTTTAATCAATGTTTAAAGTTTCAATTATATTTGTTCTATAGTTTATATTTTATAGTCACTCAAATTCAGGTGCTTGAAACATTTTTAAATTTCAAGTAAGCGGTTTTGAGAGGTTATAAATTATTTTCTATCAACCTTTTTTATGAAATTCATTTTGTTTTAAACTATTTCTTATATCTTTAATCAATCTTTAAAGTTTCAATTATATTCGTTTTATATTTTATATTTTATAGTCTTTCAAATTTACGTACTTGAAACTTTTTTAAATTTCAGGTAAGCGGTTTTGAAACCTTATAAATTATTTTGCATCATCATTTTTAAAGAAATTCTTTTTGTTTTCAACTATTTCTTATATGTTTAATCAATATTTAAAATTTCATTTATATTGGTCTTATAGTTTATATTTTATTGTCTTTCAAAGTCACACACTTGAAACAGAATCCCACATTGAAAATGCAGAATGTACTGCGCAGGAAAGAGAGAACCTGAATCCCACATCGAAAATGCAGAATGATTTCCAGGGCAAGACATCTTATAAAAGGAAGATCTGGGTGAGAGTTTCTGTCAGAATCCAGACTGCTGTAATGGCAGTACCGCTGGATATTTAGTAGCAGAGAAATTCTGCTGAAATTTTTTATTATATATATATATATATATATATATATATAAACAAAACAAAACAAAATAAAAATTAAAATTTTCAAAAAAAAATTAAATTTTTTTAGGGGGAAGGCGGCATCGCGGATGCCGCCTTTCGGGTAAAGGCCAAAGGCGGCAGGCGCGATGCCGCCTTTTCCCCGAAACGCAAAGGCGGCATCGCGCCTGCCGCCTTTGAGGGGCAATTTTAAAAATATTTTTAACCTGGGCGTTTTTTAAAAAATATTTTTTTTTTAAAAACGTATTTAAAAAAAATCCCCCGTTGAACCCTTACCGCCAGGAGCTGAGCAGGAGACATCATGTAAAATATAAAATTCTCTCAAAACATGATGGAACATATTTTGATGTGGAATGATAGAATAGGGATGAAAAATCCATGTGGGGACTAAAATATCTAATAGTTATGTGAAAATATTCATGTGAATCCTTTTATGTATAATAATAGAGTAGCAAAGAAAGTTATACTAAAGAGAAGACCGAGGATAATGAGACACCTAATGAAATCCAATTGAAGATACTTTTTTATGAATATCTGATAAAAATCAGGAAATTAGAAAAATATAAAATGAACAGATTTTTGGAATTAATATAAAACTATTATGAAATACTTTGGTTATGGAATCCTGCCTTTTTTTACATAACTTTTCATTAATTTTTTCAAATAGAGGATCTTTAAATTTTTAGGGTCTTATAAATAAGGTACATAATATATTTAAATATAAAAAAATATTCTATTAAACATGAAAGTATTATTGAAGTTTTATCTTAAGTTCACTTATCTCATATCAGAACCTAGGGAAATACATCCAAGAAAATGGTGATGAGAAGGCCATGCATGTGAAAACAAGCGAATCAGTTTCCATGTGAAGTTGAAACATATGGATGAGAACATTAGATGTATCATAAAGGCATGATAAATAGTAATATTTGGATAATAATAATTTGAATCATAACATGAAAATATGGATAAAAAATTAAATTTTTTACATTCATGTAAATATCACCAAGGTCCATCCCCTAGGTATCATAAAAATTACCAATGTTACTCACCAAGGTATCGTAAAACATGTCATCTCAAGAAATTAATATATTTACCCAATGAATTGGATTTTTATCAAGGTAAAACCTTAATATTTCTTTATTTTAATGTTATCCACATATACCATAATCATAAATTTCATAAATAACCCATACAGAATAAAATAAATGGGTTTCATATCAAAATCATGGTGTTTTAAAAAGTGTTTAAAAACAAGATCCTTATGTCATTTACTAACCATGGAATGGGAATGATGGATTTATGTATATAAATTCTAGAAAAAAATAAAGTATTTTTATTTATTAATGATTAAACCTATAAATTAAATAGGTTTGGTTATTCACATAATTAAAATAAAATAATTTGATGAAAACAATAGACAAATTTTTAGATAAAAATTCTACACCATAACACGTATGTAACAGAGTTTTGTAAAAAATTAAAAAGAGAGGGGAAAAGGGCAAAAAATTCATAAAATACTCATAATACTGTATAGCGACATAATGAAAAGTAAATAGTAACATTTTGTGGAAATTGGAAAGACATAACACATAAAAGATAACTTTAAGGGAAAAGAGTAATTGAGAATTCCCATATCTAATTTTTCAACTTAATGGTCATAAACTCACCATAACATTATATAAACATTATGAATTAAAAAATTACATTTACTTTGTCAAAACAAATCTTTAAATATTATAAATAAAAAAATAGTCATTTTTTAAAAATAATGGTAGATAGAAAAATGCATAGTTAATGCATAGTAAAATGTATGAAAAAAATTAAATTTTTTAATCATTTGAAATTAAACATGAGTTTTTTTATAATACCATTTAATAATGATAATTATTTTTCATAATATATTAGTTTATTATAAACATTTATATCTTTTCGGGATTTTACAAATTCTATTCGAAAACAATCAATTTAAAAATTACATTTTATTAAGAAAAACATTTATTAAAACAGAAATGGTGGAAAAAATTTTTTATTTACAGAAAGGGATTATAAATTAACTATATAAGGCCTTGACACATAATCTCCTAAAACAACTTCATACGAACTAAGGGTAAGGTGTGCGATGGTGACCAACTCTTAGGGTTGCTCAAATAACATTAGCCAAGTGGTAATTTCTAACAACTTGAACTTATCCCAAATGAGAATTCATTCATTCATCAATTTTTAATGCTCAGCGTGGGCTTGGTCTAGATAAAATCCCTATTATTCTACCTCCCACCCATGTTAAGAATACTGAGTTTCATAAAAAAATATTCAACTAGATGAGGCCATCAAATCTTATTTCTGCATTAATTATCCATTATCATTTCTATTTGTAAACAATAATTATAATGTTAAAAATATTATTATTTTCAACGGTCATGTGACAGTCAAAAACTGATGATCACAATATATTTATTCTTATATTTTTTATTATGAAATTGTAAAACATACAATTTCATGAAACAAAATATTATTCAATAGTTTTTTTTGTCACATTCTTCCCCCATTAAGAAATTGTATCCTATAAATTTCAACTTGTACGCTCAGAAGAGAAAATGTATGGGTACTTCTACCTTATAGCCTACTCTGATTACCATGTGTCTTCTTCATATTTTTTGATCCTCGACAATACATTAACAATGTGAGTATTTTTGTTACATAGAACCTTGCCTCTATGGTCTTAGATCTCCATCGGCTTCTCCTTATAAAAGAGGTCACATTCCAATTATACCACCTCATAATTAATTTCAAGTGAAGGGTCGGGTATGTTCTTTGCCAAGAGGTAAAAGTGGAATTAACCATGAACTTGAGATAGATTTAGAGTATGTTCAAGCCGATAGGCCACTAATCTTTTGTGATCAATGATTTCATAGGGGTTAATGTACCTCTATCTGAGCTTCCATTTCATTCCAAATTGCACAACTATTTTACATGGATAAAATAAAAGGAAGACTTTTTCATCAACATAAAAATACAAGGCCCTTCTAGGGTTTTCAGTATATATTTTCTTCCAACTCTATGTATCCTTTATGTGTTTTTTGGATGGATTGAAAATTTTCTGTCATCTCTTTCACAAGATCAGGACCAAGAAGCTCTCTCTCAATAGCATCATATGAAAAAGTAAGTGTTTTAAATCGATTCCCATATAGAGCATCATAAGGATCCATTTGAATTCATGAATGGAATCTGTTGTTGTATGATAACTCAACTAATGGTAGATGTTGATCTCATCCTCCTATAAATATCATCAGGCATGTTCTCAGCATGTCCTTGAGTGTTTGAATAGTCCATTCATATTGTCCATTAGTTTGGTTGAGATAGGCTGTTCTGAAATTGAATTCAATACTCAATTCATGTTGAAGACTTCTATCGAATTTTGATGTTTTGTAGGTCATGATCAGATATGATAGTTAGTGGTACCCCATGCAGACTTTCCCCATGGTGCAAGTGAAAATTGTTGGTCCTAGACGACCATCTGCTCAACAGCTTCAACATCAGCTATTTCCGTTGATAAATGTGGAATTGGGAGGCCCATGCTGCCTCATACAAGACCACTCTCCTCATCTCAGCTCCAAACTCCTTGCATGAGGCGCCTACCTAGTAGGCTCATTCCCAATCATTGGTAAAGTTGCTGCCTTGTCGTAGGTCCCACTCATCAGACCACCCCTTCTTCGAATCCCTCAAAGCTGCCTTCAATATGGTGTGGTACATGGGAGGGGACGTCTCCGGCTGGAATGCCTTCCCATCAATGTTGTTCAAGTGGTTATACATGCAGTTGAAAAAAATGGGTGTGAAGTCCTCCTGCGCATGGCCATTAGTTGCCCTGATATATTGGCATTGGCACGACGTGCTCCTGAACCAACAAGCTGGTTCGTCCCTACTTACCGCAGGAATGAAGACGTCATCCCTCATCCAGAATCCATACAAGGTCAACTTCTTACACAGCGGATAGTTATTTTGGCTCTTGGATAATAGTTCCGTCAAAGAATTTTGGCCCGAGTGGCTTCAGACTAGCTCCCCCAGTCTCAGACAGTTGGCCATTTCATCCCTCCGGGCAGCATCTGCAAGCACCGCCAGAGTAGCTTCTTGGTGGGCCATTTGCTTTTAAAGGGTTTGGAATTTTTTTAGATTAGATCGTGAAGCTTGTTCGCAGAGCTTGTCCATGGATCTTGTTTGCGGAGCTCGTTCACAGAGACGAATCGCAGAGCCTGGCCTCGGCCGGTAAGTAAACGTTCACTGGGCGTTGTCGCAAATTCAGAGACTCACGGTTCACCACGAAGCCCGATTCGTAGAGAGCAGACACGGAGTACGTGGTGCTTCGTGAATCGAGAGCGAAAAAGGAAAAAAATCACGGAAGGAAATGGACAAGAGAGGTCAGCCCCCTATTTATAGGCGGCGGCCCTTGGAGCTTCACGGTACATCCGGCCCACGCAGCGCTTCACGGCGCGTCCGGATCACGCGGCCCCTGTCCGCCTCGCGAGCCCTCTTCGCGAGTCAGCACCGCGAAGGACCGATAATTTTGGCGATTTCCCTCAGACTTCGACCCTTGATCCCTCCGTGGCTCCAAGTCTGAGGGGGGGGGGGCATTTTTTGGTGCCAAAATATTTGAAGAAAGGAGAGAAGAAAAAGAGTCCCCACGCCCTGCCCCGTGAAGCCCCGACGCGGAGCCCCCCAAGGAACGCGGCCACCGCGAAGCACTAGAGGCGGTACCCCTTCACGAACTACCCTGACATTCGTGAACCCACCAAGAAGCACCAGAGGTGGTACCCATCCGTGAACACCCCTGAAATTTGCAAACCCGATGCGAAGCAAAGAAGCGGTACCCCTCTCCGAATACCCCTGACATTCACGAACCTACCACGAATCAGAGGAGGAGGTACCTCTCCGTGAATGACCCTAACGTTCGTGAACCCACCGCGAAGCAGATGAGGCGGTATCTCTCTCCGAAACAGGTTGATGTTTGTGACCCTCTGCGAAGCAACCAAATCCCCCTTCACACCGCATGAGCTCTGATTGCGGCGCCTCTTGCATATAAATACCAAGCTCCCCCGGATCCTTCCAAATGGACAATCCGACCTTTCTGCTTCTCAGCTCCCAAATCACGAAGCCCTCTTTTCTCTAAGAATCATGAGCTCTGCGAGGTATTTTTGCTTCATGAGAGGCCCCCGCCTTGTCTCGTTTTGAACCCTTATTCCGAGACGGATTCCCTTCACGAAGCCTAAGGGAATTCGCGAAGGAAGGGGATCCCCAAGAGGACCCAGGTCGCTGCAGAGTGTTTATACTTCGCGAAACACCCATCCTATACACGTGATCCACATGCCAAGGAAGGGTCACTGTACTTCACCAAGCACACTTCTTCACAATACCTTGCTTTGCGGGGCACCAATGCTTCACGAGGCAGTGCTCCGCAAACATCCTTCCACTTCGCGAAGCACCCCCCATTCGCAACTCCGCACCATGCTAAGGCTAAGGAACCCCACATAACAAATCACCCCCCTTCACAAGTGCCCTCTACTACATAGAGCAACTGAGTTCCACAAGGCCCCTACCTGTGGACCCCTCTGCTTGGCAATTCCTTCTCCCGTGTGACCCTCCAGGTTTGCACGATGTGATTTCAATGTCCCCTTGATGATACCGCCTATAGCGTTGCTTCGCCTAATACTTCTTCGCATAGGCATGCTAATGGATATTGCTTCTTCTCATAGCCATGCTAACGTGGACCCCTCGATGGTTTTCTTTGTGGCCCCCCTTCTACACGGCCTTCCCGACGCCTTCCCTTCCCCAAGGGGAAGAGGGTACCGGTCATGTAAGCCCTAGGTGTGTGGAGTAATCCCACCTCGTCTGAGATGTAGGACGTTAAACTGCCAAGAACCTCATCCTCAACACATGACGTTAAACTGCGATATGACCCTGTGCCCCGCACGCAAGGTCCCCCGGGCTCGGACATTCATTACGCCTCTCATCTCCATGGGGATGGGATCACCCCTCACAGGGGATGATATCCTCCTGGTCAAAAATGAGTTTGTCCATGGGGATGGGCATCCACCTTGGTATAATCCCCCTAGCCCCTCCTGCGGAAGGTAGAACCCATGTGCCTCCGTACTTCCTCACCGCCATGGCCAGTGGAGGGCATGGTAGGGAACAAGGCACCTCTTTTCTTCGGTCCCAAATCCCTCTCCCGCTGTGCTTTTTCACCCTTTAGCCTCCATCATGGAGTATGTCCCAACACCATGGGCCGCCTAACGCGTAATCCCCTCTTTGATTACCACAGACACACCCTTCACGACATGATTGTCAGGTCTCTGCTGCCTCTTGTATCTCACACTGAGCATGACTCACGTGGGATTAGAGTAAGCATCGAACATGGTAATGCCCCTATCCGTCATGACGTTAAACTGTATGCCCCCGTCCATCATGACGTTAAACTTTATGCCCCCGTCCATTATGACGTTAAACTGTGTGCCCCCATCTCACATGACGTTAAACTGGATGCCCCCGTCCAGCTTGATGTTAAATTGGATGCCCCCCGTCCAGCATGACGTTAAACTTCATGCACCCATCCATCATGACGTTAAACTATATTTCCTCATCCAGCATGACGTTAAACTGTATTCCCCCATCTAGCATGCTGTTAAACTATATTCCCCTATCGAGCATGACGTTAAACTGTATTCCCTCGTCCAGCATGACGGTAAAATGTATGCCCCCCGTCCAACATCACGCTGAACTATATTCCCGAACTCCATGGACATTGATCTGTGTCAAGATATAGTACGTAGGAAACCTCACGATGTTCAAGCCCAACACACATTGGATCAAGGTCCTTCTTCACGTCAGTTCGCCGGCGTCCATTCTGAACTTTATGGACTTTGATCTGTGTCAAGGCATGGTACGTAGGAAGCCATCCTGAGGTTCAAGCCCACCATCTACCTAGAATAAGGTCCTTATTCACGTCGGTTCTCTGACACGCCCCCGTCCCGCATGATATTAAACTGCACTCCGATCTAGTGGTAAGTCATTGTGATCCACCTGAACTACGAGAACTTGGATCCATGTCAAGTCATGGTACGTAGGAAGCCTCATGAGGTTCAGGTCCATCACCCATCGGACCAAGGTCCATATTCACATCAGTCCTCCGACACATCCATCCCGAACTATGAGGACTTTGATCCATGTCATGGAATGGTACGTAGGAAGCCTCACTGATGTTCAAGTCCACCACCCATTGGTCGCTCTGACCCCCTTCACGTCGGTTCTCACCAACCGAACTACACAGACATTAATTCTCTGCCACGGGGATACGTAGGAGGTCTCTTCGAGGCTAAATCCCAACTTCACTGTCGCCCTTGCAACAGTCCCATTTCATTCCCCCTCCACTTCATTCATCCATCCATCATCAATCCTAATTCTCACTCGGGCCGCCACGTCCTGGTGAGATCAAGCCACCCCATTTCCCCTCCATAGCATTCGAGATGCTGCCCACGGGCTGGCTCTAATGTCGGTGTTCCCTAAAGGGGGGTTCCTCAGTCTGATCCACTCTAGCTGGTGTTCTGATCAGCCTGATTCGTCTCTGTTGGATGTTAAAATTGCGGCATACCCCATGTTAAACACAGGAAACTGAGGAAAACCTCAGGTACATGCCTATGGAATACGATTCCCCGCACTTGATGTGGGATTCCTTGGGCTTCCGTGCCCTTGAGAAGCCCTATAATAAGGGACAAAAAATAGAAACACCAGTCCCTCGGCATTCAGAAACGTTAATGATGCCTCGACTTGACTACTCCCCCAATTGAAGGTTGTTGCCCTGACCGGACCCCTTGGAATGTCCAGACAGAAGCAGTGTAATTAACTGGCATCCATGGAAACATGTCACAGGGAAGAGTTTCAGGAACAACATATTAAATCTATGAGGGAGACCTGGACTAGGAGACGAGTTTCGAGGACGAATCCACGGAAGGAAGAACCGACATCCCATCATCCCGGTTTTGATCAAGGAGCAGACATCCCTGAATAATGAGAGAATGTTGCCCGCCTTTGGAAAGCCAGAATGTGGGGTAACAAAAGTCGCGCCTGTCGCACACCAGCAGACGGACACATGCGCCCCGGCGAAAGCGTTGGAAATAGAATATTTAAAAAAAATTACTTTGAAATGTCATTTCATTTAGGTATTGATATTAGTTATGCTTGGAGGTAAAACCATAATAAATAATGGTAAATAAATGAATATTACATCATATTTCAAAAAATATCAAATTTATTTTGAAATATCTATATATGAGGAATATTCTAAAAATGAAATTTTTATAATATAAATCCATTTCAAAGATATTGTTCATGAAAACATATTTTGAGAAAACATAAATAATGTGAAAATTTTAAATTTATGAGAATTACTAATAATTATAGATTTTTTTTTGAAGTGAAAACTTTTGAGGAGTTACTAAGAATCATTATAAAATTTTTATAGTTTTTGTTCTATAATATAGTGATTATATCTATGATAAATACACAATATAATAGTAATTAACATGTTTTTCATGGATTAAAAACATTTTGTGGAAAAAACAATATTTTTTTGAATTATGTATTAATTTGTTAGGAAAATTCATGTAAATACATTTAATATGATGAATTTTGTTTTGTTGGAGTAGAGAATAAAGACAATTCAAAAGTAAATTGGGAACTAGATAGACTACTGAATAAATTGATGTGGAATTTATATTGTATCTATGACAAAATTTTATGTTATAAATTGTGATGACAATATGTTAGTATCCCAAAATAATCAATATTTCCCTCTATTAATTTTTCAGAAACTTATTATTCCATTATCATGATAATAAGGTTATATATAAAGTGAAATATATTGGATTAGAGTTATGATTCTATGAAGAATCGAAAGGATTATGCTTATTGTATTTTTTTTCTCACTGTAAAATATGGTTATCAATATCTATTAAGTGATGAAATAATATTTATTTTAATGAATAGGTTTTCATCCTTTGGATATGATAATGAATCAATACATATATTGGAAATGAGGATGAAGCAGAAATAATCATTATAAATGGGATAAGATTAATGCTTCTTTTATAGGATACAATAACAATATTTGAGTATAGTTTTGTTGTAATTATGAGTGAATCTATGACTTGTTCTGAGGGTAAGTGAAAGAACCAACATTTACATGTTCATTCTATAGATTGAAATAACCCATCTTGGATTGCTACACTGAAATCAATGGAACGATTTTACAATGTTAATAATTACATAGAAGATTATGTTTGTGGACTAGATAGTAGATGAACATCTAGAAGATGAGTAGAGGATATGAATCTAAGTGCATCCAAATGAAAAAATTCATGGAAGAAAAGCACCTAATAGATACCCATATGGAAGATAGATATGTTAGTAAATGTACTTAGATAAGATAAACTTTCAATAGATGTATTATAAATGGATATTATTATGAATCTAAAGGAAGATGATTATATGTCCAAGAATTCTGGAAAGAAGATTATTATTTTTTGTATACTTAAATCATCATTTTTTAGTACATATACTATTTTTATTATCAAAGATACATATTGTATAAATATATCAATGGAATTACATCACAATGATACATAATACATTTTTTGATCCACCAAAAGTAATTTTGTTAATTGAAAACCTTGTTCCATGTGATATATTATTTCTAGATTCCATATCAAATGATGTTATTTTTATTATTCATAGTAAAATACATCATGATTAAACACAGTAAACAACAATTTAGGATGATCCCAAATTATTTATATTTTAGAAGGTGACATGAAAAATTATCTGATCACCTTGAGTTAAAATCTAGAAATCCAGAATCGTAAAGTCTATAAGATAATTATTTTAAAAAATATGGAGATTAATTGTTTAGAAGAACATAAAAGACATTATATTTTTTTTGAGAAGATTAAGAGAAGAATCATTATATAAATTAAAAGTAGAAACAATTTATGGATTCTCTTAGAGTTTCATGTAATAAAGGCCATTCAAGAAGTGGGTGTTGAAACTATTATCATTGAAGTTACAACTCTTGGTAGTTAAATAAATATGATGATCGAGATATAAATACAAAGTTATATCCTTATAATTCACTAATAGAAAATATTATTTATCCAATAATGTTTTTCTAGAATACTATTTCATCTTGTATGGAAGAACAATTGGTATAAAAATGAGTAACATAATTCTTATGTATTCCTGAAGTGAGATTTAAAAAGTTTTATATTAAACATGAAATTATTGATGGATGGTGGATAAATAAGTTGATTGGTGTGGGTTTCAAGTATTCAAATACATTAATATTTAGTTCTTAATATAATGTAATTTTATTCACAGAAACCATAAAGAGTCATAAATACATTTAATGTCATTGAATTCATCACTATGTGATTCCCTAGACCACATTGGAATAATGATCCTTGTATGTTTTGTTGTGAAAATTATATATATCTATAAACATTAGGTTTCATTAATTTTAAAATTGTAAATAGTTGAAGATGGGGTCAAAAATTTATAAAAACACCCATCACTATATCAATAACGATGTGATTAAAATTATAATATTGAAAATAAGCTCTATTTTTATACAAGGATTATGTGAATATATTCCAGGAATGAACATATTATCACATAAATTATTTTTTTGAAGGATATTATAAGAAAAATAATTATATGAATCCAATATATTCCACCAAATTTCATAAAAAAAATAGATTAATTAATTGTTCCCTAAAAGAGCTCACATGTTTAAGTCTCAAACACTATTTTAGTTATAGTTAATGGGGAATCATAACATGACGTTTTCAAATAAACATTATGAAATCCAAATATAAATAACCAATCAATGAGGAAATATAAATTATTTAATTGGAATATAAGAACATAGAATTTATATATAGGGAATAAAGAACTAGAAGATAAGTGAATTAAAAATTTACCTCATATTGATTTAGGTCTGGAGGTTATGATTCCTAAATAGATATGATTTAGATGTTACATATTCGAAAAACATTTACGTGTACATGGTCAACTAACATACAGTTGAATTTGTTTATGCAGTGATGGTTAAAGGTTCTAATGGAGGATGAATTTTTTCTATCGTGATATAGTGACATATTAGAGAATATTTGATACGTTTTTATGAGGTCTCAAAAGGTATACTATTGATGAATAATGGTTTTTAGTATACTCCAATCCTAACTGTTTCAGAAGATGATAACATTCCAAGGGTAGTATGGAGAAAAAAATGGGCGAAGGAAGGCTCCTCAATACATCTATGAAGAGTAAGAAGACACTTTTTTGTGAAATAATAGTTTCATCACTATAATGAGAATCAATAATACATACTAAATCACTTTAATGAAAAAAATATCATAAAAAGGAATTTTTTCCACAATAATGATAAAAATTGTAAAAACTATAATGTGTTGTACTCATTGTCAACCTACATTACATGGGTTATAGATTTTTTTGTGAGTTTAAGAGATTTTCTCATCCAAATACATGCCAGATGATTGATAAAAAATGTGTGAAAGATTATAATGAATTAAATGGATAAGATAAGATCACACAGATTTAACCCCCACATAGTGTTTCTATAGACATTTCCTGGAACTATAATTGGTGTAAATGGAAATGAGGGTTTATCTATTTTGATGTATTTAAATTATAAATGGAATTTTTTAGATTGATATGACGTTCATATAATAATATATTTTTGAGAAATCATAGTTCAAAATTTTTTATTCCATTCTTGCAGAAGTTAGTATATAGGTTTCAAAAAATTCAATGAAATACATGATGAATTTAGAGGATAATAAATATATAAAAAAATAAAATGAGAATGAGAAAATACTATTTGAATGTAATAATAGTGGTTTTATTACTAAATCTATTGAGAATGATTATTCTAATGAATCATGTACACGTTTTGATCAATATAATTCATATGTGAATAAAGATTCACTTAGTAATTTTTATATTTATGTTAATGAATGTCTTAAGTTGGTATCTATTAAATCTATACATTATATAAATGTATTTAACATAGGGAAAAAGATGAGAAATCATGTTTTAATTTAGAAGCTAATGTATCAGAATATTCATTTGATTAGAATTTTTAAATGAACAACATTGTAATTAAACTTTTTTAAGCTAAGGATCAATCTATATTATTTTTAAATGAATGATTTCCACTCAATGATAAGTAATTAAAATTGAATTTCTAAATGAAATGTGTTTCTAATAATGTTACAAAAGTAAGAACACATACACTATATTATGTTTTGGATGTGAGGAATGATAAATTATAAATAAATACTAAAATAGTAAAGAAGCATGAAATTATTTTTAGGTAAATTATAAAATGTATGAAGTAAATGTTCATAGGATAATTTAATAATGTGAAAATATAGTGACAAAACATCATAATTCATAGAATGATATATATTATAGATGTATTCAGCTAGATATTCATTTAATAAAAATATAAAACACCCATGAATCATCGTAAAAATGGTTTAAAGAATAAGGGAAATAACAAGTTTATATGGTTAGATTATTTCTTAAAAAACAAATTTTTACTAAAATAGCATGAAATATTTTTTTGGTCAACCAATAAAATGTTCCACAAAATTGGTAACCCATGCTTTAGATATTTTTTTATAATGATGTTGTCATATCTTCTATTATATGTATGGAACAAAAATCCAGGAAAATAATAGTTATATACAATGGAACAAAACAAACCACTTCATCAATAGTGGATATGGTAATGTGTATAATGAATGAATATTTAATGCAGGAAAAAATAAGAGACACATTTTCCAAAATATAAATGGTTCCAGTAATAAGTAAACTTAATCCAAAGGTATGTTAATGAATTTTTTGTCTATTTTATATACTATTTAATGTTTAGGAACAAGTATTCTATATTTTATAAATCATTTAAATGACAGGAAGACAATTGAGGCATATACCACAGCAGTAATATATCCATGAAGAAAAAGTTTTTATATCTTGAGAAAATCATTGGTAATTGAATCATTTGTATTCATTGAGATAATGAGTGGTAATATAAACCTTTTATACTTAAGATGTATTAATATGAGAATATAATGCCCAAAAACATGATGAAATAGTAAAAATGGGTATGGCTCAATGTTGATGAAAATTGTAAAACATTTACACCTAAGACGAAAGTAGTGAAGGATGTTATATCTAGGAAGTGATGCTTCTATCATGAAAGAAAATTCCCCATCATAGAGGATAATATACAATCCATGGATTTCATAATTAAAACAACTATGATAGAATTAATGAAATAATTAATACTTCAATGAAATATATATATTGGTTTAGTGGAACACAACCTAGAATATTAACAATTGATGTTTACAAAGAATCGTCACATGAATGTATATTTAAGAATATGTGGAAGGTGTAACAATACAATTCATACTCCTAAATATACTGTTACATGGATACTAGGACATTAGGAGTAGTTTTTTAAGAAAGATATAGTACTATTTACATCCCATTTCAAGTATGTATATTTGAAAAATTATTTATGAGAAAATAATAATGATGAGAGTTTTTTAAGGAAGATATGATCATATTTCCAATAAAACATGAAAAGGCAAGGAAAATTGAGATTTCATAAAATGGTTAATGTGAATTTCAAGTTGAAGTCTAGAATCTTATTTCATTTAAGAAGAAATCACAAATATGAAATAAGACCAAGCTTTTTATTAAAAATCTATTATGTAATTTTGAAGTTGTAGAAAATATGGATTTTTCTCGTCTTTATGGAGAGGAAAATAAAAGGGTTTCATTGTTGAGATTCAAATATCAGCCCCATTTTTTTCATTAATGTTCTTTGAAGATCAATAATACTTCCATATCTTTAATTTCTATTTTTAAATGTATGGAATTTTACGTGATTCACATATTTAGGTTGATACCTTATGTAATTAATTCTCGGAAAAACCTTTAACTTAAAGATACTTCCATCATTATTTTATTGGCCACTATTTTGTTGAATCCTAGAAACACTACATGTAGTTTGAGAATTATATGTGCAAGACTCATATCAATTAATATCAACCATGATGATTTGATGTTATAGTGTATCCTATAATAAGGATCTCATTAAATGAAAAATAGATTGATGGTTTGATTATTTTACATGAATTAAAAAATCATGTCAATTCTCAGAGGTAGCTAATGTATGATGATTAATTTCTCAATACATGTTATAAATTAATCAAATATAATAACTATGAATGATTGTTTTTCATGATTAATGATGATATGAATGAGTAGAAATCTATTTTGATTAAATTTTTAATTATTTTTTAGAATGATACTAGAAAAATGTTGAATGGAAAAAATATTTTGATAAACTCATAGAAGAATGTTTTTGTAGTGATGTAGCATTATGTGAATTTTATTAACCACGTAGATATCAAATGATATCTTCCTTATTATTTATATAATTAATTTCTCATATTGTTTTATTATTGAATAATTTATGGTTCATTACATTATAAATCATGATTCTAGTTTTATCTTCATTGGATCATATTAGAGAAGATGAAATTTATTTTTAGGGTAAGTGTAACATTTCTCAACTCAAATGACCATATAATAAAAAGATAATACCATTTGAATTTATTGTTAGTAAGGGTTATAAGGAAAGATCATCATACTAACATAAGAAATATGTGATATTTTTAACATCAAATATAATGGTTTAGATTGAAGAACTTAATATATTATGTTGATTTTTTTATGGTAATGTATAATAAAAACGTAATTATGTGTTTCCTGATTGTCGGCAATCGACCTTGGTTGGTGTGACCTATCACTCAATCTGACCTATAACAAGGAATCAATTGTGCCTCCACGTATACAAGAGGCTGATGAATATTCATAAGGTGAAAACAGGATATAGTTGGGAGATTATTCTCTCAAATCATAGGGAAATAACTATAGTAGTAAACTAAACACATAAAAATCTATGAAAATTAGAGTGAGTATAAATAAAAAACTAAAAAACACTTTAACAAATATAATTTATCACAATAAATCAATGAAAATAAACACAAACAATGCTCACCCACGATGCCGAACATATATACAGAATAATAGAATATATAATAAATACACATGCCTCTACTTCTACATTATTCTAAAATACATACTCAGCATCCAAGACTTACTAGATGCTCCAACATGAGCCCCAAATTCCACAAGATCTATCCACCTTGAAAATGAAACATTGAGCCTCCACCCAATCCACTATCGCGTGTTCTAAACCTAAAAGAAGACATCATGTTTTCATGTACACTAATGCGAACCTACAAGGAGTAATAATAAATCTCAATAGGACTCCTCTAACAGTGGATCTAACATCAACTATAATAACATGTGAAAACAACACAAGTCATGTCTATCCTATCTGAACATGACTACATGTATAAAAATTAACAAATGGTAGAAAAAATTTATAAATGTTCTAAAAATGGGTAATAGTAAAACACATGTTCTTGTCTGACACCCAAGGTAAATATTACTTCATACTGGCCTTATCTTTTGGAATTAACAAATGTGCTTCATGAAACCACAACATCAAGAATGTCCACATAATCAAGGAAGTTCTCCAAATTCTAATGAATTAACAAGCAAAAATGTTGGACCATGGGATCTTGTACTAGGAATTAAAAACCCTGATGTGAATCTACTGGTATATAGGACTCCAACAGTACAATATGAACAATACATGGGAATCTATATTGACCATTAGAGGATACTAAATTATCTAAAAAGTCTTATAAAACTAATAGGTAAATAATTATCAATATATCTTTGGCCTTCCTGAATAGGCATGAACTGAGAAACTAATACTTAGGAGTGCAATATCCTCTATCATTAACTATCCCAAGCTATAGATATTAGAAAAACTATGGAGTTTTCAATCATCTATATCATGCATTATATCCCTAAAATAGGATCAAAACAATCATCCAATAAAATAAAAAATTTAGTAAAACATAAATACAACACCACATTCAGTAATATACCAATTATCATCTCTCACATGTATTTGTGAACAAGAAAATACTCAAAAATTCAATCCAAAACACAAGAACTAGGTTTGAATAACACTCACACCCTCAAACTAATGCTTCTAATACTATCATGGAGATATTACCATGCCACCAAATCATGGATCACACTCCATGGTTCTCAAAACCATAGGTTAGGGAAGGAAGCCTTCAAGGGTCTCCTCTAGCACAATAAGACCTCATGTCGAGCCCACAAAAATAGAATCATGGTAGGTCTCATATCTCAAAACCCATATTTCTACACAGTCAAAATAAAAAAAATAAAGCTATATATTATATAGAAGTGTATTATCAAGAAAAACCACACATAGAAATGTATACTCACACAACAACTCACCCAAATAGAAAATCTCAAGAAAGACACCTCCTTGTTGGAAATTCACCAAATAGGTCCCCCATACCAATTTCAAACTTTTCTAAATGGGATTCAACAATTAATTAAATCCTACAATATTTTTCCAAACCAAAGGATCATTCCAGTGTAGACATCAAGTGAACATACCAAAAAAACTCAAGCAACTGAACTAAAGATTGATACCAAGAAAATACATTATCCTGAATCTAAGAATATATCCAAAGAAACACAAGTTAAATCCCCATTATTAATCAAGATAATGTGATCAATAGGATCACACCCTCACTTGGGACTGACAAATCACAACCCACCCCACAAGAATATTCAAGAACCACAATGTCAAAGGAATCCTCTACTAAACACTCTTGGTCCAAAACTCCATCCAAATTGACTCTGAATTCCACCATCAAAATTTATATAGAGAAAAACATATAATGTACTACTTAAAAGTCTAAGTCTATCATTAGGGAATAATTAAACCACAAAACCCTTCATGGAAGTATTATATGACATGTAATTCTGAGTACATGGAGTGTACTCCCAAATCCACAACTAGCCATGTACATCTACTTTTACAAATTAATCATGGGTCAGGACGTGTACTAGTACATGATTGGGGCCTACATGAGTTCTGTTCATGTATTTCTACATTGAGAAGTCACCATCACATAGGTTTTTATGCCATGTATGTGGCCACATGACCATGTCACACTATGCAGTGTGTACCAAGATTACATGGGGTGCACTTACCAAAACACCACTTGACCATGTAATCAGCCATGTGTCGATGTATATGGCAAGGTAATAGATGATCAATTGTACATAAATTATAATTTGTGTACTTATAAAAAATTAAAGTCCTCAAATATGAATGACACAAAAGGTGTGTTCTTGAAAACACACACCATGTGATTGGGAATTTTTGTAAAGAACCCCCTATAAACCACATGAAACCACTGGTTTCCCTCAAAAAACTGACAAGATAATCCCCCTAGAGGTCCCCAATATCCTAGAAATAATATTAAAACTTATAGAAAAAGAACATAATGGAATTAATGGAGATAAAATAATAAGGTCCTACCACCAGGAGGAAGACAAACAATATTAAGTTCAATCTACGATCAGTAGTTGTTGAACACTGATGTGAACTATTCAAATCAAGACGACATACCTCCTCAGTGAAATCACCTCTCCCTCTATCTCTATATACCTATATATATATTTCACTATAGAATACCCAAAGGGGGATGTCCTCACATAGTAAATGAAAGTCTTAGGGGGCGTGGAAGAATAAAGAAAAGGGGAAAAGGGGAAAGAAAATACAAAAAATAAATAAACAATAAATTTGGGCCTGAGCCTGGCCTCGACACTCTACATAGGGTTAGGCCTTGCCCTGAAACAACCCTTATTCTTGACTTAATCGTCAAGTGAATATTATGACCTGATACTCCAAATAGAATATATCACCATATGAATGTGTATGAATAAATATTAGTTAATTTATTTATTTTTTAAATATTAAATATTCCCTCATAATTTAAATATCTTATAATTCCAAAAAAACAAATTTCCATGGTTAAAAACCCCTTCTAGGACCAATGGAGTGGTTTTAAATTTTATTTACTTTCTAATTAAATTATAAATAAACATTATTTCTATTAAACAAAACATGAGAGAAAAAATTAAAATTTGTCCTATTTTTATTTAACTATTAATACACGGTTCAGGACAAGATCCCCATCATAAACACTTCATTACCCCTTGGACCCTCGATAGTGAACCATCTACCATGATTAACCCAAATAAAATTCATCTTGTGTAACCATCACAATCCACCAAATGATCACAGAGAACCCATATCATTCATTTGGGGGTTCATTCTACCACAATCGATGAGATTCTCCCCACCCTAGGAGTATCACTATCATCTACCCTTAGCCAGACATAAAAACTACAGGGCCCACACTTCCTCCACCACATAATAAAATTGATGGATGTGGCTAAAATTTTCACTCTAGAGTGCTAATACTAAAAACTAATCAACACTCATTATTGTCCCACTATGAATGAAATATCCACAGTAAGCAAACCACCTAAAATTGGGAATAACATCTTTGATTGAATATGTTGTACTCCCCACCATAATGATCCCCTTACAATGTAACATTAGAACTGACCTCAAGAACCAACTGGCAGTCTTCCTGACAAACTCACAGATGCCTTCACTCAGAGATATTTTCTCTTAAAAAGACAAAATAACCCCCACTTTTCCTTGCAAAGAAAATTGACTCTCTATAAACCTCCTACATACTCTGAAACACAAACAATAGACATATTAATGAATTGAGAATAATATTCCAAAAACTCAAACAATGATCCTATTGCATGATAGTTCCATTAAAATAGCGAACCCTACACAGTCATCTACAAAATAAGGAATCTACCTGATGTCGAGATCTTCCACAGTAACACCTGCCACATGGGATTTAATAAAAAAATGAGTTCCCAACCACACTATAACTAAATCTATAGAATCATATATAGAAAAAATAGGGTTAGGCATCCAAAAAATCCCTCCCATTGAAATATGACAAGAAACCACAATCACCATCATCTATCTACCTCACATGCTCGAGGAATCCTCTAACCTATTAAAGTAAAGGGTTCCCTTATGATAGTAGTCAATACTGGGATCCAAAAATTGGAAGTCTATTCATCCCACCAAAGTATCTTTATTAAATATTAGAGCCCTGACCCCCACTACAAGATCTGGTGGATAACACATGGAATTTAAATTGCCTTCTTCAATAATATAAACAATAAATTTTTTGGAGACCACCTATTAAAGGAAACTATAACATTTGGGAAACCATGAGACTAATCCAAAATTATCTCATTCATCCTAGACTTTATCGAGCCAACCATAACACGTGGCCATCCCAAAGTGTACAAAACCCTATAAAGTTTTCCATTCATCCCATAATAATGGGACTTCATCCATTTCACTATAGAAAAACTCTCCAAATAATCCACATGTCCTATCATTATAAGGAAAGTAAAAGTGGTTCAGGTGAGTATAATACACCCGGAATCTATAGGAGAAAATATCCTATATGTAATTTTTGAAACATTAAACTAAAAAACATCCATTAATAAAAAATCACTATAGAGAGGAATATTTCTCTTTGGTTACTAGAATGATGCATGAACACATGCATATAGAAATTGGTCCAAGAGAAAAAAAAATTATAAATCATAAAATTCATAACCACGAGTCCATCACATATAGTGAAAACCACACAAATGTAATAAATAAAACAAAAAACTACAATCCCACAACCCTGATAACCTAGAATTCCAATGAAAATAGGCATTCCTAATACACCAGCCCAATATCAATCATATGATTTGACCCATTCATTGAACTCATATCTACCAACTCCCCAAATATTAATACAAATAAAATGAATCCTTTAATACCATTTTTTAGGAACCGAAACAAGTTTAACTAACTTTCCTCTCAATACGGGCCACAAAAATTCCTCAAGCATGCCTGCTAATACGCTAGATGTAGTCAATTAACGATGAGTTTTTAAGAAGATATAGTAGGGAATCTATTCACATAATTTTGAGTGATATAATAATGGAAAAAAATGAATCACCTACACATCCATGAGCCTCATAATGTGGACTAACAAATATCAGATATAGAAACAAACAACAATAAATGGAATGAAATATTCAAACTCAATGAAAAAAATAAATACATTGATCACCCACTAGGAAGACAAAATATATTGAAAAAAAATAAATGAATGTAAATACACATGGCTATACTACTACTCTGAGCCAAACCAAATACCTATTCCCCATGACTACTGAGATTTTCCATGACAAACCCATAACACGACTTCAAAAATATTTTTTTTAAATGAAAAACATGGACATATCCTAATCCACTGTATATTATGATCAACATAAATTTTGACATACAGTCTCCATATACACCAATGTGTATGTATAAGGGGTAAAAAAATTATTATTTGTCCACACCCAATGGTGGTCCTAACATCTGATGTCATAACATGTACATGAAACATGTGTCATGTGATGCATAGCCAGATGCGACTACCTATATAAAAATAAAAAAGGTATGAAATCAAACAAAAGGGATAAAAAAGAATGCAGTAATCCATGGGTTGTATCCTGGCACTCGAGGTATAACTACAATATCTTTGGAAATACATAGAGTAATTATGAAATTTTTCTCATGCTAGCAGAACATCAATTTATTCATCCTAATCAAGATGGTTCTCTAAAGTCCAACACAATGAGATTCAAAAAATTCCGATGATAGGATCTTATCATGATGTCTAAAACATAGATGAAAATATACATATCTATATGAATCCAATTTAACAATCTGAACTAGAAGTAAGGACTTCCTATCGATATTGAGAGGATTTTACAATGATAAAAAAGTTATGAATAATAAATTTGGTGATAATGACCATCCATAAAATCAAAGGACTTCCCAGCAAGTCCAAAAAAAAAACTAGTCTATGTGAGCATGATAACATACACTTTTCACTAAACTTTTCCCAGTTGGTCAGCTAATCTAGGGTAGCTAGACCAATCAAAATCATTCATTACCATTGTAGGTCTACCTCAAAACTACTGGCCAATATAGAATAGCAATAGAGTGAAATAAAGGGCCAATGCATAGTCCTATAATATCCTAATGGTCTCCTATCACATCAATTTTTGAATAAGAATAACCTCATACCCCCACGAGAAATATCTAGAACCAAGGTCATATAACACCCACACTCTCTAACAAAAACCACTAAAAACAAGACCGTCCATATCATTGAAAACATTGATAGAGTACCGTCTACAGTCCCCAAAACCACAATTTAAGCAGAACACCCTTTTAGGGGCTCCTCTAACCCAACTAAATACCAGGATGATCGTACCAATTTCAAATTGTGGCTAGTATCCTAGATCAAAACACATGTATCAGCAATTGTTAAAGTTAAACATCATGTAGCCCATGATTATTAGTAGAAATCATACTACAACATTCCCATAAGGGTATCCTTACTCAATACCTCAAAATTATGGTGACTCTTATACAATACAACACCAAAATCGAATTCCTCAAAGAGTACCCTTAGATAAATATAAAAAAACTTATCAATAAGACCAATATACACATAATATTCCATGATAGCATGCCAACCCAAAGTCTCTTAATGGCGTAGAGTTCAATTGATGAATCCAAATCCTCAAGAAACTGAACTAAAAATATCATATAATAAAAAACCTGATCCTCCCTCTTATAATTCATCAAAATAACATCAAAAACTAACTAATATTTTTTTAATTCAAGGTGATAAATAATTTCACACCCTAAAAATGACGTCCCAACTCACAACCCACCCCCTAGGAGGTTTCTAGAACCATAACCTCAAAGGAAGCCTCATTTGAAATCTATTGGTCAAAAACAACATTTAAAATGCATCTAAACACGTTAAAGATTCCACCGTTGAGATATATTATAAAAAATTATCATAATGGACTACTAATATGTACAATTATATTTATGGGGTGAAAATATATCCAAAAACCCTTATTATAAAAAGTACATGGCATGTATTTCTGAGTACACAACCTTTACTCCCATATACACACCTAGCCATGATCTTCTAAAACGGACCAAGTGGACATGTTTTATGGTCATGTACTAGTACATAAATAGGGAATACATTAGGTCTATCAGTGTACTAATACTTAGACATGTACACCTCTCTTGGGTTTCCCTACCAAGTACATGACACATGGCTATGTCCCACCACATGATGATTTCCTAGATTAAAAGACATGAACATCCCGAAACTCTGTCTTCCCATGTACTCAGCTAAATGGTCAGTTAAATGTCTAATTACTATTAAACATAAAACACATAATGTAAACATTATATAATTATAAAAAAAATTCATTCTATTAAATGATGAACACACATTGTGTGTTATTGAGCCAAATTTCATGTTACCATGTTTTCCAAAATAGAAACCTCTAAAAATCTCTTGAAATCCTTAGGTTTCCACAAAAAACAAAAATGATTTACCCTTTTAGGGTACCTAACAACCCTAAAAAAATATAACTTAAATAAACTAACCTATTCTGATAAATGGTGAAAAAATTAATAAGGCTTACCTCTTAGTGGAAAGTGAGAATGATTTTATCAGATCTGAAATCTACAACTCCCAAGTGGTAATTTTCCCCTACATAGCATTGCGGTGACACCTCCCCAGTGCGATCCCCACACCGTATCCCTCTATGTCTCCCTCTATTTTTATCTCAACCAAATACTACTATAGGTATAAACCCATGACGTGCATTCTAATCCAAATTGGAGGAAGAGAAATGGAAAATTGAAAATGGAATGGCTAAAAAAAGGAGAAAATAAATGAAAAGAAAAACTAGGTCAGTCCTTACCCTAGTGCCTAAAATGAGGTTATTAATTTTCTAAAAATCCCACAATTCAAGACGCGACATTGAAATCATAATTTTAATATGATTCTCAAAATATAAGATATCATTGAACAATCATGCAAAAAGAATTAATTATTAGTCAAATATTTATGAAATTTTATGCCATAATTTGAACAACTAAGAATTATATCAATATTCTATCTTGGAGAAAAAAATAATTTGGGAACAATATATTATTCATAAAAGTTATATTATATTTATTATCTAGAGGAAATCCCAATTTAATTCTCCAAAACTATCTGATACAAAACATTAAAATTTACCCTATTTTTCTCAAACTAGCATGACAAATTTCAGGATATTTGTTAATAATCATATAATTACATGAAGATTACATATACCACTAGATATCAAATATATTTCATTTATTTGTTCAAATTTAAAATTGAAGTGTATTATTCTATTGGAAATAAACAAGGTTTCTTTTTCTTGATTCGAAAAAAAATTAAATCTTGTGATTTTAGATCTATATATAAGCATGAATATAAACAAATACCAAATTATGGTGATATAACTCTATTAAATATGTTCAAATATAATATTGAAAGAATTCAACCTTGGATAAAGTAGAAATTTGGAAATAACCATATTTTTATTCTAACCATTACTAATATGGTGATGTTTTTATGGATGATACAAGTTGATCATAAGGAATATGAGTATCAGTTATAAATATATATCAACTGGGATGATGAATTTGGTGGATCATAAACTAATTAAATATACATAGATGAATTATAAGTATAAAAATAGATACACTTTTAGATGATTCATTTCATGAAGGTTCATTATAGACACATGTTGTTTGGAATATGAAAGAAGAAGTTATGAAGTCTTAAAAATATGTTCATAAGGTAAAATATTCGAATTATCCACTTAATTAATATAATGATATAATATTACATTTTTATATTTTATAATTTTCATATTGAATATGTAATGTAAAAAATTATCACATTTTATTGGTATAGGATTGATACATAAGATATTTGTAATCAATTAGACATAAATACCTAAAAGGAGAAATCCGTATTTTGTGAAAAATATTTCACAAAAGATAAGTTCTGAAAACTGAATCTAATGATGATATGTTATTTTTATATATTTAAAAATATCATGATTACAGAAATTAAATATATAGTCATGGTCATACGAAATGTGGAAGGTTTCTATTGATTACATGTTGAACTAGTTGATCACCTATAGGTAAACTCCCAACGACTTTATAGAGAATTTTTAGAAGATGAGTTGATTAAAAATATGGATGAAGTGTTATGAATAATAAAATAAAATATATTGTGTTCAAAATTTTAATGAAATTTTAAAATATAATGTTTATTTTACCTATAACAAATATATGCTAAACATTGTGTTAGAGTATCATGTTCTAAAGGCTAATCAAGATTTAATGGTTTATGTTAGGATAATAGAGGTTGAGGCTCTGTAATGATTAATCCCAGATGGCCAAATAATGAATTCAAAGAATATAAAAGAAGTAAATAAAAAATGATTTACTGAAGAAATAATTATGATTTTGATTAGAATTCAATTCAATATAATTAATTTCCTATGTCTAAAAGATTAAAATATATCATGATGAGTTACATGAGACTAGTAGTGAATAGAGATAAAGGAAGATCAATGTTTTAATAGGAGGAATGGTTGTATGAATTTTAAATATGATGAGTTTCACACATGTCATTTGTTTAATGAAGATCGAATTTATATTTTGTTAGATTTTAATTATATTTAAGAAAGTTAGAGAGAATAGAAAAGATTTTAAATACTGTGAAAATAATATGGGAGAAAATATGTAATCCTTAAGAATATCATTTTCTATAGAATTTATATTGGAGAAATTAGATATATTATTGAATAAGATGTACTATAGATACAATAATTTTAATTTTTTCCAGATGGGTTACTATTGAAAATAAATACACCAAAACTACATCATTAATGGTTTAACAAAAATCAGATGATGTACAAGGATATATCTTTTATCATGTGAATTATGTCGACATCTTACATTCAAGGATAAATTATAGTAGAAATTATTTACCTAAAGGATCTAATTTTTTTTAGAGTTTTATGAAGAAATATTATACGACCGAGTAACATGAAGAGTTACTCAAATTAGTAGTTATACCGGATATTTGATATAAATATGTTCTGAACGTTGTTTCAGTCAAAGATCCGGATTACTAGAGTGTTATGTTTTGATTTCTTATTTGAGAAACTCGTCATTAAAAAAATATAAATTAATGTAACTAAAATTAAACAACTAGTAGTTAATAAAAGAAGATAAGTCTCAAGAATATTGAACCAGAAGATAATGTGAAATGATAATTTACCATATACAGTATAGGGTTTAGAAATTGTATATTTTATGCGAGGATATTAAAAGTAAATATCATAAAATTATTGATATGATTAAACAGTTGTTTTATATGTATTTAAAGATTTTCATTCACGGGTAATCATTTATTCTCAATGGGGAAGAATATTTTATTTGTTTTATTAGTGACATATCTGAGAAGGCTTTTTACATGATACCTCCAATTCACTATTTTGTTTTATTTTGTAATATCTAGAGGTAATTTATTATTTTTTATATTTTTAGACTCAAATTTTCATTTTTATTGGGTTTTTATTTTATTTTATGTTTCAATGCATGTTCTAGGGGAAACTATTTGTGAATTAATGCACATTTGGTTTTCATGTTTAATTTTTTAAATAATTAAAAAAAAATTAGTTCAACGTTTTGGAAAAATAGTGTTTCATTTATTGAAAATTATGTTGAGCATTTTTTCCATGTGGAGTTGGTGCACAACATGTATAGGGTTTAGAGAATCTATGTGAGCATATGTGTAGTAGAGTTGCACATTTTAGTTGAGGGCCTTCCTATAGTTAGAGAATAGTATGGTAAACCATGTGAGTATGTTTTTCTTCTCGAGTTTAGTCCACATGTTTAGCACACAATTTATTAAACTATTTAGCCTATCCATATGATAATCCCATAATAATTGAAAAAGAAATGATACAATTATAGGGAAATTGATTTTTATGTTCAATGACCTCCCACCTACCCTCCTATATTCATACCAAATATTGGGAATAATAAAAGATGATATCCCTAATTGTCACATTGGTTTTGTGGCCTTCCACCTTTTATTCCAATTATATTTCCAAAAAAATCCCCTTCTCCAATTTTCAAATTTACTCTCCCATACACCCATTCCATGTGACTTTTTGTCTCTTAAAAATCCCTAGGGAATGTTCATACTAAAACTAGATATATAGGTGGATTGTAATTTAATATTAGGGAATACTAGGTACTGGAACTAGATGCTCTATGAGATGGGGGGTGGTGATGTATGGTGTTGGACAATTTAAAATTTTTATTTAATTAATTTACATTATATTTTGGGATATTTATCCTTTTTTGGAAGGAATACATCCATCCTCTCATAGTAAATGTAATTATTAATTAATATATATATATATATATATATATATATATCTGTGTGTGTGTAGGAAACTAAAAAACAATGAGATAGATGTATTTTTACTTAGTTTACACCAAAGGTATAGTATAAGGATCCTAGAATATTGTTTTATCATTCATGAAAGAATCCACTGAGCTTCACTAGGTTAGCGGATATAATTTTTCATCCATGGTAACTCCACACCATAAATAATACAAATACATAGTTACAGGCTTGGTGACTCCACTCCCAAGGCACCATGCCTCTTCCCCACCTACATGGACTATGTTGATAAGGGCACATCCATATTATATATTCATTAATGATTCATTAAATCAATTGAAATCATAACAATTTCTAGAAATTATCATTAAAATCTACTTGAATCATAGTCCAGATTATATACTCTTCAAATTTATTTTTCATAAGAAATATATGTTTAATATCCATTGATGTCGTAACATCCAATTTTGATGTACTCTTAGCATTCATGAAACTATAAGTTTATGAAACTTGGGTTCTTGTATGTGATTCCATATTGTTCATTAATAATTTATATTTGTCATACAACTCAAAATTTTGGGCAATATGAATGTTTTATGAATACAAAATAAAATTAATAGAATCGACTTAATTTTTTCACACAGAGAATGTGAGTATTACTACTACACATGTGAAATTGATTCACACTACTAGTGTCCTATTGAATATGTTATTTAGGCCTACTAGATCAAGTGGACACAAGTCTATTATTAAGGTAACCAATATTAACAATACTATATCATATATATATTTTTTAATCAGATAAATTGATCTTTAGTAAGTATTTTTTTTCACAATGAAAATTATGTTATTAATACCTTATTTATATATGGAGTTTACCCTTCCTGAAATTTCATTGTTCACCAATGACATTTTGTTCATAATTCTAGGTTTCCTGAACATCAATGATTTTAAATTACATTTTTCATGTAACTCACTATCATAGAGAAACACTGATTGTATTTCAAAATCATTAAAAAACTAATTTCATTCCACTCAACTTATGCACAACATTCCCAGTTCAGTATTCTGCCATTATTTTATGAATCATTTAGCAAGTAACTATGTATATATATCTTGGGTTCATGAAACCCCGTTTACTTCAAAAAACCCCACCATCATTAACCCTCCACACTATAAAAAATTCTTTCATTCCTAAAACATGTACAATGAAACATAAAAAACACTTTAGAAAAAAAATTCACATGTTCTCGCAAAATTGAATCTCCTCAAAAACTATTTATTGAACATCATTCCTTTTGAATTTTTTTTTTCAGGCCATATTGAATATTCACTATCACATTATATCATGAAGTATAAAATAATTTTTGTAAAACTTTTTAACTTGTGTAAAAGATTTTAATTATCCATATTTCCATGAGTAGGCTTGGAAAACCGCGAATCATTTAGTTACTCTTATATTGTTCTAAATTAGTTCTCAATGATTCGATTCTTGTCCAATTACATCATTAATCTATAAAACAATATGAGACCAAATCTATGAGATAAGGGTTATGTTCATGTCTCCCATAAATCATAATAGCTTATGAAACATCATTAGGGTGAGATAAATTACAAATTGAAATGATTATATTGAATGAATCCCTTAGTATCCAAATATAACATTATAATTAAACTTTCACCAAATCCCAAAATTTTCACTCACTTTGTATTAGGTACTGAACAATGGAACCAACTTCTCTAAAATTGGCCAGTTCATAAGCTTTGTAGATATTTAATCATTTTATCCTTCAAATGCATCTTAGAATAAAGACTCTAACTTATGGGTATGAAATGGATATCGTCAATGAATTTATATTCACTTCATTCTCCTGGAGTTGTTAATATATTCACATGTTCAAAAGATTACATGAGATTTAACAATATTTATAATAAAAATACTATAGTGTTATTTTATGACACTCTAATTGAGAAAATATATTAATAAATATAGTTTGTGTCCAATATGCTCTCCAATTATAATTTTTTGTCAAAACTATCATAAATCCATCCTCAATTAGAAACTCAATAATTTTAATGGATATGCATTTATGGGTTCTCATTTTCCTCCATAGTGAATTTTCTTCCCCCATTTGACATCAAAATTGAAATGGACCCCATGTAACCAAATTTATTATTTAGTTTCTATTCCCTTTAGTTTCATAAAATATACCACATATATCATATCCCATATTGAAATTATATTTCATATGAAATTTCAACATGAAAAGTACTGCATCCCCTATAATAAATAATTACATATAAATATATTTCCAATGTTCTTCAGAAGCATGGGTGGAACACAGTTCTCTTAAAAATATTATAAAAATATATGTAGATAGACTTATCTCCCGCTTTGAGATATATCATTCATAGTTGCCTTCATTTAACAACATTTTATTGAAAAAATTTCTCTTCATATAACATTAAATGTTTTGATCCATTTTGTTTTTCATAACTATATACTATTGATATATATTTAGTGAGAGACGTTATAAACTTGCTTCCATCCATGACAGCAGACTATATATTTTTATATTGAATAACATCATGTGAGGAAAATCATAGTGTCAAAATAAAATAAATTAACAAGAAATAATGTACAAGTGTTTAGGATATACCACATGTTTATCTATGTAAAACCACTTGTTAAATATAACATCATGTTATCACTTAGAATGAATTGTCTTCAATTAATCACATGAATCCTTTGACAAATATGGATAAATAGCATGTATTTCATATCACCAACTCTGGAAAAATATATCCATATTTTGTATAATGTCACATATTTGTTACAATCATTGTGGTACCCCACATGTTGAGTTCTTTTTCAGAAAGGGAGACCATTTGATGGGAATACTATTTATTTTCCAACAGCTTCCCAGTTTACTGAATATATTTAACTTATACCACATTGTCACATAAAAATACATAAACATAAAATATATGAATGTTTATACTTCTCCACTAATTTATATTTTCATGGTGGTTAATTAGAACTACAACTAAGGAATGATACCAATGGATGAATATTTAATATGAATTTGAACTATTAGATCATTCAAATATATCTTCATCAGTTATAAATTTTCCCATCAGTCTGTTCATCGTGTGATATTCTATTTCTATAGAATGCTACCTTCAGATGCATATTAAAAAAATAGGTTGGTTGTTTAAAACAACTTTATGCATCTAATAGAATATGATATTTCATGTAATCTGATTCTTCTGGTCTGGTGTATCTCCATTTATCCTATGTACATGGATTGTATCTACAATATAGTCTTGTACCATGTAAAATTCATAATAGAAATAGTAAAATTACTATAGGATGGGTACCTCATAAATACTCAAGAAGAGGATTTCAGTTTTTCCTGATGGACCTACCCTTTGATACATTCTTATTAGGAAAAGTATTGCTTCTGTTCTTATTCAACATTTTTAGCTAGATCCAATTATATTATACATATAATTATTTATTCATTCACCATATGATTAATAATAATTCTAATAATAGGTATTGTAGACTGGGAATTTTTCCTTATTGTAGGTTTAAACTAACTAGATCAAATTTCTTTCTTTAACGCACAACTTACACACCTTTTTTACATTATTTCACTATTCAAGAATCTTACTACTAGCATGTTTTTTTATTCTTCCACCATTGGAGATATCTTATTCTAGATTTAATTTATTTTCTTGAGGTATTATATATAGGTTTACTAGGGATCCCATGTTTTTCTCTCTATCATCATTATAATAATCATTTCCCATATTTGTTTGAGGTCTGCCTTTCTTTTGGTGTGCAAATTTCTTACTCACAACTAGAATATAATCTACCATAGTTATGTAGATTTGTGCCCTTTCACTCCAAGAGGGCTACTCTGATTTCATCATGATGGGTTATTTATAATATATACATTAAAAAATTTAATTTTTCTCCAGTATAGGGTATATGCTTTTAGTGAAATAAGACATTTTCAATTTTGAGAGTTCTCTTTGCATTCCATAAGAGTAGTAGACTATCATATGGTGTTTTTTAAAATCCATATAGAATTCAACATACATTTCCTTTCAATTTGAACTATGTGAGACCAAAAAAATTATTGCATTGAACGCACACTTTGTATCATCATGTAACTATTTATATTTTTAAAAATCCATTATTCTTCCATTATCGAGCCTTCAGTATTATTTTCACAAAATTATAGTATGTCCCATTATTCCATAGTAGTATCATATCATAGAAAAATTATTATTGGATTTCAATGTATTATTACACTAATTTTAGAGTTCTAGAATCATATCCTTACTCACTATACTCAAATAGGATTATTTTATGTGAAATTTCATATTCTCCACTCTGAAATCTAGATGGAGTTTTCCACAATATCCAAAATCTTCTGATCATTTTACCTTAGCTATTATTCAATATTCTTCAAATATATAAGACATTATTTCTAGTTTTTCTTCCTTCATCTGGATATTTATTATGAGGGAGTATATTTTCATTTCTATCATTCTCCCAAAAAATATTCTTTCTAATAATATTATACATTTCATCAAGGGGATGATAATTTTCATTTATCTTTGCACCGAGATTATACATGTAATCATTTACGGCCACCTATGAACTTTATAACCTAATTTTATCCATATAGAAACCTTATATTATTACACATCCCACTTATCTTTTTATCTCACACTCATCCATTATCTCCTCTATGTATCAGATTTATTGATGATCATGTGAAAAAATCATAGTAAATTGATTATCGTATGTCATAGTCACTTTTTCCTTGTCAATGTTTTTATCATATGGGAGAGTTTCATCTTCACCACTAATATATAAAATGATTTTATTCTCAACTATATTATATTAAAATTGATAATTAATGTTATTACTTTCAATAATTTTATCCTTTTGATTCTAAATTATTTTATTTGACTCATCAATAGAAGCCTTCATATTTTCAATCTCTTTATATTTTTTTCTATTTTATGTTTGATCACTTCTAAATCACTCAATTTCCCCATAGTAGTTGTTTAATCCATTACATATTTCTCTATTTAATAAATCATTTATTGAAGGGAATCTATTTATTCAGTTGATTATTTTATCATGAAATAAATTTTCTAGTTGTTCTCTGTTAATATATAATTATTAAAGAGAATATTATAGAACTATATGAAGGTAAAAAATATTTAGTTTATTCCTATCTAGTTAGAAATATGAATTTCAATATTTACAAGAAACATCCATAGCATCATTATATTAATATGAAATTAAATAGTTTTATTATTTATTATAGATTCACTTAAATAATCTTCTAATGATCTTATTATTGTTAAAATTATTCATATTTCATTATATAATAAGATTCTATCCAGTAGTTATGTTCATTGTATTTCACTTCTTTCTATTTTTGACACATTCTCTTGAAGTTGATATAAAAAGAAGATTTTTCTCTATAGTATTTGTATAAATAGTTCTAGAGACTTCCAAATTTCACAAGAAGTGGACAAGTGAGTACATTTCCTATAAATATAATTAGATAACAGTGTATTTTGAATATTCTCTATTCAATAATAAAGAAAATACCATAGTTGTTTCTTAGTTCAATATATCTCTAAATAATTTCCTTGACCTATGCACCACAATCATACAATATCGTAATAATTTCTTCCTTCCATTCATCAATTATAGTTCCATAAATATTTAAGTCTTAATTATATAATATCAGCTAAAAATATAAAATATAATTACGAGATTAAACACATATTCTGAACCATTTCCCTATGATAACACTTATTGAAACAAGATACACCCTAATAACAAGGTGTGTGGATCACACTATTTGATGATTTGTACCTTTTCTACAATCATATTTCTTCTAGTTTTTAGATATTTTTTCCTCATTAGAAATAACACATTAAAAACCTCACACTCTATAATATTTTGAGGAAAATAATAACCAATATGAAGTAATGTATTAAATCCATGAGACAATATGATTTTTACTTTGTTTAACAAAAAGATATAGTAAAAGGTGTGTAATCCCATTTTAATTAGGTTATAACAGAATCCACTTTTCATCACTAGTTTGGTTGATTTTTTTTGAATATGGTCTCTCCATGCTAGGGTAAATTACATTACAAGTGTTAGGGTTATTTCACTATTCACATATGGAACATATCCACTTTATCATATTCATGTAATACATCGATATGGGTAGTTCGATAGTTTATCGAATTAAAGGTCTTATTTAATATATTAGAATCATGATGCATTCTCCATGATTACTATGAGACTCTTATTGCATTGTATTCCTGATTTGACACTTAGTAAACTTACTATTCACCTAATTGTTTTTAATAGTCTTCTATTTTAATAACATACATTTTTGAAACCCATGAATGTTTGAAAAATTGAATCTTCAAAAAAAAATTCCTTCCTAAGTGTGCCTTTATTGTTTTTAGAACATTCAAATTATCATAAAACATCTACTTTCACACAAAGAAGAAATATTTTATTAATATCCCTTTGTCACAAAATAATCAAGTAAAATTCTTTGAAAACCTGATTTGAGCATTAATTCTTAATGGAAGAAATAGTTTCATGAAATTGATGTCCACTTGAATACATTCTTGAAACCATCTTGTTCTAGTGGACATAAATCCTTTCATCACATTACTTTTTTTTCAATACTAATTCATGAAAATGAATCATGAATCGTATCTTTTTTTTAAGTCTCATTGTGAACCAAAATAGTCTTACTAGACTATTATTTATAGACAAACATGACCATTCACACAAATACCTTGTGTGAAAACGAACTTTCACAAAACTTTATGGGATCACTGAATATCAATAATTATACGTCACCATTAGCACATAACTCAATACTTACTAAAAAAAGAATCTAATATTCAAGGGATCATGAAATTATAATTTAACACCTCCCAACTCCTATGAAAAAAATCTATGTATACTAAATCTCCATGATTTTCCCCCAAATTTAGATAATAAATCCATCTTTATTTCAAGGGTTCATACAACTCTAGAATTATCAACTCTCCACACTATTGTGAAAACATTTCCTTCACAAACCATGAATAGGGATTCATCAAAACACAAATTTCATAAAACATTGTGCGTGTTCATTCATCTTTGCCTCCTTAAAAAAATATTTCACAAACATCATGAATTTTCGATTTTTTTATGAGGCCACCATGAATAATAAAATTAAAAAACATCAAAAAAGTACAATTAACTTTTTCCCAACCTTATATTTTTCACAAAAAAAAAATGATTCCATATTTCCATGAGGTGTATTCAAGAGTTTTTTAATAGTAATTTCAAATTATAGGCTTCTGAATTCAGTATGTGTGATTAACAACATGGTTGTTCTACGCTCTATTAAAAAAATCTAATGATATTTAATACTAAAGATGGGGGTTAATTTAATTTATTAAACAAATCTAAATCCACAAGATAATTTATCTAGGTGAGAATATTTTCAAACTAGAATCATTTTATTACATTCATATTTTAACATCCAAATATAACAATGGAATTTTTCATATTTTCACTAGATCCAAAAATGTTAACTCACTATAGAGTGAGTGATGAAATTCACAACGTACGTAACCCAACCCAGTCTATTCATGAACATCACTAATAAGTAATTCCCTTATACTTTATATTCATTTATAACTCTTGAACATAACTTATTGATATGAAATTTAAATCGTCTAACAATTTTTCATTACTTCATTATATAAGAATGGTATGTATATTCTTGTATTAAATATATTCCCTTTTCTAACAATACTCATTACCAATAAAAAATATGGCCATAATGGATGGAAATGTGGTTAAAATAAAATAAAACAATAGTCATAGTATTTGGTCCAACACTATGGTTTGTAGAAATTCCTTTTAACACGGTTCAACCATGTCATTCAAATGTGATTTTTTCTAACATGGATAATTTGTTTAGAGGAATATTTTTTATAAATTTTAAATAGTTTATATATGATTGAATTGTTATTAAATTATAATTATCATTACATAAAATTAATCCTAAATGTGATAGACATAATGGGTTTAACATATGTTCTATAGATATTTCTCACACAACATATAGGATACTATTATTTTTTTCTTTTTTATGTTTTTTAAAATTTCAACTGTTGAGAATAATTTTACAATGAATGTTTCAAATGGAATGAGATATTTAATAGTGATTGAATTATTTTGGGTCTTGAATGAGGAAAATATTTGGTTCACATTGAATTATTAGAAATAGGAGGTAGTGGGTTTTTATATTAATTTAATTGATTTTTTTATAATTTTAATGTATTAAAATGTGGGTACCAATTATTTATTTCAAAAAATATTCTTATGTGAGATCTTATAATGGTTAAAAATTACATGGTATTTCATTATTTTTTATAGATAAAATCCTCTTTGGAATATTTATGTAAATCCACTAACTTTATTAATACCCTCTCTCAATCAGATTTTATAGATTGTATGATTTAAACATTAATCCCATCAAGAGGATATTGAATATCTTTATATTGAATATTTATTGATAAAAGGGTTGTTTCAAGAGAGGGTTTTGGAGGTAAGAAGTGAGGCTTATTAATTTATGGTGTTTCTTTTCTTATATTAGTAGATAGTTAAATAATTTTATTTGTTTTTTAGCCCCATTTATGTTTCTTTATGGGAATAATTGAAACTTAGTAGATGACATGAATGAGTCGAATCCATTTCATATATTGTTTACTGACTTGATAATTTTTCCCATTTTAATGGAATGAGAGAACATTATGAATTATTTTTCAATAGAATTTGAGTGCACTAAGGATATTTTACATTGATCGAATAGTTTGATAATATTACCAAGAAGTTTATAGGTTCTTTTAGTATGACTAAGAATACAATTAATTAGTTCATGTTTGTATTAATTGAGTCTTAGTCATTTTCTAATGATGTTTAAATTATATAGAGGATTACATAAGGGATATCATCCCACATAATGTTTTTATCTACCTACATTATAAAACATGACACACTTTCTTGGGTTTTTAATTTTATTATGTTATACATATGCCAAGTTACTAATTTTTTGACTTAATTCAAATTCAGTTGCAATTTATATTTAATTTTCAAAATAATATATTTAATGTACTAGAAATTTTATTTTAAAGAGAAAGTGATCTGAATTTAATTAAATGGATTTTGAGAAATTATTTAGAAATATAGATGTTATTTTGGAATGTTTTTATAATTTAAATATCTGATTTGATCTCAATAGTTTATGAATGAATTTTTAAAAAGGAATCAATTATTCTAGAGTTTTTTCAAACAATGAAAAAAATGATTTATAGAGACTGATCATGGAATGATTGCTTTTCCACTAAAATCATTTGTGAAAAACATATTTCGTATTAATTTTTCAAACTATAATTAAATGAATTTTATTTTTTAAGTAATTAAATAATATCCTTGGTGAACTCTTATTGGTTGTGTTCACCTCACATCCTTTATACACAAGAGGGTGTATATAGATCTTATGTTTCCTTTTATATTCCCATGATATGGTATATTAAGAGTATTATTAGGGATTTACGATGATGGACGACGAAGTTATGTAGTGAGGGTCTATGATTCATTAAGATATGGTATATTTTGTCTTATGCATGGTTTTATTTTTTAATGTTATATCAATACTTCCTTTGGACATATCATTCTTCTTATTTTTCATTATGTTGGTGGTTTAGTTATTTTAATTATGGTATTTGTTGTCAATTATGATTAATTATGATTTCTTCTATAAATTACACTAATATGATATTCCATTTATATTGAATATATATATTTTTCAATGGAATTGGATTTACTTAATTGGTTGTGGTGAATTTTTTTGTGGGATCTATGAAGTTGTTATTATTTTCTTAAAGATGAAATAATAAAAAAATGTATTTTATTGATACTTATGAACTTTTAGTCAACTAATGGGTATTGGGAATACCCTTTGTTCAATGTGATGAGTTGGTTCAGGTGACTTGTTGGGCCATCCCATTCTAATTTATTACTAATTTCCGTAGTGCCTAGATTATTCAATGTCCTAGGCCTCAGATGATCCCACATATTACATGGTATGTTATGTAATATATTAATAATATGTTTTTGACTTTATATTTATATGTTAATAGAGTATATAATATTCTTTACATGGAAGATTTTGAGTTACCATGTGTAGTCAAAATTTGAATTTTTCATTTGACTTCATTTCAGGGATAGCTTTGTTTTCATCCATATTTAGGAAATCGGTGATGTTAGGTATTTATTAAATCATTAGGGGTAAAAATAAGGGATTATACATGGATAAAAGACCAGCTCACATGATCTGGAAACCCATTTGGTTCCTATTTATATAATTATTTAAGTCATTACAACTTCTATAGGATGGTTGGTGCAATGTTTTCAAACCCATGTATCCAAATTATTATCCTTTCTATTTTCCACATATTTTTATTATAGTTCCCTTGAATTAACAATAAATTACAATGGTATATACCATTTAAATGATTTTAATTAAAATGTTTCTAAAGTGAATGAAATATATTACCTTATTTTTTTAATAGTTGTAGTGTGAAATTTTTTGTATAGTTATTTTAAAATTTTATTTGTACTTTAGAAAATTAATTTCATGGAACAAAAAGTATGTTTAGGGTGGTTTTTTTATAAAACAAGTTTTAATGTAGAATATTAAAAATATTTTTAAGTTAATGATTTTTTTTAAAAAAAATGAATGGTTTTCCTATTTCATTTCGATGTGGAATTGTTTTTTAATTAAAAGAAATTTTTTTTGAAGTGTATTGGATTTAAAACCAATTGTAGGGATTAATTTATTAGAGCAATATATTATCATGTGATTTATTAAAAGTGGTTTTCTATCATTATAGAGGTGTAAAAAGTTTATTAATTGAAATAAACATTTACAAAAATGGATAAAATGAATGAGATTTCAGATAGAAATGTTTTAATATAAAACATATATTCATGAAAGGATTAGATTTTTTAATGGGATTGAAGATATATTTTTTAAATACAATATAGATTTATAAATTTCAAATTGGTATTTTGTTTAAATAATTTTAAATTTTTTAATGAATGTATGTGATATTTTCGAATGTTTTTTTTAATCATTTGAAATGGGATAAAATATATTCGAAGAGATTTTTGGGTTTTCTAATTAAGGTTAAGCTCATAAAAAGTGGGTTGAAATGTTTCCATAAATTTTTTACATTTGAAATATTAGTTTGGTAACCCTTATTAATAGTGGTTTAGTTCATAGAAAATGAATTTTATTAATGATATTTTGTAATATGTTTTTCTTTGGGTAATTTTGGTAGTTGTAATTGTATTTTATCCGTGTTGATAATGTTTGATTTTGGTTATAGAATGTGAATATGTTGGATTCATGTTTCATAATGCTATGATGTGCCTCCAAGAATGGTCTCTGGAGAGTATAGAAATTATGTAAAATATGATAAAATAAATGGTGAATAATCTTTTCATTTAGGTTAATATGTTTTTGTTTTGGAATATAATAAGACTATATATTTAGTGGTGGAGTCAGATCATTTCATTCTAAAGAAACCTTGAGTCCTCTTACTCAATTTGGTGGTTTTATAGAACCTGTAATTTTGGGAAACTAGTATGGTTTATTCAAAAATACTACCTATTTTATGATTCAGTATAAGTATTTATTGTGGACCTATTTTTGGTAGATTTATTGTTTTAGATTATTTCTCATAGTTATCAGAGAAGATGATGGTTCTTTTGTTGATTACTATTATATTTATAGCTTGATGATTTTGTAGTTACTAATTTTTAGGAATTTATTGTTATTGTATTTCAAATGTTGTAGTGTTTGAAATTATTTATTGAGGGATGTCTGTGACACTTGATATGGTTAGTTATTATGGGATTTTACATGGGTAATCCATGATTTTATGTTTCGAGTGAGTATAATAGATATGGAACTAGTATGATTTTTCACTAGCTGGTCTTGGCATAGATCATGTAAGATTAACCATGATATGGATATCTAATTATAATTTAAAATATCAACATGTTAATTATATTATTCTTTAATACCCCAAGATTTTAAAAGTATAAACTTTTGTTCGATGGTGTATTCAACATGCAACACCAAACCCAAACATCCCATGATATATATTACACTTATAACCTAACCGTTAAATTGGAGGGTATGAATAATATTAACTAATTGTGAAAAATATTTATATATATATATATTTAAATTTATTACTTAATATATATTAATGATAAACTTTTAGTAAATAATCAATTGATTTTTTAGTAAAGTTATTTTGATATTCAAAAATATGTTTTCTTCAAAAATAATTTTTATTAATTTTTATTAAAAAATATAATAATAAATTTATGAACCTTTTAGAAAATTAATTTCATAGAAATTAACTTCACTTTTTGAATTGGAATATGAACATTTACTATGGGACAATATTTCATATTTTTCGAAAAATATTGATTTTTTCTGTGAATAGTGAGAAATAATTATTGTACAAAAAGTTTATTATTTTAAATAAATTAAATAATTTAAAAGACAAAAATTTTTTAAATATTTTTCATGTTACATGATTATTATTTATTTATATTCAGTCCAATTAATTACTTTTAATCAACATTATATTTAGTTTATTTTTAGTTAAGAAATGATTTTTCGAAATTTTTTTTTATAATTAATAATGCTTCTCATTTTAAATTAATTCAAATAATACCAAAAATATATTATTTTATATGATATTTTTATATTAAATTTTATTAAATAATAATTTATTTTCATAAAATTGATATTATTAGTCAGAGAGTTAATATTGAGTGATCTTTTTCTAAATAATAGTCTACTTAAAAACGTGATGTTTCACTGTGTCTCTCAGATTAATGAAAAATTAATTTTTTTCCCAATTATTTGAATTTAATTTGGAAAAATGGGTTATATATTTTGAATTATAATAATTTTTAATTTTTAATAAGTTCAACTAACTTTTCAGGAAAAATTAATAGTTAATTCCGTAAAAATTATTTACCATAGTTTAGTTAAAAATTGATTTAAGGGGGGATTATTCTATAATGACAAGATTAGCGGTGAACTAAATTGTCATATTAATTTTATTTTTTGATTTTATTTATTTTTTCCATTATATTTTATAAAAAATTGAAATTCCTCACAAAATTCTATTGAATAAGAGAAATAAAATAAGTTAAGTAATGAAAAAGAAAAAAAAGATAATTTTCTTCCATTAAATATATATAATACATTGGGAGATAAATAATAGGATTAGTTATACATGATATTTTTGAAAAGTAAATTTTTTTAACATAAAACTTTATATTTAATTATTAGAGATGAATTAGTTATTTTAAATACTTAATAAATGGCAGGAGAGTAATAATTTAGATAATAAAAACAAACTGATAATAATAATAATAAAAGTGGAGTAAAATGAATGAATTATTGTGTTAAATAATTTTTTACATGAATATGTATCCTTAAAATGGTCTCAACATAATATATTTTAATTACATTTGTGACTTTATATTTTCAAATTGAAATTAAATTAATATTTTTAGAAATTGATATTAATTTTATTTTATTTAAATTATATTTTATTAAATGATTTAATATTACTAAAAAACCTATATAAAGAATAATGATTTATAAATTTTAATAATTATAAATTATGTCCCACTAATTGACCTATTTTTCTGTTATAATGAATATATATCCCTTTAATTAGTAAAAACAATAATAATGTAGTTAAGGTTAAAGCAATGTTTTGAACATTACTTTTCCTTGTGTTAATAATAATTCACAAAAAATTATTTTTTTCATTAGATAAATTAGGAACATTATTTAGAATCTATGGATAAAAATTTACAAATATTTTTCACTTTAATTTATTATGAAATGGTAAATTACTAAGGTTATAAAACTAGTTACCATAATGAACAAGAAAAATGAAAAAAATGAAACATAGATGATAAGAAAAACAATGTTTAAAATATGTGATTCATTTTGTAGTGGAGGTGTTAATTGACCATATAATTTGTAAAAACTTTTAATTATCTATTTTTTAGAAACGTTTGGTAATATTGACATCCAAATATTAAATACTTTTGTGTATTTATAGAAATGCAACTCCTCCTCCACCATAAACGATAACTCACTCTCATCACTTATTAACACTTCTTAAGCCATTTGGATCATCCAAACCCTTATAAAATTACTTAGAAAACACCATCCAGTCATCCTAGAAGCTTTTCTTTGGTAATAATTCTATCCTCTCAAGGATGTAGTGAAAAACTAATAGGGATATCTGAAGAGTAGGTAATGTTCTTCAATGAGCGTCTTTATTTTACTCCTTTCTCTAACTCCTTCAATTATTAATATAACATGGTGATATAATAACCTAAATATTTTAAACATTATTATATTTCTTTATGATATGATTATAAACTATAATCACTAAAATTTATATAAAATGGGTCATGAAATCATCAGTCATGTGTATGACGGACTACATTCTCATGAAATTATGTCATTCATTGTTTTCATTACCAACTCTAACAGTTGGATATAATTATGGATTTAAAGATTTTATGTTTTATTTATATAATATATATATTTATCTTATCATTATATTATATATTTCTTTTTTCATTCTATTCTGTAAGGGATACGACAACATCTCTTATGTGTATGTCGCACTATGGTCTTGCACTGTTATGTGATTCGTTTTTCACCAATGCATTATGTGGAATATAATAAGTGTGATCATAATAAATATATGTAATATTAATGAATTATTTTTTATTTTAATTAAATATTTATCATTTTTTAAATATATAATATCAATTTATTTTCACCTTTTTACTCATTGAGAAAAATTAAAATGTCGTTCGTGGACGTGTGAACTACCGCCTCCTCGAAGCGATGTGATTCCTTTTTTCACCAACACATAATGAGAATTATATATATAATAATATATAAATAATTAATATTGTATTTATTATATTATTATCATTCTATAAAGATAAAATATTACTTACCTTCTTTCCATAATGATCATTGAAAAATGAAATTGTTACTCATGAGTACATACGATCTACCATCTCAATGATCATAATATTAGTTCGTAAACATCAATAATTATGAGTTTATAAACTATAATCTATGTATAAATAATATAATTGTCTCATTATTATTATTAGGGATATTTTTAAATAAATACATTTTTGACCATATTCTTCCTACCGTAGTCATTTTTGACACATAAGCTGAATATGGTCAAAACATCAGAATTAAAGTAAATAGAATAAATAATTATAAATAAAAAGTTAATAAGTGAAATAAAAGTAATAAAATTTTTAAAAATTTTCTCATGAAAATAAATATTTTACATAATTTTATTACTTTGGATGATAAATATGCATGTGGAAAGTCTAACTCAAGGTATGGGTTTTCTCGCCTAACATTATTTTCCTGAGATATGTTCCAATTCAACACTTTCTTTGTGGTGTGTATACTATCCATGATGGTATTTTATGATTATTTCAATTAATGTTATTGGTATTTATGTATCTATTTAATGAACTCCCTTTCATGGGGTTTACAATTTCAATGTTACAAAAGTTGTAAAGGATTTTTTTCACCATTTTCCTTCTTTGAGACTTATATCATGTTATCCACCTATATTATTTTATGATGTGCATTTAGTGCCGCTTTTATATTATATATCACGAATATAATTATATTAAATATATTATATGTTTTAGTTGATATTATTCTTTCACAGGGATAACGATTCAAAATTACAAAAATGGTAAGATTATTTTGGTTACAATCTCATTGTTTATCTGGATTGTGTATGATTATGTCTTTAATGATGAAATTTTATAATTATCATAAAATCACTTATAATATGTCTATTCCAGATATGTCATGTAATTGTACCATTTTGTCAAATATTTTTTTCCGAAAATATTCGAGAATGTGATTTTAATGAAATCCTATTTCATTTCTCTCATTGGTCAGGTATCTTTTTTCATAAAAAAACATGGTTTATAATAATGTTTTCAATATATTTTTAAAAAATTTTAAAATGATTTGTTAAGTATATTTTTACAAATTCATACTTTAAAAAAATCCTTGTAATAATCTTGTCTGTTTCTAGACAAGGCTCTTTTCTAACCTTTTTACCATGAAAAAGGATTGTTTTTCTTGACATTTACAGAACTACCTGCCGACAATACCATCATTAATTTAAAGAATCCTTTTCAATGTTACAATGGTAATTTTTAAATAAAAGTATTTCTTAATATTTTTTAAATTATTTATTAATAATAATTATGTTCAATTAAAAGGATTTATTAAAATGTTTTATGTTTTAAAAGTCAATTTTATATATGAAAAGAATATTTTACTCAAAAATGTTTTTAATTATATTTTAATGGAATTTTTATTCATCAAAATCAAAAAAATATTTTTTTACTTATCTTTAACTTGTGATATATTTTAATTATATCAACCTCATTCTTTTCCTCAATGGATTATTATTTTTTGGAAGACATTATTATGGAACCCGTTCATTTTACACGAGATAATAATGTTTGAAAGATATTGATATGAAACCAATTTATTTTCTATCGTTTAATCAATTTAGAGAAGAATAAATATATTTTAAAAGTGTGTTATAAATAAATATCTATGTAATTTATTCGTTTTTTGGTTCATTGACATTAAATACGAACTGTTCAACAAGATAGTTCTAGATGATCCCATTATAGCTTATATGTTTGGAACAAACAGATAGAACCTTAATGAATTGGGAAGTGATTATGATATCCATATAATTATATTGGAATCTATAGGTATGTTTATTAAAATTTTTAAGGGTTCTATAATGGGTTTGAATTATTTTTATAAGTTAATTTTTAAATATACTAATATTTCTTATCTAGGATTCCTATGAGTTTAAGATGTTTTATTCCTTAATGATTAATATCACATGGCTCATGAATATTAATTATTATTAATATTTCATTTTTTAAAATACTTATTCAATTATTTCATGTTTGATGATCCATGTATCAATGGGTATAAATATTCTTATTTTACACACATGTACTTTTATTATGTCATCATACCATTATACTCTTATTATGCTCATTGAAGTAATTCATTTGTTAATTATCTTTTTTCCCTTAATGATCGTTTGATCTCACCCTTAGTATGATTCATTTTACCAAGTTAATAAATAATGAGGCTGAATCAGTTATTTCTAGAAGGTATTTCATATGGATTGCGATGATTTTTAATTATTAAAAATAATGTATATGTTAAGTGGGATAAATTAGCATTTAAATACATGTGATTCATTTATTTTGGAGTTTTTCCTAATTCTCTAAAACATAAAAACAAAAATATACTCATGGATTTAAGTGATACATGTTTCCATTTTGATATTGATTGGATTGGAAGGAAAAAACAATATCCCAACTATAATACTCAAATCTAGAAATTTAATGTCAATGATTTCAACACAGGATCCGGGATTTTGGGTTCTTGGATATTATAGTTTGAAAAAGGGAAACATTATTATAGCTTTAGAGATTATGATTTTTTATGTGAGATTATATTAAGAGTTATGGATATAATCATAGGTATATTTTATTAAAGACGATCTTAAGTGTAATGTATTAGACACCTCCTTTGAGGTTTTTAAGTAATAAAAAAATTGAGGTTATTAATGGCATATTGGGAGATTTTATTGGTTGGTGTATTTGAAATCCCTAACAGTTACATGAATTAGTATTTAGGGAGGAATTATTTTAAAAAAAAGGACAACCTGAAGGCAAGGGGATAACCCATCACATCCAACAAGGCTGTGGGGCATAAACCCTTTCCCGAAGGGCGATAAGGGTGTAACACCTACCACTTTCCTAGATCGTGTACATGAGAAATATATTGATTTTTATTTAAGGAATTACGATAAAATTATATTTTAAGAATAAAAAATAATATTATTTTTAATATATGGGTTTCGAACATTGTGAGGAAATGTTTGAATAATTTTAAGAACAGTTTCTTAATGAATAATATGGTTTGAACATTTAGTACTGTGATTTAGAGATTAACATGTGAAGGTTTATTTTGGAAATTATATTACTATTTTCTAACCTTTTTTGTTTTTTTAATGTCTAAATAAATTTGTACTAAAATATTTATTCTATTGGGGTTATGGGTTCCTTTAAAAAAAATTGTTCTTAATGTATTATAAATTCATCCCGAATACACATCATTTGGAGAAAAACATTATATTTTGGTGGAAATTGTTTAATGTATGAAATTATACTTCCCAAGTAAGTATATTTCCATTTTATCAAAGTCAAGATAATACTCTAATTAATCAACTCAAGGAAAACTAGCTTGAATAAAATGTTATCAAAGTGTATTCATATTTGATGAATTAAACGGTCTTTTAGATTATCATATTTTTATGGTTTTGAGGCCCTTATCTTTCCATTAATCATCTTTTTTACTTGTGATTAATGAACTCAATCACCATATATTACTATTTTTACTTTTCCTCTATTCCAACCTATGTTCTGATATATAGAAACTTGGTTATGTGTTATTTTATATAACATGTGTACTTATCTTTCTCTATTATTATGAAAATGTATTAATAACCCTTTTTAAGATGTGGGGTTATAATAAAATTATTTTTTAATTTCTAAGCATTGAGTGCCGAGATAAAGATTAAATTACACATTTAAAATTTATTAAGTAATGGGGAGTATGTAAAACCTCTAGATTTTGAAAAGAAAAATTATGGTTTCTAGTGTATTCAACACACAACACCGAACATAAATAACCAATGATATAAATTATTATTATAACATAGTTGATAAATTGGTGAGTACAAATAGTACTAAAGACATTGCGGAATATATATTAATATATATATGTAAATGTATTAATAAATATTAATTATGGAAAAATGATTAGTAAATAATCAATGATTTTTTAGTAAAGCTATTTTATTCTTCGAAAATATGTTTTCTTCAAAAATTATTATTTTTTATTTTAATGAAAAAAGTATTATAATTATTTTTTTCACATTTAGAATATTTATTTGATAAAATTATCATATTTTTTTAATCATCATATAAAAATATCATTACTGTGATGTTTTTGGATTTTTTGGAAAATATTGATTTTATGATGAATAGTGAGAAATAGTGATTTTACTAAAATGTCACTTCATTTAAATAAATTAAGTATTTAAAAAGTACCCAAATATTTTTCATATTATATAAATTAAACCAATTATTTTTTAACTAATTCACTTAATTACTTTTTATAATCTTTTTATTTTCTTTTAGTATATTTTATTTTTGGGAATAAAATTGGTGTTTCTAAAAACTATTTTTTAAAATTCATATTGTTTATACTTTTTAATTTATTTAAATAATCACTATTATGTAATATTTTAAACTAAATTTATAAATATTATATAATTAAATATTAATTTATTTTTATAAAATTGTTATTATTAGTAATAGTGTTAATAATGAATAATGTTTTATAAAAAAATACTCTGCTTAAAAACTTCTTGTCTCACTGTAGTTGCGAGATTAAAGTTAAATCTTTTTTTATAATTATGGGAATTTAATAGTAGAGAAGGATTAAATATTTGGAATAGTAAAAATTTATAATGTCTAATATGGTATAAATATATTTGGACCCAAATGAATACTGAATGCAGTAACAATTAATTACCACGGTTAAGGTAAAAATTGATTTACAGGGGGGTCAAAATAGAATTATTAGAGTGATAATGAGCTAAATATTATCTCCATTTTTGTAATAAATTTATATCATCCTTTTACATCAATATATCTAAAAAAATTCAATTATTTTCCACTTTTCATTGAATAATACCCATATAATATGTCAAATAATGAAAAAGAAAAAAACTTTTCTTGCATTTATTATATATAATGAATTAAGAAAAAGAAAAACAACAGTATTTTGGTTATACAAATTATTTTGATATATAAATGGGATATTTTTCTCATAATGAATTATCTGTTATATTTAGAGATGAATTAATTACATAAAAACATATAAAATTACAATACAATAATTATTCAGATAATAAATAAATAAAATAACTCATACTAGAAATAATTAATGTGAAATAATTTGAACGAATTGTTGTGTTACATTTTTTGTAGATTAATATATAATTTTACACTAGTTTTAACATAATGTATTTGAATTCTGTCTTTATCTTGACATTTTTTAATTCAAATTAATTAAATAATGTCAAAAATATACATTAATGTTCTTTTATTAAAAACTATATACTCATAAATGATTTATAATTACTTTAAATAATTTCATGTGCCAAGTGATTTATAAATGTTAAAAAATATCAAATATGACCAATTAATTGAAAAATATTTCATTTATAATGAATATATGGACCCATAATTTTTAATATATATATATATATATATATATTAATGTGGTTAAGGTTAAAGTGGTGATTTTCACATTAAATACGCTTTTGTTAATTTTTTTCAACACGCATAATATTTTCATTTGATAAATATTGTTTAATATCTATAATCCTTGGGTATAAATTTCTAATAATTCTCACTTTAATTAATTCTTAAAGGATATATTACTAAGGTAAGAAAACAAGTTACCATAATGAAAAACATGAAAAAGTATGGAAACATATAAGTTAATGAAAATAATTTTTAAAACACATTTTTCATTGTGTTTTGGAGGTTTTTATAAACAATATAATCCATAAAAAACCTTTAATTGACATTATTGGAGCCACTTTAGGTAATATTGACATCCCAAAAGTGAATAAGTTTGGGTATTTACAAGAATTCTACTCGTCATTTATAAAAGGGAAATGACTCCCCTCACTTATCTACACCACTTAATCTATATTTATCATAAAACACCTTCTAAAATCACTTAAAACCCCCTTATATCATCACATTATTTATTATTTCAGTAATAAAACCACCCCTTTAAGTATTTAATGCAAAACTAAGGTAGATACATGAAGAACAAGTAATGTTCATCAATGAGAATACTTATTTTACATCTTTCTACACCTATATCAATTGTTTTTATACCATGATGATATAATAAAAATATTATATTAAATAAAATAAAATTATTTTATATTAATTCTATGAACTAAAACCACACACACTTCCAAAAATTGTGTTACAAAATCATTATTCATGTGTATGACGGGCTACCACCTCGTGAAACGATGTCATTCATTTTTCAATTACCAGGACTCACAATTTGGTATGTTGATGGATATAAGGCTTGTATGTGATATTTATATAATAATTATAACTTTTTATTATTTTATTCTTATAATAAATTTTTATTTCAATTCTATTATGGATATGATAACATCACTCGTGTGAACGGTGGATTACCGCCTTATGAAGATATGTGATTCTTTTTTCACTAATGACTTACATGGAAGGTAATATGGGTAAAAATAATAAATAAATGTGATATATATGAAATATTTATTATATTTATGATATATATATATATCATTTTATTAAAATAATATATTTTTTGTTTATCTTTTTATTTACTGATAAAAATGATAATGTCTTTCGTGGACGTGTTGACTACTCCCTCTTTCAAGAGTTGTGTTTCATTTATCCCCACCACATTATAATAGAAATATAAATAAGTATATATAATGAAATTCTATATTATACATGATAATATTATCATTAAAAAGTTATTATATATTTCATACTTTATTTATATAAGAATCATTTAAAAAAATAGATACGTTACTCGTGATTATGTAAGTCCAACCCTCTCCATGATTAGAACATTAGTTAAATAACTGAATCATGATTTCTTTATAGAGTATAATTTATTTATAAATAGGATAATTTTTTAATGATTATAATTATTGATATGTTTAAATAATATCCTTTTTACCATAAGAAACCTACCATAGTCATTTTTGAAACATAAGCTGAATATGGTCCAAACATCAGATGTAAATTTAATTTATCTATGAAAATTAAAATTATAATGGATTTTGGAAAAATGACTTGGTGTTAAAAATAGAGCCTTATTGGCACCACAATTTTACCACCCATGTATTTTCTATCTTGAATACCCACAACATTATACATTAAAACCCCCTTTATATTACTACATGTAATCCATTACAAAATTTTAATTAGTCTTGTGAATTTTAGCTACTTTTCATATAATATATAATAGTTGGAATTATTTTTATCAATGAATAATGTATCCCTAGCCAGGGTGAATATAAAACCATCACCATGGATTTATCTTTAATACACAATATTTGTCTCTATAAAAATCCTCTTTCACACCTCATGTGGAACTTCTTCTTATTTAAACTATTTGCGTATCTTCAGAATTGACTAAATCCAAGTCAATATTTCTCCCACTATCTCAAATAGAGATATAAATACTTTTATATCTTTATTTTCTATATCATGACTATAAATTTTCTATATTATGAATTTTTTAATATACTAAGAAGTTTTTTTGATACTTACTATAGATGAACGTTTTTTCAGGATGTGAATTTGTTTACATCCTTAACCAACTTTTTGCATTGAAAAACATGTTATTACGACATAATGGATTTCTATAACACTGTATCTCATATTATATCCATTTTTATGATAGTTGGTATATATTTATGAAATAACTCCAATAATTTTTATTCTTTCCTTGAAACATATTGGGGATTCTATAATTAGTTTTGACATTGATTCTCTATTTACATACATCATGACTCCGATGTGTATAAGGGAATGTGTGTTTAAGAATTTTTTCATGATTAATATTTTTGAAACATGTTAACATGTAATAATCAACACTGATCCTCATTATTAATATCAATTCCATGTTTTTTGAAAAGTTAATGTGAGTTTTAGAATTACTCCATGAAACATTATAATGATCGATGAATTCTTGTTCATGATATTATTCAACATACCAACCAAAGAAAAACTTATATTCTTACCATGCATACCTCACATTCAAATTCATTAATAAACACTTAATGGAATTCAATGAAGTATATTAACCAATATCATAACTATAAGTCCTCATCCTTAAACATTACAAAATCTTGAGATAATTCAAAAATTCACATTGAGTATCTTTTCAAGTTTATAGTTTTAGATAATTAGGTCATAACTAATACAAAACAACTTAAATATTACAAGTAAAACCTTCTACTCACTATCCATTTTTTCATAAAACAAAAACAATTTAAAAATAAACATGATATCATTTCATTTTATAAAAACATAACCTTCCCTTGATCCCAAACTTGACTCTATTCTTCTTTAAATCTTGTAAAAAACACTTGGGATCATCATAAAAATATCGGTAAGGAATATAAAATGCAGAAGAAAACTGTTAGACCCTGAATATTTAAAACCCATGAAATTCTTTTCACAAAATAATACATATCACCAATTAAACATAAACTATATAGCTTACATCATGTGATCATAAAATTCCAAAAAACATAATAAAAATCATAATACATAAAGGTAACTTTTGACATCCATATCATAATTAAATTTTAGATTTCATAGAAATATAGGGAGTAACCTTCATGGTTAATTTTGAAATACCCATCACTGTATATTACCAAAATCATTTAGGAGAAATATTAATATGTACCTCTGTCATGTTACCCAAAAAATTGGAGAGCTATCACGGGCTCACCCGCCCTAGGATTAACCTGGAACCACCCATATTTGGTTTATCACATAACCAACTATCAACTTTCCACATACCATTACATAACCATAACACATAAGAGATTGAAATTACCAATATTTCACTTACCAATCACAAAAAATCAATTCAATATAATAAAATATTTAATAAATTTCAAAAACCATTTCATCATTTAAAAAGAATATTTTTAATCAATGTTTCCCAAACCACATTGAATCATTTTAGAGGAATTAAAATTTTAAAACATTAATGTCTATATAATAAATCTTTAATACCATTTTGAAAAAATGGAAATTAATGAGAAATTTTTAGAAGAATAAATGTTTAAAACATTTAAAACGATGTTTTAGTTAAAGATTCCCTTACCACTTGAGAAAATACCTGAATAAAAATAATTAAAGAATAATAGAAAAAAATTTATAATATCATGAGAATAAGGAGATTCATGATATAATATGTCAAATGGAAGTATATAAACCATAAAATAGAATTGGTTCATAACAACAGATAAGTCTCAATGGAATGCAAATTGAGATGAAATCCCTTACAAAAAACGAATCCATAGATTAAGGATAAATCAATGAAATAATTATGTGGGACAAATAAAAATACACCCAATATAAGTTTATATTTAGTGTAAAAAAATAAAATGTCATTTTCAAATATTCATGGAAAAACAAAACCAAATATGTGGACATTTTACTCAATTAAAGGAGATTTAGTTATGATTTGACATACAAAGTTTTTCTAATTGATGTAACAACTTATCAATGGGGTGATTGTGTGTATAAATAGTATATCCACACAATGGGAAGTGGGTATTATAAAATTCATAAATAAACAGTTATTCCACACATAATCTTGGAATAATATAATCAAAAAATAATTCATAAAACCCTATGAGAGGAAATTTATTTTATATATTCCCTTACAAAAATTCGGCAGCCTAAGAGCATTACATAATAAATCAAAAAATGGGTTGATGAGAGAAAAGGAGGTCTATCATAATTTGGACATAAAATTTATAGAAATATAGATATAGAATAAATTACCCTAACATAATAATATGGAAATTGAAATACATAACAAGAAAGAAGTCTTTGACTAAAGGAGGAGGTTGAAAGGTTCCCTTACCTTGAGACCAACTTGTCTAGTTAATTATTTATATTCCAGAATAATAACTATACATCAATTTATACATAATTCAGAACCTTTTTTAATTTTATTATTATTTTTATATTACTTATTATAATGTTAAAAATATATATAATTATTTTAGTTCATATCGGTTGTTTTGTCAATATTCGGTACTCGAGTGGAAAATGATCTTGTTTGATGTAAATTGTCTATGTGGTCAAAAGTACATCATCTCCATAATATTATTCATGATTTAAATATAATATATATCCAATATATATTTATTTATAATATTCCATAAAATTTGGATATAAGAAATTAACTACACTATTCATGGAGACGGTAGGTCGTACGTACACATAAACACTATTTTCATTTCTTTTTAATATTAATGGAATGAAAACTAAATGATACATGGGTATGTTATAATTAAAATATTGTATTAATGTTATAAATGTTAAATAAAATTCATTAAATCCATCCTTTATATGTTCCATGTATGGAATGAACGAGTCAAATCACATTGAGGGGGCGGTAGTCCGCACTTCCCCAAATAAAATTATCATATTTACAAATTATGGAAAGCATAAAAGAATGTTGTAAATAAAAATTGAAGAATAATAGAGAATATATATCATATATAAATATAGTTCCATCATAGTGGCCACCATGATAGGTGGCTCGATAAAATTGAGCAATCATCATTTCGTGAGGCAGTAGTTTTCCCTACACAGAAACAATATATTCATATCAATTAGATGGAGGTGTGTGTATGTGTAGTTAGAATCCTTCTCATTAAAATATCATAGTATATTGAGGATATTGGTGTTTTTATTTAATAAAATAATAAGGAGAGAATAGGGAGTAGAGAAGAAAAATAATGGGAAGCAACCTGAGAGAAGATGTTACCTCTAAATCAGGTAACTTCTTTTGATTTGTTCAAAAAGGCTTTCTTGAATATAATTTTGTCGAAGGTAAGGACTCCAAGTGGAAGGGATATAATTTAAGAGAAATTTGTGTAGAATTTCAATGAGACAAGGGGATTTATAGAATTGATTAAGTGGGTATAGGTGGTGACCTTTTATAAGAGGGAGGAGGGGCACTTTATGAAAGTATTGAAATGTTAATTTATTATAAATTCAATTTCGATTTCTAGTGATACCAAAATAATTTACTTTAATAATAATTTGAATTTGGGTTATATAAATATATTAAAATTTTATTATAAATGTTTTGAATATTTTTTAACACTCATATTTTTTGTTTAAGCCTTGTTTTACCATTTTTGATCTTAGAGTGATATAATGTTATTCATAAATTATGGATTAATGTAATTACAATATCATGTCAAACGACTCGAAATAAAGTCATTTATGATATATTTGGACTTATCTGAACTATTTGGATGAATATTATATTTTTATTAATTTAATATAATTTAATAAACTATTATATATTTTACGTAATGAATTATGTCAATTTTGGATACTATTCATACATGAAATTTTTAAAAATCCATAAAACATTATTCTTTAAAAAAATGAATTAAATCAAAGATAATATATTAAAATAATCCATGAAATTCTTGTTTGACCTCAAAATTACCAAATTAAATTTATTTTACCATTTATAATATCATTTATTTGAATCCCTTATTAATGACGTCATTACTGCATCATAATTATGTCGTAATTAAATATATTTAATTAATATCTAAAAATAAAAAAAACCTTAATGTATCAAATAATATTATATATGGAATGAATACTTATAGTCAAAGAGATTAGTCACATAACCCAACAGTAATTTTTTTTTAGTAAAAGATACTGGTTTATTTTATATTTCTCTTTACGTTAAAGTAGTTCTTATAAAATGTCATTTTCACACCCAAGTGGCACCATCGGTCCCAAAATCGACCCAAAGATGCCCATTGTCGGACATATCTCAGCCAATAGGATTGAAACACATTTTAGGGCAGTTTTACAATATTAAAATATTATTTGTTTACCCTTATTTACCAGATTTACATTTTAACGATGGCAAATAAATATAATTACTGAAGTTACAATTAATAATGTATAAAAAATAAAAGTTAGATATTCGAACAATTTGGACCTTATGATTAAAAATATGGAATCCATTTTTTGAAATTCAAAACAGAAAATTTTCCGAAATTAATTTAAAATTAAGTCATGTAGTCAAAACCAAAATAAGTGTTTTTAAAAAGTATAATCTATAAAAATGTAGACATGCGTCTATATCCTATTTTAAAGTGAAATTACATCCAATTACCAACATTGGATTAAATGATAAAATTATAATCTATTTATACTTTAAAACCAATAAATAATATTTTTTATCCATATAAATTATCATGATGGAAAAAATTGTTTTCAATTAAAATATAGTGTATTTTTACTATTAATAAAGACATGATAGTTATCTGAAAAATATCAAAATTTCATCCAATGTACATTCTGTTGTACTGATTCTAAATAAGATGTTTATTTTTTCAAATAGAACATTTAATGGTGTCAAAAACTATATTTAAAAATTTTTCTCCATAAAAAGGAAGTAAAACTGCATTTTTAGAAAAATACTTCTTTTATCAAAAAATTTGAATTTATTCTTATATCATATCTAGAAAAAATATAAGATGAATTTAAAAAATTAAATTGAAAATATGTAATATATATTTTTTATTAAATATAAATTCATAATGAGTTATATGATTTTATAAACATAATTATTCTCTTTTAAATAGGTTTTCATAAAAGCACATCCTTTTTATTGAATTGATTTTTATTTCCATTTTTAATTAATTTTGTAACCAATAAATCATTATTTAAACATGTTTAAGCCATATTTCAAAAATTTAGTTGATATTATTCAGTCATTCAATTTCAACAGCTAGACGTTATCTACCATTTAAAATATTATTATTATTATTTATTATTTTTTTGTATAACTCAATGTTGTGTGAAACCTAAGATTTCGGAGAAACGCATTTTTGTGTGTCAATTATGCAATCGGAAAAATAATTCCCTTTTGAATAAAATTAATATCTTACTCATAAATATTTATATAAATGAAAAGGTTTTATTCTATAAATACTTGAGTCAATACAATAACCTTGTAATATTTCACACACTCTTGCTGAATAAAATCTGAAAGATTTATGGGGAACCTTTATTTATAAAGGTTTCTTTGTCCAAACTAAATAACTATATACATCGATAATACCTATGGTTTTTATCTCCCAAGGGTATAAAAACCATACATAGTATTTCTTTGACTTCCACATTCATGTTTACTTGAAAAATTATTAGCTTGAAACAATAGGTTATAAAAGTCTTAAATTTTATATATCATCTGGTATTTCAAATGATTCATTTATTATTGAACTATTTGTTGAGTATCTAATACAATAAAAAAATTCATTCCTTAAAATTGAATAATGTCTCCTTTTGTCTATTGGACTTGTGATATAAATGTTCTTGTTATAATAATTAATATTTCTACTTGAATCATTACCTTGGAAATTAGATGTAATGTCATACTCTTCACCAACTTAGTAATCACCCATTATTCACCACATGGAGAATAGACCTTACTTATTTTAATGTTTATATGCTTACATGGTTACTTTATTTGAAATAAATTTTTTTTATAAACATTTTTTATTTAATACCTAGGAAGTATGTCCAAAAAAATACTTATAATTTATGAATATACCTAAATAATAAGTGATTCCTTATTACTTAGATTCAGTTCATTTATTGTAAACATATTTTAATTTATTTAGTGATAAGAGAAGGAAATAAACTCCTATTTAATATCCAATCTCATTTTATTAAAGAACCTTTACAATGTGCATTTGGCCTCACTCTTTCCATTGACATTTTCTCCTTGTATTTCAACTTTTTCACTATAAAAAAAATAAATTTTATACTTTGTTAAATTTATTATTTTCATGTATATCCTTACCTAGAATGAAAAAAAAATCTCCACACTATTCATTTTGGAATCTAATACCAAATTGGAGTAATTGGGTTAGAAGATGTAAGAATTGTATGTCTTTAAGGATAAATTTATGAATTTTATATTTACACGTAACCAGTGTAATATTATCCTTTCATATCTCACTTCACTTTCTCCTCGAAATAATCTCAAAGATGATACAACCTGTAAAATCATCCATGTTTTGATGTTGTAACCAAAAATAAAATCTGACGTTGAAGATAAAATTCTGAAAAAATACCATAGGCATTGTACCTGACTCCCCAGTAAGCCTTATTAACACCCCCTCTTTCTGAGTTGGATTAACAAGTATTGGGGGTGCAACCATCATGAATATATAAGATCATAGTATTGTGAGAAAGATAATTTCAAACACTTTTAAATTCATGATACTTTGGAAATTCTCATTGTTCATGATGATTTCCATGTATTTTGTGGTATTAATTTTCATTATGTAAAAAATATAGCTTATTGTTCTTTTTACATAATGATTGATTTAGACATTACTGGTTATTGAAATCATTAAATGTATCCCACTATTTTTATTGAATTCTAGGAACACATTATTATATAATTAGAATACATTATTTCTTGATTTTTCAAGTGGAAATGATCCATGAACCTCCCCTTATATTCTAAATTATTTTTCTATGCCACAACATTGAGATCACAAGGTAGGTATTTTTCTGGTCAACCACATTAACTTGAGGCTTCTTGATCTATTGAGTGATGTCCCAATTTATAAAATCATAAATATGATTTACTAAACATTTTACAATAAATTTTTAGTATGATATTTATAGACCCAGAAATTCATTGTAATTTGTTTTAATTATTTTGGAATTTTATGAATCTGCAAAAATTGATGGTGCATGATTCTGAGGTCTAGAGTGCCCAAAATGAATTTCTGAACTTTTTTAAGTACGTCAAGTAAATGTGCGACCGGGTTTTGATAACTTTTGAATTGGTGATTGGAATCTAAATCTAAGGACATCGTTGAACTCGCATCACCGATATTCTTTTTAGGAGACCTTCACCTCGACCGCAGTAGGTTGAGGGTGAAAGTTAGTTTTTGTGTTTTTTGTGGAAATAAAAATAATATGAAGAAAAACTTTTATTTTATTTTTTTATGACCTCTCTTTTTAACTTATGGAGGTGGGGACCACCCAAACCCCTATTTAATGTGGGGAAGTCCCTTGGAATCCTACCATTTAATTGTGCCAATGTAATACAATTAATTTTTCCATTTAATTGTGCCAACGTAATACAATTAGTTGTGCCATTTAATTGTGCTAATGAAATACAATTAATTGTTCCATTTAATTGTGCCAACACTATACAATTAATTGAGACATTTAATTGTTTCACCATAAATTTAATTGGTAAACCTATTTTAATATGTTGGCTCCTCATTTCCTTGGGTAAATCATTGGCGAAAGGGAGGCTTGGTAAGAAATTTAGAGAAACTCATTCTCTAACAAAGAATGCCCTATATAACGAAGAACATACTTTGGAATAAAGAAAGGGGATGACGCAAGAGCCCGACTTCAGAAGCTTGTTGCAGAAGTGACCATCATTGGCACCCTCATCACCTTCACTGACTTCTTCTCACGACACCTCCAATGAGAAATTGAGGTAGGGATTTTTGTTTGTTTACCTCATTCCTCGTCTTTGACGTTTATTTTGATTTAAAAACATTTATATTCTTATTGATTCAAGAACAAATAAGTCGCTTGCTACTGTTCTAACGTGGAGGGTGCGGGCAGAACAAACACGGCCCGACCTCTCCACAACCTTTGTGGGATTTTGATGGTCTTGAATTGACGACGACATCCCAAAGAGAGTGCTGGAGTCTACGGAATGAAGAACGGGACAACGGGACATGCCTGGTGACCACAGGAACATCGCCAAAATGGATCAGAAGTGGCGGTCGGCACACAGGCCGGCCCTGAAGATGGCGGTGGCACAACCGCACTGCCGAAGAAGGGACGCGGCCCGTCGGACACGGTAGAGCGAGGGCGGAGGCTGGCACACAACCGGCTACATGATTGTGATGGTGGCGAGTGTCTGCACCGCTCGACGTGCAGGTTCTGCGGCGCAAGGCCGCGTTGGTGGTGGAGGGGCGGCCGACTCGCTGTCGGCCGTCGGTGATGGCACGGCCTGAGACCGCTTCGCATTGAGGAGGGATGGATGTCCGACCAGCTGCGATCTACCCAGCGGGGGCCGCACTGTGGACCGCCCATCACGGGACGCACCGTGGGCCGCCCATCGAGCAGGGCCATTCCGATGGGTCAGGCCGGACCCAGGGCCGAATCCGGGTCGGGCTGGATCGACCCGTACCGGGTTGGGCCCGCCCAGGCCTGGTTGAGCTGGACCCGGACCTACTTCTACCATTTCTCTCTTTTGGCCATAACATGATCTACATGCATCCGTTTGACGAACCATCTACGGTGCTGAAAACATTTGATTGAGACGGTCCTTTTGGTTTACCCCACTTGAGTTTTGAATAATGATTGGGTATCACAAAGTTTGATCGAACATGAATCCAACCGGGCCCTCGGGACTAAAAGGAAAATAACTTATAGACCAGGTGTCGTTTTTACGCACCGTCTCCTAAATTTGAGACCCCTTTTACGTGGCGGTACATTGGGATACTTCTTCTTGGGACTTTGTGGAAGTTGTAGTATCGACCTGTGGATTGAAGAGAGAACCCTCCCGGAATCAAGCGAGCTTAGTGCAGAAACCCTGTAGATGGCTGTATCATGAGATAGGGATCCAATGTGGGTCTATGTTTCGGGATCCTACATGGGTCTGTATTCTAGTATCCCTCTTGGTTCCTCTAAAGTAATACATGGGGGACTACTCTAGGATCCTACGTGGGTCTGCTGTACTAGGATCCAATGTGGGTCTGATGATCTGGGATCCTACGTGGGTTTGATGATTTTAGAATCCAACGTGGATCTGCCACTTAACAGTGTAAGATGATTTACTGGTTACATCTAATCATCTTTCAACCATACCTAAGTTATACCTGGTGTGAGTTGACTCCTTACCTTCTTGGTAATACCTTTGTGGTATTCTTCTCTGTGGTGTACCTTTGTGGTACTTACCTTCATGGTGATACCATTTTGGTATTCTTCTATGTGGCGTACCTTTGGGGTACATACCTTCGTGGTGATACCTTTTTGGTATTCGTCAGTGTAGAATTACCTTTGTGGTACTTAACATTGTGGTGTTACCTTCATGGTATTCTTTTCTACGTGGAACAGTTTTACGTTGGCTAAGAGTCGGCCCTTATATTTCTTCATGAATGAGATGGGTATATTCGAAAACATAGGTATATGTATGGGAATATACCTTAGTAGGGTTGTCAGATGTTTTCATGCTTTGTGGTTTATCCTTTGTGGGTTTTATGAGACCATCGAGGGTCTCATGGTCCCTATTGAGTATCGTTATACTCACCCCTGCAAGGGCTATGCCCACACCATGTTGTGTTTGGTGCAGACGACGTACAAAGCTGACTGAGGACGAGGGTACCAAAATTGGACGTAGCTCAGAGGTGAACATTAGACGAGGCCTTCATCAGAGATGACCGTTCGAGAGTTGTACCTACCCGTCAAGTAGGATCCTTGGAGGGTGTTCATCGGAGTGTTCCAGTTTACTTTTACTTTCCAGTTTTCTTGTACTGTCCAGTTATTCTTGTATTCTAGACCATTTTTCTTACTATACACACTCTTTTTTACTTTACTGTTTACTTGTGTTAATATCTTGATATGTGCTTGGTTGTGTGTGTTTATAGGTTATAAAGTAAATTCCTTCCCAGTTTTGGGAAATACGCCTTTCGGTTTTAGTCAACAGCCCCAGGCCTATGGAAGGCGGTCTTGGGGTTGTCACAACATGGGCCTCGGGGTATGGGTCATGAAAGATGGATACGATACTTCATTACTAGTAACATTAGTTAATTCAATCCTTTACTATCATAAGAACTTCCCAGTATTAAGAGGCACATTCAACTTTGGCTAACGAGCTCCCCAAACACTAAGCTTTGTTTAAATTGAAATTATGAATTGTATTTAATGACATAATATTTCTATGAAGGTTTTTATTATATTATAAAAAATGAAATATATTTTTATTAAACATTTTAGTAATATGTTTTTTAACTCACAAGTGAGCCTTAGAAGAAAAAAATTGATCACTTCTTTATGCATTTTACTATTTATTATTTTTTTCAAGTCCCTATTATCATGAACATGCATAAAATATCAAAGAAATGCTTTGAGGAAATAAAATAAACTACCAGTCTTATGCAGCTATAAATGGTTGATTCCTTTAAATGAAATGAAAAAACCATGAACTAGGGTTATCATACCCGAGTTTTCACTGGACTCGTGATGCAGATCGTCCCCGTGCAGTGGGTACACTTATTGTCTAGATTTCACCTAGATTTTGTATTGTCTGAGTCCTACACTATCCTTTCCATGGTGGGGTGAATATCTCGCATCATTTTCATTAAAAGTACAAATATACTCACACACAGGAAAATGAAATTTGGTGCCCAATATACAATAGATAAATTTAGACGTGTTGGCCTTTATACATATTGAATGAATAATGACTATGCATGTACCATCTTAAATATATTTAATCATCACCTGAAATTATAAATTATTGTATAAATAATTAAAACCATAAATACACATATTTGGTCTTTGCTCAAGACTAGACAATGTGTAAAGTAACCAACTAATAAAAATTAAATTTCAGAAAAATTTAAGTATGAGGGAAATTTAAATAAACTAAATGAATTGATTAAATTCAAATAATTTATAAAACTATTCTATTTATTTGAAAAATATATTAATTTTATTTTAATACCAAAAATTAAATTAATTACTGAATTCTATTTAACACATAAAATCAATTAATTTTATATTAAGGTGTTATAATATAATTTTTTACCAAAAAATGATATTTTTATTAATTTAATTTAATATATAAATAAAACTAATTAATTAAATTACTTTATATTAACCCAAGTCTCAAAACCTCAAGCAGGGCCTGTACGGGTTTGACCAACACCGCGCAAGCCCATTTCTGTCATCGAAAAGCCCGTGCTGGGCAATTCTGAGATAGGAAGGTCATCATACTGACCCAAACCAAACACATTGTTGGGAAAAACCTAGTTGTGGAGTTTGTTACCTCACCATTCACGGGGTTCCGCACTCCTGTTGGGGTGTCAATGCAACACCATATTTCATTGGAGGGGTGTCATAGTCTTGATGGTGTGGGTTTGGCCAGGCTGGATCTGGCCACTAGAGTAGCCATGGATACACAATGAGGATCGCCAGCATGGACGACATCATCAGATCAACTATGGGAGATGAGATTTGGAATGGACAGTTTTCGTCATAGCTGGAGAGATGTTGTGGATGGGAATGGTCTAGATTTTTGGGGCCCAACGGTGGTGTGTGGTACCTCAAACACTCAAAACGAGGATCAAACATGAAGCAAAACGCAAGATTTAACGTGGTTTGGCGATTTTCCTACATCCACAGGAGAATTAGCAGGGTGTCACTATAATTCTATCTTCTCCGAATCTCGTCGGATGATTACACAACACATAAAAACATGGGATCACATCCCATTAAATAGAGAAAAAAAAGCATGTTGTTCTCTGGTGGGTGGAGGGTAGCTCGTCTACCCTTGAAACTTCCTCCCGCCGCCTGCTGAAGTCCACCATCTTGACTTCCCACCATGAGTGACCTGCTTCCCACCATGAGGGATTCCGCAACCGTCTGATTAGGTGCTGCCATCAGAGGAGACTACCAAAATGGGAGTGGACCCCACAAATCTCCCCCTCATGACCAATTTGGGGTAGAAGCTTGACATGCAGTCTCCTTGTAGGTGTCAAAAACTTCATCGGCAAATCGAACACGATTCTTCACGCCAGATGACGCGGCACTTCCACCATCTTCACTCGATCTCGAGATGACTGCCGTCCCCATCAAAAGATGCAACCCTTGGGACTCCTTCCCAGTAAACTTCGTTGCATCCCCACGTGAGACTTCCAACACTCCACCTGCTATGGAAATCTTGAACCCTTTCGCATCGAGCCTGCTTAATGATATCAAGTTCTACCTCATCCTCGAAACGAATTTCACGTCTGCCAGTTTACGAACTCCTCCATCATGTGTCTTCAATTTCACCATCCCGACTCCTCGAACCTCGCATGTTAACCCATCACCAAGTCTCACCAAGTCTCGCACCTGCTGAAAAGTATCAAATTTACCTCTCTTCGTACATATGTGTTTTGAGTTCCCCGAATCCAGAACCCATCCATCTTATTTTGTATTTTGAGCCCACTTGTTCTTCCTCTTTAGAAATTGGCATTCCCGCTTCATGTGCCCATATCTTTTACAATAATGACACAACACTTCTTCCCGATCAACTCATTAATCTGACTGCATGCTTCTCATTGTCACGCAGATTTCATCATCAGCTGATAATCCTGTGATGTTCACATCTTCTTCTTCAACTTTCTTCTTCCCAGCAATGTACCTTTTGCGCTCTCCATAGTCATTTTTATAGTGACCCTTCTTCCTTCACCAGAAACACGTGATTTCACTCGGATCACATCCTCAGTATTTTGGCCGCCATTATTTACCTTCTGACTTCTGATGTTGGCGCCTCCCACATTGATCATCTCGCATCGCCATGATTTTCCTGCATGAATGCTACAAGGGTCTTCAGAATGCCTCCGAATCTTGAAGCGACACCATAACATCGTCCAGCTTCATTGTCTCCTTCCCCATGAGCAATGATGTCACAAGCCCATCAAATGATCTTGGTAGTGATGACAAAAGCAAAAAAGATTTATCTTCCTCTCTAACTTTCACACCGAGCCCCAATAATTGTGTCAGGATATTTTTGAATTCATTAGTGTTATCCAACAAATTCTCTCCCTCGTCCATGCGCAATTGGTAAAATATTTTCTTTAGAAAAATTTATTTGGTCAGCGAATTCTCCATATAACACTGCTCCAACTTCTTCTAGATCTCCTTTGGTGATGTCTCATCCAACACCGAGTACTTTAACTCATTCGCCAGACATAGCCGAATTGTGCTGACGACCCGCATCTCGAGCACTTCCAAATCATCGGCACTGGTTGTCTCGGGCTTTTCTCCGATCAACGGTCTGATCAAGCCCTACTGCACTAAAATATATTTCACCATTCTTTTCCACAAGCCAAAATTATGTCCACCATCAAACTTCTCGATATCCAATCTTGGTAGTGCTTTTCTACCGGTCATCGTCGTTGTCGCAAAACGCGATCACCACCGTCGATGTTACACCTCTTTTTCCCCAACTGATGAATTGGAAATTTTCAAAATCTAACCATACGGATGTGTCTGGAATGGTAGAAATAGTCAGAATCAACTCCTGGATCGCTGAAATCGGACAGCAATTGACCGAGATTTGGTCAAAACAAGCTCAACGGTCAAGATCACTCGCTGATGTGGTGCTGATGTGGCATGCCGGAATTCCCATCAGAATCTTTCTGAAATTTTCACTGGCGGCGTGAACAATGTCATCTTCTCCGGCACTGTGGTAATGTTCACCCGTGAGTTTGACCAAACTTTGACCGAGCCTACCGGGTTCGTTTCAACTCCGTTTTTATCGTCGTTTGCGTTGTTGGAACCGTCTCACCGTCCACTTCAGGATTATAGCGTCGGAAAAATTTTCCGACCACTTTCAATTTTCCGGCCACCAGAAAAATCATCGTCGCCTTGTCATTTCAACTCCGTTCGCTCCGACTCTCCTTTGATATCACTTTATGGGGCGCATCGGAGGTGCGTGGTACCCCGAACACTCAAAACGAGGATGAAACACGAAGTTGCCTACATCCACAGGAGAATCAGCAGGGTGTCACTATATTTCTCTCTTCTCCGAATCTCATCATAGGATTACACAACACATACAAAAATGGGATCACATCCCATTAAATAGAGAAAAAAACTAAGTTGTTCTCTGGTGGGGGGAGGGTAGCTCCTTTACCAGATAATTTGGGGTGGAGGGTTAATTTTTTTTTATTTTAATGGGTTTAGGGTGAATAAAATTAGGGGAATGGGTTTGTTGAGCGCCACATAAAGTATCGATCAATGTTTTGGGTGGCTAGCGCCACTTCTATTGGCTCTTTGCCACCTTTTTTCCACAGCCTTTTTGTTGCACACCCCCCTTTTTTTGCACACCCCTCCCTTTTTTTCTTTTTTCTTTTGTTTTTTTTGCACCCCATCCCTTTTTAAATATTTTTTTTGTTTTGCACACCCCTCCCTATTTTTGTTTTTTTGTTTTGTTTTTTTTTGCACTCTATCCATTTTTTAATAAATAATTACAAAATAAATAATTAAAATTTTGTTTTTTTTGTTTTGTTTTTTTTCACCCCATCACTTTTTAAATAAATAATTACAAAATTAATAATTAAAAGTTTAAAAATATACTTATAAATATGTATTTAAAAATGATAACTTATTTATAATTATATTTATAAATATATTTATAATTATATAATTATAAATTTATATTTCTATAGTTATATACCTTATTTAATTATATAATAAAATATTGAAATAAACATTATATATAATTATTTATAATAATTATAATAACTAAAATGAATACAATAAATTTATAAAAATGCTTGTTATAATTATAACAATTATATAATTACAATAAATATACTATTATAATAAATATAATAGTATAATAATTATATAATTATAATAAATATATAAATATAATATTTGTATATTTATATTAAATATACAATTAAAAATTTAATAATTATATATTTACAACAATTATAATAATTATATAATTGTAAATAAAATAATTATATAATTATAGTAAATATACAAATATAATTACAATAATTATATAATTATAAATATAAGGAGGATATAATTAAATATATAAACCTTATTAAAATTATATATATATAAACTTTTAAAATTATTTATATTAATTGTATTTATTATAATATATTATAATTATGTATTTATTATAATACTATAATTATGTATTAAATTTATAATTATGTATTATAATACCTAAATAAACCATATTAAATTTATTTATAAATTATTTTTAAATTTATATATAATTATTTAAATACATAAATAAAACATATTAAATTTATTTATAAATTTATATATATATATATATATATACAAATTATTAAAATTATTAAAATTAATTATATTTATTATAATATATTATAATTGTTTATTTACTAAATTTATAATTATGTATTTCTTATAATATATTATAATATATTATAATTATGTATTTATATTATAATATATTATAATCATGTATTTCTTATAATATATTATATTTATGTATTTGTAATTAGGTATTTATTATAATATATTACAATTATGTATTTATTAAATTTATAATTATGTATTTATTATAATATTAAATTTATCATTATGTATGTAAATATAAATAATTATATATATAATTTTTATACTAATTATAATAATATATATACAATTATTTATATTTAATAAGGTTTATTATAATAATTATAATATTATATATTTATAATTATATATTTATTATAAATAAACCTTGGTAAATATAAATACATAGTTATAAATTTGATACATAATATAATATTATAATAAATACATAATTATAAATTTAATAAAAGAATAATTATAATATATTATAATAAATATAATAAATATAAATAATTTTAACAATGTTTATTTATATATATATAAATTTATTAAGAAATTTGATATGGTTTAATTATGTATTTAAATAATTATATATAAATATATAAATTTATAAATAATTATAAATTTATAAATAATTATATATAAGTAAACTTTATATTTAAAATTTATATATTTATTTTTAAATAAACATTATTAAAATAATTTATTTTTATATAAATAAATTTTATTAAATTTTATTTAATTATTATAATTATGTAATTACTACAATCATATATTTATTATATTTATAAATATATGTTTATTATATTTTTAATTATATATTAATTATTTTTTCAATTATATAATTATTATAATGATATAAATATTTTAATCATATCTTTATATAAATAAACCTTATTAATTATATATATATATATAATAAGTATATATTTATGATGATTATATATTTACAATAATTATATAATTATAATAATTATATAACTACAATAATTATATATTTATTATAATAAATATAAATTTATAAATGTAATTATAAATATACATTTAATTATTATAATAAATGCAATATGTAATTATTTATTTATTATAATAACTGTAATATGTAATTATACATTTATATTTATTATATTGATTATACATTTATATAATTACAAATATACAAGTATTATAATTAAAAAATAAATGTATCATAATACATTTATTATATTATATTATATATTACATTTATTTATAATATAATAATATAATTATAAATATAATAAATATAGATATCATAATTATATAATAAAGATAAAAAATTACACATTACATTTATTATATTATAATTAAAAAATAAATGTATTATAATATTTATTATACATTTATTGTTCATATATATTATAATAAATGTATAAAATAAATGTAGATTTATTATAATAAATAAATATAAATATACATTTATTATAATTAAATATTATAATATTTATTTTAATAAATATACATTTATAATAAATGTATTATAAATATTTATTATACATTTAATATACATTTATTATAAAATTATTATAATATTTATTATAATAATATTTATTATAATAATATTTATTATACATTTATTATAATATTTATTATAATAATATTTATTATACTTTTATTATAATAAATATTATAATAATATTTATTATAATAGAAATTATAAATGTATATTTATGATAATAATATTTATTATACATTTATTAGATATTTATTATTGTAAATATTAAAATATTTAATTATAATGAGTATTTATTATAAATATTTATTTTACATTTATTATACATTTATTGTGCATTTATTTTAATAGTATTTATTAAAACATTTATTAGATATTTATTATAATGAATATTATAATATTAAAAAATTATAATATTTGTAATAAATGTATAATAAATGTATATAAAATTTATATTTATTATAATATTTATTAGATATTTATTATAAATATTTATTATAAATAAATAAATTGATTATAATTTTTGTATTTATTTTAAAAAATATAATTATGTTTTTATTTTATTTTTATATTTGTTAGAATATATATATATATATATATATATATATATATATATATCAGGTTTCGGGGGTGTGGGGTCAAAGCGCCACTTCAAGTGGCGCTTTGCCCATTTTTTCTTCAGCACCACTTCATGTGGCGCTGAAGAAACCCATATCCCCAATATTTAAAAACCCTACCCCATAAAACAAAACAAAAAAACCCCACCCTCCTAAATTACCCCTCGTCTACCCTTGAACCTTCCTCCTGCCGCCTGCTACAGTCCACCATCTTGACTGCCCACCATTAGTGACCTGCTGCCCACCATGAGAGAATCTGCAGCCACCTTAGTAGGTGCTGCCGTCAAAAGAGACTCCCAAAATGGGAGTGGCCCCACATGGATTGGACTAGGAGTGAAGTCGGTTAGTGGTATGTATTAAAAAACATTGACCGGGGAAGGCATATGGGTAGTGATTTTCAGGCCAACTGGGGTACTGCAGTCTGAGAGTAGGGTTTTTGTGGCCTCAAGATCAAGGAGTAGCAATATGTGGGAGTAGGTGTCACAGAGGCATCCAGAAATGGACCAGGAGGCAGAAGTCCACAATGGTCCGGCCAGATTTGGTTGTGGAGGGGTCTCTAGCTAGATTGTGTTGGCTCAGATCGCTAGGTCTAGCGAGATAGAGGTGAAGGTCGTGCGACGTCAGCCTTATGGAGGGTGGTCTAGTACGGTGGTGGTTCACCAGGATGTATGGTTAGAATTCCAGCCATTGGTGATGGGAGGCGAGGCCAGCTGAGGCGTTTTGCGGGTGATGCCATAGTGGGAAGCAGCTACTCTGTTCATGAAGAGGGAGGACAGGGACATGGCCAACATGTCCCTCATACATTTTTTTAAAATAATTTCAATACATTGTTTTTGTCTAAAAATTCAATATTCCCCTTGGAAAACAAATCCTCCTACCACTCTTTAGTTTTTTATTATTTGGAATTTTTCCAAACATTTTGAAACAAAAGGCAATTTGTTTTTTCTCCACACAAAAAAGAAACCCAGGAACTGCATTTGGAAAATAGTTGACCCAACTCAATATTTTTACTCATAATTAAATATTCTATAAATGATGATTAATGAAAATAATAATATTATTATTATATGAAAATAATTATAATAATTTAAACAAATTTTTGGAATCTGGATTTGGCTGGAAAATACTATTCTGGTCAAAAATCTGTATTTATCAATTATTTGTTGTAATTTGACAATACTGAAGCAAAATGAAAATGCATTTATATGTAATTAATTATAAATATAATGCACTATAATCATAAAAATATATACTAAAAATTATGGTTTGACATAACTTGGTCATCTTTAATTGGATCGACACACGTTCTATTTCATTGGTACTGATTTAATGCAATGGACTTCCATTTAAGGCTAATATTAATTTTATTGTCTTAGTAAATTCATGCAATCACTCTGATACAAATTTATGGTACTGGGAATGCTGCAAGAGCAAGTGGATTGGAGATATTTAATTTTTTAATGTCCAGGAAGACGTACCCTATCTTTCTCAGTGATCTGTGACCTATATAGTTGGTGGATCTCATGTTAATTAAATAGGGAACACAAATATAAACGAATGTTAACCTTATTTCATTTGGAAGGGTGTTCGACATCAGCATATTTTTGGAAATTGTTACACAAATGATCTGAATAAAACCCCATCTACATCATCCACACTTGTTCAAAGAATCAGTGCACTCTTTGTTTATCAAAATTTGGGAGCTAGCACAGAGATCTGATGAATCCTTCGATGAATCGATGATCACCTCAATCCTTTGCCTTTGATCTGATGAATGAAAACATGTATCATACACTTGGAGAGAGTCTTTTTATCATTATAAATCTCTTGGAGATAGAGCATCACATACATTGGAATTAACTTCACACCTTATTGTGATTCTCCTCCCCTACTTATATAGTAGGTTGAGGAAATACCCGAAAAGGGTTCTGCGACCCCCAGAAATTCAATGTTGACTAAATTAGTAATAAAAAATTATTTTTACAAACTAAACCGTGTCGTAAATATTATTTAAATTATTTTCATACCTATAATATATATATATATATATATATGATGTGATAAAACCGAGTGATTTAACTCGACTCATATTATCCAATAATATTAAACAAACATCAAATATTTGAAATAACATTCATTCGATAAACATTATTCCTCATATTTACTCAAAAATTTCAATTAATTTTAATAAATAAATTAAAACAAATAATTCATAACTTTAATAATATTGAATTCATATATTCATCAGGGATCATCAATAAGTGGACACACCTCAGACCCCATGGTGTGGCCCACCATTTCCTATTTATATATTCACCAAAATAGAGTAGATTCATGAATACACTATTATGTGGAACCCTCTATGACCTTATCTTGATAATAGTGAATATTATTCACAGACCAAGAGTAGAGTCTATCAACCCATCAAGACCCCTAAATAGATTATGAGTACTCATAGCAATGAGAACCATCCAATTTCATACCACTAATGGTGCACCCAATAGAATCTACATAACCATGATTTTATTATTACGGTTCTTCCTTATATAAAAGTAAATGAAAAATGGAACACCTTGATAATGATCTAAATTCTGATGACCATTACACATGTCCGTAGTTAAGAACCTTTAATAACACATAAAACATTTGGTGTTCCTATTGGCGAGTTTATCCTCCTGATGTCAACTAATAGAGATCACCAACTGTGAAAATCATGGAAAGAAGTATCAATGCTTATGAACCCCCATCACCTGATAGTCAAACATCAATTTTACCTAGGTAGTTTGATGTTTCTATATATAGGACTTATGTTTAAGATTAATTTCATAACATCTTGAGGTTCTAATCATAGCCTTTCGATCTAGTATAACCTTTTGATAAGACAATAAATCTATGGATGTAACCATTAAATAGTGGATGCATAAATTCCTACACTATAATGGTTAGTAAACACCATTCATATCTCACAGTATACATGAATTGATAAACGAAAATTACTGGTTAATTGGGTCTAGGGAACCCAATATAACAACAACATGGATGTATTAGGAGGTTTATTTCAGCGTTTACCAATTTTTATAATACACATCTTTACACATAGTCTTCAATTTCTCACATAAAACCATCCTACCAAAAACATTATCCTAAATCCATATACATCATTTTGATACCATGGTGTATATATAAATTTGTGTTTAATGGTTCATCTAGAAATTCCCTCTCCAACTTTGTTATTGGACGGAACACATAAAATATTTCCAAATATCAACATTCAATCTAAATATAGTATTTCTATCAGTTTCACATCATTTTCAACATTAATATTCTTTTATAAGTCCCCTTCATCCTACTAGGTATTTTATATCTTTTTTAGTAATAATTGATTAACAATTTCTTTGAAAAGGATTGATAGATCCCCTTGAAAAAAATGTTGTTTACATATTTACGTGGTATCTTTATATAAGATCCTTATTATTTATCATTATGGTAATAATTCTTTGGTTGTCCCAAATCAATGCATAATAAAACTCTTTTTCTTTCTAATGGTTATAATATATCAATAAATTAGTTTCATAGGGCAGTTCCAACCATCTACATTTCCTATTTTGAGAATTTTCTATTAACATATGTTCCTCAAACTGTTATAGTTTATGTTATTATATATTACATGTTTCACCATAGTGGTAGTGTATATGTATTTTCAAATATATCCATACAAGATTCTAGTGTTAATTTAGGTTAATTAATCATTCTAATATTCCTCTCTTCAAAACATTCCTCACATTCCCATATAGACTTGAACTTGACACCTTTAAATGTAAAATTGTTTAATTTTGTTATCCAATAAGGTCAAATAATATTAAAACAACTGATTATAACCCACTAAAACTATGAAATATTAAATATAAGTTATTTTTTAAATAGCAGTCTATTTTATTACTACCTTTTTCTATTAAGGGTCAACTAATATTCCCTAACCTGATATAATATTACTTTGAAATGAAATGTCATTCAATTGAAGTTCACTCGTAATATATTTACCATATAATTATTTTTATGAGGGTCTACAAAATTATTTTTTGATTACTCTCATGATCTTAATAGACCGTAGTGTATATCAAAATATCATCAATGAATACCAAGAAAAAGATGTTATGATATTCCTAAAATAAACTATTTATTAGATACATAATTATAGAAGGGGAATTAGTTAATCCATAGAAAATTGCCTTAAACTAATAATTTCAATACCATAGTCTACGTGTCATATTCAATATATATTACTTCTTCAACCATAGGTAATTATGAAAGGAGAAAATATAAATCTATGAAAATTAATTTATTCTTTTAATATGATCAAATAAGTCATCAATCAATGGTAATGGATATTTATTCATTATATTAACAGAATTTATCTCTATATAATTGATTCATAGCATTATAGACCCATAAATAAGTTTCACGAATACAATAGAGGATCCCCATTCTGAAACTCTAGGACTTATAAATCCCTTATGAAAAACATAATTCAGTTTTTTCATTATCTACAAGAATTCCACTAGTTTCATTCTATATGAATCTTTATATATAGGTCTCACACTTAGAATAAGTTAAATTGAGAAAATAACATCACCATCAGATATATGACCATGTAGTTATTATAGAATTTATATAATACATTTTTATACCATGGGTATATCCTCTATTCCTAAAATATGTTCTATATCCATACATAATGCATTATCTTCTTCTCTTCCCATTATTTTGTTAAGGAGAGATAATGTGGATGGATTTGAATATTATTTTGATGATGAATTTGACACTCTAATGATAATTGATCTCACATCACCTACATAAATAATAAGATCATACTCATTCAAATATATATTTTCATTATAGTTTGATATAAAATGCATAAAAAGGATAATATTAATGAAAAATATGTGAATAATAACCATGTTTTCAATTATTGTTTGTACAAAGAACCTAATTTTCATATATTGATCTCTCTTTGTTGAATATATAATTTCACTATGTGTCTTGATTGATAACTACATTACTGGGGTACTAGGGAAGAAGGTCGTGTTTTTGGGAATCATGGTAGATATAAATGGGTTCAAATATCAATAATCAGATAATACAGTAGTTAACACTGAGGATATGATCAATATGAACTTCTAGAATATGAGTAGAATGTATGAAGCTAAGTGAATATAGAAGATAAATTTGTTGGAATATAAAATCATGATAGGTACCCATATAGAAGATGCATATGTACAAAAATATACTCACATAAGATATACTTCTAATAGATGATTCACATAGGTATTCAATTATTCATCTGAAGGAAGAACATTATAAGTCCAGAAATTATGACTGGAAGTTAATTTTTTTTGTATACTGATATAAAAATATGATATATTATTATTTTAATTGATAATATATTTTCTATATATAATATGCAAATTTTATAAATATCACTAAGGAATTACATCACAATGATACATATTGAATTTTTAAATCCACAAAAAGAGATTTGGAAAAGTAAAAATACATAATCCATGTGTATAATGTGTTATGGACATGAAATTATATGATGTTGTATTTATTTTTCTTAGTTACATGCATCAAAATAACTCATAGTAAATTGTGATTCTTGTTGATCCCAGAAGCATTATATTCCATGAGGTGACATGCCAAAATATTTGATCCCTCAATTGTTAATTCGAGAAAACCAGAACTATATGTTCATTATGACGACTAGTTTTGAAATTTTGAAGAAGAATTATTTAGAATAACATTAAAATAATGTTCCATTTGTTTGAGAATCCTAAAATATTAATTATTATCATATTTTGAAGAATAATAATTTAGGGATTCTCTTGGAGTGTTATATAGTGGAGGCTAGCGCGGATGTAGATTTTAAAATTTGGAATACTGATGTTGAGGCTATAGAAGGTGAAATAAATATGGTTAAAAATATATAAAAAATGTTTTTTGTAAAAAGGATTCACTAATAGAAAATACGAGTTTTCATGTAAAGTGTTTATATAATATTATATGACTAAATATTGAATATCATAGGGTGTGATGATGAGTAGAATAAGGCTTGGATGTTCTATAAGAGACATTGATGTAGATTGAAGTCGAACTGTTCATAATGGAAGCATAGTGAAAAAATATTTTTGGTGGGCTGAGTGTAATGAAATCAACTATGTTTATATTTATTTTTTACTAAAATGAAAATTTATTCAGAAATGTTATATAGAGTTTCATATGAGTTTAATTTCAATGATTTTATGTCTCTGTGAATCCCTGGACTACATTGAAGTAATATTCTATGGATGTTTTGTTTTTTGAAAATAGATATACTTGTTTACGTGATGATCTTAGAATATCAAAATTTTAAATAGTATCATCTTGGGTTATTTTTTTATAAAAACCCCCATTATTATTTCAATAGTGATACGATCAAAATTAGAAGAAAGGCAATGAGCTTTGTTTTCATGTATGTATTATGTGAATATATTCCAAGAATTATCATATTGTGACACAAATTATTTTTTTGAAGAAAATTATACGAAATAACATTATGAGATTCTATAATAATCAACATATTTGAATAAAATTTAATACTCTTTTATTGATCCAATCATGATATCAAATATATAAGTATCAATCATTATTTTAGTTTAAGGGAATGATAATTTAGAACATGAGCTTCTAAAATACCCATGGAAAAATATAAAGACAATTAACCACACATTATTGAACTCTAATGTATTGAATTTGAAGATAAAAATTTAGAAGTTATGCCTCTTGAATAATGAAATTAAAGTTAAAGTAAAAATATATTTTTTCACATTCTAATTATGTTATGGATGATATGATTCTCAATGTGAGTTGATTTAGATGGTACATATTAAAAATATTTGTATGCGTACATATCCAACTTACATAAAGTTGATGTTGTATATTCAGTGGTTGTTAAAGGATATGATTGAGGAATATGGTATGATATGTTGATATAGTGATTACACATTGAATATTATAGATATATTTTAGGAGGTTATATAAAGTATACTATTTATGTATGGATTTTACCAGTATAATCCACGCCCAATAGTCCACATGAAAATAACATTAAAGATATAATATAATTAGAAAACATGTGTAAAGGAAGATACCTCCATATACATTTAAATGGAAAGAAGATGAATGGTTTTAGTATAATATTTTCCTCTTTATAATTACCCTATATTATAGTGACTATATATTTTTCATGAAATAAACTGAACATAGAATGGACTAGGTTCCCATATTGGAGTTGAACCATGTGAAAATATTATGTTCTTCTCTCATTTTCATTCTACATTGCATGTTTCATGAATGTTTTTGTGAGTTTAATATATCCACAAATCCAAATTCATGTAAGTGGATAGATATAAAAATGTTTAAAATTTTTATTTTAATTAAATGGATAAAAATGTTTCATACGTATTGAACCCCCTCATAGAGATACTACACCCATTCATAGGAACAATAATTAGTAATGAAGAAAACTTGGTTTTATCTGATTATATTCATTTTTAATTCACAATGTTTTTTATTACCCTAATATATATTGTATATTTTAAGATATTTTAGAACAATATCTTATGGAAAATATATTTCCCAATCTATTTCATGTTAATATTCAGGTTTAAAATAATACTATGAAAAATGCGATGAAATAATATGAAAATAAATACAGGAAAATATTAATGGAATATGTGGAAACAATATTTTAGAGTAATAAAAGTTTTCATTTTTTATAAATATATTGAGAATGATTCATATAATGAATCATTACAAGATGTGATGAATATAAAGTGTATGTGAATGATAATTCACATAGGGTTTTTATTTTCTTTTGTACTTCCATAAAATTTACTGTATTCCTTCTTGGAAACATATATGTATATATCAATGGGATACAAGATTAGTAATAATAGGTGAAATATGAATATGATTCATTTGAAGATATATTGTCGAGGAAGATTCAAAAGTCTAATCCTCTTATAATACTAATCAATGTTAAGGGCCAATTCATATTAATTTGTAATGAATACAGGTGAATTAATCATTTTAATATTGCTCTCTTCCATGAATTCCTCACATTCCCATATCCACTGGAATTTGAATCCTTTACATGTAAAATTGGTTAATTTTGTTATCCAACGGGGTGAAATCATTAACAAACCACCGAATATACTAATCCCGTGAAATATTATATTTTAGTTATTTTTGAAATTGTAGTCCATTATATAACTACCTTTTTCTTTTAAGGGTCAACTAATATTCCATCACCTTATATAATATCATATTGAAATGAAATGTAATTGAAATGAAGATCACTCGTAATATATTTACCATATAATTACTTTTTTATGAGGGTCTACAAAATTATTTTTCATTTAATCTCATGATCTTAATAGATTGTAGAGTATATCAACATATCATTATTGAATACAAGGAAAAAGATGTCATGATATTACTAAAATGAACTAATCATTAGATATATAATGATTGAATGGGAATTAGTTATTCCATAGTAAATTACCTTAAACTATTAATTTACATACCACAGTCTAAATGTTATCCTCTATATATATTCCTTCTTCAACCATAGGTAATGATGAAACGAGTGAAGATAAATCAATGAAAAGTAATTTATTCATTGAATTTGATTAAATAAGTCATCAGCGAATGGTAATGGATACTTATTCTTTATATTAAAGGAATTTATCTCCCTATAATTTATGCATGAGATTATATACCCATACATAATTTTCAAGAATACAATAGAGGATCCCCATAGTGAAACACTAGGACATATAAACCCCTTATCAAAAAATTAATTTAATTTTATCATCATCTACAAGAATTCAACTAGTTTCATTATATAGAAATATTTATATATAGGTCTTACAATAGGAATAAGTATAAGAGAGAATATAATATCATGATCAGATAGATGACCATGTAATTCCTATGTAAATTAATTAATACATTTGTATACCATGGGTATATCCTCTATTCATAATACATGTTCTATATCCATACAAAATGCATGATCTTCTTCTCTTCCCATTATTTTTTTAAGGGGAGATAATGTAGATGGATTAGAATATTATTTAGGTTATGAATTCAACACTCCAATCATTATTGATCTCACCTCACCTTCATAAATAATAATTTCATTCTCATGGAAATATTTTTTTCATTATATTTTGATATAAAATGATTAAAAACGATTATATTAACGAATAATATGTGAATAATAACCATGTTTTCAAATATTCGTTTTTCAAACAACATAATTTTAATATATTGATCTCTCTACGTTGAAAATAAAATTTCACTATGTGCCTTCATTGATAACTCCATTACTGGGGTACTAGGGATGAAGGTAATGTTTTTTGGAATCATGGTAGATATAAATGGGTTCAAAGATCCAGAATCGCATAATACAATAGTTAACACTGAGGCTATGATCAATATGAACTTCTAGAATATGAGTAGAATGTCTGATGATAAGTGAATCTATAAGATGAATTTTTTGGAAGATAAACCCATGATAGATACCCATATAGAAGATGCGTATGTAGAAAAATATAATCACATAAGACAGACTTCCAATAGATGATTCACATATGTATCCAATTATTCATCTGAAGGAAGAACATTATAAGTCCAGAAATCATGACTGGAAGTTTAAAATTATTGTTTTATACTAAAATAAAAAGTGGTTATATTATTATATAATTTGAAAAGATATTTTCTGTATGAAAGATACATATTATATAAATATCTCTAAGGAATCACATCACAATGATACATAATTCATTTTTAAATCCACATAAAGAGATGTGGAAAAGTGAAAATACTTAATCCATGTGTATAATGAGTTATGGACATGAAATTATATGTTATCGTGTTTATTTTTCATTGGTAAATTCATAAAAATGAAACATTTAAATCATGATTCACATTGATCCCAGAAGCATTGTATTCTATAAGGTGACATTCCATATTATTTTATCCCATAGTGGTTAATTATAGAAAACCAGAAACATAAGTTATATAAGACAATTAGTTTTGAAATTATGAAGATAAAATAATTATAAGAGCACTAAAATAATTATACAGTTGTTTTAGAGTCTTGAAATATGAATTATTATCAAATTTGGAAGACGAAAAATTTATGGATTCTCTTGGAGAGTTATATACTAGAGACTAGAATAGATGTGGATGTTGAAATAATTATTACTGTTATTGAGGCTCTATAGGGACAAATTAATATGGTTAAGAAGATTTAAAACTGTATTGATGTAAAAAGGATTCAATTATATAAAATACGAGTTAGCATGTAAAGTGTTTATAGAAGATTATATGACTATGTATTGAAGATCATAGGGTGTGATGATGAGTTGCATAAGGCTTGAATGTTCTATAAGAGACATGGACATAGTTTGAAGTCAAACCATTCATAATTGAAGCATAGTGGACAAATATTTTTAGTAGTGTGAGTTTAAATAATTCAATGATGTTTATATTTATTTTTTTACTAAAAAGTAAATATATTCAGTAATTTCATATATAGTATCATATATATTTAATGTCGTTGTTGTTATGGCTGTGTGAATCCCTACACTTCATTGATGTAATATTATATACATGTTTTGTTTTTTGAAAATAGATATACTTGTTTACGTGGTGATCTTTGAAAATCTGAATTTTAAAGAGTATCATTTTGGTTTATTTAATGTAAATACCTCCATCAATATGTCAATAGTGACATGTTCAAAATTAGAAGAAAGTCAATGAGCATTGTTTTCTTATAATTATTATTTGAATATATTCCTTGAATGATCATAGTATCACACCAATAAATTTTTTAAAGAAACATATATGGAATAACATAATAAAAATACATCATATGAAACCTATTTGAATAAAAATTAATACTAATTAATTTATCCATTCATGATATTAGATATATAGGTATCAATCATTATTTTAGTTTAGGGGCTTGATGATTTATAACATGAGCTTCTAAAATAACCATTGAGAAATATAAATATAATTAACCACACTTTATGGAACTATAAAGTATTGAATTTGAAGATAATAAATTAGAATTTATGCCTCTTTAATAATGAATTGGAAGTTAAACTAAAAGCATAATTTTTCACATTCTGATTATGGAATAGAAGTTTTGATTCTCAATGTTAGTTGATTAAGACAGTACATATTATAAATATTTGTACATGTACATAGCCAACTAACATAAAGTTGTAGTTTTTTATTCTTTGGAGGTTAAAGGATTTGATTGAAGAATATTTTTTGATATGTATATATAGTTATATCTCATAGATTATTCTAGACATATTTTAGGAGGTTATATATGGTATACTATTTTTTGCGGGAGTTTACCAGTATAATATACACCCAACTAGTACATAAGAAAATAGCTTTCAGGAGGTAATATAATGAGAAAACATGAATGAAGGAAGTTACCTCCCCATAAATATGAATATTAAGAAGGTTCATGGTTTTAGTAAAATAGTATCCTATTTTTAATCACCATATATTATAGTGACTAGATATTTTTCATGAAATAAACCGAACATTGAATAGACTAAGTTATCACATTAGAGTTGATCTTTGAAAAAATATTATATTCTGCACTGATTTTCATTCTATATTGCATGTGGAATAAATGTTTTAGTGAGTTAAATTGATCCACTAATCCAAATATATTCCAATGGATCGATATAAAAATGTTTAAGAATTTAATTTGTACTAAATGGATAAAAATGGTTCATACATTTTCAACCCCTCATAGAGATTCTACACCCATTTCTAGGAACTATTTTTGATAATGAAGAAAAATAGGTTTTCTCTGATTTTTTTTATTTTTAATTCATAATTTTTTCTTTTACACTGATATATAGTGTGTATTTTAATATACTTTAGAACAAACTCTTATGGAAAATATATTTCCCATACCATTTCATGTTAATATTCATGTTTAAACTAATACTCTGAAAAATGTGATGAAATAATAGGAAAATATATATAGGGAAATATAAAAGGAATATGGGGAAAATAATATTTTATCGTAATAAATCATTTCAATTTTTGTAAAAATATTGAGAATGATTCATATAATCAATCATTACAAGATGTGGTGAATTTAATGTATATGTGAATAACGATTCACTTAGTGCTTTTTATTTTTTTATATTACCATAAAATTTAATCTACTAAATATTTCACATATATATATATATATCTAAATGGGATACAAGATTATTAATCATTGGTGGAATAGTAATATGATTCATTTGAAGAGAGATTGTCGATGAAGTTTCAAAAATCCAATACTATAATAAGACTAATCAATGATAAGTGCCAACATATATTAATTTTTAATGAATGATTTCTAGTTGTTGACGAATAATTATAATGTAATTTTCTACAAAATTCATGTTTAATAATGTTAGATAGCTAGAGATTCATACAGTAAATTATGTTTTGGATTTCAAAATGATCAATTATAAATAAAATCTTAAAGGGTAAAGAAACATGAATTTTTTTATGTCAAATGTAAAATTCATGAATTCAATGTTTATAGGATAATAGAATATGTGAAAATCGTTATAAAACACACCATTTTATAAATAACTCTCTATTATATATGGATTAAAAAATAGGTTCATTTATGAAATATTTAAAAATCCCAAAAAACATCCTAAAATGGTTTAATGAAGAAGCTAAACAATAATTATATTAGATAATACTAATTCATGAAAAAATACCAATTTTAGTTGTAAAAATATCATGAAAAGTTAAATTGAGAAAACCATAAAAATTTCATTGGAAAGGCTAAACCTTGCGTAAGATATTTTATTTATAATTGTGTTTTTACATTTTCTTGTACATTTTTATATAAAAACATTGAAAAAGGGTGATATAAAATTACAAAAAAACTCACGAATTCATTAATGGTGATTTTGATCATATTCTAGAATATTTATCCCTTGAAATAATAAATAAATAATTGATTACATGTCCCCATTTTTTATTAATAAAAAGCTAAGTAGACTAAAATTGAAGGTAGGTAAACCAATGTTTTACCAAATATTTTCACTTGACTGTTTTTACAAAATTACACTAAATTTTGACACTATTTCAATCACTACAAGGAAATGGAGGCATATACCAATGTTTTAATCTATCCATAAATAAAAATTCGAATTCATGGGAATTTTTTATAATGTTGAAACATGTGTAGTTAATGTGATGATTAGTGTTAGTATAAACCTACGTTGAAAATTTATAATTCATACTTGAATAGAAGGCCAAAAAATAGGATAAATAGAAAAAAAATCTATGAATCTATGTTGTGATGTAATCTAGTTATTAAAATTGATAAACAAAACACACCCATTAAGAAAGATGCGAGTGATATTATATCAGGGAAGAGATATTTATAATATAATGTAAATGGGCCATTCACATATAATTATAATCATTATGTGAATATCAAAATTTAAGGAATAATTATGGAATAAATAAAAGAAAAAATCCATGAATGAAATAAATAGATTTTTTTGGTGGATGAAATTCTATAATAATAACCAAAGAAGTTTAAATAGAATGGTAACATGAATTTATCACTACAACCATATTGAAGGTGTAAAAATAAAAGTCATACTATAAAAAATTATATTACATGGCTACTAAGACATAAATAGAACATAATGAATGATGATAAATTAGTAATTACATCCTTTTTGAAGTATAAAGCTATGAAAAAGGAGTCATTTGAACATAATAATGATGATAATTTTTTAGAGAAGGTATGATTATATTTCCAATACTATATGAAATGGAATTGAAAATGTATATTTTATAAGAATGTTATTGTTAATTCCTAGATTATGTCAAAGAGAATATTTCACCAAAAAATAAAGAATAATTATGCAAGAAGAACACGCTTCTTATAAATAATCATGTATAGAATTTTATACTATAAGAAACAATGAGTTATTATAAAATTTATAGAGATGAAAAGAAAATTATTTCTTGGTTTAGATCCAAATCTATTCCTTGTTTATATTATTTAAGACATGGGAAAACTAATTAATTTCTATATCTTCAATTTATATTTCTAATTGAATTTAGATGATAGTGGAACATTTATTTAGTGGGATACCTTATGTAATTATAAATTAAATAATATTATAGCTTGATGATATTTCCAATAGAATATTCTATAATCACTATCTCATTTCCACTTATAAATAAATTTTTTTTGATGGGATGTATATTCATAATGATAATTTCAATTAATTTCAATCATGATGAAGTTATGTTTTAGTGTATATCCTGACCTAGAGCTGAATTAATGAAAAAATGTATGGGGTGTGATTATTTTTTGTGAATTTGAAAATATATATTTTTCTCAATGTCATATATGTTTGGTGGAGTACCAACCGTCATTTGATTTCTTCATTTCCTAAACTCTAAGGAATGGTAATGTCATTTATAACACACTTATCAGGTAGCTTATGACCAAGGCTATTAAAGAATCATTAAATGAGTGGAACATGATTTATATTTTTCCCCAGTGTCATTTGGGATTCCAGAAGAAAAGGTCAGGTTATCTTGTCTAGTGTTATTTTAACCTAAACACACCTTAATATGATTATTTAAGAGAAACATGTTGATGATGAATTATTTTTCCTTAGGTGCTCTCTATATGGTGAGGATTCCACTGGTGAGTGGACATTATATTCTGAGGGAATACTATGTTTACCAACCCTATTTTTTGTGATTTTTTATTAAATAAGAGGTGTTGGGGAATTTCCATACTTCCATGTGGGTGGTGCATTCAGGAACCATGCAATATAGATTCTGTTTTCCATGTCTGAGGTGATACATTACTTATTATGAATCTCATTATTATATTTTACAAAACATAAATGTTGATTACTGTAGACATTAATGTTTTCTTCTGCAGCATCCAGTGTTCACATAGAAGTGTCATGATATATCTATCAATTTTGTATCTCGGTTGTCATGTTCCATGTGATGAAATATTATGATATGGGTTTCAATCTGTTGGATAAAAAATCATCTCAATTTATTATCATTCAATATACAACCTAACTAGAGGATTCGATATGTATCTATATGAAAAATATATTCATGTTTCATTGAGATTCCTCTACTATAATATATGATAGGGATCCACATTTTATTTCTCATTTTTAGAGAGGCATCCTAGAGAATCAGTGATCCTATGTACCTTTGATTATATTATATCATCTATAGATGTATTGTTAGACTGGATAATATATTCATAATTTTGAGGACAAGATTCTTTCAAGATTTTTTTACTTTTCTGGAGCTTGGGATGTCCACTTTGGACTAGTTGAATTTTCTTATAATAATAATTAAATGTTTTCAATTTGGATGGTTCATTTTAAGGTATTATATCGCCATGGGTGTAGATATTTTTTTGTGATGGATGATGGATTGGGTATGCTTCCTTTGTTGGACCAAGTTTGTTCTAAGAGATGGTGATGAGGACTCAGTTTATTTACTAGTGTATGGTTATGAAACACAACTTGTATAAATCCAATGATGACCATTTTAAATTTAAATTGGAGTTTTCTATTGGTGACCGAGTTTTCTTGAGTGTTTCACCTCGACTGGATATTTGGAGACTTGGGAAACATGGAAATCAAGAATTAAAATATGTGGGTCCTTTTGATATGGTTGAGTAGGTTGGTATTGTGTCTTACATGAAAGAGCTTAAACCATAGCTGAATTCTATCCATAATGTGTTTCATGTATTATAAAACAATAGTTATCTTTATAACTCTTCAAATTTGTTGATTTGGGAAGACCTTTATGTTGATCCTGATTTATTATTGACGGAACACCCAATAAGACTTGTTTATTATGTTAAAATTATATTTCATAGGAGGAATATACCTTTGGGCTGTGTACTATGGTATCATGGTTCTAATTCTCATCAGATGTGGTAGCATGAGACATAGATGATAGATTAGTGGACTCATCTCTTTAATATGAATATTCTTTACATGCTTTACGGGGAAGTAATGTGTCTATGGTGAGTAGTATCCAATATCCCAATAAATGTTTTCTGGTACTCCTTAACCCTTATTTTGACCATGTTTTTTAGGTTGATGTTTTTATAATTTTGAAGTCCTACAACGTAGTGCATAGTTGGTGCATCGATAGAGAAGATCATGTTGTGTTTCTCTATAAACCATGATCCCTATGATAGTGTTCTGAAAGGGGCACAAGGATTTTCCAAACATTGAAGTCATACCTTCCAAACCATGTAGTCTCAACCTTTGCACATAAGAATGGCTGGTTCATGGTTACAAAAATCTATACACCCACCAAGAATAAACCACTAACCCTAATTAGTATTGGGGATGGTATGGGTACACAATTAGTTTAACAGTGTTTCCCCCTCTCTCAATCCATGTATGTGAAAATTAAATCCATTAAAAATTTATTTTCAGTAAAGGGACCCCCATTTTAACTCATAATCAACATATTTAAAAAAAACTCGAATCCTTATCTATTGAAGGCTCTCTAGTGTTGGTTTTCTCTCCTCAAACACCTTTTTTTGGTATATTGATGATTAAATTATTACTTTTTATTCCCTTCAGTTATGTTAATATCCTATCATGTGGTTTCTTCAAATCTTATCATCCCTCCTTAAAATAGTTTCAAAGATCATCATATAATTAATGGATCTAAACTCCATTTTATTGGATCTTTATTATAGGATGTGTTTTCTGATCTCCTTCAGTTATTTTTTTGATCCTATAATGGGGGTTATCATTGACCATTTGATTAGATTTATGTTCTTCTATAAGACTTATACATTCAATTTAAATCATATATTTCATGATTAAATTGACATGAATTTTTAAATGATTGGAAACATATATTTGAAATGATTAATGTTTCATTTTTATATTTTCATGAAATATGAAAAAAACCAAAAATTTAATTGGAATTGAATTATTTCACTAGATTTTAGAAAATTGATTTCATTATTTAAAAATAAGATTGATAAAATTTAATGTATGTTGATCCTTGGGAAAATAGAGTAAATTGAATGATATTTATGAATGGTCACAGATTTTATGAAAACAATATTTTGTTTTTTCAAACAAAAAGGTAATATTGATAACTAATTTTGGTTAATTGAATTTTGAAAAATGAATTATTTTGATAAATATGATTTCCAAGAAAGGGTAACCTCATGGGGTGTTTATTTGAATTTCCCATGATTGAATCATTTATTTACTAAAGGATATGTGACCCAAGGGTTTTAGTAAAAATTAGGATAAGAACGCTAGGATATAACCACATAAAACTAAATAGACAATGATAAAACATAATAAACATATTATGGCATGATTATATCCACAATGGGGAGTTTAATATCGACATCTTATGTTGTGGGATATGTGCACACATTAATATGAGATAGCTGATGAGTAATGTGAGATCCTATTAGCAAAAACTAATGTGCCACATGATTTCTTAAATGGTTATATGATATACATGATTTGATTATTATAAGATATTCTCATATATAACTATTTTAGTTATTATTACTGATATATATATAGTATTTTATAAAATATATTCACTAATCCATTTTTGATATATTTTCTTTCATTTGATTTCAAATAATATTTTGTTGAAAATATGTACCTGAATTTCCATTCATTCATTCATTTATTTTTGTAGGTTAATTTGTTTATTAATATAATATTAAATATGGAACAAATGGTGAGACCCTACTAGGATATCTAGATCATACCCTACATTTTCCTTGAATAATTCATAGATTTTATATTTCTTGGTTTAAGAAAATGGAAATCCCCACTTAAAGGTGTCAGATGTTCATTATCTTTTGGAACCAGAGTCATGAATGTGACAAGTGGAGATGTTATCCAATTATTTCATGGGATATTTTAGATTTATATCAGTAGTTATTGAGTAATTTTATGATTTAATGTTTTTGTTTTTCACCTATATTTTAATGGTACTTTTTCCTTTTGTAGTTTTCATCTTGAAAACTTGCTTCTTTTGGCTTACACTGTATTGAGGGAAATAATTTCCCATTTTATTTTTCTATGATGATAGGTGATATTTTACAACCTAGGGGAATCTGGAACATCCTTCAGACCATATCAGGGATGACCCATGTATCAGGGTACCAGGGTATTATGGTTGGTTGATAACAATTATTGTAGAGAGAAATCCAATAGAAGTATTGAATGATAACTCCCTTATTAATGTTCAAATGAATTTTCTAATTTTCATGGAAACATGGAATATATAAATGAGTATGAAGATTGAAAATAAATCATATAATTATATAAATTTAAGTAAATGATTAATATATAAACCAGAACACTTTAGGAACTCAACCTCTGCTATTGTGATAACATAAACATGGTCTTGTGCCCTTGGCCTTTTTGGGGAAAATTACCTTAATGCATTGGATTATCATATTCATAGAGCCATATATAATTGTAGTTGATGAATTTAAAATTTTAATATTCTTTCTTTCTAATTAATTAATGATCTAGTGGGTCTTTCTCTCTACGCATGAAGTAATATCCTATTCCTAGCAGGCATCGTCAATGTATTTATTTCCAAAAAATTTACAATTTATAAACTCAACCCTTCCCTTATTCACTTTTTACATATTTCCTTTTCCACAGTGATAATAAATTTTATACATATAATTTATTCCTTTCAAGTCATAATAATGTGTAATTCATTCTCTTTCTAGATAACACATGATATTATGTTCCCGTATGTTGAGAATGTTTGATAGATAAGTTCCCTTAGAAGTATTTTCTTATGACCATCCACAAAATTTTCAGTCATTATCTATTGATTTTTTAGGTCGTATATAGAATGGATTTAAATTCTTGTAAAGTTAGATTTATACTCAACAACATTTTTCACTTAATTTTGTCTTAGACTTAATAATTTCCTCTCCACATCTGCTCATTTCTTACTAGGTTAATATTTTCCTAAAAAAGTTACATAAATTGATTCCCTTACATTATTAATATTTCCACCTCAATGATGTTATTTTTAATAAAAAAACTATTATTGATCTGAATCCCCTAACATATGATAAATTTCCATGAAAACATTCTCCCTTTCTTTACTTCCAAAAGTGAGAAATATATTTTCTAATGAACTTAACCATTCCTTAGCTAAAATTGAATTTATAAACCCATTTAATTATAGAGTTTTTTATGCATGAAGTATAATGAAATTTTTTCACCACCTATTAGACTAGTAGGATTCTCCATATAAGAAATATTATTATTCTTAACCCCATACATCTTCCCCAATATAGTTATAATTTGTTCCCCACTACTTATAACTATATCTCCATATTTATTTTCTTACCCAAGGGGAAAATACATATATGGATTACGTGCATTGGTTCAGTTTTCATTCATTAAAATATGTTCCATTTCTAAAAAATTGAACACCATAAATTAGGCAGTTAAATTATTAATCACAATGTATAATTTTGAAACTACTGAAACACTGATCATAAACTAAAAAATATATGCATAGATAATATCAATATAATAATCTTGTATTATTGGAGAATATTTTAAAATCAGAAAATTATTTTTAAATTATTCATATTTATTTTTAAATTAATTTTTAATTGACCTTTGAACATACCACAAGAGTGTCAAATAAGTTGCGTAGTAGGGTAACACTCACTATGCACCAAAATGATGGTCGATATATACCCATACCTAATCTCATGGCGGTTTTTACCTCTATATGAATTAGTTCCAAACCAAAATTCACATGTAGTATCCAAACAATTATTTATAACTTGTAAATCCACATAATCACTTACTTACTAAAACATTATGATTAAACCCAATAAATATTATTATCCTCAAAGTCAATCATAATTCTGAATTTTTTAATCTATGTTTATTAAATATATTTCCCAATGTTTATAATATGATTCCTATATTAATAACTATAATGACCCGGACCCTAGTAGCCCTAGTCTGGTGGCTATATTATTATATTGAAACTAGATAAAATGAGTCACATACAGAAGGACTGAATATTTTATTAGTCTTGGAAAACTAGATACAATCTTTATTTTAATATCAAAATATAAAACGTAAAATAAAAAATAGTATTTTCATTTAGAAAAAAGTTATTACCTTTATATTTTCCTTGAATATAAATCATAAAAAACATCTTGAAATCATTGGGAATGGAAACATAATAATTGGGTGAGCTTAGATTCTCAATAAGGGTATAAATACAACAAAACTAGCACCATATAACCGAAACATGAATAATATTGTTGATTTATAAAATAAAAAAATATTCCATATGTCTATTACCATAAAGAATTTGAAAAACTCCCTTTATGACATAAAAACATAAATAATTATATGGATAAAAAGTAGTTCATAATGATTGAATGCATAATGTTGAACATCATAAAAATACCATTACAACCTCGTTCCATGAAATCATACATTAATGTGTAAGTACTCATCCAAAATACTGAACTAGTTTTCCTCAAGAGACATATTGATGATTTTAGGGGCTATAGTGGTCCATTCCAATCACTTTATAAGTCTATTTCCTCATCATATGAATAAGGTGAATCATAATCAACATAAACGTTAATATTTGAAAACTAACATGAAAATGGTAATAATTTATACAATCACTAACTTAATCAAAAAAAATTTGTAGTAAAATGTATAATTTAACAAAAGTATTATTTCACTAGAAAATAAAAATATTCATAAAAAATGTGGATATAGATGAATTTACTTTAAAAGATCATTGAAAAGTTTCTTCTGGAAAATAAACTTTTCAAATTGGAATCAATTATTAAATGTCTAAAATATATCCCAAATATAATAGAAAAATATTATTTGGAAATAATCATATAAACATGTAAATTAATATTGATTCCATTTATTGTTCATGATGGTGTTTAATTCCTTACATTCTATATAAAAAGGCTTTCCATTCACGTCGTTATAAAAAGCTAGAAAAGTAACTCCTTCATAAAGAGAAAATATGAATACTTTGAAACCAATTAGTAAAACTGGAAACAAGGGTTTAAATTTAATTAATAAATTATTCGATATTGTTAAAAATATCAATTTATATATTTTATGTAAAATATATACACGAAGGAGTAATATTAACCACCAATACTAAAAGAATGATAGTTTGTTTTAAAATATTATTTTGTTATCATGAGTATTAAAAAATTGGAAAATGAATAGAAACCATGTAATTTAAAGGAAGAAATAGAGGATAATAAAATATATTTGTTTTATTATGGAAATATAAAATAATTTCCCCGTTGGGTACTTATACATAAACAATCTTGAATATCGATGTGATTTTGAAATAAACCCTTACATTCGATTTGAATTCCTTCATATATGTATGAACCCCGTATTTAAAAAATATTAATTTCTTTTAAATATATTCCAGAATAACACTCATATATATATCATACCATATATTTTTCACTTTCAACCTTTTATGACATATTTACTAACAATTATTTATTAAAATTATTTATTTGGGTGATATATGCTTCCTTTTTCATGTATGTTTTGATTTGGTAGTTTGGGTTCTTATACATTGATCATTGTTTCATCAAATAAATATTTTTATTCAAAATATATATATCATGAATAATAATTGTATACAGATTTATATTAATCCCTAAAATTATAGATAGAAATAAATAAAACCACTCAAAGAGATGGTAGGACGTACATATACATGAACGCTGCTTTGATTATTAAATAGATGGATCAAAAGTAATTAAAATATAAATTTTACATTTAGAAACAATTATTATATCATATATATAATATGTATCAATTAAATCAATCCTTATTTCCATCCATGTAAAATATAATGAACAAACGAGTCACAAAAATTTGAGGAGTCGATAGTCTACACGTATAGATGAGCGACGTTATCTTTTTTACAATGGATTGGAATATAATATGGTAGGCATGAAATTATAATTCCATAAGTAAATTTATTTCATAAATATCATATATATATATATATAATTGATCATTATATATTTCAATGAGAGATAGTGATCAAAAATGAATTATATAGGTTTACGGGGGGTTAGTCCGCTGTAGATACGAGTGATAATTTAATTTCCCATTTAATATAATATGAGTGGGATATAAGTTAAAAAATAAACATAATAATATTTTATTTTATTTTATATAATTGGGTTTTTATATTGCAATTTTTAACACGTGAATGAAGGTGGAAAAACAATAAGATAAAGGAAATAGCTTGGTGAAGACAATTAACTTCTCTTAGAAAAACATACTTTGGTTCTCCAATTAAGAATGCTAGGGTTGGTTATTTGGGAATAATAGAAGAACTATAAAATGTATACAGATTTTAGGGAGATATTATTTTCCTATATTGGTGATGATAAATGTCAAAAATTCAGTGAAATTGTGAGGGTAGAAGGTGCAAATATTTAATTGCGGTGAGTGGAAAACAAGTAAATTTTCAATCTTTTAAAATAATTCCATTCGACCATTATTGAAAAATGGTGAAAAAAAAGGTTATTATAGAAACATACATGATATAAAGTTCAAATATTTCCATAACATATCAATCAGACTTGTTTTTTCGTAATTGTTACTCTTATCTATTTAGATAAACCCCATGTAAAACCATTTTAACCTTAACCATGATATTTATTTTTTTATATTTTTATTATTCATTATAACCATAAATTAAGATAATTTCATTAATTAATATATATTATTATAGTTTAAAACTCTATAAAAATTTAATAAATTCAATTCAATGATGTTGTTTAATTTGATTTAAAATTAAATCGGCAAACACGATGAAAACATGGGTTTTTAAAGTATAGTAAACATAAGTTTAATTTTTTTAACAAAACTAAACATAAATTAGATTAAAATGTCCTCCTTTGAATTAGTAATAATATAATTGATATAATTTCAAATTCCATACAATTAAAAAAATTCAAATCAATAAATTATTCAAATGAAAATATAACTGTCTAAAAAATCACTATTTTTCACCATTCGTTTAAAAATTAATCTTTTCTGAAAATTCAAAAAAAATGTAATATGAAATAATTCATAAATTTTTTTTTTTTAGAAATGAATTTCATTTTTTTGAATAGAATTTTCAAAATTTGAAAAAAAATAATTTTTAAATTATTATGCACAATGTGACGAAACCACTTTCTAGAATAATAATGTTTATATTCCTAAAACTAGATTTATTATTATTGCATGTCCAAAAACATATTCGATGACGAATAAGAATTTTAATTAACAAATAATATAAAAAAATTAAAAGTTATTTACCAATAATGACTAATTTATTTTTTTAATATAAAGAAAAATTTCAGGAATTAAAATAATTTTTTAGAAAAATATTTATTTTACAGTCAAATGCATTTTTATTTTTAATTATATTTAATTGATAACCAATTAATTTATTTATACAAGTGTATGAAATATAATTTTAATAATATAGTTATTATTATTCATTACCTCTAATTTAATAGATGATTTTTAATGATATATGATATATTGTTTTATTGAGAATTTGGGTTTTGTATATTGCAAGCTATCAAAGAGATTAAATTTATTAGAAATGAATTATATCATAAAGTCTTAGGTTGTAACAAAATTTTTCTATTAATGTTCTGTAATTTTTTTGATCTAATAAATTAATACATCATAAAAATGGATCTAAAATAATTTTTTAAACATATATATAAGTATATTTAAATACATTCAATTGAAAGTAAATACAAAATATTATTGAGAACACATAATGATAAAAATACTTTTTTCAATAATTTATTTTCTATACAATAAGTTCATTAATTTATAAGTTAAAATTCTATTATTTTAAATTTAAATTAGATTATATCGAGCATAAATATAGGGGTTTCAAATAAAAAAATTTCTTTACTAGTGATACGATATATTTTTAATAAAATCTAATTTACTAAGGTAAACATTGAGTACGAGTATAACAACAAAAATGATAAAATGTAAAAATAAAATTATAAATTGACGGAAAATTATTTTAAGCATTTGGTAAAATGAGTGGTGGTAGATTTAAAGTTTGCACCACTGCCTAGATATAAATATTGAATTTTTTTTGATATATTAACCCCTGAATGGTGTCATGAATTTGTTGAAAAATAATGGGTATTTCAAAAAGGTGTCTTATTCTTCATGTTTAAAAGAGACACACATCCAAATCATCATGTCCCATATATTCATTCAAAATTATTCTTCAAAATCATCCATTTTTATATAACCCTTTCTTACATTCTTGATACTTTGTGTCCTCAATATTATCAAGCCCCCTTTTAAATCAAGGAAGATTCTATGAGAGGATTAATTTCATCCACATAAGTGCCTCACATAACATTAGTTTTTCATCCATATTTTAATCATTTATCACAAAAAAATGAAAATTAATATCATTATTTTTATAATTAATATTATTATGAAATGTCAATATATTAATTTAATGACCATTTTTTATTCCAACCTATCAAATTAAAAAAACAAAAGGCCATTGATCATGAATACCTACGGACTACCGTCACCATGGAATAATTTTTTCAAATTTTATATAGAAACCCATTTGTATCCCAAAAAATTAAAATATAATTTATTACCTTAAAACATATTAATTATATCAATATTTTCCATTTATAATTATATTATTTGAAAAAAACAATTTCTTAACCATATTATCCAATTGTATTCTAGTATGGTCATGACTTGGTTAGTTTAACCACCAACATGAATGATGCTATATAACCATAACAATAATTATTATGGAAGCATAAAAACTATTATAAAATTTCATAATTAATAAATAATATCATTATGTTTATTTGATTTTCATATTACTATTCGACCCATTATTAATACCCCACCTGTGGTTTCTTAACAATTACCAAAAATAATATTTTAATCAATTTATTTCTAGATTAAATAACTAAATAACTCATAGAATAAGATATTAAAATTATAAATCAAGTAAATATAACTAATAAAATAACATAAATTATATATAAATTATATAAATAATTTCAATTAACGAGTATTAATTTTGAAAATATAAAACACATGGGAAATAATAAAAAATTACTAATGCTTAATTGAAAAGATTCGATATATTTAACTAGTAAATTTTAGCTAAGTGGTTATAAGGGGAATATTTAAAAAATAATATATAGGAATATGGTCCTTAAATAGGAATCAAGGATAATTATTGTTTCTATATTGGTGGATAGAGTATGGCAAACTAACCAGGAATTAATGGTATGGTTTTTCAAGCTATGTCATAATATTTATACTTGTTGATATTTTTATGATGGTATATTACTCTATCATGTATTATGATTATTTGATATGGAATAATGTTCATTTAATTATATAGTTACCCTATCTTATTGTTATACCTCATGATTATGATATAATACATTATGATAATTTTTTTTGTTACTATGATTATGAGATCACCTCTTTCCTATATTTTCATTCCACTCATTTCTAAGATTATTTTAAGACTTCGCATTTATATCTAATGGTCTAGATGATAAACTTTAGGTATGTATATATTAAAGTGATGTAAAGAAAGTGTTTTATTTAGATAATCCCTAATAAACTAACATTTTATGTCCATGGGTTATTCCATTGTCTGTGAGATGTATTATTTAAATCCTGAAATTAATGTATTATTTATGTTATGTTTATACATGGTCACTATAAGTAGTATTAGAGTTGGATTTTGTTATTATTGGACATTTTTTTTGTTATTCTAGAGTATTTTTATATGATAACATCAGTGAAACCCCTATGGATACTTTTATGGGAACTGTCTATGCATAAGATAGAATCCTAATGTTTTATTAAGGTAGAAGTTGTGTGGTTCTCCAAGAAACTACATCCATATCTATATTTTGGAATGTAGATAAGGATATAAAACAAATGAAACTATGGTAATCACTCAAAAAAATCTTAATTTAGTCTAAACTCAACCTTCACTCTGGTTTAGGATGAGTGAGATTAAGAAAATACCCATGGATGGACACTCCAAGGGATCAGATATGATTAATTCATAATCTCTTTATAATCCATTATAAAGGATATGAATATATTTCAATTTCCGTTAGAAACCTAACCACAGATAACCCAGATTTTAACCACGTGATTTATAGGTTAACATTTTCATATAACTTGTGTAATCTTCTCTTTATGTTTATAGTTTCCTTATAAGTAAATTCACTAATTTAAGTATATCAATTCAAAATCACCCATAGTCAATGTAATAGTGGGATCCCAATAGAACAAAGTAAAAATTGGATTCCATAGACAATGAAGAGAGTTTACCAAAGAGAAATATAATGGGATAAGAGGTGTATTGGGAAATAATATTATTATTAAGAGACACCATTCACATATTTTAATTAATAATGTTATTATAGTTATGTTTTAAAAGACACTAATGAAGATAAGATGGAGTCTCATAGATATTTTTGTGATGAATATATTGATGGAATAATGAGTCACATTCCTCACTGTTAATAATGTTGAATAAAATAAGATAACGTTGTAAAAAAATGAGTGGTCAAATTTTAATATCCCAATTAAATAACTCCTCTCATATATATTTTTTATAGTAATTCACTTCTAATAAAATCATATAATCCTTTCATTAAAAATTTGATTTTATATTAAGAATAAGTTGGATCTATTCGTATGGACATTTTACTATTTACCTGATAGTAAAATAACATCATAAAATTATTCCTTGATAACTTATTACGGACGAATATAAACTTAATATGAAACATTATTCCCATTATACATGATTTTTTCACATATGTTCAAAGGAAAACCATATTTTATTTCTACTCCTATTATGGGAAAAATAGTAGTTAACAAGTCATACTAAATACAATGTATTTTTAACAACATTAGAAATTAAATTTGGGTATATTTATAATTTATAGACACAATTAAATATTTCCTAAGTTAGAAATAATTAAAATTGGGAGCATTAAATTTATTTAAAGGGGTAAAATATAAGACGAATTGATATGGGAATTTATTATAATCTAAATTGATACTATGTTTTATACCTTTTTTACCTGAAAAACCATCGTAAATCAATATGAGAAATTTTTTTTTGATCATTATCAATATTTTGTAAAATGATTAAAATATCTAGTAAATTAAAAGGTATTTAAAAAAAATGAAATTTCTTATGTTTAGAGGATAAATAAATAATATAGTTAAAAACTATTTTTTCTCAAATAACATGTTAAAAGATTGATAAAATAAATTAAAAAATTTAAATTGATTATCATAATAATTTGTAATATTAAAATAAGTAAACAGTTATATTATCATTAATTAAATAATAAATTGGTGTGGAAAATTTTTAGGAATAATTAATGGTTAAAAGTGATATTTTTAAATAAATTTTTATTTTATTTATTAATTATTTTTATATCAAATAAATTATTATAAATTTGGTAATTTTATTGAGTAAAAAATATATTTCTTTAATATATAATTTCAAATTATCTTCCTATGAAATTTATGAATTTTCATGAAATAATTGGTTTTTAGTGAATTATGAAAAGATACCAATTTTTCAAATACTACCCCTTTTTTGAAATTATCCTAAATATAAGAATAACATAAATATTTTTAAAGAATTTTTTAAAAAAATAAATTTTTATAGTGTAACATAACTCATTTTAAAACACAAATTTGAATTTATAAATATGACACCCCGACCCCAGTTGGCTTGAGCCGGTGCATTATCTGATTATATTTTCATGCATAAAAAAAAGTTTTATCCCAAAGGAATGGATTTTTTAGTATATTTGGAAAAAATATACATACATAAGTTCAACATTACAACTTAAACAGAAAAGAAAAATATAAGACCCATTGGGAAAATCCAACACTCTAAGATTATCAATGCAAGACAATCATAATATACCTCTTATTGTCTTGGGAAAAATGAAACATTAGAAGGGGTGAGATCAGATTCTCATTAAAGGTAAGAAATACAGTGTAAGATATCATAAAATTAAACATTATGCATGGTGAATAATTGAAAAAACATGCCACTATAAATAATAAACTTTAACACATTATGACAGCAATATGAGTGGATTAAATAATGCCATATTAAAACATAATCATGGGAATTCTACTAGTCAAATATTCTCATGAACTATAAATTTATAGCTTTATAATGAGGTAAATTCATATTTCAAACATTCTAAAACATACCATCAAGGCCTCGGCCAAGACATCTCAAAATGATTAAGTCCTCGGACCAAACCGTATATAGAAATGGGAAAGGACTCAGCAAAGTCCATATCTATTTGTCTCATGAGACATACTAATACATCAAAGGGCTATAGTGGGCCCCACTCGTTATATAATAATTCTAATTCATTTTTCATATGGTAGGGGATAAACATAAAGAACATATATATTCATATTGAGATAAACATATGAAATGTAATTAACTTTCCCCGAAAATTAAGAATAAATACTAACCATTCAAATTAAACTGGTGAATGGTTTTTGGATATCATATGTCACAAACCGAATCGGTTCGCCATCAACTCGACGGCCGACCTAGCCCGCGGCAAGGCCCGAAGGACGTTCTCGATCCCCACGGGCCGGCACAAGTGCCCGTGTATAAATTTAAACTTTGGGAACGATTTACCCGAGTAAAAAAATAAAAAGCAATCAACCAAATAAAAGTAAAAGTGACAACCAGACGTGAAATTAATCAAAACAGGTTTTTGAGTCACAAGTATTCAAAACCCACATGAGACTAAAAACAAGGTGACCAAAAACCAAACTAAGGACTGTCGCCCGGTGTGAGGACACCGCCTCTAAGCCACCACCAAAACACCACGTAGATAGTCATGCTAACAACCCGAACCACTACTCCCAAAAGCTGGACCCTTACCTGTATCAGAAGTAAACAAATCTACATACACCCAAGGGTGTAAGTAGGGTGTGAGAAATCGCCCAGCAGGATATCACCAAGAAAAGATTCCACGCATAACTATCAAAAGACAAACCATTTGCAATGCTAAATAAAGAAAGAAAGAAGAGCAAAAGAAATGGTTTTCATAAAATGATTTAAAGGAAAGACAGTTCAAGATAAACACATTAGGGTAATCATTCAAGTGACGTATCACGTATCATTGTGCACGCAAAGTAACCGGTAGCACCAAAGGATGGGAAAACCCCAAAAGGGTTAGAGAATGTGGGACCATAGAACGTCGTGTCACAGTGAAACGTGGTGTAGGTGGCCACAACCCTCAGATAACGTGGCTTAGAAGGCCACGACCCTTAGATATCATATGTTTAGTTAGTGTTGCAATCGTCAAACCTTCCAGTGAAACCGGGTCGGGTCATCTCCGTAACACTAGCTCACTAGTCCTAGTCTCCCCAACTAATACCCCGACATCCCTCCTTGTGCTCACCTAAATATCAAAGTTCACATAACATGTCACATTAGCACTTTTGAGCCAACCGTGTAACCTGCACACTGATATCCTCTTTGAAAACCACACACACACCAAAACCTTTTTATAAAAAAAAAATAAAATCTTAAACCACACTGCTTATGCTTTAAATGAAACTAGACGCATAACTTAACAAAATCACTTTGTTAATTAAGAAAACCACTAATAAAAATTATTGAACAGTTTTCAAACATGTCGCAACAATTTTTAAAGGTTAAAAAGTCACTCAAAACCCCTTTATATAATAAAACATATTCTGACACGCCAAAACACAAACTGCGTCATCTGCAATTTCTAACTCACACACTGCACAGTTTACAAATAGTAATAATAAAGAGCCAAAGTAAGTTTTCACAATAAAAATGGACTTGCATCACATAAATATACTACTGGAAAATTAGACGCACATTTAAAAAGTAATCAGAACTAGCATGGAAACTAATTAGCAGGGTGCTGAAAAGTTAAACCAACATGAAAAATATCGCCATATGATAATTGAGTGTAGAATCACCTACCTCAAATAGGAACAGAAAAAGACACGATGCAAAACTCCCGTTGAGCCACGGTCGCACCGTACTGAGCCGTCAAATAGGTCCTAAAACAACAGATCGTTAAACAGGTTCAATAATAATGTTAACATAATAACGTAAAAATAATAATAGTGATAACAATAACAAAATATTAATAACAATAATAATATAATAATAAAAAAAATAATATTAATAATAATAATAATAGAATAAAAATAAAAATAAAAATAATAATAATTAATAACAACAACAACAACAATAATAATAATTAATAATAATAATAATAATATGATAATAATAATAATAATAATAATAATTATGATAATATAGTAATACTAATAACATAATAATTATAACATGATAAAACGTTAATCACTTATTAAATAAAATAAAATGATAAAATAAAATAAAAGTAAAAGAAAGAAAACTAAACCTGGGGGGGGTACGTGGTTCAGGGCAAAGGACAGGGACGGGCGGATACCGGGGGTGCGGGAGGCTGGTCCGACGCGGGTCCGGCGTGGGTGCAACAGGGACGGTCCGACGCGGCTCCGGCGTGGGTGCAACAATGACGGTCCGACACGGCTGGTCCGGCAAGGGGAGAGGTCAGTAGCAGAAGAGTGCAGCCGGTTGCTGTCTGGTGCGGGTGTGCAGCAGAGGTGAGGTCCCGGCGGAGAGGTCCGGTGGAACGCGGCTGGGGAGGAGGAGGGAGGAGAAGAACGAGAAGGGAGTTCTGCGGTCTGCTGGTGAAGGGGGTGTGGCGGTCTTCTTGGAGGGCGTGGTGAACTGGGCAAGTAGGAGGGGCTGAGGCCGAGGGCCTGAGAGAGCGGGGTCGGCTGCAGGCAGGGGGGACGGGCGAGGCAGCAGCGGCCGTTGGCCTGGTGCGACGACGACCGGACAGGCAGGAGGAGGGGAGAGTTGCTGGGTGTAAGGGCCAGCGAGACAAGCCCTGGTGCTTGGGAAAGGGGCGGCCCGCGCAGGTGGAGGCCGAGGGAAAGGGGAGGGCGCTGCCGGCTGGGGAAGAGGAAATAGGGGAGAGAGAGAGACGTGGGGAGGAAGGAAGGGATGGAAGAAAACAAAAGAAAGAAGAAAGAAAAAAATAGGAGGAATGGGGGGTGGCGGCAGCTAGGGTTTCGGATGGGGGAGGGGAAGATTAAACAAACTAAATAAAATGATATTAATAACATATTAATAATAATACTAATAATAATAGCATAACAACAATAGTAGTAATAATAAAAATAATAATATTAATAATGTAACAATAATAATAATAATAATAACATCATAATAATTATAAAAATAATAATAACAATAATAATAATATAATGATGACAATACTATAATAATCATAATACAATAATAACCAATAAAACCATAATAAATTTTATCTGGTCATTTAACGTTCATGCATCGGCACCACGTGCTGAGCGAGGTAAAGCCAATGCGCACTTATCAACGTGCACTTATCAGCGTACTTTAAATAAATTTTATCCGGCTTGCTCGTGCCTTGCCCGCATGCCAAGCGATGTATGGCCGACGCGCATTTATCAGCGCTATTGCGGAAGCCCCTTATCGATTCAAACCACACTTCAACCATGCAATTAAATAAACCGGCAATTTAAACTCATGAAATAAAAATTTAAAATTAAAGGTGTACCTCTAAATGACGTCTGGGCGTGACAATTCTCCCCACCATGAAAACATTCCGCCCTAGGAAAGTCAGCTCAAAGCCTGATCAGAGAATAGAAATGTGTACTCCTGCTCAACCCATGACTTCCGCTCCCAAGTCTCGTGTTCATCACTCCTGTGGTGCCAAAGAATACGAACTAGAGGGATGGACATACCACACAGCACTTTTTCCTGAGAATCCACTATGCACACTGGTCGCTGAAACACAGACAAGTCAGACTCTATCCCAATTCAGCATATGCGACGGATCAGGGTTTTACTTCATTATTTGGGAGACATTAAATACGTCGTGAATCGTCGTCAACTGTGAGGGCAAATCTAACCTGTATGCCACCTTGCCAATCCGTTCAAGAATCTCGAAAGGTCCGACATATCTCAGTGTCAGCTTGCCCTGCTTCCCCAAACGACGGTGACCCAAGCGAGGGGCCACTTTCAGGAACACTCTGTCCCCCAATGAAAACTCAAGATCTCGCCGCCTCTGATCTTCATAAGACTTGTGGAGACTCTGAGCTGTCAACAACCGCTGCCTAATCAGCTTGACCTTCTCAGACGTCTCCTGAACAAGGCTCGGTCCCAAGAGCAAGGCCTCTCCTACCTCAGCCCAACACAGAGGAGACCGACAAGGCCGACCATAGAGCGCCTCAAAGGGTGCCATTCTGATGGAAGACTGGTAACTATTATTATAAGAAAACTCAACCAGTCCCAAATGGCTATTCCATGAGCCTCCAAAATCTGGCACACAGGCTCATAGCATGTCTTTCAGGATCTGATTCGCCCGCTCCGTCTGGCCATCTATCTGAGGATGGTATGTCGTGATCATCTTAATCTACGACCCCAAATCCTTCTGGAGGCCTCCCCAAAATCGAGATGTAAAGCGGGGGTCCCTGTCAGAAACAACTGCCGACAGCACACCATGAAGTCTGACCACCTCCTGAACATACAAGCGGCCCAGCTCCTCTACCTTCGCTATATCTCTGATCAGAATAAAGTGAGCTGACTTGGTCAAGCGGTCAATCACCACCCAGATAGTATTCCTCCCTCGAGGTGTACGAGGCAAGCCAATGATGAAGTCCATGGCGACCTCGTCCCACTTCCAAGTAGGTATGGGTAATGGATGGAGTAGGCCAGATGGTCTCTGATGCTTTGCTTTCACCTGCTGGCAGGTGTAACATCTAGATACAAAGTCGGCTATGTCCCGTCTCATACCTGGCCACCAGAACTGATGGAGAACATCGTAATACATCTTGGTGGTACCAGGATGGATGGACCACTGATATTGGTGGCTATCCTGCATCACCACCTTTCGCAAAGACAACTTCACTACAGCATGGCCCTTGAAGCATAGGACCCTTTGGGAAGACAAGGTCCAATCAGAAGGAGTATACCCACCATGAAGAAACTGCATAGATCGCTGGCACATCACATCACCAGGCTGTTCCCGCTGAATCAACTCCAGAAGAGCAGGAGTCAACTGGATGCTAGCCAAGAAAGTACCTCCTCTGTGCTCGCTGCTCTCCAAATGCATCTGGGTGAAGAGCCCCATCAAAGTCCACTCATCGCTGGACTTCCTCAACGCCTGCACTGGTACTTTTCTGCTCAAAGCGTCAGCTACCACATTACCCTTTCCAGGGGTATAGATAATATCAAAATCAAAACCCTGCTGGTACTCGACCCAGCGGATCTGCCTCAAATTGAGATCCTTCTGAGAGAAAATATAGGCCAGGCTCTTATGGTCAGAATATACCAAAAACTTCTCCCCAAAAAGATAGTGGCGCCACGTCTTCAAAGAATGCATCACCACCGCCAACTCTAAGTCGTGAGTCGGATAGTTCTTCTCATGCGGTCGAAGTTGGCGAGAACCATAAGCCAAAACTTGGTCATCCTGCATGAGCACACATCCAAGGCCCGTACCTGAAGCGTCATAGTACACACAATAGCCCTTTCCTAACTCTGGTAAGGTCAACACAGGTGCGGTGGTCAATCGCCGCTTCAACTCCTCAAAAGATGTCTGGCACTGTGGGCTCCACTCAAATTTCACCCCTTTTCGGGTGAGTGCGGTCATGGGGGAGGCAAGCCGCGAAAAGTCCCGGACAAAGCGCCTGTAATAACCAGCCAAGCCCAGAAAGCTCCTGATCTCAAACACATTTCCCGGATGCTCCCATGACATAACTGCCCTGATCTTTTTGAGATCCACTGAAACCCCTTGTTCTGAGATGACATGCCCCATAAACTTTACTTCCCTGATCCAGAAAGTGCACTTTGAGAGTTTGGAATACAGGCGGTGGTCCCGCAAGGTGCCTAAAACAACGCCCAGGTGATGCTCATGCTCCTCCTCAGATCCAGAATAAACTAGGATGTCATCCACGATTACCACGACAAATGAGTCGAGATATTGGTGGAACACCCTATTCATGAGCGCCATAAAAACTGCAGGAGAATTCGTCAGTCCGAAAGGCATGAACAAGTACTCGAAGTGACCGTACCTGCTTCGGAAAGCCGTCTTCGGGATATCTGCTTCTCTCACCCTGAGCTGGTGGTATCCCGAACACAAATCAATCTTGGAGAACCACTTTGCTCCCTTCAGCTGGTCGAACAAATCGTCAATCCGAGGCAAAGGGTATTTATTCTTGATGGTTACCTTGTTCGATTTCCAGTAATCAATGCACAACCGAAGGGTTCCATCGGCCTTCATCGCGAATAATACTAGTGCGGCCCAAGGAGAGATGCTCGGGTGAATGAATCCTTTGGATTCCAAATCGTCCAGCTGTATCTTTAATTACCTCAATTCGGTGGGGGCCATGCGATATGAGGGAAGAGATATAGGCTATGTTCCCGGAGCCAACTCAGTTGAGAAGTCCACGTCCCGCTCTGGGGGTAAGCCAAAAAAATCGTCTAGGAAGACCTTTGGGAACTCATCCACTACACGAGTTAACCTGCCCTGTGAAACACCACCATCGTCCTCCAGCACGAGCGACGACAACTGATAAGCATGATTTCCCAGCTCTGGGAGTGGAGGTCCCGCACATCCCGACCGAGGATCCCATTCTCCGTGAAATAACTGGGGAGTCCCATCTGGTGCTGTAAAACTAACTCGACGTTGATAGCAATCAATGTGCGCCTAAAAACACACCAGCCAGTCCATACCGAGGATCACATAAAATAGGTCCATGTCAAGGACCAAGAAATCCCATTCCATCTCGACTCCCGACACAGAGAGTCCGCACGATCGACACTTAAGGCATTGCTCCCTATTTTTTCACAGCGGTGTTACTAACTCCATAGAAAACGATAACAGCTCGATTGGTAGGTTCAGCAGATTCACAAAACGAGCAGATATGAAAGAAACTGAAGCACCAGTATCAAATAAAATTGCAGCTATAGAAGATGCAACCAGAATAGTACCTCGAACCATCGAAGTCCCTGCATCAGACCCCGCTGGTGCCTGATCCACAGCATGCAGTTGCCTGGTCCCTGCCTGAGAACGTCCGCTCGCCTGAGGCTCTATCCTGAAGACGATCCGGTCCTACCACCACGCCCACCGAACCGAGATCCTGTCGTTCTGGTCGGCTCTGACTGAACGGATACCCCCTTGGAAGCCACTGATCCAGCCCCACTCTGGTAAGGGCGTGCAGTCCTGCAGAAGCGCTGTAGATGTCCCACAACTCCACATCCATGGAATGGTCTGAGAGGGTATGGGAAAACAGGTCGTATGTGCCCTACCCTTCCGCACTAATGGCACACAACGGACCCTACACCAGAAGCCCCAGATAAAAACTACCTGGGAGGATGCCCTGAGCTTCCATCACTCTTCTTCCATTGCTCATCACTCTTCCTCTTCTTCTCAGATGAACTGCCACTGCCAAACCCTGACACTGATCTAGAAAACCCCGACTTTCCCTTCTGGTCAATCTCGGCCATACAAGCACGATAGAACACCTCAACATAAGTCTTAAGCTTGAATAAGAAAACCTGTGAGTGAATTTCTGGTCGAAGGCCCTTTTCAAACTTTCGAGATTTCAAGAATTCGCTTGAAACTATCTCAGGTGGGTACTGTACCAGTTCATCAAAGCGATTCACATACTCCATCACTGACTGATTCCCCTGCGAAAGCTCCATGAACTCCCGAGATCTAGCATAGGCTACAAACTCTGGACAATATTGCTCGTTGAAGATACCCTTGAAATCGTTCCAGCTCATGTGCTCATGTTTCCCAGCCTGGACCACTGATTCCCACCATTTGCGACTAGAACCCTCCAGCTGGAACAAGGCACACTTCTCCCTGACTTCCTCAGGCTTGTCAAGGAAATCGAAATTGCGTTCTATCTTTTCAAGCCACTCCTCTGCCTCCTGAGGTTCTGAACCACATCGGAAAGAAAGAGGTTTTCTCCTCAGAAACTCATGAGCTCTATCCTTCCTAGAGCCAAATTCTTCCCCTCTAGCTGGAATAGGGGCGGGGGCAGGATTCGCCCCTTTTCCCAAAGCCTGAACGGCTCAGACCATCGCCTCTACCAATCTCTGATCAAGCGGCGCGGGAGAACTCTCTCCGGCTTCCTCCCGTGGGTGCATGGGAGCTCTCCGGGGAGGCATCTTACTGCAAAAGGGCAGCAATCAAGAAAGAAAACCATCAATAAAAAGGGAATAAATTTTTTTCCAACAAGATAAATATTCAACAATAAACCAAACATGCAAAAAAGACTCCATGTAAAAGCTTTACATTTCTTGTCTGGTGTCCACATACAGTCTGCAACCTCCACGTCCCACCCAGAAAATAAGTGAAACACAAACCCTAACATCCCATGGTGACTCAGTATCTGTCACGAGGCGTGTTGGCCAAGCATCCTACTCGCAACATGAATTCTGAGCCCTGACAGACCCAACTCCTATATAATCCAACTCATCCCAAATAACATAAACCACGAACAAACCTCCCTCTAATACCATTTTGTCACGAACCGAATCAGGTCGCCATCAACTCGACGCCCGACCCGGCCCGCAGCAAGGCCCGAAGGGCGTTCCCGATCCCCACGGGCTGGCACAGGTGCCCGAGTATAAATTTAAACTTTGGGAACGATTTACCCGAGTAAAAAAATATAAATAAATCAACCAAATAAAAGTAAAAGTGACTGCCAGACGTGAAATTAACCAAAACAGGTTTTTGAGTCACAAGTATTCAAAACCCACATGAGACTAAAAACAAGGTGACCAAAAACCAACCTAAGGACTGTCGCCCAGTGTGAGGACACCGCCTTTAAGCCACCACCAAAACGCCACATAGATAGTCCTGCTAACAACCTGAACCACTGCTCCCAAAAGCTGGACCCTGACCTGTATCAGAAGTAAACAAATCTACTTACACCCAAGGGTGTAAGTAGGGTGTGAGCAATCTCCCATCAGGATATCACCAAGAAAAGATTCCACACATAACTATCAAAATACAAACCATTTTCAATGCTAAATAAAGAAAGAAAGAAGTGCAAATGAAATGGTTTTCATAAAACGATTTAAAGGAAAGACAGTTCAATATAAACACATTAGGGTAATAATTCAAGTGACATATCACGTATCATTGTGCACGCAAAGTAACCGGTAGCACCAAAGGATGGGAAAGCCCCAAAAGGGTACTAGAGAATGTGGGACCCTAGAACGTCGTGTCTCGGTGAAACGTGGCTTAGGCGACCATGACACTCAGATAACGTGGCTTAGAAGGTCACGACCCTCAGAACATGTGGCTTAGAAGGCCACGACCCTCAGATATCATATGTTTAGTCAGTGTTGTAATCATCAAACCTGCCAGTGAAACCGGGTCGGGTCATCTCCGGAACACTAGCTCACTAGTCCTAGTCTCCCCACCTAATACTCCGGCTTCCCTCCTTGTGCTCACCTAAATATCAAAGATCACATAACATGTCACATTATCACTTTTGAGCCAAACGTGTCACCTGCACACTGATATCCTCTTTGAAAACCATAGACACACCAAAACCTTTTTTAAAAAAAACATAAACCACACTGCTTACGATTTAAATTAAACTAGACGCATAAATTAACAAAATCACTTTGTTAATTAAGAAAACCACTAAGAAAAATTATTGAACAGTTTTCAAACATGTCAAAAAAAATTTAAAGGTTAAAAAGTCACTCAAAACCCCTTTATATAATAAAACATATTCTGACACGCCAAAACACAAACTGCGTAATCTGCACTTTCTAACTCACACACTACACAATTTACAAATAGTAATAATAAATAGCCAAAGTAAGTTTTCACAATAAAAATGGACTTGCATCACATAAATATACTACTGGAAAATTAGATGCACATTTAAAAAGTAATCATAACTAGCATGGAAACAAATTAGCAGGGTGCTGAAAAATTAAACCAACATGCAAAAGGTCGCCAGATGATAATTGAGTGTAGAATCACCTACCTCAAATAGGAACGGAAAAATACACGACGTAAAACTCCTGTTGCACCACGGTCGCACCGTACTGAGCCGTCAAATAGGTCCTAAAACAACAGATCGTTAAACAGGTTCAATAATAATGTTAACATAATAACGTAAAAATAATAATAGTGATAACAATAACAAAATAAAAATAATAATAACAATATAATAATAACAACAATAATAATATTAATAATAATAATAATAGAATAATAATAATAATAATAATAATAATAATTAATAACAATAATAATAATAATAATAACAATTAATAATAATAATAATAATAACAATAATATGATAATAATAATAATAATAATAATAATGATAATATAGTAATACGAATAACATAATAATTATAACATGATAAAACGTTAATCACTTATTAAATAAAATAAAATGATAAAATAAAATAAAAGTAACAGAAAGAAAACTAAACTGGGGGGGGTGCGTGGTTCGGGGAAAAGTACAGGGACGGGCGGATATCGGGGGTGCGGGAGGCTGGTCCGACGCGGGTCCGGCGTGGGTGCAACAGGGACGGTCCGACACGGCTCCGGCGTGGGTGCAACAGGGACGGTCCGATGCGGCTGGTCCGGCAAGGGGAGAGGTCAGTAGTAGAGGAGTGCAGCTGGTTGCTGTCTGGTGCGGGTGTGCAGCAGAGGTGAGGTCCTGGCGGAGAGGTCCGGCGGAACGCGGCTGGGGCGGAGGAGGGAGGAGAAGCGGGAGAAGGTAGTGCGGCGGTCTGCTGGTGAAGGGGGTGCGGCGGTCTGCTAGGATGGCATGGAGAACTGGGCAAGTAGGAGGGGCTGAGGCCGAGGGCCTGAGAGAGCGGGGTCGGCTGCAGGCAGGGGGGACGGGCGAGGCAGCGGCGACCGCTGGGCTGGTCGAAGACGACCAGACAGGCAGGAGGAGGGGAGCATTGCTAGGTGCAATGGCCGGCGAGACAAGGCCTGGTGCGTGGGAAAGGGGCGGCCCGCGCAGGTGGAGGCCGACGGAAAGGGGAGGGCGCTGCCAGCTGGGGAGGAAGAAATGGGGGAGAGAGAGAGACGTGGGGAGGAAGGAAGGGATGGAAGAAAAAAAAAGAAAGAAGAAAGAAAAAAAGGAGGAATGGGGGGCGAAAATGGCTAGGGTTTCAGATGGGGGAGGATAAGATTAAACAAACTAAATAAAATGATATTAATAACATATTAATAATAATACTAATAATAATAGCATAACAACAATAGTAGTAATAATAAAAATAATAATATTAATAATGTAACAATAATAATAATAATAATAATAATAATAACATCATAATAATTATAAAATTAATAATAACAATAATAATAATATAATGATAACAATACTATAATAATCATAATACAATAATAACCAATAAAACCATAATAAATTTTATCCGGTCATTTAACGTTCGTGCATCGGCACCACGTGCTGAGCGATGTAAAGCCAACACGCACTTATCAACGCGCACTTATCAGCGTACTTTAAATAAATTATATCCAGATTGCTCGTGACTTGCCCGCGCGCCAAGAGATGTAAGGACGACGTGCATTTATCAGCGCCATTGCGGAATCCCCTTATTGATTCAACCCACACTTCAACCATGCAATTAAATAAACCGGCAATTTAAACTCATGAAATAAAAATTTAAAATTAAATTTGTACCTCTAAATGACGTCTGGGCGTGAAATCATATCTAATGTCAGACTAGTCATATACCATTCAATTAAAAATGGTAGATGATATCATACATAATAATCAACAATAGTTTCTAAATAGATGAAGATACCCTTATAAAATCATCGAGTAATTCTTGGGATAAATACTCTTTTACTTTGAAAACAAAAGTTATATTGGTAAAGTATTTGAATAAAACTAGAATTGAAGTAAGATTTTATTTTCATAATAAAATGAATTATTTTATAAAGATAATGGTTTCTAAAAATAGATTATATAATTCCCTTTAATGTAGGTATGAATTTGAGAAATTCCCTTGAAATGAGATTCTATTTTGTAAAGAATTTTGAATGTTCCTTTTAAAACACATGACTCCAATAAAATAATTAAGGATTGTTGTTTTTACACATAAATAGAGAATTAAAATAGAATTTATGAGGATAAATTAGACTATTTATGAATTTAATTTAGATTAATATGTTCAAAGAGTAACCCTAAAGAAAATGGAGGTTCGGGTTGGAAAACACTTTCCACTTTGTAATCAATCGATTCGTATGACCCAAAATTATTAATCTTCAAATGATACATTTAATTACATTAAAATAAATATATTAATGATATTATACATCAATTTATAGTATATATACATCATAAAAAATTAATAGTAGTAAATAAGGAATTTCTCACATAAATGGAAGTGAGACTAGGAAACCTCATACCATAAGTCTAAATGTGTTCCACTCTTAAACATAAGGTCCTAGAATATGAAACTTGAATTTTTAATAAAATAATTCAGAAACAATTATAAATTTATTTAGTTTATCATAATTTTAATAATTTCATTATATCCTTATTGATAAGTTATAATATTGAATTCCATCGTTTCGAAGTATTCATTTCCTTGTTTTTCATGACCGATATATTTGTATATGAGTATGGATGTTCATGTGGAAATGATGTAATTATCCTGGATTGGAATTACATATTTTTAGTGAAATTATAGAGATATAAATTATCTTACAATAATTTTTTTATATACCATGAGTATGACTCATTAGATAATGGTTAATGATAAGCACTTGAATTAACTTGAGGGTTTTTTGAATGATGAATTTGTCTTGTATTATTATTTTATATTATGAGTGTGTAAGGATTCCAGAACATTAAATAATATAAAATACATATATTATGATATGGTTCAACCATTAAAAAATTTTCATTGCCAGTTTTGAATATAGTAATGAAAATTGAACTCATATTCCTTGAACTTGATAATTAATAAATCTCATATAACGTTATCATTTATAGTATAAAAGGAGGGAAAGAATAGATGATGGTGGAATATTACATTTTTTAACAAAATTCCAGTACATATAAGGTATTTTATTTTTCATGAATAATTGTATAATAGAAATGGATAAGGTATAAGTGAGAAATAATTTAAAAGAAAAGAATAAGAAATACTACCTCTTGAATATCTCTCTTTTAAACAAAATTAAGGCTCTTGGAAGTGGTCTTTTTGTGAGATAAGAGGCACAAGAATGTGTCGAGGGATTATGAGAATAGAATTTGGTAGAGGTTGTGTGAAAATTAAGGCTTATGGTTATGACACATGTGAAGGAAGGAACCTCCTTTTATAGGTGAGGTGAGGGGTAACTTAGGAATCACAAAAATTATTAAAATATAACAAATATTTTATAGGGTTTAAAATTAAAAAAATCCTAAAAATAGAGGATTACATTTTCTAAGTAATATTATAATTTTTGTACTTTTTCAATAATTTTGGGATTTTTAATAAATTTTAAACAATAATTTACTCATGAAAAACAATTTTTTCAAGATAAAAACTATTCATACCTATGACTTCAAACACATAAAAAAAGTTTAAAATCGAATAAAATTTTATATTATAACATATAAATGTCATATTATTCTAGGGTATCCAAGAATTATCTTACAAATAAAATAAGTATCCTTATTTTATTGACTGTAACATCATTTATTTGACTTAATCTTTAATTAAATTAATACTACATCATCTTTTTAGTAGCCAATATGGTATGTTTTTTGTTGTCTAAAAAATTAAAATAACATTCCATGAGAAAGATAATTTTATTATATTTCCAAATAATATTATTCTTATAATAAAACCTCTTAAAAATATCATTTAACAATATTATAAAATTTAAAACAATAAAATGAAAACATGATTTCCTTATGAAATAAAATATTATAAAGGCTTAAATTTGATTCAAGTGGGTCCAAAATGTCCCAAATTCAAATCATTACTAGATAATAGTCCAAAATTGATTATATAAAATATTGTATTCCAAATATGGTTCATTTAATAAAAATTTTAAATAAAAACATTTTATTTATTTTTCATATGCTTTCACGAGCGCTGCATCATTATTGCGTAACTAATAATGTTAATTATTTCATATATAAAAATTAAAAATAAAATACTATCATATTGATAAATATACTAGGATAAAAATAAAATTATGATTTTTTTCATTATTTATATTCACTTTTATACAAAACAAGACACCTTCTTAACTTTATTATTTGGTATTTTCTTGCCCTACAAAAGCATTGCAAATAAATTTGGATTATACTCTTGTTATATAACTCTAAAATTAAAAATTAAAAAAAACGAGATAAATAATACATAATAATTAATAAATAATTCATGAATGTAATTTTATAACACAAAATTATATATAAATTACCAATTTTGACTTTGTTAACGATGCGCTGCCACCACGTCGAGAATGACAATGATTTTTATTCATGAATACATTTTATGAAAATGGATTATCTTTTAAATTGATATATTAATTATAAAATTGTAATTTATTATTTATTGCTCATAAAAATACCAACACTTAATTAGTATTTTTTAAAATATTCACTCTCGTTTATAAGGTGCCAAAATTATATTTTTACTTATATGTGTGAGGTTACTATTCACAAGGCAACATTATTATTCATGTTACTATACACAAGAGTATATTACTATTCATAAGGTAGAAGTTACTATTCATAAGGGTACATTACTATTCATTTGGGTAAATATACTATTCATAATGGTACATTAATATCTAATTTACTATTCATAAGGGTATATTACTATTCATAATAGTCAGTTACTATTCATAATGGTGCGTTACTATTCATAAGGGTAACATTACTATTCATAAGGGTCAGTTACTATTCAACAAAAATTAATTTTTTAAATTTCAGTCCTTAAATATATTTCTAAACACAACCGTGTATGTCAATTTTTAGAAATTCAAATCACATAGGTGGAAAACTATGTTTACTGGATTGGTTATAACAAAATGTTTTCTTGTAGAGACTTAGTGTTTCATGCATTCAATGCTAATTGTTTTCCAAATATTGGGGTGTTACCTTATCCCCACCATAAAAAAAAATTTCCTCCAAATTTTAGAATTGATTTTCTAAATATACTAGTTGATACTTGAAAATTCCCTTATGGGAAACCCATAATAGGAATACAGTTAAAATAACCTCATAATTTGAGGAAAGGGAAATGCATCGTTTACTAAAAAACAATGCATTCTAATTTGACAATATGGTCATGGAAGGATAATAAAACAATCATGTTTTTATGGAAACTGATAGAGAACATGATCAGATGAATGATCGATACCACAAAACCTTAAACTAATGTTATGAACAACTTCATTGATATCATGAAAAAAAAGATAAAAAAATAAGACTCCTTTCCTGGAGTTGATGAATTATTTCACTCTATAAGAATATAAATATACGTTTCAATTTCATAAACCCAATATTATTATTTTATTCCTTGAACTATCTACAACACATCTCTCAGCACAAGTTACATCATGTAGTGACATTAAACTCTAAAACCTCATACAATGATCAACCTAAACCATTTCACAAATGGTTTAACTATCCAAAATATCATGATCGAATACATTAGAATCATTATCATTTCCATAGTTACTAGATCCATGAATATGGGGTCCTTAAAAAATCCTCATATTGTTTATAAATCTATTATCTATCCTACTCAATGCATCTTCTACCTTGATTGCCTTTAATCTACATGAATTAGGCCTAAATTTTCATATTCCAAACATGTGAATATCTTAATCATAAATCCCATTAAAAAATGGTAATAACTCAAATTACCATGCATTCATCATTACAAATTCTATTAGATATATTCCATATATCCAAAAATGTTGTAAATTCCATCAATGATATCATAAACCACTAGTCGACAAGTAAAAAATCAGTTTTGATGTATTCAGTACTTATCAAATTGAATCATTTATTTCTCATTATCTTAATCATTATAAATATATTAATGGTTTTCCTTCCATTAATCACGTTTTTTCAAAAAGTTTAACTATCCACTAAATATCCATTCTTGGTACCATTTAACTTATGGTTTCAAATACTTAATGAAAAATAATTACAGTACAGTCCTCATATATTCCATAATTATTATAATCAGTACATTGCTGACAAAATATTCAAATGAAATTATTATTGACTAGGTATATTAATCATTCTACTTCATCTTCGGCAGCATCATAACTTAATCATTTTCTAGAATTATCATTTGGGGTATATTCCTTTGATGCTTGGGACATTAATTCGCATAGTGTCTCATCTCCTTGTAGTTGAAGCATTTTACACTCGAAACCTTTTTCATACCCTTGAAATAATGATCTTGGTGTACTTTTTCTCGAAACATATAACAAACACCCATTCCCTTAAATCATTTTCCAAGGGGATTCATTCCATAGTTATCGTATGTAGGAAAACCCTTGCTTCTCTTATTCCATTTATCCATATTTTTCACTATCATCCTATTATTATTTTTCTTCCCTTCAAATCCATAGGAATCAAAGAATTCTTTACATACCTTGTTAACAGATGATACTATTTTCTAATATGATGATGATACATTGGAGACCATCATCCTTTTAAATGATGGCATAAGACCATGAGAGATATTATCCTTCTTAATATTTGCATCACATGCATTGGTGATGTTCTCATTACTTATTCTTGGATGAATTTTTAATGTAACACCCCAGGATTTCATAGTGTGTTAGTTCTTAAAAATAATTCAATAACTTGCACTACACGCAACACCGAGTTCAATCACACCATGACGTACAAAAAAATCCATTAAAAGAGGTCATTAATAGTATTAACTACATTTTGAACTTTATATAATCCTTATAATTTTAGAATCCCTATTATCAGTTTCTTAGTCATAATGCAAGAACATATTCATTTTCAGTATTGCACTTTTATCAACTTTTAATAGTGAAACCTTTTTAAATAAAATATTTTAAACTATCTGAATAAATTGGGACATCAAAAAATTTAAAATGAAACATCCCAAGCTTCCACGGTACGCTTTCCTTTGAATAAAATAGTAGCGTGTGTTGTACGCAACCTTGAGTTTTAACACATGCCACAACCAATCAAACTAGCCGTTATGAATAGTAATACCTAAATTTCCAAATTATATATATTTTATATTTTAAAATGGACTTCATTTTTGGATTCGGAATATCGAATTTAGCCTAAGGTGAAATTTTGGTACTTTTCGGATAACTTTCATATTTTGATGAATAATGAAAATTACTAAATTTTAATTAAAAACAACTTTTTTAATCAAAATAATTAATAGTGATAAATTGTGAATTTGAGTGGTTTTAAAGTATTTTTAGAATATATTTTTACCATTTAATATAATTTTGGTCATTGGACATAATTTTACAATTAAACCGAACATAAACAAGTGTCAATATTTTGATAGTTATTACCTCTTAAAAACACGCTTTTTGTTTTGACAGCGGGAATTAATTTTAAATTAATTTCTGCCACATCTGTGTTTTGAATTTAGAAAAATGGATTCCATATTTGGAATCAGGATGTCCAAATTGTGTAAATAGGTTACTTTTATTTTAAGACATTTTGAATAATTACTGTGGTAAATATTTTATTTACCATGGTTAAGGGTAAATCCGGTAAATAAGGGTTAAAAAATAATATTATAATAATAAAAAATTACCCTAAAACGTGTACTAACCTTATTGGTGGACACATAACCGACCATGGGAATCCTTGGGTCGATTTGGGGACCCCTTGGAGCCACTTGTATGTGGTAGGGACACATTATATTAATAAAGTTAAAATAAAAATAAAAATGGCATAAGCTTACATCTTTTAGAAGAACAATTTTTACATAGGGTTATACATGTTGGAGTTTCGATTATAAATATTCATTATAAAGCTAAAAAGCTTTCCTACATAATTATAATTTATTTATAATTTTTATACATCAAATAATTTAAATTATTAATGATACAATAATGATGCAATGTTTACCTCATTAATAAATCATTTAAATAAATAAGATTATAATGATTAAAATATTATATAAACCTGTCCAATTCTTATTGGTTGATGTTATTCAGAATATGAGTCATCTTATCTTCGATCTCAATTATTTTTGGACCATTATAAACCGAATTTAATTATATTATAAAGTAATACTTTCACTCTTTCCTAAAGAGCCCCTCCTCTCCCTTATAAAAGGAGACCACTTCTACTCATTCCTCACACCTCTCAAGCAACTTGGCTCGTCCAAACTCTGCCCAAATAAGCTACCCACATCCCTCTACTCCTCCTTTAAGCTTCCCCTTAGGCAGAAAGCATTTCAAGAAGTCCTTTGGTTCCAACCAAAGTGAGTTACCTAAATTAAAGGTAACGATTTCTCTTAAATTATTTTCATTTATTTTGCTTCTCCAACCCCCAAACTCTTTTTATTTCCATTCTTTTGTAACAACAAAAGTATCCTCAATATACTAAGATGTTTTTATAAGAAGGATTCTAACTACACATACACACACCTACATCTAATGGATGATGAACATAATGTTTCTGTGAATGGCAAACTAACGCCTCACGAAACGATGATTGTTCAAATACATCTTACCGCCTCTCATGGTGGCCATTATGATGGAACTGTAATTAAGTGTGATATTAATGACACATATATTATATATAATCTTCTGTAATTCCATTTTATTTCATACCATTATTCGTTTCATGTTGTATATACATACGATAATTTCATTTGAGGAAGTGCGGACTACCGCCCCCTTAAAATGATATGACTCGTTCATACCACATATGGAACGTATAAAGAATGGTGTTAATGAACATAAGTAACATATATAAAATATTATATTATACTGGAATAATAATATACCTATGTATCATTTGGATTCAATTCTTTTAAAATGAAAAATTAAATGGAAGTAGCGTTCGTGCATACGTACGGACTACCGTCTCCACGAACACGGTGAGATCCATCCTCCATCGTATCCATTCAAGTCTTATTCTCATTTTAGGGTTAAAAATAATGTTAATATCATTATTATTATGAATATGATATAATCTATCCATTACAAACATGTCTTACGTAACCAAACATTTAAGAAGAACGAATCGATTATCACCCGAAATGACGATAATACTAAGATATTATTAATAAAGCAATGTTAAAAGATCATATATGATATCATATTGATGTATATGATTATTGTATAATTTAATAACAATGTTTTAATTATTATACAGGAGGTTAACATACCATCGACTAAGGGAAAGTTCAAGGTAAGGGATTTTCTTATCTCACTTTCAACTCCGTGAGATTTCTATTGTTCGCCACTAAATTATTGAAAGTGGTGTATTGTGTACGACCATTTGATATATATTATCATGATTCTCTTTATATTCATGTTATTCTGTAAATCATTTTGGTGGTTTTTAACTTTTGGCCATATGACTCAGTTGATTAACGTGGTAAGGAGTTTCTTATCTCACTCTTAATTTCGTGAGAATTCCATTGTTCACCACTTAATTATTACATGTGGTGTATGTGTACTGCCCATGATTGTATTCATTGTGTAATATACATTAATTTATGGGTACTTAAATAGTCATGGTATGATCCTTCTTTCATAGTTGTATGTTTCGTAAGTTACCAAATCGATAAGGGAATTTGACATTTCAATTTCCACTCATTCGGCTTTACGCATATTTCATTGATTATATTACTCCAAGATTATGTGTGGAATCACTATTCATTTGATTATGTCATAATTTCCACTCCCCTTCCTGTGGATATACTTTTGATACACATAATCACTCTATTGATAATTCTGAAGTCATTAATATGAATTTGATAAGAGTAATTTTAACTCTTTCACCATTTGTTGAGTTAAACATCCAATTCGTTGGTGTTGTTTCTACAAGAATATGTGTTAATATCCTTTGATTGTTTTACACTGAATATTCAATCATATATAGTGTATTTATATTTTCACACATAATTATGTCATTGATTTATCCTTAACCTAAGGATACGACCTTTATGAGAGATTTCATCTCAATTTACATTCAATTGGGACTTCTTTGTTGATATACACCAAATCACTTTTATATGGTGTATATAATGTACTTTGACATAGTATATCATGAATCTCTTTATTCTCATGATATTACAATGTTTTGATTACCTCAATTATTTGTACTCAAGTGTCTCTCTTTTTGTTAGAATCTCTAACCAAAATACCATTTTAAAATGTTTTAAAGACTTATTCTTCTAAATCTTGCTCATTAATGTCCATGTTTTAAAAAAATGGTTTTAAGGATTTATTTATATGGACATTAATGTTTTAAAATTAAAACTCCTTTTAAAAGTTTCAAAGTGGTATGGGACACTTTGATTCAAAAATCTATTTTTAAATGGCTTCTTGACAAATAGTGTGACTTTTAAATGATTTCAAGAAAAGGGGGATATTTCCCTCAAATAGTTTTGATGGTTACTTTCATCTATGTCAACATCCTTCATTATTAATGATTGAGGTTAATGTGATACAATACAATCTTCCATATTGTATCAAATGAGTTATGTTTGACTGTGGATGTTCTATTTTTATACCATTCATGGTTTGTGGTTAAAGTATTGACATTTCGTATGCTAGTTTTAATACGAATGTTTATTTTATGCTTAAACCTATTCATATGAGGAATGCATTGGACTTAATAAGTGACGGGTGGAGCCCGCTATAGCTCCTCGATGCATCGGTAGGTCTCATGAGACAAACTAGTGTCTTGGCACAGGGCCTTGGAAAAATCTTATTTGTAGTCTTGGAACGAGGCCTTGGCTATGTGGTTATGATAGTCTGGCATTATGCATTCCATCATTATGAAAGTGGTTATTGATATTGCATGTGATCATTCGACTAGTATAATATCCATGTGAGTAAGTAAATGGCATTATTTCATTTTACCTTTTCCATTTTATGCTGAAGTTCAAGTTTAAAAGGCTTTTGTTTTAGTTATAAATTGCCTTAAGTGTTTATGCTTATTTATGAAAGCTTCTGCTATAATGTTATCCTTACTGAGCATCTGAGCTCACCCCTTTCAATGTTTTATATTTTTCCCAGGATTATGAAGAAGTAATTTATGAATGACCTGCAGGGATAGTATAAGGGGATATGAAGACAAGATGTTTTTTATGATGTAATGTAAAAATTTATGGATGTATCTAGTTATTCCAAGGCTACTAAACTAATCGGTCTTTCGAGACTTGATATTTCTCGTGATCATGCTAATGTTATGTAACTAATGCACCGACTCTGGGTAACTGGGGTCGAGGCGTTACAGTTGGTATCAAAGGAAGTTTAGTACAAACCTTGGTAGCTAGATTTAGATAAACTCTGATTAGAGCACGTAGACCTAAGATGAACATTGAGGATTAGTATAAAAGAACTTCCTAGAATTTTGGTATTGTAGAGATTTTGTGAGTCTTCCGAGCAATACATCCCTGTCTGGATACGAGCAGGTAGAGGCGGCTCTGGCACAGATGTACCTAGGGGTAGAACCCGAAAACACCGCTTTGAGCTAGACTCGAACGGGAACTGGTGCATGACAACGAGCCTTGCTGCACTCTTGGTTACGACACTCCCGGGGGATATGCTTAGGATAATTTACATTTTCTTTACAAACCGATTTAAGTAATATATACATAAGATGAGAGTAAATGACCTTGGTTAATCCTAATATGTTTCAAATTGAGAATATGGTGACATTTTAATCTCTAAATGATTTTACGACTACTATTACTCACACAATGCTTTCTGGTTTTAGTCAATGGATGGATTCCAAGGAAGTCATAGTGACTTTGAGAATGATGTACAAGGTGGGAACGGTGGTGGCGATGAGCAACAAAATGGAATGTTGATAGGCGTAAAAGATACCGTCTTTATGCCAAATCAGTTTTCCAAAAATATGATCAACAACATATATATTAACCAACTCCCAGACTCAACAAGGAAGAGAAAGGTGATGAATGATAAGATCTCCAGCAATGGAGGCCATGGAGAAAAGAAACCTCAATTTTCATCATGCAGGAAATGTGGAAAGAGACACCCAGGAAAGTGTCTCAATGGGACAACGAAATGTTTTACGTGCGGGAAGGAAGGACATAAAGTGAATAATTGCCGAAGAAAAATGAAGAGTACTATGGAAGAAGATAAAAATGGTCCCAAGAGTCCATTTACAGTTATTTGCCATAAATTTAGGGGACCTGGCCATTACCCGAGTGAATGTCCTATTCTATAGGATATTTTCTAGGTCAAAGAAGAAGCTATGTGGAAATAAATGGTTGGAGAAAAATTTAAAAAGTATTAGCACTCCTTGTTGATGGGTTTACTTTGGAATAATTTTCTCTTGTATTTGTAACCCCGCAGTTTGCCATGTGAGAATGATATTTGAGGAAGAATTTTCTCTTCTCTTGTGGATATAGGTATAAATAACCATTTGGTTTTATATGATCATTGGGGTCTGAGAAAATGATATGTTATTATAATTTGGGATGAAAATGCAAAGTATGATATAACATTTGTGGTTAAATTATGTTATTTTGAGGAATTTATCTCATTTTGGTAATATTATAAAATATAGTTTTTGAAAAAGGACAATACGTAGATCGTGTGACAACCCATCGCGTCGGACAAAGCTGTGGGAATCGAAACCACAACCAAAGTGCGATTGGGATTTATCGCCTACCACTGGACTATGTGAAGTCCCTAGTTAGTGTGACTATTGTTTTTGTTAAATGATTTTATTGATCAATAATAAGATGATTTGGGTTCTTATGTCTTATCAAATGAATACCCTTGGTATAAGAAAATGATTTGATGATTAAGTGATAAATGTTATTTTGGAAGATGTTCGTTTTGTTAGGAACACTATATGCCCAAGGAAAATAGAATACAATGAGGTTTCATTTGTAGAGTAATGGTGGATTTTTATCTACGTTTTTATTGTTGATTTATAGTGATTTGGGTTATTTATGGAAATGATTAACCTATAACAGAGAATATGTGATGATGTTAATTACTTTTCAGTATATGACTTTAAGAGTATTTGATGTCATTTGGAGATAAAATGTAACATGGGAGACTACATAATCAAATTATTCTATGTTTTGGGTTTCAATATTAGTTTGGATTATATTAAAGGATTGTAAGGAAAATTCGTTATTGAATGGTATCTATTTAACTTTGGGGTATTGTTGGTTTAATTTTAGAAATTAAGATTAGTGCATATTTATCTCAATGAATATCCTTTTGGGGGATCATTAGATCATTCACCAACCATTTTGGTTTTGATTAATCTTCAAAGACAATATAAATATATGGTTTATCCTACATGGATCATGTGATTCTATAGAAGTTTATTCTAGTTCTTCCAGTGTGACCAAGTCTTCTTGAATACTCATCGTTTAAAAAAAAATTGAGTTAGTGGTGGAAATTTATTAAAGAATGAAAATCTACTTAAAATTTAAGTATATCTCATAATGTTCATAGTCAATATCATAAATGAATTCCTCTTCCTTATGTAATGTAACTTTAAAAAAAATGTTGTCCTAGATGGTACATTAAATCATCACTAATTTATGGATTTGGGATTGTTGGCCTTTTCATAGCCATGTTCTCTACCACTCTCCATCAGATAATTGATGGTTAGATTTCTCTTCCATATCCATATTTTCCTACATGGAACCCTAGTATGTGTTATTTCCGGTAATCTTCATACTTTCCACTCTTTATTTTAAATAGAGGCATCATTAATTCATTTTTCGATGTGGGATTTCAACTAAGATATTTTGAAACGTCAAAAATGTGTTATCCCAATACCCTATGTTTTCTTGGACCGATGGTATTTCAAATCATCATATATTGATGAGTTTAAGGACCTCAATTTTATACTTGTTTGTGATTTATGACCTCAATCACTACCTATAAATATTTACGTTTTTCCTCCAAATATATGTCTCTAATTTCCACCAATGTTCTCCTAATCGAGATCATAATTTGGTGGTGACCCTTTCATTTCTCTTTTCCTTATATTAAGAATAAATTTTAGTAACCCAATTTCCGATGTGGGTTTTCCCACAAATATATTTTCTACATTCAACCTTTTATTTTCGAAGAACAATTTCAAATTGCGAGGACGCAATTTATTGAAGGAGGGGAGAATGTAACACCCCAGGATTTCATAGTGTGTTAGTTCTTAAAAATAATTCAATAACTTGCACTACACACAATACCGAGTTCAATCACACCATGAAGTACAAAAAAAATCCATTAAAAGAGGTCATGAATAGAATTAACTACATTTTGAACTTTATATAATCCTTATAATTTTAGAATCCCTATTATGAGTTTCTTAGTCATAATGCAATAACAGATTCATTTTCAGTATTGCACTTTTATCAACTTTTAATAGTGAAACCTTTTTAAATAAAATATTTTAAACTATCTGAATAAATTGGGACATCAAAAAATTTAAAATGAAACATCCCAAGCTTCCACGGTACGCTTTCCTTTGAATAAAATAGTAGCGTGTGTTGTACGCAACCTTGAGTTTTAACACACGCCACAACCAATCTAACTAGCCGTTATGAATAGTAATACCTAAATTTTGAAATTATATATATTTTATATTTTAAAATGGACTTCATTTTTGGATTCGTAATATCGAATTTAGCCTAAGGTGAAATTTTGGTACTTTTCGGATAACTTTCATATTTTGATGAATAGTGAAAATTACTAAATTTTAATTAAAGACAACTTTTTTAATCAAAATAATTCATAGTGATAAATTGTGAATTTGAGTGGTTTTAAAGTATATTTAGAATATATTTTTACCATTTAATATAATGTTGGTCATTGGACATAATTTTACAATTAAACCGAACATAAACAAGTGTCAATCTTTTGATAGTTATTACCTCTTAAAAACACGCTTTTTGTTTTGACAGCGGGAATTAATTTTAAATTAATTTCTGCCACTTTTGTGTTTTGAATTTAGAAAAATAGATTCCATATTTGGAATCAGGATGTCCAAATTGTGTAAATAGGTAACTTTTATTTTTAGACATTTTGAATAATTATTGTGGTAAATATTTTATTTACCATGGTTAAGGGTAAATCCGGTAAATAAGGGTTAAAAAATAATATTATAATAATACAAAATTACCCTAAAACGTGTCCTAACCTTATTGTTGGACACATACCCGACCATGGGCATCCTTGGGTCGATTTGGGGACCCCTTGGAGCCACTTGTATGTGGTAGGGACACATTATATTAATAAAGTTAAAATAAAAATAAAAATGGCATAAGCTTACATCTTTTAGAAGAACAATTTTTACATAGGGTTATACATGTTGGATTTTCGATTATAAATATTCATTAGAACGCTAAATAGATTTCCTACATAATGATATTTTATTTATAATTTTTAGACATCAAATAATTTAAATTATTAATGACACAATAATGATGCAATGTTTACCTCATTAATAAATCATTTAAAAAAATAAGATTATAATGATTAAAATATTATCTAAAACCTGTCCAATTCTTATTGGTTGATGTTATTCAGAATATGAGTCATCTTATCTTCGATCTCAATTATTTTTGGACCATTATAAACCGAATTTAATTATATTATAAAGTAATACTTTCACTCTTTCCTAAAGAGCCCCTCCTCTCCCTTATAAAAGGAGACCACTTCTACTCATTCCTCACACCTCTCAAACCACTTGGCTCGTCCAAACTCTGCCCAAATAAGCTCCCCACATCCCTCTACTCCTCCTTGAAGCTTCCCCTTAGTCAGAAAGCTTTTCAAGAAGTCCTTTGGTTCCAACCAATGTGAGTTACCTAAATTAAATGTAACGATTTCTCTTAAATTATTTTCATTTATTTTGCTTCTCCAACCCCCAAACACTTTTTATTTACTTTCTGTTGTAACAAAAAAAGTATCCTAAATATACTAAGATGTTTTTATAATAAGGATTCGAACTACACATACACACACCTCCATCTAATGGATGATGAACATAATGTTTCTGTGAATGGAAAACTAACGCCTCACGAAACGATGATTGTTCAAATACATCTTACCGCCTCTCATGGTGGCCATTATGATGGAACTGTAATTAAGTGTGATATTAATGATACATATTTTATATATAAGCTTCTGTAATTCCATATTATTTCATACCATTATTCGTTTCATGTTGTATATACATACGATAATTTCATTTGAGGAAGTACGGACTACCGCCCCCTTAAAATGATATGACTCGTTCATACCACACATGGAACGTATAAAGAATGGTGTTAATGAACATAAGTAACATATATAAAATATTATATTATACTGGAATAATAATATACCTATGTATCATTTGGATTCAATTCTTTTAAAATGAAAAATTAAATGGAAGTAGCATTCGTGCGTACGTACGGACTACCGTCTCCACGAACATGGTGAGATCCATCCTCCATCGTATCCATTCAAGTCTTATTCTCATTTTAGGGTTAAAAATAATGTTAATATCATTCTGATTATGAATAAGATATAATCTATCCATTACAAACATGTCTTACGTAACCAAACATTTATGAAGAACGAATCGATTATCACCCGAAATGACGATAATACTAAGATATTATTAATAAAGCAATGTTAAAAGATCATATATGATATCATATTGATGTATATGATTATTTTATAATTTAATAACAATGTTTTAATTATTATACAGGAGGTTAACATACCATCGACTAAGGGAAAGTTCAAGGTAAGTGATTTTCTTATCTCACTTTCAACTCCGTGAGATTTCCATTGTTCGCCACTAAATTATTGAAAGTGGTGTATTGTGTATGAACATTTGATATATATTATCATGATTCTATTTATATTCATGTTATTCTGTAAATCATTTTGGTGGTTATTAACTTTTGTCCATATGACTCAGTTGATTAACGTGGTAAGGAGTTTCTTATCTCACTCTTAATTTCGTGAGAATTCCATTGTTCACCACTTAATTATTACATGTGGTGTATGTGTACTGCCCATGATTGTATTAATTGTGTAATATAAATTAATTTATGGGTACTTACATAGTCATGGTATAATCCTTCTTTCATTGTTATATGTTTCTTAAGTTACCAAATCGATAAGGGAATTTGACATTTCAATTTCCACTCATTCGACTTTACGCATATTTCATTGAGTATATTACTCCAAGATTATGTGTGGAATCACTATTCATTTGATTATGTCATAATTTCCACTCCCCTTCCTATGGATATACTTTTGATACACATAATCACTCTATTTATAATTCTCAAGTCATTAATATGAATTTGATAAGAGTAATTTTAACTCTTTCACCATTTGTTGAGTTAAACATCCAATTTGTTGGTGTTGTTTCTACAAGAATATGTGTGAATATCCTTTGATTGTTTTACACTTAATATTCAATCATATATAGTGTATTTATATTTTCACACATAATTATGTCATTGATTTATCCTTAAACTAAGGATACGACCTTTATGAGAGATTTCATCTCAATTTACATTCAATTGGGACTTCTTTGTTGATATACAACAAATCACTTTTATATGGTGTATATAATGTACTTTGACATAGTATATCATGAATCCCTTTATTCTCATGATATTATAAAGTTTTTATTACCTCAATTATTTGTACTCAAGTGTCTCTCTTTTGGTTAGAATCTCTAACCAAAATAGCATTTTAAAATGTTTTAAAGACTTATTCTTCTAAATCTTGCTCATTAATGTCCATGTTTTAAAAAATGGTTTTAAGGATTTATTTATATGGACATTAATGTTTTAAAATTAAAACTCCTTTTAAAAGTTTCAAAGTGGTATGAGACACTTTGAGTCAAAAATCTATTTTTAAATGGCTTCTTGACAAATAGTGTGACTTTTAAATGATTTCAAGAAAAGGGGGATATTTACCTCAAATAGTTTTGATGATTATTTTCATCTATGTCAACATCGTTCATTATTCATGATTGAGGTTAATGTGATACAATACAATCTTCCATATTGTATCAAATGAGTTGTGTTTGACTATGGATGTTCTATTTTTATACCATTCATGGTTTGTGGTTAAAGTATTGACATTTCGTATGCTAGTTTTAATACGAATGTTTATTTTATGCTTAAACCTATTCATATGAGGAATGCATTGGACTTAATAAGTGAAGGGTGGAGCCCGCTATAGCTCCTCGATGCATCGGTAGGTCTCATGAGACAAACTAGTGTCTTGGCACAAGGCCTTGGCAAAATCTTATTTGTAGTCTTGGCACGAGACCTTGGCTATGTGGTTATGATAGTCTAGCATTATGCATTCCATCATTATGAAAGTGGTTATTGATATTTCATGTGATCATTCGACTAGTAGAATATCCATGTGAGTAATTAAATGGAATTATTTCATTTTACCTTTTCCATTTTATGCTGAAGTTCAAGTTTAAAAGGCTTTTGTTTTAGTTATAAATTTCCTTAAGTGTTTATGCTTATTTATGAATGCTTCTGCTATAATGTTATCCTTACTGAGCATCTGAGCTCACCCCTTTCTAAGTTTTATATTTTTCCCAGGATTATGAATAAGTAATTTATGAATGACCTGCAAGGATAGTATGAGGGGATATGAAGACAAGATGTTTTTTTATGATGTAATGTAAAAATTTATGGATGTATCTAGTTATTCCAAGGCTACTAAACTAATCGGTCTTTCGAGACTTGATCTTTCTCGTGATCATGCCAATGTTATGTAACTAATGCACCGACTCTGGGTAACTGGGGTCGGGGCGTTACATTTAATCAATTCCATATTCTATATTAGCTCATAAAATTTGGAACTTTCTAAAATTCTAAACATGGTATATCACTTTTCATAAATTTATGCATCCTAAATCCTAGAACCATATACTTTTGTTACTTTGGATGAAAAATTCCTTCATAATGGCATATAATAAAAAAGTTGGACTATCCTAAAAATATCCCCTAGTAGTATCAAACAAGTTGTGTAGTAATGTCCATTGTCACATATCAGGTTTCCCCAGGTTAAGCCCAAAACACAATGTCTGAGTTTTTACTCCTCGGTACATCTATTCCAGAACCATGTCAACGTGTATTATCTAGACATTGATTTATTTGTGAGGACGATCCAAATAAACTATTCCCTACCAAAATTATAGTATGCTCTTGTATGTGTATCATCAATTATATCATAGGGGTTTTTTCCCTCATCTATATTCTCTAAATATAGCTTTTAAGTTTTCTAATAAACTTAATCTGATACCAACTGTAATGCCTGAGCCCCAGTTGCCCAGATCCAGTGCATTATTTCATTATATTGTAATTAATTTATGAAATTTTCATCTCAAAGTAATGAATAGTTTTATATATTTGGAAGCATGATATATACATATGTTGAACATTACAAAATGAAATGAAAAAAACATATAAGATTCATTGTGAAAATCTACCACTCTAAGTTTATTCATGCAAGAAAATCATAATATAAATCTTCATATCTTGGATAAAATGAAACATAATAAGAGGTAATATCAGATGCTAATTAGAGTCTAGAAATACAAAAGAAGATATCATGAACATAAATATTAGGAATGGTGAATAATTGAAAACTCGTGTTTCTATAAATAAAAAACATCAACACATTATGATAGGAATATAAGATGAGTAAATAATTCCATAATAAAACATAATCATGGGTATTATACTAGTCAAATAGACTAACAAACTATGTATTCCTAGATTCATAATGTGGGAAATACATATTCCAGGCATTCTGAAATATACCATCAAGGCCTCTGCCAAGACATCTAAAAATGATGAAGGCCTCGGCCAAATCTATATCTAAAAATGGTCAAGGCCCCAACCAAGTCCATATGTATTTTTCTAATGAGACCTACCAATGAATATAGAGAGTATTGAAGGCCCCAACCATCACATAATAAGTCCAATTCATTCCTCATTTTATAGGGGATAAACATAAATAACATATACACATCCATATTGAGACTAACATATGAAATGTAATTAACTTTCCCAAAATATTAAGCATAAACACTAACCATTCGGTGTAAATTGGTGAAAAGTTTTAGGATAGCATATACATATTAAAACTAATCATGAACCCTTCAATTAAATATTCTTGATTATATCATACATAAGAGACAATAATAATGTCTAAATAAATGAATATCTCTAATAAAATTATCGAGTCATTCTTGAAATAAATATTATTTTACTTTGAAAAGAAGAGTTGTTTTGGAAAATTATTTGCATAAAACCATAATTGAAGTATGATAGTATTTTGAAAATAAAATAAGTGATTTTATAAAAAAATTGCTAAAAATATATTATAGAGTGCCTTTAAAATAGGTAAGAATTTGAGAATGTTCCTTGCAACAGGCTTGTATTTCGGTAAGAGTTATGAATGTTCCTTTTTAAAAATGTGACTCCAAAAAAATAATTAAGGATTCTGGTTTCTAAACATACATAGAGAATTCATATATAATTTAAGAGGAGTACATAAGAATATTTAATAATTTAATTGAGAATAAGTGATACAAATAGTAACCTGAAAGAAAAAGGAGGTTTGGGTTGGAAAACCCTTATTACACTGTAATCAATCAATTTGTTTTCCCCAAAATTAATAATGATAAAATGATACATTGAATTACATTAAAATAAATAGATTCATGTTATGATACATCAATGGATAATATACATACAACATACAAAAGTAATAGTATTGAGTAAGGAATATCTCACCAAAATGGAAGTGAGATGAGGAAACCGCTTACCTTAAGTCCGAATGTCCTCCACTATTAAACATAAGGTCCTATAATATGAAATTATATTTTTTAATAACATAAATAAGAACTTATTAGAAATGTATTTAGTTTATCATAATTTTATTAAGTTCTTTATGACTTTTTTATAAGTAATAAGATTTAATTTCTTCATTCTGGAGTGTCCGTTCCCATTGATTTCATGATTAATATTTTTGTATATGAGTATGAATGATCATACGGAAAGGATGTAATTCTACAGAATTTAAATTATAGATTTTTAGAAAAAATATATATATATAAATTATTTTATAATTATTTCTTTTATACCATGGGGATTACTCTTTAGATAAAGGTTAATGAAAAATGCTTGGATTAACTTGGCAGTTTTTTGCCTAATGAACTTGTTTTGTATTAATATTTTATATCATGAGTGTGTAAGGATTACATAACATTAAATAAGATAAATAACATATATTATGACCTATTACAACCATTATAAATGTTTCATGACCAATCTTGAAGATATAAATGAAATTTGAAAACACGCCTTCCTTGAACGTGATAATAAACACATCTTAGTCGATTTTATCATTTATTGTATAAAAGGACGGAAAATAATAGAATATGATGGAATATTCCATTATAATAAAAAAACTATATTACGTATAAGGTAATTTATTTTTCATGAATAATTGGATTATAGTATAGGATAAGGTGTAAGTGAGAATGAATTTAAAAGAGAAGAAGAAGAAATCTTACCTCTTCAATATTTATCTTTTGAAACCACCTTAAGGCTCTTCAAAGTGGTATTTTTTTGATACAAAAAGCCCAAGAATGCATCAAGGTATGAAGAATATGAAATTTGGTAGAGTTTGGGAGAACAAGAAGGCTCATGGTTATGGAATTTATGAAGGAAACAACCTCCTTTTATAAGTGAGATGAGGGGTAACTTAGGAATCACAAAAATTATTAAAATATAGTAAATATATTATAGGGTTCAATACTACCAAAAGGTATAAAACTAAAGGGAATTACATTTTCGAAGTACTGTTATCATTTTTTTAATTCTTCATTAATTTAGGTATTTTTAATTAATTTAATAAAATATTTTATACAAGAAATTGTTTTTGTCATGATAAAAACTATTCATATCTATCACTTTAAACACATACAAAAAAGTTTAAAAATCAACTAAAATTTATATTATATCATATGAATTTCATATTCTTCTAGGAAATCGATGAATTAGTATAAAAATATAAAATTGTTTTAATGATATTAATTTTATTTTAAAATAATTTGTATGAACAAATTTATGTTCATGTTAATGTCTGAGTTGTTACTCCGCGGTTCATCTATTCTAGAACCACGTCAACGTGTATTATCTACACATTGATTTATTTGAGAGGAAGATCCAAATAATCTATTCCCTACCAAAATTATAGTATTCTCTTGTATGTGTATCATCAATTATATCATAGGGGTTTGTTCCCTCATCTATATTCTCTAAATATAGCTTTTAAGTTTTCTAATAAACTTAATCTGATACCAACTGTAATGCCTGAGCCCCAGTTGCCCAGATCCAGTTCATTATTTCATTATATTGTAATTCATTTATGAAATTTTCATCTCAAAGTAATTAATAGTTTTATAGATTTGGAAACATGATATATAAATATGTTAAACATTACAAAATGAAATGAAAACAACATATAAGCTTCATTGTGAAAATCTACCACTCTAAGTTTATTCATGCAAGAAAATCATAATATAAATCTTCATATCTTGGATAAAATGAAACATAATAAGAGGTAAGATCATATTCTCTTTAGAGTCTAGAAATACAAAAGAAGATATCATGAACATAAATATTAGGAATGGTGAATAATTGAAAACTCACATTTCTATAAATAAAAAACTTCAACACATTATGATAGGAATATAAGATGAGTAAATAATTCCATAATAAAACATAATCATGGGTATTATACTAGTCAAATAGACTAACAAACTATGTATTCCTAGATTCATAATGTGGGAAATACATATTCTAGGCATTATGAAATATACGATCAAGGCCTCTTCCAAGACAACTAAAAATGATTAAGGCCTCGACCAAATCTATATCTAAAAATGGGCAAGGCCCCAACCAAGTCCATATGTATTTTTCAAATGAGACCTACCAATGAATATAGGGAGTATTGAAGGCCCCAACCATCACATAATAAGTCCAATTCATTCATCATTTGAGAGGGGATAAACATAAACAACATAGACACATCCATATTGAGACTAACATATGAAATGTAATTAACTTTCCCAAAATATTAAGCATAAACACTAACCATTCGGTGTAAATTGGTGAAAAGTTTTAGGATAGTATATCCATATTAAAACTAATCATGAACCCTTCAATTAAATATTCTTCATTATATCATACATAAGATAAAATAATAATGTCTAAATAGATGAATATCTCTAGTAAAATTATCGAGTCATTGTTGAAATAAATACTCTTTTACTTTGAAAAGAAGAGTTGTTTTGGAAAATTATTTTCATAAAACCAGAATTGATGTATTATAGTATTTTCAAAATAAAATAAGTGATTTTATAAAAAAATTGCTAAAAATATATTATAAAGTGCCTTTAAAAATAGGTAAGAATTTGAGAATGTTCCTTGCAACCGGCTTGTGTTTCGGGAAGAGTTATGAATGTTCCTTTTTAAAAATGTGACTCCCAAAAAATAATTAAGGATTATGGTTTCTAAACATACATAGAGAATTGATATAGAATTTAAGAGGAGTACATAAGAATATTTAATAATTTAATTGAGAATAAGGGATACAAATAGTAACCCGAAAGAAAAAGGAGGTTTGGGTTGGAAAACCCTTATTACACTGTAATCATTCAATTTGTTTTCCCCAAAATTAATAATGATAAAATGATACATTAAATTACATTAAAATAAATAGATTCATGTTATGATACATAAATGGATAATATACATAAATCATACAAAATTAATAGTATTGTGTAAGGAATATCTCACCAAAATGGAAGTGAGATGAGGAAACCCCTTACCTTAAGTCTGAATGTCTTCCACTATTAAACATAAGGTCCTATAATATGAAATTATATTTTTTAATAACATAAATAAGAACTTATTATAAATTTATTTAGTTTATCATAATTTTATTAAGTTCCTTATGACTTTTTTATAAGTAATAAGATTGAATTTCTTCATTATGGAGTGTCAGTTTCCATTGATTTCATGATTAATATTTTTGTATATGAGTATGAATGATCATGCGGAAAGGATGTAATTATACAGAATTTAAATTATATATTTTTAGAAAAATTATATATATATAAATGATTTTATAATTATTTTTTTATACCATGGGGATGACTCTTTAGATAAAGGTTAATGAAAAATGCTTGGATTAACTTGGCAGTTTTTTGCCTAATGAACTTGTTTTGTATTAATATTTTATATCATGAGTGTGTAAGGATTACATAACATTAAATAAGATAAATAACATATATTATGATCTGTTCCAACCATTATAAATGTTTCATGACCAATCATGAAGATAGAAATGAAATTTGAAAACACGCCATCCTTGAACGTGATAATAAACACATCTTAGTCGATTTTATCATTTATTGTATAAAAGGAGGGAAAATAATAGAATATGATGGAATATTCCATTATAATAAAAAACTATATTACGTATAAGGTAATTTATTTTTCATGAATAATTGGATAATAGGTTAGGATAAGGTGTAAGTGAGAAAGAATTTAAAAGAGAAGAAGAAGAAATCTTACCTCTTCAATATTTATCTTTTGAAACCACCTTAAGGCTCTTGAGAGTGGTATTTTTGTGATAAAAAAATCCCAAGAATGCATCAAGGTCTGAGGAAGATGAAATTTGGTTGAGTTTGGGTGAACAAGAAGGCTTATGGTTATGGAATTTATGAAGGAAACAACCTCCTTTTATAAGTGAGATGAGGGGTAACTTAGGAATCACAAAAAATATTAAAATATAGTAAATATATTATAGGGTTAAAGACTACCAAAAGGTATAAAACTAAAGGGAATTACATTTTCGAAGTACTGTTATCATTTTTGGATTTCTTAATTAATTTAGGTATTTTTAATTAATTTAATAATATATTTTATATAAGAAATTGTTTTTGTCATGATAAAAACTATTCATATCTATCACTTTAAACACATACAAAAAAGTTTAAAAATCAACTAAAATTTATATTATATCATATGAATTTCATATTATTCTAGGAAATCCATGAATTAGTTTAAAAATATAAAATTGTTTTAATCATATTAATTTTAATGTTATTTATTTGATTTAACCATTAATTAAATTAATACTATATCATAGTTGTGGAAGCCATTATGGTATTTTTTATTATCTAAAAATTAAAAATAAAACTCCATGAGAAATAAAATATTATCAGATCTTAAAATACTATTCCATTTTGAATAGAACCTCTTGAAAATATAATATAAAAATATTTTTTAATTAAAAACTATGAAGTGAAAACTTGATTTCATTTTGAATAAAATATTATAAAGCCTTTAAAGTGATTCATGTGGGTCCAAAATGTACCAAATTAGAATAAAATCTTTATAATAGTCTAAAATTGATTATATAAAATTTTTTATCCAAAAACATGGGCCATTTAATAATTCTTATAAATTTAATTAAAATAATTTTATTTTTTTTTCTTATACTTGCACGAGTGCTTCATCGGTGTTGCAAAAGAATTAATGTTAATTATTTCATATATAAAGATTAAACATAAAATACAATCATAAAAATAAATAAATTAGGTTCCAAATAAAATTATGAATTTATTCATTATGTATATTCACTCTTATACAAAACAATACAACTTCTTAATAGTGTTATTTTTTATTTTCTTGTCCTATACAAGAATTGCACATACATTCAGATAATACTAATGTTATATGACAATAAAATTAAAAATTAAAAATTAAAGAGATAAATAATACATAATAATTAATAAATAAATCATGAATGTAATTTTAGAACTCAATTATTATATACAAATTACTAATTTTGACATGGTCAGCGATGCTCATGCACTACGTCGACATTGGCAATGATTTTTATACTTATCATTAAAAAATATAATTTTTATGTCACAAATTAATTATGCACAATATTCCAATTTTAATATATTTATTAAGTCATTACATAGATTAAATAAATTTTTATATCATAACAATTTCCTGAAGATGTCACGAAAAATGTCGTATTTTATATAAAACTGTATATTTTTCCTATTCAAAATAATTTAAATATTTAATAAAAATACCAAAAAATTAACCAAAACATATTTTTATGTTTAGAATCAAAAAAGGAAATAAATTTTGAGAAAATAATTTTATAAATATGAAAAAATTTATTTTTAATTAAAATCATCATTTACTCGAAAAATACCAATTTTAATATTATAACTTATTTACGACACTTCGAAAAATTAACTAGGGTATCATAAAATTATATTATAATCATAGGAAAAAAATATTTGATTCATGAATACATTTTATAAAAATTAAATATCTTCTAAATTGATCTATTAATTATAAAATTGTAATTCATTATTTATTGCTTATAAAAATACCAACATTTAATTAATAATTTTTAAAATATTCACTCTACTTTATAAGGTGACTAAATTATATTTGTACATACATGTTTGAAAATATTATTAATAAGGGTAAATGACCATTAGGTTTACTATTCATAATGCTCAATGTTACTGTTTTTAAGGTTGCATTATTATTCAAAAGGGTCATGTTACTATTCGCAAGGGGTACAATACTATTCATGTTACTATTCATAAGGGTCAAGTTACTATTCATAGGGGTGCATTAATATTAATAAGGGTGAATTACTATTCACAAGGGTAACATTAAAAATAATAAGGGTAAGTTTCTATTCACCAAAAATTATGTTTGTCTTATCAGCCTTTAAATATCTTACTGAACATAGTCATGTATATTAGTTTTTCAAAATTCAAATCACAGAGGTGGGAAAACTATGTTTACTATCTAGGTTATAAAAAAATAGGGTTTCTAGAGACTCATTGTTTCATTCATTTTATATTAAACTTATTTTCAAAATCTTGGGGTGTTACAATAAAATACATGTTTATCATTTTTAAAATTTATTTATTATTTTACTCCAAAAACTATTTTTTTCGATATATTTCAAATTTGTTTTCATCAAATATAGAAATTAAATAATAAAAAATTGATTTAAAATTTTATATCAACATGTTAATATAATATAATAGGTAAAATATTATTTTAATGAATACATATTGGATTACTATGAATAATGTTATGACCATGATAATTGAGAATGAGTTATTTTCGATCAATGGTTTTACTGGTTTTGTGTTATTTTAAACTAGAAAAATAAATTAATACATCCTAATTTTTTTTATCTAATTTCATATTTTACACCTATTTATAAATATATTAGAACTCATCCAATTGGTAATTAATACTAAATAATATTAAGATCACTTAATGAAGAAAACCACAGTTATTTAACAAATAGATTTTGTATATATTAAATTGTTATATAACGAGGATAATTTTCAATTAATTATATATTAAAATATATTACATATATCATATTTTTAGGTTTTTAATATCAAAAAAATTGAATTGTAACCATATAATTTTAATAAAATCTAAATTAATAATGAAAAAGAATCTTAATATGGCCATAAAAAATTATAAAATGTAGAAAATGAATTTTTAAAAAGATTTAGAAATGTTTAAAAATAGTGGAACACATATTTTGGAGTTTTTATAAAAACCATTTCACTTTAAAATTAATTATTTATCAAATTTTTATCTATTTACCCTTGAATTTTTTAAATCCACTCTTGAAAAATAATGGGTATTCACAAAAGATACCTTATCATCACTTATAAAAGTGAAACACTTCCACCACTTGATGTGGAACTTTCCCTTTCAAAATTATTTATGAATATCTAAAATATCAGTCCTATAAAATAATAACCCATGTTATAGAACATGTTTTCATATGATTTCAGAAATCTCTTAAATATCAATGAGGATTACAAGAGACGAATGATTTCTTCTACATGTCTTGTATGACTTCAGATTTTCTTAAAAACCATTACCAGACCCAAAACCATTTTAATATAGATACATCAATAATATTTATATAATAAAATTATATATATATATTAATAGAATAACATTAATTTATTTAACCACATTAACTTAGAAAAACAAATGAAAATTGATGGAACATATGTGTAGACTACTTCCACAATGAAATAACATTTTTCCATGATGATATTAATTCTTATCCATTTATTATAACATTTGAATTTAAAAAAATAAAAAAAAATATATATGATATCATTATTATTCTAAAAAAATTATATTATTTCATAATAAAAAAAATTCTTAACTATAGTCACATAATGAATTATGGAATGTTTATGTTTGGTTTGGTTGGACCACCTACATAAATGATAGTATAAAAAATTATCATTGATGAATATGTATACGTAAATACCTATTATATTGGATATTAAGTAATAAATAATATTTGGTTTATGGTTCCGTAATTTTCACACAACTATTTATTCCATTATTAATTGATGACCCTTCGTTGGTTATCAATTTCAAAAATAAAATTCTAATCCATTTTGATATTACAAACTGAATCTATAACTCTCATAATATAAGATAATAACATTATAAAACATTATAAAATATCTATTAAAGAAAAATTAATTATGTTGGAATGATTTGATTAAGCTCAATGAATGTATACTAGTGTTGAAATTCTAAATCATGTATGAATTGATCAAAATTTACTGATGCCAGATGGAAAGAGACAATCCATAGTTAACTAATATATTTCCCTAACTTATTATATATGTAGTATGTAAATGGAAATATTTGTTAATAATATTCTTAAATAGTTAATTAATATTGTTATATTTTCTTTAGTATAGGTCAGATTATGATCAACTACGTGGGAATTCATGGTAAGGGTTTCATTGACCCGATTTTAGATACATTGGGTAATAGTATTTCTTAATTTAATATGCATTTGAGGATTTATTTTGTTCTACCACTCCTCTATTTATAATTTATTTCATCTTATTATCTGAGGAAATTAATTCTTATTATCAATATGCACTTATTTAAAAAAAGGTTTTTGAATGTAAATGTATTACAATTGTAATAATAACTCTCATTCTTATCGATAAATGTTTTTCTTCCATGTCTACATTTTTATTATCAAATAAAGATTCATTTAATATGTACAAATATTTTTTAATTGACATTTATCATATTTCTATTTACCTCTTTTGTGATTAAAATATTTGGGAACATTCTCTAATGTAATAATTTATCATTATAACATCCTGCAATTTTTAATAACGGTATTCCATTTAAATATTTACCACAATGAATTTATTAAAATAATGTATTTTCAATACAATGAATAGTTATTTGGGACTTATCATAATATTTTTTTTTGTAAATTGTTATATTTCCATATAAAAAATTGTTTTTGAGAGTGAATTGGACATCATAATTTATAAAAATGAATAATTTTAATTTTGAAAGCTTTTTTATTTTCACATCAGTTTTCCACCAAATTATATCTAAAGAATTTATATTTTGATCACCATCTAAATTTTATTATGATATATATGATTTTTTATATCTGATGTTATTATAAGTTAAAATTATGTGATGTTCATGAAAATGTTATGGAACTTATTCTTCTTCCAGGGGTTGAACAAGATACGATGATGAATAATTTTAAGTGGAATATATATATATATAGTGATGGTGATATAAGGTATAAAATAGCTTCTAGAGGTTGTTTGATTATGTTTATATTTCATGATATAGAAATAAATGCACATAATGTTTTTTCCCACTCTATTTGGCGTAAGGGGTTTCTCACACTTTCAGGTGTATACATAATGTGTTTATTAGCATAGGTATGTGAATATTTAGATTACTCATAATGGTTTTACTATACTTGTGGGTATTATTCATAAATACGTTGTTCATTATTTTTGACCTAATTTCCTAGATGATTTTCATTTCCATGGTATTCCAGGTTTTCAGGTTACAACATATTTTTAAAACAGTATGGAAATTATATGACATATTCACATTGTTTATGACATTTTAGATGTGTTTCGGGCCAAGTAATATGTTTTATACATCATTAATAATATTTTTATGATATTATAATTCTATATCATGATTTATTATTATCACATAATCTATTTTTATATTTTAATAATATATTTATCCTCCCCTCATGCCCCCCTTTTGTTTATGATCTGAAACATTATGGTAATTTTCCCATTACTGAGTATCTGAGCTCACACTTTTCTTATGTTTATATTAGATAGGTTTTTTTAAATAAGGTTGAGGCTCGAGGGACTCTTTATTAAAGAATGATTGAATGTGGAAGAGGGACATACAAAGACATAACATTCCAAAACACAATAAGGTGAGGGGATCAAGTAACTTGTGACCTGGTGCTCATACTATGGTGAAAGAGTATCCCACCTCGAAAATGAGGAGGTCTTCCTCTTCTTCCAGTTTTGTCCATCAACCATGGTCCACCTCCATCATCAAAGAGTTCACCATCATTGACTGTCATCATTTCTTTTGTAGCGAGTGTACATTCATATTTTTGTTCTTCTTCATCACTGCTTGTGGAGGCAAGAAAATCAAATGAGTTTCAGGTATTCACTTTAGAGTGAGCATTGTTCCTGGATTGTAAATAAGCTATACCAGGAGTAGAATGGCCATATCCTTCCTCTTTAGATTGGTAGGTGACAACAGGACTGAGAACCTTCATACCTTGTTGATGTCCAGAAGAAGATATTTTTTGAACCTGATGGAGAGTAGAAGTCCAACCACAATGAACATGGGTCTTTTCTCCATTAGTAGCATGATCTGGAATATCTATAGACCCCCTGCTCTACTTGAAAGATGAAACCATTGAGGCAGTACTGCTGTTAAACAATATGTCGCTGTAAGAGCCAGCAGCTCCAAACCCCTCACCTTGCTCAGAAGGAGCAGCCAAATCTGGATCAGGAAGGGAAATTATAACTTGATTAATACTGCTATTTGGATCAGTAGAAGAAACACATGGTAGGATTCTGTTGCAAGGGTCACCTATTTATTTCCCATCAAGAGGCTGCTCACATTAAGAGGATGACCTTATGGTAGTAGGTTTCACCAAGTTAGCTATGATTGTCTTTGACTTCCCTTTCCGAGCTTTGGTATCAACCATTTTGATTTCCTGCCAAAAGTTGAAATCCATTTCTTCATAAAATGATACCTCTTTTTCAGCTTGACTATCAACAGAATCCACCTCATCATAATCATTCCTAATTCCATTATATAAAGCATCTCTAAAGGAGCCAATTATACAAGCCTTATTATCTTCGTCAACCAAATCATCCATTGTCTTTTTGGTTACATGGAATTCCTCCAATCTGCCCCCTACTCGGAGGAGGGAACTATCCTCAGGTTTAGTTTTTTCAAAAGGGTTAAACTTCTTATTTGAGGTTTCCAATTTGGTATTTGTCTCTAACTGAGGGGGATGGGTTAGAGTCAAACATGGAGCAACGACACTTTGGTCCTTGGTCAAAACTGCTTCAAGCATATCATTTGGGTTGTGCGATTGTTTATGAGATATACTAAATAAATCCTAAATTTAATTTATAATTTATGTTGTGTCTATATTAAATCACATTATCTACTAAGCATAAGAAATATGGTTTCGACATGGGATTTATCAATGTGTGAGGTTGTAAATTGGATGAAATCATTTAACAATAGTTTTAATATAGAATTTATGTATCCAGTAATTTTTAAATCAATTTTATCCCCCTGAACTATCAATATAACCCAAAAAAAATACAACCCTTGTTTTAGATTGTACCCAAAACATGTTATTTTGAAATCCAAAATAGGTCTGAAATGGATATGAAATTATTTTTGAAAACATGATCAACTATTTCTCTATCAATTGATGAAATATATAGAATAATCCCTTTTCGAGGTTCTCCCCACTTGATCATTTTATTTGGTGATGTATTTTAAGGATATCCATTACACTGTGTGCAATAATTCATATAGAAATGGGAAAATATTTTTTTTACTTTTTTCAGTGTGATATAATTTTAATATGAACTCAACTCTTTTCATTTTAGTTAGGATTACATCAATCCCGCTTTTTTAGAAGTTCTTTTCTTATTTTGAAATATAACCCCACCTCATAATCAAGGTTTTTTAAAATGAAATTAATTTTATTCATAGTCATTAGAGATAGAGCATATGTAATTCCATGATATTTGGAAGTTTAATTTAATATGAATTTCAAGATGATATTTTTTGATACTAGGACCTCTAGTTAAGGATTTTTCTAACTATGTAGAGAATATTGGCTTGAATAGTGAATGATTTTCTAGAAATCCAGATCCATGCTCCAATAATCTACTTCATCACCCTATCCACCAATTTGGCCACACAATGTTAGAAAACTCAAATAACCACCATGTCTTATCCTTGCCATCAATAGTAACGAGTTCCAACCATCAAATCCATTTGAGAGACAAAATCGTCATTTTTCTTCCTTATGTGCTGAAGAATGTCGATGAATGCGCAATCAGGTATCCACCATCATTTGATTCATCGTCACTTCAACATTCATACCAACATGGTGGCATGCCAATCTCAGACCTATGATGTTGTATTGTTACACCATGAATCAACTCTATAATGATTTATTGATCAGGATATATCAAACCATGGGCCAAATGAAGAACACCCAAAATAAATGAAGCATTGGGGGAGAAAATTACATGAAAAAAACATATAAAACCTCAATTAATGTTCATATTAATTTTGATTTTTTTCAATTATAATGATAATAAAAAAATCAACAATTATAATCATGATGAAAATTATCCCCAAATAAACTCATCCTGCAAATACACATAATCCAAAGATCAATCTGTTGTTTGATGGATACGTGATCATCATAAGAATCTATAATTATGAATACAAACAAATAAAACACACATCTTACTTTGATTTGGATCAATTAGTGTTGAATAATGATGCAATGTGGTTTTTTTAGAAAAACATTTCGATTCCATTGCATGTCGACAATCAGTCCATGATCTAGTCAGCATTCACCAACAAGATTTCCTTGGATGGCTCCAATGGCTCGTATCGAATCATAGGGTTATTAAACTAACATAAAATTATATCATAAGAACGTATTTAAAATAAAAATAATTAGGTAGTTTCATTGCTTCAAAAAAAATAATTTAATTAATTATTTTATTTATTTTATGATCGTAATGGATTTTCTAATAAAAAATTGTGCTAAACAAGTTAACGTCATGCCTAAGGTAAATCCAAAATTTTGAATTCAACAGTGCCCTTAATCTTATAATCTAAGCATCCATTCAGAATTTATTATACATTTTAAAAAAATATTTATTCATAATATTTAATATATTTAATATATTTCAAATATTTATTTCAGGAAATCTGTGCCTCATAATTTAATGTCGTCTTAGTGCCTGGTCATGAGAATAATCTATAAAATATATGAAAATAATACAATTAAAATTAGAGAGATTAAAAAAATATTATAAAATGAACTAAATAACCTACAATTATATGTTTAATATCGGTTATATTTAAATTTGAATTTATATGAACAAATTTATGGTTATAAAATAATAAATATAAAATGAAAAGCTATGTAATGAAAATTATATTTTCTTAGAAGAACCACCAGGGGATCTTATACTAAGGACCCGTGGATTTGTATTTTGAAAATAAAGTAAACTATAAAATGTGGACAAGGATTTTTGGAGATTATTTTCAGGGATTGGTTGAGCTATATGTCTTGATAGGTGTGATGATTTAATGGGATGATAATCTCTTTTATAAGTGGGTGAGTGAACCATCTAGTAATCCAACTAAAAATTTTCCATAATAAATTAAAATGATAAATAAATTCCTATAAAAATTTCATAAACGTAAATAGATGTTCAATTCTAGGATAATAGATGGTTTAAATATGGCCATCAAGTTGTATTTTTACATTTTTAACTGGTAATCATACCTTTATTTTCATAACACCCAGTAAACCAGTTTATCCTTAAACACTTTAATTAATTTTTTAATGATTTCACAATTCATCATAACCAAAAAGTTAATTTAAATTATTCTAATTTTAAATATTTAATCCATTTTATAAAATTAAATTCAAATAATTGGAAAATAATAATTTAAAGTTAATACCGCAAATCATGCCGAAAATGGGTGTTAATGAATTGCATATTTCAAGCACAAGAAGTTATTTTTTAAATTATATGAATTTTACTCACCATGAAATGGATTTAAATCCATATACATAGAAATATAATCTTTATATTTCATTTAAATTAATCATCAATAATGATTGATTTAATTAATTAAATTGTAGATACATCGCGTGCCTAAAAAAATTTCAGAAAAATTATTTCGTAATACTAACAATAAATTATACCAAAATCAAGTATAATCATGATTAAAAAGTAATTAGTTAGATTAAATATAACTAATTAATGGATTTTTAAATTTTAATCAAAATTTATTAAATATAATCACTTTTAAATTACTTATTTTATTTATATAAACGAAAGTTTTACAAAAAATTGTATTTTTCACCATTCAATAAAAATTTACTCTTTAGAAAAAAAACCCTAAAATTAACCCTAATATAATTTTTATATGATTATTTCACAAATTATGTTCATTTTTTCAAATAAATTTTATAAAATTACAAATAAATAATTATAAATTTTTCTCACAATGATTGGTAAAAATCATTTTTGATGAAAACATATTTCTTGAGGAATAAATTGAATTTTATAGAAATCGGTTGATTATTATCAATAAATTTATATTGATTAGGAAAATTATATATATCTCTTTCATTTTCATTTAATCCTATTTATACATACTATTTTAATGTATTATTTTATAACAATCATATTTAAAAAAAATCCATGGATCATTTAAGATTAGTGTTGCATGTCGTATACTCTATAGAAAAAAGTTTTTGTTTTAAAAACCCAAGGTGTTACACATAGTATTGTTCGATATTTTGATTAGGTGGTTGATGACTCTTTAGAGTTTTACTCAGAATAAATTCATATATTAGAGTATGATGTTTCTCTATTGGATGGTAATATTGATAATAAATCTGATTTATAGTCTTATAATCTTAGTGAAGTAATCTTATTTTGACTTCATGCCTCGATAATACATTTTTGGGTTGACTAATATCCTCCTATTAAACTATTTTAGTCAAACAAGTCATTCCAGGTTCATACTTAAAATCATTATTAAAAAAAATGTTTCCCCAATTTTATTTGTTATGTAGTTTCTCAATAATCAATATTTTATCACTTATAGGGGGTTTTTCTCCCCCTAAAATGATATCACATAATACTTTGGGTTGTTGTGTTTTATATATGGTAATCAATTTATCTTTTCTATAACACTAACATACTAACTAGTATCTAAAGGAAAAATCAAGAGATCCCAAATCATGATATTTACATTGACTTTATCTACACACTCTCGCTTATCCTACAACAATAATAGTTATATTATAATAAAATAACTCTTAATTATCATTTTATTTGAAAGTATCATGATCCCCATCATTATTTGGGTCATTAGTGATCAGGTTTACTAATTTTAATCCTTTTGAAGGAAACACAGATTTCCAGTGATGTTTTGTATAATTTTTTTGATATATTCATTTAAAAATAATAATAATTGAGATGATTTTTTGGTTAATAATTAACGTATCCATATTGGAAGGAGATTATAATTTGGTATTGCTGTAGTGGTAATATTATTCCAAACTTATTGGGAACAATGTTTAATGAATGTTTTATATATTGCATATTTTATATGTTTATGATGAAAATTCAATACAAATTAAAATCATTAAATTATAATATTTTAAATACTCAAATATGATGCCTAATTTACATTCCTAACCATTATACATATGATTATATATTCACGATCACCATAGGTAGTTCCTTAACTATGCTAGTTGGTTAAAGGGGGAAACTGGTTAACAATGTTTATAATGTTTACCCGAAATGTGTTCAAGGATTATTACCCATATTGATGGAACTTAAACCATGTTATATCCAAGATAAAATACATAACCATGGGGATGGTAACAGTTGTATATGTCTGAATGCACTATTTAGATTGTGTGATTAGCTACCCAAGGTGGGTTTTCCCTCATTGTTATATATAATGGAATACTAAAACTAGAATAGATTCCTATATATCATAGTGATGAATAAGGGTATTTCAACCATAGATATTTACATACCTAATTAAATTTAACCCTCCATATGGGGTCTATGGTTCTTGTATTAATGTAAGAAAATACCTATTTAGCTTCATCTACGATGGAAAGACATTCATTTACTTATTCGGGGAAGAGAAACATGATGTAATTGGATGTTGTTATTAGGGTGGCCAACTTCAACTCATTTTATTATGCTAATAAAATATGTGACATCAATAGATTCACCAATATGGAACTTATAATATTAGAAATAAATAGTGTATGTTTATTCATTGGGGATAACACAACTACAATAGTAATATTTATATAAGATCCACATGTCATTAGGTGGTAGTTTGTTGAAACTATCACTTCTATATAATATCCCCTAGGATATAAAGATATAACTCCTGATCCCTCTTGGTATGTTTATCATTGATACCTTTTTTACTGTAAGTTAGATAAACAAGAAACCCCTTGGTGTTGTATCACCTGTACAAAATGCATGTAAAATCAACCACTTTTAGAAGAAATGAATTTCACATTAATATAACAATTTTTGTTTCTAATGATTTCTTATCACAAAAATATTTTGGCATTTTTTAGGAATCATGTTACACTCATACATTCTAATGGTGGCCAACCTTAGATTCACCATGGTTAGTGGTAATATAATTTTTTATCAGTAGATATTATTGGGGAGAAAATAATCTAACTAAGAATAATGTTTTCTAGTTTGGGACAATATTATAGATTTAATATATTTTCATGAAATCCTTCACAATAATAATACTAATTATCCTATTAAGTAAGTGATTTAATAACAACATAAATCTAATATGATATTATAGATGGTGATTATGATTTCTCAAATATGATTCTTGTATATAGTTAAACAATTCTATAAATACATATTGTAAGTAACTTTGGATTTCATATCCATCCAGGGTGGAGTTAGCTTTATATGAAATAATTTTAAAAGTGTTGGAATGGAGGGGTTGGGCCCATGAAAAATCCATCCCACATATCCCTAATTAAATTATCAAATATCATATTGTCTTTATTCACTGATTCATTTTAAAATTTTATTGTCATATGAAAAAGTACAATGTAGTGAAATTTCAGGATTTAAATCTATGAACAATGGTGTTACTTTTAGGATTATTAATCTTAAATAATTTTCAAGAAATTTAAATTCATATACAGTGTTGTACAAGGTGAAGGGTATCTATAAATGATTTCTTCTGGGACTTATACTAAAGAGATGAATTTGGGATTTACATATAGATAAGTCTAGTGAAGGGATTTTAAGGGTCCACGAGGAAGATCTCAATTCAGTGTATTTTAGGAAAATAGATAGAATATGAAAACTCATGGTATTTTAAGAAACTAAGGGGTAGATCTCAACATAAGTTATCTTAGTAAACAAGGAAGATGATCTCAGATTAATGCATTTTATGTATCCAAAGGATCACCTCAGCTCAAGCTATTTGAGGAAGTTAGGGGAACTACAATAAATCAAGCCATTTTTTAGAAACCAAGAGGGGATTCATAGCATATGTTATCAGAGGAAACCAAGAAAAGTATCATGACTCAATGTATTTTAATTATCAAAGTGTAGGATCATGAATCAAGATATTTGGGAAACCCAATATAAGTATCTCAAAACAATATAGGTTTGGAAACATGATGTAGATATCAGTGATAATAATTTTGTTTTACCATGATGTAATTTTAAACTATATGTATGTTTGGAACAAAAACAACAGTGATATTTTATTAACAAGGGGAGGATCCAAAAAATAACCTCCTAGATCAATCAAAAAGAAAGGGTGATGAGGAGTTTGAAAATATTGGAGTCTAAGAGAATCCCCTATAATAATGTCTACCCATTTTGTGGAGATATATAATGTGCTAGAAAAAAGATTAAATATACATTGGATTTTGTTAATAAAAAAATTCGGCGTCAATATTTCTCTCTTTAAAAGTATGAGATATTTTAATGTTATTGGGAATAAGACATTGTAACTTGTGCACATGATAAGAAATGTTATCTATGGAAGAGGTGCATCAAATTATTGCATTTTAAATCACATTGGATTCAGTTTCAACCACGGGAAGCCTGACGTTTTTTATACGAAAAAGATCCAAAACTATAATCCTGGCAATGGATTCTAATAAGAAATAATCACAAAACCCAAAGGTAGTCGAAAAATAAATGATAACGTCGCCCCTAAAGTAACAAATAACCCCACCACCTTAAAATACATTATTATGAAACAATCCATAGATATTCAGTTTTAACCTAGAAATAAGGAGAAGTCAGTGAATCTAATAGCCCAAGGAAGGGATGTGGGTTCTTGATAGGGACCTTTCAATGGACCTAACAATTATGGGTTAGGGAGATAACTCCCAATCCATAAAATTCTTACCTATGTCGAGAAGAAGAATTTTGGTTCTAAAAAAATGGTCAAACTCATGATTATAATCCCCATTAACAAAGTATTGTTCCTCGCATGCCAAATGCACTAGAATCTATCATTAATAATTATTGCACTTGATTTATTTTCTTTTACATTGCTATCAAACCCATGAAACAAATGGTCCAGAAATGGTGTACCTGAAAACCAGGAGTGGCCTGGAAAATTCAGTTTCCCTAGTCCAGTATAATTTTTTCCCTAAATACATTGAGAGATACAGTAAAAATATAAAATTGATGCCCTTTCTTTGAATATTTTTTTTATTTCTCGATTGTTGCCCTAGCCCGAGGGCTCTCTGGGCTTGCCCTAGGGCTGACCCTGCTGAAAACTCAGTAGAGAGGACACGATTGAAACTATCAAAGGTTTGACAGAAATTATATTCCAATTGAATCCTGAAAAAAAAATTATCACATGTCTCGACAAAGGTCTCACTACAGCAAGAACGCCTTGAGGAGAGAGGAATACCCATGCAATGGATATTATAATCCGTAGGAAACTCATGATTCCCCACCCTCTAAAAAGGATGCCAAGATTAATGGGAACACCTATGAACCAAAGAGTATTTCTAAATTTTTTCAAAACCTATAAATAATGGTGATCCCTACAATAATATTTAATAGATAATGATTCAGATGAAGATTTAGTGAAAATTTACTGGTCCTTCTATGAAGTCATCTAAATAAGATCATAGGTGGCATTCTGGTCATTATCCAAGAGGGTTTGGATAAATGTTGGATAGTTTCTCACCTCCTTGAATGATACTTTCGAGATTGGGAATTCATGAAAAGAAATTTTATGACCATTTAAATTGTGGAACTAGAATGTGACATCTCCCTGACTGATAATCCATCACACCTTCAGCTCAAGAGAAGGAATAATAATTTTATGTTTTCATCAAATCAGAAAAGGCATTCCTATGAGATTCACCATATATGAACTATATTTTGAGTTGGTAAACTTAACCCATAACATCCCTCCATCAATAAATTTCCTTTGAATCTTAGCATGGAATCCGTAAATAGTTCCCGCAAGACTCTAAATGTTGATTCCTCCCTCGCTCACCAACTTTTCCATTCAAGAGTACGATTCCTTATGGTGCTTACCCTCAGAATGAGAATACAAAAAAAGTCACCATGATGTTTTCAATTATCACAATGATAGAACGTAGAAACATTATTAAATAGAGTTTTTGCATGGGAATAGAATAGTGGAAATTATTTTCCATGAAATTCTCCCTTAGAAAGAAATACAGTGGTTTTTCAATTAGTTATGTGACCATTGATATTTGAAAAAAAATGGAAAAGTGATGGAACTAAATCGTTTATGTATATACAGGAACACCCAAATAATTCATAAGAATTAGCATACAATGGATACCCTAGATAGATTCAAATGCTTGAACCCTTAATACCACACACCAGTTGTAAATCAATATTCTGACCTTATCATGATTTATAGGCCACCCACTCCATATGAAATACTCATAAATGATTTTGTTAAGGCCTCAAAATGAGTTCTTTCCCCCATTAATGAATAGAATGGTATCATCCTCAAACATGACGCGAGAGACACTAAAACAAGAGTTCCTTCAACAGAAGGGGGTAACACTGCCTTCACATATACTCCTAAATATGAGGTAACATAGAGTATTTTACATCACAATAAAATGGCTAAGAGATAAGGGATCTTCTTACCTCAATCCAGGGATAATCTTGAAGAAACACCAGTTCATGAACATGAACTCAATTGACATCGATGAGGAGCTAAGGCACCTGAAAAAGATATCAATCACCCCTCTGGATAATCCCATGAACGTATGGGAATTAATGATGAAAACACATTCATGTAAATCAATAAATAATGACCAGGGAAGCCATTTGGGCATGGCACACTAGCAGGATATTTCATGAGAACAAATTTAGAAATCCACTTATCATTAGAAACCGACCCCATAGAAATTTTAACATCATGAGGGACCACCTGAGGAATGGAGTTAAAAAATATATCGTCTCATATGGATACAATACTTTCATGAGATAGGATTAACTTGTAAGAAGTGATTCAAATGATGAAACATCAATACATCAAACCTCATCCCTATCATAAGTAAACGTTCCATCCTTGTGAAGAATATTAGGCTAGAAAATCTGACATCTTTCTTTAATATAAAAATGGAAGAATGATGTATTGTTATCTCCTTATTTAAGTAAATCGACCATATATTTATGATGATTCGAGCATTCTGGTGCAAGAAGAGGATCCTTCAAAAAATGATTCTTTAGCGAGGGAGATCATGAAAAAGTGTATCATCAAATGTATTATCTAATATTCTTTGTAAACAATTAATTTCCACTATCAAATCCTAATGATCTTCAAAATCAAGAGGATGATTTTTTACCAAGAGACCAGATCACCCTAGAGATAACATAATTAATTAAGAAGATCCGCATGATTAATACACAATACATGTTTATTCTGTGAGGATTCCATAATCCAATGATAATATTGGTCTGTATTCAAACATTGAGAAATGGAAAACTGATTGGTAAAAAAATGTATTGAAGACAATTCAATAAATAATGGAGAGTGATCTAAAAGCGGTTTAACCAGGAGGAACCCTTGATATTCATAAATTTCGATATGACATGATGATTTTCCAAGAAACTATGAAGCCGACAATAGGTTCTTCCACTTTCATTATGAAAATCACTCCCTGTAAAATGAGATCCCAAGAAACCCAGGTCTTGTATCCCCAAACTAGACATTTACAAAGATATGTCCTTATCGTATTTCCTCGAAAAGGAAGTTCCTCTATTCTTTTATAAAGCTTCCAATATAATGTTTAAATCACCTCCAAAAAAACAAGGTGACACTTCAAGGTCAAAGGATAAGAGATCATTTTATAAAGACTCTCTATCTTGGGATTCACATTTGTCATATACAAAGGTAATGAGGAGAGTTTGAGTGCCTGTGCTAATTCTTTTGGTGATAAATTTATTAGAAGCACCCAAATGCGTTGAATTCAAGCCAAGCCATTTACAAGAGGAAAATGAACGGCCATGGTTCTTGAATATTGAGAAATAGTGTGTCATTGTGGAAAGAATAATCTTTTTCCACCATATGAAGGAGTCACCCACTGAGAGGAAAATATACTTCGTAATGGGAGAGGAATGGTCGAACTCCACATAAATAAATTACATAGAGGTGTTGAGCAACTGATTTATATGGTCATCAGCACATAATAAATCTCCTACGACATCTTTTACCGAGGAGTTTTTTTGATACAATTTTTCAAAAAAAAATTAAAAATACAACCAGGTTTAAAATATATTTTTTAGATCCCAAAGGTGGCACACCATGTGCCGCCTTTCGGGCATTTCAGCGCTCAAGATAGGCGGCACCTGGTGTGCCGCCTTTTCTGATAATTAAAGAACAAAGGCGGCACACCAGGTGCCACCTTTGGACAAAAAAAATTATTAAATTTTTTTATTTTAACTTAGTCCTTCTAACTTTGTTGTATCATTCAGATGCATTCCAACAATAAAAACCTCAACCATCTTATGTGATTTACACACAATAGAAACATCTTTGCAATTTTTCCATTCCCCTGATTATAAATCAACCTCAAAATCTCTAGATAATTTTTGTGGGTAAGGTGAGATGATAAGGGAGGTATTATACCATCAAGAAGAGAGATTCTAGAAATGTGAAATGCTATGAAAAACCTTTAGATGAAATATCTAAGTTCCCCACTGAATGTTCATGTTCCTTCAAAATTTTCAGGCTAGAGATAATCCACCTTAATTTCCACAAAGCCTTATGCCTTCCATGGATTAATGTCAAACACTTCATCCCATTTGTTTACTTTATGGGGAAGTAAAACCTCATTCCATTGAATATTCACATTACCATGAACATATAAAATCAGCATTTTGCAAGAAAAACTACTAATCTCATGTTAACTGAAATACCCCTTAACGTAAGAATGATACAAATAGTGTAAGTACCCAATATCAAGCTTCCAATCCATTTTGACTAGGTTATGTGGAATCATTAGTGTTTTGATCTGATTAATAATTTAAAAGGTTTCAAAACCACATTTCTAAAACTAAAAAATGTTTCAAGTAAGTGACTTTGAATGCATATAAAATATAAACTATAAGATCTATTGAAATGAAACTTAAAACATGGATTAAACATATAATAATTAATTTAAAATAAAAACCATTTCATAAAAATTGTTGATGAAATAAAATTATAATATTTTAAAAAAACTTCTTGCAACTCAAAAATATTTCAGATATGAGACTTTGAAAGCCTATAAAATATAAACTTAAAGACTCATATAAATGAAAATTAGAACATAGATTAAACATATAAGAAGTAGTAGAAAAGTAATTAGTTAATTCTGGTGAAGGGGAAAACTTTTAGACCCTAGAATTGAAGGATAATGAGGATGACAAGGAAACATCAACCCCCACGCCCACCCCTTCCACCCATTCAACCAACTTTGGTAACTCCTACAGAAGTAGCTTTTCAAAAAAAATGAAATGTCACACCACCACAGCTTACTACATCCATATTAACCCCTCAGTTCAGTTTCATTAAATGTGGATAGCCCCCATTTTTACCAAAGTCAATGATGCACTATTAAACCACCACTTTCAACCCCCGCCTCAAAAATACAAAATGATTTGAGGGATGAGAAATTATTCAACGCATTTCAATGTTCTAAAATGCGCCGAATCATTTCTCATCCCTCAAAGCATGTTGTATTATTGAGGCGGGGTTTGAAAAGTGATGGTTTAATAGTGCATCATTGAATTTGGTAAAAATGGGGGTTGTCCACATTTAATGAAACTGAATTGGGGGTTAATATGGATATAGGAAGCTGTGGTGGTGTGAAATTTCATTTTTTTGAAAAGCTACTTCTTTAGGAGTTACCGAAGTTGGTTGAATGGTTGGAAGGGGTAGGCGTGGGGGTTTATGTTTCCTTGTCATCCTCATTATCCTTCATTTCCAGGGTCTGGCAGTTGTTCCCCTCACAAGAATTAACTAATTTCCTTTCTACTAATTTTTATATGTTTAATCTATGTTCTAAGTTTCATCTATATGAGTCTTTATGTTTATATTTTATAGTCTTTCAAAGTCTCATTTCTGAAATATTTTTGAGTTTCAAGAAGTGTTTTTGAAATCTTATAATTGTATTTCATCAACAATTTTTATGAAATGGTTTTTATTTTCAATTACTTATTATATCATTAATCCATGTTTTAAGTTTCATTTCAATAGATCTTATGGTTTATATTTTATAGGCATTCAAAGTCACTTACATGAAACATTTTTGAGTTTCAGAAAGGTGGTTTTGAAACCTTTTAAATTATTAATCAGATCAAAACACCAATAATTCTACATAGCCCAGTCAAAATGGATTGGAAGCATTCTATTAGGTACTTACACTAGTTGTATCATTCTTACGTTAAGGGGTATTTCAGTGAACATGAGATTAGTAGTTTTTCTTGTAAAATGATGATTTTATATGTTCATGGTAATGTGCATATTCAAAGGGATGAGGTTTTACTTCCCCATAAAGTAAACAAATGGGATGAAGTGTTTTACATTAATCCATGGAAGGGATAAGGCTATGCGGAACTAAAGGTGGATTATCTCCAGCCTGAAAATTTTAAAGGAACATGCACATCTAGTGGGGAACTCACACATTTCATCTAAAGGTTTGTCATAGCATTGCACATTCAAAGTCACCTACTTGAAACATTTTTGAGTTTCAAGAAGTTGGTTTTGAAACCTTTTAAATAATTTATCATCGACATTTCTTAAGAAATTCATTTTGTTTTCAACTATCTCCTATATGTTTAATTCATATTTTAATTTTCATTCATATCGGTCTTATAGTTTATATTTTATATGATTTCAAAGTCACGTGCTTGAACCATTAAGAAGTTTCACATAGGTGTTTTTGAAAGCTTGTAAATTATGTGTCATCGAAAATTTTTAAGAAATTCTTTTAGAGTAAAAGTAATGCACTCTTTTTAATAAATAGAAAACATTTACATGAATAAGTAATATCAGTGAGTATGGTGAGGCTCTGTCCCACAAGGTGGTGTGCGAATGGTACATCCATATCGAGAGCGACGTTTTCCATGCTGGGATGGAGTATGATGACCTGGTGAGGGATGATCTTCGGGCACTGGAAAATCAATCACAGGATCCTCTGTCATTGTCTGCGAGGAAGGAGGTGTTGGAGGGATGTCATCATGTGCACGCGATCCTTCTCCCACTACGTAAGTAGAAGGGGCTGTCATCATACCCTCAAAAAACCATATAGGCTGTGAAGGATCCGGTATGAAAGATGGCGACATGGGAGATGACCCCTGATAAATCCCTGGAAAATAAATATCTGGCGAATACTATGGATATCCGGTCAAAAAAGATGGATCCCATGATGCATCCTGCTGCACAAACCCAGAAGGATTAGGCTAGACTGATAGAGAAATGACCTGTGCCTCTGAAACAGATGAAGGCCCACGTGCAGCAGGACACAGTCTCCGTCGCCGTTGTCGTCACTAGGGAACAACACCAGCTGCTGTTGCAGGTTCCTGAGTAGGACCCTCATCTCCTGGGATATGAGAATCATGTTCCTGAGTAGGAACATCATGTCTCTGGGTTCTAGGATGGATGATACTATCATGAATAGATCGACAAATCGACATCGTCTCCTCCAAAGTAGCATGGATCACAGATAAACTAGCAACCACCTCCTCATCTGGATCAGTCATGCGACACAGTCGCCGTAGTCTGGTATGCTGTACAGAGATTCAAAATGAATTATAAAATAGCGTAATAAATATATTATGTGAAATTTATTGACTTACCAGATCCTAAATCCCTCTCTTATGCTGAGTCAGATACAATATAGACTTCGTTCTATACCATGGCTCATACTCTACCCGATCTGATAGGTAGAATCGCATCGTACGTACACCTGTGATACGATGCTCTTCTTGATGGTCCCAGATGGAGACATACTGGGCATGTCGTCGTCACCAATCAACATTTTGTCTCCCCGTGAGCTTCAAGACATGAAGTGCTGGTAACTGTCGTGGTGTAGGTGGAATCATCTCAACACAGCAATACTGACGCATAACTCTATTGGGCTGGTGCCACTCAATAATATGAAAGTGAATGAGTGGCACTACAGCTATAACCTCATGAAGTCCAGTAGTATAGTATGTAGGTAAGTCCTGAACCAGACTCCATTATGGAATCCAATGAATCTGTAATGACATGTGACATTTCATCAGATAAATTTGTTAACAAAAAACAAAAATGATGATATATACTTACGCTGTCAGGTTGTAAATTGTCCAACATGAGACGATATGCAGCCAAATTGTGGGTCGGAGCATCAACGAAGTGATGTGCCTGACTCCACCTATCAAATACAACATTAAAAGTGATAAATAATCAGAAATTAAATATAATAAATCATAATACAATTAGAAATAAATAAATATGAAGGATCATACCATCTTCCATGTGGAGAGTCCTGTAGCACATCTATAGGAAGCCTCTGACCAACAGTAACAGGGGCGAGGACAGGGATGCACTCCCATGCCCACAACTGTATAAGGACGACACATCCTCCGAGAACTATGTGATCTAAGCAGAATGTCGTACATAATGATCTATAAGTGTAGGCCAAACATGCAGATCCCTAAATGTATCTCCCAATCCGATCAAAGTCCTCCAGTAAGCAAAGATACATCATGTGCACATGCACACCCGAGTGATCTGAACACAATGTACCTCCAATAAGTCGTAAGATATATGCCCGAGCATAACACATGATGGTCTACTCATCGGCATCAGCAGGTAAATGTGAAAACTGCAAAGCAAGACAAGGCATAGATATGGACCCACCATCTGTAGCAGTATGATCAGCCAACATATCGACACCGAATAATCTCTGTGCCAGCTCAACCCAATCCCCACTAGTGGGTCCAATAACTGCATATCCCTGAATAGGAAGACCGAGTAGCACTGCCACATCCTCTAAGGTGATAGTCATCTCTCCCTCTGGTAAGTGGAATGTGTGAGTCTCTGGTCTCCATCTCTGGACCAAGGCAGCAAGAAGGGGATGATCAGTGTAAGTGAAATCAGAAACGGCAATGTCGTAGAATCCAGCATGACGCAAGTATGGTATAATAGAAGCTGGAGGCGCTATGTGTCTAAAATGGTGTGCTCGCCGCACCCTTATCCGTCGAACATCCCAACCCTCTATCACATCACGAGAAACATGCCTATGCTGCTTGGTGAGGAGTGGAATATCATCCATATGGAATCCAGAAAAAGAAAATTAGTCTTCACTATAAAATTTAAATATAATGTTGAAGTTAATATAATGTTATGATTTGTACAATGAACGATATGTCCTGTTTTTTTTAAGAAAAAGTTAAGGGAATGTCATCATATTTTGGAGAACATTTATCTATCGTGTCTTTATCTAGGTTTTTACCATGAAAATTATGTTTTTTAAGATATGGTGTCATACATTTATATATATAAACATTTTACCCCAGTTATTTATGATTTATGAAGATCCTTTATGATAAATGTTTTAATATTTTTTTGTCTTCGATGACAAATGACCTTTTTTAATAATGTTTTTGTTCTCTAATATTACGTTCAGATTAATGGATTTAAAAGTATTGAATACAAAGGTTCGTTATTGAAAGGAGAGAAGTTGCTTATTGGAAATGTGAAACAATTCTTAAAAAGTTCATCTTTGATATTAACAACATATAACTGACTACATGAAAAGATCATGTTGGATACAACACATCATTGTGGCTGAGTGTGTGAACTCGATCCAGCAATGTTAGGACATCATTTTTGTTTATTCCCTTCTTGATTACATAGATGACATCTCAACTTTTCCCTTGTTCTTGAGGCCAATCCATCTCATTTCGTATCCTGTTGGTCTTCGGTCTTCCCCGTGGTCGTAATCTACTGATACCAGGAATCAGTATGGGCTGGTCTTCAGGCATTGGGAAATATCGAAACTCCCCAACAAGCGTCCATGGTGCAGCATAACAGTTAGCAATGGCCTCCAATCGGTATACTGGATCAACATAATCTTCCCATGATACGTTCATAGATGCACATGCTGTGATGGCATGTCCGCATGGAAACCTTAATGCCTGAAAATTTCCACACTGACATTGTTTTTCTTCTAGAAGTACCCCTAATTTTTCACCGCTGTTACCTATGATGGGGTTACAATACTCTTGAACTTCAAATTCCGAGTCTTCCCGATGGAATAGACACACTCAATAACTAGAAGCTTCTTCAATGTTCTTGTCAATATATCGTTGATTTTTTTCCCAAATCTTAGCCTATGTTGAATCCCATATGAGGCTAGTTTTTGTCTATCAACGAATTACTTGACACAATGATAAAATGTCTCCTGAACTAGGGATGTAATTGGTAGCTTGCAAAGCCCCTTGAAGACCCCATTTATACACTCTTCAATGTTTGTGGTCATGTGTCCATACCTCTTCCCCTCGTCATAGGCCAGTGTCCATTTCTCTTTTGGAATCATCATCATATAATCATACACTTCTTGGTTATCCTTGCGGATTTCTTCGTAACGCGCCTTAAACCTTCTGTTGATCTAGCTCATATGCTACATAAATATGATCACAGGTCATAGTAATTATATTTTTATTTACATTAAAATAGTAAACATCAATGAAGACATTGCTTACCAAGCCTTGTGATTGGATTCTTCATAGCCTCATTATAGAAGGTTTTGCACATGTTACTAGTAATGTGTCTGATGTAGTATCGATGATGTGCATTTGGGGGCCTCTATGAATCAGGATCCACATTGATTGCCTCATTGATTTCCCTATATCGATCAGATATCAAATAGACACCTCGAATTCTTGTGAAATGGTTGCTGATGCATGCCAAAAACCAGCTCCAAGATTCATAGTTTTCCTTCTCCACCATTGAAAATGAAAGCGGAAGTGGTGAATGGTTCCCATCTTGGGTTGCCGCAATCAAAAATATGCCCTTATATTTTCCAGATATAAATGTTCCATCAATTTGTATGAACTTTTTACTGAAACGAAATGCGGAAATACATGGGAGGAATGCCCAGAATAACCGATGAAATTGAACACGAGATTGATCCAATAGATTATCTTCAAACACATGTTCCTTCGTATTTATATGGTAGACAACTTGGTTTTTGTGGCTCAGCATGGCTAATAATTGCGGAAACACCCGATACGAGTCATCCCAATCACCGTAGACCTTCACAATTTCCTTCTGTTTCGCTATCCATGCCTTGTTATAAGAAATATTATAACCAAAAGTTTAAAGTATCCTCTCTTGCACAAGGTCTATAGTAACATCTTGAGAGGTCTTAATCATCTCGACGATAACAGTTGACACAAATTTGATATCCAAAGCAGTTTGATCTTGTGTCAAGTTTGGCTGAACACAAGAATGAGCTGCCTCAATCTTTGAAATTCTCCATCCACCAAATGAAATGTCTGGAATCGCCCTCAACCAGAATCTACATTCTTCATTAAATTTATCACACCGTATGACGTATTGTTTTCGACATGATGCCTCAACTACATATCTACAATGCCTCTCAATATGAAATCTTTTTAAGAAGATCTTCAACGCATCCTTACTTGGAAAATACCTTCTATTATATAATGTTTTTTCCAACTCACTAAACATGTCCACTATAACTCCAGGAAACTCTGTTGCAGGTGTCAGAACATTGTTGTTAAATTAAGGTACATGTTCCATTGCTTCAGACCAAGATTCAAATGGTGGTGGATGATTTAATGTTGGTCAAGAATGTTCTTGAACTACTCAATTTCGAGAAACTACTACCTTTTCTTCTCCAGCTCCCTCCCCATCTCCAGCTCCCTCCCCATCTCCAGCTCCCTCGCCATCTCCAGCTCCCTCCCCATCTGCATCTCCCGCTCCCTCCCCATCTCCAGCTCCCTCCCCATCATCATTGTCTTCTTTGTCTGTTCCATCATTATTAAATTCCTCATCTGAAGAATGATTTATATGTAAATCTGGAAGATCATCTAAGTTTTCCTCCTCCGCAATAGGGCGAACATCCTCGATTTCTTTGTATGAAGCTTCTTTAACAACTATTTGTGCATGTCTACGACTTAGAACATTTTTATGTTGTTGTAAATTAGAAAATTCAACATATAACTCCATCATTGCACCATCAGAACGTTGGGAAAATAATATTCCCTCTTGGACCCAGTGCTCATCAGCGGCCAATGGACACGCAAGATGCCATAACGTGGCATGGAATTGCAAATGTCTATAACTAATAGACTTTATCCCTTGATGAGGATCGATATTTAAGAAACCACAAATTCTATCTTGAAGATCAGTTATGGTTACACAATCAGATGTGTTAACCATATATGTTGGCTGTATACTATTAGAAGCTCCTTGCTCGGTTTGAATAACCTTTCCATAGCAGTAAACACAAGCAAACATGTCTCTCTATATGAAAAATGTTTACTTATCACTGAATATGTCAATAATGTTTTGTTACGTGTTAAATAACATTTTTATATTCTTAAAGGTATTTTAGTACTTCATGAAGTAAATATCAATCATCTAAAGCATATCGCCACGGAGTGTCAAACCAGGAGTACAACAAGCCCCGTTGTCGTGTACCAGGATACCCCAGTCAGACCCGAAACTCCTTGTCGGGGATTTCACCCCTAGGTACAGCTGTTCCAAAGACACATCCACTTGTAGTATCCAGACAGGGATTTAATTGCTTAGATAACGACATAAACTTTCATGACATCAAGATTTTAAAACCTTCCTAAATTAATCCACTAATGTTTTGTAGAACAATTTTTAACTTTCCTAGTGATATGTTCAATGATCTCTAAAAAATAAGATTCATTACAGTGCTGGTTAATCACTACTTAAGTGTCGGTCACTACTTAAGTGCTGGTTAATCACTACTTAAGTGCTGGTTAATCACTGCTTAAGTGCTGGTTAATCACTACTTAAGTGCTGGTTAATCATTACTTAAGTGCAGGTTAATCAGTTAGGAGTTGGTCATTCACCACTTAATCATCCCTTAATCTTTACTTAATGACCCCTTAATAATCCATTAATCATTAGTTAATGACCCCTTAATCATTAGTTAATGAACCATTAATCACCCCTTAATCATCCCCTAATCATCCGTAGTTAATCACCCCTTAATCACCCATTAATCGTTAGTTAATCACCCCTTAATCACCCATTAATAGTTAGTTAATCACCCCTTAAACTTTCCTTAATTACCCCTTAATCATATCCTAATGATTCCTTAATCTTTAGTTAATCACCCCTTAAACATTCTTTAGTTACCCCTTAATCATCACGTAAACATTCCCTTAATCATCTCCTAATCATTCTTTAATCATTAGTTAATCACCCCTTAAACATTCCTTAATTACCCCTTAATCACCCCTTAACCATTCCTTAATTACCCCATAACCATCCCCTAATCATTCCTTAATCATTAGTTAATGACCCCTTAATCACCCCTTAATCGTTAGTTAATCACCCCTTAATCATTCGTTAATCACCCCTTAAACATTCCTTAATTACCCCTTAATCATCACTTAATCATTCCTTAATTACCCCTTAATCATCCCCTAAACCCCTTAATCACTCCTTAATTACCCCTTAATCACCCCCTTAATCATTAGTTAATAACCCCTTAAACATTCCTTAATTACCCCTTAATCACCCCTTAAACATTCCTTAATTACCCCTTAATCATCACTTAATCATTCCTTATTTACCCCTTAGTAATCCCCTTAACCCCTTATCACTCCTGAATTACCCCTTCATTCCTCAATTACCCCTTAATTAGTTAATGACCCCTTAATCACCCCCTTAATCGTTAGTTAATCACCCCTTAAACATTCCTTAATTACCCCTTAATGACCCCTTAAACATTCCTTAATTACCCCTTAATCATCCGCTAATCATTCCTTAATCATTAGTTAATGACAACTTAGTCACCTCATAATCGTTAGTTAATCACCCCTTAATTGTTACATAATCACCTCTAAAACATTCCTTAATTACCCCTTAATCACCCTTTAATCACTCCTTAATTACCCCTTAATCACCACTTAATCATTCCTTAATTACCCCTTAATCATTAGTTAATCACCCCTTAATCACTCCTTAATTACCCCTTAATCATCAATTAATCATTCCTTAATTACCTTAATGACCCCTTAATCATCCCTTAATCATCACTTAATCACCCCTTAAACATTCTTTAATTAATCATCCATGGTCAATTACCCCTTTAATCATGACTTAATTATTCCTTAATCATCATTTAATTATTCTATGATTATCTCTAAAATATTAATAAATTATTATTATCCCTAATTATCATTCATTAATAATATTATATTATACATACTTTAATCTAACATTAAATAATTTATCCCTAATCATCATTAATTAATAATATTAAATTACATATACCTTAATCTAACATTAAATATTAACTAATTAAAACATTAATAATATAACTATTTATTTCTTTTCTTTAAATAACTACTACATACTTAAATATTTAAAAATTAACTAATTACAATTAAATAAATATAAAACTTTAAAATAAAAAAATACCTCTAAATGAAGCTTGACACAAAAATCTTGTACTCTTTGCGTCTCTGGAAGCACCACGAAGGAAATCTCAACTTAGAGAGAGGAGATCTCAAAATTTTAGAGAGAAGAGGGATTTGTGAGTGAGGAAGGATGGGTGGGGAGACTCCCTTTTATAGGGATTTTTTTTGGCAAAGGCGGCAACTTAGAAGCCGCCTTCGTCCATTTAAAACATGAAAGGCGGATCTTCCAAAGCAGCCTTTCGCAAAAAAATCGAAAGGCTGGCACTGGTGTGCTGCCTTTCGTTTCCTCAAAGGTGCAAGGCGGTTTCTGGAGAACCGCCTTTGGCCCGGCGGAAACTGAACCGATGGCGGCACATGGTGTGCCGCCTTTGGGATGTAAAAAAAATATTTTAAACCTGGTCAGATTTTTATTTTTATTTTTGAAAAAATATAAAAAAAAACTCTTTACCGAGTGATGGAAGGTAATATTCTAGAACGAAATGGGTATACCAAGAAGATTAAGCCACACATCAACATGAGGGGACTCTCTGCCTGAATGAAATCTGATCAACCACCAGAAAAGATTAAAATTCCATTTAACGCATGAACTGGATCGATGAGACCATTCCTTTAATAAATACTATCTAGTGGTAAGAACCACACAGAAGGTTCTCCAGTTCAGGTTTGAAACCCTCTTCGAGGAAGCCGAGCCCAATGATGGAACAATGTTCTGCAAATAAGGGAGTGGGGCACAATCAATGCCAAAAATAGAAAGCAACATCAATTGATGCTAGAGAGAAGAAACATTTGATGTGAGGGGTATTTTTTATTTTTTATTTTTGTGGTTATAGGTTTAGAATATTTTGAAAAATTCAGAAGAATATTGCCACTTCATATGGTGCTTTATGGTTTAACTGAAAAGCATCACTTTAAGAGGATCTTTCCTATTTTATTCAACAACGTTTCTATGATATCTCCCCCATTACCCTCTCCCATTTAATTTAATTAATATAATTATAATTATATTCCTAATTATATATTTAAAATGTATTATTTGTATAGAATTTTTTTAATTTATTTATAAATAAAAATATATTTTAAAAAATAGGATTATAATAAATTATTTATAAACATATTTATAAAATTATTTTGAGTTTTAATTTATATTAAATTGTATAATTATAGATATATTATAAATCTATATGTATATATATTTTAATAATTATATAATTATAAATATAATTAAATTTATATAATTATAAATATTTATTTCTAGAGGTAGATTTATAATTTCTTTAATGCAAAATAAATAAATAAATAAAATTAATATATAATCATAAATATAAAAAATATACATATACGAAATATACGAAATATTATTATTATTTTAATAATTATATAATTATAATTATATAAATATGTCTTTTCTTTTAATAAATATAATAAATATATAATTCCAAATATATAATACAAAATTTAATAAATATATCTAAATATAAATTAATAATGGAATATATAAATATATATATGAATAAGAATATATATATTTATATTTATAATAATATTTAGAAATAAACAATTACAATTTAAAAAATATATTTATAAATAAGTATTTCAAAAATATTTTTATAAATATGTATTTAAAAAAAAAAAATTACTTTCAATTACATTAATAAATATATTTACAAATACATAATTATAAATGTATATTTATATAGTTATTAATAAAACATATTTTATTATATAATTAAATAAACCTTATATAAAACTATTTATTCGAATTTGTAGATGTATTTTAAAATATTACATAAACAATCATTTTTATAATTAAAATATATGGTTTATATATATATTAATAAATATAGAATATATAATTATATAATTAAAAAAAATTAAATTTAAATAATTAAAATATATATATATAAAAATATATATAAATAAACCTTATATTTAAAATTAACAAATTTATATATAATTATCTAAATATATAAATAATCATTATTTAAAAAACCTTATTAAATATGTTTGTAAGTTCGTACATATAGGTAAAAAATAAAAATTATTAATATATATATACATATGTATATATATATGTATATATAACTTAATTATTATAATAATTGAAAATATGTATTTTTAAATTTGACTATAAATAAATATAAAAATACATAATTATAAATAAAATATTTTTTATATAATTATAAATATATAATATAAATATAATTAATATATTTATTATAATTTTATAATTATGTAAATATATTATTTTTTATTTATTATAATATTAATATTTGTAAAAAAATATGTAGTTATATGTATAATTTGAAATATATAATTATATGTATATATATTTTAAAAAATTAACATTCAATAATAATAAAATAGTAAATAATATTTCATAATAATTGAATTAATAAAATAAAACATAATAAGAAATAACAATATAAATTATATAATTTGTAAATGTAATGTTTTTAAACATTTTAGTTTATATCATGTAAAATAATCATTTTTTACCACATGTTTTCATTTCTTTTCATTTTTCAATAATTTTTTATATGTTTTCTCAGTGTAAAAAATTTATGTTAGATTATACTTTTACATTATAATTTATATGCTTCTAAGTACACATACATGAAAAAAATATTATTAAAACTATGTGACTTTGAAAATATATAAATTATTAATAGTTCATGAAAATTAGTTTTTCTTTACTATATTTGTGGGTTTCGTTTTATTTTTCTAAAATAATAATTAATTATCAAAGTAAATAGAGTTTCATTAAATAAAACATGACAACTGAATAAATCACTGTTGATGCCCTTAAGTAGGAAAATGTGGCATCTAAACCTCATGCCCACATTGAGTTCAACATTTGTTTTGTTGCATTGTTCTTGTTGTATGTGTGGGATCCTCATCTTATGGTGCTTTTGGTTCCTCCTCATGGAGTTGAGTATAAGACTTTTTGAAATCACTTGTGGAGGATGACCCAAAAGCATATCTAGAGCCATATGTACCTAGAGCCCCCAAAAAGGGAAGAAGTGGGATATTGAAGAAGTACTCATCATTGGGAGAGGCGCCACCATAAGATGTGTAACCACACCCAGTCAGTAGTCCAAAGTAGTCAGAAGAGATGACATTTGTGGCATATAAGAATCTCCCTACTATGAAAGATCATCAGTCATCTAGGTAGGATCATCTATATATGATGAAAAAGAATCTGCATCATCCTCTCTTGGATGTCTATAGCGTCACCTATGCCCTTGATAATGTCCTAGTAGACATTGTATGACCATACACTAGTCGTCACTAATGGCACCCGTAACTGAAAGTCCGTGGATGGGTAGACCGATCATGTTGGTGATTTCCTCTAATGTAATAGTCATATTCGCCTAAGGGATATGATATTTTTCTGTATCTCTCTACCATCTCTCAACCAATGCAGCAATCAAGTGGCAATCAATGGTATTGAAGTCACACATAACGACTCCATAAAATCTAGCACATCTTAGGTATATAAAAATGGCCATCGAAGGAGCATCATGATGAAAATGATGTGGTACCTAAATAGAAATAAGTCTAGAGGGTCCTCGCACCAACACATTATGCGACACAGATGACTAATTAGTAGATAAAAAAGGATTCTCTATATTAATGTATGAATGGTATAACATTAATTTCATGATATATAAAATTTATCATGTAATGTACGAAATTTATTTAAATTAAATTTACCTAGTAATACTTTTATATATGTTATGTTTTTCTACATTTGGTTATAAAATCTAAAAGAACAAAAAACTCCTTCATAAAATGTTTATTATGTTTCAGATTTAAATATATCTTTTTTGAATGAATAATTGTTATATTTTCATTATGTTTATAGCATTATTACTTATATATAGACTTTATATTAAACATTATAATATAAAATATAATTTTTATATCTATTCTTTTAGATATTAAATATATGTTTGTATAATAATATATAGGTTCATTTTATGAAAGTTACAAAATAAAAAAATAAGTCAAATATTAATTAAAATGACAATAATGATAAAAAATGATCACATGTAAAAACTTTTACTGTAACTGATAGACTATGTGAATCGTTTTAACTATCAAATGATCTCACTATGTGTTTAGTTCAATGTGTCGTTGTATGATATTTCTGGAGGCATATGTTGCACCTCCGTCCAGTTATCTGTTCACTAGGACAATCCATCTCATTCCAAATGCATGTTGAATTTGGCCACAAATTAGGTCAAAGTATAATCTTGTTCGGTAAAAGCATGGGTGATCCATCAGAGAGACGAAAATATTGAAATTCCCTAATTAGTATCAATAGATACTCTCTAGTCAATAAACCGGATAAACGAACTACTCCCTAGACAATTATACATAAGCACATTATGCGATCGCATGGACATAATGATATCTCAATGATTAAAAGAATCCACATTCATAGTAACACTTCTCAAAATAAAACAACTCATACAATACCTTTGCTACAAGCTACAACATCACTAGTCTCAGCGCCCTCAATTCGTTTCAAAGTATGATTAAATGCAGCTACATGATAAGTTTAATCCTCCAAAATAACTTGTTCTACCTCTCATTGGAAATGGTGAACATAGAGTATCCCTTTTTTCAAGATATCATATGCCTGCCTTCCTAATTCTAGAAAATACATTACACTATGATAGACAGTCTCTTGTACTAAACCCATAATTTATATTTAAGACATTATAAAAATATTATATTATAATTTTAACTCTTCTGAGTAACATATAATCAAATGTTTTTATTTACATGTGATGGGTATGTTCTTAACTACCTTGAAAACCCCATTTATACATTCTACAATGTTGGTCGTCATATGCCAATATCTCTTCCCATCATCATATTCCAACAAAAATTTATGCTTTGGAATTAGCATCATGTAATCATAAATATCTGGATTAGCTCTGTGAATATCTTCAATATGAACCTCCATCCTTTGTTGTTGATGATCATATTCTCTCAGACAAGAAATAATATGAACACACATGGATATATCTATGATAGTTATTTTTAAAATGAAAAAGGATATTCATACCAATTTTTTATATTACTTTATTCATCGAATCATTCTAGAAATTATTTCACAAATTCCTCACAATGTGTTGAAATATATATTGATGATGTGCATAGGGGGGTCTCCAGGAATGACCATCAGACTGTACTATCTTCTTGATTACACTATAAAGATCTGAATTAATACAAATCCCTTCATCATCCATAACAAACTCTCAATGATACTCTAGAAACCAACTCCTTAATGAGAAGTTCTCCTTGTACACAATTTCCAATTCCAAATGTATATGGGTTCAATTACCATCATTTTTGATGGGAATCAATAAATTTAATGTATAATTCCCATAAATAAATGCTCCATAAATCAGTATAATCTACCTGAAATATCTAAAAGCTTCCACAAATGATAAAAATGTCCAAAAAAATCCATCAAACACAACCATCAACAGATCAAATTGGCTGTTTTGGTTAAAAAATTTAGTAGTATGTAATTGATTGATCACTATATTTTTTTTGCATAAAATATACATAAGTTCTGGTAATACTAGATAAGAGTCATCCCAATCACCATACCCTTTCACATTAGCATTTTCTCGTATTTCCCATGACTTCTAGTAAGAGATTTGATACCCAAAATTTATTTGATTTCCTCCACTACCATAATGATAGGAACATCTTGACATGATATAAACCTTTTAGAAATAATCATTGAAACAATCTCTACATCCAATGAAGAGTTTCCCTATGACAATCATGGGTTCACACATGTGTGTGGATTAAATATAGTGATGCAACAACTATGAATATTGTTTTCAATTATTCCTCATTGATGTGTTTGATAGTTCAAATCATCTTTTTCACAATGGAGCACATAATAAGTCCTATTTGACTCTTATAAAACATATGATTAATTTTTTTTAATGTGATATTGTTTTATCGCATTTTTCATTTAATATTTGATATCAAACTCTCTTCCAATATACAGAACAACTTCATCCAGCAATCGATTTATACCTCCAATAATTTCAAGAAATTATGTACTATGAGAAACAATTTCCCAATCAAATTCTAGCAAGAGATTCATACCTTCGATTGCCATGATGAAAATATTATAGAATGGTTCAATGGTCGGTTGAACCTCATATGAGTTTTCATATACTGTTCTTCAACATGTTATTCTTCTTCTTCAAATTCCTCTTCATCTTTTTGTTCTAATTTTTTATCATCCTCAAAATCATCGACAAGTGCATATACATTACATGGAGGAATATCCATAAAAATAGTGGCCTGTGGACATGAAGAAAAAAAATACCATTACTGATGGAACTTATTAATCTGTTATAGTTGGAGGATATGAAATAGTATCATTCCATTGTGATGGACCATATTACAATTTTTATGGATGCTCCATTGTAGTTATAGTGACAAACAACTACAAAATATGATTCAGAGGTTGATACTTAACCCATGAAAATATGTGTTCCCATTCTTCATCATCAGTTACTCAATAGGCCACATGCCAAAAAATACTTACAAATTATATATTTTTGTATGTGATGGAGTTTATCACATGATTATTCGTTAGTTTTAATTTTAATGAATTTTCCATTGAACAGTTTCCATAGTTGAATGGCCTCCAAGCATCAAAAGACCCACTAGTTTTATACCATTACTACATACTTGTTTTGTCTCAATTATTGTACTATTGTAATAAATATAGAAAAACATCTATTTTTATCTAAAATAAACCATCTTTATTAATTAAATCTGATCTTTGAATCCATTTATGAATGCATGATTCTACTAATTCAGTTTGCAATCATATTCCCTCCACCAAATCAATATTTTCAAACGATATTGATGTGCTACTCCTTACACAACTCTAAAGATTGTGTTACTTACTTGAAAATAGAATTCAAACATATTCATACATATCCACATTCATCATATTCAGGAGGTACAAGAATGCATGTTGTAAAATCATAGGGTTATGATATTGACAATCACCACATGAGTAAGCCCGAAGCGACAAATAGCCAACCCCATTTACTTTCCTAGCCTAGGAAAGCCTCCGGGAAATTAGCGGGTCCTGCCAAAATCCCCTCTACCTGGGGATACATTACTCAAGAAGGAATTCAATTGATGAACTCCAACACGTAATATACATAAATACATTCAAAAACTAAATTGAAGTCCATAACATTAATTACAAACCAATGTCGAGGTATATGAAAAACTAAATTCATTATCTTACCTATAATGTAATGCAAGGGTATATTCTAGAAGTAATTTTTCAAATAATTACATTGCTAATTAAAATAATTACTTCTCTAATTATAGTAATTATAATTAATTTAGAAAAAAATATAATTAATGAAGCCCCTAATTCAGATTAATTTACCCCCTAATTAAATTTAATTAATTACCTAATTAAACTTAATTAATTGCCTATCAACTATTAATTAATTGCCTAATTAAAATTAATTAATTAATAATTATAGTTAATTACTTAGAAATTATATTTAATTACTAAATTCATTAATTAATAATTACAATTAACCAAGTATTTATTAAAATTAATTTTTTTAAAATTACTAATAAAATTTCTGTGATTACTAATTAGAGTCAATTAATTAATTAACTAATTAAAATAATTAATTACGTTATTAAATTAATTAATCACATAATTAATATAAATTAGTAACCAAATTAAAATTAATTAATTACTAATTATAGTTAACTACAATATAATAACATTCAATTACTAAATTAATTAATTAATAAATTAATAATTACAATTAACCGTGTTTTTATAAAACTAATTAGTGGATAATTACTTATTACATTTATGCAATTACAAATTATAGTTAACTAATTAATTACCTGATTAAAATTATATAATTACTTAATTATATTTAATTAATTACATAATTATAATTAATTAATTATGTAATAACATTAAATAATTACCTAATTAATATTTATTAATTACATAATTATAGTTAATTAATTACTAATTATACTCAACTACTTAATAATGACATTTAATAATTAAATTTATTAATTAATAATTGAAATTAACCAAGTATTTAATAAAAAAAATATATTCTAATTACTAATTACTTTAAATATTAATTATAGTTAAATAATTACTAATTACATTTAATTACTATATTCATTAATTAAGGATTAAAATAAAATTAGTATTAATAGAAGTTAATTAATTACTAATTCCATTACTTTATTTACTAACTACAATTAAATAGTTGTTAATTATAATAAATTCATAATAAAATAATAAATATTTATAATTTTATTAGTATGAATTGGATATTTAATTACTAATTACAATTACATAAACACTATCTACAATTAATTAAATATTATTTATAGTTAATTACTAAATTGAATAATTATTAACTAAAAGAACCTATTACTACTTCTACATAAAACACATTAATTATGAACTATTCACTATTCACTATTTCGAAATTAAATACCATAACTATGAACAAAACAAATAAATAAATAATTTAAAATATTATGAAAATTAAAAAAAAAATCCCACAAATTTGAGGATAGGTGCTGATGCATCGGAGTATAACGGCTATGCGGGCAGAGCAATGGGATAAGGAGGAGTTTGAGAGATGGGGGAGGATAACAGTGAATGGTTGGGGGGTGACCCCTTTTATAGGGGTAGAACTATAAGTACAACTTTATGTGGCACTAATAGATTTAGAAAGTACAGTTTTAGTTCTGCTTAAAGTGGCATTGAATCAAAGTGCCACTTCAAGTGGCGGTTTGCAGTCCAAATGTCCAAAACGCCACTTGAAGTGCCACTTTGGTGTTTTTATATAAGATTCCACTTCATGTGGTCAGATTTTCACCCATTTTCAAAATACTCTAAACATGGACCTATAAAATTTAAAAATATACCCATCAAGGCAAATTTTTCTTTGGAGAGATGTGGCCTTGAATGCTTCCGCTAGAAAATCGAGCACTACATATCCATATATCAGGCCCCAGGAAACCCCCTCCAAAAAGAAGATATGGTAATGGATAGAAAGAAACATAAGGTAATGGAGCTGGCCACATGAGAACATATTTCAAGGAAAGACTTCAAAACAAGAGCCACATGGCTTTACAAGGACAATGAAAAATGTCAGAGGATGGACCGAGATCCGATGGCAGACCCCGAGAAGGCAATGAATAAGAGAGAAGCACTGCACATGCCTCTGATGCTGTAAAGATTACTATAATGGTCAATGTATTTAGAAAACCTAAAGGTGCATGTCACACGTTCCAAAAAAAGAGATCCTTAATAAGAAAAGTTAAACATTATCTTTGGAACAAATAGGGTTATCTTTACTCAATGTACTTCTAAAATCAAGATGAATATTTTTTATATTTTGACCCAAATAATGATTCACATTATGTAAAACTTTCATTGTGTAATATATAAAATTTCATAGGGATCAGTTATTCATGATGGGGTAGTATGAAAAATGCTTGAAAATGAAACCTAACCCAAATAATTACTTGGATTGTGGTGTGGATCCCCAGAGGTATGGGCCAACATGGATCAGTTAGTCATGACTCCAATTTATAGTACATAGGGTGATATTGATGATAAAATTGCATGTGGTATTAAATATGGGGATCATGTGAATGAGATTGTCAGGTATTTGAGTTGGAAGAATAGGAATATATGTACATGACCTCAGTGAATAAGAACCAATTTATATCCTGGGATGCCTCATTTGGATCCCATTTGGGAGGATGTAGGGATTGTTTTACTTTAAGAGTAATATATTATTGCTTAACATGGTAATAAAAGGGTTTGGTACCACTTTGAGATGGATTGGGAACATCTATACTCTTGAAAACATGCGATAAGTCATACATCGGGATTCATGGTCGCACTCCCACTTTTGGATCTTTGTGTGGTTCCACATTAGGATACCTAGCTACTATAGTATTTCAATATTGCATTCCTTCCATTTCCATTTTGTTTTAATTTGACAAGTACATGTTTGATTCTATAGGTGTAGGGTCCTAAAAATTCCGCAATGATGAAATCCAGTAACCGCAAGACTTATTAAGGGACCGAACTGGTCCGTGCACCGGCTCCCAGCAACACCACACGGTCGGTTCGGCAGAGCGCCCTCCCGCAATTCCGCGGACCAGCATCATCCGCGAAACTGAGGTGGAGACCCTCCGCGGTCGCGAAGCATGACGTGCGTCGGGCCGGTCCACCGACACAAACCACCCCAGCCGTGAATCGAGCCAACTGGCCAATGCCGCGTGTGTCGTCATTTGTGAAATGGAGGCGGAAGCCGTATACCACTACGAACCTCATCCTTCGCAGAATAGAGATGGATTGGTATGCCGCCGTGAATCAACCCCGCATACCACGACTCATTAAAAATCCTCAGTTGACAGAGTCATACACGGGTGGGGATTTCTTCACGGGCTTCCACAGAAAGTGACATGGGCCCATCGATACAACTTCCTTCGAGACTCTATAAATAGTCACCTAGGGGCAGCAAAAAAGAGATGGAAGAATGACGGGTGAAAATCCATGGGGAGACGCTGGAGAAATTACTCCCAGCGGTCCGCAACCATCCGCAAACAACATATCATCCGCGGATGCACTCTTTCGCATAGAGGAGAAACCAAACCGCGAACCACATGCGGCCATCTCCTTCATGGATAGTCCCTCTGCGGCCACCCCCTCCATGGACCAGTGTCGTTTGCGAAATGGAGGCAAAGATCCTCTGTGGGTGCGAAGCAGGACGGGTGCCAACCCATTTGCAGATGCCCCTCATGGCCATTTCCTTCACGGTCACCTCCTCCGCGGACAACTTTCTTTGAGGATAGCCTCCTTCACGACCTTCTCCCTCGTGGACGGATCCTCCGCGGGTACCCCCCTTTGCGACCAGCTTCTACGCGGCTCACTCCTTCGCGGATGGCTCTTCCGCGGCTAGTCCCTCACGGCCCGCCCCAGGCAGAATACCCCATGCACTCGCCGGTCCATAATTTGGGGGTTTCACCCCCGCACCCTGAGCTGGGGTCAGTGTCGAGCTGCTATACCGGCCCTCCAGGCCGGTCCCTTCACTACCGTCACTGACAGCCATGAAAAATGGAGAGTCCCACCGCGAACTTTCTAGGCCGGGTCAACAGTATTTTACATTGCACCCTTATGCCACCCCACCATCCATCCTATGAATGTCATGAGTCGAGCTACCCCTCATGACTCCCCTATAACCCCATCACCTCGCTCCTTTTTCTATGTTCATCCAGAAAGGGCCGCCCTTGCGTAAGCCCCACACCAACCATTTCTAGGTATCTCTTACCTTGTCGTCCTGACCACATGACGTTAAACTATTTTCCCTCATCCTGACCACATGACGTTAAACTGTATGGCCCTCGTCTTGACCACATGACGTTAAACAATATGGCCCTCGTCCTGACCACATGATGTTAAACTGTATGGCCCTCGTCCTATCCATATGACGTTAAACTATATGGAAAAAGTCCTCTCTACATGACTATAAACTGTAACATTCCCTATCATTCAATATTTGGATTCCTCTTTCTCCATGAAAGATATGCCTTATTCTATGTTTACAGTGGCATCATTTCAAGAGTGCTGGAATCCGTCCAAACATTCTATCACTCCACCCCACGCTTTTCGTGTCCTTCATTTGGATCTTCTTCCTATTTCATGTATGAAGGGACCCCCTAACGGCCTGGCCTCATGCGACATTGGCTCACCTACCATCCTGGGCCAGCTCCTTGGAATAATTCGGATAACACTTCGAGATATGTCATGTGTGTCGAATATGGTCAGTAGTCGACCCTCATTTGTTCATCCCTATTTCAGGCTAACGTGATAGGAATTCTGTGTTTCGAACATGGTCAAGAGTTATCCTCCATCACCATTACAACCTCATTATGTTCCGAATGTCGGTCATGTAATTCACACTATTCAACTCCCTTTGTTCGAACTGACTCCAACGCCCTTGGCGTTATCCCCCTTGTGCACTTGCGCATAGGCGTCGACCCCCATTATATTCCTCAACCCACAAATGGGTTGGGATGACCTCATGTCCATACATGAGGAAGTCACCATGGGAATCCACATAGGAGTAAGCCCCGACATTATGGACTGCTCCATGCTTAAGCCCCACTCCACTTCTCACGGATGCACCTTTCACGACGTGATCGTATGATCCTTGCTGTCTCTTATTTCTCACACCGAGAATGACTCACATGGGCTTAGAGTAAGCATCGACCATAAAATCCTCTTATGGGACTCCTTAGAGTGTAATCACAACTAAGAGAACTAAGGGTACTTTGATCCATGTCAAGCCGTGGTACATAAGAAGCCTTCATGAGGTTCAAGCCCACCACTCGGTCGTTTCTTCACATCAAGTTCTACCCTCGTCCAGCATGATGTTAAACTGTATATGCGAACTACATGGAATTTGATCCCTGCCTCCTAGAAAGGGTGTGTAGGAAACCTCCAAGAGGTTCCTGACCGACCACCATTGGACGCTCAGGTCCACATTCACGTCATTTCTCCGATGCTCCTATGTGAACTACGTGGACATTGATCCCTGCCTCCTAAGCAGGGTACGTAGGAAGCCTCCAAGAGGTTCAAGCCCACCACTCGGCTATTCCGACAACACTCACATCAGTTCGCCTTCGTCCCAAATGATGATAAACTATACATTCAAACTACGTGGACTATGATCCCCACCTCCTAAGCAGGGTACGTAGTAAGCCTCCCTGAGGTTCAAGCCCAACAACCGGTCGATCTGACTATCCTCATGTCGTCTCACCACGCCGTTCCTTGGGCCGCCTTAGTGAGTCCAAACTCTTCGGGGTCCTTAACCCAATGAGGGATGGTAAACCTCGAGGGTAAATGATTCTGGGTCCCTACGTTCGGCTGACCATTGCCAACCTGGAAAAATAAGTGGATACTATGTTTGGGTATAAACCAAAGATTCGCGAACATATGAATACGTCTAAAATCTATAAGAGAGTCCTGAAATATGCAATAATTTCCACCCAAAAGGGTGTGATGAGCCCGACTTCCCATCCTCTCGACCAATGTGAGTTGTCAAGTGTCGTTGTCCAGACCATACCGTGAACGCCTACCTTTGGAAAGCAGGTCCACGCGTCATCGGATATGGAACCGTTGGGCGTTTAGAGACCAAAACCCCAAACAATAGGGTATTATAAAATTCAATTTATTGATACATGTACTCTATAGGTATAACTTATTTAAAAATATAAAATTAATGCTTCAGGTGAAAACTATGAAACCATGTATCCTTTTCTAAGATAAGAGAGTCTTCAGAACCATGCCTCATATGGTAAATAACATATAACTACTATGAAACCTAGGTATGATCTTGGAAACATGTATGAAAATGAAAATACGTATTAATAGAGTTTAGATGGGTGAATGTGTAATATTCACCTATGAATTCATGTAGAGTTTAGCTGGGAATTAACATGGATTATAGAATGGTGTATAGGAAATGATACATAGATGTAGGGACTGTGGATGCAGGGACACCAATAAAGAATCTTTGCTCAGTGTGTAAGTAGGGTGTTAGAAATATAATCATTATAATATGGAGCCAGAAATCTAGGAACAACAATTAGGTGTGAGAAGTAAGGTTCCTTCATATACCCTATATGGGTGATAGTGTGTACTTTAGTGAAACGCCTCTATAATATATGACATCCATGACCTACTCCATGTGGGAGGTTCTCACCACCATCATTATGGATTTAACTAATTGTTAAATATTTTAATGTATTTATATGAAATTTAAACATTTAACCATCATAATGTTTTTGATTATATATAGATATTCAATTATAATTCATTGATGTTTGAAATAATTTTAAATAAATTTTCATTTTACTATAATTAAATTAATTATATAAAAATGTTATAGATAAATAAATGATTCTGATAATATAAAACCCATGTTCCAGAAAGAATATGATAGAGGGAACAATTATTCAAGGTAAAAAATACCATTAAACCATTATGGTAAAACATTACAATCAAAAATAGATACAAAATAGCAAAATGATATATATTTTAGAAAAATACAAAACAATGAAAATGAAAAGTAAATAAAAATGATACATGTTCAGAATTACCGTCCTCTTAATCATCAATGAATCTATTTCCGCAGTTGATAACTATGAAAAAATATGACATGTTAGAAATAAGATAATCATATTGTGAATATAAATTAGGGGATGTAATTAATGAACTCATAGAAATATGTTAGGATATATATAGGGATGACTTATGATCGGTATATACATTTCCACTATTTTAAGGTTATTTTAAATTTATTAATTGAGTATACATGTATCTTATATTCACAATGAATATATTAAAATGTAAATATTTATTATTAATATGTTAGGGAAATAATACATTGTTTTAATTGATTATATTAAGAAAACTAATTATTGTGGAAAATATCTTTTAAAAAATCAGTATATATTTGAAATTCATAAATTGATTTTAATTAAATCATTTTATTAAATATAATAATATTTTAAAACAAATGTATTTCAAAATTAAAATTAATAGTAGATTTTAAATAATTAAGATTAAATTCATTTCATTTGAAAAGATGTATTTCTCAAAAAACATATATCTATTTAATATTTTTTCATAAAAACATAATAAATTAATATTAAATATTTTATTTAATGAAATATATAATTCTTTTATATATTAATATAAATTTAAATCCATGAAATGTTTACTACGTTCTACAGAATAAGAATATTTCAATTTTTTACTTAAAAATATATTTATATGAAACTTTTTTTTCCAATGCATTATGGGATTTTATTTTGATAAAATAAATATATCATAGTTGAAGGATGATTATAATAAAATTAAATTTTTATATTTATGAATATGTATAATAAAACACATTTAATTATTAGAAACTTATATGTAATATAAATACAAATAGATAATGTTTATTAATTGTAATTTCTAAAACTTAGTTATTTCATTATATTTAATGTATTAAAGTAAAATTATATGAACTCATATTTAGTATTTGAATTTGAATAAATGGATAAATTTTTTAACCATCATGTTGAAATTAGATAAGAGGTTTTATATTATATTATTGGTAAACACATTTTACGTTATGACCAGGAAAACTGTATAAAGTGTAACTAGACCATTTTTTCATGTGACCTCAAGTGCACGTACCATGATGCCAGAGGCTTCTCCCTAGAAGAATGGGTCTAATAAGATATTGTTGGGAACTTATAGACACTACATCAGAGTGTGATGAAAAATATGAATTAACTAAATTTCATCCATCATATATAAAATAAAAGTTGATTGTAATATATATAATCCAATTGATCATAAATGAAATGTTGTAATGGCCCAAAAACCCATCCAATACATACAACATACCTCCCATAAGGCCAATAACATAGAGAATGAATAATAATGGAAAATATAGATAATGGTTCCAAGAAATCTCTTTGGCATACCACATCCTGATTCCAAATCTCATTTGATCTGTACAACTCAACCATGCTAAATAGATCCTGAGTTTTAGCTCTACCTATACTAATAAGAAGAATGTGATAGATACTCAGGTATCTATGTGAAGTTGTGGTCTAAGAAGGTTTTTTGTGAAAAAAATATAGGGATACTCCAACGAGTTCCCTTACAAATAAGAATTTTTTGAGAAATGTTTTAATGAACCAAACTTTTGAATAATATTTTGTTTCTTGAAAATATATGTTTTATTATGTCGTAACCAATAAAAATTCATGACTAAAAATGAAATGTTACTATCGAGTGTTGATAGTTGTTTAATAAGACTATTTGAAACAATATTAATTTTTAACATTATAAATATTGTTTATAGATAGAAATGATAATGGATAATTAATTAAGATAGAAGAGTATATGGCCTAATCTAGTAGAATCGGTCCATAAGAAGACAATTTGTCTGAGCTTGAGAAGGATGTAGCGTCACCGTTATTTTCATTGGACTGATCCCAATCCGAACTTCAACATGTTTTGATTGAACAAAATCATATATGATATCATTTAAATTTAATAGAGATTACTACTGAGGAGATGTTATCCAAGAAACCCTAAGAGTCCATCTGCATTCCACACCTTACTATTAGGACATATGCAGGTGCTATAAGGGGTTATATAACCAGAGTTTAGTTACTTTGGGTAATCACTTTGTATAAATAAATTTTTTATTTCATAATTTCTATTTTATGAATAGCTTTTTATAAAAAAAATATATGTTTAATTGAGATAAATTTGAAAAATTGATTTTAGAAGTAAAAATTTGTACTTTTCTGATATTTCTCATACATAGTGAATTATTATGGTTAAATAAAAATCATTTTTGAATCCCAAATTTATAAATTAATCTTTGATGAATTTTTAGAAGTTTTTAAAAAGTTTTAAGTTTTTAATGAATAACATTTTTGATGAATAGTATTGTATGAATAGTGCTTTCATGATGAATAGTGTTTTGTTATGAATATCAAAAAGAATATATTTTTAAATAATTATTGATTTATTAATTTTGTGAAATGATTCTCAAAAAACAGACATACACGGTTGTAATCAGTAAGATATTTAGAGTTTAATAAGATCAACTTAATTTTTTAGTGAATAGTAACATAATCCTTTGGAATAGTAATTTTACCATTATGAATAGTAATTTTAGAAATGGAATTGTAACCTCACCTAAAGAAGTATAAATATATTTTAGTCATCTGAAATGGAAAGTTTATATAATTATATCATAGTATAAGTAAATAAATGTTTTAGAAATTATTAGTTAAGTATTTGTATTTTATTTATTTTATTTAATTTAAAAAGAAATTTATTTTTATAAAAAGGAGTTAATTTTTTAATTATAGGCATCTAAATATGGATAGAGTAATTTTTTGTTATTTTTCTTATATAGTTGAATTATCGATGAATAATAAAAATATTTTGTTGAGTTTTCATTATGTTTAATGACCTCATAACTATTTAATAATGATGTATGAGTAAGATAAGATATTGGTAGAATATTGTGAATATAAATTTTATATGAGGTGTCTTAATTTTCTAATACCATGGGGAAAACCATTGGAATGCCCATGGTTTTTCAAATACCATTAATGAGGTATCCATCAAAATTAATAAAAAACACTCTTGATTTTACTATAAATACCCACCCATTTTATTATTTATCTTCATCCCAAATTAATTTTCCAAAAATTTATGCTAGTTATACCTCCCAAGGAATCCTTCCAAGGTTACCTCAATCCCTAAAGGTCATGATCATAGTGTTTTAGTTGTTACTCTTCAAGATAAGGGAATTCTCAACCTCTCTTTTCCTTTCAAGTTATCTTTTATTTTTTATGTCTTTTAAATTTCCATACCATGTTCTTATTTCTATTTTATTCTGTACATCTAATTTTTTTGTGTCTTTTATTAATGTGTGACCCCTTCCACCTCTCTTTTTATGGTTTCATAAAACCAAATTTCATACCACTTATGCTGCAAAACTTTCATCTCAAAATCTCTCTCTTTTTCCCAAGAGATTCTTTTATTATTTTTATGTGAATACCAAAACCATTTTAAATTCCATGCGTATTCATAAAGACATAAAAATGATATATTTTATTGTGTGAATTTACATAAATAAAAACCTTATTCCTTTTCCATGGGTTATAAATGACATAATGTCCATGGTTTTATGAAGTTTTTAAAACGTCGCGATTTTGATATGAAACCCATTTATTTTAATCTCTTTGTGTTATTTATGAAATGTTTAATTCTAATATTTTTGGATAACATGAAAATAAATACATATTAAGGGTGTGCACTGATATCACTCCAATTCATTGTGTAGAGACATTAATCTCTAGAGATGATTAGTTTTATGATACCTTGTTGAATAACCTTGGTAATGTTCATGAAAGCATGAGGATAGACTTAGTGATAGGCTTATGAATATCTAAATTAAATATTGTAGACACATTTTAAATTTACGATTCATGTTTTTTTATGATATGCCTATTTTTCAATTTCTCATGACTTTATGTATTTCATCATGTTCTTATTGATATCCCAAGTAAATTGTTTCCATTTTTTACCCTTACTGGGCCTTCTGCTCACCATTTCCTTTGATATATGTTCTTAGGTTATGAGATTAAGTAATTATACTTAAGATGAACCTACAATAATGCTTTAAAAGTGTATCAGAATAATGCCTTTTGTTTTCATGTATCTTCTACAATATTTCCAAGACAGTAAACAATAAAGATCCTTTACTTGTAATATGTAATGAAAAGTTATGTAATAAAAATATGGGATTATATAGTTTGTATCCAATAATACATTAGTTATTTGTGGAAAATAGGATATGAATTTTTTTGTTATAGTATTATAGAATAGTGTATATATATATATATATATGAAAAAATCATGGTATTTTTCTGATATATTATGTAAGTAGTTTCCGAAAAAAAAATCTCTGATTGGAAACAAACAATTGGATGTGGCTCTGAAACATATGTTTCTAGGAGTAAAACCTGAAAGCAACACATTGAGATAGACTCAAACAGGTTTTGGTGTAAGACAATGGGAGTAGTTGTAATCTTGGTTTGACACTCTTGGTGGATATTTTTTGTTAATCACGAGATTTTTATGAATCATTTTGAAGGATTTGTGGGAAATGTAGTTGTCAATATTGAATAACATGTTTAATAATATTTTTTTAAGAAGTAAAAATACTTTAGAGTTATAATATTATTAAATGAATCAAGTTTCCCACCAAGGTTTTCTTCGTTTAGAAAATGATGAGAAATAGGAGGAAATGTGAAAATGGTGACCACAATAGACCATGTGATGCAGCCCTCCGTTGGAAGCTGAAATGGAAACTTTCATGAGAATGATGAATCAAATGACTGAAGTTATTGGAAATAACATTAATCATATTGATAGACCGATTTCACCAAGAAGGTAAAAAATATTTCATTTAGTCTTTTATGCGTCAAAAAATACCATCATTCAGGGGATCTATCGACCAATTTATTGCATAAGAGTGGATAAGATCTATATAGAAGATCTTTTCTATACTTCATAGTTCTAAATAAGGGAAACAAAGCTTGGACGTTACCGCTTAGAGGGAGAATATGATCAGTGATGGAAACTGATTAAAAAAATGAGGCCAATAGGGGAGATTTAAGCTATAGAGTGGGAAGAGTTCATGGGGATCTTATTCAAAATGTTTTTCCCTCATTTTACAATAAGAAAAAGAGAGAAGGAATTTCTATAGCTAAAGGAGAAGGATAATGAATATGTGGGAAGCTACGAGATGAACTTCACATGGAATTCACTTTACACATCTATCATTGTAATGGATACTAATGGTATGTTTGATAGATTATTTGGTAGACTAATACCTCATATACAAATGAATCTATCCAACTGAGACTATTACATCAATGAGGAAATCATACGAAGTGCTATGAAAGATGATCTTGAGTTTGGTGAGACACAGTGGTACCACAAGTCAAATGAAAAGAAAATATATTTGAAGAAAAACATGGGGAGGATCTTTTAACAATGAATAGGTGGTAAGAAAGTGAAATATCCCATGTGTAATAAATTGGGGAAGAATCATTTTGGGAACTGCCTGCTTAGGAGCAAGAAATGTTACAAGTGTGGAAGAGAATGTCATTTTTCTTGAAATTTTTGTAGTGAGGTGAATCCTCAAATTAAAAACACTAATGACAGGGAATATAGTGCATTCCCTACCTGATGTCCAATGATTCATGTTAGAATAGCTTGGAAACTTTTACAATCACTATCCCAGTTTGAGGGCATTGGAGGGGAATCCCCATCAGCCCCAACATAGGCCATGGGAGAAAGGTCGTACTTTTTCTATCACGATGACTGAATTTGAAGCTCCAAATGATGTGGTGGATGGTACACATATTTATCTATCAATGTTATCAGCTACATTGTTTGATTCTGGTTTAACTAGTTTTTTTATTTCCTCCATGTTTTCTAATAATATAGAATCAATTCATGAACCCTTAAAATTAGAGTTATCAGTCTCGACTTTTGAAGGGATTATCCAAGCATCAACAGTGTATAGAAACTGTATTATTTACATTATTAAGCACAATAATATCGAAAATGTTATAGTAATTACCATGTTGGAATTTGAAATTATACTAGGTATCGACTGGCTCTCAAAATATATTGATACGATAAAATTTATAAGCAATTAAATGTCAGTAGTCTTGAATGGGAAACTTGTAGTTATCTTATAAGGAGATATTTATCGACCAGAGAGTTGTCTAGAAGAACTTAATATAGACTTATTTATGGAGTTGACAAGTGAAGATGAAAAATTATATGATAGTATAATGATAGAAAATATCCCCATCATCCAGGAATACATTGACATATTTCCAAAGGAGTTACCCAGACCTCCCCTAGAAAGAGAGGTAAAGTTATCTGTTGAACTCGTACCTGGATCTCATATGATATCAATGTACCCGTACCGAATGGAAAATGTGGAGCTGGAAGAATTAAAGAAACAAATATAAGGTTATTTTGGAGAAGGGGTTTAGCTGACAGAGTGTGTCTCCTTGGGGAGAACTTGTTCTCTTTCTGAAGAAGAAGGATGGATCAATGCAATTATTCATTGATTATTGAGAACTAAACTATCTCACTATAAAGAACAAATAAAATATTCCATAAAATAATGACTTATTTGACCGGCTTAATGGGGATCAATTCTTCTCTAATACTGATATTAAATCTGGTCATCATCAATTGAGGGTAAAGAAATAATATATTCCAAAAACTGACTTCTGATCATGATATATGAATTATGAGTTTGTAGTTACTCCATTTGGTTTGAATAATTCTCCCACTATTTTTATGTATTTTATGAATAATGTCTTTAGGGACTAACTTGATAACATTGTGGTAGTTTTTATTGATGAGATTTAGATATATTCCAAATTTCGTGGGGAGAATTAGGATCATCTAAGGGTTATTTTTCAATATCTACGGAAGGGAATAATTCTTGGAATGCTAAAAAAATGTAAAATTCAGCCACAATAAGTTGATTTCCTGGAGAAAATTTTAACTAATGACATAATCTCAATTTACCTTTCTATGATAAAGGCTATAGAGGAGAGGCCTCAAACTATATCAATAACTGATATTTTTAGTTTTCTTGGTTTATCAAGATATTATATGAGGTTTTTGAAAAACATTTCACAACTTTCTAATACACTAACCAAGTTAACTCGAAAAGTGGTTAAGTTCATTTAGACAACGGAGTGTGATAAATGTTTCCAATAGCTGAAGACGTGATTGGATACTTCATTAGTTTTGAATATTCCCTCATATGGGAAAGGATTATTTATTTATAGTGATGCATCTCTGAAAGGGATTGTGTGCATTCTCATGAAAAATCATAAGGTGATCATTTATGCATCTCAACAGTTGAAGGCTCATGACCATAATATTCCTATGAATGATATTGAGCTAGATGCATTTGTTTTTTCTATGATGATATGGAGGCACAATCTTTATAGGGGGAAGTGTGATATATACACAGATCATCAAAGTTTGAAGTATATTTTCATAAAAAATGAATTGAACTTGAGAAAGAGGATATGGTTGGAACTTCTTAAAGACTATGATTGTACAATTCATTATCATCCTAAAAGAGAAAACAATGTTACTAATGCATTATGTAGGAAAAACCTTGTTGTTCTAGAAATGAAGAGGATCCAAGGAGATCCCTTGATCAAATACCGAGTGAAACTGATCATGGAAATTGTAATGGAAGGGGTATCATCAACATTATACCAAATTATTACTCAACTATCATTACTTGATAAGATCATGAAATCTCAAAAATAAGATCCTTTGTTATAGAAGAAGTTTGAGGCTGTGAAGGATGGGATGTTTCCAGAGTCCAATATTGATCAAGAAGGTGTACTAAAATTTCATACAAGACTATGTCTTCCATATATTCTAGAAATAAATATGGAGAATAGGGATAAAGCTCATAGACCTAATTTATCTAAACATCTTGGAGGCAGAAAAATGTATAGAGACCTTAATGATCATTATTGGTGGGATCATATAAAATGAGAGATTGCGGACTAAATTAAAAGATGCCTGGTGGGCCAACAAGTGAAGGCAGAGTGACAACTTCCTAAAGGGGTATTACAAACTCTACCCATACCGGCATAGAAGTGGGATAATATCACTAAGGAATTTGTCATTGTTCTTTTGATATAATCCAAAAGAAACAATGTGATATGGGTTATAGTGGAATGTCTTAGCAAGACATTCCATTTTATCTCTATTCAGGAAGATTTATCCCTTGATCAACTTGCCATTATTTACGTGAGGGAAGTGGTAAGGTTGCATGCGGTACCACCCTTTATCGTATATGATCATGATCCAAGGTTCACATCAAAATTATATAGAATTATTTAACATGAATTTGGAAACAAAATTAATTCATTATGTCCAATCACCCACAAACTGATAGTCAATCAAAAAGAACAATTCAAACACTCGTGGAAATGTTGAGGACAAGTTCAATGGAATTTATAGGTGGTTGGGATCAAAATCTCCCATTAGTTGAGTTTTCTTAAAACAACAACTTCCACTCTTGAATTCAAATGGAACCCTATAACGCTATATATAAAAATCAATGTATAATGCATAATTTTTGGTATGAATCCATTGAAAGAATACTTCTTGGACCTGATATTCTGAAAGAGATGATAGAAAATGTTCATGCAATCCAGAAACACATTAAGGATTCTCATAGTCGGTAGAATATCTATGACAAAAACTATCGAAGGGACTTAGAGTTTAATGTTGGTGATAAACTCTTCTATTGAATTTCCCCATGGAATAGATTCATGTAGTTTGGAATGAAAGGGAACCTTCATCCCAGGTACATTGGCCCCTATGAAATCCTTTCTCACATAGGAGTAGTGTCCAATTAACTTTCACTTCCTCTAAATCTAGGTCAAGGTCCCGATGAATTCCATGTATCCCTCTTGAGTAAGTAAACACGTAACCCTTTACATGTACTGAATTTTTAGGTGGTACAACTGGAACATTACCTATCTTATGTGGAGCGGTCGGTGGAGATATTGGATCATAGAGACACGATTCATTGCAACAAGACTACCCACCATGTTAATGTTTTTTGGAGGAACCACAAATATGAAGAAACCATGTCGGAACAAGAGTAGACTATAAGGCCAAAGTACCAACACATTTTCACTTCTTAGGGAATTATTTGAAATTTCTGGGATGAAATTTTATAAGGGGGGAAGAGTGTAAGGACCCAAACTTTTGAATAATATTTTTTGTTTGAAAAATCATGTTTTACTAAGTCACAATAAATAAAAATGTATAAGTATAAACGAAACGTGACCATCAAGTTTTGATCATTGGTTAATATAACTATTGAAAACAATAATAATTTTTATAGTTATAATTATTATTTTTAGATAGAAATGATAATGGATAATTAATGTAGAAGGAACAGTCGATGGCCTCATCCATTATAATCAGGTTGTACGAAGACCATATTTCAGAGCATTGGAAGGAGGTAGTATCACCTTGCTTTGTTTTAGACAAACCCAAGATGAGCTTCAAATTTTACAATTAAAAAAATTAACATATGGAATAGGTTCATGTTAGTGGAGATTACCACTCAGGCGATGTGATCTGAGCCTCCCAAAGAGTTTATCACCAATTCACACCTTACACTTAGATCCTATGAAAATTTTATAAGGGGTTATCTAACCAGGCCTTAGTTACTTTGTGTAATCCCTTTATATAAATAATATTTTCATTTTATCATTTTCATTTTAAGAATATCATTGTTTAATAAAATATATTTTGAATTGAGACAAATTTAATAAATTGATTTTAGAAGTAAGAAGTTTTACTTCTCTGATATATCTCATACTTCGTGAATTATTATGGTTAAATAAAAATCATTTTTTAATTTCATATTTTAAAATTAATCTTGGATGACTTTTTATTATTTTTCTAAGTTCTAATTTTTCGATAAAATGTATTTTATATGAATAATATTGGATGAATATTTTATTCTTTATTAATAGTTTCTTATAAATAGAGGTTTTTATGATTAGTAAATTTTATTAAGAACTATTAAATAATTAATTCTCTGAAATGATTTGAAAAAAAATGGATATACATGATTACGATCAGTAAGATATTTAGAGCTTAATAAGGTCAACCTAATTTTTTGGGGAATAGTTACATAACCCTTTGGAATAGTAAATTTACCCTTATGAATAGTAATTTTACCCATGGAATAGTAAACTCACCTATGTAAGTGTAAATATATTTTAGTCATCTTAAATGGTAATGTGATATAATTATATCATAGTATAAGAAAATAAATATTTTAGAAATTATTAATTATGTATTGGTATTCTATTTATTTAATTTAATTTAAAATTAACTCATTTTTATAAAATAGAGTTAATTTTTGAGTTCTATGCATCAAAAAAATTAGAGTGATTTTTAGGGTTTTTCTAAAATAGTTGAATTTTCAATGAATAGTAAAAAATAATGATTTGGGTATTTGGTATGTTTAATGACATCATTACTATGTCATAATGTTTTAATGAGTAATCTTGGTCTTTGGTCAAATATTTTGTACTAATATATGATATTAGGTTTCCCAGGTGGCCAATATCATGGGAAAATACTATGGGAAAGCCCACGGTTTTTCAAATACCAGTAATGAGGAGTCCTTTGAAATTAATAAATAAATATCTCTCTATTATAATATATACCTGCCCATTACATCATTTATCTTCATGAAAAATTAATCCTCCATGAACTTTTTCTACTTATACCTGAGAAGGTTTCTTCAAGCCCTCGATTTATTGATATTAGAGTTTTAGAAGTTACTCTTCAATATATTGGAATTATGAACTTCTATTTTCCTTTAAAGTTGTTTTTATGTGTTATATATTTAATGTTTCCATACCAAGTTGTTATTTACATTTTATTCAATCCATATACATTATTATGAGTCTTTTTTTAATGGTTTATCCCTTTCCCATCTCTTTTTAATTTTTTATAAAACCATGTTTCCCACCCGTTATACTGTAAAATATTCATCTCAAAATCTCTCTTTTTTTCTCACGAAATTATTTTATTTTCATTATGTTAATACCAAAACCTAGTTTATTTCCATAATTATTCATAAAGACATAAAAAATATATATTTTATTATAGAATTTACCTACATAAAACAATCATTCCCTTTCCATGTTTTATAAATTACATAATTATCATGTTTTTATGCATTTTTTAAAACGTCAAGATTTTGATATGAAACCCTTTTCTTTTATTCTCTATGGGTTATCTATGAAATGTTTTATTATTATCTATATGCATCACATAAAAATAAATAAATATTATGGGTGTGGCCTAATAGTTCTCCAATGCATTGGGTAAATAAATTAATCTCTATAGATGATATGTTTTATGATACCTTGGTGAATAACCATGGTAATTTTTATGACACCATAGGGATTTACCTTGGTGATATTATTATGAATGTATAAATTATATTTTTTAGCCACATTTTCAATTTATGATTCATGTTATTTTTATAATGATATTCCTATTTTCCCTTTCTCATGTCTTTATGTATTTCATCATGTTCTTATTGATATCATAAGTAAACTGTTTCCCTTGTTTACCCTTACTGGGACTTTTACTCACCATTTCCTTTGATGTATATCCCTTGGTTATGATATACATTAATTTTAATTTGGGTGAACCTATAATGAATCCTTTCAAATAGATTAGAATAATTCCTTCTGTTTTCATGAATTGTTTACCTTCTTTCCAAGACACTAAACTTTAAAATCCTATGTTTGTAAAATATAATGAAAATTTATGTAATAAAAAGGTGTGATGAAATATATGAGCATGCGTTATGATTAAATAAATATAAAACATAAGGAAAAAAATTGTACCATAATCATCATTATTTTAGAGTGTCTCTATGTACATTGTGTAAACCGTGACAACCACTGTAACATCATAGGTGGAACAAGTACCACCTGGGATTGGATCCATATGTTCATTACCCTTACTAACCATACCTTCGTAATACTGTTTCAATGTGTATTTGATAATTTTTTATAGTATTTCCTCTAATTATACCAAACTTGGCCCCCCAGTTATAACCATCATGTATAATAGACATCCATAATATGAATATTTCAGCAGGATCCCAAGGTAATAAGTAACATAGACCTGTGAAATTCTCCTAGAAATCTCCTTCACAGTATACCATATCAACCCTAGATACACATTCATGTATTAAAAAAAGAAAATAACATAGTCCTCCCATATGGTAGTTTTCAAATCCAATTCATTTCCCACAAGTATCAAAAACCGACCATAATAATTTTTCAAAACCAGGACAATCAAATATACATAAATAATAAAAACTCCACCCCTTGGGAATTTTCCCTAAAAATTAAAGACTGTCCATAAGGGAATTTCCCATTTTATAACCAAAACCTTCTTATTGGGATTATACCATAATTTATCTTAAATAAACAGAAAAATGATGTCTAGAAAAATGCACAAACCCACCAAAACTGTCAATACCCAAACACACCCCCTCATTGGTGTTAACATCTCTAGGGAACCCAATGTGATCCCCATGGACCAGTCATAAGCGGTGGAATCCTTCTTGGGATAATCTATGTAAAAAATTATTCAAAGGAATCCCTATAGGGATCTACAGTCATGAACATGCCCAATGAGGAATCACATGTATCTTGAGGATACCACACTTCCCAGAAGGGTCAACACATGAACTGTCTTTTGTCCAAAACATAAAATACCCAACTCATTGGTCTAAGGAGATGACCCATATCTTTTCTATGTTCCATGGTTCCATGTAATTTTTCTACTCACCCAACTTGATTGTAGTCCATCCTATGGTTATCTACTTAGGCTAAGTCACTACCAATGAGGGAAAGCGGGGTATATCTCATCAATAACACGATCTATGACTTTTATAGGTACACCCAAATTACTCCAGGTCTTAAAAAAGAAAAAAATAACCAAATAAAACCTAACCCCCATCTTGGAGGAGTCACAAGGGACCCACCTAGATCTCTAGGGTTGTTTATGTCATGAAATAGAACAATTCATCAATGAGGTGAACAAGGAACCTGATGTAGGACTCCCACATCTCATAAAACTTTTCAGCATTCTCTGGGGTCTGAAAGTCACACGTTTTTCCAATAGTCATGGAAAAATATATAAATGGTTGGGTAATTAAAAACGTGTACGAGTTACCATATGGACCCTGGAAGATAATATTTTTTGTTCAATAAATTCATCCACTTACCCATTTATATTTAAGTTAACCCACTTGGGTCAATCGATGATCCATATCCTTACATAGGGATCTCACACACCTCATTCCATTCAATAATAATATCAACAACATGTCAAGTATTTGAGACAGGCTACCCCATAAGAAGATTTTTCCATTTACATTCAATGGTTGGAATATTTGTTGAGGCCCATCAAATTCTGACTAAAATATCATCACAAATCAGGTACCTAACTCATACTATAAGAACCAAATACAAAAATTATATTTAAATTAAAACTAAAAAACAAAATTAAAATAATTCCAAAATATATTAATAATCAGAGGAAGTCATACATTGTCATCATGAATCACTAGAACCAAATTGAATATCCTACTGGGAGTCTGTAGCACACCCCATTGATTATTCAAGCCAAACCCCAATCATGTACAACAGATTCAAAAAATAATTAAATGTAATTAAATTTTCAAACTATAATAATTTTTGAAACATAGTGTACCATTGATGAAATGAAGAATTATGGTTGGTGGAAATAATCTCTGAGTGTCCTCTAGATATTATACATGATGGCCCTAAAATATTTAGATGATATCAACATTCTTCGATGGAATTTTTATAAACCTTAAATTTGGACATCACCAAATAAATTTGAGAAAGAGGATATGAGAAGAAAATGGAGTGAGGGGGACACAAAACATGAACCTCCAAAGAGACCACCCAATAACTCCACCCTTAACTATGTGGAATATGTAAGGAAAATTAGGGGAGGCCCTCCTATAATGTGCAGAAGAGGAAGGAAAAAAAATGTCTCTCCACCTTTCAAACCCAAGCGTGGGGTAGGGGCATGTAATTGGTCCACCACATAAGTAAATTTTATTAATTGTATTGGGTTACCATCCTAATGTTGAGACCACAAAGATCTATAGAACCACGAGTAGTCAACTAGATAGCCATTTAGTAGCTTTCTCTATACACTAAACCCCATCCACCTCAAGATTCCACTGATGATCCGTCAAGCCCCCTCATGAACAAATGGGAACCATTACCAATCTCAAATACATCATTTTAAGGGACCCAATTTATAGAGTTAAATATATAATATCAATTAAAAAACATGACCATAAACTAATTTGAAAATTGAAACATCCCATGATTTTCAAAATCATGATTGAACACATGGAATTTACTTTCTAGTATAACTGTTCTTATCCCCAAGAATACCATTGGTCCTAAAACTGAAAATCAAAACCTATCTCAACCACCAATTCTAATAAAACTTATCTTATTATATATATGAACACTTAATTAACTTCCCATGTGACACTCCCAAAATCATGAAAGTCGAGAATAAAAATTGAAGACAACGCTCATTTCTATTATCAAAACAGTAGGATGTAGATTTACCTATTCCATCCATCATAATATTTGACCACTTCTGCATCTAAACATCTATTCAGGTTATGGTACTCCCCATAATGACACATAATTATCATTTTCCAATTTCAATGCCCAGGTTCCTCTACCATTGGAGATTCTCATTAGAACTCCAAACCCATATTTCATTGACACACATAGTGCAATTTTCATCCCACCACTCCCAAAGTACATGAAACCACCAGTACAATGATGGAACCTCAATTCATTATAAAATTCTAATATAAGTAAATGATCCTACCATTTTGTTGACGCTCCTTTCGTCAAAGAATCTAATGATCGAAAAAGGGGAATATCTGAGCTCAAACTGATTCAACCTTTGAAGAAAATATAAAAAATCGACAAAGGCATGAACAAAGGATCAACAGCAACTGCACCGCGCAAGTTATATCACTATCTCGCAAGTACACTTGCGCGACAACCGTGGTCGTGCAAGTGACTTGCACGCCCTATGTGATAACCACCCGATAATCGCCCAGGGTCTTCTCCTACCTATAAATAGACCCTGTGGGCCCCCCATTCGGGGAGGATCTTTTTCCAGAAACTCGGATTGAAGCTCCCGACACCCAAGTCTCTTCTCAAAGCTTCCGAAACAATTCTAAGGTAATTTCTTACCTAGAAGGGAAGATCTAAAGAAAAGTAGGAAGGCCTAAGTGTTGAAACTCATCAACACTTGCGCGCTTGAGTGGTCAGCCCTTAAGGGAAGTGACCACACTTGTGAACCGCCTTATTTCCTTCAATAGAACATGCGCGTCCCTTTTCTGGAAGAACCTCAAGAGGATTCTAAAGGGATTAATAAAGAGTCTCTCAAGTATTCTAATGCCGGTTGAAAATCACACAAGTACCCCACATGTCGTGCAGGTATACCTGCGCGACCAATACTTGCGCGCCCACATAAGACTTGCACGCCTTTCAAGACTTGCGCGCCCCTACCTTTTTGGGTGCCCATCTTGCCCATTTTACCCATCTTAAGCCATTTCACCTTTCCTATTCAAGATTCAGTCTTCAAGATACTCTTCAAAGCCATTTATGGCATGATTTCTTGATTTGACTTCCTTATTTGAAAGGAATTCTCTGGAATATCACTCAAAACATAGTGATTTATACATTTTTATGTCACCAAAGATTGAGAGTTCATTCATTCAACCTCATCCTTTAAGATGAGAGAATCTTTAACCTGGGTCTCCTTTTCAGGAATAAGTCCCAGTCAAAATTTTGGGCATCCTTCTTAGGAGTAAGCCCCAAGTCCTCTAATTTTGGGCATCCTTCTCAGGAGTAAGCCCCAAACCTTAATTCCTTAACTTGGGCATCCTCCTCAGGAGTAAGCACCAATCATAATCCTTTAATGTGGGTATCCTTCTTAGGAGTAAGCCCCAAGTCCTCTAATTTTGGGCATCCTTCTTAGGAGTAAGCCCCAATCTCAAATATGGGCATCCTCCTCAGGAGTAAGCCCCAAACCTTAATCCCTAATCTGGGTCTCCTTTTCAGGAATAAGACCCAGTCATAATCTTGGGCTTCCTTCTTAGGAGTAAGCCCCATGTTCCCTAACCTGGGATTCTTTTTCAGGAGTAAGCCCCCGTCATAAATTTTGGGCTTCCTTTTCAGGAGTAAGCCCCATGTCTATTAATTTCTCTTAACCAGTCCTAATTTGCGTTTGATCTGGGATTCCTTCTCAGGAATAAAACCTAGTTATCAATCCTCTCGTAATTTGGGCTTACTTTTCAGGAATAAGTCCCAAGTTAGAGTATTCAAATCTCCATGAAGCACATATACCTTTATGGACCCTGTTCCTAGATTTTCTCCCTAAAAGCGAATCCTAAACGTTCATCTGTCTGGGAAGTCATAAATACATAAGCCCCAAACCATTTCTTATGATTGCATATTTCATGGCACAATTGTCTAATTTTTACCAATACCTCTTGTTTCTCACACCGAGCATGACTCACGTGAGCTTAGAGTGTAAAAGTAATTATGACATCCTTCTTTGAGCCATCAATCATAAACGTCATACTCCCTTACTCGAACTACGTGGGTTCTGATTCCTTTTCCAAAACAAAGGATATGTAGGTAGCACATCTATGGGTTCGATCCCAACTCTGAAATAATTCATGTCCTTCTGAATGACGATAAACTTCAAGTGCCCCACTGAGTGGCTTTAAAACCAGCCTGGTCATCATAAATGACCAAGAGACTTTTATATAATTTTTTTGAAGGATACCATTGACCAAGAATCTCTAAATAGATATAGATGATTCTCTATTGATGAAGAACCTCGAATACATAAAAAAGATTCTCTAAATTTCTTACATATTTAATCATTGATTGTTAAAACTAAAGGAAAGCTCATTTTATACTTGGTAATGTAATAAGGATTCACGAACATAACTTAAATCTATAAAGAGAGTCCCGGAGTAGACAATAATTCCCCTCAAAAAGGTGTGATGAGTCCGACCTCCCATCCTCTCGACCAATGCAAATTACCAAGCCTCATTAGTCCACAAGCTAATGAGCGCATACCTTTGGAAAGTAGGTCCAAACGGATGTGGAATCATTGGATGTTTCCGGTTCTACGAACAAACCCGCTAGAAACCGATTGGAACGTTTGAATCTCCCATCCAGGTGGTCATCCCCGAATTCTGAGGGAAACAAAAAATGGTGAACCTGACATGAATCCTTAACCAAGTTAAAATGATGTTTTACCTATTTGTTAAGCCCATATTTAAAACTCAATAAGAGGGCTAACAAAAATAATCATTGACATATGTGCTCATGCAAAGGATGAAGTAGCTGAGTTTATCTTGATTACATCTGTTATATCAAACAGGCACTCTTTTCCAAGATTTTCTGTATTTTCATAATGGATGCTCTCAAATTCACATATGTGAAAACTGATGTAGCAAATACCAATGCTGCTATTCCTACTGGATCATCATCCACTCTGAGGATGACATCACCTACTCAGCGTCTTCAACGCTGGGTATCAAATGCGCTGGTTAAGGTATACTGTCAATACAGTACCATCCCAACTCTGGAGGCTTCCCGACGGGCCCTCCAAGTAAATAACTCACACAGGTCGTCTGGACAATGACGACCAGTGATTAAGAAGCAGGTGGTGCTGACTACCGTCTCCAACCATCTTGGGTCGTTATCCCCGGAATGCAATTTCCATTCACTCCCTTACTCTGAGGAAGTGAATGAGCAGGTCCCACAGGGCCTTAATTCAAAAAGACGGGAGTCTTTCCCGAGGGCTCCCATCAACAATCACCGCCCGACTCGTGCGGTAGTGCGCCCTCAACATGATGAGGGTACCGACTCCAGGCATTCAGCTCAGGTTCCTCGAACCCGAGCAGGCAAGACGAACTGCCAGAGACGGAATCCGGTTGACAATGGGCAAGTTTTCATCCCTGCCATCTCCGGAGAAGTCCACCAACCTAACTTGGTGGCAAATAAAGAGCAGGCACACACACCTGTCCGTTTTAATTCCGCTGTCCAGCAGACTCGTCTGGAAGCATCATGTCAATCCCGCCAGGCAATTCTAGCGGAGTACTATAGGCAGGAACATACACCTGCTTATACATCACTAGTTAGTCAGCTGGCTCGTCTGACTACATATGATGGATCTCATCAACCACCTTTGGAGAAGTGTAATCATCAGGCACATACACCTGCTAGTACTAATCAATCCTACCAACAGTCTCGCTTGGAAGCGCACGGAGAAGTCAGTCGGAAAGCTCCGATGACAAACAAGAGGCAGACTCAACTCTCTGCCCCCACACTTGAGTACTGTCAGGATTCACTGACAGGAAAAGGAGTACATGAGCAGGCACATACACCTACTCCAAACCCGGAATGGACGTATATTCCCGTTCTGGCGGCTGAAGTCACCAAGCATATTTTGTCAATGGTGAAAGAGCAGAAGCAAATTCCTACTCATATTCTGGATGCTTGCCAGAATATCATAACAGCTTCAGCATCATCTCAGGGACAGACACATAAATCTATCCCTAGTAGTGGAGTGACACATCAACAATTCACTCCGGAACAGACACACACATCTGTTCCAGTCCAAGAGGGTCATGGGGCATACTCCCCCATATCATACGGACAACCAAGTCAGGCACATACACCTGATTTGAGTGGATATCATCAGCCTAACATGACCATATTTCATGATCTGGAACATACACCTGCTCAGAGTAACCACTTTCGTCAACAAGTGGTTTCCAAAGTGAGTAATAATGCATCTAAGAAAAAGATCCGCCCAGCACAGTCAAGAGATCAAAGGCCAATCTGCAACAAGGCTTTGCTCGATGCTGGAGTTCTTCAAGCCCTCAGACATTTATCTGTTGGAATTCAAGATTCTACTCCCTCATTTCCCAATAACGGGAACATTAATTCCAAAAGTCTTCAACAGACACTTTCTCATGAAGGCTTGCTTCGTGACAATTCGGCCAATCTTGAAGTTTCATCTTCAGATGAGAGCCACAGGAACCCTCTGTGTGGTCAGAAGACCAAGGAGCAAGAGATCTCATCCTTTGCTGTAACCCATTATGGTGGTCCTCCCCATGATGATGAACTTCTCTGCAAAATTCCTCTCCGTAGTAGTGATTCACATTTCTTGGAAAATACTCCAGTGGACAATGTAGTTCCGAGAAAGCCCTCTTATCTTGAGGCACTTGCAAATGTGAAACTAGTCATGTATGATGCTTTATCGCTAGAAAGTGAAATACTTTCTCAATCAGAAGATAGACCAGGGGGTAGGTCATTCTCTGAACCACCCCTAACTCATGCATCTTCTATTTTGATCAATGATGTCTCCACCAATCTTGTTGAATCCGATGAAGCAACAAGGAAACACCAACTCTGGTCAAAACAGGTATAAGAATCTTCATTTAATGATAAAGAGGAAATGCTGAACATGAGGAAGAAACTGGAAAAAGGTGAGGTACCAGTCATGTTTTGGCCTTTGGCTAACTCCCAGTACGACATTCCAAAGATGTTGATGGATGATGGAATCCATGATATTAGTCTCAACATATGGAAAAATCTTTTTCAATTAAAGAAGAAAATATTATCTTATGATGAATATGAACATCATCTTAAGATAATAGACGGGCTACAACGTCAGATTGATTTGGCATCTCTATCAGTCTCTCGGTATCTGAAGGCTGAAAAGCAACAGAGAACCCTTCAACGTTCATGCCTTGGCGCACTAAGAAAATTGTGTCAGTTAATTTCAAATGCTCCATCTAATGTTCATATCATAGGATGGGGTGTTCACGGAGCACTACATTTCATAGTGGTTTCCAGTCAGCAAAGCCCTCCAAAAATGGTCTGATGAAATGTTATTGCCCATGGCCAGCCACAGTCAATGGGCTTTGTTCATAATCAAAAGCGTGTTCAAGAACATGCTTCAACTAGTTCCTCTCAAAATCAAGCATATATAGAACAAGTTGTTGAATTGATCCTATATCAAGAAGACGAGAATATTGCACAAGCCTCTCATATGGAGAAAACAAATCATCAAATGACAGAAGTCTCGGAAATCATCCAATGGTCTGTTGAACCAGGTGATAAAAGTGGATACAGGCTAATGAATCCAGATAATTTCCGAACTAAGATTCGCAAGATCAAGAGATCTTTTAAGAAGATCTCAGACGTAGCATGTCAAGAGCCACCCCAGCTTGTCAGACTGGGGACTCCTTATCGAACCCTTAGAGTCAACAAATGGGATTCGAGGAGTTGAGCGGAATCAGCAGGAACATCCCCAGTTCACGAGACTGGGGACTCTTTCAAATCACCATTCCCCTTCTCAAAGAATATCGGTCTTTTCTCGATTGGGGAAGAATCCCCAAGAGGAACGAAGAGCCAAATTATCAAGAGATTCCCTCCAAATTATATCTCTTCAAGAAGTTCCTAAAGGATTGAATCAAAAAAAGGAAATGTATCATCAAATATATGAAAAAAGACAATATCACAGAAATGTTGAAAGAAGGGATGCGATGCATTATTCATCAATCAATGTCATCAATGTCGTTGTTGCTAATCCACCAGAGGAGACTCACTCAGCGGACTCAGATGAAGAGCGTCCTGCTCAAGAAAATGTACGCACCAATACAAATGAAGAAGGTGTGCGTACACGAAGTCAAAGGATTACTCAGAACTTAGGTAATCCACTTCCTTCTCTCCAAAAAGTATCCAACAAAGGGAGGGGAAAGAATCATGTTACATCTCCTTCCTCTGGAGAAGGTCAATCGCTCTCATTAGAGCAAAGGTTTTCACAACAGGAGGAAGAAATGAAAGAATTAAGAAGAATGAAGGCAGAACTACTTCAGAGTAGTCTTCTTCTTAAGAATGCTGAAGTCCGACAGCTGAAGGAATTTGTTGCAGTTACTGAGATGGATCAAGAATATCCTCCTTTATCAGTACACCCTCAGAGGTCTAATCCCGTGGGTCAAGTGCAACAACGGTTGGCAGTGCTACCATGAGTTGCAGCACCAACCACCATGTCTTTCCAAGCTCCATTCATTTCACCTACTCAAGACCAGATTCAACTGGATGTTTCTCAAAAGTTAATAACTACTATTGAGTCATTAAAAGCTCGGTTAGAAACTATGGAAGGGAAACAGGCGCAAGTTCAACCAGAAAAGAATGTTTACCCTGAATGGGTAGATTCAATTTCGCCTCTATATAGTTTTGGAAACCCTGTTTTCCCTACTTTCAATGGATCAGGCGACCCTGAACAACATTTGACGCATTACGTGTCTTGTTGTGATCCTATGATGGGAACTCCAGATCAACAAGAAGCAGTGAAACTCAGATGCTTCGTGCGAACCTTGCAAGGACCAGCTTTTGTCTGGTATACAAGCTTTAAATCTCGGTCAATCATCGGATGAGAGGGTCTTTGTCAAAAATTCATTCTTTAGTTCAGCTCAAATTTTCCAAAAACGACAGTTTTCGATCTTACAAACTGTAAGCAAAGGGAGAATGAAAGAGTCTCTGATTTCATTGCTCGCTGGAAGGGATTAACGTATTCCCTGAGTTTAGCACTCCCTCAGGAAGAGCTGTTGCCAATCTGTGTGGCAAATTTGCGTGATGAATTACGCACCCCATTGATCCCTGTGAAATACACAGGAGAGTTTCGATACCTTACTTCAATCGCTCAGCAGATTGAGGATTCCCTTATACAGGCTAAGGTTAAATCTCGTGTAATTCCATCAGCTCCAGGAAGGAGAATGGGTAAAGTAGAAACTGCTACAGTTATGCTTAAACAAGCACCTGTACCTATTTCTACTTCAAAAACTTCATCTTCTCGAAGGGCTCCACCTCCTGAACGCCAACAAAAAAGTCCGTTTCGTCCAAATGATCAAAGAGATCAATGACGAAAACAATTTGAGGATTTGAAGAGTAAAACATACTCTTTCCGAAGTGAGCAAGTTCCTGGTTACTTCATTTCAGCTCTGGAAAATAATTTGGTTCAATTACCAGTGCCCAAGAGGCCAAACAAGGAAGGAGATGAAGACCGTCCCAATTATTGTCCCTTTCATCAAATGTTGGGGCATCCCATCCAGGAGTGTTTTGTCTTTAAAGACCTCCTGTAAAAGATGGTCGACTTGGGACAAGTCAAATTGATGCGTTTTTCAGCTCATGTAGCGTGTTTTACCGCTACAGATCTAGAGGAAGGAGGAGAGTGGCAGGAAGTCAAAAGCAAAACTGCGCAAAAATATGATGATTGGATGGTCAGAAAGACAATCAATCGGACCCATGCCATTTTGCGAACACAATTGAAGAAGCCAATTGTGTCTCCTACAAAAGCTGTAATGAAGCCTCCATCAAAAGACAAATCCTCAAAAGGGAAGCGCAATTCAAAGAAGAAAGAGGAATCAGAAGAAGATGAGTATGTATCGAGGCCTAAGTTGTCTTTGACTCTGGAAGATTTCATTACATCTACTTCAAAGCCACAGGCACCGCCCCATCAAACGGAACAGCCTAAACAGGCTAGTCAGGCATGGTCTTTATCAAACGAAGAGTTAATCTTTGGTTCTGTTAATATTATTCAATTAACAGATCCATATTCTAGTCTTGATGAGCCTAAATTCCCTGTATCAAATAAGGGAATCCGAGGAAGTTCTAGAGGTTCAGGATACATGGGAAGACGTGGATCTTTCCGAAGCCACTACTCTAATTCTACCTCTGCTAGCACTGTGTATGCAGCAGAAACTCGTGGTAGAGCCCTTCAGTGAGCTCAAAAAGAACATGCAAGTTCTTCTTCCAATGGCCAACTCAGTTTTGGAACAGTTATTTTGGAAGACTGATTAAAGGTTCCATCTTCTTTATCTCAGCAAGTAAATGGATCTAATCAGTCTAATCTTCCAAAACCAAGGATGTTTCCAACTTCTATCCCAATACAAGATGCATCAGCTTCCAAAGCATCTGCTTCCAAGGTACCTGCTAAACCACATATTCCTGTTGGGAAACACAGACCTCTAGATCAAAAGTATGATATATTGAAACACTTGGCCGAAATACCAGCCATGTTATCAATTTTGGATGCTTTGAAACTGTCAAAAGATCTTCGGGAATCACTCATCGAAGCTTTGTCAAGTCCTCAGGAGTTTGAAGCTGAAATTGCTGCAGCTGAAGTCTATCACATAGAGAATAATCCTACAGAATGCCATGCAGTGATATATTTTACTGATAAAGATGAAGATGATGTTGTGCATGGGCACATAAAACCTTTGTACTTATCTGGAAAAGTCAATGGTGTAGATATCCGAAGAGCTTTCATTGACAATGGTTCAGGAGTCAACCTCATGCCCATTCATACACTTCGTCGATTGGGCCCCACAGAATCTGATTTATCTACTTCTACCATGATGTTACAAGGATATGATAAAAATGAACAAGAACCACTGGGTGAAGTTACACTCAGAACCCAGTTTGGAGATCTTGTATCCAATTCGGATTTCATGATTGTTGATCAAGACTCAGCTTTCAATGTCTTTCTTGGAAGACCCTGGCTACATCAGCATGCAGCTATTCCTTCACCATACCATCAATGTCTCAAATACTATTTCAATGGTCAAGTTGGAACATTTTATGGTGATAAGGCCTCGTTCAAGACATGTGAGTCTCAATACATTGAGGCATAATTTTATCACATGAAGGGAAGAGAAAAATCTACAATGAAGGAAATTACCAAAATTAATGCTCCATATGGTTTGGAGAAAATTCCAATAAATCCATTTACACATGTGTTTACAGATTATGTGTTACCTATTAGTCAAATTGAAAAAATAGGCCCAAATCAAAATACTATTTTGGAAAGATCCATAATGTCAATTACGACAATTGAGCCAGACAACATGGGAGAAATTGGTAACCTACCAAACAGTGATGAAATCATAAGTGGTGACGTTTTCATTTCATCTGCTGAAGTCCAACAAGTCTATACTTCTCCAATCAGGCCAGAAGAAGTTATAGCAACACCAGAGGTGAATAATTATTTCGATTCTCAATCCATCATCTCCTCTTTATTTCCCAAAGGAGTCCCTTTATCATCAATAGGTTCGGAAATGGAATATTCTTCTTCAAAATGTGAAAATTTTGACATCACTTATGATCATGAGAATTTCGTTTTGTCATCTACTATGCAAGTAGAAACAGAAGAAATAGCACATAATGAAGAGGAAGAGGAAGGTCTTAGAGATGCTCCTCTAGCATTTGAAGAGGGTATCTCTACCACTGTGGATGAACTCAGAGAAATAAATCTGGGTACAAAGAAAGATCCACGCCCCACTTTAATTAGTGCGGACATGACCCTTGAAGAGAAAGAGATTTATATTTCTTTTCTAAAGCAAAATAAAGATATTTTTTCTTGGAACTATACTGAAATTTTTGGGCTTGATCCTGATGTTGCTACTCATCATTTGGGTTTACCAAAAGAACATCGAGGATTTAAGCAAGCCGCGAGAAGAACACACCCAACTTATGCTTCCAAAATTGAAGCTGAAGTGGATAAGCTGATCAAAGATAAATTCATCAGAGAAGTTCAATATCCCAATTGGTTGGCTAATATTGTCCCTGTAAAGAAGAAGAACGGACAAATTAGGGTTTGCATCAATTTTAGAGATCTTAATCGGTATTGTCCTAAAGATGATTTCCCAGTTCCGATTACAGAACTCTTAATTGATGCGACGGCTGGTTATGAAGTACTTTCCTTCATGGATGGATATTCCGGATATAATCAGATCTGAATGGCCCCAGATGATGAGGAATCTACAGCTTTCAGAGCTCCTCAAGGTGTGTTTTGTTACCGGGTGATTCCCTTTGGTTTAAAGAATGCAGGTGCAACATATCAACGTGCCATGCATCGTATCTTCAATCCTTTCTTAGGGAAGTTTGTTGAATGCTATGTGGATGATTTGTTGGTTAAATCCAAACAACGTTCTAATCACTTGACTGATTTGGAAGTCATATTCCACAAACTTCGACAACATAATTTGAAGATGAACCCCTTAAAATGTTCTTTTGGGGTAACCTCAGGAAAATTCCTCGGCTTTGTTGTACGCCATCGTGGTATTGAAGTCAATCCTGGGAAGACCAAATCAATCCTTGGTATGTCACCTCCTCAAAATTTTAAAGAATTAGGAGGACTTCAAGGACACTTAGCCTATATTCGGCGTTTGATCGCCAATTTGGCAGGAAAAAGTTTACCCTTTACCAAATTATTGAAAAAAGGAGTCACTTACCAGTGGACTGAAGAATGTCAAGAAGCATTTGATGTTCTCAAGAAATACCTCTTGAGTCCACCAGTAATCATGCCACCTGTTGAAGTTAGACCACTTATCCTCTATGTGACAGCTCTAGAGCGATCATTGGGTGCCTTTCTCGCTCAAAAGAATGATGCTGGGAATGAAAATAGCCTCTACTATCTCAGTAGAACTATGCTTGAAGCAGAAACCCGGTATTCAAGTATTGAGAAGTGCTGCATGGCATTAATCTTTGCAGTTTAGAAACTGAGACACTACTTGCAACATCACGAGGTCCAATTGGTATCTCGCAATAATCCGCTCAAATTCATCCTTAGTCGTCCAATGCTCACAGGACGTCTAGCAAGGTGGGCAGTTAATTTGCAGCAGTTCTACATTTAGTATGTATCTCAAAAGGCAATAAAGGGCCAAGCTCTGTCTGATTTCCTGGCTGAACATCCTTCAGTGGAAGACATGTCTTCAGATATTTAACTCCCTGATGAAGAAGCTTTCTCTATTCAAGAGAGTCCTCAAACATGGGAAATGTATTTTGATGGTTCTTCGAGAAGTTCAACAGGGAAGAAAATGGAAAATCCTAGATTCAACAAAGTTGGTTTAGGAATTGTACTCATTTATCTAGATAAGGCATTGTTACCATATTCCTTTTTATTGTGGGAAGGTGGTACCAATAATGAAGCTGAATACCAAGCTCTTATCACGGTCTTGGAGTTAGCAATTCAAGAACAAGTGAATCACTTAAAAGTGAAAGGTGATTCAGACCTGGTAATCAAAAAAGTCAATGGGGATTATGCCATCAGAAAAGAAGAATTAATCCCTTTGTATGATTACGTCAGAGAGTTAATGGCGGAATTCCCTTCAGAACCGAAATTTTCTTATGTCCCAAGATCACAAAATGCTCAAGCTGATGCACTGGCTAATATAGCCACAGCTCTAGCAGATCCAAATCGGGATGAGACAACCATCAGTATTGCCCACCGTCGTGCAATTTCACCTTATGTTCAAGCCAAAATAGAGGAAATTAATGAAATTAGTCCCATTCCTGAACCATATGTTCATACTACAGGATGGATGTCACCTATCAGGGAATACCTTCAAAATGGAACACTTCCACCCGATAGAGCCGAGAAAGAACAAATCCGGCGACCTGTGGTCAATTTTACTCTTTATGATGGCCCAAACCACCTAGAGAAAATTATTTACAAATGTGGTTTTGATGGAGTTCTCTTTAGATGCATTGATGGTGAAGAGACAATGGATGTCATGAAAGAAGTGCATGCAGGAGTCTGTGGTGCCCACCAGTCTGGACATAGATTGTCTGATCAAATTCGAAGTCTTGGATACTTTTGGCCTTCAATGATGCAAGATTGTGTTGATTTCACAATGAAGTTTCATTCATGTCAAGTACATGCCAAATTCATTCATCAACCTCCAGAGTTGCTTCATACAGCTAAATACTCATGGCCATTTGCCACATGGGGAATGGATGTGGTGGGACCTTACCCTTCAGCTACAGCCAAGCAGTTTAAGGACATTCTTACTGCTACTGATTTCTTTTCCAAATGGGCAGAGGTAGTACCTCTCAAAGAAGTCAGTTCTAAATGCATTGTTATCTTCATCAAGTATAACATCATTTCTAGATTTGGTGTCCCTCATACCATATTGACGGACAACGGCACCAACTTCTGTTCTTCTGAGGTGAAGAAATTGTATCAAGAATACAACATTAAATCCAACCATTCATCTCGGTATCATGCGGCGGCCAATGGCCAAATAGAAGCCTTTAACAAGACTCTTTCAAATATACTACAAAAGATGGTGGATAAAGATAATAGGCCATGGCCTGATAAACTCTTTCATGCTTTATGGGCTTATCGGACTACCACTCGCAATGCAACGCGGTCAACTCCAAATTCATTGGTATATGGAACAGAAGCAGTCTTTCCAATTGAAGTTCAATTGCCCTCACTCAGAGTAGCCATTTGTGATCAGTTATCTACAGATGAGAAATCCCAAAAGCGATTGAATGAATTGGAACAGTTAGATGAGAAACGATTGTGCACTTTGCACCACTTGGAAATCTATCAGAATCGAATAGCACGAGCTTTTAACAAAAAAGTTCGTCTTCATTCATTCATTCAGGGAGAATTGGTATTAGTTCTCAGAACACCAATGATACCAGGAAAGAAGCCTCCCAAGATTGAACCAAAATGGGAAGGACCTTATTCAATACATAAGGTCTACTCCAATGGAGCTTATTAATTAATCTCAATGGATGGAGAACTCATCACCACTCCAACCAATGCCAGATTTCTGAAGAAATATTTTTTATAAACACAAAATATGGTCCCCAGAACCAAGACTCTTACAATTGGTTTATACAGCAATGGTCCAGTATGACCTTAAACTGTAACTTCATCCAACATGACGTTAAACTGTAGAAAAAAGAACTTGTCCCCGCAACATGACACAAAACTGTGCAGCACCATTTCGTCCTTGCTATATGAAGTTAAAATATACAGCAATGGTCCAATATGACCTTAAACTGCAACTTCGTCCAACATGACGTTAAACTGTAGGAAAGTCCCTTACATCCGGAAAGATGTTAAACTACATAAGCAATTAATAGTCAAGTATTACTTTAAACTGCATCATCCTCGGTCTATGCATATGACCTTAAACTATTTGCACTTTCGTCCAACATGACGTTAAACTGTAGAAAAGAACATTTCCCTGTAACATGACACTAAACGGTGCAGCACCATTTCATCCTTACTATATGACGTTAAACTATACAGAAATGGTCCAGTATGACCTTAAACTGCAACTTCGTCCCACACGACGTTAAACTGTGAAAAAGTTCCCTAAACCGTCCAACATGACCTTAAACTGCATCATCCATGGTCCATGCATATGACCATAAACTATTTGCAAGTCCCTTATGTTCAGCAAGACGTTAAACTGTGACGTCCTAACTACATGACGCTAAACTGTATAAAAGTCCCTTACATCTGGAAAGACGTTAAACTCTATAATCATCAAAGGTCCAGCATGACATTAAACTGCACCATCCACAGTTCATGCATATGACCTTAAACTATTTTTACTTTCGTCCAACATGACATTAAACGGTGGAAAAAAATCCCCAATGCGTCCAACATGACGTAAATGGTGTGTTATTTTGTCCTTACTGCATGACATTAAACTGCGCAGTCCCCCTTTCGTCCAACATGACGTTAAACTCTATTGTCCCCATCGTCCTAACTACATGACGCTAAACTGTACAGAAAATTCATGATACCTCTGACGCACGCCTATCGTAGGGTGTGGCAAAACAATTTTTTCCTAAGTTAAAATGTAGTAATGTGGTTGACCTAGGATGTCTCCCGAAGAGGAGTGCACACAAAATGGGTTGTCACTTTAAAATGAGGGTAAAAATGTTGTGAACGAAAATTTGAAATTCAAATGATTGAAAAACAATGAAATTAAAAGGGTGATTAGGTCGGGGTCGGTTTCCTAATTATAATGCTATACTTGTTCAATTTAATTCAAACCTCTTCTTCTTAGTTGATTAAAGTGTGTTTCCACAATCGTTTCCTCTCACTTCCTTGGTGAAATTGTTATTGTGAGAGAAAACCTTACCAAGATCTCGGTTTGGTCAACTCTCCTTCCATGTGTAAAATAGTTGTATTGAGTATCCTTAATTTAAATGGGAAATACCCGATCAGGTTTCTTTTAATCCCAAACAATCAAGAACATTCACTATACCTTTTACACGTACTGACGATCGTCGAGTACTTCACCACTAATTCCTGGTTTATTCCATCGTATATAAACCAGAAATTAGTGGAGGGAGATATTGATTATTTTACCAAGGAAAAAATAAATAACGTAATTAATATTCAAGAACGATCGCACATGATTATAAAATCCGCTATAATAAATTGAAAACAACTTTGAAGAAGAAAGAAATTTATTCAATTGCGTCCAAAAACTCAAGCATTACAATGTTGAAAACCAACCCTTCCCCAATCACTCCAAAAGTTTACCTCACCATGGTAAGGGTAATCAAGTTTAATGGGGAAGAAGAAGGAATTAAAAAACTATGAAAAATAAAATAAATAAAAGAGAAAGCTTAAAAGTTCTCCTTCTTGGTGTCCCGGAAGGAATGGGGTGGAGAATGGATGCCTCGAGAGGGTGGAGCTCTCCTCCTTTTATAGCCAGAATGTTTCCCCTGAATGTCAACGCGTTTTATCCCCATTAAATGACATCCTCACGCGTTGAGCCCTTCATGAATGTTGTTTGATAATTCCCTTGGCCGTGTCTCCTCAAAATGCCAGCAGATTTGGACATGTATTCCGAGAGTTATGGACGTTTTACCTTGAGAATTTATTCTGTCCAGTCAGACTCTCCAAAACGAAATCCTCCGGATTAGGGTGCTTTAATGACCCAATAAACGGCCAATTAACTCGGTTCTTCCTTCATAAAAGATGATACAAAACGCCTTTCGCGTCCACCCACCGAATTGCACTAGCTTTGGGCCCATAGTGGATGAGTTATGGATCCCACATCAAAACTAGGCAGAACTGAAAACAATTTTCTTTATCCAACTTGTGAGCTTCTTTTGAGCTTCCATATAGCCGATTCAGATTTTCGTCCAAATATATTAAATGAAGCCCTGGATGTTTAGAATCTGAAAAAATAAAGAATTTTGCAATTTGGATCCGTGTAGATAATGTTATGGACAACCTATTGAAATAATTTAAAACTGTTAAAAATCCAAAATGGCCAATTTTTACTATTCAGCTCAAAATAACATCATTATCATAAAAATGAAACAATTCATCTTAGAGGAAAACTTTTGTGGGTTTAAAACAATGATATTAAAAATAAATTAATTGAAAATATTTTCTCTATCATTTCCCCCACACTTAGCACTTGGACTCCTGGACAAGTAAAAATCAAATGAAATCAAAATCAAAACACATATCAATGAGATCAATCAAATCAATTTCAAGAAAGAAAAAGATATCATGCCTCAACAAAAACTGTTATTTCAAGTTCTCCATTTAAGATTTTAATATATTTCAACTTCATTTCTTATCCCATGAACACAAAACACCTACCTCACATGAATTTTCTCTCATCTCACAAATGTAAAGGCTGAACAAGGCTTTACTCATCCAAACTCACACAAGAGTCACCATAGGTTTGATAAATTCCTACTTCTCCACCCGATGTGAGTCAAGGACATGTGTTTCTCATGAGGACTTTTTAGGGTTGTTCTGTGGCTTCCGGTTGGTAGGATTTAGATGTTAAAAGTTCTGAGGCCAAAAAAGGAAGGCTTGGCTCTTATTGAAGCAGAATTGCAAGATTCTAGTTTTCACTCAAATATGGTCTCCTTCACTTCCCCTTTGTTGAAAATAGGATTCATCATCATTCAATCAGCTCAGCAACAAACATTTCAATCTTTTCAAACATAATTTTTTTAAAGCTCCAGATAGGCACAACTTTCTTTTGGAAGCTCCAGAAAGGCACAACTTCTCTTTTGGAAGCTCAAGAAAGGCACCACTTCTCTTGTCATAAAAGCTCCAGAAAAGGCACAGCTTTCAACGGAATAATTTTTCAGCATCACACACATCTCTTCCACAATTTATTTTCCACCCAAAGTATAACCAAATGAGGTAGTACACCACAAGACATCTTCCCCCACATTTAAGTTCAACTAGATCATGCAATTTTACTTTAAGAGCAGGTATGATAGGGAAAATTGGCTTGTAATGTGGCTAACCTAATAGGAAATTCATGGATACTAGGGGATAAAATGAAGGATAAATGTAAAGGTGGGCCATAATGAAAAGGATTATTTTGAAAAGGGGGCTTCAAACAAAATAAATGCCTCAATCATTTAAAACACACGTACCCCAACCCTCAAGTTTTGAAAGGAATAAATCAAATTCTGGTTAAAGCAAGCATGGTCTGGTCCTCTCAAGAAATGAGGTGACTGAAAATAATATGAAAAAAATGGTTCAGAAGCCTCACAGGAAAGTTATTTCAAAGATATAGGCAGTGAAATATGGCATGAGATTTAAAAATCAGTGTACTTTTCATGAATTTCCAAAAGATTTGAACTTGAAACAAAGTTATTTCAGCATTCATTTAAGATCAGTTTCATGAAATAGACTGGTTCACTCATTGACATGGGTTTCAAAAATGGTATTGATAATCATTTCAGCTCAAAAAGTATCAGAAACACACCAAAAATTGAAAAATAAACAAACAAAAATTTGAAAACACACAATTTTTTTTTTGAAAACAAACATTTTTATTTTTGAAAACAAACATCAAATAAAAATCCTATACTACAAAGGTTCCCTCCCCCACACTTAAATGATACAGTGTCCTCAATGCATTCAAGTGGATTTAACATGTAAGCCAATTTTCAAATTAATCACAACATCAAGAAAATGTGAAAGAGATGTACAACCTGATTTATTCGTAGTGCAACATTGAGTTAAGCTTCCAAGTGTTGCACTCTGAAAACCTACAAATAAAAGAACAAAATAAAACATAAGATATTTATTTAAAGAAATAAAAATAGAAATAGGATGAGAATAGAAGGATAAAACTTGGTTTAATCCCCCAAGTGGGCCCTGGGTTTTGACTGCCTCCAGTGGGCAGTACCATCTTTTATCCATAATCTGTTGGTGGATGAAGCTTCTTTGATTTAAACCACCACATGTGGCTCATCCCAGCTTGATGTTCTTTGTTCTTGTTGAGGAGGAATCCATAGACAGAGTATACCAGATCCACCCCCTTCGTAATTTGGTACATCTTGCATGGAAGGGGTAGGATGAAGTAAGGAACCTCCACCTCTTTTGTTTCTACTTTTGCAACCATCTTGTCTTCCAGTGCAAGATTCATGGGGGCTTCGACCCCCTGTATTATTTCCTCAGCCTTAGAAACTTGGATCTTTTTATGATTGGGCTCCTCCAGTAGATATTCCATGACTTCTGGGAGCTCCAGGTGTTCCTCAATAGGTGCATCTTCTTTTGTCTCTTCATCCTCTAGGGAATAATATGAGTCATATGATTCTGAAAATTCAAAACAATTGGGAGTTATACTCAAATTAGTTTCAACAAAATTAAAATAATTTGAGTTCAAAAATGTATCATCTCCCTGAGTTGGTTCAGATTGAATCTCTTCTTGATTTGAAAGTGCGTCTTGGAGTTGATTATCACTGGATGGAGGTAGGTAGTCATGCTCCTTCACCTCGAGTTTGGATTCAACTTCATGGATGTCTTCAGTGAAATCTGGGAAGACCAGTGGAACTTCCTTTTTGGCCTTGAATCTTTTTAAGTCAACTTGGAGTTCATTGACCATGGCCATCAAATCTTCCGGTGAGATCCATGTTGTTATGCCTCTTTCCACCTGCTTGAACATTATCATTAGTGAATCAGCTCTTCGTTGGAGGGCCTCCTCAGTGAAGACTTCTTCTTGCACCTGTGAGTAATTTTCATTCCATGTAGAATAATAATCATTTGAATTCATTATGGAAAGATTTTATTTGTGTTTTTTTTAAATGTCAAAAATTTACAAAAATATTGCGGCACTACCTCCCCGGCAACGGCGCCAAGTTTGACGCACGCCTGTCGTAGGGCGTGGAAAAACAATTTTTTCCTAAGTTAAAATGTAGTAATGTGGTTGACCTAGGATGTCTCCCGAAGAGGAGTGCACACAAAATGGGTTGTCACTTTAAAACGGGGGTAAAAATGTTGTGAACGGAAATTTGAAATTCAAATGATTGAAAAACAATGAAATTAAAAGGGTGATTAGGTCGGGGTCGGTTTCCTAACTATAATGCTATCCGTGTTCAATTTAATTCAAGCCTCTTCTTCTTAGTTGATTAAAGTGAGTTTCCACAATCGTTTCCTCTCACTTTCTTGGTGAAATTGTTATTTTGAGATAAAACCTTACCAAGATCTCGGTTTGGTCAACTCTCCTTCCATGTGTAAAATAGTTGTATTGAATATCCTTAATTTAAATGGGCAATACCCAATCGGGTTTTTTTATCCTAAACAATCAAGAACATTACTATACCTTTTACACGTACTGACGATCGTCGAGTACTTCACCACTAATTCCTGGTTTATTCCATCGTATATAAACCAGAAATTAGTGGAGGGAGATATTGATTATTTTACCAAGGCAAAAATAAATAACGGAATTAATATTCAAGAACGATCTCACTTGATTATAAAATCCGCTATAATAAATTGAAAACAACTTTGAAGAAGAAAGAAATTTATTCAATTGCGTCCAAAAACTCAAGCATTACAATGTAGAAAACCAAACCTTCCCCAATCACTCCAAAAGTTTACCCCACCATGGTAAGGGTAATCGAGTTGAATGGGGAAGAAGAAGGCATTAAAAAACTATGAAAAAGAAAATAAATAAAAGAGAAAGCTGAAAAGTTCTCCTTCTTGGTGTCCCGGAAGGAATGGGGTGGAGAATGGATGCCTTGAGAGGGTGGAGCTCTCCTCCTTTTATAGCCAGAATGTTTTCCCCGAATGTCGACGCGTGTTATCCCCATTAAATGACATCTTCACGCGTTGAGCCCTTCACGAATGTTGTTCATAATTCCCTTATCCGTGTCTCCTCAAATTTGCAGCGGATTTGGACATGTATTCCGAGAGTTATGGCCGTTTTACCTTGAGCATTTATTCTGTCCAGTCAGACTCTCCAAAACGAAATCCTCCGGATTAGGGTGCTTTAATGACCCAATAAACGGCCCATTCACTCGGTTCTTCCTTCATAAAAGATGCTTCAAAACGCCTTTCGCGTCCTCCCACCGAATTGCACTAGCTTTGGGCCCATAGTGGATGAGTTATGGATCCCACATCAAAACTAGGCAGAACTGAAAACAGTTTTCTTTATCCAACTTGTGAGCATCTTTTGAGCTTCCATGTAGCCGATTCAAATTTTGGTCCAAATATAGTAAATGAAGCCCTGGATGCTTAGAATCTGTAAAATAAAGAATGTTTCAATTTGGAGCTGTATAGATAATGTTATGGACAACCTACCGAAATAATTTAAAACTATTAAAAATCCAAAATGGCCAATTTTTACTATTCAGCTCAAAATAACATCATTATCATAAAAATGAAACAATTCATCTTAGAGGAAAACTTTTGTGGGTTTAAAACAATGATATTAAATATAAATTAATTGAAAATATTTTCTCTATCAATTCCCCCACACATAGCACTTGGACTCCTGGACAAGTAAAAATCAAATCAAATCAAAATCAAAACACATATCAATGAGATCAATCAAATCAATTTCAAGAAACAAAAAGATATCATGCCTCAACAAAAACTGTTATTTCAAGTTCTCCATTTAAGATTTTAATATATTTCAACTTCATTTCTTATCCCATGCACACAAAACACCTACCTCACATGAATTTTCTCTCATCTCACAAATGTAAAGGCTGAACAAGGCTTTTCTCATCCAAATTCACACAAGAGTCAACATATGTTTGATAAATTACTACTTCTCCACCCGATGTGATTCAAGGACATGTGTTTCTCATGAGGACTTTTCAGGGTTGTCTTGTGGCTTCCGGTTGGTAGGATTTAGATGTTAAAAGTTCTGAGGCCAAAAAAGGAAGTCTTGGCTCTTATTGAAGCAGAATTGCAAGATTCTAGTTTTCACTCAAATATGGTCTCCTTCACTTCCCCTTTGTTGAAAATAGGATTCATCATCATTCAATCAGCTCAGCAACAAACATTTCAATATTTTCAAACATAATTTTTTTAAACCTCCAGATAGGCACAGCTTTCTTTTGGAAGCTCCAGAAAGGCACAACTTCTCTTTTGAAAGCTCCAGAAAGGCACAACTTCTCTTGTCATAAAATCTCTAGAAAAGGCACAACTTTCAACAGAATAATTTTTCAGCATCACACACATCTCTTCCACAATTTATTTTCCACCCAAAGTATAACCAAATGAGGTAGTACGCCAGAAGACATCTTCCCCCACATTTAAGTTCAACTAGATAATACAATTTTACTTTAAGAGCAGGTATGATAGGGAAAATTGGCTTGTAATGTGGCTAACCTAACAGGAAATTCATGGATACTAGGGTATACAATGAAGGATAAATGTAAAGGTGGGCCATAATGAAAAGGATTATTTTGAAAAGGGGGCTTCAAACAAAATAAATGCCTCAATCATTTAAAACACACGTACCACAACCCTCAAGTTTTGAAAGGAATAAATCAAATTCTGGTCAAAGCAAGCATGGTCTGGTTCTCTCAAGAAATGAGGTGAATGAAAAGAATATGAAAAAAATGGTTCAGAAGACTCACAGGAAAGTTATTTCAAAGATATAGACAGTGAAATATGGCATGAGATTTAAAAATCAGTGTACTTTTCATGAATTTCTAAAAGATTTGAACTTGAAACAAAGTTATTTCAGCATTCATTTAAGATCAGTTTCATGAAATAGACTGGTTCACTCATTGACATGGGTTTCAAAAATGGTATTGATAATCATTTCAGCTCAAAAAGTATCAGAAACACACTAATAATTGAAAAATAAACAAACAAAAATTTGAAAACACACAAATTTTTTTTTGAAAACAAACATTTTTATTTTTGAAAACAAACATCAAATAAAAATCCTATACTAAAAAGGTTCCCTCCCCCACACTTAAATGATGCGGTGTCCTCGATGTATTCAAGTGGATTTAACATGTAAGCCAATTTTCAAATTAATCACAACATCAAGAAAGTGTGAAAGAGAGGTATAACCTGATTTATTCGTAGTGCAACATTGAGTTAAGCTTCCAAGTGTTGCACTATGAAAACCTACAAATAAAATAACAAAAGAAAACATAAGATATTTATTTAAAGAAATAAAAATAGAAATAGGATGAGAATAGAAGGATAAAACATGGTTTAATCCCCCAAGTGGGCCCTGGGTTTTGACTGCCTCCAGTGGGCAGTACCAGCTTTTATCCATAATCTGTTGGTGGATGATGCTTCTTTGATTTAAACCACCACATGTGGCTCATCCCAGCTTGATGTTCTTTTTTCTTGTTCAGGAGGAATCTATAGACAGAGTATACCAGATCCACCCCCTTCGCAATTTGGTACATCTTGCATGGAAGGGGTAGGATGAAGTAAGAAACCTCCACCTCTTTTGTTTCTACTTTTTCAACCATCTTGTCTTCCACTGCAAGCTTCATGGGGGCTTCGACCCCCTGTATTATTTCCTCAGCCTTAGCAACTTGGATCTTTTTATGATTGGGCTCCTCCAGTAGACATTCCATGACTTCTGGGAGCTCCAGGTGTTCCTCAACAGGTGCATTTTCTTTTGTCTCTTCATCCTGCAGGGAATAATATGAGTCATATGATTCTGAAAATTCAAAACAATTGGGAGTTATACTCAAATTAGTTTCAACAAAATTAAAAGAATTTGAGTTCAAAAATGTATCATCTCCCTGAGTTGGTTCAGATTGAATCTCTTCTTGATTTGAAAGTGCGTCTTGGAGTTGATTATCACTGGATGGAGGTAGGTAGTCATGCTCCTCCACCTCAAGTTTGGATTCAACTTCATGGATGTCTTCAGTGAAATCTGGGAAGACCAGTGGCACTTCCTTTTTGGCATTTAATCTTTTTTAAGTCAACTTGGAGTTCATTGACCATGGCCATCAAATCTTCCGGTGAGATCCATGTTGTCATGCCTCTTTCCACCTGCTTGAACATTATCATTAGTGAATCAGCTCTTTGTTGGAGGGCCTCCTCAGTGTGGACTTCTTCTTGCACCTGTGAGTAATTTTCATTCCATGTAGAATAATAATCATTTGAATTCATTATGGAAAGATTTTATTTGTGTTTTTTTTAAATGTCAAAAATTTACAAAAATATTGCGGCACTACCTCCCCGGAAACGGCGCCAAGTTTGACGCACGCCTGTCGTAGGGCATGGAAAAACAATTTTTTCCTAAGTTAAAATGTAGTAATGTGGTTGACCTAGGATGTCTCCCTAAGAGGAGTGCACACAAAATGGGTTGTCACTTTAAAACGGGGGTAAAAATGTTGTGAATGGAAATTTGAAATTCAAATGATTGAAAAACAATGAAATTAAAAGGGTGATTAGGTCGGGGTCGGTTTCCTAATTATAATGCTATATTTGTTCAATTTAATTCAAACCTCTTCTTCTTAGTTGATTAAAGTGAGTTTCCACAATCGTTTCCTCTCACTTCCTTGGTGAAATTGTTATTGTGAGAGAAAACCTTACCAAGATCTCGGTTTGGTCAACTCTCCTTCCATGTGTAAAATAGTTGTATTGAATATCCTTAATTTAAATGGGCAATACCCGATCGAGTTTTTTTTATCTCAAACAATCAAGAACATTCACTATACCTTTTACACGTACTGACGATCGTCGAGTATTTCACCACTAATTCCTGGTTTATTCCATCGTATATAAACCAGAAATTAGAGGAGGGAGATATTGATTATTTTACCAAGGCAAAAATAAATAACGGAATTAATATTCAAGAACGATCGCACTTGATTATAAAATCTGCTATAATAAATTGAAAACAACTTTGAAGAAGAATGAAATTTATTCAATTGCGTCCAAAAACTCAAGCATTACAATGTAGAAAACCAACCCTTCCCCAATCACTCCAAAAGTTTACCCCACCATGGTAAGGGTAATCGAGTTGAATGGGGAAGAAGAAGGCATTAAAAAACTATGAAAAAGAAAATAAATAAAAGAGAAAGCTGAAAAGTTCTCCTTCTTGGTGTCCCGGAAGGAATGGGGTGGAGAATGGATGCCTTGAGAGGGTGGAGCTCTCCTCCTTTTATAGCCAGAATGTTTCCCCCGAATGTCGACGCGTTTTATCCCAATTAAATGACATCTTCATGCGTTAAGACCTTCATGAATGTTGTGCATAATTCCCTTGTACGTGGCTCCTCAAAATTTCAGCGGATTTGGACATGTATTCCGAGAGTTATGGCCGTTTTACCTTGAGCATTTATTCTGTCCAGTCAGACTCTCCAAAACGAAATCCTCCGTATTAGGGTGCTTTAATGACCCAATAAACGGCCAATTCACTCGGTTCATCCTTCATAAAAGATTCTCCAAAACGCCTTTCGCGTCCACCCACCGAATTTCACTATCTTTGGGCCCACATTGTATGAGTTATGGATCCCACATCAAAACTAGCAGTTTTCTTTATCCAACTTGTGAGCTTCTTTTGAGCTTCCATATAGCCGATTCAGATTTTGGTCCAAATATATTTAATGAAGCCCTGGATGTTTAGAATCTGTAAAAGAAATAATGTTGCAATTTTGATCAGTGTAGATAATGTTATGGACAACCTACCGAAATAATTTAAAACTGTTAAAAATCTAAAATGGCCAATTTTTACTATTCAGCTCAAAATAACATTATTATCATAAAAATGAAACAATTAATCTTAGAGGAACAATTTTGTGGGTTTAAAACAATTATATTAAATATAAATTAATTGAAAATATTTTCTCTATCAACGTCCTACATGACATTAAACTGTATTTTGTCCCTGCTACATGACACTAAACTGCGCAACGCTAATAGTCCTAACTGCAAGACTTTAAACTGCATAGTCCCCTTATATGTCCTACATGACATTAAAAGATGCATCGTTAAGGTTGTTATTACCTCTTGTTTCTCACACCGAGTATGACTCACTTGATCTTAGAGAAAACCTCAACCATAACACTCTCTTTGGGCCGCTAACCATGTATAAGTCCCAACAACATTTTATTTTATTTTATTTAGATCATTTTCCCCAAGAACAACTTGATCATTAATTCATTCTTTAATTAAACTACATGGACTTTGATCCTTTCCCTCCAGGCTAGGTATGTAGGAAACCTCTCAGGGTTCAAGCCCAAAAACAATCTCTTCACATCGGTTCACCACCATCTCATATGATGTTGATTCGTGAAACCGCCCCTAGAATCAATATCTTTACATTGATTCACTTTCGTCCTTGTTATATGACGTTAAACTATGCAACACTTTTGTCTGGTACGACAATAAACTACAATACTCTTTGATTTCCTCATTTGAGAGAGAACTATTATTGACATTGATTTTTTTTTCAATCATGTTTCATTTCAAAAGACTACGTGCATACATGGCAATGCCTAAATTTTTTATCTTGGGTTAAACCATCATTGTACTAAAGTCCCCTTTCACCCTTCACATGTACGAACCAAATTTGTACAAAGGGTAGTTCTAGAACTACGTGGGCTTGATTCCCATCCTTATGGGATACGTAGGAACGTTCGAGTATCACTCGAATCCAGCCCTAAGTCTCTTCTGCCTAACCCCAAATTTCACTTTCAGTCCCTTGGCTGAAAAGTCCTCATGAAAACACACACTATGTATTCATTATTATGGTACGAATTCTATGACCCTAAACTAAGATCTTTAATACTTTCTTCCTGCACGATGTTAAACTGCATTTCAAGAACTACGTATGGCTTGATTCTCATTCTTATGAGATACGTAGTGAAGTCCAAAATATCAATTTAGGACCCAGCCACAACATGATTATGGTTATCATTGACCTATGTATCTCTATATATATTGGACAATACCCATCTTTATGTGTTATAATCCTAACCTTAAATATTTTCATATCTTCATAACCCTTTTCATGACTTCTAGTCACAAAAATGTCAAACTTCTGAGAATTCTTTTGCTTGACTATGTAGCACGTGCCCATAGGTGGCCTTTCATAAACAGTCCACATAACAGACTTGTCAGCCAAAAGATGCTATTTATTTGACCATGAATCCAATGTCTTTAGGTGGCCCTGCATATTTCAACCCCCTAACGGGTTTTGTTAAATGATGGTATCTTCATTATTGGGAAGAATGTCTCTTCTGTCCTTATTTGTCTTAAATGACAGTATGTAGGGATCCGCAAAAAAATAGCCATCCTTAACATATTTGTCCAATATCCTTTTTCATGATCTGAAAGTATTCAATTTTATGGTTTATTCTTCTTCCCTATGTTTGGGTCAGACCTTCGTGGGAGTGATATTCACCCAGTTCTTCGATAATCTTGTCTGGAAATATCTTCTCCATATTAAAGTCCCTCTTTCCATACAATAAACTCTACACTTTAGAAAATTTGAATCTCCATAAACATTAACTAGCTTTTAGCACTAGGAATGTAAATTTCTGGGAGTTCTTTTGCCTGACTATGCAACACGTGCCCATAGGTGGCCTTTCATAAACAGTCCACATAACAGACTTGTCAGCCGAAAGATGCTATTTATTTAACCATGCAGCCAATTCCCTTAGGTGGCCCTGCATTTTTCAACCCCCTAACGGGTTTTGTTAAATAAAAGTAACTTCATTCTTGGAAACTACTTCTTCTAATGCCTTTTAGATCTTTTTCATATCATTCCTCAGATTCAAATATTCTTAAGCCATAGTTTACATTTTTTCCTTTATACTTGAGTATGGTAATATGTTTTCAGATAAATTGTCAAGGAATTGAATCAATTTTAATCCATTTTGGTCAAAGCTATTTCGACCTTAAACATCAGCCTCTTTATGTCTGGCATGAATGACTTTAAACTGCCAACAAAAGACAAAGGAACTCTAAATAAAAGTCAAGTTCCAGCTCACTAAATATTCATTTTTTTGTAAAGGTAATATTGAGCAATTAAAAAGTTAAAAGTTTGTAGGGTTATTTTTAATAATCCTAGTAGATATCAAACTATGCTTACTAAGCCCATTGGATTAAGTAAATTTGAAGCCGGTAGTGAAAGAATGCAGGTACAAATGATTGAAGACAAAAGTGTTTTCATTGATACACAAGAGTTAGAAGGATGTCCACAGACTGGAGTCTCTTCTCTTTTTCAAGAATTACAAGAGGCTTTCAACATAACACTTCATTTGATTTACGGAATCCCGAGCTTCATCAGCAACCACCTGAAATTCATTCGTTCAAACTGGATACAATAATAGATGCAGTGATACCAGCTCTTCTTGGAACAATTGTAAAAGGATGTTCTTGAGTGCGGTTTGAGAAAATTTTCTGCTGATCAAACAGTGACTCTATTTCTGTCCAAGAGACTTGGAAGATGGATACATGGATTTGAGAATGGAGCATTGGAAGTAAAGAGACATTTGGAGAGAGTACTCTTTTCAGATATTTCTCTAATACCATGTTTGTCTTCTCTCCACCAAACAGTAGTGGAAAACATTTCAGCCCATGGGTTTGCCATTTTCATATCTGCAAGGAAATAACATGGAGGAAGAATTTGAAAGTTCACACCATTTTTGTTGCTCTTAATGCACAGAATAACCGAAATAGGGGAGTATCAGTACAACTGCATCTCAGGTATATAATTGTTTGCATTTGGAACATTGACTCCTTGTAGATGACCATGACCACACAGAGGCAGATAGATTCTCTGTGGAAAATTAGGATGATATTTCTTCAAGTACTTAGCCAAATCTGGGAGAGTGCTGTCGCAGATATCATAGTAATCGTGGCCAATGTTGTTCATCATGGCATCAATCCTCTTTCTAGCCAGTTCATCAGACGTTTTAACTCCCTTAGGAGCCATTGAATCTGCCCAAAAGTTTAATAAATTAAACTCTTAAATGGGTTTATTTTTTCATAAATTTTGTGAAAGATTTTGAAAAAATGGCTAAGGCATTAAGACGCGCAAGTCTAAAAAATGGCGCGCAAGTATTCATGTGCCGCGCTAGTTTTTGACGCGCAAGTATAAACCGCGCAAGTACAAATACCTTTACAGTAGCGCGACATCAAGGAAAACACTAGAAAACAGAGCAACCTGCGCGGTTAAGGTGACCTACGCTGCGAGAAGTCGAAGGTATGAAGTCCGGAAATCCATATGCTTGTACGAAGTTGAGGCCATGTATTTATAGGCCAGGAATCCTATCTGTGCGCCGTACCCAGTGCGCTTAAGGCTTGCGCGACGAAAAATTGCGCGCTGCCCTCTGTGCCCAGAAGACTTGCGCGCCCCCTTTTCCTTTGGATGGATTCGATTTCCTCAGAGTCAAATCCTCATTTCTCTCCAGATCCAACTCTGAGGGGGGACTTTTGTTGACGCTCCTTTCGTCACAGAATCTAAAGATCGAAAAAGGGGAATATCTGAGCTCAAAGTGATTCAACCTTTGAAGAAAATATCAAAAATCGACAAAGGCATGAACAAAGGATCAACACCAACTACACCGCACAAGTTATATCACTGTCGCGCAAGTACACTTGTGCGACGACCGTGGTCGCGCAAGTGACTTGCGCGCCCTAAGTGATAACCGCCCGGTAACCGCCCAGGGTCTTCTCCTGCCTATAAATAGACCCTGTGGGCCCCCCATTCGGGGAGGATCTTTTTCCAGAAACTCAGATTGAAGCTCCTGACACCCAAGTCTCTTCTCAAAGCTTCCGGAACACTTCTAAGGTAATTTATTACCTAGAAGGGAAGATCTAAAGAGGAGGAAGGCCTAAGTGTTGAAACTCATCAACACTTGCGCGCTTGAGTGGTCAGCCCTTAAGGGAAGTGACCACACTTGCGCGCCACCTTATTTCCTTCAATAGAACTTGTGCGTCCCTTTTCTGGAAGAACCTCAAGAGGATTCTAAAGGGATTAATAAAGAGTCGCTCAAGTATTCTAATGCTGGTTGAAAATCGCGCAAGTACCCCACATGTCACGTAGGTATACCTGCGTGACCAATACTTGCGCGCCCATGTAAGACTTGCACACCTTTCAAGACTTGCGCGCCCCTACCTTTTTGGGTGCCCATCTTGCCCATTTTAACCCTCTTAAGCCATTTCACCTTTCCTATTCAAGATTCAGTCTTCAAGATAGTCTTCAAAGCCATTTATGGCATGATTTCTTGATTTGACTTCCTTATTTGAAAGGAATTCTGTGGAATATCACTCAAAACATAGTGATTTATACATTTTTATGTCACAAAACATTGAGAGTTCATTCATTCAACCTCATCATTTAAGATGAGAGAATCCATAACCTGGGTCTCCTTTTCAGGAGTAAGTCCCAGTCAAAATTTTGGGCGTCCTTCTTAGGAGTAAGCCCCAAGTCCTCTAATTTTGGGCATCCTTCTTAGGAGTAAGCCCCAAACCTCAATTCCTTAACTTGTGCATCCTCCTCAGGAGTAAGCCCCAATCATAATCCTTTAATGTGGGTATCCTTATTAGGAGTAAGCCCCAAGTCCTCTAATTTTGGGCATCCTTCTTAGGAGTAAGCCCCAATCTCAGATATGGGCATCCTCATCAGGAGTAAGCCCCAAAACTTAATCCCTAATCTGGGTCTCCTTTTCAGGAATAAGACCCAGTCATAATCTTGGGCTTCCTTCTTAGGAGTAAGCCCCAAGTTCCCTAACCTGGGCTTCTTTTTCAGGAGTAATCCACAGTCATAAAGTTTGGGCTTCCTTTTCAGGAGTAAGCCCCAAGTCCCTTAATTTCTCTTAACCAGTCTAATTTGAATTTGATTTGGGATTCCTTCTCAGGAATAAAACCTAGTTATCAATCCTCTCCTAATTTGGGCTTCCTTTTCAGGAATAAGTCCCAAGTTAGAGTATTCAAATCTCCATGAAGCACATATACCTTTATGGACCCTTTTCCTGGATTTTCTCCCTAAAAGTGAATCTTAAACTTTCATCTATGTGGGCAGTCATACATACATAAGCCCCAAACAATTTCTTATGATTGCATCTTTCATGGCACAATTGTCTAATTTTTACCAATACCTCTTGTTTCTCACACCGAGCATGACTCATGTGAGCTTAGAGTGTAAAAGTAATTATGACATCCTTCTTTGAGCCAACAATCATAAACGTCATACTCCCTTACTCGAACTACGTGGGTTCTGATTCCTTTTCCAAAAAAAAGGATATGTAGGTAGCCCATCTATGGGTTCGATCACAACTCTGAAATAATTCATGTCCTTCTGAATGACGATAAACTTCAAGTGCCCCACTGAGTGGCTTTAAAACCAGCCTGGTCATCATAAATAACCAAGAGACTTTTATATAAATGTTTTGAAGGATACCATTGACCAAGAATCTCTAAATAGATATAGATGATTCTCTATTGATGAATAACCTCGAATACATATAAAAGATTCTCTAAATTTCTTACATATTTAATCATTGATTGTTAAAACTAAAGGAAAGCTCATTTTATACTTGGTAATGTAATAAGGATTCACAAACATAACTTAAATCTATAAAGAGAGTCCAGGAGTAGACAATAATTCCCCTAAAAAAGGTGTGATGAGTCCAACCTCCCATCCTCTCGACCAACGAAAATTCCCAAGCCTCATTAGTCCACAAGCTAATGAGCGCCTACCTTTGGAAAGTAGGTCCAAACGGATGTGGAATCATTGGATGTTTCCGGTTCTACGAACAAACCCGCTAGAAACCAATCAGAACGTTTGAATCTACCATCCAGGAGTTCATCCTCGAATTCCGAGGGAAACACATTTACAATAAAAATACAATCACATATGGGTTTCATAGAAAATCCTCAATAAATTTTCGAAACACAATAGTTGTATAAAAAATGATGAACCCAATGAGGTATCAGTAACACTACATCCAAATTCCCATATAACAAATAGCCAGAACACTTTCTCAAAAACCGTCTTGAAAACACATATCTCTTGATTTTTCTACATTATATATTTTCAAACCATTATTTCCTAAAACTCATAGGAATATTTTGGGCGTCCATGTACTGACATTGTCCTCTATAGAAGATGCCTAATGTGATCTCCTACATTGGATCATCATCCGAGAAAACCCATATCTGGATTTCTACAAATCATATAAATTTATATTTTATTAAATTTGGATTTTCATTGAAATAATAGAGACCAATTCCCACACCAATTCTGAATCCAATACCATATATAAATTTACCCCACACATGTAGAGACGAATTCAGATAAGTTTAGGATCTTTTCTTCTTCAATGTGAATATTGTATAACGATTATCCAACTATCTGTTCCACCATTCTAGTCCGTATAAATTGGGTTCAAGTAAAAACAACTAAAAACATTCTACACAAAAAAAGAGTTTCATTTTCCTCACATCAATAGGTTAAATTATTGATAAAGATTATATATTCTCTCTCCATCCCACATGGGAGGACTAGATGGGGCCAAACCCCATCAATGTTGAGCACCATCATATTGAAATTTATTTCCTTATACTAGATCATAATGAGGTTCATTACCTCCAATTTAATGTTTTGAGATTCCAAAATATGTATTCTATTACACCAGTCATCGAGTGTACCCATACGATGATCTATTGTAAAACAGGTGTGCTAATCCCCTCGAGAAACACTCACCTCATCTCAAGCAATAGATACCTTTAACCAACTATGGGATCATTTATTTAACATCAATAGATCCATTTATAATTTATCCTATATAATAGGGCCAATTTCATAAATCCAATCCAAACCCCATTCCTCTATACTCGTTTCCATTGGAATTTTACTCACATATAGTCATCACTTATTTCCATTCAATAAGCCCCATGGGTAAAAAAACATGCATCACCCTCGATCTACCTAAAAATTAGTCTGTGTATAATCCCATATCACTTTTTTAGATAATCTGAATCATGATCCTTTGAGTTTCATGCTATAATATTTGGATGACCATGATCTAAGTCATGTCAATTTAATCTAACTAGAGTGCCATAGAAACTCCTCTTTAAAACTAAGTACCTTATATATGTATGGGTCTATCTCATGATTTTATAATACATGGGTGTTGTTCATAAACAAAATGAATCCATCCTTTACATATTTCTTTTTCAATCTCATCCACATGATTATTTACAGCCATGTTTGATACAAAAACTAATAGTGTCTACCCATGCCTGCATGACAAAAAAATCATTATAATTTATGAAGCATTCAAACCTTGAATGGTCAATCCCTATAAAACTATATTTGAAAGTAAAATTAATACCAATCCGATTCATAGTCAAATTAAAGTATTTTGAATAATCATGATAACCCATATACTTTATTCCACCTCCCCTCCATTGATCCCAAACTAAGAACCTAATTGTTCTTTCCATCTATAGGGATAAAAAAACACTACTATCCCATATCATTGGATTCCCTTGTATAAAACCAATAGGAACCAAATCACTAAAATATTGGCAAATAATTTATGTTCACTACGTATATCCCAAATCTATAAATTCAAAACTCACAATGCTATAACTGAATAGAAAAATAATATATTTTCTTATCTCAAACATTACCTGATAGATCATGTGAAAACAAAACTGTCGAATCTCATTAAAATATAGTCCTCCGGAATCTCAATAAAAAAATTCCCATAAAGGCGTTGATTCTCATGTGAATCTTTATGTGAACTATATTTCGAGAATCACCATCTCATTGGTTAATAGGTGTATGTAAAATAGACTCACCAAAGAAAAAGTTTCATTAAGAAACTATATCATGATAAATTGGGTGTATATAATGTCATTATAAGCTATATTGAAAAACATGATAAACAATGTTACTACAACATTAAGTAATCCAACCTATATAATAATCAATCCACGGTGTTTTACTATATGAAATATAATTCCATTTCTAACACTACATGGTATATACTATTCCCATAGTAAAAGGATCATACAACCATTGACTCTATCATCGATCCCACCATAGGATTCATAATCCATTTCAACATAGTAATATAGATATATCAGTTATCCCAACAGACTAGAATTCATACATGTAATTTTATTGGAGAACACATTATAAGTAGTTTCTATCACATTATGTAGTTGAAACATAGTCTCCAGTGATATAAATATCACACTAGTATGACTGTACAGTTCAATGAAATTCATATATGATGATAATAATACATGAAAAGCCTCTCACCTCTACAGTATGTGAAGAAAAATCCCAATAACTGGTATCTTTCAAATTTTCCTTGAGCCGATTTTAATAAACAATAAATCATAAATATCAAAAGTCATGTGTATAAATCTATTTTAAAATTACAATAATTTGAAAATCATAATCCAAAATAATTAATCCCATAACAATGGAAACAAATTTATTCACTAAGAATGGTTTTTATGATGCACCAGTTGGGTTTCCTCAGAAGCTCTTAAAAATTAGTATATATTCTAACAATTACCAAAATTCTAAGATAAAATAATATGATCTAATACATCTTTATTATATATATTCACAACTCAATATACAAAAACTAATTAGAAAAATTCACTATGTGACATCAATAACATCTCCCCAATTTCCTGAGGATACTGACTTGCATAGGGGGTCTATGGCAGTATCATGTGAAGGATATACCCGCATGTATGACTGGGTGAAGTAGAATATAAATTAAATAAATTTATTCCATCAAAAATAAACTGAAAGAAGAAATAAATAAATAAATAAATAAATAAGTCAAATTTATAAATAGCCTAAAAATACATGCCATATATTCAACTAAACACCCACTAGGACGGTCACATATAAAACCCTAAATAAATGAAAATAAATAATCTCAATCTATGAAATCACTGATCTATATGCGATCACTTTAGGAAAATTCATCTCATTAGTATCTCTCAACCATGATAACATGATCATTGTCCCTCACCCTACTAATTCCTACAACACTGATGTGATAGATTCTTAGGTACCAAATTGTGTTGGTGGCACAATGAGGATGTAAATAAAAACCTAAAAGAGAACATAAAAAGTGATTTTGTATAAAATAGAATATGTTTTTTATATGAATATGTTATTCACTAATAAATATAAAATTTCTTGAAATAATTAAACAAAATCATTAATGGTACCTTCTTTGGTCTGATATTAGAGTATCTATGGTCATGTCACATGAGGAAACACAACTAGAAAAACCTAGCAAGGGGACCTAGTGTTTCCATGTTATTTATCCTTATGTCCTTGAAACCTATCAAACAAACATGATTCATCATGTTTCTAGGTGATTCTGATAACACCATGATTGTTGGGCCTCTCAATATAACAGATTCAGATCTCTCTTGTATATGGATCAAGTTTTATAGACCTCCTCCCTTGAATTATACCCAAGTAGGGAATAATCCCATATGTAACATAGACCTAAGGAATACACCTACAAATTCCAATCAAAGTAAACTATAAAATCCTCAACTGTATATCTATGGAATCCCTTCAAATATTAATAATGACCACCCATATTGGAGTTTTCTATGTGAATAGTATATCCCACATATATCACATACTTAACCTATATGATTATTCTAATACAATAGTATCAAATATAAAAAAATTAAGGAACTATCCCTTGTATGTTTTCCTTACAAAATGAAAGACCACCCGTAAGATATTTTTTGTATTTTTAACCAAAACCCTCTAATAGGGTGTCTACTATAACCCATCGTATATAAAAATAAGTACAATGATGAGAAAAATGTCATCACCTAGCATCAATACCCATTCAAAAACACCAACTATCACTAGGGTCAACTTCATTATTGCACTAAATTGGTCCACTTGGTCACTACATAAGTGGTGCATCCCACTTGGAAGCCTCAATGATAGAATATAATTAGATTCATCCTATTAGGATCCTTGATTGAAAACTATTATCCCAATGAAACACCCATATCTTAGTCAAAACATAATTACTAGAGTCTCAATGTATGAACAATCACTTGGACTAAAAGAGAAAATCCAAACTTATCATCCTAGGTAGATTTCTTATATCCCATAATATTTATACACTTCCACTTAGTTGGAATACTCACTGAACTTGATCCCAGTTCATCCTAATGACATCCACCTAGTTTAAGTCACTAAGGTGGAAAGTATGATCATTATCATCCAACACCATGATCCCTTTGATTCATCGGAATACCAAAATTTCCCTATGTCCCATATAGACCCAGGTATATAAATCCATCCTTATACTATTCTTGGAAGTTTCTTTCGGGTTCCACCTGGCCCAACTTGGGTTTGTTGTATCAGGGGAAAAACAACCCTCAATAAGATAACAAGTATCATACTCAAGGATGACCACATCTCAGAAGGTCTAATCACCCCACTCTTGGTTATGATGTCTAGAAGGTTTATCAATGGTCATGGCCTTTGCCATTATAAGATGAGGTATGAACAGAGTTCATATAATACTACCTGGAATATGGAATTTATTATATTTCATTCAATACATTCAATCACTTTCCCATATAAATTTAATTTTTCCAATTATTCCAAACTGATTACATGCTTTTTCCAAAGGGTAATATCCTTCCATGGAGATTCCATGAACCTCATTACCCGTAAAAAAGATTATAAACCATATATATATATAATATGAGACCATAAAACTCATATGAATCTTTTACCATTTATGTCTAATCATCAGAAGCATTGCTAAGGCCCATCCAAGTCAAAACAAGATCGAATAACCAACTGAGACCCTATTTCATTCCACACAACCCAAAATGTTTAATTATAGTCAAATTATATTTTATTAATAAAATATAAAAAATCCTACCTAATATGGCATAATAAATAGAAATATAACTAGGTCATCACGTCACACTAAAAATAATGCTAATGGACTAAGGGTGTTCTATATTCATCCATAGATTCTAATATGGGGAACCCCTTATCATTGTTCTCCTAAAAAATACAAATTATATTTAAGAAAAGATCTAAAACATAGAAAATATTGCAGCATGATGTACCATTATTGAATTGATAAATATTTCCAGGAATATTTTACCTCATTATATAAATTAACCTAGTTGATTGATGGTCCAAATAATTTGGAATACTTCATAATTTTCTAGGGAAGTATGAATAAATCTCTAAATCAAACCAAAATAGAATTGGAAATATGATGTGGGGGAGGGAGAAGGTAAAGTGAGGGTACCCCATACCTAGATCTATAGAAGAAAACACCAAATAAAACATCCAAAAATCATGTGTAAGAAGGAATGTATTCTAGTGTGGCCCTCCAGCCAAGCATACAATATTAATGAAATTTAAGGGGGCTACAAAAATTAATAATATATTAGTAAATTTAATCCTTTCCACTCAGAAGGAAATCAGCTAGCTGGTATAGGACCACCTTCTAGTTGGTGAGCCCAGCAGGTTAGACAAGACCATGGTTAGCACACTGGAAATATAGCGGCTATCCAATGACTAGTCAGTGGCTTTATGCTATATTCACCCTATAGGTAATCCAACTCTAGATTTATTTGATGCTCTTATGAGCCTACCTAGATCAAATTGGCCCCTATTATTTATCTAAAATACCTCCATTGAGTGTCCACAATAATAAAAATTCAATCAGTTCAAAATCTAGACTATCCACTAATAAAAAATATCAAATTTCCTTTGAATTTAAAATCCCACACAGACACAAGGCATTAAAAAATAGTTACTACACTAAGTAATTAAATCATGAAAAAGAGGGTTAAATGATTTAATTAATATGGCTTGATTTATTGTGTTATTAATGTTTTTTAAAATTATAGAAGTACTTTGTTAGTTTTTTAAATCAATCATAAAATTATAGGAAAATATTATTTACATAACTCACGTTAATATCTTAAAATTATATCTTTAAAATCCCCCTAACTATATTTTCCAAAGTAAATGTCCCTCATTTTGAAAAATAAAAGGACCTCTCCTACACTCGATTCAAAACCACACTTAGTGTTCAGTTATATAGACTTAATTAAACAAATTACTTCTATATAATGAAAAACTATTGTTTATAATCTATTTTCTCTACAGGATTCGTAAATTACATGAAAATAATGAATTATTCCATAAGAATATACGGTTTCATCATTATAATTGAAACATTCTTATCCTGATTTACCTTTTATCACCATCCTCCATATCTCAATGACTCTAATTTAACATAGTAATAATAACAACATATGACGTTTCATATCTATAAAATAACATTATAATCAAAATAAATTATAATCAAAATATTAATTTTATTTACACATGTTATTTTGTTTATTAGTTTATATTGCACAAATGATCGATTCAAAAAACATTTCACAATAAATGATTGTGAAATAAAAAAAATTAGGAAAATTGGATAATAATTATAAATTTATGTTATTATTTCAATTTTCATAATGCATATATATAAATACAATTTCATTTATAAAATAATTTATTATTCTTGATTCTTCATACAGAAAATGGGAAAAAATATAACCTTTCATTATAAACCATAACAAAGATATCCAAGAAATGACTATGGTAGTCTAAATTTATATCAAACAGATTTATTTTATCCTCATAAGACTTTTTTATGTTATGATAACCTGATAATGGATCATGTAAATAAAAAATAATATTGTATAATGTATGGAATGAATCAAATTACTATTATAAGAATTTTAATTTAAATTATAAATATTAAATAATTATTTAATAATACGAAATAAATGAATGATATTTCATAACATAAATATGAATATTGTTCTAGTATAGAGGAATAATAATACATAATTTGATATATAAATATTTTGGTAATTTCTATCCTTTATGGAATCTGATATAAGGTTTTTAGTTCAATAAATCAACATTCCTTGAGTTAATCATCTTTTCATATGACTATGTTCTTCTATGTCTACTTTATTTTACCCTATGATATTATTAGAATGTAATTTATTTTTTTATATGGATTTTTATTTCTTCCTAAAAACCTACTTTTTAATTGGATCCCACTTCATAAAATATGATGTTGTATGTGATTTCTTCTCGATATCCATTTCCATTTGAGATTCCTTATATAATATTATTATGTAGAGGATTTATTTTCACATTCCATATAAGCTTCCATATTTACACAAAATATAATAATTTTGGTTTTTTAAAAGTATTATTATTATTCTCAAACTTATATTTATTTATTTTTACCATTTTAAATTTTTATAAGTGCTTTATTTCTCATTTATTCTCATTGAATTGAGATTTTTATCCATTGAACATCATCCATGAGAATTTTTGAATAAAAAATATCAATGATCATATTTTGGATATATTATTTATTTTCAAGTTATTTCAATATTCTCCTTTGTATTATGTAAATTTTACTCTTTATGAATTCATTATGTGAACATCCCTCTCATCTATTTTTCATATTCCATTCTTCCTATATGTGTTTATTCTACTATAATCTTATTTCATACAATAATTACATTATTGTGAAGTTTTTTAATAAAATAAATTTCTAAAACACCTTTTTAACATTTTATATTGATTTGGAATGGGACATATATCATTTAATTTATGAAAAATTTACCAAAATGAAAATAAAATAAATGTCAAGTTTTATTATTTTTTACAATATTTATTATCATTGTTTTTTTAAATGAAATTATCCATATTTTATATTCATATCATTTGTTAAATGTTTTTGGAAGGAATATTATTTAAATATAATGGTTTATTAGAAATAATGTTTAATAAAATTACTTTATTAGTTATAATTATTTCAACATTGGGTAAATGTTTCAGAATTATTTTCACACATCTTCTACAATTTATTATCATCATATGAACAAATGCTACTTATGTCCATACTTGTATTCTATCCTGGAAACATTCTACCTAATATATATCATCCTTATGAATCCATTATTCATAAAAATTTATTTTATTCATGATTATCCACTTAAAGAGGCTAATATCGATTTTTTATTATAAAATATTAATATGATTCACTATTTATAAAAGTTGGTATTGGTTCCTTTTACATTTTAAACATTATTTCTCATCATATTTTCAATTCATGATTAAAATAAACTAATAAATACAATTTGTATATGAAAGATTTAAAATGACCAGTAGTACACATTATAATTTTATATATTTGGGTGATATTTCCAATTTTATATGGAATAAGTTTTCCTCTTGAAGTATTGGGATATTCATTTTAAAAGGAAAACCATTTCTGAATAAGAACAATTTTTTTTTGGGAAATATAAACTAGAAATATGTCCACTAAAATCGATATAAAATCCATAATGGTAATGACCTAAGGTATTTGTGATTATTTAAAATTTTTAAATATTTTCAAAAGTATATTATGTTACATTTAATAATATACTAAAATAAAAACCTTGAAAATTTAATAAAATTAAATTTTTGAATACATCATTTATTGTCAATAAACATTTATGAATAGATAGTTGTTACGACATTTTTATGATAATATTTATAACGCCTTTATAATTTAAATTTTGAAAAAATAAAATCTTCTTGGATTTAATATATCTTTATTATATTAAGATAAATTTTCAAGAATTTTAAAAAATAATATATTTTTAGGCAACTTCTTAAAATAAATGTTTTTCTAAAATTATTAATATTGAAAGTTATATTTTCAGAACTATTTTTTATACTTATATAATTAATTTATAAATAAAAATTTTAATTTATAAAACTAGTGATTATTGTTTTTTTAAATTTAAGAAATTATTAAATTGAAAAAAATTATTTTTATGATATTATATTATAAATTAATTTCTTATGACATATAGATATCTATTATAAAAAATGAATTAAATATTTAATATTCTCACAATCTTATTATAGAATAATGTCAATTTTGTATTTAGGTATGAAAATAATATGACTATGGATAATTTTAATTACTGTGAATACTGTTAAATTATATTTTTGTATATTAAATTATTTAATTTAGAAGATGATTTTATCTTACTTATAAATTGAATAAGATTTATTATATATGAAATTAAATTTCAAAGAATAAAATATTTTTAATTGGGGTTACATTTAATATATATATATGAAATATAACATATTTATATAAAACTATTTCCAAGGTAAAATTTTAAATGATAAAATTATTAAATGTATGGTAAATGGCATTAAATGTGTTTAAAATATGAGTGTAAATTAACGGGTGATGATTTATTAACCCATGATCACACAAAACATTATTATTAAGCAATTTTATTAACATTTTATGTTTAATATTGTAATGTTATTATGGAAGGATAATGTTAATTTCTAAAAGTTCTATTTTCTTCAATTATAAAACGGGATCCCTTCCATCAATCCATTAGTTAAATTCCCATAGGAATTTCCATAAAATATATACCCAAATTTTTTTAATAATTAATTTTCTCATTCATTCACATGATAACTAGAAGATATCATGAGGCCATTATTTTAAAGGTGATCTCAAAGAGAAGATCTTGTGTCCAACGTAAGTATTACCATATTCTTAATATTTTATACTTAATATTCCTCTTCCAAATATCATAAAACAATAAACGTATAATGAATTATGTACCACTATTATATTGATATATTATTATAATAATATTATAACCATTATTTATTCCTCTTAATTAACTATGCAAAATAAAAGTTTCCTTAGTGCGTTTGTGTGGACTACAACCTCCAAAAAGGGACATCTTTAATTTTTCATCATCTCCATTCATGGATGGTAAAGGTATTGTAATAGAATAATTAAAAAATTATATTTAATATAAATATAATTTTATAATTTGAAAATTATTAGTTATATTTTTTCTTCTCATTTATTATGAAATGGAAACATTAACCATGTGTGCATAGGGACTACCACCTCTATGAGAAATGAGTTTGATTTTTCATCACTAATGATCGTGGATAGATTTAATATATAAAAAATTAATTATATTACACTATTAATATTATATATATTGTTAAATTATTTTAAAATAATTTCAAACATTCTCCAAAAACATATGGAGTTACATAAAGATCTATTTAACAACCTCTAGTAACAGATGTTAGAAAAAAAATTATATTAAAAATAAATAAAAATGATAGTTAAAGGACCATAAAAAATGAATATACATGATTAAGGATTTGATGTATGTATTTGATGAATTTATATGTATTATTTATAAATTTATGTACAAGCACATAATGAATCTAGAATCTGGGGAAAGGTATCTTACATACCAACATAGTTACTTATCAGTTACATTTTCGCTTTTATTTTCCTTTTCTATGAAATATTATTCCTATATAATTATTAAATTTTTTAAATATTTAACTAACATATATGACTAGTTTAATATTGATTTTATCTATAGCATCATATAATTTTTTGTTCATTATAAAATTCCTACTTTTACATATTCCCAAATTTAAGAGATCTCTCCAATTTATTAACTCATGTAATGAATAACCCCCATAATTATTTTATACCTTGAATGGATTCTTATAACCCTAATTGTTTATAGAGATCCCTCCTGGTTTTAAATTTTTTTTTATATATATCAATATTTTAAATAATTCTCTAAAAATATCCTTTATTTATTTTATAATGTTTCACGAAACTAGTTCATTTTTATTATTTATTATCTATATATCTCTCATGAATTTTCTACATTTGAAATATATATCAAAGTCCTATGTCTTATTTTATATTATGAAATCCAAAAAGAATTATCCCTTATTGTATTGGGAATAAAAATGATTTATCCTTCAGTTATGAATTAATTTAGAATTGGAATCCCACTTATTATCATGGGTATGATCACGCTCATGATTTATGTATGGTTACTTTTTATAATGTGGTGAACATATATATGATTTTTATTATGTGATGAGTAGAAAAAAATATATAAATTCAATAAATTGGGTAATTATTTATATCTCTTGAGATGTTATATAAGGGATTATGGAGTGAAACTAATTCAAAAGGGGACTTTGTTCACTACGTCTATGAGAACAGGGAGTGATCATAATCCACCGTGGGACTTTTTCCACTTTTTTTATAATGGTCAGGAGAGTGAACATTGAAATATTTTTATAAAAAAACGTCTTATTTTATTTCATTATATTCTATGTTTCCATATTATTATAATGTTATTTACTTATGATATGATTCTATGGTATAATCAGTCTCTTTATGATATCTTATTATTCATCTTGACTCTCATGATGTTCTTTAATTCGATGTTCATTTTCTTACAAGGATATCTACATAACCATTTTCCTTTTTGGATTTTCCCAAGTACATCCTCTATATTTTTAGATGATATATGGAAGTTAAAATCACGATGTGGAGTGTTAAATAATGATGGGTTTTTTTGATTAAAATGATATATTTTTATCTAATCTTATAAAGACATCAAACTTCTAGATCAATAATTTTAATTTTTTTGAAATCTATATGAAAATATATAAAATAATTTTTTTAAAGCCGATGTCACTATGTTTGGAATAAAAATAAACATATTGTTATTTTTGTATGATATTATGAATGGGAATTACTGAAAACCCAAGGTAAAACCAAATATTATGATAACATCATGATGTTTTGGTAATGTTTTTGAGTATGTAGACTTCCAAAAAATAAAATGCCTATCTATTTATTATATGTGGATAAAGGATCTGGAATAGATATACCGATGGGTAATTACCTTGAATATGGTGTATCAAGTACTAACACGATCATCTCATAGTTCAAAACAAATAGGTCTTAATAAAATCCTAGTCTGACACTCCTGGGGGATATGAAATCGATAATTCATATTCTCTTTACAATCTATTATAACGGATTTAATTTTTTTTGTTAGAGAAAAAGATTTGAAATATACTTGGATAACATATATTTAATCATAGAAACTCTTATATTAGTATATATAATTCATTTCTTATTAATCCCTTCAATTTTAATAGTTTCTTTTTTATATCCTTAATATATTTTGTATTCATATCCATAAGATCATTTTGAATATAGTAAATGACTTGAACCAGAATCAAATAGTGAATAATGTTCTTAGTATCCATCCATGAAGATCAAATATCCTATTAAATTTTAGTCCAAACCACTCTTTCATATCATGAAGGTTTAGTAAACTATTCAAACACCACCATGAGGCATGGATATTATTGAATCTGAGAAAACCACTAGCGGAGAAATTATTTCATATCAATTACTTAACTTTTTCCTAGATAAAATTAATGAGATGAATCTACCAGTGAAACTTTTATTAATTTATCTATTGGAATTTGATTCTATATAAGAAATATTATATTTTTCTCTACATATAGCCCAAAATAATAAATCATAGTAGGTAATAAATTTCCAAATCCTTAATTTACCCTTTAATTATGTTCAAGTGTATGGAAGAGGATGAACCTCCTTTATAAACACCCATATATTAATGGATATTATTTCATTAGAAGAAATCATATCTAGATCAAATAATTGAAATAAAGGTCCACAAAAATCATAAATAAATAGACTTTATAATGAATAACAGTAATGTATTCCATAGTGAACTGCATGGATTTCCACCTAATTGAGAGGATAGTTAATCAATTGAATTTAAACATGAATTTCACCCAACAAAAAAGGATATATATAGAACATACCTTATTAATCTATATGAAGTAAATAAGAAACTAAAATAATATATGGACATGTAATTCGCATTACCTAGTGCTTCTCCATGGGGTCCACCCATTGTCTTTATAATGATGAACAATATGTCAATGCATCTATGTGTTAATTATCATGAACTAAACAAGATAACGATAAATGAAACACCCCCATCCACTGATCAATTACATTTTGGATGTATTACATTGATCTCAACATAACTCTAATGTGTACATTCGATTTGGACATCTTCAGTTAAATGTATATAAGGAGGATATTTTGAATACCAAAATTCAAATGAGGTATGAGTACAAAAATATCACAGTCACATGATTTGCATTCAAAAACTCTTAGATGATCATCATAGACATAATGAATAGAGTCTTTAGATATTACATTGAAAATATTGTTGTAGAGATTATAGATGATATCCTTATATAATCTAAAAAAATATAAAATCATGATTAAAATATTAAAATAGTGTTGAAACTATTGAGGAAGGGGAACAGCTTTGTAAATTATAAAAAATGAAATTTTTAGATAGAAAAAGAAGTATTCATGGGTAATGTTTTCATATATAAGTGGTCATCTATAGAACCTACAACGTCTGAGGTAATATCAGATTGGAATAGACCATCATCTCTGATTAATATCAATATATTCCATAGAGTATCTTGGTATTATCATTGTTTTAGTATAAACATCTCATTTTGTTCAAAAACAATAGCCAAGCATACTCAGAATGGAGTGATTTATATTTGAAAAAATGAATGTTAAGAGAGTTTTAATGGGTTATATAATTGTTTAACCAAAATTACTTTATTCAAAATATACACAAGTAGGGAAGGATTTGAGATATATAGTGATTCTTAATAAAAGGTATTTAGTTGTGTACTATTGCAGAATGATTAATTGGTATCCTATAAATTAATAAAAAAAGGCGTTGGATGAATAGAATTATCCAATACATGATATTGATTTGTTGTAGTAATATTCACATTAATGATTTTGAGGAATAATATTTATATAGAATAATTTTATATATGTAAATACCCCAAGGACCTAACAATTATATTTATATATCCACATAGAAGGAAATCAATAGAAACCAATGAAGATGGTTAGATCTTTTCATGGATTGTGAATTATTAATCCACTTCCATATATGGAAGGTGAATTATGCAGAATATGATGAATGCAGAAAACATCATGAAACTTTATCTATTACATGGATTGAGAATAATCAAATTTTTTTAGATATGAAATGGATGGACAAGGTAATCATAAAGAAAGAAACATCATCCCATTATCGTCAAATGAATTTTCTCATTGAACACTACTGGAGAAGATTATGATTTTTTAATGATATGATATTAAGATATAGAATAATTTTGATGCTTTGAGAAAATGAAAATCATAGGATTTCAACATTGATGATGAAAGATTTCACATATTTAGGAAACAACTATGTGTTACCCTATAGTAAGAGATAAACAAGTGTATATTAAATGATATTTATAGTTAAACACTCTCCATTCACACAAGGATCTTGAAGATGTATAGAGATATCCGAGAACACTGTTGTTGGGAAAATATGGAAAAAAAGAATATAGAATATACATCCGATTTTTTGATGTGTCAGGAAATTAAGGTAGAAAGATAAAATTTAAAATGGTTGATGAAATCGTTTCTAATAAGTATGTTGAAATGGGAGAATATCACTATAGGTTTTTTCATGGTTGTTACAGATAAATCGAAAGGGAATAATTCTATAAAATTTTTTGATGGATAATCTAACAATGATTTATAACATAATTTCCATAGAATAGTACTTATCACTTGATCACCTTGAAAAGATATACATTAAATTGTGTTAAGGATGGTTGAAACACCAATATCGATTGTGTAAGGTCAGTGTCTGAGCTTCCCCTTGATGTTATGAATGATTCTTGAGCATGATCTAAACATAGTGGTGAAATTTAGGACAATCTATCATTTCCAGGTTGATGGGAAATCAAAATAGACCATATATATTATTGAGGATATATTGAGAGATTATTGTAGTGTTCAATGGGGGTTGTGATTAACATCTTCCATTTGTCGACTTCCTTTACGACAATAGTTACCAATAAAGAATTTAAATATCCCTATATAAAAACCTATATATTAAGTGATGCAGAAACCCTCTGTTATTGGATGAGGTTGGTGAATGAACGTTTCTTGGGCCTTAGTTGGTCAAATAAAAATTGGAAAAGATCATGACTATTAAGTAATATATCTGGATAGCTCAAGGTCAATAGAAGAGTTTTATGGATACTTATCCATGATGCTAGGGGTTTGAGGTTGGTTATGAATTCTTCTTTTGTAAGACATTAAGGAAGAGAGACATTATGTTTTGGGAGAAGGGGAAACTATGTTTGAGATATATTGACCTCTTTGATAATCTTTATTGCATCAATATTGTGATGTATCGATGCATGCTGCCACCAAATGTTTCTAAAGTAGAAGATTTTTTCCAAATTTGTTTCTTAAGGATGTACATACTATATACCAATCATGTATTGAATCTGAGGTGGTAAAACTGGAGAATTATATCTCTTATAAGGATCACTCGGTGGAGAACTTGAAGCATATAGACTAATTTCAGTACAGCAAGAGAATTCTCCTAGTTAATGTACTTTATAAAACCATATGTATGATGATGCAATGTGGGAACCTTATGAGTCCAAGATTATAAATTACCCTTATTTGTTTTGCATTAGTGCATGAAATTAAATTTCAAGGGTGAAATTTCTTTGTGGGACCAATTTAACTACCTCTGATATTTTTTTACTATTTCCAAAAAATATTATGTTGATTATCTTATGTTACGTGAAAGGACATAGTAATATAAAAACATTGGAAAAATAATAAACTTAAATAATAAAAATAGGAATGTTACAACTATTAAACAAGTATTAGTAGATATTAGTCAATACATTATTAATTCATTTATATTTGATACCTTTTTAATTTTAATTTCCCAAAATTATCATCATTTATTAGATTTCAAATATGAATAATAGAATAAAAGTAATTTTCAAATATTTCAATTAATAATTAATTTTTAGGTGAATAGGGAAAATACTGAATTTGAAAATATTATCTCTATTAAAACATTATGTTTTGAAAATAACTTTTTATGTAAAAAAATTTAGAACCTAAAATAAAAAATTTAATTTCACATTTAATATCAGCATTTACATATTATATAATACGGTACTTTTCATTTTTAGTTATAAAAATAAGAACACTAGGGTTAATATTGTTTTCTAGGGTTGTGGTGAAAGAGTGTTTTGTTTATATTTAATGTTTTTAGGAAAAAATTATATTTTTCAATAATTAAATTATATAAAATAGATATTTTATTTAGTTTAAAAAAATAAAAATTTGGTAATATTGGTTACCTTATCATTTTATATAAAATATAAATTACATGGTTAAAAAATAGTCACCATACTAAAAATAAAAATGTTCAATTTAAAAACCAATGACAAAAGGCATTAAATATGTTTAAAAATATTTTTTAATATCTTGGTTGAGGATTTATAGACCAAATATCACCCAAATTTCATTATTATGATATTTTGGAGTCATTTATAAAAGAATAGTTTAGTGATATCATGGAAGGGTAGGGGTATTCCCAAATGTTCCATTTTCTTCACTTATAAAAAGGTAAACTTCAAACCGAAAATAATTTCAATTACCATTATAATATCTATTGAATATATCACCAATTTTATTAGCTTATAATTGTATCTCTTATCCATATGAAATTTAACTCTATAAGTTATCAATTTTTTTCACATCCAAAGGGACCTCAAGGAGAAGATGATGTCTCCAATGTAAGTATTACCATCATTATAATCTATTTTCCTTAATATTCCACTGAATGTTTAAAAAAATATAAATATAACATGTTACATATAATATTTATACTAATATTTAATACTAATATAATAACTATTATTTATTAAACTCCATATTATAAGAAGAAATAAAAGATAAAAGTTAGTTCCATTGTGTTTACTACCACATCCACAATGTAATGTCATTTTATATCATCTTCTCTATTTATGGTTGGTAAAATGAATGTAATTGAGAAATAAATATGATATATAATATATACATGATTATGAAATATCAAAAATATCATTTTAATTTATTCCTTCTATTTCATTGAGAAATGGAAATATTAATCATGATTATATTAGGGATACCACATTTAAGAGAAATGAGGTTCCTTTATCGTCAACACTAATAATGGATATATTTAAAAATATAGTTAATATATAAATTCCCTTTCCATAAAACTATCAATATTCTGGATATTATGTAACTATTTTACAAAATATTCTAATACGATTGACATAAATAAGGAGTTACTAAAAAATTAACTAAACATCTTCAAATAAATACGGTATGAAAGAAATGGTCGGTACCTTGGTATATAAGTAGTCATTATTGGGGATTTAATAGTTATTTATGTGTTTTTAAATAAAATACTAATTTATCAAATTTTTAACAATGTTAAAAGTGTAGTTGAAATAAAATAGATGACACATGAAATTTTTATAGAGGTTCTGACCACAAAGATCCTAGTTCCCTCTTCAATATCCTCTACTCCATGAGGAGATCGATATTCACTATATACTCACATTGGATATTCAGTGATAAACCAATTACGTATAGATGAAATTTTTATTTTCAAAACCAGTTGTATCACCCCTGACTATTGAGGGAGTCACAAGATACCTTCCTTTTATCACGGATGAAAAACCCAACATTCCTATCATATGTGAGGAATAACCCAAAGATATATTTTGGATGTAAAAACCATAAACCAAACTCTATAGGGAATATAGATTGTTGGAATTATAATAATGATGGAATAACAAAAACAATTTAGATAACAATTAGAGTAGATGATGTAGAAATTTGATGGAGGTCAATTTATTTGATCACTTTAGTGATGGAGGATGAATGTGATGAAGTTTTCCAAAGATCACAATAGTATACTAGATGTTGAAGATGTTTCATGGTCATTTCAGAGCATCAAAAATTGAGTCATCATATTTTCAATGAATTAAAGATGTGTTTGGGTAAATTATATTTATTCATAAAGGAATCTCATGGATCATTAAAGAAAGACACTCTATGAGAATATACATAAAAAAATCTACATGGAACATGTTATTATGTAAGAATATTATAATATGACAATTATATTTTATAAATTAAATCCATCCTGAAAATAAAATACTATTTTGATTTATATTTTTTCATCAAATAATGAAATGAAACATTTACTATTTTATATATAATAATTTGAAACAAAATACAAAAGAAAATCATTTGGAATAAAAATTTAATATTCTATATTTCAATGAAAAAATATTCATTTCATAAAAGGGAATTCCATGAGTAACATTTTTGCATCATCCAATGTACATAAAATAATGGTATTATTATTTTAATGTAGTGTAACATTTTTTTTAATAAAATTATAATAAAACATTTAGAAAAGTAATTTATTGTAACAAAATTAAATAAAGAAATAAGTAAAAAAATTTAGAAAAAAAATTTAATCAATGGTTTGTCATGTACTACAATTTAAAATGGAGAGTCGTGTATCATTAACTACCGCTAAAAATATAGAAAAATAAACATATCTAAATTCATGAAGAAAATAAAAGGATCCAATCAAAAGAAAATTTATTGCACACCATTATAGAAACAAAGTATTTATAAGAATAAATAAAATCTTAAATGGTATTATAAATCCAACGGTGACTCATGACCCACCGTTACATGATACCAGTGGTGGATCATGTCCTACTATTTGAAATGTCTAATTGTGGATCCCAAATAAAAAAATTTTGAATTATTTTTATTTAAAAAATTATAAAATAATAATAACAAATATAATGAATAGAATAATAAAATTATTCTAAAATTCAAATAACTTATTGAAACAAAAACCATGAAGAAGATTCATATATAAAAAATTAAAACAACTCTTAAAAAGTTAGAACATAAATTTAAAATAATTTTAAAACAACAAGATAATTATAGTAGCACATATGATGAGGTGTGAGATCCTGTTGGATCTAGAAGATGATTATACTGATGCTTCTTACATAAAATATTATATATCAGGTGGATTGAAGATGACCCACAACTGGTTTCAAATGGTGGGTAGAAAGGATCAACATTATTGTACAACGATGGGAAAATAACCAACCATTGAAGTCCAATGTTGAGTAAATCACCCACTACTGATGTATCAAGCTGGGTCACTGACCTACTATTGGGTTCATATGGTGGATCATGAGTCACCGTTGGTATCCAAAAATTACTCATGACCAACCATTAGTATTTACCTACAGTGACTTGAATCACTCACCATTGGGTTCTTAAATTGGTAACTCCAAGTGAATCAAAAATATAAGACTATGATCCTGATTAAAAAATAGATCATGAAATCAATAGTCGTGGTTACAGTTTAAAAATGAAACAATAAAACACAAATAAGGTGAAATAGTATAACAAAATTAAATTAAAATAATATTTCAAATGACTAATGAAAAAAATAAGGAAGCATCTTGGGTTGATAGAAATAGTAATCTATAAAATACCATTTTACTAGAGTATGAGTGGATGCATGAAGAAGACGATGAAAATTGAGAACTAGAGCACATGAGTTCAAAATTCAAATTTAGGATAAATAGGATATATCAGATGATGAGATTAAACAAAGGAAATCTGATATACATGATACATCACCTCTACTATAATTGGTTTTAAAAGGTGGATGAACAATGAAGATAAAAAATAGAGTTCCACATAAAATTGAATGTTAGGATGGAACATGGTATATCAAACAAAATTTATGATAGTTTAGTAATAATAAAAACAAAACACACACGGTGGGTGACTAACCAACTTCATGCGCTCTATGGGAGAACACATTGAGATTTATATATGGGCCTCGCACATGAACCCCCTAATGAGGTGTTGGATGTCCTACAGTCAGAGTAAGGTAAGAAGTATGGGAATAAATAAAACTCATTGGAACCTACTATCTTCTTTTAGGAAGAAATAGAGGAGGATTTTCTCTACATTAAAACATCTCATGAGGAGGCTGGCAGAATGACTGAAATATTGATTCTTGTTGATACAAACAATGATAAGTTTGTGTGGATCATTAAGCGTGATATTTCCTAACAACAGGATTCAATAAATGAAATATTAATGTGCATATGTACATTCAAACATGGGAAATGATGGATTATCTTTTTTAATACCTCTTAAAGTATGATCTATATACCAAGGTAACAACCCTTCATTCGATATTATATGTTGATAGTGATTCTAATAATATATAACTCACATTCAATGATTTTGTTATTGTATTTTCTGTTTAATTATCTCTGTTATAACCTATGAGGTTTACCACAATTTTCATTATAGTCCTTCTTAATAAAAATATAATTTTCAGTAATTTAAGAAGAATTGAGATAGTGTTATTTTAAGAAATCATTTTTAAACTGAATGATCTAATTATCATTTAATAAGTGTATAAAATGATTATAAGATTCATAACTAATTTAAAATCATTGAATAGATTTATCAAAATATAAAATATACTAAAAAATTCTGATTCAGAGAAAATCTAAATTAAAATCCTTGAATTCAATAGCGTGTATGACACATGACACGATGCCTGTGAAGAAATAAAATATCTATATACATTATAATATATTTACTATTTTAAATAGATTTTATATATTTAAATTCATGAAAAATTGAGTTATCATGTGTTACATAGAAGAGAGATCTTCCTCAATATATTGTGTTACATGCAACAGTGAACTTCCATGATTTCTTTCATTACATGCAAGACCTTGCTTCAGCATATAACAATGTATTATTAAAATATTATTATTTAATACAATAATATAAACTAGCCGTTACGAAGGGTATTGACTAATTTATGAAAATTATTTTTTATTCAATAATGGAAGGAATTTATTGGTTTCAATATTAATTAAAAATGAATATAAGAAGTAATTCAATATAAAGTGAATATTTTTACAGAAAACTATTTTTGTGTAAAAAAGGTTATTTCATGCTGATAGGTTAAATTAATTAAAATTATTGAGTGATATCAATGTAATATATACGTATATATATTATATTCAATAAAATAGAATTTATATTCAACTACTAGGTTTGATAGACATAATATAAGAACAAACTATATTTTACACATAAAAACCTAAATTTTTACAAGGGCAATTTTACTGCCTTTTAAGGGAGAAAACATTTTAAATATGAATTTTGACACTTAAATTGATTTAATATTTCAAAATAAACAATATATTTTAAATCAAAAAATAATTATTATTTTAGGGTTAATTTTTATATTTTTCAGACACATTTCATTTATAATAAATAGTTAAAAATACTGAATTTTAGTTCAAAATATAATTTTCATATAATTTAATTATATGGATAAATTATGTTTTATTTTGGATTTAAAGTTTAATGAAATAATATTTATATAAAATTAATACAATTTATTCCATTGAAATCAATTTCACTTTGAAATTAATTATAAAAACATACCAAACCTTCGAACGGTTTTACTTGAAAAACTCACATTTTCTCCATACCAGTGGGATGAATTTGTAATTAATTTCTGCCAATTTTGTGATCATAATATAGAAAAATAGATTCCAAATGTATTATAATAATAACTTATAATGTCTAAAAATACTAAATTTTCTTTTGATAAAAAATATTAGTGAATGAAATTAATATTTATTACAATTGTTAAGTAAAAAATAAGTTTAATAAAACACTAAATCTTTAACTTGGGGGCCAAAATGACCGAGCAACTTAACCAACACCAACTGACTACAATACATTAGAAAATAACCTTCCATTAATTATTTTTATGTGTTTTTTCTGAATTTTTAGTTAATAATATATTTACACATCACTTGTTTCAAAAACTTCCAAGTGAGTCTGTTTTCCTCCCCATAAAAGGACACCATATCTCCCCATTCCTCAGACCTCTCAAACTACATTGGTTCATCAATATCTTCAAATATATATTTCCAAAATCTTTCTCCCCGACCATGAATCCTAAATTGGGATGAAATATTTAAAAAGAATATTCTTTATTAAAATCAAAACCAGATTAAGAGGTAATGTCTTCTCTAAAGATTTTTAATTTCATTTCCATTATCCAACCCTAAAAACTATTTATTTATTTATGATTTAACAAAATAAGTATAATAAATATTATATTATATTTTTATGTCATGATTTTTTCCTACACTTAAACATAACACCATCTAATTGGTGACAAACATACTGTTTTTATGTATGGCCAACTACTGCCTCCTGAAATGATGATTGTTCATTTTTCATTTACCACCTCTCATGGTATCCATTATGATGGAAAAACTATTTATATATGATATATATGATATTTGTCATGTATTTATACTAATTTAATACTTTTATTACAAATACCATTAACAATCTCTATTTTACATTGATATGATAACATAATTGAGGAAGTGTGAACTACTGCCCCCTCAAAGAAATGTGATTTGTTCACACTATACATGTAACATATAAATGATGGTTCCAATTAAAAATACATTACATATAAACCTATATATTATATTAATGACATAATTTCATGTATTAAAATATTCTATACATATATATCATTTTAATTATTACCATTTCACACAATTAAAAGTGAAAACGTCATTCATGGATGTCTGGACTACATCCTCCTCAACACGATGTGATTCATTTAACATAATAAAAATTATACATATAATTTTATATGATTAAATAAAATTTAATTTAGGATATAATTATAATTATGGGAATATATGGTCTTACTTACCTTATTTCCATAACGATTAAGGAAAAATGAGAATGTTACTCATGCTTATGTATGACCTACCGTCTCTATGATTGTAACACTAGTTCATTTTTCATAACCATATTTAATGATTGATCTTAAATGTAAAATTGATGTACAAATATTATAATTATATCTTTATTATTAATCTAGATATGTTATATAATGACGTTTTTTTACCATATTTGACCTACCAATGTTGTTTTTTTACACATAATCATAATTTGGTCAAAACACCAAATGTGAACAAAATTATTTAAGTAGTTGAATACAATATATTAAAAAGTGGAATAAAAGTAATGATAAAAATAATGATTTTTATCAGTAAATTTTATAATTAACATAATTTTATTATATAGTATGTTAAAGAACATTCACCTGAAATGGAACTCAAGTAAAGGATTCTCATCTATGTTTATTATATCTGTGAGATAAATATAATGTTCACAACTTATATATTCTATGTGTCATATCTAAAGATTATTTTTATATATTATGTCATTAATTACATTATCTTAATGTTATTTATGACTTTAAATTAATCTTATTACTCCATAATGTTTATGATTTAAAAAAATTCAAAGTGTTTTGGGATACTTTGTAAATTTTAATGATTATTTTCCTCAATAATAACATTAATAATCATTTATTGGTATTTCTATTTGTGTAAATTATATTAACATTATTAAATAATCATTTTAATTTTTATCTTGTTATTTATGTCCATTATCATGTATCAGTACCGTTTTCCAATTATTGGTACTCAAGGTTTTTAGAAAATGTTTTTTTAGAAACCCCAACTTTATTTTTCTCTTTAGTAAGAGAACCTATTTCCATATAAAAATAATAATTTATTATAATGTTTTAAAAAACATTTTTAAAATTATTCTGTGAAGAAATTATTACACTTTATCTATTTTACCAATTTTTTAAAGGGAATATTATTATCTCTTGTGAAACAAGGCATTTTTAACCCTTTCTACATTAAAAAAGGAATATTTCTTTTTAACTCATATAACATATACAAATTTATCTTCTATCATTTGTAGGAATATTCCTTATAATTTTAATGGTTAATTTTTAATGAAAATAATTTTAAAAATGGATTAGAAAAAACTTATTTCAAATTGATTTTCAAAACAAAAGGATGTTTTCCTAGAAAATGTTTTTAAAAGATATTTTTATAATATTTCAATTCATCAACAAAAAAATCATTTATTTTAATTTACTTGGGTTATGTTGCAGTGATACAATCCTTAATATTCATATGGATGTTTTATGAATAATTTTGACACGGATAGTATTCACATTGACATCCAGGATTCATGTTTTCCCCTTGTAATATTCAGTCTCAAACCATCATTGAATTTTCCCTAATTATCCATATCATTTATCATTGATATTACTATTTCCGAAACCATATAACATTTTACATTCAATGTCCTCTTTGATATTTATTTTATTATTTGTATAAATATTAATAATTTCATATTCTTTATTCAATATGTTTATTTGATAAGGAATATTGTTAAATAAATTATTCCATATATGAGGAATGTTTTATATTGGTACGACATGGGTGATGCCCAGTTACATATACCCCCTGATGTATCAGTAGTCTTATGGGACAATTCCTTTGGATACTTTCCTTAGAAAATATTTTATTTGATATTGTTTATACCATATTTTGAATGTTCGAGATGGTAAAGGTACCATGTACTTAGGAAAAATGGAATCCAATAATTAAGCATTTCCCTCATACTACATTCTATTATAATTCATCCACATGATTTTATGTCGAAATATCTTTGGATACATTTCATTTTTAGTTATTTAGATAGAATGTGTTTCAATTTACTACCTTACCATATTTTTTTTTCTTTTTTAGTTATTAAATTTAATATGTTTCCATTCATTTCATTTCCATATTGTTTATGCACTTTAATTCCTTTATTGATAATTTGGTTGGTCTATTTATCTATTTACCATGCCATATTGACTATCCTCATTGATTCCTTATTTATTCAGAAATATTTTTCCCTTACTAAACATTTGGGCTCACCTTTATTATGTTTCTCTCCCCATGAATCAGAGAAGCCTATTATAAATGTTATTCAAGGATTTACTAGATGGATTATAGTCATCCTCAAAGTTATTTATTTAGAAATAGGGAAACAATTATGTTGTAATTAGTTTATTATTTTATCATGAATTTATCTAGTTTAACAAGAATAATAAACTCTCTTTACATCGAGATTTCAATCCTTGTAGTCAGGCTAATGTAATTACTACTAGAAACTAGCTCTGGGATATCTATGGTCAGGTCGCCAAAAAAAAATTTGTATCCAACATACCCAATTCTATCTCTATCTTTTAAAAAGTAAAAAAATCTAATGTTTTTGTGAAGATATCTTCTAGCTGTTTCTCAGTTGGAAAAAATTATAAACACATTTCACTATTATTAGAATGATCCCTAAGTAAATGAAATATAACATCAATGTGTTTAGTTCTAGAGTGTTGAAGAGGGTTTTTAGAAATTTAAATTACACTGGTATCATTACAGTTTATGGAAATTTTATGAAAATTTACATTAAAATCAAAAAAATATTGTTCCACTGAAATGATCTGTGAAAATAAACTAGAAGAAACAAAATACCCATCATCATCTATTGAAAGTGATAATTACAATTGTTTCTTAAATACCCGTTAAATTATACTTTTTCATACAAATCAAAACATACATGATGTTCATTTCTAGTCAAGTCAACAACCTCCAATTTCAGAATCAACGTAAGACAGTAAATGAAAGCAATTTTAATTACAATTGAGTATTATAGTAAAAACTGTACCTTTGAAATACTTAATTACTCTTTCAATAGCATTAAGGTGAATTATTTGGGGTTTTGACTGATATTTGACACCCATAAAATCAAATAACATAATATCTATCCTTGAAGAATTAAGATATATAAGGCTTCATATCATGACCTTATACATATTTTCATTAAAATGAATTCTATATTCATGTGCATCTATTTTAGAGTTTGATATCATATGGGTGCTTATAGGTTTACAAGAAATAAGTACAAAAGTTATTAAAATGTTCTTTGGCATACATAACATGATTTAATAAAATACCATATTTACATTGATTAATTTGTAAAATGAGAAAAATATTAATTCCCCCATTATTCTCAAATAATATTAATTTATCAGTAAATTTGAAAAAATATAACTAAGTATATCAATCATAGAAAAAAAATATCATCTACATAAATATATACCATCATCATATCATATGAAACTCTTTTTATAAATAATGTTTCACCTAAGCTTCCATTAACAAATTTGTTTGAAATAATAAGAAATTTAGTCATCTATACCAATAACAAAGAGGTTTCTTATGATCATATAATGCTTTGACAATTTAAAAACATTATTTTTAAATTCATTGTTTTTGAAACTAGTTAGTTGTTTAATATAATCCAATATTAAAGTAACACAATTTAAAAAAACATTTCATTTATATTTAATAAAGTATAAATTTTCTGAATATTGGTAAAAAATCCCTCAAGAAATCATTGAATCATTTTTGAGGTAATTCTGTTTTTTGACAAATTGGACATATGTGTTGTGATTGTTGACAAAGAAAACCATGACGTACAAATTTGTTTACAAAGGGGATTTTGGGGTGGAATGTCGAGTTCAAGGGATGTGGTTAATGATCCATGTTTGATTTAAGAAGTTCAACAAAGGAATGGATGATCTGGGGGCGGTACAAAAAGAGTAGATACAAGGTGGCACCGTTTTCCAGTGTTTTCCAAATTTTTGGGCCTAAAAATAGAAAAATGGAGAAAATTGGTTTGGGAAAATGGACTTCTGTGCCGTTGACTTGAAGGAGAAGAAACCTGTGTGCCATATTTTTTTCAAGATTAGAACACCAAAATATGGAAAAGGGATAAGGGGAACCCATGTTTTAGGGTTGGTCGCGCAAGTGACTTGCGCAACAGAGACTTGTGCACCGAAACATGCTCACCAAGTAGAGAATTTCACTCCATCATGCAGGGTGTAAAAATTCCTATAAATAGAGATCAACCCCTCCTCATTCAGTGTAGAGTTCAACACTTAGAAAAATCAGAGCTCCCGTCATACAGGTGTGGTGGTCACGCAAGTGGTGTGTGGTCGCGCAAATAGAATTTGCTCGACAAGTGATAGTTGCGTGCCTAAGGTGGTTTGGCCAAGGAAGGAAGTGAGTCACCCAAGTTTTGAGTTGAAGAAGGGGGTGTCACGCATGTGGTTGAAGTGGAATTGTGCGCCAAGTTTTGAAGAAGTGTGATAGTTGATGGATGTGCGCCAATATTGGTTTGGGAGTAAAAGGGCGTGAGATGCTTAAGTTTGGAGTAACAGAAGCTTGTGTTGTACACGTTGTTGAGGTGGACTTGCACGCCAGTTATAACATGGGAGCTGATACTTGCGTGTCTTCTTATAGAATGGTGCCAGGTAAGGTTGATTCACGACATTGATTCAGGGCTGCGTGAAAGAAGGAAGATTTCCCGATACATTCGGTGCAAAGTGAGATTCATCTACAGGTGAAAGTTGGACTTCAATAGAGAATGTAAATACAACAGAGGATGTATTCATTAGTGATAATGAAGAGACCTGCAGGTCTATAAACTGTGTGTGGATCCTTTCCAAAGTAGTGAGCAAAGGAAGAGAAAGAAGGTGATCCTCTCCACCGGCAGTGAGCCAGAGAGAGAGATACATGGAGTGTCCCTTGCGAAAGCAGTGAGGTGACCCTAAACATTATAAAGGCAGAGAGCCTGGGAATAGAAGTGATCTATCCCAAAATTTTTAAACAACAGTGCACTTTTGGTGGATTTGGTTAATCGGCTCATCGCCGATGTATGCTCCTTGGATGTAGACCAGTGACGGTGAACCAAGTAAAAATCGATGTGTCATGTGAATGCTTTATTTTATGTTTATACTTTGCTGCAAAAAAGAGAGAGAAGAGAGTCTTTCTTAACATTGAGACAACATCAATATGGGTAGTTTTTTTAATCTGTTGTACCCTAATTCACCCCCCTCTCAGTGTATCTAACCTAGTGTACCTAACATTAAAACATCCAAATGAAAATAATATCTAACTATCTTCTTATATATAAACTGGTTCAATTGAATATCCAAAATCAATCCCAAATTCTTGAAGACAATCATGGGTGACCAATCTCTCTTTATTTAAAACTATATCGCTAAACGCATCCAATTTATTTCAAAAAACCATTTGGTTTCAATAGATAATGTATCTTTAGGTCACTAAACTATACGCTAAACAATATTTTTATAAAACTGGTCAATTTCCACATTGATATAATTAATAGAGTTTTAATCTTTCAATGATCCATAAAAATTCACAAAAAATCATATATAAAGGAATAATTAGCATATAAATCTTAGACAAAATTTCTAGTCTTAATAACAGATTCAAAAACTCATATAACATTTTCTAAAGAGTGATCTTTTTTTCAAAATAAAACTATCAGATGGAGATGAGATAATCACCCCCTCAACATATGTATTATTTTTCTCATGTTTATCTTCACCAATGTTTAACTCTTAAACAATCTGCATTTTTAATAAAATCAGTACTATATTTTTCATTATTTTCAATGAATGTAACATTCAAAATTCATCCATTGTTATATTTATTTTATTATATATCCTACAATTATGACTATTATTAAATTATCGAAAAAATAAACATTCATTGATTTTTGAAACATTATTGTCTTGATTATATTTTGTATTTAAAATATAGATAGTACATACAAAAGCTTTAAGATAACCAATTTTTTGTTCCATATTTGTAATCAGTTCATAGAGATATTTCTATAAAAATGGTCTAATGTAAACTCAATTTATGTTATAATGATATTTTTTAACAAATTCATCACAAAAATAATTTGGAAGGTTGAATTAATTGAGCATTGTTCATTCCATTACTTGAGTAGTTTAATTTTTCCTTTTTACAACGGCATTATGATGTGGCGTTCTATGGGGAAAATTTTGAAAATAACCATGAGAATAATAGAATTTTTCAAATAACATCTTTATAAATTATCATCCTTTATCACTTCTAATAGAATAAATTAAATGAACATTATGATTTTATATTTTTATTTAGAAAGTAACAAACTTGTTTTAGCTTTCACTTTTATGATATAAGAAAAAGGTCTCTGTAAATCCATTGAAATCATATATAATTACAATGGCATAACATTTGGAACCTATAATAATAGTTCTCATGCATAAAAAAGATCAATATGACATAGGTCTAAGAATCTAGAATTATTTACTGCATTATGAGATCTAAATGACACTTTGGGCTACTTAACTTTACAAAAGCATCACATATATAATACTTACATGTAATGAATTTTAGAAGACCCAGAACATTTTCATGATTAGATAGAATGTAAAACTATCAAAGTTGAACATTCCATCACCTTATGTGAAAAAAAATCTGTTATGTATTGAAAAAAACTAATAATTTTACATTCTTCTAGGTAAGTTATAAGAAATCAATAGAATATATTTTTTCCTTTATATTAGCATAAAATAAAAAATTATTGTCTTTATAAAAAATAAATTTGTTAAAACCAAATTTCACATTGATTCCATCATCACAAAGTTATGATATTCTAATTAAATTTTGTTTTAATCCATATAAAAATCATACTTTAGATATTATAATATATGTTAATATATATACTTCTCTAAAACCCATGACTATTCCTTTATAGTTTTTCCTTAATGTGAAAGTTCCTCAATTAAAATATTTCAAAGATAAGAAGATTGAGATTGCACCAGTCATGTTCCTTGAGAACCCACTTTCCATAAACCATTTGACTTTGGATCTATTTAGAGTGTATGCCTAAAAAAAATCAAGCAGATGGTTTTTTTGTACATAGCCTAGTTTTTGTCCAACTAGATTTGTAGGGAAATCATTAAGAAGACATACATATTTGAGACTTTTATTATAGGGTAATATATTAGACTAATATTTATAAATTAATGTCTCTGTATAACCTCATGTTTGATTATGTATTAGAGTACATTTTTTTCATAATTCACTTTTACCTTAAAATTAAATAAAGTAACATTTGAAATATTACCATTGATTCCTTTAGTAAAATAGTTTTATGCATATGAAGTCTATATTATTATACCCACAACTTATTTTATCTTGTTTGGGTTTTTTCACAACCATTATTTTATCTAATTTCACTTGGCCTCTAACAGAAACAAACAAGGCTTCCTTGATACCAATAATTTTCATTTTAAGGTTTTTATTCTTTTTCTGAATAACATCCATGTAATTATATATTTTATTACTTGAAAATGATCTATAAAACTATATTTTCTTATTTTTTGGTGTATGTTTCTTATATTCATTTCCAATTTTATCTAAATCATAAAAAACTAACTTCAATATTCTATTTTGAAATTAATCAATTTTTACAAAAAAAATAAACTATTCTATTTTTATTATCTTTGACTATTAATAGTTCAGAATATACAAACTTTTTCCCTTTTAAATTACATAAAAAGGAATCATTCAATTTTTTATTTTCTTCTTTAATATTTTTATTTTCTCTTTACATTTCCCAATATATTCCATCCATTATAAAGATATCACATTGTAATTTTTCATTTTGAGCAGTTATTTCATTAAAATCCTTTTCAATATGAGATTCATAATCAGGAATATTATTATAATCATACTATACCTCATTTATAGTAGTATCCATCAATCTTGGAATTTAAAATTATATATCACTTTCATAACCATAAACACTTGAGTTTACCTCTTCAATAAAACTCTATCCTACATGATATTCATTTCTACTATCCTTCTTATATTTATTATCTTTTCCTAATTATTTTTATTTGTGATAGTATGATTTTATTTTCCCCTAAATCAAAGAATATCAATTAAGAAAAGTAATATTTACTACATTACCTATTTTATTACCCTTTTTTCATTATTTTAATGATATATTCTTGGACATTTGTTAAACATTATCATACCCATCATGTACTTGACGAACCCTTTTTTCAAATTTTCAAATTCATCCTTCTCACTTTGTTGTAACATGGATTCAATGTAACTAGTAATAACATTTAAATTTGAATAAAATGTTATATATTTCCTTTTATAATTGTAATAAAAATTTGTATTCTTCATTTCTTGCTCATAATGATGAAGTTATCCAATCAACTCAGCTATTGAATATTAATTGAAATTTATATATTCACCAATCGAAAATTCCTTTAAATTTCATACCTTTAGTAAAGATCGAAGTAATCTTTCAAATAGATCATAATTTATCATAGATTCTCATAGAGAAACTATATTATTGAAAAAATTTATGAATCTATTGTAAATCGCGTTTATGCTTTCCTGATAAGTCATTCTGAATTCTTGAAACATATCTCTATGAATACCTTTCTTGGTTGTATTGATCATATTAGTTCAATGATGTTGTATTTTAAAGGCCATGAGATGTTAGAAATAGCTTTTATGATGAAATATAACATCACATATATCTAATTATAATGAAGGATAATAAATTCATAACTTTGTAATTTAAGAAACATTTTTTAGCACCATTTCCAGTGACTGTTTCTAAGCCATCATCCTGAAGATTATATTTTTTTGACATTATATCCCAATAACCAAGACCTATATTTTTATTCTATAACTCAATACAATTCTTCCAATAGACATAGTCCCATCCATTTAAATGAGGTTTTAAATGGTATTCATCATCTTAAATTCTTGATTTTCCATAACAAATTATTGGATCTTATTCATAGACTTCTAAGACTAGGATAATTGTTAGTTGAGAAATAGATAATTAAACAACTAAAAAAAATTCTTAAAGAGGAAGAAACTTTTGATACCAATTGTTTGGTCCCTTGGTATGGCAGTAGTGACTAGGGTGATGAATATTAATTTTTGAATTATTAAAAAAATACTAAACTATCATATTTATAAAAGTATTAATAGTGCAACAAAAGTAAAATATATGACACATCAAGTTTTTATAGATATTCAGATAAACAATATCCCCGTACACTCTTCAATATCATCTACTTCATGAGGAGATTAGTATTCACTAGATCCTCAATTTTTATAGGGAGTGATATCCCAATATCACATAGATGAAACATATATTTTTCATACCTAGTTGTGTAACCCCTGACACTTGAAGGAGTCACAACCTACCTTAATTTTTTTGGACAAATAACCCAATCTTCTTTTTAGATGGGCTGAATAACCCAATGAAAGACTTTTGATGGGAAATGTTTAAGAAAACACTATAGTAGAAATATGCGATATGATGTATTATAATGGATAATTAAGAAAAACAAATTGGACCACAACTTGTGTAGATTATGTAGAAATGTGGTGCATTTGGAGTTCTCTGATCACCCCCATGATGAATGATGAAAGCGAAGTTTTTTTCCAGTGATCACAACAGAACATGATATTTCATAGATGTTTCATAATCAATTTAGAGAAATATAAATTGTATCATCATAATCTCATGGAATGAAATATCTATACATGTATCACCCATTGTTTCAAGTAAGTAACCCTTTCCTTATGATTATTAAATATCTAAAGTGTATATCTGAATTTTGGGAGGGTTTGAAAGAAATTTTTGGAATGTTATTTGGATTTTTATAATGGTTCATAGTTGATGAAAAATATGTGAAATCGGTGAAACTCCTACAGTAATCCATGAATTTTTATTCATGAGAAAATGGGAAGGCACATGGTTAGGCTCCTAATTTAGATAAAACATGAAAAATCCTAGATGAAAACATGAAAATGGGAAATGCGTTATTTTTACTCTTGGTACAAATTTTTTCTAACCATGTGGGACAATCATCTTTGGTGCTCCCTAAGGTAGAGACTGGCACACAGTTAGCACACAGCTTTTCCTAACAATGCGACTAACCATGCAAGGATTAAAAACAAGATCCTAAAAAATAGGATCTTATTTGTGATTAAATTTTTACACCTTATTTTTTATCTAATCCTTCCCTAATTTGAGGTTTCTTCCTTCCAAAGGATATAGATGCTTCCCCCAATAAATTAGAAGTGATCTTGAGGCATTTCATCATGCATTGAAGCCCAAATCCTATGGTAAGTCTTAAATTATTGTTGTTTTTCATGGGTTTTCATAGATATACATTCATACCAATCCAAAATTTTTAAATCATTTCTATTGGAGATATTTCTAATATTTTTTATGCCAATAATGGAAAATTTGACCTTGTCTTTGTTATGGAAAGAGATCTAATATGGGTTTTGGAGATTCAACCTGATTTCCTTGGTTTTTTAGTGACATTATTTGTTTTCTCCATAATTCCAATGATAGGTGGGTTCACTCTAAATTAAATTTTTTATAAAATGATGTATTGGTTTAAAATAGACTAAATATCAGGAATTTTATTGTGAAATTAAGCTTCAATGCAATGTAGAAACCATCTTTAGTGATGGTTTTTGGATTTTTGAAAATTTTTTGTTCAAGTTATTTTTTTCTCAATTTTAAAATATTTATTTTAATATATGTCTAAATTGGATTAATGTAAATTGTTTATTAAAATGGTTTTTAGTAAAAGTAAAGTTTTATTGAAAGAGTTTGTTTGAATTGGTTTCTGGCATAAAAGGGTTGGTTTGTGCTCATATTCTTTTCAGTACATATAAGTGTATGATGATTCCCCCCATTATTTGTGGGATGGATAAAGGTATTAAATTTCCCTCACCGAAATAGTTCACAAAGTGATGTCTTAGTGTAAGTATGAATCACCAATCACAAGTATAGGGAGTTCCATGGTTTCATTCATGGTTGGAATTGGGGACATATGGAATGAAACAAATTATTCCAAAATGGAATTTGTGAACTGGGTTTAAAGTATCATTTGGATATTTTTTATTAGAAGCCCTTCTAGGATGAAAAAATGTCTAGGTATTAAAGTACATTGATTTTATATAATCTATTTTTAATTTTACATATAAATTGTTTTATACAAATATACTGACATAATCTATCCTAGTGGTGTGTGTAAGGATTTCATTCAGGTGAAACCTACTAAGATTCATTACTCAACCCTACATTGGTACTTTGGTTCTGTTGAAGATCGTTTTCATTGGGATGTAGAAAAAGGGAATGTATCGTACTTCATTAGTAGTTCTTCATGATACATGGGTTTTATTGCAGATTTCAAGAAAGAAATATGTTTGTGGTTATGTGGCTATGTATTTGGAGTCTTTGGGGTTTTTTCATTTTTCCTTCCGCAATGTACATTTTTGTTAATTTTAACACACTGTGGTACTTAGCTGTTTTTTGGTTTTTATACCTATGGTTTCAACTTCTGTTATTTTTACATTATAATCATTCATCTTATGGTGTTTTTAGTTATGTAATGTTTGGTTGGGTTGTTTTATTTCATAGAGGGAAAATCATCCCTTCATTGAATTGAAGCCCTTGGAATTTATTGCTAGCCTATAGATCCATATTGATGTCTCCTAAGGCATAGTAGATATTCCATATTAACTCTAGTGAATGAGGTTGTGTGGGATGTTACAAGTGGAATCAGCATGTTTAGTCTTTGAATTACAAATAGTATCTTCTTGTTAGATACATGGTTATCAATTATGTCAGGCTTAGAGTTGAAATTAAATATTTTATAATCCCTGTGTTGGGATGGTATAAAAGAGTAGGATTGTCGGGACATGAAATTGAGAGAATAATAATCTGTAGCTACCCTTTTTTGATTAACTACATATTTCCATGGATTTAGTTACATGAGTGTTTTAGAGACGCTTATATGAGATGTAAATTTAATTTCACATGTTTATCCAATGAGATGAGTATACCATTCATTATTTGAAATTAATTACAACTAGGAGTTTATATTTTATTTTGGGTACTTATTTATGATATGGTGAAATCAAGTTATTTTATGAAAAATAATGATTTTTTTTAAAATGTCATATTTGGAAAAAACAATTATGTTAGTATTTTGAGAACAGGTTGATTATCAAAATCATGATGAAATTTTAAAAAATGGTTGAACATGAAATTTTTGAATTATTTAAATCAATATTGTGATAGATGATTTGGATGAATGTTAAATTGTGAAAAATTAATTTTCTATAGAGTGGGACTTATGGTGTTTTTTGTGCTTATAGAAATGGATCACGGTAGTTATCATAGAAACCAAATAGAAGAAGATGCTAAAAATGTTGTTGCACATGGTCCATAGGTGGATCAACAGATGGTTCATATTTTTTTATTGGATATTAATTAGGTATCCATGTTTGGAAGAAGAAAATTTATAACTACAAGAAATAGGGAGAATTATGATGTTGGCAGAAAATGTAATAGAGACACCTATTTCCAAGGTCGGATTATAACTCAAAATCTGGAGGCTGGATCGATGAGTCTTCCTCCTCCAGCCAAAATTAAGTTGGTATGTTTTCAATTTGGTTCACTGAAACAAATCAAGAGAGAGTTTATGAAACCCCCATGATCATGTCTAAACTATAATCACAAGTGGATTTTTAGTAAAATTTTCACATTGCTTCATGGTTTTGTGTATGGGACACTTCTCATGTGTTGAATACATCGTGTGATTTGATGGGATGGGGGTAGAAGAATACATCTCATTAATAGAATAGAGATAACCATTGTGATTATAGGAATACCATGACTCATAAACAAGGTAAATCTCAACATGTTAATAAGGATAATTGAAGTAATCATTTAAATAGATCTGATAAGTTTATTGTGGATGATCAGTCTAAACTATTCATAATGCGAAGTATGATTATTTTGAATTCTACCAGTATAAAATATTGGGTTGATACAGGTGTATCCCATTACTTTATTTATTCTCATGTTGTTTATTTTTTGGGTTTAAATGTTGAGACGATTCCTTCAATGTTAAAACATTAAACTCTTCTTAGTCAGATTGAATGTAGAGCTTATATATGTAAAGTATGTTATATAAATATTGATGTAGTTGAGCTAATTTCGGACTTAATTACACTTAAGATGGATTTCTATGACATAATCCTATGAATGAATTGGTTTACTATATTTAAGGCTCACATAGACTGTTATACACGAATGGTAGAATATACTATTGATGATGGAATATATATTCTATTTATAGGAGAACGGAATGTAAATGAAGTTGAAAAATGATTGTTGGCACTAGATGTTGGAATGATCTCATACCAGTTGGAAGTCTTGAAATTGGAATTGGTGGAAGAGATTGAGAATGTCATTTTTCTAATAGTTTTTTGAGTAGTTTCTAAACAGATTTCCTGAAAAATAATCAGGGTTTCAACCAACAAGATAAGTAGGGTTTATGATTGTTGTCCTCATGGGGACCATTTTTATTTTTATTTTATCTTATCACATGAAACCAATAGAAATAAGGGAACTGAAGGTGAAATTGGAAGAACTGGAAAAATGGTTCATTCATCATAACATGTCTTCATGGGAAGCACCAATATTATTTTTTAAAAAGGAATATGGTCCTCTTTAGTATTGTATATATTATCACGAGCTTAACCAAGTTATGATAAATATTCAGTATCCAATTCCATTATTTGATGATATTTAAAAACAATTGAGGGGATCTCAGTGATTCTCAAAAATATACATGAGATCTGGATATCACCAACTATGGTTTCAGAAGGAGGATATTCCAAAGACAGCTTTTAGAATAAGATATGGCAATTTTGAGTATATGGTAATGCCTTTTGGTCTTATGAATGCACCAATATTCTTGATATCATTGATGAATCTAATATTTTATAGGTATCTAAATTATATTTTGGTGATTTATTTTATGAAATATTAGTGTATTCAAGTAAAGTAGATGAGAATGAGAAACATGTAGCGACAATAATGGGAAACATTAATGATCTTTTTATACAAAAAATTGTAAAAGATTAATTTTTGGATACCACAGGTACATTTAATTGGACATGTATTCTATAAAATAGGTTTTTTATGGATCCAAAATATAGAGAGGTTGTTATCTCTTGGAAACTGCCAAAGAATTTCTACCAGATACGCATTTTATGTGGACTTGTTGGTTATTACATATTCTTTTTCTGGATTTCTCAAGTCTAGATTCACCTATGAAATATTTGACATGGAAAAATTTCACATTCCAATGGAATGATGAATTTTAAAATTATTTTTATTAGATTAATGTTTTCCTTACATCAGCACCAATCATGAAATTTTCAGAATAAGGATAAGGGTATGTGGTGTATTTTGATTCTATAGGATCTAGGTTGGGGTGTGGTCACATGCATAGAGATCATGTTATTACTTACAGATCAGTTATGGTTGCATGAGAAGTCCTACCCAACACTATATTTGTATTTAGGATCTGTATTCCATGATTTGAATACTTGGACTCATTTTCACTTTGGTGAGGAATTTACACTGTTTATAGAACATAAGAGCATGAAACATATTTTATCACAAAGGGATCTGAACCTAAGACAATAAATATCGATGGAGTATCTCTAAAATGATTTAATTTTACTTTATTTATACAATGAGTAAAGGAAATTATATGGATAATGAATTGTGTAGAAATTAATATGCTCATTTGGAAAAAGAGGCTTCTGACAAGTGGAATTTGATGTACATGATAGCATACATGAACTTGTGATCTGAGGACCGAGGTGATGTTGTTGTTTTCATTCCAGTTGCGTTCTTTCATGATTGATAATGATATTTAAATAGAAACATAGATCCAATTTATAATGTGTTACTATGAGGTCAAAACTAAATTGTGGGGAGACAATTAAGGGATGAAATCTTGATGGGAGTTCAGTTTTTTTGTTTCAAAACCGAATGGTCATACCTGTAGATTTTCAAGAAAAACTTATTTATATTTACCATCATTCAAAATATTTTCTTTATCCTATAATATATATGTTGTATTAGGGATTAAAAATATTATATTATTGTGTCATTAGAAAAAAAAAGTGGCTGAGTTTGTTTCTAATTCTTAACTTGTCATCAGGTTAAGGTAGAGCATCAATGACCAAAAGGTATGTGGCAGTATTTACCCATTCCTCTGTGAAAATAGGAGAAAATATCCATGGATTTTGTAATAGGTCTCCCAATAATGATTTGAATACAAAATTCCATATGGGTTATAGTGAATCAGTTATCAAAGACGTACCATTTCATCTTTATTTTTGAATATCATATGGTGGAGGACTTATCAAAACTCTATAGATTAGAAGTTATACAAATTCATTAAATACTAGTTTCCTAGTGTTAGATGGATATATGAGCTATATGTCTTACCTCTCGAAATACTTACATAAAATCCCTTGGTAATCAGTTGACCATGAGTATGGTTTATCATCCACATATGGATGGGAAATACGAATTCATCATACAAACATTGGAAGACATTATACAATCTTGTGTAATTTATTTTTGGGTCTCATGTGAATATAACATAGCGTTAGTGGAATTCTCATACAAAAACTACTATAAGGACTCAATATATATGTATTCACATGAATAATTGAATGGGGTTCCCTATATTAATCTACATTGTTGGGTTGAAACATGTGAGAAATAACTATTTTCATCGATCACTTTTCAAGAAACATTATAGGAGATTCAGTTGATCAGTAAAATCAGGGAGATAGATTAGAGATGTCAAAAATCATATGTGTATCCTAGTTGACAGTTGTTTTCATTTGAGGTGAGAGATCACGTGTTATTTAGAATCCAAACAAGGCTTGGGCATCATCTTTTTGGGAAGAATGGAAATATATCTAACCAAAACATATGAATTTTTGAAATACTTGAAGGGGTTGGTGAGATGGAATCTTGGTTGGCATTGTCACCATAATTTAGTGTTGTGCATAATATATTTCATTTATCTCATTGGAAAAAGTAACAACCTGATCCTGACCATGTGAATCAATTGGAATACATTAACATAGATTTGGATGCTTAATTTTTTCATATCCCAATACGGATTGTGGATAGGTAAGAGATGGTATTTTCTAGTAAAAGAATCGATCTAGTGTGGGTTTTCTAGAAACATGGTCAGATTAAGGAAGATTATTGTGAATGTGAGATGGAAATAGTTGAGCAATGTCCTGAAATATTTAAAGTAATTGATGGTTTTCTACTTTATTTGGGTGCAAAGATCAATAGGGGGTAGAATATAGAACCCACAATTTCAAGTAAATAACCCTTTCATTATACATTTTATGTATTTTTTGTGTTTGGGAGATTTTTGGGATGGTTTAAATGACTTTGGAATATTTTTTTGGTCTATTATTATGACGACCCATAAATTACACACATGGTTAATACTTCAAAATTGGAGCATACTTATTACAACATATAACAAAACCATGAAAGGACCGTATAGGTATAGTGTCTTTAGAAACTGGGAAACATAAACAAATGGTTCATTAAGCATCTACACGGTCTCCCATTTATTTCATCATATCTATAGTCCCTTTTTGGAATATATTACTTAATAACCTTCTTCCTAACCTGGGGAAAGAAAACATAAAAAAGGGTGAGCTCAAATTCTCAGTAAGTGTAAATAAAAGAAATATCAATCACATCAAATTTATAAGAACATAACATTTTGGAAATCTTACCCTGCAAAAGAGATCATAATTTCATAACCTGGGATAAATCATGGTAGTGAAATGTAATCCCAATAATCATAACATAAAACATGAAACATTGTTTCATAGACACATAATCATAGAGAATCATTTCTTATTAGTCAAGACTCATGGCCAAGACTATCTTAGTGGACAAAGTCCATTTCTGAACCGATTTCACTCCTCGCTTCAGTCCTGTTTCACTGAACCGGTTTAACCTTCCGTTATATCCATGTCTATCTCATGAGATATAAAATCTTTACCCAATTCATTGTAGGGAGATATAGGTCCCACCCATCTTATAATGATACCATTCTTATGTGTGCCACAAAATCATAAACCATACATCATAGCAAAACCCATGTAATAAAAATGAGAATCTTAAACATCATGACATCATAAAACAATTCATATAAGATAAATGAATTCATAAAAATATTTCCATCACAAAATAATCAAATCAATGTAATATTAGGGATAGAAACAGAACACTATATTATCTTAGATAGAAAATAATTTTGAAAAAACACTTGAACTCCATTCTTGAGGAAAATATCATTTCTACTTCAAAAACATTTTTCCTTTCTTAACATGTCATACAATTTTAAACTAAAAGAAGTTTATTAAAAATAAACTTGAAAACTTGTAAAGGAAGATTCTTGGAAATAATGTTTTAAAAATCCATTCATGTCGTATAAGATAAAAAACATTCTTCTCATACTTTTTTTGGAAAAGTCAAAAAGTAACTCGTACGAAAAATGACAAAAGATTCCTTTCATATCTTTTACTAAAAACTCACCGAAGGGTAAAATTTGATTTAAAAAATTTTAGTTGGATGGTAATAATATTAAATATTGAGGAAACATGGATGTGGATGATAATATACACCCCAGTAAATACCAAAGTATAAACAATCTCGGATAAAAATGAGATTGTGATATTTTCCCTTACCTTAGGTATGATATGCCTTGTATGTGTCCGAAACTCCTATATAATGATTTAAATAATGTCATTGACTTATTATAGAATCATATTCATTGTAATTATACAATATAGGGTCATATTATTTTCATCTTATTAGAAATATTTCATTACTACTTGTTATTCGGGTGTTTATTACTTTTTGTTCTTATGCGTGTTTTGTCGAATAAATTCTTATGACTCTTTATAGGATATAGATACATCATTTAAAGGATGTTATTAGTGTAATATATATCATATTAATTCATTAAATTCATTTATATAATCATTATTCAATGAATATCAAATAGAATGAGTCGCATCACATCGTGGAGACGGTAGGTCGTACGTACGCACGAGCGATGATATCGTTCCCATGATAGTGGAATTGTATTGAAGTGTATGTATACTATTTCAGAATCAATATCACATTACAATAATCATATATAGTTATTCTTTACACCATTATACCCATCCAAGTAAGGTGGTGGTTGAAAACATATTACACCAGGTCGTGGAAACGGTATTCCGTACATACGCATGCGCGGTGATTTCATTTTCCGTAGGATGGATAAGAGGTGAAATAGGTTTGTTTCATATTTATAATAACATATCAGTATATGAGGGATACTGATTTTATTACCTCATAATGAAACAACTAAAGAAGAGGGAGTAGAAGAATAATGGAACTTGAATAAAATGGTAGAAGGTATTACCTCTTTCTCGAAGTGCCTCCTTTAAACATTCTCTTAAGGCACTAGAGTTGGTCTTTTGATAAGACCAGTACCTCTAGTAGGTTTCTAAGGAAGTGGGGAAGTGAAATGGGCCGGGGTTTTCTGATCTTGAAGGCTCAAATTGGTGTGAGGAAGAGAGGTAGGAGGTTCCCTTTTATAAGGGAGGAGAGGGGCACCTTTGGAAAGTGTAGAAATATTATTTTATTATAAACTTATCTTCGGTTTAAAAAGGTCCAAAAATAATTAAAGATGATGATAAGATGAATCCTGGTCGAAATAAAATCATCCAATCATAATTGGACATGTTTTGGGAAATATTTTAATCATTATAATCTTATTTATTTAAATCATTTATTAATGAGGTAAATACTTCATCATTATTGTGTCATAAATAATTTAATTTATTTGGTTTCTAAAAATTATAAAACAAATATAATTATGTATGAAAGCTTCTTATATTTCTAATGAATATTTATAATCGAAAATATAATTTATATAACCCCTTATAAAAATTAATTACTAAAAGATTTTTGTTAATGTCAATTTTGACTTTACATTAAATTAATTAATCCAAATTGTCATTGTCACTACCAAGTGGCTAAATGGGGTCCCACATTCGACCCAAGGATGCCCATGGTTGGAAAATAATCATCTAATAAGGTTAGGATAAGTGTCAAGGTAATTTTGAATTATTATAATATTCTTTTAACCTTGAATTACCCTATTTACCTTTAACCGTAGTAAATAAAAAAATTACCGTAGTTACTATTCATAATATCAAAAAAATAAAAGTAACATATTAACATAATTTGGACCCACTGATTCCAAATATGGGATCCATTTTTCAAAATTCAAAACACAGAAGTTTCAGTAATTAATTTAAAATTAATCCCGTTGTTAAGAAAACGAGTTTTAAAAGTTACAACATTGCCAAAGATTGAAATGTTTTTACCAATGAATTCAATGTAAATTTAATAATAATTACATAAATTATATTAAATGGTGAAAATATATTCTATTAATAATTTAAAAACAATAAATATTATAATTTAACCATATAAAGTATTGTGATGAAAAAGATGTTTTTAATTAAAATATAGCGTGTTTTTACTATTCATTAAAATATGAAAGTTATCAGAATAATATGAAAAATTTATCCAAGGTAAATTTTTATATCCTGATTCTAAATAAGAATTTTATATTGTCAAATTGAACTTATAAACTTGTCAAAAACTAGATTTAATGTGGGTGCTCCATCAAAAGGTAGTAAAACTACATTTTTTCAAAAATACTTCTTTTATCCAAATAACTGATTTTGTTTTCATACCTCATTCTAGAAAATGTATAAGATGAATTAAAATGTTATAAAATTCAAAATTCAGTTAATACTATTCATAATGTCTAATATTATAATATATCATTGTTTAGTGAAACTCGGTATTGCGTATGGCGCAAGCTATCGAGGAAGGCCGCAGTTGCGTGTAAAGAAAGCCAAGCTAGTGTTGTGTGTAGTGAAAGATTCCTTTGATTATTTATATAAAAACAAAATATTTCTCATAAAAGTCTCGGGTGTTACATTCTACCCCCCTTAAAATGAATTTCTCCCTCGAAATTCATCACTTCATAACAAACAGATGAGGATACCTCTCCCTTATCATATCCTCAAGATCCCATGTAGCTTCTTCTAATTGGTGGTTCCTCCATAAAACTTTCACCAAGCGAGTGGTCTTGTTCCGTAGGAATTCTTTGCTACGATCCAGAATCTCTATCGGTTGTTCTTCATAAGAAAGATCTTGTTCCAGCGGTACAACTTCTGAGCTGAGTACATGTGAAGGATCAGGTATGTACTTTATCAGAAGAGATACATGGAACACATTGTGAACTTGAGAGAGATTTGGTGGAAGCGCCAATTGGTATGCTACCTTCCCAACACGATCCAATATTTCGAAAGGACCGATATATCTAGGGCACAACTTTCCCTTCTTTCCAAATCTCATGACCCTCTTCCAGGGAGATATTCGTAAGAACACTATATCACTTACTTCAAACTCTAAATCTTTTCTTCGGTTGTCGGTATAAATTTTTTGTCGACTCTGAGCTGCTCTTATGTGATGTTAAATAGATCTGACCTTTTTTCCCATCTCATCAACAAGATCAGGTCCTAATAGATTTCTTTCCCCAACTTCATCCCAACAAGTTGTAGTCCTGTATTTCTTTCCATAGAGAGCTTCATAAGGATCCATCTGAATACTGGAGTGAAAGCTATTATTATAAGAAAATTCCACCAAAGGTAGATGTTGATCCCAACCACCTTTCAAATCCATAGAGAAAGCTCTCAACATATCTTCTAGAGTTTGAATTGTCCTCTCAGACTAACCGTCTGTATAAGGATGATAAGCAGTGCTGAAACTCAACTATGTATCCAGAGTATATTGAAGACTTCGCCAGAACTTTGAGGTAAACCTCAGATCCTGATCAGATATAATGGAAAGTGGTACTCCATGCACTCTTACCACTTCCTTTACATATATCCTTGAAATCTGATCAGGAGAAAAATCTTCTCTAATAGAAATGAATTGTGCCTACTTCATAAGACGATCAACTATAACCCAGATAGCATTATTGCCTTTGGATGTTTTAGGAAGTCTGGTGACAAAGTCCATAGTGTTGTTTTCCCATTTCCATTCGGGTATGGGTAATGGTTGTAACATTCCCTTACACTTCTGTCTCTCATCTTTAACTTGCTGACAAACCAAGCATCGAGAGACATATTCAGCAACATCTCTTTTCATGCCATCCCACCAGAAGTACTCTTTCAGGTCCCTATACATCTTCGTGCTTCTAGGATGAATAGAGAATGAATAACTATGAGCCTCATCCAACATCTCCTTCTTTAATTCGGGGATGGGAGGAACACAAACCCGATTCCTGAACTTTATTATCCCATCACAATCAAGGTTGAATTCCGGAACATTTCTCAGTTTCTTTTGTAACTCGACATCTTCTTTCTGCGCCTCTTTAATATTCACATGTATAGATGGTTGAAAATTCATTTGAGAAAGATATGATTTTCCCCTTTCATTATAATTCCAAGATCCATCCTTTGTAAATCCATAAATATAGGATATTTTTTGATCCTCATCATGGATAAGCTAGCATGGTCTTGTCGACTTAATGCATCTTCCACCTTGTTGGCTTTCCCAGGGTGGTAATGGATTGAGCAGTCATAATCCTTAATCAGCTCCAACCATCTTCTTTGGCACATATTAATCTCCTTTTGTGTGAAAATATACTTTTAAATTTTATGATCAATATAAATGTCACACCTTTCTCCATAAAGATAATGCCTCCAAATCTTTAATGCAAAGATTACCACAGCTAACTCCAAATCAAGAGTTGGGTAATTTTGCTCATGTATTTTCAATTATCGTGAGGCATAAGCTATCACCATATCATTTTTCATGAGAAAACATCCCAGTCCCTTCTTGGATGCATCAATGTAGATCACAAACATTTCTCCACTACAACGTAGTGTGAGCACAGGTGCACTGGATAACCCTCTTTTCAACTCCTTGAAATTCTCTTCACATTCTTCTGTCCAAACAAACTTAACTCCTTTCTGAGTCAACATGGTTAATGGATTAGATAATCGTGAAAAATCTTTCACAAAACGTCGATAATATCCAGCCAAGCCAAAAAAAATTCGGATCTCGGTTACTGTTATTGGTCTCGACCATCTTTCGATAACATCTGTTTTTGCTGGATCCACAGATATCCCCTCTTTTGAGATTATGTGACCCAAAAATGCAACTTTTTTAAGCCGAATTTCACACTTGGTAAATTTGGAATAAAGCTTCTCCTTTCTTAGGGTCTTTAAAAAAATTCTAAAGTGATATTCATGTTCTTCCTTTCTCTTTGAATAGACAAGAATATCATCTATAAAGACTACCACAAACTGATCAAGATAGTCTCTAAAGACTCTATTCATCAGATCCATGAAGATAGAAGGGGCATTAGTAAGACCAAATGGCATCACTATAAATTCATAGTGTCCATACCTTGTACGGAAAGCCGTCTTTGGTATATCCTCCCTTTTGACCCTTAATTGATGATACCTAGAACGAAGATCAATCTTGGAAAAGTATTGAGCTCTGCGTAGTTAGTCAAATAGGTCATAAATGCGTGGGAGAGTATATTTGTTCTTGACAGTGATATTGTTAAGTTCTCGATAATCACTGCGAAGTCTCATTGATCCATCTTTCTTCTTAATAAACAGAACAGGTTCTCCCCAAGGTGACGCACTAGGGCATATGAATCTTTTATCAAGACTCTCTTGGAGTTTCTTCTTCAATTCCTGCAACTCAATTGGGGACATTCGATAAGGTGTCTTTGAAATAGGCAAAGCACCTGGTACGAGTTCTATTGAAAACTCAACTTCACGATTTGGTGGAAGACCCGGTAATTCCTCCAAAAAGACATCGTCAAACTCCCGTACAATGGGCATATTCTTAATCGTGAGTTTCTCACCAACCATTTGAGATAAATAACCTTCATTTAGTGGGATCAAGACCCTTAAGATGGAAGAAATTTCCACTGGAAGGTTATGTTCATCCTTGCATCGATAGACGATCATAGATTGATCTCAAATATGAAATGTGACATCCCTTCTTTGGAAATTGATATGAGCTCCATATAAAGAAATCCAATCCATGCCAAGAATCACATCAAATTCCACTATAGGAAGGATTACAAGATTTTAAGGAAGCACTTTCCCAAAAACTTCAATCGGAGAATAATTATAAATTGTTGATGCGACTGTTGTTCCATTAGGAGTTGTCATAGCCAACTCAACATCTACTAGTTGAGGTAATACAGAGATACCCTTATAAAATTATTCAGAAATAAAAGAGTGGGTGGATCTAGAATCAAATAAAACAATTTCTACTTTAGAGTGGATGGTAAGTGTACCTCTCACCACTTCGTTGTCGTACTCCACATCGCCGATAGTAATTGCATGTGACATTCCTTTGTCTTTGGCCTTAAGAGTTTGTTGACGTCGATCATCTTCATAAACCCTTGGATTTGGGCATTGATTGGCATAATTCCCCATCTCCTTGCACTTGAAACATTGAAGTGTAGTAGGTTCATTCTGTGTATCCCTTACTTTGTTTGCATCATTAGACATCTTCTTCCCATTATTTTGACATTCAATTGCCCGATGACCTTCTGTTCCACACTTATATCATTTTCCTATACCCTTAAGACAATTTCCTCCATGATTATTTCCACACATTGAGCATAAGGGAAAACTCATCTTCTTTTCAGTGTGGTCTTTAGATTTTCCTTTGAATTCCATTTTCCTCTTCTTATAAAACCCATACGACTGATGGGTTACTCCAATCTCCATCTCAACTTTGAGAGAACATCGAACGATTTCCTCATAGCTATTGAAGTCCCTTATGGCTAACGTCCTTCGAAGACTTGGTTTTAATCCACTAAAGAATCGATCGATCTTACTCTCAGGTTGGATAATAATACCAGAAGCATACCTTGAAAGTCTTGTAAAATTTGCTTCATATGTACCAACAGATTCATCATCCTTTTTCTTTAGTTCAAGAAACTCCTTCTCCATATTTGTTCTAAGAATAAGTGGGAAGTACATATTGAAAAATATGTTCTTGAACTCGTCCCATTCCATGGACTCAATTTCATCTCTTTACCTCGTATTCTTGATAAGATCCCACCATTGATCAGCATCACCTTCAAAACAATAAAGTACTAAGATGACTTTATCATGTTCAGAACATTGAAGAACTGAAAATAGATTTTCAGTGGTACGGATCCATTGTTCAGCCACTAATGGATCAGAAGACCCGCTGAATCAAGGTGGACGCTGCCTCATGAAGGATTAAACAGAATGTTTCTCCTTCCTTTTCTCATTTGGAAGTCCTGCATTATTTATATCTTGAGAAAGTTGTGTAAGCATGGCTACAAGATTTTGCATTCCAGCTCCCATATCGTTTGGTTGCTTAGGGGGAAAATCATTGCATTTCCCATCACATTCCGTATTAACACAGTTCCTTCGGGTTCCGTCCATTGACTAAAACCAAGAAGAATAGTGTGAGAAACAGTAATTATAAAAATAAAACCACATAATCAAGAAAAAAAATTTACACCTAAGGTCTTATCATAGGTTGTTCATGGAAATTTCTAAAACACTAAGATTGTGTTCTATGCTTAGACATATCTTTAGGTTTCTTACTAAGGCTTTCACATCCTAGTTTCCAATGGGTTACTATACCTTTTCTCTGATACCAACTATAACGACCCATACATTACACACATGGTTAATACTTTAAAATTGAAACATACTTATTACAACATATAACAAAACCATGAAAGGATAGTATAGGTATAGTGTCTTTAGAAACTGGGAAACATAAACAACTGGTTCATTAAGCATATACACTGTCTCCCATTTATTTCATCATATCTATAGTCCCTTTTTGGAATATCTTACTTAATAACCTTCTTCCTGACCTGGGGAAAGAAAACATACAAAAGGGTGAGCTCAAATGCTAAGTAAGGGTAAACAAAAGAAATATCAATCACATCAAATTTACAAGAACATAACATTTTGGAAATCTTACCCTGCAAAAGAGATCATAATTTCATAACATGGGATAAATCATGGTAGTGAAATGTAATCCCAATAATCATAAATTAAAACATGAAACTTTGTTCCATACACACATAATCATAGAGAATCATTTCTTATTAGTCAAGACTCATGGCCAAGACTATCTTAGTGGACAAAGTGCATTTCTGAACCAAGTTCACTTCTCGCTTCAGTCCTGTTTCACTGAACCGGTTTAACCTTCCGTTCCAGCCATGTATATCTCATGAGATATAAAATCTTTACCCAATGCATTGGAGGGAGATATATGTCCCACCCATCTTATAACGATACCATTCTTATGTGTTCCACAAAATCATAAACCATACATCATAGCAAAACTGATGTAATAAAAATGAGAATCTTAAACATCATGACATCATAAAACATTTCATATAATATAAAGGAATTCATAAAAATATTTCCATCACAACATAATCAAATAAATGTAATAATAGGGATAGAAACAGAACCCTATATTATCTTAGATAGAAAATAATTTTTACAAAACAATTTAACTCCATTCTTGAGGAAAATATCATTTCTACTTCAAAAACATTTTTCCTTTCTTAACATGTCATACAATTTTAAACTAAAAGAAGTTGATTAAAAATAAACTTGAAAACTTGTAAAGGAAGATTCTTGGAAATAATGTTTTAAAAATCCATTCATGCCGTATAAGTTAAAAAAACATTCTTCTCGTACTTTTTTCGGAAAAGTCAAAAAGTACCTCGTACGAAAAATGGCTAAAGATTCCTTTCATATCTTTTACTAGAAACTCACTGAAGGGTAAAATTGGATTTAAACAATTTTAGGTGGATGGAAATAATATTACATATTGAGGAAACATGGATGTGGATGATAAAATAAACCCCAGTAAATACCAAAGTATAAACAATCTCGGATAAAAATGAGATTGTGATATTTTCCCTTACCTCAGGTCCGATATGCTTTGTACATGTTTGAAAATCCTGTATAATGATTTAAATAATGTCATTTAATTATTACAGAATCATATTCATTGTTATGATACCATATATGTTCATATTCTTAGCTTCTTATTAGTAATATTTAATTACTACTTGTTATTCGGGTGTTTATTACTTTTTTATCTTATGCGTGTTTTGTCAAATAAATTCTTATTACTATTTATAGGATATAGATACATCATTTACAGAATGGTATTAGTGTAATATATATCATATTCATTCATTAAATTCATTTATATAATCATTATTCAATGTAGATCATATAGAACGAGTCGCATCACATCGTAGAGACGGTAGGCTGTACGTACGCACGAGCGATGATATCGTTCCCATGATCGTGGAATTGTATTGAAGTGTATGTATGATATTTAAGAATCAATATCGCTTTAAAATAATTATATATAGTTATTCTTTACACCATTATACCCATCCAAGTATTGTGGTGGTGGAAAATAGATTACACCACGGCGTGGAGACGGTATTTCGTACGTACGCACGCGCGGTGATTTCGTTTTCCGTAGGATGGATAAGAGGTGAAATAGGGTTGTTTCATATTTATAATAACATATCAGTTTATTAGGGATACTGATGTTATTACCTCATAATGAAACAACTAAATAAGAGGGAGTAGAAGAAGAATGGAATTTGAAGAAAATGGTAGAAGGTATTACCTCTTTCTCGAAGTGACTCCTTTAAACATTCTCTTAAGGCACTAGAGTTGGTATTTTGATAAGACAAATACCTCTAGTAGGTTTCTAAGGAAGTGTAGAAGTTAAATGGGAAGGGGTTGGCCGAGCATTAAGGCTCAAATTGGTGTGAGGAATAGAGGGAGGAGGTTCCCTTTTATAAGGGAGGAGAGGGGCACCTTTGGAAAGTGTGGAAATATTATTTTATTATAAACTTATCTTCGGTTTCAAAAGGTCCAAAAATATTAACGATGAAGATACGATGACTCATGGTCTAAATAAAATCATCCAATCAGAATTGGACATGTTTAGGAAAACATTTTAATCATTATAATCTTATTTATTTAAATCATTTATTAATGAGGTAAATACTTCATCATTATTGTGTCATAAATAATTTAATTTATTTGGTGTCTAAAAATTATAAAAAAATATAATTATGTAGGAAATATTTTTAGATTTCTAATGTATATTTATAGTCCAAAATATAATTTATATAACCCCTTATAAAAATTAATTACTAAAAGAGTTTTGTTAATGTAAATTTTGTCTTTACATTAAATTAATTAATCCAAATTGTCATTTTCACTACCATGTGGCTCCATTGGGTCCCAAAATCGACCCAAGGATGCCCATGGTCGGCCAATACTCATCCAATAAGGTTAGGACAAGTTTCATGGTAATTTGGAATTATTATAATATTCGTTTAACCTTGAATTACCCTATTTACCTTTAACCGTAGTAAAAAAATTACCATAGTTACTATTCATAATATCAAAAAAATTAATGTAACCTATTAACATAATTTGGACCCACTGATTCCAAATATGGGATCCATTTTTCAAAATTCAAAACACAGAAGTTTTAGTAATTAATTTAAAATTAATCTCGTTGTTAAGCAAATGGGTTTTAAAAGTTAAAACATTGCCAAAGATTGAAATGTTTTTACCTATGAATTCAATGTAAAATTAATGCTAATGAAATACATTATATTAAATGGTAAAAATATATTCTATTTATACTTTAAGAAAATCAATATCATAATTTAACCATATAAAGTATTGCGATGAAAAAAGTTGTTTTTAATTAAAATATAGCGTATTTTTACTATTCATTAAAATATGAAAGTTATCAGAATAATATGAAAATTTTATCCAAAGTAAATTTTTATATCATGATTCTAAAAAAGAATTTTATTTTTTCAAATAAAACTTATAAACTTGTAAAAAACTATATTTAATGTGGGTGCGCCATCAAAAGGCGGTAAAACTTCATTTTTTTGAAAATACTTCTTTTATCCAAAAAAACTAATTTTGTTTTCATACCTCATTCTAGAAAATGTATAAGATGAATTAAAATGTTTTAAAATTCAAAATTCAATTAATACTATTCATAACAGCTAATATTATAATATATCATTTTGTAGTGAAACTCAGTATTGCGTACGACGCAAGCTATCGAGGAAGGCCGCAGTTGCGTGTAAAGCAAGCCAAGATAGTGTTGTGTGTACTGAAAGATTCATTTGATGATTTATATAAAAACAAAATATTTCTCATAAAATTCTCGGGTGTTACAATTATAATTTTGTCTAGTTGGAGCACTATTAGTTATAACTGTGCAACTCCTACAGGAAAGCGCGCATAGTGAGGTAGGGGTTAATAGATGGCGCACATTTACATAAAAAGTTCTCCAAAACGTGAGGAATCCCAATAGAATCCATGAAAAGTGGGATAGAAGGATTTTTCATGGTTGGAACATAGTTTTTCTAAATATGTAGTCCAACCATATAAGGAACTCATTGTGGAAGAGGTTATAGGAAGGTTAGTACACAGTTTTGCCTAACCATGGATAGTTTAAAATGTATATCCAAAAAAATGTATCTAGCTTGGGATTTACTTTAAACCCATTTTACCGTCCAATTTATCCCTATCTCAAGGTTTCTTCTTCCCATAGGTTGTAGTGGATTCCCCCATTGAATCAGGAGTGATTTGGAGGCACATCTTGGTGTGAGGAATCTCAATTCCCATGGTATGTATTTATTTGTGGTAGCTATTCATTACTTTTCTTATATATAATTTCCTATCTCTCTCATATTCTTAGATATAGTCTACTAAAAATACATATAAGATTGTTTAGTTCAATACTAGTTTGATTTTCCCTTTTTTGTTAGGGTAAGAGATCTATGACTTGGTTTTTCAGATTCAAACATTTGTTTTGGTGTTTCAGAGTCGTTCTTCATTTCCACCATAATTCTCAAGGTAAGTGGATTCACTCTCAACTTATCTTTTTATAACATTATGGCTTAGTTTCAAATTATTTTTAGTTTATTTAATTTTAATTAGAAAATTTATTTTCACATCATTATAGAAACCCTCTTTAGTTATGATTTGTGAATTTGTTAAAATTAGTTTCCTATGTCCATTGTTTTCTTGATTTGAAAATGTTGATTTTAAAATAAGTATATTTGGATTTATGGAAACGTTTTGCTAAAAAGTATTTCAATCAAATAATAGTTTTATTGAAATGGTTGAATTTTTTCGCATTGGTTTTTGGTATAAAATCATTTGTGTAATTTCTTGTGCATTTGTGAAGGATAAGGCTATGATGTTTCCCCCATAATTTATGTAGAGACCCAAGTCTTGAAGTACATAGAAATTACATTACTCTTGTGTAATATCTAATACATAACAAAAATAGACACCAAAGGACCATAATAGTTTAGTGTCTTTGGAAACTGGGAATATAAACTTCTAATCATGCTGAAAGATCCTCAACATCTCCCATAACGATCTTCCCCTTTTTGTTTCCTTACCAAAAACCTTTCTTTTAATCCTGGGGGAGAAGAAAACATAAAAATGGTGAGCTCAAATGCTCAGAAAGGGTAATAATTGAGAAATAAACAAACCATATATATTTGAACTTAAAAACATTAACATAATGTTTAAACATCAAGATATTGAGAAATGACATAAAACATGGCAGTACGTAAGGAATAGATCATAATGGAAAATAAATCATGATAAAATAGAATGGGAATAAAACATGTAATTGTGGAAACCATTAATAAAATGTTATGACTTCCATAGTAGACAAGGCATTGCTTCCAAGACCAACTTAGTAGACAAAGTCCCTTTCTGAATCGAGTTCACTCCTCGTTCTAGTCCGGTATCACTGAAACAGATTAACTTAATATTCCAACCATGCCTATCTAATGAGATAGAAATAATTGCCAAATTCCTTTTAGGGAGATATAGGTCCCACCAATCTCATAATGATACAATTATTATGTGCGCCACAAGATCATAAATCATACATCATAGCATAACCCATGTAATAAAAATGGGATTGTTAAACGTCATGCCATCATAACATAATCCATATAAGATAGAAGGACATCATAAAAATAATTCCATCATAACATAATCCAGTCAATATAAAAATAGGGATATAAATAGAACCCTATATTATCTTAGATGGAAAATAATTTTGATAAAATTCTTGAACTACATTCTTGAGGAAAATATCCATTCTACTTCAAAAACATTTTTCCTTTCTTAACATGTCATAAAATTTTAAACTAAAAAAATTTAAATAAACTTGAAAACTTTTAAAGTACGCTTCATGGAAATAATGTTCTCTGAAATCATAAAAATCCATTCATCCCGTATATGTTAAAAAATATTCTCCTCGTACTTTTTCCGGAAAAGTCATAACGTTCCTCGTATGGTAAAAAAAATATTCCTTTCATAAGATGTGGTAAAAGTCAAAAATGGGAAAAAAGGACATTAAGAATACATAAAAAAACTTTTAGAAAACATGGAAATGGATGATAACAATAACCCCAGTAAATACTTACAAATAAACAATCTCGGATAAGAATGAGATTGGAAAAGTTATCTGTTACCGTATGTCTGATATGCTTCGTATGTTTGCGAACCTCCTGTATAATGATTTAAATAATGTCATTGACATATTATAGAATCATATTCATTGTTATGATATCATATATAGTTCACTTATGACTTTATATTACCCGTTCTTTTGTAAATTCCATGTTAAAGCACCATTTTGGGTAAAATCGTTTCATTTATCGTACGTGTTTCGACTTGTTGTTCTTGATATTATTACTTATATCCTGATTTACTTAATTCCATAATGTAAAACATTTTTTACATAAAATATATATTCAACATATTAATATATATTATTGATCGATAAATGGAATGAAATACACCGTTCATGGAGACGGTAGGCCGTATGTACGCATAAATACTGTTTTCATTTCCTTATTGAATTGTATGGAATTAAGTAAATGAAATATATATGTACATTAATATAGTATAATTATTATGTAACATTATTCATTATTATTTAATATATATATATAATTTATAATTATACATTAATGGTTAATCATGGAAAATGAATATCATCGCGTTCGTGGAGACGATAGTCCGTACGTACGCACGAGCGATGATATCGTTCCCATAATTATTTAATAGAATTAGAGTTAATGATATAATATCTACAAATCAGTATGATGTTATTATAACCATATATAGATAATTTTTACACCATTATACCCATCCAAGTAAGGTGGTGGTGGAAAAACAGATTACACCACGGCGTGGAGATGGTATTCTGTATGTACGCATGCGCGGAGATTTTATTTTCTGTAGGATGGATAGAAGGTGAAATCGGGTTGTTTCATATTTATAGTAACATATCAGTATATTAGTGATACTGATGTTATTACAATATAATTAAACAACTAAAGAAGAATAGCGTGAAGAATAAAGAAACTTGAAAGAATTGGTAGAAGAGATTACCTCTTTTTCGACGCACCTCCTTTAATCTTTTTCTTAGGGCAATAGGGTTGGTATTTTGAGAAGTCCAAAACCTCTATGATATAACTAGATAGGTTGAGAAGAGGAATTTTCAGGGGTTGGCCAAGCTTCAAGTCTCAAATGGTTGTGAGGAGAAGTGGGAAGGGGTCCCCTTTTTATAAGGGATGAGAGGGGCACCTTTGGAAACATAAGAGATATTAATTTATAATAAATTCAACCCCACCTAAAAACCTCCAAAAATTACCCAATCAGAATATTATATGAGATAGTGTTTTAATCTCATCAAAAAATAAAATTTAGACATGTTGGGAATTTTTGTTAAACATTATCAACTTGATTTATCCTTATTTAATCTATTAAATTTTATTTGTGTTAATAAGATTTTAATTTATAAATTACTATAAATTATTACTTTTGTGTTGTGAAATTTCAAAAATTGTATATTTTATGAAATTTTAGGCCATATAAATTTTAATTTATAATTTGTAAATATTTTTGTGATTTTTAAACAATTTTATATTATGTTATTTTTATAAGATATCAATAGTGTCAATTTTAACACTATTTATTTATTTTAATTTAAATAAACTCCACCCGGAAGATATGTTCGAACTAAAATATTTAATAGATTCATAACATATCATAGGTATCTAGAAAATTAGTTAATTACATTAAATATTTCATATAATATTTTTTTAAATATTTTTAAAACCATTTATTTGATATTTCTCTTAATAAAAAACTACTACATCGTTATTGTATAATTATTTAATATACTTATTTTTTGCATAAAAATTAAAAATAAAATACTATGATGAAGATAAATCTCATAGACTTCATAATAATACTTCTACTCTAATTTATAATCTTAAAATCACAACATTTAAATTGTTATATTTATTAAATCATGAAGGTGAAAACATTGGAATCATTTAAAATAAAATAATATAAGTGTCATAATCGCCTTTATAAGGCTCCAAATGGTCACATATTAGGCCACTGGATGATTAGGGTTTATATATACACTACCAATATGTTTAGTTCTTATTTTGGGGCCTTTTGATATGTATTACTATTTCAATAAAATCTATATTATTGATTTTTCACTAAATAAACAATTTCTGCATCATTAATGTATAAGATAATAAGGTAATTAAATAACTCTTAAAAATTACAAATAAATTACCATGATAAAGAAAAACATTTTTTCTTTCAAATTAGTATTTATAACCGAATTTATATTCTGTATAACTATATATTAAAAATACTTTAATTATTAAAGTTTGAGTGAAACATATTTCACTTTCCATTAAATAAAATAAACTAAAGGTCTTAATCAAATACAAGTGGGTTCCATTAGATTCAATTTCGACCCAAGTAAGAATTAGATCAAAATATAATCATCCAATTATATTAAGAAAAGTGTTAGGTTAATTTTAAAATATTATATTTACCCTTAATTACCTGATTTACCTTTCACTATAGTAAATAAAATTTACTGTAGTTACTATTTATAATACAGAAAAATAAAAAGTAGCTTATTAACATAATTTGTACTGGATAATTCCAAATATGGAATCCATTTTTTATAATTCAAATAAAAGAAGTTGCAGAAATTAATTTAAAATTAATCCCGCTATTAAGAAAACGAGTTTTAAAAGTAAAAATATTGCAAAATATTGAAATGATTTTACCTATGAATTCAATGTAAAATCGATGCTAATGATTTACATTATATTTAATGGTAAAAATATATTCTATTTTTACTTTAAAACCATTCAATATGATAATTTAACCATATAAAGTATTATGATGAAAAAAGTTGTTTTTAATTAAAATATAGCGTGTTTTTACTATTCATTAAAATATGAAAGTTATCAGAATAATATTAAAAATTTATCCAAAGTAAATTTTTATATACTGATTCCAAAGAATAGTTTTATTTTGTCAAATTGAAATTATAAACATGTCAAAAAATTTATTTAATGTGGGTGCGCCATCAAAAGACGGCAAAACTACATTTTTTGAAAAATACTTATTTTACACGAAAAATTTATTTTGTTCTCACGCGATGTTCTAGAGAATGTGTAAGATTAATTATAATGTTATAAAATTCAAAATTTAGTTGATAATATTCATAAATGCTAGTTCATAATAATATTATAACAATATATCGTTGTTTAGTGAAACCCGGTATTGCGCACAACATACGCTATCGAGAAAGGTTGGGATTGCGTATAATGCAAGCCAAGTCAGGGTTGTGTGTAGTGCAAGACTCCTTTGCTGTATCATATAACAGAATCTAACCATATTTCAATTATACATTGAATATATATATATATATACACACACACACACACACTCAATGTTGCGTAGAATAACTACTATCAAACGTACTTGAAATTGTGTGAAACACAATCCAAGAATAGTGTTGTGTATACTGCAAGCTAATACGGTGTTGCGTATAGCGCAAGATAATCTTGGTGTAGCATACAATAGATAATATGAATGAAATTAAAAATAATATATCTCATAAAATCTCGGGGTGTTACATTCTACCCCCCTTAAAATGAATTTCGCCCTCGAAATTCTTCAGTGTTATCAATGGTTTATTACATGATAGTTTATTTCATAGAAACCCACATTGTAAAAAGAAATACCAAAACTTATCTTTAAAAACTAAAGTATGAAACGTAATGGTTATCAAATGTAACTAATCACTGGGTTCTCACATAGGTTAATATAGGTGAAAATATAGATATGGAAGAGAAATCTAACCATCATGTTCTGATGGAGAGTGGTATAGGACATGGATATGATAAAGCCAATAGTCACAAAGCCATAAATTTGTGATGATTTAAGGTACCATTTGATTCATCGGATATAAGTACACTAGGACAACATTTTTTTTTCAAGATCATTCCCCTAAAGTTGAAGAATTGTTGAATTAAAAGAAATACTTACTTTATTTTGGTACAATATTACTGTTGTTTGTGCCTTGAACAATTTTCACTTAATCTATTAAATAAATTAAGTTGAATTTGTCTTCCATGAAGTTTTATCAGATCATGCGAAAGAATGATAGGTCATTCCATCCGTCTCACACAAAAGGATAACGAAAGTTATTAAATATACATAAGTCCATCTATAGTGAGATTAATCGTATATGGTTCCTAAAATGGACTTATACTTCATAAATCATACCACTTAATAAATTAAAACTAATTTATATTAACCAGGGACTTTTTGTAGGCCAGTGTTAGGCGATAAAGTCCTGTCACACTTCGGGTGTGGGTTCGATTCCCATAGCCTTGTCCGACATGACGGGTTGCCGCCCATCCTGCAGATTTTTCTTTTTCCTAAAACTACACTATTATAACATTACAAAAATTATATCAAAAACAATTTATAGCCTTAAACAATACTATCTTATTTCTAATATAATTCATTCCATCTTTTAGGCTTATACAAAATACGTATGTCCAAGCTCATTGTATAAAGAAAACAATTACTAGAAATTTCATCTACCAAGCATGTGAATACCATCATTTATCCCTTATATATCACAAGATATGTCTTGTTGGTCACATTCCAAATATGTGAATACCTTAATCATGTATTCTCTTGAAAAATGAATACCCATTGAACATTAGTGAAAATATGACTGCTTTCAAAAGTTAACTCTTTCCACATACCAAAATCCAAAAAAATTTATATACTCAAACCATGATATAACTTTGTCCTTATATCAGTCATGAGCTCATTTCATTTTTTCATTATCCCTTAATTATGTGCATATCATCTTCTTTCCAAAAATATCTGAATAACCTTTCATGGTTACCAGTACCATTCAACATATACTTCCAAATACTTTAGGAAAAACAATAGTGTAACAATCCTTAGATGATTCTTTATTCCATAGTATCATTAAATTACCTCTACAACATAACTCTTGAGAAATATACAAACATTCCACTACCTTCTTAAACCACTGACTGAGCATCATCCTTTTATTCCTCAACACTTCTTTCATCTCATATATCATTTGTAGTCTCTTCATCATCATCCACATAAATACTACCCATACGACCAAGCTGATTCATTTCATGAGATCTTCCTTTAGGGAATTGGCTTGCATAATGCCCATACATTCCACATTTAAAACATTTAACCATTGTTGATTCCTTAGAAATACTATTATCCTTTTCCATTGTGTTAACTGAACCTTTTCCTTTGCAATTACTATATTTGTGTCCTTCTTTTATACACCCAAAGCATCTTCCAGTTCCTTAGAAACATTCTCCTTGATGCCTCTTCCCACATGATTTACATGAGGGAAATTGAACATTCTTTCCTCCATGATCATCAGGAAACTCCATCTTTCTCTTAATAGGTGATTCAAGAAACTTACCATAGTTGAGATTATTGATCATATTATGAGATCTCTGATTAGGCATAATAATGATATGTGGACTTCCAGATCCAATTTCATTTGGTTTCTCATGAATAATATCATTCCATTGTCCATCATATCCTCCATTATCGTGAATATTCATGTTTCCAGCCATTTTCTAAAACCCAGAAAAAATAGAGTGAGTGGATAAAATCATACAAGGAATAAAACATAATAAAGGGGGAATAAATTCAATATCTAACATCTTAGATTTAATTATAAGATCGCTACTATAATTCTAGGACTATAACCTATAATTATACTTAACCTTAGGGACATCCCTAGACATACTTTATAAATATATCTAGCGATCTCACTAAAGTTTTTGCATCCTAGTTTCCAAAGGTTAACTACACCTTTCCTCTGATACCAACTATAAAGACCCAAATCTTGACATACATAGAAATTAAATTACTCTTGCGGAATATCTAATACATAACAAAAATAGACACCCAAGGACCGTAATAGTTTAGTGTCTTTTGAAACATGGAATATAAACTTCTAACTATGTTGAAATATCTTCAACATCTCCCATAACGATCTTCCCCTTTTTGTTTCCTTACCTAAATACTTTATTTTAATCATGGTAGAAAAGAAAACACAAAAAGGGTGAGCTCATATCCTCAGTAAGGGTAAGCATGTAGAAAATAAAACAAACCATATTTATTTGAACTTAAAAATAGGAACATAATGTTTAAACATCAAGATATTGAGAAATGACATAAAACATGGCAGTGTGTAAGGAATAGATCATAATGGTATATAAATCATGATAAAATAGAATGGGAATAAAACATGTAATTTTGGAAACCATTAAGCACATGTTATGATTTCCATAGTAGCCAAGGCATTGCTGCCAAGACCATCTTAGTGGACAAAGTCCCTTTCTGAATCGAGTTCACTCCCCGTTCCAGTCCTGTATCACTGAACCAGATTAAAATACCATTCAAACCATTTCTATCTCATGAGATATAAATCTTTACCCAATTCATTGGAGGTAGATATAGGTCCCACCCATCTCATAATGATACCATTCTTATGTGTGCCGTAAGATCATAAATAATACATCATAACATAACCCATGTAATAAAAATGGGATTCTCAAACGTCAGTCCATCATAACATAATCCATATAAGATACAAGGACATCGTAAAAATAATTCCATTATAACATTATCCAATCAATGTAAAAATAGGGATAGAAACATAACCCTATATTATATTAGATGGAAAATAATTTTTATAAAATGCTTGAACTCCATTCTTGAGGAAAATATCCTTTCTACTTCAAAAACATTTTTCTTTTCATAACATGTTAAAAAATTTTAAACTAAAAGAAGTTAAATAAACTTGAAAACTTGTAAAGGAAGATTCATGGAAATAATGTTTTCTGAAATCATAAAAATACATTCATGCCGTATAAGTTGAAAAAAATATTCTCCTCGTACTTTTGTCGGAAAAGTCAAAAAGTTCCTCGTATGGTAAACAAAATAAATATTCCTTCAATAAGATGTGGTAAAAGTCAAAATGGGTAAAAAGGACTTTAAGAATACATAAAAACACTTTTATAATACATGGTCATGGATGATAATAATAACCACAGTAAATACTTTTGAATAAACAATCTCGGATAAGAATGAGATTGAAAAAATTATCCCTTACCTTATGTCTGGTATGATTCGTATGTTTCTGAACCTTCTGTATAATGATTAAAATAATGTAATTGACTTATTAAAGAATCATATACATTGTTATGATATCATATATGGTTCACTTATGACTTTATATTACCCGTTCTTTGGTAAATTCTATGTTAAAGCACCATTTGGGGTAAAATCGTTTCATTTATCGTACATGTTTCGACTTGTTGTTCTTAATATTATTACTTATATCCTGACTTAATTAATTCTAGAATGTAAGAAATTATTTATATATAATATATATTCATCATATAAATATATATTATAGATCGATAAATGGAATTAAATACACCATTCATGGAGACGGTAGGTCGTACGTACGCATGAACGCTGTTTTCATTTCCTTGTTGAATTGAATGGAATTAACTAAATGAAATATATATGTACATAAATATAGTATCATTATTATGTAATATATTTCATGATTATTTATTATATATATACTTTATAATTATACCTTAATGGTTTATCATGGAAAATGAATCTCATCGGGTTCGTGGAGACGGTAGTCCGTACGTACGCACGAGCGATGATATCATTCCCAGAATTATTTAATAGAAATGGAGCTAATGATATAATATCTCAAAATCAGTATGATGTTATTATAACCATATATAGTTATCATTTACACCATTATACCCATCCAAATAAGGTGTTTGTGGAAAAACAGATTACACCACGGTGTGGAGACGGTATTCCTTACGTACGCACGCACGGTGATTTTGTTTTCCGTAGGATGGATAGAAAGTGAAATGAGGTTGTTTCATATTTATAATAACATACCATTATATTAGTGATACTGATGTTATTACAATATAATCAAACAAATAAATAAGAAGAGGTTGAATAAGAAAGAAACATGAACGAATCGGTAGAAGAGATTACCTCTTCTTCGACGCACCTCCTTTAAACTTCTTCTTAGGGTACTAGGGATGGTCTTTTGAGAAGACCAGAACCTCTATGATATAATTAGATAGGTTGAGAAGAGTAATTGGCAGGGGTTGGCTGAGCTTCAAGGCTCAAATGGGTTTGAGGAGAAGTGGGAAGGGGCGCCCTTTTTATAAGGGAGGAGAGGGACACCTTTGGAAACATAAGAAATATTAATTTATAATAAATTAAAAACCACTTAACAACCTCCAAAAATGACTCAAATCCAAATATTATATGCTATACGGTTTTAATCTCATCAACCAACAAAATTTAGACATGTTGTGAATTTAATTTAAACATTACCAACTTCATTAATCCTTATTTAGTCTATTTAATTTTATTTGTGGTAATAAGAGTTTAATTTTTAAATTATTAATAATTATTACTTATGTGTTGTGAATTGTCCAAAATTAAATAATTTATAAAATTTTAGACCATATAATTTTTTTTTAATTTTTAATTTTTTTGTGATTTTTTAACAATTTTATATTATGTTATTTTAATTAAATAACAATAGTGTCAATTTTGACACTATTCATTTATTTGAATTTAAATAAAATCCACACAGAAGATAAGTTCGAACTAAAATATTTAATAGATTTATAACATGTTATATGTGTCTACAAAATTTGTGAATCACATTAAATAGTTCATATAATAGTTATTTTAATATTTTTAAAACCATTTATTTGATATTTCACTAAATAAAATAATTACTGCATCGTTTTTGTATAATTATTTAATATACTTATTTGTTTCAAAAAAATTAAAAATAAAATACTATGATGAATATAAATCTCATATATTTAATAATAATACTTTTACACGAATTTATAATCTTAAAATCACAACATGTAAATTGTTATATTTATTAACTTATGAAGGTGACAACTTTGGAATCATTTAACATAAAATAATATAAGTGTCATAATCTCCTTTATAAGGATCCAAATGGTCAAAAATTCGGCCCGTGGATGATTAGGGTATATATATAAACTAAAAATAAGTTTTTTTCAAATATTTGGGCTTTTTGAGATGTATTACTATTTCAATAAATAATATATTATTGATTTTTATCTAAATAAAATATTTCTGCATCATTAATGTATATGATAATAAGGGAATTAAATAACTCTTAACAATTACAAATAAATTACCATGATAAATAAAAAAAATTTAGCTTTCAAATGAGTATTTATAACCAAATTTATATTCTGTATAACCATATATTAAAAATACTTTAATTATTAAAGTTTGAGTGAGACATATTTCACTTTCCTTTAAATAAAATAAACTAAGGGTCTTAATCAAATACAAGTGGGTTCCATTAGATTCAATTTCGGCGCAAGTATGATTTAGGGCAAAATATAATCATCCAATTATATTATGACAAGTGTTAAAGTAATTTTATAATATTATATTAACCCTTAATTACCCGATTTACCTTTCACTGTGGTAAATAAAATTTACCATAGTTACTATTCATAATACCTAAAAATAAAAAGTAGCTTATTAACATAATATGGACCTACTGATTCCAAATATGGAATCCATTTTTTCAAATTCAAATCACACAAGTTTCAGAAATTAATTTAAAATTAATCCTGCTGTTAAGAAAATGAGTTTTAAAAATTAAAATATTGCAAAAGATTGAAATGCTTTTACCTATGAATTCAATGTAAATCGATTCTCATGACTTACATTATGTTAAATGGTAAAAATATATTCTATTTTTTACTTTAAAACCATTCAATATGATAATTTACCCATATAAATTATTATGATGAAAAAAGTTGTTTTTAATTAAAATATCGCGTGTTTTTACTATTCATTAAAATATGAAAGTTATCAGAAAAATATTAAAAATTTATCCAAAGAAAATTTTTATATCCTGATTCCAAATAATAATTTTATTTTGTCAAATTGAACTTATAAACATGTCAAAAACCAGATTTAATGTGGGTGCGCCATCAAAAGGTGGCAAAACTGCATTTTTTTAAATATACTTATTATACTCGAAAATTTTATTTTATTCTCACACAATGTTCTAGAAAATGTGTAAGATGAATAATAAAGTTATAAAATTTAAAATTTATTTAATACTATTCATAACGGCTTGTTCATAATAATATTATAACAATATATCATTGTTTAGTGAAACCCGGTATTGCGTACAACACACGCTATCGAGAAAGGTCGCGATTGCGAGTAATGCAAGACAAGTAAGGGTTTCATTTAGTGAAAGACTCATTTGTTGTAGCGTATAATAGGATCCAACCATATTTCATTTATAAATTGAATATATATACATATACAGACACTCAATGTTGCGTAGAATAACTACTATCAAACGAACATGAAATTGTGTGTAACACAGTCCAAGAATAGTGTTGTGTATACTGGAAGCTAATATGGTGTTGCGTATAGCGCAAGATAATCTTGGAATAGCGTACTATAGAAGATATGAAATAAATTAAAAATAATATATCTCATATAATCTCAGGGTGTTACAATTTATGGTATTGATAATGGTATGAACTTTACCCCCTAAAAATGGTTCAAAGGATGATGGATTTTTTAAGACCAACTCACCACTAATTAGAATAGGGAGGTCCTTGGTTTCATTAATGATTGGGATTTTGGATATATAGAATGAAATAATTTATTCAAAAGTGGAATTTTACTAAATTATCATGTGGTTATCTATCATGAAAGCTATTTTAGGGTGGAAATTTTATTTGGTATTAAAATAATTGTATTGGATATAAAATATTTTCAGTTTTTCATTTAAAATATTTTTGATAAATGATATAACATGTTTTATCCTAGTGTCTTGAGTAGGGAAGTCATTCAGGGGAAACCTACATAGATTCAATACTCACCCCTGCTTTGGGACTTCGGTTCTTTTGTAGATTTTGTTCATCAGGATACAAGGAATGGAAAAGTATCAAACCTCTTTAGTAGTGCTTCATGATACTTTGTATTTTTTAGAGTTGGAAAATGGAATATATTTGGAGTTATTGAGATATATATTTTGATTATTTGGGTTTTTTGGTTTTTTATTATGTTGTGTACTTTGATGCTATTTTTCTTCAAATATGGTACTCAATTGTAGTTTTGTTCTGATACTAATGGTTTTGCAGTAGGTTGATTCAATTTGTTATCATGATTTTGATGCTGGTTTTGGTTATGGAATGTTTGGTTCCGTTGTTTTATTTCTTAAAGGGAAAATTATCCCCCAATTGTATTGAAGACCTTGGAATTTATTGGTATCCTTTGGCACCTTGGGGATGTCACTTAAGTATAATTAGCTATTCCAACTCGACTGAAGACAATGAGGATGGGTGATATGTTGAATCACTGGTACTTATTATTTATTTTTGAAGGGATATCTAGGATTATTAAAGCATCATCCTTTATGATCATATTCATAACCAATATCTTCACAACACTAGTTAGTGTATAATAATATTATAATATAACCATTACCTTTAATCATTTAACATCACATTGAAAAAAAACACTATCATGATTTATATTTCATCATGATATAATGAAATCCGAAATTTAATATTTTATATATGAGGTTTCAAATCAAAATACATTTCAAAAAACTAAAATTAAAATATTATATTCTATATTTCAAGATCAACAGATTGTTGTAAAAATAGAGTATCATTTTTTTAACATTTCTACATTTACCAGTGTATATAAAATAATGGTATAATTATTACAAAACACTATTAAAATTATCTTTCAACATAAAATAATAAAACATTTAACATAGTAATTCTTTTTAAAACTATTAAATAAAACTAAAAAACATTAGAAACAGTTTTTAACTAATGGTGTGTCATGAATTACTATTGAAAATATAAAGGTGCGGGTCATGACCTACCATTGGAATTAGGAAAAAATAAACCACTTTATATTCAGGAAAAAAATAAAAGGATCCAATAAAAAATACTTTTATTGGAGGTCACACTATATCCAAAGGCTTCATAATAAAAATTTTAAATTTTAATATAATTATAACTCCAACAGTGACTATTGAATCATTGTTACATTATGCCAATAGTGCCTCATGACCAACCATTGGAAATTTCCAATAGTGGATCAGTAAAAACTATTTCCCAACAAAAATTTAAATTATAGAAGGGTGGAATAAAAACTAATTGTATTTAACTATGAATTAAATAATATAAACAAAAAGAATTAATGAAAAAATAATCAAATTCCATGATTCAAAGAACCTATAAAAATAAAACCCATGAATCAGATTCATATAAATATAATTAAAAACATCTGTAAAAAAATAAGATTAAAAAATTAAAATAGTTATAAAAAACAATACTATTACATAATTACATAAGTAGAGGGGTAATCTTTGGTAAGAGGTAGAGCATTCTACAGATGAGGCTTCATACATAAAATGGGAGATAGTTTGTGGATAGTATATGACCCATTGTTGATGTTTAATGGAGGGAAGAAAGACTCATTGTTGATTTCCAATGGTGGGTAAATCACCCACTATTAATGTCTTGTGTTGGGTAATGGACCCAATGTTGGGTTCCAAAAGTGACTCATGCCCAACTATTGGTATTTACCAATGGTGACTTTAATCAAACACTGCTGGGTTCTTCAAATGGAGACTCGAAGGTATATGAAAAAAAGACCTCAAACTATAGTAGTAAAAGATTTAACAAAGAAGAAGAAGATTGGATATTATAGAAAAATGAAATAAGAACACACAGATAAGCTGAAACATTTCAATAACCTCAAATAAAATGAGCGATGAGAATGTTTGATGAAAAAACAATGAAGCCTGATTGTTCTAATGAAATGGAAATAAAAATAATTCTAGTTTAATAGAGTTTGGAGGAATGATAGAAGAAGAATATGTAAATTGAAAACCAGATCAAGGAGTTCAAAACATGAACATGGGATAAATAATATAGATCAGATTAATGAGAATAAATATAAGAGATCTGATGGCCAAGATACGATATAGTTATTGTAAATGTTTTTCAAATGATTATGAATAGTATAGATTAAAAACATAGTCCCACATTGAATCAGAGGTATGTAGGGACCATTGAATATCAAATAGAATATTTGATAGCTCGGTTAGAAAAAAAACAACACACATTGTGGGTGACCATCCCAATTCATGTTGTTTATTAGCACGCACTCTGGAACTTATTCGTGGGCCACACACATGACATGCATGTACAATGCTCATCTGAGCTTATTTGGTCTCTAAAAGGGCTCTAACTCCCACTGGGTTTGATCTTTGTGTCACCATTATAGTGGTTGTGGGTTTGTCCCAAATGGCAAGTGAATAAGGCCAATGTTTTTGTAACAAATACAAAAAATAAGTAAAATAATATAAAATAAAATAAAAAACCAAGGATTAAAATGAATATTAGAATATACTAATCAAAAATATTATTTTCAAAATATATTTAATTTAACTAAATGTCATGTAAGATTAGTTTATAAAAACAAATAGATATGTAAATCAGTTATTACCCAATTAGAAACAATAAAATAATAATATAAATAAATAAATAAATATAGTAAAAGGACCATGGAAATGTAATATAAATTAATAAGGTATTTGAGAAGTAATTTAATAAAAATAATATGGTTATTAAGGATGCCATGATCTATGAAAAATGAATTTAGAACCTGAGATAATGGATCTTAATTACCAACATCATAACATGTCACTTTCATGCTTACTTTCTTTTTCTATATTTTATGAAATACATGTAACAACCCCAACATTCATTATTGAAAATTTCTCTCGATCTAATTAAATTTCTTATTAAAGATATATAAAACTTATGAAATTCCTTGGTTTTATGTTTTTGGATTTTAAAATATCATTAAGAATTGTGACAACTTGTAATAGAGTTGCTAAATAGTGATCACATGATTAGTATAAATGTAGGACTTTAAAAAATCCAATTCACTCAGAAAATGGAAGTAATGGCCTCATCCAGTAGAATTTCTCCATACAAATCCCATTTGTCAGAGCTCATAAAGGAGGTGGCTTCATTGGGCTTCGCTCTAGACCAATCCCAAGCTGACCTTCAACACATTAATCTCGTGCAAAACTACCTATGAGAGAAGTGGAAGTTGATAGATATTACCTCCCAAGAGAATTATCTGAGCCACCCCAAGAGTCTTTCACATTCGCACACCATACCCATCGGTCTAATACAGGTGTTATAATGGGTTATGTAACAATACCCTAGCACTATGATTATGTGCAATATTTGTTTTATAGAGAATAGACATTCATTTAATTATTTTTCTTGGGGAATAATGTTTTAAATAAAAATAGTATTTTTAGTTAATATTCAATTATGAAATATATTTTGATGAATTAATGGAATTTTTTAATTAAATAATATTTTAATAAAAAATTATTCAAAAATAGTTTTTATTAAATATAAATGATTGTATAATTTGTATAAATATTAGTGTAATTTTTATTAAGTTTTGAAAGCTATTTTTGTAAAAACACATGAATTTTAGATAAATTTCATATTTTATTTTAAAAGTTAAAATTCACATATTAATAAAATTATTTAGTTAAAATGAATATCATTTTTGAAATCAGAATTTTGAAATTAACCAACGGTGAATTTTTCATAATTTTCCATGATAGTCGAATTTTTTGGTAATAATTAAATATCGTTTAATTATATAATGTGTTTTATAACATCATAATGACCCAATAGTTATGAAATAAAATACTCTAAATGGGTTTTTCGGCCAATATATGTTTTTTCATTAAAATAATGTGATTTTAGGTTTTTTTGATTTATTTTACATAGCTTTAGTGGACCCTCCAGGACTTATAATACATTTTAAAATTTTAAATTGATTTCCTTGATAGTGTGACTCACCTCCACATACGAAAGACTAGTATTTTATTAAATTGTTCCATTGGACTTATAAAATAATTTTTTCCAATCACCTTTGGTAAAAACCATGGGAAACAAATGCTATGGTTTGTGGTTTTGATTAGTTTAATAGGTGGCTCCCAAAACGTAAATAATTAAAAATTCACTCTCTTTTCCAATATAAACCCACCCAAGAACCCACATAAGTTTCACTCAAGGCCTTTTTAGCTCGACCAAAATCATACCTCCTATCTCTAGAATCCTCCCACGGTGCCCCAAGATCCCAAGAAGCCTCTCTCAAGCCCCTCTCAAGCCTTTGGGATGAAACTTCCAATTAAGGGATTCTTTCCTTTCTTATTTTTATCAAAGTTTCATTGTGTTTTAATAACCATTTAATTTAAATTAAAAAAATTTTGGTATGATGTCTCACCTCACTTATATTCCCATACATATTTATTAATTATGAGATAACACTTTATATCTCATTAATGCCTTTCGTGTACACCCATTACCATGCCGAAACATCGTAAGGATTTCTTCCTCTCTCATTTTGTCCAAATTTTATTATGTGGTATACCCTTGTCTTTTCAATTAAAAATTATGTGGTATGATTTCTAACCTACCCCATACTGCCTTCATTATGTTTTAATGATTATATACACAATTCTATCTCATTAATGCATCCCATGTACACTCGTTACCATGCCAAAATTCTGTAAGAAATTTATTTCAACCTATATAAATTCAAGAAATTTTTTTGTATTACAAATATAAATTCCATAAAATAGTTGGTAAATGTATCTATATTACCCCAATACATTCCATTTAAAATAAATATGATGATACACCCCACCCTTACTCATCAACCATTTTTATGAATTCTTATTTCAAACTATTATGCTGCCAGAATTGCACTACGGATTTTCAAGCCGAAGTCATTGTGTAGTGAATACCATGCCCATATCTCTATCAAGGGTATTCACATTTATGAAAATTTAATAATTGATTATGGAGTTTAATGTATTAATTCAACATTAAATTATTGTGGAATAAATGATGATGGTGTTTAATGAATCTATGTTATATGATCTATGTGGCACACTTATTCATGAAATGAAAAGATTATGAAGGGTGCACTGTGATAGTGTAAAGACCCGTAAAATTCAAGGGAAAATTTTTTCTTAATTTTCTTTAGAATTTTACATGAGAGCGGTTTCTGACGGCACCTGATTCCGAGGCCCGGAGTGCCCGGAATTAATTTCCGAAGTTTGGCTCGGGTACGTTCAGTGAACGAACGAGCGGGAATTCCTAACTTTTGATCCGGTGCTCAGAATTGAAATCCGAGGGCACCGATGAACTCGCAGCGCCGATATTCGCTTAAGGAGACCTTTCCCGAAGTTGCGTTTACACGAGGGGAGTTGTAAAAAATAAAATTGTGAATGTTAAAATAAAAATTTAACTTCAATTTTTATTTTTATCTTCCTTAAGTGTTTTTATCCTTTGGGTGGAAGTTGGGTGACAACCCAACTTCCCTTGGGAGGTTAAGTGGGTGGTGGGGCCCACACGAACCCCACCCCTTCTTATTCTCTAACCCTCCCCAACTCACAATTAATGATGTAAACTTAGGTTATAACTTATGTCATTAATAAGTGAGTTTAATTAAAGTATTGAAATTCAAACTCTTGAATTTCAAAGGTTGGTGTTGTGTTAATAAATTAAGTATGAGCTTAATTTATTATTTTTGGGTTAGTTCCTTTGTTCCTTGAGAGGTGGAGAGCATTTTCTTCTTCTTCTTCATCTCTGACGAAGATCACGAAGAACGCTCAACATCACGAAGAACACTCAACTTCACGAAGAACGCGGCGTCCTTCTTCCATGACGTCGGACTGCAACGCGTTGGTTTTCCTCCACGACGCCGCAACGCATCCTCTCCGCGACGTGCTTTCCACGGCGAACCTACGTCCGACGCCGCAACGCACTTTCCGCGACGTGCCTCTCGCGGCGAACCCGCGTCCATCTACTGCGATGTCGACGACGTCTTCTTCCGTGACGACCGACCTCCGTGATGTCCGATCTCCGCGACGCTCGTCCTTCGCGGATCGTTGACGAGCTCCGCGAACTTCCTTCGAGGTAGGGGTTGTACCTTTATTCTTAATTTAATTTACGCCTTCGTAAATAAATTATTGGACCACTTGTTATCTTTCACATGGGAGGGGATCAGACCGTACCAACACGGTCGATCCTCCTCCCAAACCTTGTTGTTGGATTACTCGTGGATCGAAGAGGAGGCGGTGCGGAGCCGTGACACCGCGCAAGGACGTAGAGGGCTTCATGGGAGTGCGCAAGTTTGACGCGCCACTCCGGACGACGAGGGTCGTGGTGGTCTCCCACAGCCGGACTGAACAAGCCGCCGGAGCAATGAGGCGTGGCCCGTTGGCCGCGGCGGAGTAAAGGAAGTGCGACCGTTGGATGCAACGCCGCCGCGCCGCATCGGAGGAGAAAACAAAGGCGCCGCGGCCGGAGCGGGGCCGCGGAGAAGGCGCGCGGTGTCGTCGCACCGCGCCGGACGACAAAGGCCGCGGCCGGTTCCGTGCCGCGGCGGATCGAGAAGACCGGCGGCCAACCGGGCCGCCGGTGTCGGAAGACGAAAGGGAACCGGCCGGCCAGGTCGGGCCGGCCGGAAGGAAGTCAAACCGGGGGAATTAATTTCCCCCGGTTAACCTTTAATGGCCCCCAATTAAATTGGGGGCCGGTTTTCATTAGAAGGGGGGGGGGGCAGCGCCACCCCCCGGATCCGCTCAAAAGCATGCCCCCTCATGTGAGGGGGCAGTTTTTCTTAAAACCGGCGCGGCACGTGCCGCGCCGCCAAGGGAAAAACGGGGGGCGGGGGTCTCACCCGCGCACCGCCTGCGCGCCCAGCGCGCCGCCGCGCCGCCCCAGCGCGCCGCCGTGCCGCCTCCGCGCGCCGCCGCGCCGCCTCCGCGCGCCGCCGCGCCGCCGCCGCGCCGTTCCAGGGGGGGGGGGGGTCGGGCCGGGTCGGCCCGGACCCGGACCCCCCGTTTTGAACCAGAATCGGTTTTTGGGCAATATCTTGAGCCTCGGACCTCTGAATGACGAACCGTCTGCGGCAACGCGATCCTTGGATCGAGACGGGCGTTTCGGTATATCGCACTCAAGGTTTCGGATTACTTTAAGTTCGGCCGGGTTGGTTCGTTCACGAAACCAACCGGGCCCTCGGAGCGGAAACGCTCATATATTGAGCTACGGATGTCCGAACGGCGTGCCGTCAGTTCTGATAAGTTCCTCTTAGTGAGACGGATCTTTTGGTATACTCCGCCCGAGATTTGGACGTAGGTGGAGTACGGCCGGGTTGGTTCGTTCACGAAACCAACCGGGCCCTCGGAGCGGAAACGCTCATATATTGAGCTACGGACGTCCGAACGGCGTGCCATCAGTTCTGATAAGTTCCTCTTAGTGAGACGGATCTTTTGGTATACTCCGCCCGAGATTTGGACGCAGGTGGAGTACGGCCGGGTTGGTTCGTTCTCGAAACCAACCGGGCCCTCGGAGCTGAAACACTCATATCTTGAGTTCCGGACGTCCGATTGACGTGCCGTCGACTTTGATGGAATCCTCTAAGTGGGACGGAACTTTTGACAATCTCCGCCCGAGTTTTGGATACAGTTGAGATATGGCTGGGTTTGGTTCGCTCACGAAACCAACCGGGCCCTCGGGACGAAAAGGCTAATAACTCACAGACCGGGCGTCCGATTGACGCGCCGTCTGTTGCGTTGAGACTCCTTTGACGAAGCGGACGTATGTGGCACTTCTTCGTTGGACTTTGAGATACTTGGAGTATCGACCAGTAGCTCGTGGAGCGGACCCTCTGAACGAGCTTGCTGTGTGCGGGAACCCTAGTGCTGGCTGCGACTGACTGCTACTTCTACTGCTACGACAGCTACTGTGACTGCGACGACGACAGTACAGAGATCCTGTGTGGAATCGACGACGACGACTACAGCACTCAGCGATCCTACGTGGAACAGTGCTACCGAACCTGTGTGAGTTGAATCTTCTGTTTACCTTTGGCGGTGGAGCGCTTGGGTATAGCGGCGGACCCGTGGTACTTGACAGTGGTGGTGCGCTTGGATGCAGCAGCAGACCCTTGGCGGTGGAGCGCTTGGTTGTAGCGGCGGACCCACGATACTCTACGGAGTGTGTGTGCTTGGTTGTAGCGACAGACTCGCGACGGTGGAGACGTGCGTGCGGAGTACGGAGACCGTGTAGCCGACTGAGACCTGATGTCTGCTTGACCGACTCGACTTGGAGTGAGTCGACTAGCCCAGTGGACGGAGCGCCCAGTAGTTGGCAGCAGACCCACGGAGGACGGAGCGCCTAGTAGTTGGCAGCAAACCCGCGGTACTCGACAGGAGGAGTACCTCAGTAGGCTATCTGGGTGAGCGCCCGGTATTTGGCAGCAGACCCTCAGCAGATGGAGCGCCCGGTAGTTGGCAGCAGACCCGCGGTACTCGACAGGAGGAGTACTTCAGCAGTCTTAGGTTAGTGAGCAGTACCTCGGAGTCATGACAGGACCACTGTACACTTCAGAGTTGGGGCTCTTCAGCAGCTACGGTTTCGATAATAAAAATCCTGGTTTGAGCTGAGTCAATGATCTTTGTGTTTCCTCGTGATTGAGATGGGTCGCTTGATAACTTAGGTATATGTATGGGCATATACCTGGGTAATGGTTATCCGTTGATTTCATAAACTTATTATAAACCGTGTGGACTTGTACTGTTATCCTATGTGGATTTTACTGTTTACTCTTCTTTGTGGATTGGATTGTTCTTGGGCTCGTGTTGGAGCCGAACGGAAATTGGTGACATGGGTATATGTATGGGCATATACCTAATCAATACTGGATGTTACTTCGTGATTGTTACTTTTCTTCGTGGTTTATCCTTTGTGGATTTAAGAGACCTTCAGGGGTCTCGGGGTCCCTACTGAGTAGCTTATACTCACCCATGCACGGGCTTTGCCCGCACTTCGTTGTGTTGGTTGCAGACGACGGACAGCGCTGACTGTGGTTGAGGCTTTCGGAGTAGGTCGGTACCCGGAGGAGGACCACTGAGCGGGACGTGCTCGGAGCAGACAGTTGGACCCGAGGAGATGTGAGCTATCTGTACCTACCCTTCAGGTAGGATCCGTGGTGGACGATCCAGGAGCTGAGCCATCTGTACCTACCCTTCAGGTAGGAATCGAGGAGGACGTCCCAGGAGCCGCTTGTACTTTCAGTTGCTGTTTTCCCTTTCGAGTTGTACTTTACTTTCAGTTGGGCTTGTATTCCGGCCCCCTTTACTTTTCTGCACTTGTAGTTACTTTCCGCTTGCTGACTCTGTGGTGGTTGTTACTTATAAAGGCAATGCCTTCCCTATTTACCGGGATTTTACGCCTTGGTGCTAGTCGCCAGCCCCCGGCCTATGGAAGGCGGGCTTGGGGTAGTCATGGCACAGGCCCCGAGGTCGGGTCGTGACAAATTGGTATCAGAGGCGGTCGGTTCTACCGCAGACTCTGATCTTTTTTTTTTCTATGTGAAGCAATAGTGTTTAGTGTATTGAGTGTGGTTATCAGTCCAGGGAGTCCAGTGTTGGTGCAGCGGCCGACGTATCCGTACACCAGGACCCTGACTTCTGAATTCCGACTTAATGCACGAAAACACTGATTGCGTGTGTGTTTCCAAAAAGGATTAAAGTCAGCTCAAACCAGGTCAGCTCACCAGGTATAAATCGTTGACCGTGACACAACTGTTCAGGATGTCACCATGCAGATAGTTAGCTGGAGTTCCGAGAGAGTTCTCGATGATGGACCACCGAGCAACGAGACTCCGGTGCAGGGCTCTTTTTCAGTGTTGGCACCATCGGGTGGTGTACCAGCAGCACCACCACCCGTTAGGCAGAGGATACCACTAGCTGACGATGCACGCTAGCAGAGCGCGATGCACAAGTTCCAGCAGTAGAGGCCTCTGAGGATACGAGGCGAGACAGATTTCCCAGGCAGCAGTGGACTGGATGGAGGCGGTTGCTAGAGTTCTACGCCTAGCTTGGATACTAGTAGAGCGGATGATGATCTTAGCTCCTGTTGTTTCCAGTGAGTGACCATGAGGTTGGACCTTATAGTAATGAGGCTTCGGTACGCGAACCGATACCTGGGATAGTACCTACGGGTAGTGCGCCAGCTATGTCACTACCTGTTGGTCAGCAGACACTACCGGCGGTACCGGTAGCAGAGACTCACTGGCTTAGTGCCTTACATATGTTTTAGCACCAGATATCCCTCAAGTTTCGAGGTGAGCCTGACTCGTAGGCGGCTGAGGACTGGCCTGAGGAGGTGGTTGTGAGTTTTCTGGAGCTAATACAGCTTCGACAGTACGACATGTCGGAAGCAGAGCACTCAACGTGGCTTACCAATCAATCTTGGTACTCGTTGGTTACGTTTTGATCAGTTCTTTAGACTCGAACTTCTGAGCGAAGTGTGTCTAAAGGACATCCGAACCATTTCTTTTCCTCTATGCATTCCTACCTATGTTAGGATGCTAGAGAGAACCTTTGTGGTTGTGAACGTTAGCAGTGAAAGGCAGGAAACTAGCGCCAGTCTCAGAGACTCGGGCGTGTAAAATGTTTCAGGAGGAGGAAGTGCTAAGGACAGATGAATCTGCAGGGTAGCAGACGTGGAAGCGGAGCTTGGAGAGCAGCATGTGGTGGTGTACATTTCGACATGTTACGACCACCCGACTTAGTATTCCTCGTCAGGCTCAGGGAGCAGGAGGGCTGGGGAGGAGAATAGCTGCATTGCGGTCAAGGAGTGTGACCCAGGAGCTCTAAGAATGATTCGGGGTATGAATTATGTCTACTACGAGCTGCCATATCTATAGACATAGGAACCAATCATTCTACCCTTCCACGAATCATGTCCCAGACCTAGAGGTTCCGGGTAAGCCGTAGACTTGACCCTCACGTCTGGAGATACCTTTGGGAGGAGACTCGATAATCACACTTACGCCGATGGTGTGATTTGACCTCGAGGTGAGAGTTTCGGTTGGAATCTCTTGGTGGCAGCGTAGAGGCCTTACGACGTTGATCTGGGTATGGTTTTGATTCACAAATCATACCCCGGTTGACTGTTTTAGGCAAACGTCGGAATGGGTTTTCCTTGGTCGGCGAAAAGGAAACCCTGGGCAGCACATGTTAAACTCAGGCATAAGAGGGTGTGGCCGATCACTCTTGAGTTGTTCAACCCTACCCTTGTGGCAGCAGGAGTTTTGAGTTTCAGTTCTAACCTAAAAAGGGAAACCTCTTGAATTCGAGGGTGACGAACACGTTCTTATACGGTCTCAACCCGATGAGGTTTCGGAGATGTGGCCGAGGCGGCATGTTATCTCCGAAGTTCGATGGACCCTTTTGATCTTCAGCAGGGTAGGCGAGGATGTTTACCGCTTGACCCTACCACCTCAGTCGCACCGGGTGCATAATGTCCACCATGTGTCTCAGCTGTGGAGATACGTGTATGTTTCTTCACACGTCATCGACCCCGGGGAGTTGGACGTCGATGACAGGGCGACAAGCACAGAGGTTCTAGTAGAGATCGAGGATCGACAGGAGCAGGTTCTACGTGAACGGTTGCTTCCTCTGGGGTGCTTCTCGGGTAGCACGAGATCTTCAGGTGAGCATATGGGAGCGTAAAGCTCAGTTGCGTGCTCAGTACTACCTTGTTTCCCTTAAGTGTGAGTTGAAGCTTTACGGGGACGTAAAGCCCTGAGGTGGGAGTAATGTAAAGACACGTAAAATTCAAGGGAAATTTTTTTCTTAATTTTCTTTAGAATTTTACATGAGCGCGGTTTCTGACGGCACCTGATTCCGAGGCCCGGAGTGCCTGGAATTAATTTTTGAAGTTGGGCTCGGGTACGTTCAGTGAACGAACGAGCGGGAATTCCTAACTTTTGATCCGGTGCTCGGAATTGAAATCTGAGGGCACCGATGAACTCGCAGCGCCGATATTCGCTTAAGGAGACCTTTCCCGAAGTTGCGTTTACACGAGGGGAGTTGTAAAAAATAAAATTGTGAATGTTAAAATAAAAATTTAACTTCAATTTTTATTTTTATCTTCCTTAAGTGTTTTTATCCTTTGGGTGGAAGTTGGGTGACAACCCAACTTCCCTTGGGAGGTTAAGTGGGTGGTGGGGCCCACACGAACCCCACCCCTTCTTATTCTCTAACCCTCCCCAACTCACAATTAATGATGTAAACTTAGGTTATAACTTATGTCATTAATAAGTGAGTTTAATTAAAGTTTTGAAATTCAAACTCTTGAATTTCAAAGGTTTGTGTTGTGTTAATAAATTAAGTATGAGCTTAATTTATTATTTTGGGGTTAGTTCCTTTGTTCCTTGAGAGGTGGAGAGCATTTTCTTCTTCTTCTTCATCTCTGACGAAGATCACGAAGAACGCTCAACATCACGAAGAACACTCAACTTCACGAAGAACGCGGCGTCCTTCTTCCACGACGTCGGACTGCAACGCGTTGGTTTTCCTCCACGACGCCGCAACGCATCCTCTCCGCGACGTGCTTTCCGCGGCGAACCTACGTCCGACGCCGCAACGCACTTTCCGCGACGTGCCTCTCGCGGCGAACCCGCGTCCGTCTACCGCGATGCCGACGACGTCTTCTTCCGTGACGACCGACCTCCGTGATGTCCGATCTCCGCGATGCTCGTCCTTCGCGGATCGTTGACGAGCTCCGAGAACTTCCTTCGAGGTAGGGGTTGAACCTTTATTCTTAATTTAATTTACGCCTTCGTAAATAAATTATTGGACCAATTGTTATCTTTCACATGGGAGGGGATCGGACCGTACCAACACGGTCGATCCTCCTCCCAAACCTTGTTGTTGGATTACTCGTGGATCGAAGAGGAGGCGGTGTGGAGCCGTGACACCGCGCAAGGACGTAGAGGGCTTCATGGGAGTGCGCAAGTTTGACGCGCCACTCCGGACGACGAGGGCCGTGGTGGTCTCCCACAGCCGGACTGAACAAGCCGCCGGAGCAATGAGGCGCGGCCCGTTGGCCGCGGCGGAGAAAAGGAAGTGCGACCGTTGGATGCAACGCCTCCGCGCCACATCGGAGGAGAAAACAAAGGCGCCGCGGCCGGAGCGGGGCCGCGGCGAAGGCGTGCGGTGTCGTCGCACCGCGCCGGACGACGAAGGCCGCAGCCGGTTCCGGGCCGCGGCGGATCGAGAAGACCGGCGGCCAACCGGGCCGCCGGTGTCGGAAGACGAAAGGGAACCGGCCGGCCAGGTCGGGCCGGCCGGAAGGAAGTCAAACCGGGGGAATTAATTTCCCCCGGTTAACCTTTAATGGCCCCCAATTAAATTGGGGGCCGGTTTTCATTAGAAGGGGGGGGGGCAGCGCCACCCCCCGGATCCGCTCAAAAGCAGGCCCCCTCATGTGAGGGGGCGGTTTTTCTTAAAACCGGCGCGGCACGTGCCGCACCGCCAAGGGAAAAACGGGGAGGCGGGGGTCTCACCCGCTCACCACCTGCGCGCCCAGCGCGCCGCCGCGCCGCCCCAGCGCGCCGCCGTGCCACCTCCGCGCGCCGCCTCCACGCGCCGCCGCGCCGCTGCCGCGCCGCCGCCGGCCCCCGCGCCGTTCCAGGGGGGGGGGGGGTCGGGCCGGGTCGGCCCGGACCCGGACCCCCCGTTTCGAACCAGAATCAGTTTTTGGGCCATATCTTGAGCCTCGGAGCTCTGAATGACGAACCGTCTATGGCAACGCGATCCTTGGATCGAGACGGTCGTTTCGGTATATCGCACTCAAGGTTTCGGATTACTTTAAGTTCGGCCGGGTTGGTTCGTTCACGAAACCAACCGGGCCCTCGGAGCGGAAACGCTCATATATTGAGCTACGGACGTCCGAACGGCGTGCCGTCAGTTCTGATAAGTTCCTCTTAGTGATATGGATCTTTTGGTATACTGCGCCCGAGATTTGGACGCAGGTGGAGTACGGCCGGGTTGGTTCGTTCACGAAACCAACCGGGCCCTCGGAGCGGAAACGCTCATATATTGAGCTACGGACGTCCGAACGGCGTGCCGTCAGTTCTGATAAGTTCCTCTTAGTGAGACGGATCTTTTGGTATACTCCGCCCGAGATTTGGACGCAGGTGGAGTACGGCCGGGTTGGTTCGTTCTCGAAACCAACCGGGCCCTCGGAGCTGAAACACTCATATCTTGAGTTTCGGACGTCCGATTGACGTGCCGTCGACTTTGATGGAATCCTCTAAGTGGGACGGAACTTTTGACAAGCTCCGCCCGAGTTTTGGATACAGTTGAGATATGGCCGGGTTTGGTTCGCTCACGAAACCAACCGGGCCCTCGGGACGAAAAGGCTAATAACTCACAGACCGGGCGTCCGATTGACGCGCCGTCTGTTGCGTTGAGACTCCTTTGACGAAGCGGACGTATGTGGCACTTCTTCGTTGGACTTTGAGATACTTGGAGTATCGACCAGTAGCTCGTGGAGCGGACCCTCTGAACGAGCTTGCTGTGTGCGGGAACCCTGGTGCTGGCTGCGACTGACTGCTACTTCTACTGCTACGACAGCTACTGTGACTGCGACGACGACAGTACAGAGATCCTGTGTGGAATCGACGACGACGACTACAGCACTCAGCGATCCTACGTGGAACAGTGCTACCGAACCTGTGTGAGCTGAATCTTCTGTTTACCTTTGGCGGTGGAGCGCTTGGGTATAGCGGCGGACCCGTGGTACTTGACAGTGGTGGTGCGCTTGGATGCAGCAGCAGACCCTTGGCGGTGGAGCGCTTGGTTGTAGCGGCGGACCCGCGATACTCTACGGAGTGTGTGTGCTTGGTTGTAGCGACAGACCCGCGACGGTGGAGACGTGCGTGCGGAGTATGGAGACCGTGTAGCCGACTGAGACCTGATGACTGCTTGACTGACTCGACTCGGAGTGAGTCGACTAGCCCAGTGGACGGAGCGCCCAGTAGTTGGCAGCAGACCCACGGCGGACGGAGCGCCTAGTAGTTGGCAGCAAACCCGCGGTACTCGACAGGAGGAGTACCTCAGTAGGCTATCTGGGTGAGCGCCCGGTATTTGGCAGCAGACCCTCAGCAGATGGAGCGCCCGGTAGTTGGCAGCAGACCCGCAGTACTCGACAGGAGGAGTACTTCAGCAGTCTTAGGTTAGTGAGCAGTACCTCGGAGTCGTGACAGGACCACTGTACACTTCAGAGTTGGGGCTCTTCAGCAGCTACGGTTTCGATAATAAAAATCCTGGTTTGAGCTGAGTCAATGATCTTTGTGTTTCCTCATGATTGAGATGGGTCGCTTGATAACTTAGGTATATGTATGGGCATATACCTGGGTAATGGTTATCCGTTGATTTCATAAACTTGTTATAAACCGTGTGGACTTGTACTGTTATCCTATGTGGATTTTACTGTTTACTCTTCTTTGTGGATTGGATTGTTCTTGGGCTCGTGTTGGAGCCGAACGGAAATTGGTGACATAGGTATATGTATGGGCATATACCTAATCAATACTGGATGTTACTTCGTGATTGTTACTTTTCTTCGTGGTTTATCCTTTGTGGATTTAAGAGACCTTCAGGGGTCTCGGGGTCCCTACTGAGTAGCTTATACTCACCCATGCACGGGCTTTGCCCGCACTTCGTTGTGTTGGTTGCAGACGACGGACAGCGCTGACTGTGGTTGAGGCTTTCGGAGTAGGTCGGTACCCGGAGGAGGACCACTGAGCGGGACGTGCTCGGAGCAGACAGTTGGACCCGAGGAGATGTGAGCTATCTGTACCTACCCTTCAGGTAGGATCCGTGGTGGACGATCCAGGAGCTGAGCCATCTGTACCTACCCTTCAGGTAGGAATCGAGGAGGACGTCCCAGGAGCCGCTTGTACTTTCAGTTGATGTTTTCCCTTTCGAGTTGTACTTTACTTTCAGTTGGGCTTGTATTCCGGCCCCCTTTACTTTTCTGCACTTGTAGTTACTTTCCGCTTGCTGACTCTGTGGTGGTTGTTACTTATAAAGGCAATGCCTTCCCTGTTTACCGGGATTTTACGCCTTGGTGCTAGTCGCCAGCCCCCGGCCTATGGAAGGCGGGCTTGGGGTAGTCATGGCACAGGCCCCGAGGTCGGGTCGTGACAAATTGGTATCAGAGGCGGTCGGTTCTACCGCAGACTCTGATCTTTTTTTTTTCTATGTGAAGCAATAGTGTTTAGTGTATTGAGTGTGGTTATCAGTCCAGGGAGTCCAGTGTTGGTGCAGCGGCCGACGTATCCGTACACCAGGACCCTGACTTCTGAATTCCGACTTAATGCATGAAAACACTGATTGCGTGTGTGTTTCCAAAAAGGATTAAAGTCAGCTCAAACCAGGTCAGCTCACCAGGTATAAATCGTTGACCGTGACACAACTGTTCAGGATGTCACCATGCAGATAGTTAGCTGGAGTTCCGAGAGAGTTCTCGATGATGGACCACCGAGCAACGAGACTCCGGTGCAGGGCTCTTTTTCAGTGTTGGCACCATCGGGTGGTGTACCAGCAGCACCACCACCCGTTAGGCAGAGGATACCACTAGCTGACGATGCACGCTAGCAGAGCGCGATGCACAAGTTCCAGCAGTAGAGGCCTCTGAGGATACGAGGCGAGACAGATTTCCCAGGCAGCAGTGGACTGGATGGAGGCGGTTTCTAGAGTTCTACGCCTAGCTTGGATACTAGTAGAGCGGATGATGATCTTAGCTCCTGTTGTTTCCAGTGAGTGACCATGAGGTTGGACCTTATAGTAATGAGGCTTCGGTACGTGAACCGATACCTGGGATAGTACCTACGGGTAGTGCGCCAGCTATGTCACTACCTGTTGGTCAGCAGACACTACCGGCGGTACCGGTAGCAGAGACTCACTGGCTTAGTGCCTTACATATGTTTTAGCACCAGATATCCCTCAAGTTTCGAGGTGAGCCTGACTCGTAGGCGGCTGAGGACTGGCCTGAGGAGGTGGTTGTGAGTTTTCTGGAGCTAATACAGCTTCGACAGTACGACATGTCGGAAGCAGAGCACTCAACGTGGCTTACCAATCAATCTTGGTACTCGTTGGTTACGTTTTGATCAGTTCTTTAGACTCGAACTTCTGAGCGAAGTGTGTCTAAAGGACATCCGAACCATTTCTTTTCCTCTATGCATTCCTACCTATGTTAGGATGCTAGAGAGAACCTTTGTGGTTGTGAACGTTAGCAGTGAAAGGAAGGAAACTAGCGCCAGTCTCAGAGACTCGGGCGTGTAAAATGTTTCAGGAGGAGGAAGTGATAAGGACAGATGAATCTGCAGGGTAGCAGACGTGGAAGCGGAGCTTGGAGAGCAGCATGTGGTGGTGTACATTTCGACATGTTACGACCACCCGACTTAGTATTCCTCGTCAGGCTCAGGGAGCAGGAGGGCTGGGGAGGAGAATAGCTGCATTGCGGTCAAGGAGTGTGACCCAGGAGCTCTAAGAATGATTCGGGGTATGAATTATGTCTACTACGAGCTGCCATATCTATAGACATAGGAACCAATCATTCTACCCTTCCACGAATCATGTCCCAGACCTAGAGGTTCCGGGTAAGCCGTAGACTTGACCCTCACGTCTGGAGATACCTTTGGGAGGAGACTCGATAATCACACTTACGCCGATGGTGTGATTTGACCTCGAGGTGAGAGTTTCGGTTGGAATCTCTTGGTGGCAGCGTAGAGGCCTTACGACGTTGATCTGGGTATGGTTTTGATTCACAAATCATACCCCGGTTGACTGTTTTAGGCAAACGTCGGAATGGGTTTTCCTTGGTCGGCGAAAAGGAAACCCTGGGCAGCACATGTTAAACTCAGGCATAAGAGGGTGTGGCCGATCACTCTTGAGTTGGTCAACCCTACCCTTGTGGCAGCAGGAGTTTTGAGTTTCAGTTCTAACCTAAAAAGGGAAACCTCTTGAATTCGAGGGTGACGAACACGTTCTTATACGGTCTCAACCCGATGAGGTTTCGGAGATGTGGCCAAGGCTGCATGTTATCTCCGAAGTTCGATGGACCCTTTTGATCTTCAGCAGGGTAGGCGAGGAGGTTTACCGCTTGACCCTACCACCTCAGTCGCACCGGGTGCATAATGTCCACCATGTGTCTCAGCTGTGGAGATACGTGTATGTTTCTTCACACGTCATCGACCCCGGGGAGTTGGACGTCGATGACAGGGCGACAAGCACAGAGGTTCTAGTAGAGATCGAGGATCGACAGGAGCAGGTTCTACGTGAACGGTTGCTTCCTCTGGGGTGCTTCTCGGGTAGCACGAGATCTTTAGGTGAGCATATGGGAGCGTAAAGCTCAGTTGCGTGCTCAGTACTACCTTGTTTCCCTTAAGTGTGAGTTGAAGCTTTACGGGGACGTAAAGCCCTGAGGTGGGAGTAATGTAAAGACCCGTAAAATTCAAGGGAAATTTTTTTCTTAATTTTCTTTAGAATTTTACATGAGCGCGGTTTCTGACGGCACCTGATTCCGAGGCCCGGAGTGCCCGGAATTAATTTCCGAAGTTGGGCTCGGGTACGTTCAGTGAACGAACGAGCGGGAATTCCTAACTTTTGATCCGGTGCTCGGAATTGAAATCCGAGGGCACCGATGAACTCGCAGCGCCGATATTCGCTTAAGGAGACCTTTCCCGAAGTTGCGTTTACACGAGGGGAGTTGTAAAAAATAAAATTGTGAATGTTAAAATAAAAATTTAACTTCAATTTTTATTTTTATCTTCCTTAAGTGTTTTTATCCTTTGGGTGGAAGTTGGGTGACAACCCAACTTCCCTTGGGAGGTTAAGTGGGTGGTGGGGCCCACACGAACCCCACCCCTTCTTATTCTCTAACCCTCCCCAACTCCCAATTAATGATGTAAACTTAGGTTATAACTTATGTCATTAATAAGTGAGTTTAATTAAAGTTTTGAAATTCAAACTCTTGAATTTCAAAGGTTGGTGTTGTGTTAATAAATTAAGTATGAGCTTAATTTATTATTTTGGGGTTAGTTCCTTTGTTCCTTGAGAGGTGGAGAGCATTTTCTTCTTCTTCTTCATCTCTGACGAAGATCACGAAGAACGCTCAACATCACGAAGAACACTCAACTTCACGAAGAACGCGACGTCCTTCTTCCACGACGTCGGACTGCAACGCGTTGGTTTTCCTCCACGACGCCGCAACGCATCCTCTCCGCGACGTGCTTTCCGCGGCGAACCTACGTCCGACGCCGCAACGCACTTTCCGCGACGTGCCTCTCGCGGCGAACCCGCGTCCGTCTACCGCGATGCCGACGACGTCTTCTTCCGTGACGACCGACCTCCGTGATGTCCGATCTCTGCGATGCTCGTCCTTCGCGGATCGTTGACGAGCTCCGAGAACTTCCTTCGAGTTAGGGGTTGAACCTTTATTCTTAATTTAATTTACGCCTTCGTAAATAAATTATTGGACCAATTGTTATCTTTCACATGGGAGGGGATCGGACCGTACCAACACGGTCGATCCTCCTCCCAAACCTTGTTGTTGGATTACTCGTGGATCGAAGAGGAGGCGGTGCGGAGCCGTGACACCGCGCAACGACGTAGAGGGCTTCATGGGAGTGCGCAAGTTTGACGCGCCACTCCGGACGACGAGGGCTGTGGTGGTCTCCCACAGCCGGACTGAACAAGCCGCCGGAGCAATGAGGCGCGGCCCGTTGGCCGCGGCGGAGAAAAGGAAGTGTGACCGTTGGATGCAACGCCGCCGCGCCACATCGGAGGAGAAAACAAATGCGCCGCGGCCGGAGCGGGGCCGCGGCGAAGGCGCGCGGTGTCGTCGCACCGCGCCGGACGACGAAGGCCGCGGCCGGTTCCGGGCCGCGGCGGATCGAGAAGACCGGCGGCCAACCGGGCCGCCGGTGTCGGAAGACGAAAGGGAACCGGCCGGCCAGGTCGGGCCGGCCGGAAGGAAGTCAAACCGGGGGAATTAATTTCCCCCGGTTAACCTTTAATGGCCCCCAATTAAATTGGGGGCCGGTTTTCATTAGAAGGGGGGGGGGCAGCGCCACCCCCCGGATCCGCTCAAAAGCAGGCCCCCTCATGTGAGGGGGCGGTTTTTCTTAAAACCGGCGCGGCACGTGCCGCACCGCCAAGGGAAAAACGGGGAGGCGGGGGTCTCACCCGCTCACCACCTGCGCGCCCAGCGCGCCGCCTCCACGCGCCGCCGCGCCGCTGTCGCGCCGCCGCCGGCCCCCGCGCCGTTCCAGGGGGGGGGGGGGGGGTCGGGCCGGGTCGGCCCGGACCCGGACCCCCCGTTTCGAACCAGAATCGGTTTTTGGGCCATATCTTGAGCCTCGGAGCTCTGAATGACGAACCGTCTACGGCAACGCGATCCTTGGATCGAGACGGTCGTTTCGGTATATCTCACTCAAGGTTTCGGATTACTTTAAGTTCGGCCGGGTTGGTTCGTTCACGAAACCAACCGGGGCCTCGGAGCGGAAACGCTCATATATTGAGCTACGGACGTCCGAACGGCGTGCTGTCAGTTCTGATAAGTTCCTCTTAGTGATACGGATCTTTTGGTATACTGCGCCCGAGATTTGGACGTAGGTGGAGTACGGCCGGGTTGGTTCGTTCACGAAACCAACCGGGCCCTCGGAGCGGAAACGCTCATATATTGAGCTACGGACGTCCGAACGGCGTGCCGTCAGTTCTGATAAGTTCCTCTTAGTGAGACGGATCTTTTGGTATACTCCGCCCGAGATTTGGACGCAGGTGGAGTACGACCGGGTTGGTTCGTTCTCGAAACCAACCGGGCCCTCGGAGCTGAAACACTCATATCTTGAGTTCCGGACGTCCGATTGACGTGCCGTCGACTTTGATGGAATCCTCTAAGTGGGACGGAACTTTTGACAAGCTCCGCCCGAGTTTTGGATACAGTTGAGATATGGCCGGGTTTGGTTCGCTCACGAAACCAACCGGGCCCTCGGGACGAAAAGGCTAATAACTCACAGACCGGGCGTCCGATTGACGCGCCGTCTGTTGCGTTGAGACTCCTTTGACGAAGCGGACGTATGTGGCACTTCTTCGTTGGACTTTGAGATACTTGGAGTATCGACCAGTAGCTCGTGGAGCGGACCCTCTGAACGAGCTTGCTGTGTGCGGGAACCGTAGTGCTGGCTGCGACTGACTGCTACTTCTACTGCTACGACAGCTACTGTGACTGCGACGATGACAGTACAGAGATCCTGTGTGGAATCGACGACGACGACTACAGCACTCAGCGATCCTACGTGGAACAGTGCTACCGAACCTGTGTGAGCTGAATCTTCTGTTTACCTTTGGCGGTGGAGCGCTTGGGTATAGCGGCGGACCCGTGGTACTTGACAGTGGTGGTGCGCTTGGATGCAGCAGCAGACCCTTGGCGGTGGAGCGCTTGGTTGTAGCGGCGGACCCGCGATACTCTACGGAGTGTGTGTGCTTGGTTGTAGCGACAGACCCGCGACGGTGGAGACGTGCGTGCGGAGTACGGAGACCGTGTAGCCGACTGAGACCTGATGACTGCTTGACTGACTCGACTCGGAGTGAGTCGACTAGCCCAGTGGACGGAGCGCCCAGTAGTTGGCAGCAGACCCACGGCGGACGGAGCGCCTAGTAGTTGGCAGCAAACCCGCGGTACTCGACAGGAGGAGTACCTCAGTAGGCTATCTGGGTGAGCGCCCGGTATTTGGCAGCAGACCCTCAGCAGATGGAGCGCCCGGTAGTTGGAAGCAGACCCGCGGTACTCGACAGGAGGAGTACTTCAGCAGTCTTAGGTTAGTGAGCAGTACCTCGGAGTCGTGACAGGACCACTGTACACTTCAGAGTTGGGGCTCTTCAGCAGCTACGGTTTCGATAATAAAAATCCTGGTTTGAGCTGAGTCAATGATCTTTGTGTTTCCTCATGATTGAGATGGGTCGCTTGATAACTTAGGTATATGTATGGGCATATACCTGGGTAATGGTTATCCGTTGATTTCATAAACTTGTTATAAACCGTGTGGACTTGTACTGTTATCCTATGTGGATTTTACTTTTTACTCTTCTTTGTGGATTGGATTGTTCTTGGGCTCGTGTTGGAGCCGAACGGAAATTGGTGACATAGGTATATGTATGGGCATATACCTAATCAATACTGGATGTTACTTCGTGATTGTTACTTTTCTTCGTGGTTTATCCTTCGTGGATTTAAGAGACCTTCAGGGGTCTCGGGGTCCCTACTAAGTAGCTTATACTCACCCCTGCACGGGCTTTGACCGCACTTCGTTGTGTTGGTTGCAGACGACGGACAGCGCTGACTGTGGTTGAGGCTTTCGGAGTAGGTCGGTACCCGGAGGAGGACCACTGAGCGGGACGTTCTCGGAGCGGATAGTTGGACCCGAGGAGATGTGAGCTATCTGTACCTACCCTTCAGGTAGGATCCGTGGTGGACGATCCAGGAGCTGAGCCATCTGTACCTACCCTTCAGGTAGGAATCGAGGAGGACGTCCCAGGAGCCTCTTGTACTTTCAGTTGCTGTTTTCCCTTTCGAGTTGTACTTTACTTTCAGTTGGGCTTGTATTCCGGCCCCCTTTACTTTTCTGCACTTGTAGTTACTTTCCGCTTGCTGACTCTGTGGTGGTTGTTACTTATAAAGGCAATGCCTTCCCTGTTTACCGGGATTTTATGCCTTCGTGCTAGTCGCTAGCCCCTGGCCTATGGAAGGCGGGCTTGGGGTAGTCACGGCACGGGCCCCGAGGTCGGGTCGTGACAGATAGCGCTCCAATGCATTGGATAAAGATTAGTATCCTGAAACATTAATTTAAATTGGTTTTACACATTCTAATTCAAGTAAAATGAAGGTTTACTCATGCTCAATGTGAAGTGATCCTTGGCTCATGCTAATACCTTGTTAAGTGTTGTTTCTATATTTCCATGTTATGATAATCATGATATATCATTACTTTTTTTTAATGTTTCACCAATGCTCCTTTGATATTACTATTTCCTAAAATGTACTTAATTCATCATTTTATGTCTTGTTTACTCCCTTACTGGGATTTATAGCTCGCCCTTTTCTTATTCTCATCCTCAGGTTATCCCATGCAATGCTATGTACAAATGAATGTTGTGGTCATGTAAAAGATTTTTTCAATAATGTTGTTTTGTTTTATCTTCTAAATTTTTATATAATGTTCTTAAGCCCCAAATAAACTATACCTCTCAATATTCTACATTTTAACAATTGAAGGTTTTATGTAATAAAATATGTTTATGTGTGGAATAAAGATCAGAGTTTTTATATTTGGAATCAGAGGATAGGTTTAGTTATTTTTGGGATAGAGATTAGAAAACCCTAGTGAATGACTTAGGGATAAGACTAAGTATAATAAATATATCCCTAAATTTTGGTGATTATTTAGTATGTTGTTAATCATGAAAAAACATCTATGTCTAGATATGAGTGGGTAGAGGTGGATCTGGCACAAATGTACCTAGGAGTGAAAAATCAAACAAGGTGTTTCGAGTATGACCCGGGGTATCCTGGTAAGCGAAAATGGGACGTGCTTCACTATTTGTTACAAAAATCCCATGGGATATGCTTTGGTAATTTCATAATCTTTTTATGAACCATTATTAGAGAAATAAAAAAATGCAAATTTTAATATATGTTGGGAAGTATATAACATAGATTGAATCCTAGAAATTCCTAAGTTATGGAATAAAATTCATTTATAAGTTATCCTTTTTTTCTTTGGTTTACCCTATATTTGTTACCCTAAATATACTTTTATTCCATCCCATGGATTGTAATAGGAGGACTCAGGCTAACTACCAATGTAATGATCAATATGATGATAGTTCTAATGAGATGCCCAATCTGATGGGAGATAGTATCACAAACATTGTCATGAAACTCTTTCAGTTAACTCATGTTTTGAATTGAAACATGGGTTAAGAGTAACATTCAACCCCCCCACCCTAATAATGAACAAGTCAAAAGCAAGAGCTTCATGAGACAACACCCTCTTACTTTTAATGGATCATATGATCCCTCAATTGTCGAAGAATGGATCAACTCCAATGAAAAATATTCTACATCCTTCTATGTTTCAAACAAGAGATGGTTATTTTGGTTTCATATCATATATAGGGTCAAGCTGATCAATGGTATAATTTGATTAAAAATATGATGCATAAAAAGGAGATTGAGGTTTTGGAATGGAATGATTTCTGGAAAATGTTTTTTGACAAATAATTTCCTCGCACCCTCCAACAAAAGATGGAAAGGGACATCCTTGAACTCAAGAAAAACAATGATGAAGCTATCAGAGCCTCAAAGGAAAACATCACAAGGTTTCCACAATATTATTATGGCTTTGTTGTTACCCCCGAATGCAAGGTTTACCACTTCTTTGGTGAGATGAAACCTAGCCTATGGAAATCCCTAGTGATCCACGATTTTGATAGCTATGAATAAATTGTTCGATGTGCCCTCAATATATTAATGGAGATTGGAAAATATAAGTGTTATCAGGGGGATATGAAGAATAAGGTGGACTTGAATTTCGGTGGTCCGATGGAGGAATACAACAATGATAAGAAAATGTAGCACCCCACTTGCCAAAGTTGTGGAAAGATTCACCATGGAAATTTCCTGAAGGGGACAAGGAAATGATTTAGGTGTGGAAGAAAAGGGAACCTCGCCATTAACTTATGACAAGAGAAACCTGTGGATGGGACATAGGAGAGGAACGCTCAGTTTGACCCTCAATACATTTTTCATTGCTTCAACAACAAAGAACTAGGGCACCTTGAAAATCACTTCCCAAAAACAATGGTTTTCAAAGGCAACCAAAAACCTCCAAGGTATCAAGGGTTGGATTTTTCCATCACTACCACCCTAGAGAACCCCAAAAATTAAGTGGTGACATGTAAAATAGTTATTAATTAAATAATAGTGAATGTAATTTTTGATTCTGGTTCCACACAATCTTTTGTATACCTAATGTTTTGTAGAATAATCCCATAAGCATCACATATTATGAAAGTAAGTATGTTGGTGATTACAGAAAATGTTTAAATCATTGCATTTAAATAATATAACTCCTCCACTATCGTAATATGTGAATTTAACATCTCGGAGAACTTCTTCAGATTCCCTCTGGTGAAATTTGATGCAATTCTCAGCATGTATTGGATTTCCTTATATAGAGACAACATAAATTACCATGAGAGGGAAATCAATCCCCATATAAATAATTCACCCCTTATTCTATACAGGGGGAATTAGAAAGTTTAATCTTCATTCGGACCATAATCTCATGAGTGGATTTTACATCCCTATTAGAATGTGTGTATGGCTCTGATGTTTGAGTCAATGGAAGAAACCATCTTGGAAGACTTTCCTATTTTTAGGGAATTCAGTGAAGTTTTTCTCGAGGAATTGTCTGGTCTTCCTCCTAGAAGTGATATTGAATTTTTATTGATCTTATACCTGGGGAATTTCCAATATCCAAGAATCCTTATAGAATGAATTTTTTGGAGCTTGAGGAGCTGAAGAAACAACTACAGAGGAATCTGGATAAAAGGTTTATACAACCAAGTGCTTCACCATGGGGTGCACAATTCCTATTTTTCAAAAAGATGGATGGTTCAATTCACCTTTGTATTGATTATCGTGAGCTCAAAAAATCACAATAATGAACAAGTATCCTCTTCCTCGAATTGATGACTTGTTCTATTAGCTCTGTGGAGCACAATACTTCTCAAAGGTGAATTTGCAGTCGTGATATTACCAAGTAATGGTGATGAAGGATAATAACCCCAAGACTTCTTTTCATATAAGGTACATGAACTATGAATTCAATGTAATACCTTTCAGACTCACTAATTCTCCAGAAATCATCATGGACATGATGAATAGAGTCATCATATATTATTATGATTTTTTTTGTAATTTTTATAAACGATATTATAATATACTCCAAAACCAGGGAGGAGCTTGAGGAGCATCTAAGCACTGTACTAGAGACCTTGAGAAAGGATAATCTCAAAACAATGTACAAAACATGTGAGTTCTAGTTGAAGGAGATCTTATTATTGGGTCATATTATCACAAGAAATGAGATATTTGTGGATCCCTCCGAGATATATGTAATTAATGGATGGCCGAGGCCATCATTGGTAACAGATATCTGTAGCTTCATGGGGTTAGCTGGATATTATCTTCGATTAGTGAGAGATTTCTCATTCTTTTACAACCCTATTACTAAGCTTACTCATAAGGGAGTAACATTTTCTTGGAGTGATGAATGTGAAGAGAGAATCAAGGATTTGAAAATGAGGTCTATCACTGTGCCCGTCTTAACCCTACCCACAAGTGTAGAACTTTTTGTGATATTTAGTGGTGCTTCATAGAAGTTCCTCGACTATGTGTTGATGCAAAATAAAAAATTCACTGTCTATGATTCAAGGAAATTGAAATTTCATGAGAAAAAATATCTAACACATGATCTGGAGTTGGCTGTAGTGATATTCCCTTTGAAAATTTGGTGTCATTACCTCTTTGTGGGAAGTGTAAAATATTCATGGATCACAAAATCCTCAAGTATATATTCACACATAAAGAGTCGAACACGCACCAACAAAGAGGGTTAGATCTGATCAAATACTATTATTGTTCAATCCATTACCACACTGGGAAAGTAAACTAAGTGGAGGATTGTCTAAGTTGAAAGGACCCAATGATTCTTTCATTAATGAGAATTTAAAAGGATCCAATATTATTAAATTTGATGAATATGGAAATGGGAATCATAAATAATTGAACCTCATCAATCCCTTCATGAATGATTGGTCAACAATGTCTTATAGAAAGGTTAAAGGATGCTCAAAAGGAAGAAGTGGGAATTCAAATGAAGGTGGAAACTATCATAAAAGGGAAATCCTCATAGTTCAATGTAAATGAAGATGGAATATTGAGATTTGGGTCAATAATATGTGTTCAATAGAATCCGTAGTTAATGAAGGAACTTTTGGATGATACACAGAGTTCAAAGTTCTCCATTCACCAAAAAACACAAAGAAGTATCGAGATAGAATAGAGCATTATTTGTGGGATAAAATGAAGAAGGAGATCACTGAGTATACATCAATGTTCTTGGTATGTAAGCAAGTGAAGGATGAGAGGTAGAATTATAAGGGGATGATGTATCCATTACCCATACCGGCATGGAAATGGGAGAACATCACCATGGACTTTTTCACCGAACATCCGAAGATATCCAAAGGAAAAAATGCTATCTGAGTTGTTGTGGATCATCTTACAATGACTGTACACTGAATTTTAATTTGGGAGGATTTATCACTGAATAAACTTGAACAAATATACATAAGAGATGCAGTAAGGCTGCATGGAGTACCACAATCGATTGTATCCGATTGAGATCCAAGATTCATTTCATTGTTTTGGAAGAGTCTTCTACATGATCTAGATACTGAGAAACAATTCAGTACGACTTATCATCCTAAAGATGATGGTCAATCTAAGCAGACTATGAAAACACATGAGGACATGTTGAGAGTGTTCTCAATGGTCTTCAAAGGAGGATGAGATCAATATCTCCCTCTATTTGAGTTCTCTTACAATAACAGTTTTGACTCAACCATCCAAATGGATCATTATGAAGTCCTGTATGGGAAGAGATGTAGAACACCGGCATGTTCGGATGAAGTTGGGGAGATAATACTGTTCGGTCTCGAAATGGTCTAAGAAATGGTGGAAAAGTTTAACACTATCCAGTATCACATTAATTCCACTCAAAGTTGAAAAAAGATCTATCCTGATAATCGTTGATGAGACCTAGAGTTTGATGTTGGAGACATGGTTTTTTTGCCTCATATCACTATGGAAGAGAGTTATGAGATTTGTTAAGAAGGTAAAACATAGTCCAAGGTACATCAGCCTTTCTAAGATCATTGATCTCATTGGAACAGTGGGCTATCAACTAGAACCCCCACAAACCCTATCTCAAGAACACTATGTATTCCTTGTATCACTCTTGAGGGAGTACATACCTACCCCATCACATGTACTCAATCCAGAGGTTGTACAACTAGAGAATAAACTATTCTATAAAGAGAATTTCTTGAAGATATAAGACCATAGAGAAAAAGTTCTACAAAATAATACAATTCCCCTCGTCAAGGTGTTATGGAGATACCAAAATTTTGAAGAGGAAACATGTGAATCATAGGAAGTGATGAAGCCGAGCTACCCCCAACTCTTTGGTGTGGGAAAAGTAAATTTCAATGGAAAATTTTCTTAAGGGGGGGATGATTTAAATGAACTATCATTCATTAATGAATATTCCTCATGATCTACTTAATTGTCTTATTATGGATATATAAAAAATATTCACAACTTTGGTTTTATGTTTTTGGATTTTAAGATAATGTAATGCATTTTCACCATTGCTAATATATGTGTTAAATAGGGATCACGTGATTAGTATAAATATATAGATCTATCAAATCGAATTTACTCAGAAAAAGGAAGTGATGGGCTCATCCAGAAGAATTGCTCCATAAGAAGACCATTTTCTAGATCTCGTAAAGGAGGTGGAATTACTGGGATTCTCACTTGAACATTCCCAACCCGAGCGTCAACATGTTAAGCACAAGGGAAACCGCCTATAGGATAAGTGGAAGTTTATAGATATTACCACCCAAGTGATGTTATCCGAGACACCCCAAGAGTTTGTCACCATCACACACTTTACCCTTCGGTATTATGCGGGTGTTATAAGGGGTTATGTAACAAGACCCTAGATCTTTGTTTATGTTCATTATTTTTGTATAGAGAATATACATTCATTATATTATTGTTACATTGGGAATAGTTTTTTAATGAAAAATAGTATTTTTAGTTAATATTCAGTTATCAAATATATTTTGTTGAACTGATGGATTTTTGGAATTAAATAATATTTTAATTAAATATTATTACTAAATTACTTTTTATTAAAAATAAATTATTGTATAAATTTTATAAATATAATTGTAATATTTATTATGGTTTAAAATCTAATTTTGTAAGAAAATATGAATTTTTGATAAATTTTGGATTTTATTTTAAATGTAAAAATTGTAAAATTTAGAAAATGATTTATATAAAGTAGAATAATGTAACGACCCAAAGTTTTTCAATGGAAATTATTTTCTTATATTTATGTCATAAAATCACATGAAATCACTACATAATGGACTACTAAGTGATAAGTGACCATCAAACATAAGTTTGTCACTTCTGTGTTTGGAATTTCGAAAATCTGACTTTCACGGTTGTGTTCAAGATGTTTTTTGGAGTCTAATAAAACAAATATTTTTTTTGTGAATAATAACCTACCCTAATGAATAGTAACATACCCTTATGAATAGTGATATACCCTAATGAATAGTAACCTCACCTATAGTGGTATAAGAATAATATTTTGATTTGAAGTACGATATACCTATATTTTAGAATAAGTTAACGAATATTTTAAAACTGGTTTTGATAGTAAATTGTTATTTTAATTAAATATTAAAATAATCGTATTTAGAAAATTATTTTTTGAAAAATAGACTTAATTTTTGAAGTCTACATATCGAAAAATGGTTAGGCTGAATTTTTGGGATTTTTCTAAAATACTTGAATTTTTGATGAATAGTAGAATCTGATAATTCACAATAAATGCAAAATATTGGATTAATTGAGTCATCGATGATGTTCTGCTGATGTAATCCCACTTGGTTCGAATTCACATGACCTATTTACTTTTTTTTCATGGAATACTTACTATTCTTTGTCTTGTGAAGAAATAATAAATTAAGGATTATAATATCATGAAATCCCTCCTCTCCTCCACTAAAAAACCCCCTTCACTCTCTCTTCTCTCCACTCCTCTAAAGCTCCAAGCCTTCACTATATTCTTCCCAAACCACTCCCCAAGGTCCCCCCCCCCCACGTCCAAAATCTCTTATCCTCATCAAAATACCAAAACCTCTCCCCTTAAAAGGTTCTCAAAGAAGGAAGTCTCAAGAGGTAAATTCCACTTCCCAAATTTCTTCTTTTCTTTTTAGTTATTTTCTTTTTAATTTCTATCCTCAAATCCATTAACCATAATGGTATGCTAAATCCAGAATCATACATGTACTGGAATGTCTTCATGCTAGTGGAAAATTTCATTATCTTCTCTCCTTTCCCCACCCTTTTATTTGAAAGAAATGAATGCACCGTTTGAGATGTGCTAATTTAGCAAATTCAAGGACAACAATTTATCAATTTATATTATTATCTTTATTTATGGTCATGAAACCATTTGTGTTATGGTTGAAATAGATTATTGTGTAATATATATCTAATTTTTTGTTCTGTAATACTTTGGTACAAATGAAATTAAGTTATAAATCAAAACACATTCTTTGTAATCTAATCCACCGATCAACAAAAACTGTTATAACTAAGGTTATATATATGTAATAAATCGACATCAATCTATGTAACCTAATTAAAATTAAAACCTGGTAATCTCCTGGATATTAACTAAATAATATAACTTCAATTCTGGACAAACACTTTCATCTTTCATATAATCCAATCCTGAATCTAAACCTATCTTTTAAAGCCAAGTAATCAAACGATCCCGAACAATGTAATTGAACCTTATAACTAATAAAAAAATATTTAAATGAACTAAAAAGGGATATAATAAATCAACTAAATATATAATAGGTTCAGGAATTATGAATTAATAATCCTAATTTGTTTATTCATGTCCTTAATAACAAGTAGAGAACGCCACCAGATTTGAGGTAAGGGATCCTCTCTTTTTCTCCCTTAATCAATATTGTCCTCTATACTATGCCTTTATATGTGTACTAGAAAATTATGGGGTATGTTTAAGAACCTCACCATACTTTCTTATGGGTTTATAAGTGATGATAAAACCCATTTCTCTCTCATAAATCCCCCTTGGTCACAGCCGACACTATGTCGATAAAATCGTAACGAATTCTACCCGAACCTTATTTGTTCTTTTGGGTTGCCTTATCTTTCTTTAAAAATGGTTTTATCTTATATATATATGTGAGCTTATGACTTATGGTTAGTTTTAAAATATTATTATATCAATACCCTTTCATCACATTCTTTCGGGGATATACATGATTTTGAAATATTCCCTCCTTAGAACTTTCCGATAAGCCAACCTGTTTTAAGGGGACATCCCGAATTTTTACCCAAATATGAAGTACACTCTATCCTCTATTTTAAGACTTAATTTTCTTAATAAATTCATTATTTTTATTATTAAAACCTTCTTGGTTCAATTCTGGTTTTATATAAATGAATTCCATCTTCTCTATTTGAAAAACTCTAGAGTGTTTTCCTTAAAACCACACGAAAATGTTTTAATGCTAATGCTTCTAAAATACATTTTTTAAATGTTGTCACTTATATTTGACACCACTTAGCATGTTATATGACTATTTTACCCTATTAATGTCCATGTACGTTCTAATTCCTTCCTTTCATGGACACTTTCATGTCACGCCCATTGGTTATGATTTATGTCATGATTGTGGTACCCAATTCCTTCCATGGGTACCCTTATGTTGGTGTATGGTTGATTATGTATGATTGTATATGTGGTAAGAATATTTATGTGGCAAGAATATTCATGAAAATGATGAGATGGGTGCTCCCAAATATAGCTCCAATGCATTGGGTAAGGATAAGTCTAATGAGATGCGATGTGAAACGGGATTGGCGGTTAGCCTTTACCCGTACTGAAATGGGAAACAATATTGGCGGTTAGCCTTTCCCCATACTAATGATATGATTTATGATTCATCCAAATTTATATTATTTCATGTTTATATGATCCCTTTATTATATTAAGTGAATTTATAATTTTTCTGCTTTGGATATCATTATGTCATGCCTCCTAACTCATGTGCTTGTGATGTATCATTATGTTCATTCCTTTACTGGGATTTTTAACTCATCCCTTTGTTCATGTGTTCCCCAGGGTACCCTATGCAGATGTAAGAGATCAAAGGAAGTCAAAAGCTCCTTATGGAGATTAAATAAATATTTTTTAGTCCCATGTTTTATCTTACATGTACCTAGTCTTCCAAGATAGTAGACATAACGATCCTTGGCTTCTAATCTGATGATTATTTATTCTTAAAACAATGAAATGTTTTATGTAAAATTCTTGGGTCACTATAGTTGGTATCCGAGTATGGTCTAGTTATTTTTGGAGATTATAAATAGAGAACCTTAGTGATAACCATAAAAATGAGACTAAGTATAATAAAATAGTCCTAAATGTTGGTGATTATAGAGTAAGTGGTTCATCAAGAAAATACATCCTTGTCTGGAAAAGAGTAGGTAGAGGCGGATCTGGAACATATGTATTTAGGGTTAACACCCAAAAACACTGCTTTGAGCTAGACTCGAACCGAAACTGGTGCACGATAACAGGCCTTACAGTACTCTTGGTTACGACACTCCCAGAGGATATGCTTCGATAGATTCACGAGCTTAGTAAAAAACATTATTAAAGGACAATAAAAATCCCATAAGAATATAAGTTAAGAAATAGATCGAGGATAACCTAGATATAAAACTAAGCAATAAAAAGATTGTGTGTACTTCTTCATTATAAGTTTTCCTTTAATGTTCAATGTTTATTTTTTATTCTCAATAGCTAAGTATTCAAGACCTCTAATTATACATTCTTTTTTCTTATTTAATGGCAGGAAATATAAGAACACATTCCAACAACCAATGTGATAGGAAATGTAATGATTTCCCTAATGACATGTCTGATGTGATGGAAGCGGGTGCTCAAATATTCATGGTAGTACTTGCTCAGCTGGATCGAGTTATGAATAATAACTTGAATCAGGTGTAACGTACCCCTCCTCCAAGGAAAGATCAAGTTGATGTAGAATCCTTCATGCGGAAAAGGACTCTCATGTTTAGCGGGTCTTCTGATCCCCTCCTCGCAGAACAATGAATTAACTCCATTTAAAATATTTTCTCTGTCCTCCAGTGCTCGGACGAAGAGAAAGATGTACTTTCAGTCTATCGTTTTGATGGGGAAGCTGATCAGTGGTGGACACTGATCAAGAATACAAAGTCCCAAGAAGAAAATTGATTCTATAGATTGGGAGGAATTCAAGGGGATGTTTTTACAAAATTATTTTCCTTGAACCCACCATATCAAGATGGAAATAGAGTTACATGGACTCAAGAAAAAGGGAGATGAGTCCATTGTGGCCTATGAAGAGAACTTTACAAGGCTTTAAAGTTACGCCTCTGGCATTTTCATGAACATTGAAAGCAAGGTGTATCTCTTCTTTAGTGAACTATAGATGAGTCTACAAATAGTGTTGTCAATTCAAGACTTCGACATCTATGAGGATATTTCCCATTGTGCCCTCAAGGTTGAAATAGAGATTGGAGACTCTCAGTGGTCTCATGGGCCTAGTGACAAGATGTTAAAAATGGAGAACAACACGGGTGGTTCATCAAAAAAATCTCGTGATGGAAAGAAGCATCAATTTCCCCTTTGAAAAAATTGTGGGAAGAAGCATATTGATGACCCTCTCATGGGAACCAGGAATTGCTTCTAATGTGGAATGTTTGGTCATATGGACAAGAACATCTGAAGGGATACGAAAAATCCCGCTAATGTTGAAGGAGAAACGAAGGTTCAGATCAACACTCAACCTGAAGTGCAGAGTTTTAACTACAAGGAGCTTGGGCATTATGCGAACAATTTCCCTAAGTTGAGGGCTGTCTGAGGCAATCATCAACAACCTCCAAGGAAACAAAGAAGGGCTTATGCTATCACTACTACTGAGGTGGAGCCGGAAAACTATGTGGTGACAAGTACACTTGTTATTCATTCAAGAATATAAAATGTACTATTCGATTCCGATTCTACGAATTCTTTCATATCTTGCAAGTTTAGTATAACTATTCAAACACCACCTCAAAATTTGGAGGAAAAGTCATCTGTGAGAACAGCGAATGAGGAAATTATTGCATACATGGTTTATAACTCCTCCCCAGTTAATTTTTTTGGACTGAACCTCCCAAAAAATATTTTCATACTTCCTTTAGTGAAGTTCGATGCTATCTTGGGCATGGATTGGCTATCTTTGTACAAGGAAAACATCAATTGTCAGGAAAGGGAGATTACTCTTCACATTTCGAAGAATCATCCAATTCTCTAAAAGTGCAAGGAGGAAGATGAGTCTCATTTACAATCTTCGTCTCATGTTTGGATATTTCTTCCTTATGAGGATGCATATCTAGCTCAAATGATTGAGATAAAGGAGAGAATCATGCTTGAAGACATGCCCATCATGAGGTATTACACTGATGTAATCCTCGAAGAGTTTCCTGGTCTTCCTCCTAACCGAGAGGTTGAGTTCTCAATTGAACTTATCCCTGGATCTCTGCCAAACTCAAGGAAACCTTATAGAATAACCACCATAGAGCTAGAAGAGCTGAAGAAGCTGTTACAAGAGAATATGGAGAAGGGTTTTATACACCCGAGTACTTTACTATGGGGTCCTCCAGTCCTCTTCATCAAGAAGAAGGACGGATCCATGCGTCTCTACATTGATTATCATGAGCTCAATAAAATCACTATAATGAACAAGAATCCGCCTCCACAGATAAATGACTAGTTCGATCAGCTTCGTGGTTCCAGTTATTTCTCTAAGGTGGAACTTCGGTCTGGATATCAAAAACTAAAGGCAAGGAAGGAAGATATTCCCAAGACTGCATTTCGAATGAGGTATGGACAATATGAGTTCATAGTGATTCCATTCAGACTCACTAATTCTCCATAAATTTTCATGGATTTAATGAATAGAGTCTTTAGATATTACCTCAACAAATTTGTGGTGGTCTTTACTGATGATATTCTGATATACTCCAAGAGAAAGGATGAACATGAGGAGCATTTGGAAACAGTGTTAAAACCTTTTCGAAGGGAGAAGTTGTATGAAAATTACAGTAAATGTGAGTTCGGGATGGAGGAATTATCAGTCATTGGTCATGTTATCACCAAGAAAGGGATATCTGTGGACCCTTCCAAGATGAAAGAAATTTAAGAGTGGTCGAGGACAACTTCTGTAATAGAGATCCGCATCTTTTTAGGTCTAGCTGGGTATTATCGACGATTCGTGAAGAAATTTTCACGATTGTCAAACCCAATGACCAAGATGACATGGAAGGGAGTAAAGTTCATCTGGACACAGGATGTGAAGACTGTTTCAAGGAGTTGAAAAAGAGGTTTATCACTGTGTCGGTACTCACACTCCCTTCAAGTGGAGAACTCTTTGTGGTGTATAGTGATTCTTTTAAGAAAGGATTAGGCTGTGTGCTAATGAAAAATGATAAAGTGACATCCTATACCTCAAGGCAGCTGAAAATCCATGAGAAAAACTATCCCATGCATGATTTGGAGTTGGCGGCTGTGATATTTGCGTTGAAAATCTAGAGACATTATCTCTATGAGAAAAAAATGTGAGATATATACTTACCACAAGAGTCTCAAATATATATTCACACCGAAAGATCTTAATATGCGCCAACAAAGATGGATAGATCTCATCAAGGATTATGACTTCTCAATCCACTACCATCCCGGTAAGGCAAACAAGGTGGCAGGTTCTCTAAGTAGAAAGGATCCTACATCTTTATAAATGATGAGAATTGAATAAGATCCGATCTTCTTGGATTTGAAAAGTATTTACATGAGAATCATTAAGGGAGTAACATCATCAATCCTTTCTCGAATGCTTTTTCAATCATCCCTCATGGAGAAAATAATGTTTTCTCAAATAAATGATGTGGAAATATAGAAAAAGGTGGGAGCTATTAAAAATGGGAAATCCTACGATTTCAAAATTGATGAGGATGGATTTGTATGATTTTGGAAACAATTATGTGTACCATCTGATCGAGAGATAAAGAAGGAGCTATTGAATGATGCACATAGATCAACCTTCTCTATCCATCATGGGAGTACCAAAAAGTACCGTGATCTCTGAGAACACTTCTGGAGGGATAACATGTAGAAAAAGATTGCGTAATATATATCAAGGTGCTTGGTATGTCAGCAAGTTAAATCTAAGCGACAAAAGTCCAAAGGTATGATGCAGCCTTTGCCTATACCCATGTGGAAATGGGAAATTGTTACTATGGAATTTGTCACGGGTCTCCCGAAGACGTCAAATGGAAATAATGTGATATGGGTTGTGGTTGACCGACTCACCAAGACATCCCATTTCATCACTATTCGGGAAGATATCGGGATTGAGCCACATGCAAAGTTATATGTGAAGGAAGTGGTAAGACTGCATGGTGTTCCACTCTCAATTGTCTCTGACCGTGATCCAATGTTCAAATCTAAATTCTAGATGAATCTTCAACATGCTTTGAGTACTGAATTAAATTTTAGCATGACCTATCACCCTGAAATTGATGGCCAATCTGAAACGACTATTCAGATTCTTGAAGATATGCTAAGAGCATACTCTCTTGAATTCAAAGGTCATTGGGATCAACATCTCCCATTGGTTGACTTCTCATACAACAATAGCTTCCACTTGAATATTCAGATGGCTCCATATGAAGCTCTATATGTAATGAAATGTAGAACTCCAACCTGTTGGGATGAAGTTGGAGAAAGAAAGCTACTTGGACCCGATCTTGTTAAAGAGATGACAGAGAAGGTTCAAGTCATCAAAAAACACAACAATGCTGCTCAAATTCGGCAAAAGAACTATGTTGACAACCGTAGAAGGGACTTGGAGTTTGAGGTTGGAGATAAAGTATTCCTTCGAATATCTCCATGGAAGAGAGTCATGCGATTCGAGAAGAAAGGGAAGGTAAGCCCAAGGTATATTGGCCCCTTTGAGATCCTTGACCGCATAGGATACATGGCCTATCGGCTTGCACTTCCACCAAATATGGCTTGAGTTCATGATGTTTTCCACGTATCACTCTTGAGGAAGTACATACCTACTCCCTCACATGTACTAAACTCAGAGGTGGTGTAGCTTGAAGATGATCTATCCTATGAAGAGCAGCCAGTAAAGATTCCGGATCAGAGAGATAAGGTTCTATGAAACAAGAGAACCCATCTTGTCAAAGTGTTGTGGAGGAACCATAAGTTTGAGGAAGCAACATGGGAACTGGAGGAAGCAATGAAAAAAAAGTACCCACATCTGTTTTTGGCTTAGTATGTAAAACAAAATTTCGAGGGCGGAATTTCATAATGGGGGAAGAATGTAACAACCTAAAGTTTATCAATAGAAATTCCCCTCTTATATGTATGTCATAAAATCACATGAAAGCACAACATAATGAACTAATAAGTGATAAGTGACCTTTAAACAAAATTTTGTCACTTCTGGGTTTGGAATTTTCAAAATCCAACATACATGGTTGTGTTCAAGAAGTTTTTTGGAGTATAATAAAACAAAAATAATTTTTGGTGAATAGTAACCTACCCTAATAAATAGTTATATATCCTTATGAATAGTGATATACCATAATGAATTGTAACCTCACCTATGGTGGTCTAAAAATAATATTTATTTTGGAAGTAAGATATACCTATATTTTAGAATAAGTTAATGAATGTTTTAAAACCGGTTTTGATAATAAAATTTTATTTTAATTAAATATTATAATAATCATATTTGGAAAATTATTTTTTAAGAAATGGACTTCATTTTTGGTTTATACACATCAAAAAATTGTTAGGGTGAATTTTTGGGATTTTTCTGAAATACTTGAATTTTTTATGAATAGTAGAATCTGATAATTCACAATAAATGTTAAATATTGGATTAATTGATTCATCGATGATGTTCTTATGATGTAATCCCACATGGTTTGAATTCATAAGACCCATTTAATATTATTGGTCATGAAATTGTCACTATTCTTTGTCTTGTGAAGAAATAATAAATTATGGATTATAATATCATGAAATCCCTCCTCTCCTCCACTATAAAACCCCCCTTCACTCCCTCTTCTCTCCACTCCTCTCAAGCTCTAATCCTTCTCTAAATTCTTTCCAAACCTCTCCCCAAGTTCCTCCCCCACGTCCAAAATCTCTCATCCTCTTCCAAATACCAAAACCTCACCCCTTAAATGGTTCTCAATGGAGGAAGTCTCAAGAGGTAAATTCCACTTCCCAATTTTCTTCTTTTCTTTTAAGTTCTTTTCTTTTTAATTTCATTCCTCACCCCCCTTCACCATAATATTATGATAAATCCATTAGAATTAATGTACTGGAATGTATTTATGCTAGTGGTAAGTATAATTATCTTCTCTCTTTTCCCCACCCTTTTATTTGAATGAAATGAACGCATCGTTTGAGATGTGCTAATTTAGCACATTCAAGGACAACAGTTTATCAATTTCTATTATTATCTATAATTATGGTCATGAAACCATTTTTGTAATGGTTCAACCAGATTATTATGTAATATATATCCTATTTTTGGTTCTATAATCTTTTGTTACAAATGAAATCATGTTATAAATGAAAACACATTCTTTCTAATCGAATCCACTGATCAACAAAAACATTTATCACTAAGGTTATATATATATATATAATAATTTGACTTCACTCTAAGTAACCTAATTAAAATTAAAACCAGGTAATCTCCTGGATATTAACTAAATAATATAACTTCAACTCTGGAAAAACTCTTTCATCTTGCATATAATAAAAACTTGAATATAAACTGATCTTTTAAAGCCAAGTAAAAAAATGACCCCGAACAATGAAATTGAACATTATAACCAATAAAAAAAGAATTTTAATGAACTAAAAAAGGTTATAATAAATCAATTACATATATAATAGGTTCAGGAATTAATAATTAATAATCCTAATTTGTTTATTCAGTTCATTAATAGCATGTAGATAACACGACCAGATTTGAGGTAAGGGATCCTCCCATTTTCTCTCTCAATCAAGATTGTCCTCAATACTATGCCTTTATATGTGTACTAGAAAATGATGGGGTATATTTAATAACCTCACCCATACATCTTTATTTATTTATAGGTGATTATAAATCCCATTTCTCTCTCATCAATCCCTCTTGGTCACACCCGACACCATGCCAATAAAATCGTAAAGAATTATACCCGAACCTTCTTTTTTCTTTCGGGCTGCCTTATCTTTCTTTCAAAATGTTGTTATCTTATCTATATATGTGAGTCTTATGACTTATAGTTATTTGTACAAGATTCTTATATCAAGACCCTTTCATCACATTCTTTCAGGGATATACATGATTTTGAAAGATTCCCTCTTTAGAACATTCCCATAAGCCAACATGTTTTAAGGGGACTTCCCGAATTTTTACCCAAATTTTAAGTACACTCTATCCTCTTTTTTAAGACACCGTTGTCTTTTTAAATTCAGTATTTCTATTATGAAAAAATTCTTCGTTCAATTCTTGTTTTATATAAAATAATTTCCTCTTTTCTATTTCAAAAACTCTAGAGTGTTTTCCTTAAAACCGCACAATTTTTTTTAATGCTAATGCTTCTAAAATACATTTTTTATATGTTGTAACTTATATTTGACACCACTTACCATGTTATATGCCTATTTTACCCTATGAATGTCCATGTATGTTCTAATTCCTTCCATTCATGGAAACTTTCATGTTACGCACATTGGTTATGATTTATGTCCTGATTGTGGTACCCAATTCTTTCCATGGGTACCCTTATGTTTGTGTATGGTTGATTATGTATTATTTTATATGTCGTAAGAATATTTATGTGGAAAGAATATTCATGAAAATGTTGAGATGGGTGCACCCAGATAGCGCTCCAATGCATTTGGTAAGGATAAGTCTCATGAGATGCGATGTGAAATAGGATTGGCGATTAGCCTTGACCCGTACTGAAATGGGAAACGGGATTGGCGATTAGCCTTGACCTGTACTAAAGATATGATTTATGATTCTGCCACGTTTATATGATTCCATGCTTATATGATCCCATGATTATATTAAGTTAATTTATATGTTTCATGCTTTGTATATCATTATGTCATGCCTCCTAACTCATGTTCTTGAGATGTATCCTTATGTTCATTCCTTTACTGAGATTTTTAGCTCATCCATTTGTTCATGTGTTCCCCAGGGTACCCTATGTAGTTTTAAGAGATAAATGGAAGCTATAAGCTCTTTATGGAGATTAAATAAAAAAGTTTTTTTAGTCCCATGTTTTATGTTATATGTACCTAGTCTTCCAAGACACTAGACTTAACAATCTTTGGCTTCTACTCTGATGATTATTTATTCTTAAAATAATGAAATGTTTTATGTAAAAGTCTTGGGTCGATATAAATAATATTTGGAATTCAGACATAGAAATTATCCAAAGGTGAATGTTTCAAAATTTTTCGAGACAGTCGAATTTTTGGGTAGAAATTAAATACCATTTAATTATATAATATTTTGTGGACATTATAATGACCGAATAGTGATGTAATAAAATTCTATAAATTTGAGTTTTGGACAATATATGTCTTAACATTAAAAGTATATGATTTTAGGTTTTTTATACTTATTTTACAAATCCTTGGTGGACCCTCCATGACTTAAAAAAACATTTTAACATTTTAAAATGATTTCCACGAGAGTGCGAATCACCTCCACATAAACAAGACAAATATTATAATAATTTCTGTCATTGTCCATATAAAATAATGTTTTACACTCCCATTTTTCAAAAACCATGGGCAAAAAACCATGGGATGGATTTTGTTTTTGATTAGTTTAATATGTGGTTCCCAAAACATAAATAAGAAATAATTTCCTCTATTTACCTATTTAGACCCACCAAAGATCCCACATTATCTTCACTCATAGTCTTTGGTACCCGACCAAACTCTTCACCCCTCTATCTAGAATCCTCTCAAGGTTCTCCAAGATCTCAATAATCCTCTCTCAATCCACTACCAATCCTTTGGGATCCCACTTCCAAATAATGTATTCCTTCCAATATTATTGTTATCGAATATAATTTATGTTGTAATACCCTTTTAAATTCAATTAAAATGATGGGGTATGATTTATAACCTCCCTTATATTCCCCTACTTATGTTTTAATGATTATATAACACTTTCTCTCTCATTAATGCCTTCCGTGTACACCTGTTACCATGTCGAAACATCTTAAAAGATTTCATACTATCTCATTTTTATCCTAGAATATTTATGTTTCTATACCATAGTCTTTCAAATTATAAATTTTGGGGTTTGATTTTACAACTCCCCCTACTTCCCTAATTATTTATTAATGATTAAATACCCCTTTATCTCTCAATAATTCCTCCCATGTTCACCCATTAAAATGCCGAAATTCCGTAAGAAATTTCTCTTTTCTCATTTATATTCAAGAAATTATTTTGTATTATGAATCTATATTGCATTACATAAGTTGGGACATGTATCTATATGAACACCTTTATGTCCATTACATGTATATATAATTATAAACAGTTCTCTCTCTCATCCACCATTTTTATGAATTCTTATGTTACACTGTAATGCTTCCAAAATTGAACAGCGGTTTTCCAAGGCAATGTCATTGTATAGTGAATACCATGACCATTTTTCTATCAATGGTATTTAGCATTATGCACATTTACTTATTGATTATGGGGTTTCATGTATTAGTTACACATTAATTTATCATGGAATATATTATGTTTATTTTTAGTAAATCCATGTTATGTGATCCATGTGGAACAATATTGCAAGAAATGAAATGATTAAGAAGGGTGTGGCCTGATAGCACCCCCAATGCATTGGGTAATGATTAGTATCATGATACGTCAAGAGAAATGAGGGTTTGCTCATGATAAATAAATTGAAATTTGGGTTTACTCATTCTCCATATTCAATAAGCCTTGTATCACGCTAATACCATGTTAAGTGTTGTTGCCACATTTCCATGTTATGATAATCATTCTATATCTTGCCTTTATGTTCATGTTTCTCTTATGCTCCTTTGATATTCCTACTGCCTAACCTATACTTTATTCTTCATTTTATGTCTTGTTTACTCCCTTATTGGGAATTATATCTTACCTTTTCTTATGAATTTCCTCATGTTATCCCATATAATCCTAATTACGAAGAAATGTTGTGGTCATGTAAAATAAGTTTTAAATAAAGTTGTATTTTATGTTCTAAGTTGTTATGTAATGTTCTGAAGCCCCAAAGACACTAGACATCTCGATCTTCTACGTTGAATCAAGTGAAGGGTTAATGTAAAAAAAATATATTTATGTGTGAAATAAAGTGCATGTTTGTTATAATATTATTCTCATGAAATTATTATTTATTTCGAGAAAAGTAACATAAATAATACCCATATAAATATTATATCCATTTTAGGGTTATAAATGTTTTTAGTTCCCTTAAAAAATAATTATTTTAAGTAAAAATTATTTAAGCGAATTTTCCAATTACTTGCCTCATATCAAGAATCATCCCCCATAAAATAGATTTAACCATTAATATCATATAATATCCCAGATATTGTATTGAATAACCACATGGTTACATGGTTATTTATTGGAAAAATATTCACATTACATATTTTAATTTACCCTTTATTTATTTTATAAAAATTCACCTAAGTGAATAATTTTTATTATTTATTCTCTAGATTATTCTCATGAATATTTTAGATTAGAACCCCATGTTCTTGGCCTATATCCATTTATAAATTATGAATAGATAGAAGAATTTAATTACCACCAATCTTGATAATCATTATGATTTATATTTATTTTTTCCCTTGAATCAAAATTACGAATCCTAGTTAATTATCATGTTCAATAATTATAATCTAGGTATGGAATCTTTTACTTAGGTGGAACACATATATATGATATCAATTTTTGTGATGTGTGGTTTTGAAATTATATAAACTATAAATGAACGTGGTAAATATTTATATCTTCTTATATGATATGTTATGGATTAGGTAGTGAACCAAATCCACCATTTAATTTTGAAAATATGTTTATGGGAATGAGGAGTAAAACCCATGTACCATGTTACTGATTTTCATTTCTAATAATGGTATTAGGATTGACTCCAAACATATTTTTATGAAATCATGTCATATTTTTTCCAGAAATAGGAAATGTATTAATGAATATCTATCATGATTTCATTATTACATGTTTTAATTCTATTGATCATCCAATTTATGATATAATGATACACAAATTCACTCTCATGTTATTCTTAATTTCCATGCCTATTCCCATAATGTCCATTCTAGCTAATCATAATACTTATAAATTTTCCCAGGGTTTAGTATGTAGTTTTAGAGGATATTTTGTTGTTTGGTGAGCTATGTTGAGTTTTAAATAAATATTTTATTTTTATATTCATGATATTTTCTTATGTATCTAATAATTAAAATATGTTATACCCTTTAATCTTCAATATCAAATTTTTGAAAAACTAGTTGAATATTTTGGAAATAAATATTGATTAACTCTTTGGTATCTAAAATAATACAATTAAAATGAAGTTCAAATTTCTAAACTACATAGAGATCTTAATTTTTAAATATACATTTAATTATTCTCCAATATCCATGTGATCCAATTTGAAGATAAAAGTATGATCCATATTCTATTACAGAGAGTGACTACCATATTTTCAAATATAACATCAGGAGGTAGATTATAATTACCTTTAAATTTTATAAATATTTAGAATAATTATTTTTATACCATATTTTCCTAAAATCCTCCTTAAATATTCCATCTGGAAACATGTTTTGGTATTTCATGTTGTGGTAAGAATGTTGCACTATTTTTTGGGATAGGGGTGGTAAAGTCTACATTAAAAAAAAATTCCACCCACTGTCATAGCCAAAAGCACATGGAAGAACAATAAATATTATGGGTTATAACTAAGACTCTATAAATATTTATTTATGGTGTTTTATTTATGTTTTTCAAAGCAATTTAGTTTCTTATTTCAATTGTTATGCGATGTTAATTTTCTATGCATATATGTTTCAGCTGAATGTTTACAGAATAACACTAGTTTCTTAATAAAAATATTTGAAATTATTTTTTTATGTTGTTCTAAATAGAATTGAGTTATCATTTTCATATCTTATGAATTTTTTCACACTAAATTTAGTAAAATTATTTACATATCCATGGAGTGATTATTATTTTCATGTCTTCATATCATCAACTATACTAGTATGTGTCAACCCTAATCTTATATTAAGTAAAATAAATAAATAAAGAGATTACCCTTTAGTTGGATGACCCAATGAATTTTATAGAATCTATATTATATCATATATATTTTTATGTTAAATTAAAATTATTTATTTTATGTTATAATTCTATTGAACGATTATTTATACTTTTATCCTCACTAAATATTTATCTTACACATTCTAAGTGATAGAATGATCTTCTACATTTTTGTATTCATGAAAATAATTCACAAAAGTTTTATATGATTTTAAATTTGAATGTGTGTGTTTTAAATTATAGAGTTTTTGGGGAATTTATAATTTTTTTAATGAATACCTATCAAATTTAAAAAATTCCAATCAACTGAAGATAAATTCATCCAAATAAACCCGTAGAAAAAAACTAGGATCAACCAATTATCCTTAATTGTGTCCACATTTATCGTATTTCATTTTAGTAACCAAAATAAAATCCACCCTTTTTTGGAATTATTATATCCAAATCCCTCTATAAATAATTTTCAAGTATTATGTTGTTTCCAAGGTCTTTAAGGATTCAATAACCCAAATTATACTTTAAGTAATCAGTTGAACCCATTGTTTAAATTCAATTTTGAAAATTTTAACACATTATTTTGGGATCCATGTAACTGATCATAGACTCTATCATTCTATTCTATATAATTTCACTATTATTAACCATATTTATACTATATTTTCTTCATTCTATTTTTCCATGTATGTCATCTTATATTTGTGACCATTCAAAATTACTAGCTGCGGTGGATTACTCTAGGGATATAGATTCATGTAAACCTCAGGGTCTTTATAAATTAGATCATAATCTTCTTAAAATATTAGATACTAAAATTTATTCCACTCTAATTTAGGGTATTCTATATTTTCCATTAATAAACCTATATGAGAACTGAAATGGAAATCAAAATTTGGAAACCCTTAAATTGGGGAATGTTGTAGATCCAACCATGATTTACTAACTCAATTCATTTTAAACCTATTAATCCTATTTTAGTTGAAATAAACCCTTATTATTTTCTCACTATGTATTTAATACTCATATCATAAATAATAATCCAACCATTTAATGTGATGAAGTGAGATATACTTCTCCATCAGTTCAAGGATCATAATGAAACAATTTTTTTCCATGGCACCCAATATAACATTGAGTCAATTAAGACAATGATATTTTCATTCATACAAGAAGGATAGAGATATGATTTCTCTAAAAATGTGGGACATGTATCCATAAATTATTGATACCAATTACAAATAAATTCTTAAAAAATATATCCTCCAACAAAATAAATTCATAAAAACAGTTTTCATGAAATTATTGTAATATAATGATATCCATTTCATTACAAATTCATAATAATTATTGAATCATTGAATATCAGAAGTCACTATGGTTTTTTAATCCTCGAACAGGTTAGAATGTGATATAATGAGTTAATATAATTCCCAGGACCCATACACCAAAATATTGTTTAGAAAAACTTATCATGACAAACTATATTTTATACCAATAATAACACCCTAGAACAGCACACCCAGAAATGATGCTAAAAACAAAAACTTTTCATAGTAGATATGATACTAACTATAAGGAATGTTGATAATGAAATAATAATGTCCCTCTAAATTGAAAGGATATTAACTTTTATTAATTATCGTGAACATTGTGTTTTTTGTTTTTTGATATATATGAAACACATTAGACAACAATACGCATAGTTTTAATATATACATACAATGTTTCCACTAAAGTTAACTAATTTAAATATTCAGTACTTGTTCAAGACAAATATCTCATATTCAAATCTATAATTGGAAATCATTCACACTGTTGACTCTCCTTTCCGTCACAGAGTCCAAAGGAATGAGAAGGGGAATACCTTGAACCCAAAGTGATTCATCTTTTGAAGAAACATCAAAAATTGACAAAGGCATGAACCAAGGTTCAAATTCACTCGGGTAAGTTCCACCATGGTCATGCATGTCTACTTGTGTTCCTCCCAATGGTCACGCAGGTGACTTACGCGCCCTCTTTGAAATTTTTCCCAGGGTCTCCCCACCCTATAAATACTCCTCTGGGCCCCCCATTTCAGGAGGAAAAAATTCCAGAACCTCCGATTTAAGCTCCCAGTGCCCTAGTCTCTTCTCAAATCTGTCGAACACTTCTAAGGAAATTTCATACCTAGAACGGAAGATATAAAGAGGTGGAGGAAGGCCTAAGTGTTGAAACTCATCAACACTTGCGCACCTGAGTGAACAACCCTTAAAGGAAATGGACATACTTGCGTGTGACTTTTCTGCTTCACCAGAACTTGCACACCACCCTTCTGGAAACCCATAAGGATAGTACTAAGGTCTTGAGCCACGTCTCACCCAAGTATTACCCCAAGGGTTAAAAATCACGCAAGTACCCATGTTCTGTGCAGGTAAACCTGCGTGGCCAAGACTTGTGTGCCCACGCAGTACTTGCGTGCCCACCAGGACTTGCGCGCCCCTCTCTTTTTGGGTGCCCCTATTTCTTATTTCACTCCTCCTATACCTATCCAACTCTCATCTTCAAGATTATACCTTCAGGATTCTCTCTAAATCCATTCATGGAATGATTTCCTTGTTGGATTCCTAATCTGAAAGGAATTCTATGGAACATCTCTCAAAACCTAGTGATTTACACATCTTTACATCACTAAGGATAGAAAGTTCATTCATTTAACCTCATCCTTTAAGATGAGAGAATCCTTATCCTCATCCTACTTTTCAGGAATAACCCCCAGTCCAAATTCTCATTAATTTGGGCATCCTCTTTAGGAGTAATCCCCACGTCCTCTAATCTGGACATCCTCCTTAGGAGTAAGCCCAAACAATAATTTCTCAAATCAGGGCTTCCTTTTCAGGAATATGCCCCAGTATCAATGTTCCCAAATATCGGCATCTTCCTCAGGAGTAATCCCCAGGTCCCTTAATTAGATAATTCCCTTAACCTGGGCCTCCTCTTTAGTAGTAAGCCCCATTCTTCAAATCCCTTTAACCTGGGCCTCCTCCTTAGAAGTAAGCCCCAGTCTTAATTTCTCTTAACCAGTTCTAATATAATTTTTGATCTGGGTTTCCTTCTTAAGAGTAAAACCCAATCAAAAGTCCCCTCCTAATTTGGGCATCTTACTCAGGAGTAATCCCAATGTTAGAGCATCCAAATATCCATAAAAGAAAATATATTTTATGGAACCTATTCCGGGACTTCTTCTTTGAAATAAGTCCCGATCTCTATCTATTTGGTCGGTCATACATACATAAGCCCCACATCATTTTCTATGATTGCATCTTTCATGGAACAATTGTATGGTTTCCCCAATACCTCTTGTTTCTCACACCGAGCATGAATCACATGAGCTTAGAGTGTAAATGTAATTATGACATCTTTCTTTGAGCCATCAATCATATAGAAACATCATACTCCCTTTCTCGAACTACGTGTGTTCTGATTCCTTTTCTAAATAAAGGATACGTAGGTAGCCCATCTGTAGGTACTATACCAACTCTGAAATAATCTATGTCCTTCTGAATGACAATAAACTTCAAGTGCCCCACTGAGTGGATTTAAAACCAGTATGGTTATCATAATGACCAAGAGACTTTTATATGATGTATTAAAGGATACCATTGACTAAGAATCTCTAACAAATAAAGATGATTCTCTATCGATGAAGAACCTCGAATACATATAAAAGATTATCTAAATTTCCTACATATCAATCATTGATTGTCAATTCTAAAGGAAAGCTCATTTTATACTTCGTAATTTAATAGGGATTCTCTAACATAACTTAAATCCATAAAGAGAGTCCCGGAGTAGACAATAATTCCCCTAAAAAAGGTGTGATGAGTCCAACCTCCCATCCTTTTGACCAATGAAAATTCCTAAGCCTCATAAGTGCATAACGATTGAGCGCCTGCCTTTGGAAAGTAGGTCCAAATGGATATGGAATCATTGCATGTTTTCAGTTCTACGAAAAACCCCGTTAGAAACTGCTTGGAATTCTTGAACCTTAAACGAACGAGGACATTCCCAATTCCATAGGAAACAAAAAATGGTGAACCTGATGTGAATCTTTATCCAAAGTTAAAATGATGGTTTGACCTATTTGTTAGGCCCCTATTCAAACTCAATGAGAGGGCCAACAAGACAATCAATAACATATTTTGTTATCCAAAAGATTTAGTGGCTGAAATTATCTTGATTACATCTGTTATATCAAATAGTCACTCTTTTCCAAGATCTTCTATGTTATAGAAATGGCTTCTATTTAGTTCACACCCGTGAATACTTCTACGGTGAATACTTCTACTGGGAAGGCCTCTGCTGCTACTCTTGCTGGATCGTCATCTGCTCTGAGGACGATATCACCTACTCAGCGTCTTCAACGCTGGGTATCAAATGTGTTGGTTAAGGAGTACCATCAAAACGGTACTATTTTGACTCTGGAGCCTACTCGACAATCCCTCCAAGTAAATAATTTACACTGGTCATCCGGACAATGACGACCAACGATCAAGAGGCAGGTGGTACCAACCACCATCTCCAACCGTTTCGGGTCGTTATCCTTAGAATGAAATCACCATTCACTCCCATATTCTATGGAGGAGAATGAGAAGACCCCTCAGGGCCTTAATTCGGGGATACATGAGTCCTTCCCGAGGGCTCCCATCAACAATTGCTGCCAGACTCGTGCGACAGTGCACCCTCAACATGATGAGGGTATCGTCTCCAGGCATTCGGCTCAGGTTCCTCGAACCCGAGTGGGAAAGGCGAACCACCAGAGACGAAATCCAGTCAACAGTGAGAAGGTTCTCATATCTTCCATCTATGGAGAAGTACACCAACCTAACTTGGTGGAAAGCAATGAGTGGGCACACACACCCGTCCGTTTTAATCCCGCTGTCTAGTAGACTCGTCTGGCAGCAGCATTCCAATCTCGCCAGGAAATTCCGGTGGAGTACTATAGACAGGAACATACACCTGTTTATAAATATTATCGAATCAGCAGGCTCGCCTGACTATATATGATGGATCCCGCCAAACCGATGTGTTGAAAACTGGTAAACAAGCACATGCACCAGCTTATACTCATCAATCCTGCCCGCATCATTGTCTGTTAGTATTGAAGGAAGCTCATCAACCATGTTTGGAGGAGTGCAATCAGCAGGCACATACACCTGCTAGTATTGATCAATCCTACCAACAGTCTCATTTGGTAGCATTCAGAGAAGCTAGTCGGAAAGCTCCGGCGACAAACAGGAGGCAGACTCAACTCTCTACCCCCACACTTGAGTACTGTCAGGATTCACTGACTGGAAAAGGAGGGCAGGAGCAGGAACACAGACCAAATCCAAGCATGGAATAGACGTATATCCCCGCTCCAGTGGCTGAAGTCACCAAGAATATTCTATCAATGGTGAAGGAGAAGAAGCAAATCCCTGCTCATATTCTGGATGCCTGGCAGGATATTATAATAACTTCAGCGGCATCTCAGGGAAAGACACATAAATCTATCCCTACCAATGGAGTGACAAATCAACAGTTCACTCCAAAACAGATACACACATCTGTTCCAGTCTAAGAGGGTTGTGGGGTATACTCCCCCATATCATACGGACAACCAAATTACGCACATACACCTAGTTTGAGTAGAGATAATCAGCCTAACCTATTAATTTATCTTGAGCAGGCGCATACACCTTCCAAATTGAGTAAGAAGGCGTCTAAAAAGAATGCCCACCCAGCATAGTCAAGAAATCAAGGGCCCGTATCTGATAAGGCCTTACTCGATGATGGATTTTTTAATGCCCTCAGAAAATTATCTGTTATAATTCAAGATTCTACTCTCTCAGTTCCCAATAGTGGGAGCATTAATTCCAAAGGTCTTTATCAGACACTTCCTCATGAAGGCTTGCTTCGTGACAGTTTTATCGATCTCGAAGTTTCATATTCAGATGAGAGCCACAATAACCCTCTGTGTGGCCAGATGATCAAGGAGCAAGAGGTCTCATATTTTGCTATAACCCATCATGGTGGTCCTCTACAAGATGATTAATTTATCTGCGAAATCCCTCTCCGCAGTAGAAATTCGCATTGCCTGGAAAATTCTTCAGAGGAAAATGCAGTGATGAGAAAGCCCTCTTATCTTAAGGCACTTGAAAATGTGAAGCCATTCATGTCTGATGCTTTACCATCAGCAAGTGAAATACTTTCTCAATCAGAAGATAGCCCAGGGTGTAGGTCATTCTCTGAACCACCCATGGATCGTTCATCTCCTAGTTTGATCAGTGAATTCTCTACCGATTTTGTTGAATCCGATGAAGCAACAAAAAATCACCAACTATGGTCCAATCAGGTAGAAGAATCTCCATTAAATGATAAATAGGATTTACTGAATATGAGAAAACAATTGGAGAAAGGTGATGTGCCAGTCATGTTTTGGCCTTCGGCTGACTCTCAGTAAGACATTCCAGAGATGTTGACGGAAGATGGAATTTATGATATTTGTCTCAACATATGGAAAACCGTTTATTAGTTGAAAAAGAAAATATTATCTTATGATGAATATGAAAATCATATAAATATAATAGAAGGGTTACAATGCCAAATTGACTTGTCTTCTCTCTTAGTTTCTCGATATCTGAAGGCTGAAAAGTAGTAGAGAGCCCTTTAGCATTCAAGACTTGGCGCACTAAGAAGATTTCTCTAGTTAATTGCCAATACCCCATCTGGTATTCATATCAAGGGATGGGGTGTTCATGGATAACTACATTTCACTGTAATCTCTGGTCAGAAAAGCCCGCTGAAAATGGTCTCATGCAATTTTTTTTCCCATGGCCGGCCACAATCAATTGTCTTTGTTTGTAATCAAAGTCTTGCTCAAGAACAGGCTTCAACTAGTTCATCTAAGAATCAAGCATACAGAGAACAAGTTATTTAATTACTCCTGCATCAAGCGAATGAGAATATTTAACAGGTCTCTCGTTTGGACCAAGCACATCATCAAGTGAAAAAAGTGTTAGAAATAATCCAACGGTCTTTTGAGCAGGGTGATAAAAGTGTTTGTAGGTTGACGCGTCTATCCAATTTTCGGATGAAAGTCCACAAGATCAGGAGAGATTACAATAAGGTCTCAGATATAACATGTCAAGAACCACCCCATCTTTCCAGACTGGGGACTCTTTTAACCCAACCATCAGAATCAACAAATGGGATTCGAGGAGTTGAGTGGGAACAGCAGGAACAACCCCAATCCACCAGACTGGGGACTTTTTCAAATCCTAAATCTCTTCCTCTGAGAAATTCAGTCTTCTCTCGATTAGGGAAGAACCCCAAGAGGACTGAAGAGCCAAATTATTAGGAGATTCCCTCCAAATTACGGTTCGTCAAGAAGTTCCCGAGGGATCAAATTGACAAAAGGCATTGTTTCATCAGAGACATGAAAGAATACAATATCACATAAATTCCTATAGAGGGGATGTAATGAATTATGCATCAATTAATGTCATCAATTCCATTATTATTGATCCACCAAATGAGGTTCACTGAAATGGATCAGATGAAGAGTTTCCTTCTCAAGAAGTTGTATGCATAGATGAAAATGAAGAAGGTGTGCGTACACGAAATCAAAGGCTTACCCAGAATCTGGGTGTTCCTTCAAATAACCCACTTCCCCCACTTCGAAAAGGATCCAACAAGGGGGAAGGAAATAATCAGGTTACATACCCTTCCTCCGGACAAGGCCAATATCTCTCACTAGATCAAAGATTTGCACAACAAGAGGGAGAAATGAAGGAATTGAGGAGGATGAATTCAGAACTACTTCAGGGTAGTCTTCCTCCTAAGCATGCTGGAGTCATTCAACCAAAGGAATTTGTTGTGGATGGTGAGATGGATCAAGAATATCCTCCTTTATCAGTACACCCTCACAGGTCTAATCCTACGGGTCAAGTGCAACAACAATCGGCAATACTACCATCGGTTGTAGTACCAAATGCCACATCTATCCAAGCTCTAGTCATTGCACCTGTTCAGGTCCAAGCTCAACCGGATTTTTCTCAAAATTTAATAAATACTATTGAGTCCTTAACATCTCCGTTGGAATCTATGGAGGTAAAACAAGCTCAAATTCAACCAGAAAAGAGATCTTACTTTGAATGGGTTGATTCAATTCCTCCCCCATAAAATATTGCAAGTACCACATTCCCAATCATTAATGGTTTGGGAGACCCAGAGCAACACATAACACATTTTGTGTCTTATTGTGATCCTATGATGGGAACCCTTCAGCAACAACAATCAGTTAAGATCAGGTGTTTTGTACAGTCATTACAAGGACTTTCTTTTGTCTGGTACAAAAGCTTGCAATCCCTGTCAATTACCGGATGGGAGGATCTTCGCTGAAAATTAATTCTTCAATTCAGCTCAACGTTTCCAAAGACAACAGTTTTCGATCTTACAAAATATATGCAAAGGGAGAATGAAAGGGTTTCAGTGTTCATTACTTGCTGGAAGGGATTAACATATTCCCTGAGCTTTGCACTCCCTCAAGAAGAATTGTTTCCAATCTGTGTGGAAACTTTGCGTGATGAGATACACACACCGTTGATCCCTGTGAAATGCACAGGAGGGTTTCAAGAGCTTACTTCAATCGCTCAACAGATTGAAGATTCTCTTATAAAGACTAAGGACAAAACTCGTGTAATTCCATCAGCTCCAGGATGGAGAATGGGTAAAGCATAGACTGCTACAGTCATGCTTAAACAAGAACCTATACCTGCTTCTACTTTAAATCGTTCATCTTCCCTAAGGGATCCACCTCTCGAGCATCAGCAACAGAAGTTGTTTTGTCAAGACGATCAAAGAGATCAAATTCAAAAAAAAAATAGGATTTGAAAAGCAAAGTTTACTCTTTCTGAAATGAACAAGTTCCTGGCTACTTCATTTCGGATCTAGAAAATAATTTGGTTCAATTACCAAGGCCTAAAAGGCCGAATAAGGAAGGAGATGAAGATCGTCCCTACTATTTCCCATTTTATCAAATATTGGGGCATCCCATTCAAGAGTGTTTTGTCTTCAAGGACCTACTTCAAAAAATGGTCAACTCGGGAAAAGTCAAACTGAAAGGTTCTTCAGCTCAAGTAGAGCGTGTTACTGCTACAGCTCTGGAGGAAGAAGGCAAGTGGAAAAAATTCAAGAACAAAAATGCACAAAAATATAAATATTGGATGGTAAGAAAAATGATCAACCGAAGTCATGCTATTTTGCGAACACAATTAAAGAAACCAATTGTGTCTTCTGCCATGAATGCTGTAGAAAAATCCTATTCATCAGAGGGAAAATCCTCAATGAAACGACATGATTCAAAGAAAGAAGAAGAATCAGAAGAAGATGAGTATGTGTCAAAGCCTAAGTTGTCTTTGACTGTGGCATATTTTATGCCATCTACTTTGAAGCCACGGGCACCGCCCCACCAAACGACACAGCCTAAATTGGCTAGTCAGGCAGAGTCTTCATCGGATGAAGAGTTGATCTTTTCTTCTATTAATATGATTCACTTAACAAATCCTTATGCAAAACATAGTTTCGATCTCGATGAACCTGGGTTCCCTTTATCAAATAAAGGAACCAGAGGAAGTTATAGAGGCTCAGGATATAGAGGAAGACATGGATCTTTTAGAGGCCACTATTCCAATTCTACCCCTTCTAGAACTATGTATGCTGCAGAAACTCGTGGCAGAGCCCTTCAACAAGCTCAACAAGAACAAGCAAGTTCTTCCTCACAAGGTAGATTCAGTCATGGTACAGTAATTCTGGAGGATCGGTTGGAGGTTCCACCTTCTTCCTCTCAACATGTAAATAGACCTATTTGGTCTAATATTCCAAAGACAGGAGTATTACCAACTCCTACCCTGATATAAGATGCATCAAATTCAAAATCATCAACTTCCAAGGCACCGGCTAAACCACATGTTCCTGTTGGGAAACGCAGACCTTTGGATCAAAAGTATGATGTATTGAAAAACCTGGCGCAAGTACCGGCCTTGTAATCAAATTTGGATGCCTTAAATTTATCAAAGGATATTTAGGAGGCACTCATTGTGGATTTTTCAAGTCCTCAAGAGTTTGAAACTGAAATTGCTGCAGCTGATGCTTACCATGTAGAGAATAATACTGCAGAATTCCATGTAGTGATATCTTTCACAGATGAAGATGAATATGATGTCGTGAATGGGCATATATGACCTTTGTATTTATCTTGAAAGGTCAATGGTGTAGACATCTGAAGAGCTTTCATTGATAATGGTTCAGGAGTCAACCTCATGCCCATTCGTACACCTCCTCGATTGGGCCTCAAGGAATCTGATTTATCTCCTCTACTATGATGTTACAATGATATGATAAAAATGAACAAGGACCACTGGGAGAGATTACACTCAAAACTCAGTTTGGAGATCTTGTATCCAATTTAGATTTCATGGTTGTTGATCAAGACTCAGCCTTCAACATCTTTCTTGGAGGACCCTGTCTACATCAACATGCGGCTATCCCTTCATCATACCATCAATGTCTCAAATGTTTTTTCTATGGTCAAGTTGGGACATTGTATGGTGATAAGGCCTCGTTCAATACATGTGAGTCTCAATACATTGAAGCGGAATTCTATCACATGAAGGGAAAACATAAATCCACGACAAGGGAGATTACCAAAGATAATGCTCCATATGGTTTGGAAAAGATTACACTAAATCCATTTACACATGTGAGTATAGATCATGTGTTTTCTATCAGTCGAATTGATAGGATAGACTCAAATTCAAATAATCTTATGGAAACTTCCATAATGTCAATTACGGCAATTAAGCCAGGCAACATGGGAGAAATTGGTGATTCACCAAGCAATGATAAAAGCTCAAATGGGGATGTCCTCATTTCATATGCTTAAATCAAGCAAGTCTATACTTCGCCAACCAGACCAGAAGAAATTATTGCAATGTCAGAGGTGAACGGTGATGTCAACTCTCAACCAATCATCTCCTCCTTAATACCCAAGAAAGTCCCTTCATCATCAATCATGTTGGAAATGGAAGCTTCTTCTTTAAGATGTTCAAATTTTAACATCTCTTAGGATCATGAAAATTCTACTTCATCGTCTACTATGCAAGTAGAAACATAAGAAATAACACATGTTCAAGAAGAAGAGGAAGATCTCAGGGATGCTCCTCCAGCATTTGAAGAGGGTATCTCTACTACCGTGGATGAAATCAGAGGAATAAATCTGGGTACCAAAGAAGATCCACACCCCACTTTAATTATTACGGCCATGACCCCTGAAGAACACAAAATGTATATTTCATTTTTGAAGCAAATTCGAGATATATTTTCTTGGAACTATACAGAGATTCCAGGCCTTGATCCGGATGTCGCTACTCATCATTTGGGTTTTCCAGAAAAACATCGGGGATTTAAGAAAGCTGCAAGAAGAACACACCAAACTTATGCTTCCAAAATTGAAGCTGATGTGGATAAGCTTATCAAAGATAACTTCTTCAGAGAAGTTCAATATCAAAAATGGTTGGATAATATTGTCCCTATGAAGAAGAAGAATGTACAAATTAGGTTTTTCATTGATTTCAAAGATCTTAATCGGCATTGTCCTAAGGATGATTTTCCAGTTTCGATTACAGAACTTTTAATCGATGCAACAGATGGCTATGAAGCACTTTCCTTCATCGATGGATATTACGGGTATTATCAAATCCGAATGGCTCCAGAAGATGAAGAATATAAAGCCTTTAGAGCCCCTCAGGGTTTGTTTTCCTATCGGCTAATGCCCTTTGGCTTAAAGAATGCAGCTGAAACATATCAGCGTGCCATGCATTGTATATTCAAACCCTTTTTAGGGAAGTTCGTTGAATGTTATGTGGATGATTTGGTGGTTAAATCCAAACAATGTTCTAATCACTTGGCTGATTTGGAAATTGTATTCCACAAACTTTGATAACATAAATTGAAGATGAAGCCCTAAAAATGTGCTTTTGGGGTAACCTCGGGAAAATTTCTCGGCTTTGTGGTACGCCATCGTGGTATCAAAGTTGATCCTAAGAAGACCAATTCAATCATCGGTATGTCACCTCCTCGAAATTTGAATGAATTGAGAGGACTTCAAGGACACTTAGCCTATATTTGGCGTTTCATCGCCAATTTGGCAGGAAAAAGTTTACCCTTCACCAAATTGATGAAGAAGAGAGTCACTTACCAGTGGACTGAATAATGTCAAGATGCATTTTATATTTTCACGAAATACCTCTTGAGTCCACTGGTACTTATGCCACCTGTTGAAGGAAGACCACTTATCCATAATGTGATAGCTTTGGAGCGATCAATGGGTGCCTTTCTTGCTCAGAAGAATGATGTTAGGAATGAAAACAGCCTCTACTATCTCAGTCGGACTATGATTGAAGTAGAGACCTGATATTCAAGTATTGAGAAGTGCTTACTAGAATTAATCTTCACAGTTTAGAAGTTGAGACACTACCTGCAACATCAAGAGGTCCAATTGGTATCTCGTAATAAGCCGCTCAAATTCATCCTTAGTTGTCCAATGCTTACAGGACGTCTGGAAGGTGGGCAGTTATTTTGCAGCAATTTGATATCCAATATATGTATCAAAGGGAAATAAAGGGCCAAGCTCTAGCTGATTTCCTTGATGAACACCCTTCAGTAGCAGATACATGTTCATATATTGAACAATCTGATGAAGAAGTCTTCTTTATTCAAGATAATCTTCAAATATGGGAAATGTACATTGATGGTGCTTCCGGAAGTCCAACAGGGAGTAAAATGGAAAATCCTAAATTCAAAAAAGTTGGGTTAGGAGTTGTGCTCATTTCTCCAAAAAAGGCAGTGTTACCCTATTCCTTCTCATTCTTGGGAGGCAGTACAAATAATGAAGTGGAATACCAAGCTCTCATCGCAGGATTGGAGTTGGTGTTTCAAGCACAAGTGAATCACTTAAAAGAGAAAGGTGATTCAGACCTGGTAATCAAACAAGTCAATGTGGATTATTCCATCAGAAAAGAAGAACTAATCCCTTTGTATGATTACGTGAAGTAATTAATGGTGGAATTCCCTTTGGAACTGAAATTTTCTTATGTCCCATGGTCACAAAATGCCCAAGCTGATGCACTGGCTAATATAGCCACAGCTCTGGCAGATCCAAATCAGGACAAGACAACCATCAGTATTGCCCACCGTCGTACAATTTCACCTTATGTTCAAATCAGAACAGAGGAAATCAATGAAAATTTTCCCATTCCTGAACCATATGGTCATACTACTGGATGCATGACACCTATTAGAGAATACCTTCAAAACGGAACACTTCCACCTGATAGAGCCGGGAAAGAACAAGTCCGGAGACGTTTGGTCAATTTCACTTGTTATGATAGCCCAGATCACCCAGAGAAAATTCTCTACAAACATGGTTTTTATGGAGTTCTCTCCAGATACATTGATGGTGAAGATACAATGGCTATCATGAAAAAAGTGCATACAGGTGTCTGTAGTGCCCACCAGTCTGGACATAGACTATCTGATCAAATTCGAAGGCTTGGATACTTTGGGCCTTCAATGATATAAGATTGTGTTGATTTCACAATGAAGTTTCATTCATGCCAAGTACATTCCAGCATCATTTATCAGCCCCAGAGTTGCTTCATAAAGCTAAATACTTGTGGCCATTTTCCACATGGGGAATGGATATGGTGGGACCTTATCCTTTAGCTACAGCCAAGAAGTTTAAGTATATTTTTAACACTACTGACTTCTTTTCCAAATGGCCAGAGGCAATACCTCTCAAAGACGTTACTTCTAAAATCATTGTTAGCTTCATCAAGTCTATCATCATTACCAGATTTGGTGTCCCTCATACCATATTGACGGAAAATGGCACCAACTTCTGTTCATTTGAGGTGAGGAAATTGTATCAAGAATACAATATCAAATCCAGTCACTCATCTCAGTATCATGCAGCGGCCAATGGCCAGATAGAAGCCTCCAACAAGACTCTTTCAAATATACTACAAAAAATGGTGGATAAATATAATAGTTCATGGCCTGATAAACTCTTTCATGCTTTATGGGCTTATCAGACCACCACCCGCACTGCAACACGGTCAACTCCATATTCACCAGTATATGGAACGGAAGAATTATTGCCCATTGAAGTTCAATTAACTTCACTCAGAGTATCCATTTGTGATCAGTCATCTACAGATGAACAATCTCAAAAGCAATTGGATTAATTGGAATGGTTAGATGAGAAAATATTGTGCACCCTGCACCACTTGGAAGTCGACAAGATTCTAATAGCACGAGCTTTCAACAAAAAAGTTCATATTTGTTCATTCATTCAGGGAGAATTGGTATTGGTTCTCAGAATTCCAATGATACCAGGAAAGAAACCTCCCAATATTGAGCCAAAATGGGAATGAACATATTCAATACATAAGGTCTACTCCAATGGAGCTTATTCTTTAATCTCAATGGATGGAGAACTCATCACTACTCCAACCAATGCCAGATTTCTGAAGAAATATTTTGTATGAACACAAAATACACCATTACGGTCCATGAATATGACCATAAACTCTTTGTATTATTTTCATCCCACATGATGTTAAACTACATATCAAACGGTCCATGTATATGACCTTACACTATTTGTATTATTTTCATCCCAGAGGACATTAAACTGCATATCCAACGGTCCATGCATATGGCCTTAAACTATTTGCACTTTTGTCTAACAGGACGTTAAACTGTGTCCCCTTCATCATCCTTTCTAAATGACATTAAACTATACAGAATTGTTCCATTCATATGAACTTAAACTATTCGAAATTTCTACCAACATGACACTAAACAGTGTCATCCCTTTTCATCCAACATGACGTTAAACTGTGAAAAAAGTCCCTAATATGTCCAACATGACATTAAATTGTGTCCTCTTTTGTCCTTACTGCATGACATTAAACTGCACAGTCCTCCTTTTGTCCAATATGACATTAAACTGTATTTTCCCCATTGTCCTAACTACATGACGCTAAACTGTACAGAAATCCCTTAATACATCCTACATGACGTTAAACTGTATTTTGTCCATGATACATGACACTAAACTGTGCAGCACCAATAGTCCTCACTTCATGACTTTAAATTGCATAGTCCTTTCATATGTCCTACATGACATTAAACTATGCATCGTTAGGGTTTTTTCTACCTCTTGTTTCTCACACCGATTATGACTCATGTGAGCTTAGAGAAAATATCAACCATAATACCCTCTCTGGGCCATTAACCTTGCGTAAGTCCCAACACCATTTTTTAGGTTGTTGTCTCCAAGAACAACTTGATCGCAAATTCATTCTTTAATTGAACTATGCGGAATTTGATCCTTTCCTTCTTGGTTGGGTACGTAGGCAACCTCCCGAGGTTCAATCCCAAAAGCAATCTCTTCGCATCGGTTCACCTCCATCTCATATGATGTTGATTCTTGAAACCGCCTCTAGAATCAATATCTTTACATTGGTTTGCCTTCTTCCTTTCCATATGAAGTTAAATTGTACAACACTTTTGTCCTGTATGACAATAAACTACAACATTCTTTGATACCGTCACCTGAGAGGAAATCATTATTTACATTGATTTCCAATCATGTTACATTTAAAAGACTACGTACATACATGGAAATGCCCAAACCTTTTATCTTGGGTCAAACCATCATTGCCCTAAAGTCCCCTTTCACCCTTCACATGTACAAACCAAATCTGTACAGATGGTATTTCTAGAACTATGTGGGCTTGATTCCCATCCTTATGGGATATGTATGAACATTCGAGTGTCCCTCGAATCGAGCCCCAAGTCTTTGGGCCTAACCCCAAATTCAACTTTCAGTCCCCTGGATGAAAAGTCCCCATGAAAACACACATTGTGTATTTCTTATAATGGTGTGAGTTCTATGACCATAAACTAATATCTCTTACACTTTCGTCCCAGACGATGATAAACTGTATTTCAAGAACTACCTATGGATTGATTTCCATCCTTATGGGATACGTAGTGAAGTCCAACATTTCAATTTAGGACCAACCATAATGTGATTATGGTTAGCATTGATCTATGTATCATTACATACATTGAACAATTCCCATTTTTATGTGTCATAATCCTAACCTTAAATATTTTCATATCTTCATCACCCTTTTCCTAACTTCTAGTCACAAAATGTACAAATTCTGAGAATTCTTTTGCTTGACCATGTCGTAAGATCCCTTAGGTGGCCTTGCATAAACGTTCTATATAAAGAACCTGTCATCCAATAGATTCTATTGTTTGACTATGCTTCCAATTCCCTTAGGTGGCCCTGCATAATTCAACCCCCTAATGGGTTTGTTAAATAGTGGTAACTTCATTCATGGAAAGAAAACATCTTTTGTCCTTATTGGTCTTAATGACAATATGTAGGGATCCGCAAAAAAATAGTCATCCCTAACATATTTGTCCCATGTTTTTTTTCATGATCTGAAAAGTATTCAAGTCTATGGTTTATATTTTCCTTCCCTACACTTGGGTCAGACCTTCGTAGGAGTGACATTCATCCAGTTCTTAGACAATGTTGTTTGGAAATATATTCTCTATATTCATGTACCTCTCTCCATACAGAAAACTATATTACTTGGAAAATTTGAATCTCCATAAACTTTAACTGGATTTTTAGCAATAGAAAATAAATTTCTAAGAGTTCTTTTGCCTGACTATGCAGCACGTTCCCTTAGGCGGCCTTGCATATGTAGTCTACATAACAGACCTGTCAGCCAAAAGATGCTATTTTATAACTATGATTCCAATTCCCTTTGGTGGCCATGCATAATTCAACCCCCTAATGGGTTTGTTAAATAATGGTAACTTCATTCTTGGGAACTACTTCTTCTAATTCCTTTTAGACCTTTTTCATATCATTCCTCAAATTCAAAATTTCTTTAGACATAGTTTACATATTTTCCCTCATACTTGGGTGTGGTAATATGTTTCCAGATGAATTATCAAAGAATTGAGTCAATTATAATTCATTCGTTCAAAGCTATTTTGACCTTAAACATTATCATTTTTATGTGCGACATGCATGAATTTAAAATTCCCACAAAAAACAAAGGAAATATGAATAAAAGTCATGTTCTAGCTCACTAAACATACATTTTTTATGATTTAGGTAATATTGAGCAATTAAAAGATTCAAAATTTGTAGGGTTATTTATACTAATCCTAGTAAATATCAAACTATGCTTACTAAGCCCATTGGCTTAGGTGAAAAATTTTATGTAGGAAGCAAAAGAATGAATGCATAAATTATTAAAGATGAAAGTGTTTTTTCATTGATGCACAAGAGTTAGAAGGACATCCATAGATTGGAGTCTCTTCTCTTTTTCAAGAAATTACAAGAGGCTGTCAACATAAGTCTGCATTTTATGTACAACATCCCGAGCATCATCAACAGCAACTCGAAGCTCATGCACTCGACCAACATCACTCTTTTCAGCCTGATGGAGAGCTTTCTTGGCATCTGTGATGGATTTCATACCATTCTTTTGAGCTCCCTCCAGTGAATTATTGAGTTGGTCAAGTCCCCCAGTAACAACATCTAACTGTTGCTGAAGGTGCATCTGTTGGACGGCATTATATTTGATCTTATGCTTTAGCTCCTTCATCTTGGCAGCATAATCAGCCTCATCTCAGGATACTGTAGCCTCAAATTTGCTGATATTGGCTGACAGATTCACCCGGGTCAGATCTTCATGGCACTTTTTCTCCTGCTCCCTCCTTAAGATGACTTGTATCAACACAGAATGGATCTTTTCATATCCAAAACCACCTTTCCTTTGATTTTCATCTTTTCCTCAGATTTACATACTCATTTCTTTCGAATCCAACTCTGAGGGGGGACTTTTGTTGATGCTTCTTTCCGTCACAGAGTCTAAAGGAATGAAAAGGGAAATACCTTGAACCCAAAGTGATTCATCTTTTGAAGAAACATAAAAAATTGACAAAGGCATGAACCAATGTTCAAATTAAATTAGGTCACACAAGTTACACAATATTCGCGAAAGTATACTTGCGCACCTCCCAGTGTTCGCGCAGGTGACTTGCACGCCCTCTTTTAAATTTCGCCCAGGGTATCTCCAGCTTATAAATACACCTGTGCCCCCCCCCCCCATTTTAGGACGAAAAAATTCCAGAACCTGAGATTTAAGCTCCCGACACCCTAGTTTCTTCTCAAATCTTCCGAACACTAATACGGTAATTTATTACCTAGAACATATTATCTAAAGAGGGGGAGGAATGCCTATGTGTTGACACTCATCAACACTTGCGCGCCTGAGTGGCCAAACCTTAAGGGAAATGGCCATACTTGCGCGCTGCTTTGCTCCTTCACCAGAACTTGTGCGCCACCCTTCTGGAAACCCCCTAGGATAGTACTAAGGGCTTGATCCAAGTCTCTCCCAAGTACTACCCCAAGTGTTAAAAATCACACAAGTACCCATGTGCCGTGTAGGTATACATGCGCGGCCAAGACTTGTGTGCCCACATAGTTCTTGCGTGCCCACTGTAGAGGCCCGAAGCTTATCGTACATGGACATTACATTACATTTGCGGAATACTTAGTACATAACAAAAACACACACACAAGGACCGTAATAGTTTAGTGTGTTTGGAAACTCGGAGTATAATCTTCTAATCGTGGTGAAAGATCTTCAATATCTCCCATAAATATCTTCTTTTTTTTCTACCTAAAACCTTTCTTTATATCCTGGGGAAAAGGAAACATAAAAGGGTGAGCTCAAATGCTCAGTAAGGGTAAACAAAAGAAATATCAATCACATAATTTTCATAAGAACATAACATTTTTGGAAGTCTTAACCTGCAAAAGAGAGCATAATTTCATAACATGGGATAAATCATAGTAGTGAAATGAAATCATAACTTAAAACATTACTCATTGTGGCATACACACATAATCATAGATAATCATTTCTTGTTAGTCAAGACTCATTGCCAAGACTATCTTAGTGGACAAAGTCCCTTTCTGAATCGAGTAATCCTCGTTTCAGTCCTGTTTCACTGAACCAGTATAACCTACCATTCCAGCCATGTCTATCTCATGAGATATAAAATCTTTACCCAATGAATTGGAGGGAGATATAGGTCCCACCCATCTCATAATGATACCATTCTTATGTGTGCCACATAAATCATACATCATTGCATAACCCATGTAATAAAAATGGGATTCTTAAATAACATGACATCATAAAACCATTCATATAAGATAAAGGAATTCATAAACATAATTCCATCACAACATAGCCAAATAAATGTAAAAACATGGATAGAAACAGAACCCTTTATTACCTTAGATGGAAAATAATTTTGATAAAACACTTGAAATGAATTCTTGAGGAAAATATCCTTTCTTCTTCAAAATCAATTTCTTTTCACAAAACATCATGCAATTTTAAAAGAAAGAGATTTTATTGAAAATAGCCATGAAATCTTTTGGAGGAAGTTTCATGAAAATAAGGCTTTATAAAACTTTAAAAATCCGTTCGTTCCGTTTAAGTTAAAAAAACATTCTTCTCGTACTTTTGTCGGAAAAGTCAAAAAGCACCTCGTATGAAAAACGTCAAAAGATTCCTTTCATAATTTTTACTAAAAACTCACCGAAGGGTAAAATTGGATTTAAACAATTGTAGTTGGATGGAAATAATATTACATATTGAGGAAACATGGATGTGGATGATAAAATACACCCCAGTAAATACCAAAGTATAAACAATCTCGGATAAAAATGAGATTGTGATATTTCCCTTACCTTAGGTCCGATTTGCTTCGTATGTGTCCGAACCTCCTGTATAATGATTTAAATAATGTCATTGACTTATTACATAATCATATTCATTGTTATGATATCATATATGGTTCACTTATGACATTATATTACCCGTTCTTTTGTAAATTCCATGTTAAAGAAGCGTTTTGGGTAAAATCGTTTCATTTATCATAGGTGTTTTGACTTTTTGTTCTTGACATTATTATTACTTATATCATGATTTAATTACATCCAGAATATAAAATATGATTTATATATCATATATATTCAGTATATATATATATAATAGATAGATAAATGAAATGAAAAACACCGTTCATGGAGACGGTAGTCCGTACGTACGCATGAACGTTGTTTTTCTTTCTTTATTGTCTTGAATGGAAGTAAGTAGATGACATACATATATATATATACATAAATCCAGTATCATTATTATGTCATATATTTCATTAGTACTTATTATATATACTTTATAATCATTCATGAATGGTTAATCATTAATAATGAATCTCATCGCGTCGTGGAGACGGTATTCCGTACGTACGCACGAGCGATGATAACATTTCCATAATTATTGAATTGAATTGGAGTGGATTATACAATATATCAGAATAAATATGATGTTGTAATAACTGTGTATAGTTATTCTTTACACCATTATACCCATCCATGTAAGGTGGTGGTGGAAAATAGATTACACCACGGCGTGGAGACGGTATTCCGTACGTACGCACGCGCGGTGATTTCATTTTTCCGTAGGATGGATAGAAGGTGAATTAGGGTTGTTTCATATTTATAATAACATATCAGTATGTATGTAATACTGATGTTATTACTTTGTTATGAAACAACTAAATAAGAAGAATTTGAAGAAGAAAGAAATTGAAAAGATCGGTAATGGTTATTACCTCTTCTTTGAAACGCCTCTTTGAATCCTCCACTTAGGGAACTAAGATTGGTCTTTGAAGAATCCCAGAACCTCTAGAATTATTCTAGGGAAGTGGAGAAGGGATTTTGGCAGAGGTTGGCCGAGCTTGAGTGCTCAAATTGGTGTGAGGAGGAAGGGGGAGGAGGTGTCCTTTTATAAGGGAGGAGAGGGGCACCTTAGGAATACCTCAAAATATTATTTTATATTAATGTCAAAATCGGTTTATAATGGTTCCAAATGGTCTTATTTCGAAGCTAAAGTGGGGATGGGTCGAAATCCTATCAACCAATATGATTTAGACAAGTTTAGGTTATTATTTTAACCTTATCAATTAGATTTAACTCTAAGTTAAATAATTTAACTTTTACCGTGTCTTTTTGTTTTCTTTCACTATATGGTTAATACACTTACTATAACATGCCAAACGAACCCCAAATTGTTTATTATTAATATATATATCCTTATCTAAGTCATTTGGCCGAACCTTAGATTTTTAGGAATAAAATAACAATTAATAATATAATATTTGATTTAAAAATTATTTTGTGTCAATTTTGACACTATTTGATATATGATTTTTTTGAAAGTCATAAAAGAATTATATGTTCGAACCAAGTTGATTAAATCAACACGAATACATCATAGTAACCTAGAAAATTAGTTTAATTCATAAAATGTCTTAAATTACATTCATTTGATCATTTATAACATCAATTATGTTAATATTTCCTTAAAAGGGTAATTACTGCATCATCGTTGTGTCACGAATAAATTAATTTATTTAAAGTCTAAAAATTATAAATAAACTATCATTATGTAGGAAATCTTTTTAGATTTCTAATGAATATTTATAGTCAAATTTATCTTATGTATAACCCCATATTAAAATTTGTTTAGTAAATAAACTTTGATTTTAACTCTTTTAACCCTTCTTTAAATAAATTAATAATAAATGTCCTAATCTAACCCAAGTGGGCCTAAATGGTCATATTTTATTCCTAAGTTTGATTTTGGTCGAAATACACTTGTCCAATAGGATTAGGACATGTGTTAGGGTAATAGTAATATCATATTTACCCTTAGTTACCCTATTTACTATTAACCGTGGTAAAAAAAAGTAAAAAATTACTATTCACCAAAAATAATTTTCATCTCATTGAACCACATTTTAGTCCTTGATATTAACCGTGTCTGTCTGATTTTCGAAATTCCATTCACAGAAGCAGTAAAATTATGTTTTATGCAAAATTCAGTTTTTAACCTACCACTTAGTGGTTTCACTATTCATCAAAAATTGATGTTTTTCAGAACAATGCCAAAATTTCATCTTAAGCTATATTTCATATTCCGAATTCAAAAATGAAGTCTATTTTACCAAATTCATAACATAGAAGTTTCATTAATTAATTTTATAATTAAATCCCGCTGTTAAAACAAATAGCGTGTTTTTAAGAAACAATATCTATCAAAAGATTGACACTTGTTTATGTCTGGTTTAAATGTGCAATTACATCCAATGACCAACATTGTATTAAATTGTAAAAATATATTCTAAATATACTTTAAAACTACTCCAATTAATAATTTATCACTATTAATTATTTCGATTAAAAAAGTTGTTTTTTAGTAATTTTCACTATTCATCAGAATATAAAAGTTATCCGAAATGTACCAAAATTTCACCTTAGGCTAAATTCGATACTCCGAATCCAAAAATGAAGTTCATTTTGAAAAATAAGATTTACAGAATTTTAAAAAGTGGTTATTACTATTCATACCGGCTAGTTTTAATAATATTTTAATAGCATATCGTTGTTTAGTGAAACTCGGTATTGCGTATTACACACGCTATCGAGGAAGGTCGCGATTGCGTGTAATGAAAGGCAAGTCAAGGATGCGTGTTGTGCAAGCTCCTTTTGGTGTAGCGTACAACACAAGACATTAGTAAAATAAAAAAGAATACTTTTCATAAAATCTCGGGCTGTTACATTCTACCCCCCTTAAAATGAATTTCGCCCTCGAAATTCGTCGGGGTTATAAATGGTTTACTATTCGAAAGTTTCTTTAATAGAAACCCACATCGTAAAAGGGAATACCAAAACTTGGCTTTAAAAACTAAAGTATGAAATGTAACGATTACCCAAATAAACTAATCACTGGGTTTCCACATAGGTGAAAATATGGATATGGAAGAGAAATCTAACCATCATGTTCTGATGGAGAGTGGTAGAGAACATGGCTATGGAAAAGCCAGTAATCACAAATCCATAAATTTGTGATGATCTAAGGTACCATCTGATTCATCAGGTATAAGATCACTAGGACAACATTTTTGGTTTTCAAGATCATCTCCCTAAAGTTGAAAATTTGAATTAGAATAAATACTTACTTTATTTTGGTACAATCTCACTGTTGTTCGTGCCTTGAACAATTTCCACTTCATTTCTTAAATAAATGAAGTTGAATTTGTTATTCGTGAAGTGTTAGCAGATCATGTGATAGAATGACTGTTCATTCCATCTGTCTCAAACAAAAGGTTAGCAAAAGTTATTAAATATACATAAGTCATTCTATAGTGAGATTAATCATATATGGTTCCTAAAATGGACTTATACTTCATATATCATACTTCTTAATATAATAAAACTGGTTTCTACTAAACAGGGACTTCCTGTAGGTCAGTGGTAGGCGATAAAGGCCAGTCGCACTTCGGTTGTGGGTTCGATTCCTACAGCCTTGTCCGAAGCGATGGGCTGTCGCCCGTCCTGAAGGTTGTCCCTTTTTCTAAAACTACGTTACTATAACATCCCTTCAATAATATCGAAAATCTTCTATCCTTAAACAATACTAACTTATGTCCAACATAATCCAGTCTAATCTTTAGGCTTATAATACTGCAGTCCACTCTCATAATATAGTGACAACGATTACCAGAGATTTAATACTGTCATTGATCCCCACATATCATAAGATATGTCTTGTTGGTCACATTCCAAACATTCAAAGTCCTTAATCGTGTATTCTCTTGAATACCTTAGTGAAAACATGAGTGCAGTTAAAAGTTAACACTTTCCACATACCAAAATCCTCAAAATTCTATATACTCAAACCATGATATCACTTAGTCCTTATATCAATCATGAGCTCATGAATACTATCAAACATTTAATTTTCTCCTTATCCCTTCATTATGCGCATATCATCTACATTCCAAAAATATCTGAATAACCTTTCATGGATACTGGTAACATTAATCATACACTTTCAAAACACAAGGAAAGACAACAGTGTAACAATCCATAGATGTCTCTTTATTCCAAAATTACACATGATAAACATGTAATCATTCCACTACATTCTCAAACCATTGACCGCGCTTCAAAAATTCTTTCATCTCACATATCATTTGTAGTCTCTTCATCATCATCCACATAAATACTACCCATATGACCATACTGATTCTCTTCATGAGTCTTTCCCTTAGGGCATTTGTTTGCATAATGCCCATACATTCCACATTTAAAACACTTAACCATTTTTGATGTCGTAGCAATACCATTATCCTCATCCATGGTGTTAACCGACCCTTTTCCTTTGCACTTACTTGCTTTGTGTCCTTATTTTCCACACCCAAAGCATCTTCCAGTTCCCTTGAAACATTCTCCTTGATGCCTCTTCCCACATGATTTACATAGGGGAAATTGAACTTTCTTTCCTCTATGATCATCATGGAACTCCATCTTTCTCTTATTAGTCGAGTCAGGAAACTTACCAAATTTTACTTTATTGATCATGTTGTGAGATTGCTGATTCGGCATAATAATGATGTTTGGACATCCAAATCCCATTTCATTTGGTTGCTCATGAAGAATACCATTCCATTGTCCATCATATCCTCCATTATTGTGAATCATCTTGTTTCCAGCCATTTTCTAAAACCCAAACAGGATAGTGTTAGATACAAAAATCGTAATAAAGGGGGAGTAACTTAAATATCTATCATCTTTGGTTTAATCTAATATCGTTACCATAGTTCTAGAACTATATCCTATACGTATACTTATCCTTAGGGGCATCCCTAGACATACCTTAGAAATATCTCTAGGGATCTCACTAACGTTTTCGCATCCTAGTTTCCAAAGGTTGACTAAACCTTTCCTCTGATACCAACTGTAGAGGCCCGAAGATTATCGTACATGGACATTACATTACATTTGCGGAATACTTAGTACATAACAAAAACACACACACAAGGACCGTAATAGTTTAGTGTCTTTGGAAACTCGGAGTATAATCTTCTAATCGTGGTGAAAGATCTTCAATATCTCCCATAAAGATCTTCTTTTTTTTTCTACCTAAAACCTTTCTTTATATCCTGGGGAAAAGGAAACATAGAAGGGTGAGCTCAAATGCTCAGTAAGGGTAAACAAAAGAAATATCAATCACATAATTTTCATAAGAACATAACATTTTTGGAAGTCTTAACCTACAAAAGAGAGCACAATTTCATAACATGGGATAAATCATAGTAGTGAAATGAAATCATAACTTAAAACATTACTCATTGTGGCATACACACATAATCATAGAGAATCATTTCTTGTTAGTCAAGACTCATTGCCAAGACTATCTTAGTGGAAAAAGTCCCTTTCTGAATCGAGTAATCCTCGTTTCAGTCCTGTTTCACTGAACCGGTATAACCTACCATTCCAGCCATGTCTATCTCATGAGATATAAAATCTTTACCCAATGCATTGGAGGGAGATATAGGTCCCACCCATCTCATAATGATACCATTCTTATGTGTGCCACATAAATCATACATCATTGCATAACCCATGTAATAAAAATGGGATTCTTAAATAACATGACATCATAAAACCATTCATATAAGATAAAGGAATTCATAAACATAATTCCATCACAACATAGCCAAATAAATGTAAAAACATGGATAGAAATAGAACCCTTTATTACCTTAGATGGAAAATAATTTTGATAAAACTGTTGAAATGAATTCTTGAGGAAAATATCCTTTCTTCTTCAAAATCAATTTCTTTTCACAAAACATCATGCAATTTTAAAAGAAAGAGATTTTATTGAAAATAGCCATGAAATCTTTTGGATGAAGTTTCATGAAAATAAGGCTTTATAAAACTTTAAAAATCAGTTCGTTCCGTTTAAGTTAAAAAAACATTCTTCTCGTACTTTTGTCAGAAAAGTCAAAAAGCACCTCGTATGAAAAACGTCAAAAGATTCCTTTCATAATTTTTACTAAAAACTCACCGAAGGGTAAAATTGGATTTAAACAATTGTAGTTGGATGGAAATAATATTACATATTGAGGAAACATGTATTTGGATGATAAAATACACCCCAGTAAATACCAAAGTATAAACAATCTCGGATAAAAATGAGATTGTGATATTTCCCTTACCTTAGGTCCGATTTGCTTCGTATGTGTCCGAACCTCCTGTATAATGATTTAAATAATGTCATTGACTTATTACAGAATCATATTCATTGTTATGATATCATATATGGTTCACTTATGACATTATATTACCCGTTCTTTTGTAAATTCCATGTTAAAGAAGCATTTTGGGTAAAATCGTTTCATTTATCATAGGTGTTTTGACTTTTTGTTCTTGACATTATTATTACTTATATCATGATTTACTTACATCCAGAATATAAAATATGATTTATATATCATATATATTCAGTATATATATATATATATATAATAGATAGATAAATGAAATGAAAAACACCGTTCATGGAGACGGTAGTCCGTACGTACGCATGAACGTTGTTTTTCTTTCTTTATTGTCTTGAATGGAAGTAAGTAGATGACATACATATATATATACATAAATCCAGTATCATTATTATGTCATATATTTCATTAGTACTTATTATATATACTTTATAATCATTCATGAATGGTTAATCATTAAGAATGAATCTCATCGCGTCGTGGAGACGGTATTCCGTACGTACGCACGAGCGATGATATCATTTCCATAATTATTGAATTGAATTGGAGTGGATTATACAATATATCAGAATCAAAATGATGTTGTAATAACTGTGTATAGTTATTCTTTACACCATTATACCCATCCATGTAAGGTGGTGGTGGAAAATAGATTACACCACGGCGTGGAGACGGTATTCCGTACGTACGCACGCGCGGTGATTTCATTTTTTCCGTAGGATGGATAGAAGGTCAATTAGGGTTGTTTCATATTTATAATAACATATCAGTATGTATTTAATACTGATGTTATTACTTTTTTATGAAACAATTAAAGAAGAATAAGTTGAAGAAGAAAGAAATTGAAAAGATCGGTAATGGTTATTACCTCTTCTTTGAAACGCCTCTTTGAATCCTCCACTTAGGGAACTAAGATTGGTCTTTGAAGAAGACCAGGACCTCTAGGATTATTCTAGGGAAGTGGAGAAGGGATTTTGGCAGAGGTTGGCCGAGCTTGAGTGCTCAAATTGGTGTGAGGAGGAAGGGGGAGGAGGTGTCCTTTTATAAGGGAGGAGAGGGGCACCTTAGGAATACCTCAAAATATTATTTTATATTAATGTCAAAATCGGTTTATAATGGTTAAAAATGGTCTTATTTCGAAGCTAAAGTGGGGATGGGTCGAAAGCCTATCAACCAATAGGATTTAGACAAGTTTAGGTTATTATTTTAACCTTATCAATTAGATTTAACTCTAAGTTAAATAATTTAACTTTTACCGTGTCTTTTTGTTTTCTTTCACTATATGGTTAATACACTTACTATAACATGCCAAACGAACCGCAAATTGTTTATTATTAATATATATATCCTTATCTAAGTCATTTGGCCGAACCTTAGATTTTTAGGAATACAATAACAGTTAATAATATAATATTTGATTTAAAAATTATTTTGTGTCAATTTTGACACTATTTGATATATGATTTTTTTTAAAGTCATAAAAGAATTATATGTTCGAACCAAGTTGATTAAATCAACACTAATACATCATAGTAACCTAGAAAATTAGTTTAATTCATAAAACGTCTTAAATTACATTCATTTGATCATTTATAACATCAATTATGTTAATATTTCCTTAAAAGGGTAATTACTGCATCATCGTTGTGTCATAACTAAATTAATTTATTTAAAGTCTAAAAATTATAAATAAAATATCCTCATGTAGGAAATCTTTTTAGATTTCTAATGAATATTTATAGTCAAATTTATCTTATGTATAACCCCATATTAAAAATTTTTTAGTAAATAAACTTTGATTTTAACTCTTTTAACCCTTCATTAAATAAATTAATAATAAATGTCCTAATCTAACCCAAGTGGGCCTAAATGGTCATATTTTATTCCTAAGTTTGTTTTTGGTCGAAATACACTTGTCCAATAGGATTAGGACATGTGTTAGGGTAATAGTAATATCATATTTACCCTTAGTTACCCTATTTACTATTAACCGTGGTAAAAAAAAGTAAAAAGTTACTATTCACCAAAAATAATTTTCATCTCATTAAACCACATTTTAGTCCTTGATATTAACCGTGTCTGTCGGATTTTCGAAATTCCATTCACAGAAGCGGTAAAATTAAGTTTTATGCAAAATTCAGTTTTTAACCTACCACTTAGTGGTTTCACTATTCATCAAAAATTGATGTTTTTCAGAACAATGACAAAATTTCATCTTAAGCTATATTTCATATTCCGAATTCAAAAATGAAGTCTATTTTACCAAATTCATAACATAGAAGTTGCATTAATTAATTTTATAATTAAATCCCGCTGTTAAAACAAATAGCGTGTTTTTAAGAAACAATATCTATCAAAAGATTGACACTTGTTTATGTCTGGTTTAAATGTGCAATTACATCCAATGACCAACATTGTATTAAATTGTAAAAATATATTCTAAATATACTTTAAAACTACTCCAATTAATAATTTATCACTATTAATTATTTCGATTAAAAAAGTTGTTTTTTAGTAATTTTCACTATTCATCAGAATATGAAAGTTATCCGAAATGTACCAAAATTTCACCTTAGGCTAAATTCGATACTCCGAATCCAAAAATGAAGTTCATTTTGAAAAATAAGATTTACAGAATTTTAAAAAGTGGTTATTACTATTCATACCGGCTAGTTTTAATAATATTTTAATAGCATATCGTTGTTTAGTGAAACTCGGTATTGCGTATTACACACGCTATCGAGGAAGGTCGCGATTGCGTGTAATGCAAGGCAAGTCAAGGATGCGTGTTGTGCAAGCTCCTTTTGGTGTAGCGTACAACACAAGACATTAGTAAAATAAAAAAGAATACTTTTCATAAAATCTCGGGCTGTTACACCCACTAGGACTTGCACGACCCTCTATTTTTGGGTGCCCCTCTTGCTTATTTCACTCCTCCTACACCTATCCACCTCTCCTCTTCAAGATTAATACTTCATGATTCTCTCCAAAGCCATTCATGGAAAGATTTCCTTGTTGGATTCTTTATCTGAAAGGAATTCTGTGGAGCATCTATCAAAACCTAGTGATTTACACATCTTCACCTTACTATGGTTAGAATGTTCATTCATTCAACCTCATCCTTTAAGATGAGAGAATAATTAACCTGGGCCTCCTTTTCATGAATAAGACCCAGTCCAAATTCTCATTAATTTGGGCATCCTGCTTATGAGTAATCCCCAAGTCCTCTAATCAGGGCATCCTACTTAGGAGTAAGCCCCAACCACAATTTCTCAAATCTGGGATTCTTTTTCAGGAATTAGCCCCTATCTCAATGTTCCCAAATATGGGAATCCTCCTCAAGAGTAATCCCCAAGCACCTTAATTCTAAAATTACCTTAACCTGGGCCTGATCTTCAGGAGTAAGCCCGAGTCATCAAATCCCTTTAACTTGGGCCTCCTCCTTAGGAGTAAGCCCCAGTCTTAATTTCTCTTAACCAGTCTTAATCTAATTTTTGATTTGGGTTTCCTTCTTAGAAGTAAAATGCAATCATACGTCCCCTCCTAATTCGGGCATCTTCCTCAGGAGTAAGCCCCAAGTTAGAGCATCCAATTCTCCATAAAAGCACATATACTTTTATGGACCCTATTCATGGAATTCTTATTTAAAATAAGTCCCGATATCTATCTATTTGGGCGGTCAAACATACATAAGTCCCAAATAATTTTCTATGATTGCATCTTTCATGGCACAATTGTCTGGTTTCACCAATACCTCTTGTTTCTCACACCGAGCATGACTCACGTGATCTTCGAGTGTAAAAGTAATTATGACATCTTTCTTTGAGCTATCAATCATACATAAACATCATACTACCTTTCTCGAACTACGTGGGTTCTAATTCCTTTTCTAAATAAAGGATATGTAGGTATCCCATCTGCAGGTATGATCCCAACTCTGAAATAATCTATGTCATTCTGAGTGGAAATAAACTTCATGTGCCCTACTGAGTGGCTTTAAAACCAGTATGGTCATCACAATGACCAAGAGACTTTTATATAATGTATTAAAGGATACCATTGACTAAGAATCTATAACAAATACATATGATTCACTATAGATGAAGAACCTTGAATACATATAAAAGATTCTCTAAATTTCATACATATCAATCATTGATTGTCAGATCTAAAGTAATGCTCATTTTATACTTGGTAATTTATTAAGTATTCACGAACATAACATAAATCTATAAAGAGGGTCCTTGAGTAGACTATAATTCCCCTCAAAAATGTGTGACAAGATTGAACTCCCATCCTCTTGACCAATGAAAATTCTTAAGCCTCATCAGTGCATAACTAATGAGAACCTGCCTTTCGAAAGTAGGTCTAAATGGATATGGAATCATTGGTTGTTTACGGTTCTACGAACAAACCCGTTATAAACCGCTTGGAATGTGTGAACCTTAAACCAACGAGTTCATTACCAATTCCAGAGGAAAAACACACCTACCACTAATCTATATGAAAAATATTTTAGGACATGAGATATGAATAGTTGTCCTCTTTGAAGGATATAAGAGACAATTAAAACACAATAGGCCATTGAAATACTTAACGAACTTTTAAAACTACATCCTTTTAAATAATGAACTTTGTCCCAACAAAATTAAATAATAATACATTAAAATTTGATATAAAATTACATTCTCAAAACATTTCATAAAAATATTATAAATAAAAGCATAAATCATCAAGTCTCTTGGAAAAAACATAATAAATCCATGATGATGACTTCACTTGGAAAAAAATATTTAATACATGGAATATCATAAACATTCCTTCAATTAGAAACTATTTTTTTCATGAAATAAAAATAATTCCATTGAAAATAACAAAAATTGTAGAAAAATAATTATGGAATCATAGGATATAATATTTGTAACATTTTTTATTCCAAAATCATAGAGCATGTAGTTATATTACATTATTGGTACAGAATATAAATGTTCCTATAAGATCCAAAATATTTGTACTCTTTAAATACTAGATACATGGATACATTAAATTTGATAACATAAGATACAACATGAACACATTTTGATAATATTATTTAACATCAATCATATCCTTGAAAATTACACATAGTTTGCCTCTGGTTTTCATAAGGAAGGGAGAAAATAAGGGTGATCTTGGATTCTCAGTCAGGAGTAGAATATAACATAACCTTTTATAACATAATCATCGAATAAACGATATGATAGAAATATAAAATAAGAAATTATAATCAACTATAACACTTATAATTCTATATCAATGATAAAAAAGTAAAACATATGTAACAATAATCATTGTTTTTATACTAAAAAATATTATATTTTTAGACAAAAAACATTTTTTCAAGGCCTTATTCCCTGAAACTATACTTATATATTGAGAGGTATACACAAAAATCCAAGATGTATGGTCTCATGAGACCATTCGGCCATCAATAGGGTATAAACTTTTGTGGCCAAATAATCTTATAATTAATTATAATATATTCACCATCAGATTCAAAAAATCATCTCATACAATTCCATAAATAAACTATAGATGATTAAAATCAAATCTATATGTATAATTAAAAATATGAATAATATTTATTTATATAATAATATCCAATAACTAACATTGAATCTGTGGGGGGATCATCAATGTAACACAAAGCACCATGATCGATGATATATAGTGGAAATGTTACTTTTAATATATTATGTTATCTATTGATGATAATATTTGGGTTCAAAATTCTTCATTGGTTGGAAACCATGGAAGTTATATTAAAAAACCAATATATTGGTTCATAAATATCATATGAATATTCCAATGAAAATTCACCAATAGTTTCTATCCATCTATGCAGTTTCAGTACCACTCATCATGCATCCGTGTGAGGATTGTGTCAAGGATAAACGAAACCTTCTCTATGTGATTACCCATAAGTGTTTTTATTCAATAGAATCATCAATTTTCTAGTATTAAACCCTTTTTTATTTTCTAGTAATCTACACTCAGTTTTACATTACCAAAAGGGACGGTTATTTTTTCACCATGGAAAATAATGAGATTTAGTATTGTTTTATAACTATTTAATCCAAAGAAAATTAGGGATTCATAATAAATTTACATTTAAATACTTTAATATGCATGATAAATATGGTAGAAATTATTCCATGGAAATTTATGTAGAACATATAATGAAATATGTGTTGAATATAACAAGGGTCTTAAGGAAAGATAATTGTGGTAGAAAAATCAACTTATGGATAATGTATCAATTAAATCAAAACTCTTAATGGGAGGGAATAAAATAGATCATTAAATACAATGAATAAAATTATTTTCATGATATAAAATCTCTAATTGGATGTACATACACCACATAACATATAGTGAGTGTATAATATAAAACATATCTCAAAGTGAGTAATTTGAGAAGGAAAACCCTTACATTATGCACTAAATTCCAAAAATGTACACTAAAATCATTTATCACCCACATATCTATCTAAATAATATAATTAAAAAAATTAATTTTATCAATTTTCAGTTATAATATTCATATATATTCATTCTTCATATTAATTCTCTTTATTATACCTATTTTTCATCATCATATATTTATAATATGATCATTTATTCAGGTTCCCTAAAATAGTTATTATTATTTATTATTATTCAAAATATCATATTTACTAGATAATATAAGGTAATATAATAAAAAAATAATTGTATTAATAAATTTATTATCTCATTCCATTAGTGTTTTAGTTATGATAAAGTGGAATAAGTGTTGGTTAATTTTGTTAATTTTACTGACTATTGATGATATCTAAGTAATAAGTTAAATAAATTTATAAAATATCCATAAAAAATATTTTTTATATTCTTATGGAAATATAATTAAATTTTTATTTATGTTCCAATATTTATCCATGATTTATTTTTATATCATTGTTAATGTAGGTGGTTTAACCGACTCAAACATGATCATACTATAAATAATGGATGATTATAATTATGAAAGTGGTTTATTTTAGATAAATTATCATTATTAAATGATAATATTGAAATTAGATAGATACTTTTATCAAGGTTAATCATAAAAAAATAAATATTAAAAAATAATAATTATGGTTCGTGAGAAATTGGATATGTTTCTTGGAGGTTGCAGAAGTCCGCACAATAAAACACTAATATTATTATTTCTCAAATAATAAGAGGGAATGAAGGTATATGAAAATTTAAAAATTTAAAAACATAGTTATATAATATATATATATATATTAAATTTCATCAATTCCATCATTATAATCGACCATTATAGAATGTTTGAAAGAACGAAAGGCTTCAATTTGTTGAGGCAGAAGTTTATACACATTTAGTAATGACGCTTCAGATTTTTTATTAATGTATAGAGCACTAAATATTTATTTTTCCAATAATATATTCAACTGTATGTATGATAATTATACCAAATTATTTATATTTTTATCGATATAAGTGGTTAGTAATATAAGTATAAATAAAATAAAGCTTAGAGGAAGGTAATACTTACATGTGAGTGTGAGTTTTCCCATAGAAATATCCTTGGAAATAATGACATCAAATTAAAAATTGGTGACTAGATGGATAAGGAAGTGAAAATTTTTTATATAAGAAAATAATTTAATATTTTTAATGAATTATTAAGAGGCATGGGGTTGATATGAAATAGATAAAGTGACACACTTTTATTATTGACCAAAATAGGGCATTTTTGAAAACTCTTTACTTTTTAATGGTACCTTTACACTATTCAATGGATAATGACACTGAATGTTATGAAAAATAGATTTTTAGGTGTCCATAGTTTTATAAATGTTTTACTAATAATTTACAGACATGTTAAAAAAGATGTTATTAACCATTTCATTTTTACTTTTTCACATTTTAGTTTTTACCTTTGTAACATGTTTAAAACTAATTTACATTTTATAAAAAAAATACAGTAACCCATATTAAAAAATATCAGTTTTTAAAATATAAATTTAGTTTCACGTTAATAAAATTAAATTTTTAAATAAGATCAATTTAACTTTTAAATTAAATTTTGTTATATATAGTAGAAAAGTTTCTTTTGTAGGAAAATAACATTTTCACAATTAATTCTTACAACTAATATTTGGTTATGATTATGAAAATAATTATAGTTAATATATTTATATAAAATATTAATATTATATTATAATAAAATTTGGATATTTATTAATTTATATTATTAGATAAAAATTATAAAACATTATTCAATCATTTCTTTGAAAGAAATAATTTTACCAATATCATCTTAATAAATATTAATCTTTTTTTAAAAACATGTTATGCCAAAAAAATACATTTTTACATAACTAGGAACTTATGATTAAAAATTTAAAATCATGTTAATATGATTAATTATCAAAATGTGATAATTTAATTTTAAAATAGTAATTCTTTACTTCATTAAAACAATTTTAGAGAAAAATGCGACGTAAGTATCAAAATTTCAGATGTAGTCTTATAAAATAAATATAACATTATAAACTATAAAATGCTAGTTATAAAAAAATATTATTTCTTATGATAATATTTATGTGATATAATTTTAATCCTTATATCCTAATGATGTTACAAAAGTAATTTTTTGTAGAAAAATGGAAATTTCAATATTCTCTTAAAGAATCAATCATTTCCGAAAAATAAAAAATACATTCTTATGATAATATCTTCATAAATTATTATAATAGGATGTTTATTTTTTAAAAAAATAAAAATATTACATTCATAAATTAAAATGAAAAATATAATCAAGAATAAAGGCTCTTTAGTGTTCATATTGTGTGTTAGCTTTGGATATGGGGTTCTCATGGAACAAAATGGTCTCATGTATTACGTCATCCCACTGAAAATATACTAAGTAATTTTATCATTAAAATTGGGAACTATATCACATATTGAAAAAAGGATTATATTACTTCCTCTATGATTCATTAGTCTCCCAGGTTTCCACATTTTGTTTTTTATTTTTCCAAATAACTTTGACCAATCATGTTTTCTAATTCCACAATACATCATCTATTCTATAAAGAATCTTTCCATTCTTCACATGAAATGAAAATATATCTCCAACTCTATTCCTTCATATGTGAGGACATGAATTTGAATTTCTATTTATTCCATTAATAATGAAATATGTAATAATTTTTTTACTCTAGAAAGATTGTTGGGGTATAAAAAGTCAGTAAGGTACACATCCAATTATTTTTAGTATTTAAAAAGGACCAATATACCTACTTCTTACATTACTACTTTTACAAGATCTTATAAATCTATTCAATTAGGAAACATTCAAGAATACATGATCCCCCACTTTAAAATTAATGACATTATTTTTATTATTAGCATTGATCTTTTTTATTATTTTATATTTTTAATATGACCCTGAATATTGTGTGATTTGGCAGTCATCCCCTCTATAAGATCTAGGCATACTGGATATCTTTCTCCAACTTCTTCCTAATATGTTTCCATACAACCCCTATTTTCATACAATATGTTTCCACATCGATGATTGAATAAATGTTATTTTATAAAAATTCAGCCGAATTTACATAATAATACCTCATGACTATAACATATTGTGAACAATATCTCAACAATATTTTTAATGTATTAATTTTACTTTCAAACTTCCCATATATTTTGAGATGATATGAGGTAATTAAATGTTTATAAAGTCAAGAGTATTTTGAAGAATATTCTATAATTTCATCATCAAATAGTTTTAATAACCAAATATCATTGATAAAGGATCCCCAAGATGGATTATTATTTCATTGATATAGATTTAATCATAGAGATCATGAGCTTCATTTCTTTATTATCTTCATGAAATGAGAATACTTAGTATAATGATAATCGACGACATAGAAAAAATTATTATTGTATGGACTCTTTGAGAGTCCAGAGAAATTTTCTATATAACTATTTTACCACATCAATATATGTATAGTTAGAGGTTACACGTATTCCTTTTGATGGTTTCATTAACTCATTACCTATTGGAATACTAAGAATACGTACACATAGTCATCAATTTCCTGATTCATACCATCCCACCAAATATTTGTTCATAGATCATTACTTATATATGTGTTTTCTAGGATTATAGGTAAATTTATCCAATGCGATTGATATAAAATTACCATCTATATTTCTAATTGGATGAAACAGATATATGCATTCCAATTTTCATCACTCCATCCCAATAGTTGAATATATATTAATTTTTTATAATTTAATTATTTTATCTTCTTTTTTATGTATTTATCATCCTTATGTGAAATCTCTATATCACTAATATAAAATAACCCTATACCAATGGTTTGGGGGGATGTTGGCTATTGTGGTGATAGTATAGACCTATACCAACGGTTTTGTAACACCTTTGGTATAGGTCATATGAAAAACCTATACCTTGGGTTTATTAAACCCATTAGTGTAGGTGATTTAATAAATAAAACCTGTTTTAGTTTTGATCCCAGCATCTCCTTTTTATAATCCAAAGACCTAAAAACTAACCTAAGATCAAATATGTGAACATAATTCTAGAAATATATATAATTATTTTTATAAGTACTTAAACTTTTGATTTATTTAATGTTATTTGAAAAAAATCCATAAAACATATGGGTACCTATACCAATAGTTCCCAAAACATTTGTAAAGACCAATAACAATGGTTTTGAGAAATGTTGGAATATGTTCTATGATATTTTGAGATATACCAATGGTTTTGTTGAAACCATTTCTATAGGATGGACCTATTAAAATTTTTTCTACCAAACCATTGGTATAGGTCCTAATTAGTTATATATACTAATGGGTTTAGATAAACTATTTGTACAGGGTCTCTCCATGGTACTAATACCAACGGTTTGTCCAAAACAATTAGTATAAGGTCTCTCTAAGGTAAAAATTCCAAAGGTTTTGTCTATACCATTTGTATATATAGCCAATACCAAGTCGTTTTTAAAATTTTGGTGTATGTTCGTTGGTATAGATCCTATTTCTAGTACTGTATGTTCTAGTATGGATGCTTTATTAAATTTTGGGAAATGGAATGATGGCTCCCATTTTTTAAAATTTACCATATCCACATTTAATAGATTTATATATAGGATCCTTCTTGTTCCTCATATTCTTCAGAGCTCCATAGGACCCCCACCCCACATAAACCACCAACCACATTTTCTTTCATTCAAGGTTGAATTGTATTGAAAAATCATAGTCGTTGAGTAGATCCTTCTATTTTTATCACTTCATATTTAGCTCTTTATAAGAGAATATATACATTAAATTACTATGGTATTTGTATATATTGTATCATTATCTATGGAAGTAGTTTCAACATATTTTTAAATAAATATTATATATTCCTACTAATAGTTTTTATTTCGATATTTTTGCACATGGATTTAGATTTCTATAATGTATTGGTATTCACTCTACCATTATACTTAAGGTCATATCAAATAAATTTCTTCTATGATTAACTGTATATTTAAAATAATTTATTACCTGAGGGTTTAAAAATTATAATGAATTAATTAGTCTTATATTGAAATCTTGAAAACATTTCTCACATTCTCTTGACCATGTGAATTTATACCATTCACTAATTGAATTTGTTATCATGGTTTCTAATTATACGAATTCTTGAATGAACTAACGATAGTAAATTAACATGAGAAATAATGAATTTTTGTAGGTTCGACAACATAGACCATTATTTTACAACCCTTTTATTTTATGGGTAAATAGAAATTCCACATTTGGATAAAATATTTATAAGATAAGAAATATATTTGAGAAAAAATTTTCATTTAATATATTTCCTAAATAATTATTTTATCCAAGGGTCTCTATAAATATTTATATATGACCATCAATCTCTTTATAGATATTAGATTATATTAATATATTATCAATTAATACCTCCAAAAATCCATCAAAATTATCCATGAATACAATGTGTGGTAAAGGATACATAATTTTTTTAAATAATGGAATTTGTTTCTCCATAATCAATGGAAAATCTCATTGAAGAATCCTTCTTTTTCATGCATAATTTATAGTTTATCCATAGTGAAACACTATGGAATTTGAATCCCTTATTTCACAAATACTTCTTCTATTTTGTTAACTCTACCACCACCACTAGTAAGATTACTTAGGGTGATTTATATACATTTGTTAAATAATTTATTAGTTCAAAAGAGAACTTAACCTCACACACTAGTTTATGACATTGTAATACTTTTTGAAATACATCCCCAAATTTTTAGCCACATTTACATCCTCTATTATATGGATATCTTCAATATCGATATAACACACTTGATCATACATGATACCAAAATATTTATTAACAAGGGATACCCGGGGAGGATCCATACATAATTTAGAAAATGACACCTCCCTACTAAAGAAAAGAGATTTCACCTCACCTAAATGAATCATAATTTCTTTCTTTGGGAATTTTTTTAATTATAATTTGAAAATACCACAAAAAGGATAATATTAACAACAACCATATGTATAATAACCATTTTTCAAAATACAGTGTTTTTATGCATCGTAATTGGAACTAATCAACACATAATTATTTTGATAAGATTTACACTCATCGAAATAATTGATAAATCCACTACTGAGGATATATGGAAATATTTATGGTTTTTAGAAAATATTAATGTTATAAATGAGTGGTAAGATCCAAAAACATACAAAACATTATCTTAATTTGACGCTACAAGATAACATCCCTTCACAAAAATCATTAGGAACAACCACTTCAGCAATGGTGATCATATAATCTTAGAATTGACCCCTCAGACTTTTTTTGGTAAATTCCCTTTACATTTCGATCATTGAATTGTATGAGTTCTATTATACATAATGGTAATGAATTGTAAATAATATATTATAAATGTCCATTAAATTCATGAATATTTTGACCTCTTTATATACAGTTGAAATAAAAGAAATTACCATTCAAAAATACCCATGGTTTTTTCCCCACAGTTATCACATGTGGAAAATCTCACCCTCCCTTTTATTCCATTTTTACATTATTATTCACATGATTCTCATTAAAACTCTTCTTCTACAAGATTCCCATGAAGATATATGTCCCATATAACACATTTTCTCTCTTAATATTGTTTTTTACAAGATCCGTATACAAATAAAGGGTCTAAGAGTCCATTTCCCTTTGAAAGATCATCTTTAAACCATCAAATATATGATTAATCTTATTTGTGGCCTATATACATAGTCTAAATTTTCTTAGATAACCTCATCAATTTTACCTCATATTCAATAATGTTTTAATCATCCATTTACCTTAAATAAAGGAACTACATTTATATTTTTTTATATTTTCTCACAAGGGAAGTATTATTCTTTGAATAGTTTCTCAAAAGTTCCATATTACATGACCTTTATATCAACATATCATTTTTTGTTTTGAATTAGTAACTATTATTGGTCTTTATCTCCCTTCAAATAATATACCACCATGATAAATTTATAATTTTCACTATATCACAATGTGATAAATATATTCTCAAGGTACTAGATCCATTATTTAGATACCAATGGATTTGTTTTTCCTTGATTATTGGAGGTTGTTATCATATTAAGCAGTCTAATAGAGTTACATTGTTTTATAAATCAGCCATTCACTCACTACATGAAATATTATTTATCATAGCCTAGGGAAATTTTCCTAATATGGTTATGATATTACTAGACACAAATATATCTTTATTTATTTTTTTGGTGAACATCCATGTATTTATCATAGGTTTTGATATGGTTCACATATCTCAAGTTAGTCAACATCATTCGATAATGACATAAAGATAATTATAACATGATTTTGAATAGTAAAATAAAAAACCTATTATGTTATCAATATTTGTCCCAGTAAATCATTAATGTTTTTCAGATTACTTTCTTCAATATATGGGATTCATTTAAATTAGGTATATCAGGTTCATATTAATAATTATTTGATACCAATGGTAACATGATAAACTAAAAAAACCAAGAGTTGAAAGATATATTACAATATTGAAAGATATTAAAAGATGTTTAGTAGGATATAATAACATGGTAGTTTTAGATGAAAATATACATTTACACATTACATTTTAAAACATAATATTGATCATGTACAAATTACATGAGAATTATTATACCTTCCATCATATCATTGAAAATTACACATGGTTCCAAGGAAAAATTAAATAAAAAGGTTATCTTAGATTCTCAGTAAGGTGTAGCACATAGTTAAAATTATCAATACATAATTTTCATATGATATATCAATGTAACTAATAAAGAACAAGAATACTTAATAAACTCAGACATACGGGATTATATATCCACGAAAATTAATGAAAACAAAGATAAGAACAATCAAGGATATTATACTAATGGAATGCATAATGGGAGACATAAAAAATTTTATTACAAAATTATTCCATGAAACCATACAAATATGGGGAGAGGTGTACCAAAATCCCATGTTTTTATCTCATTATATCGATCAATGTATCAATGGAATATATATTTATAGGCCCTATACTTCACCTGATTTTTACTGATACATTCATCAGAGGGGTTAAAAATAAATTTCGTACAATTACCAAAGGAACAATTATCGTATTGGAAAAATGGTTATCTATATATTGAAAAATACATAAAAATATACTTCTATAATGAATAGAATATTGTGGACGTATATGGGAATGTACCGTAATAAACATTTATATTTTGGACTGTCATCAGTATATCTAGATGTATGATATAAAAGAAATATAGTGGAAATGGTACTTTAAATATGTTGTGTTATCAATTAAAATAGGAATCGAGTTAAATAGATTGGATTGTTAAAGGTATAAGTAAATTGTCATAAAAATCCGTTATTATAGTTCATAAAGTGAATGAATATATTTCAACTCTTACTACCAAGAGTGTCTATCTTTGTGTGTAGTATTAAGCCCACTCATCACGTATCAAATTGATAATTGAGTCAATTATCAAAGTTATTTATTTGATTTTATTACTTCTAGTTTCTCCTTTATAAATCCTTATATAAATTAAGATATGTAGAAAAATATAAATTTTCTTGGAAATCACACAAATAATTAATTTATCAAAACATAATAAATTTTTTCTCTATATGAATGATTATTTTATACTATGGTTTTTCTAAATAAAGATTTTAAAGTGTAGGTGTGAGGATTAAAAATATATTATACTAAATATGTTAAAATTATTATTTAATATGATAAAATGTAATCCATGGATATTTTTTCACCATACAAAATGAAATTGGAGGTGAATATATCTTGAGTCACAAAGAATGAAAATATTTACGTAAAAGTCCACATATAGATTGGAATGAAATTTAATCAAATCCTCTTGAATGAGATGGAATTAAATAGACCTTCAAATACCATGAATGAAATTAATTTCATGATATTTAATATGAAAAAGGTAGTATATACACCACAATAATTGAATTATGTTCATAATATAAAATATGTCTCAAAGAGATGATTTTGAGATGGAAAATGATCACCTATTACCTTGAATTACATGACAGTACTTTAACATCATGAATCATATATATAAATTTCAATGTAACTTAATTGATTTCCATTGTAATATTGTTTTTCAATTATACTCTTTATATATACTCAATGATCTTATTAATTACTATTAGATTAATTATTTTCCCAAATTGGGTATTTGTAGTTTGATCTTTTGTAATAGCTTCCTAAATGTGTTGCTACTATATATTATTCTTACAAATTATATCATTTATAGAATATAAAAGATATTTAAATATTTTTTTTTTTTATATATAATTATATTATCTCTTTATATTACTGTTTTTTTGTGTCAAGAAGAAATATTTGTATGATTCTTTTACTAATTTTATCATTCTATGATGAAATTAGAATAATAAGTAAAATATGTAATATATAAATAAAATAACTATTAAAAATTTAGTATTTTATTATTAAATTATAATAAAATTATTATTTAACTTCAAGTAGTAATTTATTATGGATTTTTATTTCATAGTTCTATATGTTGGTTGAACTGATCCAAAGGTGAAAAACTATAATTAATTAAGGATTAGGACTCTAAAATTAGTTTCTTTTGGATCAAATGTCATTAATAACATATAATATTGATATTAAACAGATAATTTTAAGGTTTTTTGTTCTAATTAGTTTTTTTTGATAAATAAGAAAGAGATTATGAGAAACAATTATAAATTACTTCATGGAGTCGGTGGCACACATAATGCACGGTTAACATTTTTGTTTCTCAAAGATTGAGAGGAAATTATATAATATGATAAATTGAAATTTAGTTATAATTTTTATATTATATAATTTATATTTATTAATTAATACCATCAAAAAAACCAACCATGATAGAGAGTATGAAAAAACAGAAGATATTGATTTTTTTGTGGTGGTAGTCACCGAAAATGAACTATTAATGAGTTGGTTCTTATTAATGGATATAGTATTATAAATAATGATTTGTAGATTTATAAAATAATATACCAATATTATAATGAAACTTATTTCATTATATTTGATTATATATAATTGGATATGATATCGAATATGATTAGGAATACACTAAGATGATGGTGATAGTTACGTCGTGAGCTTGAGTAGTCCCTTAGAAATATCCCCTGAAATTGAGTGCTCATGATAACTAATGGTGTTTATAGGAGTACATAACCATGATATTATTATAGGTGGTAATCAATTGACGATATTTAAGGATAAATTAGTAGGTATAGGTGTGTTATGAAGTACAAGAATTGACCTCCCTTTATAAGTGATAAAAGGGGCTCCTTTGTGAGCAGTCATTACTTTTTAATGATATAGTTCCACTATTCAAAGGTAAAAAACTCCCCAAGATATAAGTAATGGGTTTTTGGACTTCCTTAGGTCTGAAAATCCTCATTATAAGAATTTATATACATGGTTTATCCATTCTTAGTTATTTACCATTAAAATTTTATATTTTCTCATTTTGGTTTTTAACTTTGGTAACAAGTTTTTAATTAAGTAACTTATATATGATTATTAGTATAAGGTAACACATATTAAAAAATTTGTGTATTCCAAAAAAATAGAGAATTTATTTAATCAAGATAAACATCAAAATATGATAGAATAATCGTTTATATTAAATCATATATTATATAAAAAAATAGTTTTTTATAGAAAATTGATGTTTTCAAAATTAAGTCTTTAGAAAAATATTTATTATTTATTAATAAATTAAATATTATTAAAATAGTTTTATATAGGTTTAAAAATTATAGTATAATATTTAATGAGAATCAATTTAGTAATTTTATTAAATAAATATTTCAAAAAAAATTTAAAACATTTCATTGAGATTTTTTTACAATTATTAGTTTAATTAATCTCATCCTAATAATCATAATATTGATGCCAAGAATAAAATGGACCATTTGACATATTTATGAAGTAAAATTAAAATCTAAAATCATTTTAATAATATTAAATTTATAAAATATACAAGTTGTATTTAAATTAAAAAAATTATAATGCATTAAAATAATTTTATCGAATTATAATTTTAATTATACAATATAGGTTTAAAAATGAAACAGAATAATTTTAAATGTATAATATTTCATAGCAACCAAATATTTTTCCATTATAAGGTTTTTTGTGGGTTTTAATTTATTATTATATCCTTCCAATGTCCTAAAATTTAATTTTAACAAAAAATGGTGTTTTCACTATTCAACAAAATATCAATATTTTGAGAAAAATCACAACATTTAATTTTAAACTTATATATTGTTGGATAATTTATAAAATGATATAATTTTCAAAAAATAAAATTATAACAATCATAAATTAAAAATTTAAATATACACATGAATCATGAGACATTAGAGTGTAAATTGGGTAATAGTTTAAGAGATTTTGTTTACCTGTTGTAGTCAGATCTTTGGTATTACATAATTCATATATCCATTTCAATGAAATAATTTAAAAAATAAATTATAAAATCAGAAAATTATAATTTAATAAGATGACAAATTAATTCAATTATAAAAACTCAATGGAATAAAATAACATTTCAATTCCAACATCCTAAACTCAGAAAGGAATAACTTAACCTATATATTAAAAGATTATATCTCATTGAAAAAAATCATTAACCAATGCATTCAAGGCCTATATTAGACCCACATTTCATTATATCCAATTTCCATGAACCAAATAATGACTAAAACACATATAACACTCATTTTACTATTGAAGTCATAAAAATGAAACATGGTCCCATAATAAGAATAACATTAGGTAATATTTATAAATAATAAGAAATACCATTTTTTATGACTCTTTGAGAATGAAATATTCACATTAAAATATGAATAATTTTTAATTTACAAAACAAAATCAAAATTTTAAAATATTTTTATTAATGATAAATAGATGAAGTCTTCCGAAAAATGTGATGAAGCAGTAAATTTTAAAAAAACTTTTCACACTTTTTTAAAAAAACAATTAGTTACCCATCTGGAAAAAGATAAAATGTTCATTTAAAATACTAAAATGAAATTAAAATATAGTTTCAAATGAACTTAATCAACCATCAATGTTTAGAAATTAACATTCATGAATGATAAAAAATAATATGGATATGAATATTAATTATTTTAAAGGAATAATTTTAAACAATTAAAACTGTGTTTTGAAATCAAATATTATTACTCAAACATAGACATAGGTAATAAGTGATATAAACATATTGTCTAACAAATTTATATTTATTTTAAAGGATTTATCATAACCATATTTATATTTCTATTATTATAAACCACCAAAATATAGCATTTTACTACATATTTATTAATAAATCAATGACAAATTCAATGTCTATGTATTATCTTTCCTGTTTTAAACACATGCTTCGGCTCATCAATTTTAGTTTTATTACCTTCTTAAAAGTTTCATTATATCTAAAATGTTAATCATGTTATAAATATCATATTTATTATTTAATCACACTTATAGAACTATCCATATAAGAAAATGATGAAAAACGATATATGATATTCATGGAGGAGATAGTTTACAGGTACACATAGACAATGTTTTAATTTTATAAAATGATATGAGGGAAGTAAGGTCAATAATTATTTAACTTTACATTATCATAATAATATAGTATATATTATATTTATTTATTACATATGTCTTTACTTGAGAAAGTGTTGAAATATGATATACATCACTTCAAGGACGTGGTAGTCAGGATGTCAAAATGAGATTTGTTTTGATTTTCTAATTGATATAACATAGCTATAAAATCATTGTTTCAATAAAAAAATCAGAAAAATATTTGTAATGACCCGTGTTTATATGGACTAAAATTTTGAGAAGAAAAATTGATTTTTTTTCAATGGTGTCTTAAAAGTGGTAAAATGGTCATTTTCCACTTGAAGATGATCTTAGACTATATTTATGACCACTCTGTCAGTAAGAAAATTGGTTGTTTACCCTAGGATATGAGTTTGGTTGATTTTCGAGAGGTTCAAATTTTTACAGACTAATTAATAATTAATATTTAATACATTAAATATTAATTTATTTTTGGAAGACTATCTAACTATATATTTTGAATATAGAATCATATCTAAATTCCATTCCTTCCATTGAGTTCATAATAGTGATTTTTTTCTCGGTGTGGCCTAAAATCATTTTGGGCACTAGATTCGGACTGACACCTAATTCTTTTTCTTTCCTTTTTCTCATTTTCTTTATTTTCTTTTCTTTTTCTTGTTTTCCTTTTATGGCTTATCATGTCATCCCCTAGTGATCCCTATTTCATATCACAACTAATAGAAAAAGGGATGAGGAGATAAATAATGAGATATATGGGATTTTTGGTACCACCGTAGATCTTCATATGTTCCTAATCATTGTGCAGCAACCATAAGGTGGGGAAACAGGTGAAGATTTAGTAGATTCCAACCAAACATAGGCCATTTTAATGTTATGTTGTATTTACCCTAATTTTTTATTTTTTCTATTTCTAATCCCCTATTATGTCTAATTAGGGCCCCATGTGGTTTGATCTATTGTTTTGGGGTGATAATTCAAGGTTTCAGGAAATTTGAGGGATTTCCCATTTGGAAATCCTGATCACCTAGATTTTAGTTAAGGAACACATACCATGAATCCTTCATGTTCATGGAGAATGATCATTTACATGTACACTTCGTGTATTGGGTATACACACCGTCTATAACAGCTTACTCCTATAGCTAAGTACCCAGCTAGAAAGCCCCTATAGGGTACTTGGGATTGTAGATTACATGGTTAGACCCAATGTGTGTTGAACACCACATAATCATACATGGCCAGGTCATATGAGGTACAAGAGATAGTACCCCACGTAGGTTATAGGCTCTGTACGTGATGAACATGCTCTGTACTTGGGATTTTATATGCAATGTCCAATTGGAGTACAAACCACTTTGGTGATTTGGGATAACATAATGTGTACATTTTATGTAGGTTGTATACTGCACCTTTCCTACCCTATTACGGTTTTTCATATCATCATACCCGAGAGTCATAATTGGACCCCTGAGTTGTCCATTATGAGTATATTTTCTTGTAGATCAAGATGGTGAAACCCTTGAGGTGATCTGAATACTCCATGTGTCATATTTACTGTTTTCTTAAACAGAGGTGGATTTATTCTAATAATTAAATCCATTCATCTCTTTATAGAGAGAAATACATGTAATGAAAGTGATAGGTCAGGTGCTCAGACCAAATAAATTTGAGACCCTGGTCTAAAATGGTCTATGAGCTATCTCTGTTGAATGATTCTTCGTAGCTTCTCCTTTTGGGATAAGAGGTCATCATACCATTTGACTGAGAGAGACCTATGTAGGATACCTCTATCTTATTAATGTTTCTGGGGGTCCTCTATGGGGTTCCTTCATTTACATGTTGACTTAGGGAATCCCATGTTGGGTCCATTATCGGTGTACCTTTCCAAACATCCCGAACATGATTCCTCTACATTCCTACAATTGAGGGTCCCCTATAAGATTCCCCATTTTAATTTCTTTAATGATGATCTCAGGTAGGATGCCTCTTTTGTGTGTGACATGAGGGACCCAGTGGGTGCCTCGATTTCTAGGAGAAACTGATCTAGTTCACTGGGTTTCGGTAATAATGTAGTAGGTTCCATTATAAAATTCACCCCAAACTTGTATTTCTATGAGGTTGCATCTATAGTTGTGGGTTATGTGTTAATCCAACCACACTATTTTATTTATTTATGAATTCACTTGATTATTTTAATATAGAAATATTATTATGTGCGATAGGGATATAACGGTATGGTTTTCTTCCGGGGAGTTCCACGATGCCTTATCAATATTCATGAAGGCCATGGAAACCGTTTCGGTACCGGCACCACCAGTGGGTGAGGGACCTTCATTGTCCATCAAGGTATGGGAGTCTCTATCTTCCCCTTCTATAATCCTGTTCTTCTTCCTAAATTCCCACAATTCTACTTGTACCCTATATTTCTTGAGTTGTATGAAGGACTCTCTAACCTTTCATTTTTCAATTGTGAGGTTTAATGAAGCTCTGACACTCTTTAATGTGACCTTCACTGCTATATTTTCATAGATAAGGCCGTCGGTGGACACCATTTTAGATTCATTTTAAATTCTTGGGATTAACCGGGTAGAGCTAATATTTGTATGTTGGACAACAGGAACTTTGTGATCACCTTCATGTTGAAGGAATATCTCATACAAGCTTGGTATCGCATTCCTCATAGCTTCTTCAGGTCACACTTATACCTTCATCATAGTACTTATGAATTTCATATGATGCAGTACTCACCTTTGTTGGCGATTTTGGAGAATTTCCCGAACTTATCCCCTACATTGGAAAATACGTCGATCATTAGGAGGTTTGGGAAACTCAAAGGTAGGTTCTTCTGCTCCAATAGCATAACCACTAATGTTTTCTATCATGTCTATGATAAAACACATTTTTATTGAATATTTTTTGAGAATAAATTATAAAATTTCCCCACATTATGTGAAATAGGTTTATATATAAAATATTTGGGATTAGATCATTCATTTGAAAATTTGATTGAAATTCCAGTTTTACCCTTTATAGTGCACAATAGTATTTCGAAGATGCATTTTTGAATATTTAGTATTGGAAATTTAAATTTTGTAACTATTTTCCAAACATAATTTTATATAACTGTTGATCAGAACATTAGAGCTAAATCGTGCATTTGGTTGGACTAAATACACCATGAAATCAAAGGTGGGTAGGGACCGCCAGATTGGACATTGGTTCTGTATTTTGGATATAAATTCTTCATCTGAGCTTGTATTGGGCTCAAACGTTGAGAGTAACTCGCCAGTCCAATTTTTCACTAATCACTCTTCTTTAATAACAACATGTTCATGCATTTTAGAAGTCAAACAGGGGGTGAAAGGTGGCTTAAAAGTTTTTGCAGAGATTCCCCATTCACACTTGAGACCTATTTAAACCTAGCTTCCCCTCCACTCCATAAATTAGTGTTTTCACCATTTTTTCGGTTTGGGACATAAATTAGGAGATTGAAGGAAGATGATATTTGTATTTCACACAAATTCTACAACCATTGTAAGAGGGGTAGCTCTTGAAGTGAGGATCCCCTCATGGAAGCCTTCTTCTTCTTCTTCATGTTGTAATGTTTACAATTGTGTAATAAAATTCTTTTTTATTCTTTTATTTCATCTATCTTTTATATTTGTTAAATTATATTATTCATTACTCATCCTATATGGGTTTGAATCAATATTGGAGATGTTATTGGGTTTTACCCTTTTAATCCTTTTCTAATGCAAAACATCTCCATGATTACCACATCACCCATGGAAGAGTAGGTTTTTTAGTGATCGATCTATCTTCTAAACTCTTCATATAATTAATTTGAATCATTGATCTTCTGTAATTCACTTAATATGATTCGTGAATTGAGTTTTCAAATTTTAAGAAACTATGAAATCAATTGAATAATGAACACAAAAACACGCGATGTCTAGTATTGTGTGAATTATGAGAGAGCAATATTAATTGGAAATAAAAGAAAATATAGGTTAAATTGGAAGAGTTCAAATATAGTCCCTAAACACAATTTATCCTCAGTTTCCATAATGAATATCTTCCATAATTTACCATTGTCCATAATCTAACCTTAGAACATCCATCAAAGTAGGGTGCTGCGATTTAATGTTTCAAAGATAGCCTAGGGTTTAATTAACTTAATCTTGTGGTAACGTTAATTATTGTATGGTTTGGGAGGTAAAAAGTTAGGGGGTAATAATTATGTGGATTTTAATTTAGATAATAATGATAAATTAGTGATTGAATAGGTAGAGTTAGATCGATTATTCCTTTTAAAATATTTTCTAAAAAACATCTTCTTGTTGTGTCTTTTTAAACAAACTTCACTTCAAAAATTAAAAAAAATATTATTCTATCTTCTTCCAGAAAATTTATACTAGTTTTATGAATGGAAAACAATCCCCCACATCCTTTCAGGTAGTTTTATAATTCAATTTTAGGTTATTTTCAAAATACCTTTAATATGTTGTCAAATTTACATCCTCCTTTGAGATATGACCTTGGTCAGCCACTATTCTACACCTATGTAACCAAAAACCACTAATATTTTGGGGGAACCCACGACAATGAATTTCAAATTGGAGTTGTTTCTGGGGATGTAAGTAATTTTTTCAACCATATACCGGTATTAATTTTATTTCATATTTTATTCTTTTCTTCTCTTTTTTCTTCCTTATTTAACTAATCTGATTTTTTTCTTCTCATATTTTATTCTTCTTTTTGGACCATTAACTCAAACTTATGATTTTTATTATGGTCGACGTTCATTAATTTTATTATTATTTGATTTATTACACGAACTAATCTCAAATATCTCTTAGATCTTGATCCTAAGATTGAACTTAGCCTTCAGGCTCAAATCATACATTCTCAGTCTATAGGAAGTTTCAACATTCAACCAGTTGGAGAATTCCTCCACTCTTAGAGAATTGAAATTAGATGGAATTAAAATTCAACATAAAACATGAACCAATGGTGGAAAATAATGGAAATGAACATAATAGAACCATTCTATAATTGGATGCACGCGATATTAACTATCTACCAAATTGCATTGCATACCCAAATCTCGAATCAGACATTGAACTGAAATCTGGGTTAAATCATCTTATACCAAAGTTCCATGGATTATCTGGTGAGGATCCAAATAAACATTTGAAATAATTTAATGTGGTTTGATCAACCATAAAATAAATAAATATTTATGATGATCAAATCAAACTATGATAATTACTATTCTCACTTGATGGAGCTGCAAAAGAATGGATGTATTATTTACGACCTGAAGATGTAACTTGTTAGAACAATATGAAAGGTCTTTTCTTGCAGATATTTCATCAAGCATTAAGGACCAAATACATTAGAAAAGATATCATGGGGATGAAGCAATCCCAAAGGGAGTAAATGTATGAGTACTATGAGCGATTCAAGAAGTTCTATGCAAACTTCCCACATCACCAAATCAATGAGAAAATCATCATCCAATACTTCTTTGAATGACTCACACCAATAGAGATAAGCATGGTGGATGCCGCATCTGGAGGAGCATTGGTGGAAAAAACACCAGCAGTAGCACGTGCATTTATTGACAAGATGGCCCAAAACTCTTAACAATTGGGAGATCTAGGTACACCACATGTCATGGGAGTACATATAGTAAGTCCTTATTCTCTTGTGGGTCATTTGATTGATACCAATTTTGAATAATTGAACACCATGGTAAGGAAAATTTCTTTGGCTCAAAAGACATCTCATCCCACTCCTTGAAGGCCTTGTGGGATTTTCACTAAGACAACCCACCCAACTGACTATTTCCCCCAACTACAAAAAATAGAAGATTGTGCAGTTGTGTTTTCTGGGAGACTATATCAGCAGCATCAACTACCATATCCCCAAATAAAGATTAATTTCTTTTCTTCAACATACAACCATGGGTGGATGTATCAATCCGAATTGAGGTATATATCAGTAGAACAATAAAGGTCCCCTTTTCAACAAAACTTCCAGTAGCCTCTGCCTTACCAGCAGGGTTTTCAACATTCCAAAGGATATTTGAATCCCAAGCATCAATAAGCTAGAAAAAATGGAATCCCCCACCCAAGGTAGATTCTAAAACTAATAATATTTTGAAGAAATTTTTTTTTAATCAAAAGAATGAGCTAAAGAGTCATGGTATGTAGTTGAAGGAATTGAAGACTCAAATGAGCCAGATATCCACCACCCTCCATGAAATGGTATGTAAGAACACTAAAAATCTTCCTTCCAATCCACTCCAAATATCAAGGGGAATGTTAGTGCCATCAAATTGAAAAGTGTGAAGAAAACAACTGATACATATGCACCTATCGTTCCACTAGGATTCAACTCAAATCTGGAGAAGCCCCATTCCACACTAACTATTGAGAAACCCCAGGAGAAAGATATAGGTAATAAAAATATTGATGATATTCCTTTTAAACCCCTTACTTTTAAAAATATAGTTGTTCAAACAAAAAGATAGCTGCGGAGGTGATGAAAAAAAGATGTTTTTTTTACTTATTCAAGCGTTTAGAGATAAACATTCCCTTGATCGAGGCTATTAATAAAATCCCAAGGTATTCCAAATTCATAAAAGAACATTATACCAATCGAAGTAGTCTCAAGGGAAATGAGAGGATCAATTATGGAAGGAATGTGTTAGTACTCATTACACAAAGTCTATCAATGCCAAAAAAGTGCAGGGATCCCAATACATTCACCATACCATGAACCATAGGGGAGTACACTTTTCTGATGCTCTTTTTGATTTAGGAGCTTCCATAAATGTGATGCCTCACATGGTATTTTATTCTTTACATGTAAGTGAGTTGAAGACCTTGAGATTAGTGGTGCAATTAGAGAATATGGCTATAACATATCCAGTGGGAGTCCTTGATTATGTACTTGTTCGGGTAAGAGACATTATCTTCCCAGCAGATTTCTACATGATTAAAATGGAGGATGGTCTGGTATGTTCTCATGCTCCCACTATCTTAGGCAGACCCTTCCAAAAAATTGTAAAAACAATCATAAATGTCAATGAGGGTACACATTCCATGGATTCTGGGTATGAAGTTGTGATATTTAAGGTTATGGACTCCATGAAGTACCCCTTAGAAAACTATTCTTCTTTTGTTATCTACCATTTTCAACCAAAAAATAAACACCCCATGGAATTTTATTGTCCTATTCTTAGAGAGATTATGAGTATTGGTTCTATTTTTATGTCTAAGAGTACATTCACACCTTTTTCTAAGCCACAACACTCTCTTAGATATTATTTTGGAATGGATTAATATTCTGATTTTTATCATGTGAACTCTAATTATGACATGGCTATTGAGTATGCTGATGGATTAGATGCTTTATTCTTTGATTTTGATGATTTATATTATGATACTAATGTTCATTGTGAACATTTTTTAGTTCTTATAATTTTTCCATCCATACATCACCTCCCTTCATTGCAACTAAATCCATTTCCACAAAATCTGAAATACTCAAACTTGTTAAGTGGCGAGAGATTACCTATTATAATTGCTAATAATATTCTTTTTGAACAAAAAGAAATGATTTTCAATCTTTTGAGGGAGAACATAAGGGTATTCGAGTGGAACTTGGCTGAAATATAAGGTATTAAACCCTACATTTGGATGTATATGATTCTTTTAGAGGATGGGCCTAAACCGGTTAGGCATCCACAAAGGAGACTCAATCCAACCTTTCTGTAAGTTGTTAAAAAAAGTTGTTGAAAAATTGCTCAAGTCAGGTATAATCTATCCCATTTTAGATTTAAATTGATTGACTCCTCTTCAGGAAGTCCCTATTAAAAGTGGTTTTTCTATTATTAAAAATTAGAGAGATGAGTTAATTCCAATGAGGGTACGAAATAGTTAGAGTTTGTGTATTGATTATAAGAAACTAAATCAATCAACTAGAAAGGACCATTTCCCCCTTCCATTTATTCATCAGATGCTTGAGAGACTAGCTGGGAAAACACAATATTGTTTCATTGATGGATTTCATGGATATTTTCAAATTTCTATTTCTCAGGATGATCAGGAGAAGACAACAGTCACTTGTCCATTCGGTACGTTTCCATACGAAAGGATGCAATTTGGACTTTTCAATGCCCAATGTACCTTCCAGAGATGCATGGTGAGTATTTTTTCTAATTTTATTGAGACATGCATGGAGGTATTTATGGGTGATTTTATAGTTTATGGGTCTTCATTTTATGATTTTATATCTAGTTTGGGAAAGGTTTTTGATTTTTGTATTGAGAAGAATCGGGTCTTGAACTTTTAAAAGTGTCATTTTATGGTAGATCCTGACATTCTCTTAGGGAATGTAGTTTCAAAACATGGGATAGAGGTTTATAGGTATAAGGTAGATATTATTTCATCCCTACCCTATCTTTGATGTGTTTGTGATGTCAAATCATTCCTATGGCATAGAGGATTTTCTTAGCCCTTCATCAAGGATTTTTGAAAGATTGCTCTTCTTATGTCATGATTACATGAAAAGGATTCTGAATTTTTGTTTGATGATTCTTACAGGACATACATTGATGAGAAAAAGAATCAATTATCCACTCCTCCAATTATACATCCCCCACAATGGGAGCTTCCTTTTTTGATTATGTGTTACGCCTCCAACATCACCATTAGAGACGTCTTATCTCATAGGGAGGAGGGAAGTTCACATGTGATTCCATATGCCTCGAGGATACTGGATTCATCCAAATAAAATTACACAATCACATAAATGGAGTTTCTTGCTATCATATTCTCTTTTGTTAAATTCCATTCATATTTATTGGGATCCAATGTAGTTTTTTTCTAACCATGTAGCTATGAGTTTTCTCTTGATGAAGCCAGACACAAAGCATAGACTTATCCGATGGATGCTCATTCTTCAAGAATTTGATACTGAGATAAAGGAAAAATAAGGGGTCATAAAACATGGTGGCAGACCACATGAGTAGGCATACTCACACACTAGAGGATGTCACCTTGGACCAGGTACCAATTTAGGACACTTTCCTTGATGAGCATCTTTATTCCATCTCACGTACACATCCTTGGTATGCTGATTTAGTTAACCATACTGGTGCCTCTAAAATCCCTACAAATTTTAAGAAACATCAAGTCAAGAAATTAAAGAGTGAGTCTATGTTTTATGTGTGGGATGATCCCTACCTATGGATTATGTATAGTGACCATGTTATTAGGAGGTGTGTTCTTGATAATGAGTTTGAGTCTGTTCTGTAATTCTTTCATACACTTGCTTGCGGTGGACACATGTGTCCCAAATGGACATCTTATAACTTTTTGGATTCTGTATTTTATTAGACTATTTTATTCCATGATGATCATGTATTTTTTAAGTCATGATAACGTTTCCGACACACTGGTAATATTTGCAGTAGACAAGAGATGCCCCAACAACCCATATTATTCTGTGATATTTTTGATGTATGGGGAATTGCTTTTATGGGACCTTTTCCTAGTTTATTTTGTTTCCTATATATTTTGTTTTCCATTTATTATATGATAAAATGTGTGGAGGATAAGGCCACCAAGACTGATCATTCTCATGTTGTTGTGGACTTTGTCAAAGAACCGATTTTTTGCATGTTTGGAGTACCAAAGGCCATCATCAGTGACCAAGGGAAACACTTATGAAATCATAATTTTTCTTCCCTCATTTAGATGTACGGGGTGACACAGAAAAAATCAAGACCATACCAGCTAACAACAATTGGGGAGGTTTAGGTTTCAAATAGAGAGTTTAAACAGATTTTGGAGAAAAACATGTATCCAAATAAGAAGGATTGGATAAAGCACTTGGATGATGCATTGTGGGATTATAGGATTGAATACAAGACCCCTATACGTATATCACCATTTCGGATTGTTTTTGGGAAATACTGTCATCTACCCTTTGAAGTTGAGAATAATGATTATTGAGCTATAAAGAAATGTAACATGGATTTCGCCCATGCTGGAATGAAATGGAAGCTAAAAATTCAAGAGCTTGAGGAGATTCGTTTGTATTTATATGAGAACTCTAGGATCTACAAGGAATGATCAAAAGAAACTTATGAAAAAATGATCCCAAAAAGTGAATTTCATGTTGGATAGAATGTCTTGCTCTATAGTTCACGACTAAAGATAATGTATGTTAAGTTGAATTCCAGGTGGTTGGATCCTTATGTTGTGACTAATATTTTTTATTATGGTGTAGTGGAGATCGAAAAAGAGGATACCAAAGGAGCGTTATAGTCAACATGAAACGTTTTAAGAAATACATTGAGGGACTTCCTACTGATGCAGTGGATTCCATCACACTGCATGACCCCATCGTCACTTGATCATAGTAGGATGTTCCTAACCATTTCACTTTTATATTTTATCCCTAATTAAAATTATAAATTTCATATGCATATATCATTTCATTGGTTCACATTAAGTAAAATGAAATATTTTAAGTGAGGGGGATGGGACAACATTTTGGAGTAGATATTTAGGATTTTCATTTGTGTGATTATGTATATTTTCTATAAATATTTTGGTTAAAATTATCAAAAAAAATTCAATAAAAATTAAATAAATACACCATGTAACATTCTCATGCAGAACATATGGAAAATGCATGTTTTTAAAATTCATTGGATGAAATATAATAATGAGTAATATTTCATCATTACGGGATGGCTTTTATAAAAATTGAAGTCATCGATGATATGAATGGTTGTGTCATTATAAAACCTTTACGATTTTGACATCATTATTTGTGATATTTGTTAATGGTAAATGGTGTCATTGATTTCTCTACAAATGTTATCACACAATCATGACTTGTGAGTTTCTATTACCCAAATAAATGTATATTTAGTGTATGTAATCCTTTTCAGCTTATAACATGGTCTTTCCATACATTCATTTCTCTTCTGATCGTTTCCATCACTGTACCAGATTAACCTATATGTGAGCACCTAATATCTTACTGTTGCACTCCATCTAACGAAATAAAAAATAAAAAAATAAAAAAATAAGAAAAAAAATTATTAAATAGGGAAGTGAAGAAATGCACATCATGTGGGGATATTTCGGTCGGGATCTCATGGTTTGACTTCTATGAATGCTTAAATGAGTGGGTTTTCGAATTAGATTTCATAGGTTGTTGAACAGGTTCGGTGGAATAGAATCAGGTATTAAGAAAAGTGTTTATTGACTTGAATATACCTGATAAAGGGTTGAGAGACAAGTTTGTAATGGTTGGCACACACGCAAGTGGAGAATTAATGGCATGATAGACCCATGACTTGTTTCGCTATGATTGGTGTTATGAATCTCACCGGATTTTATTTTGATACAATTTACAAGACAATGAATTTAATATTTACTGATTTTTACTTTGATTTGATTCTTACTTTGCCTATATTTGTACTGGGGACTAAGAAATTTGAATATGCATATCTTGTCAAAAAAAATTCGAATACATGGTATGAGGTTTCTCCCAGAAGTGGAAAAGGGTAAGTTTGGGGGAGTTGATAAAAAACATTTTTATTGAATATTTTATTAATAATAAATGATAATATTTACTCACATTGTATTACATATGTTTATTTATAAAATACTTGGGAATAGATCATTCATTTGAAAATTTTATGAAAATTTCAGTTTTTCCCTTTATAGTGCGCTATAGTATTTCGAAGATAAATATTTTAATATTTATTATTTGAAATTGATATATTGTAACTGTGTTCCTGACATACTTTTCTACAATGTTTTATCCGGTCATTGGAGCTAAATCGTTCATTTGGATGGACTAAATAGACTATGAAGGAAAAGGTGGGATGACCCCACCAGATTGGACATTGGTTCTGTATTTGTGTTATAAAATCTTTATACGAGCTTGTAATAAGACCAAATGTTGAGAGGATCTCTCCAACCCAATTTTTCACAAATCATACTTCTGGAATAATAGCTGGTTAACGCATTTGGATGGTCAAATGGGCAGTGAAATTTGGCTTAAAATATTTGGACGAGATTCCCGATTCACACTTGAGACCTCTTTAAACCTAGCCTAACCTCCACTCCATAAATTTGTTTTTTATCATTTGGAGGGTTTGGGACGTTAATTAAGATATTCATGAAATATGATATTTATTTTCACTCAAATTATCCAAAAATGGTAAAAAGGGTAGCTCTTGAAGTGAGGATCCCTTCATCGAAGCCTTCTTCTTGTTCTTAATCATGTTGTAATGTTTGCATTTGTGTAATAAAATTATTTGTTCTTATTTTATTTCTAAAAATATATTATATTTAATTTTATTAAATTATATTTTTGTTTAATCATCCTATTTTGTTTTGAATCAAGAGTGGATACAAGATTTGGTTCTACACTTTCAGTCCTTTGCTCATGAAAAACGTCTCCATGGTGACCACACCGCCCATGGAATAGTAGTTTTCCTAGTGATTGATAAATCTTATACCATATTCATTTAATTATTTTTAATCATTGAGATACTGTAATTAACTTTATATGATCCATTAATTGAGTGTTTATATTAGAATAAACTGATAAAGTAATTGAATAATTTACACAAAAACACGCGAGGTCGAGTATTGTGTGAATGGTTAGAGCATGATCTTAATCGGAAACACAAGAACACACAAAATAAATTTGTAGAGTTCTAATATTATATCTAAACACAATTCATCCTCATTTTCCAGAATGGATATGTTCCCTAATTTACCACTGACGTTAAGCTATATTTAGAACATTAATCAATGTAGGGTGCTGCGATAGCATGTTTCGAAGATAGCCTAGGGTTTAATTCAATTCATCTTTGTGGTAATGTTAATTATTTTAGGGTTTTGGGGTTAACAATTTAGGGTCTCATAATTATGTGGATGTTAATTTAGATGATAATGATAAATAATTGAATCAAGAGGTAGAGTTAGGTGGATTATGCCTTTTAAAATATTACTTAAAATAACAGCTTCTTGTTGTGCCTTTTTAATCGAACTTAATTTAAAATATAAAAACCAAAAAATATGCAATCTTCATCCAAAAAATTGTTTCTAGTTATATTAACAAAAAAACACCTGCTTCCTTTCAAGTAGTTTTATTATTCCATTGGTTGTTATTTTCAAAATAACATTAATACGTTGTCAAATTTTCTTCCTCCTTTGGGAGATGACTCGGTTAGCCACTCAGATGTACCTATGTACCCAAAAACCACTAATAATTTGAGGGAAATCATGATAGAATCTTTCATTATCCCAAAATTTTGTGTTGAAATAGTTGTTTCAATAAGGCCATCTTATTTTATTCGGAATACAGTTTTAGGGAAATTTTGTTCTTGGTAGGAGGTGGTTTATGAAGCTTGGGTTGATTTTTAATCTGGTTGCAAGTGATTGGGACACTCATCAGAGACATATAGATGTGGGTCTAGATAGTAGGTTATATCTAAGGGTGGGGGAATTAGTGGAAGAACTAGTCATGGTGAACCACAAGATGGGATCATTTATTATATGAAGATGGATGTGGATTTGAGAAACAAAGGTAAGGGCCAAGACATTGGAGATGTTCCTAGTTTGGATTCATGATTGAATGAACATATTCAAGGTGATGTTATCCCAAGGAAAGGTAGTCAATTGGAGATCAAAATTTTTTGTTTCACATGAGCCAGGGGGTTTTCGGGATTTTGATTTTATGCCAATACCGTTGATGGCCTACCTTTTAAGGATGTCTATTCAATTATTGAGGCTCGCTCCGTACCCCCTAAACCGAAAGTAGATGATATTTTTAATAAATTAATGATTTTTCATAGAGGGAGTTATGTTATAGAGTCTGTGAACCCAAAGAGTAAAATTATAGTGGATCAAAATGAGGTTTCAATGAGAGTGTCGATTGTAGAGGATGATAATGGGATAATGTAGGATGTCGGTGAAAAAAAACCTAGGGCAGCTACACACTGGGAAGAAAGTATAGGGTGGGTGAAGGAAATAGGTGGAGTGAGACTGTGAATAAATAGTTAACAGGTTATTGATTGGTATTATTTCGAGCTTATCGAGGATGATGACTCATGACAGGAATGAAAGGAAAGAAACTCTGCTATTAGGGAGGTCCCTTTTTCTTGTTTAGTATCACAAATAATTTCTACTGAATGCCTTCCTGGCCTCCAAGAAGTTGTGCTGAATGAGGTTCTTATTGTATATATTGAAAGAGAGGCTACTCATATGCGGATAGTCTTGCATCATGGGATTCTCCATAGGAGGGTGGTATCACCTTATATGTTTGGCATACTTATTATCATAAAGCGATTTATGTTACAGTTCAAGACTTTGAAAGAAACAAGGTCAGTGTCTCCATGGACGGATGAAAGGGAATCTGTGAGATGAAGGATTACTATTAATTGACTACTCTAATGAAGACTGAGTTAGCGAAGAAAACAAAGAATATGGACAATCAGTGTAAGTTAGGTGATGCGCTTGAGCAATCCTTTGAATTTCTCATGAGCTCAAAAGATTAAGTGGTGGAACAAGTTTTCTCTCTCAATGCTAGTGAATAAGTAGCCACTAAAATGATAGGGATATCTTTTAGGATGACTCTCAATGAGGAGAAAAATACATGGATTGAATGGAAGGATCTGATCTATGTTGAGGGATTTAGTAGTGGTAAGATCATCCTTGAGGATTACATCCAGTCTTTGGTCAAGCTATCTTTTTAGTTCTAGGATCTTATAATGGATGAACCAAACACTGAGGTAAAAAATATTTCTTTGAAATTATTTAGAGATTTTAACTCTGGTAGGATTAAATTTTCCTTCAATGACTATGTTATTTCGTTTTGTTTTTTAGTTATATTTTCTCATATTTTCCTTAAAAGTGTTTGATAAAAAGAAATTTAATTTTTATTCTGATACAGAAATGATTTCCAATGGTGATTCCTGGTTATTGGCTGATGAGCCTAATGCAATGTGTCTTTATTTCCCTTTAGTATGACTATATTTTCTTACTTCGATATGTCTTATTCATTATTTCAATGCCTAGACATTACTCCTCAGATCTAGATTTTAAGCCCTGCTATTCTTATATTAATTAAGATACCCAGTGGTACAACCTAGGATCTAGCAGCTGAGCATGTGTATTTCTCAATTTTATTATTTAGATTTCTAGAGGTTCTTCATGGAATACATCTTTTTAACCCAATATGATGATATATGAGCATGGTGTCCCTAGTAATTATATTCATGTATTATTAATATATCTCGAGTGACGAGGATGATTCCTCTCAACTATGATTAATATGTTACAAGGATGATTATAACCTCCTCGATATTTTTATACCGATGGAAGATAAGGTTGTGCCAATGAGAGGGATAATTAAGTTCCCAATAATTAATTTATAGATCGTGGTGTTGAACATGGAATTTCAAATCATTGGATACTCATGGAAGATTACTCTCTCTTTAGTGATAGTTATGTTTCCTCTATCCATGAATAGGGACCTTGATGGGAGGGCATGACAATTCACTGATGATCTTTCTTTACATTCATATGGGTCAGGCCATTATGGTTCATCCAAGTAGAAATTTTGTAGCCATCAATGGATTATGACCTATGTATTAGACATTAGAATGGATTTATATATAATGAGAGACATAGAGTCGAGATCTATGACCATTATATTACGTCCTAATGAAATTCACTAGAGTCCAATATTATAGTTATTGGTGGCAAGTACGGGTGAACCCGTGTTTAAGACGAGTATCCTGATGTGGTGACATAGGTTTCTTAGATACATTTTTAGCATTGTCCGGTGCATGATTTGTATATTGAGATTATAGGCCTAGAGATCAATTTAATGATACATGACTAGAGTGGTACGACATATAAATCAATTATTTTATACAGGATGTCCATGTGACCCAGATTACAAACCCCTAGATCAAATAATGTTTTTTTCATTCACCTTACTCATGCATATATATATATATGTATATGTATGGGAATATACATACATATGAATATGAATATAAATATATATGATTGAATATTCCCATTTTACTGAGATTAGGACCCAAGGATCGATTATTATTTCACATTATTTAATTGTTTTATTTATCTTTATAGTTATGTCTCAGCTTGGCGAAGAATATTTCATGAGCATGCACTTATGATAGGATATTTATAGGTTCATCATTGGGTTTCCCTACTATGATTATTTCTCAAACATGCATGTTCACCTCGATGTTCATACAAACCTTATGTATGCTTTTAGTATTGTGCACAAATTATTAGAGGTTATGGTTGAGGCCCAAAGTTTTATAATCAAGAGGAGGGTCTCATGTGGAATCCTTTAATCTGGATAGAGAACCTTGATGACATCATAGATGTAGTCTTTCTCAATGATAGTATTTGATCCTAGTGATTCTTATTTCAATTTTCATTATGTATTCCTGCATGTATGTTCGACATAGTGGGAAACCAGTGTTTTATGTTTGACATTATTGTAATGGATTTCATAGAATTTATTTTATTATTATTGTATGTTTTACTTTAGTTTATTTATTGATTCCACACTCTTTTTACTGATATCATTCAATTTTATTTAGATATTTGTTATGTTGTTTACTCTGATATAAGGGAATTTTCTATCCATAAACACACCATATGCCCGTATTTCTAGTCATATGCTTCTTTAATATAGAGAGGCATTCTTGAGGCCTCATAATGAATTGGACCAGAGCACTACATTAGTTTAATTTTGGTTGGGATGTTACAATGTGGTATCCAAGTTTTTCTTATTGAATTCCTATTTTGGATATGGTTGACAAGAATATTTGAAATATTTTGGAACATGTGATGGATATTGAACTAGTGTGTTAAGAACACCTATTCTAGTCAGAAGTCATAGTTTCCCTGGGTAAGGGATTAATGTTCTTATCTCAGAGGGAGGAGCGACGTTCACATGTGATTGCCTATGCCTCGAGGATACTTGATTCAGCCTAGTCAAAATACACAATCACAGAAAAGGAGTTTCTTGCAGTCATATTCTCTTTAGTTAAATTCCATTCATATTTATTGGGATCTAATGGAGTTGTTTTTCTGTCCATGTAGCTCTGAGTTTTCTCTGGAAGACGCCAAACACAAAGAAAAGACTTATCCGATGGATGCTCATTCTTTGGGAATTTGATATTGAGATAAAGGACATGAAGGGGTCAGGAAACATGGTGGCTGACCACATGAGTAGGCATACTCACACACTAGAGGATGACACCTTGGACCAAGTACCACTTCAGGACACTTTACCCGATGAGCATCTTTAATCCATCTCATTTACACATCCTTGGTGTGCTGATTTATTTAACCACACTGTTGCCTCTAAAATCCCTACGAATTTAAAGAAACATCATTTCCAAAAATTAATGAGTGATTCTATGTTTTATGTGTGCGATGCCCCCTATGTATAGCTAATGAGTAGTGACCATGTTATTAGGAGGTGTGTTCTTGATAACGAGTTTGAGTCTGTTATGCAATTATGTCATTCACTTTCTGGTGGTGGACACATTGGTCCAAAATGGACAACTAGGAACTTTTTGGACATTTTATTGTATTATACTAATTTATTCTATTATGATCATGTGTTTTGTAAGTCGTGATAACATTTCCAACACACTGGTAATATTTATAGTAGACAAGAGAATCCCCAAAAACCCATATCATTCTGTGATATTTTTAATGTATGAGGAATTGATTTTATGGGTCTTTTCCTAGTTCATTTTGTTTCATATATATTTTGGTTTCCATTGATTATATGAGAAAATTGGTGGAGGCTAAGGACACCAGGACTGATGATTCTCATGTTGTTGTGGACTTTGTCAAAGAACTTATTATTTTCAGGTTTGATGTACCAAAGGCCATCATCAGTGACCAAGGGTCACACTTATGAAATCAGAATTTTTCTTCCCTCCTTTATATATATGGCGTGACACAAAAAAACATCAAGACCATACTAGCCAACAACAAATGGCCAGTCTGGGGTTTCAAATAGGGAGTTGAAACAGATTTCAGAGAAAACCATGAAGCCAAATAGGACAGATTGGAGCGAGATCTTGGATTACTCATTGTGGGATTATAGGATAGGATACAAGACCCCCATAGGTATATCCCCATTTCATGTTGTTTTTTGGAAATCCTGTCATCTACCCGTTGAAGTTGTGCATCATGATTATTGAGCTATAAAGAAATGTAACATGGATTTGGCCCATGCTCGAATGAAAAGGAAGCTGAAAATTCAAGATCGTGAAGAGATTTGTCTGTATTTATATGAAAACTCAAGGATCTACATGAAATGATCAAAATAATCTCATGAAAAAATGTTCCCAAAAAGAGAATTTCATGTTGGAGAGAAAGTCTTTATCTATAGTTCACGACTAAAGCAAATGTCTGTTAAGATGCATTCCACGTGGTTGGATCCTTATGTTGTGACTAATATTTTTTCTTATGGTGCAGTGGAGATCACACCAGAGGACACCAAAAAATCTTTACAGTCAACATGCATCTTTTTAACAAATACATTGAAGGACTTCCTACTGATACAGTGGATTTCATCACACTGCATGACCCCATCGTCACTTGATAATATCAGGATGTTCCTAACCATATCTCTTTTATATTCTTTTCCCTAATTAAAATCATAAATTTCATATGCATATATCATCTCATAGGTTCACATTAAGGAAAATGAAATATTTTAAGTGAGGGGGGGACAACATTTTGGGGTAGATATTTAGGATTTTCATTTGTGTGATTATGTGTATTATCTATAAATTTTTTGTTTAAAATTAGTAAAACAAAATCAATAAATAATGAAATAAATATACCATGTAACATTCCCATGCGGATCATATGGAAAATTCATGTTTTCAAAATTCATTTGTAGAAATATAAGCATGGGTATGATTTCATAATTAAGGGATGACTTTTATAAAAATTGAAGTGACCGATGATATGAACGGTTGTGTCATTATAAAACCTTCACAATTTTGACATCATTATTTGTGATATTTTTTCAGGTTAAATTGTGTTATTGATTTCTCCACAAATTTTATCACACAATCATGACATGTGAGTTTCTCTTACCCAAATAAATTTATATTTAAGGTATGTAATCCTTTTCTGCTTATAACATGGTCTTTCCATACATTCGTTTCTCTTCTGATCATTTCCATCAGTGTACCAGATTGACCTATACGTGAGCACCTAATATTTGAATGTTTTACTCCCATTAAAAAAAATCAAAAAATCAAAATAAAAAATAAAAAAACAATAATTAAAGAGAGGAGTGAAGAAATGTATAACATGTGGGGATATTTCGGTCGAGATATCATGGTTTGACTACTAAGAATTCTTAAATGAGTGGGGTTTGGAATTTGATTTCAATGGATGTTGAATAGGTTCGGTGGAATAGAATCAGGTAAGAAGAAAAGTTTTTATTGACCTGAATATACTAGATAAAGGGTGGATAGACAATCTTGTAATGGTTGGCACACACACAATTAGAGAATTAGTGGCATGGTAAACCGATGACGTGTTTCGCTATGATTGGTGTTATGAATATCACTGGATTTTATTTTGAAACAATTTACAAGGAAATGAATTTAATATTTATTGATATTTACTCTTGATTGGATTCATACATTGCCTATATTTTTACTTTGGATTGAGAAATTTGAATATGCATATCTTGTCAAAAAAAAATTCGAATACATGATATGGGGTTTTTCCCAGAAGTGAAAAAGGGTAAGTTTGGGGGAGTTGATAAAACACATTTTTATTGAATATTTTATTGATAATAAATGATAAAATTTACTCACATTGTGTAAAATATGTTTATTTATAATATATTTGGGATTAGATCATTCATTTGAAAATTTGATGGAAATTCCAGTTTTACCCTTTATAGTGCACTGTAGTGTTTCAAAGATAAATATTTTAATAATTATTATTTGAACTTCGAATATTGTAACTGTGTTCCTGACATAATTTTCTACAATGTTTGTTCAGGAAATTAGTGCTAAATCGTGCATTTGGTTGGAATAAATAGACCATGAAGGCAAAGGTGGGATGGCCCAGCCATATTGGACATTGGTTCTATATTTGGGCTATAACATCTTCATTTGAGATTGTATTGAAACCAAATTCTGAGAGGATCTCTCCAACCAAATTGTGGACAAATCATACTTCTGGAATAATAGCTGGTTCACGTGTTTGGAGGGTCAAGTTGGCGGTGAAAGTTGGCTTAAAATATTTGGACAAGATTCCCCATTAACTCTTGATACCTCTTTAAACCTAGCCTCCCCTCCACTCCATAAATTAGTTTTGTTTTCATTTGGATCGTTTGGGACGTTCATTAAGATATTCATGGATTATGAGATTTTGTTTTACTCAAATTATCCAACCATTGTAAAAGGGGTAGCTCTTGAAGCGAGGATCGCCTCATCAAAGCCTTCTTCTTCTTCTTATTCATGTTGTAATGTTATCATCTGTGTAATAAAATTGTTTATTCTTAGATTGTTTCGTAAAATTATCTTCTTTTTTGGTTAAATTATATTTTTATTTACTCATCCTATTTTGTTTTGAAACCAGAGTGGAGACAAGATTCGGTTCTACACTTTCAGTCCTTCGCTCTTGCAAAACGTCTCCACGATGACCACACCGCCCATGGAAGAGTGGTTTTCATAGTGATCGATAAATATTATACCTTATTCATTTAATTATTTTGAATCATTGAGATACTTTAATTAAATTTATACGATCCATCAATTTAGTTTTTAAGTTATAATAAACTAAGAAAGTAATAGAATAATTTACACACAAATATGTGAGGTTGAGTATTGTGTGAATGGTGGTAGGACGATTTTAATTAGAAACACAAGAACACACGTGATAAATATGTAGAGTTCTAATATAATCCCAAAAAAAATTCATCCTCATTTTAAAGAAAGTATATGTTCCCTAATTTACCACTGACCATAAGCTATCCTAAGAACATCAATCAATGTAGGGTGATGCGATTGCATGTTTCGAAGATAGCCTGGGGTTTAATTAAATTCATCTTTGTGGTAATGTTAATTCTTGTAGAGTTCAGGGGTCAAATAGTTAGGGTATCATAATTATGTGGATGTATATTTAGATTATAATGATAAATAATTGATTCATGAGGTAGAGTTAGGTGGATTACGCCTTTTAAAATATTATCTAAAAAATAGCTTCTTGTTGTGTCTTTTTAATCGAACTTCATTTCAAAAATAAAATCAAAAAAATATACAATCTTCTTCTAGAAACCTTTTTTAGTTTTATGAATATAAAAAACCCCAAATTCTTTAAAGTAGTTTTATTATTTCATTTTTTGTAATTTTGACAATAATATTAATAATTTGTCAAATTTACTTCCTCCTTTGAGAGATGACTTGGTTAGCCACTTTGCTGCACCTAAGTATGAAAAAACCACTAATCATTTGAGGGAGACCCTAATATAATCTTTAAGCTAACCCAAAAGTGTGTGTCTAAATAGATGTTTCAATAATTCCATCTTATTTTAGTTGGATTACAGTTGGAGAGGAATTTTGTTATTGGCAGGAGGTGGTGTATGAATCTTTGGTTGATTTTTATTCTAGCTGCAAGTGATTGGGACACTCATCAGAGTCCTATAGATGAGGGTCTAGACAATAGGTTGTGTCGATGGTTAGGGAAATTAGTGTTATAACTATTCATGGTGAACCACAAGATAGGATCATTTATTCTATGAAAATGGATGTGGATTTGGGAAACGAGGGTAAGGGCTAAGACAGTGGAGATGTTCTTAGTCTGGATGCATGATTAATGGATCCTATTCAAGGAGGTGTTATCCCAAGTCTAGGTAGTAAATTGGTGATCACAATAGTTGTTTCACATGATTCAGGGGGTTTTTAGGATTTGGATTTTATGCTAATACTACTGATGGCCTACCTTTTATGGATTTCCATTCAATGATTGAGGCTCGCTCAGTACCCCCTCAACCGAAAGTTGATGATATTTTTCATAAATAAAAGATTTAACTATGAAGGAGTTGTGTTATTGAATCTATGAGCCCAAAGAGTAAAATTATAGAGGATCATAATGAGGTTTCAATGAGAGTAGAAATTTTTGAGGATGATAATGGGATAAGGTAGGAAGTCCACGACAAAAAATCAAGGGCACCTACACACTGGGAATAATGTACAGGGTGGGTGAAGAAAATAGGTGGGGTGAAACTGGGAATAAATTGTTAAAAGGTTATAGATTTAAATTATTTCGAGTGTATTGAGGATGATAACTTGTGACAGGAATGAAAGGAAGGAAACCCTACTATTAGAGAGGTCCATTTTTCTTGTTTGGTATCACAAAGAATTTCTACTGAACGCCTTCCTGGCCTCCAGGAAGTTGCGGTGAATGAGGTTCTTGTTGTACATATTGATGGAGAGTCCACTCATATGTGGATAGGAATAAATCTAGGGGATTATCCATGAGATTTTGGTCTCACCTTATATGTTTATCATACTTATTATCATATAGTGATTTATGTTACGATTCAAGACATTGAAAGAAACCAGGTCTGAGCCACCATGGATGGATGTAAGGGAATATGTGAGAGGATGTATTAATATTAATTGAATAATCTAATGAAGACTATGTCAGCGAAGAAAACCAAGAATATGGAAAATCAGTGTAAGTTAGGTGATTCGCTTTAGGAATCCTTTGAATTTCTCATGATCTTAAAAGATGAAGTGGTGGAACAATTTTTCTCTCTCAATGCTTGTGAAGAAGAAGCCACTAAAATGACGGGGATATTGTTAAGGATGACTCTCAATGAGGAGAAAAATACCTTGATTGATAAGAAGGACATGATCTATGTTGAGGGATTCGGTAGTGGTAAGATCATCCTTGAGGATTACATCTAGTCCTTGGTCAAGCTATCCTTTTAGTTCTAGGATCTTATAATGGATGAACCAAACACTCAGGTGAACAATATCTCTTGGAAATTATTTAGGGATTTTAACTCTGGTAGGCTTAAATTACCCTTTAATGACTCTGTTATTTGTATTTTATTTGATTTATATTTTCTCATATTTTCGTTAAAAGTGTTTGATAAATAAATATTTAATTTTCAGTCTGATATAGAAATGACTGTCAATGGTGATTCCTAGTTAGTGGCTAATGAGCCTAATGCAATGTGTCTTTATTTCCCTTTATTATGACTATGTTTTCTTATTGTGATATGTCTTATTCATTATTTCACTGCATAGATATTACTCCTCATATATAGATTTTAAGCCTTGTTATTCTCATATTAATTAAGATACCCAGTGGTACAAGCTAGGATCTAGCACCTGAGCATGTATATTTCTCAATTTTATTATTGAAATTTCTAGAGGTTCTTCATGGAATTCATCTTTTTAACCCAATATGATGATATACGAGCATGGTTTCCTTAGTAATTACCTTCATGTATTTATAATCTCTCTCTATTGATGAGGATGATTCCTCTAAACTATTATTAATATGTTACAAGGATGATTACAACCTCCTCGATCTGTTTATACCGATGGAAGATAAGGTTGTACCAGCGAGAGGGATAATTAAGCTCCCCATAATTAATTTATAGATCGTGGTGTTGTACATGGAATTTCAAATCATTGGATACTCATGGATGATTACGCTCTCCTGAGTGATAGTTATGATTCCACTATCCAGGAATAGAGACCTTGATGGGTGGGCATGACATTTCACGGTTGATCTTTCTTTACATTCATATGGGTCATGCCATTAGGGTTCATCCAAGTTGAAAATTTGTAGCTTTTAATGGAATATGACCTATGGATTAAACATTAGAAAGTATTTATATGGAATGAGAGACATAGAGTCTAGATCTAGGACCATTATATTATATTCAAAAGTAAATATCTAGAATCCAGTATTATAGTTATTTGTGGCAAGTATGGGTGTACCCGTGTTTAAGACGAGTATTCTCATGTGGTGACATAGGTTTCTTAGAAACAGTTGTAAAATTGTCTGGTGCATGTGTTGTATATTTATATTACAGGACTAGAGACCAATTTAATGATACACTACTTGAGTGGTATGACATCTAAATCAATTATTTTACACAGGATGTCCATGTGAGCCAGATTACAAACCCCTAGAATAAATAATGCTGTTTTTTGTTTTTCATTCACCTTACTCGTGCATATTAATATATATATATATATATATATATATATATGTATATGTATGGGAATATACATACATATGAATATGAATATAAATATATATGATTGAATATTCCCATATTATGGGATTAGGACCCATGGATCGATTATGGTTTCACATTATTTGATTGATTTACTTATCTATATAGTTATGTCTCAGCTGGTCTTAGAATATTTCCGGAGCATGCACATATGATAGGATATTTATAGGTTCATCATTGGGTTTGCCTACTAAGAATATTTCTCAAACATGTATGTTCACCTCAATGTTCATGCAATCCTTATATATGCTTTTCATATTGTGCACAAATTATTGGAGGTTATGGTTGAGGCCCAAAGTTGTATAATCAATCAGAGAGTCTCATGTGGAATCCTTTGATATGGTTAGAGAATCTTGATGACGTCAAAGAGGCCAGGTATATAGTCTTTCTCGATGTCAGTAGTTGATCCTTGTGATTTTTATTTCAATTTTCATTGTGTATTGTTATATGTATGATCGGCCCAGTGGGAAACCAATGTTTTATGGTTGAAGTTATTGTAATGGATTTCATAGAATTTATTTTATTATTATTTTATGTTTTATTTTAGTTTATTTATTGATTCTACACTCTTTTTAATAATATCATTCATTGTTATTTAGATATTTATGATGTTGTTTACTCTGATATAAGGGAATTGTCTATCCCTAGACACACCATAGGCCCGTATTGCTAGTCATGTGCCTCTTTAATATGGAGAGGCATTCTTGAGGCCTCAGAAGGAATTGGATCAGAGCACTAATTTAGTGGAATTTTGTTTGGGATGTTACAATGTGGTATCCAAGTTATTTATTTTCCTATTTTATTTCTATTTTGGATATGGTTGACAAGAATATTAGAAATATTTTGTATCTTGTGATGGATATTGAACTGGTGTGTTAAGAACAACTATTCTAGTCAGAAGGCCTAGTTTCCCTCAGTAAGGGATTAATGTTCTTATCTACGATGTTACATTTATATGTCATTTTTTATTTGAGTGCAACACATGTTATGTGGACTTTACGATTTATTATGGACTACTTGTTCATGGACATGGAAAAGTGTAAAATTATCGATTTCAAACAAAATTCATATTTTTATATTTTCAAATGACACTTTTATAGGTAAGTGTAAACCCAAAAAAATCCAATAAGATAAAAATTCATAACCCTCCATTGTAAAAACCAAAGAACCACGCCCATTTTTATTTTCAGATTTCAAATTCCAAATTTCAAACCGAGACAACACCAATCTCGGGTGACGTGCCAACCCACTTCACATGGCCCGTCACTTCCTACCGCCATCAATCATCATCCACATCACATCCTATCACTATCCATTATAAAAATGATTGATTTAAATCTAGGATTAAAAAAATTAAAGAGGCATCTCATGCATCATATTCAACAAATAGGATTATCTTGTTATTGGAATTCTAGTATGTCATTTTTCTAACACCTGAGGAAAATTATTTAAAAGTTTAAATAAAAACCAAAGAAGGTTTTTTACCCACACAGATATTTGGTGGAACTATACTAAATTTAACCTACATTCTTATATAATTCCTTCTAATGGAAGGTGATGTGGATCGATGTTGAGATGTTTGATGGTAAGGTTGATTACTCAGTCCAATGAAAAAGATGTTTAATGACCTTATTATGTTGATAAGGCACATAATAACCTTGTGTTAACCCATCTTGGGTTTTTTATTCTCAGGATGGGTTATTTAAATTGTATGTAACATTATATATAGAGTTTTTCTACCTATATTGGAATGACATTCTACTTAGACATCCAAATTCATGGTTATCTAGTCAGATCACTGAGTTAAAAGCTGATAGGTATCAGGACATTTTTATACCTTGAGGGGGTAATACTGTATACAGATTCCAAATGAGTGTCAGTTAATATATCTTTTATATTAGTATCATGACCTCCCGAGAGTATTTCCTTATGATTATGCTCAGAGAGGGTCACGGACCTCGTAAGTTATGCTGATAGTTTTGAACCACGTAGGTCAGTTTTCACTTTACCTTCTTTATATAGATGTGATATTTTGTTCTAGGTGGTTAGTCATTATGCTGTTTTTTGAGACCTGATCTATAGGTCTTGGTGGGAGACTAATGTTCTCTTAATTTTTATTCAAACACCTACAAGTCAACATTCATTTTGATCAAGGGAATCATGTCTCAGAGGGTAGAAAATGAATATTTATTCCTTATAAGGTAGTTATATTGGTGATATTTTCTTTTGAGACTGATTCATAGTTATTTATTGAGATTTTTGATATAGGCATGTTGACGCCTTTATCTTTTGGTGAAGCACCTAGGGTTCTCTGGTATTAATATTTCCTTTGAAGAGTAAGACTATTCAGGTGTATATCCTAGTAGACCATAGATTCGTCTTTAGATAATGCAGCCAGAGCATGGGTAGATGCTCCTGACTTAAATGATAGTGAGTGATGGGAATTCATGGGAAAACGCATGGAATAGGCGAGGTTCCAAATTTTAATGAGGATTTACAAATGATGAATATCACATCAATGGTGGAGTATACATATGAACTAAATAGGGTATTGCAAGATGGTTTACCCATGTTTGGGCATGGACATGCATTTTCGAGGTACATGGTGTCAAGGGTTGATTAAAGGCATGTTACCCTATTGTTGTGAGAGTGGTTCTAAGAGATATATTCAAACAATTTGACAGACTCTATGATTACTGTTATTTAGGGATGATCATGATATATCTTGACATTATCATGAGTATTCTCAAAAAGCATTACCTCTAGACCAACATCGTGATTTTTAAATACCTTTCATGGTTTGTGATGAATCCTATTGATGTTTTACTCAAGAATCAATATATGGTAAAACATACGGTGGACAGTTCACGATTGTCCATTTCAGGTGGGGTGACTCTCTTTTATAGTGTAATTGTTTTATTTTCCATGTTCCATTGAGTTCAATGGTTGGTTTTGAGATGATGGTAATGGTATTAAAGAGTATGGAGTACTAGATCAGTCACGGTAAACTGTCTCCCAGGTAGGAGATAGTATGTTCAGATTATATGACTGGTCATCCGAATATTGATATGGAGATGTTGTATAGATGATTGGTTTGAGGTAACGAATGTCATTTTTCTACCATGAATTCTTAGGGATGAGAATTTTTATGTTGGGGAGATTTAATGACAAGAGTTTTTTTGGATAGGAATTATGAGAAGAAATTTGAATTTTTTTCTTCAGATTCTTTTACGGTGTAATGTGGTCACATACCTCTAGAAGATTATCATAGAATTTTTTGGACCACTTCGTTTGTCCCAAAATATTTTTTTCCCTTATATGAGAGGTTGGTATAAATTTGATCCATTCTAATTTTAGTGGAATAAATAATAATTAATTTTTCATAAATTAAATATTAATTTATTCATGTATGTTTATTCCAAACAAAAATTATAAAAAAAGTGTCATATTGAGATTCGGTCTCTACCATTGAGTCTGGAAAGGTGAGATTTTACATTTTAGGGTGTAAACTAAAGTTCACTATCAAGGTTGGGCTAGAACACCTTTTCTTTTTCTTTTCTTTTTTTCATTTTCTTTATTTTATTTTAATTTTCATCTTTTTTGTCCCTAGACTCTTGTGTACTCACCCAGGGGGATCCTCCTTCATCATATGGCTGATAGGTCATGGGGGATAAAGAGATATATATAGACATAGGGTAAGAGTAGTACCTCCACAAAGATCGGTCTGATTTTCATTTGGTAGTTGTGGAGTATGTAAATGAGTGAAGTTTCGATGGATTACTCCCATAGGAAATTAATTTTTTTATTTTGATGTAAATACATATATAATTTTAATATTATATTTTGGTCTCTTATTTTTCTTTTTAAGAAAAATTGTGGGTAAATATTTTGTTTTAAGGTGAAAATGTGGGTTTCATACTATTTGAGGGATTTCCCATTTGAAAGTCCTGGTCACATGGTATGTTGTTCCGGAACACAAAACATTTGTTCTTTTTATTTTTTTGAAGATGGCCTTTTATAAGTACACATTGAGTATTTTGTATACACATCACATACTAGGACACAGTCATGTAGCCATGTACCTGGTCAAAAATCTCATTTAAAGAACATCACCATGTAGATTACACGATCATAACCCATGTGGGTTGCATGCCTTGTAACAGTACACGACCAAGCTATGTACATGGAAAAACCATATAAGGTACATGATAATGCACCCCATTTAGTGTAAATGCCATGTACGTGATGAAAACACCATGTAATTTAGCTTTTAAATGCCATGTCCTGCTGCTGTATAAGGCCAGATAAGGATTTGGGAGAGCATGCCATGTACTTAGAATATATTGTGTGTACTACCCCCTTTCTATATTTTAATGGTTCCGAATATCTTTATTCCTAATGATCAAAATTGGATCCATGAGTATTCCATTCTGAGTATATTTTTTCATAGGTAGTGATGGTGGAACTAATTGTTTGATATGAGTATTCCTATGTGGTGTTTTAGAAGTTTTCTAAAATGGAATTTTTTTAACCAGTAATCGAATCTAGTCATATAATAATAGAGGGACATGAAATGAAAATAATAGCTTGGGTTCTCAGACTAACCTAGTTTTAGACCATGATCTGAGATGGCCCTTGATCTATATTTATTGACTGATACTTCATAGATTCTCCTTTTAGGCCAATAGGTTATCTTATCATTTCACCTAAAGAACCCAGTGTAAGATGCCTCATTCATATTAATGTTACCGAGGGTCACCCATGTGACTCCTCCATTTATATGATGACTTAAGAAAAACCATGTAGGATACCTTACCTTATTAACATTATAAGGATCCTAAAAATTATTCATCTACTTTCTACCATTAAGGGTACCCTATAATATTCACATCTTACTTTCATTAATACGGATCTCGAGAATGATTCCTCTTTTTCTTTGATTTTAGGGACCTAGTGTGTGACCCTATGTTTTACTATCATGGAGCTATTATACCATGTTTGAGTAGGGATTCTAGCATGTGTCAACTATAAACCCATGCCTAATTTAAAATATTTCCTGGATGAATCAGTAGTGGTGGGTTAGCCATTCATCCACCCTCACTCTTTTAATTTTTTAGGCATTCACTTGTTTTGTAGTACTATAGAGATGTTCACCGAAGGTGATTCCTGGATGGTGGATAATGAGCCTGATGTGATGCATCTTTCATTATCTTTGGGATGCGTTGTTTTTATTGCTATGATCCATCTTATTCCTTATTGGGATGCACAAACATATTTATTGGCGGGTAGCCTCTAAGCCTTATGATTAAGAATTTTATCTGTGTACACAATGGTACTACATGGGATCTGGCTATTAAGCCACTATATTTGGCTATTATATTATCGATGTTTCCATTAGTGATCCTAGGGATCTAAAATTTGACCCTATGATTGTGATATACAATAATGACATCCCTAGTAATGATACTAATATAATATTGTTCTCTCCCAAGTGATGATGATAATTTTTCCCCTCTCTGATTGACTTGTGATGGGGATGATTATTATCTCCTTGATTTGATTATAATCATGGATTATTACACTATCTCAAGAAATATGGGGGACTACGATCTCCTTGATTGATTATTAGACTACAGTGTGTGTAATGTCTCAAATTTTCCGTTTATTATTTTTAAATATTATATGGAATTATTTCGAGATCGGGCGTGAAGACGGCACATCATTCCGAGGTCTAGTGAGCCCGGAATGGTGGTTTGATCTTTTTTTAAGTTAAGTAAGTCGGCACTTGTGCGCGGTTGTGGCAGTTTCCAAACGGATGCCTGGATTAAAAATCTGAGCACACTGTTGCGTCCGAGACAACGAATTTACCAAAGAATGAGGCTAACCTTGACCGGAGCGGGTCGAGGGAAAAAGATAATTTTCAAACGTTTTAATAAAAAAATAATATAAAATAAAAAATCTAAATGTTTATTTGGTTTTATGGAAACAACCACTGCAGCACTGAAAAAGGACAGTTGTTTCTTTAATTAAATGTTGTGGCATATTGAAAAAATGTAATGTTGGAATCTTTAATATGCAGCGATGGGACGTCTGTTTCCTTAACTAATGGTGTGTCATAATGAATCAATAATAGGCAACTAGGAGTCATTAATATCGAAATGTAATTAAGTGCCAATCTTGTTTCCCTTTTTATAGGGTTGAATAATTGTTTATCGTTGGCGATGTTTGAGAGGAACTTCTGCCGAATACGCGGCGCGTTGGAGAAAAATCTCGGTGAAGAATGATGACGGATCGAATCGAGAATCACTACGCCAACAATGTTGAAGGATCTCGACGACAACAGCAGCACATCACCTTCATCAACAATCGATCCTTTCGAAAGTTAGGGGTTGTTATTTCAATTTCTTTTCCCCGTATATGAGTTTAAACGAAGAACGTGGATCAACCACAAACATGTTGAACCGTGGATTCGTACGTTCTTGTGGGAGGGATTTTCTTTGGGAAGATTATGGGGAATTTATCCATGCATTGTGTTGTTGTTGATTCTTTCTCTGTTTAATCCTATTAACGGGAGCGGATCAACTCCGTTACAAAGGACGATAGAGGTTCATTCCTCAATTTGTTTATTTGGATTTCTTCCCCCTTTTTTCCTCACGCGTTCTTCGTAGGGCGACGAAAAATGGATCGTAGCGAATCCGTTCTGCGACGCAACAATCCCAAATCGAAGGTTAGACACCATAATGACCTTGTGGATGTGTTGCGACGATGGTAAATGACGAATCGGACCAGATAGGGAATATCATTCTTCAAGCGTTCTTTGTACGGGAAGATCAGAACACGTTTTTGGAGCTGATCGGAGGCCCAGAAACGATGGAAGCAGCTTTGTGGTGTAGGGGTGACCAAAACCTGGATGTTTTGCGGCGATCTAACGGCCGGATCGATGATCGGAGCACCACGGGAGGTGTTCCAGTGAAGGGCGTCGGTTCTGGAAATTTCCAGAATACACGGCATGTACTTCCGAAGAACACACCATGTAGTACTGGAAGCAGCAGCTAGGGTTTTGGGGTGAGAGAAGAATCACATGGTGTGTGACCCCGGTCACACGGTGTGTTGGACTTTCCCCGAAGCTCGGCATGTACTTTGGGTAGTACACGGACACAGGATGATATACACGGCTTCAGGCAACATGGCGTGTACAACTTGGAATATGTGGCTACGAGGGACTCGGCGTGTATCCTGGGGATATGTGGACATGGGATGGAGTACACGACCGTGTACTCCATCACATGTCCAGGTGAGGCCAGAAGCGCAGGTCACCCCGTGTGAGGATTACACGGGTCGGAGTACATGGGTTGGTGACCTTGTATGGGAACATGGCTAGAGTGTACGGAGCCAAACCCTATTACCTAGACACGGTGTCTACGCAATACAACACACTGTGTACTTAGTCTTTTCCTACACGAGCAGCCTCCTGACACAGGCCGTTGGACACGGGCAGTACATGGGGTCAGACAACACGGTGTGTATCCTTTCTACACGCAGTGTAGCTTTTTTAAAACGGCTTGGTCCTCTAGTTCACCGTGCCTTGGACATATTTCATTTGGGTTAGTTCCCCTTCTTCTCATTCCATGAAGGTCAGGTATCGTTTCCTTTTTCAGGAGTATGATCCCTTCAACAGAACTTTCTGTGATAGAGTCTGGCATCCCTTCGAGAGGCCCGGATCGAGATCCTCTAACCATTCCAGACACTAGGTAGGGTCAGGCATCGACATGACCAACTCTACCAGGCTTTGATCCTCTACCTAGCAGGTGAATTCTGGATGAGTCATGGTATCCTCCATGGCCCTGGCAGTGATCCTCATATGTGTATCGTGATCTTTCCCACTCAGGAGTCTGTCTCCAGTAATGTGTGTTTCTATCTACCGTAACCTTTCCACTCATGAGTGTGTCTCCTATAATGAGTGTATCTATCTCTCGTGATGGTTCTCGAAGAACAACACTTCCCGGAAAGACGTCATCAGAGATATAAGACTCTTGGAGTGTGTTCTACCGTAATTGAGTGCATCACGGAAACATCGAAAAGAATACCTAATAGGGGTATGCATTTAGGGGACTTGTCTCTAGACCACTGGTCTGGGTTTTGAGTATATCTGGTTTGTTCTATATGTTCTGTAGACATATACTGTTCATAACTTACTGTACCTTTACTTTGTGTACTGCTTTTTGGTTTTCGGGTTCCTCTACTGAGTATTGTTTTACTCACCCATGCACGGGCTTTGCCCGCACGTCTGATGTCTTGTGAAGACGAGAAACCTTTTGACAGAGTCTAGGGAAGACCAGGACAAGACCGATCTTTCTTAGTTCCCTATAGGCCGAGGCGTTCCTACGGCTACGAGCAGCAGTCCCAGTACCTTTTGTGTTTACCGGCTGGACTTTGCAGTTTTCAGACTCATGTTTGTTTTCTTTTTGGTGGGCTTGTTTTTTTAGCCCAGTTTACTTTTACAGTACTCTAAATTTCGTTGTACTCTATTGGTTGGGTTCAGTTGTATGCATGCATTCTTTTTTCCTTAGTGGTTTTTACATTTTAGTATTTGTGGGCTTAGAGATGTGTGCGTGTGTACAGGTAAATAGGCAATGCCTCCCATGTTAGTAATATGCCTACTTAGTGCTAGTCACGAGCCCCTGGCCTATTGGAGGCAAGCATGTGGAGTCACAGCATGGGCCCCACTGGGACGGGTCGTGACAGAGTAGTATTAGAGGCGATCGGTTCTACCTTAGGATTAAGAGTCTATGAGTTTGGTTTGGGGAAAAAGTGCTAAGCATTTTGGGTTCGGATTTCAGGCCAGGGATTGTAGTGTTAGTGCGGCGGCTGACGAATCCATACACCAGGACTCTGATAACCTGTTTTTCGACTAGGTTCACAAAAACACTAGTTACGGGGAAATAAAAGGTACATGCATCATATAGGAATGGGTTCTTTTTTCCATTCCCTTTTGTGTCCGCTATCTAGATATACTCATTGACCATAGTACATCTTGTTTTTTTATAGGATGCATCTGCGATGCATACCCTCTTGGATTCAGCAGCACGATCACAAGGATGACCCCCTCAGTGACGAGGCCTCAATACAGGGAACAGCTCCCCAGGTGTTGCCACCAAGTGGTGCACCTTCTATACCACCACCAGTGGAGCATCTAGTGGTACCCGTGGTACCGGCCGGCAAGGAGCACAGGCTCAACATGCTCCATGAGTTCCAGAGATAGAGACCCCTCAGGTTCCGAGGTGAGCCCGACCCCCAGGCGGCTGAGGACTGGCTTGAGGCGGTGTCCAGTGTATTCCATCTTGTGAGGACACTAGCAGACCAGATGGTGGTCCTAGGAGCGAGCCTTCTTCAGGGTTCAGCAGGACGGTGGTGGAGTCTGACCACACAGACTCATGACGAGGAGACTGTTTCGTGGACGGAGTTTGAGCGACTCTTCATGGAGGAGTTATCTCCGGTTATGCAGAGATTTGTGCGCATCCAAGAGCTTCTTCAGCTCTGGTAGGGCAATATGACAGTATTTGACTATTCATCAAGGTTCACCAACCTCTCCAGGTACTCGATGGATATGGTCAGGGATTTGTACTTCAGAGATTGCACTTTTTAATGAGGTCTACGACATGACGTCCAAGATAATGTCATTCCTATATGAATTTCCACTTATGCTGGAGTTCTGGAGCGAGCCTTGGTGATCGAGAGTTTCTTGGACGAGCAAACACAGCCACCGACAGTCAGCAGCAAGCAGACAGGTGCAGAGACATCAGCAGTAGGGAGCCGATGTCAGACATAGGGATTTGGACATGGGAAATGTCATAGGAGGATCCAGGACAATGGATCGACAGTTCAGGGTTCTCAAGATGGATCCAGTCAGCCGAAGGAGAAGAGATGCTACACCTGTGACGGTAGGGGACATCTCGGTAGAGATTGCCTGACTCGTCGAGCTGCTTACAGGGAAGTGGTGGATGGACCACCGAGGCAGAAGCAGAGAATGGAATAGGAAGATCCGCCAGGCGGCCGACTTGGCAGAGGAGCAGGGAGAGCTGTGGGTGGTGGGAGACACTTCGACTTATGTCCACCACCACCCCCAGGAGGTCCACACCAGGCTCCGAGAGCTAGGGGACATGGACGGGGACATCTGCATGCAGTCAAGGCATATGAACCATGTGCTCCAGGGATGATTCGAGGTACGATCTGTGTCTTTTCTACCTTATATACCGTACCCATAGACACAAGTTCCAGTCATTCCCTTATAGCCACATGTCTTGTACAAAACCTCAAGTTTCCGATAGAACCGTTGACTCAATCCTTACGCTTGGAGACACCTACGGGAGGAGACTCGATGATAACACACCTTTGCAGATAGTGTGATATTACCCTTGGAGGTGAGAGTTTTGGTTGGAACCTCTTGGTGGTAGCGTTGAGGCCTTACGACATCAATCTTGGTATGGATTGGTTATCTTAGGCCCATGCTCAGATTGACTGTTTTAGGCAAAGGGTGTGGTGTGTCCGCCGTGATGGAATGAGGTTTTCCTTTTTCAGAGAAAAGGAAACCTAGGTAGTACAAAATGGGCACATGCATAGGAGGGTGCATCCGATCACTCATGAGTTGTCTATCCTTACCCTCATAGCAGTAGATGTTGTGAGCTCTCAGTTCCCAACAGTGGTGGCAGAGTATAAGGACGTCTTTCCCGAAGATGTTCTCGGACTACCTCCCCATCGGGAAATAGACTTCTGCATCGACATACACCCCGGGATGGCACCGATCTCCTCATCAGAATATCGGATGGCTCCTACAGAGCTTCACGAGCTGAGGGTGTAGTTGGAGGATTTCCAGAGCAAGGGTTTCATGAGACCCAGTGTCTCACCTTGGGCCGCCCCATTCTTGTTTGCCAAGAAGGCAGACAAGAGTATGAGATTGTGTGTGGATTACCGGTTCCTGAACCAGGTGACGGTGAAGAATAAATATCAACTACCAAGGATCGATGACCTCTCCAATCAGCTAAGAGGGGCACTGTGGTTCTCGAAGGTTGACCTTCGATCAGGCTATCACCAGCTACATGTGCGGGATGAGGATATACTGAAGATGACTTTAAGATGCCGCTATGGTAACTATGAGTACATGGTAATGCCTTTCGGCATGAAGAACACCCCTACAGTGTTCATTGGACTGATGAAGTGGATCTTCCAGCCGTACTTGGACCGGTTCGTAGTGGTCTTCATCGACGGCATCCTTGTGTACTCGGCGTTAGAGGAGGAGCACGCGAGACACATGTGGATGGTACTGGACGTACTTCGGGAGCACCAGCTTTATGGGAATCTCTCGAAGTGTCAGTTATGGATTCAGAAGGTCCACATTTTGGGACATGTTATCTCAGCAGATGGAGTGGCTGTGGACCCAGCCAAGGTGGAGGCCGTGTTAGCATGGGAGCCACCTCGGAGCGTAACATAGATGAAATGCTTCCTTGGATTGGCAGGATATTACAGGAGATTTCTTTACTGATTTCTCCCAGATATTAGCACCGATGACGGCCTTGACCAGGAAGGGGAAACCCTTCGTATGGACAGAGAAGTTCCAATAGGATTTTGAGAAGTTGAGGTAGAGTTTGATGAGCACCCCAGACTTGAGATTTCCAGAGGAGGGTGTCGAGTACATTGTTTTCTGCGACACCTTAGATACCAGGCTCGGCTGTGTCCTGATGCAGTAACATGCAATGATTGCTTATAGTTCACACCAGCTTAGGCCACATGAGCAGAACTATACGACCAGTGATCTCAAGTTGGCAGGGGTAGTCTTTACATTGAAGATGTGGCGACACTACCTTATGGGCAAGCGGTTTATTTTCCACTCAAACCACAAGAGCCTCAAGTACATCTTCTCACTAAAGGATCTGAATCTGAGGCAGAGGTATTGGATAGAGTTCTTCCAGGGCTATGATTTTGAGATCATCTATACTCCTAGAAAAGGGAACATGGTGGCAGATTCTCTTAGCAGAAGGTCGAGCTCACAGCTGTTGAGTGAGGCGACATAGCAGTTAGCCGCGTTATAGTTATCCTTCATGGATGGAGAGGATAAAACATACCTACAGATGATGGTTTCCACCACTCCACTCTTACAGCGAGTTAGGGAGAGACAGGTTGGGGATGTTGACTCTGTGGCTTTACGTGCTCAGTTATCCATATGACATGATACTGATGGATATGCGTAAGGTGGGGGGGACATTCTTCTTTTCAGAGGATGAACTGTTGTACCAGTGGCGTTCCAGGAGGAGGTCCTGAGGGAGTTTCTTACACCCCCTTTGGTGGTACATCCTAGAGTGGAAAAGATGTACCAGGATTTCTGACGACAGTTCTGGTGGTTAGGAATGAAGAAGGGAGTAGCAGAGTTCATTTCTCGATGCTTCAAATGCCAGCACGTGAAGGATGAGCACCAGGTTCCAACAGGATTAGCTCACCCCTAGAAGTCCCAGAGTGGAAGTGGGATGGAATATCGATAGACTTCATGACGGTCTTACCACATGCGTCCGAGGGTCATGATTCCATCTGGGTGATCGTTGAGCGGCTCACTAAGTAAGCCCACTTCCTAGCTATCAGGGAGCAGAGTTCCGTAGAGATCTTGGGATGCCTCCACGTTCAAGAGATATTTCGACTTCATGGAATCCCCTCAAATATAGTCTCAAATCGAGACACCGGCTTTACATCCTGGTTGTGGAAGGGATTGCAGGATGCTTTTGGGACTCAGCTACACTTAAGCACAACGTTTCATCCCCAGACGGATGGTCAGACGGAGAGGACCATTCTGGTGCTGGAGGATATGTTGCGAGCTTGTATCTTGGACTTTGGTAGCAGTTGGGAGGACCACATACCACTTGTGGATTTTTCGTACAACAATAGCTACCACTCCACCATTGTTAAGGCACCGTTCGAGGCATTGTATAGGAGACCCTGTCGGTCACCGCTTTGCTGGACCGACCCCGGAGAGTCAGCACTCATGGGTCCAAAGTTAGTGCAAGCCACCACAGAGAAGGTGTCGATCATCTAGGAGCAAATGAATAATGCACAGAGCCAGCAGATGTCTTATGCTGACTGGCGACAGAGACCTATGGAGTTCAAAGATGGAGACCACGTTTTTCTCCGGGTCTCACCTCGATGAGGGTTGCAGATATTTGGTCGAGGCGGCAATATATCTCTAAGGTTCATCAGACCTTTCCAGATTCTGTGCAGAGTTGGAGAGGTGGCGTACCGCCTAGCTCTACTGCCACAGTTTCCTCGAGTACATGATGTCTTCCACGTGTCACAGCTGTGGAGGTACGTGCATGACCCATCGCACATCATCGACTGGGGCGAGCTGGACATCGAGGATGGAGGAACCTTTGATGAGTACCCTATAGAGATCGAGGATTGGTAGGAGAGGATCCTCTGTGGGCAATCTATTCTCTTGGTGCGCGTCTGGTGGAAGCACAGGAATCTTCAAGAGAGCACGTGGGAGCAGGAGGCCCAGATCCGTTCACAGTACCCTCATATTTTTGAGAAGCTTTTTTTTTTGGCTTGTTGGGGACGTAAATCCCCAAGGAGGGGAGAATGTAATGTCTTGTATTTTCTGTTTATTATTTATAAATATTATATTGAATTATTTCAAGACAGAGCACGAAGACGGCACATCATTCTGAGGTCCAGTGAGCCCAAAATGGCGGTTTGAACTTTTTTTAAGTTAAGTAAGTCGACACTTGTGCATGGTTGTGGAAGATTCCCAACGGATGCCCAAATTAAAAATCTGATCACACCATTGTGTCCAGGACAATGACTGTACCTATGAATGAGGCTAACCTCGATTGGCGCGGGTCAAGGGAAAAAGTTAATTTTCAGACATTTTATTAAAAAAAATAAAAATAAAAATCTAAATGTTTATTTTATTTTATGGAAAAAACTGCTGTAGCGTGGAAAAAGGGCAGTTGTTTCCTTAATTAAATAGTGTGGCATATTGACAAATAAATGGAAAGTTGGACTCTTTAATACGTAGCGACATGACGCCTTTTTCCGTAACTAATGGCGCATCATAATGACTCAAGAATAGGCATGTAGGAGTCATTAATATCACCGTGTAATTAAGTTCCAATATTGTTTCCATTTTTAAAAGGTTGAACAATTGTTGATCGTTGGCGACGTTTGATAGGAACCTCTGCCGAATCCGCGGCGCATTGGAGTAAACTCTCGGCGACGAACGACGACGGATCGAAGTCGAGAATCGCTACGCCAACAACGTTGAAGGATCTCGATGACAACTGTAGCGCGACGCCTTTGTCAACGATCCATCCTTTCGAAAGGTATGGGTTTTTATTTCTATATCTTTCCCCGTATTTGAGTTTAAATGACGAACACAGATTAACCACAAACAAGTTGAACTGTGGATTCGTACGTTCTTGTGGGAGGGATTTTCTTTGGGAAGATTATGGGGAATTGATCCATGCTTGATGTTGGTGTTGATTCTTTCCCTGTTTATACCTATTAATGGGAGCAGATCAACGTCGTGAAGAATGATGGCGGAGGTTCGTAACTCCATTTGTTAATTTGGAATTCTTCCCCTTTCTTTCCTCACGCGTTCTTCACGTTCTTCGCGGGGCGACGAACAACGGATCATTGCACATCCTTTCTGGGACGCAATGATACCAAATCGAAGGTTCGACACTTCAATGACCTTGTGGAGGTGTGGCGACGATGGTGGATGATGAATCAGACCTAATCAGAAATAGATTTCTTTGAGCGTTCTTTGTGCGGGAAGATCGGAACATGTTTTGGAGCCGATCAGAGGCCCGAAAATGACGGAAGCGGCTTCCTAGTGTCGGGGAAACCAAAACCTGGAAGTTTTTCAGTGATCGAATGGGCGGATCGATGATCGGAGCACCATGGGAGGTGCGCCGGTGAATGGTGTCGTTTCTGGAAATTTCCAGAATACACTGCATATACTTTCGAAGAACACGTCGTGTAGTACTTACGACAGTGGATATGGTTTCGGGGTCAGAGAAGAATCACACGGTGTGTGACCCCAGTCACACGGTGTGTTGGACTTTCCCCAGAGCTCGGTGTGTACTTTGGGTAGTACACGGAAACGGGATGATATACACGGCTTCGGGCGACACGACGTGTACAACTTGGCAGAAGCTGCTATGCGGGACTCAGCGTGTATCCCGGGGGTACGCGGAGACGAGATGGAGTACACGACCGTGTACTCCATCACACAGCCAAGCGAGTACAGCAGCGTGGGTCACCCCGTGTGCGGATTACACGGGTCGGAGTACACAAGTTGGTGACCGTGTACGGGCACATGGCTAGAGTATACGGAGCCAACCCCAGATACCCAGACACGACGTGTATGCGATACTACAAGCTGGGTACTTAGTTTTTTCCTACATGACCAGCCTCCCGACACGGGCCGTTGTACACGGGCAGTACCTGGGGTCAGACAACATGTCGTTTATCCTTTCGACACAATGTTTACTTTTTGGAAAACGGCTTGGTCCTCTTGTTCACCGTGCCTTGGACACCTTTAGTTTGGGTTAGTGCCCCTTCTTCTCGTTCCCTGAAGGTCAGGTATCGTTTCCTTTTTCAAGAGTATGATCCCTTCAGCAGAACTTTCTGTGATAGAGTCAGCCATCCATCTGAGATGCCCAGATAGAGATCCTCTATCAATTCCAGACCCTAGGTAGAGTCTGTCATCGACGTGGCCAACTATAGCGAGCGTTGATCCTCTACCAAGAAGGTGAATTCCAGATGAGTCGCGGTATCCGGCATGGCCCTAGCAGTTATTCTCATTTGTGTATCGTGATCTTTCCCACTCAGAAGTTTATCTCCCGTAATGAGTGTTGATATCTACTGTAACCTTTCCACTCAAGAGTGTGTCTCCCGTAATGAGTGTAGCTATATCTCGTGATAGTTCCCCATGAACATCACTTTTCAGATGGAAGTCATCAGAGATATAAGACTCGCGGAGTGTGTTCTCACAGAATCGAGTGCATCACGTAATCTTCGAACAGAATCCCTAACAGGGGTATGCGGTTGGTTGACTTGTCTCTAGACCACGAGTCTGGGTTTTGAGTATATCTGGTTTGTTCTATATGTTCCGTAGACAGATACTGTGCACAGATGACTGTACCTTTACTTTGTGTACTGCTTTATGGTTTTCGGGGTCCTCTATTGATTATTGTAATTTTCACGACCTGTCCTCAGGGCCCATGCCATGACTACCCCAAGCCCGCATTCCATAGGCCAGGGGCTGGCGACTAGCACCAAAGGCGTAAATCCTGATAACTAGGAAGACATTGCCTTTATAAAAGTAAACAAAACACCACAGAGTACAAACAGAAGTAAAAAACTAAGTACAAAGAGAAGTGCTGAAAGGTAAATGTGCCAGAATACAAACCCAAATGAAAGTACAACAATAACTGAACAAAGTACAACAGGAGAAGACAACAGCTGGAAGAAAGGAAGCAGCTCCTGGGTCGTCGTCCTCGGATCCTACCTGAAGGGTAGGTACAGATAGCGTATCTCCTCGATCGTCCACCACGGATCCTACTTGAAGGGTAGGTATATATAGCCTCCATAATTCTCTCTCCCATCAACCTCCTCCGTGTGTCGTCTCGTCGCGAAGTCCACCTCCGGATACTGACTCGTCATGCGGTCCACCTCCGGGTACCGTCCAGTCCTCGAACACTCAGCCTCCGTCAGCACTGTCCGTCGTCTGCAACCAACACAACAAGGTGCGGGCATAACACGTGCAGGGTTGAGTATAACAATACTCAGTAGGAACACCGAGACCCTCAAGGTCTCACTAAAACCAACATCGATAACCACAAAGAAGATCTAAACAGATAACCTTTACTTAGGTATATGCCCATGCATATACCTAAGTTATCAAGTAACCCATCTCAATCATGAGGAAAACACCAAGATCATGAAATCAACGGATAACCACTACCCAGGTATATTCCCATACATATACCTAAGATATAAAGTGACCCATCTCAATAATGAGGTAAACACAAAGGTCAAAAGTCTCAGCTCAGACCAAGATTTTCATTATCGAAACCCTAACTACTGAAGAGCCCCGTATCTGGAGTGTACAGTGGTGTTGTCATGACTCCGAGGTATTGCTCACTAACCTAAGACTGCTGAGGTACTCCTCCTGTCGAGTACCACGGGCGAGCCACCCAAACACAGTAGTGCTTCCCGCCGAGGTATGCCACCCAAACACAGTAGTGCACACCCCCTAGTAGCCTGCTGCGGTACTCTCCGGGCGAGTACTGCGGGTCTGCACTGTCACACAGGTAGTGCTCCATCTGCCATGGGTCTGCACCCAAACAAAGTAGTGCTCCATCCACTGGGCTAGTCGACTCACTCCAAGTCGAGTCGGTCAAGCAGTCGTCAGGTCTCAGTCGGCTACACGGTCTCCGTACTCCGTACGCTCATCTCCGGGAGGGTCCACTCCACGAGCTATAGGTCGATACTCCAAGTATCTCAAATTCCCATGAATAAGTATCTCAAAGGACCGCCTCGTCATAGGGCTCTCAACGCAATAGACGGCGCGTCAATTGGACGCCCGGTCTGTGAGTTACTAGCCTTTTCGTCCTCGGGGCCCGGTTGGTTTCGTGTGCGAACCAAACCGGCCGTATCTCAACTATACCCCAAAATCTCATAGGGTATACTCATAGGGACCGTTTCTCAACGTGATCACCAACGATGCTGATGATTCGTCAAACGGACGTCTGGTCTGAAAGATAACAGCTTTTCTGTTCCAAGGGCCCGGTTGGATTTCGGGTACAATCCAACCCGGCCACTATCCAACAGCAACCGAAACTCGGGTGAAGTATTCCAAAAGTTCCATGTCATCAAGAGGAATTCAACGAGATAGACGGTGCATCAATCGGACGCTCGGTCTGTGAGTTATTGGTTTTTTCGTTCCAATGGCCCGGTTGGTTTCGTGAGCGAACCAACCTGACCGCACTCCAACGACATCTGAACCTCGAGCGGAGTAAGCCAAAAGATCCATCTCACTTAGAGGAATCCATCAAAGTCGACGACACATCAATCGGACGTCCGGAGCTCAAGATATAAGTGTTTCTGCTCTGAGGGCCCGGCTGGTTTCGAGTTCGAACCAACCCAGCCATACTTCTAGTGACACCGGTTAACCAAACCGGTCACACCATTGCGATCCATACGGAAAGACACACGAGATGGACTACCCATTGGTCCAAAATGGATAGCCGGTGAAAAAGTTGCATTTCACCGCAACACGCGCGAACCGGGCCTCGTGGGTCCTGCGCCTTGACCTCGGCTTAAGTATCCAGAATTGGTTTTGAAACATCCTTCTTCACTACTGGAAAATGTACATATCCCCATGGTTTTCCCCAAAACCGTGGGGATAGACCCCCCCTATACCCACGGTTTTGGAAAACCGTGGGTATAGGTGAATTTTCATGACCTATACCCACGGTTTGCCAAAACCGTGGGTATAGGGGGCTCTATCCCCACGGTTTTGGCAAACCGTGGGTATAGGTCATGAAAATTCACCTATACCCACGGTTTTCCAAAACCGTGGGTATAGGGGGGGTCTATCCCCACGGTTTTGGGGAAAACCGTGGGGATAGGTCTGGGATAAAATACTTATACCCACGGTTTTGACAAACTGTGGGTATAGGTCAATTTTGTGTGCGCGGGAATTTTTTTTTTTCCGCGGGAAGGAATTTTTTTTTGGCGGGAACCCTATACCCACGGTTCTTCTCTCTATACCCACGGTTTTTATAACTATATTTAACTAAATATATATATATATACATATATGTGAAGTTAGGGTAGTGGTTAGACGCGGTGTTTGCAGCGAAGAGGTTGCGGGATCGAAACTCGGCGCCTGCATTATTTTAGGACCTATACCCACAGTTTTGAAACCGTGGGTAAATACCGTTGACACCGTGGAAATTCTCTATGTTTCGGTGACACGGTTGCAGGACACCTATACCCACGGTTTTCCAAAACCGTGGGTATAGGCTGGGGACCTATACCGACGGCGTTCCAGCCCACGGTTCCCAAAACCGTGGGTATAGGCTATACCCACGGTTTTGGGGGCTATACCCACGGTTTTGAACCGTGGGTATAGGCCGTTTTTCCAGTAGTGCTTAATTCTTGGCTCGCAACCTCGCAGACAGTTCGACATTCCGACACCATACGAGAGAGATATGTCCGATACAAAATCCCGTAATAATAATATTATTATTATCATTGGGTGTTTCGTGGACACGATACAAGAACCAGAATTTAGTATCGAACATTAGACTTGAATCAACCATCTTAAAGACAGGGTCACGTCGCCGCTGACGGCAAGCCAATCGGACGTCGCACGCATGAGTTATAGCAGGTCGAAGATTTAATAATATTATTAAATCTATTATTTTCCGAGCACTTCGGGTACCCGATCCAAAAACCCGAAAAAGACATCCAATATTGGACTCATAAATTCCGTCTCAGAGTCAGGGTCACACTGCCACTGACGGTCCGTGAAACTGAGGTCGCACGAGGAAGATACCGTCAAAATATAGTTTTCCCAACAAAAATAATAATAACATTATTATTTTATTATTATTTTGATTTTGATTTAATTTCTTAAATCCTACACCCTCAAATCCACGCACCACCCAAAAGTTGTGCCTCCCTTTACTCCATGCCTTCACGCCCCATCAATTCCTATTGATTTCTTATGTCTTCTTTTAATTTATTTACCTTATCTCCTTCTCTCTCCAATCTTCATTCTCCATTCCCAAACTCTCACGCTTTCTTCTCCTCCAAACCCGCGGGCTGCTTCCTCCGCTAGAAATATGTCGCCTTCGGACATCCGTCGTCCCGGTATGGCACGTCGGCAGCACTTTCCATGGACCACCGAACGCGCATCGGTGGTCTGATTCGCCTACCGTCTGCGCCCGCGTCTCTCCCGAGACATGCTCTTTACTACGACGGCTTCAAATTGCCGTTGCGTCCCGTTACTTCGTCGCCCGTCATCCCGCGCACAAAAGAACAACCAGCGGAGGGTCTGGGCTTGTTCGTAAGCCCATGCCCTCCACATTAGAAGATCAATACATAACTCATCAACGACAAGGGTTTAAATTATTCAAGATAAATTATACAAACACCCTGCAATTAAAATACGTACGCACGAGGGTATAATTCACATATACACTTTATAAAAAAACCCCCTACAGTTTTCTCGCAAACAAGAATTCCCAACCCGCAACATATTCTTCACGGATCGACTCAATGTTTAGTTGATCCGCGTTCTTTGATTTAGAAGTAAGTAACATGGGGTTCATTAATATTCACAAAAGAATTCCCTACCTCGACGTTGCTTGAACAGAGGTTCGTCGAATGAGGATTTGTCGCGGAATGAGACGTCGCGAATGAAGACGTCATCGGCGTCACGGTAAGAGGTGTCGCAGAAGGAGACGTCGCGGAAAGAGACGTCGACCTCCGAGGAATCCGGCGTTCTTCACGTTCTTCGTGTTCTTCGACGAAGGAGATGAAGATACTCTTCAATCCTAATCCTTTTTCTCCCCAAGCCTCCACCACAAGAAATCTAACCCCAAAATAAAATAATCTCACCTCTTATTTTATTAACACAACAAAACTTTTGAATTTCAAGAGTTTAAAATTTAAAAATCCACACTTAACTCACTTAATTAATAACATAAGTTATTAATGTTTAAGTTATCAAGAGTTAATGGTGTGTTGAGGGGGGTTGAAGAATATGAAGGGGTGGGGTTCTTGTGGGCCCCACCACCCTCATAACCTCTCTTGGGAAGTTGGGTAGTTACCCAACTTCCACCCAAAGCCTTAAACCACTAAAAGAAAATAAAAATTGTAGTTAATTTTAAATTAAACTTCCACAATTTTTATCATGTTCTATCGTGAAAACGCAACTACGGAAATGGCGTTCCTAAGCAATTACCGGTGCTACGATTCCATCGGTGCCCTCGGAATTCGATTCCGAGCACCGGTTCAAAAGTTATAAAAACCCGCTCGTCCGTTCACTGAACGTACCCAAGCCAAACTTCAGAAAATGATTCCGAGCACATCGGGCCTCGGAATCAGGCGCTGTCAGAAACTGCGTTCTAGTAAAATTCCAAAGAAAATTAAAAAAAAAATTTCCTTGAAGTTTCCGGTTCTTTACATTACTCCCACCTCAGGGATTTACTTCCCCGTAAAGCTTCAACACAAACTAGGGTCACAAAAGCGGTATTGAGCATGCATCTGAGCCTTCCGCTCCCATGTGCTTACATGGAGGTTCCCGTACTGCTAGAGAAAGCGCACCCGAGGAATCGTCCACCCTCATAGGATCCGCTCCTGTCGATCCTCGATTCCCACTGGAACCTCCGTGGAAGTAATCCCATCTCCATCATCCTACTCTTCATGGTCGATGATATGCGAAGGGTCGAGCACATATCCCCTCAGTTGAGATACGTTGAAGACGTCGTGCACCTGGTGAAACTGAGGTGGATGGGTCAAGCGGTAAACCACCCCGCCTACCCAGCTGAGGACCTAAGAAGGTCCGCTGAACCTCGGAGATAACTTGCTGCCTTGGCCACATCTCCGTAATCTTCGTCGAGGTGAGACCCGTATAAGGACGTGATCATCATCCTCGAACTCCAGAGGTCTCAAATTCCTGTTAGAACTGGAACTCAAAACAACTGCTGCCACGAGGGTAAGGTTGACCAACTCAAGAGTGATCGGTCGCACCCTCCTGTGCATGAGTTACCCTGTGCTACCTGGGGTTTCTTTTTTGCCGACCAAGGAAAACCCATCCGGACGTCGTAGTTAAACCACAACCTTATTGCCTAATACCGTCAATTTGAGTATGAACAGTTATTGCCCATTCCATACTCAAACTAACGTCGTAAGGCCTCGATGCTGCCACCAAGAGATTCCAACCGATACTCTCGCCTCGAGGGTCTGACCACACCATCGGCGTAAGTGTGATTATCGAGTCTCATCCCAAGGTATCTCCAGATGTGAGGGTCAAGTCCACAGCTTACCGGAAACTCTAGGTCTGGAACAAGATTTGTGAAAGCAAGGAATGATTCATATCGACGTTCATTACTACAGTAGCTGTTAGTGGACACCGACTATCCCTTGAATCATTTTTAGTGCCATTGGGTCACACTCCTTGACCGCATGCAGCCGCACTCTTCCTCCACCCTCTAGCTCCCTGAGCCTGGCGGGGATAACTAAGGCGGGTGGTTGTTGCATGTTAAGATGTACACCACCTCATGATGCTCTCCTAGCTCTACCTCCATGTCTGCTACTCCACAGATTCATCTCTCCTTAAAGATTCCTCTTATTGAAACTCTTAACATGCTCGAGTATCTAAGACTGGCGACGGTTTCCTGTTTCTTACTGCACTGTGCAGTCTTCATCCGCTCCTGGATGATCTGCACTTTCTTTGCCTACGATCTGAAGAGATGCTAAAATTTATCCTTTTCCGAAAAGAGAAACTCGGTCTCATCCCCTGGATGAACCACACCCATTGCCTAATACAGCCATTCCTGACATGAATGATGCATTCATGCCATGGATGACGTCGTAAGGCCTCGACGTAACTACCAAGAGATCCAACTGTCACTCTCACCTCCAAGGGTGGAGTCACACTGTCGGCATCAGTGTGAGGTCACTGGGTCTCCTCCAGTAGAAATCTCGAAAGTGAGGGTCAAGTCAACAGTTTTCACCGGAACCTCTCAGTATCAACCAAACAAAAGGACAGGAAAGCAGGCATCAAATGATAAGTGTCTTTTTATTATTGCAGCTCATAGTACAAAGACATGAATACAACAACAACATAGAACTAGAAGTACAAGGGACGTATCCACTTATTCTTCTCCGGTATACCTGCTCCTAGAGCTCTACTGCCTTGTCCACTGCTCGGCTGTTGATCAAGCACCCGCCGCTGCTTCTGCCTCGGTGGCTCCTCCAAAGCCTGCAGATCAACTGTACGTGGAGTCGGACAGTCACGTGCCAGGTGACCCTTTCCGCTGCATGAGTAACACTGTCTATTTTTGGCACGCCTAGCTCTGTCCCCACCCCGGGTGCCCCGCACCACCGATCCTAAAACCCGAGATCGCCCAACTGCTGGTCTGGTCCTCCTTGACCTCTGCATCATCTGTCTACTTCCCACAGATGACTCGGCTACTGATCGAATAACACGCGACAAAGGCAGCAGATCCTGAACACGCTCGGGGTGTAGAGATACTGGCACAAACTCCACCCTGAAGAAGGTATCAAAGTCTTCCCATGCGAAGGTCATCCCGTTGCAAAACAGGAACAAGTGGCTCCCCCACCTGCCTGCTGCTGCCTGAAGAAGGCTGGCAGCAAAGATCACCATGAAGTCTGCAGGCGTCCCCACTAGCCTGAAGACTCTCACCACAGCCTCCAGCCAAACCTCAGCCGCCTGCGGGTCCATCTCTCCCCGGAACCTGGGTGGCCTCTGGCACTGGAACTCGTGCAGTGCACTCAAGTGGCGTGCATCGCCTACTGCTGGGGCTGGTGGAATCCCTGGCCCAATGTATGGTAGTAACGCTGGTGCCTCTGCTGGTGCCTCAACTGCAAGAGGGCCCTGTACCGAAGCCTCTTCGCTCGACAGACTGTCAGTATGCACATCCCTCTGGGCTTTAGCTGTTCGTCCGTGAAAAGGCATCCTGAAAGAAACAACGTGACACGATCAAACGATTATACCTGGTGAGCTGACCTGGTTTGAGCTGTTTTAAGGGAAAACCTTTGAAAACACACAGGCAATCAGTGTTTTTGTTCACAATGTTGGAAATCAGTTGTCAGGGTCCTGTTGTATGGATACGACGGCCGCCCGCACCATCACTGGACTCCCTGAACTGAAGACCACACTCGGTACCCTTAACACTATTTCTTCACAGAAAGAAAACATCAGAGTTATAAGTTCTGTGGTAGAACCGACTCCTATGATACCAATTTGTCACGACCCGTCCTCGGGGCCCGTGTCGTGACTACCTCAAGCCCTCCATCCATAGGCCAGGGGATGGCGACTAGCACCAAAGGCGTAAATCCCGATAACAGGGAAGGAATTGCCTTTATAAAAGTAAACAAAACACCACAGAGTACAAACGGAAGAAAAACACTAAGTACAAAGAGAAGTACTGAAAGATAAATGGGCCAGAATACAAACCCAAATGAAAGTAAAACTACAACTGAACAAGGTACAACAACTGGAAGAATGGAAATGGCTCCTGGGTCGTCCTCCTCGGATCCTACCTGAAGGGTAGGTACAGATGGCGCAACTCCTGGATCGTCCACCACAGATCCTACCTGAAGGGTAGGTACAAATAGCCTCTACAACGTTCTCGCCCGTCAACCTCCTCTGAGTGTCGTCTCGCTATGAAGTCCACCTCCAGGTACTGACTCGTCGTGTAGTCCACCTCCGGGTACCGTCCAGTCCTCGAACACTCGACCTCCGTCAGCAGTGTCCGTCGTCTGCAACCAATACAACGAGGTGCGGGCATAGCCTGTTTAGGGGTGAGTATAACGATACTCAGCAGGGACCTCGAGACCCTCAAGGTCTCACTAAAACCAACAAGGATAACCACAAATAAGATCTCCACAGATAACCTCTACTTAGGTATATGTCCATACATATACCTAAGTTATCATGTAAACCATCTCAATCTTGAGGAAACACAAGGATTATGAAATCAACGGATAACCACTAACTTAGGTATATGTATCGGCATATACCTGGGTAGTGGTTATCCATTGATTTCATAATCCTTGTGTTTCCTCAAGATTGAGATGGTTTACTTGATAACTTAGGTATATGTATGGACATATACCTAAGTAGAGGTTATCTGTGGAGATCTTCTTTGTGGTTATCCTTGTTGGTTTTAGTGAGACCTTGAGGGTCTCGGGGTTCCTGCTGAGTATCGTTATACTCACCCCTGCACGGGCTATACCCACACCTCGTTGTGTTGGTTGCAGACGACGGACAGTGCTGACGGAGGCCGAGTGTTCGAGGACTGGACGGTACCCGGAGGTGGACTACACGACGATTCAGTACCTAGAGGTGGACTTCACAGCGAGACGACACTCGGAGGAGGTTTACGGGTGAGAGCGTTGTGGAGGCTATTTGTACCTACCCTTCAGGTAGGATCCGTGGTGGACGATCCAGGAGCTGCGCCATCTGTACCTACCCTTCAGGTAGGATCCGAGGAGGACGACCCAGGAGCCGTTTCTGTTCTTCCAGCTATTGTACCTTGTTCAGTTGTAGTTGTAATTTCATTTGGGTTTTTATTCTGGCCCATTTACCTTTCAGCACTTCTCTTTGTACTTAGTGTTTTGATTCCACTTGTACTCTATGGTGTTTTGTTTACTTTTATAAAGGCAATGCCTTCCCAGTTATCGGGATTTACGCCTTTGGTGCTAGTCGTCAACCCCAGGCCTATGGAAGGCGGGCTTCGAGTAGTCACGGCACGGGCCCTGAGGACAGGTCGTGACAGTAATACTCACCCCTACACAAGCTTTTCCCGCACGTCGGATTTCTTGTGCAGTCGAGCAGCCTTTTGACAGAGTCCAGGGCGGACCAGGATAAGACCGAGATTTCTGAGTTCCCAACAGGCTGAGGTGTTCCTACAGCTACGAGCAACAGTCCCAGTACCTTTTGTGCTTACAGGTTGGACTTTGTAGTTTTCTGAATCTTGTTTGTTTGTTTTTTGGTGGGATTGTATTTTTGGCCCATTTTACTTTAACAGTACTCTACCTTTAGTCGTAATCTGTTGGTTGGGTTTAGTTGTATGCCTGCATTCTTTTTCCTTAGTAGTTTTTACATTTCAGCATCTGTGTTCTAAGAGATGTGTGCATGTGTACTGGTACCTAGGCAATGGCTCCCATGTTAGTAATATTCCTACTCAGTGCTAGTCACCAGCCCCTGGCCAATTGGAGGTGGGATTGGGGAGTCACGGCACGGGCCCCACTAGGACGGGTCGTGAAAGTGTTTAACATGGAATTTCATATAGTGTGATAGTCATGGATAATTAAACTATGTTGAGTGATATGGATGATTCCTCTCTCCAAGATTAAATACCTTGATGGTAGGCACGACATCTCGAAAATGAGATACACTTGCATTTTTCCTAAGGGTTAGACCATTAGGGTTCATTGGCGTAATGATGTCGTGATCGCCTATAGACCATGACTTAGAGATCAAACACTGGACTAGATTTATAAGGAATGAGCGTCATGGAATCTTTCTCTAGGGAAATAATAGGATGTCCAAATTCACTTCCATGGAATCCATATTTATATTGATTGAGGTGAGTATGGGTGAACCCAAGGTTAGGATGCGTATCCCCCTATGGCGGCATAACATTCTAGGATAAATTTCCCGGATTGACTGCTATTAGTTTATGTTATTTAATTTACCTTACACATTTATATTCACACACACACACACAGATATATATATGTGTGGGGGGGGGGTAGAGGGAATATACATATATAATCACATGATTATAAATATTTCTGATGGAACATTCCCAGATGATTTGGATCATGACATAGGGATTGATTGTTGTTTCACATTATCTATTTGACATATCTATATTTCCAATTGTGTATCGGCTAGTATGAGAAAAATTAATGACCATGAACAATCATAAAATAAAATTAATGTATGTATTTTTAGATCTTAATGTGATTATCACATAGTTTTAACAATGTCTATCCCGTTTCACCATTCCCTTGGTAAAAAAAATTTTATAATGGTAACATAATTTTTGGAAAAAATGGACCTTATTATAAATTTGTATTTTTTGATTCCATGTATAGTATACCGTTTACATGATACAATGTACAATGGTCTTAAAATGAAATTGTATTATATGTATGTCTACTTTAATGAAAACAGTTTATAAAAAGTGTATTTTTAAGCAAAAAATGAATTAATACCAAAATCAAGCCTAAAATTGATCCCTTGCAATTTATCTATTTTGGAATAAAACAATTATAGTTTTTTAAAGTAAAAAAATCCATAAATAAATTCATCCTATTATATACTTGTTTAACTGAAAGGATACAAACTATATCTTCTACTATAATAAAATATCCCTTAGGGTCTAAAATATCAAACATAGTATTCTAAATGTAAGTTAATTTTTTTTTATATTTTATTTTAACATATATTTGGTCTATCCAGAAGTCTTTACAAAAATTCATGTCATTATCATATCCTGACAATGTCAAAAAAATGATAGTATTTTTAAAAACTGTACTATTTCAATATTCACTTAAAAATCAATCATTTCATAAATATCCCCAAAAAATAACCCAATATAATTCCTTCTTGATGAATAAAATAAATAAATTTATTTTTTGATAATAAATTTCTCAAATTCATAAATTTATCTTTTAATTTAAAATACAAAATATAATGAAAAGATTCATTTATTAAAAAATGACCAATTTAAACATGAGTTATTCTTAATCTTATTTCAAATCAACTATAATTTAATTGTCTATTAATTGAATATTTTATTAATTTTGAATATTACATATTATCAAAATACTCTTTTCAAAGTGTTCAATTGAATTTATTAACTTAAAATACATAATACTCTAGAAATAGTTCTTTGGGAAATATTCACTGTTAGTATTACTGATTTTAATAGTATCACATTATTTATTTATTTCATGATTATTAAATTTAGTCAATTAATTTTTATTATAACATATATATACTTTATTTAAATTCAATACGGTTTATTATGTTAATATATATATTTTTACAATAACGAAAAAATTATTTTATTTTTATTTACTTCAGGTGTTGACATATTGTTATTTTCATAATTATTTTTCACATAACATTCATATTATATTATAATATAATATATTATATTTGATTTTAATTAATTATTGTTGGTGGTAAAAAATATTTAATAATGTATTTATAAAAAATAGAATTTCATATTGAAATCTTCAGGTGTTATTTTCGAGGAAATGAAACAAATAATTCATTGACTTGATGTGTCATAGGACCTTAAAAAAATGCACCCAAATATAATTATGTGAACCCAGAAGTACATGTTAAAATAAAACAAACAAGGGGAGACTCACCCTATTATTAGAAGCCTCTAAAATATATTGGTATGCACACTCTTATGGAGGAGGAAACGATTTGAGACAAACAAGCATCTCTCACCAAGAAGGTTGGGGATATCAATCTAAAAAAAGTCCAAGAAAATGAACTTCTCAAACCTATTTGGATAATTTGTGACAAACATGAACATATGACAAAACATTTCCTCAAACAATTCATATATAAAGGTTGTGGTGTTGAGAATATTGTTTTATTTGATGTCGATAAGATGTCAATATGTGTATGGAAAGGTCATGATTGATGTTGTGATGATAATTGGACTGGTGATCGTTAATGTGATTTTGTTGACTCAGGGAAAAGCCCACGTTAATTATGAGTTGTATTGGTTGACAAGTACATTCAATAATTGATGGTTGAAAATGGTTATCAATGATATGGGAATATCTCATTGGTATCAATCTGATGAGATTGTTACAAATAAAATTATTCCTATAGAATTGCTAAGGATTCATAGAATTGGATTCCGTAGTTGGGAAATTCTCCATATTGTCATAAATCAGACGATTTTATAACTGTTCTTATGTTCCAAATCATTGTCAAAGAATGACACGTTGTTAAAACATTTGATGAACCCCTTGTTATATTATATTGCATGAAGAATGTGGATGATCCATCCAATGGCTTCTAATTGGATTTAGGATGTGAATTAAATGAGACGATTGTTTGTGTTGATACTCAAAGAAGAAGACATGTAATTAATAGAGAAAACATCACTCAATACAATGATTCCATACATTATGATTTAATTCATGAGGTGAATAAGAGTTCCATGCATCATCTATTAATGAATCAAGGGAGTAATATTGAAGATCGTGGGTTTGTTATCCCAAAAAGTAAAGAAGGATGATGTTTGAAGATGAAGAACGAGAAAGGAATTGTGCATGAGATTTGAATGAAGATGGTGTGCGTGCACTAATATTGTACTGGACACATGGTTTTTTAACAAACAACATTTTGTATCATGGTCTTAAATTAAAAAAAGTAGGCCAACCATGCAGGCCAGTTGAATCCCTCACTCAAGGCATTTGCGGGACAGAAGGGTCTACCACACCTAAAGGCAACGCCTCAAATCTAGCCTGTAAGAGGCACATGGAGCCGTGTATAAGCCCTGATGGATGAATATTAAACGCCTGAAGCGCACCCAAATGGGAAAAGGTGGGAGCAGAAGCACACCCATAGAACTCCGGTGTGGGGCAACACCAAGTGAGGGGGGAAGAGAATTTTGAGGAGGGGAAATAGCACTCATCGTTATAAAGAAGAGCAGCCCCAAATCAACAAATCGATGTAGAATGAACTAAAATTCACATGAATCAATATCAGCCGTCCGATACATCCCAGACATGAGGTGTTCTATTTGATCATCACGCCATCGATCCAGCACATCAGAACCATCCACATGGTCACGTTCTTTGCTATTCAACCAGCACCGTCCGATCCTCCACCGAGGTTATCTTTAGCCTATGGACTCCTATGATTCTCTAGTGAAACATGGCTCAAACTAGAACACCCAAATCACCACTTCTCCTACCGTTTGAGACACTAAGGAGCTCTTCTGGATTGTCTGATCATAATGAAGCCCATGCATGCTGTTCCATTTTCATGCATGCATGAAACCAAAGATCAACAAGGAGGCCGAGAGAACGTGAAGCTTCCGATGCAACTAATGTGATACCAGTTCGATCCTTCATGAGTGGTAGTTTAATACTAGTGAAATGAATTTTATTTTCTCACCGCACATATGATAAGTTCGGGTTCGTAATCAACCATAGACTTATATCTTGAAGAAATCACGTGGGTTTGAATATTTTAAAAGCCGTGAAATTCGGCTATTCAGCTGGATTAGTTGCATGAGATTGTCATAACATTCACATGATTTCCCATCTGTAAATGAGGTGCCCGTGTTTAAAATATTCAAACTAAGATATTGATATCTCTATCCCGTGTTTGAATATTTAAAATCTGAGATACTTGGCTATTCAGAGGGGAGACTTCAAAGTGGATATCTCAAGGAATTTTTTCGTGGTGAAGGCTCTGATCCTCTACCTATAAATGGAAAAGCAAGTCTAGGGTAAAGCTGCTTCCCTCCATATTTTTGGGTTCTCCTATTTCAAAATAGAGAAATCCCTATTCATTCTTCTATGCAAAGAAGCCAAGAACCATATGTGTTCAACATGTTCTATGCACCCTTGAACCTTCCTTGTGAAGAAGGAAGGATAACCTCACTTATATGTGACGAAACCACCGAACACATGATAGGTTATCTCCCAAACTCTCGCTGTGATTCATGGAGGTGATCCTGTGGGTACGCAACTGGTTCTATAGACCCTTGTAGTGCTTTGCGACAACAGACCCGTGATCCTCTCAGGTGTTGTGAAGGAGGTCTGCACCCTTGGTGCATATAATACCTATGCATTGTTTGCATTGCGAAGGAGAACTTGTGCTTCCTTTTTTTCAAGAATGAGAAGAAGGTGAGAACTACCACATTTTCTACGATCCATCTGAGAACCCACACACAAAACATAATCCAATTCATATTTTTTGGGAATGAATAAACACACAGATGTTTTCATATGAACCTAAGGCCTCGTTTTTTACAAAAAGGAACACATGCATGAAGATGAGGTTTTGATAATATCTTGAGACAATAGGTATGAACTTGTGAAGAAGAGAAGAGAAGTGAACAGTGGGTGTGTGCAAAAGAAGGCAATTTTAGGGGATAGGGTTTTTTTTTTTTTTTTTTAATTTTATGGGGTAGGTTTTAAATTAATTAGGGAAATGGGGCTGTCCAGCGCCAAATGAAGTGGCGCTGGACAAAAAAGTGGCAAAGCGCCACTTCAAGTGGCGCTTTGACCACTTCGCCCCCACACCCCAACCTCATATATATATATATATATATATATATATATATATATATATATAATAAACTTATTTATTATTATAAATTTAATTACTAAAAAAAATACAATAATTATAATAAATATAATTAAAAAAATAAATACAATAAATACATAATTATATTTTTTATAATAAATATATAATTATGATAAATTATATTTATTATAAAAAATTTATTTATATTTAATATAAATATAATACATACATTAATTATATTATATTTATTATATTTATATATTTATTGTATTTATAATTATACATTTATTATAATTCTATATTTATTATATTTATAATTATATAATTATTATAATTAGAATTATAGAAATTATAATAAATTTAAAATTATAAAAATAATAATTATGATAAATATATAATTATGATAAATATATAATAGCAATAAATATATAAATATAATAAATATTCAATTATAATAAATATTTAATTATAATAAATGTATAATAAAATAAATATATAAATATAATAAATATAAAATTATAATAATTATATAATTATAAATATAAAAAATCCATAAAATTATATATAGATATATAATAAATTTATTTATAATAAATTTATTTATTATTATAAAAATAATTACAAAAATAAATATAACATAAATTAAATATAATATAATCAAATATAATAAATATAATATAATACATAAGAAAATAAATTTATTATAATAAATTATTATACATTAATAAATTTAATATAATGTAATTAAATATAATTAAATGTAACATCCGCCACTTGAAGTGGCGCTTTGACCGGCCCCACACCACCCCCAACCCCCATATATATATATATATAATAAATTTATTATAATACATTATAAATAGAATATAATTAAATATAATAAATATAATTAATAAAATATAATAAATATAAATATAAATAATTATATAATATAAATATATAAAAAAATAAAATATAATACATACATAATAAATTCTAAACATAATAAATATAATAAATTATAAAATTAATATATTTATATAATAAATATAATTATATAATAAATTATAAATATTATTATTATTATATAATTATAAATAAAATAAATATAGATATGGTAATTATATAATATATATATATAATTACATATTACATTTATTATATTATAATTATATAATAAATGTATTATAATAATTATTATACAATTATTATACATATTTATTATAATAAATGTACAAAAGAAATGTAGATTTATTATAATGGATTAATAATATTTATTATAAATATAAATATAAATATACATTTATTATAATTAAATATTATAATATTTATTATAATAAATATACATTTATAATAAATGTATTACAAATATTTATTATACATTTACTATACATTTACGATACACTTATTATAATAATTATTATAATAATATTTAATATACATTTATTATATATTTATTATAATAAATATTATAAATGTATATTTATTATAATAATATTTATTGTACGTTTATTATAATTTATTGTGCATTTATTATAATATTTATTATAATAGTATTTATTATACATTTATTAGATATTTATTATAATAAATATTATATAATTATAATTTTATATTTATATATTTATTATTATTATATAATTATTATAATTTTATGTTTATTATATTTACATATTTATTATTATTATATGTTTATCATAATTATATATTTATTATAATTATTATATTTATAATTATAAGTTTATTATAATTCTATGATTCTAATTATAATACTTATATAATTATAAATATAATAAATATATAATTATAATAAATGTATAATTATAAATACAATAAATATATAATTATATAATTATTATATTTATAATTTATTATATAATAATTATTAGATTAATAATTTATTATATAATAATTTATAAATACATAATAAATTAAAATAAATATAACTAATATAATAAATATAGTATATTTATTATATAATTATAAATATAATAAAAAAATACAATATATACATAATTATATTTATATTTTTTATATTTATAATTATATAATTATTAAATTTTTCTTTATTATGTTTATAATTATCTAATAATTATATTTATAATTATATAATTATTAATTATAATTAATATATATAATAAATATAATAAATACAATATAATTATATAATTATATAATTATTATATTTATAATTATTTAATTATTATGATTTTAAATATATAATTATCATTGTAATATATATTTATATTTATTATATAATTATTATATTTATATTTATTATATTTATAATTATATAATAATTATTATATTCATAATTTATTATATAATTTTTATTATATTTATAATTTATTACATTTATAATTTATTATATTTGTGATTTATTGTATTATATTTATTATATTTGATTATATTATATTTATTTTATTTTATTTATGTTTGTAATTATTTTTATAATAATAAATAAATTTATTATAAATAAATTTATTAAATATCTATATATAATTTTACGGATTTTTTATATTTATAATTATATAATTATTATAATTTTATATTTATTATATTTATATATTTATTTTATTATACATTTGTTATAATTAAATATTTATTATAATTGAATATTTATTATATTTATATATTTATTGCTATTATATATTTACATTATTATATATTTATCATAATTATTATTTTTATAATTATAAATTTATTATAATTTCTATAATTCTAAATATAATAATTATATAATTATAAATATAATAAATATAATATAATTAATGTATGTATTATATTTATATTAAATATAAATAAATTTTTTATAATAAATATAATTTATCATAATTATATATTTATTATAAAAAATATAATTATGTATTTATTGTATTTATTTTTTTAATTATATTTATTATAATTATTGTATTTATTTTAGTAATTAAATTTATCATAATAAATAAGTTTATTATATATATATATATATATATATATATATATATATATATGGGGTTGGGGTGTGGGGGCGAAGTGGTCAAAGCGCCACTTGAAGTGGCGCTTTGCCACTTTTTTGTCCAGCGCCACTTCATTTGGCGCTGGACAGCCCCATTTCCCTAATTAATTTAAAACCTACCCCATAAAATTAAAAAAAAAACCCTATCCCCTAAAATTGCCGCAAAAGAAAGTATATATTTCATATACATGCATTCGTATGCAAACACATGAAACACTAAGAAGGAACTTATAAAAGGTTTTTTTGTTTGAAATGATTTAAAGAATCAATGATATTGAATGACACGCATCCATCCATGTCCATTGTGTGTGCATATTGAGAAAAAAATACAACTGAATAGTGTTTGTACAAACAATACATATTATATATTCATGAAAACCTTCATAATCTCACGCACACGTGAAAAGAATTAAGATATCCAAAACAAAATGTTTGGAGGCTATGAAATCCATTCATGAAGTAAATGTGTATTGATACAGAAGCCAAATGGAATTAAAAGAAGATATTATATCTATGTTGACTGTATTTGAGAATACAAAAATGTAGACAGAGAGGATACTATGTAGAATTATTATTGAATTCTTGAAGAGGTTTTGTGCGCCACTTTTAGAAATATCAGTGAGGCTAGGTCTTCATCAGAAGAATAATTAATTGCCCGAGCATTGTGAAATTGAGGACTAATTAGTAAAGTGATCAGAGTTACTATGCAAGGCCAACAGACCGTACCAAAGGTCGTTGACGATTCTTGAAGAGATACACATGCATTATTGATTTAGCAAGCCTACATAGGAAGATCATATTATCAATCTACAGTGAATCATGCTAGAAAAAAGAAGGAAGCTACTCTTATTACTCAAGAGATAGATGAACCCTGTGAGATTTAGGGAGGAGAAGAATTTAGAGGGACTCTGGAGCAGGCCAGTGGGACTCTGGTAATACTGTGGGAAGCATTATATAGAACCTCACATAAGACTCATGAGAGATATTGTGGGACTATGTAACGACCATTACAATTCATAATAAGATTATAGTGGAGAATCTATGTTGGGGAGAATAATCACCACCACAAGGAGTAGGTATTTTAACTGAAAGTTATAAATAATTATGTTCAGTGGATTTATATTTTCATCATCATTTGAGCTAAGGTTGAGAGACACAGGAAAATTGGAACGAAGCTTCAACCATCCACACATGTTTAATCTAAAATAATAAATTATTAAAAATATTTAAAGGGATCAATGATTCACCCCTCCCCCTCTAAGTTATTCACACTGATCTGGGCACTTCAATTTTTATCAAAGAGAGGTTACCTCTAAAAGATCCATGAGAGTCTTTATGAAGTCATGATTTCAGGAAATGAGTGAGAAAACAAAAATTGATATTTCGTCCAAGACTTAGAAAAATATAATGAATAATCATGCAAGGAAGATATTTATGAAGCTTACTGATAATGGGGAGAATACTTTTACTAAAGGAAATAAGAAATGTACAACATGTGATCATTATTTCTATTATTATTATTCTTTTGATGAAGCATTCTCATGCTGTGATGATAATAGATCAATTGGTGATCATAAGTCTGTACTCAAAGATCATTTGAAGAAAGTCTCTAAATAAGTGGAAAGACATATTGCTGCAAGTATTAGTGCTCTTTAAGATGAAAAATTACATCTGGAAGAAGAAGCTGATGCCATGGAAGAGGTATTGGCCAAAAGGGTTGTCATATCCAACACTCTCACAATACTTGTTAAGACAAAGGAAGAAACAATTTCTCTTTGTAATGAAATACATGCTCATGTTACTGAAGACATAAAAGGAAGTATTTGTGAGATTGAATTATTGTATATTTTATTTTAATAGGCTTTCCATGAATTTAAAAACATGCACAATGTTTCTGTGTTGTTATAGATTCTCAACTCTATGACAAAGTTAACAAGATAAAAGAGCATGACACATCATTACAAGAATTATAAAACATGCATGAAGATCAAATGTTAAAGCTGAAATATAATTTGGAATGTAAGCTAAAATCAGTTGAGGATGAGAAGAACTCCCTCAACATTAAGTGTTTAAAGATGAAGGTGAAATTGAATAATCAACAATCAGTACAAGCTGGAACATCCCAAAAAGCTGAAAGAAAGATGTTGTAACTCATGTTTTCATTGAGGAATATGATTCCATGAGGGATATGAAATCATCCTCTAAAACAATGGAAACATCTTCCAAGAAGAATGTATCCGATAACCCAGTTATTTAGGTTTCTAATAATGCAGTTGCATATGAAAGTACATGATCAAAGCTAAAAGATGAGATGATGTGGATTGATAAAAATGTTAATACACCAATAAAAACATCGAGGATAGATACTTGTATGATTAATAAGAATAACTCACAAATGGATGCTCCCAATAAATAAGAAAAATTCGAGAAACAACAATGTACTAGATTTAACCATATTGATACTACCAAAAATGAGAGAGATTTATTGCCTAATGTTGTGCTTGATAGATGTTTGGGAATCAGGCCAATTACTGATGGAATAATACCTCAAAATATGCAAGTTATTAAAGGCCTACATTTAGGTAAATTAGATGTGAAGTAGTGAATCATATTGCAAATAAAAGGGAGAAAACACATATGAAGAATAATATATCTATCAAGAACAAATTTTAATATCTTAAATACATTTGTGATAATTGCAACAGAAGTGGTTACAGTTATGATGGGTGATGGTTTAATCCTACCATGCCTCATGCATGTGGTGATAAACTCATAGACCACAATAAAGGAATGATAAAGGAAAAAGAGTTGAAAAGTCTTTCCATTGAGAATATGAAAAACATTGTATTCCAGAAAATAGTGAAAGAAACCATTACTAAGAAGGTGATCAAGAAGGATTCTAATAATTTCATCTCAACCTAGAAAAGATGCTTCTATTGTGGAAAAATGACATACCATGGATCACTAAAAACAATCCATGTAAATGAATGGAAGCAAGCGAATACTAAAAGGATAATCAATCCAGAAGAAGATGATATTGAATGAAGACTTTTTTAAAGACAATAATAATAAATTAACTCAGAAAGGTATCTTGAGACATTGAAGAAGCCATGTGGATGCTCAAAATCATAAAATGGAAAGAACGAGTGTTTAGTTATCTGGCCTAAACAATTTCAAATTTCTAAAGAACTTCAAAGAGTTGAAGATAAAGTACTAGCTAAAAAAAAGGAAAGGGAAAATAGGTCATTCCACAAGAATGAAAATTCAAATTTCATAAGAGGATATCAAGACATGACCACCCCAGTGTCTAAGAAATATTTTGTGGATGGTTCAATAAGGTTGGACGTCATGAAAAAAGATGTATAACTACTTTACTAGGTTAAATATGGATGTTGAAAATTGAAAAACCTGCACTAGTGGAAGATAATTCACTACTGGAATATATAAAGATAAATAATCCACACATGTTGAAGGTAAATAGAGGCAAAGGGTCCATGCTGGAAAAGATATATTTGAGTTTCAAATGGAGATAAGATAGTCGAATGAAGATTATCATACACATTAGTTCTACAAAGAAAGGAGTTCTTGGTCTGAGAGAAAATTCTATGCACTGTTTCTCCCATTAAGAATATCACATGTGTTTTATCTTATTCTTTTATACTTTTTGTATATATGTGCTTACATTGTAAGGAATTAAAGTTGAAGGTTATTCTCAAGATGAGAATTTGATGAAAAATGTTGAGAAAAACAAGTTGTAATTATTATTCATGATTTGATAATTACTTGAAGGTTTCCATAGTGGAATATTATCAACACGAATATCTTGAAGATAATTTGGTGATATTTTACACTACGGTAAATCAATGGGATCTAACCCTTAAGGTGGATAAAATTTTAAGGTGATGATATCAAGGATGATGTCATGAAAAATCTTGAAATACCTATCATCTCAAGAAGTTGAAACTTGATGTATTAAAATCGCACTTTCATCCCTTGTTCTTAATTATATTTATCGTGCCAATTAAAGGGGAGTGCATGATTGATGACAAGATGGGATGAAAGGGGAAGATTTATATTTGCACTTGAAATTTTTAATATTGTTGGTGAAGTTTGTGCAAGATTTAGAATTTCATAGATAAATCTGATTATCTATAATGCCTTGGTAAAGAGTTGATACATTCTGAGCATGATTTCATATGTATGGTTGTTCATAGACAACATTTATAACCTTGGTCATATATCTATTTTTTTCTACAATGAGTTAGACCACATAGACTTAAATATGAATAACTAAAGGATCTTTGCTATGTGTACCATGTGAAATCATCCATCTCTCATAAATATTCATGATGATTTTTAAAAGGGGGGAGAACATGATTTCGAACACACCCCACTAAATCTTTTCATTTCGTTATCAATAAGGGGGAGAAAATATTGGGACACATATTGACTCATACAATGTGCTCTTAGGTAATATTGACAACAAAATACAAAGGGGTATATTGTTGAGAAAAGTGTTGCATTTATTTTCAATAAGGTGTCAATATGTGTATGGAATGTTCATGATTGATGTATTGATGATGAATGCAGTGGAAATGATTAACATGATTTTGTTGACTCAGGGAAAACCCCATGTTGATTATGAATTGTATTGGTTGACAAGTATTATCAATAGTTGTTGGTTGAATATGGTGATCAAAGAGATGGGAATATCTAATTAGTTTCAATCTGATGATTTTGTTACAATGATAATGACTCCTGAAGAATTGTTATAGATTCATAGCATTGGATGACATGATTGAGAAATTATATATATTGTCATAAATCAGATGATTTTAGTATTGATATTAAGCTCCAAATCATTTTTCATAGAAAGACACATTGTTATAACATTTGAATAACCCCATGCAATACCCTATTGCATGATAAATGTGGAAGATCCATACATAAGATTCTAATTGGATGAAGGTTGTGAATTAAATCAGATGACTATTTATGTTGATTCTCAAAGAAGAAGACATGTATTTAATAGATAACACATCACTCACAACAATGATTCCATGCATTATTCTTTAATACATGGGGTGAAAAAGAGTTCCATGAATCATCTATTATTGAATCAAAGGAGGAACATTGATGTTCTTGGATTTTTTATTCCCAAATTTAAAGAAGGATAATGTTTGAAGATGAACAATGAGAAAGGAAACATGCATGGGATTTGAATAAAGATGGTTTCCATGAACTAATCTTGTACTAGAAACATGTATTTTTTGAAAAGTACATTGTGTATCATGTCCTTACATAAAAAACGTAGCCCAACTATGAAGGCTAGTTGAAGACCTCACCCAAGGAATATGTGGGACCTGAGAGTCTACCGCATGGAAGGCCTTGATGATAACCCAAAAGAGGCACATGGGGCTGGGTATAAGCCCCGAGGGATTCATAGTTTTCATTTGAAGTTCACCCAAATAAGAAATGGTGGTCACATAAGTGCGCCTGCAGAACACCAGGGTGGGGCGGAAACGGGAGAGGGGGAAGAAAATTCCGAGGAGGGGCAGGAGTGCTCAGGGTTATAATGGAGAGTGTCCCCGCATCACCAAATCTATGTGGGATAGACTAAAATTCTTAGAAAGTGATCTTATCCATCAAATTCATCGCAAACATGTAGTCTTCTGTCTGATCACCATGCCATTGATTCAACACATTAGAACCATCCATCTGATCGTGCACTACACGATTCAACAGTTGTCTTCCAATCCTCCACTGAGGATATCTTCATCTTCTGAACACCTGAGATTATCCTGCAAACCAAGGCTCAAACCAGAACAGCCAATTGACTACTGCACCCCCCTTTGAGCCACCAAGGAACTTTTCTGTATCGTCTGAGAATAAATTAGCCCATGCATTCAATTCTAATTGCACACATTAATAAAACAGAAGATCTACAAGGAGAATTAGAGAAGACAAAACTTCTGAGGCCACCGATGTGATCCTAGTTCTAGCCAACATGATTGGTAGTTTAATACTAATCACATGAAGGTGATTTTTTCACCGTATAGAAGAGAATTCCATGTGCACAATCAACCCGAGACTTACGACGTGATGAAATCACATAGGATTGAAGATTTTAAAAGCCAAGGACTTCGTCTATTCAATATGATGCATTTCATGTGATCGCCATCATAGAAAAATGACTTCCTTCTTGTAAATTTGGATCCCACATTGAACATATTCAAACTGAGATATGGATATCCATATCCTGTGTTTGAATATTTAAAATCTTGGAATCATAGATATTAAAAGTGAAGACATTAAAGGGGATATGTCAAAGGATTTTGACACTGTAAAGGCTCTTATCCTCTGACTATAAATAGATAAGCAAGTTGAGAGGAAAGATGATTCCCTCCATATATTCAATTGCTTTTGTTTCAAAATAGATCACTCCATGTTCATCCTGCTATATGAAGAATCCAACAACCTCAAGAGTTCAACAGGTTCTACACACCCTTGAACCATCCTTGCAAATAACGAAGGAGAACCACACCTATGTGTAAAGAAACCACCGACATGTGATAGATTTTCTCCCAAACTCTTAATGTGATTCGTGGAGGTTCTCCTGCGGGTACAAAAACAGTGCTACAAACCCTTGAAGTGATTTGAGATGATAAAACCATGAACCTTTCAGGTTCTATAAAGGAGGTACGCACCCTTGTTGTATAGAAGACCCATGTACTATTTGCATGAAGAAGGAGAACTCATGATTACTTTTTTCCTGAAGGACAAGCAGGTGAGAACTCAAACCTATTTTCATGATCCATCAAAGAACCCACACACAAAAAATATAACCATTTAGATTTTTTGGAAGGAATAAGAATGACGAAGTTTTCATATGAACCCAAGGAACTATGTTTTTACAAAAAAGAACACATGCAGGCTTCTGAGGCTTTGATGAGAGCTTGAGATAGTAGGTATGCACTTATGAAGAAAAAAATAGATGTGAACAATGGGTGTATTCAATAGAATGTGGATATTTAATACACATGCATTCATATAAAAATTTATGAAACATAAAGATGTTGGAACCACGTTGTGTATAGGTTTGTATTTGTTGTCAATAGTTGTCAATGGAATATCAAAATGAAGGAGATCATGAAGTACTCCGATGAAGTAGAGGAGTGGTGATTCAGACGACTGTTGTACTGATCAGAAGTTCAAAGAACATGTGTCGAAGGTGATACATTGTTTACAACAATGTAGAATGTTAGGTATAATCCATCCAAGGATGATTAAAGAAGAATGAGGTCTTTGGATGAAGTCCATGCAATTACTCATGATTGCATGAGAACCATGCAAGAGACTTCCTGGCGAATTGAATCGGTTTGCATGAAGTACATCATACCGGTTGATGAAGAAGACAATGTGCAAAGATTGGACTTCTGAGATAGTCATGAACATCACATTGTCATAGAAGATGATGATGCTAAAGCTGTTCCTTCAAAGACTACATATCACAATAGTGGAGGTTGTGATAAAAGCAGAAGAGTTGCTGAAGTATACAGATCACCAAGATGAAGCGCTGTTGAGGTGATCGTCCTTGTCGACAAAGCCAACAAACGACATAAAAATTTGTTGGCAAAAGAGTTTCTATGGAGGCAGGTCGAGTTCGAGGGATGTGGTTAATGATCCATGTTTTGTCAGAGAACGTCGACAAAGGAATGGATGATCTGGAGGCGGTACAAAAAGAGCAGATACAAGGTGGCGCTATTTCCCAGTGTTTGCCAAATTTTTGGGCCTCAAAATCGGAAAATGAAGACATGGATTGTCTGCAAAAGGAGGTTCGCACAAAAAGGAAGTGGTGCGCGAAATATAAGAGGCTTGCGCGAAATACATAAGTTAGGCGCGAAAAACAGCGGGTTGCGCGAAATGAGTGGAGCGAAGTTTTTCGCGCAAACAGTGTTTCAGAATCAGAACGTTGTAAAATGGTAAAGGCATGGGCTGCACGAAAAACTAGAGCTGTGCACGAAAAACCAGAAATGTGCGCGAAAAATGTTGTGCGCAGAAAAGCTGGGTGAATTTTTCGCGCAATAAGCGTATCAAATCAGAAATACAGAAAATCGGCAAAGGCAAGAGGCGCGCGAAAAATCAGAGATGTTCGCACCATGTGCGCGGAAAATCGAACTGGTGCGCGTAAAGTTAGCTGTGCGCAAGAAGGGGGGTTTTACGCGCAGGATCAAAAACGTATATAAATATGAGGTGAACCCCTTTCATTCTGAGAGGCTCGACACTTAGACAAATCCTGAGCTCCGGCGCACGGAAAAATTAAGGTACAGAGGGTTGCGCGAAAAAGAAGGCGTTGCGCGAAAAAGGGAAGTTTTGCGCGAAAAAGAAGAGTAGCGCGAAAAGCCTTTTACGCGACAAAATTTATTTTTACGCGCAAGGTTTGAATTTTACGCGCAAGCCCCCGGGAAGGGTGCGCGGAAAATTTGGGGGTCCCGCAGGCCTTTTGACAGGTTCTTAGCACTCTCAAATCTGCTTTGCGAAGAGAAGAAGAACGATCGTGCAACCAAAATCTGATCTGCACAGAGAGAGAAATATATCGATACACTCATGTGTCAGAACTGGGAATTGAAGGAAGAGAAGGAGATTTAGTGCATTCAGGAGACAAAGACTTCAATGCATATCTATTGAAGAGACCTTCACGTCTATAAACTGAGTGAGACTTCACCAACGGCAGTGAGCCAGGGGGAGTCAACGGGAGTGACCCGAGGGACGCAGTGAGCTATCCCTGAACAATTGTAAAGGCAGTGAGCCTGGGACAGAGTGTCTGTACCCGAACATTTGTATCCGCAGCTAGTGAAGCATAGTGGATTTAGGTACGACCGGCAACCTGTCGGCGTATACTCCTTGGACGTAGCCCTCAGTGGTGAACCAAGTAAAAATAGCTGTGTCATCTGTCTCTGCATGTGAATGTTTAATTGCTGATCATATCCATCATACAGGTTTAAGTAGTTCCTTCCAACATGGGAACAAGATCCACAACTTTAAGAAGAAAAAGTTGCCACCCTGATTCACCCCTCCCCTCTCAGGGTGTCCCGGGGTCCTACAAAAGAAACAACTTATAAATGTTTTAGGAGTGGGGAAAAAATTAAAAAGGAATGAGATTGAATGAAATGCATCTAAGCATGTCCATTATGTGTGGATATTGGGAAAAAAGAATACAAGTGAATAGTGTGTGTACAAACAATACATATTATATATGCATGGAAACATGCATAATCTCATGCACACGTGAATATAATTGAGATATCCAAAACAATAAGTTTGGATTCCATGCAATCCACGCATGAAGTAAATTTGTATTGAGACTGATGACAGATAGAATTAAAAGATATTCTAACTGAGTTGATAGTATTTAAGAATCCCAAAAGGAAGAAAGAGCTGATACTGTGCAAAATTGTTCATGCTTTCTTGACAAGGTTGTATGCACCAATTTCACACACATTAGTGAGGTCGGGTCTTCATCAGAAGAATAAATAATTTCCTGAGTATTGTGACACTGAGGACTACTTAGAAAAGTGATCAGAGTTACTTAGTATGGCCAACATACCTTAACTAAGGCTGTTGAAGAGTAATGAGGAGATACACAAGTAATATTGATTGAGAAAGCCTTTTTGGGAAGAGAATAAAATCATTCTACAGTGAATCAGTAGTGAACAAAGAAAAAAGATACTCATGTGACTCGAAATCTAGAAGAACCCGATGAGATTCTGGGAGGAGAAGAATACTTAAATGGGACTCTAGATCAGGCCGGTGGGAATCTATTAACATTATGGGAAGAAGTATAAAGAACCTCATGTGGGAAACACGAGAGATAGAGTGAGACTAAGTATCCACCATTTTTATTGATAATATGATTATAGTAGAGAATCTGTTTAGGGAAGAATAACCAATACATCAAGGAGTAGGTATTTGACCTAAACCTTTTAAAACATTGTGTTCAGTGGCTTTACATTTATAGAATTATAAGAGGTAATGCTGAGAGACACAAGAAGAGTGGATCAAGGCATTAACCAGACATAGAGGTTCAATTTTAAATAATAAATTAGTAAAAATATTAAATGGGACCATTGATTTAACCCCTCTCCCTCTCAGTGATTCACACTGATCCAGGCATATCACAGGGTTTAATGAGAACCACCTAAAATGATTAAAATATAGAGTTTTTAGAGTCCTTGATACCAGTACAAATTCAATCCATGATATAATATCCATATTAGAATTATATTATAGGATAATAAATATCCTAGTTATCCAAAAGGTTTAAATCCCTATAATCTTTAAAACTTTCCAATTGATATTAAGTTTCATTCCAAAAAAAATCAAATTATTACATTCCTTAATCTAATTCGATCAACCTATTCAATAGATTAAATATCTTCCTAAGATAACCTAACCCAATCAAACACCACCATTTATTTTCAGAAAAACATTGTATAATAAACTATATATGAAAAATGGGGAAAATTTATTCTTATGTGTCAACACGAGGAAATGGATTAAAACCATTCCAATTGGTATGGAATGAGTGAAAATTATTGTTGTCTCTTCACCATCCTTAAGGTCAGAATCTAGTTGCATGTAAGCCTTTTAGGGGTATATCAATGTTTTGACCATCCTAAGAAGTGATAACTCCATTGAAAAATCCATATCATCTATTAGTAAACAATTAGAGGCTTGGAACACTCATGATAATTTTGAATAGTCACTATTATAAGTGTAAGGAACCCGCCCGAAACATAACTTATTCTAGTGAATTTTGAGTATAACTTACTTTATTTCATTGCTAGGGATAATTTATATCCAGAGTTTTATAGAATTAGAAAAAAAATATGACATTATAAACCCATACAATACAAGTGGATACTGATACTCATTATACATTTTTTCAAACAAAGGAATCAATTTTAAAATAAAATAGGGTTTTCTTCTTATCACATCTTCAATATTCTCATCATGACACCATCATAGACCTTACAAAAAAATAATCCTTGTGAATTTTTTTTAAAACATGGGATGAACACAAAATATTAGAATGTTACATAAAGATAAAATCCATTATCCTTGTGAAAAACCATAAAACATTTCTTGAAAATAAAAAATAAAATTTTACACTAAAAAAGAGTTATCATTTCAAAAATATTATTATCTTACGTTTTGAAAATCAAAAATTTTCATGAAAACTCATAAGAAAAAATATAATATATAAGTAGATAATTTGGGAAATAATTAAATTAAAATAGAATAACAAACTGGTCGACTTCTATCCATGTCAATAATACAAATGGAATATCCATATGGCCGAATTCCATACATGTCACTCTTACAAATGGATCAGTCAAACAGCCGACTTCCAAACCAAATGCATTAGAGGTTGTAACATAACAACCCATCCATTGTTTATCACGTAAGCAAGAATAAAATATCCAATATAATCATAAAATACATATCTCAATTCTCAATAAATCACTCATGAAATTTTATTTTTCACACATAATAAAACATTCCATGTTTTTTAAATAACCAATCCATTTTCAAAACCAATTTAAAAAATTTAAAAATATATTTTTTGATTGAATGTGTTCCAAACCAGTTTTAAAAAATTTAGTGAAATTCAAAAAATTATAATTTAAAAGAATTAATTTACAAATAAAAAATTCATAATATTTATTATGAAAACATGGACATGAAATAGAATTATTTAGGAGAATAGATTTGTAATGAATTTTGAATGATGTTTTAGTTAAAGAGTCACTTACCTTGAGTCTGATTCGACAAGTATGTTCTTTATATTTCTAAATAATAAATTTAAGTTACTTATTAACATAATTTAAAACCATTATAAGTATTATTATTATTTTTTATTTCACTAATTAATATGTTATTACTAATTCTTAATTTTTTATGATCACATTGGATGTTTTCAAGATATTCTTTACATGAGTCCAAAATGAAATTGGTATGATTTCAATAGACAATGTGGTCACAAGTACATCATATCCATTATAATATTCATTAAATAGTAATCACCTCATAATTCAATTATAATTTTGAATACATCCCTTAAATATGAATATGAAAAATGAACAATGTTACAATCATGGAGATAGTAATCCGTATATATGGATGAGTAACATTTTCATTTTTGAATGATCTATATAAAAAGATTTTGAATATTATTTTATATTTATAGAATTATCATAATATCAGTAATACCATAATAATAATTTATTTATACATATACATTTTATTTATGTGATGTGGTGGATAAAAAGAAATCACATTGCTTCATGAAGGTGGATGTTCATATGTACACATGAACAAAATTAACATTTTTATGTGCATGGTAAATAAGAAAAAACTTGATAAATTATTCTCTTATAATGATAAATATGTCATTAAAATAATATATAAAAATTAATTACATCATTATAGCTATTCTTGAGTGTCGTTAATGGAAATAAATTATATCAATTCGTGGAGTAGATAGTTCACATGTACACACGAATGGTTAATTATTTCCCCATTGTATGGAATTTGAGATGGATAAGGGTCATGATACAAACATAATATCACTCTGTATATTGAGGATATTATTTATATTATTTTATCACGGTAGAATGAGATTTAAATGAAGCGGAAGAAGAAATAAAAGATAGACACTTTATTAAAAATGATACCTCTTCTTCGGATGATATCCATCGATTAACACCATAACAAATATTAACAGGGGTTCATGTCAAAAATAAGTCCTGAAGAATGTGGGTAGGTATTAAAGGAAGGTATTTTAGTAGATAATTATTGAAATAAAATGGATTTTACGTTTGAAGAAATGATAGTATATAGATCCCTTTTATAAGAGAGGGGAGGATAAGCCTTTGAATTTTTAAAAATATTAATTTATTATAAATTTAATCCATAGTAAAAATGTATAAAAATTTCATTAATTTAATATTTATTATTCTTATGGTTAGATATAAAATCATCCAACTAAAATTATAAATGTTTTGAATATTTTTTTCATCTATTTTTTGTTTTATCCCTTTTAATTCCTATAGTTTATTATTTAATTTACAATTTTAAGGTCAAAATAATTACCATAACATGATAAAAGTCCAATAAAAGAGTCGTTGATGAAATTTTATGACATTCAACATTTATTTTTCCCAATATTTTATTTTTAAAAGTTGTATATCCTTTAATAAGATTTTTATATTTTAAAATACCATTAGTCGTAATTTTGACACTATTCATTTCTTGACCTTTTAAAAATATCATAAAATCCTGATATTGTCGAATGAACTATTTGAAAAAATCACTATCATATCATATTCATCCAAACAATTTGCGGATGACATAAATTATAACAAATTAAATTTAATAAAATATGGTTAATATCATTTATTAGATTCTTCCATTAATAAATCAATGACTACATCATTATTATGTCACCATTTAATTAAATTATTTATTCTAAAAAAATTATTAATAAATTATGATAATTTAGGTAATAATTTTATATTTATAAATACTATTTATAGTTGAAGATATCAATTAGATAACTCCATATTTTTTTTATAGTTATGAAAGACATGACTTTGACAACATTTTCAATACTTGAAATAAAATATTATAAATGTCATAAACACACCAAAGTGGCTTCCAAAGGAAATGATTTCTTCCAAATGATTTTATTAGTCTAAAAGAACTCATAAAATAAATTTTTTAGTGGTTTTAGAGTATTTGTTTAATATTTATAATATTATTTTTATCTTTAATTACTAGATTTACCCTTGAGTGTGACAATAATATTTATTAGTAAAGTTACTATTCATAATGTTAAAAAATAAAAGGACTTATTTAAATGATTTTCAACATCTGATTAAAAATATGGAATCCATTTTTCCAAATTCAAAACAAAACATTGTTAGAAATTAGCGAGAAATTAATCTTGTTTGAAGAATAAGAAAATGGGTTTTAAATTAAAACATTTGAAAGAACACTAAGTTTTTATATCCAATTTCAATTATAAATTGACTCTAATGAACTAAATTGGATTAATGTATAAAAATTTGATTTTATTATACTTTTCAAACATTAAAAAAATATTTATAAATATAAATAAATTTGATAAAAAATTAGTTTTCAAATGAAATGCGATATAGTTTTCACTATTCATCAAAAATGAATCTTATCAGAAAATTACCTATAATTTTACCAAAGAAAATTATGATTTACTAATTCTAAAGAATAAGTTTGTTTTTACAAATATAATATATAACAGTGACATAATCTAGATTTAAATTATGTGCACCATCATATGGTGGCAAAACAACCGTTTTTGAGAAATACTTCTTTTATTTGTAAAATTGGATGTGTTCTCATATAATGTCTAGAAAACAAAAAAACGAATATGAAACATTATAATTAATATTATATATATATATATATATATCATTAATAATCTAAAAATGTTAATTTTTTATTTATTAGTATAAAACAATGTTGTGCACAATTAAAATGATTTTCAGAAAAAAAAAATTCCTTTTATTTTAAAAAGGGGTTTACAGTCATTTATAATTAACTACTAAATGGGAAATTAATTATATATACATGTGTAAAATATATTTAGTTAATACTATTTATTCTTTCTATCACAATGGCTATGTTTTAATGGTAACATTTAAATATTAATTATTTGTTTTCTTATGCTTGATGTGGCGTATCGTTTAAGTTACAGAACATAGTATTTCCCATTAAAAACCAATGGAATTACATTATACCACCCTTCTGGAAATTTCATCTTCTCAATTTTAATTTGGGGTCGATAACTGGTGGTTTTAATTTTAAAATTTACATTATTGAAATCCATCATCAGAAAAATGTAAAATGAAACATACACATTAAAATAATGAACGGGAAGTATGATGGTGTTTTGTTCTGGTTTTCGGCCACGAAATTCCCAATGGCTCCGTATCCAATGATTGATGGACCTTCTTTCCAAATGTAGGCATTCACCGGATGGTCTGACCAGCGACTCTTAAGAACTGACATTGGTCGAGAAGATGGGAATTCGGGCTCATCACACCCTTTGGGGGGGGGGAATTATTGCCTATTCTGGGACTCTCTTATCGATTTAAGACATATTCATATGTTCGCGAATCTTTGGTTTATACCCAAACATAGTATCCATAGATTTAACCATGGTGGGCAATGGTCAACTGGACGTAGGTGTTTGGAATCATTTATGCCCAAGTTTTACCATCCCTCGTTGAATTAATGAACCCGAAGGGTTGGAACTCGCTTGAGGCGGCACTAGGAGTGGCGCGGTGAACCGATGTGGATATGATCGGATCGACCAGTTGTTGGGATTGAACCTCAGGGAGGCTTCCTACATACCCTTCTTAGGATGCAGGTATCAAAGTCCACGTAGTTTGGATAGGTGTTGGGGAACCGACGTGAAGAGAGACCAGGTGGTCCAATGGGTGGTGGGGTTTAACCTCATGGAGGCTTCCTATCTACCCTGTCTAGGAGGAAGGGATCAAAGTCCATGTCGTTCGTACATACAGTTTAACTTCATGTTGGACGAGGGTGGAACTCGACGTGAAGAAATGACCGAGTGGTGGGCTTGAACCTCGTGGAGGATTCCTACGTACCATGATTTGGCATGGGTCAAAGTCCCCATAGTTCTCTTAGTGGGGATTAGACTCTGAGGAGGCCCATAAAAGGATGTCATGGTTGATGATTACTCTAATCCCACGTGAGTCATGCTCGGTGTGAGAAACAAGAGGCAGAAAGGACCAGAGGATCACATCGTGAAAGGTGAGTCCGTGAGAAATGGAGTGGGACTTATGCGTGGAGTGACCCAGGGTGATAAATTGGGGCTTGCACTCTAGGGAGGCCCAAAATATTGGGGCTTACTCCGAGATGGATGCCCAGGGTGACAAAGCCCGGCGGGAGAGGGAAAGGGGGTGATACTGTGCCCATATCCTCTCTTGAAGTGCACAATGACCTCCTTCTGATGGCTATTTTACCATCTCCGAGGAACCTTCAACAAGTGGAGGGGTAGAAAGTGGATTCTCGAGCTCCGGATCCACATTACCGTGGGAATGTGAACCCATGAATGCTTCGATAATCTACCCAAGGGTCAGGGCAACCCCTTTGGCCCTGTTTACAGTGGTTATGTGAACTCAAAATGGCGCGCTGATGCACCTGAAAGTTACACCATGTGGGTCCGGTGGCTCTGGCGGAGGCCTCGGCTAGGGGCCGATGAATAGGCCAATGAGGGAGTCATGGAGAACATGGCTAGATCAGATGGATTTTACCTGGCCCTAGAAATGAGAACACTGAAGTATTTGGCGAGCCACAGAGAGGTATGGGTGGTGGCGACCTTCACAGGGGGAAGTGACACGTGGCTGGAGAGGTCGTCCGCGGACCAGGGTGGTCCACGGACTGATTGGCATCCCGTGAACCAGGGTGGTTCGCAGCTTCAGGCTGAATCTGTGAACCAGGGTGGTTTGAAGAGGGTTACAGGAAGGCAGCGGTGGCCAAGGGCGGCGCCGATCGGAGGCTCGTCGGTCGGGGATTCGCCCGCATAGGAAAGTGCTACGCGGTACGACGGATGGGAAAAAAGGCATAAACTCCCCGGTCTGCAGGGAAGTCATCTACGGAGGGGGTTTGGTTCGCGGTTCTCCTTTTTCATTATTTTAGGTTCCAGGTTCACCAAATTATTAGGCGTTTTCTAATTCCTTCTTAACTCATATACCTGTTGTGGTTTGCGGATGTGAATTTCTCTGTTTGTGAAATCCGAAGCCTTCCTTCAACCGATCTCCTTGTGAATCTCCAATCCCTACGAATTTGATTCTAGTTCTCCCCTCTTTCATTCTTTCCCCCTTGGTCTCCTTTTATAGAGTGGGGAAAGGAATGCATCTGTGGCCACACGACACCTTTTACAGAGGCCAATAACCAAATACCCGGTTCACAGCCGACATGGTCAATCCGCAATTTGCGGTCGGTATTGAACGCTCCCCCCTCCGTGAGGCGAACTCAGGGAGTGCTCCGCGGCTGTGGAGGGTTCCGCCTCTAGTATGCGAATGACAGCAGGTGCGGCTTGAACCGATCGATGCGGTCCGCGGTTGGGGCGGTTCGTGATGGTGAACCATATTGGTGCCCATCTGGCCTCGTGACCGCGGAGGCTCTCCGCCTCCATTTCGTGAACGAAAATGGTTCGCAGAGTGGGAGCTTTGTTGTTCCTGGCCACGTTGCGATTCCATGGACCGGTTCGCGGACCGGTCCTTTTTGTGTCTCTTCTTTGATTATTTCCTTCAATTCGTTGGGTAGATTTGGGTAACATTTCCTTTGTGGATTTTTTAGGACCCTACAAATGCCCCCCATCAGAATAGGATCTGATCGGAACGAAGGGGAGGCCATTCTGATGCAAAGTGGTCCTGAAACTGAGATGGTTTGCGGTAGAAAGGTGGACCAGGTAGGGGACCATGCCTATAAATACGGGGAGCCCTCACACTTGTCATTTATCGAATTCTTTGTGAAACCAGAGCTCCTTCGTCTCCGCGTGTTTGCTCCATCACGAAGTGCCTCATTTGTGAACTGAAAGCAATCTCCGCGTACCATTCCTTCTTCTCGGTCGGCTCCATCCGTGAACCAACTTACGGACCGCGAACCATTAATCTTAATTAATTAAAAAGTAAGTGATGACTAGTTGCGAAGGAACTTGTTGCGCGGTTCCGATGCTCCGCGGACTAAAATCTCTTGAACTTTAAAAAGTATATGAGTCTTCCGAATAAACTTGGGATTGAAATTCCGCGGAGCAACTTGGTTCGCGGTTTCCTGGCCAACGCTCTGCGGGCTAGGGCTTCGCGGACTGATTTTGCGAAGGGCTAGTTCACGGGATGATGTCATCGCGAACCATCCTCCAAGGCCTCCTTGTGGATTTGATTATGAAGGTTCCTTAACCATTCGTTTGTTCATTTTTGTTCAAACTTTTAATCCGGACTAACCAATTGTTGGCTCTCACTGTGCAGGGCGAAGATATGTTTCCCCCCTTGTTCTATGCCGAGGCCTGGTGCAATGCCCCTCTCAACTGCTGATCAATGCCTGGAGGACATGGCTGGCTCTGTTCAAGATGGATTCCGCCACTCCCTACCGTCTTCCTTCCTTTCCGACCGGCTCTCCAAATCACAATAGGAATATCCTTTTTCTAACAACCTTCCTGCCTATGGGTTCGGGTTTTTGTCCGATACGCCGATTTTGGAACCATATCGTGACAATAATACGGAATCATGGATATTTACCGCCACTATTCCCCAGTTCGTGATACCTACCGATGGGCGGCCTGCCTCGAGGGGTACAGCTATCAGATCTGTGTTGAATCACCTTCCAGTATCTCAGACAGGAGAAACCCGTCAATAGGAAGGAACAATCCACTGTTATCAGAGTATTGCCCGTAGTGCCATGGAAAGCGACCAGCAGGGCTAGCCGGTGAATCGAGATCTTTGACCGAGAGGAGCATTTAAGTCATTGGATTGGGGATAGTCCTTCTGGGTTCTCTAGATCTGCACATAATTTAGGGAAGAGTTGTGAGCCATAGGCTTGTACGAAGCTTCCTGGGTGTCCCAAACCTATACCCACGGACCTCAAGCCCTCACCATGCAACTTATGAGCCGTTGGAGCCCGGACACCAACACCTTCCATCTGGTCCATGGGGAAGTGGGAATTAGTCTGTGGGACGTCTTTCAGATTTCGGGGATCCCCATCTTTGGGAGTATGTATGACGATTCCTGCCTCCTTCTTCTATGTGGGAGAACGAAGAGAGGACTCCCCCTAGTGAAGCAGCTTATTAATCTGGCTCGGAAGCACTCAGAGGATACGTCTCCAAAACAGGCTGTCCCATACCGTGAATGGGTCAAGGCTTTTGTAAGAGATAAAAAATATGAAAAATCCGCGACTCTCCCATGTAGGACCACGACTTGACCTACGATGGAGTCCCGTAAACAGTGGGGCCGCTATTGGCTGACTTTGGAGCAAGGTGACTTTCGCGGTTGGGGCAGGGAGCTTATTCTATATGTCGATCGATTTCTCTACCTAGAAGCTTTTCTGGCCATGTTCTTAAGTGTCTGGTTATTACCCATACGTGAGGTTGGTGGCGTGCAGGTCACTACTTTTTTCATGGAGGCACACATGGCTATCAGTAACGTTATCAACCTAGTCGTCCTAGTACTGTCCAAGATTTACCGGTTGCTTGGTAACATTACTGACGGGAGTCGGCCAAACCGAGTGCCCGACCCTTTCCAAATTCTCTGGGGATGGTTAAGCGTACAAATCAAGAACTTCTACAACTTCATTAACCCTCTTCAGATTCCGGGCACCACATTCCGGCCATACTTGCAACTGACCAATGGGGTTATGCCTTAAGAGTGGGCGACCCACGAGAAGGATAGTCAACAGACAGTTTTGAACAAGCGTCTGTTATCAAGTCGAATCTCGAATTATGACTATTTCAATTTTCATCCATTTTCTTCCCCGGTCGGTGCAATTACAAACACCATAATAAAATAGTTTAGTAATAAGGGCTACCTCCTCTCCCTCCAAGAGGGTATTCTGGTGGATCGTATTGGTGGAGAACTGATCTGCAACGGGTACACGCCTTGCCGATTTGGGCGTCAATTTGGCTGCATCCAAGCACAATGTCCCCCTACACTTAATGGTGCCCATGAGATCCATCATTTGATGGCGGCCAGACAACTGTGGTTAATGTTTACCCGGGATGATACCAGCTGCGAGGTCAGGACCCCCACGATTGCGGACTCCATGCCTTTCTTATCCAAGAATTATGTTGACTCCTGGGTAAAATCATACCCAAATGGCCAGCTAGGGACATTGGTTCCCACCATCTCAAGTCCCAAATCATTAAAGGGAAAAAGGAAGTGAAAGGAGGATGGTGCTCCAACTAGGCCGAGAAAAATCCTTCATCACCCGACTGGTCACGTGCTTCTGGGGAAGATTTTAATAGACAGGGGTGTATCCTCTCATGCCCTCGAAGCTGCTCGAAGGGGGTTGACTATCCCCACCGATTCTACCTTTCCGACGTCTTAGGGCCAATGGGACAAATTCAAAGCCCGGTCAGCCTTTCACAACCAGTACCCCCATCCTCTGTGGCAGTATCTTCAAGAATTAGAGGTATCTTTTGACGAGCTGGGCTATATATATTCCCTCTCTGACATTATTTATGACGCGGACCCCAAGAGGGATGTTAGATGTCTTTGGGACCTTGAGGACTATATTCACGCATTCCAGGGATAGAGGTATTGACGTATCAAGTCCAGGCCATGCTACACCCGATTATTGAGGAGGAGGAAGAAGGCAGTGACCATCCTTCAGGTGGCGATGATTTTGAGGATCTTCCTATCACAACTGAAGCAAGGGAATTCCCCTCCCTACCCATGAGGTCCCGTCCACAAGTAGCCCTAGCGCTTTCTAGGGCGGCGGCGGGATCCACAACACAAATACGACCATTGGCACCCTTACCAGCCCCTATATCCGCCTGACTTTCTCAGGTTGATCCTCCCCGGTCGGCAATTCATGCCATGGCCGCATTCTCGGAGGCTTGGAGGATTTGGGATGACCTGAGGGTCAGTGGTTCAGATGAAGAAGATTGGGAGTTTTTTCAAATAGGCCCTCTTAAACTTACGTGTATCGGGAAGATCTTCGCTCTACCCCACTTGTAGTTGGAAAATGATTTAGATGAAATAATCACCTCGTTAAAGGAAATGGATGTGTACATTCATTCACTCCGGAATCATCTCTATGGGAGCATCCGGGTGTCTATGATGATTAGACGTCATGAATTGTCCGACACTGAAGAAGAGGTTTCTCTTCTCGCTCATTGTGACTTTTTCCCTCTTTTATTGTGGAGGTTCTAAGGTTTCTTCCCTTTCATACAGGGTGCTGACGAATCTCAGGGAGTAATTCCCTCTCCGGAGTATACCCCTTGCAGTACTGCGGCAGGGGAGCATGCGCTTTCGTTCACAGGGGTCAGCGAGGAAGGATCCCCTGGCGCAGCTGAGCTCATGGAAGCGTCCATCACAGACTCAAGTAGGGTCTTTCCTCCTCCTACTCCTTCAGGAATTCTGGGCAAACTATCCCCTGAGCAGATCCAGAGACGGCGACATGCGTTTCATTTAACGGAATGGATTAAACAGGGATCATTGGATAATCTTGACTTCCGGTTTTCTCAATAGCCAAATTGAATTCTTTGACTTCATCAATCGTCAACTGTTTGATGTACGGTGCAGGACCACTCAGGGATCTGGCTATGGATACCCAAGTGATTCTACCTTCCTCCTCTTTGCCATCTGCGGAATCAACCGTAACCACACCTGGGTGCGACGAGATGTTGAGCCCTGCCAGAGGGGCTACCAATATGGACGCTTTAATCCTGCCTTTATCAGTTAGAGATATGGCAGAGGAAGAACCGTTGGTATCCGAGACCCCTACTGACCAGATAACCTTTTCCATTACGGAGGACGACGAGGCACCCATGATCACTAAGGGGGCTCCAGATCTGACGGAGCCAACCACCCCAGGTCCAATGGATCCTGTGATGATGGAGGAAGAGCCTACCATTAATCCAGTTTCTAGGAACCCAGAGCAGGCCATTATCTTATTCACCGGGGGGAGTGATTTCTTCGAGCTTGGTCTCCGTAGGTGACCACTCGGGGACGAATTTGGAAAATGCGGGCCTTAGTCATGGACTCAGGCCTTGGACCCCTCTGGTGGCTCCCCTGATTTCCTTGCCTATCTAAGATGTGGCATCCTCTTCGACTGGTTGTCATGGTAGTGCAGAGCTTGCGGATGCTGATGCCTCGTTGATTAGGAGTAAGTTCCCCGGTCTCCTTACACTGACTCCTTCTTCTTCCCTTTTCTAATTAGTGGTACTAATTTGTCTTATTGACTCTCGGGCTTCAGTACCACAACCTCTGGCGCTGACAATTGTGTCGCCAGACCTGGCTGTGCCTATGACCACAACTGTCGGGGTCGTGGCAGCTGCAGTACCAGAGTTTGCGGGCGAGGCCGCCTCGGGTCCCTCCTTGGTGACGTTCATCCCCGAATATGTGTCCTCATCTGGGAGTGATTCTGAGCCCGATCAATATGGCCTATCCAACCTTCGACCCACTCGCCAAAGGGCTTGGGAGAAAATTTGGAGACTGATCTCTCAAACACCCTTGGTCGAGATGCTGGCCAAATTACCGAGGCTACGCAATTTGTTTATGTTGATGGGATTTGATGGATTTGACTATCATGGTGTTTCTGACATAGTCAAGTTGGTAGTCGCTGATCGGGAGAGGCTAGGTGATTTCGAATCTCACCTTTCCACTACCCAATCCGAAGCCTACCTTTCTGCAACTCAATAGATCTGCCTAACAGAGGCTCATGACCACGCCGAGGTCGTCATAGGGCTTCAAAGAGAAGTTACTGATCAGCATTCTCACTTGGAGGTGCTGAGGAATGAGATACAACGGCTGCAGCAGGAAGAGGCCAATGTCGCCGCCATGATTGGAGAAGGGGAGCGGCTGATGGAGGAAAAAATAAGGGCAATCACAAAGGCAGATCAGGAGGTAGAAGAATTATGGGCTACTGCATAAGCTGAGACGACCTTACTAAAAATTCTCTCTCAGAAAATCGAGGATTCTTACCCGTGCTTGATACGGCTTTTTGAATCCTCCGAAAACCTCTTGTAATCAGTTTTCGCACTAGAGGAGGCTTCAAATTGTGGATTCCCTTATTACCCACTTTTTTATGGAACAAATAAACATTTCTCCTTGGAGCCCTTTTTGACTTTCGCTGTGATAGAAACTTATTTGGTATGATTTCTGCATATGTTAATTCCCTGAATATAGAATAATCCGAGTCCAGAACTAAAAATAAATCAAGCTCTAACTTTTTCCTGGATCATGGGATCCAGTGAGCATAGTCTTACTATTGCCAGGGTCTTATATGAAAACCCTACAAACATTTTGTCTTTTTCATCTTTTAATGCCCGGATTCTTCCTGGGCCCATTTGGTATGGACCTAGCAGGTATAACCAGGCTTTTTCAAAGGTACCCCTTTTCGGGTTTTCGGCCTAACAGGATTTGTGCCTCTTTCTTTTGTGAGCTGTTTAAAATCTCGCCGTCAAGACTATCACTACTAATGTTTTAGGTTGAACAGCTTTGACCAAATATTGCGGGGAGAGGGATTTAATGATATTATACTGATTAAAAGATGTATTAATACCCTTCAGATGCACGTGGGTGGGGAAACATGTTTAAATTTGAGCGGCATGCAGGGCATGTCTCAAGGCATAAAAGTCATGTCGGCATACAGAGGTAGGAAGAGAATTGGCTAAGGAAAAATTTCCTTTGGAAGACGGGCCATGGGTGATCAATATGTAGAGCCGCTGAGGGCATGGTATGCATAATCCTACAAAGTTGTCCTTAAGTCAAATACTTATCCATTTCTGATGGCCAAGGGACTTCAGGGAAGTCTGGCATATGGAAACCACTGTGGGTGGCCTGGAAAATTTTGAAAAACCACCAGGGGTGGATCATAAGGGGAGTGTGACTTCTGAAAGGGTTTTGGGAACATCCGTATTAATCAAGAGCATGGTCTAGAGACCTCCTCCCTACGCATTTAGTTAGTGTAAGGGATGGTTGAGGCTTGACGCAGTTTAAAGTCATGCTGCTGGGACATCATTAAAAGAAAATGGAATGACTTCTCCTGGTTCCTAGTAATCTTGTCGAAGACGTTCCACCACATTCAGGAAGGGCTGTGAATGAGGTTGGTAAACTGTAGATCAGAGGGTTTTCGAATCCTGGGATGGACATGGGGGCTCAGAGGCCAAGAGGCATACGGAGGGAAGAACTACCTAAGGAAAACATGCCTTTGGTTGACGGGCCAGGGGCGATCAATATGCAGATCCGCTGAGGGCATGGTATGCATACTCATACAAAGGTTTCCGTAAGTCTAAGACTATCCGCTTCCGATAGCCGGGAAACTTTAGGGAAGTTGAGATTTGGAACCACCCGGGGTGGCTTATGAGAGTTCGGATTTTTTTTCTGAGTACAGAGTATGATTTATGATGAGAGGGTGCCTGAATACTGGGGAAATATCTAGACTAAACTTCCTGAGAACAGGTGAATTAATTCTTCCTCACGTTGGTGTGAGGCGGTGGTTCATGTAGGTCTGACCTGTGCACTGAAAGATGAAGAAAAGACTCTGTTTCTCATTGAACCCATGATGAGTTTGGCCGTGTAGTTTTATCGTCATGTGGTTGGGACATAATCTGTGCATCTTGGAGTCATGTGGCAGGGATGAGAGGCATTTTTAAAGGTTGCTGTGCAGTTTAGCATCATGCATCGATGACAGCTTCCGGGCAGTTTAACATCATGCCGTAAAGATGGGGATATATTTAAAGGTTGCTGTGGAATTTAACATCATGCATCAAGGAAGGGGGAATTTTTAAAGGTTGTTATGCAGTCTAACATCATACAGCGAGGACAAGGGAATTTTTAAAGGTTCATATGCAGTTTAACATCATGCAGCGGGGACAGGGGAATTTTTGCAAAGGCTTCTCTTCATCAGAATGTAACTAGGATTGAATACCTCAACATGCCCCAGACGTGGGGGGGGGGGGGGGGGTTGATTGGTTTAAATCATGGTTCTGGGGATTCTTGGATCAGGAGAGGTAATATGGGGGCTCTGAGGCCGGTAAGCGTACGGAGCTTGGAAGAGCCTCGCCTGTGGAAATCATGCCTTTGATAGACGAGCTAGGGGCTATCATTATGCAGAGCCGCTGAGGGCATGGTATGAACAGTTGTACAAAGGTGTCTGCGGGTCAATGACTTTCCACTTCCGATGTCTATGAATGGTTATGAGGATCCAAAATTATCCGGGCCACGAAGTCTGTCATTTGGCAGGAGAATGTCTAGACATGTCGGGGATATCTGTCCTTGGTTGCCTATTGAGTTTCGAAGAGCCCCTCCTGCGCTGATATTATCTTCCTCTTTTTTTTGCGTAGGGGTGTGCCTTCATTCCATGCAGTTTAACGTCATCCGGTGAGGAAAAATCACTCCTAGTTTATCGGTCATAGAGCTCAGACCATTGGGTGACTATTGCTGCAGTCACTCGAAGGATAAATGAGTCAACATATTCTGATATACTTAGAACAAGGTGGGGGATGAAGGTTGTAAACTGCAAGTTTTATTTTTTCCTGGATCAGGAGGTGTGGTGTGGGGGCTCTGAGGCCGGTAGCCATATAGGGCTCGGAGAAGTACCGGCTGGGGAAATCTTTCCTTTGATGGATGAGCCATGGGCTATCATTATGCAGAGCCGCTGAGGGCATTGTTTTCATAGTCATACAAAGGTTTCCCCAGGTCGATAACTTTTCACTTATGATGGCCATTAATAATTATGAAAATCCGCGATTGCTCATAGTGCAGAGTTCGGCACGTGGGGATAATGGTGTTCGGTTATACAAGAAACATCTTCACCGCAATTGTCTATTGAGTCAAAGTAGCATAGTCCTGGCTTGATGTTTGTTGATGCAGGTCGCTATGTGAACCACTGACAGACACATAGGCTAGCCAGATAGAGATACCCTTGCAATGCCTGTATGTGAAAAGGAGAATGAACTAGGAAACCACTTCGCCATAAACTTCTGGATCAGGAGGTATGGTATAGGGATCTAAGGTCGGAAAGCATATGAAGTTAGGAAGAGTGTCGCATGTGGAAATCTTGCCTTTGGTAGACGGGTCAGGGGAAATCAATATGTAGAGCCGCTGAGGGCATGGAATTTATAGTCGTGCAAAGGTGTCCACGGGTCGATGACTTTCCACTTCCGATGGCCATGAGTGGTTATGAAGATCTATAATTATCCGGTTCGTGGAGTCTGATGTATGGAAAGGATGTATCCAAATGTGCAAGGAGTATCTACATCTCGTATCTCCATGTGTCCTGGGTGGGTCTCGATGATGTCCGTGCAGTTTAACGACATGCGGTGAGGACAAACTCCATGCAGTTTAACATCATGTGGTAAGGACGAAGGTGGCCCGACGTGAAATAAAAATGGTGTCTGCGCAGTTTAACGTCGTGCGGTGGGGACAACATCCATATATTTTAACGTCATGCAGTAAGGACGACTTCCGTGCAGTTTAGCGTCATGCGGTAAGGATAAAGATATACACCCCGTGCAGGTCTGGTCCATACACGGGGGAAGGGGGCATTTTTAACATCATTGTCCATGCAGTTTAACGTTGTTCGGTAAGGACGAGAAGTACACCCCGTGTCGGTCTGGTTCGCACATGGGGGGAAAGGGAATTTTTTTCTAGGGGATGGGCCAGGAATTGGGATCTTGGCATCGCTACATATCCTGCGAGGGCGAGAATCAAGCGGTACATAGTTCTCTGGAATAAAATACACCCCGTGTAGGTCTGGTCCATATGTGGGGGAAAGAAGGAATTTTCTTATCTTTTATTCATGGGGCTAGGCCAGGACTAGGAATCCTGGCGTCGCTACATATCCTACGAGGGTAGGAATCAAGTAATACATAGTTCTCTAGAATCCGTGCAGTTTAACGTCATTCGGTGGGGACGGAGTCCATACAGTTTAACGTAATTTGGTTAGGACGAGGGGTACACCCCATGAAGGTATGGTCCATACACGGGGGGAGGGGGGGTATTCTTAACTCTTGTTATTCATGCAGTTTAACGTTGTGCAGTGAGGACGTGAACACACCCCGTGCAAGTCTGGTCTACACACTGGGGAATGGGAATTTTTTTTTGATTTTGTTTCTTTCTATTTTGAGGTGGATAGGCCAGGACAAGGGATCCTGGCGTCACTACGTATCCTGCGAGGGTAGGAATCAAGCCCCATGTAGTTCTCTGAAAGACGATACACCCCGTGCAGGTCTGGTCCGTACACAAGGGAAAGGGCATTCTTAAATCACCTTGTCCATGTAGTTTAATGTCATACGGTGAGGACGTAATACTCTTAGTTTAAGGTCATCGAGTTTGGATCATTGAGTGCTTGGCAGTTTAACGTCATACAACTCAGACGATGAGTACATCTCATTTTTTTTCTTCATCCGTGCAGTTTATCGTCGTGCGGTAAGGACGAACTCCATGCAATTTAGCATCATGCGGTGAGGACGTGGGCCATACAGGTTAACGTCATGTGGTCAGGATGAGGTCCATACAGTTTAATGTCATGTGGTCAGGACGAGGGTCATACAGTTTCTATGAGAAATACTTCTTTAAGAATCTCGCATTCGTAGGGGTGGTTGTAAATTGTCCATCCATGGAGATCAGGGTATATGATCCTTTGGAGTAGACCTTGTGTACAACATATGGTCCTTCCCACATGGGCTCCAGCTTTTGAGGCTTCTTTCCAGGTATCATTGGGGTCCGGAGGACCAGCACTAATTATCCTTCCTAGAAAGACTGGAGGCAGACTTGTTTGTTGAAGGCTCGTGCGATCCGGTTCTAGTACACTTCTAGGTGGTGCAGAGTGTGCAGCTGCTTCTCATCTAGATATTCCAATTCACCTAGATTCTTTTATGACTTCTCATAATCGGATAATCGATCACATATGGCAATGAGAAGTGAGGGAAGTTGGAGTTCAATGGGCAGGACCACCTCCGTGCCGTACACCAATGAGTACGGGGTAGATCAAGTAGCGGTGCAGATTGTGGTTCGGTGACCCACAATGCATGGAGGAGTTTAACCAGCCATGACTTATTGTCATTATCTACCATCTTCTGGAAAATTCTGGAAAGGGTCTTGTTGAAAGCCTCTATCTATCCATTGGCCGCTGCATGGTAGCGGGATGAGTGGTTAGCCTTGATACCATACTCGTGGTATAGCTTTTCCAAATCACCAGAGAAGAAATTTTTGCCGTTGTCCATCAGTATAGTATGGGGGACACCAAATCTGGTGATGATATTGGTATTCATGAAGCTGAAAATATTTCTTTCCCTGACTTCCTTGAGGGGTATGGCTTCAGCCCATTTTGAAAATAAGTCAGTTGTAGTGAGGATATACTTCAGCTGTTGGGTCGTGGTAGGAGGATATGGTCCCACGACGTCCATCCCCCAGACAGAAAATGGCCAGGAGTACTTAGCTTTATGAAGTAACTCCGGGGATTGGTGAATGAAGTTGGCATGAATCTGGCATGAGTGGAATTTCGATGTAAAATGCTCTCAGTCTCGTGCCAATGTGGGCCAGTTGTAACCAAGACTTCGAACCTGATGGGAAATCCTGGTCGCTGGTTGATGTGCTCCACACGCTCCTGCATGTACTTCAGTCATGAAGTCATCAGTTTCTTCTCCATCAATGCATCTGAGGAGCACTCCATCGAGGCCTTGTTTGTAGAGGACCTCTTGCTGACCCGCACTGCCATATAAGACAAAATTGATTTCCCTTCTCCGTACTTGCTCTCGTTCAGCCCTGTCTGATAGAAGCTCTCCCCTTTGAAGGTAGTTCGTGATGGGGATCATCCAGCCTGTGGAAGGAGAATATGGCTCGGGGATAGGATTGACTTCATGGATCTTTTCCATCTTAGGTTGAACAAATGGTAATACCATTCGACGGTGAGTAATGATGATGACCGTTTCATCCCGGTCTAGGTCAGCTAGGGCTGTGGCCGCGTTGGCTAATTCATTATCCTGAGCATTCTGGGACCAGGGAATATAAGTAAATGTCGGTTCTGTGGAGAACTCGACCATTATCCCTCAGACATGGTCAAACAAGGGGATATTCTCCTCCTTTTTAATAGCATTGTCACCGTTGACTTGCTTGATGACCAGCTCCAAGTCACCTTTTACCTTAAGGTGTTGTACTTGTGCCTGGAGTGCGAGCTCCAGGCCTGGAATGAGGGATTGAAATTCCACTTCATTGTTTGTACATCCCTCTAACAGGAGGAAGGAATACGGAAAAAATGCCTTTTATGGGGACACACGTATTATCCCTAGACCCACATTGTTGAATCTGGGATCCTCCATCCTCTTCCCGGTGGGGCTTCGGGACGTGTCATCAAAGTACATTTCCCATGCTGGGAACTCCTCTTGAACCGGCAAGATATCTTCATCAGGTAGGTCAGCGTCCGGTGCAGTGGTCCCTTTTAAAGGGTGCTCTGCCTGAAAGTCTGCTAATGCCTGGCCCTTGATGGATTTTTGAGGCATGAACCAGATGTCGAATTGTTGCAGGATGACCGCCCATCAGGATAGGCATCCGGTGAGCATCAGGCGACTGAGGATGTACTTTAGCAGGTTACTCCGCGAGATCAAATGGACCTCATGATGCTGAAGATAATGTCGCAGCTTTTGAACCATGAAGACCAAGGCCAGACAGCTCTTCTCGATATTTGAGTATTGAGTCTCAACATCAATCATGATTCGACTGTGGTAATAGAGACTATTTTCGTTGTCGGTGTCGTTCTTCTGTGCGAGGAAGGCTCCTAATGACCGTTCTAGGGCCGTCACATATAGAATGAAAGGCCTTCCATCAACTGAGGGCATGAGAACCGGTAGTCTTAATAGGTACTTTATCAAGTTATCGAATGCCTCTTTCCAGTATTTCGTCCACTGGTACGTGACCCCCCTCTTCATCAACATGGTGAAGGGAAAACCTTTTCCTGCCAGGTTGGCTATGAACCGCCTAATATAGTCTAGGTGTCCTTGGAATCCCCTCAGCTCAGTGAGATTTCGAGGAGGTGGTAGGCTCAGGATAACCTTCTTCTTCTCAGGGTCGACATCGATGCCACGATGGCATATGACGAAGCCAAGGAATTTCCATGAGGTAACCCCAAAGGCGCATTTCAAGGGGTTCATCTTCAAGTTATGCTGTCGAAGCTTGTTGAAGATGATCTCAAGGTCCGACAGGTGATCCGAGCACTGTATGGACTTGACCACTAGGTCATCCACATAACATTCAACAAATTTACCCAAGAACGACTTAATGATCCGATGCATGGAATGCTGATACGTGGTTCTAGAATTCTTGAGACCAAAGGGCATGACCCTGTAACAGAATACCCCTTGAAGGGCCCTGAAGGCAGTGGCTTCTTCATCTTCTCAGGCCATCCTGATTTGATTATATCCATAATAGCCGTCCATGAAGGATAGAGCCTCGTACCCAGACGTCGCGTCAATTAATAACTCGATGATTGGAACCGAGAAGTCATCTTTCGGACAATGCCGATTAAGGTCTCTAAAGTCAATGCAGACGCGGATTTTCCCATTATTATTCTTCATGGGGAGGACATTGGCCAACCAAATGGGGTACTGGACCTCTCCAATGAAGCCTCCTCTAATGATATTATCGACTTCAGCCTCTATTTTGGCGGGATGTGAGGGATGCGTCCTTCAGGATGCCTATTTGTAGCCCCGATAGTCTTCTGGAAGACCCAGGTGATGCATCGCTACCTTGGGATCAAGTCCTAGAATTTCCATGTAATTCCAGGTGATGATGTCCCGATGTTTCCTTAGGAAAGAGGTATATACCTTGTGTTCCTCGGGAGACATGGCCGCACTAATGACAGTGGGCCTCAGGTCTTCCTCGGTACCCAGGTTTATTTCCTTGAGTTCGTCCATAGTGGTGGAGATATCTTCCTCAAATGCCTGAGATCTTCCCCCTCTTCTTCTCCCAAGTCCTCATCTTCTTGATTTGACAAGAAGAGAGTTTCCGGTCTGAGCCTTCGAGGGATTGAGGTAGAGGCATCGTGGGCATCCCAACTTGAATATTTGTCCCCAAATCGAGGGTTGGTAGATGTTACCACATTGTCATGCTCGGAAATCATGGCTGAATTCATGAGGACATCTGAATGCATGTCTGGACTTGAACTCCTGCTCTCAACAAATTTGATGGGAATGATAGAATCACTGCCAAGCTTCCTGAGGGGGTCATTGGGGACCATTTCTAGGCCATTTGGAGCAGGGATCCAGTCGATTCGTTGAACAAAGGCTTCTTCTTCTTTTGATCATAGAACTGAGAGTCAATGTAATGTGACTCAGAGAGCTCAAAAGGGGACATGTCGGCGTGGAGCTTCCCGCTTTTTCCATTGATGCAGTACTTGATACACTGGTGGTAGGATGAAAGAACGACAGTGTTTTTATGGAGTCATGGCCTTCCCAGTAGGGCATTGAATGTTGTGCTCTGCCGGACCACCAGGAATTCTGTGTAGGTTACAGGTCACCAAAATGAGTCTTTAGCTTAATATGTCCCATTGGTTTCTGCTCACTCTTGTCGTAACCTAACAAAGTTGTGGCTGATGGAATTAGATCGTCCTCACTGTAGCCCAACTTTCGGAGTGTTCTTAGGGGAAGGAAGTTAACTCCAGATCCATTTTCTATAAAGTCTTTTAGGATCTCAATACCATTCATTGTGCTAGACACATATAGAGGTTTGATGTGTCCTTGCATGATGACATCTTCATCCAGATCGGTGAAAGAGATCACCGCATTGCATTCAGCCGGGACAGTCTTCGTCCAGTAAATCTAAGCGGCAGCTACCTCGGCTTGGAATTCCTTGGGGATGATCAAAGATTTGATAAGAGCCTCCATATGGTTGGTTGACAAACTCAGGGCATCCTAGATTGACAACTTGGCTGGTACTGACGCCAGATGCTTAAGGATTTTGCATTTTTTCTCCAGCGGTCAATGCTTCTCCATTGGAGGGAGTGTCTTAGAAGATGCTTTGGGAGCTGGAGCATTTGACGAGGAGGGAATGGCCATGAGGACAAATGTTGACGGTGTTCCTACGTTTTGAGGACTTGGTCTAGCCGGTCTGTTTGTGCGCACTAGGCAACTAGACACTTGCTCCTCCTCTGGTGGGTATCGCAGAACAACAGGGCCAGAGTGGCTGCTTATGGTGGTGGAGGGGCATTCCCTCTCATGATGAGTCCGCTGAAGGTCTCTCCCATGGGTTTCTGTGGTATTTATGGTCTAAGCCATGGTCCAACCTTAGGGTTGGTTTCGGCCGCGGCTGCGCCTCCCCTAGTATCCTCTGCCTCTGCGATTCCTCTGCCTGGCTCCTCATGCAGGGAACTCGGGTTCGTAATCATACCCTTCATCAGGGAATGATTCCATGAGATGGATGACGTTGATAGAACCAAAGATTGGATCTTCATCCTATGACAGTTCAACCTTGTCAGTTGTCTTCGATGGTGCCATTTGGTGGGTCGGTGCCCGTGGTGCCAAATTCTAGGGCATGAAATCTTCCAGGGTTAGGACTAACTTTGGCCTCGTCGCGGACTGCTCCTCTTACGATTGTTTTCTCCTTCGATTACACCAGATGACCAAATCTTGGAGGGTTGTGAGGCCGAATTTGTCGGCTCTGCGGCTTCAGGGGCTGTTGGTGGTAGCACCAGCTGCTGTAGTTGAGCTCGGATTATGCCCTGGGCTCAGTTGATAGTCTTCCGAGTCATCCAGTTGTCAAATTTATACCCCTACTTGATGGTGACTTTCTGCCACCCCTCCTCCTTGTTGGAGTCGGTGGTAGAGATACATGCCACATGTGCTGGGGGTGGCCTCAGCTCGGCCTGTCCAGAGTCTACCATCATCTATAGAAGGACTTTGAAGATGAAGCATTCTCAGATATTGTGCCCTAACATCCAGTGGTACGGGAAATAATCTGGCCTACCACCACGGCTGACCTCTTCAGGTCTCCTCGGTTCTTGAAGAAAGATCAAGTTGAAATTCATAGCGGCAATGAAGTATCCGCGAAATTGATCGTCCCAAAATGAGTATACTTTTTGTCTTCATTCCTCAAACTGGTTCCGCTTCAGTCCTCTATGATCGTCCCGTTTATGCGGGGTAATCCGCTGATATGCAGGGGGCCCTTGACGATTTGGTGGGGGCCTAAGTGGTAGAGCGGGCACAGGGGCCGGATTGAGTGTGAGAGCAGACGCTTCAGCTCTAGGGGCTCTTTTCGCAGGAGCCTGTGAGGCTATTCATGACTTTTAATTAGTCCGCTGCAGGGAGTCCTCAATTCTCTAGGCGATGGCTAACAGATGGCAGAAGACAGTGGTGCACTCCACCGGTATGAGCGGTGTATGCAGCTCATATCTAATATTATCAATGCATATTTCTATCATCTCATCTTGAAGCATTGGCCTATTTATAGAATAGGTCAGACTTTTCCATCTAGCGATGAAATCTGAGACCCTCTCGTTCTCCCTCTGCTTGTAGTTCATGAGACCGCTGATCCTTGTTTTAGGCAGCGTTGAGCTCTAGAGGAATAGGAACTGCTGCCAGAGGTCCTCCCACCTCTTTATCAACTGGGCCAGCAGACTCGTATACCAGACGAAGGCAGATCCTTGCAATGTCCGCACGAAGAATCTGAGTTTCACTACTTCTTGTTGTTTCGGATTTCCCATCATAGGGTCGTAATAGGATGCGTAGTGCATCAAATGCTTCTCTGAATCGCCTGACCCGTTGAACATGGGGAATACAAGGCTCCCAAAATTGGGTGGAGGTGGTGTGTTGGTCACCCAATATGGGTAGGGTTTCCGCTCCAGCTGTATTGGAGTGCATCGACCTTCCATCGCTTCCAATCGAGCTGTTAGTGCCTCGATGGTATTGGTGAGTCCCTGGTTTACATCCTGTTGGGCCCGGTCCTGGGAAGGCATAGCCTGAGGCATTGCCCGAGGATCCAAATTTGCCGGTACCAAGAGTGCATATTCCATTCGGGGTACCCTCGGAGGGTTCAGGCGTACTTGCTTCGGTTTCCTCCTAAGTGGAGGTAAATACTGGTATTCATCATCCACGTTTAGGTAGTTGGACGAACCAGGCGCCTCATTGGGTAGGAGCCCTGATCGTGCTTCGTTTTCCGGGGAAAGCCTTAGCCTGTGAGGTGGACTTGCTGGGAGTGCATGACGTGGCTCTTCTTGGGACGCACTTTCAATAAGGCGGTTCCTCTGGAGCAGCTCGACGTTAAGCTGCCTCAATTATTTCATCTCTTCTTCCTGTCGAGCGAACCTCTATTCAAGCGTGAGTGGCTCGTTTTTATCGAGGGAAGGGGATGGGTTAAGGGTAACCGTTCCTTTTTTCTTGTCCTTGTTGGAAGATTACTGGGCAGGCAGAGGTAGGTTAGCTGAAGGGCCGGCCAAATTTAACGCTTCCCTCTAGTTCCGGGTGTGCACCCCTGAGGCTTCGTTGTGAGTCACAGCCTGACCGGAACCGTTGTCTACCAATCCGTCCAGATTTGCATTTTCCCTAGTGTCACCCACAGGGTTAGCCTCTATGACGTTGATGAACTCATATTACAGGGTGGAGGGGATGCCATCTTTCAAATAGGAAGAGGATCTCCTGCGTCTTCGGCTGGCCTTCCCCTTCATGACCTGGGGTTGCCCTTGGAATTCTTGCCGAAGGGTGAAGTGGAGAGTTCTTTGATGCGACCTTATGGTGTGCCTTCTCTCGGAGGGGGTGATGATTCAAATGATTGGATTGGACAATAAACTCATCTTCTAACTATCCTCCCTAGACGAGAGAACACATATTCTCGTGGGGGAGGTTTTTGTTGAGGGGGTAATAATGCCCCCAACCCTGAGGCCTGGGGTTGGCCCCATTCCTTGGAAATCGAGTCTCTTTTCGGTTTCATCGGTCTTACGGGGGAATTTGTTGTTAAAAATTCCCCTAGCCCTACAGGCTGGGGTTGACCCAGGATGGCAGCAGTGCCTGCTGCTATTGTGGCCTACCTGATCTCACATTCCCCCATCCGAGGGTGAACCAGATCTGGTGCCGAATTCACTTGTGTATTAGTCCCTTCTGGGGAGGCAGGTAGAGATCATTGATTGGACTCTCTTAGGTGAGAGGCATGTTGTATGCTCCCGGTGGCTTGATTCAGGAGTTCTTGGATGTCTTGTTCCCGCCGAGCCTGACGCTTCTGGGACTTACTCAAGGCCCGACTCTGTTGGGTGTGTTTCCTTCCCTGAATAGAGAGACCACTCGATTTCCATCTTGATGTGATGACGTTGCAAGACACCACGTCGAACGGTTTTTTCTAGGTGGGGAGCAGAGTGAAATGAAGAGCTCCGTTTTCCCCCCATCCCCTGATATGGACTCCCGTCGGAGCATCACCGATGAGGTGGTGCAGTTTGTGCAGTGCATAGAGGCAAGATGCCTCCATATTCCCTTTGCGCCTATCGGTGCGTTGTCATCACGTCGAGGAAAGGGCCTCCAGGTTAATGTGACGCATGAGGTCCCCTATTGTCTTGACGTGGTCTACATACCTGTCCTAGGGCAGGAATCTTGATTTTAGCCAGGGGAGGGTCATCCATATATTATGGCGAATGCCGTGCATGCATTCTTCAGAAAACTCTCTAGTTATGTCGTACTGAGAAGTGGTAGTGGGCCAAAACATAACTGGTACATCATCCCTAGCCAGTCGTTTCTTCATATGCAGCATATCGGCATACTCACCTGCTAGTGGTTCCTCTACCTAGTCATCCCAACTAACACTCTCACTGTAGTCGGAGGCAGTGGGACCGGTAGGTATCAAATTTTCTTATGGGCGATTCCGAGGTGGTTCAGAAGATGAATGCGGCCCTGGATCTGCTCCTGATCGAAGAAGGGTGTCATTAGTAACAATCTGGGAATCTAACATGCTCGATCCTATCCTTCTGAGGGCCTCGACATATGAGGGGTTTTTGGTGCTTGATTTGGTAGAAGGAGGACCTTCCTGTCGATATAGTATGTCATCATGGGGAGGACCTTCACAATGAAGGCCGTAATGGCGAGGACTACCATTATTGCTTGATGCTTCACTGCATAGAGGAATTTTGTAGTGCAGACCCTGGGGAGGACCTCCAAGGCATGTTGCAGCAAGGGGAGGACCTTCTGACTGCGTAGTGTTGTTATGGGGAGGAACTTCGCAACAACTTCCATCATGGTGAGGATGACCATCATGGCTTGACGTTCGACGTGCATCCTGGGGAGGACCTTCAGGATAAGCCACGACAAGGGGAGGACCTTCTTGTTTCTTCGGGTCATTGCGGGGAGGACCTTCGCAATGGAGGCCATGGTGGCGAAGACTACCATCACATCTGCGGCAATGGCGAGGACTAAAATCACTGTTGCCGCATGGAGAATATCTACGGGATACATCCTTGGGAGGACCTCGAGAATGTACCTCAATGAGGGGAGGGCCTTCTCATTGCTCGACATCTCTACGGGGAGGACCTCCGTTATCAGGGTGGCGAGGACTACCACTGTGACCTGATGCGTGGCTGAATGGAGTTCCGTTGCAGTGCAACCCTTAGGGAGGACCTCCAGGGCAGGCCACGACAAGGGGAGGGCCTTCTTGTCGTGTTGAGACGTCACTACGGGGAGGGCCTCCGTAGTTGTGACTATGATAGCGAGGACTACTATCACAATATGTGGTCCAACTGCATGCAGTGTGATTGCAGTGTATACCCTGGGGAGGACCTTCAGGGTGGACCGCAGAAAGTGGAGGACCTTCTTGCTGCTCTATCTTCTGGTCACGTGGATGGTTTCCATGACTCACAACAAAAGAGGAGATCTCGTGATCGATCATTATATGCCCGCGGGGGAGGCCCCTGCGTGTGCTCTGGGGAGGACCTTCAGAGCTGCTGGTAGCGACATTGCAGGGAGGAACTTCACAACTGCTACTGCCACTCCATTAATATGGTAACCGGTGGGCAGGGTTCTGAGCCTTTGATGTGTGCTTAGCGGTGTTGGAAACCCCAGCTTCCACCAGAGCAGAGTCATGAACCCGCTCTTTATTTTCCAGCTGCCTTCGACGTGTTAGGGATACTCTTTTGCGGGCAGTAGGGACCGTCTGCTGTTGACAACAGCCTTCACCTTTGGGTCTCGTGATGCTGTCGGGATATGCCGACGAACATATTGTATTTTATTAGGGATATATGCCTGCTCTGGAGCATCCACCATGATGGACGGGTGTCCCCCAGTTGGAACGAGTGAAGCTGCTCGATCCAATTTCCCTTTCATCGCGGAATATAGCCGGCGACCCTCCTGGGCTAAAGTAGGGATGCAGATCTGCTCCTAGGCAGCTATCTCGTCTCTAATATGAGTCGCCTCAATTGGGGAGATGGGATCACGGGCCCAAGACCTTGCTGTTACCGCTGATGAAATTACATTCTGGAAATTCTTCAAGATATTATCTGGGATCGATACCTGCTCCTCCATCATTGCCAGGATATGTAGAGAGACATCTTTGGATGGAACAGGTATGGAGGCCCATTCCGGAATCAGAGCGGGAATATCATGCTCTGGTCCTTCAGTAGTCAGTGGGTACTGACAATTCTCCTATGTCGCGGCAGGTGAACGAATCTGCCCCTGTACCGGTATACGCCGGTTTGTCTCTCCGTTTGCCGCCACATCGGGGTGGCGGACTTTACTTTCATCCACAATGAGCTGACACTGCATATATTGGTTTCCAACCATATCGAGCCAGTGGACTTTGTTGGCGGGGAGACGTGCCCACCTATGAATTTCCGTTACATCTGGGTAGCGGGCTTTGCTGATCGTTGCTGTATCAGGATGGCGGGCGTCTGAAGCAACTTCCAGGAGCTGGTCCTACAGGTGCCGCGTTGCTACCACGTCGAGCTAGTGGGCTTCCCGACCCTAGGCAGGGAGAGGTACCTGCCTTTTGGTGATGTCTTGTGTGAGTTATGGGCTTGATGGACAACGGTGGTGATGCGTGTCGGCTCGTACGATGCTGCCATGTCTGGATGGCGGGCTCGAGAGGAACGAATAGGTGTAGGTGCCTGTTCGTGGTACGTCCCCGTGGCTAGGAAGCGGAGCTCCTCCTCTGGGACCATGGTGATGACTGGTCATTGATTGTACATCTGGCGCCCTCGTTGGGCGGTCCTAGGGGCCAGGGCTCGGGGAGAATGGGCCTGAATCCTCAGGGAGACATCCTCCACGGTGTGAGGATGTTGGGTCACGGCGTGACTGCGATGGCATCTTCCGGCGGGGGCCTTGGAGGGGACCCCCGTTCGACAGGGATGAAGTCCTCAACGTCGACCTCATCCGCCTCCCTGAGATAAGGGAGGTGCGCATTGTCCCGTTCCAGGGATAGACTCCCGAAATGGTTAGAGACAGCGACATGGGCTGTCCGGATCTGCCTTTGTAGCCATTTCTGGGCAGGCGACCGGTGAGATCTAGAGGATTGGAGGGCATGCATAGCCGCCTCCACAGTTGGGAGAGTACCATTCACGTGGTACACTCAGATCAGCACGTCCGAAACCCAGCGTTGAAGATGCTGGGTGGGTGACGGGGTCCTCCGTTGTTGAGGAAGTCTCGTCCTTGCGTTTTTGGAAATGTGCATTTGTGAGTTCTTTTACGATGGCATTGGATCTAAGGGACTTCTGAAAGTGGTACCTGCAAAACATTTTAGAAAATACAAGCAGAAAACCCATAAAATCAGCATCTCATAATCTCATACATTGTTAATGACCTTTCTTGGACCTCCTTTGGAACATAAGGGGGAACTAGGTGAGATTTGGTTAAATCCGTCATGTTTGGTTAAAGATTCACGTCGGGTTAACCATTTTTTGTTTCGTTCTAGTTTTTGGCCACGAAATTCCCAACGGCTCCATATCCAATGATTGATGGACCTTCTTTCCAACGGTAGGCATTCGTCGGATGGTCTGACCAGCGACTCTTAATAACTCACATTGGTCGAGAGGATGGGAAGTCGGGCTCATCACAACCTTTGGGGGGGGGATTATTGTCTGTTCAAATACTCTCTTATAGATTTAAGACGTATTCATATGTTCGGGAATCTTTGGTTTATACCCAAACACAGTATCCACAGATTTAACCTTGGTGGGAAACAGTCAACTGGATGTAGGGGTTCAGAATCATTTATGCCCGAGGTTTACCATCCCTTGTTGAATTAACGACCCTGAAGGTTTGGAACTCGCTTTAGGAGGCACTAGGAGTGGCACGGTGAACCGATGTGGAGATGATCAGATCGACCTGTTATTGGGCTTGAACCTCAGGGAGGCTTCCTACGTACCCTTCTTAGGATGTAGGGATCAAATTCCACGTAGTTCGGATAGGTTTTGGGGAATTGACATGAAGAGAGACCATGTGGTCCAATGGGTGGTGGGCTTGAACCTCATCGAGGGGTCCTACGTACCCTATCTAGGAGGCAGGGATCAAAGTCCACATAGTTCGTACATATAGTTTAATGTCATACTGGATGAGGGTGGAACTCGAAGTGAAGAAACGACCGAGTGGTGGGCTTTAACCTCGTGGAGGCTTCCTACGTACCATGCTTTTTCATGGATCAATGTCCCCGTAGTTCACTTAGTGGGGATTACACTCTGAGAAGGCCCATAAGAGGATGTCATGGTCAATGCTTACTCTAATCCCACGTGAGTCATGCTTCGTGTGAGAAACAAGAGGCAGCAGGGACCAGAGGATCATGTCGCGAAAGGTACGTCCATGAGAAATGGAGTGGGGATTACCCATGGAGAGGCCCAAGGTGATAAATTAGGGCTTACACTCTAAGGAGGCCCAGAAGATCGGGGCTTACTTTGAGATGGACGTCCGAGGCGACAAAGCCCAGCGGGAGAGGGAAAGGGGGTGCTGCTGTGCACATCTCCACTCTTTCAGTGGACAAAGGCTTCCTTCTGATGGCTATTTTACCATCTATGAGGAACCTTCAACAAGTGGAGGGGAAGAAAGGGGATTCTCGAGTTCAGACTCCACATTACCGTGGGAACGTGAACCCAGGAATGCTTCGGGAATCTAACCAAGGGTCGGGGAAACCCCTTTTCCCCTGTTTACTATGGGTATGTGAACTCAAAATGGCATGCTGATACGCCAGAAAGTTACACCACGCGGGTCCGGTGGATCTAGCGGAGGCCTTGGCTCAGGGCCAATGAATAGGCCAATGAGGGAGTCATAGAGGACTTGGCTGGATCGGAAGGATTTTACCTGGCTCTGGAAATGAGAACACCGAAGTATTTGGCGAGCCACCGAGAGGTATGGGTGGTGGAACCCTTTTCATGGGGAAGTACCACGTGGCTGGAGAGGTCGTCCGTGGACTAGGGTGGTCCGCAAACTGATTGGCGTCACGCGAACCAGGGTGGTTCGCGGCTCGGGCTCAATCCGCGAACCAGGGTGGTTCGCAGCTTCAGGTTCAATCCGCGAACCGGGGTGGTTCGTGGCTTTGGGTTCAATCCGCTAACTGGGGTGGTTCACGAAGGGTTCCAGGAGGGCAGCGGCGGCCAAGGGCGGCGCCGATCAGAGGCTCGTCGGTCGGGGATTCACCCTCGTAGGAAAGTGTTATGCGGTACGACGAATGGGAAAAGAGGCATAAACTCCTTGGTCCGCGGGGAAGCCATCCGTAGAGGGGGTTTGGTTCGCGGTTCTCCTTTTTCATTATCTTAGGTTTGCGGTTCACCAAATTATTATGTGTTTCCCAATTCCTTCTTAATTCATATACCTGCTGTGGTTTGTGGATTGGAATTTCGCTGTTTTCGAAATCCGAAGCCTTCCTTCAACCGATATCCTTCTGAATCTCCAATCCCTTCGAATCTGATTCCAGTTCTCCCCTCGTTAATTCCTTCCCCCTTGGTCTCCTTTTATAGAATGGGGAAATGAATGTATCTTTGGCCACGCGACATCTTTTACGGAGGCCCATAACCAAATACCCAGTTCACAGTCTACTTGGTCAATCTGTGATTCGCGGTGGGTCTTGAACACTTCCCCCCCTCCGCGAGGCAAACTCAGGGAGTGCTCCGCGGCTGCAGAGGGTTCCGCCTCTATTCCATGATCGACAGTGGGTGCGGCTTGAACCGGTCGACGCGGTCCGCAGTTGGGGAGGTTTGTGATGGTGAACCGGACTGGCGCCCATCCCGCCTCACGACCGTGACGGCTCTCCGCCTCCATTTCACGAACGACAATGGTTCGCGGAGGGGGCGCTTCACGGTGCCTGGCCACGTTTCACTTACATGTACCGGTTCACGGACCGGTCCTTTTTGTGTCTCTTTTTGATTATTTTCCCCAATTATTTGGGGGGATTTGGGTAACATTTCCTTTGCGGATTTTTCAGGACCCTACAGATGGTTATCCTAGTTAATGCAGACTAGGGATCCATGTAGGAAAACATGGATATTGTAGAGAAAACTAACTAATAATATATGATAGAGAGTGATATAAAACTTATTTATGGGAATGTTAACTATCACGAAAACATAAATTTGGGATTGGTTAAACAGTCAATGATTTTATTGTAGGAAATGTAAATAGAATTTTTTTTTATTTTAAAACAATTTTCATAGAGGTGATGGATTCTATTACTACATAGACTAAGATCATATGAAAATATACTCACCTGAAAAGTATATTTTCATCCTTTAATTAGATTCTACAAAACATTCATCTTTTTCTCCAAACGATGAGTATTAAAGATGATTTTTTACACCTAAATAACTAGAACCCACTTATAGAGAATAAAATAATCTATAAAATATTAATAGTCTATTTTTATTATCTTTCAAAATATAGAAAAAAAATGGTTATTACTATATATTATACTCCCAAAAAATAATAAACCTTTAAACATTGAAAAATTACATTAATATCAAAAATTGAACATTAATACTCAAACTGCAACTTTGACCATTCAAAAAATAATTTCCCTATAAAATTTCTTGACTAAGATTGAAACAAAAAATTTAGATGAATTTGATCACATAGTATATAATGATAAATGTTAACATTTATCTCCAAATAAAAACAATTCCCCGTGATGTCTCATATTAAAAAGTAATTGCACTAATAAAATATTCTCAATGTTATGTTAATCATTTCCAAAAAAACCAAAAAAACCATAAGTTTAAAAAAATAATTTATTCCTCCAAAATATAATTCAACCATTACTCTTAAAATAAAACACCTTAATATTAAATTTACTTTAATAATATAATGTTCCCTTAATAGTGAAAGTCATCCAAAATAACTTTTATCACATAATCCCAAAAGTTCTTTTCCAATATGATAAAAATAATAATCCTAAAATCAACATATTCTTATTACATAAAATCATTTATCTAAAATAAAAACGTAATATTGACCAGATACTTCATGTAGGGAAGTGGTTGGAAATTCATCCTTGTCACCCTTCAGATGTGGGCTCAAATCTCCCAATCTTTCCAAACTTGATGGGTTGTCACACAGTCTATGGGTTATCCTTTTTTAAATAAGATATAATTCTTATAAAACTTCCACAATATGATAATGTCCTCAAAAATAAAAATAACATCTTTTAACCTCAAAGGTTATCTCCTACCTTTCATCTTTCATCCCCAAAAAAATTACCTTTAATTACATGAAAAATTGATTTCCCCAAAAATACATTTAATTACATTAGAATTTCATAACTTAAAGCCTCATAAGGGGTCTCTAGGACATTGTACTTATGATAAAACTAAAAATTACAAACCAATGATGATATCATTAAATCTTAAAAAGACATACAAATATCCAAAGTTTTCTAAACCATACTATGATAACAATTGTAAGAAATCATGACTAAACATAACTTATTATAGTGACTTTTGACATGAATTTATTTTCTTTCAATTCAAAGGACCTTTTAGGATTATAGTTTTATAGAATTAGGACAAACGTTTAGATAGTAAACCCATACGTTACAAGGGGATACTTATAATTATTATCCATTTTTTCACCGAATGAATCCCTTTTAAAATAAAATATGGTTTATTTTATTTTCAAATATCCAATACATTAATCATGACACATTCTTGGTCCTTACATATCAATAAGAACTATGAAAAAAATTTTAAATCTTGGGATGAGAACATAATCATAGTAAGGAATATAATGAAAGAGAGCAATTAGTGTAGTGAAAACCGATTAAAAATCCCTTAAAATAAAACATACCTTTTTACCCTGAAAAATAGATCTGTGTTTAAAAAAGATAATTATATTACCTTTTGAAAAGGAATGATATTGATGAAAAATCACAATAGAATATATAATATATAAATAGTTAAATTGGGGCATAACTCTACTAAAATGGAATAATTATATGGTAGAATCCCATACATGCCACTCTTACAAATGGAATAGTAATATGGAAATAATCCATACATGTCACTCTTATAGATGGAATAACCATAAAACAAACTTCCATACCCAATGTATTGGAGGTTATAATGTAACCAAACATATTCAGTTATTCATGTAAACACCCATAAAATGCCCAAGTACCATTATATAATCATAAAACATAAATTTTTTCAAATTTCATAATGTCACTCAAAAAATTTCATTTTCACACATAAGAAAACATTTTATGTTATAAAAATAACCAATCCATTTTAAAAACACATTTAATTCATTTAAATGAAGATTTCTTATTCAAAGTGTCCCATACAACTTTGAAACATTTGGGTGAAATTTGAAAATTAATATTTTAAAATATTGATGATCATATAAATACATTCTTAATTTTTTTTGAAAACATTGACATTTCATAGAATGATTTAGAAAGATAGATCATTAAAACATTTAAAATGATGTTTTAGTTAAAGAGACTCTTACCTCATGTCATATTCATCAAGTATGTTCTCCATCTTCCTTAATAATAAATATTAGTTATTTTTTCAAATACATTATAAAAATTTTAACATAAATTATTCATTTTGTTTCACCTATTACCATTTTATAATAATTACATAACTATTAATGTTCACGTCAGATGTTTTGACGATATTCCATACATGAGTCCAAAATGAAATTTGTATGAGGTCAATATTAAATTTTTTCATAATTACGTCTTCTCTAGAATAATATTCATGACAAAATTATGTACATTATACATCAATTATAATTTTAAATCCTTCCATTGATAGCATAAATGATATGCCACATCAAGATTAAGAAAAAATTTAATTAGTTTTTAAATGTTACCATTAAAACTTAGATATTATAATGACTGGAATAAAAAAAAAGAACTAAATATAGTATGAAAATGTATATATTATTAATTATTTGGTGAAAAAATATTTATAAATGAATGTAAATCCACTTTTAAAATAAAAGGATATTTTCTATTAAGAAAAAAACTACTCAAATATCCACAAGTCTATTTTATACAAATAAAAAAAATCACACTTTTTGGGATTATATTAATGATATATTTTTATAATATATTTCTTATAATTTTAACATTCATTTTATGTGATTTTAGAAACATTATATAAGTAAAAATAAAATTTTACATATAAAAGAAGTATTTCTCAAAAATGGCAGTTTTGCCGCCTTTCGATGGGGCGCCTGTTTTAAATATATTTTTTGTCACTATTTATAAATTATATTGGAAAAACAAAATATTTATTTTTAATCATGAAATAAATATTTACTTTGGTTAAATGTTTTTTACTAGTATGATAAGAATCATTTTTTGATGAATAGTGAAAAAATAATGTATTTTAATTGAAAACAACATTTTCATCAAATTTATTTATAGTGGTAAATAATGCTTTTTAATGTTTTTAAAGTTTAATTAGATAAATTTATTACCAGTTAATACAATTATGTCATTATAACCAAGTTTACATTGAAATTGGATATAAAAAACATAGGAAAAAGTTTAACATTTTTACATTAAATATATATTTATTTATAACGTCAAAGGGATTATTTTTTAAATAATTTCTCAAAATTATGTATTTTGATTTTGGAAAAATGGATTATATATTTTTAATCATAAGGTAAAAATTATGTAAATCGGTCCTTTTTTATTTTTGGACATTATGATTAGTAACATTAGTAATAAATTTTATTATCACGGTTATGGATAAATTTGGCAATTAATGGTAAAAATAATATTATTAATATTATAAAACTACCCTAACACATTTAATAATAATATTATATGTGTTATTTTAGATAAATAAAATTTTTGGGCCAAAATTATGGCCTTTGGAAGCCACTTGTGTGTATTTATGACATTTATAATATTTCATTTAATGTAAAGACAAAGATGTCATAATCATGTCTCTCATAAGTATATCAATTATAATATGGGGTTATAAAAGTGATATCTTTGACCATAAATAGTATTTAAAAATATAAAATTATTCCCTATATCATGGTAATTTATTTATAATTATTATGAATTATATTACTAAATTAAATGGTTACACAATGATGATGCAGTAATTGATTCAATAATAGAAGAATCAAATAAATCATATTATAAATATTAAAATAAATAAAATATTATCTAATTTATTACATAAAAAAATTTATATATTAATTATACATTTTAAGGATGTTTCAAAATAAATTTTTCTACTATATAATGAGGTTATGATATTTTTAAAAAGAAAAGAAATGAATATTGTAAAAATTTACAATTATGGTATTTTAAAATGTAAAATATTTTATTAAAAGCTATAAGTTTTTTAAAAATCCATGATTATACAAAAATAGTATTAATAATTTGTAAAATTTCATTAATGACTCTTGTATTGGTATTGGTTCTTGGTAAAGAATTTATATTGATGCTCGAAATCTAAATTACATGATAAAATGATACGAGTTAAAAGTGTTAAAACAAAGTGATATGGTTTTAAAAAATATTAAAAACATGTATAATTGTCATTGGATTGTTATAATTTTATCCATTATAGTCCTATAGTATAATGAATCAATTTTGAACCATTTTTAATCTAAAAATAATTTATATTATTTTAATTTTTTGAATAATTCCAAGAGTGTCTATTCCCTATCTTATAAAAGGGAACTAGTTCCTATCATTTCATAACACATCAAAACCATTATTTTAGTCTAATATCTTCTGAAATACATTCCTATAATCTATAATCACATTATAGAGGTATTATTGTAGTTATAACACCCTCTTATATTATTAAGGTGTTAATTAATGTGACAGTCCGAAGAAGAAGTAACTTTTTTATTTTTTTGTTTCTATTTTATTTCATCTTCCACATCCTTAAAATATTATTCTACCATTATGATATAATAAATATAGTGTCATAAATATATTAAGATGTTTTTATGTTAATATCAACACCTTTATCCATCTCCACTTGTATAAAATGGGGAAATAATTAATCGTTCGTGTAGACATGTGAACTATCACCTCCATGAACATATATAATATGTTTTCCATAAACATCTCTCGAGACTGGTTATAATGTTGGAATTAATGTTAATATGTGAAACTTGTGAAATCTTTATCATTATAAGATAATAATATATCAATTATATTATTACTTTCCATGAATATAAAAATGATATAATCGTTCGTGCGTACGTGTGAACTATCACATCCACGAAGCAATATTATTTTTTTTCATCACATTACATTAAAAATATATAAAATTATATTTTAATACTTAATATTATATTAATGATGTTATAATAAAATTTCAAAGATAAAATAATAATTTTTCTTTTACTATAATTATAAAAAAATGGTAATGTTACTCATGAATACATATGTCCTACCGTCTCCATGATGATAACATTTTTCATTTTTCATAACCACACAGAAATGGTTTTATTTAAAAGTATAATTAATTTTTAAAATTGATTATTATTTCATAAATATTATTCTGTAGAATATTTAATTATGACCATTATGACTACATATATCATAACAAATTCATTTTTTAATTATATATCAAATATCATCAAAACATCTGACATAAACTTAAATAAGGAAGTAATTTTTATAACATGATAATAAATGATATAAAGGAAATAATAAACATACATAAGTTTATGAATAATTTAAATAATTAATATATTTTTATTAATAAGGAATATAAGGATTTGACATGATGATTCAGGCTCAAGGAAAGGGACTCTTCAACTAAAACATCCTTTTTAAATGTTTTAATGAATTATTTTTCTAATTCCTTCTCTTTCATGTACATGTTTTCAAAATGGTATTTATGAATCTATTTATATGGAAATTTATGTTTTAAAAAGATAATTTTATAATTCCTCTCAAATGTTTCAATGTTTAATGTGTCAATTTAAATAAAAAAAATATTTTTAAATGTATAAAATTGGTTTTTAAAATGTATTTGTTATTTGAATAATTTGAAATATTTTTCTTATGCATGAAAATGAAATTTTATGAGGGGCCAGTTGGATATTGATATATGTTTTGAGTTATAATTATATAATGGTACTTGTACCTTTGACAGGAGGTTATGAGATAAATGTGTGGTCGAGTTGTATCCTCCGACGAATTTGGTATGGAAGTTAGCCGTGTGGCTATTCCATTTGTAGGAGTGTCATATATGGAAGGGGAAATAATAGATATTACATTTTTAAGAGTGAAATATATGGAAGTAGACTAATTTTTTTTTTCTTTTTTGAATAAATGTGTCCCAGATTACATTCTTATATATTATAGGTTTTTTATGATTTTTCATGAAAATCATTGATTTTCAAAAGGTGATATAATTATTTTTTTAAATGATGATCTCTTTTATTGGTAAAAAGTTATGTTTTATTTTAAGGATATGTTTTATGGGTTCACACAGAACCGATTGTATTTTTTTGTGTACCTTAATGAGATTTTGTTATCATCCCTTGTTTTAAAATGTTTTAAACATTGCATAAGAATTGGTAAGGGAAATGAAGGTGTCATGTTGAATGTATTGAATATGTGACATTAAAAGAAACCATGTTTTACTAGAAAATGGTTCACTTTTTTTTCTAAAAATGGAAACAAATTATAATTATCTATTTTTAATGTATGGGTTAACTATATAATATTTTTTATTAATTCTCTGAAACTGTTGACTGAAATGACCATTGGGAATGAAAGAAGTTAAATTTTAGTCAAAAGTCACTAGAATAAGATATGTTTAAGGTTGGGTCCTTACAATGGTAAATATTATTTTATGTTTAAGAATGATTATAATATTATTAATAAAATATTATTCATTTAAATATACTTATATTTATTTTCTATTGGATGTAGTGATAAAAAATGAATCACATCGCTTCATTGAGGTGATACTTCACATGTACACATGAATGACGTTACTGATATTCATGTGCTGAAAAATAAAAAAATAAACGATATATTATTCTCTTAGGATGATAAATATTTCATTAATAACATATATAAAAATTAATTCCACCATTTAAACCATTCTTGAGAGTCGGCAATGAAAATCAAATTATATCGGTTCGTGGAGGTGATAGTTCACTCACATGCATAAATGATTAATTATTTCCCCATTTGATGGAATTGGATATCGATATGGGTCATGATAAAACCATAATATCATATTATCATATTAAGGATAGACGAATTATTTTTTTAGCATAGTTGAACGATATTTGAGGGTAGTGGATGAAAAAATAAAAGAGAAACACTTAATAAAAAATGATATATCTTCTTCAGACAATATCATTTTTATAACCCCATAACACCTCTAAGGAGGGTTTTCAGCCTAAAATAAGTCCTCAAGAATGTGGTGTGTGATTATAGTAAGGTATTTTAGTATATCTTGGCTGAGCCATAATTTTTTTAATGTGTCAATAAATGATAAGAAGTAGTTCCCTTTTATAAGAGAGCGGTGGGGCACTCTTGGTGTTCTCCAAAATATTAAATTCATATAAATTAATTTATTCTTAAAAATGGGTAAAAAGTGATTTATTTAGAATATAGGAATTGGATGGGTTGATGTCAAATCATCTAGTGAAAATTAGACAAGTTTGGAATATTTTTTTAATTATTATATTTTTGTTATAGCTCTTTTAACTCTTACTGTTTTAATAAGTAATTTACATTTTCTGGGTCAAAACAATTACAATAACATTCCAAAATACAAATAAAATAGTAATTTATTACATTTTATAACTTATTACAACTAATTGGTTGAATCATGTATTTTTAAATGTTTTATATCATTTAATAAAGTATTTTATATTTTAAAATACCATTAGTATAATGTCTGACACTAGTCATTTCTTAACTTTTTTAAAAATATCTTAACATCATGATATTGTCAAACCAACTCTTTGAAAAAATGACAAACCTATAATAGTAATACCCAAAATTATTGAATGATTTTATGTCAAATTATATTTATTAATATATTTTTATTATCACTTATTTGATTTTATATTAGTAAGGAAATTATTACATCATTATTGTGTCTCCATTTGATTTAATTATTTTTTTCCTATAATTTTTAAATAAATTTTGAAAATGATGGTAATAATTTATAATTTAAAATACTATTTATAGTCGATTATTTCACTTATATAAACACATATTAAATTTTTTATAGTTATGAGAGACCTGAATATAATATCTTTGTTTTTATTTTGAATTAAATATAACAAATGTCATCAACACAGCCAAGTGGCTTCCAAAGGCCATAATTTTACACAAGGATTTGTTTATAAAAAAGTACTCATAAAATAAAATTTAGACTATTGTTAGGGTAGTTTTATAATATTTTTTATATTATTTTGACCATTAATTACTTGATTTACCCTTAACCGTGGTAATATTTTTTTTACTAAAGTTACTATTCAAAATATCCCAAAATAAAAAGATCCTATTTACATAATTGAGACCATATTATTATAAATATGGAATCCATTTTTCCTATTAAAAAATAATTACTTGGAACCAATTATTTAAAAATTAATCACGTTGAAAAAATAAGGAAACATGTATTTAATGTAAAAAGGTTAAAAAGTTCACAATGTTTTTATATCTAATTTCAATGGAAAATTCTTTACACCGAGGTATATAGTATTAAATTAAAAAAATTAAAAATAATTTTAAGTTAAAACTCTAATATAATGTTATTTTACACTATAAATAAATTTGATGAAAATGTAGTCTTCAATTAAAATGAATTATTTTTTAACTATTCATCAAAAAATGAATCATACTAGAAAAATACTAAAAAAAGTAACTAATGTAATTATTGATGTCTCAATAAAAAATAAAAAATATTATTTTTTCAAATATAATTTATGAAAGTGAAAAAATAGATTTAAAATACGTGCTCCATCAGAAGGCAGCAGAACTTCCATTTTTGGGAAATACATTTTTTACGTGTAAAATTGGAAATGTCTATAATACCACATAAAATAAATTTTATAAAATATATTAAATATATTATAAAAATATTTAATAAATATAATAAAAAATGAGTGATTGTTTTTATTTATTGGTATAAAATACAATTGTGCACAATTAAATTGATTTTTTTTAAAAAAATATCCTTTTATTTTAAATGGGGGTTTACATTAATTTATATTTAATTTTTAACCAAATAATTTATTATATATATATTTTTAAACAATATTTAGTTTATACTTTTCATTCATTCCATTTTAAAGGGTAGGTTTTAATGAAAAAATTTAAATATCAATTTGTTGTTCGCTTAAGTTTGATGTGGTGTATCATGTATGCTATTGAGCATATTGTTTCCATTTAAAAACTCAAGATGTTACAATAATATTTGAAATTTTTATATAATTTGGAGGAACTAAAAACATTAAAAAAAATGTTCAATATGGTAATGGAGATAGTGGAAAATATAAATTTGATCAGAATAAAATATTGAGATAAATATTGGAATAACCATGTATTTTAAGAAATTATTATTCTGAATAAATTATATTTTTTATCTATAATCAAATAAATACTAATGATGTTGATTCTAGGGGGTTTTTTTCTGGATTGTCTTGTCTTGGGATGTTTGTGACCATTTTGATCTCCAGATTTTGTTAATGTCTCTATGTCGTGGATGTCATGTGAGGTTTCCCCCTTTTCCCATAAAAGGGGGGTTTATCGAAAAACCAAATAAAACTTTTGGTCTTCTGGAAATTCATTCAGTCAGTCAATATTGAACTGCAAATAACATTGGGTGAGCTTTCATTATACATGACACTAAGTTTTTACAAAACCATGTTATATTATATATATTATTCTGAAGTGACTGCTATAATATAGACATTAAACATAGTATCATGGATAATAATAACTATTTTTTTAATATCAATAATATTGTTTTTATATAAATAAAACATTTTGATTAAAAATAACTATTTTTTTGTAAAGTCATTATATGATTCCAAAGTACTATTTTAAAAATATCATTTTACCTATTTTTGTGGTCAATAATAAATTTATTTTTTGAAACTTAAAAAAAAAAAATTTTATAAAATTAAATTACATAATGAAATAATCCAATAAAAATTATATTAGATATATTTTTTATAATTTTTAAAAATATTAATTTTTTTGATTAATAGTAGAAAATAACAAATTTTAATTTAAAACTGCAATTTAATTTAAATTATTTACAATGTTAAATAATATTTTAAATTATGTTTAAAGTAAAATTATTTAAATTATATATATATATATATATATATTTTAATACAACTAATTTCAAGGAATAATTTTCATGATGAATTTTCATATAAAAACATGGTAAACATTTAAACAATTTCTATTTAGAACACTACTTTCTTAATGTGTATACATGATTAATATTAAATATAAATGATGCAATAATTTCAATGGAATTTTAAAAAATTATTCCATATTTGGAATTATAATAATTTTGAATATATAATATAGTCAACATAAGTTTTTACTAAAACAAATTTTAAAAAAAACTAAAAAATATTTACCGCAGTTATTGTGAAAACTGCTTTTCCAGGGGTGTAAATTAAGAAGATAAGGAAATATGATGACCTAAAAACATTTAAGATAGCCACTGGTAGGCCATAATTATAACTTATATCTTCAAGGATTCAAATGACCCATGTTTGAAGCCTTTTTTCTTTTGAAAAAAATTTATAAACCATTTTATTTCCAAAAATTACAATTATGTCACTCACCACACTTATAAAATGCCACCCCTCTCCAATATATTTCACACCAATAATCCTTGTAGATTATAACATTTCATACCTAAATAACTTCCCCAGTCTCCTCCTCTCTTCCAAGATTACTTTTTTTTTCGATACAATACCATCCTACGAAGTATTTTAGTAAATACCTAAGGATGATACCTGAAGAAGAGGTAATGTTCATCAACGAGAGGTTTTATTTTAGTTCAATATAAACCTCCTTAAAGTATTTTTAAATAATGAAGTCATAAAAATCCTTATTATATTTAATACATTATTATGTTGTTATATTAAGGGAATTACTTGCAACCATCTCCACTTCCATCAAATGAGTTATGAAATATGCATTCCTTTGTACAGAGGACGACCACCTTGTGAAACAAGGTCATTAATTTTTCAATTAAGACCTCTCAATGATGATAATAATAATGAATGTATTAGTTATATATAATATTTATGATATTATTTTCTCCAATAATCATGATATTATATTGTCCTTTTCTTACATTCCATTTCCTGGGAATACGATAACATAGATTATGTGTACAAAATATTATCACCTCACAAAGTGATGCGATTCAATAATGCTCTTAATGAAAGCTAATAAGGATGTTTTTAAGGTTTATATGTGATAAATATTATCATGTAATGGTTATTAAATGGTTAATTTAATGAAATAAATAATTAATATATGGTATGATATATATATATGTATGGTTTTTTAATTTACTTTTATAACCATATATTTATAATAAACAAGGTTCGAATATGTATGAAGGAATTAGAGACTTATGGTAATGGATTTTTGTCTTACATTTATTTTTCTATGTCAATCATTCAATTTTTTGTCACATTTTAATTTTTTGTGGCTTATATATTACACATGAATTTAATTTAGGAATGTTCTGTAGAAAATTATAAGAATTTACATATCGATTTTATTATATCACTTTCAAGGTGTTTATAATTCAATTATTAACAAAGCGGTAAGAGATTTTTTGTTCAATTTTCTTTTTTTGAGACATATATTATATTTTGAACCTACCAAATTTTTTTAGGTGTATATAAATCCCATTTTACATGTACTATGATGAATTGTTCTATACTCATGATATTATAAGATTCATTTAGAGTTATTCATTCATTAGGATTATGATTTAATATAACTAAAATACTAATGGTTTTTTTGTTACAGTATCATCATTTAACATGAATTCTCATGATTATAAATCCAATGATAAAATCTTATGATCTCTACATCAATAATTCTCATGAATTTCCATTCCCTTTGTGTAGTAATGTCATTTTAAAGTAATTATACCATTTACCTTATATCTATTACTTAAAATAATTAAGAAAATGTTTTTAATAAAATTAAATATTATTTCTATCATCAACCAAAAATCCATATTTTTCCTAAACCATGTTTTATGAAATGTTTTCAAAAAGTTTTACTATTATCCATGTTTTTTTAAAATCCATTTTAATAGAACATTGAATTTTTTACAAATTTTTTTGAAAGGAATATTCTTGTATTTTTTTTCAAACATTTGTTATTGAGATTTTTCCTAAAATGTGAAAATAATATTAATTTTATCATGTATGTAATGAATGAAATTCTCCAAAATCATGAACAATAATTTTATTGGTGATTCTTTAATATTATTATGAGTTTAATTTAATCTAAAATTATTTCTAAATTTTTTATGTATTTATAATTGTTTTTAATAGCTAAAGTGTCATTTTCCTCGGGAAGTTTTTGAAATGGTATTTTAAAATTATTTTACATATAAGATTAAATCCTTGGATATTTCATATGATTTATAAGGTATAATATTTAATGATACAATCCTTATGCTTTATCGGTAAAGAAAATTTTTATTTTTATTAAATTTTACTGAAACCCATTTATTTTTCATTTATTATGGTATGTTGAATTGATGATTTCGTTATGAAACATATTTTATTTAAATAGGTTCTGATGTGGTGATATGTTGAATGTTTTATAATGCTGAGTCACTCATATTTATGGTTTATATTATGAAATGGGTGGGACCTATATCTCGTCCAATTCAATGGGAAATTATTTATATCTCATGAGTTTATAATGGGAAACAAGTTGATGGGCATGATCCATAAATGGAAATAGGTATATCATAATCCACTATTGTAAAAAGGTGTGTCATGATCCACAATTGGAACCAGATGTGTCCTGATCCCTAATGAGAAGTAGTGATATGTATTGATCCACTATGTCGATAGTATCAGTATTTAACCTTGAGATATTAAATTATTTTATACATGTATGATTTTTCAACACTTTTATAACATGAGATTATACTTCATGAATGGTTTATTCATATTTATCATCCTTTAAAAACGTTTTTTTCTAAAAAGATAATTCCTTATGCGAATAAATCATGTTTATGGTCCTTGAATGATTTATTAAGAACATTGTATGTAATGTTCATGATCATTTACCATTATTATTATCTTATACATTCAAATGATAATAGAATTTGATCTCATATGTTTATCCATAATGAGTATATGAGCTCACACTTATGTTTCCTTACCAAGGTTATGTGTAATGTTTTATATAGGGTATTCTTAATATGATTACTATGTTAGAATATCATTGTGAGAGATATTGAAGATCTTTATGAAAATAATAATATTGTGTTTATATTCCCCAATGACATTGGACTATTATTCTCCTCGGGTGTGTATTTATTTAATATATTGAATATTCATCTAAAATTATCAGATATTTATATATGAATAACCATATATTTTATAATTTGTATCAGAGAAAAGGTTTAGGCAATATTTGGATATTAGTATTATGAAAATCTATGTTTATCCATAGCCTTATACATAAGTATCTATATATAAGGATATGTTAAGGTATATATCTAAATATTATTCTACAAATAATTCTATGTATAGGAAAAATCATGGAATTTTTGTGATGGATAGTGAAATGGTTTTATAACAATTAAAACTACTTTTGGGAAATAAGATTGTGTGTGGTTATGGAATAGAGGTACTTAGGGGTAATAACGTTGAGAAAGGTTCATTAAGATGGAATTGCCCATCATATGGTGCATAAAAATGGTCCTTAATACACACTTGGTTTCACACTCCATGGGGTTATTATTTATTAATTTACAAACACTATATGAACCATCATTAATGATTTAAATAATAAAAATTAATTACCTAGCATAATTCTATGGTTTCATTGATTGAAATGTGGGTTTTCTAATTTGTACATCCAATAAATATTTTTCATATTTATTTGGGTTTCCATTAAAATTAGTGTTTCTAACAATAAACATTCATTTTTGTTCATTGGATAAGACATATAGGAACCATGTTAGCGAGGAAAATAACAAAAGTGATAATGATTTTCCTCCTAAAAAACATAATATTAGCAGATATGGAATGAAAATCATTGTTCTTATGATCACAAAAAATTATCAGGATATGAATCATGATGAACATCCAACCGATCAATAGAGTGAATAATATTTTTAAGTCCTTCATGTGGTGATATCCACCTTATTTTATTGGTTTGACTAATCCACTTGTTGATAAAGAATAAATCAATATCACTAAAAATATATTTTTCATTCTTTGGTTCTTGGATAATAAATATTACTTCTTTGGATTTTTATAGTTAGGAAGATGAATAAAATTAGTGGTGGACACTTATTAAGAATATGATAGAAAATTAATAAATTGAATATATGGAATAGAAATAGTTTAACAGGATATTTCATAGCTAGTACTTACCTCAAATTCTATGAAAAATATGGAGAAGGAATATAATGATAATAATCAAAAGGATGATTAATCTATTAGTACCTATGAATCTAATTATACCAGACATGGAATGTATATTTATTCTTGAATCATTATCCCCGAAATAAAAATTGATCAATTATTTGGTGTCTTGAAATAATGTATTCAAAAGGAAATTTAGATAATAAATATTAGTATCTATGACGATGTTTTTTGATAGGCACTGAGGGTAGATACATATATTACAACCATTATTATAGTATTGATAAGAAGAGGAATATTAGTTATCATAAAAAATTAAACAGTGGAATGTAATTAAATCCATATATATGCTAAAAATGTGAGAAGGAGCATCTAGAAATTCATTTTAAGGGAATTATAAGGATCATAAAATGTAGAAATGAGTTCATAAATACCTTAGATGTAGAATTGGGATTTATGGGACGATTAAAGAAATAGATTGTAATAAGATTCCAATTAATACACCACCTGTAATCTTGTTATCCAAGTTCATTAAGTATGGAAATTACGTGAATCAATTCCCCAATCTAATGGAAAATATGGATGATAATCCAAAATAGCCATTGTAGATGAAGGAAAAAAGGGTAATATTATTTGATCATAACAGATTAATAAATTCATGATAATTAGGCAACATTTATCCAATAATTCTGATTTGGTAATATATTAATTAATTTTTTACCTATAATAATATTATTTTTCATACATTGGTGGACTTTCATGAGATTTCCTCCCACTAAAAGGATTCTAGAATAATGGAATCATGTTTTATATTCTCTCTATATCAGTATGAAGTAGAGAATTCAATGAATTTTTTTTGTATAAGATAAGATCTTATATAAGTATTTAAGGGGAAATAATTTTTGGAAGTGTATATATCCCCTTGTGAAATTAACTTAAAAGTTATGTATACCCTAATTGGTTTATGAGATTAAGATTGATCAAAAGATCACGTTCATTGACACCTATCTTGATGTTTCATGTGACGTGTGTTTATCAACATTACATAATTTATTAGAGACATTTATCAAAATAAAATGAGTTGGTTTTGTATATTTTTTAGTGAAAAAGTTATTTAAAAAGGAATGCCTTTAATTTTTGTGGAAAAAAGTTTTAAGGTACTAGAAACCTATATGGATTATCTTATATTTAATGTTGAGGTAATTATTGTTAGTGGTGTATCACCATAAGAAGTCTTCACACTTTGTATCAATTAATAAAGATTTATCTTTTGACCCACATTCCAAATATATATTTAGAAATTAGTAAGGATATATGGAGTACAACATTCAATTATATTTGATCAGTATCTAAAGTTTACTATGATGTTTTGGGAATGTATTTAGCGTGAACTCTACAAAGAGATTAGTTTCCACACTATGGATCCTCCTTAGATAGATGGCCAGTTCGTGGTTACAATTCAAACTATATATGATACACTAATATTTTATGCTTAAATATTTCATAGGTGGATGGGATCAAAACCTCCATCTTGTTGTGTTTTTCTTATAATAATATATTTAAATCAAGAATAAGGATAGATCCTTATGAATCCCTCGATGTAAATAAATGTTGAACTCTAAGAGGCTAGAATGACGTTGGAGATAGAAATATATTGGGAAATGGGATAGGTGAATAAATGGAGGAGATTGTTAGAGACATTTAGAAACCCCTTAAAGTAGCTCAATTTTGGTGGAAAATATATTCTTAAAATCATTATTATGGCCATAATTGAAATTTGATGATTAGGTGTTTCTAATGATTTACAAATGGAAGAATATCATTTGATTTAAGAAGAATTGGAAACTAAGCCCTAGTTATATCGATAACTATGAAATTATTGATCGTATCAATATAGTATAATATTATTTGGTGATTCCACCAAAACTCTCTCATGTTAATGATGATTTATAGGTATCTCTATTATGGAAGTAAATGTATGACACTTCACATGTACTAAACTCCTAGAACATACAACTGCAGTAATATCTTTCTTATGAGGATCAACTGATCGAAATTTTATATAGAATATAGAATTTTATCTGAATCAATAACACTTACATAGTCAATGTTTTTTTGGTGGAATGAGTAGTTTAAAGATGTTATATTGGAACTAGAGGATGTTACGAGGAATAAGTATCATTGTTTGTTTGTATCCGAGTTAAATATTTCTGATGAAAATTCATTTTTAATGGGTTATAATTCAACACCACTATATTTTACGAAATATAATTTTTGAATAAATTAAATTTCGTTAATTTCATACAGTATATGCAATATTATTTTATGTCTGTGAGACACTCAACACTTTGTTAGCTTGTGTGACGTACGACACTGTGTTTTAATAATGGCTGGATATGTTATAATTATTATTATTCAAATGTCTACATTATAACATAGCCTTTAAACTTTAAATTATGAATAATAATAAATTATTTCAAAATATTAATTATAATATTCTGATTTAAATAAAAATTTTTGATAAAGAATACTTTTCTTTCAGTAAATTCATTATTTTTTTTGAAAATACTTTTTACAAAGAACAATTTTTATTTCTTTTTGGGAACAATAGTAACATTAATTATTGAATGTTTTATAAAATTAATTTTATAAAATTAAATTTATTTTTTAAAGAACAACGTTAATATTTTCATAGGGTGAATTTTGGAGAATTGTTTTAAAGTGTTATTTTTTTTATAAATAGTGAAACATTATGAATTTTAATTGAGAACATCCTTTTAATTTATATGACTTATAATGTTAAATTATATTCTAATTTTTTTAAAGTAAAATTAGTTCAATTATAAATACATTAATCCAATTTATTTCATTGGAATCATTTTCAAAATGAATATTGATATAATTGTTTTTATTTTTTGCATATTTTTTAATTGAAATAAATCTTTCTCATTACGTCTATAGGATTATATTTAAAATAAAATTTGACACTAGTATAAATGGAATTTTAAAAATTTATTCCATATTTGTAATCAACATAATTTATATTATCAAATAAGGTCAACATAATTTTTGACCAAAATAAATCATAAATATTGTTAAAATTATTTACAACAGTTATGGTAAAAACTAATTTACTATGGTGTTAAAATAAGAAGATTAAGGTAACACTTGATCTTTAAACTTGTGAAATACACATTTTCTATGAATATTTCAATCATATATCTTATATTTTTGATAATGGATCATTTTTGGGTCTTTGAGAATGTTAAAAACAATGTTATAACTTTTTCAATAAAAATATTTAAAGTTTTCCACTCACCACACTTATAAAAGGTCACCAACTCTCCTTTCCGTATCTCACTATAAAACCATTTTTTATATGAAAATACCCACCAAATTCACCTCCCAAATTTCCTCATCGAAATCTAGGACACTTATTTTGGAAATAAATCAAACCTATTTTGAGATTTGGTTCAAACCTAAGGATGCTACTCAGAGAAGATGTTACACTAATTAATGAGAATTTTTATTTTATTTCTTACCCCACCTCATTTTGTTCATATTATACCTTGATGATATGTAATCCAAAGTATATTTCATATAATGAGATATTATATGTTAATTTAATGACATTAACCCATCTCTACATTCATCAAATAGGTAACAAATTCACCATTCATGTGTACGGAGGGCTAGAACCTCATGAAATGATGGCATTCATTTAACAATTATAAATTCATATGGATGGACATAATGATTCATATATTTTTATATATATGATATTTATGATATAAAAATTATTCTTGTATTCTGATATTAAATGTTGAGTTTTTACCCTTTATTTTTTTGGAATACGATAACGTCATTCTTGTGTATGGTGGAGTACTGCCTCACGAAGAGATGTGATTATTTCAGGAATTACATGGTAGTTAATAAAGATGGTTTTAATGAAAATATTTTATCACTATGAAATAAAAATGATTTTGTAATGATAATATATAATATTCCTTTATCTCTTTTAATCCATCGATAAAATGGTAACAATTTCCATGTGTATATATAACCTACCATTAGCATGAATGAGATATTTTATTTAATATCTATAACATAAATAATTACTATAAATACACATATACTAAATATAAATTAAATTTATAACATTGTTAAAATTATGAAATAAATTTAACAATGTTCCATGTAATTGGATTGAAAATAAAAAATTAAAACCTAAAATAAATACAATGCAGTTATTACCTAAAACATGATTTAAATAATTGATAAATAAAAAAGTTATTAAAAAGAAAATAAGTAAATAATTTATGATAAAATATATATTATTATGTTCATGTAATTTATTTATAATAAACATAAATTTAAAATACAATAGTTTTTAATTTGTATGAAATAATTCAAGACATTCGGTAAGAGATTTCGATAACAATTTTATTTTTCTATGTGACACATCCCATATTCCCGAAATGTTTGTGTTATATGGTGTGCATAGTGAATATAAATTTATTTTATGATTATTCTACTAAAAATTAGAGGGATTTAAATATTCATTATATTATATCTCTTTCATGGGGTTTACAGTTCAATATTTATAAAATTGATAATGTATTTTTATCTCAATTTTACTTTATTGAGTCATATGTTATGGTATGAAACTATATTTATTAGGAGTTGTATATAAAAACCATTTTATAATTAATATCTTGAATTTATTTTACATTATTTTTATATATATTTCATTTAATGTTATTCTTTTGTATCTATTTTGACTCAATTTTACAAATTTTCTAAGGGTTTTCTATTATAGTGTCATTGTCTATTGGGATTGCTCACGATTATGCTTCAGTTGATGAAATTTTAAGATCTATATCTCAATATTTATCATATAGTTTCTTATCATATGATTATTAATGAAATTTTCATGTAATATTTTCATTTTCCAACTCTTTAGTACATAAAATAATTGATACTTGATTAATAAAATACGAAATTATTTCTATCTTTGGTCATAACCCAATTGTTTTCAAAAAATATTTTCTATATAAATGTTTTCAACTTTTATTACTATTCTTATATAAATTTTAAAATAAAATTTTATCCATGATTTAAATTTCTTAATTTTATTTGAAAGGAATCTTCATCTATTTTATCAAACAATGCATGTTCTTCTCTTATTGAAAATGTGAAAGGAATATACATTTTAACATGTATGATATAATCATAATTCTCCAAATTTTGACCAATAATAAATTTAATGGTTACTTTATAATCATAAAATATTATTTCAAAGAAAATGTTTTTGAAACTTTTTATATTTTAAATTATATTTTACAAAGTTTGAATTATTTTTTCCTTAAGAAATGTTTTGAATGATCTTTAAAAATTATTCTCCATCTTAGATGACATCCTTTGATGTTACCTATTATTTGCTGGAAAAAATATTGAATGATACCATCCTTATAATTTCTATGTATTTTTAATATTTATTTTTAGGAAATTAATATTAAACCCATTTATTTTTCATTTGTTATGTTATGGTGGATTGATGAAATTTTTATGAGACCCATTTTCATTATATGGGTAATAATGTGATGATATATTTACTATTTTATGATATTGTGGAAAAAGAAATATGGTTTTCATGATGGTATGGGTTGTAAATATATCTCACTTGAATCTAGTGGGGAAATATTTATATCTCATGGGATAAAATTGTTAAAAATCTGGGTCGACATGGTCCACCATGAGAAATAGGTACATACTAGTCATCTAGGGGAAAAAGTGTAAACTGAATCACAATGAAAAATAAGTACACCCTAATCCATAATAAGAAAGATGTGATAATTAATAATCCAAAATGTTGATGGTATTGTTATTTAACCATGAAACATGAGAGGGTTTTTTATATTTATGATTGTGCAACATTTTAATGACATTAGCTTATTATTCCTGATTTATTTATGATGATTTTTCACTTTATGGAACCATGTTTTCAAAAATTCTAATGTTTTATTCCATGAATCGTGTTTATGATCCAATATAGGATGGGTTTGAACATTATAAGTTTTGTTCATGATTACATACCCTTATGCTTATCTTAAGCATTAATGTGATAATACATTGATATCTCTTACATTTTACCTTTCCATGCATATTATATCATGACCTGTCCTAGTGGGGACAATGTCATGACTCACTATGCCCGCCACCAATAGGCCAGGGGATGGTGACTAGCACCGAGTAAGAATGTCACTAAAATGGGAGGCATTTCCTAATTACCTATACACATGCAAACATATCCAAGCCCAAAAAGGCTGAAATGGGAAAAAAAATTAACGAACATAATTCATGCATATAACTAAACCCAACAAATAGAGTACAAAATAAAGTAATGCGTGGTAACAAAATTGGGCCTGAATAAACTCCCACCAAAATAAAGATTATGGAAACTAAAAAGTCAGTCCTTTAAGAAAGAAATTGGTACTGGGACTACTTATTATAGCCGTAGTAACACCTTGACTTGTAGGGAAGCTCAAAAAGCTCGGCCCGCTCCTGGTATGCTATAGACTCTGTCAAAAGGTCGCTTGTATACACAAGACATGACACATGCGAGCAAAGACCATGTGGGGTGAGTATAAGAATACTATGAAGGGGGCCCCAAAAACCAAAAACCAATAAAAAGTGATGGTATAGTCCACTATACATAGTATATGTCTACATAACATATAATAAGAGAAACATATCTAGATATAATTGAAACCTAGACCCGTATTATAGAGGTAAGTCACAACGACTTCAATACCCACCCTAAGGATTATGTTCGAAGATTCCATGAAGCACTCTTCAAAATAAACTCACTCAATGAGTCTAATAGATCTAATGACATCGGTTCAAGAAGTGATTTCTCTGGGAAGTGTCATGAGAGATCCAGAAGCACTTAAAGATATGAAGAGATAACATATGCACTCATTTTAGGGGAACTGACTCTTGAGTGGGAAAAATATCACGATATACAGATGAGGGTCACTACCAGGGCCTTGGTGTATACCACAACTCATCCAAATTCACATGTTATGTAGAGGATCAGCGTCCTGTTGGATTTTTCACATCAATACCTGATTCTACATAGGGTCACGAATGGGTACAAGATCCTTCTCCCTACCCCTCGGAGGGATTATAACTCTATCCCGAAACTCATGTTGAAGGGATCATACTCCTATGGATGGAAACGATACATGGACTTCAGGGGAATGAGAAAAGGGGGAACTAACCCAAACAAAACCTCTCATAGGAAAGGTATATATGAAGACTAATCCAATTATGGAAAGGTACACTTCAATGAAGGAAGGTCACACGCCATGTCCTACGACCCTAGGTACTTCCTGTGAACAATGTACTATGTCGAAGTGCATATTGTGATGAAAGAGATATACATGGAATGTGTGAGCATGAAACACTATGTCCTACTATCCAAAGGAAACTCCGTGTACGGTGGTCGTTTCCCATACACGACTTCAACCAGTGTCTGCCAAATCATGTACTAGTACACGATGTAACCCATGTTACCATCTTGGTCTGGCTGTGTGATGGATTACATGTCGTATACTCCACCTTGTGTGAATTTATCACCTGAGATACATGTAAAGTCTCACGTAAGGACCCATGTTCCATGTGATAGTTTTCACAAGCCCTGTCATCACTTCCTACATCGCGAACCCCTATTCTTCACTAAGCTAACCCCACATGTCGTTTTATTCAAAGAACACACCATTTTCATTGAGAATTTCTAGAAAGAACCATTCTTTCTCCCGCACATTGGTGGATCTTAGATATGTAGATACAGTCTTCCAATCGGCACGAAACTCAATATTTGATGTCTTCCCAACATGGAAAAGCTATTTACGTTGGTTTCAGGCCTCCAATGGATATCAAAAACATGTTTCGATCCACCCGCACGAAGATCCATTGAAGAAATATTTCTCTCAAACTGAGTCGATTTGTTTTCTACCATCATCATCATGCCTCCTTTCGGATGTCAGTATGTCAGATCTTTAATTTGGGATCGTTGCATTTTAAAACAGATGTGCAACGATTTATTTTTCATAACCCCCTGAAGAAAAAAACAACATGGGGAAAGGGGGAGAATAAATCAACACAAATATTTAAGGAACAAACCTCCACATTCATTTTTCATGGTGTGGATCTAATATCATTAGAAGGATCAGACTGATCAAATCTAATTAAATCAATCCATTCATGGATTAATTCCCCAAAAACAAACATTATAAAGGACCCTCCTGTAAGAATGAACAATCCACAGGTGAACCTATTTGTGGGATGATCAATATTCATCGTTTGAATCCCTGAACTGTGAAAATAATTAAAATAATAATACCTACCTATATTTTCAATGAAGAGGGAGACTGATCGTTGGTTAGGATTTGATCTTGGTGTGCACCGATCCATTCATCATCGTTCGTCGTCGTTTGTCATGAATTCTCCAAGGGAGGATCCTATCAAAATAGCCAGAGGATTCTAGGTTTATGATCCTAACCCTGGACTACTGCTCATTTAAAATAAATTAAATCATCACTGCATTAAGGATACGTTTAAATTAAAATAAATTATTAATTTATTTTATTTCCATTAAAAGGTCCACAAATTAACTTTTGCAGCCAACCCGAAATAGTCAATGTTAGGCCTTACCTATCATAAATTCATATATCTGAATGCAACAGTGTCCTAACATTTATGATTCGGGTACCTGTTTAAAAGTTATTCTAGTATTTCTGAAAAACAACTCGTGTGCACTATTTAAAAGATTTATTAATTTCAAACATTTATTCTGGGCACTCCGGTCCATAGAATTACAAACCATCACAAATCCTGGCCTCATAATAATTTCATATAAGATTTCAAAATAATACACAAGAGTTCCCATACATTACATTATCCCTTACATAGTGATTTTACATCCCCAAAACACTACAAAAAGACTAATCAAACAAAAGTTTGTCCTACACATGAATATGAGCCTCCCGCTCCTACGTGTTCTTCTGAAGATTCTTTTGCATCCACCAAACATGCACCAAGGGAATTTCTAGCCCATAAAGGATCATATCCTGTCGATCCTCGATCTCCACCAGGTTCTATACGAAGGTGTATCCATACTTGATGTCCATATTTCCCAGTGAATGACGTGCGATGGGTCATGTACATACATTCTTAGCTACAAAAAGTGGAAGACATCATGTACCCATTTCAATAGCGGTAGTAGAGCTAAGCAGCATGCCACCTCACCAACTTTGTGCAGTATCTAAAAAGGGTTGATGAACCTCAGAGACAACTTGTATACCTAGCCAAATCTCTATAGCTCTGGTAAAGGTGATACCTAAAGAAAGACGTGGTCTCCATCTTAGAACTCTAGAGGTCTCTATTGTCGATTAGAATAAGACTTTTTCAAGATTTTTGTAGTCTTCATCTTTTCCTAAATGATCTGTACATTCTCAGTGGTAGCTCCCACCAGATCTAGACCCATGGGTTCTGACTCTTCATGGTCGGTCCATTAAACTAGTGATCGAATGGTTCTCCCATATAATGCCTCAAAGGGTGTCATATCGATGGTGGATTGGTAGCTATTGTTTTACACAAACTCCAACAATGGTCAGTGGTCCTCCCAACTATGACCAATGTCCAAGATTCCAGCCCATAACATATCCTCTAGAACCTAAATGGTTTTCTCAGTGTGACTATCTACCATAGGTTGTAACGTTGTGATCAACTGTATCTGAGTCCCAAACTCTAACTACAATCCCTTCCCCAACCAGGTTGTGAAACGAGCATCGTGATCGGAGACTATAATCGAAGGGATGGCATGAAACTGTACTATCTCTTTTATGTAGAGGCACTTCATGTTCTCTACAGAACACTGCTCCTAGATATCTAGGAAGTGGGACGACTTGGTGAGTAGGTTAATGATCACTAAAATGGAATCATTTCCCCTAGATGTTCATTGAAATCTCATTTCAAAGTTCATCGATATTCCATCCCACTTCCACTCCAGCACTTCCAGGGGTGAGATAACCCTACTAGAACCTGGTGCTCAGCCTTCACCTATTGTCACGTAAGGCATCGAAAAATGAACTCTGCTACAACCTTATTTATACCTATCCACTAGAATTGACGCTGGAGATCCAGGAACATTTTTTGCACACCAGGATGTACCTCCAAGTGGGATGTATGAAACTCCCTCAGAACCTCCTCCCGCAACACCATTGGCACAACTGTATATCCTTTTAAAAGGACGATGTGCTCCCCACCTTGCGATTATCCATCAATAGTAAATTTTTTGGATAAATGAGCTAGTATAGTATCATGGCCAGCATCACCTAGCTGTGCATCCCTGACTCACCATAAGTGTGGAGGGTTGACAATAATCGACTAGAGATAAGCTACATAATCTCTATCTATGAAGGATATCTTTCGCGAGGCCAACTGCTACGAAAACCCTCTCAGCAGTTGTGAAATTGATCTCCTGTAGAGAGAATATTCCACAAAATTTCCATTCCTATGAGTATTGATGATTTTGAAGTAATAATCCTAGAGGAATTATAGATATAGCCTCTATCATAGACTCAGAACCTTCTATGAGAATATGTTCTAGAGGCTCTTGTGGTCTGAGTAAATGATAATCCAATAACCCATCAGGTAGTTTCATCACACCATCAAAGTGAGGAATACCACTTGAAACTCAAGATCATGGGTTGTGTAGGTATATTGATGAGGGATCAGCTGGAATGAACCATAAGAAATCACATATTGTGTCTACATCAAGACACCACTAAGCTTGGTCCTTGATATGTCGCAGAAAACGACATACTCAACACCATCTTCTAGAAATCTCAAGATTAGTGCACTCATCAAATTCATCCTTAACTATTTTCTTTTCTGGTGTAACTTCTCCATCCATAAGAAATGATTCCCTTTCCAGTTCAAGGAAGTAATAGTTGTTGATATCTGAAATAAATCAGGGGAAAATATCTAGTAGTATACTGCAATCCCAAGAAATGTCCACACCTCATTCACACATCAAGGTGGCTCCCACTCTTACACTGCCTCAACCTTTGATGGTGCTACTTCTAATCCATATATAGAGATGAAATTCCCCAAAAAGTGGACTTATTGTATCCAAAACTGTCACATCAAAAGATTCCCATAATGATGGTGCTCTCATAGAATGTCCAGAACCATCCGTACATGTCTCGCATGCACCCCCTATGATGCTGAGTACACAAGGATGTCGTCTATGAAGACTACTGAGAACCAGTCCATGTACGGCTGAAAAATCTAGTTAATAAGTCCCATGGACACTGCAGGGTTTTTTTCATGTTGAAGGGCATCACCAAGTACTTGTAGTGACCATAGAAGAATTTGAAATTCATCTTCGGTATATCCTCATGTTAACGTAATAATTGGTGGTTACCAAATCGAAGGACAACCTTCATGAATCGTCATACCCCTTTCAGTTGATTACAGAGGACTTCAATCCTCAGAAGTGGATATATGTTCTTAAATATTACATGATTTTGGCACCAATAATTGACACATAACCTAAAACTCCCATCTTCCATCTTGGAAAAAAATTTGGGCCACCTAGGGGGAAACACTGGTTCTTATGAAGTCCTTACTCTGTGAATGCCACAACTTCACACTCTTCTTATGAAAATTTATGGGAGCAATATGATTTTCTGGTGAGGATATCGGCGCCGTATTGGGGTGTATGTCATTGGAAAATTCGATCTCCTAGTGGGGTGGTAGTCTCGGATCATATTCGGTAAAGACAACCTCGTACTCCGCCACTACTATTGGGAGCTGAAAGCTTATGAAATCTACTTCTTCGAGGGTAAGGCTGGCCAACTCATGAGTGATCGGCTACACCACCTATGAATGAGTCCATTATGTGATGCCCTGGTTTCCTTTCCAAAAAAAAAAATGTAAAATTTCATTCTATCATTGTAGACACTCTGCACACTTCACTTAAAACAGTCAATCTGGTCATGGACTGAAGATAACCAATCTATAGTGGGAATTGAGTTGTAAATCCGTGACGCTACCACCAAGAGTCTCCAACCGAAACCCTCTCCTCTAAGGGTAAGATCACACTATCAGAAAATATTATTTATCATCGAGTCTCCACTCATAAGTTTCTAGAAGTGTAAGGGTCGTGTAAACAGCTCCACCAGATTCTCAAGGACTCACAGAAGACATGTGGTGAGGAATGAATGACAAGAACACGTGTCTATAAGAATGTAATATAAGGTAGAAAAGACACAGATCGTACCTCAGATCATCCATGGAGTCCCCAAGTCATATGCCTCAACCGTATTTAGGAGCCCTTGTCCCCCATCTCCCTGAGCCAAGGGCAGATATCTTGGGGGTGGTGGTGGAATTAGCTCAAAGCGCTTTCCACCTCTTGAAGCACTCTCTGCTCCTCTTCCACATCTGCTGCCATGAGGGTCTACTTGCTCCACTCTGTGCCTCTTCCTCAGTGGTCCATCCATTGAATCCTAGTTTGTAGTTCTAAGGGTTGGTAAATATCTATCTATATTTCCCCTACCAATCACATGAGTGGCATCGCCTCTCCCAATATTGACTTGATCTAGCCTGAGATCCCTAGATCACAAATCCTTGGCATTGGGCCCTCTTGTGACGTCTCCCACATCCCAATCAACGTGCTTGGTGTTGGCTCCCTACTACTGAGGTCTCCAAACCTACATGTTTGCTGATGACTACCACTGGCTATCTATGGTCATCCATGAAGCTCTCAACCACCAAAGCTCGCCCAAGCACTCAGTCATAAATCGAAATGTATATTAGTAGAACAGTAGTATGGATATCCCTTTATAGACCTCGCTCGATGGTCTGTTCCCTAAAGTACTGATCGCTGACAATATCCATCACGTACTTAGCGAGGTTGGTGAACCGTGATGAATAGTCACCCCCTTTAAAATACCATACTAGAGCTGAATATACTCTTAGATATGCACTTCTCAATGTGTAACCAGAGATAACTCCTCTTTAGAGAGTCGCTTGAACTCCGTCCAAAAAAGAGTCTTCTCATCTTGAGTCTTCATGGTAAAAATCCACCATCATTCCACCAAACACTAAATAATGCTCGCTCCAAGGATCACCATCTGGTCCATTGGTGCCCTCAAGAGATAGAAAACTCTGGTCACTACCTCAAGCTTGTCTACAATCGCCTTAGGGTAAGGCCCACCTTGTAACCTAAGGAGTCTTTGTATCTGAAACTCATATAGCATGCCCAACTTGTGCCCCTCGTCTTCTAGTGCTACAGGTACCACGTGCTGCTCCACTAGTGGTGGCATAGAAGGTGCACCACCCATAGGTAACGCCTATGGAACTATTCCCTAAATCGATGCCTCATCATTGAGGGGGTTTCCTTGTGATTGATCAACTGAATTCTAGTTGGAATTCATCACAGTGGCATCCTTCAAGGAATCAAGGTGTACCAATGCCAAAGAGTATGTATGGATAGCTAAAACAAAATGAAATTGTAAACACAAACCATTTCTATATGATGCATGTACCCTTATTTTCTTCCCTGTAACAAGTGTTTTCATTTACTGTGTCGGAAATAAGGTTATCAGATTCATGTTGTATTGATACACTGGCCACCCACACTAACAGTAGAGTCACTAAACTAAAATTAGAACTTGTAATGATTAACATTGTTTCCCCAAACTAATCTCACAGACACTTCATCCAAAGGTAGAACTAAACAACTCTGATACCACTATGTGAGAACAAGTCCTAGTGTGGCCCATTTCGTGATTCCCCTAGCCTACCTCTAATAGGCCAGGGGATGGTGACTAACTCTGAGTATGAATATCACTAACATGGGAGGCATTTCGTATGTTCCTGTAGACATGCACACATCTCCAATCCCACAAATCATGAAATGGAAAAACCACTAAGGAACAAAATGAATTCCTACAAATAAACCCAACCAACAGGTTACATGAGAAATTAAATTGTGGAAGGTAATCTGGGATAGAATACATTCCCACCAAAAGAAAGAGTCTTCAAACTACAAAGACCAATTTTTCAGATAGAAATAGGTACTGGTAATTCTGCTCATAGTATTAGGAACACCTCATCCTGTATAGAAGCTCAAAAATCTCATCCCATTCATGTTCATCCCTGGACTTTGTCAAAAGGCCACTCATCTGCACAAGACACGACAGGTGTGGAAAATTACTGTGTAGGGTTGAGTATAACAATATACAGTAGGGGACCTCAAAAACCACAAAGAAATACAAATTAAAGGTATAGTATTATCTACACAATATATGTTTAAAAAAATATTACAATAGGAAGATTTCTTGATATTCTCAAAACCCAGAGCCATAGTCTAGATGTAATTCAAAATGATAGTAATACATATTCTAGGGATTCAGTTCAAAGATTCCACGAAGTAATCTTCTAGGATAACTCACTCCCTGAATCTGATAGCTATGATGAAGTCCTTTCATGAAGTTTATTTGTTGGGAACTGCCATGAGAGAGCCAGATGAAATGATAGGTCTAAAGAAGGAACACATGCGATAATTTAGGGAGAACTCAATCATAAGTGGGAAAAAGATCACGATACACAAACAAGGATCACTTTCAGGGCCGTGGAATTTTCCCCAGCTCTTATAGATTCACCATCTTAGTAGAGTATTAGTTCTATTTAGGATTGGTTACATAGATACCTAACTCTACGTAGGATTATGAATGGGTAGAGGATCTTACTCTGGGCCTCTCGTAGGGTTTCTAACTCTATTTAGAATGTCCTACTGAAGGGATCATACCCCTGTGGATGGAAATGATGATTGACATTCAACGGAACGAGAAAATGGATCCCTAACCCAAAAAAAACCTATCCGAGGAATTGTGGAAAGAATACCAATCCATGTACAGAAAGTTACAAGATGTGAAGAAAGGTTACACACCCTAAATCAAATAAAAATTGTCTGAATAATGGTGGAAAGGAATACCAATCCATGTACATAAAGGTACATAATGTGTAGAAAGGTCACACGCCATGTCCTATGTCCCCTGGTGCTGCTCGTGTACAATGACCTATGTCGAAGAGCGTGTTGTATAGAAAGAGATATAGACGATGTGTAAGAGTAGGAAATTTTGTGTCCGGCTATTCGTGGGCCGCATCGTGTAGGCTGTTCATGTTCCTCTACACATATTCAACCAGTGTCTTCCAACCCGTGTACTGATACACGGGGTAACTCGCGTAACCATTCTGTTCTGGCTATGTGGTTGAGTACATGTTGTCTACTCCACCCCATGGTCATTTATCATCAGAGATACATGACGAGTCCCATGTAAGGACCCACAAATCGTGTGATAGTTTTCACATGCCATGTCATCGCTTACTGCATCGCGAAACCCTTTCTGCAATCGAGCCCGCCCCACGCACTGTGTTCTTCAGAAAACACGCTGTGTTATTCATTATTTTGCAGAAAGCATTTTTCTTACTCCCGTACATTACATAATATTTGATCCATCAACTAGGCTATCCAATCGCCATGAATATCAATACTTGAGGTTTCCCAGACACTGCAAAAAAAATTCTGTTGGTTTCATGACTTTGATCGGCCACGAAAATATGTTTTGATCCACCCACTAAATGAATCGTTGAAGAATTATTTCTATCGATCTGAGTCGATTCGTCTGCATCCATCATCGTCACACCATCTCTGGGTCGTCCTGATGTCAGATATATAATTTGGGATTTTTGTGTTGTGAAATAGACGTGAAATGATCTATTGTTCATAACCCTTTGATGAAGGCGAAGAACAAGAAAAATGGGGAGAAGAAATCCAAAAAACGAATTGAGGAAAAAACCTCAACCATAAATTATCATGGAGTTTATATACTCCCATTAGAATGATAAAATGTGGGAAATAAAATTAAATCAAATCATTCACGTATTAATCCCCCAAAAGTAAATCGGATAAAGGACCCTCCCACAAGAAAAATGATCCACTGGTCAACATGTTCATGGTTTGATCTGCATTCATCATTTGAATCCAAGAACATGGAATATAATTGAAATAAAAAACCCAACCTTGATCTTCGATGAATAGGGAGAGTTGTTTTTAGTCGACCTTTGATCTCACTATGCAAATATCCATGTGTTGTCGTTCATCAAGAATTCTCCATGGGTGGATCCTCTCAAATGCTCCAGAGGATTCCAATGAGTTTTCTAGAGTTATGAGCCTAACCCGGGGCTCGATCTCATATAAAACAAATTAAAACACACTTTAGTTATGGAAACATTTAAAATAAAATCAATTATTAACTTTTTTTATTTCCTTTTAAAATGTCCAAAAATTTACTTTTGTATCTGACCTGTGCTGGTTGATGTTAGGACTCACCTAAGGTAAAATAAATACTATGAACGAAATGGTGCCCTCATATTTTTGATCTGGCCAACTGTTTAAATGTTATTTCTTTTTTTCAGGAAAATATTTTTCTCACTGTTGAAAAGTTAAATTTACTTCAAACATATATTCTGGGCACTCTGGGCCACAGAATCACACGCTGCCTCAAAGCCTGATCTTATAATTATTCTATATAATATTTAAAACTAATACCCAGAAAATCCAAGACATTACATATTATCTCACATTTTCTTATGATTCTTTCATCATGGTATGAATAAAATTTTCAGTAGGGTGTTCGTAATAGTATTATTATGTGAAAAAACCTCTATAGGAGATATTAGATATCATTTTGAAATAAGAAGTTTTTGTTTCTTTCCTAGAAAGAAACTACACTATTACATTCCTTGAGTGTTTATTATATATTATATTTAATATTCATCTAAAAAGATGAGATATTTATATATTAAAATCCGGAGTCAGAGTAATCATCCCTCAGGTCCAGAATAAAAACCCACTTCAAGATAAATCCCATTCACACCTTTATAAAACATGTAACTTATTGAATTGTGTAATTTTTAAATAAACTTTTATCAAAATACTTGTAAAAAATAATGTGTGAACCAAAATATTGGGAACCATGCCTCATATGTAGACATAACATGGTTTTCCACACATCAATGTGTATCTAAGATAGGAAATGGATTTCCATTCCTTATGTTATATACATGCTAGTAAAAACCAGTTTTCTTTTTTTGAGTACTCTTAGTTATGGATTGAGGAGTTCCCACACACATCTATCACTCTCTAACATGTAAACCATTATTTTTTAATTTAACAGTTATTTTAAATGTTTTTTTAAATAAAATTAAAACATCATCGATCCTAGTGAAATCATTTTCCATGAAAATCATCAAAACATTTGACATAAGAAATAAAATTATGTAATCCTTGGAAATCCAATCTAGTAAAAATTATATCATTTACTCAATTTAGAAATTTTATCATGGAAATAACCTTATGGAATGAGATCCTCAACCAAAAATCAAAAACTAAATTATCCCCAATCAATGAGGGTGGAGATTATCATGAGGTGACGTGTGTAGGTAATTTCCAATGTGACTGACTAAAAATCAATTTTTTTTTATCATAGATCATCGTTTTTGTGATGAGGTTTAACCAAACATGAATTCAGGTACATAAGACATCATCCCATGAAAATATAGTCCAAAATACAAAACAATAGATCAATTATACCAAGGAAAGCCCCTATGCAGCGTAAAATCCATTATATCCAGTTTCCACCTTTCCAACACTTCTCGAAAAGTTTCCCCACGCAAAGATGCGTGGGCCTGGTAACGATGGCCAAGGCCATACCCTATCAAATGTCCGAATCCAAATCGTCAAGGTCTAGTGAAAAATAAAATCTCTAAACCTCATTTGGAGAAGCCTCTAATGAAAATCTGGAATCAAATACCCTTCAACTGCAGACCGCAAGCCACACATCATATCACACTAGAACAAATTCATACCATAATAGATTTATATCAAGAAGAATAATTCACCCACAATCAATCATGAAGTCAAATATTAAATGCCATCACTACAAAAATGACCTCCCAAACAATAGTGTCAATTCCATAAGGAGCTCCATCACAAACTAAACCAAACAAATCCCGTCACCACCGTCTACTTTTCTCGAGGAGACCACTAAACCACCGAATGCACTCACAAGTAAAACAAAAGACATGGATGCAACATATTCCCAAAATAGTCCGAATCTTGACCACATACCATCATTGTGCTTCCATTGATAATAGATCCCACCGAATGTCTTGACCATTGATGTCGGACAAGCCTATCGCATTGGTTATAACCCACGACACCACTAGAACCCACGGACCTTCAAAACAAAGGGACCCAAACATTAAACACCATTTTATTATAGATCTAGAACCACGAAATCACTATAACAAGAGTATCATGCCAAGATCTCTCCGAGAAGAGTTGAGGAGAATATCCGCAGCCGACTGAGATAGAGGAGATGATGGAGATGTGGAAACCCTAGTGTCGTGGAGCCCTTTATGGGATCATCTGTGTGTTCTCAGGTGGTTTCCATTGTAAACATGAGGACTATAAATGATTTTTTGAATGATGATTTATTAAATAATAGATTAATTTTGTTTATTAAAATTATTTAAACATGTGTATTTATATTAAATTTAAATCATAATGATTATATGGTGATTTTATATGAACACCAATAATAAAAACCTTTAATGAAATCCTAATAAATTAAGCTAAACTCATTTCAAACACATAATAGGAAAATTTTGTGGTAGAACCATATAATCATATAGAAAAATATCTGTTTTTAATTCTCTAAAAGGAAACTGGTTTCGATTAAAATTACTAATCATAACACATAAATTATAACTAATATTAGATAGAATGAAATTTCCATCACAAATCAGATGCTATTAAATTATTTGGGGACGACCATATAATTTCATTGTGTTTTCATCATTACTCAAAACCAACTAAAACATAATTCTTCGGGATATATTCATCATGAATAATAAATCCATTGGATGGCCCCTTTTCATTATTATTGGGATTATCCCACTCATCAGTACCCAGATGAAATTTCTGTAAAATAATATTAAATCAATTTTCTATCCCCTAGTAGAAACTCAATCCCAATCGAATGGATGTGGTATGGAAAGAAGTCATAATGTTATTGAATTTGTGTATTAACTATCTATTTTCCGAGGCTGAGTTGATTCTAAAAATTAATTTTTTTTATAAATAAGGATTGAACTTATATGATAATCACTTTGGTTGTTGATCTTATCCCTAAAAGTTTGAGTTATCGACGAAGAGTTTGTATTGAATATATGATGTCTAACTCAAGTACTAATGTATACCAATTTCTATTTCCCTTACAAGATTAATACCATGATAGAGTCGTAGGATACGAATTCCATGAATTCCATGATATGTATTTAAGGTACAATAATATTTATGTTTTGTTAAAATAATATGGAAAAAATAATTCCACCTATCAATTTGGTAAATTTTTCTTCAATTGAATTCTCTCTGAACTATGTAATTCTTTAGGCACAATCATGCCGTGTGGGATGGGAATTTTCACTACCATAGAGAGGGATAGTTAATAAATCATTATAAAAGAATTATATATATTTGAGAATACATTTTACGTATTCCTAAAAAAAGTTGAGATGCTTTTTTCAATATCAATAATAATAATATTGTACTAAATAGGTAAAAATTACATTTTATGTTAATGTGTGGACTAATATTTGGTTATCATATCTCTAGTAGAGATATCATCTTTTTAATTCCATGGAAGATATCTTTTATCCCCTTCCATCTCTATAATTTAAAAATAATTGATATCCTTATAAGAAAATGTTGTTTTCAATAGGATATTCGTTATGAATTTATTTTCAATTAAATGATCCATTTGTCCTAAAATTGTGATGTATTATCTATTCTTATAGACATAATTCTATGTGGAATTATTCTATGATTTAATTTAATTTATTATCACTCCAAAAATCATGAAGTATCGTAAATGAAAATATCCATCAAAACCCATCTGTGATAAAAAAAATATCTATATGATTTTTCATAGATAAATGTGGTGATTAAACTCTATATGTCAATAATTATGAAATAACATCATTGAATGATGCATTTATAAACTACAACCCATTTTTTAAAGAATTTTTTATTTCTCTCATGTCTATATAGAAGATTAAATCTAATGAAATAGGACCCAAAATCACCATTTTCATTGATAATTCAACATTGAAATAAATTTTCCAAAAATAATATTCAAGGGAAAAACTAATTATGTGGGCCATTATTTAAAAATAATTTGATAAAATAATTATGGAATGGAGGAATTTATAAAATAGGGTAGAATATCACATTTACAAATTGAATTAAAGGGGAATTCATCACATATTTTTGTGTATAATTCTTTTATTGATTAACACTTCTATTTTGGTGGAGATTACCCGTGTAATATTGGTGAGAAATTACAAGGTTATAAGAATTTTCAAAAAATTCCATGAGTCTAAACCAAGGAGGATATTCATTTCTGATATGAAAAATAATGTGATAATTGGATCTTATATATACATGTTTTTCTCTATTAATTCATTGGAATATGGATAAAAATGGGTGGGGAATAGGTCATTATTAATTTTTTTTCATGGAGAGGAATATGGAATCATGTTATTGACAAATAAAAGAACTATATTAGTTCAATAGAATGTTTTATTTTATTCATTACACTCAAGGGATTCTATAAATTCTGTGAATTTGTTCCTCAGTGTCAAATAATGGGATATATAATTAAAAAGATCCAAATTCCACTTAATAATATTTGAATTATAGGAATATTTCCTTCATTATGATTTTTATGGGATCATTCCAAAATTAAAGGTGATATACCTAAATCCTTTTATATATTGATTATATCATTAAATGGGTTTATTTTATTCCCACTAAGACGAATGATCATCAGGATGTGATTCACCTCCTCAAAGAAAATATCATTTCTAGATTTATAATTATTATTATTGTCATTTGATACCATGTAACACATTTATCTAATTTCCCATATCAGGACTCATGTCTAGATATGAGATGACAAACTCAGTGTCCACTTTCCAAAACCCTCAAACAAATGATCAAGATTTGTTGGAATATACAAAGATAAAGTAAATTATTTAAAAAATACAACCCATATAGGAATTTTGGGTTCTTCAATATCTTGAATTTCCTTTTAGAATATCATATTACCTAAAATATCATCAATTAAATTTCATTATATTAATTACATTATAGAATATATTTTCATTTACCCATGGAAATAGATAACAATAATTTTTGGCTAATCATGGAAATATATTTCACATTTCCTTTATTAGATAAAAGAGTAGATTATACACTAATGATCTTGAGGAAATTCAATTAGAGGAATACGAAAACACAAGGATTAACTAATATGGAGTTAAATCCTATTAATATAGGAATATTAATGTAAAATTCATTGATCCTATAAAACGGGTGCCCTTATACAGTATCCAAAATTATTATCACATAGGAAATTTATAGAGAAAATGATCTGGGTCATATATTTTGTGTAATTTTTACCCTAATTTAATAGATGAGACTTAGGATATAATTTATTTTATCATCCTTAAGGTAATCGATAATTAAATAAAACATTTAATATAATCATTCTATAAAAATAAAATTTAGTAGGTTGTAAATTATCCAACATTGAACAAGACAACACTTGAAAATTAATGGGTTCTTGTAAAGCTAATATATTTCAAAACTTTATATTCTATATTCATGTAGGATTAGTCATAGATTTTATTTTAATGTATTTTTTATTTTTTGGGTTTTTATTTAAAACATGGGACAAAATAATTTTCTTAAAAAAAATAAAAAAGTAAAGATGTTTTTTTAAAAGTAGAGCATGAATGTAGGGGATTACCCATTGCATCTAATAAATATATAATTGTTAATTTTAAGACCAAAGTGAAATATATATATATAATTACTACCACTTTCATATTCTCTAACATACTTCAATTTTCACTCATTATTGTATAAATTATTCTATTTCATAATTTAGATTATTTTTATAAATATATTTATATATAATTATTTTATTACAACATACATCATGAGATGATGTTTTTTTTAAAATAAATTATTACACCTTGAGTTGGTGTTTTTTTTATTTTATTTTTTTATGGGAACCCCTTTGGTTTTTGATGAGCTTTTAATTGAGTTTGTGTTTAATATTTAGGGGTGTCTGATGTTAAATAATTAAGGATAAAATAACTTAATTCAAAAAACTAAAACCAATTATAACATTCCCTAATTAGAGCATATTATTGATATATACCTCTAATGATAATTTTATTGATATAAAGGCCTTTATAATCAAAAATCTATATGAAATATTTTCATATTTATTTTAGAAAAACTCGTTATGGTATTTCTCACAAAAATTTCATCTATCTTTCGAACACTATTGTTAACATTTTGGGTTGTACCATTCTAGTTAAGGGGAGAAATAATAATAGAGAAATATTTACTTTAATGAAAAATGAAATTTCTTTTAACATTAATGTGAAAATATACATTGTTAAAAATAATAATTAATATGAAATAAATTTTTATGCACTTATTTTTATTCTCATGAATGTATGTATTAACATGAATATGTTTTGGAAGGAATGGTCATATGAAGTGATTTTTCAATCTATATTTTCATCTAATTTATTAAAATATCACAATTTATGTCATTTATATTATGTACTATTACTGTTATTTCTGGGGTACTATATATAAATTTTATAGGATTGGTGATCCATTTATGTATAATATCAACATTCAAATAAAAAAATTATAAAGTAAATAATAAATAATTTTTTTATTGAAATTGATTGAGATAATCTGTGGATTCCAAAACATATGGATAAAGATTTTGTAGTTTTCTTTCTTCGAGTTTTTAATGTTATCTTAAATGTTTTGTTTTTTTAATTTTTTATTGATTGAGTTAGAAAGAGATGATTCTTGAGAATGCATGCTTCACTTATTAACCTACGGTATTTGAGGGAATGTGACATCAAAAAAGACTCCATAAATTTATCAAAATTTAAATTTCTATATAGAAATAAATAAAATAAATATAATAATATAATATTGGAAACTCATATTAGAACCAAACTATTGATTCCCACATAGGAATTCAACATTTTCAAATTGACTAAATATGGGCCCCAATGATTTTTGTTATTCACATTACATCATTATCCATAATTGGAATTGGATTAATGGTGGTGATTAATTTAAAAAATATAATGGGCATGTGACATTTATATTCCTGGGAAAATTGGGTTTTATGAATAATTTTGTTGGAATTAAATATCTATTCTTGTGATGTTTTAAATGTAAAAATTTAATGATAAATATTATTTTTACGTGGTAATTCAATTTTAATATTTTTGTGATAGATATTTTTAGGGCATAAAAAACTCATATTGGGGATAGAAATGTCCACTAAAAGAGCCTAGTATTTATTTTTTATTATATATTTTTTTTTGTGATTCACTGTTTATAAACACCAATATAAGAGAATATTAAAAATTTGTTTTTATTTTGGATCATGTTTGTAAATGTTTCGTAAAATTATTTAAATCTTGGTAAAGTTATCAAAATTTTGTACAACACCAAATATTCATAATTTGAATTTTAAAATTTCATGAAATTTGTTCCTCATTTTATTTTCATTAAATTTTCATTTAAAAAAACGTGAGATTAATTTGGTATGACTAACATTTACAACATGAATCATAAATTTATGTGGTGAATTAAATAAGACTTTAGTCCAAAAGAATAATTATAACAATAATTATTGACATCAAAAGAAGCAAAAATTTCTACATTGAATAGATAAAAAATTGTGCTAGACTACATTAAAATGTGTTCTAATGTAAATTTGAGGCTTCAAATTTGATCCATATATACCAATTTGAGGATAAAATTCTATGTCAAATTTTGGAGCCTAGAATGACAACCCTAAATTTTAGTCATAATGTAGGTTCAAATAATCCAATTTTTAAAACATTATCTAGATTTAAATTATTTCTTGGGAAATTATTTATTATTCCCAAAATAACCCCAAATCATCTACCTAGAACCTTTTTTCTCATGAAAATTCGAGGGAAGAAAATTTTTATTTGGATCAATGGTGGAAATGTAAATGTTCAAAAAAATCGACACGACTATGCCAACCCTAATCATATGGTATGATCTATTCAGTTGTGGATTTAATCCAATCCATAAACAATGTGACATTAAGGATGTTTAAGTGATGGAAATCGAAGGAAGTTACATTTTTTTTCAAATTCTATGTTATGCTAATTTTGTATACACATATATATTTTTATCTTTTAAGTATCTCAAAAAACACTAGATTTTTTATAAATATTATATTTATTCCCTTATCTAATTATTAACAATACAATAATAATATATTCTTCACATGGTGTATATTTAGTCACTATGATTTTTGTGAAATTATTCAAAAAATACTGTTGTTTTCCTTATTTTTATATATTATATTTTCTTATTCCACATTTAAGAGTTAACATCTAATATCTGTCTTTATATTTTCATCAATTTATGGTGAATCATATTATTTTTGATCCATGGAAGTTTTATAGGACTATATCAAATATGATTTATACTTAAAAATACATCTAAGGAATACTTTTAATAGATTATTATATTTTCTGATTATTTACTCATTCTTCATCATTAAATCATAGGTCTACACATTATAATTATTATAATGATTCTTTATATTGGATTTTTCATGAAAATGGTTCCACATAATTTTAAGTGATTATCCTGGGGAATGTGTGTATTTTTAATAACTGATTGATGAGCTATGTTTATATTTAATTAAATGAATCCCTCTAAAATTTAAAAATTAAAATAGTTTTAAAATAAATTCATCCAATTTTCCTTAGTAATAACCTAGTATCAAACTATTTTCCTTAATCAATATGAAATATATCATATTGATTTCTATTAGACTAATTAGAATAAACCCCATAATTATCCTCATTATAAGAAAATAAATATATAGAAAATTTCCAAGCATTAGGTTGTTTGTTTAGTATGTTAGGATTGGACAACCATTACAGTGTTGCAAGGGATTTCATTAACCTTTAGTGTAAATTTAGAAAAATAAATTCATTATAAAACATCTATTTATCAACTATGATGAAGTAATTTATTTTCTTTGGGAATTTTTATCAATGATTATCACTACCATTACCAATTTATGTGATCATCAAAATAAAACCATTATTCCAATGACTATACATTATGAGAACCCTATACACCATTCTTATGAATGATTGTTATAACCCAAGATAATAATATATTAATATTGAGGGGGAAAAACTATTAATAAGACAATATTTTTTGGTAATATTTTTTTTAGAGTTAGTGAACATGAAATAAATTTTTTTACATTATGATAACCAATATTCATTGTTATGAATATAAAAAAACTCATTATAACATCATGACTATTCTTATGAGTGACATATTATGTGATAATGTCTAAACAGTTGTTATCACATTGAAAGGACATAAGAGATACCTCCTATGTTGAGAATATAGAAGTACCCTGAAAATATTCTAAAATATATTTTATATATCCGGATGAATTCATTTTTGGGACACAAATGATATACGATATCAAGTGGGGGGAATCATAAGATATTTATGAGCCTTCTCAGGGTGTATGCATATGGTAATATCCAATGTAGGATATTATGAGAATGGAAACCCATATTTAGGAAATGAATATTTATATGTTTCATTGGATGTTACTATCTATGTATGTTTTTTCTGATCAGTATACATTAAGATTATAATTAATGATCATTATATATCATTTACATGGATTTATTGATGAAAACATTGTAACATATGTTCTTGGAGAGGTAGGATACACCGGGAGCATCACGAGTAATATCTCATTATTGAATAATGAAAGAGATTATTTTTCCTTTTATTCTTTAATAGAAGTTAATATAACAGTCACATTAATGGAAATTATATATAAAAAATAATTCCATTTCCACAGTGTTCTATTGGCAAGTCTGATTTCCTGAAAACCATTGAAAGAGATATAACGAACATTGGTTGATGGCACTAGAATTAAACCTACTTGGTTAGAGAGATCGTTATAGGAGGAATATATTATATAGTAAGTATCTATATTAGTTATTATGTCAATGTGAAATTAAATTCATTTTATATTTCTTTATCGATGTTTTTTCTTGTGATAACCTTGGACCTTAGGCCACTTCTTCTAATTCAATTGAGAAAGTGGCCTAGAGGGTCACATAGTAATTGTACCCAAAATATTAGTTAAATAATTTATTATTATTTATTATTTAATAAGGTGAAATAATTATATCTCTATATTTGATTAAAAAAAAATTTTGTTTTATTTTTTGGAAGTATTTTATCACCAATAATTCGATAGAATATTATATGGGTAGAATATTTAATAAATATTTATTTTGATTAAGTGAATGAGATATTTTTCTATTTTTTATTTAATAATAAAATGATATATTCTTATTAAATAAATATTCATTCTTAACGGTTTGATAAATATTATGGTGGAATGAGGAACCTAGTTTGACATTCTCATGAAAAATAATATATACAAAATATTATTTGAATAAGTAAAATTTAATTTAATTCGGGATTTTTTCACTTGTTAAGAAACAATAATAAGAATTATATTATTATATACATGGGGTACCACATGAAATATAGAAATAATAAGGGCTCATGTGAAATTATTATTTTTAATCCCTATAAATATATAATCCAATTATATTATTTTCATTATATAGGAAACTAATTTTCTGTTATGCATAATGAGATCCAGAGAGAATCCTCTTAATCCATAGAGAGATTCATCTCTAGAATTATCTCAGGAATGAAGAGTGATCCTCTACCACCACTACGCTCAAGTATAGAGAGATATAAGAGAAACCATAATTGAAGCGGTTTTAACTGAAATCGAAGGATTAGAAATAATGTGATATGATCTGGCATTCTAGAACCTGAGGATTACTATTGTGAAATTTTGTGGTTTGGGAACATTTATGGATAACATCAAGAGCATATATAATCTTGATTCAGATAATGAAATGATGATATGACATAATTACATTATTACATCCATCAACAAAGAAAAATTTTTATTCAAAGTAATTCTTTAATGTCATAAATTAATTATATATAATATGTGATGATCATGGACTTTGGTTCTTGTATTATCGAGTTTTTATATTATTTAATTCAATTTTTTTGAAAATAGGTTTTATCATTCTATAAATATTTACTTAATCATCGGTCATGATATGAAGAAATGTTGGGAATGATGCATCTGATGCTTTGGTAGCACCTGAAGTATTAAATTAGTATCAGAATGAGTCACATTATTACATATAATTATTTAACGTTTTCTAATTTTCTTATGAATTTTTATTATTTTTCAATTCTAGTAGAATCTTTCTTTAATCCAAATTGTGATATATTCATTCTTCCTCTTCTCTAAATATAATCACATGATATAATTTTTTGAATGAAATAAATTTGATCATCTCATTTGGAGGTACCAATGATTCTCTCTAAGAGAATAAAAGCGTATATTTCATTTAACATGGAGGTACACATTGTGTACAAGCGTTTAATTACCCCTAAATTAATCGGGAAATAATTCAAGATATGTGAATATTTTAAATTTTGTTAATTTAATTACTCACTACTGGGAAAGAATAGCGCATATTCATTTAGGGTACATGTCATGTAATTTCCTTACAAGATGTGTGGTACTTTACTCATAGATGAATAATGTATTATAATTCATGACATACATGAATGGAGACCATTTATCTTGGAGACTACAGGTTGTGTATCCCATGTACACACCCTGTACTCCAGTATTTTCTATGGAACATTTACATGCAGAACCACTTGGCGTGTGTTGTCGACAAATAGTGAGAATAATACACACCATATAACATTCAAAAATACGTCATTTACTTTTACCAAAATAAATAAAATTAAAAATTAATTTATTATATTGTTAAAACCTTATAAAAATATGTTATGTGTGGTCATTATATTGATAGTATATTCCATGTGATGGGTTATATATATATATACCTCAAATAAATTTCTGAAAAATATTTGGGTATGCATATATTTTATAACTCATATTATAGTCATTCTTCCTTGTTTATTTAATTATAATATGGTATGAAAATACCAAGTGATCCGTGTGATCATTATGTGGAGTGTGTAAACCATGAAAAAACCTGATAATTCATGTATTACACATGTCGGAAGAGTAAATAGTATATGAGTATAATTCGCATTGGGTAGTTTGGATGGGTACTCACCGTGTTTTCCATAAGGTTCATTTTTTAAATAGTTAATTAAAAATTAATTTATATAATTATTAGAAAATATGATGGATGAGTATATCAAGAAAATTTATATTATAATAAAGATAAAAAATTGATTAATGAATGAAGATAGTTAATTGATTTGATTTTGATTTATCTTAAATAAACACAATTTAATTTTTTGATAATTTTATTAAATGCATAATCAATTGATGAATGTGGATGATCATGAGCCTAGAATAGCCCTTTGTATGAGATTGGTTAAATTTAATTTGTTACTAAATTAAATAGTTGGCTTGTGTATCATCCATCCTCTAATTGTGTAAGGGTTTTCTTTCCCTTGAATTATATTATGTAAACCCCTTAAACAATCATTTGGTTTCTCACCTATGTGTGAGTAAAAGATGTTTTAATCGATAGAGCTCCAAATATAGTTGAGGCGGTTAATTTATGGAGCTGGGGAGAAAGAAACTAACCAAGATATATAGGTGCACCAGTGAGAAGCTGCAACAGAAACCATTAATGTTTCAAGGAGTCTCCCCCAAGGTCAATAGATAGTTTACCATCATCTTAATAAAATAAAAAACAATATAACCTCATGATCATATGAATTTATTATTTTATTTATATCATGTTTCATGGATATTTCATTATGGATGTTTTTTCAAGATCAAAAGAATTAATTAATTAACAAGAATTCATTATAGAATTAAAATAAATTTAAGAATATATAAATGTTATCTACGATATGATTAATCACTTATTTAAATATTCTTGTTATTAATAAGCATGTAATAAAGATAATAATTTTATATTTACACATAACATGTATAATCCCTCTACTATACATACCAAGCATGTATAACCTTTACCTACATCAATTAAAATAAAATCTCGGTTCAATGTGCTTGACCATCCAATGTTGTGGTTATATCAATTATTATAGAATTACAACTCGATGTTCTAGGTTGACACAAACTATTTCACATCAAGAGTTTGACTACAAAATAAGGACACAACTTAATCGAGAAGAAATGGCTAAGGAAATAAAATATAGGTATTTTAGGATTGTGGAGTCCACTAGAAGGACCAAGGAATGATGATTTAGACATTTCATATTTGGAATTTCTACCTAAACCCCCTAGAAATGTTTGACCTTCCAATGTTGGTATGATGAGAGGGGGAACATGGATCTTTTCAAATATATTGTTCAATAAAACAGATAGTCCAAATCCAATGATTATTACTATATTTTTTCATCAAAAAACAATGATTAGTAAATATATTATTTATTTAATTATGTAAATTTCATCAAATAAAATAAAAAACATGAATTATTCGGTCATCAATATTTTCTTTGTAACCTTTCTTGGAAAATTTCTCAACACTCCCCAGGTGAGGGAAATCCCTATCCGAGTATTTTTTGGTCTCCCATGTTGCATTGATCCCATCCTTTATTCATGGAATTCTATTTGAATGTGGCCTAATTCATTTCTTCTCTAGTGGTTCTAGGGATTACTGAGTTCTCAAATCTTCTATGGTAATATACAAGCTAACTTCTCTTATTATTCATCTGTGGGAGTCCTATTCATCTTCCTTGGAATCTCACATCCATAGATCATGTGATGATCTAGGATCTCCCTACTTGAATCGGCCATCAAGTAGTTGTGGTGGAGCTTGGTGTTTTCCCATGTGGTGGTTTGGCTATCTTCAGTCGGCATTACTGGTTGTTTGGGGGTAGATTATTTTTGAGCATCAATCAAGATGTGTAAAGAATTTATATACATGGATGATCGTGGGGGATTAGGTGGTTTGTGGTTGCATAATCTAGTCTCCAGTGGTATTTTGTTCGATGGGGTGTTCATATGTATGATATCTTTACATGTGTTCCTCTGTTCGATGGTGGACAATGGGTGTTTCTCTACTCTGGTGTGTTTAGAATTACTTCTTTGATGGGCAGAATCTTTGACTGGGATGGTTGGCTTGTTGGTAGTTGATCTATGGTGGTCACTATGATATCTATTTCTATTCTGGTTTGTTATTCAGAAACTGTAGAATCATTCATGGTTGTCGATAAGAATCAACAAGTAAACAAGAGAGATAAAATATGCAGAGTATATTTAGAATTCCAACCTATCCATTTCAGCTGAAATTAGGAGAAAATATAAAACTTATAGTAGCAGAAAACTAAAAATAATTTGAAGAACCTGCTTCTCCCACAAAAGCCAAGGTGTCTGAACTAACCATAATAATTCCTCTTTTACCCCCTCTCACATAAGGTTCTGAATTTAGGATAGAACAGGGCTAACATCTCCCCATAATGAAATATCCATATTTACCTTTTGCCCCTATGATTTAACACCTGGACCACTTTTAACTGCTTCTCCTTGTCTGATGAGGCCACAATTAAAAAAATCTTATACCTTGTCAAAACTACTCCTACATGTGTAGACTATCCATGCCCCTCCTTAATAGTTGTATGGTTTATGTTTTTTGTTTTTTTGTTGTTGGGTCTAAGTGTGTGATGGGATGCAATTGTCTTGAGAGAACCTGATTTTTCTTTTTTTGCATTGGGCAGGCAGTTCTGCTTCTTGTAGGTATTGTCTTGTTGGTGGCCTCGAATGAAGGATGGGTGTGATGATACCCACCATGCAGCAATATTTCTTAATGTTATATGGATGGATGAACACAATTTCATTGATTATATGGTTCATCATATTAGAAGTGTAGTGGGTATATCGAAAGTATGGTCGAATGGTAGGCTTGAGAGAGAGATAGGGGAGATAGAGAGAGAGAGAGACATTGAGAGAGATATTTGAAGACACATATCATCTGGTACTCCTCCAAAATGATAGTATTGGATGGAAGAGTGCAGTGAATAGTTGTGTCTCCACCGTGAAATAATTTTTTATAGTGGGGGTAGTACATCATATTATATAGGAATCGCTACTGCATTGTCTGACAGGGGGTGATGAGACTTATGGCTGGTACTTATCATGGTTTATATTTATTTTTGGGAATAATGGATCATGTAAGGGCCTTGGGTCATATTTTTTGGATTTTTTAATCTAGTTATTTTAATGGGCCTACCCTTTTTGTAGTTTTCAAATGCATCATTCATTTTTCTATTTAATAAAGGGGGCATGACGCTCAGACTTTTGAAAAAAGGAAAAAAAACATCTCATCTTATTTTTATATAGAAAAATAACATTAATTCTATCATATCCCTATGATCCATAGTTTAGATGAACAAATTTATCACCATATAAAATTTCATGGAGTATAAATGGCTCTTATTTAAAGGAATTTTTTGTGCCTAATGAATCTATTCCCAATGTTCCTAGTAATTAGGATATTCCGAAAGAGTAATCTCACTATGAGAAAATTTTGAACGATTCCTAATATATTCAATGTTTCATGTTATCATCCATACCAATGAGCTTATGAAGAAACATGAGGATAGAATGTATATAAATTGATGCCTTACCTTCAGGAACTATTTAAAGATAAGAAGAGAAAAGAGTCAAAATTATTCTTCGATTCTCTGTTTATAACTAACATGGGGAGTCAGTGCCTTCTTGGCCTCATGGTGTAAATATTATTAGCTACATTGAATACCTATACATATTAGGGAATAACTGTTGGGTGAGTTACACATTGATTTCATACATTCCTTACTGCCAAATTCCTTCACATGTTTCATTATTAATTATGACATGATAAGTAATGAGAAGAAATTTTTTGAATATCTTGCTTTGATTTTCGAAGTGGACGAGGAAATAGGGTTTGAAAAACACACAAACCTTATACGGAATAAGAAATAGAAGAACAATTAAATGAGGCCCATGACTCATAATAAGTTTAAATATCATGGAAGTTTCCTTTCAAGAAGAGGAAGATCCATAGGTAGGGAATGAAAATGAAAGCTGTATGTTTTTCATGTTGCAAGCACAACCACTAAAAGAGGAATGAAACAATGAAGAAAGGAAATGTTAAACGCACATTCATCATTAAATGTAAAGTCTCAATATTTAAAAAATTTATTATTGGATATATAATGTGTTACTCACATATGTATCCAAATGTATAAAAAAATTGGATTATGAAATATTTCTAGAGGAGATGTGGATTTTCATGCTGCTGAAGGTGCCACGCTTCCTACCCTAGCCATTAGAGACTACCCCCAATCATCTCCAACATGAAGGATGTTGGTTTTAAGATATTTTTATTATAGACTAATAGTTACCAAGAACATAATTTCCATATCCTTACAAGATAAATATGTGTATGTTTTAAAATTTGGAAATATAAGGAATTTATTTTATAAAGACAACATATGTTATTGTGTGAAAACATTAAATAATGGAATTTATTTATTATTAAATTATGAAAAATAAATATTGACAATAGATAAGGAATCATGTTCTCTAGACTCATATAACACCCAACTATGACATCACAACCTTGGTCATATAAACAATAAGCCTTTGATAATGATCTTTCAAGATGGTTATAAAGGACACCAGAATAACCTAAGAGAGGAGGGGTGAATCAGGGTGTAAAATTGTTCTTTTAAACTGATGGATCCTATTCCCACATTGGTAGGAACATGTTAAAAATATTTTATTATCCAGAGAAGAAAACAAATAATTAGATGGAGAGTGAAGACACAACAATTTTACTTGGTTCACCACTAATGGCTATGTGCAAAGAGAACATTCCATCAGGTTATCGGTTGTACCAAAATCCACTATTCTTCACTAGATGTGGAGTATAAAATTTTATCACAGCCAAATTGTGCCATATGCACTACCATTAAAATGTTTTAGGGATAGAACACTGCATCCCTCAGAACACTTCCATTAAATCCTCCATGAACCCAGAATTGGAAGGAATATGATCTCAGGTAATCAAATTGCATGTTTCTTCAAATATTTGGCATTAAATCCTACATCTTCCTCTGTAGATATATTATATGTTGAAGTAACATGTTTTCCTCTGTTGATGAAATCTACTTTTCCACAAACTTTTCATTCCCAAACATTTCCTCTATGGACTGGCCTTCTTCTTCAACGTACTGGAGTGCTCCATGTACCACCTCCATATACCTTATCTACAATCTGTGACCATGTGCCGCCTTTGAAAATCACGTTTCTGAACTACCTATACTTCCACTCTCATGTATTTCCTTTCTTTGCATACTACCTTGCTCTTCATACCACCTCACTTCGTCTGCATACTGCAAGAGCACCACAAGCTGAGTTATTCCTCTGTGTACATGCTCTTCTCCACATACCACCACATTTAGTGGATTTTTTCTTCTACAAACTAGTTATGCTCTATAGACCACGACTCCTCTCATAGAATCCTACCCGTGGACCTCTTATCCCTTGCGGGATTGTTTTCCCATGAACGGTTCTAGTATTCATTGAATTCCTTTAGGATGTAATTAAGCTCAGTCATGCTACTTCATAAAGGGATTATTGCTCCTTATATAGGCCAATTGATCCGAAAAATCATCGAAATTGACATTTACAAATTCTTCGATACATCTCCTTCTTTTCCACATACTGTGCACCTCCTGCAAAACACTTCCCTACACAATCTGCATTTCGATATTCTCCCTATAGAGAAATAGAAATCATGACCTCATTTTCGAAAATAGAACCCTAAATGGATTCTCAAAACTCTACCTTAATTTTCTAAATGACACAAATATCATGATCCATTTGCCTTCTGTGAACCGTAGGCCTTCCTCCGAACCTCCTTCACTCCGCAAATTGTTCCTCCTACGCGGTCCACATACCATTCCCATTTCAGGGTTCACGGTTCGTCATTCCAAATACTAAATTTCTTGATCGTTGATCTACTATCGGAAAAAGGTCCATGGTCCACCATTATATTTTTGGATCACTTCCTTTACCAAAAAACAAACTCCTGATTTTGAGGCCCATGAATTTGGAAAACACTAGGAAACTACCACAGTACTAATTTCAACCTCTATCATAGAACCAAATTCCTTACAAATTCCTTTATCAAACCTATAGGAGAGTATAGTTAATTCATAATGTTTACCGATGACTTCATTAGATACAAATACGTCTACATGATAAGGTATAATTTGAGTAGTTTTATATATTAAAATAACTCTATAATGAATAACATAATCATGTTTGATATAAGATATATATGTTTCGATCAGATTGAGGTGGTAAATATCTTAATTATGATTTTATGTAATTCATATTAAAGTTTGTAATTCTATGTCAATTTTCCCTACCTTCAAATCCACTTTGGAGTGTTCTTGGTGAATGGTGGTACTATACCTTGTTAGACATGATAAGACCATGTTGAGCAATGTATATCTTCCATTATCCTTTTGGGGGTACTCATTTCAAAATACATCATACATAGTAAACTGGGTACCAAATATAGAGATAATTATAACTAACATTGAGTTATGGAGTGAAAAATAACATGTTTTATCACATAAACATGTATGTTTTTATAAGGAATTGATAAGGGATTATTAGGAAATATACTAGAAATTGGGGCACAAAGTGAATATTTAAAGGGTATCCTAAGGAATTAGTTGAATACTACCAAAATACCCTCCAAATGGTTGACCTAGAAATGTTGGGATGATGAGAAACAGAACATGGATCTTTTCCAATATAATGATTAATAAATAGGATAGTCTTAAGCCAATGATTTTAGTTATTGTTTTAATTTTTAAAAGTGAAATTAATAAATATAATATTTATTTATTTATCTATATTTTTTCAAATAAGGTATGAAACTTGAATTATTTGTTCATTAATATTTTATTTGTTACATTACCATGAAGCAAAATTTTTCATCACTCCCAGGCAAGGGAAATCCCTATGCTAGGGTTTTTTTATATCCTTTGCTTAATTGATCCCCTTCTCTTTTTGTTGGATTCTATTTGAAATTGGCCTCATTCATTTCATCTCTAGTGAATCTGGTGGAAACTCATTTCTAAAATATTTTATGTTAACAAACCCTCTACCTCCTCATCTTATTTATATATAGGAGTTCTGTTCATCCTCTTTGGCCTCTCTCTTACCTAGATCAGGTGTATATCTAGACTCTCCCTACTCAGATCGACCATCAAGCAGTTGCAGTGGAGCTTGGTGTTCTCCTAGGTGGTGGTTTGGCTACCTTCGATTGGTGTTGCTAGTTATTTGGTGGCAGATGCTTTCTTATCGTGAGTTGGGATGTGTAAAGAATTTATTGGCATGGCAGACGATGATCACGGGGGATCATGTTGTTGATGGTTGCAGAATCTAGTCACGAGTGGTCTTTTTCTCTATGCAGTGTTCATATGTATGACATATTTTTTTTGTTTTCCTCTATTTGATGGTGGAAATGGGTGTTTCTCTCCTCTGGTGGGTTCAGATTCACACCTTTGATTGGAGGAAACATTGGCAAGGATGAATTGCTTATTGGTATTTGATCTATGGTGGTATCTTTATGATTTCTATTTCTATTCTTATTTTTCCTTTAGTAGATAAAGAATCATTAAAGGTTTTTGATAAGAATCAAAAAAGTGAAAAATAGAAAAAAAATATCTAGAGAATATTCAGAATTCAGAACATTCCTTTCCAGCTGAAAGTATGAGAAAAAAAAGTATAGTAGCAGAAAATTGAAAATATTCATAAGAACCTGCTTCTCCCACCCAAGCAATGTTGGCCATAAAAACCATTATAATTCCTTCATAAACCCCTTCTCACAGACAGTTCATAATTTTTGTCAAACCAGTGTTATCTTCTTACACCTATGAAATCTCTATACTTCTCTTGTTCCCCTCTGATTTAACACATGTACCAATTCGAATTGCTTCTCCCTATGTGATGGGAACACCCCATATAGAATCTCATACCTTTCCAGAACTTCACCTTCATGTGTAGACTATCCAGGATCCCACCTCAATAGATGTTTGGTTGTTGTTTTTTCTTTTCTAGTGTTTGGTAAGTGTGTATGATGGGTTGCACCTGCCTTGTGAGAACCAGATTTGTCTTGTTGCATTGGGTAGGCAGTTTTTCTTCTTGTAGGTACTGTCTGGTGGGTTTATTTGAATGAAGGATGGTTTTACTGAGACCCATTATTTAGACATCTTTCCTCATGTTGGATGGATGGATGAACACTATTTTATTGATTATGTGGTGCATCATGTTGGCAGTGCAACAGGTATCTTCCATGTATGCTTGAATGGGTGGCTTCGGATCGAGAGAGAGATCAAGAGAGAGATGTGATGACACTGATCATCCGGTACTCTTCCAACATGTCAGTATGGGATGGATGAGTTCTATGAATAGTTGTGTCTCTACCATGAAATACTTTTTGATAGTTGGGGAAGGGTATCATTTTTTATAGGAATGGGTACTGCATTGTCTGGCAGGGGGCAACAATATATCCGGCTGGTAATTATCATTATTTATTTTTCATTTTGGGAATTTTGGACCATATAAGTGTAATGGGTAATGTTTTTTTAGATTTTTTTCATTTGGGTATTTTAATGGGTCTACCCTTTTATGATATTTCAAAAGGGGCTTTCATTTTTCTTTTTAACAAATAGGGCTTGACACTCAATCATTAAAAAAAGGTAAAAAAAACTTTTCATCTTATTCGTAGAAAGAACATTAAAATTAAATAAATCATATACCTATGATCTATAGTTGAGATGAATAAATTTCTCACCTAATCAAATTTCCATGAGTATAAAAGGTTCTTATATGTTATCCTTTGATATAAAAGGAAATTTTTATATTCTCTAAGAAACTATTCCCGATGTTATTATCAATGAGGCTATTGAGAAAGAGTTATCCCAATATGATAAGAATATGAATGATTCCAAATATATTTAATTTATCATGATATCATTCAGACCAATGAGATTTTGAAGAAACATAAGGACATGAATGCATATAACATGATGTCATACCTACAGGATCTACTATAATATAAAGAGAGAAGAGAGAGATAATAGATCATTGATTATCTGTTTATAGCTTTCTTGGAGAGTCGGTTCCATCTCTGCCTCATGGTGTAAATATTATTAGCTACATTTAATACCTAGACATCTTAGGGATTGACTCATGGGTGAGTTACGCAATGATCTGATACATTACTCACTATAAAATTCATTCTGAAGTTTCATTATTAATTATAACATGATAAATAAAGAGAAGAAACTTTTCGAACATCTTACTCTAATTCACCAATTTGAAGAGGATAGGGGGTGTGAAAAACACATAGTCGTTATTTTGAATAAGAAATAGAATAAAATTGAAATGATGCCCAAGGCTCATAATAAGTATAAAGCTCCTGAGCACTGTTCTTTCAAGAAGAGGAAGATCTAGTGGTCGGGAAAGAAAAAGGAAGCTGTATGACTTTTATGTTTTAAGCACAACCATTAGAAGTTGAAAGAAAAATGGATGAAAGGGGAAGTTAAAAGCACATTCATCATCGAACGTAATGTATAAATATTTAAGCATTTGGTATTGTATATATAATGTGGTGATCATGTATCTATCCAAATGTTTGAACAATGAAGATTTTAAAATATTTCTAGACGATATGTGGATTTACATGCTGCTGATTGTGCAAGGCTTTCCGCCGTAGCCATTAGATATTGCACCATTCATTTCAAATGGGAAGGATATTGGTTTTAAGAGAGTTTTATTTTGAACCAAAAGTTACTAAGAAAATAATTTCCACATCTGTACATGAAAAATATGGGTATATTTTAAAATTAAGAAATAAAAGGAATTTAAATTATAAAGGCAACATATGTTATTGCGTGACATATTTAAATAAAGGTATTTATTTATTATTAAATTTTGATAACTAAATATTGAACATAGATAACTAATCAAGTTCTCTTAACTAATATAACACCCAACTATGATATACCTATCTTGGTAATGTAAACAAGAATCATTTGAAAATTATCTTTCTAGATGGTTATGAAGGACCCCAGAACAACCTGAGAGGGGAAGGGTGAGTCAGGGTGTCAAATTTTCCTTTAAAACTGATGAATATTGTTCCCACATTGATAGGAACCTAATAATGTAGTCTGATTAGAAAGAGTATAAAACAAATAATCACATACAAACGAAGACACACCAATTTTACTGGTTTCACCACTAAGGGCCTTGTCTAAAGAGCATATGGAGACATTTTATCGGTCGTACCGAAATCCACTTTTGTTCACTAGATGTGGAGTAAAAATATTTAGCACAGTCACTCTCTACCAGATGCATTTCCCTAACAAGGTTTTAGGGACAACACACTGAATCCATTAGAACACTTCCATTGACACCTCATTGCACACTAAATTGGTAAGAATATGAATTCATGTTATCGACGTGAAGGTCACTTTAACGGGTTGGCATTAAATCATGCTTCATCCACTATAGATAGTTTTTTTTTGAAATACCTTGTTTCCACTACAGATTAAATCAACTATTCCTTATAGTCTTTATTCCCAAACATGTCCTCTAGGAACTGACCATCATCTTCCACGTACTGGAGTGCTCTACGTACCACCTCCACATACCACCTCTCCAAGATGTGACCACATACCACCTTTGCAAACCATGTTCTGAAACTTCATATGCTTCCACTCTCATGTGTTGCATTCCTTTTCATAATTCCTTTATCTACAAACCACATCACATCCTCTATGTACTACAAGACCACCAAAAACTAAGTTCTTACTTTGCGTATAGACTCTCTTATTCACAACACATCCTTTAGATGATTTCTTCTTCTGTGAACTATTTATCCTTAGCAGACCACTTCTCCTCTCACGAAATCTATATTTGAACATATTCTCCCATTCAGGATGTTTTCCCAGGATCCATTCTTGTATACATAAAATTCCTATAAGATTTTATTAATATCAGCCATGCTACTTAATTTAGGTATTATTTCTCCTTATATTGGAAAAATGATCTGAAAAATCCGCTAAATCGACATTTACTAAATCTTCGATACAACACTGCCTTTTTTGCATACCGTGAAACTCCCAAGAGCTACTTCCCTACATGGTTAGTGTACCACCATTCTCCCTGCACAAAATCACATACCATGACATTGTTTTTGAAAATGAAACCCTTCATGGATTCTCAAAACTCTGCCTCAATTTTTTTAACGACACACAATCCCATGAACCATTTGCCTTCTATGAACCAAAAGCCTTCCCACAAACCTCCATCACTCCACGAATCATTCCTCATTCATGGTCCACATACCATTCCCACTTCATGGTTCGTAGTTTGTCATTTAGTGTACTAAATTTATTGATCTGTTAACTATTCTTGGAATAATTTTCACAGTCCACCATTCATTTTTTGAAGCACATCCTTTACCAAAAAACAAACTCTCGATTTTTGTCCAAAGAATTTGGAAAACACTCGGAAACTACATCACCTTAAATAGCCCATTCATCCTCAATTGTAAGACCACATTCCTTGCAAATTCCTTTATCAAAACTATGCAGATTAAAAATAAACACAAACCATACTCTATTTCTACAATGAACATCATTGGTTCCAATAGGTTGTTTAAATGCTTTTGAGATAAAACCACTTGAATGATGTCATGGGTTTTTAAATGAAAAAATATCCAAACCACCATTTAGTGGACAAGATGAATGGGAAAATGATATTTTATGATGGGTACACACTAATGTTTGTGGACCATTTTCAATAGAAGATGGTGGTTGGTATAGTTAAATTATAACTTTTACTGATGACTTCAGCATATACAAATAAATTTACTTGATGAGGTATAAGTTTGAGTAATTTAATGTATTTAAATAATTAAAAATTAATTACATAATTATATTTGAAGAAAGATAAATATTATTCAGTCATATTGAGGTGTTAAATATATTAATAAATAGTTTATGTAATTTCTATTGGAGTTTGTGATTCTATATCAACATTATCTACCATGCAAACCACATTAGAATGTTGATAGTGATTTGTGGAACTATAACTTGTTTGATATGTTAAGATCATGATGAGTCATTTACATCTTCCATTATCATTTTGGATAAATTAATTTCAAACTACATCATACAAAGTAACATGGGTACCCAATAAAGATATAATTAAAATTATGTTTGAGTTATTGAGTGAAATGTAACCCGTTTTGTCGCATAATAATGTATGTGGTTATATGTAATTATAAAGGGATTATTAGGTATAAAAATAGAAATTGTGGAACAATGTGTGCCACTATAGGGAATCCTAAGGAAAAAATTGGATACTACCTATAAAACCCCTCATATAAGATAGTTAATATCACCAGAGAAGACGTAATTATTTAGAGGGTTCACATCCTAAAAAAGGATAGTTGGAGAAAGATTAACTTCAATGAAGTTAATTATAATGATATAGAAGATATGTAATAGGAATAAATTCAACTGGTCCCCATATAAGTAGTAGTTCCTACAACACAAGTACTATGCAGGGTCACCAAAGTGATAAGATAACCAACAATATTTATTTATAGTCACCAAATACGATGACTCATTATTGGTTACAAATGATGAAAATATCTCCTACAATGTGATAGTAGAAATATTAGAAGCTAAAATATTGAAAGAATTCGAAAATTCTAAATTATAATCCCTGTATCAGAACCAAGGACTGTCTATGGTTGATATCCAATTTTATGTAAGGCCCATTGGGTAAAAATGGGTATTCAATAGAAAAATGGATATGGAAGGTAATGAAAATACCTTTAAATAAGGCCTAGTTTCTAAAGGGATAAAATAGTATCAATGAATTTACTATGATGAAAACTATTACTAGTTTCCATGTATAAATACTTCATAATTATAATTTCTAAAATATCATTCCATGACAATAATATCTTGAAAATTGATGTAAAAACTTCTTTACATAATGGAAACCTTCAGGAAGATGCGTACATGACATAATAAGAAGGGTTTGTAAATCATGTTCATTCCAAAAACATTTCGAGTTACATAGATCCATTTATGAATTGAATCAAGTTCCTTGGTCTTGAAAATTTAAATTTTATGAATATCTAAAATAATTTAGTTTCATTAAGAACCAATTTGAGCCTAGTTTTTAGAAGACTTTCATTGGGAATATTGTTGTTATCAAATTATTATATATTAATTTCATATTACTTTTTGGAAAGGAATTTCCATTATTATGGTCGGTTAAGGACTGGTTAAAAAACTAATTCTTAAATAAGAACATAGTTGAAGAACCCTATATTTTTTGGATCATGATCATTCATTATAGATATATGAGGATTCATGGACAAATTCAAAATATATTAATTTACTAGATACTAAATATATATAGTATGGAATAATATAAGAGGGTATATTTTCTTGGGTTATATGGTATATATATTTCTCAGAAAGTATTTCCTCAGACACAATAAGAGAAAGATATAACAATTATGATCCCATACACATCAGGTATATGATCAATCATATGTTCTATTTTATTTACTAGGAATGATGTTTCATATCCATTGCTCGTGATAAGAATATTTCACACCGATCTTGGAGAAAATAATTGGTCTACTGTTAAGGTTATCCATAAGTATATGTGAAGAACCAATAATATGTTCCTTCATTATAGGGGATATGATGAGTTAGTCATCAGGGTTTATATTGATTCTAATTTGAAAAATGATTTTATTGATCTTGAGTCATAGATTGGATATGTCTTCTATCTCAATAGAGGATATGTGTGCTGAGAGAGTTACAAGTAACCAATTTTTTAAGATTATATATTCGAATCTGAGTATATTGTGGCATTAGATGCATATAAGAATTATTTTTGGATATTATACATTCACTAGGAGTATGATGTGTTACCAAGATGTAAATACCATATGTCATTGTATTGTGATAATACAACAGTGGTACATCATACAAATGTGTCACGACCACACTGAAAGAAAATGCACATACTCTAGATATATCACTTCTTGAAAAATGTTTCTTAGAGTGGTAATGGTTTTGTAAGAAGTGTTATAATAGAATGGAATGTGGTAAGACCATTTACTAAAGTAGTATCTGAATATAGTCATGATTATCATGTGAATACCAGTGTAATAAATGTTTTTAGAAGTTATCAATAGTAAATGTGAATTTTTGTCGATGTTGGTTCACTAGAAATAAATTCTATTTACATTATGATAAATCATATTAATTATTTTAAATATTAAAAAACTCTTTATCACATCATGATTTTTCTTCCATATGACATATTATGTTATAATGTCGAAAGAGTAGCTATCATACTGAAAGGCCATAATATTTCTGTACTATAGTGATAAAAAATAAATTTCCTAACAATATTCTTAAATATATTTTGGATAGTGAGATGAAAAATTTTTAGGGAAAAAATTGTCATAAGATATCATGTGAGGAGACTCTTTCTAATTTTATGAACCTTCTCATAGTGTACACCCATTGTAATATCTAGTGTAGGATATTATGAGAATGAGACCCACCATTAGGAAAAAAAATTTGTATGTTCAATTTGATATCACTATCTATATGTGTGATTATTTAGCCTTAGATTTTTATTGTTATATGTTCTTTAATTTTATGTATAGAAAAAAACATTTTGGAATATGTTTAGAGAGATGTAAGATATGTTGGGTACGTCACAAGTAATATTTCATTAATGAAAAATGTGAAAAATGTTTTTTTACTATAATTTCTTTTAAAAATGATGATATTTTAGTCTTTTTGATGGAAATGACATCACCTAAATAAATCCATGTCCATGGTGTTCTATAAGAATGTTTTAATTTCAGAAATTCATAAAAAGAGACATCAATCTTAATGGTTGATGGAACCAACATGAAACATTCTTGGTTAGAGATGTCATGATAATAATATTATATTTCATTTTAATATCTGTATGAGGTATTATATTGTTGAAGAATTATTTTCATTATTTATGGGTGCCTTGGTGTGTTACATGATACTAACCTGAGAGTTTAGGCTGTTTTGCATAATGTGACTACGAATGAGGCATAGAGAGTCACACAGAAAGTGTATCCTAAATCTTAGTTAAATAATATATTATTGGTTTTTATTTAACAACGTGAGGAAATTATATTCATGTAATTGTATTTAAAATTATTCATGTTTTCTTAATCACATATATTCTTTCACCAGTCAATCGAGAGAATATAGCATGAGTAAAATATTTAATAAATATTTATTTTCTATTTATGGAATTTTATATAATTCTTTTTTGTTGGCGCATAATTTAATGATATTTATGTATAAATTAAATTATAATTATTCAAGGCCCTAAAACTATTTTTGTGGAATTTCAAACAAATTTTAATGGTTATGTGATAAGTAATATACATGGAATTTTATCTGAATAAATAATAATTAATTTAATTATCATATATATGTAAATAACAATAAAATTAAAAATATAATTATTTTTATCGACATGTGGTTCCTTATGGATTATAGAAATAGTAATGGCCCATTTGAAATTATTGTTTTCTAATCCTTATAGTATATAAACCCAATTATATAATATTCATAAAATAACCAATTCATTTTTTGTTGTAGATAACAAGATCCAAAGGGAATCCTCTTAATGCATAGAGATCCACATCTCTATGAACACTGTCATGAATGGAGATCAATTCTACTCCAACACCACATTCAATTATAGAGATATAGAAGAGAAACCATACCTAAATCAGTTACTGGGGATATTAATGGGGAATGATAGAATTGGTAGGATCTATCATGATAACACCCTAATATTCCCTCGATGATGTTCATATGTTACTAAAACATTGGTGGATACCCATATAAGGGAATGCACTCTTGATTCTAAATACACAATGATGGTATCATGTGGATATTTTATTTCAGAACCATCAATTAAGAAAGAGGATCTCACAAGGTAAATCATTAATTACATAAATTAATTATAAATAATATGCGATGATCCTGCAATTTGGATCCCACATTTATACATTGTCTATATTTTTTGATTCAGTTTCTTGATCATGTGTGTGTGCATACTAGATTACGCATTGATGACCTGGAGAAAAAGAAATTTTGGTAATGCACCATCCGACATTCCACTGTTTTCGGTACAATCATTGTTTACATATTTTATAAATATGTTCCATACATTATAAATAATTTTATTATACAATTTAATTGGTATGGGATAATTAAAATGTGATATATGATTTATTTTTTATATATCATATACATATGGTTGATATTTTTTTTATTAGTGTTACTAAATTTATATATCCATATAATGCATTAGGAATCATTTATATATCACGAGATTATATGTTTTGGGACATGGGATGTTATCTTAGTCCATTATATTATTATAATATTGTTGTTTTACTAATCCATTATGTTATAAAAGGTCATCTTGTGGTTATCTATGATCAATATGTGATGTGTTTACATGATTTTCTTTTATTGGTTCATTATTTATACATATGGCAAGATATTGTGAGGTTTTTCCATTATATTTTTCATGTGCATGAGGTAGAAAACTTTTTAGATATGCGATGGTTGTTTTTGAATGGATCATTAACAAATTTGGTTAATATATTAGCAGAGAGGTATAATGTTTTTAATTTACTATGCTTATGACACATTACTAATTCATATATCTACAAATTATGATTACTGACATACAATTTTTTTTAAATTTTATATGGTATATATTTTGTTTTCATATTCATCATTATGAACACTATTCTCAAATATATGATTATGTTTCAATATATCTTGATAACATCATATGATTTGATGTTTTATTTCTTTAGTAATATTAGTTATTCCAAGTTCATGTCTCCCACTTTTCATATGAATTTCTGAGTAATCTTTAGGGTCTCATTGATATTTTCATCCCCCTTTAATAATAATATAATAAAAAACATTTCTTTTGTATCCATACATCCTTGGGAATTTATATTTTGGAATATGTATAAAAATAAATCATGTGAAGAACCAATTATGGGAGACATTGAATTATAATTGCTCAATAAGATGGATATATAGCTAATCATGAAAGAAAATAAATTCATAAAACAAAGGACATAGTTTTAATATTGATATGGGATTTATAATAATGTATAACTTTTTTTACCATCTTAGTTGGTTTTGGAGTATGTTTTTAAATTATGATTTTTAGTTCTAGATCCAAGAGTGCAAGTATGGGTTGTCTCAAAAAACATATTTAGAATCAAATAATATATAAAAACATTAATACTGTATAATAATAATATAACTATTACATAAAAAATAATTTTAAAAATTGAATAATGAGATTATATATATAATTTATTTATAAACAAGTCTATTTTCAAAAAATATATATAAGGAAACTGGGAAAATAATTACATTCTATAGGAAGCAATATGAACCCCAAAAGTTTTTTATATATTGTTAACTTCAAAAGAATATTTCTTCTACAATATAAAAATCAAAACATGAGATTATTTTTAATTTAATTAAAATTAAAATTTATTATAAATAATTCTTAAATATATTAAATTTACACATAAAATATAATTTCAATCCAATTCAAAAACAAAAAACAAAAATATAATCCACTATAAATAAATATTAGATATAAACATTCTTTTAAAATAACTTTTCCCTATGTCTATTTTAAATTTTTCAATTGAACTAATAACAAAAACCTTCAACTTACATGGACTAATTATTTATAAAGAATAAACATATATACTAATCACCTCTTTAAAAATAAATTTAATATCCTTAGAAATATTATTTTCATTTATTAATTACTGAATTTTATTATTTTATGTCGAATAAAACAACATATATAAAATTTAATTTATATTTTCAAAATTAAATAAACATAAATAAATCTATAAATGAAAAACCAAACCCTTATATAGAGATTTAATCTCTAAGGAACATATCAGAAAACACAAAACTATTTTTATAATGACTTAATTGATAATATATCATTATAGTGTAATAATATAAAAAAATAAATAATTTTCATTGATAATTCTTATGTATTTTACTAAGTTCAAAATATTTTTAAATGTCTTTTCATGAAAACATAGAAACATATAGATTTGTTTTATAGTTATCTATAAAAAAATAGAGAGATATTGAAATTGAAAAACCAACTAATAATATTAAAGCTCAGATTTAAAGGGATCAACCTAAGAGATCAATGTGAAAAATATGAGATAATAAATTAATGTTGAACAAGATATATAAAACCGATTAGGGTTTAAAAGGATCTATAAATATTAAAGGGAATAAAAAATAGTAATGGTATGATATAAAACCAATCACATTATCTCATGTTCAATCACTTTTTTAAAAATTACACATAAAATAATGTTTAAAATCTATTAAAAGGAATTTATTTTACACAATTCATAACAATACTAAATATGTAAACCCATATTCAGATTTCAAAAGATCAAATAAATATTTCAGAGAATAATTAAAAAAGAATTTAAAAGCATAAATTAAATAAAATCTAGGAAATACTAGTAATCAATTCAAATAAAGATAATTTCCTAATATTGTGAATTATTAAAATATATTTATTTACATATTTATTAATATTAAATATATAAAAACCCTAATTATTCATTGATGGTCTCTAAATTTATATGAATCATCAATTGAAATTGTAATAATGTAAATGATTAATCATATGAAAGCATGATATGTTCTATATACTTAACTCATGTGTGGATAACAATGTTTTGCATCAAACACGAGACACTAAAATCAATGGATGGATAAATAATGAATTTGAATGAACCATAATCTACTATTGGTAACTCAGACACCCCCAAAAGTTATGATAGATATGAATATTTATGTATTAATTCCTAGGTTTCAATATTAATATGTATTGGAAACTATGAAATCCCATGACCATGATCTATTATTGTGGTATGATACAATTTTGTACTGATCATGACCAGAATACATGAATAACAGAAAAATATGGCCACCACCACAATAGATGTGCAACCCCCAATTTCATGTGGCTTACCTAAACACCAAGGGATGAATGAAATATATCTATAGTATATGGTTTTCACACTTTATAGTAATATAATAACTATATAAGGTTTATTATAATAACAAGAATAATATATTAAAACACTAATTACATTTAGTATATAATCCATTCCTAGATACAATTTAATGAAATATTAATGCATTCTAATTTCATTAAGTGATGTAAACATTTGATATCATATAACCATGGTAAAAAACCAATATAAAAACTAGATAATAGTATAGACTAGATTAAATAATTTTATGTATATAAAAATTGAGCCATAAAGGTCCTGTGGAGTAAAAATTGAAGAATTCATATGTGAGAATACCCATAAATATTTCCTTGGTTATCCTTGTATACTGGCATAGTTAATTCATCCAAAAAATCAAAATAATTTCATGATAAATCGATACTCTATGTGATACCATACCTAATGGATTGGTGTATTATATTATTATGTGTTGTGTATAAATGTATCTCCATGTGTCTCCTGTGAATATATTCTTGGTGGGAGAATTATAATATAAATTTTCCTTCACCAAATCACCCCTTATAGGTTTTCATAAACTAAATTGTGTATGGAAGTAATTAAAGTCAATAGTAATTAAATAAAAATAATTAGTTTATAGAAATATTTAATACATATATAAGATTTATCCTATAACACCCAACACATGGAGAATTTATACATGCATTACGTTTTTTGATCCTAACCCAAAATCTGATATGATAAAAAATAATGAATTTGAGGCATGAAAAAAAACCATATGGGTGGAATGGAATCAGGTATGAAATTTTTTGTGAAATCTTGTTTCCCATCCATTTAATTATAAGTTAAATAGGACACTAGAGTCAGGGAATTGTGACCTTATCCCAAACTATTAACCAAATATTTAGCAAGATCTATACTTGATCATTGTTTAGATATACAATATACACATGATAAAATGTTCAATTACATAAATATTTTTTAAAAAAAATATCCAAGAAATACAAGTAATTCAAATTAATGGGTTTCTTAACATGACTCACTGATAAGATAATTAATATTAACTAGAATCATCTATCAAATCTTAGTGGATAAAAACATTACAATATGATTATTCCATTAAATTAATATCTGAAAATGAATAGAAAAATTATGAATTCTATTTTAATAAGTATATTTATTATAATAATTATTCATAATAGCCATGAAATTAAATTAAGAGGACAAATTCAATCAAAATTACCAAAACAATTTAAGTATTTCGTCTAAAAAAATCAAAATCATTATTAAATGACATAAATTTTTCATATATAAATTCCTTCAAACTATTAGATATAAAATATAAAAAATTTATGAGTAATAGTGGTATAAATATTCCCATACCTAAATCAATATTGAAAACTCCATTGGAAGGGAATATAATATTAAAATAGTTATTTAGCTACAATTTGTTATAGATAATCCCATATGTTAACCTGAAAGTAATCCAAACAAAGGATATAAGAGACGTTTTCATAGAGTGACCTGGATAATATTGAGTGAACTTAATGAAAAATTAAATGGTTAGATTGGGAATGAATATTTTTCAATATAAATTGATATTTTTAAATATTCCAATTTATATGAATTAATTTCGTTTAAAATGGTTTTCTTCTAAAATTCTTCTCGGTACCTTCTGACTTCAATAGAAGGAACTACTTCAAAAAATCCCCACTAATTACATGGTACAAGACCACCATGTACTGGTTTATCATCAATCTCCATACAAATTATCACCATTTTCCAATATAATTATAAATTTCTAAAAACTTCTCTATATAACATCATAGTAGTTAAGGGTTTTATATGGGAAATTTAAGGGAAACCTAGTTTAAAGGATGGATTCTATTTTATGTTATAATATAATTTTCTCATAACCCTTCAAAATCACATAATTGATGACCAAAAGATCTATATATGTTAATAAGTAAATGAAATTGAAATTATGTTCATTACATGTCTACTCTGTGTTAGATTTAGGTGGTGGTGGGGGGGGGGGGGGGGTTCGTCTATGTCTAGCTGTTTGTGCGAGATGGTCAAACAGAGTTCATATAGGTGATTATTCTAGACATTATGGAAATATATTGTCCTCATAAGGATCATAACTACTGGTTTATAAATTTTTATTCTCTATATTTTTATTTGGTGGTTTCTCTACATGTATAGTTATTCTTGGATAATCTTAATTTAACAGGTTCTATTTTTAAATAATATTATTTAAAAATGTGTTATAGTCATTTTTGGTATTTTATTCCAATATGATGACATGTGAGAAGTTGTGTGGGTGATTCATACTTATTTTATAGTAATACAATATTTTAAATGTTTTTAATATAAAAATGGTATATGTTTAATCATATATTTAATAATTCATTAATTCACTTTTTCTGTCAAATGATATAGTGTAATTGAGAGAATACCAATGAAACATTTTCCATCTCCTAGACATGCGTATTGTTATTTTGTGATTGCATTGATACTTCATAATGGGAAAAAATAATGGTAATAAATATTTCTATTTTATATTATTATCATAATAAATATATTAGATTTTAATGATTAATTGTTCTAGGGAAATAGTGGGTAGGTAATTTTGGATTTTTTATCCCTTTAGATTAATATTATTTATCATAATATATAATCCTATTGGTATTCCTTTTATTTTACCATGGTGTACATAATTTAATAAAGGGTGGTTTAATTGATCATGTTTTATTGTTTTGTATTATTATTTTGATGTTGTTTTATGAAATGTAGTTGTTAAAGATAATGTGTAAAGTTGAGTAAATTTTTAATGAGTTGTATATGTGTTCCCTTGAAAATATATGGGAATGTGGGATTTTTCATGTTCATTTATACTAAGTTAGAGAGATAAATTTTTTTTGGGGTGTAAAAATTCAACCTAAAAATTATGAAATTACAAATTTAAACACCAATAATTCATAAAAAAAGAAGCTGAAATAATTCATTAATATTTTTTTAAATATATAATATATAATGATGTAAATGTTATTTTTAAGAATTAAATTTTCAATACTTATTTAATTCTCTACTAATGGTTTATAATGTTTTTTTATAATAATAAAAAATTTCACAATTATGATATGAGATAAATAATCATTTTTATAAAATAATTTATGTGGGGAAAAATTAACATTTGAAAATTTTAATTATAAATTACATTTATCCCTTACATAAAATGGGGAATATTGAAAATATAAATTATAATTATATAAAAAATCTTGCTAACAAGAAATTTATCCACTCCCAAATGCGAAAAAACCATTTCTTGATAAAATTTAATTATGAAAATATGATCAATTCAAATTTTAAAATTACTTACATACTCCAATAAAAAATTAAAATTTATTTCATAGAATATGTGGGATAAATTTCATATAAAAAATTATTTTAATAGTTTAGATAATTTACACATACCATGAGTCATTGACTTTATACATGTCATTTATCATTTTATATTAAATATTTCAAATCTAATACATAATATAATTTTTTTAATGAAAACAAGATAGTACAAAAATTTTATTAAACCTAGTACATGAGAAAAATTCCATTTTTTAAAATTTATATCATTATATATATAATTTATCTCATATTATACATAAAATTAATTTATTTTCAAATGAAAAAACAACATTTTATGTGATATTTATCACTTATCCAAATGTTTTAATTTTTATTTTTTTAAATATAAAATAGTTCGTAAAATTTATTTCATCACATACACGTGATATATAACATTTTCAATAAATATTGTCATCATAGAAGAAATTTGTGTCATATCATATATGTGAAAAATTTTATTTTATATGTGGAGTATAATTTTTTTTAAATATATAAAATAATCAATAAATCATGTCATGATAGATATCACAATGTGATTGTTTTTGTAATGGAATGCGTCTTTGTTTTTCATCTTAGTGTTCATTATGAATTACTTGAGAAAGAATTTTATTTCTTCTACTTTGATAATTATAAACCTGTTATCTTATAATACATAAAGTAATGACATACTGATTATTTAGTAAATGATAAATTTGTTTAGAAAAAACATGGTATATAAATTAATAACATCAATCATTAGTAGAGGAAATAAAAAATATAAAAATTTTATAACATTTAACAATTAAAATCACATCTAATTACATTATTTCATAAATAAGATTCATTTAAAAAGAGAATAATAACAAAATTTTGTCCCAATATCTTGATCTTGTATAATTTATCTCGTTCGATATTTCCCTTTTTTCAGTAAGCATGACAGTGGTTATAAATTAATACTTGATTAGGAAAAGGTCATACTAAATGTTTTTGTGATTTTATTTTTCCCAGGGATATATATGAAGGTGAGTGTATAATTATATTCACTAAAATTACTTCATTAACCACACTAATCAATAAATAATAAATATAAATAGTGAGGTACGTATGATTTATTTTTCAATTATTTTATTTTTTTCCAATCCTATTTAATATTTTTCTTTAGACTAATATATTTAATGTGTATTTCTATGTTTCAAAACTATTGAAATATAGTTAAATGTCGTTATAATATGCTAACATGGTTTATGAATCCCTTCATTTAATTCCAATCAATATATATAAATTTCTATTAAATTTTGAAAATCGTGTATATATTTATTATACATCTACAATTTTAGTATTTTGTTAGTAAGTTAAATCAACCTAAAATGCCTATAAAAAGTTTTGAATATTTTAGTTGTGTGATATATGCAGCAACAATTTTTTTAATTTTTTTATATGGTCAAAAAAATGATTTAATTGAGTTGATAACCAATATGCACATATAACATACATATATTATACACATAATATATATGTGAACATATATATATATATACAAAACTTATTAATAAAAAATATATAATTTTTGTTATAAAATTTTAATGTATAATGGTTTGAGACCTAACCTCCATTTTCACATTATTTTTAAAATTGATTTATTCAGAGAAATTAAAGATTATCAATGTATTCTTAAAAATATAATAATTAAATATTTATATATATATAAAATAAGAAAATAAATATCAATTCAAATAGGGTGGTTACATATATGGTGTTTTCAAACAAGAAACTATTATTTATGACAAATGGATAGAAAAAATATTATTTTTTGTTTTTTTGTAATAAAAACTCTTTTATAAAATGATTCATTAGAAAAAAACATATATAATAGTACTTGTAACAATTTCTTACAAGAATAAATAAATTTTTCTTTTGTTACTTGAAACATAATTTCACTTAATTGGTCTCATTTGAAATAATGTTTTAGAAAAATTAAGGACCTTATAATTATATTTCTATTAAAACATAAGATGTGGTTGTTTTATTATTGAGAAAATTATTTTAGAGAAATTAATAAAAAAATTACAAATATTATAAAAATAAATTTTTATATGATATATATTATATAGGAACACTTAACATAAATTACTATGTGTTATAAATATATTACACTATGTATAATGAAATTATTTCAATTAATTTTTAATACAGCATTACAAATAGACCATTGATCTACATTCAGTTTTTACAGGAAGTACAGTTTCTGATTTTAGTGAGAAAGAAAACACCTATACGAAAATACTTACCATTTATAGATATATAATGTGATCAACTATATATAATTTAGGTATATAAACATTCATGCCAATAATTACAAATTAATCATTATATGTTTATATCTTTTATATTATTTCACTTTCCAAATCTGTCCTAAATTAAAAAATATATAAAAATTCATATGATAATATTAATTAAATCATATAAAATAAAATAAACATAGAAATAATCTAAGTCAAAAAATTTTAAACCTCCTAATAGAAAACATTTACATGATCTCTTATAAACACAAGATTATATACTCATTCACGTTGTGATCATATTTAATGAAAAAAATATTATAATTATTCATTATAAATAATGAAATAATAGGATGTAGACTGACAAATTACCAATTTACTATACACTAAATAATCTTCATATTTTAAATTAGTATTTTCTAATCCATAAAAATGAAATGAAACATAGATGTTTTAGTAGAGGACACTTGATCATAGTATAAAAAACCTTTGTTATAAATAAATTAATAAACCATTGTTTTTAATATCATGGAAGAGTTCATTATTCATATTTGGTTGAGTTTTAGATTGAATTATATAAAATAAATTGTAAAATATCGAGATAGTGTAAAAAATACATGATCAATTGAATTGACTCACTATTATAGATACATAAATTTTATCTACCATTCAACTATATGTTTACCAATAAAAGAAAAATCAATAATAAGATTTTTTATGTTCAACATAAAATAAATTAGAATTTATTGTAAAACCAACCTAACATAAAATACCAAATCATTATAAATTATAATACTATGTAACTATATTTATATTTATATACTACCAAATAATTATACGGTCTGATAAAACAATGATAATGCAATATGAACAATAAAAACAAGAATATGCATATTAAACCACATTCAAGAAATTATTTATTCTTAAATTATGTACAATAACCTGAACGTAAAGTTAAGTAAGATCTAATCCATGCTGTTAATGATAAATAATGAAACAAACCTACAATATTTATTTAGGGGTTTCGATTTTTTTTGAATAATCATGTGATTATATATATTTTCCCCTTCCTAAAAACCTTTAAAACCCATGTGGGTGTCATTGAAAAATCCATCCATTAATACCATTTCATATACCAATATAAATTATCAAACTAATAGTTAATATAAAGAATTTATGACAATAGATAATGGGAGTGTGTAAATATACCATTAAATTTTTTGATTGATATAATTATTTTAATGAAATACTTTAATATTTTATGTTATAGGGTTTATAATTTATATCTTAAAATGAGAAATGAGGTCTTGTTCAATGTTCACAATAAATAGTTATATAAGGGTGGAATGAGAAAAATAATCGATAGATTCATTAAGACATTTTATTTAAATTTTATAGAATACCATCAGTGTAAATACCTTTAGTTTCTAGGTAAATGATTTTCATTTATCTAGAATCTTGTACTTTTTAATTTCAATAAAATTACAGTCATATGGAATATAATTTTTTTTTGTTTTCAAATAAAACATATTAACTCAATTTTCTTCTAAATTAATATCTATAATCCCCTTCTTGGTGTAGTTTCATGTTGAATATGGTTGGACGAATTTAGAGGTGAACTAGAGGAATAAAGAAAAATGTGAAATGTTTTAAGTGTACTAGGTAATATATTTAGTTCTACTTGTTTCCCAGTGAGATAATATTAGTGTAGGTTGTTCTATTGGTAACATTGGTTACACAATAATCTACATGAAATCTCACGATAGGAGTCTATAAAATATCCCTTCAAACAATGCCAAATCAATAATTCTATAAAAAATAATTACACAAGCAATGAAAATTTTCACAATATTTCATTCATTCTTAGTTTCTACAGCACCGCTTCAGTGATCTCAATGCCTCTTCTACAATCCTAATAAATTTATTCATCAAAATTTATCTAAATTGTTTCAATATTCTCATGGGGGTTCATTATCAGCATATTGAGGATTTTGGATTCATATAAACATCCTCTTCTTCATGAAGCATCATAGAAGTTTGTATAATCCTATAATGACCCGAACTGCAATGCCCCGACCCTAGTTTCCAAGAGTCGGTGCATTATTACTAACATTGGCATGATCACAAAAGATAATGTCTTGAAAGGATGATTAGTTTAGTTTCATTAGAAATACTAGATACATTCATAAGTATTACATTACATTATCAAATGAAAAAAAATACGACAACATAGTATTCATAGTCCACACTCATATCCCTTAGAAAATCCATGAAGGTCGATCATAATATACTTCATCGCATCCTAGGAAAAATAAAACATAGAAATGTGTGAGCTCAGATGCTCATTAAGGATAATAGTATAACATACACTTTCGTAAATAAGAATTATTATTTAAGGAAATGAATAAGACCTAATCAAAAGCATTTTAAACTTGAACTTCAGAATTATATGGAGAAGGTAAAATCAAATAATTCTATTTACTTATTCACATGGATATTCAACAAGTCAAATAATTACATGCATTTAGAATATCAACTTTCATAATGATGGAATGCATAATGCCAGACTTCATAACCACATATTAAAGGCCTTGTTCTAGGACTAAAAATAAGTTTTTGTCAAGGCCTTGTACCAAAACCATACTTTTTCTCATTAGAACTACTAATGCATCGAGGAGATATAGTGGGATCCACCTATAACTTAATAAGTCTAATGCATTTTTCAAATGAAAAGTATTAAACATAAAATAAAATTTCATATTAAAAACATCATACGAAATGTCAATACATTATCCATAACCCATGAATGGTGTAAAAACAACACATCCATAGTAAAACATATCACAAAAACTTCAATACAATATAGATGTTTTTATCATAAAAAATCAACTTCAAATAAGCTTAAATCCATCAAAGGATTTTGACATAGATGAAATCAAAACTATTTTTAAAGAAATATCTATTTCTATTTTGAATTCATTTAAAAGTACTATTATTATAAAATAAAAACTTTATTTTGAAAATATTCTTATAATCTTGTAAGGGATGCTTTGGAGATGTTATAAAGGCGGAAATTATCTGCACCATCCACAGAAGGTAAGAAACAATATTACCTTAATTTTGTCAAAAAGGCCATAAAGTACCTTGTTGGGAAAATGATGGACAGATTCCATTCAAATCATATATGGTCAAATAATGGTATAAATGAATTTAAACCATTTTCTAGTAAATATTAAATTTTTTTTTGAAATACAATTTAAAAAACACGAATTTTGATGATAATGAGGTCCCAATAGATACTTACATAAAAAAAATCTTAGATAATAAAGAGATTGTAGAATTAACCCTTACCTTGTGATTTTCCTTGGTTGATGGTATGTTAACCCCCTGTATAATAGTTAAATAATTTTTATTAAATTATACAATAACTATATACATAAATATGATATCTTATATGATCTTATAATATTTAATAGTTAATAATATTTTAGTAGTATCATCGTTTCAGATGTTAACTGATTCTTTTTCCATTATATGCCTTGTTACGTAAGCCATATTTGTTATGTATATGATGTATTTGATTCATATAAAGAATTATATTATGCTCATAAACATTATTTTTAATCATAAAATGAAAATTATTATTGAATTATTATGATGAGGAATTATTCTCATTGGGTTTGTGGAGACGGTAATCCGTACGTATGCAAAAGAGAAAATATCAATATTTTGATATTAAAATCGTATATAATTGGATGGAATATAATATTTACATAATAATTTTCATTTTATATTTATAAATTACATCATTTATATTCATTATTATTCCCATCCAAATGATTAAGTGTTTGAATAACAGACTAGACCACGACGCGGAGATGGTAATCCGTACGTACACACGTATGGTGACTTTGTCAATTATAGGATGGATAAAATAATGAATATGGTTGTAACATTTTTATTATAACATAACAGTATATAGAACATACTGGATTTATTATTTTATAATGGAAACAACAAAGAATGAGAAAGTGGAATAAGAAAATAACTTGAAAGAGGTGATGAAATATTTACCTCTTCCTCGGGTTCTTCCTTTTGATTTGATCTAAAGGGCTCCACAGACTACCTTTTTGAATAATGGAAAAATATAGGACGAAGGGACAAAATATGAGAGGATATTTGGGTAGGGGTTGGCTGAGCCAAATGGCTTTGAAGGTGTGAACTTGAGAGAAGGGGATGTTCCCTTTTATAAGAGGGGTGAGGGGCATCTTAGAAAAGATTGAAATATTATATTATAATAAAATCCTTTTCGGCTTCCTATGCCTCCAAAATGTTTCATTTCTAGGATAATGTAGGGATGGGTCAAAAACCACTCAACCAATAGGTTTTAGATAGGTTTGGGTCACTATATTAACCTTAACTAATATACTTAACACTTAGTTAAATCGTTTGACATTTACCATGTGTCATTGTATTTTTATATTATACGGTTAATAAAATTTCTATAAACATCCAAGAGAAACAAAAGTGTTTCATTAATGACATATATAATATTATTTATTCCCTTTGACCAATCCTTATATTTTTAGGAATAGAATATCAATTAATAATATAATATTTGTTTTAAAAGCCCTTTTATGTCAATTTTGACAATATTTGGTATTTTGTTTGTGTTAAATTCATAAAAACATTATTACTTTGAAAAAAATTAATTTATTCAACCCTTTCATGTCATATTAACCTATAAAATAAGTATAATTCGTTAAATGTCTCAAATTAGATTTATTTAGATATTTATAATATCAATTATTTTAATCATTCATTAATAAGGAAATTACTGCATCATCATTGTTTCATATATAATTTTATTTATTTAATGTTTTAAAATTATAAATAAAATACCATTACGTAGGAAATCGTTTTATATTCCTAATGAATATTTATTATAAAATTTATCTTATTAATAAACCTATATTAAAAATGTGTTAGTTAATAAACATTGATTTTAACACTTTTTATTCTTCTTTAAATAAAATAATGATAAATGTCCTAATCTAATACATGTGAACCAAAGGTGATCATATTTTATTCCTATGGTTATTTTTGGTCGAATTATACTTATAAAATTGAATTAGTACATGTTTGAGAGGAATTATGATATCATTTTTACCGTTAATTACCCTAATTACTTTGAACCGTTGTAAATAAAAGTCAAAAGTTACTATTTAACAAAAAATATTTTCATCATATTGAACTAAATTTTACTTACTGATATTATCCGTGTTTCTTATATTTTTGAAATTAGACTCATAGAAGTTGTAAAATTAATGTTTATACAAATTCAGAAATGCACCAAGGAGGTGGGTAAAACACGGTAAAACGTTCGATAAAATTTTATATATCTAAACTTGTTATAATTGAATCTAATGAATTACGTTGAACATATATATATATTAATTTTCCATTTTGACATATAATAAATTAAAATAAAATAACTAATTATTTAAATAAAAAGTCGGTTTTAACTAATAACACAGTGTTTCTTCACTATTCATAAAAAATTTAAAGTTTTCAGAAAAATACCAAAAATTCACCCTAAGTTAAATTCGATATTCTGATTCCAAAAATGAAGTCCATTTTGAATGTTAAAATTTATAGAATTTCAAAAAGTGGGAACTACTGTTCATAACGCCTAGTTTGATTGGTCATGGTATTTTAAAACTCCATGTTGCATACAACGCAAGCTATTGCATTATTCAAAGGGAAATGAACCATGGATGCTTGGGTTGTTATATTCTCCTCTCCTTCAAATAATTTTGTCCTAGATATTTCTAGAATAATACTTCATAAAAATATTTGGACAGTTCTTCATCATATGTTCCTTCCAACGTTGCCTCTTCCATCTTATAGATTCTCTATAGATCTTTTACCAGACGAGTCGTCTGGTTTCTCAACACTTGTTCTCTTTTATCAAGAATCTTGACAAGATCTTCATAGTAAGACAGATCATGTTGCAGTTATAATTCGTCATAGGTCAGTACATGCATTGGGTTGGGCATGTATTTTCTCAACAATGATTCATGGAACACATCCTGAATTTTGGAGAGACTTGTTGGCATTTCCAAACGGTAAGCTACAACTCCAATTCGTTTTAGAATTTCAAAAGGTCTGATATACATGAGACTCAATTTACCCTTATTACTGAATCGTATAATTCCATTCCATGGAGATAACTTCAATAAAACATGATCTCATACATGAAATTACAAATCCTTCCTTAGATTATAAGCATATCTCTTCTGCCTAATTTGTCCTTCTTTGATGTGGGTTCGGATAACCTTCACATTTTCCATTTTTTCCTCAACACATTCTGGGCATATAAGTTTTCTTTCACCAACATCAACCCAACTGGTTGGTGTGCGACATCTCTTTCTGTATAATGCTTCATATAGTGTCATTTGAATACTTGAATTGAAGCTATTATTATAGGAAAATTCTACCAAAGGTAAATATTGATCCCACATACCTTGAAAGACATGTGAGAAAGATCTCAACATGTCTTCTAAGGTTTGAATATTCTGTTCTGATTGTCCAACCCTTTGAGGGTGGTAGGTAGTGCTCAGACAAAGTTCCGTATCCAGGTATTTCTGAAGACTTTTCCAAAATATTGATTTAAAACAGGGATCACGATCAGAAACAATTGATGGGGGTACTCCATGAAGTCTTAAAAATTCATTAATATACAGTGTTGTTAAACTTTCATGTGGTAAATCTTATCATATAATATAAAAATGTGCCAACTTGGTATGACGATCAACAATGACCCATATTTCATCATTCCATCTAGGAGTCTTTAGTAGTCCCATGAAAAAAGCCATCGTAATAATATCCCATTTCCACTCAGGTATGGGAAAAGGTTTCATGACTACTCGAGGATGTTTCCTTCTAGCTTTAACTTGTAGAAAATCCCTACATCTTGACACAAAATGAGCATTCTCCCTCTTCATGTTGTCCCCACAAAAATGTACCTTCAAATCTCTATACCTCTTAGTGCTACCAAGGTGTATAGAGAAATTGGAGATATGAGCATCATCTAACAATTCCCTTTTTAGATTTGGTATATCTGGAACACAAAGTCTCTTCCCAAATATTAAAATCTCATCTTCATATATGAAGTCGATCTATCTCCCATCATTCAAATCTTTAATTTTCTTTTGAAACTCCTCCTCATCAGCTTGAGAACTTTTTATCCTTTATAGTAAAGATGGTTTGGAAACCATTTGAAAAAGTATTGATGTTTCGACTTCCATGATTATTCCCATATCCATTTTCACTAGATCCATGAAAATAAGATCCCTTTCAACTCTCATCTTGTTCAAAAGTCCACGATCCTTTCTGCTCAAAGCATATACCACCTTGTTTTCCATCCCCGAGTGGTAGTGTATTGTGAAATCATAATCTTTGAGTAGTTAATGTCATCTCTTTTGCCTCATGTTGAGTTCTTTCTGTGATAAAATATACTTCAAACTGTTGTGATCAGTATATATCTCACATTTTTTACCATAGAGATAATTTCTCCTTATCTTCAAAGTAAAGATTATAACTGTTAACTCAAGATCACGAGTAGGATAGTTTTTCTCATGAATGTTTAGCTGTCGTGATGTATAAGAAATAACCCTATCATTATACATAAGGACAAAACCAATCGTTTCATTGATGCATCATTATAAAGAACAAACCCATCATTCCCCGACAGTAGTTTCAAGATAGGATAATTGACTAAAATTCTCTTAAAATCTTAAAAACATATTTCACATTGTTTTGTACAAACAAATTTAACTCATTTAGGTGTGTGCTTGGATAATGGGTTACCCAATCAGGAAAAATTATGGACAAAATGATAATAATAACCTACTAAACCAATAAAACTGTGTACCTCAGTTATACTCTTCTGTCTGGGAGATTCTTGGATTGATCTTGTCTTAGAAGGATCAATATAGATTCTATCCTTAGAGACAATATGGCTATGAAAAGAAATCTCCTAAATCCATAATTTACACTTTCTAAACATCACGTATAATTCATTTCTTCTAAGGGTTTTCAGAATGGTGCACAAGTGATTTTCCTGATCTTCATAGAATTTGGAGTATACTTGGACTTCATCAATAAATACCACTACAAAGTCATCAAGATATTCCATGAAAACTATGTTCATTTGATCCATGAAAATATAGGGTGCATTAGTCATCCCAAAAGGCATTACTGTAAACTCGTAATGCCCGTACCTGGTTCAAAATGATGTTTTTAAAATGTCTTTCTTCATTACACAAATTTGATGTTATGCAGAGCGTAGATAAATCTTTGAAAATTTTTGAGCTGCATGATGTTGGTTGAATAAATCATCAATGTGAGGTACGAGATACTTGTTCATTATTATTATAGCATTCATCTTCCTGTAGTCAATGCACAACCTCATAGATTCATCTATTTTAACGACAAAAACTATAGGGCTCCCCATGGTGGAACAGTTGGGAAAATAAATCCCTTATTACTCAATTTCCTCTAGTTTATTCTTTAGTTCCACTAATTCCATAGTGGTAATTCTATAAGGGGTCTTGGATATGGGCCTTGAACCAAGAATTAAATCAATGGAAAACTCAATTTCTCATTATGGAGGATGTCTAGGTAAATCTTTTGGAAACTCATCAACATATTCATGCACAATAGGTACGTCCTCTATTTGAACGTTCCTTTCCTCACCCATAGTTATTTCATTCTCTTCCACAAAAATAATTGAATTTAGTTGAGCTACTGGGGGTGGATCTTGATAAGAATTAGATGGTGATGTTTCTTCTCTAAAGATAAGGTGCTCTTTATAATCCTAGAAAATTTTAACCACCTTCTTCTGATAATAAATTTTCACATTATGGTTCGAAATCAAATCCATACCAAAAATTATATAAAATTAAATAATGGGTATGACAATGGGATCAATAGATAAATAATATTTTTATTCCTTAATGGGAACTGATTCACAAAATGTTGTTATAATGATACGTCCCATAGGTGTTTTGACAGACAACTCCCTTGTAAAATCAAATTGGAAATATCAAGTATTTTTAGAAAACTGGGAATATTTGAAAAAAATGAAATGATCCAAAATCAAATTAATCATTTGGTAAACTTGATGAATCCATTAAATTACCTTCCACCACTTGTTTCCGAGGTTTAACCTCAGAAGTAATGAGAGTGTAAGCTTTTCCTTGATCCCTTGTCCTTTTCTGAGGTAATTTTCCTTGGATCTTATGACATTCATTTGAATAATTCCCCCATTCTCTAAAATTGTAGCATTCAACATTGATAGAATCTTTATTCCCCTTTCAATCAGTAGCTTGGTGGCCTTTTTCATGACACTTGTTACAGACTCCCATTCCTTTCAGGCAAGTACAGGGGTGTTTCTTCCCACATTTACTGCAGGATGGATATTCAACTTTTCCCTTCTTCCCCTAATTTCCATTTCTAGAGTGTTCAGAAGATCTCTACTTCTCTTGCTTTTCATTAAAGTTGTATGACTTAGATAATTATTATTTTTTATTTATATCACATGAGACAATATCTTCGTACAATGAGAAGGATTGTGAGACTAATTCTCGATGGAGAAATGGTTTTAACCTATAAAAGAAATGATCAATATTACTTCATGGTTTACGTATATAATCTGCAATAGGTCTTTCTATCCTTGAAAAGTTAGCCTCATACTTTGCGACATTATTATCCTCTTTTTTCCTCAGACTCAGAAATTATCTTTTCATATCCGCTTGATGGTAATGAGAAATGTATTTTTCTACCAAAATCTCTTTTAACTCCCTCCATTATATATTTTATACTTAATCATCTTCCTTTGTGTTTTAAATCAATGACAACCATTGATATGCATCTCCCATGAGGTGAAAAACTACCATGACAAAATTTTTCTCTTTCCCTACCCCCACAAAGTGTAAAATATTTTCTCTGTAATTTTCCCATTTCTTAGCTACAAATGGATTTGTACTCCCATTGAATGTAGGTGGTTGTTTCCTCATGAAGAGTTCTAACATTAATCCTCAGTGTTGTGGATCAGGGTTCTCAATAAGGGTAACGTTAGTATTCAGAACCTGAGTGAGTTGTCCGGTATGGTGATAATATGGTAAAAACCAGTTTCTTCACCAGCTCCACCATAATTATCTTGAGTAGGAGGGATATACCCCATGAGTGGCATAACTAAGAGTGTAGCATGGCCCATTGTCGTTCCCTAGTTCTCGTTCGAGTCTAGATCAAAGCAGTGTTTTCAGGTTTTACCCCTAGGAACATTTTTTCCTGAGCCGCCTCTACCTGCTCGTATCCAGACAGGGATTTATAGCTCGGAAAACTCACAAAATCTCTAGGGTACCAAATTTCATGGATGTTCTGCTATACTAATCCTCAATTTCTATCATAGGGTAATGTTCTCTAATCGAAGTTTTTATAAATATAGCTTCCATGGTTTGTAATTCACTTCTCTAATTCCAACTAAAATGCCCTGACCCTAGTTACCTAGAGTCGGTGAATTTTTAAATAACATTGGCATGATCAAAAAAGATAACGTCTTGAATGATTGATTAGTTTAGTAGCCTTGGAAAAACTAGATAAATTCATAAGTTTTACATTACATTATAAAATGAAAAACTACAACAATATATTCTCCATATGACACACTCATATCCCATAGACTATCCCTTCAGGTCAGTCATAATATACATTTCTCATCCAAGATAAAATAAAACATAGAATGGGGTGAGCTCAGATGCTTAGTAAGGATAACAATATAACAGACACTTTCATTAATAATGATAAACATTTAAGGAAATGTATAAGACTAAAAAAAATCCTTTTAAACTTGAACTTCTGCATAATATAGAAAATTTAATATCAAATAATTCCATTTACTTATTCAAATGGATATTCTACTAGTCTAATAATCACTTGCAATATCAATCGCAACTTTCATAATGATGGAATGCATAATTCCAGACATAATAACCACAAAGTCAAGGCATTGTTCCAAGACTAGATATATGAATTTGTCGAGTCCTTGTGCCATGACACTAGTTTGTCTCATGATACCTACTGATGCATCGAAAAGATATAGCGGGATCTACCCATCTATTACTAAGTCCAATGCATCCCTCAAATGAAAGGATTTAAAAATAACATAAACCTTTGCATTACAACTAGAATAGAAAATGTCAATAAATTCTCTATAACCTGTGAATGGGGTAAAAATAACACATCCATAGTCAAACATATCACAAAACTTTCAATAAAATATGGATGTTTTTTATCATAATAAATCAACTACAAATAAGCTTAAAATCCACCAAAGGATGTTGACATAGATGAAATCAAAACTTTTTATAGAAAAATATCTCTTTCTACTTTGAAATAATTTAAAAGTCATATAATTTTTAAAGAAAACTTTAATTTTAAAAATATTATTATAAGCTTGTAAGGTAATCTTTGACGATGTTATAACGGTGGAAAATAGCCACACTCGCCATATAAGTTAAATAAATTCTTACCTTAATTTTTTTGAAAAGATCATGAAGAAACTTTTTTGGAAAAAGACGTAAATATTCCTTTGATAACATATAAGGTCAAATAAGGGTATAAAGGAATTTAATCCATTTTCTAGTAAACTGTGAAATAGTTTTTTTAAATACATTTATAAAAAACAAATCTGTGGATGATAATGAGGTTCCAGTAGATACTTACGTAAAAACAACTCAGATAATAAAGAGATGGCAGAATTAATCCTTACCTTGTACTTTTCCTTGGTCGATGGTATGTTAACCACCTTTATAATAGTTATTTTTTTTATTAAATTATTAAAGAACTATATACATAAATATGATATCATATATGTTATTATAATATTGCGTTGTTAATAATATTTTAGTAGTATCATCATTTCAGGTGTTAATTGATTCATTTTCCTTTATATGATTTGTTACATAAGTCATGTTTGTTATGGATATGATGTATTAGATTAATATACATAATGATATTATGTTCATAAAAATTATTTTTAATCATAAAATAAAAATAATTCATGAATGATTACGATGGGGAATGAATGTCATCGCGTTCGTGGAGACGGTAATCCGTACGTACACACGAGCGACAATATCATTTATTTGATATTTAAATAGTATATAATTGGATGGTATATAATATATACAGAATAATTATCATGTTATATTTATTATTGAAACCATTAATACTCATTATTATACCCATCCAAATGATGAGGTGTTTGAATAACAAACTACACCACAACGTGGAGATGGCAATCCTCACTTATGCACGTATGATGACTGTGTCATTTATAGGATGGATAGAATAATGAATATGTCTGTACCATTTTTATAATAACATCAAAGTATATATAATATACTATAGTTATTATTTTATAATGGTAACAACAAAGAAAGTTGAAGTGGAAGATGAAAAGAACTTGAAAGAGGTGATGAAAATATTTACCTCTTCTTCGGGTTCTTCATTTTGATTTAATAAAAAGGGATCCTTAGGTTGGATTTATGACTAATGGGAGAACTATAAAATTAAGGGATGATAGTTGAAAGGATATTTGGGTAGGGGTTGGCCAAGACAAATGGGTTTTAAGGCAGTGAAGTTGAGGAAAAAGAAGTTCCCGTTTATAAGAGGGGTGGGGGAACCTTAAAAAAAGATTGAAATATTATTTTATAATAAAATATTTTTTGGTTTCAAATGGAAAAATAATTATTTACTTCTAGGATAAGGTTTTTATGGCTCTAAATACACTCAACAAATAGGTTTTATATTGGTTTGGGTCACTATATTAACATTATCCTTTAGATTTAACTCTTAGTTAAATAGTTTGACATTTACCATGTCTCTTTGCAATTTTATATTATATGGTTAATAAACATACTATAAACATCCAAGAGAACCTAAAGTTTTTCATTAATGACATATATAATTTTATTTAATCCCTTGGACGAAGATTAGTTTTCTAGGAATATAATATCAATTAATAATATAATATTTGTTTTAAAAACTGTTTTATATCAGTTTTGAAACTCTTTGGTATTTCATTTTTTTAAATACATAACGTCATTATTACTTCTAAAAAAAGTAATTTAATATACAATAACTTGTCATTTTAACCTATAGAATGAGTGGAATTCATTAAAAGTCTCAAATTAGATTTATTTGGATATTTATAATATCAAATAGTTTAATCATTCATTAATATAGTAATTACTGCAGCATCATTGTGTCATAAATAAATTTAATTTTTTAATGCCTAAAATTTATAAATAAACTAACATTATGTAGGAAATAATTTTATATTTCTAAATAATATTTATAGTCAAATTTATATTCTGTATAATTCTATATTAAAAATGGTTTAGTTATTGAACATTGATTTTAACACTTTTAACTCTTCCTTAAATAAAATAATAATAAATGACCTAATCATATCCATGTGGACCAAAAGGGATTATATATTATTCATAAGTTTGTTTTGGGTCGAATTATACTTATACAATAGAATTAGTACATGTGTTAGGGTAATTATGATATCATTTGTACCCTTAATTACCCTATTTACTTTTAACTGTTGTAAATAAAAGTCAAAAGTTACTATTACACAAAAATTATTTTAATTTTATTGAACCAATTTTTACATAATTATATTAACTGTGTCTCTATGGTTTTTGAAATTCAACTCATAGAAGCATTATAAATATGTTTTATACAAATTTGGAAATTCCTCTAAGAGGTGGGTAAAAGACGGTAAAAAGTTCGGTAAAATTTTATATATCTAAAATTATTATAAAATGACTCTAATGAATTAAATTAAACATATATAGGTATTATTTATCCATTTTGACATAAAATAAATTAAAATTAAATATCTAATTATTTAAATAAAAATTCTGTTTTAACAAAAAACATAGTGTTTTTCTCTATTCATCAAAAATTGAATGTTTTCAGAAAAATTCCAAAAATTCACCCTAAGCTAAATTCTATATTCTGAATCCAAAAATGATGTACATTTTGAATGATAATTTTTTTAAAATTTCAAAAAGTGGGTATAACTATTCATAATGGCTAGACTGATTGGTTGTGGTGTGCTAAAGCTCTAAGTTGCGTACAACACAAGCTATTTCATTATTCAAAGGGAAACGTAACATGGAAGCTTGGGGTGTTACATGAATTGTTATAAGTTATTCCACTTTTTTATATAACTAAATTTATTTATAGAAAACAAATGAAATTCATTTTCATAATTATATTCTATCAGATTTAAAACATTGTTAATCATCTTTATTATTGATAATATAGCCATTAAATAGGTATCGCATGATTTGTATAACTCTAGGATTTTAACAAATCCAATTGAGACAGACAATGGAAGTAATGGCCACATATAATAGGATTTTATATTATGAATCCCATTTAGCAGAACTTATGAGAGATATAAAATCACAAAATTTTCCTTTTACCAATCCCAATATGAGATCTAACAACACAAGCATGTGCGAAACCTTTTACGAGATAATTTCAACATCATCAAGATCATGACCCAAACCATGTACATAAAACTAGCCCATGAAAGTCTCACTATAATGCACATTACTCTTATAGTGTTTATAGGTGTATTAAACCTATACATATCATCACCCTAGAAGTATGATTATCTACCTTATATCTATATAATAATGAATATATTTTCATCCTATTATTATTACTTTATAAATTATTTTTATTTTGATAAAATAAAACACTGATAGTATTTTTTTGGTAATATTATAATTAAATTTAGGAATTTATTTTTGCGAATTGATGAATTTCTAAAGTAAATAATATTTTAATAAAATATATTATTAATTTTTTTTTATTTAATAGAAATTATCATATTATTTTTTTGAAGTCAAATGTAATTTTTATATGTGTTCGAAAACTGTTATTGTAAGAAAACCATGAATTTCTTAATGAATATAGAATTTATTTTAATTGTAAAAATTCACATATATAGATAAATATTTTGAAAAATTGAATATTATTTTTAGAAATAAAATTTCAAAATTATCCATTGGTTAATTTTTTTTTGTTTTTAGAGAGAGTCGAAATTTTTGGTCAGAATTAAATACCGAATAAATATACTTTTGTATTATGATACCGTAATAACCCAAAAGGGATGTAATAAATCCTAAAAATTATATACATGAAAAAATATATGTTTCTATTTAAATTAATTTGATTAGAAGTTTATTTTAATAATTTTTTAAAGCCTTTATGATTCCCCCAAAGCCATTAATATATTTTAAGTATTTAAACACATTTCTTTAAGATTATAATTCACCTCTACAGAAGGTAGAATTTTTTTTTTAATTTAGGCCTTTGAAATTATAAAATAATTTCAAAAAATCCAATTTTTCAAAAACTGTTTGGAAAACCATTGGAATATTTGTGGTGTTGGTTATTTTATTATATTATGTCCAAAACCTAAGTTTGAGAAATAACAATGATATCCCCATTATTTTCCTATATAAACCCACAATGATCCCAATTATATTAACTAAAAAATCATAGAGAACGTATATTCTCTTCTATCCCATATTTAGAGTCCTCCCATGGTTCCCCCAAGCTCACAAGAAGATACTCCAAAAAATTTGTGTCACACACTCAAGTAAGGTATCCTCAACTTCTCATCGTTATTCATGTTTACTTATTATTTTATGCCTTATATTTCCAATTCCTTATCTTCGGATATGAATTTAAATTTACCTACTACTTAATATTATATTTGAAATTGATAAGATACCAATTTCTCTCTCATCAATCCATTTTATAATTTTTTTTATGATGCAGTTATGCTACAAGAATTTTAACAGTGATTTTCCATGAAAAAACAATTGTATAATGGATGCCATAAAAATTTCTTATCATGTGTATTCACCTTTATACAATAATATTTCAATTAATTTTCACTAATTGTATGTATTCTACTCTCCTTGATCTACAAATAAAATAATATGATGAATGAAATAATGGTGAATGATTTATGTAGAACACATAAGAATGAGAATGAAAATAAAGTGACTTGTGCTCACAAAATTATATAGTACTCAAATGGATTGAGTAATATTTAGTCTCATAACATGTCATGCTAGGATAGGGAGTGAACTTGATTATTTTATGGGCCTTTTTCTATCATGAGGTATTAACAGTTATCCTTGAGCAATGATTATGATGTAGTGTTTTAAGTTGTTTCCACATTTTCCTTGTTATGATTATTATGCAATATCATGCCTTATTTTTTATGTTACTTTTATTACACATTGATATGCTTATTATTGAGCATGTATTGTATTCTTTAGGATATACCATGTTTATTATATTTTTTAACTTTATAGCTCACCCCAATAATATATATCTCCATAGGACATCAAGGGCTATTTTAAATAGTATGTAAATTTAGAAGCAAGTTAGTGATGTTTTCAATAATGTTGTTGTATCCTATGTTCATGATGTTATGATATGTAACTACATCCAAAAGACACTTTAATTATTTATTTTACATTTTTTTATGTGTAATATCATTTAATAAATCATTAAATAATGCGTAATAAAGAGATGAGGTATTATATTTAGTATCAAAAGAAATGTTTAGTTATTTTCGAGATCAGGATTAGAAAACTCTATAGAAACCCTTAGAGATAAGAATATTTATAAGAAAATATTCATAAATTTCAGTATTTATAGATTAAGTTGTTTATTAATGAAATAAACCCATTTATTAATTCTAACAGTTTATGTGGTTCTATAAAATATGTTTATAAAGGTAACAACTTGGACAAGGTGTGCCAAGCCTGACTTGGTGTAACATGGTACACAAAAATAGGCCCTACTGCTCACCTAGTTTGAAACTCATAGGGGATATGCTTCGGTAAATTAAAAATATCATTAAGAACCAATTTTAAGGGAAGAAAACGAAAGTCCCATAAGAGTATATTTTAGTAAATAAATCAAGGATAACATAGATCTAAGAAAAGAAATTCATATATTATGGATATAAATATAATTTATAGACTATCCCTTTAATTTCATCGGGTTTCCCTATTATGTGTTTAATAGTTAAAAACATAATCATTTATAATTTTCATATTTTTATTAACAATTGAAAGAAATGGGAAGAATAAATTAAATAATCAATGTGGCGGGAAATGTGATGACTGTCCCAATTAGATGCGTAACCCAATGAGAGTAGATATCATAAGAATTATGAATAAACTCTTTTAGGTGACACAATTTCTGAATTGATACTTGGATCGAGAGGAGCATCCAAATACCCCAATGAGAGAAAATATATTATTTATTCCATCATGTGACAAAGGCCTATGGATTTCAATGAACCATCTGATCCTCTAATTACAAAACAATTGATCAACTCTATTGAGAAGATATTCCCCATAATTAAATGTTCTGGACAAGGGATATTTCTATTTGCTATTTATCACAAAGAGATAGAAGGTGATCAGTGGTGTATAATGATAAAAATTACAAAACCTGAGAAATAAATTGATGCAATGGGGTGGAAGGAATATTAAAAAATATTTTTAATAAATATTATCATCATAATCTCAATATTAAAAAGAAAATGTATTTTCTTTCCCTCATGAAAAATGACGAATGTTTCAGAGAGTATGAAGAAAACAACAAATGACTTTTATAATACACCTATGAATTGGTATTTACCCCTGAATGCAAGGTTGGGAACTTCTTTAAAGGTACAAAACCTAGTTTATGAAAGTCCATTATGATTCGTGACTTTGATATCTATGAGGAAATTTTATAATGTTCCCTCAAAGTAGAAATGGTAATTGGAGAATCTTGAGGGAATATTTCCGATAAGAAGAATATTGTAAATTTTACTTCTGGAAGTTCGACAGAGAAGTGTAATTTGTCATGAAATGTCAAAATTACAATTTTCAATGGTTAATAAAGAATAACCCAAAAAATTTCTTATCAGGGACATGGAAATGATTTAGGTGTTGGATGAAATGACACATAACTAATTATTTCCAACAAGTGAAACCCATTAATGGATTTGAAGAGATGAAAGATCTTGTAAACCCTCAATGAATTTTTCATTCCATAAACTATAAGTAACCATGGACATTTGAAAAAAAATTACCTAATAAAAGGGCTTTCGGAGACAACCAACGACCTCTATGGTAGTAGGAGTGAGCCTTTTCCATCACAATCAATGAGGTGGATCACGAAAACATTGTGGTGATAGGAATGATAGTTATTCATTCAATATTAGTGAACATAATATTTAATTCTCTCTATAAACATTCAATCATATCATGAATTATTTTTAGAACTTTTCAAACACCACTCGGAATCATGGAAGAAGAGTTATTGATGAAAATTTCAAATGTGTAAATAATTTTATTCCAATTATATATCTCCCCCTATCAAATTTTGATGGATGGAATTATAGATGAAACTTTTCATACTCCATTTGTTTTAATTTTACGTAATTATATTCATGTTTAGACATTACCTATATAAAACAAATTCAAATTGATAGAAGATGGAAATCACTCTCTCTATTGTAAATCAACCCCTGATTCTATACAAGTGAAACGAGGAGGATAAATATTTTTAGCACTAATATATCTTGAATTTATATGATTTACCTATGTGAAAAAATATATTTCTAAAATTATTGAGTCTAATAAATGATTCATATATGAATACATGACCATTTTAAGGGAATACGCTAATTTTTTCCCGAGAATTTCTTGGTCTTCCTCCTAGATGAGAGGATAAATTTTCAATCGATCTTATACATGGGGTGTTTCCATTATCAAAGAATATATATAGAATTTCTACTGTGTAACATGAGTAAATAAATAAAAAAATAAAATAGAATCTTGTTAAATGGTTCACATGCCCATGTTCTTCACCATGGGGTTCACTGATCCTCTTCGTCAAGAAGTAGGATATTTTAGTGCTCTTTTTCTATGATTATCATGATATCAACAAGATCACACTAATGAAAACATATCCCCTACCATATATTTATGAACTATTATATCAGATAAATGGATAATGGTACATCACTATGGCGGATCAATGGTTGGGATATTATCATGTTGGGTTGAATAGGAAGGATATCCCCATGACTACTTTTCTTACAATGTACGGGCACTGTGAGTTCATTGTAATGCCATTCAGAATCACTAATGCTCCAGAAATCATCATAGACATGATGAATAAATTATTTAGAGAATAATATGACAATTTTTTGGTAGTAATTATATATTATATTATAATATAATTCGAAATAAAGGAGGATCATGAGGAACATATGAGTACTGATCTAAAGAACATTAAAAAAATAGAATACTTATGAAAATAATAGAAAATGTGTGTTCTAGTTGAAGGAAGTACCTTTCTTGGGGAACATCATCATAATTAGTGGGAAATATATGGACCCTTAAATAAAAGAATCAATTTATGGATGGTTTAGGCCAAAATACATGATACATATTAGTAGTTTAATTTGATTAGGTGGGTATTATTACTGTTTTCTAAAAAATTTATCGTGATTCTCAAAACCTCAAACCAAACCCAATCATATGGGATTCATGTTTTCGTTGAATTATGAATATAAATTGAACTTCAAGGATTTTAAATGTAGTCTTATCACAACTCTTATACTCGAACAAGACACAAGTTTAAATCATTTCATAGTATTCAGCGATACTTGAAAGAAGGGATTGTATTATGTGTTAACGGAAAATGAAAAATAGATAGACTATGATTCAAGGTCATTGAAAGTTAAGGTATATAAATAACAAAAATATGATATTTATATGTCTTTAATGATATTCTATTTCAAAATACAGCATCATTATATTTATGGGGAGAAATGGGAAACATATTCAGATCATAAAAGACTTAAGTATATATTCACAGAGAATGAGATGAATATGTGCCAAAAAATATTTTTAGAGTTGTAAAAGGACTATAAATACTCAATTCACTACCATCCTAGTAAAGAGAATCAAGTGTTGGACACTCTATGTTGAATGTATCAAATGACACTATCACTAATTAAAATTGATAGGGATCCAATATTCATAAATTTAGAAATAATGGACAAGAGAATCACAAGGGATAAAATATCATGAATCGTTCCCTAAATTATTTATCAACCATATCTTATTGAGATTTTAAAGGATGATCAATGAAATAATGTTGGAATAAACAATATTTTAGAAACTATATGGAAAGAGGAACTATTAGATTTTAATGTTAATGAAGAAGGAATTGTGATATTTGGGTAAAAACTATGTGTTCCATAAAATAATAAGTTATAGAAGGAACTATTGGTTGATGAAAATAGTTCGACCTTATCTATATATTCTTGATGAACACATATGTATTGATATCTCCAAGAAAAATATTGGAAGGACAATATGATGAATGGTCTTTTATAATATACATCAATATCTATTTGGGGTCATCAAGTCAAGGTCGAAAGGAAAACATATATGTGTATGATGTAACCATTACCCATATCTATATGGAAATGGGAAAACATCACCATGGAATGTTTCATCATAAATACTAAAACATATAATGGAAACAATGTTATATCAATCATGGTGGATTCTCTTAATAATAATCAACAACTCATTGCTATTCAAGAGTAATTATCACTAGATCAACCTAAATGGATATACATCAAAGAAGTGGTGAGGCAGCACGGAGTACCACTATCAATTGTGTCTGATCAAAATCTAAGATTCACCCCAATGTTATGGAAAATTCTCCAATATTCTCTCATCACTGAGATGAACTTCAGAATGTCTTATTACCCCCGCATTGATGGCCAATCTGAGTGGAAAATCCAAACACTCGATGAGATGTTGGGAGCATTATCAATTGACGATAAAAGAGGATGGGATCATAATCCATCTCTGGCGGAGTTCTATTATAACAATATTTTCTAGTTCAGAATCCATAGTTTTATACAACTGCATGCTGGGATGAAGTTGGGGAACGCAAACTTATAGGTCTTGAAATGGTATAAGAAATGGTGGAAAAGGTTAAAGACCATTCAGCAACACATTTAGGATTCACACAGTTAACAAAAAAGTTATGCTGCCAATCATCGATGACACATAGATATTTATGTTTTTGATATGGTATTACTGGGAATATCTCTAGGGATGAAAGTAATGAGGTTTGTTTAGAATGGAAATCTTAGTCCTTGATACACCAACCCCTTTGAGATCCTTGATCACATCAAAGCAGTGGCCAACCAACTTGCACACCCAACTAACCTATATCAATTACATGTTTTATTCCATGTTTTATTCATGATAAATCACATACCATACCCCTAACATGTCATAAATATATAGTTTGTACCATTGAAGAATGAACTGTAGTATGAGGAGAAATAGGTGAAGATCTTAGATCATAGTGACAATGTTCTACGAAATAAGACAATGCACCGTGTCAAAGTGTAGTGGAGAACCCAAATGTTTGAAGAAGAAACATGTGAACTAACAAGTGTGATGAAATAGAGTTACCCCCATCTATTTTATTATAGGAATAGATAAAATAAAGGGCATAATTTCTTAAAGGGGGAAGATTATAAAGACCTGTACATTTGTAAATAAAATTTCCCATTTGGATTTAATTTAAATGTATTATTATATAAGATTTTTATTGGAAAAACGTGAAATTCATTGGTTATATTATATTCTATAAGATTTCAAAGAACATTAATAATATTAACCATTGATAATATAGTCATTTAATATGAATAAAAAAATCTATATAAATATAGTATTTTAACAAATCCAATTGACATAAAAAAGGATGTGATGACCTCAATGAGTAGGAAAATACCTTATGAATTCCATTTATCAGAGGTTATAGTTGAGATATAATCTCTATGATTTTCCCTTCACCAAGATGATAATGATATCTTAAAACATATTCATGAGTGAAACTATAAGCATGAGAAGTTAAATCTCATCGAGATCACGAACCAAACCATGTATACTGAACCACCCAATGAATGTCTCACTCTAGCGCACCTTACTCTTAGTTTGTTTTTTATTGAATTAAAAGGATATTTATAAATACCGTATAAATAAGAGTAGGTAAATTATTTTTTATAGAATAATGGATATATTTTCATCAAATTATTATTACATTATAATTATTTCTTATTTTGATACAATATAACACATATAATATTTGTGGGTATCATTCTAATTCAATTCAAGAATTTATTTATATTAATTAATATATTTTTAAAATAAATAAAATTTTAATAAAATATTTTTTAACTAATTCATATTAAATATAAATTATCATATAATTTTCATGGAGACAAATGTAATTTTTATAAGGGTTCAAAAGATATTATTATAAAAAAACCCAACATTTTTAATAAATGTCTATTTTATTTTAAAAGATAAAATTTATATATTTATGAAATTATTCATAATAAAATTAATATTAATTTTTCATTCAAAATATCAATGTTATCCAGTGGTGAATTTTACATAATTAACGGAGACATTTAAACTTTTGGGTAAAAATAAAATACCATATAAATATAAATTTTTATTATGATATCATAATGAACCAAAAGTAATGTAATAAATACTGTAAAATATATTCTTGAGGAAATATATGTCTTATATTTAAAATAAATATGTTTTAAGTTTATTTTATTAATTTTACAAAGCCATTATTAATTCTCCAAAAGAAAGATTATATTTCAAGGTTTCAAAGTCATTTCCTAAGACTATGACTCATATCCACATAATCATGTGAATTATGTTATTATGTTAAGTACTTGATATTGTAAAATAATTAAAACAAATCCCATTTGTAATAATTAATGGTAAAACCCCATGTAATGGTTATTGGTTTTTGTAATTTTATAATATAGAGTCTAAATCCTATGTTTTTGAAATACTAAAGAAATCCCCACACTTTCCCTATATAAACTCACCCAATATCCCATTTACCGTCACTAAACGATAATTGAGCACATCCTTACCCTACCATACCCTCTATATATTCCTCAGAAGGTTCTCTCAGGATCTCAATAAGCTCATCCCAAGCATTTGGAGTCACACGCTCAAGTAAGGGATCTTCACATTCTCTTCTTTATTCAAGTTTCCTTATTATCTTATGCATTCTATTTTCAATTCCTTACATTAGGATATGGGTTTCAATTTTAATATTAATATATATTTCATTTAAAAATTATGTTATATCCATTTCCCTCTTACCATCCCATTTTATGAATTTTCATGTGACGGTGTCTTCCTGGCGAATTGTCGCCATGATTATCCATGCCAAAACAATTGTGTAGTGAATAAAAAACCTATTTCATGTCATTTCTATTAACATATGTACCTATATACCTATTTTACTTCGGAATTAGAAGTATTTATTTAACTATCCATGATATTTACATAAAATATTATTATTAATAAAACTGTGTTTTATGATCTATATGGCATATTAAATCATGAGAATGAAATGAAAGTGATTGGTGCACCCTAAATTATATACTGTTCTGATGAATTATGATATTTTTAGTCTTATGATATTCCATGTTGTGATAGGGAGTGAACTTGATTACTTATTGGTAACTTTATATATTGATGTCTTGGTAGTTAGCCTTAACCTATGTTTATGATGTATTGTTTTATGTTGTTTCCACATTTCCAATGTTATGATTATCATGCTGCATCATGCCTTATTATTCATGTTCATTTTATTCCCCATTAAGATTAAAATTCTATAATATGTACTATATTATTCATTTTATTCCACATTTATTCCCTTACTGGTCTTTATAGACAAACCCTTTCTTATATATATCCACAGGATATCTTATGCAGTTTTAAAAGACATGGTATTTTAGAAGCATGTTAAGGAATTTTTCAATAATGTTATTGTATCACATGTTCATGATGTTTTTATATGTACCTAATTCCCAAATAAACTATATGTAAAAATATTTATAGTTTTATTAAGTGTAATGGTATGTAATAAATCATGTAATAATGTGTAAACAATATAAGGGTTGTTATAAATCCCATATTCAAATAAAATAAGAATTTTAAAGTTTTTCAAATATCATAGTGTCCTTTTAGGGTAGTTCATATATGGAATAATATTGCGTGAATAAAAGGTAATATTGAGGTTTTATTTACAAATTTTTTCCCCAATTAATGGTATCATCTAACACCTAAATTTCCATTATATCCTAGGTTGGTAATTTGGTCTTACAGTGTTCTATTATCTTCCCTTTTCACTCAAAAAAGATTATAATTTTTTTTGATTTGATATATAAAACTATATTTTTCCTCATACTAATTAAGATATAGATAGGAATCCATATAGGATTACGTGAATATGATTAATTTAAATAGTTTTAATAAAAAAATAATTCCAACTATTCATTTTATAGAATATAAAATGATACTTTGTTCTTCTTATTTGCACTTTTGTTACAATAATTTCTTGTTAGATATTCATTTTTCCATGGTCCATTTCTGTAACAATAACTTTTATACATAAATTAAAATAATTTATTTCTTCCTATATCTACCAAAAATAGAATATCCATCATTTTATATGTGTTCTCCATGTTATAAACATAAATATGTATTCATTTATTATTTTGATGAGATTTTAAATGTTTCTTACATGTTACTTGGTGGTCGGTATTTATATTAAAAGGGGTATATTGTTTATATATTCTTTGTTTAGAATGTACAAATTTATTTAGAGAATTTTGATATGATATGCCCATATTTCCATAAATTGTGTTACCCATCCCCTTCCCACATGACTTGTTAATTGATCACTGTAAAATTGGAATAATTATTTATCTTTACCAAGGGATGAGCTTGGTCTTGGACACATATTTATGTTTCCACATATATGGTATGAGTTGTAATATTTCCCTATATCTATTATGAAATTGATACAAAGATAATCATGAATTTGGTAAGTATATATTTGGACCCTCTCATTATACTTAGTTATTTATTATAATTAAGAATCCCACATTTAAAATAATGATAATAAATATTTTTTCTTGGATTTTTATTTCACTATTTATATATAATGTTCCCTATATGAAAATTGATTTATTAGTTTTATGTAGGGGTGGGTATGTTTTAATTTTCAGTATTATAGTACTCAATCCCTGCACATTCCGCAATGGGAAATATATAATCCTCATTGTAAATGATCTGGGTAAAAGGAATGTTCATGAGAAAAGGATCTTGTCAGACTAGAGTGTTATGAAAAGAGGTATTTTGAATAGTCATCATGTGATTAAAGGGTATGATTGATAAAGGGATTTCAATAACAGATTATTGAATTTATTTCACTCTTAATATTTCTACATTTATTATATATTTCTTGTTTTTATCATACAACTTATGTACATGTTTTTTTTCATGACACATAAATTGTATATGATTTTTTATATTAATATCTAGATTTATTTTAATTCATATCTCAGTTATTAAATTTATTCTTATTCTGTTCAATTTTCCACTCTCTTCTACTTAATTTTTTTATTTGGTATAAGTTGTTTTTTTAATTCAATCCACTTCATGAGTTAGTATTCTAGATTCATTTTTATCATTCAAAGAGGGAAAATCTACCCCCACAAAAGGATAATGAGTCCTCAGTAATTACACATGACCACATTGAAATAGATGAGTTCCTGAGTTGTTATGAGTGATTGATCTAAGTATTGTATGACTGTTGGTTTCATGTAAATTAAAAAATGGTATCAGATCACACAATGGGATCATAGAAGTGGAGTTTAGAGTATCCAAGATATAAGACCATGATGAATAGAGATACAATTCAAAAATATAATATGTTGATGTAAGTCAATATATAGTGAAAATGTTTCTCAATTTTATTCGATAGTTATTTTTATATTGTTATATTAAAATAATTCCAATACTTGTACATATTCTTATTTTCTACAAAATATTTTCCAATTACGACACATCCTATTTCCCATATCAAAATATTCCTCAGACACTAATTCGAGTTAAAGGTTTATGTTAATATCAGGAAATACTTGTACTGATTCAAAGAGACTTTTAAAAAACCTCCAATTACATTGATGTGAGATAAAATAAAACCCTATGAAAAATTAATATAATTATTCTAGAATGATCAAAACATATAAAATTAATCTTATAGAGAATAACCACATACTCCACTTTGTTCTAGAATATTAAATTCTATAAAATATATATTGTAAAATTTACACTACTATTAATTATTTACAAATTTTAAATCAAATGTTTTTGAGATCTTTTTTATAGATATAGAGAGAAAAAATAAAAAATATTATTAAAATTTCCTGAAAAACTACTACTCTAACAGTGATATCAATAAAACCAAAAAGAACAATAACTCATTGTAAAACAATAAATCATTCAAAATTATACAGCAACAAAATACCTAACCATCAACCATATAGTGAACCTAGTCCAATTGATTAACACTACATCCAAATACTCTGTAAGAAAAATTATTTGGTAATAAAGTAATATTTATTCTATTTTAATTTTATCTACAATATCTCCAATACACTATCTTATATCATATTCTAGAAGAAATGATATTTTAGCACAATGTGATTCATCATTTAGTGAAGAAATAAATTACTATCCAAATGAATTATGTGCTGACTATAACATAATGGAGATAAAATTTCCTAAATCCATCTTAATTTTACATCATAATAACATTATCCAATTAAATTCATTCCTTTGTTTCATTATAGAAACATATTATACAACCAATTTGGATTTTTAAAAACTATGTGTATCCTCTTCTCTTAAAATTTTTATTTCCCTATGATGGTAAACACAAAACATATGGTAATCTTATGTTCATCCATATATATTCTAAATTTTATATCAACATATCCATATAACATATCATTCATTCTAGAATACGTGGATATATATTTGGATCCACTGAGATATCATTGAATAAATTTTATGATTTCATAGTTTTCAGTAGCCAAATTAGCCAGAAATTAACTGATAACACAAACAGATAATATAATATTTTTCCAAATAAAAATAACGGGGTGATTCAAAATAGACATATCTTATGGAAATGAAACATGCACCATATTATTAGGCTCAACTTTTTTTGAGATATTTTTATTTGGATAACATCATGGGTCTGGGAAATGTGATTGAGACTTGTTTACATCTAATAATTTTGAATATTTTGATGGTCATATAGAAATGTTTATTTCAATCCAAAACAATGTTTTATTACATATCCAAAATAATTTCCTTTCCTTATTGAAATAATTCATCTAAATTCCTCATGAAAAATTAATTTTCACCACATTAATATATCTATTGTCTAGGTTAACTATGATGATGTCATCCACATATAAGTTAAGGATGATGAATCTTCTATCCTTTTAGAAATTGAAAAAGAAATAGTGATACATGTTTTTTTGACTGAATCCATTCATATAAAAAAATAAATTAAATTTATAGTTCCACAACCTTGTTCCTTGCTTTAAGAGATAATTACATCATTTTTTATTACATAGAAAGATGTCATTCCACTTTTATTAAACCATTAAATTATTTCATATATATTTACACCTCAAAATTTCCATAATGTAATTCCATATTTTCGTCAATTGTTTTATATGTGAACTTAGGGATTGAATAATTTTTAGTCCTATAAAGATATTTTTATATTTCAAAACTGTTGAGAAACTATATTATAAATAGTTTCCTTTTTTATTCTAAAGCACAGTTGAAAATAACAGTTATATGTACATAATTCTACAATAAACTCTTAATTAAACTAAATAACCAATTTTTTCTATAGTTATTTTTTCCCTTTGTGTTAATTTTTTCCACTCATTTTTTTCTGAATGAAAAAAATCCATTTCAACATTTATGTCTAAAATCACTATTCTAAAAGGCTAAGACTAATCACTTATCCCATTTTCTTAGGATCTCCTGAATTTTTAAAAAGTAATTATTTATATTATTTTCTAAACCATGTATTTATTAATTTTATTCCATTAAATATTTCAAAAATAACATATATATATGAGCCTTCAAAATTTTAATATTTCAAAACACCTCATTCGAGAACTATGACACATGCTTCTCCAATTGATTAAAATTATTCTACTTCATCTCAATGTACTGATTCATCTAGAGTTATATGATCCTAAAATATTTTAATACTTATTTATTTCTAATTTTTTTTACAAATCAATATGTATATAGAACATTGTTTCTTTTTTTCTTAAAACTATATTCCGTAATCTGACCATTCCACATTACTCTCCCATTAAAGAAAATATTTTTCATTTTAATGATAACTCAATTATCATTATATAAATGTTGATATCAAATATTTTCATTATTATATCCTAAAATATATAGTGTTTTTATCATTGTGTTTTTATCAATTCTTGTAATAAAAATGGATATTTGTGATCCTTCTAAAAACATTAAACTGGACATCTTCCACAGGTTTTCTAGATAAAATCAATTTTAAATTCTCCAACCCCATCTATATAGAAGGATTTATATCCATAATATAAGAAAAAAATTGAATACTTATATATAAATATACTTGGTAATTATAGGATGTAGTATCATTCTTTATGCCTTATCAAATAACATCATATACTGATATACAATTTTCATTGAGAGTTCTTAGGAAATATTTCTCAAACCTTGTTCCATGCCTCTAGAAGAATCTCCTAAAATCTCTGCTACTATATTCTTCACTATTATCTTACCGTGGAAACATAAAATTAATCTTGATATTTTCCTAGAATGATTGTACAGTTAATCAACAAGCTGAATACCTTACATTATTTAACAATAAATTAAACCAATTTTTTACTTATTGAATAAATAATGAATATACCAAATTTCATTGACTCATTATTAGAATGGAATGGTGTAGTTCCAAAAATATCCATGTTAACGAGTTCTATCATATGCGAGTTATAAATAAATATATTTATATTCATCTATACCACTCTCTTCCCTCCAGGTGTAAAATCCTCAACACATCCAAACTCTTGTGACTTAGTTTAAATATTCTCTTTTCGAGAATGAATTACATATTCTTTACACTATGTTATGAAAGATAACATTTCTTCTACATTAAAGACTAAATTTTGGATATTCAAAATTTTTTGTGCCAAAATATATTCTAATCATATAAAACATACAATCTTAGAAACAATTATCCATATCTAAGGATCCCCAAGAAAACTCCCATACTATATTTTTGAAAGATGTTTTGAATAATTTTTTATCTCACAAACCAATTTAAATTTGATTCTTCCACAAACCTTGTATGTGTTGAATTAACTGTAACTCGATGAATATTTCATTTTCATTTACACACTAACAATATACTTTTATATGATCTCTAGAGATTCATCATTAGAAAGATAATCCTCGTAAAAATGTTATATGGATAATTCATCACACATAACACCTCAATCATAGAATGAAATGAATCAATACAATCCATAATCTATGATTATAATGAAATATTAAATGTTAATAGTATATTATGATCACTAATAGCTGTAACATTTGAAGAACAAAAATTTATAAAAGAAATACTTTTTGAAATTAACCTATGATACCTATAATTTTCGTGATTTTTCCATTATAATTAGATTGACATCATATAGGTATAGGGTGTGCTGATTTACCTCAAATTAACTTCAATGATCTATATTGACATTTCATTCATCATTTATACTAAATATATATATACTCTAATCCTTCAATTGATTATAGTTCTATAATATATTCACACTTCCTTCCACATAAGAACATACAATTGAATGAGATCGAAAATTAGCTTAAACACTAGGAAATTATTCTAATTTGAATTATTTGACAGTTATAATTAAGAACCATTTTTCTAGGAGCGATGAAAAAATTAGCAAGTCCCACCCATCTTCTGGGAACATTACACTAACTAATTCGATCTGGATCTGAATCATGTTCATTTCATTAACATAATAAATGTATAGTATTCCTTCTTTAACCATCAATCCAAATTAATGTATACATAATGAGCACATTTTTCACTATTATTGGATTCTCATAAATATACTCCAAAAAACTATAAGCTCCACTATGGTCTGGACATGATTTTATATGGAATATTTTGTTTTAATGACATATAAATAAATCCATGTTCCTCCTAGTGAATATTTTTCCACTCTATATTCTCTATCACATCCAATTTTTCACGTTTTAGTGGAACCACATAACCATTCTAAAATAGGTTGTTCTCCATTTTTTCTTTATATCTAATTTTTATACCCACACTGTTCTATATTTCAATTATATATCATTCAAAATATTTTACTCCCAAAAAATTAAAATATTATATTGACAAGGAGATTACAATAATGAGACTATTTTTTATGTTATTCTTCAACCTTACTAAACTATAATCTATGATACAACTTATTTTTGATATAGATCCTTCAAACATCACAAAAAATCCTACAAAATTTTAATTCATATAAGAAAACACTAGCACATTGAAAATAATAATTTCTACTAAAATTTATGTACTTTTTGTTAGGATATAAATCCATAACCTAAATCACTAGACCAAAATGAAACCCTCTCTCTCATTCTAACAAACAGAAATTATTAGTAATATTAATGAATAAAATAAATTAAAATACATCAATGAAAATAAGAAATACTCATGGATTTGAATTTATAAACTACATCAGTTGGAGAAAACTTATGATTTTATTTAAATTAATATGAAATAAAATATACAAATCTCATTCAGCAAAACATGTGATATTATATCAAAATATTATCACACACTCAATGGTGCCAATTGAACTAAAGTCAACTGACTATTGGCCCCATATAATGTTATAGATTATTACAATCATTAAATGAGTTCTACCACATTCTAATATTTGTGAAGGTCCTACTGTTGGTCTCAACCACACCTAATGTTGTAGCGTGGACACATTAGCGGTGGCTGTACTATTGGTGGTACTGTAGTAGCGTGGGTATTGTAGTAGTACTATTCACTGAGGAGTATTTTGGGCCAAAAAATGGGCTTTCATGCCTTGTATTCAGGCTATTTGGCCTTGGGCTTTCTGGCTAAGTAGTGGGTCTCCCTCCACCCACACTAAAGTGGTTTTTGCTTTAATAATAAATTGATTCTTCATTCCTAACGTTTAAAAAATGAACATGAAGATAAAATATACATAAGATATCATATTACTATGGAATTTTATCTCGAATCTTCAATACTACGGTGTATAGTGATCTATATTGATTCTATATAACTGCGGGCTTTCCTTAACATGTTTTTTTCTTATACATACATCTATTTTTCCTCCATATATTTACATAATTTTGGAGGTCATTGTTCTTCATGGGTTATGTTTCTTATATACATCATCACACAAATATGTTTGAATTTTTAACCATGGAGTTTCAGATGGATAAATTGATTAATATAATTATTTTGAAAATAATTATTTCCATTTAAAATAAATGTTTTTACACCTACATCTAATGTAGGATTCGTCTTTTAATCTTTATTTAAATATTCAATTTATATTAATGAATTTATAATCTCAAGATAATGTATAATTAATGTTGAATTATGTATTTCAAATAATATATTAAATGTAACAATGATCTGTCATGAAGATTTTTTTATTATATTTGTTAAATTCCAATTCAAATTTTATTTTTTAATGGTGATGCATTTAAAATTATATTTGTCATTATTTTTAAGTATTTTAATTTTATTTTTAAGTAAATTAGAATTAATTAGTTCATTGGTTCTATTATGGTTACCTTAATAGAGATTCAAAATCTATTTTAATTGATTTTATTAAAAATGCTAGTAAAAGGAAATGGCCATAAAACCTTTTGAAATTTCTAGAAATTTTATACCCATTACTTTATTTAAATTTTTATAGGTATAGTATATATATATATATTGATGTTTACATGGCTAGGTAAGAATTAAATAGGTATCTAGGGTTTGGGAAGTTGATGGATATTGGTAGTTGGCATAAGGTGGCCACTGGGTTTCATGTCATCTATCAAAGTGTACATAGAGAACATGATAGTGGGGTGGTTCCCCCTAGGCCACTCATTATTATATTTTCAAGGTGTGGGATGAAATAGATCATTATTTACTATATATATGAAATTATATTGTTTTATTAAAATAATAATTATATAAGATATTCTCTAAGAGTGGGAATGATATATTTAATCGAAACTTCTACATCTTCATTCCCCTTAGTCATTTTTGGCACTATGTGTTTCAACGCTAATGCAAGTCTAGACAATGATCATCCTTTAATTTTCCCCCAATTCAGTACTTTACCTATTTTAATCATATCTCAATATGGGGATTAGGTATTTGATTTCCCATGATAAAATATAAATTAATCTTATCATAATAATTATTTTTTTTCCTCATTAAAAACTCTATGTTCAAGTGGATTCTCTTAATAAAGCTTTTTATTTCCTAAGAGATCACATAGTAAAAATTCTAATTTCATTAGAATTAAACTCATTTTCTTTATTAATATATTAATATTGAATTGTATATTTTCGAGACATAAAAAATTCAAAACATCATTTACATTTAACTATTACTATAATAATTTAATTATATATAAAAAATATTTTATTTGAACCTGCATTTAATTTCAGTTTTTTCACACTGATTCAAAAAACACTTCCAACACACAAAAACATTTTCTAACATATTTTTTTTATATGGGGAATTTTTTTTATGAAATGGGCTATTTTTGTAGAAACTGAAGACTTTTACTTACACATTAAACGATTTTAATCATAATTACAATCAAAGTACAAGCCAAGGATCGTTATGTCGACTGTCTTGGCAGACTAAGAACATAAAACATAAAACATTGGGCTAAAAAACAATTCGTTATTTAATCTCCATAAAGAGATCCTAACTTCCTTTTAGCCCTTAAATATGTATAGGTTACTGTAGGGAACACATGAAAAAAGGGATGAGTTAAAAATACCAGTAAGGGAACGAACATAAGGTTATGTCTTAAGTACATGAGTTTGGAGGCATGACATAATGATATCCAAAGCTTGGAACATATAAAATAGTATCATATAAACATGGAATCGTTTAAACATGGAATCATATAAATATTTCAGGATCACAAAACATTTCCTTAGTATGGGTCAAGGATAACCTCCAATCATTTTTCCAATTTTAGAATGGGTCAAGGATAATATCCAATCATGTTTCCAATTTTAGTACGGGTCAAGGCTAACCGCCAATCCCGTTTTACATCGCATCTCATGAAACTTAACATTACCGAATGAATTGGAGTGCTATTTGGGTGAAACCATCCCAAATGTTTCATGAATATTACTACCTCATAAATAAGCATACATTATTAACCATAAAAAATCACAAGGTAACCCATTGAAAGAATTAGGCACCACAATCGTGACAAAAAGAATAACTAATGAGCGTATCATGAAATTGACCATGAAAGATATGTATTAGAACACAAATGGACATTCATAACCTAAATATAGGTATATAACATTGTAATTTTTGTCAACATATGTTACAAAATATAGTAAGTGTATTTGAGATACATTAGCATTAAAACATTTTCATGCGATTTTAAGGAAAATAGTATAGAACGTTTAAAATATAATAGAGGAAAATATTTTATATAAAACCAGAATTGAACCAAGAATTTTTTGATACTAAAAATAAATATTTTTTAAAGTCAATGGTGGTTTAATAAAATGATATAGTGCACTTGAAATTGGGTAAATGTTTTGAATTTCCCTTAAAACATGTTTTCTTATTTGAATGTTCAAAGAGGGAATCATTTAAAAACATGTCTATCCCTAAAATAGAGTGATGAAAGGCTATTCATAATTGAATTTTTTTAAAACTAAACATAATATAGAAAATTTACATAAACATATAATATAGCTCCACATTGATATATAGAATGATAAGGCAATCCGAATGAACAAGAAAAGGTTAAGAGTAGAATTCGTTACGGTTTTTTTGGCATACTGTCGGGTGTGCCATAGAGGGATTAATGAGTAAGAAATGGGGTTTCTAAACTCTTATAAATCTAGAGGGTAGTATGGGGGAGGTGAAAAAACATACCCCATCATTTATGATTACGCACAAAAGGTATACTAGAGAGGATAATCTTGATTAATAGGGAAATGGATTGGATCCCTTACTTTAAATCCGTTTTTGTTCTCCATTGGTTATTAAAGAAATCAATAAACAAATTAGGATTATTAATTAATAATTAAATAACCTATTATATATTGAATTGGATTATTACAATCATTTTGAGATCATTTATAACCATTTCTTTTGGTTATGAGGTTCAATTTCATTGTTCAGGCTCGTTTGTTTACTTTGTTTTAAAGACCAGTTCGGTTATATTCATGTTTGGAAAAACATGTAAGATGAAAGTGGTTTTCCAAAATTGAAGTTATATTATATTTGTGAACTTTTAGGATATTACATGGTCTCAATTTTAATTTGGTTACATATACCGAAGTCATATTAATATATAAAACAAATAGTGACAACCATTTTTGTTAATTGGTGGGTTTTGATTATAAAGAACATGTTTTTCATTATAAATTATTACCATTTGTACAAAAGGATTAATGAACCAAAAAATTGAGATATTAAATATATAATAATATGGATCAACTATAACACAAATTGTTTCATGACAATAAATAAATATGATAATAAAAATTGATAAAATGTTGTCCTCGAATGTGCTAAATTAGCACATCTCAAATAGTGCTTTCATTTCATTCATATAAAAAGGAGGGGATATAAGATAATAAAATGAAATATCCCATTATCATAAAAATATTCTAGTACATTTATATTACTAGAGTTATCAAACTATTTGGGTGAATATAGTTGAGGAATGAAACAAAAAGAAAAGAACTTAAAAGTAATGAAGGAATTGTAACGTGGAATTTACTTCATTTGACTTCCTCCTTTGAGAACATCTTAAGGGGAGAAGTTTTTGTATATTGAAAAGTATAGGGGATATTGGATGTGGGGGAAGATATTGGGAGAGAGATTTGGGTATAATATTGGCAAGGATCAAGGCTTGATAGGAGTGAAGAGAAGGGGGGGTGAGGGGGGTTTTATAGTGGAGGATAAGAGGGTTTTCATAATTTTTTAATCATTAGTTTATTATTTCGTCCCAAGACAAGGAACAATATGTATTACATGTCAATGAAAAATAAAATATGCATGTGAGTTCTAACCAGTTGGGCTTGCATCATTATATCATCGTCAATCACTCAACAAATCAATTACTTAGCATTTATCATAAATTATCGTATTTTACTATTCATTAGAAAATTCATCTATTTCAGAAAAAACTGAAAAAATCACTCTAACCATTTTTGGACATGTAGAATCCCAAAATGATATCCATTTTTCAAAAATAATTTTCTAAATATTATTATTTTAATATTTAATTAAAATCATAATTCATTATAAAAAACTATTTTTAAAACATTCATGTACATATTCTAAAATATAGGTATATAGTACTTTCAACTTGAATATTATTTATATATTATCATAGATAAGGTTACTATTCATTAGGGTATATCAATATTGGTATGTTACTATTTACAAGGGTATGTTATTATTTTCCAAAAATTATGTTTTTCTTGTTGGACTCCAAATAACATACTAATTACAACCGTGAATGTCAGATTTTCATAATATCAAACACAGAAGTGAAAACAAATATGTTTAAAGGTCACTTACCACCTAGTAGTTCATTATGTAGTGTTTTCTTTGATTTTATGTAATATTTATAAGAAGCGAATTTCCATTGAAAAACCATGCGTCGTTACATTCTTCCCCCCCTTATGAAATTTCACCCTCCAAATTTCATTCTATTTTATAGGCCAAAAACATGTGTGGGTACATTTCCTTCATTGCTTCCTACAGTTCCCATGTTTCCTTTTCGTACTTATGGTTTCTCCACAATAGGTTAACCAGATGAGTAGTGTTGTTGCGTAGAAGTTTGTCTTTATGATTCGAGATCTTCACTTGGTGCTCCTCATAGGAAATATCATCCTCTAACTATACCACCTCTGATGAGAGTAATGTGAAGGGGTTGGTATGCAATTATTTAAGGGGGATATATGAAATAAATCATGTACTTTTGACATGGTAGGTGGAAGTGCCAGTCGATAGGCCATATCTCCGACTTGATCAAGGATCATGAAGGGGACAATGTACCTAGGACATAACTTCCCTTTCTTTCATAAACAGATGACCTTCTTCCATGGAGATATGCGTAGAAATATAATGTCTCTAACTTTAAACTGATGGTCTCAACAAAGATTGTTCGCATTAAATTTATGTTTAATTTGGGAATCCTTTATATGTTTCTGAATGTTTTTTACCTTCTACAAAATTTCTTCAACCCATTCTAGTCCTAAAAACTTACACTCAATGACTTCTTCCCAACATGATGGTATTCTGCATCTTTTCCCATATTGGTATTCATATGGGGTCATTCGGATTCTTGAGTGGAAATGGATGTTGTAGGAGAATTCAACCAGTGAAAGATGTTTGTACCATCCTCTTTTTACTTCCCTAGATGACACTCTCAATATGTCTTCCATTGTCTGAATAGTTTTCTTAGATTTGCCATCAATTTGAGGATGATAGGCCGTACAAAAGATTAGTTCAGTTCTTAGATAATGTTGGAGACTTTTCTAGAACATCGAGCTGAATCTGAAATCACAATCGGATACAATAAATAGAGGTACTCCGTGCAACCTTACCACCTTATTGATGTAAATCCATGAAATTTAATCCAATGAGAAGTCCTCTCGAACCACAATAAAGGGAGATATATTTGTAAGAATATCCAAAACGACCCATATAGCGTTGTTTCCTCTTGATGTTCATGGAATTAGTGTAACAATGTCTATGGTAATGTTCTCCCACTTGCATTCTAGTATTGGAAGTAGTTGTATCACCCACAAAGAATTATGTCATTTAGCCTTCACTTGTTGACATACCATGATTTTTATTTATATTCATCCATATCCCCTATCATATTTTCCCACAAGAAGTTCTCTCGAAGATCTCGATACATGTTTGTGCTCCCTCGGTGGATAGAGAAGGTTGAGCTATGTGCATCTTTCGAAATAAGGTAAAATAAAGGAAATTCAAAAGAACGTAATGAACATAAGGGTATGATAACATGATCATGATCATTATAAGGTCACATCCTGAATATAAAATATCATAAACATCAATCATGGAATAAATATTGGTAGTTCATACTGTAACAACCCGATATTTTAGGATAAGTATTTTTTTCTAATTTATTTGATGTCATGTGTTTTATGCTACAACAAGATTATCTTGTGCTATATGCCACACTATATTAGCTTGATGTATACACAACACTATTCTTAGATTGTGTTACACACAATTTCAAGTTCGTCTTATAATAGTCATTCTACGCAACATTGAGTGTGTATATATATATACTCAATGTATAAATGAAATATGGTTGGATTATGTTATACGAAATAATAAATGATTCTTGCACAACACGCAACCCTGACTTGGCTTGCATTACACGCAATCACGACCTTCCTCGATAGCGTGTGTTGTACGCAATACCGGGTTTTACTAAACATTGATATATTATTATAATATTATTATGAACTATCCATTATGGATATTATTAACTCAATTTTTAATTTTATAACATTATTATCCATCTTACACATTTTCTAGAACATGGTATAAGAACAAAATAAAATTTTCGTGTAAAATACGTATTTTTCAAAAAATGCAGTTTTGCCGCCTTTTGATGGTGCACCCACATTAAATCTAGTTTTTGACATGTTTATAAGTTCAATTTGACAAAAAAATCCTTCTTTTGAATCAGGATATAAAAATTTACATTGGATAATGTTTTGATATTTTTCTGATAACTTTCATATTTTAATGAATAGTAAAAACACGCTATATTTTAATTAAAAACAACTTTTTTCATCGTAATAATTTATATGGTTAAATTATAATATTGAATGGTTTTAAATTATAAATAGAATATATGTTTACCATTTAATATAATATATGTCATTATCATTGATTCTTCACTGAATTCGTAGGTTAAATCAATTCAATCTTTTGCAATGTTTAAAAAAAACCCATTTTCATTCGACGACGTGATAAATTTTAATTTAATTTTTTCAACTTATGTGTATGGAATTTGAAAAAATGGATTCCATATTTGAAATAATTGGGTCCATATTATGTTAATAGGCTACTTTTTATTTTTGGGAATTATGAATAGTAACTACGGTAAATTTTATTTACCATAGTTAAAGGTAAAACAGGTAATTAAGGGTAAATATAATATTATAAAATTACCCTAAAACATGCCAAAATTCTATTTGATGGCTAAAAGTATACTCATATCACTTAAGGGTAGGATTAGATTAATTTTATGGACTTTTGACCATGAGAATAATTTAATTATTATTAAAACCAAAGAAAGTGACAACATGTCACTCTCTTAAATCATATAAGTATAATAATTTTTATTTAGTGATAATAATCATAACACATTGAACATGAATATTCTCCTAAAAGATAAAAAAATTTATAAAAATCATGATAATTTATTTATAATTTTTAGTGATTCAATAATTGTCATTAATAGTGATACATTAATGATGCAGAAATTATTTATTAAGTGAAAAATCAGTAATATAGTTTTTTATTGAATTCATAATACCCATTAAAAGACCCCCAAACCTGACCAAAACTTATATCTAGTGTATATATACACCATAATCATCCAATTACCTAATATAAAACCGTTTGGAGTCTTATAAAATTAATTATGACACTTATATTATTTTATTTTAAATGATGCCAAAGTTGTCACCTTCATAATTTAATAAATATAACGATTTAAATATAGTTATTTTAAGATGATAAATTCGGGTAAAAGTATTATTGTGAAATTTAATATTTTTATCTTCATCATAGGATTTTATTTTATATTTTTAAGAAACAAATAAGTATATTAAATAATTATACAAAAATGTTGTAGTAATTATTTTATTAAGAGATAAACCAAATAAATGGTTTTAAAAATAATAAAATAAATATTATATGAACTATTTAATGTGCTTCACTAATTTTCTAGATACATATGACCTTTTATAAATCTATTAAAGCCTTTAGTTCGAACATATCTTCTGTATATATTTTATTTAAATTCAAAAAAAATGAATAGTGTCAAAATTGACACTATTGTTATTTTATGAAAATAACATATTATAAAATTGCTTAAAAATCACAAAAATATTTAAAAATTATAAATTTAAATTTATATGGTCTAATATGTTATAATTTATTAAATTATTGAAAATTAACAACAAATAAGTAATTATGTGTAATAATTTAAAATTGAGAATGTTATTACCACAAATAAAATTAAATTGATTAAATAAGGATAAATCAAGTTGATAATGTTCAAAAAAAATTCCTAACATGTCTAAGTTTTATTGGTTTATGAGATTACAACCCTATATTATCTAATATTCTAATATGAGTCATTTTGGAAGTTTTTAAGTGGGTTTGGTATTTAATATAAACTAATATTTCTTATATTTCCAAAGGTGCCCCTCTCCTCCCTTATAAAAGGGCACCTCCTCCCTCTCTTCCGCACACCACATTGAGCCTTCATGATTGGAAAAACCCTGCCAAATTCTCTTCTCCACTTCCCTAGTAATATCCTAGAGGTCATGGTCGTCTTCAAAGACCAATTTTAGTGCCCTAAGAGTCGGTTTCAAAGAGGCGCTTCAAAGAAGAGGTAATGTCCGTTAGCGATTCTTTCAACTTTATTTCTTCTTCCACTTCTTCTTATTTAGTTGTTTCATTATGAAGTAATAACATCCGTATCACTTATATAATGATATGTTATTATAAGTATGAAAAAACCCTATTTCACCATCTATCCATCCTTTGGAAAATGAAATTACCGCGCGTGCGTACGTACGGAATACCGTCTCCACGCCGTGGTGTAATCTATTTTCCACCACCACCATACATGGATGGGTATAATGGTGAAAGTAATGAATATATATGATTATTGTGAAGTTATATTTATTCTGTAATATTATTCATACACTTTAATACAATTCCACGATCATGGGAATGATATCATCGCTCGTGCGTACGTACGGAATACCGTCTCCACGACGTGATGAGATTCACTCTCCATGATAACCATTCAAGAATGATTATAAAGTATATATAATAAGTAATCATGAAATATATTAAAAAATAATGCTACTGGATTTATTTATATATATATTTATGTCATCTACTTAATTCCATTCAATTCAATAAGTAAACGAAAACAACGTTCATGTGTACGTACGGCCTACCGTCTCCATGAACGGTGTATTTCTTTCCATTTATCGATCCATTATATATATATTCTCTGAATATATTTTATATATAAATCATGTTTTACATTATTGATGTAATTAATCATGATCTACGTAATTATATGAATAATTACAAGTTAAAACACGAACGTCAAATGAAACGATTTTACCCAAAACACTACTTTAACATGAATTTACAAAAGAACGGGTAATATAAAGTCATAAGTGAACCATATATGATATAATAACAATGAATATGATTCTGTAATAAGTCAATGACATTATTTAAATCATTATACAGGAGGTTTGGATACGCATGAAGCATATCAGACCTACGGTAAGGGAAAATATCACAATCTCATTTTTATCTGAGATTGTTTATAATTTGGTATTTACTAGGGTGTATTTTATCATCCACATCCATGTTAACTAAATATTTAATATTGTTTTCATCCACCTATAATTTTTTAAATCCAATTTTACCCTTCGGTGAGTTTTTATTAAAATATATGAAAGGAATCTTTTGTCGTTTTTCGTACGAGGTACTTTTTGACTTTTCCGAAAAAAGTACAAGAAGAATGTTTTTTTAACTTATACGGCATGAATGGATTTTTAAAACATTATTTCCAATAATCTTCCTTTACAAGTTTTAAAGTTTATTTTTAATCAACTTTTTTTAGTTTAAAATTGTATGACATGTTAAGAAAGGAAAAATGTTTTTTAAGTAGAAAGGATATTTTCCTCAAGAATGGAGTTCAAGTGTTTTATCAAAATTATTTTCCATCTAAGATAATAAAGGGTTCTGTTTCTATCCCTATTATTACATTGATTTGATTATGTTGTGATGGAATTATTTTTATGAATTCCATTATCTTATATGAATTGTTTTATGATGTCATGATGTTTAAGATTCCCATTTTTATTACATGGGTTATGCTATGATGTATGGTTTATGATAATGTAGCACACATAAGAATGGTATCATTATGAGATGAGTGGGACCTATATCTCCCTCCAATGCATTGGTTAAAGATTTTATATCTCATGAGATAGACATGGATGTAATGGTAGGTTAAACCAGTTCAGTGAAACATGACTGAAACGAGGAATGAACTCGGTTCAGAAATGGACTTTGTCCACTAAGAGAGTCTTGGCAATGAGTCTTGACTAATAAGAAATGTATCTCTATGATTATGTGTGTATTCCACAAAGCTTCATGTTTTATGTTATGATTATTATGATTATATTTCACTACCATGATTTATCCCATGTTATGAAATTATGATCTCTTTTGCAGGGTATGATTTCTAAAATGTTATGTTCTTATGAAGATGATGTGATTGATATTTATTTTGTTTACCATTACTGAGAATTTGAGCTCACCCTTTATATGTTTTCTTTTCCCCAGGATTTAAAGAAAGGTTTTAGGTAAGAAAACAAAAGGGGAAGATCTTTATGGGAGATGTTGAATATCTTTCACCATGATTAGAATATTATTTTCTGAGTTTCCAAAGACACTAAACTATTACGATCCTTGTGTGTCTGTTTTTGTTATGTAATAAGTATTCCGCAAAAGTAATGTAATGTCCATGTACGTCAAGATAAGGGTCTCTACCGTTGGTATCAGAGGAAAGGATTAGTTAACCTTCGGAAACTAGGATGCGAAAACTTTAGTGAGATCCCTAGAGATATTTCTATGGTATGTCTAGGGATGTCCCTAAGGATAAGTATACGTATAGGTTATAGTCCTATAACTACAGTAAAAATCTTAGAATTTAACCTAAGAAGTTAGATATGGATGGTACTCCCCCTTTATTATGTTGTTTTCCCTAGTATGATTTTTTCCTCTCACAGTATTCTTTTTGGGTTTTAGAAAATGGCTGGAAACAGGAAGATTCCCGATAATGGAGGATATGATGGACAATGGAATGATATTCTTCATGAGAAACCAAATCAAAAGGGATTTGGAAGTCCAAACATCGTTATTATTCCTAATCAGCAATTTCATAATATGATCAATAATATCAACTTTGGTAAGTTTCCCAAATCAGATAATATGAGAAAGATGGAGTTTCATGATGATTATAGAGGAAAGAAAGTTCATTTCCCCTCATGTAAATAATGTGGGAAGAGGCATCAGGGATATTATTTCAAAGGAACTGGAAGATGCTTTGGGTGTGGAGAAGAAGGAAACAAAGCCATTAAGTGCCAAAGAAAAGGTTCAGTTAATAGCATGGAGAATAATAATGATATTTCTACTACATCAACAATGATTAGATGTTGTAAATGTGGAATGTATGGGAATTATTCAAACTAATTACCTAAGGGAAAATCTCATGAAGAGAATCAGAATGATCATATGGGTAGTATTTATGTGGATGATGATGAAGAGACTACAAATGAAATATGAGATGAAAAAAAATGATGAAGCTCAATCAGTGGTTTAAGAAGTTAGTGGAATGATTGTATAATGTATGGTACTATGGAATAAAGAATCATCTAAGTATTGTTACACTATTGTTTTTACTAAAGTATTTTAAAGTATATGTTGAATGGTACCGATAACCATGGAAGGTTATTCAGATATAATGCGCATAATGAAGGGATAAGAAGATAATGAGATGTTTTCTTGTATTCATGAGCTCATGAATGATATAAGGACTAAGTGATATTATGGTTTGATTATATAGATTTTTTGGGATTTTGGTATGTGGAAAGAGTTACCTTTTGAAAGTATTCATGTTTTCACTATGGTTATATGGTAATTTATGTTTCAAGAGAATATATGAATAAGGTATTCATGTGTTTAGAATGCAACCAACAGGATATATCTTATGATATATGTGGGATAAATGCTTGTATTCACATTCTTGGTAGATAACTTTTCTAGTAATTGTTTTCTTTATAATATGTGCTTGGACCGAAGTAATTTAGATAATCCTAAATATTGGAATGGATTATGTTGGAAATAAGTTAGTATTATTTAAGGATAGAATTTTTTTTCGATATTATTATAGTAAGGAAGTTTTACAAAAAGGACAACCTGCAGGATGGGCGATAACCCATCGCATCGGACAAGGCTGTGGGAATCGAACCCACAACCGAAGTGCGACTGGGCTTTATCACCTACCACTGTCCTACAGGATGTCCCTGGTTAGTAAAAACAACTTTTATTATATTAAGTGGTATGATATATGAAATATACGTTCATTTTTGGAATTGTATATGATTAACCTCAACATAGATAGACTTATGTATATTTGATAAATTTTGCTAACCTTTTGTTTGAAATAGATGGAATGAACCATCATTCTATCACATGATCTATTAACACTTCACAAATAAAAAATTCAACTTCATTTCTTTAAGTGATGAAGTGGAAATTTTCCAAAGAAAAACCAACGTTGAGACTGTACCAAAATCACGAAAGTATTTCTTCTAATTCAAATTTCATCAACTTTAGGGAAAGGATCTTGAAAACCAAAACTTTTGTCCTAGTGCTCTTATATCTGATGAATCATATGGTACCTTAGATCATCACAAATCTATGGATTTGTGATTGATGGCTTTTTCATAGCCATGTTCTCTACCACTCTCCATCATAACTTGATGGTTAGACTTTCTTCTATATCCATATTTTCACTTATGTTCTCCTACATGGAAACCCAGTGATGAGTTGATTTGGGTAACCGTTAAGTTTCATAATTTAGTTTTTAAAGCCATGTTTTGGTATTCGTTTTTACGTTGTGGGTTTCTATTAAAGAAACTTTTGAGTAGTAAACCATTTATAACCCCGACGAATTTCGAGGGTGAAATTCATTTTAAGGGGGGTAGAATGTAACAACCTGATATTTTATGATAATAATTATTTTTAATTTATTTGATGTCATGTGTTTTTTGCAACAACAATATTATCTTATGCTATATGCCACACTTTATTATCTTGAAGTATACACAACACTATTCTTAGATTGTGTTACACACAATTTCAAGTTCGTTTTATAATAGTCATTCTACGCAACATTGAGTGTATATATATATATATATATTCAATGTATAAATGAAATATGGTTAGATTCTGTTATACGAAATAATAAAGTAATCTTGCACAACACGCAACCCTGACTTGGCTTGCATTACACGCAATCACGACCTTCCTCGATAGCGTGTGTTGTACGTAATACTAGGTTTTTACTAAACAATGATATATTATTATAATATTATTATGAACTGGCCGTTATGAATAGTATTAAATAAATTTTTTATTTTATAACATTATTATTCATCTTACACATTTTCTAGATCATGGTATAAGAACAAAATAAATTTTTCTGCTAAAATATGTATTTTTCCAAAAATGCAGTTTTGCCTTTTTTTGATGGTGCACCCACTTTAAATCTAGTTGTTGACATGTTTATAAGTTCAATTTGACAAAATAAAATTATTCTTTTGAATCAGGATCTAAAAATTTACATTGGATAAAGTTTTGATATTTTTCTGATAACTTTCATATTTTAATGAATAGTAAAAACATGCTATATTTCAATTAAAAAAAACTTTTTTCATCGTAATAATTTATATGGTTAAATTATAATATTGAATGGTTTTAAAGTATAAATAGAATATATTTTTACTATTTAATATAATTTATGTCATTATCATTGATTTTACATTGAATTCGTAGGTTGAATCAACTCAATCTTTTGCAATGTTTTAAACAAAAACCCGTTTTCATTCGACAACGAGATTAATTTTAATTTAAATTCTGCACCTTCTGTGTATTGAAATTGAAAAAATGGATTCCATATTTGGAATCAGTGGGTCCAAATTGCGTTAATATGAAACTTTTTATTTTTGTGAATTATGAATAGTAACTACGGTAAGTTTTATTTTCCATAGTTTATGGTAAATTGGGTAATTAAGGGTAAATATAATATTATAAAATTACCCTAACACATGCCAAAATTCTATTGGATGGCTAACAGTATAACCATATCACATAAGGGTCGGATTAGAATCATTTAATGGACTTTTGACCATGAAAATAATTTAATTATTATTAAAACCCAAGAAAGTGACAACATGTCACTCTCTTAAATATTATAAGTATAATAATATTAATTTAGTGATAAACATCATAAAACATCGAACATGAATAGTATCGAGAAAGATAATAAGATTATCTACATCATGATAATTTATTTAGAATTTTTAGGGATTAAATAATTGTCATTAATAGTGATACATTAATGATGCAGAAACTATTTATTAAGTGAAAAATTAGTAATATAGTATTTTATTGAAACACTAATACCCATTAAAAGACCCAAAAACCTGACCAAAACTTATTTTTAGTGTATATCTACACCATAAGCATCCAATAACCTAATATAAAACCGTTAGGAGTCTTATAAAAGTGATTACGACACTTATATTATTTTATTTTAAATGATGCCAAAGTTGTCACCTTCATTATATAATAAATATAACAATTTAAATATTATGATTTTAAGATGATAAATTATAGTAAAAGTATTATTATTAACGGTAATAGATTTATCTTAATCATATGATTTTATTGTAATTTTTTTTGAAAAAATATGTATATTAAATAATTATACAAAAATGTTGTAGTAATTATTTTATTAAGAGAAAAACCAAATAAATGGTATTACAAATAATAAAATAAATATTATTAGAACTATTTAATGTGTCCCACTAATTTTATAGATACACATGACCTTTTATAAATCTATTAAAGATTTTACTTCGAACATATCTTATGTATATATTTTATTTAAATTGAAAAAAAATGAATAGTGTCAAAATTGACACTATTGTTATTTTATAAAAATAACATATTATAAAATTGTTTAAAAATCACAAAAATATTTAAAAACTATAAATTTAAATTTATATGGTCTAATATGTTATAAAGTATCCAATTATCAACAATTCACAAGAAATAAGTAATTATTTTTTTATAATTTAAAATTTAGAATATTATTACCACAAATAAAATTAAATTGATTAAATAAGGATAAATCAAGTTGATAATGTTTAAAATAAATTCCTAACTTGTCTAAATTTTATTGGTTGATGCGATTACAACCCTATCTCATCTAATCTTTGAATATGAGTCATTTTGGATATTTTTATGTGGGGTTGGGATTTCATATAAACTAATATTTCTTATATTTCCAAAGGTGCCCCTCTCCTCCCTTATAAAAGGGCACCTCCTCCCTCTCTTCCTCACACCTCTTTGAGCCTTCAAGCTCATCCAAACCCTGTCAAATTCTCTTCTCCACTTCCCTAGATACATACTAGAGGTCATGGTCTTCTTCAAAGACAAATTATAGTGCCCTAAGAGTAGGTTTCAAAGTGGCACTTCAAAGAAGAGGTAATGTCCGTTACCGATTCAATCAACTTTATTTCTTCTTCCACTTCTTCTTCTTTAGTTGTTTAATTATGAAGTAATAACATCAGTATCACTCATATAATGATATGTTATTATAATTATGAAACAACCCTACTTCACCATCTATCCATCCTACGGAAAACGAAATCACCGTGCGTGCGTACGTACGGAATACCGTCTCCATGCCGTGGTGTAATCTATTTTCCATCACCACCTTACATGGATGGGTATAATGGTGAAAGTAATGAATATATATGATTATTGTAAAGTGATATTGATTCTGTAATATTATTCATACATTTTAATACAATTCCACTATCATGGGAATGATATCACCGCTCGTGCGTACGTACAGAATACTGTCTCCACGACGTGATGAGATTCACTCTCCATGATAACCATTGAAGAATGATTATAAAGTATATATAATAAGTAATAATGAAATATATGAGATAATAATGCTACTGTATTTATTTATATATATATATGTCATCTACTTAATTCCATTCAATTAAATAAGGAAACGAAAACAGCATTCATGTGTACATACGACCTACCGTCTCTATGAACGGTGTATTTATTTCCATTTATCGATCCATTATATATATTCTATGAATATATATTATATATAAATCATGTTTTACATTATGAATGTAAGTAATCATGATCTAAGTAATCATATGAATATTTTCAAGTTAAAACACGAACGAAAAATGAAACGATTTTACCCAAAACGCTACATTAACATGAATTTACAAAAGAACAGGTAATATAAAGTCATAAGTGAACCATATGTGAAATAATAACAATGAATACGATTCTGTAATAATTTAATGACATTATTTTAATCATTATACTGGAGTTTTGGATACGTACGAACCATATCTGACCTAAGGTAAGGGAAAATATCACAATCTCATTTTTATCCGAGATTTTTTATACTTTTTGACTTTTCTGACAAATGTACGAGAAAAATGTTTTTTTAACTTATATGGCATGAATGGATTTTTAAAACATTATTTCCATGAATCTTCCTTTAGAAGTTTTCATGTTAATTTTTAATCAACTTTTTTTAGTTTAAAATTGTATGACATGTTAAGAAAGGAAAAATGTTTTTGAAGTAGAAAAGATATTTTCCACAAGAAAGCAGTTCAAGTGTTTTATCAAAATTATTTTCCATCTAAGATAATAAAGGGTTCTGTTTCTATACCTATTATTACATTTATTTGATTATTTTGTGATGGAATTATTTTTATGAATTCCTTTATCTTATATGAATTGTTTTATGATGTCACGATGTCGAAGATTCCCATTTTTATTACATGGGTTATGCTATGATGTATGGTTTATGATTTTGTGGCACACATAAGAATGGTATCATTATGAGATGGGTGGGACCTATATCTCCCTCCAATGCATTGGGTAAAGATTTCATATCTGATGAGATTGGCATGGATGGAATGGCAGGTTAAACTGGTTCAGTGAAACATGACTGAAATGAGGAATGAACTCAGTTCAGAAATGGACTTTGTCCACTAAGATAGTATTGGAAATGAGTCTTGACTAATAAGAAATTATTATCTATGATTATGTGTATATTCCACAAAGCATCATGTTTTATGTTATGATTATTGTGATTACATTTCACTACCATGATTTATCCCATGTTATGAAATTATGATCTCTTTTGCAGGGTAAGATTTCCAAAATGTTATGTTCTTATGAATATGATGTGATTGATATTTCTTTTGTTTACCCTTACTGATCATTTGAGCTCACGATTTTTATGTTTTCTTTTCCCCAGGATTTAAATAAAGTTTTTAGGTATGAAAACAAAAGGCGAAGATCTTTATGGGTGATGTTGAAGATCTTTCACCATGATTAGAAGATTATTTTCTGAGTTTCCAAAGACACTAAACTATTATGATCCTTGTGTGTCTGTTTTTGTTATATACTAAGTAGTCCGAAAAAATATTGTAATGTCTATGCACGCCAAGCTACGAGTCTCTACACATATGACATGAATTATATTGAAATAACAAACCTAAGTCATGAAAGTATAATATAAGAATAAGACTTGGAGTTCTGAAAGACACAAAAAAATATGAAAAACTATATGTTAATGTGGCCTACCAAGGCCTTTGTAAAATGTTAGGCTTGGGTTAATCACCCATGTACAGGATTTGGGAATGGAATTTCCTCCCTTGTACCCACTTGTTTTGGGCTTGTGATGTCCTCTTGTATACCCTCGTATTTTGGGATTCTAATTTCCTCTTGTATTTCCTCTTGTTTCGGGATTCTGATGCCCTCCCATGTACCCTTTGAGATCATAAAACAATTATCATTACCCAATGCATTGAAGGTATATATATGTATTACTCGTATCATAATTAAATCATACATATATGTGCCCCAAAATCATGAACAATCATATTATAACCCATGAAATGAAACGTGTATCATAAACATGTAATCATATCAAAATCTATGAAAATATATTCATGGATTCTAATAAATTAATCAAATGAATGACCCATGAAATAAAGTAGGGTCCATAACCATATAACTCATGAAAATGAGTGGGTATTATTAGCTTATAACCCATGAAATTAAGCGGGTTCCATAAGCATATAACCCCTGAAAATAATCTAATTTCATAATCATTACCTCAAAAATCAAGACATTTAGAGAAATAATATTAATGAAATTATTGAATCAATTCCCTAGATTGTTAGTACTAACTCCTAAAGATGTCCTCTTAAATGGGAACTAATTTTTAAAGATATTTTAAAAACATTTCTTAAAAAAATATCCTTTCTTTTAATGAAAATTCACTATAAAACATAAAATATTTTGAAAATTATTTTCATGAAAATAAAATTTAATTCTGATAATGAATTTTTTGAAAACATTTTAGAAAAATTTATCATTTTAAATAGATTTAGATATATTTCCATTTCTTGAAAGCTATTTTCCTTGAAAACTTATAAATGGTGTTTGAATATGTTTTGAAAACATGTTTCCTATTAAATAAATAAAATATGATTGAAAACACTTTGAAAACCATTTTCCCTGAAAACATATAAATGGATATAAAAAAAAATTTGAAAATAAATTTCCTTAAAAACATATTAAATGAGATTGATGACATTTTGAAAAACATTTTCCAGGAAAACATATAAAAGAATCTTGAAAATATTTTGAAAACCATTTTCCTTTAAAAATACATTGAAAAATTATAATGAAAACTTGAAAAGCATTTAAAAACCATTTTATTGAAAATTACCATTAATAAAATTATGTTAAAATTAAAATATTAATAATGCAATGAAAAATTCACAAAAAATATGACAGGTAAAACTATACATGTCATACGAGGTAAGAAGAACATTCATTTTTCACAGTAAAAAGGCGAGAATGATTTTTTTTGAAAAAAAGGCAAAACGATTCTACTAAAAACATTTGTAAAATAAAAAAGGGTAGAAAATTATTTTATATATTAAACGATAATAGTAGAATATCCTTGGAAACCCTTTTTATAAAACATAATTATGAAAGATCATATATTTTCTATCAAATAAGGGGTAAAGTTGGGCTTTCCTAAAAATAATTTCTTAAATATCATATGTACCATTGAGTGGAAAATTGTAACAATACATAAATATATCATGAATAGACATGGGAGAAGAAAATTCATGAGTTCTCTTGAATGATAGATCATAATATATTTTAATGTAAGCATAATCATAAACAATCTCGATAAAGGATAATATTTTTTCAATAAACATCTGATTATTTAGTAACATTGAATCACACTCCTCATGTAAGAAAATGAAACTACATGAAAATTAAAATATAATTAAAGTAAGAATATTCATGGTATAAATTTAAAATATAGTTTATAAATTATATATGAAATATTAGGGCATAACATGGAATGTGTCTCAAAGAAGGAAAAAATACGCAAAATTACATTACCAATTTGGCGTAATTTGGAACATAAATCCAATGAATGAAATATCATAGAATGGATATGTAAATACACAAAAATTTAATAATAATAATCATATAATACATAATGGGTATTATATACACCACACAATAGAAAAGTTTGGGGAACATGGCATGTATCTCACTGATATAAAAATTGAGATGAAATGCCCATACCTTGTGTCAAGACTCTCACCATACTCATTCAAAACTCGTATATATTAAATATAAATTTATGATAAATATGTAACAGAACCATATTGTTATTTTTAATAACATATATATCTTTATTAATGATCTATATTACCATCTTGTTAATAATTTAATATTAAATATACACATCATGTAATATTCTCTTTGTTTTTCGCATGTGTAATAAGTATTTATATATGTTGTCATTATAATTATATCATGATTTACATAATGTAAACCATGATTTAAATATCATTTGTAAGTGTTTTTTAATTATAATAATATTTACAATATAGATTATGAATTGGAAGACAACTTTCATGTGGACTGTAAGTTGTACGTACGCATGAATGATGTTTCGATTTTTATTTTTTTATTGAAAGAATGAAAGTACATGAAATATATATATATGTGTATATATATGTATATATATGTATTTTTATGTATATATATTATTATTAAATTATAATTACTATATCATATATATCATATAATTCACTAAACACATTATATATATTATGTGTTAACAAATCACATTGCTTTGTGGGGCGGTAGTCCATAGTTCCTCAAAAACAAATTTCATATTTACACAAAATGTAATGTAGAAAAGATATATGATTTAAAAATAATTAACATGATAATGAAAAAATGAATATAACATATTACATATATAAACATAGTGTACATAATTTTGTCCACCGTGAGAGGTGGAAAATAAAAAATTAACAATCATTAATTAGTGAGGTGGTAATTCACCATACACATAAATTGTATATTCATTTCCTATTAGATGGATGTGTGTGTATGTACTGGTAGAAAATATTAAAATAAAAAATTTAATAGTATATTTAATATAATGGTCTTCTTATACAATCATGTAATACAAATATTTGGTTAATGGAGAAATAAAATAAAAGAAATCATCTTGATAGAAGACGTTACATATAGATAAGGTAACTCCTTTTGGTTGAGGCCAAAGGGTTTCTATAGATTAATTTATACCCAGAATGGATGGTTCTTGGAAAATGGGAGGTATTTTTTGTGGTTTAGTTTCTAGATATTGGTATAAAATATGTGTTTTTAGAGGTGTGAAGAAGATGGAGAGGTGGTTTATATTTATAGAGAAGGGAAATGACACAATTGGGAATTTTGAAAACAAGTTCGGTGTACCTGTGTTTTTACCTAAATAATGACATAAAAAGACCAAAACAAACAGAATATTGGAAGTTTAAAGGATGAATAAGAATTGTAAATTGGGTTTTGGACATGTTTCTAGGTTTATTTGGGTCTAAAATTTATGGTTTAGTACTTTTGTAAACCTAATTTTTTCTTAATCATTGTAATTTATTTTTATCACTTCTGCTAATATTTTTGTTCAGTTTTTATATTATTATAAATTATACATTATGATTATTAAAAATATTTAATCCAATTTTCCAAATTCTAATCATATAAGTGGCATAAATGAATTTAAAAATAATCTCGTTGACCAGATGACAATAAGGGCCTTTAAAGTAAAACCATCCAAATGATTGCTATGTTTAATTCCCAATATCAATGTGAAATTGATTCTGATGACATAAATTGGATTATTTAATAAAATTATAATATAACTAAACTTTAAAAACAATTTTAAATATAATTTATCCTTATAAACGAGTTATATTAAAAAGTAGTTCTGAATTAAAATTCAGTGTTTTTAACAATTCATTAAAAAAATGAAACCATACAAAAAAATTAAAAAAATTCTCCTATCCTAATTATAAAATTTTATTTAATATATTTAGTTTATTTTGATATATTAAAACACTAAAATTCCCAAAAATTTTATTTAAAATGGGTTCTTGATTATAAGGTGGTAAAACTACCTTTATAAAAATACAGGGGTTTAAAATAAAATTGGGTTTGTTCTATTCTTATATTTATAAAATCTATTGGATGATAATCAAATTATTTTTATAATATATAACAAATAATTTTAATTAATATATTTTTCTATTACTAATTAATTTAAATTATTAATATAAATATCATTCTTTACATAAAAATGCAATTTTATGAAATCAGCCGCTTAATATTCATTTGTTTTCTATACTCTTTTCTAATTAATAGGTTAACAATGACTTAAACTATATATATTCATAATTTACAAAATCCTATTATCTTTAATTTAATTTACATGACATATACTATTAAATAATAATATTTGAACAATGAATTAGTTTTCAGTTACACCCAATCTTGTGTCTTACGCAAGCCATCGAAGAAAGTCATTCATATCTGTAATTTAAGATAACCTCAGTGTTATGTGTATAGAAAGATAAAATTTATGTACTTTTTAGTGAAATATTGACTTATTTTTGTGTATAAAAAATTATATAAAAATTGGTATAATATAAAATAAATTATTTTCAATGTTGCGTGAAATGAAAAAGACCAAATAGATTTTATTTAAAAAATAATAAATTACCAAATCATAGGGTGTTACAGCTGTACCTAATCCCTAACTAACCTAAATATCAAAGGTATATTTCTAAATAGGTAAACATGTGTACCTATCCATACCTCATATCCATCCCACTATTCTTATGATATAAAAAAAGAGGTTAGCATTTAAAAGAAATATTTATTTCAAATAATCAAATTAGAAAACAATTTTTTATCTGTCTCACTCCATCGAGCACCTAGATTAGTACATCCCTTTTACCAATGGAAAACAATTTACACAAAATTTTATTAATTCTAATATTTATCATAATTCTTCAATAGTACATAAATTCAATCATATATTGAGGATAATTTCTTAATGGATTTCATCACAGAATTTAAATACTAAAAGTTCCAAATATGATGTAGAATAATTATTTTAAAATAAAGGAAATTATAATCCATTTTTTCAAGAAACTATATATATTCTTGTTTTAATTTCATCAACATAAAGAAACATCAAAATTATTTTAGAAAATAGACATCCTCCATGACCTTTATAAATCAATATTTTTCACATTATTTTGGAAGTAAACATCATAAGAAATTTAGGGAATAATTTTCACGGGATAATCTGGCATTACATTTTCTAAAATAAAGGGTTATTCCATTAAAATATTTATCAAATAAAAATATTAGAAAACCCAATTTCCCAAGTTTTCTAAATGTTTAGTGAAATATCATTCTATTATATAACTACTATACATAATAGGAAATAATTCAATACAATAAATTTTCTATCATGAAATAATGATAAATGAATGATTAAAGTTTAATGAGAGATGAATGATATTCCTATATCAACAACCTGGAGTTTCATGTAATGAATTTAAATCCACATTCAAGAGAGAGTGAGATCTCCAAATAAGTAAGAGATAAACCAAACCAGAAATACCACATCAATAAATTTATATTTAATGAACCATATTCTTCTATAAACTCTAGTTATAAAGTAACACAATGAATATTTTCAAATAGTCATGTAAAACCCCATACCATTGGATAATCACAAAAAAAAATCTTCATTAAAGAAAAATATAAAGGAAGGGATTGTTTATGGTAACTAACAGAAAAACGTTTAGGATACCTATAGTTCAAAATAAAACCATCGTGATATGAAACATCTAATAAATTTTGAATCGTATGGAATTTTTATAATATTATAAGAGTCATGAATAAATTATAATCCTTAAATTAAGAAAGTATATACCTCCTTAAATAGGTGTAACTCCCCCTTTATGATCTAATGGAAAATCTAGAAATTCTAAATTCTTAAACCTCTTCCACCATTGTATAGTTGGATTTCACCTCATCTATGGGGTTATTAATATCACCATACCAATTATTCCGACACCATAAGTAACTATGGTGTGGTGCAGAAATATTTTATGTGACTTAATCACCACACTCTGCACCATGGCATGGTGGAGACCAAATTGGTCATTAATAACATGGGGACTCCCCGTGACCTTGGCCTAAGGCAATAAATAGTAATGGGAATATCGGTCCTACATATGGTACACATTCAATCTAAATGCTCAACATGTCTTGTATAAATATACTAACTTTCTTATGTTATACCTATAAATGCTAAAAATACAATTTAGTTCACTTGGGATCAACCAAAATGACCTAAAAACATATCCTACACTAGGCATGTGAGATGATTCTATATAATTAAATTATTACAGTGTTCTATGGGTGTTCATATAATGGATATACTCATAATGGGATGTAGACTAATATCACACATGAGGAGATACTAAATAGGGAATATTATACAATTTTTAATGTTGTAGGTTGAAAGAGATAATGTATTATGGAGGGGATGAATGCGAAAGGCATGTTTTGTAGGGAGAGAATTGGGAATAGTAAGATAACAAATAGGGGAGTGGAAATAGAGAGGGAAGTGTTCAAAATATCATGAGGGAAGAAAGATCAAGTCTCTTAAAACAATATTATTGGTAGGTCAAAGAACCATGGGAAAATACTTAAATGTGCATATTGATTTATCAACCATCATTATATCCTTAAATTTACATTACATAAAATACCATGTAATTTGATCTATTAAAAATCATAAAATTATTCTATTATTTGTTTAGATTATATACTGTTGTATTTTGGAAAAAATTGATTTCCTATAAAACAATTCAGTGGTATTTGACTAGGTGTTAAAGAATAATCAATTTGATTAATATTATAGAGTAGATTCTATGTAATATTTTTCCATTTCAGGACACAGTTTAAATATCTACATCATGATTTTTGTAAAAATCACAGTATAATAGTGAAATTATAATAAACATTCAGTGTATTTGTTATTTATAAATATAGCCCTGTAAAAATATAAAAATATTCTTATTTGAAAAAAATAGAGACTGATAAATTGAATAAAAAAATATTTTATTATTTTTTGTAATTTGGTATTTAAAAATACATCATAGTGTAAAAATATATTTTTTACACCATGTTTTTTATTAAAAAAATTCATAGTTTATTTAATTAAAATTTAATAAAAAATATTAGATTTTAAAAATAAAAAAAATATCATGTTTTATTATGAATACATCATGAAAAATGTTACCTAAAATAAATTATGTAAAGAAACCATTATTTTGATAAAATTTTAACGTTTCAAAAATCTATATCTAAAATGATTTTTTAAAGAATCTATTATGTGGTTTTTCAAAATGTGTTTTTTGAATAAAAATATTATTCTCAAATGTAAAATATCTAAGATACTTTAAATAATAAAATATTTTTTTATACAATTTAACATTCTCTAATTTTGTAATATCACTTGATAAATATTAGAATTACCCATTAATTTATGAATTATCTATTTAATATTAATGTATATTTGTTTTAAAATTTTCAATGTTATTTATTCAATTTAATTTATTTAAATTCTTTTTTAAATATGTATATAATATATAAAGGTGTTTTCTATTAGTAGTAACACAATATTTAATAATGATCATCAAAGTCTGTGAATTTTTAATCTATCAAATTTTAAATTATAAATATTTATTTATTATTTATTAATATAATGTGATTTTGTTGTGTTGAAATCAATGTATCTAAGACATATTTGTATATTTATATTGGAGATTTTGGATTGACATACTAATATCATGAGTTATAAAGATCTATTTTAGGATGGTTGGGACAGTCTAACATTGAAATAATAATTTCTTTTATGAGTATTTAGATATCATTTGATTATAAACATTTACCTCAAATTATATAACATAACTAATGTATAAAAATAAATTACATATGAATATATTAAATTATGGTTTTTTTTTGGTATATAACTCAAAAAATTAATCATACAAAGTGTTACAAAATAAATTTATTGGACCATATAAATTTTTTGGAGGTAATGAAAAATATTAATCCTTTAGAAGGATTAATATATATATAAATTACTAAATATTCATATAGAAAATGTGTGACTAATAAAACCCCTTGGAATACTATGTGTTCAATTACATCTAACATTAACACTTATAAAACAACAATCATAAGGTATGGGTAACACTAAATAATTTTCTCCCATGAAGTGTCATGTATAAAGGGTTTTAATTATTGTTGTACCAAAAAATTGTGTTCTTATATATATATATATAAATGTGATTTATGAGTTATATTTAGTTCGATGAAACAAAATATTTGGTTTGCAATGGAATGGAGTTATAATAATTCATATGGAAAAAAGTTCAACGTGTTCCACCAAACTATCCAAAAGTAATAGGTGATACGATAGACATTGTTTTCTTCTAGATATAATAATAGATAATGATATGTGAATATATGAGTTATTTGATGATATAATATTGATTATAGACTAATAATTAATAAGATGTTTGTGGTTATCATTTTTGTTGGTGCATATTTAATAGAATTCATTATTAAATTCATATAAAACATGATTCTCAGCCATGTAATATGTCAAGTTATATATTATGGAATTCAACTTGACAATCATTTTTAGATGATCTATACTTTTAAAGAATAGTTTAATTTATCAATATCTATGTTATATATATGTGAAAATTGATCTAAAAGATATGTGTTATACTCCTCTTGTTTGATCATGTTTTAATAGTCACAAATCATGAAAATCATGATGCTCATGAAAATTACGCTAATCATGAGTTTAAACCATTCTGTGAATATTACAATCTGAGGATTTTTATTGATATTTGGATAAGTACCAGACACCGAGACCATACACTGTGAGCAGACACTATGACCAGAAATGGTGACCCACAGACCGTGACCAGACACCATGACCCATCCACCATGACCAAACACCAGGACCAAGACACCGTGACCAGACACTGTGACCCAGACACCACGAACCGGACACCGTGACTAGACAAAATGAATTTGACACCGTGACCTGATACTATGACATGGTTCCATGCTCATGACATCGTGACTGAAGCACCGATCAATGTTTTAACAAGGGACTCGACACTGATACCAGATATACTGTGATCCTAACACCACATTTGTGCTACTAGTTCCAGATGTCAACATAGCTTTGGAACCTTTACTATCTCATCACTTTAATGAAAACAAGTGACATTTTTTCCAAGTAGAAATGCCCCCATGTGACAGTGTTTCACGAAAAACTGTGAAAACATTCTTTAATCCTCTTTTTTCATTTTCAATTTTATTTCGAATGGTTATATTCATGTTATTAAATATAACTAATAAGATTTACAATTATGCGTAGACATGTCACCTGAAAGTATGAGGTACAAGAATTTGAATACAAACATCCTGTTAGATGTAACATGTGCACCCTTTATTAAAAGGAAGATAAGTCGCTACTAAAAAATACACATGTACAAAGATATGTGTGGGAATTTTAAAAATATATCGAACTTGTGCATGCATCAAAATAAATCTGAAGAACACATGAAGCACTCTCAATTCACAAATTTTGAACTACCATAGATCAGAGATTCAAAAATCTCCGTAGAAGAACACAAGCTACATAGGTTACATATTCTAACTAGAAACTAGATCACCAGACTTGCGATAATATTTTTTTTCACAAGAGGACATGATACTTGCATTTTCTTCATCTTACAAGTCCAGATCTTCATAGAGTAACACTCAGAGCACCTCTAACTTTTTCTAATCACTTTCTCTCTATTATGTACTATTTTTAGATTTCCAGCAGTGTGTTTTTGTATGTATGACGAAAAAAACTTTATCCTATATTAAAATTCAGGATACAATATGTCCTTCCTCTCATATATCCTTACATCTTTTTACTCCCATGAATATGTGTGGAAGAGGTTGTTATGTTACCCGAGAACTTTTTCCCAGGAAGAATAGTGGAAGAGGTAGTGTGACCTGGAAAGTACTGTTTACTGTTGTTAACCATGATCCAGGGTGTGGATCATGTTTATTGATATAGTCTTCTTTGTGGAAGGTGAACACCAAGTGGAGTGTATTATGTCTCAACAAGACACAGAACAACTTTTTTAATCTGTGATGTATTTTAGATTAGTCTTTCTCTATTTTACTTTATATTTCAGAAAAATATATATTACATTTTTAGTTAGTATTAGATATAAGTTATAACAATTTTACATTATTAGAATATCCTTGAAATTTATATCTATAACTCACACTGATATTCATGATAACTAATCAATCTTATGAGAAGTTATTTGAATAGTCAAACTATTATATCTGTATTACCTTGATCAACTGACTTATATTCATTTTATTGGGGAATATTTTTAAGAGAACTTTTTAACATAAATTTTTATAGATGATCAATTCAACCCCATCTTGAGAACTCTACATCGACCAACATTTAATACTAAGGATTTATTCCTGCTAAGACTATATATTTTAAATCTTTTATTTGTGATTTTAGTTTTTCTTTAAAGAACTATAAAATTCTTTAATTCTAAATTTCTATATCATTCAATGTATTTATTTCTTATGGATAATATAATATAAGAGGATGTTATCAATAGACCAACATTATTTAATATAACTAATTATTCCCAATGTTAAGTTAAGATTAAAATGAATTTAGAAAGTATGCGTTTTGAAAATTGGTCTTCAATTGTAGATGAGTTTATGATTCCTGTTACTGCTAGAACTATGTGAGGTAACCCAACAAATACTTCTTAAAATAAAAAATGAAAATCCAAGAATTAATTATATTTCCCATTAGGATATGTGGAATTTCATATAATATCTGAATGTAAAAATTGCCATGACATTTGAGATACTCTATCATTTTCACATGACCGAACCACTAATGTGAATGAAATGAGTCTTAATACATGTACTATGAAATATGATAACATTATAATGAATCATGATGAGCATATTTCTAATATGTATATTAGGTTCAGTGAAATTTTCAATGCAATGATATCTCTTGGAAGATATATCACTACCAAAGAACAAATCACGAGGATTCTCAGATTCTTACCTTGAAGATAGAGGGGAACTTCTTTCATTATTACAGAATCATTTGACATCAGCAAATTACCTATCAAAGAACTTATTGAGAAGCTAATAATGTATGAAGAATAGTTGGAAGTAAAAAAGGAATAAGGGGATGAACCTAAAAGAAAATATTTGGCATTTAAGACCACTACCTCTAAACAAAATGAAAAGGAGAAACTACAATTTTCTGTAGAGAGATCCAACAACCCACAATATTCACATGAAAATGATGAGGAGATGGCTAAATTTTCAAGATGATTTAAGAAATTTTTAAAAAGGATGACATTATCCTAAAATCATAACTTCAAAGTATTATATGATAATAAATGTGGCTGGAAGAAGGATTTGAAAAGAAATAAAAATTTGGATGAATTAGTATGTTATGAATTTAACCGAAAGGGACATATAAAGGCTGACCATCCCAAGATCAAGTATAAAATGAAATACGAGGACAATGATAGAAAGTATAAAATGGAAATGAAAGAAACTTGGAGTGTTTATGAGGATAGTTCAAGTGAATCAGAGTCTTCACATGATGAACAAGCTAAAAAATCCAATATGTCTTTCATGAAAAACTCATCCGAGGTAAGCATGTAATATCTTATACAAAATCCCTTTTATTCTGGAGATGAAATTGATAATAAAAATATATCTAAAGAAGAAATGTTTGAGTTTTTCAATATTCATGAATATAAATGCAATGCACTAAAATATAAATAAACAACTTTAAGGAAACAAAATGTTTTTACCTCAACTATTAAATATGAACATGCTGTAAAAGAGAAAAAAAGTTCAATTACTCAATGAAAAAAATTAATTAAAATTATCTTATGAGAAATTAAAAAAGGCCTTGAAATGATTGTTAATGGTAATGATAACATGGTACAAATTATAGGTAAAAAAAATATCCCCAAAACACACTACTGGTATCAGATATCAACTTGGTAAATGAAATTTTTGAAAAACCAATTTTTTTAAAAATTTTAGAACATACAACTTTATTACTAGTTTAGGAAATCATTCAAACAGTTCAAACTATGATACATCCTATACCATCTCGAGCTTCTCTAAACTAAATAAGTGTTATTTCTCAAATTTTCTACAAAATGATTACAGGAAACCTATGAGGTAGATGTGGGTTACTAAAGCACTGGTTACTAATATAACAAGACCCAAAAAAATATGGGTACCAAAGTCTGTCTTTATTTGACTATTTTTCGAGAAAATTATTTTAAGAGATATTATAAATGATTATGGTACATGGAAAGTGGGTGTTCAAGACACATGGTGTGAAAATATTCATGATTCAATAATATTATAATGATTGATGGTTGATATGTCACTTTTGGTGACAATACTAGATGAAAAACCATTCGCCTAGTCCAAATCATTAACTCAATCTCAGTTTTATTTTTTAATGTACTTTTTGTTAATGGATTGAAATATAACCTTCTTAGTATTTCACAACTATGTAATGATGGATTTGATATTAAATTTGAAAATTATTCTTGAATTGTTTTTAATTCTAGAAATGAAAGAGTATATTCTACATTATGAAAGGAAAATGTATATTCTATTTATTTAGATTCCATAGTATCTCATAATGCTTCATGATTATGTGTATTTCACATAAAATCTTAGCTTTGGCATAGAAGTCTAGGACACTGCAATATTAATTCCATTATAAATATAACTAGATTAAATTTAGTCATATATATACCCAAACTAGAGTTTTCAAATGATAAATTGTGTAATCTTTCACAAGAGGTAAAAAATACAAAATTTAGTTCAAACCAAAGAATGAAGTTTCAACTTCTCAACCTCTCAAGTTGGTTCACATTGATTTGTTTGGAGAATGAAGAGTTTCTAGTTTAAATTAAACGAACTATGTTTATGTTCCTATATATGACATTTCTAGGTATACTTGGACCTTCTTCATGGCTCACAAAATTGAAGCCTTCTGTCACTTTACCTTCTATGTTAAAACTGTAGAAAACAAAGTGTACTTAAAATTAAATATCTAATAAGTTACCATGGTCATGAGTTTGAAAATAAAGAATATGAATCCTTTTGATCACAAATGGATATAATCATAATTTCGATTCCCCTAGAACACATCAAAAAATAGAGTTGTAGAAATAAGGAATATGACCTTGCATGAAATTTCTAGAAACATTCTTAGTGAATATGAATTACCTATTTTTTTTTGTTCTAAATCTATAAATAAAACAATCTATATTTTTAATAGAGTGTTGACTAGACCAATTCCTAAAATTACTCCATATGAATTTTGGATGAATAGATAACCAAAAGAAAGTTACTTAAAAGTATTTGGTCTTACAGTTTATATCCTTAATTCCAAGTAAAATATTGAAATATTTTTATCCAAGAGTGATGAATGAATTTCTTCTAAGATATTCAATGTCTTGAAAATCCTATAGAGTTTTTGACAGTAAAACTAAACATGTGGGGGAATCGATTCCTGTCAATTTTGATAAAAAATATCCACATGTGCCTAAGACCTCACTATAATATCTTGAAGATGGTATTTCAAATATTGATATTAATGATAAATCCTATAACCATCTTGTATTGGATTCTATAAAGACTTCTAGTTCTAGAAATACTCCAAAATCAATGAATAATGAACATGAACAATGTAATGAACCTAATATAACTAGACCTACCTTTTCGAGACCAACTAGAACCCTTAAGAACCATCCTTCATATTTTTTAGTTGGGGATATAGGTATAAGAACACAAGATAGAGCTTCTCTTATAAATCATGTTGAACATAAACCATTATTGTCACAACTTGAATGTAAAAACATCAATGATGCTATCAATGATTAATTTTGGGTTATGGATATGAAATAAGAACATAACCAATTTGAAAGGAACAACGTTTGGAATCCTTTTGATAGACCCAAATACTTTTTTCCATAGGCACTAAGTGAGTGTTTAGAAAACAATGTAGATGAAGCTGGTAACATAGTTAGAAATAATGTCAGATTGGTTGCACAAGGCTATAATCACAAAGAAGGAAAAGATTTTGAGGAGACGATTAAACCAGTATCTAGACTTAAAGCCATTATAATCTTTCTTGCCTATGTAGTACATATTAAGTTCAGATTATATCAAATTGATGTTAAGATTCCATTAATAAATGGGTATATAGCTGGGGATATTTTTTGAACAACCCCTATTTTCAAAAATTCTCACTTTCCAAATCATGTTTTTATATTATGAAAATATTTATATGGATTAATCAAATCTCCTAGAGCCTGGTATGATAGATTAAGTACATTTATTTATACCAATGGTTTTAAAAAAGGTATAGTTGATCCTACTCATTTTATAAAATGACTATCAAATGATGTTTTTATAGTTCAAATTTATAAAGATTATATTATTTTTGGATCATAAAAAATTCTTTATGTATTGTGTTTTCTAATTTGATGCAACATGAATTTGAACTTAGTTTAATGGGAGAACTAAAAGCCTTTATGGGATTTAAAAACTCCAAAATAATGATTGTATTATTTTAAATCAAACTAGATATACTAAATTTATTCTAATTTTTTTTGTTTTTGATATCACTAAAATTAGTGACACACCAATTAGTACTACTTGTTAGTTGGATCTTGATTATGATAGAAAATATTTTGATCAAACAACTTACAAAGGAATGATTGAAATCTTACTCTATATAACTGATATTTGACCTGATATTATGTTTTGTGTATCTATGTGTGCTCACCTTCAAGAAAACCATATGGAATCTCATTTAAATGATACTAAAAGTATTTTCAAATACCTTAACCATACACCTAATCTTGGATTGATCTATCATTGAGGACAATCATTGGGGTTATTTAGCTATTCTGATGCTGATTTTGGTGGTTGTATGTTATATAGAAAAATAACCTCTAGAACATGTCACCTTTTTGGAAAGTCAATAGTACTATGATGTAGCAGGAAACCAATATTTGTTGCATTACCTACCACCAAATATGAATACATAGCTTCTGGATATTGTTGGGAACAAATTATTTGGATGAAACACAAATTACTAGACTATTGATATCAGTTCATACATTTACCAATAATTTGTGACAATAAAAGTGCTATTAACCTTTCAAAGAAGCCTGTTTCACACACCAAGAAAAAATGTATTGATGTAAGACATCAATTTTTTAGATACCATGATCAAAAAGGTGATATCACTTTTGAATTCATTGGGAATTAAGATCATCTTGCTAATATATTCACCAAACCATTAATTTCTGAAAGAATTGATTACACCATACATAAATTAAAGATGATATGTCTTAAGTGAAAGGCTTACTGACCAGAATTAGTATTTAAAAGATTACGGTTTCACTTTCACAGTTTCAAAATTTACTGTCTCACAATTTATTCTTCATGATTTTTGGTTTCATAGTTATTGTCTCTCGGTTACTGTTCTCCACTTAATGTCACAACATTACGATAACCAGTTAAGCATCACTCCGTAATGATGACATCATGAAAACCTGTTATGGTCTCACCGCAAAGACTCAATTTTTTATAATTTTATTTCTAGTATCGTTGTTGATTATTTTATTATTATTCTGTTGTTAATTTTTTCTTATGACATATGGAATTCCTAAATGATAAAAAACCAGATATTGTTCAATTATATATTCAATCTATACTTCCTATCTCTAAACCTAAGCCCTTCCCCTCCAAATATACTACTCTCCTTCTACTCCTTCTCCTTCTTGAACCCATAATTTTATGGCCAGAATGAAGTGACCCTCATTGTCAACTCCATATAAGCGAAAGCCTCACAAGAAATAAATAAAGGAACCAGGAATAGCACTTAAAGTACAAAAAAATCCTGATCTTTTTAATAGAGAATCTGTGCCTGAAAAGAAAGTATGTCTGAGGCGGATACTGTAAAGTAAGTCACTAATATTGAAAGTTCTCACCTAACAAGGTTGTTTGAACATGTTTACAAATGAAAAACAACCCATTTATCCAAAACCAATTTCTCAATTTTATCAGCATGTTCAATTTTCATTTAATTTTAATGATGATTTTATTTTAAGAAGGTGGATTAATTGTCAAAGGTATCCCTATTCATCGAGGTTATTGCCTACCTAGCATGGGATACCTTATGAATGAGTATGTGAGGATCATCAGTTAGAACCTTCTACTCCCAGTGATATATTATTCTTGGAATAATCCTTGGAATGTATAACTAGAAATAGTAATAAAAGAAGAGAAATCAATGGTGATTTGGATGGTTAAACATGGATACTATTTATGTTTATTCAGAATCTTGTTAGTCCAAGAAAATTGGATTTTGCAACTCTTAAGTATCAAGAGGTATTCGTGACACATCTGCTGAAGAATGGGAACAAGATTAATCTATGTAATTATATAGTAAATCACATGTGTAAATTGATCAAGGATTCTTCAATGTCTACCTCTTTGTTCTATTCAAGAGTAATCTCTACAAGGCTATCTGCTAAAGGAGTTGTCAGCCAGAATGAGGAAGTCATTGAAGGGTGTGAGTTATGTATGTCAACAGACACACTCGGAAGGATGAAGATAAACTATAATCCTTGTAAGATATCGTAGGTAGAGGATAATTAAAGGTTCTATGGAAATTTCAATCCCTTTTAAAATCAATCAAGTCCTAAGGACAAGTGTGACCCATGCCTAGAATCTGATGAGTTGTGGGAATACTCATGTCTAGTAGAATAGGATACCAAAGCTTCATCTGTGTTCAAAACATTTATAGAATAAGTAAGTGTCTTACATGATCAACATGATGATGATCATCATCTTAATGAACAGAAAATTGGTTAAGAAATAGTTTTTGAAGACATTGTTGATAATGAAGGACCTACTACAGGTAAGGATGTGCATGATGTTCCTGAGGAACATCAAGAACCTGTTATTGAAGAAGGCCCTGTAGATGTAGAAAGGTATGAAGAACATTCAGAGCCAGAAAAAATCATATCAGTGGAATAAATAATCGACCATGATTTTCAGCATTGTAGAACAGAAATGGGTGAGCCTGACATTGTGGTAAATCTGGAAATAATCAAGTTACTGGGACTCTCACTCTGAGAGCTGATGAAAAAATTAAGGGTGGAGTATAACACCATTATAGAATCTACTCAAGAACACATATCTATTGAGACAATCCATATAGACAATGCATATAAATTCTCTATCTATTTTAATGTTTTATTCTCTCGAGTGGCATGAATGTGAAGAATTGAACCTACAACAGTATTTCAGTTGAAAGAGTTTTCTCTACCAGAAGTAATACCTAATTAGGATCCTGAATTTATTGAGGTCTCTGAACTCAAGAGTGCTCCAGATTCCCCATACTCTGTACACCATGAGGATTTAATGGTTTTAGGAGAAAAACTGATGGATGGCATTGAGAAACTTTTGAAATATCAAACACATAATGTAACTCGTCTGAGTGAACATGATTCTGGAATTATTTTGGAGAATCTTATATGGAAAACTCAACCACGAATGTTTCATGAAATTCAAGATGCAAGAATTAAAAATCAACAGCTAGGAGAAGAAGTAAAATCATTAAGGTGTTTGGTTGATGATCTGAAGAATGATTTTAAATCTTCTGAACCTCAGGTTTCTCGATTTATCCTAGAAGATACTTAAAAGATGGATAGAATGGTTTCATGTCTGATTCGACCATATCTGGAAGTAGTTGTTGGGAAAAAAGAAGAAAACAAGACAAGATGTCATAAGAAGTTTGAAAATTAGCATCCTTAATTGATTCCTTGCAATGAATTTTTTAAGACTCGGTTGAAACTATTGTCAAGATCCTTATTGAACAATATGAATCCATCTCAGATCCTTTATCCTTAGCTGAACCTGGTCAGTCATCCCAGTCAGATAGTTCAGTTCTAAAAAAGGTTATTTAAGAAGGGCATAAATCATTGAAAAGTCATTCTATTCACGAAATCCAATAAAAAATTGTTGAAAATAGTGAACATGTAAATGACATGGTATGACTGTACTCTAAGGAAGCTTCTATGACCTATGATGGGATTAAAAATAAGGTGGATTTATACTTCAAAGGATTTATACAAAGTATCAATTAACAAGTCATTTTTATTTCCTTGTTAAAAATTTGAAAATTCTTCATATGACTCATGATTTTAAAGACCATGTGTATAATATTAAAGAGTTCATACATACCTTGGATATGTTTTTTTGTGAAAAAATATGATAACAAAATATAGTGCTGAGGTCATCATTGATTTCATCAATTTGATGAAGCCCTATCTCCATGTGCAAATCAGTACTATAGTGGCTTCTTCACCTGCTGTATTGAGACCTAGTTCCACCCATTATTCATCGAATACCTTTTCTCCTACTACCATGTATATATCTAAGGCTCTAAGCTAGATATGACTTATTATTCTAGATCAATCTATGTCTTATTCTCCAAAAAAAGCTACTGTTTCCCCTACTATTTTGGAAGGTGTGCCTTTTCCATCTCTCACCACTGGATCCATCTCAACTACCACCTCTCATTCTCCACTTATGGCTCCCCCCACTGGTTCTACCAAGGGAAACAAAGTGTACTTCATCTGAAGTGAAGTGAATAATGTTTCCTTGTTTGGAATGATCTCCATTTTTTGGTATTAGGTACATACTGGGTTTTTTCTAATCTTTAAATGGAATGTACCTTGTTTCCATTTAATTTAAGTCTTACATTTATTTCCCTTCTCTTTTGTGCTTCATATTGTATTTATTATAATCTCAAAAGGGGGACAACTCATAACAAACTTATTAATTTTTAGATGGTTTCTACATGCCATGATTGGTGATCTGCCAAAGGGGGAGATTGGTGGACTCCTCATATTTGATCGTGTTTTAATGACCCCAAATCATGAAAATCATACAAATCAAGAAAAATTATGGTAGTATTAAGTTTAAACCATTCTGTGAATATTACTTCCTAAGACTATTTATAGATTTTTGGAAACCTACCATACACGTTGACCAGACAATGTAACCAGACACAGTGTCCCAGACACCGTGACCCAGACACAGTGGCCCAGACACTGTGACCAGATACCGTGACCCAGATTCCTTGACCAAACATGGTGAACCAGACACTATGACCCCGACACCATGACAAACACACTGTGACCAGACACTGTGACCCAAACACCATTACATAATACTGTGACCTGATACCGTGCTCCTGAAGTCGTGACTCAAGAATTGATAAAAGTTTTAACAGAAGATTAGACACTGCTACTAGAGGCATCAAGATCCTAACACTGCATATGTGATACCAGTTCCAGATGCAAAAAATGTTGTGCAAGCTTGAAAATCTCATCGCTCAATGGAAATGGAGTGACACCATTTATAAGAGACACTATTTCCACCTGACACTGTTTTATGAAAAACTATAACACCATCCTTTAATATTTGATTATTGTTTTTTAAATTTAATTTCTAATGGTAATATTCATGTTGTTAAATAAAAATAACAACATTAATATTTCTTTATAGTCATATCACCTGAATGTATGAGGTACGAGGTGGAGAATACATGCATCCTATCAGATCCAACATGTGTTCCCTCAATTAATAGGAAGATAAGCCACTGTTGAAAAAATTAACATATACCAGGAGACATGAAGAATTTTAAAAATATAGAGAACTCAGGCATGAAGAAAAATAAAACTGAAGAACTCATGAAGCACTCTCAATTTCTTGAGGCTAAACTACCATTGATCAGAACTTCAAACATCATAAAAGAAGAATAAAATCTACATAACTCACTTCTTCAAACTAGAAACTAGAGAACCAGACTCACGATACTCTATTTTTCACAATAAGAATTGGTACGTGAATCAGCTTCCTTATAAAAGTCTAGAGATACACATAATAACAATTAGATCACTTATAAATCTTTCTCATCACCTTCGCTCTGTTATGTATTCTGTTTATCTTTCACGTAGTGTGTGTTAGTGTGTCTGTATTAAAAAAACACATTATCTCCTATATTAAATTGAAGGATAAAAGATATCCTTCATTTCAGACATTCTTAAATTTGTTTACTCCCACGAATTAGTGTGGAAGATGACCTTTTGTGACCTGGTAGATTATTCCCATGAATAATAGTTGAAGAAAATGTTTACCTGGACAGTCTTGTGTACTGTTGTGTACACCGATCCAGGGTGTGGATCATGTTTATTAATATAGACTACTTGGTGGATGTTGATAACCAAGTGGAGTGGATTAAGTCTTGAGTTGAGACTGAACCACTTGTTTTATACACGGTGTCTTTTACTTTAGTTATTTTCTATTTTAATTTATATTTCAGAAAACTAGATATTACAATTATAGTTATTCTGTGATAGAAGTTTTACATGTTTTTCCATATTAGAAGTTCCTCAAAAGTGATATCAATAACACACATTGATATTTCTAAAAATTAATCAATATTCTAAGAATTTATTTTAACAATCAAACTATTATTACCTTATTACCTTGATGAATTGTACGATATTCCTTTTAATAGGGAGAATTTCTAAGTGAACTTTTTAAAAGTTATTTTTTATAGATACTCAATTCACCCCCCCCCCAATTCAGTACTCTACTCTAACCAACAAAATGAATTTTGGGCATCAATTTTGATATAATGTAAAAATAAAATTCTCGAGTTCTGGATTTTGGGTAATATAAATTAGGTGCGGATTACACATTTGTGAGGGTTCGTAGAGAAAAGAACAATTATGGCAGAATTGAAGAAATGAAAAATAGACCTATATGTTAATATTATAAAATAACTTACTAAGAGGTTGGAATATTTGATATATATATTTACCTATAAGAATAATTATTAAATTGGAATTCTATTTATATTTAATAACTATAATGGTAAATTTGATTTCAATATCTTTTTCGTGAAGAAGAGATTTTATTTCCCGATTAAGAACAAAATATTCTCTATATAAATGAAATAAATATTTTATGAGAAGTTTTCTATGGTTAATAGTATATATATTCTTTTTATTAATAATCAAATTTATAACAATCAAGAAAAAAAATTAGGGTAGTTTACCTCAACACCACAAGTATTTGGAATTGTTTCCACTATTATATAGGTAGTAATCATATTCTAACACTCTATAGAGATTAAGTTTCTATATTATTCTATTTTGAAATTTTAAAATAATATACTAATATTTTTGTTATAAAAAAGTATATTATAAGGGAATATGTGCGTGGGATAATTTAGTATTAGACAAAACACATAATAATGTAGGTATATTAATGATTATATAAGTAAGATGTTAATATATGTACATTATAACATTTAGTGATGAATTTAGAAGGTATGGTCAGATCTATCTTATGGGAAATAAGTATTAAAACATTGAAGAATTAAAATTTGTGAAAATAAATGTTTATAACGATCTTAGATTTGGTATTCAAAAGAATAATAGGTAATGATGTTGAATAGATAAGCTAGGAATTAACTGATCATCTAAGAGATTATATAATCATTTCATAACTAACACCTACTAGAATAATATAATAAATTTTTTTGTCTATGATAAACAATATTACCACTTTCACATGGTTCCAAGGGTAATGAAATAACATGGGATACCATTTTATATTAAGAATGTACACTAGAAGTGGAGAATTCTATAAAATTATATTTCTTTAAATAATTCCATAAGAAAACCATATAGGATATAGTTTAGTATGAAATCTATTTTTCTATTTCTGGTGGATTTTAGGTTATATAATATATGTAAGATGTTTATAAGGCCCCATCCTTAAACCTTACTTAATATTTAATTAAATTAATAATTCACGTTGAGGATCTTTTTAGGTTTAGAGTTTTAGAGAATTAGAACATAACTGTTACATCTCCAAAGATTACAAAGTAGTCACTTATACTATGTTTCCATAATAAAAAAAACTCTTGAAAGAAACATGTCTAGTTCCATTTTTTATATAGTATGACATTCCCTTGATCCCATCCTTGACCTTATTCCACATTAATTCCTGTGAAAAACATTTCAAAAAAAAACTTGGGGTGAGCATAAAAAGATCAGTAAGGGATACACAAAGAATGAAAACTGTTAGTTTTTCAAAATCAAGTAAACCTTGTATACTCTATCAAAGTAATACCATCACCTTCATGAAGTAGTAAAAACTCTTCACTGAATAAAGTATCATTAGTTACCTTTTTTTAACCAAAGTATTACCATAAAACCCATATAAGAAAACATAACATATATAAAGGTAACTTAGGACATAAACATACTTCAGTGGAATAACCATACGGTCGACTTCCACACATATCACTTAATGGAATAGCCATACGACCAATTTCCATACATACTTATTGGAATATCCATAAGGCCGACTTCCATACCCAATGCATTGGAGGTTATAACGTAACCACCCGTCCTGGTATTCACGGCACCACCCGTCATATGGTTTATAATGTAACCACCCGTTAAAATGTCCAAGTACCAATATAAAATCATAAAATATAAAACCAATATAAAGGAATGATAACATTTCCACATTTCAATCACAATATATCATAATAGAATCCTTTATCAAAACCATTTTTAATACCAAAATACATAAAAGAGTATATGGTATTTATTTTATTTTAAAAACATTACGGCTTGTTGAGGAAGCCAAAGACCAAATAATACTCGCGGCGGCGGAAAAGGTTGTTGTCACCGCGTGCATTAAAAAAACATTCCTTTTTATCGTTTAGTAAAATGCTTCGTAGAAACAGATTCCTTTTGTATAAAAGTAAAAGTCAAAGGGGTTTATACACCGTATAAATGAAAATTGTGTATAAAACGAAATATGCCTCAATGAAAGGTGATTGAGACGAAGTCCCTTACCTCGGGTCTGACTTGACTCGATCGTTATTTAACATCCTGGATAATAAACTTGAGTTAATTTATACTTGATTAAGAACCTTTTTAAAGTTCATTATTCCTTTTATATTACTTATTTCCATGTTATAAACATTATGTAACCATTTAAGTTAATAATGTTTGTTTTCTCAATATTTGGTTCTTAAGTCGAATGTGGACTTCTTACAATTACATGTTGTTCGTGTGTTCAAAGGTTCTTTATATCCAGAATGAAATTCCCGATTTGGATATAATATGTATCATATATATCCATCATATACATGTATTTATAATATTACATAATCATTTAGAGGTAAGAAATGAAATGCATCGTTCATGGAGATGGTAAGCCGTACGTACGCATGAACGCTACATTCATTTCTTTGTCATATTAATGGAATTAAAACCAAATTAGAGGTATGTATATTTTAATTCCAGAATTATATTAATCATTTAGATATATCATTAATTATATATATCCATTATATACATGTACTTTTAATAGTACATTACATTTGGGGATAAGAAATGAAATACACCGTTCATGGAGACGGTAAGCCGTACGTACGCATGAACACTACTTTCATTTCTATCTCATACTTTAATGAAAATAAATAATAATGATATAGAGGTATATTATAAATCCAGTATAACATCATATATAATAACTTTAAATCCATACTTTACACGTCCCACATATGGCATTAACGAATCACATCACATTGAGGGGGCGGTAGTCCGCACTTCCTTAAATGAAGATGTCGTGTTTACCCATGATGGAAACCATAAAGGTATTCCAAAAATGAAAAATACAGAAGCTTAAAGAAAAAAATAAACATATTATATATCATATATAAAAATAGTGACATAATAATGGCCACCTTTGAAGGTGTTAAATGAGAATTGAACAATCATCGTTTCGGGAGGCAGAATTTCGCCATCCACGGAAACTGTATGCTCTTTAACCATTTTATGTAGTTGTGTAAGAGTGTAGCTTGAATAAATCTTATAACAACATCCTAGTATATTTAAGATACTGGTGTTGTTACAAAAGAAGTAAATAAAAAGAGTTTAGAGGGTTGGAGAAGCAAAATAAAACAAATGAACAAGAGAGAATGAATTACCTTTAAAAGTGTAACTCCTTTTGATTTGAGCCTAAAGGATTCCTATGAAAGGATTCTAATCAAAGGGAATCCTCTAGGATGAGGAGAGGGATGTGGAGAGAGTAATTGGGCAGGGGTTGGCCGAGCCAAAGGCTTGAGGAGTGTGTGAAATGAGGTAGAGGTGGGGGCCTTTTATAAGAGGAGAGGAGGGGCACTTTTGGAAAGTAATGAAATATTACTTTATTTGAAATTGTGTTTCGGTTTTAAAAGGTCCCACATTGATATAATTCGTGGATAAGGTGATAAGTGTTAGAAATCCATTCATCCAATTGGTTTTGACATGTGTAGTTCATAGATTTTACATTATCTTTCCATTTTATTTAAATCGTCAAATAATGATGTCATCGCTGCATCATTATTATATCATAAATAATTTAATTTATTTAATGTCTAAAAATTATAAAAAAATACTATAATTTAGGAAATCTTTTTATCTTTCTAATGACTATTTATAATCAAAAATCTTATCGTTATAACCCAATGTAAAAATTGTTTTCGTAAAACATATTATGTTTGTGTCATTTTTACTTTTACATTAAATAAAAGGTAATTTATGTCATTTTCCAACCAAAGTGGATCCATGGGGTCCCCAAGTTGACCCATGGCTTGTCTTGGTCGGCCATGACACAAACAATGAGGGTATTACATGTGTCAAGCTCATTTTATTTTATTAAAGCATTATTTTTACCTTTAACTACACTAATTACCACTAATCGCGATTAAGAACTTAATAAGTTACTATTCACCAAAAAAATTGTTATAATCTCATTGAACCACATTTTACTTCTTAATGACAACCATGTATGTCGGATTTTTGAAATTCAAAACACAATGATGGAAAAATTCCATTTAAACGGAAAAATCAGTTTTTATAAGTACTACTTGTGGTTTCACTATTCATCAAAAATTGAAGTTTTTCAGAAAATTACCAAAAATTCACCCTAAGATATATTTGATATTAAAAATTCTAAAATGAAGTCTATTTTACAAAATTCAAAACATATAAGTCACATTAATTAATTTAATAAATAATTCCAGCTGTCAGAGCTAATAGCGTGTTTTTATGAAACAATAAGTATCAAAAGATTGACACTAGTTTAAGTCCAATTTCAAAGTGAAATTGATTCCAATGACCACCATTGGATTAAATGGTAAAAATATATTCATATTAAACATTAAGACCAATTCAAAAGATAGTCTAATCATATAAATAAATTAGATTAAAAAGCAGTTTTGATGTAAAATGCAGTAATTTTCACTATTCATTAAAAAATGAACATTGTCAGAAAAATACCAAAAATTCACACAATGTAAATTTTGACTTCCCAATCATAAAGAATAAGTTTATTTTGACAAACATAGCTTATAAAATTGTCAAAATATAGATTTAAAAAGGGTTTTCCATCATAAGGCAGTAAAACAATCTTTTAAGAATATTAGTGTATTCCATGCTTAAGATTGGATTTATTTTCATTTTAAGCCTCTAAAACACTATCTTAATCATTAATATACATAGATAAAAATATATATTATTCATTACTTACTTGGGATGTTACATCCTTCCCCCCTTTAGAAAATTGCGTCCCCGCAATTTATTTACTTATCGAATAAATGGGGGTACTTATCCCACATTGCATTTTCAGATTCCCATGTTGCCTCTTCAATCATGTGGTTTTTCCACAAAACCTTTACCTGGTGAATAACCTTATTCCGTAACACTTTCTCCCTGTGGTCAAGAATATGGACCAGTTGTTCCTCATAAGATAGGTTCTCTTCCAGCTGAACTACCTCTGGACTCAAAACATGAGATGGATCTGGCATATACTTTCTCAAAATCGAAACGTGAAAGACATTGTGTACCTGAGATAAACTCGGAGGTAAAGCCACTCGGTATGCAACTGATCCAACTCTCTCCAGAATTTCGTATGGTCCAACGAACCTTGGACTCAACTTTCCTTTCTTACCAAATCTCATCACACTTTTCCAAGGAGAAAACTTGAGAAAAACATGATCACCTACCTCGAAAGATAGATCCTTCCTCCGGTTATCCGCATAACTCTTCTGCCTGCTCTGAGCTGTTCTCATGTGTTTCTAAATCAAATGAACTTTTTCTGCCATCTCTTCTACCAATTCTGGTCCCATCAATTTCCTTTCACCCACTTCATCCCATAAAGCTGGAGTTCGACACCGCTTCCCATATAATGCCTCAAATGGTTCCATCTGTATACTGGAATGAAAGCTGTTATTATAAGAAAACTCAACCAAAGAAAGATGTTGGTCCCAACTTCCCTGATAATCCATCGAACAAGCTCGTAGAATATCCTCCAATGTCTGGATTGTTCGTTCTGACTGCCCATCTTAATGAGGATGAAAAGCTGTACTAAAATTTAATTCAGTACCCAACGACATCTGAAGGCCTTTCCAAAAGTTAGAAGTAAACCTGGGATCACGATCTGATACAATGGAGAGAGGAACTCCATTTAACCTTACTATCTCTTTAATATACAAACGGGAAAGTTGATCTAGAGAGAAAGTATCTAGTATAGCAAGGAAATGAGCAGATTTGGTCAAGCGATCAACAATAACCCAGATTGCATTATTACCTCGAGATGTCCTTGGTAATCCCACAACAAAGTCCATGGATATATTTTCCCATTTCCACTCTGGCACTGTTAAAGGTTGAAGTATCCCTTTCGGTAACTGCCGCTCTACTTTAACATGTTGACATGTCAAACACTTCACAGTAAAATCAACAATGTCTCTTTTCATTCCATCCCACCTGTAATACTCCCGCAGATCTTTGTACATCTTAGTACTGCCCAGATGAACTGAAAATGGAGAACTATGAGCTTCACATAACAACTCTCTCTTCAACTGTGAATCACAAGGCACACACAATCTCTTCCCAAATCTCAAAACACAATCATTATCAATTTTGAATTCAGGCGTCTTACCTTTCTGAACCTGCTCTACCTTTTTCTGCAACTCACTGTCTTGCTTCTGTGCTTGCTTGATTCTATCTGATAGAGAAGATCTCACTGATACCTGAAACAAAACAGAAGGACTTCCTGTACCAACAACTTCTATTCCAAAGTTCATCAAATCCTTAACCAAAGGATCACGTTTCAAACGCAACATTGCTAATGAAGCATTACTTTTTCAACTCAAAGCATCAGCCACTTTATTTGCTTTTCCCGGATGGTAATGAATTGTACAATCATAATATTTGATAAATTATAGCCATATCCTTTGTCTCATGTTCAATTATTTCTGAGTGAATATATACTTTAAACTTTTGTGATCGGTATATATTTCACATTTTACTCCATACAGATGATGCCTCTAAATTTTTAAAGCAAAAAAAACAGCAGCTAATTAGAAATCATGTGTAGGGTAATTTACCTCATGAGTTTTCAACTGTCGTGAAGCACAAGCAATTACCTGATCATTCTGCATTAGGACGCAACCAAGTCCTTTTAATGAAGCATCACTGTATATAACAAACTCACCATTCCTGGAAGGTAGTGACAAAACTGGAGCATTCACCAATATTCTTTTCAATTCCTGATACCACTTCATTCGATAGCTCAACATCTGCTGAAGTTGTTGCAAAGGATTTCACCACCCCTTTCTACATGTAGTCTGGCTGCATTCCCCCAGTTGAGTTCTTCGTTGGACACTCGTTTGCATAATGACCCATTTCATTACACTTAAAACATCTTACTGTTGGCTTTTCATTTCCTGCTTGATCATCCTCCTTACAGTTACGAGTAATATGACCAGACTTACCACACCGAAAGCACTTACCAGACTTGGATAAACATTCTCCAGGATGCATTTTACTACACTTCTCACAGGATGGATATTTGATTTTCTTACCTCCTTGCTTCTTTGATGAATTCTTCCCCTTTGCCTGCCAACTAGACCTCTTATTCTGTTGTTTGTCATAGAACACCTGATCATCGGAAAAATCCATTTCCACCTTCTCCGCATATCGAACAAGTTTTTCATAACTTTTAAACTCACGAGAAGCTAATGCCCTTCGATATTTTGGCTTTAATCCTGAGTAAAAATGATTTATTTTACTATCAAGATCTCGTATGAAGTTTGGAGCATACCATGCCAATCGAGTAAACTTTTCTTCATAAGCAGCCACTGAATCATCCTCCTGCCTCAATTCTAGGAACTGTTTTTCCATCCTAATACGAACCACCTTAGGAAAATATTTCTCAAGAAACATACCTTTGAATTCGTCCCAGTGAAGATCCTCAATCTCATCACTATCCCTTATATTTTTCACCATCGACCACCACTAATCAGCTTCACCTTCAAAATGGTAAACAACAAGACTAACCTTTTGATGTTATGAACACCCCATGACATCAAAAATATTCTCCAGTGCTTTAATCCACCCTTCAGCTTGCACAGGGTCAGATGATCCTCTGAATGATGGGGGATGTTGCCTCATGAAATGTTCCACCACTGACATGTTCCACTGCGGTTGATCTGGCTGATCTCGTGCATGGATACCACCACCATTTATAGCCTGAGTCAACTGTGCCATCACTACAACAAACTATTCAGTTCCGATTCCGACCATCTCAGGTTGCTGATTTGGAAGGTTATCTTCCTCTTGATGTCGTCCCAACATAGCTGCTTTGTTTCCTCTGCGGAAAACCATTCTGAACACAGAAATATCTTAGGCGAAGCAACATGGTAATCTGTAAATGCTATATCATTTCAATCATATTATAATTTAACACTTTTCTAACTCCTAAAGTTGTCTAAACCGACCTCTGATACCAACTATAAGGCCCCAGCCTTAAACCTTACTTAATATTGAATTAAATGAATAATTCACGTTGAGGATCTTTTCAGGTTTAGAGTTTTAGAGAATTAGAACATAACTGTTACATCTCAAAAGATTACAAATTAGTCACTTATACTATGTTTCCATAATAATAAAAAAACTCTTGAAAGAAACATGTCTAGTTCCATGTTTTATATAGCATGACATTCCCTTGATCCCATCCTTGACCTTATTCCACATTAAGTCCTGTGAAAAACATTTCAAAAAAAAACTTGGGCTGAGCATAAAAAGCTCAGTAAGGGATACACAAAGAATGAAAACTGTTAGTTTTTCAAAATCAAGTAAACCATGTATACTCTATCAAAGTAATACCTTCACCTTCATGAAGTAGTAAAAACTCTTCACTGAATAAAGTATCATTACTTACCTTTTTGTAACCAAAGTATTACCATAAAACCCATATAAGAAAACATAACATATATAAAGGTAACTTGGGACATAAACATACTTCAGTGGAATAACCATACGGTCGACTTCCACACATATCACTTAATGGAATAGCCATACAGCCAATTTCCATTCATACTTAATGGAATAGCCATACGGCCGACTTCCATACCCAATGCATTGGAGGTTATAACGTAACCACCCGTCCTGGTATTCACAACACCACCCGTCATATGGTTTATAACGTAACCAACCGTTAAAATGTCCAAGTACCAATATAAAATCATAAAATATAAAACCAATATAAAGGAATGATAACATTTCCACATTTCAATCAGAATATATCATAATAGAATCCTTTATCAAAACTATTTTCAATACCAAAATACATAAAAGAGTATATGGTATTTATTTTATTTTAAAAACATTACGGCTTGTTGAGGAAGCCAAAGACCAAATAATACTCGCGGCGGTGGAAAAGGTCGTTGTCTCCGCGTACGTTAAAAAAACATTCCTTTTTATCGTTTAGTAAAATGCTTCGTAGAAAAAGATTCCTTTTGTATAAAAGTAAAAGTAAAAGGGGTTTATACACCGTATAAATGAAAGTTGTGTATAAAACGAAATATGCCTCAATGAAAGGTGATTGAGACGAAGTCCCTTACCTCGGGTCCGACTTGACTCGATCGTTCTTTAACGTCCTGAATAATAAACTTGAGTTAATTTATACTTGATTAAGAAACTTTTTAAAGTTCATTATTCCTTTTATATCACTTATTTTCATGTTATAAACATTATGTAACCATTTATGTTAATAATGTTTGTTTTCTCAATATTTGGTTCTTAAGTCGAAAGTGGACTTCTTACAATTACATGTTGTTCGTGTGGTCAAAGGTTTTTATATCCAGAATGAAATTCCCGATTTGGATATAATATGTATCATATATATCCAGCATATACATGTATTTATAATATTACATAATCATTTAGAGGTAAGAAATGAAATGCACCGTTCATGGAGACGGTAAGCCGTACGTACGCATGAACACTACTTTCATTTCTTTGTCATATTAATGGAATTAAAACTAAATGAGAGGTATGTATATTTTAATTCCGGAATTATATTCATCATTTAGATATATCATTAATTATATATATCCATTATATACATGTACTTTTAATATTACATTACATTTGGGGATAAGAAATGAAATGCACCGTTCATGGAGATGGTAAGCCGTACGTACACATTAACGCTACTTTCATTTCTATCTCATACTTTAATAGAAATAAATAATAATGATATAGAGGTATATTATAATTCCAGTATAACATCATATATAATAACTTTAAATCCATACTTTACATGTCCCACATATGGCATTAACGAATCACATCACTTTGAGGGGGCGGTAGTCCGCACTTCCTTAAATGAAGATATCGTGTTTACCCATAATGGAAACCATAAAAGTATGCCAAAAATGAAAAATACAGAAGATTAAAGAAAACATAAACATATTATATATCATATATAAAAATATTGACATCATAATGGCCACCTTTGAAGGTATTAAATGAGTATTGAACAATCATCGTTTCGGGAGGCAGAATTTCGCCATCCACGGAAACCATATGTTCTTTAACCATTTGATGTAGTTTTGTGAGAGTGTAGCTTGAATAAATCTTATAACAACATCCTAGTATATTGAAGATACTGGTGTTGTTACAAAAGAAGTAAATAAAAAGAGTTTAGAGGGTTGGAGAAGCAAAATAAAACAAATGAACAAGAGAGAATGAATTACCTTTAAAAGTGTAACTCCTTTTGATTTGAGCCTAAAAGCTTCCTTTGAAAGGATTATGCCCAAAGGGAATCATCTAGGATGAGGAGAGGTATGTGGAGAGAGTAATTGGGCAGGGGTTGGCTGAGACAAAGGCTTGAGGAGTGTGTGAAATGAGGTAGAGGTGGGGGCCTTTTATAAGAGGAGAGGAGGGGCACTTTTGGAAAGTAAAGAAATATCACTTCATTTGAAAATGTGTTTCGGTTTTAAAAGGTCCTACATTCATATACTTCGTGGCTAAGGTGATAAGGGTTCTAAATCCATTCATCCAATTGGTTTTGGACATGTGTAGTTCATATATTTTACATTATCTATCCATTTTATTTAAATCGTCAAATAATGATGTCATCGCTGCATCATTATTATGTCATAAATAATTTAATTTATTTAATGTCTAAAAATTATAAAAAAATACTATAATGTAGGAAATCGTTTTATCTTTCCAATGGCTCTTTATACTCAAAAATTTGATCATTATAACCCAATGTAAAAATTGTTTTCGTAAAACATATTATGTTTGTGTCATTTTTACTTTTACATTAAATAAAAGGTAATTTATGTCATTTTCAAACCAAAGTGGATCCATGGGGTCCCCAATTTGACCCATGGCTTTTCTTGGTCGGCCATGACACAAACAATGAGGGTAGTACATGTGTCAAGCTCATTTTATTTTATTAAATCATTATTTTTACCTTAAACTACACTAATTACCACTAATCGCGATTAAGAACTTAATAAGTTACTATTCACCAAAAAATTATTATAATCTCATTGAACCACATTTTACTTCTTAATGACAACCATGTATGTCATATTTTTGAAATTAAAAACACAATGATGGCAAAATTCCATTTAAACCGAAAAATCAGTTTTTATAAGTAGTACTTAGTGGTTTCACTATTCATCAAAAATTGAAGTTTTTCAGAAAATTACCAAAAATTAACCCTAAGATATATTTGATATTACAAATTCAAAAATGAAGTCTATTTTACAAAATTCAAAACATATAAGTCACATTAATTAATTTAATAATTAATTCCCGCTATCAAAGCAAATAGCGTGTTTTTATGAAACAATAAGTATCAAAAGATTGACACTAGTTTAAGTCCAATTTCAAAGTGAAATTGATTCCAATGACCACCATTGGATTAAATGGTAAATATATATTCATATTACACATTAATACCAATTAAAAAGATAATCTAATCATATAAATAAATTAGATTAAAAAGTAGTTTTGATATAAAATGCAGTATTTTTCACTATTCATTAAAAAATGAACATTGTCAGAAAAATATCAAAAATTCACACAAAGTAAATTTTTATGTCCCAGTTATAAAGAATAAGTTTATTTTGACAAAACTAGCTTATAAAATTGTCAAAAGATAGATTTAAAAATGGGTTTCCATCATAAGGCAGTAAAACAATCTTTTAAGAATATTAGTGTATTCCATGCTTAAGATTGGATTTATTTTCATTTTAAGCCTCTAAAACACTATCTTAATCATTAATATACATAGATAAAAATATCTATTATTCATTACTTACTTGGGATTTTACAATGTTTATTTTGTTTAGGGAATTAAAAAAATACTACTGTTTTTAAAACCTAATTGAGAACAAATTTCTGGCCAACCGACATGGAATTTTACTTAAAAGGATCAAATTTATTAAATAGTTAGTGAGAGGAATACTGATCATTGAGAACTTCAATTTTAAAAAACCTCAAGAGATCAAAATTTTTTTTTTAACAAGAATTAAAAACCAAATTTCGTTGAATTTTTATATTATATAACCGTATATGTCTTCTAGGATTATATATGAGTATATGAGATATGGATTTGGTACTATCCTAAAATGTATGCTTTAATCAGGTTATAAAACATAATCATTACATACTATTTTTATACAAAAAAAAGAGACCCAATTTTTACTTCCATAATTACGACATAAAATAAATTATATATTCACTTTAATACTAACTACCTTTTTTTGTTCAGATTTTTATTGAATTAATAAAATAATTATACCAAGGGACAAAACCATGTTAGAAAAGTCACCCTTAGGAAAATAATTAAGAAAAACTAACACTAATCATAGATCTTTCAATGATTTCATTTTTATGCATGATTAACCACCGTCTCATTGTGATTAAAGGTCCTCAATGTGCATCGATACGAAAAAAATACCGCCACAAGGATCTCTTAATGATATATTTTTCATAGGATGAGGTAAAGTTACTCTCTTACGCTATAAGATTTATACATTATTAATGTTTATTAAAAATATTTCCCCATATATTTTCCTCATAAGTATAATGGAAAATACTAGATTTGTGAATTTTCATGTCAGTCTGTTGAACTCTTCATATGTGGTATTCCATTTTTCATCTGAAAATAAATCACTATCGGATTTTAATTAGAGTGTTGTTCTCATTCTATGGATTTTTATTGAAGGTATGGAAATGGTATTCGTGCATTAGTTTGGATGAAAGGCCCCTTACAATCCCCATTTGGATTGAATTAACTGGTTTTCCATTTCACTTATTTAAAAAAGAAACTATTTTCTTGATTGATATTTTATTTTGGAGACACCTAAAATTATATTATGCTACTAAGAATCATTCTCAACCATTAGTTTATAGAATCTATGCATTTTGGGATTCGAAATGTCGAATATGGATTTATAAAGGATGTTTTCTTTCAAATTATTCCATCTTACATAAAAAATGACTCAATTATTTTCATACAATAAGATAATGTGAGAATGGAATCTATGAGGCACATACCATTACACATTTCAAATAAAAATGTGTTGAAAAAGATAGAAAATATTAGTAGTTATTGATTCATCAGATCATCAGGTGGATCATATTAATATAGATGTCAACCAAAATATTTTTTAAGTGAAATTATTTCTCACTATGTTTAGTGATTTGATTATAATTTTTAAACAATTACATTAATTTTAATGATGGTTTAGTCTATTTACACCTCTTTTTTTCGTTATAACCCTTGTTTTCTTTAATAAATTTTATGGATGTATGAGTTGGATGACAAAATGATCTGTCATTTTTCTCTTAGAAAATGAAAATCATCAAATATCAAACCCCATATCTTTCTCATGTAATGTAATTTTTTTCCATATAACCATGAATTTATAAATCTATAATAAGTATTCAACATCTCTAATGAAATTCACCACACATAAATATATTCTAGGAATAAAATTTATAAAATCATTCTTTATAACAAGTTAAATTGGGAATCAAATTACTATGAGATCAAATACTAAAAAAGGTAATGACTGTAATAGAAGATACCGTACAATACAAAAATAATTATCAATATGGGAGAAGTAATTAATAATATAATGTTCAATTTAACATAAAATATGGTTATGAATGTTTTCCATGGATAACATATCAAGATAAAAAATCCAATGGAAAAAATAACTACTTTTACAATGATCTAATGGATGATGTAAACCATTATAATACTACCATTAAATACTTATAAAAAGACATCATAAAAACATCATGAAGTTTTCATGCTAAGACATAAAAACAATTTTATTAGGCATAAAAAAATACCAATGATAGTTTGTGTCATGTGACATGTTTATATATGTAGGGAATAAATATAAATATTCCCAAAAAATCACTTAAATATACCTAATTCAGTTCTCATATATTGAATCAAAACATCAAAACATAATCATAATTATATATCACACAAAAAAAATCTACATTGAATTAAGAATCCATAGCATTAATATTTCTCCAATAAATGAAATAACTTTCCTAATTGGTTTACTTCTAATATAATGTATGAAAAAAATTAATATATTTTGGAAAATATTGAAATGATAAATATATCCATTATATTAATAAAAATAGATATTAAAGGTGAAAATAATTTCCAATGAATAATGAGAGTGATTGGGAAAATTATCACAATAATGTGAACAATGAAAAAAATAAGGTATACTACTAAAATTTGTATAGAATGATAAAAGACCATTAGTTCAATAGAAATTATGTTGTGAAATCAAGGATAAAATTTTGAGAATTAAATAACAATATGGAAGTGAAATATTAAATATAACATTATTTTTGGATTTTAAATCATTGTTTTAAAAAAATGATACATATCAATTCCAAAACTCTTTTCAACTTTTTTAAAAAATAAATCCCTCAATAAAACCTAAAAACATTGAAAAATGAATAATAATATTCAATTAGAAAATATTGAATCCTAAATAGTTATATATACAATGAATAATGGATATTATGGTCATATATATTTAAAATAACATTCCCCTCAAACATTTTTAGATAATGTAAAAAAACAAAAACCATTTTGAAATAATAAAAAGTATTCTTTTATAACAAATTTCAAATAAATTAATATATGGTAAAAATTTTATTATGAAATAATTTTAGAATATAAAGTTTCAGGCATTAGAAAATTTATAAATTCTATACATGAATATAAATATAAATTACAAAAAATGTGAAATGAAGTTACCTATTCATATAATTTTTTTTTCATTGCGTACTAAATAGAGGAAGCATTTGAAGAAAGACTTGAAAACCCAAAAAATAGTCAAATGAGAAGAAATAACAATGGTTGTATGAATTATGGAGTGTTAAAATTCTAGAAATTAAAATTTAAATGTATAGAATCCTTAATAAAAAAATATTTTATATTAAACCCTTATCAACTTGGTAAATTTGAAATAAAATTATTTTAAAAGTTATAATATTATATGGTTATATAATTTAGTTAAATTAAAACAAAATTTCATGTCATGATATATTCATGTAATACTATATAAATAATATAAAATAATCTATGGTTCATGTTATGATATCAGTATGAAGGAATTGAAATTGATACAAAGAACCATTAGATGTAATATAATATCCAAATCAAAACATCATGTAAACTAGAACGTAAATGGTATTTCAAAAAAATTATTAATAAATAAATCATGATTTAATATTTCAAATAGTCACCATATATATTTCATGTGATGGAAATAAGTGTGTAATTAAGAATAAACCTCGAAGAAGTAAATTTTAGAAGAGAAAACGATACCTAATGTCTAATAATCGTAACACATTCTCTTACAATCTTGTGTAATAATTTCAGATATAGTATAAATATATAAAACATACATATTCAAACTTATCACAACTTATATTACTCTCATATAATATATTATTGCCCATTTAATATCAATTTTTCATTAACATGATCATCCTAGGTTAAAATTATTCAGTTTCCCATGTATATTCCCATTCACCAGAATTATTATTAGAATCATAGTGATGGATCAATTATATCAAGAATCTAAATCCTGTTATAAATATCATATATATTCATTATATATGTTTTTATATCCATCCATGAATGAAAAAAATATAAGAAATAAATGTACTATTCTTTGATATGGTATTTTTTCTAAATACAGTAACACTATTTTTATTTTCTATTATAAAGATAAAAAAGATAAAAAATATCATATTATTCTATAATAATATTTTTGTCATAAATATCGTATATAATCAATAAATCCATTACTATATATAACTTTGAGTGGTGAAAATAGAAAACAAAATAGTTATCTTTGGGGAGTCAGTTTTCTATACGTTTGCATGAGAAACACTTTTTTTCTGTTTGATTTAATATTAAGAATGTAAAATTTATATTATCATTTAATAAGTGTAATAACGTAATAAATATATTATATAAATGTTAAATCCATCATAATAACCAACCATGAAATGTGTTCATGAAAAAATATATATGATGTTTCATGGAGGTGGTAGTCCCCAAATACATATGGTAGATTCATTCATTTCCTATTTGATGAATAATAGAAATAATAAACCTACTTTTTAGATCATTTAAATTATATTCTATGTTAAATTACAAGTGTTACAACCAAATCATGATGTAATTGTACAATAATATATTAGATTGTTATTATTAATAAAACTACGATAAACCCTCTATCATTGTATTAAATTACACGTTCTGTACTTTAGTGGATAAATGACTGATATGATTTTATATTTTAAAGGCCTATTTTAAGTAAAATAATTTATATTACATTTTCTTGAGGAAATATCCTTTCCACATTCAAAATAACATTTTAAAATTTATAGAACACATAAAATACTAAAAAACATTTTCCATTGAAAATAAACATTAAAAATTATAAACGAAGTATAACATCATTTTTCAGTAATAGTTACCAAAAATTTCTTTCGATCCGTAAAAGTTAAAATAAGGCATTCCTTTCACACTTTTGTAAAATGTCAAAAAGTAACTTATTAAAAAAATAAAAATACATATTTTTTTTTAAACATTTTTTATTAAAACCACATGAAAGGTAAAAAAATTACATGCATATGTAATTACCCATAATTTTCATGGGAATAATCCCAAATTATACTAATTGGATGTATACACACTGCATAATAGAAAAAAGTCATGAATATGGAATTTATCCCACAAAAATTATTTAGAGACGAAAAAACCCTTACTATTAGACCATCTTCTTTAAAACTTGTTTGAATATAATATATAATACATATAATTTTATTATACATATATTAAATATCAGAAAATAATGTATATCATACTTTATGATTTACTCATAATAATATAGCAACATTTTATTTATCATTCTCTATTAAAATCAGATTTTTGGGTGTTAACGGTTTCATTTTTCATGCACTTTTTGGTTCAATAGTTTTTATCCCCATATATTAATCATGGATACATAATATAATGTATTTTAATCATGATATAAATATATTATATATTCTTTATATACTTAATTATTTTCATCCAAAAATGTTATAGTTAAAAAAATGATAGAGATGATAGGTCGTACGTACTCATGGACATCATTTTTAATTTTTGATGGATAGAATTAAAGGAAAGTAAATGATAATTAATATTTAAAGAATAATTATTATATCATATAATTAATATATATTAATCAAATCCATCCTTATTACAATTCATTTGAATTGGAAATTATAAACAAATTACATTAGTTCAGGAGGCTGTAGAGCTCCGTACACACGAGCGATGGTTTAGATTCACAATTTATGGAAGAGGAGACAGATATATATAAATCCATTAACATATATCATATAATTATATGGGATATAGTAATTATTTATACAATATTAGATTAAAAATATATTAAGGATATGGGAGAAGAAATAAAACAAGAACTCTCAATTAAAACCCAAACCTCTTGATCGACCAACCTCTAAAGATTACACCAAAAGACTTACTATGATGGAGTTTTTATAAAACCTAGGTGTATGAGATGAGAGGAGGTATTTTAGAAAATTAGTTTAGAACGTAATGAGAGATTGTTTTTAATGTGTGAGGAAATGATATGAAGGGGAGACCATTAAAAAGAGACTAGAGGGACACTTTCGAAATTTCATAAACTATTAAATTAATAAAAATTAATTTTAATGTCTAAAGGTTTAAATTCTATAACATTAAATTATTATATGAAGAAGAGTAAATAATAATCTTATAAAATAAAAATTGAAAATTGTTTCATTACATTTTACACTAATCATTTTGTTTTAATCATCTTTAACCATTTTTTACAATTACCATAGTAATAATGGTTTTGCATTATATAGGTAAATATAGTTACTGTAAACAAAAAATTGGCCATTAATGGAATATGGTTGATGATATAAACCTTATAAAAAGAAATTATAATAAATTAAATATTTTGTAATGTGATTTAGAAAATTATTATTGATTATAAAATAACATTAATGACAATTTTGGAACTATTCATTTAATTTGACTTTTAATGCCACAAGACAATAATGGAATAAAAATAAATAAATAAATAAATAATATTTCATTTTTGTTTTAAAAATATTAAAAAAAATTCAGACAAATAATTTAATTATAAGCTTTTTTAATATGAAATTATTGATTTTTCTACTATTTTCACAAGAACCATATCAATGTTTCATAATAACTTAAGGAATATATTTCGTCATTAAAAATTAAATTAAATTTACATAATGAAAATAATTAATACATATTTAAAATTATTACTTATAACACAAAATATCCTTTGGTGTATATGTATGTGAAAATTTTAAATTTAATAAAACAAAGAGAATGAAATTTTTGACTTTTAATTATATTAAATAATATATGGGTAAAAATCATTATGAAATAGAAACAAAGAAATATATTTTGTTTTATAATGATTATGTATGAAATATACTAATAAAATAAAATTATCGAATGTCTTAGGGTTTTGTGTGAGTTGTTATAATATTATTATATACTTCAGTTACACAATTTACCCATTACCATGGTAACGAATTCACTAATGTTAATATTCATCATGTTTAAAAATTAAAGGTTTCTATTTAATGAGTTTGGTTTAAAAAATTAAAAAAATGGAATAAATTTTCTAAAATTAAATTTTCATAAGTGGAATAATTTAATTTAAATCCATACTGCAAAATAAGATGAAAATTAGTCTTTTTGGAAAATATTAGTTTTAATATATAAATTCGTTTTTATAGAAAATACATGAATAAAATCCATTAAAAAATTATTTTTTAATAAAAAATTATATAATTAAATTTTAAAAATAATCTATACTATAATTTTACTTAGTAAATATTTTTTATTAACACATATTCATTAAAAACTGATTTTTTCACTCTTTATTGAAAAATCAATCTTTTTTAAAATTATAAAAATGTATCCATAATAAAAAAAATTCTCAAATTTGAAAAAATAATCATTTTTTAAACATAATTTAATAAATTTTTTACAATGTAATTGTAATATTTTCTCACAAAATATAATAAAATCGTTTTTGAAGAAAATGTATTTTTGAAGAATAATATGACTTCATCATAAATTGAGTGTTTATTAATAAATAAATAATCAAAAAAGTTTTATTGAAACTTAAATTTGTGTATATATTTCACTACATGTTAATTCATATTTATTCCCAGCAATTTAATGGCTAGATTTTTACTATAACATTAAATAATTATTTTTTAATATCTTATCATGGTTTGTTTAAACATGGTGTTTCATGTAACACAAGATATAAAAGGAATAAAATTTATTAATAATGAACTATTTAATATAATATTAGTGCATTACAAGCATGAAAATTTTCTATCAAAACATTACAGAATCATTCAAAGGATTACTCAATCATTATTCATTAAATGATATCAAAAACTTTGATATAAATTATCATACTTACCATTAATTTTCCATTTATGTTGAATCATAAAACTTTTCTAAAAAATTAATTACCCTTTATACATAATTACTTTGATATCAAAGAACATATTAATATCAAAGGTTATCATTACCTTACTACTTTTACCCATAGTATGATAATATTCATTCATAATAACCTATATTTTAAAAAACATGGTTGAACCAAAGATTTTTATATACCTCTATCATGTACTCTTCCAAAAAAAATATTTCAAAATATCTTTAATCATTATAAAATCCTATAACATGGGAACATAAAAACGGTATATTTTTCATTAAATATTTGATCAACATTAGACTTATAAAACCATGATGGTTCCTATAACCCTTAAATTTTCCTTATTTTAAAAAAATTTTCTTATAAAGTTATCTAATCCCAACTATAATTCCAATTTTTGTATCAAATAACTATAGAACCCATGATTTTAATATATATTTCTCTTCAATTTTTTTATATCTTTCAATACATAAAACTGTAAGTCTAAATGAAATGTAATATAGCACACCATTATAACCAAGAAGTAAAATTAGAGCGTTTGAATTTTAATAACATTAGTATATAAAATGGTTCAAATACACATTATAAAAAGAATTCATTAGTCAATAATTTATTATATTTTAAAATAGAAATTAAGATGAATGTAAAAAAATGTTTAAATTTTTTTATATGTGAAATGTTTTTTTATCATATTAAATTAAATTAACCGGTTATAGTGAATGATTTTAATACAATTTATATATTATATGTTCAATATTTTTTTTAAATTTAACCAATTTTCTATAGACATGGTATAAAAGAATTCAGTTTTATACTAAAAAATTTATTTTTCTAAATAGATGGTTTCATTGCATTTTTCGTATTTAGTTTGATTTGAATTTTTTCCACTTATAAAAATTGAATATTGAAAAATGGATTACATATTTAGAATTAAGAGGCTGAAAATTGATAATTTGATCTTTTTATTTTTTTTCATTATAATTATTAATCATGGTAAACATTTGGCACCTCAGAAGGGAAACAAGGTGTAAATTATTGGTAAAACATTGGGATAAAGCATTATATTTTTTTCTAAAACATTAATTTTTCTGATATCAATCGTAAATTTTGTTAATTTCCATACATGAATTAAATATATGGCCACTTAGTGACCCATTTATTTGAATATGACATTTATATTAATTTAAGACTAGGATAAATAGATGATGTCAACCTATTGACTTCATTATCTCAAATTTGGTAACATAAAAATAGTAAAAGGATATATTTTCTTTTAAAGGATTATTTTCAAGATGAAATTTTATTTTAAAATTTTAAATTTTCATTAATTTTTAAGGATTGAATAATTACCCTAAATAAATTTTATTTTCATTAATTTAATTTAGAAATAAAATAAATGACATTAAAAATAATAAATGAAACAAATTGACATGTATTAATGAATTACAGAATTTTATAAGATAATAATATCTTATTAAGGACGTGTTAATGGATTTTATCCGAATTATATCTTCTTCTTGGTGTATTTTATGTCAAATTAAATGAAAAGTGAATAAAATATTATTATTAATATTTTCCAAAAAAATATTTTATTAAAGTATTTTAATTCATATAAACATTGAAATAGGATTATGAGGGTAATATATTTTAAAAATACTCATCTATTATCCATTTATGATCCAATTGTTACCTTATAAGTAAAATTATGACATTTTATAATTATGATTTTTGATATTACGGTTAAGGGAATAAATGTTTAATGATGGGATCAGTAAAAAAGAAAAGGATTAAAATGAAACCATATCCTATATAAATATCATAGTTTTATTATATTTATATCATGAAATATATTTATTTGAACCATAGACGTTCAAAATCATTTTTAGTGATAATGAATTAATTCTATTTCAATTATATTTTTAATTCCAAGAGTTTCCTTTCCCTCCCTTATAAAAGGGGGACCCTTCACTATTTTCTTTACAACATACTAACATACTATATCAAATAGAACATTTTAAATTCCCTTCATAAATTTTCTATCCATGATTTTGATTGGGTGGCCTTCTTCAAATACCTTTCTATGGATCCTTAAGAATGAATCTACACGAGGTGTATTCATGAATATGTAATCATCTCACCCTACTTCATTAAATTTATTTCATCATCTATGATACTTCATTGCTTGAGAGACACCAAAACAGTTCCCAAAATTAGTTTTCCAGGGGACCTCAATCCTTATTCACCCTACTCTAGAGGATTATGACTACTAGTTAGGCTCTAATTTATGTACAATTGAGTTACCATGCCCTCTAGATCAATATTAAATACATCAGAAGATACAATAAATAAAATAAGAGGGTTAGATATGGATTGATAATAATCGGTGACGTGTAATCAGGAATGGATCTTCTATAATGTGCAGTAACAAACATAAAATAGGTATAGAGAGAAAATATAAAAAGAGATGTAAAAATCATCAAGGGTCATCTCTATGAACATTATGAGCTCTGGATATGTTCTATACACATAATAACCTCCATATAAGAATAATATAATTGGAATAAACTATGATCCCGAACCTATAACTAGTGAGGTCTGTTTGGGAACCCTATTTCTATGGCAGCCGGAATAGGGTGTGATATATACTCAGTAAGCCACCACGAATGATGTATTAAGAATTCCAACCCATGAATATATAATATTTTGTGTGTAGGTGTATGAAAATAATGCAATGAACTAAAATATAATAACCTATGGGGATTAGGATCCTCAAAGAAAAATGACAGACCCCACAGGCCTCATCCTAAGATGGAAGGTATGCTAACACCAACAATATGTATATATATACATAAATTTGATAATATATTAAAAATATATACATAAATTGTCATAGAATCATGGTTTAGTACCTAAGGAATCCACATTGGGATAAAATATAGGTTTCATTTTTTGAATATGTGAAACCATATGTTAATATTACAATAAAATATGGACCTACAGTCTAACAAAGGTAACCATAATCTTATAGGTTCAGGAAAAATCATAGTAACAACTCAATTAGTTGGGACAGAGTTTTGGGTGTAATCCCTGGGATATAGACAACCTATTTAACCGTGAATATCTCTAATTGAGTTTAGGGAACATGATCCAAAGTAATCTTGATCTAATAAAGACTGGGGTGCAAGGGGATAATTCAAAGTTACAGTTATTCGTGGATATCAAATGAATCTAGGATACCATCCAAGAAATTTTAATATCTAGAAGTGGGAGAGAGAGATAGAGAGAGATAGAGATCTTGGGAATCACTGTGGACATATTGAGGAATTCACATTTAATACATTGACCATGTTAAAATTTAGTATCACCCATTAAAAAAGGACTAATAAATCAGGTGGTGTCCTTTGAGTGCTTAGGGAATTCCATTTGGAGTTCAAGGTAGTCTCATGTATGACCACTCATATAAATAAAAATGTACATAAAATATATTTTAGAAATTTTTAATTTAATAAATACTATATTCATTTTAATAATAATTCCAATTCATTATATTCATTTATTTAAAACTTTATCCTTTCTTTAACAAGTGACAAGGGTCAACCTAAGACTTCATTATAATAATTTATATTAATTCATTAACTTTATTTAAGTAATGTATCTACCTTTTCACTCAAAAGATAAAAATGACTACATATTACATCATACCATTTATCATGTCATCCCAATTAATTTAATCTATTACCTTTCATTATTACATTCCATGTATTAAATAGGTTTCATACCTATTGACATTCCATTTTAATAGTTGAGATCAAAGAAAAAGATTCTTTTCCTATTATTAGTTTTCAAAGGAATAATTTCAATTAATAAAACAATATGAGGAAGATAAACTAATAACACTAATGGGTATTTTAGTAGTTAATGTGTAAAGGGGAACACTGACATATTAATTGAACACCTATGGGGTGGATCACATTGAGATCATTGGAATATATTTATAATAATAGGTTATATTAGGGTGTTTATATTCCAATCAAAAACAATTATTTTATAATGAATTAGTTCTAGGGAAATGTGCATGTAAAAAAACATGTTGAAAATTAATAATTATTTATAAACTAAGAAAATCATGGTAATAGAGACTATACCACCTACCTCATGCTTTGGATGGTCTACTCATCCAGTATCAGGCATTGATTCGGGTTAGAAGGAAAGAAATAATAATAATAATTAAATGCCTAAAAAATAGGCCAAATGGTATCGCACATATTTAGTATTCTGTATTGAATGTAAAACTAACAAAATAATAAATAAGAATTGAAGACTAACTGATGGTTATCTAATTAGACCAATGATGTATAATTCCGAAACTGAGCAAAGAAGATACATCATAGCCTAGGAGGATACTAAATCGATATCCAATGAGAGGGGGATACTTTACATTGATATGAATGAAAAATTGGGGTGAATTATTTAAAGGATAAATGGAAAAATCAGTATTTTTACTCTTTTAAGAGATGCACGGTTCGACCACATGGTTTGGAAAAACATGAGAAAATCATGCACACTTACTGTCCCATGTGATATTCCCCTCACACAACTATCTTTACAGTTTAAACAACCCTATACATACCATGTATATCAATTCTCAAAAGGGGAATAAAAATTTTAGGTATTGTTACACAGTTTGAAAAAACAAGTGAAAACCTTGTGGTAGCCCTCATCCACTTAGGCACACCCCACACCGTTTTTCGTCTGGTTTCATTATCCATGTGTGACACCCATGCACCTTATTTTCCTCTAATGTAAAAGTTTTGTTGTTACCCTATGATCCCAGAACTCATCAAAATTCCACCGAGGCCTCTCAGGCCTTATACCCTTCCTATATCTACACATATATTTTATCGAATAGTCATAATTCCTATGTGAGGCTCAAATTGATATCAAGACATTCCAAAAAAAATTAATATTCAAAAAAACCATTACAAACTCAAAAAAAGACTAAAATACATGATTTTTAATTCTCCCCACCCGAAAACATGCCATCCTTAAGAATCCATGAGGTGCCATGAAACATTTTCCGACTTACATGGAATTATAACATTGGCTCAAATGATAATGTTTTATTTCAAAATTTCCAACATGCTTCCCAAAGACACATTCTATTTACAACATCAAATATGAAACATAGCTTTAGAAAACAATTTATAATACCACATCAGCATCAAGATAAGGCCAACTCGAGACCGTCTAACTTGAGACATAATCACATTTATTTCCCTACCATCAACCAAAATACGACGCTTACCACCACATATCGTATATTCAGGTGTCCATTTTCGAATCATGGTTATCACACCATTGATATTTCCAATTAAACAAATATTTTTTTCCTAGAAACAATATTAACACATATATGATCTTGATAAATGAGAACACTTACATTGTTCCTCATGAAAATTGCATCGGTTGAAATCCATTCCATCAAGCTTATAAGGGTTGAAATGTATTTTACATTGAAATACATTGAAAACTATTTAGATTCACCCATTCCATTCAAATAGAATTAAAAATATGTCTCTATACAATCAACAATAAATACCCAAGGGAAACATAATAAAACTACTATAGTAATACTATATTGATAATGCTCATCTCCTATAGCCGACATATTACAAAAACTAAATTGCAAACCCTACTTAAAGGCGTAATAAGATTATTCTGAGCATGTTAACTGAATAATAGTAAGGGAATATAAAATTATAACATGAAAAAATTATTATAGGTAAGATAATAGGAATTACAACGGGACATAAAATGGGTGAAAATGTTAAAAATAAATAACGAGGTATGGTATATCATGAAAATATAAAGGAAATCTGGGAGTATAGGAAACAACATTAAATATGTCATCATTAGAGTATTCCAATGATAAACAGTAGAAAATCATAATATAATGTCTTTAGGATAACATCTCATGAACCATAGATATAATCTCATGATACTAAAACATTTTCCAGTGCATTGGAGTGCTACCTGAATGCACACATTATCATCATATCACGTGCATTCATAACTGTGTTTGAACGATCATAGAATATCAGAACATATTTCATCACATTTTATCTCATGATTAAAAATTGTGGGTTTTATACATGTGTTAACACTATAAATAAAGTATTCGTAAAACTTGGTGACTAACATATATTGAAAATGGGTACTGGTATAGACCATAAAAATGCTCACCATAGAAAACCACTGTTACATTTCAACAATGTAATGACAATATATAATGATTCATAAAATGGTTCAATGTGAGAGAAACATATCTCTAATTACATTCAATTAAAAAAGATACCATTTTGGATTTTTAAGAAAATAATTCAACATGAGGATTTGGGAATTATTAGGCATAAGATATAGAGGGTTCTTGAATAAAAACATTACATGGAAAAATCACAAGATAATTTTGGCAGCATAAAAATGTTATATAATTAATAATAGAATGGACTAATTAAATTTTATGGGGTCACTAATTAATTTTATGTCATAAGTTTAGTAATATAGATGCGAAGTTAAAAATCCCACCTATATAAGTTAAAAAACTAATTTTTAATACATAAATAAGTTTCTTGAATAACGATGGGAAAGAGAGGATCAATTACCATGATATGGTTCATCCAAATGAATGTGAGTAAGTTATTGCGTGGTTTGGGTAACCTTGTAGGACTATAGAGTTGATAGGTAAGTTTAAATAAGATATATAATGTTTTTCATGAAAGCTAATGAGATATTTGGTAGTTTTAAAAAGTATTATAGAAAAGAGCTCATTATTTTTCCCAACATTGGTTTAATAATAGGAGAGGTTTCAATTATATAATTTATTATATAACTTTCGGGCCTTTGTTATGTCACAATACACAACAAATATTTATATTGTATTTAATTTTTTCCCAAAAATTCAACTTCCTTAGAAAATAATGAAAAATTTACTATTGGATAATTTTGAAATTATAATTTCAAAAATAATATTTTTTTAATAAAAATAATTTCCAAAATACATTAAATCTTTCTTTTAAAACATGAATCAATTTTTGTTGTGAAATTATTATTTTTTATAATAAAAATTTTCATTCTCTTATAACAATTACATTTGATATAAAAGATCTATATTATCATTTATATTTAATAATTATTTTATTAAATTATAATTTATTTTTATAATTCATTAATGCATCCAAAAGGAGTTTCAAAATTGAAATTTAATATTACAGAAAAATACAGTTTCTATTTTATCATATCAAAACATTTTATGAAGTAATAACAATAATAATTAAATATAATAATTATTATATATAAAATACAAAAAAAATATTCATATTAGTGGGGTATTTATTGATATCCATTTATTAAAAAAATAAAAACCCTACAGGTAAGGTGTGTGATGGTGATATTTCCAAGTGGTGTATAAGCATACATGGTTTGGTTCATGATCTCGATGGTTGAAACATTTCCCTTAAACTGTATCCCTCATGTATTAGTAGTTGTATCTCGGATAGAGGTTATTCAAGAGAAAAACCAAATGATGATATTTCCATTATAATCTCCTATAAATGGGCTTCAGAGGGTTTTATCCAAGTAGTCAAGGCTATACCAACTTTTTTCTATGTCAATTAGATTTATCAAAACAATATATTTATACTAATCATATGATTACTTCTCAATAAATATATTATCAATAGTTATGTTACATAATGGTATTTTAAATATAATATGATATACTAAAACCAAAAAGTGATATTTTTTTGTATAAATATAATTAACCATATGAAATTTAATTCAATAAAAATAGAATTTTATTTATAAAATTTTGGGTCATTATAATATTTACCTCTTTGAAATTTTAACGTTGAAATTTCTATTTCACTCACTAAAAATTAAGATGGTTCCTCCATTTCATCACCTCATTCAGTTCACATGTTGATTCATAAATCGTTTTATTTCTCTAAATAACTTTTACCAGGTGCATTGTCTTTTTTTTGTATAAAATTGTCTCTATTATCTAAGATCATCACCATATGCGCTTCAAATGAAAGAAAATTATCTGGCAATACCACCACTATATTGATCACATGTGAGGGGTCTATTATGTACTTATTCATGAGGGATACATGGAACATATATAGTAATTTAGAAATATAGGGTTGGATTGTTAGTCAATAGGCCAAAACTTCAATGCGGTCAAGTGTATTGGAGGGAATGATGTATCTTGAACTATGCTTTCCCTTCTTTTAAAATATCATGACATTCTTAAATGGTAATTTTCATAGGAATGCCTTATCACTAACCTGAAACTATAAATCTAATCGATGATTGATATAACATCTCTTCTGTCATCTCTTAATAACTTTGATGTTCACCTTATGTGTCCTGAACCTTTCAACCATTTCCCCATCTATTTCCAAACCCGTCATATTTCTTTCAATAAATTCATCCCACCATATAAGAGTTATAAATATCTTATCATAATGACCATCATAGAGATCTACTTGGATTATTGAGTAAAAACTATTATTTAATTAGAATATAACCTTATGAAGATGTTGACCATATCCTTTTTGAAGTATATTGAGAATAATGAAAATATTTCTTCATTGTCTCTATAGTTATCTAATATTGAAAATCTATTTGAGGGTGATAATTAATGATGAATTTCAAATCAATATTTATATAATGTTGAGGAGTCTTCCATAACATATACAAAATTAATGGATCTCGATCAGATATAATCGATAGTGGTGTTCCATGTGGCCTCACCCCTTCTATAATGTATTTCCTTTCATGTTGATTGAGTGAGATGTAGTCTTGAATTGAAATGACGTGAGTAGAATTTTTATAATGATCCATCAAGAAACTATAAAACATTATATCTCCTATATGTATTCAGAAGACATGTGGAAAATTCCATGGTTATATTAACCCATTTTCAGGTATGTATGGGTACTAGTTTCATCATCCCCTTGATTTTTTTCATTGATCATTCACTTTCTGAAATACAAGACACATTGGTAGATATATTGATATACTTATTAATATTGTCCCACCAATTGTTCTCAAGGAGATATTGATACATCATCATGAACTTGGATGGATGGAGAAGGTTTGTCTGTGTCCATCATCAAACATTTCAATTTTTAAGATATGATTTGATGCTGTAAATAGTTGTGACCTCATATCACAAATATTTCTTCATTATCATTGACCTATAAGGATTTAACTTTTCATATATCATCCATATTGTTTGAATTTATACATCATCTATTTAATCATCCTTTATATACTATAGAAGGGATGGTTGAGAAATAATTTTTGGAACGGATTTATCATGTTCTTTCCTTCACGATTCTCATGTCCAACCATTTCAATCTAAGAATATCATATCCTTCTCAATCCTCATTGAAGAGATTGTTTCCAGATCATTTCTACATAGAGAATTTTCTGCTTTATTTTAATTCCTAGGATGGTAGTGGTTTGAGAATTCATTGTACTTAATCAAATCATACCATCCTCTGTGGAATATATTCATCTCTTCCTTGGTGAATATGTGAATGATGATCTTATTATTCCTATATATTTAACACTTATACCCAACGAAATATTGGCTACAGATTCCCAATTATATGATTACTAAATCCAATTATAGATCATGAGTTGGGTTATTTTCTTCATGAACATTCAATTTTTTAAGGCTTAGTCTTTCAATTTTTCTTTCTACATTAGTAAACATCCCAATACCTTCCTTGATGGATCATTGTATACCATGAAAAGATTCCCACTTGTGGGTTGTGTATGTAAAGGTGCATTGATAAGACATTTCTGAAATGCCTTAAAGATATCTTCACATTAAATAATCCAAAAAAGATTTAATACCTTCAATGTCAATATCTTTAGATGATCTGAACATCATGATACATTTCTCAGAAATCATTTGTAATACCCTTCCAAATCAAGCAAACTCTGTATATCTCTTATATATAGTGGCCTTAGCCATCCATCAATTTTTTATATCTTCTAAGTGTCCAAAAATATCCAATTTAATGTGATGACATTACCCAATAATTTAATTTGGTCCATGTATAATATTTATTAATAACTAAACCTATCATTTAGAAGGAATATTAGAAAATTCTTCATGAAACATATTTGTGAATTCCATTAAAATATTAATGTTTTAAAGGTTGATATCTTCTCTCATATCAATAATTGGCCATGATACACTTTCCTATAATAAAATAATATCAATGGTTGAGATTATTTTAGGAAAGTAAACTCATCACCCTTCTTTCACTTGAATAGAATTGTAGGGTCATGCATTATAGAGATGATCAAATTCTTAGCACAGTAATTTATATTGGATTTATAGAAGGAAAACCATTTCATATATAGGATAAAATCAAATCCCAATAACATGATATAGATATTATTTTCAAGAATAACATTCTCTTAATCTTTAAAATGTCACACAATAATCAGAGATGACTTCCAAAATGATATCAAATCATTTGGGGTGGTGACTTGATGTGTGACAACCCTGCTTTTTAATACAACTTAAGCATGCTTTATTACATAAAACATCACTTGATACAACAAAGAATATCGAGAGGTTTAGTGTCTTTGGGGCTTAGGATCATTACATAAAATCTTTAAACTTGAAATACAACATCTTTATTGAAAACTTCCTTTACATGACCACTACATTCTTTCGTACTTAGCATTGCATGGGATAACCTGAGGACATGCATAAGAAAAGGGTGATCTATAAATCCCAGTAAGGGAGTACACAATGAATAACATGAGGAGTAAAATACATTTTAGGCAATAGGAACATCAATAGAGCATAATAGTAACATGAACATAAAGGCATGACAAAGCATGATAATCATAACATGGAAATGTGGCAACAACACTTAACATTGAATTAGCATGAGCCAAGGCTCATTGCACATGGAGCATGAGTAAACCCTCATTGCACTTGAAGCACGAGTAAAACCTCATTGCACTTGAATTATCATGATTAAACACTCATTTCACATGAAGTATCATGATACTATACTTTACCCAATGCATTGGAGCGCTATAAAAGGCGCACCCTTCTTAAACATTTCATTTCATGCATAAGTGTGCCACATGGATCATAAAACATGGATTCATAAAACATAATCATTTATTCCATGATAAAGGAATGTGGAATTAAAACATGAAACTTTATAATCAATAAGTAAATGTGCATAAAGGTGAATACCCTTGATGGAGAAATGGGCATGGTATTCACTACACAATGACATTGGCTTAGAAAATCGGTGCGAGTTCGGCAGCGTAACGGCGTGACATAAGAATTCATAAAAAATGGTTGATGAGAGAGAAATGGGTTCCTCATCATATTTACATGTAATGGAAAGTAAGGAGTTCATATAGATACATGTCCCAACAATTGAAAAGGAATTTAGATTCACGATACAAAATTATTTCTTAAATGTAAAAGAGGAGAAAAATGGTTCTTTCGGAATTTCGGCATAGTAACGGGTGTACATGGGAGGATTTAATGAGAGAGAAAGGGGTTCCTCATCATATTTACATGTAATTGAAAGTAAGGAGGTCATATAGATACATGTACCAACAATTGAAAAGGAATTTAGATTAATGATACAAAAGTATTGCTTGAATGTAAAAGAGGAGAAAAAGGTTTATTTCGGAATTTCGGCATAGTAACAGGTGTACATGGGAGGCATTTAATGAGAGAGAAAGGGTTCTACCATCATTAAAAGAATAAGAGGGAAGTATGTGGGAGGTGCGAAACCATACCCCAACATTCATAATTGAAACTAAAAGGGAAATACAACTTAAAGAAAATTGACAAAATTGAGAAAGGAAGAAAAAACCCTTACTTAGAAGTGTGCTTCCAAAGGCTAGAGAGAGGCTTGTGAGAGGCTTCTTGGGAGATTGGGGCACCTTGAGAGGATTCTAGAGAGATTAGGGCGGAGGTTGGACGAACTCCAAGGGATTTGAGTGAGGAGGAAGTTGGAGCTTGGGTGGGTTTATATAGGAAAGGTGAGAGAATTCTTTATTATTTAGGTTTGGGACCCCTTATATTAAAATAATCCAAACCACAAACCATCCCATGGTATTTGCCCATGGTTTCTGGAAAAGGAAAGAGGAAAACAATATTTTACAAGGTCAAGGTACGAACTTATTAAAAAATTAGGGTTGCTTATGTGGAGGTGAGTCACACTCCCATGGAAATTAATTTAAAAAGGCAAAGTGTTGAATAAGTCTTGAGGGCTCCATTAATTCTTGGAAAAGTAAGTCAAACAAACCCAAAACCTCATTATTTTAATGATAAAATACATATTGTCCGAACATAAGGATTATGGTATTTTATTACATCACCATTGGGTCATTATGATGTCATAAAACACATTATATATTTAAATGGTATTTAATTTTTACCCAAAAATTTGACTGTCTCAGAAAATTATGAAAAATTCACCGTTGGATAATTTCGATGTCCTGATTCCAAAATAATATTTATTTTATATAAATAATTTTCTAAATATGTGAATTTTCACTTTTAAAATAAAAATCGACATTTATAAAAAAATTCACGGGTTTTGACAGAAATGGCTTTCAAACCTTAATAAAAAATTTAATTGCATTAATAAAATTATAAGATAATTTATACTTAATAAAAATTAATTTAATATTAATAATAATATTTTACTAAAATATTATTTAATTCAAAAATCCTTTAATTTAATAAAATATAATTCTTAATTAAATAATAACTAAAAACATCATTTGTACTTTAAAAACTAATTACAATGTATCAAAAATGACTAGAAATTTTATTCATTATTATATACAAAAATAATGTACATGAACATGGTGCTACTTATTTGTTACATAACCCCTTAAAATAGCCGTATAAGTCCTAAGGGTAAGGTGTGCGATGGTGACAGACTCTTGGGGTGGCTCAGATAACATCGCTCGAGTGGTAATTTCAATCAACTTCCACTTTTCCCATAGACGATCACGTTCGAGCTTGACTTGATGAAGCTCAGCTTGGGCTTGGTCAAGGGAAAATCCCAAAGATGCCACCTATTTTCCATGCTCCGACAAATGGGCTTCATAAGGGGCAATTCTACTGGATGTGGCCATCACTTCCTTTGTCTGAGTAGAAAATTGGTTCATTAAATCCTTATATTTATACTACTCAGATGATCACTGTTCAATGGCTATAAAAATAACGGTCACAAATCTTAACGTAAAAATAAAGAAGTTGACATATTATAAAAACATTTTTCATAAAGAAACATTTAACTGGATCAAGAGGGATTTTCCATTAATTAAACTTTGGGTCGTTACAATATTCCCACCTTAAGAAATTTCGCCCTCGAAATTTTCCTTTTCCCACACTAAAACAAATGTGTGTAACTTAGCTTCATCATATCTTTTGACTCCCAAGTTGCTTCTTCAAACTTGTGGTTTCTCCACAAAACCTTGACGGGGGGCGTTGTCTTATTTCGTAGAACTTTTTCTCTACGATCTAAGATCTTCACTGGTTTCTCCTCATAAGAAAGATCATCTTCCAATTGTACCAACTCGGAAGAGAGTACATGTGAAGGGTCTGGTAGTACTTCCTTAAGAGGGATACATGAAAGAAATCATGCACCTTGGCCATAGTAGGTGGAAGTTCTACTCGATAGGCCACAGCCCCAACACGATCAAGAATCTCAAAGGGTCCGATGTACCTTGGACTTAACTTCCCTTTATTTCCAAACCTCATGACCTTCTTCCACGGAGATATGCGTAAAAACACCATGTCTCCGACTTTAAACTCAAGGTCTCGTCGACGATTATCTGCATAACTCTTATGTCGACTTTGGGCTACCTTGATATGCTGCTGAATGGTTTTCACCTTCTCCACCATTTCTTCGACCATTTCTGGTCCAAGCAGCTTACGTTCACCGACCTCATCTCAACATGCCGGTTTTCTACACCTTTTCCCATACAGGGCTTCATATGGTGCCATTTGGATTCTTGAGTGGAAACTATTATTATAAGAGAACTCAACCAGAGGAAGATGTTGATCCCATCCTCCTTTAAAGTCCATTGAGCACACTCTCAACATATCCTCAAGGGTTTGGATAGTCCGCTCGGATTGGGCATCAGTTTGAGGATGATAGGCCATACTGAAGTTTAGTTCAGTATTCAGATCATGTTGAAGACTCTTCCAAAACATAGAGGTAAATCTTGGATCTCGGTCAGACACAATAGATAGTGGTACTCCATGCAACCGTACCACTTCCCTGATATATATCCGTTCCAGTTGATCCAAAGAGAAATCCTCTCGAATAGAATGAAGTGTGCAGTCTTTGTAAGACGATCCACAACAACCTAGATTGCATTGTTGCCTTTGGATGTCCTTGGAAGTCCGGTGACAAAGTCCATGGTGATGTTCTCCCATTTCCATTTTGGTATGGGCAATGGTTGCATCATCCCCTTAGACTTCTGCCTCTCTGCCTTCACTTGCTGACACACCAGGCACTTTGATGTATATTCAGCGATCTCCTTATTCATATTATCCCACCAAAAGTTTTCTTGGAGATCTCGATACATCTTTGTGCTCCCTGGGTGAATAGAGAAATTTGAACTATGTGCATCATCCAAAAGTTCCTTCTTCAGCTCCGAACTTGATGGAACACATATTCTTTTCCCAAAACGCACAATTCCTTCTTCATTAACATTTAACTCTGAGGATTTTCCCTTTTTGATAGCTTCCACTTTTTCTTGGATTCCCGCATCATCCTTTTGAGCATCCTTTAAGCTTTCCAAAAGAGATGGTTGAGCAATCATTTGTGAAAGGATTGATGATGTTCCCTTCTTTATGATTCCCACGTCCATCTTCATCAAGTCTAAGAAGATTGGATCCTTCTCAATTCTCATCATTGATAGAATTGATGGATCCTTTCTACTTAGGGAATCTGCCACCTTGTTCGCCTTCCCAGGGTGGTAATGTATTGAACAGTCATAATCCTTGATGAGCTCTATCTATCTTCTATGGCGCATATTATTCTCTTTCTGTGTGAATATATATTTAAGACTCTTGTGGTCAGTATATATCTCACATTTCTCTCCAAAGAGATAATGCCGCCAGATTTTCAAGGCAAAGATCACCGCTGCCAACTATAGATCATGGGTGGGATAGTTTCGCTCATGGATTTTCAACTGCCTTGAGGCATAGGATATTACTTTATCATTCTGCATCAGCACACATCCTAAGCCCTTCTTCGAATCATTACTAAATACCACAAAAAGATCCCCACTTGTGGGTAAAGTGAGCACGGGTGCAGTGATAAGCCTCCTTTTCTACTCCTTGAAGCTTTCTTCGCATTCATCACTCCAAGAAAACTTTACTCACTTTCGAGTTATCTTGTTAAGAGGGTTGGAAAATCGTGAGAAATTTCTCACAAAGCATCGATAATATCCAGCTAACCCCAAGAAGCTACGGATATCAGTTACCGATGTTGGCCTCGGCCATCCCTCAATTGCATCTATTTTGGAGGGGTCCACAGATATCCCATTGCTTGTGATGATATGGCCCAAGAATGATACCTCCTTTAACCAGAACTCACACTTGATGTACTTTTCATAGAGCTTATCCTTGCGCAAAGTCTCTAGTACAGTTTTTAAATGCTCCTCATGGTCCTCCTTGGTTTTGGAGTATATTAGAATATCATCTATAAATACTACCACAAATTTGTCAAGGTAATCTCTAAAGACTATATTCATCAAGTCCATGAATATTGCTGGAGCATTGGTGAGTCCAAAAGGCATTACTATGAATTCTTAGTGCCTGTACCCTGTACGAAAAGCAGTCTTGGGGATATCTTCCTTCTTCACCCTTACTTGATAATATCCCGACCGCAAGTCCACCTTGGAGAAGTATTGTGCCCCACGCAGCTGATCAAACAAGTCATCGATTCTTGGGAGAGGATACTTGTTCTTTATCGTTATTTTTTTAAGTTCACGATAATCGATGCAAAGCCGCATTGACCCATCCTTTTTTTTGACGAAGAGGACTGTTGCACCCCATGGTGATGCACTTGGGCGTATAAACCCTTTATGCAGATTCTCATGTAGTTGTTTCTTCAGCTCTTCAAGCTCAACAACATCCATTCTATATGGAGTCTTGGATATTGGTAGCGCCCCAGGTATAAGATCAATTGAGAACTCAACATATCTTCTTGGAGGAAGACCAGTAAGTTCCTCGGGAAATACTTCAGCGAATTCCCTCACAATAGGCATTTCTTCAAGGGTGGTTTCTTCCTTGGACTCAATCATCTGAGCCAGATATGCATGCTCATAAGGCAGTAATATCCATGCTTGAGATGATGGAGCTAAAAGAGATTCATCTTCCTCCTGACAGTTGTAAAGAATCAGGGGTCGATTCTCCATATGAAGTGTGATTTCCCTCTCCCGACAATTTATGTTGGCTCTATATAAGGAAAGACAATCCGTGCCAAGAATTGCATCAAATTCCACCAAAGGGAGTATGACGAGGTTCACTGGGAAATTCAATCCACATATTACAACAGGGGAGGACTTATACTCATGGGATGCAATGATTTCCCCATTTGCCGTACTCACCTACATCTTTACTTCCATGATTTGTGGTGGTGCAGGGATTGTTCTACTAAACTTTTGAGATATAAAAGAATGCGTAGAACCTGAATCAAAAATTACGTTTGCTATTCTTGAATGAATAACTAGCGTACCTATCACCACTTCGTTGTCGGGGTTCACTTCGACAGAAGTGATGGAAAAATCTCTCCCTTGCTGTCTTGGAGGTTGTTGGTTGCCTCCTATAACCGTTGGATTAGGGCACTAATTTGCCAAATGACCCGGTTCTTTGCATTTGTAGCATTGAACAATGCGTTGAGGTTCGAACGGAGCGTTACTCTCCTCTGTCGTAGCCGCGGGTCCTTCTTGCTGACAGTTAACAGCTAGGTGCCCTTCTCTTCCACACTTGAAGCATTTTCTTGTCCCCCTAAGGCAATTTCCAGGGTGCTTCTTTCCACACTTTTGGAAAGTGGGGTGCTGGAACTTCTTAGCACCGTTGGATTTATCCATCGGACCACCAGCATTGAAGTCCACCTTACGATTCTTGTCCCCATGATACCCCTGTGATTCTTCGATCTCCATTTCAACCTTGAGGGCACATCAGACAATTTCCTCATAGCTGTCGAAGTCACGGATCGCTAATTCTTTCTGCAAGCTAGGCTTCAACCCACCAAAGAAGTGGTCAACCTTGCATTAGGGGGTAACGACAAAGCCGGAAGCGTATCATGCAAACCTTGTGAAGTTTTCCTCATACGCTCCCACAGATTCTTCATCTTTCTTTTTGAGGGAAAGGAAGTACCTTTCCATCTTAAGAGGGAGGGTGCGCGGAAAATATTTATCGAAAAACATCTTCCGGAATTCCTTCCATTCCAAAGCCTCGATCTCCTCCTTAGGCCTCGTATTTTTGATCAACGTCCACCATTGATCAGCTTCACCCTCCATATGATAAGCCTCCAAGAGAACCTTCTCTTTTTCAGAGCATTGGAGGATGGAGAATATCTTTTCAATGGAGTTTATCCATTGTTCAGCGATCGTGGGATCGAATGATCCACTAAAAGTAGGAGGCCTTTGTCTCATGAAGCTTTCAATAGCGACTTGTTATTTCTTATGGGGGGTTGAACATTCCTCTTGACTAGTGTTTCTATTCAAAACATGAGATAGCTGAGAGAGAAGCGTGACAATGTTCGCGATTCCCGCTCCCATTGGATTGGGCATCTCATAAGTACAATCATCACACTGATCTTCACAACGGTTGTTAGCCCAAGTTCTCCTATTACCTGCCATTGGCTGGAATAAAAGTAAAGTTAGGGGTAACACATAAAGGGTAATCCAAAGACAAAAGTTTGATGACTTGTAAATAAACATTAATCTCAATAACTCATGAGTCTAAGGATTCAATCCAAGCTTTTCATGTTCTTCCTTCTAACATAAATTCTTAGGGGAATTTTTCCCTTAATAAGGGTTCATTCTAAGATTGTGAATTTATCAAAACATATCCCCCGGGAGTGTCGTAACCAAGAGTGCAGCAAGGCCCGTTGTCGTGCACCAGTTCCCGTTCGAGTCTAGCTCAAAGCGGTGTTTTCGGGTTTTACCCCTAGGATACATCTGTGCCAGAGCCGCCTCTACCTGCTCGTATCCAGACAGGGATGTATTTGTTTGATAAACCACTTACTTAGTATTTACCAAAACTTAGGGATGTTTTTATTATTCTTAGTCTTGTATCTATGTCTTTACTAGGGTTTCCTAATCCCAAAAATAACTAATCCTATCCTCTGATACCAACTGTGAAAACCCTGCTTTTTAATACAACTTAAACATGCTTTATTACATAAAACTTCACTTGATACAACAAAGAAGATCGAGAGGTTTAGTGTCTTTGGGGCTTAGGATCATTACATAAAAACTTTAAACTTGAAATACAACATCTTTATTGAAAACTTCCTTTACATGACCACTACATTCATTCATACTTAGCATTGCATGGGATAACCTGAGGATATGGATAAGAAAAGGGTGAGCTATAATGCCCAGTGAGGGAGTACACAATGAATAACATGAGGAGTAAAATACATGTTAGGCCATAGGAACATCAATAGATCATAATACTAACATGAACATAAAGGCATGATAAAACATGATAATCTTAACATGGAAATGTGGCAACAACACTTAACATTGAATTAGCATGAGCCAAGGCTCATTGCACATGGAGCATGAGTAAACCCTCATTGCACTTGAAGCACGAGTAAACCCTCGTTGCACTTGGATTAGCATGAGTAAACACTCATTGAACATGATGTATCATGATACTATACATTACCCAATGCATTGGAGCGCTATAAAGGGCACACCCTTCTTAAACATTTCATTTCATGCATAAGTGTGCCACATGGATCATAAAACATGGATTCATAAAACATAATCATTTATTCCACGATAAAGGAATGTGGAATTAAAAAATGAAACATTATAATCAATAAGTAAATGTGCATAAAGTTGAATACCCTTGATGGAGAAATGGGCATGGTATTCACTACACAATGACATTGGCTTAGAAAATCGGTGCGAGTTCGGCAGCGTAACGGCGTGACATAAGAATTCATAAAAAATGGTTGATGAGAGAGAAAGGGGTTCCTCATCATATTTACATGTAATGGACAGTAAGGAGGTCATATAGATACATGTCCCAACAATTGAAAAGGAATTTAGATTCATGATACAAAAGTATTGCTTGAATGTAAAAGAGGAGAAAAAGGTTTCTTTCGGAATTTCGGCAAAGTAATGGGTGTACATGGGAGGCTTTTAATGGGAGAGAAAGGGGTTCATCATCATATTTACATGTAATGGACAGTAAGGAGGTCATATATATACATGTACCAACAATTGAAAATGAATTTAGATTCATGATACAAAAGTATTGCTTGAATGTTAAAGAGGAGAAAAAGGTTTCTTTCGGAATATCGGCATAGTAACGGGTGTACATGGGAGGAATTTAATGAGAGAGAAATGGTTCTCCCATCATTCAAACAATAAGAGGGAAGTATGTGTGAGGTGAAAAACCATACCCCAACATTCATAATTGAAATTAAAAGGGAAATACAACTTAAAAAAAATTGACAAAATTGAGAAAGGAAGAAAAAACCCTTAATTGGAAGTGTGATTCCAAAGGCTAGAGAGAGGCTTGTGAGAGGCTTCTTGGGAGCTTGGGGCACCTTGAGAGGATTCTAGAGAGAGTAGGGCAGAGGTTGGACGAACTCCAAGGGCATTGAGTGAGGAGTAAGTGGGAGCTTGTGTGGGTTTATATAGGAAATGTGAGAGAATTCTTTATTATTTAGGTTTGGGACCCCTTATATTAAAATAATCCAAACCACAAACCATACCATGGTATTTGACCATGGTTTCTGGAAAAGGAAAGAGGAAAACAATATTTTACAAGGCCAAGGTCCGAACTTATTAAAAAATTAGGGTTGCTTATGTGGAGGTGAGTCACACTCCCATGGAAATTAATTTAAAAAGGCAAAGTGTTGAATAAGTCTTGAGGGCTCCATTAATGCTTTGAAAAGTAAGTCAAACAAACCCAAAACCTCATTATTTTAATGATAAAACACATATTGGCCGAACATAAGGATTATGGTATTTTATTACATCACCATTGGGTTATTATGATGTCATAAAAAACATTATATATTTAAATGGTATTTAATTTTTACCCAAAAATTTGACTGTCTCAAAAAATTATGAAAAATTCACCGTTGGATAATTTAGTTGTCATGATTCCAAAAATAATAGTTATTTTATCTAAATAATTTTCAAAATATTTGAATTTTCACTTTTAAAATAAAAACCGACATTTATAAAAAAATTCACGGGTTTTGACAGAAATGGCTTTCAAACCTTAATAAAACTTTTAATTGCATTCATAAAATTATAAGATCATTTATACTTAATAAAAATTAGTTTAATATTAATAATAATATTTTACTAAAATATTATTTAATTCAAAAATCCTTTAATTTAATAAAATATAATTCTTAATTAAATAATAACTAAAAACACCATTTGTACTTTAAAAACTAATTACAATGTATCAAAAATGACTAAAAATTATATTCATTATTATATACAAAAATAATGTACATGAACATGGTGCTAATTATTTGTTACATAACGCCTTAAAATAGCCGCATGAGACCTAAGGGTAAGGTGTGCGATGGTGACAGACTCTTGGGGCGGCTCGGATAACATCGCTCGAGTGGTAATTTCAATCAACTTCCACTTTTCCCGTAGACGATCACGTTCGAGCTTGACTTGATGAAGCTCAGCTTGGGCTTGGTCAAGGGAAAAGCCCAAATATGCCACCTCTTTTCCAAGCTCCGACAAATGGGCTTCATAAGGGAAAATTCTACTGGATGAGGCCATCGCTTCCTTTGTCTGAGTAGAAAATTGGTTCGTTAAAGCCTTATATTTATACTACTCAGATGATCACTGTTCAACGGCTATAAAAGTAACGGTCACAAATATTAACATAAAACTAAAGAAGTTTACATCTTATAAAAACATTTTTCATAAAGAAACATTTAACTGGATCAAGAGGGATTTTCCATTAATGAAACTTTGGGTCGTTACATGATGTTTATGGAAAACATACATGATATGATATTATGTAATGTATTAAAATTCTATGTGACATTCACTACTATGAAGTATTGTATATATTTACATCATTAATGAGGATCCATCTCAGAATTAAACATTAATTATTCCCGAGGCCATGGATATTTTTTGGTTCTCATCAAGCTTGTTATCCCTTAGAAAATATAATTGTCTAGGATATTTCCTAAATTATCCACTTTTATGACACAGAAAATTATATTATACCATTGATTTAATATTATTTTCCTTCATGATGTTATTTATTTTCCTGGTAAATTTTCTACTTTATCCTCTATAATTCCACATTTAATACACCACCCAATTCATTAATAAATTTTTCCTTGGATCATCTTTCTGGATTATTTACACAGTGGAAATTGTGTATTCTTTCCTTTAAAACCATTATCATATGAACTTTCCTAATAATACATCTCCTCTTCTTTGTTGTTTTTTGACATTCAACAATTTTCTACTTAATAGTCATGTTTTTTTATAGTTCTTCAAGCATAATTAGAATATGTATTACATAAGCTCCCTTCATGTTAGGCATCTCATTTGGTAAGTCACCAAATTTCCCATCAAATTGGTTGTTTACTTGTTTCTCCAATTTCGATCCATTGACTAGAATAAAGAATAAATCAGTGATTATTACATGAGAAAAATTAATCGTACAAATGTAAAACTAATAAAATTAAAGGGGTAACTCATAAATGACAATTATTCCATTAACTTATGAATTTATAGTCTTCAATATAAGTAATCCATTACTTATTTCCAGGAATAAACACTTATAGATATTTTACCTTAATAATGGGTTGTAACAATATTTATAAAATACCAAAGTTTATCCCCAATGATTTTCAAATCTATTATATAGTAAGGCCCATTTTAATGCACTATGTGCTGATCTTGTCTTGCTCAATGTGCCTCTTTTAGGATTATTACCCTTATGTACCTCAACACCATTGCTCCATTAACTTCTAGTATCTAGACAATGATGCATTTTTATAAGAACCACTAATTGTTAACATTACCAAAACTATGTGATGTTTATTACATTTAGTCTATCCCTAATGGTTTTTATGGTGTTTTCAGATCCTAACCCCAATAATAACTAAAACTCCCTCTCATACCAACTAGGAATACCCTTGTCTTTTATATACATTAACTCATTATTTATTTTATTGATGTATACATATAACAAACTAGAAGATCAAGAATCCTAGTTTATAAGTGATATTTGGTACATAACACATCTACTTGATAAATGGATACACCAAAATTAGTGAATACAACCTTAACATTTTTCTAAAATTCAATATATTTTAAAACTGCATGGGATAACTTGGGGACATAAATAAGAATGGGGTGATCTTTAAATTCTAACAGGGGAATTAAAAAGGAATAACATGATGTAATTATAATATTATAGACAATATACCTTTCAATTTAACCTAAAAGTGTTGAGAATCATAAACAAGAAAAATTATGCATGTTATACCATAATAACATAAAGGCAACATGGGGATGTGGGGAAAAAAGATAAACATGAAATCATAAGAATATGTCAAGGATATCATCTAAGACATCATAATCTAATTTTATTTGGATAACATCCTATACACCACACATGGTATCTCATGAGACAAAAACATTACCCGATACATTGGAGGGATATTCGAGCACACCCACTATAATCATATCATGTGCATGGATAAGTGTTTCTCATATATCATGTTACATAAGAACACATTTAATCAAATTTAATCCCATGATTAATTTTTGTGTGTTATATACATGGAAGTCACTAATAAATGAATTATAAGTGTATCGAGTTGAATATGCTTGAGTGGAAATTGTTTTGGGTATACAGCTCACAAATGTTCGTCATAGAAAAACATTGCAGCATTACGATAACATATCACAATACATATATATTCATAAAATTAATTAATGATATAGAATGAGGAATCTTAGAACATAGAATAAAAAATTATAGTACAAGTGATATCAAGGACATAATAAAACATTAAATGATTGGAATTTATAGGCAATAGATGAGGAGGGTTCTCAAATAAAAACATTTCTTGTAAAATCCAAGGATAATTTCAATAGAATAAAAGGGTACATAATGAATCATGGGAGGGATTATTGGGGGTGAAAGGGATATCTAGTCAAATTTTACTCATATTACAAGTAATAGAGATTGTGAAAAATCATATCTAATTGATATAAGTTTGATGACAAATCGAAATACGTAACTATGGTGCTTGAATAAAGAGGAGGAAGAGAGGATCCCATACATTGAGAGGGTGCATTAAAAAGAATGGGAGGAGTTTCATGAGAGTTTGGGGGAACCTTAATAGGACTCTAGAGATTATATTATAGAGTAAGGAAATTATATATTTAATTACTTGGGTTTTGACCTGTAATACATTGTAATATTTCTAAGAATATTTCTAACGATGGGTGCTACGTTGTCCTAAGAATCTAGGGCCTGAAGAGCCATGAAGTGGAATTTTAATAAAATTAAATATATTTTTACATACATGTAAATATTCACTTGAAATTTTGAATAAATCTTATACAGAGTCCCTGATTGTATCTCTAATGTTACAGTAGTGTCCCTAACATCGTTTTTACCCTATGTGAGACGTGAAGTTTTCCATGCCGACAGTTTTGGTTGGATGTGAGATAGTGGGGCTTTAAGTGGCAGATTAATTAATAAAATAATAATTAATTTAATTAATTTACATAAAACTAATAATCCTCCCTCCCCCTTTCTATTTGGCATACATCACAACCAATAAGAGTCCTCCCCTCATCGTCTCTTCCTCTGTCTATTGCGGCGAATGGAAACAAATACAAATTGATGATGCTAGGGGATACCTATCCATATTTTTAATGTATATCATCATCATATTGAGAAGATAAACAATATATGAGTTTCTCATCATTTGATTCTTTGACATTTCTACCTGAGTTAAGTGGATTTTATTTTTGTTCATGGTCCCCTTTGTTTTCCATTGTGGTTTTAGAGGCAAAATACAATTTCTAGAGATCCCTTATATGTAGATTTGGAGGTTTCAGGGAAAACCATGTAAAATAAAGGGTATTTTTAGTTAATTACTAACTAGAATTACAATCTACATGACTTTTAGTATAGAAATACATGATATGTATCCCTTCCTATTCAAGCAAGATGAATTTTTGGATCTACATATCCTGTAATTGAGTAACTTTCCGTGTACAGACCCAAACCATGCGACCTTAGAACATGGCTTGGGAAGCTGTGTGAAAACAGAAGGCCTAGTACATTCATAAGGAAAAGTGTAGATGGACACAGAGTGTGGTACATAAAGATAGGATAACTACATGTGTAGGTCCCCGTTTCTCAGGCTGGCTTACATTGTGTGTGTAGCCCAGTGCACGATGCGTACTCCTAAGAGATCTTCTCGAGATCTTATGCCTTTAATATCTCCTTCTACAGAACTCGAATTCAAGCATGAGAGTATCATATATTTATATTAACTCCATGTACAATGTGATGGTGTCCCCTGTATATGCCTAGATGGTAGATGGCAGTGATAATCAATCATGATTGTTGTGAAGCAGTGTTTAGAAGATGAGGTAGTTCGGCCTGGTAGAATCAGAGAGACATTGATAAAATTACTCCACTATGGCATTAGGGAGTGGGTTCACATTACATCTATAATTTGGTGGAAAAGGGAATTCCCATATCATGGGACTATGTTACTATAAATTTGGGTATTTCTTCTAGGGTTTGTACTCCCTTGATGGATTAGGGTGTGGGTCCCCTGTGTTGTTCATTTATATAGAATGTGCTCCTCTAGAATGTTAGGGAGAGGTATCTCCATAATTATTGTACAGAAAGAGTAGGCAATCCCCTATTAGACCAGGGTGAAAGTCCTTTATACATGGAGTCCACAAAACCCTACTTTATTAGGAATCAGATCATCCTTATGTGATTCAATTATGTAGTTGGTAATCCCTGATTATGTTATGGTGTGGGACCTTTATCAATAGAGTCAGAAATCCCCTATTTTTCCATGAGAGATACCTCCATAAATTATGGTCCTGTAGATTTGGTACTCCCCTATCATACCATGGAGTGGTTCCTCAATCTTAGGGTCGGTATTCCCATATCATGTTATGGTATGGGTCCCCCACAGTAATTGCGTATTTTGAGTAGTAATCCACTGAAATACAAAGGCACATGTCCTCTAACCTCTATGTTTCACTAGTATATAGTACTAGGGTGTGGTTCATCATCTATGGAGTAGTACTCCCCAATCTCTGAGAAGTGGCAGGGAGCTGATCCTCCAAAGAATTTTTTCTCCCTCATCTATTGAGCACATTTCACAGAATGAGACTCTCCATTTTTTATATATGATACATGGTTAGATGTTAGTTATCCCTCAATGGATTGAGGTGTGGGAAACTCAACTCTATAGTGATATAGGTTGTGTGGTTGGATTTGGAGTGACTACTCCCTTTACTATAGGGCAGTGGTGAGGTGTGTGTCCCTATGTTCTCTGTAATTAGTGTGGATTCACATTGTTTAATGTTTTGAGAAGTTCTCCCTAAACTATGGTTAGTGGAGAGGGTGTACCTCTCCTCATGGGTTTCTCTAACCTTTTATAGGGTGTATGCTAGTGATGGTATGACCTCTTGTGATGGGATCTAGAGTTTGACATAATAAAAAATTACTGATGGAATGAGTTCTCTCTTACATACCATTAGGAATGGTAGTGTCATTCTTGATAGAGTGTATCTCTCAGATGGGTGCCATCTGGGATGGTTGAGCTCATGGGGTGTGTTCTCCTAGTTTAGTGTTACTGTTAGATCCTTGGGTGGAATCATGTTTCCAGATATATTGTTGAAACCTTATGATACATGGAGCCTGAGATGGGTATATCTAGGTTTTTTAATAGTCCTTGTGGTGTTATAACATGTCATAGTTGACACCACCTATTTAATGAGATGACTTTTCATGTACACCCCTGGATGGTTTGAGACACAGTTTCTCTCTCTATTGGTTTCCCTATGTCTAGGTCGAGTGAGCTACTAAATTAAAGTTTCTGCCACTTCTTTTTGGTTTTTGGGGTCACTGTTGTGTGTTATTATACTCAATAATGAAATGGATTTTCCTACACATGTTGTGTCTTGTGCAAGCCACAATCTATTCTATGGAGTCACTGGAGGACCTAAGGTAGGAAATGATTATCGAGTATGACCAACTGAACTATATACAAGAGCTGGACCATGGATCTTATTGGCAGTTTCATTTGACAGTGATCCCCTCTATATAAGTAGGTTGTATGCTATTACAATTTTCCTTAAGCGGGTGTGTGTTTTTACCTTTTAGACTTTTAGAAAATCTATTATACTCTATTTTTGGATAGTTTCATGTAGGAATTTTAGTTTATAGTTTTTTATATATCTATACTATTGGATTAAGGTGTTTTTGGGTTTGAACATAGAGGTACTCTATGAAAATTCATCTCATCTATGGGATATGCCTACATGGTACTAGTCACGAGGACTGGCCTATTAGAGGATCTTGGGAAGTTTTGTCCTGGACCCCGTTATAGTGGGCCATGATAGAGTGGTATCAGAACGCATTCCACTTTAAGGCTATCAAGTCACAAGCTTGCTTTATGTATCATAAAGATATTGTTAAAGTGTTTTGAGTTCATATTCCTCGCAAGGGACTCTAGTTTTAGTATAAAAGCTGACGTATAAATTCACTAGGACTCTGTCAACCTGCCATTCGACTCAGTAATTTGTGGCACTCGCCTCATGGGAAATTATGGTATATTAATCATATGGGACTGGTTTTTGTTTGTTTTCATAGCCTTATTGAGTCATCTCCTAAGATAAAATCTTTTTCCAGGGTGTATCTTGATTCTATTTCACGTTGCCACATTAAAGACAGCTAGAACGGGTTCTACGGTGTGATTGTGATGGAGATTCTCCCAATTATGAGGCTTCAGAGAAGGGAACTGGTTCTGAGGTGTTAACTTGGAGTGGTATTTCAGTTATTCCACCACCTATTGAGTATCATGTTGTACCGGTAGTTTAGGCCAAGTATTCTCATAGGATGAGTGCACGGAATGAGTTCCATAGGCTACGACCTCTGAGATATCGGGGTGATCCAGACCCTCAGGTAGCTGATGACTGTATCAAGGCAGTCAAATGTGTTTTTCACCATTAAATGAGACTTCTCAGTCAAATGGTAGTCCTACAAGTGAGCGTTATGGAGGGTCCAAAAGGGAGATAGTGGAGTCTAGTGAGGTAGTCTCATGATAAGGAGACACTCACTTGGGTGGAGTTACAACGACTCATCAGGGAACAGTTTTACCTTTCTATTTTAAGCCTTATGTATATCCATGAGATTCTAAATATTTGGAAGGGTAACATGATTTTGGGGGATTTTTCTACAAGGATCAATGATATTTTACATTAATCCAGAGATATTGTTAGAGAGACATTATTTATAGCTTATACATTTTATAATGTCCTCCGTAGAGACGTCATAGTTGGTGTGGTATCCTTGTGACTTCACAATTTTTTTGGTGGACTGGAGAAATATTAGGTAGTATTGTGATTCCTGGTGGAGGGAAAAATGGATTTAGTATAAAATGGTGGTCATGAGGCTGAGGCATCTACCATAGTTGGTAGAATACTGATGATATTATCATTCTATATGATGGACTCCCATGCCTAGAATCTAGAAAATGGGCCGGTCGTACATGTACTTCTTTTGGGATTAGGTCAACCAAAAGAGAGACAATGAGATGCATGTGATGGCCAGTGACAACTTGCTAGAGATTTTCGAACCCTCCATGATGTTTAGAGGGATTTGACGGATGCTATTCCTTATTAGAGGAAGTGTTCAGAATAGGAATGTATGAAAGTGGGACGATATGGAAGAAGAGCCGGTAGAGAATTAGTAGGTGAAAAGCGGTTTGAGGTGTTTCCATCACCACCTGTTGGTGGTCCACGCAAGGCTAAGAAGCAGGAGGGTGTAGGCAGGGACAGCGGCAGGCCACATAGGACTTTGATCCTGAATAACTGTGGTCTAAAATATGTGTGCCTTATGTCCATTCTACAATATATATTATGAAATTTTCTACACTATTGTGGGTAATCTTTTCTTTCCACTTCTTTCTCTATGATTAACAAGGGTGACATGGGGTATCGGTAGATCACTTATAGGTTATCACAAATAGAGGGCCCTTTGAGACCAAATGTTGGGTTTTAAGACCTTTATTTTTCATTATTAACCTCATGTTCTTGGGGTCATATTTGTATTCAACATGATCGTGGAGTATGTGGTGCTGTTTGATGTAGATTCAAACTCAGAAAGAAGAGGGATGCTTTACCCACCGAGATACATTCTTAAAAAGTGACCAAAACTATGCAGGTGAGTCAAAATCACCCAAAGTGTATAGCATTGAGGTGTGATGGATGATTACCTTATATTTGTGAGTTTATGGTGAGGATGTATGATGGTGTGCCGAATTAGGTCTTAGCCCTACCAATGGGGGATAAAAAATTGACCCTTCGTCATAGAATACCTAGTGAAGGGAGATCCCTACATAGAACCATTCTGTAGTGGAAAAGTTAGACCATATGATGTTTACACACTATGGTTTGGTTTCCAACCATTAATGATTAGCTGGGTTCCAATAGTGGTATTGGTAGTGTCTTTGTGTTTGTCGAGCTGTGTTACAATTGAATGTTTGGAGATGTAGGGCCTAGTAAGGAAAAATGTTTACACTTTAGAATCCCGATTTCATTCTTGAGCATCCTCACATGTTCAGAATCAAATTTTCAGGAGAAACAATAGAGGAATCATTTTTCAGTATATAGAGGGGTGGATGTAAACTATGGGGTTCTGTTAGTATTTGTGTTAGGTTTGTGAGGTGGAGTACACATAGACCCTACGATTGCAGATGGAATGTAGTGAATTATGGTTTTCAACCTATTACAACTAAAGAGACATTTGGTCATTTGTTAGATGTATTTGTCCTCCTAGAATCTTGATGTAAGAGTGGTTTTCCCTTAGTTCTACCCTTGAGTGCATTCTTATTAGTAGCACAAGAACCCTTGGAGAGCTCGCTAGCTTGTGAGTCCAGTGGGGAGCTCATTTTCTTCACTTGTGTTTAGGATTTTTCTTTTTGAGGAAAAAAATCCCTAAGGTGGTGAGAAAGAAATTACATGGGTTTGACCCATAAAAATTTGGAATATTCCTATGAATATTTCCATAGCCTGGTGTTCAGTCAGAGCATGAATTCGTGGCAGGAAGATCCTCAGAGCGGTGATTTTAAAAATATTAAAAATATTTTGTCACGCATAAATAGTTTCTATTGAAATGCTTAATAACTCCCTTATGAAGTATCATATTGTATTAATGAGGCCACAATTTACTCTAGAATATTGTTTTTACCCTAGAGAAGACATAAAGTTGTCCTCACTTGGAGTTTTCATCAGAGATGAGTTGGCAGGGCGTTAATGGGTGGACTAATTAGTTAAAAAATAACTTAATTAATTAATTATCATAAACCCAATAACCCTCCCTACCCATTTAGATTTTATAAAACACACAACAAATAATAGGGAAGTCTTAAAATTATCCGCCCCTCCCTTTGGTGATGAATGGAAACAAAACTAAATAGATGAATCATGGTGTTGTTGATCCCTATCTCTAAAATAGATCATTATCAAATCGAGAAGAATCACGATCCGAGCAATTTTCGTAAATATAAGCATCAGTGATTCACCCTAGTGGTAGGAGGATTTGATTTTTTGTTCCAATTCCCTTTAATGTGCATTGTTTTATGGTTTTAGATCCCAAATACAATTTATAAAGATCTATTCTATGTAGATCTATACATTCTGGGTAAAGTGGGAAAAATTAGGGGTTTTAGGAGGTAATTCCTGATAGGAATTAACGTATAAACAATGTTTATTATAAAGATACACACCATTTATCCTTTCATGTTTGGTGAAGATATATTTTTTGATTTACATTCCATTTACTTGGATTACACACTGTATAGTGACTCAAACCATGTAGGATTGGGACATGATTTGGGAAGCCATGTGAAAACATATGGTTATCTAAAATCACATATCCCAAGTACATGGTTACTGGTTTGGTACACATACATAGGAAAACTACATGGGACGATGGACATTTAACATGAACAAGTCATATAACATGGATGCCCGGTGTGTAAGGGACACCATTGGATGTTCCATATAGAAGAGGAACATGAGCAGAGGTCGAGATAAGGGGGAAAATTCATATACCGTTTCTACACATCATGTACCCCTACATGGGATGGAAACCCATGTATAAAGGATAAAAAACAATGTGTTTGGGTGGTGTCACGTGTTGTGTGTGCACCAGTTCAGTTAGTGTACTCATTGTAGTTCTTCTTGAGATCTTCATCTATCCATATCTCCTTATATGGGACTCATATTTAGGCTCGTGAGTAGTCTATCCTATGTTTTTTTCATGTAGAATGTGATGATTTCCCCCTTATAGACCTACAAGATACAAGTAGGTGTGAATCAAGCATGAATCTTGTGAAGTAGTGCTTAACTGATGTAGTAGTGATGTGGGGTTCATTCAGAGAGATGCTGAGACTGGTGCTCCATTGAGGAATCATGGAGAGGGGTTCCCTTACCTCTCTGCATTGGTAGATGTGGGACTCTACACATTCTGGTAGTGGGTATTTATACCATTTGGTAGTTCTTCTAGGGTTGTTACTCCCTTTATTGTTTAGGGTGTGGGTTCCCCATGATGTTTATTTAGTTTAACGTTGCTCTCCTTCAATTTTATGGTGTATGAAATCTATACTCAATGGCTAGATATAGTTGGTAATCCCTTTCAGGACCAGGATGTGGGTTGACTATCAATGGAGTATGTACTCCTCTGTTGTGTTAGGGTGTGGGTCCTACAGACAGGATAGAATGATTTATTCGCAATATTCCTATCATGTTAGGTTGTGGGACCACTATCAATGGAGTCATACCTCCCATATCATTCCATGCGGAGGGTTCTCCATATGTGTTTTTCCGTTAGAGATAGTACTCCCCGGTCGTACCAAGGACCATGTCCTCTAGCCTGGGATCGGTACTCCCTTATTTTGTTAGAGTGCAAGTCCCCCACATTAATAGAGTTGGTTGAGTATTACTCTTCTATCATACCAGGGTTTAGTTCCTATAACCTATGAGTTTCACTCCCCTATCATGCCATGGTGCATGTCCTCATCTATGGAGTAGTACTACCCCATATCCAAGTAGCTACAAAGAGTGGGTACTTTATTGTTTTTTTATACCTATTATATTGAGTACAATGCGAGGAATGAAACTCTCCATTAGTAATGTGTGTTAATTGGTTGTGAGTAAGTTATCCCTCAATGGATATAGGTATGGGCCACTATTTTCATGTTAGTTTTAGAGATAGTAATACCTCAACTCTATGGTAGTGTTGAGGTGTGGGTCCATATGTTATCTCTTATTACATATGATTTATTTGGTGAATAGTTTGGACCAGTTCTCCCTCAACCATGGTAGTGGTGAGGGGAAATCCTATGAGATTTTAGTTTTCTAACCATGCACATGGCACATGTTTGCGACAGTTGGACATCTGGTGTTGGGAACTAGAGATGGACCTAATATAATTTTCCCAATGGAACATGTTCTCTTGTAAATTTCATTAGGTTTTTTTTTCATTCCTGATGGATTTTATCTCCTATAAGAGTCCCATATGGTATCTCTAAGCTCATGGAGTATGTTTTAATGGATTAAGGATTACAATATATCCTTGAGTAGAATACTTCTCTAGGATATGATGTCCAAAATTCATGTGGCCCCGAGTCATATATGAGTATATCTGGGTGTTTTTGTGAGTCATTATTTCATGGTAACGTGATGGGTTTGACACCCCTTATTGGATATTTACGCATTCCTATAGTAGGTCATGTAAAATTAAATTAAATTTTCCTATTGTAGCACAGTGGCTGACCAGGGTCATCTTACTTGAAGAGATTTTTCAGTTCATTAACTCACATAATATAATTCACCTTAACTACTTCAATTTGGATGTTTTAATTTAACATATGAATGGAATAGAATTTATGAAAATAAATTAAATGAAATAATTCAATCCAAATTAATATTAAATTATTTTCAAAATGGAATAAGTGAGGAAAGGATGTCCTCTCGAGAAAACATTCAGGGACAAGCTTTATTGACAAGCCATAAATATTCTTAGTAAACACACTCCATCATATGTGTGAACACCTTATTCTAACCCAGATATGAATGAAAAGTCCACTTAGTGATCACCAAGAACAACCTCCATACAGATCCTCAATTGAGGGAAAATGGTATTAGATTAAGAAGTTAAACTTTAGAAACCCACACTGAGGGATACACAAATGATAAATTAGCATTAGAATTAACTCAAAGAATAATAAAAACATGGTCTTGGGTTGAATAACAATATTACACTATTGTATGATTTATCTTATTACATACTCATGATCATGAGTAATATAGTTCACGATTGTAAGATGAGAATAAGAAAAGAGGGTGGATGGGTGGACACAGAAATAAAAACAATGCATGAATTTATTAGAAATATAAATTACAACTGAAATATAAAACAAAAATACAGAAAATAAATAAATTAAAAATAAATGAGGAAGATGTTTGGCTGGCCTCCCTCAATGGAGATCTCCTTATTGGTGTCTTAAAAGAATATAATGGAGAACTGGATGATTTGAGAGGGAGGAGTTCTCCTCCATTTACAAGTAGAGTTTTTTCACATAAAGTTGATGCAATATAGCCCCAACAAATGTCCTCTTCAGGTTCTTCACACATAATTAATTTTGTTAATAAATATCATCTCTGTCTCTCCTCAAAATGTCAGTATATTTGGACATAATATGTAGGATTTAGGAATTTTTCATTAGAGGTTTCATTTCATGGATGATGTTTCTAGGAAGCTTTATTCAAAAGTATAACACACAATGGTAATTTTAAAGAACTACAAACTCCCTCAAATTAATTTTACAGATAGTACTATATGACATTGTATTATTAATGGTGGAATGACCACAATTTTAGGTGTGTAGGATGATCTGAGCTTTCGCTACGGTGGTGGGGTCCACGTAGTTCGCATGAAAAAACTTGTAACTTCATTGATTTTTAATGCCAATAGTTTCCTGAATCAAATCCTGGTCCATAAGACAAAGATGGAGAAAATAAAATACGAATTATAAAAGAATGATTCAATCAATTTGGATATATATTGTTCATGAAATGACTAAAATACCATTGATGTAAAAATCTGTAAAAAAATTCCAGAATTAAGTGCTTTTCACCATTTTTCTCAACACACATTATAAATCCAAAATTGATTTATATATGATCATATTGAAATGTTAGGATGATTAAAAAAATTGAAATGCATTAAAAAAATGAAGAAAATATTAGGTCTATTAATTTCCCCACCCATAAAATGTGCATGTCCTCATACCTAAAATCACCACATGGAATTTAGAGCAAACTAATGTTTCCAATATTCAAATTGCAAAGTAATAAAATTTCACAGTTTTAAACACCAAATAAATAATTAAAAAATCCACCTAAAATATCAATTTAATTTCACATTTTTCAAAGAAACAATTAATTAATATATTTTAATTTTCCCCTTCGAAAAAATGGAACTTCTTATTTTATTCATTCAAGCTTCTCAATTCATTATTGTTAAGAATGATGCATCATGATTTACCTCACCTTTGAATTTGTTTTCTCATTACTCATGATAAAATTCTAGTAGAGTTATTCTGATCACATGAGAACGTGAACCTTATCCCTAAGAATGTTAAAGAACCATTTTCTCTACTTTTAAAAGATAATGGTCGCATAAAATCATGAGGGATTTTCAATAATGGTTTAAATGACTCTAGGGCTTAATGATGGTAGAATTTAATGATTTTAAAAATTAAGGCTCATGGAGGATGTTTATCTCTTATTTAAAATGCATGATATCAAAAAGTATAATGAAATTATCCCCTTAAAAGTATCAACACTGACATCCCCCAAACCCAATTTAAGGTCATGATCAAGTAAGAATAACAAATGATTTCTTCACCATCATGATTTTTTTCACTTGTATTTTTTTTTCTTTTTATAAATATATGATTAGATATATCCTAACATAAATCACCTATCCACATGCTATTTTAGGATCATCAGCCTAGAAATAATGATTTTCGGTTCTCCCGAATCACATCCCATTTTCCCATATTTTTGGTTATTTTTTCCATTTTTTGTCATTTTTATAGGGGAAAACAAAGTAATACAATGGATGACTCCACAAACATTAAAAATATACACATTAGAACCCCCATACATTTTCCTTAAAAAGTAAATCAATCCTTCCACCTTTAATCCCTTCACCCCCACTTCATCTATAAAATATCATTCAAATACTAAGAGGAGGGTAGAAATGGGAAAAATGGATTAAAACATGGCTCATCCATAACAAGGTCATCCATGGTCTCTATGGTAAAAAATAAGGATTGATGTAAATGTGGTATTTAAGTATAAGGGTTTTTTGAAGTATTCCCTAATAATTTTAAATGTTTTTTTTACAATCATCGCTTTGACATGTTCAAATACAAGTTCCTACAGGTGACATGTCCCAAGATCACTCAAGCGATATTCTCAAGAAAAAATAGGAATTACTAGGTCCAGAAATCCACTATGTAATGATACATATGATATTTTACAATCACTAAAATCATGATTTATAATAACAAATCAATTTGCATGAATTTTAAAAATTCAAAGCATTAATGATTGTAGGGAAGTTACATTTACAAGAATCAATCAATTACTTCAAAAAAAAATTCATCATTTAAATATCCATGATTCACTTTAAAAAATATATTTTCCTTTTTATTCATCAAATCACATTAACATTGAAATCTATAACATGTCATCATATGGTTCCTAAGAAAATCATGTCTCCTAGATAATACAAGTAAGTAGTAATTAAAGTGTGGGCATGAAATTCTTATTGTTAATGCTCAAAACATGTTTTTGACCAAACAAAACGTAAGGAATTTAAAATATTATCATAAAAAGTGAATTCCCTTTTGAAATAAATCTTTGGCCATCTTCCTCCAATGCATGGGGCTTCCTTCTGCTATCATGATCCTACAAAAGAAAAATAACTCAATTAATCATAAGTATCAATTCATCTAACATCAAAATGAAAAGAGGGAGTGTGACGTATCCTAGAATAAAACTTAACAAGTAATTTGAAATTTATATTCCTAAAATTGAAAATTAATTTCCTAAAAATATATTAAAGGAAAAGTCTTTGTATGATCCCCCAAGTAGGACCTATCATCTTTTACTGCCTCCAGACTGTAGTACTAGTATTGATCCATAATTTGTCGGTGGATGGAGCTTCTTTGATTTGAACCACCACATGTTGCTCTTCCCAACAGGCAGTTATTTTTTCTTATTGAGGAGGAATCCATTGTTAGAGTATGCCAGATCCACCCCCTTCACAATGTGGTAAAACTTTCATGGTTGGGGTAGGATAATGTACGGAACCTCCTCTTATTATGATCATATTCATACATTTAATCCATTCATTCAACATATCCATGCTCAAAAAATTTGATAAATTACCTCACCTTATTCTATGAGCCTTATTTTAGGAAACAATCTAACATGGGATATATTTTTTGAAAACCCAAAGAGGATATCCCAAGAAGAGGCAATGTTCTTCAACAAGAATTTTTAATTTATTTCTTTTTAAATCCCTTTAATTATTAATAATCCAGGATGATAATATAATATAAATATATTTCATATTCATAAATTATTTATGTTAATGTAGGGACCTACAAAACCCTCTGCTTCTATAAAATGGTTTATGAAATCATCATTATTGGGTACTATGAACTTATTACTAGTGAACATATGTCATTCGTTTTTCCATTACATACACTCACTGTTGTTTATGTGATATATATAAAGAATATATATGATATTTATATAATAATTATACATATGGAGTCACTATATTATATATAATTTTTTCCATTCCATTTTGTATAAGATATGTTAAAAACATTTGTGTGTATGAGAGGCTACCATCTCACAATGTAAGGTGATTCGCCTTTTACTAAAACATTCAATGGATAGTGATAAGTATAAAGTTACTAATTATATGTTATATACATGAATTAAATTTAATATTTATGGAATTTTTTTCAGTAATATTGGATAACATCTATCATTTAATTTCTTACCTTTTCAATCAATGAATGATGATAACATCGTAAATGTATGTATGGACCGCCACCTCCATGAAAGGATGTGAATCTCGTTTCCTGGCCACACAAAATGGATGATATAGAAAATTATATTTATAGAAATTAAAATGTATATATTATGTTATTTATATTTTGTAAATATAATATAATATATACCTTTTTTCCATAATGACCATTAGAAAATAAAAACGTTACTCATGCATACATATGAACAACCATCTACACAATAATAATGTACTTATTTTATCAAAATAACCATTAATTATTTTTTATAAAAGTATATTTATCTATAAACAAGATCAATATATTATTATTATTATTATTTAGATAATTAAACTATGTATAATTAGAATGTACCATATATTTAATTACTAAATCTGTATATAAAAATAAAGCAATCAATACAAACAATAATGAAAATTATCAGAGATTATTAATGAATGGGTTATAAGGTGTTATTAAAGGATAATATATGATTTTATAAATATTAATATGGATCTATATATATTTAAAAACCTTTTTAAAACCACTATACATGATTTTAATTAATGTATAATAAAAAGGTAGCATGGGGTATGTTATTTCATCTAATTTTACATTCAGCTGAGGATTATTTGTTATTATACACCAATTCACATTTTGTGGTGTATATAATATCCCTTGTAGATGTAATATCGTGACTAATTCATAAATTATTTTATTTTATGTTTAAATTTCTTCATTTCTAAAAGGGGATTTGACTTGAAAATTATCAAGTGGTTAATGTTATTGTACAATATCAGTTTATTTTTTCATTGTTAATTTTATCTTGAAGAAATCACTTTCTTGTAATAATTTTTCTTTTGACATTACATTTCTATTAAGAATACATATTATTTTTATGATGGATATGATTAATTACTAATACTTATTACATTTTTTTATATGGTGTTTACTTTTAGTGTTATTTGATTAACATGGGAAATATTGATAAATATGTATCCTTTACTCAATACAGATATTTGATGATAATGATTATTATCTATAAATTAAATGAATTAGTAGAAATTTGAAGAATGGTTTGGACATATAGAAATTGGTGAGGCCCAATTATATATATTCACGTGATGCATTTATATGTCTCAGAATACACATTAGTGGGTCAAACCCTATTTGTATGTTCCCATTATATGTAAACTCTATTGTGAATAGGGCTTATAGTCAAAGTATTTTTGGAAAATATGGATCAATTTCTATATAGTATATTTTAAATTCTTGTGAAAGGTATTTATAGTAGAGGTATCATGTTCTATATACATTTAGTCTTATAATTAAGCATTTATTCATTGATAATTCATTTATTATTATTATTACCCATGTGTGTTTCGGTATGATATTATATATGGATGCATTTAATTAGTAGTTTATTGGTTAAATGAACTATATTTTCTATTTATTTACCTTTGAATATTGATTATTCATAATATTACCATGATTATTAATTTTTTTATATTTAGAATATTCTTTGTAATATAACATTCCATGTGGATTATTCTTATTCATTCATGATAGATTCTATTGTAGTTAACCTTAACTAAGCATTTGAGATAATAATTATTTTTTAACCTATCCCCTTGATTGGAGGAAAAAATAATTGAACTCATTATCAAGGATGTACTTCATTTTATTTTTTTATTACCGTTTTTTTCATAATAATATAAAATGGGTATCATGTATGTATCTGGTTCCTAAAAACTACTAATATGATTGGTCCTTCAGGATGTGATTCCATGAATCAAAAGATAATGTTAAAATGAAGACACCGTCTATGGGATACTGGGGTTGGGGTCACTATAGTTGGTATGAGAGGAACATTAGTTGTAACCATGCGAACTAGATTTAGGAAAACATTGATTATGGATCATAAACATACGATAATCATTGAGGATAAGTATATAAGTACATACTAATGGTTTGTTAAGGAAGAGATTATTTGTATTTCCCTGTAATACATCTATTTATGGATAATAAAAGTTGATTTGATTCTATAACCTAGTTACGAAGGAGAAATAACATTGAAAATGGTGCATGGGGGTTGTCCTGATTGTCACCTACTATATGCCTAGGGGCCTTATTGCAAAAATTGTTTGACACTCACATTGGATATTCATAGGATAATTCAAATTCTCATCACTAAAAATTTAAAAGGATTTTAATGTACTTATATACCCATTGAAAGAAATGTTTATGATTTTAAAATTAATAATGCTTTAAATTTTTATTTATATTATGTGTTATACTATATTAATAATTATAATTTATTATTTACAATTACTAATGTGAAGAAATAATATAGTACATTTCACTGTTTAGAAATGTTTTTTGGAAGGAATATGGGTTTCCGTACTCATGAATAATATAGATAATGACCCACTAAGGAAAAAAATAATACTAGTATTGTAAAAAAATAAAATTATTAAGTGGGACAACTTATCTAATGGAAGTCGAGTAATGGATTAATTATCCCAAAAAATATATTTTATAGGCATGAGATGTATTGACAAGAAAAAAGTTACACTTACATTTTACTGTACCAATGGTGATGATTCTTGATGGTGGTCGGTCATCCAAAATAATGGGGACATGTATGATATATAAATAATTGAATGTAAAACTTTTATGGATATATTTTTTGATTAATACTTCGCTATTTAGAAATAAACATAAATGTAGATAAGGTTCATTATAATAAGGAAAAGAGGAATAATAATGTGTTTATATGTTTGATTATTCCATTGCCGTGCTATCAAGGAATTATTTGTATTACATACACAACATGAGGATTAAGGTCGACCATTTATTAAAATTAATCAATCCATATATCCAAAGGTTAATAATCTCTAACTTTTTTTCAATGAATTTTCAAATATTTTTGTGTTCCATAGAAATTAAGAATGAATAATCTATATTTTTAATATTCAAAAGAAATAAAGATTAGAAGAGGTCATAAAAAACATGAAAAACGGAATGTGTCAATCTAGAAAATGGGAAAGAAGCATTTTCCACATCTTGCGAACTCTAAAAAGAACCACACTTATAAATGATAGAAGCCGTTGAGAGGGTTTAATGAATTTTTAGATAAGGGTCACTAGGAATACAAATGAAATGGGATGAGACAAAAAAAATTATTTCAAGTTCTTCAATTTTACATATGTGGGGAGGTACACAAATTAATACTCCAAGAATAAAGGTAGTCTATTATAGAAGAAGACAATGGGATAAGTAAAAGCTTAAAAATAACTATAGTTGAGGAGGAAGAACCAAATGATGTCACAAAAGGTAAACTAATCAAATATTAATATTTATTTAATGCATTATTTGACTTCGGATCCTCATAGTCATTTATATCTACCCATTTTACAGAGAACATTATGCATTTCCCTTTCAATTTAACAATGGAGTTGTCTGACAAAAAACCTACAGGATGTATATCCACAAAAATGATGTGTTATATTGTCCCCATTATGACAGATAAACATTCATTCTTTTGTAACAATATTATGAAACCAATGGTTTAATTTTATATAATCCTTTGTATGGATTGGATTTAAAAATACGACTAAATAATTTATTTCATAATGATGAAAATTTTTATTTGTGAGGAAGATAACAATTTCTTTTTCCATAGAGTGGATATTTTATGATCATCACTGTAAATAGATCAACTCTATGTAGATCTACTAAAATATATCCTTAAGAAATAATGGAAAACAAAATCTATGGATGAATGATATTAACATCAAATTTATGATGTACCTATTGTACTAGAATACATTGATGTATTCCCTGATGAATTGTTGAGAAATCCCCCCGATCATGAAGTTGAGTTTTCAATTAATATAATAATTGATTCAAGAATAATATCAATGAATCCCAATATAATATAGAATTTATAATTAGTATACTTTATGAAATAACCAGATTATGTGAGTGATAATGGATTTATTCGTCCAATTGTTTCTTTATGGAGATCCCACATTCTCTTTATTCAGAACAAATATGGATTCATGATGTTTTAAATTGATTATAGGTAAATAAATGAAATTATGATAAATAAAATGTATCCACTAAATCAAATTTATGAAATATTCGATCATGTTCATAGAGGAAAATATTTTTCAAATATTTACCATTATTCATTGTATCATATATTGTAATTAAATAAGGAAGATGTTCTGAAGAAATGTTTTGAAAGGATGTATGTAAATTATGAATGTTCTATAATTCCATTTAGATTTACAAATGAACTATTTATTTTTATGGATCTAATGAAAATATAATTCAAGTTACATCTTAAGGATTTTATTATGGTATTCATTAATGATATCTTTATGTATTGTAAAATATAATAGTTCGATGATATATACCTACATATCATTCTTGAAAATAATAGAAAAATGTATTATATGGGAAATCTATTAATTGTGATTTGTAGATTTAATTAGTTTCTTTTCATGGCTATATTTCCTCTAATGATGGAGTCTCAGTTATTCCTGTAAAGGAAAAGGTATTCAGAGAATGGAATATACCTGTGAATATAACTAAGGTACATTGATTCACTAGTTTGGTAGGTTACTATAAGTTAATCAATTTTTATTATTCTTTAATGGATTACCCATTAACAAAACATACACATAAATCACTTTTGCTTTCTTGGAAATGAGAATGAGAATATTATTTTAATAAACTAATGAGGATATTGAGCAGTGCTCCTATTTTGACTCTACTAATAAAAATTAAGGGGTTTATGATTCATATTGTGGAATCTAAGAAGGGATAGAATTATGTTATAATGAAAATTGATAAATTTATTACATATTAATCAAATAAACTAATGACTCAGGAAACCAATTTTCCAACCCATGATCTTAAGTTGGTATATATAATCTTTTATTGGAATATTTGGAGACATTATCTCTACGGTGAATGATGTGAGATACACATAGATCTTAAAAGGCTAAAATATATCTTATATATAAAGATCATAATATGAGAAAATGTTTCAAGGTAGTGCTACTCAAAGCTTATGATTTCTAAATAAAAAACCAGTTTGGTTATGAAAATAACATAGTTGATTCATTGAGTAGGAAAGATCATAGAGTTATGATCCTTGTGAGGATTGAGAGATATCCTATGTTTATGGATCTTGCAAATATGGATATGGCAATTATAAAGGAACAATACACACCACTTATTTATTAAATGATTTAAACCCCGTATTTCTTATTAATGAATAAATGTTATTAATCACATGATGAGAACATCCATAAGAAAAATAAAGCTATAAATGAAGGTAAATTAAATGACATTATATATAAATATGGTGTTTTTAAATTTAGAAAGATATCATGTGTAAAATCTATACAATAAAAAATGGAATTATTGGATGTAATCCATAACTATAATTATTTATACACCATGAATGCACAATGATTTATAGGGATTTGTGGGAACATTTTTTATTTTATAATAAAAAGCATGAAATTGATGATTATGTGTCTAGATTTTTTGTTTTTAAATAAGTAAAACCTATGAGATAACAACCTATATGATTCATGAATCATATTTCTATTCTTCTGGGTAAATCTGATGACATTACTAAGGACTTTGTAACATGACAACCAGATAATCATAGAAATAATGGTAAAAATGTGGATTGTCATTGATTTCATTAAATTAGTACATTTTCATGGAAAAAGATAATATTATACACCTTATATACTCACAATTATATATATATTAATATTTTTTTAATAATTCATGGAGAACCTTAATAATTTTTTTCTCATCAAAGATCTCTGTTTTACATTGAAATTCTAGAAGAGTACTGAGAATGATCTTGATACTGAGCATCATTTGAGCATTGAATGTAATTCTGAAATAGATGGATAATCCGAAAGGATGATTCAAATAATGGAATATATGTTGCGTTAATTGTCACATGACATTCAAGGTATATGGGATATGTAATTACTTTTGGAAGAGTTTCACTATACTAATATTTTCCATTCATATATTCAAATGGAGTTGTAAGATAAATTTTATAAAAAATATATTTCCTACTAAATATTGTTGGATCGATGTTAGTGAATGGATAATAATTGTCCTAGAACTTGGTAAAAAGAAAAAAAAGGTAAATGATATTTAGGATAACAGTAAATCATATCCTAGATGGAATAATAGTTATGTCAATAATCAGAGAGAATATTTTGAAATACCTGTTAAAAATCATGTTTTATTGATTGTATCTCCATGGATGGGTATTAAAAGGTTTTTTATGAAATATAAACAAATACCCATGGAAATTTAACCCTTTGAAATAAAATAATTATTGGGGTTTTGGAATATTATTCGAAAATGTCTCTAAATCTATCAAAAGAACATGATGTGTTTCATATATAATTTTTAAATAAGTACGTGATATACCCAATTAATTTTCTAAAACATTATTAAATATAATGAAAACATGATCTATCATACCTTGATTAACCCATACATATTCACTATACAATAGATTAATTGTTTAGGGATCATGAAACATGACTGGTAAATGTACTTTAGAGAAATTAGAATTTGGATGTAACATAGAAACTAGATAATATAATGAAGAGGAAATGTACTCTTCACTGTATAAGGTATTATTCAAGAAATTTTGAGTAATTAATTTTTTTTGGAGTGGATAATTTAACACCCTGATACTTTATAACATATTTACTTTATAATATATTTAATTTCACCTATAACTTATGATGCAAACAACATCATGTTTAAACAAAAAACTATAACCTATTAAAATACAATTTATAAAAGAATCCTATAACCTAGATACTATATTAGTGGGTTGTAATAAAATTAATTTATGTGAAATATATATTTTATAAACATTCATTTGTTTTCTATAAATTATAAATTAATATAAGAAATAATTTTCAATAAGAATAAATGTTTTCTGAAAACCCATTTTTTTATAAAAGAACATATAGTTCTCTTTGCAGAAATGTTTTAAAATTATTTTTTACCAAATTTGAAATCTTTTATTTGTAAAAATTAACACCACTTTTATAATTTTAGTACCAAAATGATCATAGGATTTATTTTTTGAATTTTTATGAAAATATTGCAATTTTTATGAATAGTTAAAATTACATAATTATAAATGAAAAAATAATTTTTTAAATTATTTATATTTTTAAAATATATTTCTAATTTATTTTAATATAAAATTAGTTAAATGATATATCAATTAATTCAATTTAGGTAATTTAAATAATTTAAACATTTAATGTATTTATAAAAATTGTGTAAATATTTGGATACTTTTTCATTAAAACCCTTCCTTCTCATCGCTTTTATAGGATTAAATTTAAATTATATTTTGAAAATTCTATGAATTCAATTTGGGGAAACAGTTTTTTATTTGTAATCATCATAATTTTTATTTTTTAATAAGTTAATCAAAAATTTTGACCAAAATGAATAGTAAAAATGTAAATATTAATTATATCATTTAAGGTTAAAATAAATTTACCTAGGGTTAAGAATTAAAGAGAAGGGTTATGATCAAATAAAAATGTTCAAAAATATATTGGTCAGAAATTTTTAACCAAATCACTTCTAGTTTCTATAATGGATCATTTTGGCGGCTTGTTTCATGACAAAAACATGTGTATTTTTGAATCTCTTCCAAAAAATTACAACTGTTCCACTCATCTCTGTTATAAGAGGCCACCCCTATCCTCTAATCTTTACTCCTTCACAAGCATTTTGAATAATAAGGCCTGCTCAAATAAATTCTCAAATTCTATTCCATTATCCTAGAATCCTTATTTTAGGCATAAATCCAACCTAGGAATGATTTAAGGTTGAACTAAGGATGATACCTGAAGAAGAGGTAACCACATTAAAGGAGAATTTTTATTTAATTTGTCTTTACAAATCTTGTAATTATTATTAAATTATTGTAATATAATAAATATATTATATTCCATATGATTAGATGATTTCATTTTAATATCTTTTCCTGCATCCACCTCCACATCCATTAAATTGGATACAAAATCATCATTTGTATGTATAGTGGACTACCACCTTACTAACTAATGTCATTCATTTTTTCATTACTGCCTATCATGGTTAGGTATAATGATGGATATAAAGTATATAAAAATAGGATAATTATTTCATAATTATACATATGGATTCATTATATCATATATATAAAATTTTTTAATTTCAATTCTATAGGAGATATTATAACATTTATCATGTGTTCTATGGACTACGAACTGGAAAAGCGATATTAGACATCATTATATAAAACCTTATCTGGTAGCTCATATAAAAATTGTTAATAATTTTATGTGGTATACATGAAATAATTATGATATTCATTACATAATTATCATTATAAGACTATAATATATTATTTTACATCTTACATTTTCACTCAATAAAATATGAAAACCCCATTCAGGTATGTGTCGAATTCCAAAAAGATCTATGTACTATAAAAGATAAGCCCAAAAAAATTATTAAATATAAAGAACATGAAAATTTTAATGAATTAGAAGGGGGATTAAAAATTCTAGAGTGAACCACTCCCTACATATATTCACCCATCATCTGTGCAAAGTACTCTGGAGTCCTAAAAAACTTAAATGTACTCATTTACATGATTTCACTCTTCGATAGTCCATGAGACACTAGATTTTATTTCCTGTAGACATGTGAAACTATTAAGTTGATATGTTTAGCCTGATTAAGACATCTAATCTAATTGGGTGGATTATACCTACAACATGTTTGGTTCTTGACATGAGAACATTAACCGAATGTTCAGAATCTGATTCATTCTATATTTAAATCCACATATGATAGAAAACACTCTTGATAAAAAAATGATTTACCATAATAATGATTCATATGAAATTACCAATTCAATAAATTGATGGAATTATTGTTTCACAAATCCATGTTTAGTGCCAAAGACACCTTAAAAACTCGAGAGACCTAAAATTACTAAGGCTTCTCTATCAACATTAATTTTGGTTTAGAAAAAATACCTCAAGGTAACACTGCATAATTTTTTGGTTCGTTGTGTTTGTTGAAAACATACAGGTTTCCATGGGGAATTTTCTAATTCCAGAGATGTTGAAAAACCATGTTGATAAAAAACCTTGAAAAATTAACTATTGATCTAGAGGTGGTACAAAAGAATAGATACAAGGTGGTGGCATTTTTCAGCATTTCCAATAATTTTGGGGTCCAAAATTTGGAGTCTGCTGAGAATAACAAAAATTAGATTTCTTTGAAGATCTCATCAAAACATGGAAAAATCACGATTTTCTCAAATAAGGGATTCTTGAAGAGGAATCTGTAGAGACTGGAAGAATGTTGACGGTGAGCACTACAATTACAACGAGCATCACAAATGGCTGAGATGAAGGGTATTGTGTAGGATATTTGTGATGGTGGTGCAATTGAATTAACAGGAATCTCCACAGTTACAACAATCTCTACTACCCCAAAATGACTGTGGTGATACACGATATGGATAGAATCTTAGTGGAAATTTTAGATATTTTTTGATTGAGCTGACGTGGTGTTGAAATTGCGCATATGGTTATAGAGTCGGTATAATCACTTATAAAGAGGCCTCGACCGCCTCGAGAGAAGTAGAGAGTTTTTCAAGAAAATATTTTTCTCTCAAATCGTAAAGGATGTTTGTAGAGGCAGTGTGCTTCGAGAATTGTAGGTTCTGCGTGGAAGAAAATCTAGGTCTGCAAAAGAAGTTTGCTCTACATTGTCTTAGTAAGAGTCATGAAAAAATTTTCTTTTCAACATGTTGATCTCTATGGCGTCATGAGCTCTATAAAGGCTTTACATTTTGCAAGGCTTGATCTCTATGAAGCAGTATGCTCTAAAAAACAGTGAGCTCTGCGAAGGTGTGGGCTTTGGGAAGATGTAAGGACTTCGAGAATTATTATTTGAGGTTTATGGAATTGGGAGTTTCGGAATGCATGGAGCTTTGTGAAGGTATTTTCAAAGGTGGTTGCCCAGTGGTAAGTGGAAAAGTGGTATTCATGTGTGGATGAAATTTGGACTTCAATAGAGAATCTCCATAGAGTGGAGGATGCATTCATTAGTGATAATGAAGAGCCCTATAGGTCTATAAACTGTGAGGGGATCCCTTCCAACAGAAGTGAGCAATGTAATGGGGGGAAATTTATCCTTTCTACCATAAGTGAGCCAGAGGGAGAGAGAGATAAATAGAGAGTGACCCATGGTAAAGCAGTGTACTGACCCTAAACTTTGTAAAGGAAATGGGCTTGTCCATATAATTGATCTTTCCTGAACCATGAGCTTTAGTGGACTTGGTACATCAGCACATTGTCGTTGTATGATCCTTGGACATAGCACAGTGAGGGTGAACAAAGTAAAAATCATTTTGTCACCTTCTAACTTCCTTTCATTACATACAAAGCATCATCATCAGATAAAGGAGAATATAAGTGATCATAATAAACACACATGTTCAAACCAAGTGACCCTTGTAATGAAGTATTCAGGATCTAGTGGGGTATGATGAGTTTATAAAAAAATATTCATACCCTGATTCATCCCCCCTTAGGGTATATAGGACCCTTTTGGTCCAATCAACATTATCATTGGGATAGACTGGAGAAATCCAATGAATTCTCATAAGTATTAGAGGTCTCTATAGTCTTCCTAAAACTCTTAGTAGTATGAGTGTGTTGAGGTCCATTAGACGGTTATCTCTGGAAAACATAATAACATTTAATGCAGGTTGAATGTCTCTAAAGATACCCAGGTAACCTACATGTATAGAGTGGGATTATTTTAAAAAAGGAGTACATTTTCAGGTTTCCAAACAGAATTATAGATGGATATATAGGCCATCATGAGGATGATTTTATCATCTCACTTCTTCCAGGTTTTCTGATGTGCATGAGTAGTTCATAATGCTACCAATATACACCCAAATCCGTGATAAAATGGCTTCCAACATAGTTGTGTAAATTCTATGTAAATGGGTTGTTTTTAAATATGTTTTTCACATATTCTTCTTCCTTTAGAAATATGTGGCATGCTATGACAATGTACAATCCGTACCACCTCAACTGGTCTTATTTTTGCATTATATTCCTCAAAATTTTTCAAAGGACTAGGAACACTGAAACTTGAGGAAAGGGTGAATTAAACTTAGGAAACCGTGTAGGTGTTTTGGTGGAACCATTTAAATTAATTTTTTAATACTCCATTATATTTGAATTCAAATTTCTATTTAGTTTCCATATCAATGTTTCATCATCCATAAAAATATAATTTTGAAGTTCAAGTATAGTATAATATGTAAAATTGTTATCATGTCTATCAATATGATTCAACAAATAGATATATCCATACAAATAATTAAGGGAGGAATATTCGTAGTGTGGATAGGTATTTCCAACAAGGTGGTATACCAATATTATTGGTTTGATTTTCTACTAAACAACTATTTTTTGTTTAGAATTATATTAGTGAAGGAGTTACTGAATTAGGGCTAGATAGATGAGGTAAGACAGTAGGGATACCCATTGATCCATTTCATATTGAACCTACATGATATGAAATCCAGAGATTGGTCATTATAGGTAAATAGATTCAATATAAACAAAATCATATGTCTATAATTAAAAATCATTAGATCCTTGATGCCAAGGCCTCACATATCAATGGGTTGGATTCACTCTTTCCATGTAACAATTATCAACTTCCATTCATGCACTAAACATGACCAAATGATATTTCTCATCATGAAGTGGAGGTCACTAAGGATGTTTCACAGCTATCTATAAAGGTACCTGAGTAAACATGTTTTCAGGTTATAACTAAAATAATAAAGAACATTGTCCCATGTTGAGACACAAATTTCCCCATCCATATAGCTAGCTAATTAACTAATCCATATTGTATATCTCTAAGATAGTTCCTCTATACCTTTCTCCAAAACAAGGGGACTCAATGATAAATTGAGGGGATAGATCCCCTATTCACTCCAAGAGTCTTGATGACCCTATATTATTTAAGAATTTTTATCACACATCCAAAAAATGAAAGAAATCATCTAGATTATTGAATGACCAGTAACCTCCTCATAATGTGAAAATACGGATTTAACAAAAAAGATAGGGTTCTATGTATAAAGACCAAATAAGATAATAACAATAGAATATAATAAGTGTAATGAGATAAAATTTTTCCTTCATTCTTTGATCTACTTATATATGCTAATGCGAGTGATTTCATTAAAGAATCTACAAATTTTTCCCTTAAAAATGGAAAATTGGATCCCTGAGAGTGGTTCAACTTATCATACACCTATTGTAAATTGAAAATAACATATATAGAACTATTTATTAGAATATATAGCCTTGAATATCTAAGTATATTATCGATTAGTATAAAAAAGGAATTTAAAAACAAATAACTTTTTAAGAAATCATGAATAAAGGTTCATTTAAGGGAATGAAAGGGCTTATACATGTCAATTTTTAGGGAGAAGTTCCTTGATTAGACTTCCTCTTCATCACATTAATACTTTTTTGTGTAGAAAAAGGGTAATTATATATGATTATACAAGGTGAAAAAATGAACTGCTTTATGGCCATATGGTCCTTGATGATGCTTCCCATTTTAGTCATCATGATTTTTCAATTTCTTTGCAGTAGTGTTCCCAATAGAAACCATCCTAATGTATTTTATTTCAATATAATTCTTCTTCTTGGGAATAAATCCAATGATGTTTGAGTTAATCACATTAGGGATGTGAGCCTAAGGGAAGAAATATCATATAATATTTATCATTTAATCTGGGAATATATCCCAGTAAAATGCAAATAATTCAATTGTAAATGTATCCAAGCCCACACAACTCTCCATAATTAGAGAGAAAAGTGCTTCCCTAATTTCATCCTTATAAGGGACCATTATGAAAACAAGATATCAGTGATCCACTATTCAGAGGGATATGTTATCAATAATTTTATGGGTGCTATAAATTCCATCATTATAGCATAACTCACTGAAATTATCCACCACTATGGTGGATATTTCATTTACATAGTTTCATAGACAACCACTAATATTGATGGCCTTAAGTCATTCTCTTATCCTTTTTTATTCATATAGACTGTGGAATAATTTATAGTTTACATATCCATCCTTCATCAACTTAATGTGTACAATATTAAGGTCCAACTATTATATATATGTTATAATATCATTAATCCTTGAGGGAGATTGTACTTCCTCTCTTGAGGGGAGTCTTTATTGCTGATTTAGAAGATAAAATCTTGAAAACATTTCTTCAGAAAATTTAATATCATGATCTATCATAAAGAAATAATATCTACTCTAGTCTCTTAGTTTCATTTTTTACATTCTATAGCTTTAGGAAAATTATTTTTAATGGGTTTACTTGTTGTACCATAATCTATGAATAAATAATAACTTTCCTGAATCTAAGAGTAATAGTCCATCCATTGTTGAATAGAAAAGTTAGTGGGACATACCTAAAATTTTGAATCGATATCAGTGTGATTCTTAGGGAGTGTGTGACTAGAGAGTCCTGAAACAACACTCCCAATATTCAATTTAAAAAATTCTTACAAGATTTCATGACTACCATACATTAAAGTCATACTTTCACCATGTGAAATTAGCACCATAAAGATGGTATTGATCAATGAATGAGGAGAATTCCATTGAAGATGTTATATTAATTTTCACCCCAGTTTATTCGATAGGATTTATTAATGTTTTAAAATCCCACATGATGACCCATTTATGAGTGATATTCCCGTTGATTGCACAAAATCACTCCAAATATCCCTTCTTCCGAAGTAAGACGAGAAGGAATAGGCAAATTATACATCAATGTTATTTCCTTTGGTGCTACAAGAGACTATAATATATTGTGAATTTTTTGTATTTGAGATAATTTGGATTCTCTCATGTTTTGGGTCCTAAAGATGATCCGTGTTGATATCATGAATATTTTCGGAGAAAAAACCATATCCAATAGATTCTCATTTAAGGCACCTAAAATTTAGAATGAGAATTTTATATTTTCCAATTCCAATCATCTTTGGATTTTAGGTCTAAATGTAATGTACAAGGTCTATGGATTTTCAATGGGTGCCCAATACCATGAAAATTACAATAGAAGAGCTTAATATTAAAAGGGATTGGATCCTTGTTATAGTACTTTCTTACTGGGATGAATCCCTATGGCCTTATCTTTTTCCTTCATTATCCTTTATTATGCCTTGAATTAGGAGTAGTGTTCACTCCCAATTTACCTATGTCTCTATCAATATTATTCTTGACTAAATTTTAAATAGATGTTTCCTGCTTCATATTTTTGGGGGTTTTATCCTTCCATTGGGATGTAGTTCCTTAGGTCCATCAGAACAAAAGGTTCCATTCAGAGGAATGAAACATGGTATTGGAAAGAACATGGTTTGGGTCACTGATCACTTGATATTTTCTTCTAGAATCACTAGAATATGAATATATTAGAAATGGATCTCCAGATTAGTTCCAATAGTAGTATTATCATTATTGTTACAACATTTATTAGCAGAAGTATGTGTATTTAAATCCTTCATATTTTCATCAGGTCACATTTTATAAGTGTCATCATGCTTTTCATGGAATCTAGGGGCTATTATGTTGACTATACCCTAGGAATGATCATATGAGGAAGTGTTCTTACATGGGGGGGGGGTTTACATTTTCCTCTTGGGTGTTAAATTCCACTAAATCCACTAGCATATCAATTGTATCATGTGGGAAATGTCCCCCGTATTAATAGGTATGCACATAATTAAGAGTGGATAAATCCTTCAAGTAGATATCCTCTTTCTGTGGATTTTGAGTAAATGGGGATCCCACATTTTTTGAGTATCTTCTATGATTTCCAATAGGTAAATCCATTAGTGTGTGTTCAGTTTGTTCATTCGAGGCCTTTTTCTCCACACCTTTTTAGGTTTTATAATTTAATCTATTTGAGGTATAAGAGGTAGTAAGTTATATTTTACTTTTATCTCTATCATGAAAAATCATCATGCCCCTTTACCTTGAAAATTTTGAACTACTTGTCTCTATAATACTCAATGATCAGATGGACAAAGAACATACAACCAAGATATAAATTTTCTTTCCTCTCCTCTTGGATATCAGGTCTTGTGTTTTCTTCTCTTGAAGTAAGGGGAACCTATCCATAAAAAAATATACATATTCACCTACATAAGTATGTATTCATAATACCTAATCATAGGATTTTATGTATGTTTATACCTTTTAATAGGATTTATAGAACAACTAATCAATCTACTAATTCGATTCCATACATAATCTTGTGTATTCCATGCTTTGGTGGGATAAAAATTCTTATTCCATTACCATATATTTAAGAAGATGTGTCTCAGGGAGAAAATTCACATTATCCATCCTCTTCTCTAAAATTCATTAGAATGGAAGGCCATATGATAGTACCCACTTTCCTTCACTTCCATTATCAATTCATCAAGTCCCATTATCTCCATAATTCTTCTTGTCAGGCTATTAAATTTCTATAGTTTTTCACATTTTGGATTCAAGACCTGTAAAATTATTGATTACCTGAATATATTAACTCATTCCTCAATTGGGACATTATTCCCTAAAACATGGTAAAACTATCCCCACTTTATCACTCATCTAGTTGGAGGTGTGTCAAAGTCAGAGAAGTAGAGCCTGAAGGCAGCCTTCACTAGCTCCATGAAATTACACTTTGGACCAATATAATCCATAAGATAGGATCCCGTATAATTTCCATCTTGTTTTCGAGAGTGAAAATATCATTATCCAAAAAATGCTCAAACTATGTTTTCATTTGATCTTCACGATTTTCTATAATAATAGAGATTGTATTCCCACCCGCTCTAAGATTATTAGGTTTTAATTTTTCTCTTTCTTCCCCATACACGTCAATCTATCAACAATCATAATTTATAAAACATGTGTATGAGTTACAATAAACTACCATGGGAGGGGGGAGACCATACCTAGATCATGTTACACGTTCCCCAACAATGAAATGACATTGAGTTATGCTATGCATAATACACATAGTTGTTATGTCCAGCGGGTCTCGATTCTACAACATTTCCAATGGAGGGTGAGGGGTAATACCAATAGGTACCTCTCGAAAAACACCCCATAAAAACAATATGGGTATTTTTTACACACGACATCTAGTGAGGCCCCCTACGAAGCCAAGAGTGCTCCAGACAAATGAAGTACACAATTAGGATCATAATGTACTTTATTTATTATAAAACTATTCATGATTATTCTTAAAAGTATAATTCACGTATAAATATGATAAATATTTATTAATTAATGTTTTTGAGTTAATTTAAATAAGTAATATTTCCAATAAAATGATTTTCAGGACAAAACACATATAAAAACAATACAATTAAAACCTCAAACAAGAGAAAAAAAATGAAAGCTTATTACTAAATAGGAGATAAGATGTTATAAAAAGATTATATATAATATCATAATTATTTATATGGTTTTGGTGTAAGTTAATAAATTTTTTAATACCACTATATAAGAGATGAATTAACATTAAATCAAAAGGAAGCATGAGGTAAGGAATTTTATCTCAATTTACATTCTGTTGATACTTAGTTGTTATTATACACTAATTAATTTTTAGGTGTTTTATATACTGTCCAATTGACATGTAATATCATGATTCGTTCATAAATAATTATATTTTATTTTTTAATTTTTTTAATTTCTTCCAATGGTTTTACACATAAAAATTTTAAAGTGAAAAAATTTATTGTAGCATCTCACATTATTATTTTGTTGTTAAAGATATATTGAAAAAATAAATTTATTTTTATAATTACTTATTAGAAAATACAATTCTATTAAATATTTATATTCATTCATTATGGATATGATTATTTTCTAATCTGTATCCACTTTTTTGATACATTGTCTACTTTTAATGTTATTTGATTAACTGTGAAAATATTGATGAATATACATATTTACTCAATACTTATATTTTTGAATAAGGTATAATATTCAAAAATTATATATATTATTAAATACATGAGGGATCCATTAGACATGAGGACATGGGTGGGGAATAGAAATATATATCCCCTTAATGCATATCTAGGTCTCATGAGAGAAATCAATTAGGCAAACCATATCTGTTTGTACATGGTATTTTAAAACCATCTTGTTAATGTTCTATAAAATCAATGAATTGTTGGCCAAACTAGATTTTTTTACCCAGTAGTTTCAATCCATCTTGTGAATGGTCTTAATGGTAGAGTTATCATGTTCTAGAGAAAATATGTCCAACAATTATGCATTTACATCTTTTATAATTCAACTATTATTATTATACATGATATTTTCTCTATGATATTATTTATGGATTCATTTAATTCCCAATTTATGAATTAGATTGAATATGTTTTAAATTATTTTCCATAGAAATATGATTTTTCCTTATCTTAACCCGATCCTCATGTTTTTTAAATGCAATGTTTGATTTGATATTTACCAATAAATGATGATTCTGCTTATTGAGTCATGATTTATTTTGATGTACATAACCCTTAATGATCATTTCAGTACCTCAATGTTTTTTCCTTTCTTAAGGATATAAAGAATAATTAATTGATTGAGTTTTCATGGATGATGATTTATTTATTTTTTTTAATTTTTTAATTTTATCTTCCTTATATAAAATGGGTATCATGTTTATATCAGGTTCTACAAAATTTATTAACTGTTTTTCCTTTGATTATTATATATATCTCATAAAAATTTATTACATAGGAAACTAACTCCAAGTTATTAAGTTTGGGGTAAATACATTGAGAAAATATCGAGTCCTTCCCATTTAAACTAGTTTTGATAAAAAAATCACTCATGGTTAATTTGAAACCAAATACACTACCACGAAAGAATGGAATTACTCAAGGACCTAATGTGAATTTGTCTAGAAAGGAGAATAATACGGAGCCCACCGTAATGTGAAAGAAATAGACCCAGATCCACCTCCTACATAAGTTTTCCTTAACAGAATACATCACTACCCTACTAGGATATGAGTAAAGGTAGTTGAATCTAGGTCCCACCAATTATACCAAAGGTCTCTATCACAATAAACCAAAACCACCATGATATCTTTTCCATGATGTCCAACACACCTAAAATACATCTTTTAAAATGGGTTAAGCTAAAATAGTAAAGAAGCATTGACCTATAAGGGTAAGGATATATCATCAAAAGGGTAATAGAATCACTTTAAAATCATCTGGATACCATGACATAATCACCTCTGAGGATGGAAAAATGAGAGTTCTCAAAAAATGAGTACACCCCAATGTAAATATAAAAAATGATGCTAGTCAGTAGTAAATGGATACAATAAACCTGCTTAATGCTTAACTTACCAAAAACCTACCCATCTACCCATGGTTTTGTTTAATTATCTAGAGTCATACTTGAGACAATATTTCCCCAACTGGAACCTCTCATCAAATAATTTAATGGGAAAATTTACCAATGATTTATTGCCAAAATGTTCTACATTATCTAAGATAGATACTTATAACACCAATTCATCAAAAATAATAAAGGTCACACATAAAAATATCACTAGGACCTACCACCCAACCACTAGGACCAACACAAGTGAAGAATCTCTCATTAGAGTCCCATTACAATGATCACATACCCTTTCAAGGAAACCATGAACACAATATTTAAAATAGACCCCTACATAGTGTTCCATTCAAAAAGAACATATAAAATATTTAATTTAATTTAATTTAATTAATTATTATTTATTTCAAAATTTAAAAATGTTCATATACCAAGGATACCAAGAAACAGATGATAGAGAAACATTAATATCCATTTATTTAGCTGGTCAAATGTATCAATTGGAAAAATTATTTAACAATTTCCTTTTTATACATTTATTTGATTAAAGAGTTCTCACAACTAGATTGGTTAATGAAAATTTCTATTTCTAATCTATGGAGGGAAGGAAATTTAGTTCATAATTATAATTTGAGTTAACTGATTCCTAATTATAATAATACTAAAAACCATATAATGAGGCATTTATTAATTAAGGGAACATTCCATGTAAAATAACATGATACGTTCACATGAAAAACTATATTAGAATTTTCATTGGTATTAAGTAACCATTCCATATAGAATGTGTATACCGCATATGGGTTTATGTACTAAGACTATAAGAACATAAGGGGTGATATACGAGGGATCCATCATAGAAATATGGGTACAATTAAATTAAATACATAATAATTTATATTATTTAAAATTCAAAACACATTTAATGGGTATATCTCATAATAAAAATCTACCAACTAACCATCTTGGGTAAAATTGTGCATTTATAAATTCAGTATTATGGGTCAACATGCCCACATAATAGAGGTGTAAACCCCCATTATGTCCAATAATTCCATTTCATAAGAAGTCATTTTCTGTAGGAATGTGAGTTTCAGTATTTACACAGATTGTTATATATAAATAATGGTTTATTTAGATGAATTACGATTACCAAAATTTAATGGTACCTTAATTTATAAGTTATAATTGGCATTCATTTAATAAAAAACCAATATATTATTTTTGGACATTTAATATAACAATATCATCTATGACAGTTCAATTTTATGGGTCACCATTCTACAAATTCTAAATTCCCATTCACATTATAAATTGATCAATTGTATAAAATATAACTACAAAATGAAATGTTTCAACCCATTCAACCACTTTTCCCTAGACTAGACATGTAATAATATTTAAAATAAGGTGCCACCATTAAGATATATAAAAAACCATTTCAGTTTATTCAAACAGATTAATAACCATTTTTTTATATATCATAACTATACAAGGTATGCTATCAAAGAGTTAAAATACAAATAAAAATGGAAATAATCATGGAAAACTTCTATAAAAGAAAAGGAAAACCCATGCATGGAAACGAATCACTCATGAAAGAATAAAATATGGAAGTATGGAATAAAACTAAGGATTATAAGAAATTCCAAATTATTTATACATGAAATCATGTCAAATTCTAAGAAAATAATGATAACACAACCAGAAAAAATGAAAAATATTGAAACAAAAAACATTGTATCTGAAAAATAATGTTGATAATCACACAATAATATTATAGAAATAATAAGGAATCAATAAAACTATGAAACAACCTACAAGTCATGTCATGTTGATTATATGTTCCTATAATGATTCATATAACACAAACTGTCTCTATCCATAAAAGGTTACGAGGTGAAATTATAATCAAGAAATAAAAAACCAATGAATGCATGAAAATATATCAAGGTGGAATAATAATATATTATAACCTTAAAAGGCATGAACAATAGTCCCATCCCACGACACCTGATCTTTTCCAGATCTTTGGGTAGGCTGGACCTAGACACGCCCAATTTACCATGTTCCAAAAAATTCCTTATTTTTTGTCTACTATCCAAAACATTATGAAAGAATGTATAAGATTATTTGATACCACTTCTATCATACTAACCCATGAACCACTAGTACGGTGCCTCTAACCTATTTTCCACTAGACCCCAGGAATACCTCTTTAGATTCTTGAGGCTACCGAAAAGAATTCAGGTTCAAATTTATGTTCAATATGTATACAATAACATCTGGATGAGTAATAAATATAGTGGAGTAAATAATAAATAAAACCATATATGTATGTGGCAACTCACAATAATATATTATGAGTAATAATTCTTGAATCTTCCATAATTTATACCAACAAACATAAATTAGGTACAAATAGATAAAATAAAAGTTAATAAATGTTCATCAAGGGATATATATATTAGTAACCTGAGATCCATCTTAGTCATGTGATCATAATTTCCTATATACCAGAATAAAAACACTTGTATGAACTATGATCATAAACCTATAAACATTTTTGTCTATTCGAGTACCTTTGTTAAATGGAGGCTAGAAAAGGGAGAACTATAAACTCATTAGGGAACCACCAATGGTGTCTAAAACATTACAGTCCATGAATATATCATAATAGGTCTGAAGGCTGTCAAAATGATTTGGTAAAACAAAAAAAATAACCAGTTGGGATCAATATCCTCAAAGACACCTATATGACCATAAATGAATCAACCTAATATAGAATGTATCTACACATCTATCATCATCAATATATATGAATACATAAAATGATCATTTTCATAGATATCCATGCACCGGTTTCGAACCATGGTTTTTTTACCAAGGTATGAACATAGGGATAACATATATATGAATAAGTGACATCATATTTTGTTATTAATATAAAAAAATGAGCCAAGGTTTATCAAAAGTATCCATGCCCTTATATTGTCAAGGCAACTCATAGTATCAACTAATGCAGTCTGTTTATTGGTTTGGGTGTAATCCCAGGGATGTACAAAATAAATTCCACCATGAGTATCTCTATCCAACCATAGGGATCCTGATCCCATGTAATCTAGAACTATGTAAGGCTAGGACCAAGGTGAGAATTTAAGGTTCCATCTATTAAGAGACATCAAGATGAATCCAGGAGATCATCATGTGAATTCTAAAATATATGAAAGAGAGAGAGAGAGATAACTGGTGAATATTTTGGTAAATATTGGTCTCTTCACCTATATTACATTGACCATATTCCAAGGTAGGTATATCCCTTGTAAAAGACACTAGAAATTATGTGTTTTTCTCTATGTTATCAAGGAATGACTTTGGCAATCCAAGGTTGGATCAATTCTAACCACTCCTAAAAAGAAAATTATATATAAAACTAATAAGAATATTGTATTTAACATATACTCTTGGTTATGTAATAATATTTCCAAAGATACATTTAGATTTATATAAAAAAATATCCACTCATTAATAGGTGGAAAGGATCAACCAATGAATTAATTCCAATAAATTATTTCAATTCAGTATCATTTTTTAATTCTAATTTTACCTTTTCAGTCAACCCCAAAAAATGAGTACATAGGGTTTCAGAACATTTAAAAATTAATCCAAATTCATTTAAGTTATTTCCTTTCATAAATATATTTCAAGGTTCACGGAGGTTCCATACCTATTAAAATTTCATTTCAGGTGATGAGATCCAATAGAAAACATGAATTACCAATCATATAGTGTCAATGTAACCACTTAAATTAGTCAAATAATATGAGGAAGATAAACCAAACACACCAAAGTGTGTTTTGGTTTTTAATAGGTAATGGGTAATATAGGAACATTTATGAGAAACCCAATTTTTTATCACATTTAGATCATTGACCTCCAATTATAATAAGAGGGGCTATTAGGGAATTTAAATTCCAATAAAGACAACAATTTTAAGGTGAATTTGTTCAACATAAGAGTGTGAGTAAAACCACTATGTTGAAGAATGAAAATTATTTTTAAAAGGATATAGTTTAGGTTAAAACAAATATACCTCCTATCTCATTATTATGATGGTATAATCTTTCAATATCGATGTTTTATTCAAGACTGAATAGTAGATATCAAAATAATCATCAAACACCCAAAAAATAGATCAAAAGATATCGTATCGATTTATCATTTCATGTAGATATATAAACATAGAAAATTATAAATATTTATTAAAGGCAAAGTGATATAAATCTAATGGGACTAGTGATTAATAATTTTGACACATAATGGTAGAGATAAATAATATCCTAGGTGGAGGCCAAAAGGGAGCTCCCACGCAAGGGGACTACAGTGCATGGAGAGAAAAGAATAAAATTATTGCAGGATTTAATGGATGAAGGATTAAATGGTAATTTTTTGTATCTTAATATTCATAGGGTTTTTCTACATAGTTTGGCAATCCTTTCCCCAACTGTGTGCACCTGCTGTCGAAAGGGAAGATCCCTCACTTGGCTAACTCACCAATTTTGAAAAAAAATTGTGTTCTCGTGGACACCTAATATCCAATGAGATAGGATGATAAAATGAATATATAAATATTTGGATAAACCATGTGTATCCAAATTGGTATACACCATCCACTCTAGAACAACTCTAATGTTTAGCTACAGAGTTTAACAAACCATGCACTGCACCCATACGCATGCTGCTACCTCTTGTGTAAATAGTTTCTCTAACCTAGATGCTTTTGAAACTACAATAAAAAAGACACCTATGAAGTCATAAAAACCACTTATAAACATTTATATTTATTCATCTGATACTTATAATTCAAATCTGAAGATTAATGTGATATTTGTCCCTTACACCAAAAGGTAAGTTAAAAAGAATTTTAAACTCTAACCGTGTCTGAAACATTTGATATTACATTTTATATCCAAAAAATAGTTTATATTAATCATAAAATAATAAATTAAATATCTCAATTATAATAAAATATTATTATGACCATGAAGAAACCATTATCCACACTCTATTTAATTAAATGGGATGTGGAAGTATAGCTCATGTGTACGTGTGGACTACAACCTCCTTGTAGTGATACAATTAAATTACAATAAAAATGATTAATGGATTAATATTATGATATATTTAATTTCTATATATATTTTAATGAAATAAATTACCTTCTGAAACTATAATATCATATTTTTCTTCTTACCTTCCAGTTTGTTAAAAAATAACAATGTTACTTGTACACAACGTGTGGACTACCACCTCCACAAAGCGATTTGATTTGGTTTTTTATTATTATTTACATAGATGGAAATAATTATGTATTTAATTAATATATATGATATATATTAAATTACAATTTAATGGTGAATTATTATTTATCTTTCTTTCAGTATATTTATTAAAAAGGTAAAATAATGTTCATACATACTTACAATCAATTGTCTCCATAAAAATTATAATTCCTTTTCGAATATATAATTTATTTGGATGATTATAAATTTTTATATAATAAATATATAATATATTTAAATAATTATTAAAATTTTTGAGATGATGAAACAATAATTAATTTATAAGAACTAGAACCACCTATCAAAAACATTAATGAAATTGAAATATTCAACTCCTCGAACCAACGATTATAAATAGTCATTATCTATAAATGTTCTCTTAAATTATGTATGTTTTTTATATATGATATATTAGATATGTAAATGTATCTAGTATATAATTTTAAAAAATTTAAATTTATTATCTTTGATGTTAAATTTCGTTCAATGAAATTTGAACTTGAGGTGAGATATTTCTAGTCTCAATATTATTTCTGGGAGACAACCTAAAAATTCAACTCATGATTATTTTTTGTGATGTATATAATCTCTATTTGAAATTTTTTATCTTGAACATATTTATTTTAATTAAATTTAAAAATTCATTTGATGACATTCTTTTAGGGTTATTTTGATTAAATTTTTACCAATGTGGTCAGACTTTTATATTACAATATTAATTTCTATAAGGACTCTTTATCATTAATTTTACAATGATGAAATTTTATTATATAATTATTAATAAAATAATTTTTTTTTTCTCATATGATTATATTGGAACATTACATGATTTATCATCATCTTCCATCATTTAAATAATAATGACACCGAAATATATTTTTGAATAAAACCTGACTTTATTTATCTCTTCGATGGATAATCCTTTTTCTTGCATATCCATGTTTTATAAAAAATATTTAGAAATTAATTTTATATTATATTATCTATATTAATTTCAATTTTAACCAATATCTATTTTTTATTGATAAATTAAATATAATCATGTTGTCATTTTCTGGATGAGGTACATTTTCATATTTTAACTAACATGGGAAATGGATTTTTTCATTTAACTTATATTAAATTAATATAATTTCCTACCATCATGACTGATCAATCCATTGAAGATTACATTAATTTTTTTTAATAATATTTTTATATAAATTTATTTCTTTAATATTTACTTAGTTTTTAATTTTAAATATATTTTACAATTTTACAAGGTTATTTTCCACAAGAAATATATCAAATTAACTTTTAATCGAAGTTTTCATCTAATATGATTTTTCTTGTTATTACTTATTCATTAAAACATATATTTTATAGCGGTGACAACCTAATTAATTTATGGCTATTTTATGATTCTGATGAAAAAATGTTTATGAAAACCGTATCATTCCCATAGGCTATTATATGATGGAATATTCTTAAAACCCATTTATATATCATAGTTTATGATATGATAAATGTTTTATAATATTGTGGAACAAATTTGAATTATTTTTAATATTTGAATCATGGTCGTAAAATTATATATCCTTATAATTCATTGGGTAATGTTGGATATATCATGAGATAAATCGGGATGGAATGGGGTGTGATCCCATATCAGTAACGGTCTATAATAACTATGAAATTCATTGAAATGGACTATTTCTAATACAATAAAACTGGTTTTAAATCTATACCAAAATGATAGGATTTTAAGTGAGGCTAAAATACTATGGAAATGATTTTCTTTTCAAATGTGTATTCCACATATTTATGACTTATGCTAATTTTATTCCCTCATAGATTAGGTTTTTATTTTTTTATGATTCATGTCTTAAGAACATTCGTGAATTAGATCACAATTCATGATAATGATCTATGATATGTGGGTTATGGTTTTTAAAAATTATGATAATTCTATTATACTGTTATTATTCTCTAATACCTATGTGATCATTGATATAGCCATTCTTTACCATTTATGATCACCCTAGCCCATTGATTATTATGTCTCATTTTCCTAGTTTCTGAATATTTATTTCATGTATGAGATGACTAATAAGGGTCCAAGTTATCATGATCATAGTGGTATATGGTGTAAAACACATATTAACATTATATTTATGTATCTATGTTTCCAAATGTAATAGGCCTATATAATTCATGCATGAATCAATTTTTATGTAATGTATATTCATATAATAACATATATTATATATGTATGAAACAAATTAGTTGATATAGTTTGTATTACAGAAGGGTTTATTTACCATTGCAAACAAGGTTGGAAAAACATTATTGAAGATTCCTAGCATGAACCATTGTATAGTATAATGAAATAAGTTATGGTAAAAAAGGAGTGTAATTTTCATATAAAAACACACCCTTATAGATACTAAAAGGAAATGTGAGTTTGAAAAAGATGTATCCAGGGTTAATAACCCCAAAAGTGATGGTCAAGTATATCCGTATATTCATTCTGGTTCATGATGATTATGGCATTACAGAGAACCTAGTAGTACACACTCACAGGATGTGCATGGGTTAATTAACATTTTATTTATTAATCATTATGAAAGATAAATAATGGACATGGATTCCATAATATTAACATGTAGGTTCATATATTGAAAATAAGGTTCCATGATATAGAAATCATATGAATGATATTTTATGATTAATCACGTTGACTTGAAATTTTTGGGGTAATTATAACCATTTTGGTTTTAAGAGTTTCCTGATATAATTATAAAGTTTAGTTGGTCGTGGTCATGATCAGATGTTTATGTACCATTTTAGAGGTTATAAATCTTCAATATAATGAAATGTTTCAAGTAATGTAAATTCATATACTCTATAATTATATGTTTAATTAGTATAGAAAACTCTTAGTGGTATAATGATTAGGATTAAATTATATTATCCATATCTAATTGAATTTTATAGGAATGTGATTCTTCTATGTCTCTTTATTCTCCCTATAGTTCAATAATATGTTAAAATCATCATGGAATGGATTTATTTAAATAAATCTCACTTCAATTTTTAATTAAAGGAATTCAGGTTTTTCATTTTGATCTGGCCAAATATAATCTATTTTTTGATAATAATTTTGAACTTAAAATGATAGTATCATCCATTATATAGTTCTTAATCCCTTTTCAAAAGGGTTTGTTATCTCAGATGGTTAGGGGAAAACTCAACAAATAATATATGAAAAGTTTATAATATTTTTTAATGTTTATCTAAATTATTTTCCCATAATTACTCAATATATGTATGTTTACTTTTAAATATAAGTCAAACATGTTATATATATATTTTAAAAACACTATATATAATAGAAATGATAGAGTTACAATAAATAATGAAGAAACTCCAAGAAAATCATGATGAGGGATTTATTCAGCCACATGTCTAACCATTTGTTGCACCTAATCTACATGTTAAGAAGAAGAATTTATCTATGCGAATGATCATTTATTTTCCAAAAAACTTATAAAGATAAAAGGAAAAAATTATTATCCTCTACGCATATTAATGATTTTAAAAATTTATTTTGATGTTTTAAATACTATTATATGATTTTCATTGATATGGTTACTATCATTTTAGTGTCAAATTAGAATACATACCAAATTTAGCCTTCTATACTAGGTATGGAAAATATAAACATACAATGATGTAATTTGGTCATATTAATTAACTTTATATATTCATGGATTTGATTAATATAGACTTTATAGATAACAACGATCATTTGGTGGACCGATTATTATATAACCGTGTAGTGGACAAGGGTTTGTAATCTAAAAAAATTAATTGATGAACGAAATTGGATGCATCCGCATTTAGAATGAATGGTTAAAGATTATGACTTACGGAAATTTAAGTTTCATGAGAGACATTACTCAACTAATGATTTGAAGTAAGATGTTGTAATTTCAACAGTAATGATTTAAAGGCATTGTATTTAAAGAGAATGGTGTGATATATATACCAATAATAAAAGATTAAATTACATATCTACCCATAAATAATTGAATATTCCAAAGAATATATGGTTGTGTTTGATTAGTGATTATTAATGGACTATAAATTACCACCAAGGGAGAGATAATAAGTTTCCCACTAATTTGATATGAAAGGGTATTAATGTCTTATCTATGATGTGGAGCACAATAGATCCAATATTTCTTAATTTTCAACGGTATTATTAGAAAATTTTGAAGGAATATGAGAAATTCTATCATTCTTAAATGAATGTTCAACCTTCTATCAAATTTAATATTAAAGAGGCAGACAAGGAAGATATTGAGCTAAAAATATGGTGAGAAATGTTCATGAGTTCATCCTTGATTGTAATAGAATTATAATGTTTAGAAAATGTGTGTGAGTCCTAGAAATACCAGACATGAAGATAAAGGTATTGGATTATGCTCGTTTTTCATAATTTCTATTTATCCTATATCTGTGAATATTTATAAATATATAAATGACTGTTTCTATAGGGATAATATGATGTGTGATATTTTAGAGATTCTATATCGTTTCTTGGAGTGTCAAAAATTTAAGGCTGAGTGACAAAATTCAAAGGCGATGATATAACCATTACCCATATTATAATGAAAATTGAAAAATTTCATAATCTATTTTTTCATCGGACTCCATATAACGTCAGATGTCAATAATGCTATATGGGTTATAATTGACCTCATAATAAAGGAATATCACATTATTTCTATTAGATAAGATTTATCTATTTATTTTATTTCTATAATATTCAATAAGGAAGTTGTAAGGTTTCATGATGTACCAAATTCTATTTTATATAATCAAGATCTCAGACCCACATTATAATTCGCGAAAAGTGTTTTGTAGGATTTGGATATAGATTCGAGTTTTCTTAATGCTTATCAGCATCAAACAGATGGTTAGTCTTCGATAAAAATTACAAACATAGATGTTATCTTGAGATATTTTTTATGGATTTCAATGGTGGTTTGGATCACTGTGTTCTTCCAATTGAGTTTTTTAAAACAATTAATTCATAGAATCATTCAAATGGGTCCTTATAAATCATTCTAGGGAATTATGTTTAGAACAAAAATTAATTATTATGATGTTTATTAAATAATTCTATTAGTACCATAATTAGGGATGGAAATTAATGATATTTTCAGATCCATTCACAAGAACAACAAGGATTCCAAGAGATGAATGATTATTTAAGTTGAAAATTATTTTCAAAATCATGAATTTTATAATAGAAAATGGTATTCATATGTATTATGATATAGAATACCAATATGGTATTCTAAAATTCTTTAAATATGAGCCCTAGGTATATTATCCTCTTCAATACTCTTGATCAAGTAGGGACGGTATAATATCACATGGTACTTCCATCAAACCTTTATCAAATTAATGATGTTTTCCTTGTATGTCACCTAATGAAGTAATTTCCTGGTCCATCACATGTATATAAAGAAGAGGTCACACCACAAGATTTTGATATTTCATATGAAAAAAACTAGTAGAAATCGTGTATTGTATAGATAAATTGTTATAGAATAAGATTTCTCTTCTAGTTATGGTTCATTAGGGGAGTAAAAAATTTATTGATGCTACTTGGGAACCTATAGATGTGGCGAAAAATAAATTTCCTCATTTTTAATATTAGTGTGATGATGTTTTGAGTGGTAAATTAATTTTATGTGGGGTGTAATGTAATACCATAATACTTTAATATATATTCAATTTTAATTTTATTTTCATAGCTTGTCATACATGAAACCCGAAGTCTAATTGTAATGTAATATAGTTCCCTGTTATAACCTTGAAATTACATTATGGAGTTTGAAAAGTAATATCTAAAATAAAAAATTCATTTTCATATTTATAATGCGAATTAATTGTTTAACACTTGAATATAATTTAATATAAAAAATAATTTGATAGTAAAATAGATATTATTTTAAAACAAATTTTCTATGAACATAATGTGTCTATAACTTAATTAGATAAATAAGTCTGTATTGGTGAATTATTTTAATGAAATATAAGTATTATATTTAAATTATTAACATTAAATTACTAATGTTTTTAACAGTCATAAAAAATATATTATGTAGTCATGTGACAATAACATGTCCAGTTTTATGCTTCAAAATGTTTGTTTTTCTAAAATGTGATTTTATCACGTTCTTAACAATCATTTTTATATTTACTTCCACAAATCATAGAAACTAAATCTTGAAAATTTATTCCATATTCTTAATTATGAGTATAAAATTTTGTTAATATGTACCTTTTATTTATGGTAATAATAAATAGTAACATTGTTAGATATTTTTTATCTCCGTAACGTTATAATGAATTAAATCAGGTTAAAAAATTAGAGATAATGATTTTGAATTTTTATAATACTTTCATGTATACAATTGGATGAGTAGAGTTAGTTTAATTGCATCATAATCTATAATATATGTCAATATGGTCCCATTTTATTTTGATTACGACCTTTTGGTAATTTTATGAAAAGAATAAATAAATAATGTCACTATTTTCACTTTAATATCTCTAATTTTTTTTACATTAGGGTAAAATAGTATTAATAAAATAATTATTATGAATTTTCAAAACCATTTAATTTTTTTTAACAGACATTTTTTTTAATTTTTTGTTATTTTATAGTTACCTTAACTGTTTATACAACATAGAAAGTGAATTTTTATAATTTATATAAAAATAAAATAAATTATTTGAAAACATATAATGTATTAAATTTTTTATATATTATTGTGTTAATTTTTTTGTAAATAATATTTCATATTTGGGCTATGTTAAATGATTATATTGGAATTCTGTCATTTCTTTTATGATTTTAGTGTTAAGTAATATTAATAATATGGAAAATGACAGTATTGATATTTTAGGAAAATAATATGTTATTTTATTATTTATAAATCATAAAAATACTAAAAGTGGGCAATTTGGAAAATAAATGGTCTAGAGTTTCATCCCATTTTTTTTATGAGCGAATTGTTTCGTTATTGGTAAAATTATAATCTATTAATATTGAAATAATAATTACTGTAGTTAATGTTTAAAATGGTTAATGAATTTTTTAATAAAGATGATATGGTTTAAATTCCCACTAAAACCTATATAAATTACAATTTTTAAATATATTTTGACAACGTTAATTTATTCTAATATCTATCCATTTGGAATAATGTTTCATGAGAATGAATTAATTAAATTTTAATCGTTTTACTAATTCCAAGAGTTTTATTTACCACCATTATAAAAAGGAACCTTTTCACTCACTTCATTAAAGACTCTTTCTTAACATATCGTGACCAAAACCTAACCAATTCCATAATTAAAATACCCATACATTAATTGGATTTTCTTGTCTTTATAAAATATTTTCCATGTATTTTATGAATGGGTCTATAAGAGGTCTACCAAAGAAGATGCAATCATCTTACCCAACATATTTCAAATTATTTCATCATAGAAATCCTATAACGCTTTGGTATTCATAATAAAATAATATATTAATCATCCTAATTATAATAAAATTTTAATATGATTCTGAATCCATCATAATGAACACTATTATCCATAAAATGTGATGTGAATGTATCACTCGTTCAATAGATTGGTATAACAACTTCACGTAATAATAGAATTTGTCTTCTATAACCATATTTCCGGGATTTTTATTATCAGGTTTTTAATGTTTAAATATTTTATTTATGAAATAAATATGGATCTTAAATTATAATGTCATATCTACTATATTACTTATAATCTTTGGAAAATGTTAACATCACTTGTGTGTAATTGTGGACCACCACCACCACAAAGCAACATGATCTGTTTTTCATTCCCTCTTTAAGTAGACAATAATAAAAATTTATTTAAGGAATATATATGATATATATAGAATAATAATTATTATATAATGTTAAAATATTATTTACCATTCTTTCATTCCATCTTTTTTGAAGTGAAAACAAACTTAATGCATATATATGACCTACTATCTCCATGTATGACATTATTTTTTTTTAATATTTACTTTTCATGGTTGAATATAAATATGTATAAAATTATATATTATATATATATCATTATTGAAATTATGTAAATTATATAACCATGATCAAATTATTAGGACCAAAACTGTTGAACAATAATTCTCATGAAAAATGAAATATGTAACCCACAGAAATGATGATTTTGGTTATAAATTATAATTAATTTTTTGATGAAATGTTATAAGTGGATCATCTATGAAATTATTTCTATATACCCATCTCTAGTAAATTTTTAAATAAATTTATTTTTATTTTACAATAGGTAAAGTTTCCATAAAAGAAAGTAGAATTATAGATAATGGGTTTGTAGTCTCGCTTTTACAACTAGAGTATATATTCTATATTCACCACTTGATTTTTTTTGTGGTGTATATACAACCCCATTGACCAATTAAAACTTTAATATCATTATTTTAAAGATATATTAATATTAGTTTTATCTTATTTTTCATGGTGATTATGATTAAAATGTATCCAATGTGGTATGGTATTTATGGTTCAGTCTCATTTATTATCGGGATTACTTATGATTATTTTTATGTTGAAGAAATTTTATGATATTTCACTCCAAATATTTATGATTGTTTTTAAACTAGGATTATTTTTAAAGAGTAAATTTTTTAATTTTATTTTCTCTAAGTTAATTAGCCATGGTATTGAAAGACTGATTTTAAAGAAAACCATAATTATTTTTCACTTCACTCAAGAATAAATTTTCATCTATATCCATGTTATCAAAAATATTTTTCAAAAAATATAATTATATTTTATTATAATTATTTAAAATCATTTTTTTCAATTTTGTTTTTCAAAATGCTTGAAAATTAATCTTTATATCATTATCCAAATAAGGTAATTTTTTTATAATTGTATTAAATGTGTGGATAAAATATTTTATTTTGAAATATAAGGCATGAATAAAAATTCCCCCACCACGATCACTAAATTATTTGAATATTCATTAAAATTTTTCCATGATATATTTCAATGAACATTTATTCTCTAATATTTAGAAAGTTTTTATATTTTAAATAATTTATTTCAATTCGAAAATGGTATTTTTCTTAACAAAGGATCCATCTGATCTTCATAAATACGTTTTCATTAAAGATAACATCTTTTTATGTTACTTAAGAAATATTGGGGATATGAAAAAATTATACTTTCCAACTTCTTTCATAAGATGTACTATAATTATTAGGAAAATATTTTTATTAAACCCATTTCATTTTCATGTGTTATACAATTATGAAATGTTTTTGAAACATTTATAAAACACATTTTATTAAATATTATGTTATGAAGAATTTTTTTGATGTTGTGCACACATTTGTATGCATATTGTTGTGTAACGAGTGTCATTAGAATAATATATACCTATAATTAATTGGTTAGATATAGATACCTCTTGATATAAATAGGAATGTAATTTATTATGAACCAAGTTCTACAAGGGTCCGTATCCAGTATTATATGTTTGGAATAGTTTTCACCTATTTATCTCAAATTACCGTACCCTTTTTTCTACATTTTTTAATATTATCATTTATATCTCCCTCATTTCCATTTAATAACAACTTTATATTAATTTTTTATATATTTACATACCCAAGGATATCGAGTAATATTTTATGTATGATATGTTTAAGAAGGGTTCTAGTTATCAAGATATTAGAGGGAGATAATGTGGCACTCATAGAAATAAGTTCATTATTATCCCAATTTTACAAGGGGACAATACCCTCAAAATTATATAGAGTATTATAATGATATATATTAATAATTCATCTAATAATATATAATTTCACTGTATCAAATGTATGGGTCATTAAAATCCCCATACTCTTATATTCAGTGCTATGAAAATAATCTTTTCCTACTATTTTTTATACCAACTCATGTAACCCATTGAATACATTCAATAATTATAACATCAAAGAAATGATTGATTCATTAAAATAACAAAGATCGTTTTTGTGTACAAAATTTTATAATTACCAAATAATTATATAAAAATACATATATCATCCTAATCCATTGATTTTTTTCCCCGATACCCATTTTTTATTATTCCATAACAAGTCTTCAAAATAGGCCATCAAATTATCCACACAAAAACCCCATCAAGAAATATCGAAATGGAAATAATTCTTCGCAACCCATGTAAATTGAAATTAAATAAGTGTGATATCGAATTATTAGTATTGGAATAAATATAGGAGGAAATTATATATAATAAAAAATACGTGATCAATAAATAATAAAAAATTAATAAAATAATTTTATATTTAACAAAAAATTTTAACATTAATTATTAATATAGATAACATATAAAAATAAATAATAAAATGGGAAACAATTAAGGATTTCATAAGGAGGTAATTAATAATTATAAAAAATTAATATTGTTACAAAGAATTATTCCAATACTTCTTATTCATAACGTATATGCCCTATGTTGTGACGTCATGAATAATTTGTTAATAATTCACCCAACACGCTGTCTAGTTTTTGTCACTTGATCTATCGATTCATTAAGGGGACATCTATAAATAAAAACCAACCAATACACATATATTTATATTTCTTTACTTATATGTTTAATCAAAATATATAACTTACTCAAAATGAATTATTAACCAATAAGTATCTGTATTGATTTTAGAATATAGAATATAAATATTTACCTAGTAATTGTAATAAAATTTTTAATAAAATTCCTTCAACTAAAATGCTAAATAAAAATATAGTATAACTAATAAAATAGTTAAATGATAAATATATAAATTATTAAAAAGAATATGTATATAATAGAAAACAAATTCTAATGAATAATGGAGATTAATTGAGAAAATGATCACAAGAAAGTGAATGATATCAATACAAGGTGTGATAATAAAATAAAAAAAGGATGATAAAATATGAAAAATTTATTAAGAAGGTATGGTTCTAATTGAAGAAAAAATATTCAGAGTTATATTAGCATCATCGAAGTGAATGTGTTAAAATAACATTATTTATTTCTTTAAAACATTTTTCTAAAATTATGTTACAAATCTTGTCAAGAAATGTCTTCAACCTTTTTGTAAATTAATTTATTTATAAAAAATAAAAATCTATAGAATATTGAATAATTTTTATAAAAAAAATAAACTCATATAGTAATGTTTATAATCAATAATATAAGGAGGGATGTAAAATATATTCATATAATATATATTAAAAATAACATTCCTTTTACACTTTTTTAATAAAATTAATAACACCAAATTCTAAAAACATAGAAATATTACATTATAAATCATTTATATGAAATTAAAATATGGTTGAAAATGACTTTTAAAAATCATTAGGGAATATAATGTAACATTCATTAGAATTTTTAGAATATATTGATAAGGGATAATATTTTCCTTACATGAAAAGTAGAATTATGGTTACTTTTTCTTATTAAATTGTCTTTCAGTATTTTTGTTCTATATAGTAGAAAATTTCGATGAAAATCATGGAGAATCTAGAAAAAATTATAGAATATTTAAATATATTTTTTATAAGGCTTAGGGTGTTTAAACATTTACTTAATTGATAGTTTGACAAAGATAATCACAAATAATAATGGGAATTTTTAGGTACTATTACTGCTTCAGTAACATTTGAATAAAATTCCATTTAAATTTTTGAAAATATATTTCTCTATAAATTCAAAGAATTAAATAACATATTTTGTAAAAATATAATAATGGGGAAAAATAAACCATATAAAATAAACAAAATTCCACATTACGAAACATGACGTATGGAATCGAAGTAGAGACCATGAAATTTCAAAAATATTATAATATATCAATCAAAACCTATGAGAGAGATAATGTAAAATTAAATTTTAATTGTAATTATTAAAAATAATATTATGATATATTATATCAGTTAATAAACATATAAAACATGTAATGAAAATATATATGTAATTAAAAATATATCATGAAGAATGATGTTTGAGATGATCCACCCTTACATCTTGTCTGAAACGCTTCTAAAGTGCACATGAAATCCTATATAAAAAATTTATAATTTATTATAAATAATTAAACTAATCATATTAATTAATTTCAAACCATATATTATTCAATCATTACATTTTATCAATTTTCGTTAAAAAACTCTTCATTAACATAATAATCTAAAGTGTGAACTACTCTATTTTTCATGTTTTTATTGATTTATCAGTTTCATTCCTTCCATCGTGTTCATGGACTCATTATCTTCATAATAATAAGAATGATATATATATATAATATTAAATATATATAGTTTTATAATCACTTATGAAATTTGGTAATATGAAAATGAAATACATCATTTATGGAGATGATAGTCTAAAATCTCACACGAACGATTAACTTAATTTTAATGAAAATAAGAGAAGAAAATATATATTATTATATCATTAAAAATTTATATCTATGTCACTAATATATTATATAAACATTAAATTCATTGGGGTATCCATCTATGAGTTATGGTGAAGGAAACCTAAATACATCTCTTTGTAGTGACTGTAGTTTGTATGTATAAATGAGTGATATATTCATTTTCCATTGAATAGAATTTAAAAAATGATGAAAATATATTATAATTAAATAATACTAATTATTTTATATTTAATATAAAAAAGTTAAATTTATTATAATAACCAAACACAAATTATGTTGATGAAAAATGAAACACATCGCCTCATGGTGGTGCAAATCCACACATACACATGAGTGATGCTTTCATTTACCATTTTATTGAAAAGATGTGAAAGAGAATTAAACATAGACATAAAAACATTATTAGTATATATAAGATATAAATTTTATTATTTCAGAATGGTAATTAATAATTTTAGGGTTGCGTAGAAGTAAATATACATTAAAATACTTAGGTAATATTTTTCTCTCTTAAAAAAAACCCCTTTTGGATAACACCTTATTCTCTCAAAGGATTGTATTTTAGGAACACCAGAACCTCATGGTAGTGGTGAAGGAAGTGAAGAAGTTATATTTTCAATTCCTGGATGATAATATTATAACAAATTTTACCTTATTTAATCCATAAATATGTGATTTATAATAATTTTTTAACATTATTATATTTTAAGGATCTTTTACATTTAGAGATTTATATGATGAATCCTTTCATAATATATTTAACCATTTAACATACTTTACATTTTTATCAAAAAGTAGTATCATTATAAAGTCTCACTTAATTAACCCTCGGTAACTCAAATAATTAGAAATCTGACTTTATTAACATTTTTAATCATCCTTATTCCCTGTAAATAAGCTTTCTAAAACATGGGAAGTGAAAGAAATATCAATAAAGTTCATAAATGAAAAGAAAATCATTATTCCATCTGTAAAAATAAAAAATACATATTAATATTTTCCATTTTATCAATAAACATTTGAACTAAAATATATATTTACTTTTTCATGATAAAACATAATTGCTTACTAATATTCATCATATTTTCCTTATGAAGTAGTAATGGAAAAATCATAATTATTAAATACTAAGAAAACATTTCATTGTAAAATATTCCTTTCACCATTGTTTCAATAAATGGTTATAAAAGTATCTTAAATAAATAATATTATTTGTTCACATTTTAAATTCAAAATATTTCAATTATAAATGTAGTTCTCTCAACTCTAGTGCCCCAAAGATGATGTGTCCTTTATTAAATTTTCATAGATTAGAGGGAATCAAATCGAAAATGGATGAATAGTTTATTAGTTTTGGTAAATTATATGCATACTTGCGTCTCTCATTTCATTTTTAAACACAAATTAAAACATTATTTAGAATAATAACATTAATTAATATTTCATATCCGTTCTTATCAGTCATATTAAATATCATAGGTTCATGATAAAGGGAAAAAACTAAAGGAGAACTAAAATTCTTAGTAAGGGTTAATTATAATGGAAACTATCATTAGTTAATAATGATTAATCAATATGGATAAGTATATAATTGAACAAACATTCCATGATCTCAATAAACTGGGAGGAAAGTTCATCTAGAGATAATTTCATTGTGAATATTTCATATATAAAAATTAATATGGAATGGTAAATAACATAAAACACATTCCATTTAATCCACATAAGACAATCATAATTGGATAAGTCATAATCAATATAATATGGAAAATAACTAGAAAGACAAGACATTTAAATAATAAATTTTCAAATAAAATGAATATAGAGATAATATCATTGTGAAAATACCATGGATAATATTAACTGAATTCATAATGAACAAACTGATTAATTATTGGACATCATGTTCTAGGGCACATGATACCCTTATTGTTACAACCTATCCAAAAAATATTTAAACTCCATATAAAAGCCCATTAACTTCAATCTTACTGATATGTCTTATGAGGAATATTGATAAATTTAGGGGATATATAATGTAATTCCCCTCACATCACTTCAGGTCTCAAGAAACTATAATATAAAAAATAATGCATTTAATTCTTCAATAAATATATATTTTTAATAAATATCCATATGGAGTAAAGAATACTAATATTTCAATATTTCCCTAGATGAGAAAATATCTTTCAATGATGACAATTTTATGCTAAAATGATATATGTTTTAATAAATAAACATATCCTTGAAAATATTGTGGATATTTAAGTAAATGTTTTTTCCGATTGATCATTGGAATTTGAAAAATTAAAGATGAATTCAATGAATACAAAAATGAAATAAGTATGTGAATGTCATTAATATAATTACAAAAAAATTACATAAATCCTCTAGAGGAATAATAAGGATGACATCAATATATAACCAATGTAGTAAGAATAAAGGTTTATAATCATGGATGAATAAAAATACCATAAAAAGTAATTTTTCTTGATGAAAATATCATTTTTATTTTGAAAATTTATTTTTAAAACAAAAAACATTTTGAAAATCTTATTCTTTGAAAATCAAATTTATAAAATTATAATTTTAAGAATACTTGAAAAAAAAATCAATATTAATATCCTTATAAAATTATAGAGGATGATTCATAGAAATGACAGCCCTGACTGCGGGTAAACTGTACATGCCATAAATGATAAAAAAGAACATAATTCTTGTACTGTAAAAATGATAAAAAATTGTATTTTTGGAAAAAAATGAAGATTATATTTATTTTTTTATAATATGAAATAGTAAAACAATTCCCTAATAATTATTTTTTTATTGGATACAGAAAATTATGAATAAATTTTTAGAAAACGTTATCTGTGACAAAAACCGATTTCTTATTAAAGACAAAAAATTTTGATTTTCTAAAATACAATTTTAAACAATTTTATGTTCCAAAGTGTATATAAATTGTACTATTACATGAAATTATAATGAATTACTAGAGTATAAGAAAATGAAATTGTTTTATTTGATAAATATCAAATAATAACCATGAACTGAAATAAATAATATACAATCTATATAATAATGTGACTTTGAAAAAAACTATTAAACAGATCATAATGTTCAAGTTATAATTATTATATGAATTATATATATATATATATATATTGTAAATAATTATAAAAAATTTATAATTGAAACGTATTATTATAGAAATTCATCATACATAGAATCATATAATATCAAATCAACTGAAGAAGTAATATTACCTAATGAAAATAAATTGAGTTATAAAATTCTTTTAAACATTGTAAATTTTATGTCAAATCCCCTGATATGAAATAATTAAATTTAAAAATTAAAATACCCTGAATAAATAAGTATTCATTTATATTAAATATCAATAGGAAATTATATACACCATAAAAAAATTATGTCTATAACAATACAATATGACTAATTGAATGGAATTCGAGATGAAGCGACATCCAAATTAGTTTTTGGATGAAAATGTTTTTACTTATATTTTTCCAATTTTTTTACCATATAACATAACCATATTAATATTTACAATATCATATATGATTCTTTTATAACATCTTATCACTTGTTCATTAATAATCAATCATTATTTTCATTATTTTAGGTTTTGGTTTCCATGTTTTCTCATTTGTGATTTACCATCAATGTTTTGGTTAATGCGCTTATTATATAGTTCTATAATTTATATAATGATAATCATGAAATAATTATTTTATTTTTAAATAAATTATACTTTCAATACCAATAAATAAATATTTTTATGATTTTTTTTATGTTACGATCATGGAGATGGTAGTTCAAGCATATAGATAAGCACTGTTTCCATTTTACAATGATCATTATGGAATGATGGTCAGAAATCTATTATCATTTCACAATTATAATAATATAATATATACCATGATATTTCAATAAAAATTATTATATTAATCATTCATGTGTTATGTTGATGAAAATATAGTCACATATTTTTAGGAAGGAGACAATCCACACATATATGAACACAATTTATCATCTCTCATTGATTGGAATGGTTAGAATGAAAATAATAGGTATTATATTTGAAAAATGAAAATGAAACGTTTATATCATAATTATTTCTTGTATATCACATATATTGATTAAATTTATCTTTATTAGATTCCATGTATAGTGTTAGTTAAAAATGAATCACATAGCTTTGTGAGGTAGTAGACCAGCGTACAATCGACTCACATTTTCACATCCATTGTATAATTGATTGTAAAAAAGTTTTATAAGATATAATATCTCCATAAGAATAAATATGTTATAAATATCATATATGTAATTTATATTCATCATTATAAAAAACTGTTAATGGTTTTAATGGAAAAAAATGGCATCTGTCCATGAGTCGGTAGTCCACCATGCACCTGAATGATGATTTTATAACCTATTTGAATGAAATAGAGGTGGTTTTAGGTAATTACCATAAAATAAAAACATATATGAATATGTTATATATTTAGGTTATTATATCATCATGTTTTAATAAGAAATTTTATACATGATGGTAGAAATAAAATAAAAACTCTCAATGAAGAACATTACCACTTCTTTGGGGATCCTTCCTAGGATTGAAAAAATATACTTCCTAGGTTGGATTTCATCCAAAAATAAGGATTTTAGGATGAGATGACGTGACACAGGATATTATTTGGGAATTTATTTTTTTATCCAAAGTGGTGTGAATGTGTGTAAAATCGACTATAGGTGTGGCCTTTGTAAGCGAGGTTACTATCACCCACGTTACTTGATCAAAATATTCAATCATACCCTCTTTTTTTATCATTCAAAAAGCTAAAAAAATGGTATTACTAAATATATAAGACACGAAGTGGATATATGGCCCTAAAATGGATTTTAAACAAGTTTTTCGGTAATTTTAACCCTTTTTCTATTTTTTTAACCCATTGTAAATCCATTTTATCCTCAACCATAATAATAAAATATTAATATTTACATTATTTATTTTGGTCAAAAATAAGTATCAGGTTATTAGAAATTATAAATTTTTCTAACTAATAAAATGTAATCCATTTTTCTAAATTCAGTTCACGTGATTATAAATAATTAATCTAAAATTACTTCTACATACGTGATGATAATGTTGGTTTTTATAGAAAAAATGCTCAGAATTTTATAAAGTTTTTATATCAAAATTAAATATGAATCTTTATCTAATGGAATAAATTGGGTGAATTTATATTCAATATATATAATTTTACTTTAAAACAAGTAAAATTTATATGTTATCCTTATAACTTATTTAATTGAAAAGGTAGTTTTAAATTAAAATTTAGTATTTAAAACCATTCATCAAAAAATTACATATTTCAAAAAATTCCCAAAACATGAACATAAGATAATTTTATATTCTGATTTAGAAAATGAATTTTTTTTATCAAATAATGTTTCTATAATTGGTTATAATTAATTTCAAAATATTTTCACAATGTTTTACTAAACCGATATTTATAAAATTTATTCTTTTTCAAAAAACATATATTTATCTATTAAATTATCCATATTTTATTTATAATAAATAAAAAAATAATTAATGTTTTAAAGATATTATTTTCAGAATTTATTAAATCCTATTACAACTATATATTTCAATATATAGTTCATAACTATAATATTAAATTTTAATATTAATAGAATATTATTGTTCATTAAACATGGTCTTATGTGTAATGAAATTTATCAAAGAAACTCATTGATGCATGAAATGAAAGATAAAAAAATGTTGTGTGTAACACCCTTTGGATTTACAAATAAATTTAATGAAATGAATGAACTATTATGTCTCTATAAAAAAATACTTTGTTTTAAGTATATAGTTATATCATTGTTCTTAAACTAATGTTTTCCACTACTGTGATTTTAATATTGAAAATCTACCATACACATTTGCATTAAAGGTGATTATTGGGGTCTGATGGGATAAACATTATTTTTTGGGGAATAGTAACCCATACTTGTGAATAAGAACCTTACCTTAGTAATAGTAAGATTACCCTTATTAATATTAAATCATTTAAAATAATAGTAACCTCAACCATAAATGTATAAATAATATTTAGGCATCGTATATGTGATAATATTACCATAGTAAAAGTATTGTTATTTTTATAAGTCATAAATAATTAATTACAATTAATTAATTAAAATAAAATAAAATTTATTTTCCTAAATGAATTTCATAAATTTTAAATTTTATGAGTTCTATTTTTATGATAATTATATAAGACCATATGTAATTTTTGAAAGCATCATAAAATCATTTATTGCTTTAAAATCATTATTTTTCATGTAAATTATGATTTTCATGAAAAATTAACTTAACCACATTTAGAAACATATTTTTTAAAAATAAATTTCATTTTTAGATTCTATGCATTGAAAAATGGTAATGGTGACTTTTTTGGGATTTTTATAAAATACTTTAATTTTTGGTGAATAGTAAAAATAATAATTTACGATAAATGATTAATAAATGAATTTATGCATCATGCTCGAGTCATGGATGATTTAAATATACATTGTTTCGAACTCAAATGAACATATTACTGGTTTTTTGTCATGCAATCTTTACTATTTGTTTTCTTATTGAAAAATAAAAAAACTAATGATTAAATTGTTAAGAAAAGCATCCTCCCCTCTACTATAAAAACTACCCACAGTCGCCTCTTCTCATCACTCTTCTCAATCCTTGAGAGTTTTCAAAATTATGCTCCAATCACTACCCAAGATCGTCCCCCATATCCAACAGCCCTTTGTCTAATCAAAAAACCAAATCCTCTCCCCATAAGAGGCTCTCCAAGAAGATTATTTCCAGAGGTAAATTCCACTTTTAAATTATTTTAATTTCATTTCAAGTTCCTTTGATTTATTTTCTGTCCTTACCTCACCTAATTCCAATGTTATGAAATCTCCAGTACCATAAATGTAATGTAATTTTGTTATTATTATGTAATAATTTATTATAATTTCTCTTTTACCCTTATTTTAAACTATTAGTAAAAACACCATCCGATATGTGTTATTTTAACACATTCAAGGATGACGTGTTCTCAATTTCTATTACCGTATTCAATTATGGTGCTGAATTAATTGTTATTATTGAACCAGACTATAATATATTTATTTTTTATCATCTATGTTTCTGGACTATTTTTTAACACATGGTTTCAATTTAAAACAAAATGTGTTCATTGTGATAAAAACCCGCAAATTAACCCAAAAGGTTATCCGTAATGTTTCATATAATGATTCAACTTCACTCCAAGTGACCAAAATAAATTTAAATCCTAGTAATGTTCTATATATTAAATAATAAAATATAAATCACATTATGGAAGACAATCCTAATTTCACCTAATTATCTTTTCATGTATATAAGTAAACAGATCATGAAACAAACATACCTGAACAATGAAATTGAACCTCCTAACCCCTCAAAAAGGTCGTGAATAAACCTAAAACGTTTATAATAAATCAATTACATATAAAATAGGTTGGGTGACGATTAATTAATGAATATAATTTCATTATTCATTCCATTAATAACAAGTGGCGAACACATTCAGACTTAAGGAACGAGTTCCTCTCTTTCTCACTTTTATTCAAGAATCTCCTCTTTGTTATGCCCTTTTATTTTTAATACCGAATTATGCAGTACGTTTTCAAACCTTCCCATACCATCCTCATGAAATATAAATTATGTGGTACCCTTTTTCTCTCATTAATCCAACCTATGTACACCTATTTCCATGTCGTGATTTTGTAATGGATTCAACACAAACCACCTTTAAACATTCATGTTGCTGTATCTTTTTTTTTCCAAATGATGTTATCTATTTTTTTATATACATATTATAAATGTTTTTTATGTACCAAATTCATGTATCAAAAACCCTTCATCATTTATTTCGATGATATACATGTTTTTAAATGGTTCCCTCCTCAATACTTACTGATAAAAAAACCTGTTTTGAAGGAACTTAACGAATTCCTTCCCAATTTAAAGTGCAGAACCTCAGCTGTTTTAAGGATCCATTATCTTAATAAAATCATTATATTTTTTATAAAAGTCATATTTCATCACTTATTGTTTTGTATAAAAGAATGTGCATTTTTTATTTTAAATTACCATTGGTAAAAAAATCTTTTAATTCTAATGATTCTTTGATATATTTTTTAGGTTGTCACTTCTATTTGAAATCAATTATCATGAGATGAGATTTTTCCATTATAAATTCCCATGTATGATTTAATTACTTATTTTGGTAGAAAATTTTGGGATACAACAATTTATTATGTTTTATGACAAGATTATGATTCCCATTTCATTCCTTGGGTGACCCTTATGTTTATATATGATTGATTATGTATGATTATTTATATTGAAAACACATTCATCAACATGTTAATATGTTTTTTACCAGATATCTCTTTAATTCATTGTGGAATGTTGAGTCTCATGAGATGTTATGTGCAACCATCTTGGCAGTTAGCCTTCGCTTGTGCTACTGTGTGCAATGGTCTAGAGATTTTCCTTTACTTGTTCTCCTCTGTGTGAAACGAGCCACGACATGTGATAAAGTATTATTTTATGTTTCTACCATATTACAATGATTACTTGTTTATATGATCCCATATTTATATGTTATGATTCTACATGTACAATGTTTTTTATATCATTATGTCATGACTTCTTACCTGTGTGCTAATGCTTTATTCTTATGTTTATTCCCTTACTAGGCTTCCAGATCATTCCTTTAGTCATGTTATTCACATTATATCCTGTACAGATGTATGAGCACAATGGATATTAGGATATCAATATGAATATTAAATTATGAAATGTTCTATTTAGTCCAATGGTTTTAGTTTTTTGTACCTATTCTTCCAAGACAATAGACTTTACTTGCATTTTCTTGTATTTTTTTGTTTAATCATGCTTAACATCATTATTGATATGTTTCAATGGATTGCGTCACTATAGTTGGTATCATAGGATATTATAGTTAATTTTTGTGATTAGGAATATAAAAGTTTAGTAAGAACCTTCTAAATAATATTAATTATAAGTAAAAATCCCTAAATTTTGGAAAGTATAGAGTAAGTGGTTTACCAGGAAAATACATCCATGTCTAGATGAGGACTAGTGGATGTGGCTATAGCAGAAATGTATCAAGGGGTAAAACCCAAAATCAATGCTTTGATCTAGATTTGAATGGAAACTGGTTCATGAAAATGGTCCTTGATGCACTCCTAATTTGACACCCCCAAGGGATATGCTTTGGTAAATTCATAATCATAGTACGAACCATTATTAAGGGAATTACAAATAATGAATCCCATTGGAATATATGTTAGGAAATAGAGAATGGACATCCTAGATTGAATCATAGAGAATCATAAGTTAGGATAATATTTTATTTCTCTATTTTATCCTTTTATGTTTATGGTGTTATTTTTAATATTAATATTAGATAAGTATCCAAACCATCACATGTTTTTACCTTATTATGAAAGACACAATTTTGAGGGAGGAATTTCATAAGGGTGGATGGATGTAACAGCCTAAGGAATTACAAATAAAGTTAATGAAATTCATGAACACTAAGTCTCTATTAAAACACTTTTTTAAAGGGATAATTATAACCTATCAATTAAACTTAATCTTTCAACTTATATGATTTGAATTTAAAAAATACGACTTACACGGTTGCATTTAGGAAGATTTTTAGGGTCTGAGGAACACGACTACTCTTTTTACTAAATATTAACCTACACTTCTAAATAGTAACATAGCCTTATGAATATTAATATAACCATTATTTATAGTAAAAGGTTTTAAATAATATTAACCTCACACATGAAGGTATAAATATAATTTAGGCATCTTATAAGTGAAAATATAACCATTGTAAAAGTATTGTTATATTTTTAATACATAAATAAATAATTAAAAATTATTAGTTAATTTAAAAGAAAATTTATTTTTCTCAATAGATTTCACAAATAAATTTTTTTATTTCTTTTGGTTTTATGATTATTTTATATGACCTTATGCATTTTTTGAGAGCATTAGAAAATCAGTTATAGTATTAAAATCAGTATTTTGCACGTAAATTATGATTTTAATTAAAAAATAAATCAATCATAATTAGAAATTTCTTTTTAAAAAATGGAATAAATTTTTGGATTTAACACATCGATTATTGGTTAGTGTGAATTTTTTGGATTTTTCTAAAATACATGATTTTTGGTGAATAGTTAAAAATGATAATTTACGATAAATGATTATTAAATGAATATAAGAATCATGGATGAGTCAAGGATGATGTAAATGGCCATTGGTTTAAACTCACATGCACATATTACTATTTTCTATTATGGAATCATCTATTTTTTTATCTTATCAAAAAATAATGATCTAATGATTAAAATATTTCGAAAACCCTCATTCCTCTACTATAAAAACCACACACCCCCTATTATCTTCACTCTCAATCCTCGTTCCTTTCCTAAATTCTACTCAAATATCTCCCCTACTCCTCCCCCATTTCAGGAATCCCTTTGTCTCCATAATACAAAAAATCCTCTCCCCTTAAGAGGCTCTCAAGGATGATTCATTGATGTGGTAAATTCCTCTTCTCAATTATTTTACTTTCAATTCAAGTTCCTTTATTTTCTTTTGTATCCTCACCTCTACTCATCCAAATTTCATGACAACTCCAGTACCAAAAATTTACTATAATTGTTTTAGGATAATGGAATTATTTATTATCATATCTTCTTTAACCTTCATTTATACAAGGAGTAAAAACACCATCCAAGATGTGTTAATATACTTCAATCAAGGATGATGGGTTTTCAATTTCTGTTATCATCTTCAATTATGGTCATGAAACTATTATTATGGTTGAAGCAGACTATAATATTTTATTATGTCTCATCTATGGTTCTGGATTCTTTTTGTACACATGGTTTTAATTTAAAACAAAATGTGTTCATTGTGATAAAAAATTCCAATTAACCCAAAAAGTTATCAATATAGTTCTACATAATGATTCAACATCACTCTAAGTGACCAAATGAATTTTAAATGAATGTAACCTTATGGATGTTAATTAATAAAATATAACTCAAATTCTAGAATACTATCTTCATTTTACCTCATTATTCATTCATGTATATAAGTAAACCCACAACGAATAAACGAAATTTGAATAATGAAATTGAACCTCTTAACCCATTAAAAATTCCATGAATGAACATAAAAAGGTTATAATAAATCAATTACATGTAAAAGGGTTTTTGGAATAATTAATTAATGACATAATTTGATTTTTCAGGTCATTAATATCTAGCATAGAAAACCTTTTCACTTAAGGTAAGGGATCCTCCATTTCTCACTTCTTTCCAAGAATCTCAGCAATGTTATGCCCTTTATTTTTAATACCTAATTATGGTGTACATTTTAATACCTCCCCAATAATACCCTCATGATATATAAATTATGATAAACCCATTTTTTCTCATTATTATGTAATGTGTAAACTAGTTACCATGCCAAGTTATCTTAGGGGCTGCAACCTGAACGTCCATTACTCATTCGGGTTGATTTATCTTTCCTTTTACCCAAACGATGCTATCATTTTTTTGAGTACATATTTTAAATTAAGTTTATATGTACCAAATACATTAAAAAAAACCCTTTCATCATCTCTTTTGGGGATACACATGTTTTTAAATGGTTCCCTATTTATTACTTCCCGATAAGCAAACCTATTTTAAAAGAACATCCTGAATTCCTTCTTAATTTTAAGTGTGTAATATCATCTATTTTAAGCCAAAATAGTTTTTTAAAATCAGTCTATTAATTTTAAAATCCCTATTGGTTGAAATTATGGTTTTATATAAAATATTATGCCATTTACTATTTTAAATTATCTTTTGTATTTTCGTCAAAACCGCACTAAAATGTTTTAATTATAAATTTTCTTTAATACACTTTTTAGGTTGTCACTTATGTTTGAGAAAACGTATCAAGGTACATTAATTTTTTCCATTAGAAGTTTTCTATGTATGATTTATATCCTTATTTTAATATACACATGTTTGATACACACATTTATTATGTATTATGACATGATTATGATACTCATTTCATTCCATGGGGAAATGTTATGTTAATATATGAATGATTTTGTGTAATTATTTATGTGTAAAACATATTCATGAACATGTTAAGATGGGCGTGAATAGATATAAATATAATTAATTGGGTAATGTTGGGTCTCATGAGACTTTATGTGCAATAGTATTCGTGGTTAGCCATGACATGCACTGCCATGTGCAACAGTCTTGGCGGTTAGCCATGAATTGTGATCCACTATGTCCAATGAGTATTGAATCATTCTAAATTCATGTTTTATATTTAGTCCACATTACAATGATTTCATGTTTATATGATCCCATGTTTATATGTTATGATTCCATATGTACCATGATTTTTATATCATTATGTCACAACTTCTAACCCATGTGGTACAACTTTATTCTTATGTATAATCCCTCACTGGGCTCTTAGCTCATTCCATTGTTCATGATATGCTCAACTTATCCTATGAATATGTATGAACACAATGGAAGTTAGGAGCTCAATATGAAGATTAAATAAATAAATTTTTTATTTAGTCCCATTTTTTCAATTTTATGTACCTAGTCTTCCAAAAAAAACTAGACTTTACGATCCTTTGTATTATGATGTTTAATCATGACTAATATCATGTAATGATTTGTGTAAAAGGAAAGGGTTAAAATTGTTTGAATCAAAGGATGGTTTAATTATTTTTTGGAGATTAGTAATAGATCACTTTAGTAAGAACCTTAGGAATAAGACTAAGTATAAGGAAACATCCCTAAATTTTGGTAAGTATAGAGTAAGTGGTTTACCATGAAAATGCATCCCTGTCTAGATACAAACAAGTTGTTGTGGTTCTGGAATAGATGTATCCAGGGGTAAAACCCGAAAACACCACTTTGATCTTGACTCAAATTGGAACTTGTTCATGAAAAAATTCCTTGATTCCCTCCTGGTTTGACACTTCCAAGGGATATTCTTTGATAAATTCATAAGCATAGTATAAACCATTATTAAGGGAATATGAAATAAAAAATCCCATAAAAATTAATGATATGAAATAGATCATGGATAACATAGATTGAAACCTATGGAATAAAATGTTAGCATGTAATATTATTTTAAAATTTTACCCTTTCGATCTTATGTTTCCATATTAACATACTTATTAGCTCTGTATTAAAATCCTCACCTATTTTTATAATAGTATGAAAAATGAAATTTCTATGTAGAAATATAATTAGGGGGATGAATGTAAAACCCATAAAATTTAAAAATAAATTTAATGAAATTAATGAAACACTAAGTATCTATAAAAAACAACTTTTTTTAAGGATATAACTATATGCTTTTCATTAAACTTATTTTTTTCACTCGTGTGATTTTAATTTTGAAAATCAGATTTACATGGTTGCGTTCAGGGTGATTTTTTGGGTATTAGGAGCAAACATAATTTTTTGGTGAATATTAACATACCCTTATAATATCAATATGATCCTTATGAATAGTAAATATTCCAAATGAATTTTAACCACACCCCTGAATGTATAAATAAAATTTAGGGATCTTTTAAGTTATAATATGACCATTATAGAAGTATTTTTATTTCTGTATGTCAAAAATAATTAATTACAATTAATTAATTAATTTCAAATAAAAATTATTTTCCTAAACGGTGTTCATAAATTACCAAATTTTATGTCTTTTGATTTAATTTTATATTTAAAGTCCTTATGTAATTTTTGAATGCATTATAAAACCAGTTATAGTGCTAAAATTATTATATTTCTGGTAAATTATAATTTAAAAATAAATAAATCATATCTAATAATTTTTTTGAAAAATTGATATAATTTTAGTATTATAGAGATTGAGAAATGGTTCGGGTGAATTTTTGAGATTTTTCTAAAATACATGAATTTTTGTTGAATAGTAAAAATGATAATTTACGATAATTGATTAATAAATGAATTTTTGCATCATGCTTGAGTCATGGATGATATAAATGGCTATTGGTTCGAACTCAAAATGCACATAATACAATTTTATGTCATGTAATCATAAATATTTCTTGTCTTTATGAAAAATAATGAACTCATGATTAAAATATTAAGAAACCCTTCCTCTAATCCACAATTAAAACCACCCACACTCCCCTATTCTCTTCACTCCTCTCATGCCTTATTCCTCGCCTAAATTATTCTAAATTATCTTCCCAAGATCCTACACTATGTCTATCATCAATATTTACCCTCTAAAGACCAACTCATTTCCACTTAATAAGATCTCAAGGAAGAATAATTCAAGAGGTAAATTCTCTTTTCAATTCTTTTACGTTCATTTCAAGTTCCATTGTTTTATTTTCTATCCATACCTCTCCTTATAAAAATTTAATGAAAAAAATAGTTCCATAAATTTAAAATAATTTTTTAATGATGATTAAGTATGTTATTGTCATCTCTATTTTACCCTTCGTTTATACTTGTAGTAAAACCGACATCTGAGATGTGTTAATTTACAACATTCAAGGATGATGGGTTTTCAATTTCTATTATCATCTTCGATTATGGTAAAGATTCCATTCTTATGGTTAAAACATACTATAATATATATATATATGATATATCATATATGGGTCTAGAATATTTTTGTACACATGGTTTTGATTTAAAACAAAATGTGTTCGTTGTGAAAAAAAATTGCTAATTAACCCCAAAATTTATCAATAATGTTTTATATAACGATTCAACTTCACTCCAAGTGAACAAATTAAATTTACAACCATTTAACCATATGGTTGTTAATTAATAAAATATTAATACAATAACAGAAAAATATCTTCATTTTACATGATAATGAGTTCATGTATATAAGTAAACTGATCATGAAACAAACATACCTGAACAATGAAATTGAACCTCATAATCCACCAAAAATTCCATGAATGAATATATAAATGTTATAATAAATCATTTAAAAGTAAAAATGTTTTAAATTATTAATCAATTAATTTTTTTTAATAATTCAGGTCATTAATATCAAGTGGATAACACATTAAAACTTAAGGGAAGGGATCCTATATTTCTCACTTTTATTCAAGAATATCATCTTTGTTATGCCATTTTATTTTTAATACCTAATAATGGCATATGTTTGTTCAACTCACCCATACTTACCTTATGATATATAAATGATTATAAACCTATTTATCTCTCATTAATCCATTCTATGTACACCAGTTACCATGCAGAGGTTTCATAAGGGATGAAACACAAACCTCCTTTACTCTTTCAGGCTGCATTATCATTATTTTTACCAAAATCAAGTTATCTATTTTTATGTAAATCTTATAAATTATTTTTATATGTACAAAATTCAGGTATCAAGACCCTTTCATCATCTCTTTTATGTATGTATATTTTTTTTAATGGTTTCCTCCTCAATACTTCTGGATAAGTATACCCATTTTAATAGAACTTCCCAAATTCCATCGCACATTCAAGTGAATAATATCATCTATTTTAGGAAACAGTTTTTTTAAAAAATCATTATATTTATTATGAAAACTATATTGGTTCAATTTTGGTTTTATATAACATAGTATTCCAAAATCTATTTTAAATTCAATTTGGTATTTTCCTCAAAACTACACTAAAATGATTTATTTCTAAAGATTCATTAAGACCTTTTTTAAGTTGTCACGTCTGTTAGACATAGCTTATCATGATACAAAACTTTTTACCTTATGAATTCCCACTTATAATTTAATTCCTTACATACATGGAAACTTGTGTGATACACCCATTTATTATGTATTATGACAAGATTATGATACCTATTTCTTTCCTTGGGTAACCCTTATGTTTATTTATGACTCATTATGTTGGAAAAATATTCAAAAACAATTAATGATGGGTGTTTCTTGGTATCAATACAATGAATTTGGTAAATTTTAGTCTCATAAGATGTTATGTACAATAAACGCGGTGGTTTGACTTGACTTGTTTTATCATGTGAAATGGTCTTGGCGGTTGGCCTTAACTTGTGCTCCTATATGTGAAATTATCCTTGACTCATGTGAAGTAATTTTTATATAGCTTACACATTGATATGATTATATATTTATATGATCCCATTTTTATATGTTATGATTCCAAATATACCATGGTTTTTATATCATTATGTTAGGCCTTCTAAAACATGTTCTAATGTTTTACTGCAATGTTCATTCCCTTTCCGGGATTTTAGATCATCACATTCTTCATGTTATACCAATGATTATCCTATGCAGATGTATGAGATAAATAGATGTTAGAAGATAAATATGATTATTCAATAATGAAATGTATTATTTATTCTCATGTTTCATTTTTTATGCACCTAGTCTTCCAGGACACTAGACATTAGGATTCGTTGCTTTTATTGAAATGTTTAACCATGCTTAAAATCATGTAATGATATGTGTTAAATGTTATGGTCATTATATTGTGTGTATTGTAAATTTCTGAAAGGATATAATTTAATAATATATCATAGTGTCTCATGGTGAAATATTTTGGTGCCGGAGTCATTCAAAGTAGGTGGGGTGATTTTGACTTTTTTTGATGTTTTGAAGTTGGTTTGATTTTGGAACATGAACCAGGATATTGTTTTTTGTGTGGCAATTATAGGGTTCACACTAAGCAATTAAAAGTGTTTTTGAAAAATACAAAAAATGGATTTGGAGGGTTCTAAATTATATCCTCATTAAATAAATTATGTACGCATATTTTAACCTTGATACTAGTAATCAAGTCCTTTATATTTGAAAATTATTTTATATAAAACCAGATCATAAAAATTGTTAATAAAACACCCTCTTAATAACAGAGAAAGGGGTGTATGTCATATTTAATAACAAAAAACTATTCTTTAAATTATGATAAATGTGGTGTCAAGTGATGATTTATACATATATTAAATGTAAAAATAATTATAGAGATTTATTGAGGTCATAGATCACATGAAAATGACTAATTAATGGAACGTTGTCGACCTAAAAAAATTAAATGTATGATTATTTTTAAGACCATATGATTCATTATATATGAATGTAATAGGGTAAATTTTTTGTATCAAGACCCTTTTCTTAAATTTGAGTAATTGTTTAAATATATATAAATATATGAAAAGTATAACTTTATTATACTTTTATAATTCATAACTATAGTTTTATCCTTTGGTGATGCATTTATGAATTTCCAATTCTTTCCTTAATCAAATAAATTAATATAGAAAATGATTTTGTCATGTTTGAAACACTAAAATTAACTTTTAATGGATCATATGACCCAAATAAGAGCGAGATTCAATTTTATGAGTCTTTAATTATTTTCCAAAACTAATATGGTTAGGATATGTTTTCCAATATAATACGTTAATCACTACACATCAACACTGACACCAGTAGTTCAAAATTAATATTTAGTTTTCGTTTCATTTAATTATTGTTGTATTAACCATGATATCATGAAGTATAAAGCTAGATTCTAAACCCCTATTTTTCTTTGGTCATGGTTATAAGCCCCGTGGAATTTTCCAGACAGGATGGGTTGTCACCTAACAAGTGATCTTTCATTTTTATAAACTATAATAATATAATTACAAGGACATTCCAAAAACCTATAATGGAATTCCATGAAATACAATTAATCATTAAACAACCATTTTCATATGGTTTTAAATAAAATATATTTTTTTAAATAATAAAATAATATTATTTTAAAATCATTACAATGTCAATAATGATCATATTAACCCAAAATGATATCAATACATATAAAATTATCCTTATAAAATATAAATTCATTATTCCTCAAATAATTTTTCTGCTGAAAAATATTCATGCGATAAATTTCTCCAAAAATATAATTAATATTATATAATCCCATCACATAAAACCCAAAATAGGTGTTTAGGATATTAAACATATGATCAATATTAAAATCATAATTCAATGATGGTATCCACAATTATTATTATATTTAAGACATATATGATTCTAAATTTTAACATGATTCTTAGATGAATCATAATTATTTGAATCAAAAACCATTTATACAAATACTTAAAAAAATTAATTACTATATACCAATACATAAATACTTCATCCATTTTATTTGAAACTAGTTCCTCCATTGTTCTAAGGGTTACCATTTATATGTTCTAATTGACTCAGGTAACACCAAGGATATCCAAATTTAAGACAAAGAATTATAAATGGATCATTAGGATGTTTTTTATTTCCTTATATCATAATTTTAATTTTTCCTAATATATTATTTTCATTATGACTTTCCGTTCCCCACATAAATAATTTCTTGTTCCATTTTGAGTTTTTCTTGGCTATATTCATCCTATTATATATAGTAATTAAACTGGTATTTCTTTCCTCCGTGGTCTCTACCACTTGAGCATTTAGAAAACTCAATACTTATATTATTTTCTGAGTTTGATATATTCTTATGGTATAGGTTGTTGTTAAAAGTTTGTAATAACTAATTACGCATAATAATGATATATTTCACTGATACCATCAACCCATATAATTCAATATACTAACCATAGTTACCTTCATTTATGTTAACATAATTCCTTCAAGTAAAATCCATTTACTAGGACCAAGAAGCATAGTTTTTGAAAAATTAAATATAGGGGGAAAACCATAGAGTCATTTATATTATTTCCAAATAATGACATATAAGTTTCTATATAAGATACATTATATTTAGCTTAGGTCAATCATTTTAATTATCTATTCAAATCCTTCATTTTGGTTTGTTATAAAAATGTGAATTATCATAGGCATATCCTCTTGGAGTGTTAAACATGGATCATAGTAAGAAAAATTTCCATGCACCAGGTGATGATTAGTTCAATCCCAATATTCACATTTTAGTTTTATTATCCCTATGAAAATCATTTCCAGAACCATGTCAACTTGTAGTATATAAAAACGGATTTATTTCATTGAAAAATCTCATAATAACTACCATAAAAAAATTATAATTTTATTTTTTAATTTTCCTGAAATTATATCATAGGTTTCTGATCCCTAAATTTTGTTTTCTTTAATCAAGTACAGAAACTTTTTACTAAACATCATCTGATAACAAATTTCAGAACCTAATTTCTTTAGGCTAGATCTTGTGTTCTATATATGACATTGGAAAAGATTTTGAGGCACCATTTCCTGATGGACGAAACACTTTAATAGTCTCGGTAAACAAGATTAATGATTAAGTCTTTCATTATATTTTAAAACATGAATTTTAACAGAAAATATTTATAAATATGCTTATTTATTCTATAATATCCTTACATATCAATTTAATTATACTTCATGTATTATATTGGAAGGAAACAAATTAGGGTGAGATCAATTCCTCAGTAAGGATTATGTACAATGGAATCTATCATAAATCAATAAATAATAATCAAATGTAATGGTAAATAACTAAACAAACATTACATGTAATAAAAAAACCTAGATGTAAGTGAATCAATAAATAATATAAATGATAGAATATCATGGATAAAAATAATTATGGAAATGTAAATAGATGAGAACTAATTTCATTTAATCAATTCATGAATATAATAACTGGATAAGTCATAATCTATATGGAATGCTAAATAAATAAAAACACAAGATATTTAATCAATAAAATTAGGATGAAATGAATCCATATATTATATCATTGTGAAAATATTTTAGAAAATATTAAAAAATTATAAATGTAGGAAATTCAAAATTTTTGGATGTCATGTTCTCAAGGATATGATTCATCTATCGTCAACTACTTTCACAATAATGATTAAAATATAGTTAAAAACCAGTATCATGATATTTTACCGGTTTGTCTAATGTGACCTTCTAATGAATCGAGGGTGGAGATAATATCGAACTCCACTCTTCATTGTGGTTCTATAAAATTACTTATATCTTGAGTAATTTATTTAATTTTAAAATCAATATTCCTTTTCAAAAAATATACATATTAATAAATTAATATATTTTATAAATATTTCCCTAGAAGTCAAAATAACATTAAATGTAGAAAACAATATATAGAAATTAAATTTCATTAAATAAATATTTATTTCTATGATAAATAATTAATATATTTGTGGGATATTTAACATCTAACGATGAGAGGAATGTGAATAATTCAACAGGAATTTTACAATTATTGAAATGAAATACAGAATTAAAATTCAATACTATATGTTGTAAAAATAACTATAAACCATCGGGAGGAAGAATAGTATTGTATCAACATATACCCATTGGTTTATGAATAAAGTCTTATTCTCAATGATGAATATAAACATCATAAAAATATCACTAAAATAATTCATGGGGAAAATAATATTAATATTTTAAAAATACAAATTTAAAATTTAGAACATTTAAAAAAAAAATTAATTTTTTTTTAAAATAAAAAATTATAATTTTCAGAGTATTAATAAAAAAATTTGTTTAAAAAAATAACAAAATTAAAATGAATCTTTAAGGAAATGATGGCCAGGAATGTTTTTAATCTCTATATGCTATAAAATTTAAAAAATCATTACCTTTACAATGTATAAATATTAGAAATAAACCCTAATTATAAAATAAAAAAAATAGATTCCTTTAATACATTGTTAAATATAAAATGATTAAAATTATATTTAATAAATCAATTTGGTTAGGTTAAAAAATATAAAAACATATATGCAAAATATATTTTTAATCAAAATAGATTTTCGACTAAAGAGAGGAATGTAGTCGTATTTTCTTAAAAAACATTTATAAATAATTTTAATTACTAAAGAGTGATAAAATATAATTATTACTATAAAATATATGAAATAAACAGAGAATAATATTATGAAGTGTTTTTATAAAATAATGATCAAATAATATCCATAACGACCCCGACCCCAGAATCCTGGGGTTGATGCCATACATTATTACATTGACATCATTACAAGGAATTGAATCCCAAGGGATTGAAAATGTCAGACGTTCTGGATAACTATATACATATATGTTACCAATTTTATATTGGGAAAAGGAAATAAATAATTAAAATGTAAAAAAACAGCATCTTAGAAACTCATTCTAAGAATTTATCTTAATATCTAGGGGAACAGAAACTAAAAAATGGTGAGCTAAAATGATCAATAAAAGTTATCGATAATATAAGATATCACACATCAATGAAAAATAATTAGTATGGAAGGGTAAATAACGTAAAATACATTTCACTTATATAACTATTTTTCATAAAGAGATAATGCATAATCAATATGGAATGGTAAATTACTGAAAAATCATGAAATTTAATCATTAAACTAATTATAAAACGCATTGATAGATAATATCACATAGAAAATAAGAATGATAATAATAACTGAATTATGAATAATTTAAATTCTTTATTAATGGGTTTTATGTTTTCCAGGAACATGATACCTTTACAGTGAGGAACATTCAAAAGACAGTTTAAAACATACTGGCTAAAAACCCATCATGTATGGCTTACTAATTTGTCTCATTAGACTACTGATAAATTGAGGGGATATCATATATTGGGAGCCAACCATTATCCTAGGTCAATGTAATACCTCATATATCACGTAAAGGATTTAATTCTTAAATCAATATGTAATATCATTAAATATATGTATTTATTTAAAGATACAAATTTGTCAATATTTCCCCAGTTAATTAAATAACTTTAAATGTAAGTTGCATATGTCAAAATTGGTATAAAATTTTTGTAAGAAACAAAAACATGATGAAAGAATATGTATATATTATTTCAATTTAGTGTTCAGTGAATAATTACTACACAAAATTGATTGTTTCAAGAAAGGTTAACAATGAAAAATGGAAGTGATATTGTTCAATAACTTTTATGGCATCATAATTTTCATGTAAAATATCCTTGGATGAGATGATTCAATGAGAAAATAAAAATATCATAAATAATAAATAATTATTGATATTAAATATAAAAATTTCAGTATATACACTATATAAATTAAAATTTTAGTATAATAAAAAATAAGTCTCAATGGAATATAAATTGAGACAAAATCCATTACCTCATTATTCCTTTTGATTAAAAAAACCTTATCATTACAAATAGTGGTTTTAATCATTTTATTAACTTATAATATAACCGTATTAATATTTATAATATCATATATTATCCTTTTATAACATATTATTAACCATTCATTAATAATCATTCATTAATTTCATTGTTTCTTGTGTTAATTACTTATTTTAGTATGTGTATTTTTCCAATAAATTTATGGAGATGGAGAATATTATAGAGTTTCACCACCTAATAAATAATAATCATGAAATAATAGTAATTTTTATACATCAATTATAATTTTAATACCATTCATGAAATTTTAATATCAAAACCGAGCCACATCGCTTCGTGAAGGCGATATTCCACAATTACATGAATGCTCTTATAATCATTTCAGTGTAAGAATAAATTGATATATTTATATCTTTTTAGAATTATGAATAAGTAACTAATAAAATTATTATTTCATTTATGTCATATATAATTAATAATATCAGCCTTATCACCTTCCATGTACAGTGTTACTGAAGGATGAATCACATTGCTTCACGAGGTGGTAGTCTTCATTACACAAAAGTGATATTATCGTATCAAATAAGAGATGTAACGTAAAATTGATTTAAATTATATAATTAATATATAATTATAAATAATTTATAAATATAATATATATCCTTTTTATCCATGATCATACCCAACCATGATATGTGGTAATTAATGATGAATGAAATTTGTTCGCAAGGTGGTAGTTCATCGTATGCAAGAAAATTTATTTCATAACCCATTTGATTGAATTATGTGTGGTTGTAATTTATAACATTAAAATAACAACATATAATGACATTTAATATGTTTATTTTGTTATATAATAATGGTATAATATAAATTGACGAAGGTTGATAAGGAAATAAATTAAGGACGTGTAATGATTAACATTACCTATATTTTAGGTATCCTCCTTAGGTTTGTACAAATGATTTAAAAGGAGGGATTTTTACTAAATATAATTATAATAAGATAAAGGGATGTAATTTGTTATGTTATATAGAAGTTTATCATCTTAACCAATGTAGATTCAAATGTGTGAATAAGTGAGGGGAGTGTGTTTTCTTTTATAGTAGAGGGGGGGGGGCGACATTCTTGTAATACTCAAATATATTCACTATTGGGATGCATCCCTTACCTCATGTGGCTGAAAAATTGAATAATAATTTAGTTATGGGTTTATATGTTTGATCAAATATAAAAAATAAAAGAAACATAATTTTATAATGTTCTTCCATAGCTTTTAAGTTTACTCAATTTTAACACTTTAGTTTTTACAATTATAACTAATTTTTTAGCCAATGTAATTTATACATTATGACTAAATTAATGTGGTAATTATTATTACATATAAAAACAATTATTATAAATATTAAATATTATTTATAAAATAAAAATCCCCTATATGAATGAAAATAAATTTAATTGAAGCGCATGTAATGCTCTAAAACACTACTTTAACCATAACCTTGATAAAAATGTTTTTTCTATTTAGGAATATGTATGTTTAATAAAATAGAACAATTGGTCCATGAATATATAATAATTTAAATTTATTAAAATTTTAAAATAAATTCATATGTTAGCATTTTTAATAAATTTAAACATTTTAATAAAATATAATTTATTATAAAATAAAATTGATGTAGTTTTTTATATTATTTATTTATTTAAAATCAAATAATAAAAAGAAAATAAATGAATTTGAATATATTAACATAACACCTATGTAAAATGATATATTCATCAAAAAAATTATTGTAAGAAAACAATGCATTCGATTTACTTCTCTTTTACTATTTTTATATTCATTTACTTTAGTTAATTATTAGCTAAATAATTAATGCATTGGAATATCTTAATCATTTTATGTTACTAATTAATCTCTAAAAATTAAATATTAGGTATTATGATAAAAATAACTCATTTATATTTTGATAATAATTCTTATAAATGTACAAACATTTTTTCCCTATCTTAATGATTTATTGATATTAAAGACAATTAAGGTTTTTTTTCTTTTTCTTTTTTAACTTATTATATCAGTCACGTTCCGTGAATAGTACACCAATAACTAATAATAATTCTAAATAATGTGTTAATATTATAAATATTTTTATAATATTGGTTAAGGATATATGGTTTGGTAATTTTACAACTTCTCTAATATGTATAATCATATGATAAACATGTTTTTACATTAATCGTTGTAATTAATTTAAACTATTTCAAAAATAATTATAGTAAAAAACTAAATTATTCATGTTATATAGTCTAAATTACACAACTAGACTAAAAAATACCTTATTAATATAATGATTCTGGAAACTAGAAAACATAAACAACTTGTTCATAAAACATCTACATCATCTCTGGATTTATTCTGCATAACTAGAACCCCTTTTAGACCAATCTTACATAATACCCTTATTCAAATCCTAGGGGAAAAGAAGAATGAAAAGGGGTGAGATTAAATTATCAGTAATTGTAAGCATGGAAATTATCTTACAAAACATATAAATTATAATGTAAAAACATAAACATAACTTTGGAAATAAAAACATACCACATTTAACATATACCAAAATCTTTAGTCATGAAATAAATATCAGTAGTTCATTAGGCATAAATCATAATGGAATCATGAACAATGAGAAAATTGAGTTGACATAAAACATGAAATTTTTAAAAAACACATAATATGGTATCCATAGTATCCAATACATTGTTTTCGAGACCATAATAGTGGACAAAGTCCATTACTGAACCGGGTTTACATGTTGTCCTTGCTATGTATTACTGAACAAGATGCATTTCTCTTTCCAGCCTTGTATTGTTAAATCAAATTTACATTCCATTTCAGTCATCTCTATCTCATGAGATATATATCTTTATGAAATTAATTTGAGAGAGATATAGGTCACATGCATCTAATAATGAAATCATACTTACATGTTCTAGAAAAAAATAAATCATTCATCAATCGCATAACCAAAGAAATAAAATGGATTTTTAAACACTGATCCATCACAACATAATCCAAATAAAATATCATTCCATTATTAAATCAATCAAATCATTGTAATAATAATTATATAAACCTAACCCTTTTTAAAGTTTATTATCTTAGAGGGAAAATAATTTCGATAAAAGACTTGAAATTAATTCTTGAGGAAAATATCATTCTTTTATAAAAAAAGTTTTCTTTTCTCAAAATTCCAATCAATTTTAAAATAAAATATTTTATTAGAAAATAACCATGAAATCATGTAGATTATTTTTCTTGTAAATAATGTATTATTAATACATTAAATCGTGATAATGTCATATAAGTTAAGAAAATGTTCTTCTCGTACTCTTGTTAGAAAAGACAAAAAGTACCTCATATAGAAATCAAAAGTAAGATTCATCCCATATAATTTAATAAATATTTACTAAAGGGTAAAATTTACTTTAAAAAATAATATAAATTTCAAAAAATATTATATTTTAAGGAAACATGGACTCAAATGATAAATATACCCTACTAAATATATAAAAATAAACATTGTCGGATAATAAAGAGATTGTAAAATTATCCCTTACCATTTGTCCAATTTCTTCCATATGTGTTTGAAAATTCTTAGTGGTGCATTTAAACATATTATTAACTTGTAATAGAACAATAAAAATATTTATGATATCATATATGATACATTGATTACTTTCTATTATTGTTTTATTTATCAATTCCAAGTTAAAGTAACATTGTTGGTAATAATCGTTTTATTTATCATACGTGTTTTGACTTGTTATTCTTGATTTTTTTACAGAGATAATGAGTTAATTACTTATAAAATTTAGAAAATGATTTATATATCATTACTATTTATTATATAAATTTATAAAATAGATATAAAAAATGGAATACATCGTTCATAGAGATGGTTGGCCGTACGTACTCATGAATGTTGTTTCCATTTCCTTATTGAATTGAATGAAGCGAGTAAATGATATATATATATATAAATAAATCCAGTAGAATTATTATTTCATATATTTTATGATTATTTATTATATATTCTTTATAATCATTCATGAATGGTTAACGTGTAGAATGAATCTCATGGCGTTTTTGAGACGGTAGGCCTTGCATATGCACATGTGACGATATCATTCACTTAATGGTAAAATCATATGAGATTAGACGGTGAATTAATTAAAAAGAATAATTATCTCGTTATATTCATCATTTACATCCATTATATCCATCATTATACCCATCCAAATTATGTATTATTGAATAAAAATTTACATCACGGCGTGGGGATGATAAACTGTAAGTACGCACGCATGTTGATATTGTTATTCAAAGGATGAATATAATGAGGTAAAGTGTCTTCCATTAATTTTAATAACATATAAGAATTTATAATATAATAGATTTATTAATTTAGTATGGAATTATCATAAGAAGATAATGTTGAAGAAGAAAATAGTTATAAAAGAGGTGACAAAACAATTACCTCTTTTTGCAGTATATCATTTTGATTTTCACAAGAGATCTCCCTAAGATAAATTTATTCCCAATGTGTGGCCTCTTGGATGAAGTGAGGGGATTTGGGAGATAAAATCTGCAGGACTTGGAAGAGAAAAATTTATTTAGAGGTGTGATTAAAAGCGAAGGATAAGTACTCTATTATAAGTGAGGGGAGGGGCACCTTTGGAAATACCAAAACTATTAAATAAATTTAAGTAAATTATTAAATTCAAATGCCTCAAAATTGGATGATTTTGAAGATAATATGTGGTTGGGTAAAAATCATATCAACCAACAAAATTTAGAAATGTTTTTTGTTCATTTTAAACCTTATCATTTTGATTTATCCTCATTTAATCTATTTAATTTTAATTGTGGTAATGAAATTCTAAATAATAAATGGTTATAAATATTATATTATGTGTTTACAATTTTCTACAATTGGACTGTTTATGATGTTTTTTACCATATAATTTTCACTTTTTAATTTTGAAATATTTTTTAGGATTTTTAAAAAATTTAATAATAAGTTATTTTATAAAATATCAATAATGTCAATTTAAACGCTATTCATTTATTTGACTTTAAATAAAACCCACATAGAAGATAAATTCAAAAAAAAATATATAATACACTCCAAACATGTCATTTTCATCAATAAATTCATGGAGCACATTAATTAGTCCATATGCAATTTATTATAAAATTTTTAAAACCATTTATATGATATTTCTACCAATAAATAAATTTCTACATGACTATTGTGTCATAATTTATTGTAATTATTTAATCTCTAAAAACAATAAATAAATTCTCATAATTTATATAATTTCATTATATTTCTAGAAACTATTAATTTTTTATGTATTATCATGTTTATCACTAAAATAAAATTATTATACTTATAATATATTTAAGAGTGACATGTTGTCAATTTTTTATTATAATTACATCACTTTCATTAGAAAAAAGTCAATTAAATGAATCAATTATGATCCTTAGGTGATATTGGTCGAATTTAATTTATACAAGAGTATTTTTTAGGTTTTAGGGTAATTTATTATCTTTATCATTTTGTTTGTTACTGTAATTTACCCAATTTACCTTTAACTGTGGTAAATAAAAATTACTGTAGTTACTATTCATAATATCCAAGAAAATAAAAGTAACCTATTAAAATAATTCTGAAAAACTGATTCCAAATATGAAATTTTATTTTCAAAATTCAAAACATAGAATTTTTAGTAATTAATTTAAAATTAATTCACATTGTCAAAACAAGAAAGCGAGGGTTTTTTAAGAAGTAAAACTATCAAAAGATTGAAATGTGTTTATGTCGAATTTAAATTTGAAATTACATTCAATACACAACATTATATTAAATAGTAAAAAATAATCCAATGAAACTTTAAAAAAAATTAAAAAGATAATCTAACTATATAAATAAATTAGATTAAAATGATGTTTTGAATTAAAATGTCGTATTGTTTTCACTATTCATTAAAATATGAATTTAATCAGAAAATTACCAAAAATTAAAACAAATTAAATTATTATGTCCCCCTTCAAAATAATAAATATATTTTTTTAAATATAATATATAAAAGTGTAAAAATACTATATTTAAAATTGATGCACCATTAAATGGGGACAAAACTGCATTTTTTGAGAAATACTTCATTTATCCAAAAAAGAGAATTTTTTATTATATATTTTTATAGAAAATACATAAGATTAATGTTAATTTAATAAAAAATTAAAAATTTGGTTAATACAATTCATAACAGCTATTTTATATCCCATTAAATAATAATATTTTAATAATATATCATTATTTAGTAAAATTCGGTATTGCGTACAATAAATGATATCAAGGAATGTTGATGTTGTGTGCATTGCAAGAATAGTCAGGGTTGAGTTTAGCTTAATATTCTGTTTGTATTTTTTATATCATAATCCAAGCATTGCCATTTTATACATTGAAAAAAATATTTAATCAGTGCTGCGTGAAATGAATTCTATCATATAAAATTGAAATTGTGTATAACACAAGAAATGAATAGTGTTGTGTACACTACAAGCTAATATGGAATTTCATATAGCACATGATAATATTGGTTTAGTGTAAAATAAAATACATCAATGAAATTAAGAATCTATCTCATAAAATCTCAGGGTGTTAAATTCTACCCCACTTAAAATAAATTTTTTCCCTCAAAATTCATCAGGGTTATAAAAGGATTACTCCTTGAATACTTCATTCAAAGAAACCGCCATAGTAAAAAGGTGTTCTAAAAAATAATTTTCAAAAAAGTTAGATTAGAAATAGAATGGTTACCCAATGTAACTCATCATTGGGTTTAAAAATTGGAGAACATATGTGAGAAGTGGAAATAATAATATTTAATAAAAATCTAACCATCATGTTCTGATAGATAGTGATAGAGAAAAAGGTTTGGAGAATGTTAACAACAAGAAAGGAAGAAATATGAAATGATTTAAGGGACTATATTATTCATCGGATTGTAAGGTACTATGTTAACATTTTTGTATTTCATGATCCTTTCCACAATGTTGATAAACATGAGAAGAAATATTTACTTTATTTCAGTACAATCTCACCATTGGTCGTTCCTTGAACAAATTCCACTTCATCTCTAATTCAAAAAAATGTTGTTGAATTTATCATTCTTGAAGTTTTAAAAGATAATGTGATCCATGAAAAAATGGTAAGTTATTCAGTCTATCTCACAAAAAGGTTATCACATGTTATTAAACATTCAAAAGTCTTCTTATGGTGGATTAATAATTTTTTCTAACAAACATCATCTATTTCATAACATAATCATTCAAAAAAATTGGTAACCTTATAGTCCTTATGAAATATTAATATCCCAAATTATAGAAAAAGGTTACAAACTCATATTAACATTTCTCCACCATATACCATAAGGTATATCTGGTTAGTGACATTCAAAAAAATGAAAAAATATTAATCATGTATTCTCTTTGGTCATGGTAACCACCTGAATTATCAGATATCCTTATTGAAAATAGGAATATTTCCTTCTTACAAAACATAGTGGATTATTCTTTAAGTCCCTAAAATTATATACTTCATCCATGATATCATAACCCTCTTGTCGACAACTCCATAACTAGTTCCCAAGAAATAGGCATCATCACATTTACTTATTAGAATACAAAATATCATTATCCAAACATCATTATATTAACATAAGTGACATATTAAGGGTTATCTTTCCCTTAATCTTGTTTTCGAAAAGAATATCACATTCCCCATTAATCAGTTTTTAGATCCATTGAACTATTCAACATATCCTTTCAAATCATTAATGAAAAAATTATATTGAAAACACTTATATGATTCATGAAACATATTCTATTAATTTTGAAACATATACTCCTCAATCGTCCATCTTTATTACTAAACCATTACTCATGATCAATCATCACCATCTTTCCTAAAATATAAATCATGTCATAAGGTTTCTCAACCTCAAAATTGATATGTTTAATACAAGAAATACTATAATAACATCACATACATATAACATGTTGTTTACAATATCATTATCCTCAATAGTATGACCAATAATCCTACCATCATCAAGATTCTCCTCATGATATTTCCATATAATAAATAGAATTTCATAATTTTCATAATTTTCAAATCTAAAAAATCAATGGTTAACTATGTTGTAAGTAGTTATGGATATTTTATAATACTAGAAATATAAGTGAGAGAAATATGTATCAGATATTGGAAACACATAAGTAAGCTAAATGACTAATAATAATTGAATCTATGATATCTTTGGTTTAACCCTATGTTAGTAATGATTATCAAAATAACCCTAGGACTGTAACCTATACATGACTTATCCATTAAAAATACCTTGATATATCCTTATAAATATCTATTGGGATATCACTAAAGTTTTCACATCTTGGTTTCCAATGGTAGACTAAACTGTTGTTTGAAACCGACTATAACGACACAAGATTGACGTACATGGACCTTGCATTTATTTTTTAGATTACATAATACATTATAAAAATAAACACCCAAATACCATATCAGTTTAGTTCCTTTAAAAATGGAAAATTTAAACAACTAGTTCAGTAGACATATGTATCGTCTTCTTCTTTATTATTCATAACTAGAACCTCTTTTAGACACATTTTACTTAATACCCTTCTTCAAAATCTGGGGGAAGAGAAACATGATAAGGGTTGAGATAAAATGACCAGTATAGATAATAGTGGAAAATATCTTACAAAACATAAACATAATAATGTAAAATCATTAACATTCATTTTTAAAACACAATCCACATGTAAAATATACAAAAATCATGAGTCATGAAAAAAATCTTGGTAGTTCATAAAGAATAAACCATAATGGAATCATAAATCATGAGAAAATAGCATTGGTAAAAAACATATAATTGTAGAAAAAAATAAGTATAAAATATGATTTTATAGTATCCATGAAATTTCATCCATGACCATCATGGTGGAAAAAGTGCATTATTGAACCGAGTTTACCTGTCGTTCCAGCCATGTATTACTGAACCAGATTTATATTCCGTTCCAGCCCTTTATTACCAAACTAGATTTAATTTCTATTCCAGTAATTACTATATCATGATATATAAATCTTTACCCAAAGCATTGGAGGGAGATATATTTCCCACCCATTGAATAATGAAATCAATTTTATATGTGTCAGAAAAATATAAATCATTCACTATATCATAACCGAAGACATAAAATGCGTTTCTAAAACATAATTCCATAATATCATAATACATATAAAATATAATTCCATAAATAGCACAATAAAATCATAGTATTAATAGGTATAGAAACATAAATCTATTTAAAGGGAATTATCTTATATAGAAAATAATTTTGATAAAAACATAAAATTAATTCTTAAGGAAAATATCATTTCTTCATAAAAAAGTTTTCATTTCTCAAAATGTAACATAATTTTAAAAGAAAATTATTTAGTTGAAAATAATGTTGAAATAGTGGAAAAGAAGTTTCATGGAAATAATGCATTAGGAAGTCGTAATAATCTGTTCTTACTGTATATGTTAAAAAAACATTCTTCTCATACTCTTGTCAGAAAAGTCAAAAAGTACCTCAAATGGAAAATGAAAGAAATATTCCTTCCATACCATTTAATAAATATTAACTAAATGGTTTAATTCACTTAAAAATAGAATAATAATATAAATAATATTATATATTTAGGAATTATGGACATAGATAATAAATATACCCTAGTAAATACTTACGAATACAAAATCTCAAATAATAACGTGATTGTAAAATTATCCATTACATTAGGTCTGATTGATTATGTATGTGTTCAAAACTAATATATGATGGTTTAAACATATTATTAACTTGTAATAGAACCATAATAATATTTATGATATCATATATGATTCACTTATGACTTTATATTACCTGTTTATTTATCAATTCCATGTTAAAGCAACATTTTGGGTAATAATCGATTTATTTATCATACGTGTTTTGACATGTTATTCCAGATCTTATTACTTTTAACATGATTAAATTAATTAGAAAATATAAATCATGATTTATATATCATAAATATTCATTATAGAAATATATATAAAAGAAAGATAAATGAAATGGAATACAATGTTCATGGGGACTGTCGGCCGTACGTAAACATGAACACTATTTCTATTTCATTATTGAATTGAATAAAGAAATTAAATGATATATATATATATCCATTAGAATTATAATGTCATATATTTAATGATTAATTTTTATATGTATTTTATAATTATTCTTGAATGGTAAACATGGAGAATTAATTTCCTCGCGTTGTGGAAACAGTAGGCCTTACGTATGCACATATATGATGATATAATTCACATAATGGTCAAATGGTATGGGATTAGATGATACATTCAGTATAAAAAATTATTATCATGTTATATTCATTATTTAGATCCATTATATGCATCATTATTCCCAATAAAATTAAGTGTGGTTGAATAAAAAATTACACCACGATGTGGAGATGGTAAACTGTAAGTACGCACGCATGGTGATATTGTTATTCGTAGGATGGATAAACAGAGTTATACGATTGTCCCATAACATTAATAAAATATATGAATATATTATATACTTTAATTTAAAATTATTTTATGGGAACAACATAATAAGGGAATGTAGAAAGAGAAAAGAATTTTTGGAGAGGTGATAAAACAATTACCTTTTTTTGAGTATCTCATTTTGATTTTAAAAAAAGGTCTCCAGAGAATAGATTTATTTCCAAATTGTGTACTATATTATGAGTTTAGGTATGTTGGAAGAGTTATTGGTTAGGTATGTGTTGAGAAAAATGGTTGTAGTTGTGTGATTAAAAGAGAAGCATATGTGATCTTTTATAAGAGAGGGGAGGAGCACCTTCGAAAATACCTTAACTATTAAATTAATATAAATTATATTTAAAATTAAAATGCCTAATTAGAGGAATATTTTGAATATAAGATTAGGATGGGTTAAAATACTATAAAAAATAAAATTTATACATGTACTGATTTCATTTTAAACCTTTTCTTTTTGATTTATCCTTATTTAATCAATTTAATTTTAATTATAGTAATAACATTTTAAATAATAAATGGTTATAAATATTTACTTTTGTGTTTTCAAATTTCCATAATTGGATACTTTATGGAATTTAGAAATTAATATTTTATGTTTGAAATTTTTAAATATTTTTTTGTTTTTTAAATAATTTAATAATATATGTGTTTTATAATATCAGTAGTGTCAATTTTTACTCTATTCATTTATTTGACATTAAATAAAATCCACCCAGAAGATAAATTTGAATCAAAATATTTAATACACTCCTAAAATTTCATTTCAACCTAGAAAATTCGTGGATCACATTAATTATATAATATGATATTTATTTTAATATTTTTAAAACCATTTATTTGATATTTCTCTATATAAATTAATTTCTACATCACTGTTGTGTAATCATTAATGGTAATTATTTATTCTCTAAAAATTAAAAATAAATTCACATTATGTATGTAATTTCATTATATTTGTATAATCAATTTATTCTTGATGTTTTATCTTGTTTATCACTATCTTAAAATTATTATATTTATAAGATATTTGAGAGAGACATGTTGTCCCTTTCTTTTGTTTTAATATTAATTACACCACTTTCATGGAAAAAAAGTCAATTAAATGAATCAATTCAGACCCTTAAGTGATATTGGTCTAATTTAATTCATATTATTATAGTTTTTTAGTTGTTAGAGTAATCTTATTGTAATTATCAAATTGTTTGTTACCTTAATTTACCTGATATACCTTTAACGATTGTAAATAAATATCACAGGAGTTATTATTCATGATATCCAAAAAATAAAAGTAACTTATTAACATAATTTGGACCCTTATATTGAGAATATAGAATCGATTTTTTAAAACTCCATTTACATAAGTTTTAGTTACTAATTTAAAATTAATTCCAGTTTTCAAAACGAGAATGTAGGTTTTTTAAAAAGTAAAAAATTTATCAAAAGATTGGCATGTGTTTATGTCCAATTTAAAAGTGAAATAGCATACAACAGCAAACAATAAAATAAATTGTAAAAAAAATAATCCAATTTTACTTTAAAACCAAATAAGAAGATAATATAACTATAGAAATAAATTTGGAGAAAAGTTAGTTTTCAATTAAAATGTAGTATTTTTTCACAATTTATTAAAATATGACTTTCATCATAAAGGTACCAAAAATTCAACCAAATTAAATATGAAAGTCCATATCCCAAAGAAGACATTTATTTTTTCAAATATAATATATAAAAGTGTTAAAAACTAGATTTAAAATTTTTGACCCATCAAAAGATGGAAAAACTGCATTTTTTGAAAAATTCTTATTTTTTCCAAAAAATTAAAATTGTTCTTATACCATGTTCTAAAAAATACTTAAGATGAATTATAATGTTATATAAAATTCAAAATATTGTTAATATTATTCATATCATCAATTATATATCCCATTTAAGAAATATATTTTAATAATATATTTATTTTTAGAGAAACTTGGCATTGCATACAATATACGTTTTCAAGGATAGTTTCTATTGTGTGTATTGAATTCCATGTGAGTGTTGAGTTTAGTGTAATCTTCCTTTATTGTTGTCTATAACATAATCAAAACATATTTTTTTATATTGAAGAAAATATATACATAGTGTTTCATGAAATGAATTCTTTAATAAGAACATGAAATTTTGTGTAAAACAAGCCAATAATAGTGTTACGTATACGGAAATCTAATATGGTGTTGCGTATAGCGCAAGATAATATTGGTTTATTGAATAAAAAAATAAATAATATAAATTAGGAACCAATCTCATACAATATCAGGGTGTTCCAATTTTTTTATTACTAATCAGATATAATTATTAATAATGGGTAAACTACATATTTTTATATGTTATTTGATCTTGTTACTTCTATCCATTATAACTTCTAGGTGATAATTTTAATATTTAATACTAATATTACAAGTATATTATTTTTTATTAAAACTTAGTTTTGTGTGTATTGAAAACTACTGAATAGATTGAATTTAATGGAAAATAAATATACCATAATGCCATAGGATTATATATTCTTGTTTAATATTGGTGTTTATTTTCATCCATGCTATCAAATAGAATTTCCTCATTTTATAATTTTAGGGTGTAGCATTCTACCCAACATAATTAAATTTTGTCCTAGCAATTTATACATGATCCTGGTAATGAAGGGTTTAAAATTTGGGAATAAAATTTTTGATAAACCCATAGCTTCAGAGGGTTAGTTAAATATCAAATTAATAGGAGAGAAATGTAAATATAAATGTCATCTCTAATAATCAAATAACTATGTTTCTATATAAGATTACATAAAAGGGAAATAAAAACATTGACATAGAAGATACAACTAAACCTAAAATACTGAGGGAGATCATTTGGGAAAATTTTCTGTAGAAAGTGAACAAGAAAAAATCGATAAACTATAGGTGTGAAAGAGGTTACTGATATAAAAAATGGTGAGAATATGAAACATGTTTAAATCAATACACTTTTCCTATATTTTATGACTACATTAAATCTCTGATAATATAATGGAATATAATTAATAGATATATTTCAATTTATTAATCGCAATATTATCTTTTAGATGTTCCATGAACTATTTATATTTCACCTCTTAGCACATGTTACATCATATTGAGAAGTAATAGATTAATCTATGAAATCTCATCTATATAAATCCCATTAATCCATTTAATAAATGGTTAACTTTTTCAAAAATTATGATAAATAACTTGAGAAAGGAAGTCACTAAATTTCAAAATTGAACTTATCATTAATGTTAAATTATCTTGAATTCTCACTTAATCATCACATACCAATCCTGTGAATAATTATATCATTTATTTTTTTCAAACATGGTAAAAACTTAAATTACCATAAAAAATATTGAAAACATGAATGATTCCTTATTTCTTAACTAAGACACAACTTATTGGATATATTCAATAAATCCAAAAATGTTTTCTACTCCATCAATTATAGAATAATCCACTTTGTCTACAAATCATTAATCAGTTATTAGGTAGTGAGTACTATCCAATTTACATTGTATATATCAATAATATATTTTCTAAAAATCATTATCTCATCATTAAGAACATATTAGTGTGTATTTTATACCTAAATCATGTTATATTGATGAATATAAAATTTCTATTGGAACATTTTCTTGGTAATCATTACCATTCAACACATGCTTTCAAATACATATAATACATATTGTAATAAATTTATTAAATATTCCATAATTCCTATAACTATTAGATAATTGATAAAATAATAAAATTAAATAATTCACAAATAAAAAACATGAATTTTAATCATTCCTCTATTTATTTGGTAATAAAATAAGCTTAAAAATGATTTATTAGCTTATTTTGAGGTTTATTAGTTTAATGCTTGATATATTGATTTCTTTAGTGTAACATATCTGTAAATTTAAAGCATTCCATATAAAAAAACATTCTAATCCTTGATATCAAAATCATGGTGGCCATTATTTCTAGACTAATTGAAAACTCCCAGTCCTTTTAAGTACACACCATAGTGTTTCTATCCATAATTATCACACATGAGAAATTCATTCTTCCTCTTCTTTCCTTTATCCAGACTTTTCTCTATCATACTCTTATTCTCTTTCATTGCATTGAAAAAATTATTATTAGATATGTTTTTAATATTATTTTTGGAACATGATAATTTGTCCTCATATAATGAGAATGATCATGAGAATAGTTCCTATCAAAATATTGTATTAGATTATTAAAATCACGATTATTCTAACTCCATGGATAATGTTCATTAGAGAGGATCCCTTTATATCTACATAATACATTCTTATATGAAGGAATGAAAATTATTATAGAATATCATAATGAAACATAATGTATTGTACCAGAACTAGTGGAATACTTAACAAAAATTGAAAAAAGTATGTATAGATAATATCATAATTACAAACATGGTTTATTTGGGGAGATATCTATTTTCAAATCCATCATATTGTTTGTAAAAATTTGATAATTATCCTAAGAATATATCTCAAGAGTGTCTAACCAATTGTGTAGTAAGGATAATTTTCATGTAATTAGTAACTCTCCAGTCCATCCTAATGAATCTTTTTCAGTGTTATTATTCCTATATACCTCTATGATATAACCATATCTAGATGTAGTATCCAAACATGGATTTATTTTAAGGGAATACTATATAATCTCAAAATTAAAAAATATTTAGTTTTTTAATCTATAAATACCCTCAAATTATATCATAGAGTTGTTATCCATATTCTATGTTTTCCAAAATCATGTTCCAATGGTTTTTAATAAACTTCCTGTGATACAATCTATAATTACTCTGAACCTAAAATCAAAGAATGTATGACTTAATTTATTACATTTTTATAAAAACATAGAATTTAATCCCAATTGATATAATTTTTTAGATGTTTTGGAAAACTAGATAAAAATATAATACACATTTTATATTGGGAAATGGAAATAAATAATAATAAATAAGAAACATCGAATCCTTGAAACACATTACAAAAATTCATGTTTATATGCCAGGTAAAAGTAGAAAAATAAGGGTTATATCAAATTCCTAGTAATGGATAAGTACAGTAGAATAATTAATGAATCAATAAAAAATAATCAATCTGCAAAGATAAATAACTGAACAAACATCCCAATTAAATAATATGACTTGCGAAAAGGAAATGGAATAATCAATATGACAAGGTATATAACTAAAAACTCATGCCATATAATAAGTAAACTAAGAATGAAATGAATCCATAGATAATATCATATATAAAAAATCATGGACAATAATTAATAAAAACATAAATGATGGAAATTCTTAATTATTGGACATCATGTTTCCCCAGAACATGATACCTTTACTATCAATACCTTTCAGAAGATGGTTTAAAACATTCTTAGTTAAAACCAATATGAGTTTTCCATCTAATTTGTATAATTAGAGTATTGATACATAAAGGAGATATAATTTACCAATCCCACCCATTTTTCACGGTCCAAATCATTCCTCATATAGAAAGTAATCAATTTAATTCTTGAAACAATATTCTTTATCATCCAACATAATTTTTGAGTATAATATTTGGATTTATAACTATTTTATTAATTAATCAAATAACATTAGAAGGAAAAAAATACATAAAATTTGTATAATGTTTATGGAATAGTTATATTCATATTGAAATAATTTCGATATTTATGATAAATGAAATATATAATAAAAAATTATTAAGATAAAGTGATTTTTACAAGATATTGTAAACAATGACATAAGAAATTGATATTTTTAATAACTTTTATCACTTAAATTATTCATATAAAATCTTATCGGACGAAATAATTCCTATTAAAACATAAAATTTCATGAATTATGAATGAATCATGATATTACATGTCTAAAAATTATTATATACACCACATAAAAGTTATTTTTTTTATTTGAATAAAAAAGTCTCGATTGAATGTAAATTGAAACGAAGTCCCTTACCTCACACGTTTTTTTGACCATTAATTAAAAATGAGTATAGTTATTTAAAAAAAAAAATTAACTTATTAAAAACCCATATTAAAATTTATAATGTCATATATTATCTATTTATAATATATTTTAACTCGTTCATTAATAATAATTCATTATTTTCATTTGTTTCGGGTGTTCATTTTATTGTTTTATTAGTTATGTATTCTCATTAAATACCACTTTATTAAATATATTAGTCATTTTAGTCACAAAAAAATATTTATAATGATATTATTATCATATTTAAAAATCAATTAATATTTTATGACCAATCAATAATGATTTTTATTAATATATAGTCACACCACATTGTGAATTCGGTATTCCACACGTACACTTGTGATGTTTTCATATTTTTCAGTGTAAAAATTGATATATATTATCTTGTATGTATGATTATTTATTAAAAAATATCACAATTATTTAATTTATATAACATATAATCATTAACATAATTATTATCACATTCCAAGTAAATCGTTAGTGAAAGACGAATCCCATCGCTTTGCATGGTGGTAGTATGACGAATAGACGATCGATGTTATCATATATCCTACAGGGTGGATAGTAAAAAGTATATATATATATATTATATAATTACTATATGGATATAAATATATTATAAATTTAATATTTATACTTAAAAGGAAGCATCATACCCAACAATGAGAAGTGGTAATAGAAAAACAAATGTGATGAGTTCGCGGAGTATTAATCTTCCAAACACATGTAGAATGATTTCCAAACCCATTTCAAGGAAGAGTGTGTAGTTTTAGGTCATACACATAAAATAAAAATATATTATTATATTTAATATTCAATTTTTATTATATAGTAATGATATATTGGGATTTGAAGGAGGCATATAAGGAAATAACAAAAATAAGCTTGTTGAAAATCATTACGTCTTCTTTGGGAATCCTCCTTAGGTTTGTGCTAAAGCTTTTAATGGATGGATATAAACCAAATATAATACTTCTATGATTATGGGAGGTAATATGATAATACATTTGGGAAGGGTTTGACTAAACAAATGTGGATCAAATACCGTGAAAAAGAAAGGGGAGTGAGTGCCCTTTTATAGTTGAAGAAAAGTGGCATTTTTGTAAATACTCAAAGGTTTTCACTATTAGAAGTTCACCCACACCACATATGGCTCCATGTATGAATAAATAATGTCGGTTAGAGATTATATAGTCATGAAACCCCTCTATCAGACAAAATAATCACTTTTTAATAATTACATTAATTAATATTTAAGAATATTCAATTTTACCCATTTTTGTACCTATGAAACTAATTTTATTACCTCGTTAATTTATACATTATGACTAAATTAAATAAATTATTATTTGATTTTTTTTTTGAAAATATGATATATATAGGTTATATTAAAATATTAGATATTTGTTGGAAATTATTTATAACAGAAGCGCACGTAACGCCCAAAACACTTCTTTAACTCCAACCATGCTAAAAAAGTTTTCACTATTTTGTGGTCAACATATAAATTATAAAATATGAATTTTTAAATTGATGGAACATATTTATATTTATTTTCACATAAACATAAAATTCAAGTTGGTAATTTTTATTCATTTAAATTCTTTTAATAAAATATCATTTGTTATAAAATAAAATTGATGTCATTTTTTACACTATTTATTTAATTTAAAACAAATTATATCAATATAATAATATAATTTTAAAATATTAAGTAAAACCAATATAAAAATATATATTCATCTAAAATATTAATTTACGACAATAATTATTTTCATTTACATCACTAATAATATTTTTAATTTCACTTATTTTATTTAATTATTTACTAAATTATTACTACTTTGGCATTTCTATTGAATATTCAGTTAATAGTTTTATATAAAAAGTAAAAAATTATTATATTAAAAATAAGACATTTATATTTGAAAATATATTCTGTAATAGAAACTTTTCTATTTTTCTCCAACCCAAAGGATTGTAGATATTAATGGAAAAAGAAGGTTCTTTTTTGTATTTTTCATTACATAACTAATTATATAGGTCACATTCAAAGAATTATTCCTCATATCTCATAAATATATAGCATAAGGTAATAATAATAAAACCATTTTCATAAAATGGATGTTGGGAATGTTGATAGATAATATTTACCTTTTTTTAATAAGTTTAATCTCTATGATAAACTCATTTTTACCTTCATCATGGTAAATAACTTTAATTTTTCTATCTAATAATTACAATAAAAATTAATATTCCCTTATTAGATAATATAAATTATGATGAATAATTATATGGAATACATTTTTCCAAATTTAAATAAATTAATAAATAGAATGTAATTTTAAATTAATCTCCCAAACGCGATGAGAAAACTTGTTTTAAAAGAGAAAATGTTCAAAAGTTTACAATGTTTTTTTCCAAAATTAAATATGAAAAAGATTCCAAAAAAATAAGTTGGATTAATTGAATAACATTTGATGTAATTTTACATTATAAAGAAATAAAAATAAAATAGAATTTTATAAATGAATAAAACCAAAAGGCACTATTCAATTAATATTTAGTATTTTTCATTATTTATTAAAAAATGAAACATCTCAGAAAAAACCAAAAAATTCAATATAAGAAAATATTTGTGTTCTAATTTAAATAATTATGTTTATTTTTATAATATAAAATTCCTAAAATTTTTAATTAAATTTTTTTACATTATTTGTTAAAAGTGCTTATAAAATGTTTTTTGAAGAAATACATTTTTTCATGACACATTTTATTTCATTTTAGACGATACTAATTTTATTACTAGTAAATAGATAATTAATAATCATGTTCAAACTATATATTGTCATAATTTATTTAATCTTGTAAATTCTCTCCATTCCAACTAATATTGGATTACTATCATATTAAATAGTAATATTAATAAATAGTGTTTTTGGATAAAGATCGGTCTTGCAGATAGTCAAAGCTATTAATGAAATTGAATTTATTTAAAAATAAATATATCATATTGTGGGAGGATTTTATCTTCTATTATATGCTTAATTTATCATGTCCTACACTCTAGAAACTACTATGTTCAAATTTTATAATTTGTAGGTGTTATAATTTCATTAAAATTAAATTACATAATTGAATTTTTTTTATTTGAATGTGATTGTGAAATAAACGCTTATAATGATCATAACATTTAACTAATAGTTAATAAATATAAATTATGTTTGTTAATTATACATACACATAAAAAAGTAGAAATACAACATAATAAAATCAAAAATTATTATACACTTCTGATTAAAATTATACTCTAATTTTTCATTTCTATCTAAAAAAATAATAGAATAGAAAAAAAATTGAAAAATATAGTTTTAGTATTTTTAAAATAATTATATTTTTTGACTCCTTTCACAAGAACAATATCAATGTTTCAAAATTGCATAAAGAAATTACTTCCTCAACAAAATTTATAAATTATTAATCATGTTCAATATAAATAATTTACATGTTAAATAAATAGTTCTAATTTAAAATATACTTCATATATACTTATGTCAGAAATCAAAAGATAATAATATAAAAAGAATTTCATTTTTATCTTTTTATATTAAATTATGTAAAATTAAAAATCATCTCCACATGACCCCTAAATTCCATATATTATAAATTTATGGAATTATGGAAGCGGTATACTCAGACAATAAAATTATCTAATTTTTTTGGGCAATTTTGTATCCATATTCATTTTATTTGTATATTAAATTACCTGATTAACCCTTTACCGTGGTAACAGAATTTCTAATCTTATTATTCATAATGATCAAAAATAAAAGGGAAAAATTTAATTGAAATAGTAACATGGATTCCAAATATGGGATTAATTACTAATAATTTAATTCATATAATATAGAAATGAAATTTAAAATTAAACTAGAAAAATGTAATGGAAAGAAGGTTTTCAGAAAAATCCAATTTTCAGTATAAAAGTGTATCTCTACCAAATTCATGTTTTAAAATTATTAAAATAAATATCATTGAGTTAAATTTAATCAAGAAGAAAACAATTAAATGTTAAAACTATAAAAAAATATAACATCACTTTGTAAATTCTATAATGAAAATAATTTTTTCAATAAAAATACTTATTTTTCAAAATTAATTACAAATTGAAACTTCTTAAGAAATTTTTAAAATTTCACGTTAAGATAAATTTGATACGAGGAAATAATAAATGTAGATCATTTTATATAATTTTAGAAATTAATTATAACATATTCTAATATCATGAAATAAAATGGTTTCTTTAAGAAAATATATTTTTTAATAATAAAAATAATTTAATAAAAATTAAGTGGTTAATTATGGAGATTTAATAATTAAATTTTTATAAAGTATAGAAATTATATATATTTCATAATGAGGCTAGTGCTATTCATAACTAAAAACATAATGATTATGTTATATCCATCATAGTAGATAATAATATTTTAATATTATATATTCGTTCAATAAAACTCAAGGTTAAGTATAAAACTACATATCAATGAAATCTAATTTATTTACAATAAAATATTTAATAAAATATCCGGGTGATTCATTTTAACCCAATAAAATTAATTTTGGACCCAAAATTTTATAACAATGATAAAAAGAGATGAGGATAATTATTCATCGTCACACCCACATTTTACAACAAAACTTCCTTAAATTTGTAATTTCATAAAAAAATATTTGATGAAGTGAGTGGTTTTGTATATTAGTACATTATCTGAATGATTTATAATCTCCAATGGCTTCTCTTAATATGAGATATCTTGATGAATTAGTACAATAATATATTTTCTTAAATTTCATTGATAAGGTATTTACTAAAATAGGAGAGACACATGAACCACATCAATAACATGAGAGAGATATAGTGGATGAACCCATCGATATGATACCATAAAATATGATCAATAATTTTGAAGGTGAAAATATATATAGTGATAAAAATTCCTATCTTTTCAGTCCTTAGATCCTTCTTCTAGTGAGATATTCATACGTAGACCTTGTCACCAACATCAAACTCTAAATCTATCTAACTATTTTCAGCAAACCATTTATATCGATGTTGTACCACCTTTTTCTGTTGATGAATGGATGTAAACCATTCATCTATTATATTAGTATTTTTGGGTATAAATAGATTTATTATTCTAATTTTATCCAAAAAATATGATTTTCTCATTTCCTTTCATATTTATATTCATAGGAATGCTTTTTAATTATTGAGTGAAAGATATTCTTGTATGAAAATTATCCAGAAGTAATGTGTTGATCTGAACAAAATTTGAATTCTATAGAGAATGATATCATCTTGTATTCTATTATTTTAATGGTTCTCTAAGATTAACTATCTATCTAAAAATGATATATAGTACATAAATAAAACTTTTTATCTACTTATTGATGGAGACTTTTCCAAAACACAGCGGTAAGCCTTAGATCCTGATATTATAAAATAAAATGTGGTTCACCATAAAATATAACCAGAGAATTTTTGTATAAACTAGAAATCTGGTCAAAAGAGAAATAATATTAAAAGGAAATTAAGTGTGTTTACATGGTTTTGAAATCAACTACTAACCAAATAGAATTGTTACACTTAGATGTTTTTGGGAGTATGATGTATAAATACAGGGTTTTCATTCAATTAACTCTCTTGTATGTGTAATCATTGTAAATTCTTGTTAAAAAGTTATCTCTATAATGTAACCTAAAAATAAAACATGGACTGAGGTACATACACAGTAATAATCGTAAAAGAAAATGAAGTGTGTTTACTGATGAACAATGCGCTTCATATAATATCTTCTTATTCATGTCTGGTTTTCTTGGGAAACATTCATAGTTCATTAATATTATCATTCCATCAATATCAATGTTGAATTCATGAAAATTCATTACCTTACAATATAGCTCCATATCTTCCTTTTGTTCCTTGTTAATCATGACATGGATATATTGATGAGTATTTATTTGAAAAACATAAAATATATCCACTTTCTTAATTATTTCATGTTCTATATTATAAAAATCAATAATTGTTGGATGACATTAAATTTTTATCATTTACAAAATAGCCTTATCATTTTGAATTAGATAATCATCCACATTGTTCTCTATCCAAGGGTTTTAATTTGATGAGCATACATGATAATTAATCAACTCAAAACATCTTATTTAGGGAATATTCATCAATTTATATGTGAAAATTTACTCAAAACAATATAGTTGTTATATATGTTCCATCTATCATTATAATGATAATTCCCCCAACTCTTAACTGAAAAACAATATTTTCTTCATCTATAAATAATGAACTAATTAATTTAAATCATGGCCCTTAAATTTTTATTTGGCATATGTTATCACTATATCATTATACAATTGTCCAATATCTGAATACCTTATTTTAGTCATTACTATATATCACAATCACTTATCTATTATAGGGTTGTGTTATAACAAGTAAAATGATCGACCTTGACTTTAGCTCTCTGAAATTATCTTCAGATTCATCTTGCACAAGAACATAGCTCCCTTCTGAGTTAACTTAGATAGTGTCCTATATATTCTTGATAAATATAACATATAGAACTAATAGTATCCATTAAATCCAAGAAAACTAATTTTCATAGTTAATGTGCTTGGTATAAGTCATTTCCCAATAACATCTATATGCGAAGCATCCATCGATATACCCTCGTATGAGAATATATGACCCATGAATTTCACTTTAAGAATAATGTTATCAGAGTTGATAACTGTATTAGACACCTTCTCTTTCCACAGGTTCATTAAATAAATTCTCAAATGATTTTAACTCCCTTACTTTAACATAAAATATATATGAATATCATCTATATAGACTTCAAAAGACAATTCTAGGTGATCTCAGAATACTATACTCATCAAATACATAATGATATTAGGGAATTAACTAGACCATATCAAATCAAAAGTAATTCATATTATCCATTCCCTATAAGAAATTGAACCTTGGGCATAAAAACATTAATAAACCTCAATTGAAGATATTCATCATGTCGGTCAATCTTATAATAGAATAACGATTTGCATAGTTTATCAATAAAATAATCTATAGGATGTAGAGGATACATATTCTTGATAGTGATTATCTTTTGTTATATATAATAAAAAAAGAGTCGCATTGTTCTATATTTCTTATTTAAAAAGTAGATGTTCACCATAAGGGGTTTCACTAATCCAAATGAATCCCTTATCAAGATTATTATGGTGTTTATTCGTCAATTTCTACAACATGATTGGGTCCACTCAATATGAACATATTTCTAATTAGTGTAGTAGTAGGTACATGTACTATTTAAAACTCAACATCACATATTAGAATAAGATTAAGAAATTCCTCTTGCAGGACATTGAAAAACCCACTAACCATACCAATATGATTGATATTGAGATTTTCCCTATATATATAAGATAAATATCCTTCATGGATAGTGATTGACACCCACATGATAACATTAATTACCATTGGTTATTTGTTTTTATCCTCACACTGATAAACGAAAATAGGATCATTTGGGATATGAAATGTGACTTAACTACCTCAAAAATTGATATATAATCTATAAAAGTAAATATAATAAATTTTTAGTATCAGATAATATTCAACTAAATTAAGAATACCATTATTTTCATGAACCATTTCCCCGTAAACATTAAATAAACAAAAAAACTATAAATATTATATTTGGATATCATACAAATAATATTATTTCATGAAATATCTTAGACATCTCCATAAAAATATTTACACATTTCACCCTTTATAGTCATTTCGTACATAAAACACTCTTAAAATCCTTGGAAAATAAAATATAAGAAATGATGATCCCAAATGGCCAGTATGGTTCAACATTAGTGATATAAATCAAATGAAATAATTATATAAGCATAAGGGTATACGACAAATAACAAAATATTAAAATTTCATACACAATCAATCAAATTTCATAAACATGTGTCATGGAATAATTATTTATCATTTTAATAAACATGATTTATAAAATTGATAAATAATACTAAATATATCATGAACCAAAAGTTCATTTTAATTAATTATTTCTCACCATCCTAGGTATACAAACCATTTATTATGTCCATGTTAACTACCAAGACCATCAAATAATAACCAATAAAGCCTCAACCCCTATTTCCAATAATATATCAATCACATCAACTTTTATCCCATAATGGATCAATCACATCATATTTTCATAATAACATATTGATAAAATAAATTTTTCTGATAGTTATCTCAGAAATGTAAAACAGTTCCCAATGCAATAGAGGGGAATATAATTTTATCCAACATTTCATTGGATTAAACTTAACCACAACCAATGGATATAACGTAACCACCATCATTTGGTTATAACACAACCCCCGTACGTGGTTTATAACATAATTTCCAATATCATAATGAAAACGATACATATGTATTCGTCAGGATCATGCAATATTCATTATATTATCAAATCATAAAATATGAATATAAAAGAAATTTCATAAAAATTTCATCCATTCATAATAGCATAAACAATGTACTATTAATGTTTTTCATGAAAATCTCATCGACGTAAATATTAACCATACATAGAAGGATCATTAATGGTATTATTGGATCATGATCCTTCTAAATAATAACTATCATAAAGGATGTTTTCATGGATTAAATTTTGTTGAAAATATATTTGGAACATTTGTCGAAGAAAATATATTTTCCACATTCAAATTAACATTTTATAATCTAAAAAAATATCAAATATTAAAGAGACATTTTACTTTGAAAATAAATATTAAAATTAAAAATGAATCATACAATGTTGATCATTCATGGTGTTGGGAAATTTCATTAAAGCTGTTTAAGTAAAAATAAAACATTCCTTTCATACTATTATAAAATGTCAAGAAGTTACTTATTTAGAATAATATCAAATTAGATTAATTTTTAAATATTTTCTAATAAAACATCGTAAATAATAAAAAAAACATTTATGTAAATTTATATTCCTATAATTTTATTTTGATTAATTCTAAAATACACTCATTTTTAATATACACACTATTCAGTAAAAACACTTGGTGAATATGGAATGTGTGCCACAATAATTAAAGTGTGATGAAAAACCCTTATCAGTGGACCATATTACTTAGTATTTGTTTGAAATTCATATATAATACATATTGGATTATTAAAAAAATTATAATTGATCATAAATAATGTATATCATCTAATATATTATTTACTCAGATTAATTTATAACCTTTTATTTATAATTATTTATTAAAATCACATTTTTTGTGACAACTGTTTCATTTTTCATGCATGTTTCGGTTCATTAGTTTTGATCCTAGAATATTAATCATAGATATATAATATAATTAATTTTAATTATTATATAAATATGATATATATATTTTTTATACATTATTATAGTCATATAATAAAGATATTGTTAGAAAAATGATAAAGATGATAGGTCGTATATATGCATGAACGTCATTTTCACTTTTTGACAGATGGAATTAAAGGAAGGTATATGATAATTAAAATTTAATGAATGATTATTATATCAAATAATGCCTTTATATTCTTCAAATACATTATTATTACCATCCATGTAATGTGGAAATTAAATATGAATTACATCAGTTCATGAGGTGGTAGTCCTACGTAAACATAATCGATGATTTTTTTTCACAATTAATGGAAGAGGAGAAGGATATATTTTAATATATTAACATATAAAACACAATTAAAATATATATAATGATGTTATTATACCATACTAGTAGAAAATTATATTAATGAAATGGAAGAAGAATTAAAATAGAAACTCTTGATAAAAAACTGGAACTCTTCATCGACTAACCTCTAAATTTTTATACCAAAAGACTTACTAGTTGAGAGTTTGACAAAATCATGGCCAATAATGTGTGAGAAGGGATGTAAGTATCTTATTTTAAGCAGCTATTGAAAAAAATGTATTTTAAGTGTGAGTAAATGAGGTAAAGTGGTGACCATTAAAAATATATGGGAGGGGAATTTTTGAAATTTCATAACTTATTAAATTATTATAAAATAATTTTTTTGTATAATGGGATTTAATTTCATAATATTTAAATCTAAGACAATGAAGAGTATGAATAATATTATAAATTAAATTTTGTCTTGGTTTTGATTTCATTTTTACACCTAAAATTTTGTTTTGATCAACATTAATTGTTTTTGACAATTACCACGATAATGATGTTTTTATAATATGTGTGTAAATATAGTTACTGTTAACATACAATTGGCCAAAAGTAGAATATGGTTGAATATATGAACCTTATAAAAGTCCATTGTCGCAAAATCTATTTTTTATGTGATTTGAATTATTATTATTCATTATAATATAACATTAAAGACAATTTTGGAACAATTCATTTAATTTTACTTTTAACACCACAAGACATCAATGGAATAAAAATAAATATAATTAAAACCAATATAATATTACATTATTATTTTAATAATATTTTAACCAAAATAATCAATAAAATAATATTATTTTAAGTGTTATTAATATGATTTGGTTTATTTTTATACTATTTACACTAGAGCGACATCAATGTCGCCCAAGTATTTAAGGAAATTATTTCATTGAAAGAAATTAAAATTAAATTTCCATAATGAAAATAATTAAGTTATATATAAAATTTTTACTTATAACCAAACATATCATTTGTGTATAACTATGAGATAATTTAAAATTTAATAAAATAAAGTCGATGAAATTGATGAATTTTATTTATATAAAATAATATATCGTTGAAAATCATGAAAAACTAGATAAAATTATATATATTTTCTTTTTTGATGATTATGGATGAAATATACTCATAAAATAAAATTATTGAATGTTTAGGGGTTATTCGTGAGTCATTATAATTTTAATTTTTTAGATTAATTACTATATTTACTCATTACCATGGTAACTAAATTTTTAATGTTAATATTCATGATGTCTAAAAAATAAAGGGAACTATTTATCATGTTTTGTCCAACTGAAACAAAATATGAAATAAAATTTCCAAAATTTAATTATCATAAGTGGAAAATTTTAATTTCATTTCATACATCAAAAACAGGATGCAAAACTGGTTTATGAATAAATTAGGTTTCATAAAAAAATTCATATAAAAAATTCATTTTAATACTATAAATTTATTTTTTATAAAAAATTAAATAATTAGATTTTGAAATTAACACAAAATAGAATTTTACTTGGTAAATAATATAAAATTATACATCATCAATAAAAAACACCATTTTTACTCTTCATTGAAAAATAAATGTTTTCTAAATATTATAAATATATAAAAATAATATAAATTTTCGATTTTAATTTGAAAAATAGAATTAATTTTATAAATTAAATATCATAAATATTCTAGAATATAATTATAGTATTTTCTCACAATATATAATAATATCATTATTGAAAAAAATGTATTTTTAAAGAATTATATTACTTTACTAAAAATTGTGTGTTTATTGTTTATGAAATAACAAATACTGTTTTATTAGGAAGTATATATATATATTTATAAATTTCATTACATGGTCATTGATATTTACTCCCACCAATTTTATTACTAGGTTATTACATTCACATTAAATAATAATTTTTAATATCTTATCGCGTTTTGATTAAACTTACTGTTGTCTGTAACAAAAACTATGAAATAAATAAAATTTATTAACAAAGAACTATTTTAGAAAATATCAGCACATTAAAAACTGTAAAAAATTCCATTAAAACATCACATAATCATCCAAATGTTTACTAAATCATTATTCTTGAAATTATATAAAATACTTTGATATAAAATACCATACAAACCATTAATTTTCCAGATATATTGACTCATATAAATTTCCAAAAAATTTAGCTACCCTTTATACATAACTAATTAAATATCAAATATCATATTAATCTCATATTTTATCATTACCTTACTTCTTTTACCCCTAGTATGACAATATTTTTTCCAACTACCCATAATTTTACATAATATGTTATACCAAATATTTATATATACCTCTATCATGTATTCATCCTAAAAAGAAATAAATATTTTAAAATATCCGTCACTGTTATAAAATCATATCACATGGGGACATAAAAAAGGTATCTTTGTCTTTAAACATTTGATCAACCTTAATGATATAAAACCATGATGGTGCCTAAAACAATTAAATTCTCCTTATTTGGAAAATGTATATCCTCCAAAGTTATCTAATCCTAACTATAATACTATTTTTTATCCCATCACTATATAAATCTAGGATTTCAAAATACATTTCTCTTCAAATAAACATGTTTGGATATCTTGGAATACACGTAACCATAACTCTAAATGAATTTTAATATAACACACCATTATAAATGAGACATTAAATTAACGGGTATGAATTTTAATACCATTATTATAAAAAATGATTAAAATACACATGTATAAAATAAATTCATTAGTCATCAATATATTATAAATAAAAAAATTAATATGAAAGTAAAAAAATATGTTTTCTTAAAAAAATTTTTATTCGCATAATGAGTTTTTAACATATTAAATTAAATCAATCAGTACTACTGAATTTTTACAACTTATATAAATAGAATTTTGAAAAATATATTACATAATTTTGGATTAGAAGAATGAAAACTGATAATTAGGATAATTTTTCTAATTTTAAATATTAATCTTGGTAAATGTTTAATACTTCTGTAAGTGAACCAATAGGTAAAATATTGTAAAAACATTGGTATTAAGGCTTTAGAATTTATCTAAAATGTTAATTTATCTGATTTCAAAATTGTATTTCATTAATATCCTTGAATTCATTGAATACATTTCCACTTTGTGACATTTTTATTTGATTAATAAATTTATTTTATTTTATTAATAGAATAAATAAAAATTGTCAACCTCCTGACTTTAATATCTCAAAAAAATTAAATACGGAAAGTGAGAGAATAATTTCATATCTAAATGATTACTATCAAGATGAATTGTTATTTTATATTTTTTTTTTCATAAATTCTTAGGGATCAATTACCCTAAATTCTTACGTAGCATCGATATAATATTTATTAAATTAGAATATAAATAAAATAAATGATATTAAAAATTATAAAATTTAAAAAATAGATGAATTAATGTTTTAAAAAAAATTATTAGATTATAATAGCATGTTAGGTTTGTGAAAATGGATTTTATTCTAATTTTATCTTCTTCTTGGGGAATGTTTTGTTATATTACATGAAATGTTTAAAAATGATGTTAATGATATTTTATGAAAATAATATTTTATTAAATAAATTAAAATCATAAAATCATTGAAAGAGGATAATGGGGACAATATATTATCAAAATATTCATCTATCATCCATTTATCAGCCAATTTATACCTTGTATGTAAAATTATGCCTCTTCTCAGATGAAGATTATTGTTACCGCGATTAAAAAAATAAATGGTTAATGATAGGCTTAGTAAAAAAGAAAAGGGTTAAAATAAATCCCTAACCTATATAAATATCATAGTTTTATTATATTTAAAACATGACATCTATTTATTTGAACTATAGACATTAGGAATCATTTTTTTGTGATAATGAATTATTTATATTTATATATTTTTTTAATTCCAAGAGTTTCATTTACCTCCCTTATAAAAGGGGGTCCTTCACTATTTTCATTACATGTTCCTAACATACTATGTCAAATAGAACCTTCCCAATTTCCTTCTTAAATTCTATATCCATGATGTTGATTGGTTGGACTTCTTCAAAAACCCCTCAATGGATCCTTACGAATGGTTCTATAGGATGTGTATTTGAGAATATGTAATTATCTCACCATACTTTATTCAATTTATTTTTTCTTCTATGATTCTACACTACATAATATCCCTAAAATAGTTCCCTAAATTAGTTGGTTATGTGACCACTATCCCACCTCCCCATACTCCAGAGGCATATGAATACTAACAAGGGTCCAATTTATGATCAATCGAGATACCATACCCTTTAGATGAGTAATAAATACATTAGAAGCTACAATAAATAAGATATGTGGATTAGATAACGACTGATAATAATTGGTTAAGAGTAATCATGAATGAATTATCCATAATTTTTAGGAACAAATGTACAATAGGTTTAGATAGACAATATACAAAAAAACAAAATCTTAAAGGGTCATCTCTATAATCATCCCGAGCTTCGACTTAGTCATATACTCCTAATCACCCCATATAATAATAATATAGTATTCATGTACTATGAACCTAAGCATATAACCAATGAGGTTGGTTTGGGTACCCTAGTTCTATGGTGGCCTAAACAAGGTGTGATATATACTTTGTAGGCCACTGCCAACAATGTATTAAGAAATTAAGACCATGAATATATAGTGTGTAGTGTGTAGAAATATGAAAATGAAATATTAAACTAAAATATAATAACTTATCGAGAGAAAGATCCTAGATAAAAAATGTCCAACCACACCAGCTTCATCCTAAGCTGGAAGGTCTGTTCACACCTACATCATGTATATATATATATATGTACTTATGATAATATATTATATATATATTCATAGAGTAATTGTTTAGCACATAGGGAATCCACATTGGGATAATATATGGGTTTAATAATTTGAATAAGTGAAGCTATATGTTATTATTACTATAAAATATGGAACTTAGGTTTTTCCAAGGTAACCTTACCCTTATTGGTTCAGGACAACTATTAGAAATAACTCATTTAGTTTTGATAGTGGTTCGGGTGTAATCCATGGGATATACCCAATACATTCAATGATCATCATCTTTAACCGAGTTCAGGTAACATGATCCCATATAAGCTTGTTCTAAGAATGAATGGGGCCTAAGGGGACAATTAAAGAATCCAACTATTTGAGGACATCAAGATGAATCCATGGAGATCATCCAATGAATTTAATTATACATAGATATAAAGAGAGAGAGAGATAAATCTAATGAATCTTTTAAGACACACTAGGCAATTTTCATATAATAAATTTACCATGTTCAAATTCAGTATCACCCTTTAAAAAATGTCTAATAAATAATGTTTCTTCTTTTATGTGCCCATGGAATCCCATTGGGAATCTAAGGGAGGCTCAAGTATGACCACTCCTACAAATAAATTCCAATAATACAAATTTAAGAATATTTATTTAATAAATACAATTGTCCATGTAATAATAATTCAAATTCATTTTTTTAATTTATATGTAACTTTACTATTTCGTTAACAAGTTAAAATGGTCATCCCAAGACTTTATGAAAATTATTTATATCATTTCATTCATATTATTTAATTCATGTATATACCTTTTCACTCGACATAGACAAACAACTACATATGTCATCATACAATTAATCATGTTATCCCAATTAATTTAAGCTATTACATTTCTTTCATACATAAAATGTATGATAGATGTTTCATACCAATTGAAATTCCATTTTATGAGATGAGATCCAAGATAAATATTCTCTTCTAGTTATTAGTTTTCAATGAATCAATTTCAATTAATTAAATATTTTTTGGTTGATAAACTATACATTCTAATTGGTGTTTCAGTTGTTAATGTGTAAAGGGTAACATCGAAATATACATGGAACACCCATGGGTTGGATCACATTGATATCAATGACATCAAATTATAAAAAGAGGGTATGTTAGAGTGTTTATATTCAAATCAAAAAACTATTTTATGGTGAATTGTTTCTAGAGAAATGTGTAGGTAAAAACTACATGTATAAAAATAAAAAATTGATATAAATTAAGATAATAATGGTAATGAAACTATAGAATTTACCAAATTATTAGGATGATCCACTCATCCAATAACTTTCTCTGATTCAATTCAGAATGAGTGAAATAAAAAGAATCATCAAACACAATGAAAATAGTCCAAATGACATCACACAAATTTAACATTTCAAATGGCTAGATAAACTAACAAAAGAATAAATAATAAATAACGTATAACTGATTGTGATATAATGATACCAATTATTCATCATTCTGACATCGAGTAAAGAAGATACATCATATCATTAGAGTAGAGAAAAGGGATGTCCCATGTGAGGGGGAAGTTGTCTATGGATTTGAACGAAATGGAGAGGTGGATTATTTAAAAGAGGAAGGGAAAAATAAACATTTTTACTCATTCAATAGCCACATGGTTTGGCCTCATGGGTTTGGAAACCATGAGAAAATCATGCACGCCTACAATCCCATGGGAAATTTCTTCTCAGAGGATTGTCTTCACAATTTAAAAAATAGTGTGCAGCCCGTGTGCATCTACTGTAGAAAGGGGTAGTAACATTTTATGTATTATCACACGATTTTACAAAACATATGATAACCTTGTGGTGACCACCATCCACTTAGGCACACCCCACATGGTTTGTTTCATGGATTCATAAATCATGTGCTACACCCGTGTACATTATTCTAACTATTCTGTAACTGTGTTATTGACACCATATGTTTGTAAAACTCATCCACTAACCTATGTTTCCACTCAAGAACTATACCCCTCCAAAAAAACAACACTTTTATGTTCTCTAACACTCAGAATTACAATATGAGGCTTAAATTGATATTCTGATATTCTAAAAAATTAAAAGTTAAAAAACCATTGGAACCTCTAAACATGTCTAATATACATGATTTTATATACTCCCAACCATAAGAAATATCACACATATAAACCCATGAGAAGAAATGAATCATTTACCAATTTACATGGGACAAGAAAAGTCTCTCGAACAACAATGGTTCATTTCTAAATTCCCAACAGGATTCCCAGAGATACCTTGTACTTAGAGTTTCAAAAACCATATAGGGATTCCTAAAATACATTCTAATAACTCATAAAAGTCAATATAGATCCTACTCGAGACACTCTAACATGAGATACAATCACATTTATTTCTCTTGCATCAACTAGACTATGAGGCTTTCCACCACATGTGTTATATTCATTTAGCCAATTTCAAATCATTGTCTTCAACCCATTTTCATTTCCCATTAAACACATCTTGTGTTTATTAAAAACATGCATATCACATTAAATAGCATGAAACATGAGATAAATACCCTCGTTCCTCCACCAAAGTTAGAAAGGTCGACCTCCAAGAGATCAAAATAAAAATGGAATATATGCATTGTACTTGCAAATCCGTGGAAAAATATTAAGATTCACCGATCTCATCCCAATATAATTCTAAATATAGTTTCAAACAGCTAAAAATAACTACCCAAGAAAAACCAAATCAAACCACTTCAGTCCTACTATTTTGGAAATGCTTAGCTCCCACAGTAGACATATTACAAAAAACAAAAATCTAAAACCTTATCTAAAGGTGTACTAAGATTATTCTATTCATGTTCACTGAAGTATGTACCTGATATCAGATGAAATCTTATAGCCTAACCATTATACAAGAAAATCCTCATCATTTTATGAACTCAACAACAACATTTTCTAGATCGAACATCAATGTTTTGTCATAATGTTACATGGGTATAAATGTAATATCTTTATTTAACCGAAATCCATAAATGAACCCAATTGTGGAATTTATCAAATACTCCAATCATAAACTATTAAATCTATAAAACAGTATAGAATTACCCAAACAATGTCTAATAACCATTCTCATGATCCCACAAACACTATCCCATGAAGCCTGCCACTAGATAATGATGTATTTCCCCTACCATAGGAGAATACATGTCATTTCATCATTTAACAATTCATATTTTTCATATCCCATGTAATATCCATTACCATACCCAATAACTGTAATAGCTATGAACCTGCTGATCCCAATCATCAAGTAAACATAAACACACCCTGGTTTTCACTTCCAAAAATAAATTATCATAGAGAATATCAAAATTAAACAAATATAATGTTACTTACATTCCAACAACCAAGAGTTTACTATACATAATTTAGATGATGATAATACCCCTCATTGTGTGTATCTCCCAAATATTTATTTTGATAAACTAAAATGGATATATGAACCGGTTTCTAGGGGTATAGTTATCACACTCTCATAACACATAAGGATATATAAAAATAATGGGAATGATCACCTATTTACTAGGTAAAAACAATATTTTATAAATATAAATGTATTTCTCCCTTGGATCCATGCATGCATCACTAGGCCACCCATTCCTCTTTTAACACATGACCCCAAATCCCACATCCAAGGGATTCTATGTCCATTAATGTTTTATTACAACCCTTATCTTCATTATAGAATAACTCAAAATTTATTATATAAAAGAACACAATGTAAACCCTATAATATCATGAAGACTAGTGTAGTTGGTATATTAGTTACAGAACACATCAACATGATACATAGATACAACGACATTATTGAAAACATCCTTGGAATTCATCAAAAAACAAATAGATTTTAAACATCCATAGGACAACCAGGGGACATACAGAAAAAAGGGGTATTCTATTAAACGTAGTAAGGGAATAAAAATATCATAACATGAATAAATTATTATATGTCAGATAATAGGAATTTTAATGGGACATAAAAGGGTTGGGATCAAGAAAACATATAGGCAATTTGGGAATATGGAAACGATATTAAATATGAAATCATTAGAATAAGTCAATTCTATACATTAATAAATCACAATACAATGTATTTAGGATAACCTCCTGTGCACCGTACATAAAATCTCATGATACTAAATCATTTTACAATGAATTTGAGTTCTATCTGAGTGTACCCATAATCATCATATCACGTGCATCCATAATTGTTCCATACCGATCATAGAATATAAGAACATAATTCCTCACATTTAATCCCATGATTAATAATTGTGGGTTTCATACATCGAATTACAAGATAAATTAATTATAGTTACAACCTGGTGAATAACATATTCTAGGAATTGGTACAAGTATGCACAATAAAAATGTTCGGTATAGAAATCCATAGTGGAATTTTGATAATGTAACGACAGTACATAAATATTCATAAAATGTTTCAGTGAGAGAAAAAGGGGTCTCTAAACACATGGAATTCAAAAGGATAATATTATGGGTTTTTAAAAAAATATTTCATCATGAGAATTTTGGAATTAATAAGCATAATTTTTGGAGGGTTCTTGAATAAAAACATTACACGGAAAATTAATTGGATAATTTTAGTAGCATAATGAGGGTACATAATGAATAATGATATAGATAAATGATGTTTAATGGGTCAAACAATTAAATGTAAATCAAAAGTGAAATAATAGGTATTTGAAAATTAAAATACCATCATCAGAAGTTGGAATAAAATGTACAATACATAAATAATTATTTTGAATTTTCAGGAGAAAGATAGCATCACTTACCTAAATATGCTTCTTCCAAATGAATGTGAGGAAGTTATCGAGAGATTGGTGGAACCTTGGGATGAATATATATAGGGTAGGTATGAGTAATTAAGATATACATGGGTTTATTAACAAATTGTAGGATATTTGTTAGGTTAAAAAAGGAATAGAGAGGGGATTTCTTTATTATTTATCAAACATTGGGTTTGGACTCTATATAATAAAGTAATCAGAACCAAAAACCAAACATTGGATTCTTTCATGGTTTCTAAAAAATTGGATTTATTTTAATTATTTTAGAATATTGTGATCTGAAATCTAAAAATATTACTCATAGTGATTTGGAAGGGAGTCATGTTTATAAAAATTGATTTAAAACACATAAAATATAATATAGTCTTTTGGGTGATCAATAAAATATTTATTAAATTAATAAAATTAACTCAGAAACCAATTATCATATTGTGGAAATATTTTTATTATTCATGTATAAACTTTATATTATTTATTATATCACTCTTGGGTCATTGTGATGCCAAACTGCAAATTTTATATTTATTATGTAGTTAATTTAAAAAAAAACATCAACTGCCATAAAAAATTATGATCAATTTACTTTGGATAATTTTGAAATTATAATTCCAAATACAATATTTATTTAATAAAAATATATTCCCAAATATTTGAATTTCATATTTTAAAACAAGTGTTGAATTTTGTTTTGAAATTATGGTTTTTTAAAATAACATTTTTCGTTACCTTATAAAAATTACATTAGAATTCAAAAAGCTATATTTTCATTTATATTTAATAAATATTTTTTTGAAATATAATTTATTTTCAAATTGATTAACTTATCAAAAAGTGGTGTGTTAATCGAAATTTCATTTTATATAAAAATAAAATTTGTGTTTTATCATATCAAATTTTTTATAAAGTAAGAAAAATAAGAGGTAAATATAATAATTATTCTATTTAAAATACAATACACTTATTCACATTATTAGTGTATTTATAGATATCCATTTATTACATAAATAAACACCATACAGGTAAGGTGTGCTATGGTGATATTTTCATATAGTGTTTCAGTATACATGGTTTGGGATATGATTTCGATGAGCTTGAAATTTTCTCTTAAACAGGTTCCCTCACGCATTAGTAGTTGGATCTTGGATTGGTATTTGTCTTGTAAAAAACCTAGTGATCCTATTTACCTTATCATATCTTATAAATGTGATTGACATGCTATTATCCTACTAGATATTTCCAAAAATCATATTTTCCGTGTCAATTATATTTATCAAAACCCTATATTTATACAAATCATATGATCACTACTCATGAACTATATTATCAATGGTTTTTATTCATAATTGTATTTTAAATCTGACCAGATATAAAAAAATAAAAAAATAAATTTTTTTCTATAAAAATAATTCATAATAGGTCATTTAATTATATCAAAAGTGGAATTTTATTTACAATTTTTTTATCATTATAATCATTCCCCTTTAGAAATTCGATATGCAAAATTTCCATTTCACTGACTAAATCTAATGAAGGTAACTATGTTTCATCACCTCATTTTGATCCTATATTGATTCATCAATATTTTTATTTCTATAATGAACTTTGACAAGGTTCATTGTATTATTTTGTATAAAAATTTCTCCATAATGTATAATCATCACCATATTATCTTCATATGAAAAAACATTCTTCGGTGGTACCACCTCAATATTAATCATATGTGAGGGGTTTGGAATGTACTTCCACATAAGGGATACATAGAACACATCATGTGGTTAAGAAATATAGGCTTGGAGTGTTAGTCGATAGGCCACCACTCTAATGTAATCAAGGGTATTGGATGGACCGATATACCTTGGACTAAGCTTTCTATTCTTTGATAATCTGATAACATTATTCCATAGAGAGATGTGGAAAAATACATTATCTCTAACCTCAAACTTGAGATTTCATAGATGATTGTTATCATAGCACTTCTGTTATCTCTAAATAACATTGATGTACTACTGAAGTGTCCTGATGATTTTAACCATTTCCAAAAATATTTCTTAACACATAATTTTTCATTCACTAAATTCATCCAATCATACAGGTGTTTCAAATATGTTTGTATAATATAATTCATAGGGATCCCTTTGGATTCATGAGTGGAAACAATTATTTTATGAGAACACGACCATAAGAAAATGTTTATTGTATCCAACATATAATTATATTGAGAATGATGTAAATGTTTCCTCAATTGTCCTTGTATTTTGATCAGATTCAGAATCCGTTTGAGGGTGATAATTCATGATGAAGTCCAACTTAGTATTTATATCATATTGGAGAGTATTACAATTCATGGAGTAAATTCATGGATCTCGATTAGAAACAATCGATAGTTCTGTTTCATATAGCCTCAAAAATTATATAATTTATATTCTTTCAAGTTGATCGAGTGATAAATACTCTTGAATTGTAAAAAAAGTGATCAGGATTTGTAAAATGATCAAATAAAAAACCATATAACATTATCTTTCCTTGATGTCTTTAGAATACTAGTAGAAAAGTCCATTGTTATGTTTTCTCGTTTCCATTTATGTATGGGTAATGATTTCATCATCCCCTTGTATTTTTTCCATTTATCCTTCACTTGCTGATATACAAGGCACATTGATTAATATAGTGATCTCCATCTTCATATTTTCCCACCAATAGATCTCTTGGAGATATCAATACATATTCATGTTCCCTGGATGGATGGAGAAATTCGATCTATGTGAAACATCAAAAATTAAATTTTGTATCTTAGGATTTTATGTCCCACATAATTGTGACATCATATCACAACTCATTCATCATTAATTTCGAGCTTAGCGGATTTCCCTTTTCATATTGAAACCATCATATATTTAATTTCTACATCATCTATTTAATAAATATTTTTATACTACAGAAGGGATGGTTGTGAAATCCTTTTTAGTGGATTTATAATGTTTTTTTCTTCATGAATCTCATGTACAACCTTTTCTATCTAATAAGATTATAGCCTTATCAATCATAATTAATGATATAGATTCAAGATCTGTTGTACATAGAGTGTGTTAACACGGTATTTTCATTCCTAGGATTATAGTGGATTGAGAATTCATAGTCTTAGATCAAATCTTCCCATATTTAATGGCACATATTCATCTCTTTCTATACAAATATGTACACTTTTATTTATGATCCATATATATTTAACACTTATATCCAACGAGATATTGGCTCATGATTTTCAAAAAGAATATTAATCAATCCAATTACATATCATGCGTTGGGTTATTAACTTCATGAACATACAATTATTGTATGGAATTATCATTCACGTTTTCATTCTACCATCGTACACATCCCAATAAAATTATTGGAGGATCAGTGTATACCATAAAAAATTCCTCACATGATGGTAGTGTAAGTACTAGTGCAGTGATAAGCCTCTTTTGAACCTCCATAAAGAACTCTTCACATTAATTAATCCAAAAATGCCCTACTCTATTTCATATTATATGGTCAGATAATATGAAAAACATGAGACATTTTTCACTAGTCATCTATAATACCCTTTCATTTTAAGGAAACAATGGATAGATATCATAAAAAGTGGCCTCAACCATCCGTCAATTCCATATATCGTCTAAGGGACTAAAAATATCCAGTTTTTGTGATTAGATGTACCAATAATGTCACATGGTCTACGTATAATGTATATTAAGAACAAAACCTATCAGTTAGAAGGAAGATTAGTAACTTCTTTGGAAAACACATATTTTAATTTCCTTACAAATAACATGTTATAATTGACGATATATTCTCTAGTCTCAATCATTGGACCTTGATGCACTTTCTCATAACTCAATAATATCCATGTTTGAGATTATGATAGTAAAGGAAATTCATCCACATTATTTCACATGTACAAAATTGAATGGCGATTCACTATATAGACGATGAATTTCTTCACCCAAAAATTTATATTTACTTTATATAAGGAAAACCATAATATAACTAGGATAAAAAATATCATTGATGTTACATTGATAAGATTTTCAAGAAGAAAATTCCCTTAATATTCATAATGTTATAAAATAATTAGGTATTTCTTCCTAATGATATCAAATCATTTAGGTTGGTGACTTTATGTTCATGGAAAACATATAAACGATATGATATTATTTCATGAAATAAAATTCAACCTGACGTATACTATGTTGAAGCATATGCTACATGTACTTCAGTCATCATGATTTATCTCTGTATCATACAATACGTGTTCCCTTGGTCTAGGAAATGTTTTTTCCCACAACACGTGTTATCCCTTAATAAAGAGCATTGTCTAAGATAATTCCCAAATTCTCCACATTTATGACATATAACATAATATGGTACCATTGATTTAATATTATTTCTATCCATAAAGTTATTCATTTTCCATGTAAATCAGAAACATTATTATCTATCATTCCACATGTAAAACATCACCAATTTCATTTATTATATTTACCTTACTCCTTATTTTAATATATTTTACAGAATGGAAATTATATCTTCTTTCATTTATCACCAATATCATATGAACATTCTTAAGACTCTATCCTCTATTTCATTGAAGTCTTTTGACATTAAACATTGTTCTAGTTGTTAGACATGATTTTTATATATTTTTATAGAATAATCACAATATTTCTTACTTAATCTCCCATCATGTTAGGATTCTCATTTTGGAAGTTATCACATTCACATCACAATGGATATTTACATGGTTCATCCTATTTATATCCATTTTATAGGATAAAAACATTATATATGATTACATTTAAAATACTAATCAGAAAAATTTAAATCCAATAATGTTAAAGGGATAATTCATAAATGAAATTTATTTAATTAAAATATGAATTTATAGGCTTCAATATAAGTTATCCATGACCGATTTTTAGACATAAAGTCATATATAAATTTTTTACCTTCATAATGGTTCAAAAAAAGATTGATAATTTACCAAAGTATATCCCTTGTTATTTTTAAACCATTTTTTCCACAGGATCCATTTCCATGCACCAAGTGACAATCATGTCTAGGTTAATATGAACCTTTTAGGAATATTACCCCAAATTACCTCTATTATAAAGCTCTATCAACATGTATTATCTAGTTAGTGAAGTATTTTATTAGGAACCACTCACTGTTTAGTTTACCAAACGTTAGGAATTTTTTATTATTTCTAGTCTTATCCCTAATGATTTAGCTTGTGTTTTCTAATCATAATCCCAATAATAACTAAACCTCCTTCTTATAAAAACTACAGAGGCCCTTGTTTTTTAAAAACAATAATTCATGATATATTATATTAATGTAGAAATATAAAAACCTAAAAGATCAATAAGACTAGTTTTTTTGTGATATTTGGTACATAACATATCTACTTGATACATGGATACCCCAAAATTGTTGAAAAATTCATTTAAATTCTTCTAAAATTTCCTAGATTTTAAAACTGCATGGGATATCTCAAGGACATACAAAATAAAAGGGGTGAGATATAAATCCCAATAGGAGAATAAGAAAACAATAACATGATGATATTATTACATGATAGAAAATAGGAATTTCAATAGGACATAAAAGCAGTAAGAACAATAAAAAAGAACAATTAGGAATGATATATCCTAATAACATTAAGGCATCAGGGAATGTAGAAAAAAAGTTAAACCTGAAATCATAAGAATATGTCAAGGTTATCCTCCACGACATAAAAAAATATGTTTCCTAGGGTAACCTCCATTACAACACAAATGGTATCCCATGAGACAAAATATTACCCAATGTATTAGAGTATTATCCAGGTTCACCCATCATAATCATGTCATGTTCATGCATAAGTGTTCCACATATATCAATTATTAGAATAACAAAATACTTAAAATTTAATCCCATTGTTAATTATTATGGGTTACATACATGAAAGTCCCAAATATGATAATTATACATATAACTAGTCGAATATGATTGAGTGGAAATGGGTATGGGTATAAACCTCACAAGTATTCAACATATAAAATCGTAGAAGCATTATGATTGCATATCAAAATACATAAAGAATATTAAAATTGTACAATGAGGGAGACATGGGAATCTCATAACATAGAAGAGTGAAATTATATTACATGTGATATGAAATAACATAATAAAACAATTAAATTTGGGAATTAATAGGAATAATATGAGGAGGGTTCTCAAATAAAAATATGTCCTGGATAAATAATAGGATTATTTCCATAGAAAAATAAGGTTACATAATGGTTCATGAGAGGAATTATTTGGAGTAAAAGGGGTCACTAGTCACATATAAATCATACTTTGAGTAAGAGGGATGTCAAAAATCATATCCCATTGATAGGAATATGAAAGACAAAGTAAAATACATAACTATGTTTATTGATAGAAAGAAGAAAGATATGATCCCATACATTGAGAGGGTCTTTCCAAAATATTGGTAGGAGTATCATTAGATCATGGGGGAACATTATAAAGAAACTAGATATTATATAGAAGAGTAATGATATTATAAATGTAATGAATCGGTTTTGGACACATAAGACGTTGGAATATTCCTAACAATATTTCTAAAGCTGAGCACCAAGTTGGCATAGGAATCTGGGGCCCGAGTAGCCTTAATAAGTGATTTTAGGAATATTAATTATTTTTTGACATACATGAGATTTTTCACTTGTAATGTGGAATAAATATTATATGGAGCCTTAGATTGGATTTTTGTGGGATCAGTTATGTCAAGAACAACGTGTTTACCCTATGTATCACATGAAGTTTTCCATGTTGGGAGTTTCAGCCAGCGGTGAGATGGCGGGGGGTTAAGTTATGGATTAATTGAATATGTGATAATTTAATAAATTAATTAATAGAAAAAATATAACCCTCCCTATCCTTTTCTATTTGGTGAAAATCAAATCCAAGAAGAGTGCACCCCTCCTCTTATAATTATCTTTATTTGGTGATGAATGGAAATAAAGCCAAATTGATGAAGCATAGTGCTACCGATCCCCATTTCTGACACAGATCATTATCTAATCATGAAGCTACACAATTCACGCATCATTATTTAAATGAAGCTCTAAAATATCACATCGATGTTAGAGGAATTGATTATTAGACTAGATCCACATCGTTATGCATCCTTTTATGATTTTAGGGCCAAAATACAATTTCTAGATATCCCTTATAGGATGATTTGGATGTCTCAGGGTAAACTGAGGAAAATCAATGGTTTTTGGTGGTAAATAACAGTATTAATTACCATATACATGGTTTTTATTCCATAGATACATTTCATGTAGCCTTTCATATTCGAGGATGTTTAATTTTGGGTACTACAATTCATATAATCGGGTTACATGTCATGTAGTGCCTTAAAATGTGTGACCTTAGAACATTGCTTGGGAAGCCGTGTAAAAACACATGGCCATTTACAAACTGAAGTCCAATGTAGATGGACACAGATTCATGTGAATTTTAAAAAAACATCATGGGTAGGTGTTTGTTTAGCCCAAATATGCCATGTAGTATGGGATACACAGCGTGTACCAAACATAGTTGGGCAGTCTGTGTAGAAGAGGAACACGACATGGGGATAGGTGAAGCGGGAAATGGATTTTATCGTATCCACATTCCATGTACCACTACATGGGTTGTAAAATCTTGTAGATAGGATACAGTGATAAGTGCTCATGTAGGTTCACATCCCGTGTGTACACCAGTGCACAGAGTGTGCTCATGGGAGATCTTATCGGGATCATCCTCCTTCTATATCTCATTCTTTTGGACTTGAATTCAGGCTTTTGAGTATCCTCTAAATACATTTTCGCCATAAAGAACATTATGGTGGCCCCCATATATGCCTATAAGATTCAAAGTGGTGAGAATCAATAACGAAACATGTGAAGCAGTGAAAACCCAATGGTAGTTTGGTGTGGTTTGTTTAGAGAGATGTTGAGACAAGTACTTGACTATGAAATTAATGATAGGGTTTTTTTATATCTATACATTGATGGAGAAGTGATTACCCATTTTTTGGTGATAGGTTATTTTAAGATTTTGTAGACCTTTCAGGGTTGGTACTTCCTTGATGGATTAGGGTGTGGCATCCCAATGATGTTCATTTAGTTGGGAATTGATCCCCTACCGTGAAGGGCAAGGGGCCTCCATACACATTAGCCAGATAGAGTAGGTACTCCACTATTGGGCTAGAGTTTTGGTCCTCTGTCCATGGAGTCCACACTCCCCTAAAATGTTATGGTACAGGTAATCTATATGTGATGTAACGATGAAGTCAGTACTCCCATATTTGTTAGGGTGCAAGTCCTCTATTAATGGAGTTAGAACTCCACTGTTGTCCTGGAGTGTGGGTCTTCCATAAATATTGTTCTAATAGAGTATGCACTCTACTGTCATACCTTGGAGTGGGTACTCTAGCCTATGGTCGATACTCCCCAATTGTGTTTGGGTGAAGATCCCCCATAGTAATCGAGTTGGTTGAGTATTACTCTACTTAAATACTAGGGAACATGTCTTCTAACCTTTGAGTTGCACACTCCAATAGTGCCATGGTGCAGTTCCTCATATATGGATTATTACACCCCTGTCTCTAAGTTGAGTCTAAGAGCGGTTCCTCCAATGGTTTTGTACTCCCTAATCTATTGAGTACAGTGCGAGAAGAGGGCCTATCCATTTGTTTCTAATGATACATTGTTAGGATTTAGTGCTCCCCCAATTGACTGAGGTTCGGGACAATCCACATAGGAGTGATAGATGATTGTGGGTTGGTTGATGGGCTAGTACAATTTTAACTGTAGGGAAATGGAGAGGTGTGTGTCCCTCTATTCTCTCACATTATAGATTATGCATGTGGTGTATAGTTTTGAACACTGCTCCTTCAACTATGGGTAGTGGTGAGGGGCAGGCCTCTCTTCTTAGGTTCCTGTAACCTTACAGACGACAGATGTTAGTGATAGTAGGACAACTTCTGTTGGGATCTAGACCGATAACTAATAGATAATTACTGATGGAATGCATTTTCTCAAACCTACCATTTATAATAGTCGAGTCATTCCTCAAGGAGTGTATCTCTCATATGGGTACCATCTAAGATGGTATAGCTTATGGAGTGTGTTCATCTGGTTTAGTGCTACCATTCAAGCCTTGAGTGAAACCACATTTGTTAATATGTTGATTGAACCTCAGGAGACATAGATCCTGATATGGGTATATCATGGTATTTCAAGGAGTCCATGTTGTGTTCTCACATTTCGGGGTTGACACCCCTTATAGACTGAGCTAAAATGTCAGGTAAAATCGTGGATGTTTTGAGATGAAGTTTATCTCTTGATTGATTTCCCTATTCCTAGGTCACGTATCCTTCTACCATTCAGTTGATCCCTCTTTTTTTGGGGTTACTACTTTAAATTATTATGCTCAAATAAGAAAGGTCATTACCTGAACATGTTGTGGCTTGTGCATGCCACAAGCCTTTAGACAGAGTCCCCAGAGGACACGAGCCAGACATTTTTTTTATTTTTACCAACTAATGAGTTTACTTCCTCACGCCTATAATGTTTTTGTGATGGAAATCCACCACATGATGAGGCATCATTTAAGGGAACTGGTTATGAGGCGTTACCTTAGGGTGATATGAATGTTGTTCCACCACCCAATGAGTAGCTGGTTCTTCCATAATTTTAGGATGAGGATGTGCACAAGAAGAATTCACTACACATGTTCTAGAGGAAGTGACCTCTGAGGTATCTAGGTGATCCATACACCCAGGTAGCTGATGACTAGATTTAGGTAGTCAAATGTGCTTTCTTCCATTTTAGGACACCTCTCGACTAGATGGTGGTCCTAGTAGTGAGCCTTCTGCAGGGTTCGATAGGGTGATGGTTGAGTTTAGTAACAAAATCCCAGGATAAGGTGACATTCACATGGATGTAGTTCAACTGACTCATTCTAGAAGAGTTTTGCATATATAAGTTAGGATCGGTGTGTATTCAAGATATTCTATAGCTTTGACATTTTAACATGATTATAGTGGAGTATTCTATGAGGTTAATAGACCTGTTACTTTAATACTTAGATATAGATTTATACCCAATATTTATAGCTCAAAACATTGATAAAGGCATCCATATATATGTTAGATTTTTTGTGGTCCACTTGTGCCTTCCCACTTATGTGGTGGTTCTGGAGAAAGCTCCTTTAGTAAAGAGATTCCTGGTGGTGGGACCAGAAGATGTGGTCTGCGGTGGTGGTCATGAGGATAAGGTGGCTGAAAGAGTTGTTAGATAAAATATGATACGGTATCACCACAACACGCACACCCATGCATAGAATCTGCCACATGGCATATGGAAAAGGTGATGAGTCTGGGATTAGGTCAATGACAATAGAGAAAGTTTTATTCTTGTGATGGATAGGGAAATCCTATAGGAGATAGTCAAACCATCCCTGATGATGAGAGGGAGTTGTCTGACTGGATAAATTTGCAGAGGATGTGCATGGAATATGAAGTTACACAAGAGGGAATATGATGCAAAGGAGATGAAAGATATGTAGGAGGTGGAAGACGATTCGATGTGTTTCCACCAACACCCCCATGTGGTCCACGTAAGGCTCATGGAGCTGAAGAGAACAAGTGAGGAGAGACGCAGGCTAAATAAGCCTTTGAACCTAAATTTACAAGTTTGAATATAGGTATACCTTATTTCATTTTTATTTTTCATAGAAGAGATTGATTCACAATTTTTTCGGGTAATCTTTTTCGTTCTTCTTCTTTTTGAAGGTTTAACAAGGGTGATGTTGGGTATTGGTAAAACCCCATGTTGTTGTTAACAAATAGAGGGATCGTTAAGGCCGAATGTGTGCTTCCGATGAACTTTTTTTAATTAATATCCTCATGTGTTTGGAATCATATTTGTACGTGACACACTCAATGAGTATGTGTTGTAGTTTTATGTAACTTTTGACTCAGAAATAAGAGGGATTCTTTAACCATTGAGACTCATTTTTTTTATTTGTCCAAAACTGTGTGGGTATGTCAGTGCTACCCAAAAAGGATAGTATTGAGGTGTGCTGGATGACTCCCTTATATTTTTCATTTTTGGGTGATGTTGTATCATAGATAATTAGAGTAGGTCTTAGCCATTCTAGTGGAACTATTATTCTTGACCCTTCCTCTTGGCTTCCATAGTAAAGGGAGATCCCTTCTTAGAACTATTCTGTAGCGATGGAGTTAGACCATACAATATTTTCAAAATGTGGTTTGGTTTCCTACCATACATAATCATCTAGGATTACACTAGTGGTTATGGAAGTGTTTCTGTTTTTCAAAAGTTCTGTTATAGTTGGGGGTTTGCAGAAAAAGGGCCTAGTGAGACCCAATGTTTACTCTTGTGTAGCCCAAATTCATTTATGAGTACCCTCACAAGTTCGACATAAAATTTAGATGAAAAATGCACATGGTGCCTATTTTATAGTCCAGATAGGGGTGGATGTGAACTCTAGGGCCCCATAAATATTTTTGGTTCTTTAGAGATGTAGAGTACCGCTAGCCCCTATGATTGTAGATGGACTGTAGTGCTTGATTCACTTCCACCTATAAAAACTAAGGAGACACGTGGTGATTTTTTTCATGAAGTTTTCCCAGAAAATTCTAGATTTAGGAGTGGTTTTCCATTTGTGGTTCCCCTATTTGAATTCCTATAAGGAGCCTGAGAGCCCTTGGTAATCTCGTTGGTCTGGGAGTCTTGTGGAGATCTTAGTTTCTTCCTTTGTGCATAGGATTTATTTTATTGGGGACAAAAATATCTAAGATGGGGAGAATTTACAGAATAGTGATTGACACATAGTTATTTAGAATATTCCTATGAATATTTCCATAGTGGGGTGTTGGTTCAGTGAGAGAATGAGATTCCTGGAGAGCCTCAGAGTGGTGATTTTTAAAATATTAAATATAGTATGTCACAGAAAGAAATTTTCTCTTTAAATGATAAAAAACTCACATACATGGTCTCGTATTTTTTTTACGAGGATTTATTTGATTCCATAATGTTTTTACCTTAGTTTTGACATAATGTTTATTATGTTGAGTGTTTTCTTCCATAGTGAGTTGGTGGGGTGTTAAGTGGTGGATTAATTAATTAGAAAATAACTTAATTAATTAATTAACACAAACATAATAACCCTCCCTCCCAATTTCTCTGTTTCGCACAATACAACCCATAAAAGAAAACCCTCATCTCCACATCATATCCCATTAGTAATGAATAGAAATAAAGCCAAATCGATGAAGCAATGTGATACCGATCCATATTTCTGGCCCAGTCATCCGATCAAAAAAATCATTTTTCTTCAATAGAATCATTGGTGTTTCACCCCATAGGATTAATGATTTGATTTTTTGTCTCAATCCCTTTCATTGTGCATTATTTTAAGGTTTTAGAGCGCAAATACAATTTTTATATATCCCTTCTAGGAAGATCAATTGGTTTCAGAAATGGATGGAAAAAATCATTGATTTTTTGTGGTAATTCAAGAATGGAATTAACAATTACATGACGAGTATTCTAGAGAGACATTTCATGTAGCCCTTCTTATTTGGGAATGATATATTTGGGGATCTACATATTGAGTACTCAGGTTAAAGTCTATTTAGTGACCCAAACCATTTGGCCTTGGGACATAGCATGGGAAGCCATGTGAACACACATGGTCATGTAAAATCACAAAACCAAAGTACATAGACATGGGTTCGGGTACATGAATAGGGGAAAACTACATGGGATAATGGCTATTCAGCATGAACAAGTTTGGTTGTATAGGATGCACAGTGTGTAAGGGACATAGTTGGTCGGTCTGTGTAGAATAGGAACATGATGAGGTGTTAGGTGAAGAGAGACACTACATGTTCCATTTCTACACATTGGATACCCCTTCATGGGATGGAAAAACATGTAGACAGGATACACATCTAGGTGATTTTGTGGGATCAATCATTGTGTGTTCACATGTGCATGTCATGTAATACATGCAGATATTATTATGATCTTCCACCTTCTATATCTCATTCTATGGCACTCAGATTCAGACTTGGGATTAGTATGTCCTTAGTTATTTTCCATATATAAAGTGATGTAACCACCTTAGAGTTTTATGAGATGAAATGTGGGTAGAATTGAGAATGATAGTTGTGATGCGATGCTTAACCGATGAGGAAGTTCAGTGGGGTTCCTCCAGAGGGACATTGTGACGGAGATTCCCTAGAGGCATGAGAGAGTGGGTATCCCATACCTCTCTTCTTTGGTATATATGGGACTCCCCACATCATAAGAGAGGGTTCTTGTACATTTGGGTTGTCTCTTTTGTGTAGGTACTCCCATGATGGGTTTTTGAGTGGATTCCCTTTAATATTCATTTAGTTGGACAATGATCTCCTTTTGTGTCAGGGTGAATTCCTCTATACTCATTGGCCATATAGAGTTGGTAATCCCCAGTTGGACTAGGGTATGAATTCTCTACCTATGGAGTCAGTACCTCCATACCGTATAAGGGTATGGGTCTTACAGACAAGTCGTAACAATGGATTTGGTACTCCAGTGTCACATTATGGTGTGGTTACTCTATCAATGGAGTTAGAATACCCCCATAATTCCATGGATAAGTTCCTCTATACATGTTGTTTTCACAATGTTGGTACTCCCCTATCTTACAAGGGAGAGGTCCCCCTAGATTGGGGTCAGTACTCTCCTATCGTGTTAGGGTATGGTTCCCCTATATTAATTTAGGTGGTTAATAATTACTCCACTGTCATACTAGGATATGGGTCCTATAATACCTAAGTTTCACTCTCACCTCATTCCACAGTGACAGTCCTCATCTATTGAGTAGTACACCCACATCTATGAGTAGCATCGGGGAGTAGGTCCTCAATTGGATTTGTGCTCCCTCTTCTATTGCGTATAGTGTGAGGACCACGCCTCTCTATTAGCAACCTATGATATTTTGTTAGTATAAATTTATCCCTCAATTGATTGAGGTGTTGTCCAATCGACTAAGGATAGATAGATATTTTTATGTTGGTTTAAGAGTTATTAATCTCTCGACTCTAGGGTAGTAGTGAGGTGAAGGTCCATCGGTTCACTCTTATTATATTATATTTACGTGGGGCAAAGTTTGGAGGAGTTCTCCCTCAATATTGGGTAGTGGAAAGGGGAATTCCTATCGGATTTGGTATTTATAGCATTGTTCAGGGAACAGGTTAGCGATGACAGCACCTATGTTATCGGGAAATAGATATAGACATAATATATTGTTCTTGATGGTCTATGTTCTCTTGGACATAAAAATAGAAAATGTTTGATTCATTCCAGATAGAGTGTATCTCTTGGATTCAAATACAAGTATATCTAGGTGTTTTTGGGAGTCCTTGTGGTGTGGTCACGTGTCGGGGTTGACACCCCTAGTGGACTAAGCAGACATGTAATGTACAATTGAGGATGGTTCGAGATGAAGTTCATGTTTTGGTTTGTCTCCATCTAGCTATGTCAAGCGAACAATTTCCTTTCAGTTCTCCCACTTCATTTGGGGGGTTGGGGTGCGTACTAATCATTCTTATAATAATACCAACATAGTCTTTTTTCACATATGTTTTCTCTTTTGTAGTTTATAGTAATTTTGGTAATGTCTCCAATGGACTCGTGGAAAGTAGATCATTGTGAGTTTGACCGAACAAGGTGTTTAATAGAGAAAGCCCTAAGAGCTTACAAATACTTAAATTTGGCAGTGATCCACTCTTTCTGAAATGATTGGATACTTTTAAAGTTTTCATTCGATGGGCGTATTTTTCCTCTTTATGCCAACAATACATCTATAGTACTCTAGTTTGGGATAATTGTATGCATTCATTTTAGTTTCCATATTTTAATTTATTTTCATTATTTCATCGAGGTGTCTGTGGGTGTGTGTAGAATTGTAAATTAGGTAAATTCCCTCCATATGTGTGATATATCTACTCAGTACTAATCGCCATCCCCTGGTGTATGGAAGGCAGTATAGGGGAGGTACATCCCGAACCCCATCTGGTAAGGTTATGACAATAAAAGGGTTTTGAGTTAGGATAAATTAAAAATTAGGTGGGTTTATATATAAAAGGAGAGGGAAGTTTATTATTATTTCCCAAACATAGGTTTTGTAATCTATATAACAAAGAAATCAAAAATTAAAACTTATACATGGTTTCTCCCATGGTTACTTCGAAATAGGTTTTTATTATTATGTGGACTTAAAAAGGGACTAACACAATAAGATATTAGCCTTTGTGATATGTATGTGAGTCAATTATATAAATACATTATTTAAAACAATAAATTATAATATAGGATTTGGATAATTCATAATGCCTTTATAAAATTAATCAAATAACCATAAAACCAATTATTTTAAAGGGGAGACATATATTTGTTCATTTATCCCCTTTATTGAATTTATTATTACAATTTGGGCCACTACGATGTCATAATACACATCATATATTTATACCGCATTTAATTTTTACCCAAAAATATGACTACCTCAGAAAATTACGAAATATTAACAGTTTGATAATTTTTACACTTTCAACCCAAAAACTATAATTTTTAATCAAAATAATACCTTATATATGTTTTAATTTTCACTTTTGAAAAAAAAATCAACGTTTATTGAGAGATACTGTTATTTTGACAATAACAGTTTTCAAACCCTTATAACAATTTCATTGGACATCATAAAAATTATTTGATTATTTATGTTTAATAAGAATTATTTGATTTTATTAAATTATTAAAATATAATTTATTTATGAAGTTCATGATTTCATATATAAATATTGTCATAATTTAAATTGGATGTGACTCAAAAATGTTTACATTATTTTATCGTATCAAAATAATTTATATTTTTAGAATAATATGATATAAATATAATCATTTTTGTATTGAAAATACAATATAATTATTCATATTATTTTGTTATTGATATATATCCCTTAAAAAAACTTATTATCACACAAAGGGTAAGGAGAATTATGGTGATATTTTCATGGAGTGGTTCCAACATATGTGGTTTGGGCCATGATCTTGATGTTCTTGAAATTATCCCATAAATGGATTTCTTCTTTCCTTAGTTTTTGGGTTTAAAATTTCAATTGGTAAGTCAATAAATATACTAATGTTTTATCCCTATAAATCTCTAATATTTGTAATACATATGATATGACCCTACAGGTTGAGGCCATCACATCCATTCTATGTATCAATTGGATTTATCAAAACCCTATATTTATACATATCATATGATCTATATTCGATGTCTATATTATCAATGGTTTTGATTATTATTATTATCTTAAATCTAATATGATATCATAATACAATGACATTCATGTGTTCTCAATAACCATCATTCATAATAGGTAATTTAAATAAACTACAAATTGAAATTTATTTACAAAAGTTCTGGTATATAGTAGTTCATCAATGATATTAGGAGTATAAATTACATTTACCACAATATTTGGGTCACCTTTCCCATATGCTTCACATTATAAACCAATGATCATCAACCCGTTCTCATCCACTCAATGAAATTCAACTTTAAATCAATTTAGTGCATAAAAATCAGAAGCCAATCTTACCATATGTTCCTAGTGCACCTAATGTACTACTAAGTTCAAAAACCCTAACCAAGATTACATGATTCATTATAAAATAAGATAAAACTAATTGTACTATATGGAACATCAGTATTTTAATAAATTTCTAGTTCCCATAAAACACTTCGTCAAAATCAAGCATCTTAAATGTTCTATAAGTTTTCGAATGTATTCCTTCCTTAAAGAATTGTTTCATATATTAAGGCATCAACAACGCAAGCACTGGTCAATTAGCCAAGGTGTAAAAAAGAAATACTTTATAATATATTTCATTTCGAGTATATTTAATTTCATCAATAACATTTGATACATGCAACACTGAGTTTAAATGAAATACGATACCCCGTTAAAATATTATCAAAACATTACCTTTATAAATTAGTAGTTAAATTAGTGAGTGGGAATAAAATAAAATTATAAAAAATATATATTTTAGACACATACATTTTGAATCTATTAATTATAAATGAAAATGAAAATCATTTGGCAGAAAATGAAGTGTTTCCTGAAAAACAATATTTTTACTAAAAGACTGTTATGTTATTTTTTTTACAAAATTATTTAAAATTAATTTTTACTAATTTTACAAAATTTATTATACACAATTAACTTCATTAATTTAATTGAAACTGTAGAATTATATTAGTGTAATTTTTTGGGATTTTTTAAATGATTATTTTTTGAAATAAATAGTGAAATATCGTAAATCTTAATTGAACTATTCCTTTTCATTGAAATAATTTGTATTTTTAAATTATATTTTTAATTGGTTTTAAATTATAATTAGGTAAATTTTATATAAATTAAAGAATTTTAGGTTATTTTATAATATTTAATTTTCATAATAAAACATTGTAATCTTTTGAACAATTTTAGATTAAAAATCTATATTTATCATAATATCTACGAGATTATTTTTAAATTAAAATATTAGAAGTATATTTAAGTAAATTTATTTGATATTTTGAATTATAATAATTTATAATTTATAATATTTTCATGTTTTTGTTTTCCCATCATATTTATTAAAAACTGTAAAAATTATTTACTACAGTTATAGTAAAATTGAATTTATTGAGGGGTTAAACTAAAAATATAAAGGTTAAAATATCCTAACACTACTGGAAAACTAACATTTACCAACAGTTTGGAACCGTTGGTATAGGCCTCCAAACCGTTGGTATAGCCTATACCAACGGCTTGGAGAACCGTAGCCAAGTAAGCCGTTGGGATAGGTCTATACCAACGGTTTTCAAAAAACCGTTGGTATAAACCTATACCAATGGTTTTGGAAACCGTTGGTATAGGTAATATGAAATCTATACCAACGGTAATGGAACCGTTGGTATATAAATTCCAAAAAATAAAACATCTGCTGGGATTTGATCCCAGGACCCCTCGTTTATAATCGAATGACTTAACCACTAACCTAACATCACTTTGTAAAAATAATTTCATAATTATATATATGTATTATCATAGTTATTTAAAAATTTTATTTATATAATGTTTTTGGTCAGAAGGCCTGGAAAAAAATTAAAGAATCTATCCCAACGGTTTGGAAAACCGTTGGGATAGCCCTTTCCCAACGGTTTTCCAAACCGCTGGGATAGGTTTGGGTGGGTAGAACTTTTGTTGGCCGAAGGTTGAAATTATCCCATCTCTTTCCCAACGGTTTTGGTGAACCGTTGGGAAAGAGGACCCTTTCCCAACGGTTTTGATGAACCGTTGGGAAAGGGGAGGGAAAGAGGACCTTTCCCAACGGTTCACCAAAACCGTTGGGAAAGGGGAGGGAAAGAGGACCCTTTCCCAACGGTTTTGGTGAACCGTTGGGAAAGAGGACCCTTTCCCAACGGTTTTAGTGAACCGTTGGGAAAGGGGAGGGAAAAGGGACCCTTTCCCAACGGTTTTGGGGAACCGTTGGGAAAGGGTAGCTATACCAACGGTTTTTACAAACCGTTGGTATAGAAGTGTTGGGAAAGATCATCTTTCCAGTAGTGTAAAAACATGTATAAAATCTATTTGATGGACATATTTATATGTTATATAATCTAGGATATATAATGGTACATTTAAAAAACACGCCAGTATTTTGAGATTTATTGATTTCAAATTAATTTATCTTTTCATTGTTTTTTATTTCACATAACACTGGAAACGGTTCATTATATATATGTATACATTAAATAATGTGGAAAACCATTAATTTCATATGAAATACCTACTTTTATTTCTCTACATGCATTAAAAACTTGTGTTTCACTATAAGAAACACCAAATTGGAATACAATGCACACAACAGTGAGTTTCTATGAAACATCTTTATATATATAATTAATTAATTAAATGAGATAATTATAACCTAACTGTTAAACATTGTAATATAATTAGTAAAAAAATACTTTCCAAATATGGTTTATAATCGTTTTAAATAAATAAAACATATTGATAATGAAAGATAAGATTTTTGGTAAAGTCCTTATTTGTTTAAAAACATATTTTTCTCAATTGAACCGATTAAAATAATGAAATTTATTCTAGAAAAATTTAGAAATTCAATTTGATAAAAAGAACATAAATTTTTAATATAAAATGTAGAAATATGTTAGGGGTGATTTTTTTTATTTTCTCGGGAAACATCAATTTTTTGATGAATTGTGAAAAATACTGCTTTATAGTTAAAATCTTAACAAACTTTTTATCAATTTTCTACTTAAAACTCCCATTATTTCATCTCATCTATGGTATTCACACTAATCATGGTTCTTTATCTTCTATGATTTTAATTTAAAAAATATGACATAAACTGTTGAATTCAGTCTAATATTTAGAGTCTAATAAGACCATGTTAATTTTTCAGCATAATGATTAATAGAAGTGAATAAAATTAATCATAGCGGTTAGGGGAAAATTATGTTTAATTAGGTAATAGACCTTAAAATTAAGGGCCCAATTGACATTTAAACTTGTCTAAAACCCATTTGATATCTATATTTCAGCCATATAACTTACCTTATTTATTTGTTTGGTTTGGTAATGATTTTTTTGTAAGAATTTTTGTACACCTAATTTGTTTGAAAAAATTCCATGGGAGTCCTTTTTCCTCCCTATAAAAGGCCTCCACCTATAACGATTTATCACACCTCTCAAATCCTTTATTTTTATCCGTGCTCTACCCAAGAAGCCTACCAAAAATCCTCTATTTTACCTTGAATCATCCCTTTGGGCAGGAAGATTATCAATGAATCCTTTTTGAATAATCTAAAAGGAGTTATCAGATTTAGAGGTACCATCTTCTATTGAGATCCTTTCCTTTATTTACCTTATTCACCCCTGCAATATATTTATTCCCTTATTCTATGACAAAAAAATATCTTCCATATACTAGGAGGTTTTTATGCGGATGTTATAGCCTGCACATACACATTCCATTATTGAATGTATGTTTAACATACTATTTCTGAGTATGACAAACTAGTGACACACGATCCAATGATTGTTCATTTCTCCTCTACCACAATCATGGAATCCATTATTATGGAAAATTTATTTATATATGTAATATATTATATTTATTACTTGTTTAATCTGTTTTATTCATTTACAACACACATCTCTTTACCTTCCATTGAGTGTTAATATAATAATCTCGTTTGAGGATGTGTGGACTACCGTCACCTCATAGTGATGCGATTCATTCACACACAACATGAGAAGTATTAAGGATGAGTTTAATAAACTTATATGATAAGTATTATATACTTATTATAGTATAATAATGATATATATAAATATACGTACGTACATGCATACATACATACATACATACATACATACATACATACATATATATTTCATTTTCATTTGTTATATCAATATGATAACTAAAAACAGAGATATCATTCATGCATACATACGACATACCGTCTCCCTGAACTGTGTATTCCATATCATACTTATATATTCTATAAATTTTTATAATATGAAAATTCATGATATACCTAATATTTATATAATGATATACATTCTAGAATCATGAAATAATAATAATTACAAATGATATAACAAATTATGACACATGAAAATAATAAATAGAATATTACATGAAGTGAAACCATTACGTAGAATCATTAAAAATAGGGTAATATAAGGATATAATGAAACTATATATAGTAATATATATTTGAATATTCTTCTTTAAAAATATTTATAATAAACTTATATTTATCATACTGGAATCTTGAAAAAATGTACGGATATACCCTCTATCATTTCTTCAAAGCCCCCTTTACATTATTAGACAGTTTAATAATTAAAAAAAATTCAAAGTAATATTCAAGGAAAAATGAATTCAAAATGGTCACAAAATTCTTTTATATTTTTTCACGAAATTTATTTTCAAAATGTTTTCAAGTATTATTTATATGTTTTCAGTGAATTTTTAATGAAATGGTATTCAAACTAATTTCTAGATTATTTTAATAGTTTTTATGAAAAATGCATTCCAATATATTTTCAATATATTTTTATTAATTTTGAAAGTATTTTCATAAAATGGTTTTCAAAACGTTTTTTCCTTCCATTGTATTTCATCAAGGAAAAAGGTTTTCAAAATAATTTCATATGTTTCATGGAATTTTCTATGAAAATGATTTTCAAATGATTTTTTGTATTAGAAATCCCTTCTAAAAAAAGAAAGCATATTTTCTGCAAGAAACAATTTTATAGTGTATTTCAAAATTATTTTGCATATATGATAAAATTTATTGATGTTAATCATACTTTCTAGTAAATGATCTAAAGGTTCTATTAAATTAATTTCTATTAATGAGTAATTATTAATGTGATGGTCTTTATGGAACTCATTTCAATTTAATGAGTAATATGTTTATAAAACCTGTTTCACTTTCATAGGCTATATGATTTTTGAAACCCACCTCTTTTCATGGGTTATTTTTATGATTAAGGGATTATAAAACCTATCTATTTCTATATGTTATGACATGATTACACATTTATGTAACCAATTTCATTTCATGGGTTATGATATGTTTATTTATGATATTGTGTCACATTTATGTATGATTTCATTATTTGATGGGTGGGACTTACATCACCGTCCAATGTATTGGGTAATGATTTATATATCATGAGATAAAACAGGGTTGGAATGAGGATGAATAAGTTAAGTAATACATGGATGGAATGGGGGGTACTCAGTTCAGTAATACAGTGATGGAATGAGGGTTACTTGTTTCAGTAATATAGGGATGGAATGGGGGTTACTCAGTTTAGTAATACAGGGCTGGAGTAAGGGTGACTCAGTTTAGTAAAAAAGTGCTAGAATGAGGCTTACTCAGTTCAGTAATATATGGATATAATGAGGGTTACATGGTTCAGTAATATAGATCTAGAATGTGAGTTACTCAGTTCAGTAATACAGTGTTGGATGAGGGTCACTTGGTGTAGTAATACAAGGCTGGAATGAGGGTTACTCGGTTTAGTAATGGAAATTGTCCACTAAGATGGACTTATAAGTGATTCCATTGCTACAATAGAAATCATTATATACTTATGTGTTTCCAAAAATCCATGTTTTAATCATATGTTATGCTTTCATGGCTTATAAGCATTACTTACTTATGGTTCCTGTCTTATAAACTGCCACGATTTATGCTATGATTCATCTTTATGATCTTTGATATACATGGTGTGATCTTCTATTTTTATGATCACATTCTAATACCCTTATGGTCGTGTTTATGGTTACATTTATCCCTTGTTTACCATTACAAATCATTTTATCTCACCCCTTTCTTATGTTTCCTTTACCTAGGTTATAAATAAATTTATTAGGTAGAATTACTAAAGGTGGAGATCTTTATGAAGGATATTGATGATAATTCACCACGATAGAAGATTATTTTCTATGTTTCCAAATACACTAATATACTATAGTCCTCAAATATTTATTTTGGTAATTTACTAAATATTCAGCTAAAATTATGTAATATCCATGCATGTTAAGAATGGGTCACAAATTTTGGTATTAAAGGAAAGGTTTAGTCAACCTTTGGAAACTAGGATGAGAAAACCTTAGTGATATCCCAAGGTTTATTTATAAGTATATTACTAGGGATGTCTTTAAGGATTAGAATAGTGATGAGTTAACATTTGGGAAAATATCCTAGAATTTTGGTAAAGGATAGAGTGAGTGGTGTCCAAGCAATACATCTCTATCTAAATACTACAAGTGAATCTGGCTCTAGAACAGATGTACCTAGGGTTTACAACTCTGAATATATGTTATATCCTTGACCTAGGGTAATCAATTACATGACAACTAGCCTTACTTGAACACCTGGTTTGACACCCCCATGGTATATGATATTATAATTCCAAAACTCTTCTTCAACCATCATGAAGGATTTAGATATATGTTATATATGAATAACCTAGGATAAAAATAATGTGTCATATTTTATGTAAGGTGTCATGATTTAGAAAACTAATTCGAAATTATATTCATGCCTATGTGGTTTTCTACTATGGAAAGAAATTCTCGCACTATGATTTTGGTGTTAGTCAATGGAGGGAAGCATATGGAACATGATTAATGTTGAATGTGACGGAAGATTTTATAATGATAAGTTAAGTGGGATGATCACTGTATTGAAAGATGTCACAATCATTCCTAGTTAGTTTTCACAGAACATGATAAAAATGTTTACCTTGACCAATTATCTGATTCATCATGGAAGTAAAACAATGTGTTCATTGAGAGTTTAGGTAATTAAGACCAGGGAAAAAATATGATTCATTTTCCATTATGTCAAGAGAGTATAAAGAATCACCTAAGAAAATTTATTAGAGGTACAAGAAGATGTTTTGACAATGGATAAAAAGGAAATAAATAATGTAAGTACAAGGGGATAATGGGGATTTTCGTAAATGAAATGGATTTAAATGTTGGTCTCCCTCTAGTAGTATCAATTTAAAATTGACTTAAATGTGGAATGCATGGGAAATATAAAAATAAATATCATCCGTGGAAGTATTATCCAGAGAATAAATATGGTGGTGAATGTAATGGTTTTTCTACAGATGATGAAGAAACCGTGAACTGAAAATAAAAGGTATGTTTTTTTGTAAATAAGCATGATTAAATTGAGTTTGATAAATGTTTATACATGATTCTTATTTCATATTATTGGAAAATGTTATTAAGGAAAATGATAATGAAGCGTATGTAATGGATTATGAATAATGTTGGATGAGATAAGTATTTATGTCATGGAATTCAGAAACTATGTTATATGAATCAGGAAATATATATGTATTTTCAGTATACTTTTTCATTAACAATTATGAAGGACATGTTGAATCGTGATGAATACATGAAAACATGATTTCATTGAAAGGTGATATTTTTATTAAGGGGGAAATAAATCCTTAATTAATGCTTGATGTTATGATAATGCTGTTTGGATAATGATATACTAGATATGAATAAGTAAACTTTATGGTACAAGTTTCCCTTGAACTGATTATTGAAAAAAAATATTCCATCAATGATGAAGTTTACAACTTCTTAGATTTATGGGATTTACCAATTATTCCTTAGAGTAAGAAATAATTAATTTTTTCCAAAAGGATTTATGGTAATTTTATTTATGATGTCATTCACATGTTTGGAATGTGGAAATGAAGAGATACATTGGGATATACAAGGTAATCAATTTTAATATGATTTCATGCCCATCTTTCTAAAGCACTAAATTTCCATATTTTGGACGGTTTTTGAAGTCAACCATTTATGGATAATAAAATTTAAAATTAAGATTATGTTAGTAATATTAAAGTGTTATCTTCCATATAAGGATTTATACATATTGGATAGCCTTTTCAAACTACCTTGTGCAGATGATAACAAATGAAAACTGAGATGGAATAGCATGAATCATTTTATCAGATATTACTAAAGTAATGAAAAAGTAACCTTATTTTTTTTATAGAAGGAGGTGATGTTGATTAATAAAAAATAGTTACATTTACTTGGAACTATGAATATATATATTTTAGTGAAAATACTTTTACATTTCTTGAAACGTTAAATGTTATCCTATACCTATGTTTTTGATGAATCAGAAGGCCCATAAGGTCATTAAACATTTATGGCTTTCTAGTTGTTAATAGTTCTTAACCCTGTCTCTATCACTCTCTATCAGAACATGATGGTAATATTTTTTTTTATATCCTTGTCTTCACTTTCCACCTATTTTTACCAATGTGGAAGCCTATTTATATGTTACTCTAGGTAACTGTAATAATTCCAAATTTCCTAATTTATGTGAATTGTTAGTATTCATTTTTACAATGTGGGTTTCTATGAATGATACTTCAAGGATTACACCGTCGATAAAAAATACAAATTTTGAGGGAGAAAGTCGTTTTTAGTGGGTTAGAATGTAACATCCAGATATTTTGAGAAATATTATTTTTTTAAATAATTTATCTTTTCAATATTTTTCTTTCCACATGAAACTAGAAATAGTTTATTATATATATTTATATATTAAAACACTATGTCAAACATTCCTTTCACACACAATACCAACTGGTCTTGCGCTAGACAGAATACCGATTTTTCATGCACTATATGCAATAATGACATGGCGTACAATGCATGTAATACTGAGTTTCAATGAAACATATATATATGTATAATTAATTATTTAAATGAGATAATTATAACATAACTATTAAACATAGTTATAGGAATAGGAATAACTACTCACCAAATTTTCTTTAATATTTTTATATATAAATAAAACATATTGATAATGAAATATAAGATCTTTGGTAAATTCCTTCTGTGTTTAAAAACAACATTTTCTCTAATAAAATGCTTCTAATAATAAATGTAATTTTATATACTTTTAGAAATAGAATGTTATTAAATGTTATTAATTTTTTAATTCAGTACATCAAAAGTAGTCTAACGTTAATTATTTTTATTTTTCTTAGAAACTTAATTTTTTTATGAATAGTGAAAAAAATCTTTTTAGTTAAAAAATGTCTTCTTGTTTAATTAATTATTAATATAAAATGATTTTATAAATTTATTTAATAATTATATTAGATAAAAATTAAATCTATTTATACAATGTAATGTAATAGAATCAATTCCATTTTGAAATTGATTATAAAATCCTAACAAGATTTTGAGCATTTTTCTACTTTAAAAACATTTTATTTCATCACATATATGGGATTACCACTAATATTAATTTTTTCGCATCTATGATTTGAATTTGAAAAATATTACATGCACCATTGTACTGTTTCTAATATTTAGAGTCTAATAATACCATTAAAATTTTTTAGAAAAATTATTGGTAAAAGTGATTAAAATTAGTCACAACAGTTAAGGAAAAATTAAGGGCCCAAATGACCTAGACACCGGTCCAACACATGTTGACAGTCCATAGTACGGTCAAAATACATATATTATTATTTTTGGATGGTTTGTTATTATTTTTTAACTAATAACATGCATAGAACTAATTGTTTTCTAAAAATCCCTCGGAAGTCCTTTTTCCTCCATATAAAAGGATGCCACCTATACTCATTTCTCACACCTCTAAAAACCTATATGTTGATCCATGATATACCCATGTAGCCTACAAAAAATAAAACCTTTGACCATGGAGTCTATATATGTGTAGAAAGATCCTTAAGGAATCCTTTTGGCATAAACCAAAAGGAGTTACTCGATTTTGATGTAACGTCTTATCTCGAGCTATTTACCTTTATTTACCTTCTTCACCCCTCCACTCACTTTATTCCATTATTGTGTGAAAAAATAGTATATTACATATTATAGGATGTTTTTATGAAAAATTTATGACCTAAAATTACCCACACCTCCATCAAATGGTTTTTTAACATACTGTTTCTATATATAACGAACTACAGCCTCATGAAAAGATGATTGTTCATATCTCCTCTACCACAATCATGGTAGCCATTATGATGAAAAATTAATTTATATACATAATATATTAGGTTTATTATATATTTATTATTATCTATTTCTTTTAAAAAACACATCTCTCTACCTTCCATTTGTTCTTAATATGATAATGTCATTTGAGGAAGTGTGAATTACCTCCCCCACAAAGCGATATGATTCATTCAAACACCACATGGAATGTATTAGTGATGAGCTTAATAAAATTATATGATATGTATGATATATTAATTATAATTTAATAGTGATATATATATACATATATATAAATATATAAATATATATTTCATTTTCTTTTCCTCTTTCTATTCGACAATTAAAAGCGGAAACAATGTTCATGTGTACGTACAACTTACCATCCACATGAACAGTGTATTCAATTTTATTTTTCTATATGATATTAATTATTATAATATTAATATAATCTATATTAATAATATTTATATCATTATCTAAATTCTGGAATCATGATATATGTATTAGGACCAACGATATAACAGATTAAGACGCATCCAAAGAACTACACGAATAATAAACGATGTGAAACCTTGATGTAGGATCATCAACAAGAGTTTAATATAAGGTTATAATAATACCTTATATGGTAATATATATAATTATAATATTATATAAAATATGTATAATAAACATATATTTATTATAAAGGTTTCTGGTATAAGTATGGAGAGATCCAAGACAAAAGGTAAGGGGATATTCATCTCACTTTTAATTTCACTGAGATACAAGATATGTTCACCACTCTTTCATTTTGAGTGGTGTATTTAATGACCATGATTATATACTATTTATATTATAATTCAGTTTATGGGTATTCACATTTCAATTATATTATCCTTTTTTATAGTGTTTAATATTTCAATGTTACCATATAAGTAAAATAGTTTTGTCACAATTTTCCTTCTTTGACACTCAAGTTCTTTTATGCACCAAAAGTCTTCTTCGAGGTATATATAATTCAATTATACATGTTATATCATGAATATAAGTATTTTTATGATATCTTAATCATCATGTAATTTCCATTTCTTACATGGAGATTATGATCCCAAGTTACAGAGTTATAAATATTTATTGAGACAGTATCATTGATTCCAATATTGGTTATGTTTATGATTTCTTTGATGAAATAATTTGATCCGTCTATCAGGAGTATTTATGAGTTGCCTTATACTCTATTTTTCATGATATAATTAGGTATTGGTGCAATTTATAGTCTTTTATACATAATATTGTTTGGAATGTGTTTTTAGGAATGCTCGACATTACAATCTCTTCGGTCAAAAATCAATGTTTTCTAAAAAGCGTATCCAATACTATGATACCATTCCCCTATAATATGTAAAATAAATTTAAACCTTTTATTTATTTTACCAATACCTTCATGGTATTATTATTTTTGTTTTTCCAACAATTCATTTTTCTATCCTATGTACTATATAAAAAAGAACATTCTTTTGACCTCATACGATATGTAAGGATTTACCCATCGTCATTTCATCGAAGCCCCCATTGCATTTTTAAAATTATTAATCATTAATAAAATGTTATTAAAAGTAATTTTCACGGAAAATAGTTTTCAAAATGGTTTCAATATTCTTTAAAATGTTTTTGGAAAACCAATATTCAAAATGTTTTCAATAATTATTTATAAATTTTCAATGAATTTTCAATGAAATGGGATTCAAAATGTTTTCAATATTCATTTCACTGTTAAAAAAAATATTTTTCGAAATGTTTTAAAGATCTATTTATTTGTTTTTAATGTATTTTAAAAGAAATTGTTTTCAAAACGTTTTCATGTTTCTTTTATAAGTTTTAAAGGAAAATGATTTTTAAAATGATTTCATTAGTTTCAAGGTATTTTCTATGAAAATTAATTTAATAAGGTTTTATCTATTAAAAGGGATATTTTTTAAAAAAATTGAATTTTCCTAATGAAATTTTTTTATAGTGTATTTCAAAATTATTTTTCATCTAATATGAAATCTACTCCTGTTAGTCATACCTTCAAGGAAATGATCTAAAGGTTCTATTTAAATCATTTATATGAATGACTTATGCCTAATGTTATGGTATTTATTTAACCCATTTATTCTTCATGGGTAATAATTTTACGAAACCCGTTTCTCTTTCACGGGTGATATGCTTTCGAAACCCGCCACTTTTTATAGGTTATTTCTATGATGAAATGATATGAAACCCATCTCTTTTGACGGGTTATGATATGTTTACATTTTTATGTTATCCATTTAATTTCATGGGTTATAATATGTATATTTATGATATTGTGGCACATATACGTATGATTTCATTATTATATGGGTGAGACATATATCTCCCTCCAATGCATTGGTTAATGATTTATATCTCATGAGATAAAATATGGTTGGAATGAGGGTTAATGAGTTCAGTAATACATGACTGAAATAAGGGTAACTCAGTTCAATAATACATGTCAGGAATGTGGGTTACTCTATTTAGTAATATAGGGATGGAATGGTGGTTACATGTTCAGTAATACAGGTCTAGAGCAAGGTTTACTTAGTTTAGTAATACAGAGCTGGAATGCGGCTTACTCTATTAAGTAATTCATGGGTAGAATGAGGGTAACATTATTCAGTAATGCAGGGCTAGAATGAGGGTTACATAGTTTAGTAATATAGGTCTAGATGAGGGTCACTCATTTTAGTAATACATAGTTTGAATGAGGGTTACCCGGTTCAGTAATGGAATTTTTCTACTAATATGATCTTGGTAGTGATGCCTTTGAAACTATGGAAATTAGTATATGCTTATGTGTTTACACAATTCCATGTAATATTCCGATGTTATGCTTTCATGGATTATGCTGTTTATTTCTTTATGATTCATGTCTTATAAACATCCATAATTTATGCCATGATTCATCATTATAATATTTTATATGGAGGGTAGGGTCTTCTATTTTAGTTTTCATATTCTCATACCATTATAATCTTGTTTATGCGTACATGTATCCCATATTTACACTGAGATACTTGTTGACCTCATTGCTTTATTATGTTTTCTTTCTACAGGTAATGAATAAAGGTTTTACATAGAATTACTAAGGGCGGATATCTTTTTGGGAGATGTTGAAGATCTTTCTCAATGATATTTTTTTTTGTTTTTACTGGTTTCCAAATACTCTAAACTATTATGTTCCTATGGCATGTATTTTCACATTGTACTGAATATTAATCTAAAATGATGTAATATACATGTATGTTAGGCCTAGTTCTCTATAATTTCGGTTGTTTTTTAGATAAAAGTGTTTTTATGATTGAATATTTTTAATAAAATAACAGGTCTTCCACTCACATGAATTATAAGAGGACACCCACTCTCCTATATTATTCACACATTTACACCATTTTTCAGCATATCCATGCTCAAATAATTTCCCAACATCCATCACCTCATTATAGATACCTTATTTTAGTCATAAATCTAACATAGGATGTATTTTATTCAAACCGAAGGAAGATATCCCAAGAAGAGGCAATATTTTTCAACAAGTGTTTTTAATTTATTTCTTCCTCATCCTGTTAAAATATTATTAAAAAACAATGATATACTGAACTAAATATATTACATATAAATATGTTTTTTAAAATAGTTACCTACAACCACCTCTACTTCCATCAAATGGGTTGTGAAATAATTATACATGTGTAATGCGAACTACCGAGTTTCAAACATATGTCATTAGTTTTTCGGTTACAGCCTCTCATAGTTCGGTATGCGAGGGATATAAAGTATATATAAGATATATATATAATAAGTATACAAATGGAGACATTATATTATATATTATATTTTTACATTCTAATCTGTATATGATAGGATAACATTTCTTGTGTGTACGGAGAACTACCTACCCGCGAAGTGATGTTAATCAACTTTTAGTAATGTTTTATATAGATAGTGATAAAGATAATGTTACTAATTATATGATAAATAATTGAAAAAAATATTATACTCATGAAATATTTGTCATTATTATAGGATAAAAAATATAATTTTCTTTCATATGTTTCCACTAAATGAAAGATGATAATGTCGTTCATGTACATGTGGACCACCACCTTCATGAAATGATGTGAATATATTTTAGTAAAAAAATAACATAGAAGATATATAAAATTATATTTAGGGAAATAAAATATTATATATTATATATTTGTAATTTTTTAATGATAATATATTACACACCATTTTTCAAAAATGATCATTGGAAAATATAAATATTACACTTGTATTCTTATGACCTACCGTCTCCATGATCATAATTTATCAAAATCAACATTCATGATTTTTCATAAAAGTATAATTTGTGTATAAATATGATAAATATGTTCTTGTTATTATTATTTAGATATCTAAACTATGTAATATGTGAATGAACCAGATCCTTAATAACAAAAACCACTTATGAAAACAAGCCAATCAACATCCATGTTAATAAGAATTATGAATGATTATTAATTCAGGGCTTATAAGATATTATCAAACGATAACATATGATATTATAAATAATAATATGGATATGTTTAAATTAAATTACCTTTTTTAAAACACAATTCTTGATTTTAAAGAATGTACATTCAAAAGAATTCATGGTGTAAGTTATTTAATTTCAATTTCATTTCCATTATAGATTATTTTTTATTATATACCAATTCAATTGTTTTGGTGTATAAAAATCCCATTTTAAATGTAATATCTTGGTTAATTAATAATTTATTTTATTTTATATTTAAATTGAATAATTTTTCAATGGAATTTTTGTTGAAAATTATCAAGGTGTAAGAGTTATTGTATGATCTCAGTTTATAATTTATTGTTAATTTTATCATGAAGAAATCACTATTTTGTATTAATTTATCATTAGATGTGGAACTTTTATAAAAATCCATATTATTTAATGATGGATATGATTAAGGCCTAATCCTTATGAAATTTTTATATATGGTGTTTTCTTTCAATGTTATTTGATTTACAAGGGAAATATTGATTAATATGTATCCATTACTCAATACAGATATCTGATGATAAGGAATGTTATCCACAAATTAAATCAATTAGTAGATATATGAAGAATGAATAGAAAATTCCGAAATGGGCGGGGCCTAATTATAGATATTTCCATGATGCATTAATATGTCTTAAAAGACACATAATTTGGCCAAAACCTATTTGTTTTAACCCAATAGTTTTATATGATTTTTGGTATTAGATTGATAGTATAAGTATTATTAGAAAAACCAGATCAATTTCTTACAATGTATGTTTTAAACGTATTGAAAATGGTATTGAAAGAAGATGTATCATGTTCCAAATACATGAATAATAATAATTAAGCTTTCCCATCAATGATAATTTAGTTATTATTATTATCAAAGATATTTTAGATATGATATTATATAAGGATGAATTTTATTATTATTTAATTGGATAAATTACTTTTTTCTATTTATTAACCCGATAATATTGATTATTCCTTATATTATGATGATTTTCATGTTGTTTAAATGGAATATGTTCTTAGTTATTTACCAATCAATGTTCATTATTATTATTCATTCATTAAAACTTCTATTATACTCAACCCTAAAAAAGAATTTGATCTAATCATTATTTTTCAAACAATCCTCTAGATAAGAATAAAAAATCATTGAATTAGTTGAGAATAATGTCGTTAATTAATTTTATTATTATGGTTTATTTTTTTATTCCTAATGTAAAATTGGTTTCAGGTATGTATATGGTTCTAAAAAACTGATATTTGGATTAGTCCTTCAGGATGTGATTCCATGTATCTCATGTCAATGATAAATTTAAGACATGGTCTTCATGGTACTGTGGTTGGGGTTGCTATAGGTTGTATGAAATGTACTTTAGTGGAAAACTTGTGAACAAGATTTAGGAAAAAATATATTATGGATAATAAATTTATGATAAACTTTGAGAATATGTACAGAAAAAAATATAAATGGTTTGTTAAGAAAGATATTATATATTTTTTCATTACAATTCATCCCTTTATAGATAATAAATGTTGATGTGGTTATATAAAATAGTTATCAGTGTGTAATAAATCTGAAAAGGGTGCATTGGGGGATCCTAATCATCACATACTACACAACAAAGGTCTTTATTACGCACATTTTTTGACACTCACATAGGAAATTCCTAGGATAATTAAAATTTACTTCACAAACAATTATGAAGGATTTTAGAATAAATATATACCATATAAAACCAATATTTATGATTCTAACATTAAAAATGCTTAAAATTTAAACTATGTTATATGTTACACTATATTTATAAATTAAAATTATTGTTTACAATTCATTACTTTGTGATGTAATCTAGTATATTCCACTATTTAGAAATTGTTCCTAAAAGGATGATGGGTTTCAATAGTTCTGAATAATGTAGATAATGTATCACTGCGGAAAATAATACTAATGGTATTGGAACATAGAAAATATTAACGTTTGAATAAAAATACAATTTTAGTTGAAATAGATTAGTTCTAAGAATAATATCTTTATATACTTGGGATGTAGTGATAATGAAATAGTGACACATTCATTAAATAATATCAATGGAAATGATCACTGATGGTGGTTGATCATCCAAAATATTGGGGATAAGGATAATATATAACTCATGGAATTTAAGGCCTTGAATGATACATTTTTTGAAAAATATTGACATCTTTTTAAATATGATTAAATTGAGATAAGTTTCATTATAATAAGGAAAAAAGGAGGAATAAAGGGTTTATATGTATGAGGATTCCTTTACAATGGTATCCAGGTATTCTATGTATTACATAAACAACATGAGGAAAAAAATTAATCATTTATTTAAAGTAATCAAGCCATGTATCCCAAGGTTAATAGTCTCTAAATTTTTATCATCCTATGATTTAATACTTTTAAGTTCCATAGAAATGAATAATGAATTGTTTATATATTTAATATTAAATGGAAACAATTATAAAAAATGATCTTCCAAACACCATGAAAAAGGTTATGCTCCAATCAATAATATGGGAATGAATCAATTTCCACCATGTGAGAACTCTAGAATGAATCACACTAGTAAATATTTGAAGGTATTGATATTTTGTTATAAATGTGTACATAAGGGTTAATAGGAAAAAAATGAAATGGGAAGAAGAAAATTACTCATTTCTAGTTCTTTAATATTAAATATTGTGGGGATCTACGAAAATGAATACCCCAAGCACCAAGGTAGTCTACTATAAAAGTTTCTAAGGGGATATGTAAATAACATATAGAATCACTACAGTTGAGGTTTAAGAACCCAATGATGTCACAAAAGGTATATTAATAAAATATTAAAATTTATCTAATGATTTATTTAATTTTTATCCTTACACTATTTATATATACCTAGTTTGTGGGGAAAATTGGACATTTCCATTTTTAATTTAACTATAGAGAAGTCAATTAAAAAAACATATAATAAGTCTCTGCACAAAAATGACTTGTCATGTTATCCTATTTATTACACATAAAAATTATTTCTTTTATAACATTATAATCGTACCAATGGCTTTAATTTATTATAATACTTAGTATGTATTGGATTTTAAAATATGATAGAAAACATTATTTCAAGAGGACAAAAATTATGATTTGTATGGAAGATATCAACATCCATTTCTATAGGGTGGATATTTCCTAATACGAGTCATATATAGATCTGATACCATTAGATTTACTTAAATATATCCTTGGGGAATAATGAAAGAAATATATGGATGAATAAGTGAACAACTAAATATAGGGTGTACCAATTTTACATGTATACAATGTTGTATTTCGTGTATGAGAAATACCCTAGAGCTTAAAGTCGAGTTTTCTTTTAATTTAATACTTCATTGAATACTAATATTAAATAATTCCTATAGAATGAATAATCTATAATTAGTGTAGTTGGTTGATAATGGATTTATTCTACCAATAGTTTCTCAATGGAGATCTATTGTTCTCTTTATTTAGAATAAATATGGATCTAAGGAGTTTTGAATTGATTATAGGAAAATAAATGAAATTATGATAAAGAAAATGTATCCTCCACATCACATTAATGACTAATTTGATCAAATTCATGGAGGAAAATATTTTCCAAAGATTTACCATTATTGTTAGTATCATCTACTGGGAGTAAATGAGTAGTATATTTTGAAGAAATCGTTCTGAATGAAGTATTGACATTATGCATTTTCAATAATTCTGTTAATATTCACTATTGAACCATCTATTTTTTAGGATATAATGGAAATAGTATCAAAGTATAATCATAATGATTTTTTGTGGTATTAATTAATGATATCCCAGTGTATTGTAAAATATATGATGACCATGAAAATCATATAGTGATCATTCTTGAGAATCATAAATGAATGTGTTATTTGGGAAATTTAAGAAGTGTAATTTTTAGATTTAATAAGATTCTTTCAATGGAAATATGATGTAAAAGGATGGAATATCATTTATTCTTACAATGAAAAGGGTATTTAAATAATGTCCAATAAAAACAAACCTAAAGAAGGTATATTTTTTTCATTGGTCTGGTAGGTTATTTTTAGTGAATAATTTTTAATTACTCTCAATTGGCTTATCCATTGGCCATACATACACATAAAGAGGTTATTTTTTAATGTAAATAAGAAAGTGAATACTGGTTTGATGAAATAATTAGGATATTGGGTAGTGCACGGATTTTGACTCTACCATTTAAAAGTGATGGGTGTATGATATATTGTGTGGAATCTTGGAAAGGACGTGGCGTTTTATAATGAAAATTGATAAAGTTATTGAAAATCCATCATAAAAATGAAAGAATCATGAACAAAATTATCCATCCCATGATCTTAAGGTAGTAGTTGTAATATTTGTTTTGAATATATGGAGGCATTATATCTTGTGAGAAATATGTGAGGAATAAAAAGATCCTAAAATCGGAAAATACAGAATCCCACATAAAGATGTCATTATGAAACAATGTTTATGGCTAGATCAACTCAAGGGTTTTGATTTCTAAATAAAAAACCACTATGGTTATGAAAATAACAAACTCGATGCATTGGGTAAGAAAAGTATAGTAGTTATGAGCCATTTTAGCATTGAGAGAGATCATATGTTTTTGAATCATGTAAATATGGATATGGTAATTGTTAATGAAAAATATACATCACCTATTTTTTAAAATATTGACACCCCATATGTATTAGCAATGACAAAAAGTTCCCTATGAGATGAAGAGAATATCTAGAAGAAAAATAAATATATTAATGATGGTAAACTAAATGATGTCATTTATAAAGATGGTGTTTTATAATTCAGTATGATATCATGTGTTTAGTCTATACCATACAAAAAATGAAATTGTTTTGTGGCCCTCATAACTCTAACTTATCTATATTTCATAGAAGCACAAGGATTTATATAGATTTGAGGGAAAATATTTGGTGGTATAAAAAGGAGAAGAAAATTGGAAATACTGTGTACATATTTTTTGTTTTTCAACAAGTGAATGCTATGACATAACATCCTAGAGGATTTGTGCGTCTGATCAATTTTCTTGTTGGTAAATTTTATGAAATTACTATGAACATTATCAAGAGACAACCAAATAATCATAGAATGAATGATGAAAATGTCTGTTGTTATTAATCTCTTAAAATTAGTACATTTTCTTTTTAAAAGAGAATAATATACACCTAAGAGCCTCAAAATTCCTTAAATTAATAAAGTTGTAAGAATTGATGGAGCACCTTACTAAATTTTGATTGACCAGGATCCTTGTTTTACATTAAAATTAAAGAATTGTTATGAGAAGGATCTTGACACTGATCATCATTTGAGCACTTCATGTCATTATGAAATAGATTGATATACCTAAAGGATGATTCATATAATGGAATACTTGTTGAGATAATTCTATCATAACAATCAAGGTATATGGGGCAATCAATTACCTTTGGAATAGTTTTCATATGTTAATAGTTTCCATTCATATATTCAAATGGAGTTGTATGAATCATTATATGGAAATATATTTACTACTCAAAATTTTTGGAATGATGTTGGTGAATGGATACTCAATGGACTATAATATGTTGAATATAAAAATGAAAAAGGTAAAATTTATTTAGTATCACATTAAAATAGATCAAAATAAGAAAAACCGTTATGTCAATTATCAGAGAAAATATTTGGAATTCAATGTTGCAGATCATGTTTTATGTAAATTATATATATGGATGGGTATTATATGTTTTTTTAGAAATATAAACTTATAACTAGGGAGAATTAACCCTTTGAAATCTTTGAATAATTGGTTTTTTATTGTCACTCAGAAATTCCTCCAAATCTCTCAAAAGTACATGATGTGTTTCATATATCATTGTTAAAGAAGTATATGATATAAAAAATGGATTTTCTAACATATGATGGAATATAATTTGATCATGAAATATTATATATTTAATAACCCTTACACATTCTCTATACCAGAGAGTAATTATTGAGGAATTTGACAACTCAACTGGTAAATGTACTATAGAGAAATTAGAAAATGGAGGAGGTAACCTAGGAACTAGATGATATTGTGATGAAGAACTACCCTAATCTATGTATAAGGTAATATCAGAGATTTTTGGGGGAAGTAATTTGTATAGGAGTGGATATTTTAAAATCAAAATAAATTTCAATTTATTTATTATAGTATTAATTTAATATCATCGATAACGTACGATGCACACAATATCGGGTTTAAACACAATACAATACTCTATTAACAGATTATTTAAACAAGAACATTGAAAATAATACAATATATTATTCAATAGTAATAGAAATAAATTAAGTAAAATATATACTATATACACATATATTTATTTTCTATTGATTATAAATGAAAATAAAAAAACTCAATAAGAATAAATGTTTTCTGAAAAAACCCGTTTTTTTAAAAGATGATTTAGATTCTATTTACTAATTTTTTGTAACATATTTGAAAATATTATTTGAAAAAATAAACTTCATTTTTTTAATTTTAGTACCAAAATTATCATTAGTTTAATGTTTGGGATTTTTTTGATAAGCATCCATTTTATGAATAGATAAAAATATAGAATTTTAATTGAAGGCATCTTTTTTAAAATTATTTATATTCTTAAATTAAAAATGTAATGGATTTTTTAGTACTATTAATTAAATTATCTATTAATTAATATAATATCTCCCATTTTAATAATTTTAACCATTAATGTTTATATAAAAACATCATAATCGTTTGGATATTTGTTCCTTAAAAAACTGTATTCTCATCGATTCTATGGGATAAATTTTATATTAGTTTTTTCCACTTCTTTGAATTTAATTTGGAGTAACATTTTATTATTTTTAATCAACATAATTTATAATTTCTAATATGTTTAACTTATCTTTTGACAAAAGTGAAAAATTTAAATGGTATATATTAATTATCTCGGATAACGAAAAAATGATTTTTCCAAGGGGTTAATCTATAATGACAAGGGTTAAAATTAGCTAAAAACTTGTAAAAAATATAATGGTTGGACATATTTTAACCAAATCACATCTAGGTTCTATAAAATATCATTTTTAGGCTATATTCATGATACAAACATTGGTATTATTGATCATTTTCCCACAAATTAAATGTGTCCCACTCACCTCACTTATAAAAGGCCACCCCTATCCTCAAATCATCACACCTTCACATCCATTTTGAAAATCTAAATACTACTCATATAAATTCTGAAATTAAATTCCATAATCCTAGAATCCTTATTATAGGTATAAATACATCCTAGGAAGTCTTTAGTGTTGAACTAAGGAGGATACCCAAAGAATAGGTAACATTGTTTAAGGTAAATTTATATTTTATTTATTCCTCCACCATATGTAATTATTAATAAAATATTATAATATAATACCCTCGTTATATTACATAAAAGTAGTTGTTTTCATTTAAAATTAATTACCTACATCCATCTCCACATCCATCAAATGGGTTAAAAATCATCATTTGTGTGTACAGTGGACTACCGCCTCACTAACTAAGGTCATTCATTTTTTTATTTACCTCGTATCAGGGTTGGGTATAATGATGGATAATATATATATATATATGATAATTTTTTCATAATTATACGTTTTGAGTCACTATATCATATATACATTTTTTATTTCAATTAATTAGGAGATATTATAATATGTCTCCTGTATACAATGTACTACAACCTCAGGAAGTGATGTTAATCATATTTCTATAACACATTACATGGAAGACGATAAGGAAAAATATAATAATTATCTATGATATACATGAAAAAATTACGATATTCCTGAAATAATTTTCATTCTAAGATGAAAATATATATAATTTTCTTTCTTACATTTTGACTTAATGAACGATGATAACACCATTCATGTATGTGTGGACAACCAAGAAGATCTAGGGTCTGAAAAAGATGACCCTAAAAAATAATTAAATTAAAACAACAAGATAATGGTAAAGGATTAAAAGGCTCTTTAAAATTGTTGGATTGAACCACAACTTATATTGCTGTATCCACAAGTTGTATAATACTCAGGAGTCCTAAATGAGAAAAATGTACTCCTTTACATGATTTCACTCTTAGATAGTGCATGAAGAACTTGATTTACTTCCCTATAGACATGTGAAACTGTTAACATTAGATTCTTGTCGGGATTAAGACATATAATCCAATGGAGGAGGATTCTCCCTAAAAAATGCTTGGTTCATTACATGAGAACAATAATGACATGTTCCGAATCAGATTCAATCAATTTTGAAACTTTCTATGATAGAAAACAATATTGATAGAATAAATAATTTCCCACAATTAAACTTTCTATAAAAATCCTAACCCAATAAATTGATGGAAGTAAAAATATAAAAATCCACGGTGAGTGCAGATGACACCTCTATAACCCAATAGCTTCGATAAACTAGAGGCCACTCACAAGTACAAAAACTATTTTTAATGTCTCCATTTTTCACGATGATTTTTTATAACTGATGTGAAAATATTTTAAAATCAATTTTTAATGTCGGTTATTATATTATCCCTGTGAAAATAAATTTTTTCCAATTTTCCATTATATTTATAAAAGAAACGATGTGAAAAATTCATTTACTCTAATTTTTCACGTCGTTTATATAATAAATGATGTGAAAAATATATTTTCCTCACTTTTTCATGTCAGTTATTTAATACTTGATGTTAAAATGTATTTTTACATCGGTTATTAAATAACCTCTATGATGGTTTTTTTAAAATATGTAGTTCATTTCCCATTCTTCGATTTGACAGGTCACAGAGCTCAAATATTGTTACAAATAAAAAGTTATGAGAATCAGAAGGTGATCATCTCTAAACGAAGCCTTAGAGAAGGCCAATTTCTAATGGCCATAACTTTTCTTCCGTATCTTCGTTTGATCTTTGTGACCTATCAGATTGATTCTTTAGAAATGAACTAAATTTTTTCAATCATTTTTAATGTCTGTTATTGAATAACCGATGTGAAAAAGTGATGAAAATTTATTTTTCCCATAGTTTAAATAATAACCGACATGAAAGATAATTTTAATACCCCTCAAACATGAAATTTCAATTTTTTTACATCGTCACATCGCAATCTCTAATTTCTTCCTAAAACTTTTATTACCGCATTTTCTTTTATTATCACAATTTTATGTTTTTACTATACACATATCCTCATTTAACGATCAATTCTTCGGACCATCACTGTTCCCCCAACTCGACTCATTTTATCTTAAACGTGAATCAATTATTTCATCTTCCCGCCATCTCGTCAAGGTATTTTTAATTATATATCCATGATTTATGGTTTTTATGATTTTTTTCCTAATTGATATACCATTTAACAATCATTTCATTCAACCATCTCTATTCCATCGACTCAACTTGTTTTACCGTCCAGGTGAATCCACTATTTCTTCTTTCTGTGATATCCTCAAGGAATTGTAATTATTTTTCCATGATTTATATTTTTTATGATTATTTTTCTGAATTGACATACAATTTAATAAATATTATTTTATTATATTGATGGATAATTATGAATATCATTTTTAATATAAAAATAAACAATTGGATTATAAATTTTTTATAAAACAAATCTATGTTTGTCTCATTCGATCATTCCTCAAAAATAATATATCAATATTCTGATGGTCATTACTCTTGATTCGTAACTCCATTTCAGCTCTAGAACATGTAAAAATAAGGATTCAGAAATTATCTTCAAGTTGGTAAACATTTTTTGCATAGGTAATTGAAAAACCAACGTTAAAAATGACTTTTAACATCGGTTATTGAACAACCGACGTAAAAAATGACTTTTAACGACAGTTTTTTTTCCAACCCGACGTAAAAAAATAGATTTTTAAATGCATTTCCAGAAGGTCTTTGAAGTCGGTATTTTAAAAACTGATGTTAAAAAGAATTGAACCCCATTTTTTATGTTAGTTATAAAATAACCGATGTAAAAAAACCTTTTTTAACGTGTCTCTCTATAACGTCGCATCAAAACCAACTTTAAAATCTAAAAAAATAGACAGAAAAAACTTTTTTGTTCTAGTGACAACATTAAAATTAACATTTACACAGTGGGGAGATATACAGAATATGATTATTTCTATTATGAAATAGTGGTATTTTTGGTCTACATAAAACTCTAAACAATCTGAGTGTATTGTGGCCCATTAGGCTGTTATCTATTGATACCATTTTATCATTTTTTGTAGCATGAATACATCTACAGATGGAAAGGATAGCTACATGTGTAGAGGGGAACTTGTTATCAAACATGACTACATTTACAATTGTCCAAACAAAAGTGAAGATGGATATAGTGGCCATCATTAGGATGAATTATATTATCTCACTTATTCCAGGTTTTCTGATGCACAATATTAATTCATAAAACGACATATATAGACCTAAATCAATGTAAACTCGTCTTCCAACATAGTCTCATAATTTTTGAGTAAACGTGTAGTTCATAAAAAGGGGTTTCACAGAATATTTATCCCCGAGATTTCTATTTCATGTTGAGACAATGTACTGTCCCACCCCCCACCCCCTCAACTGGTCATGTGTGTTTAGTCGATTCCTCCAAATTATCTAAAGGATCAGGAACCATGATGTTTTAACAAAGGGTGGCTTGTTCATAGGAAACCATGTTGTTGTTTGGGTGGAAATATTGCACTACCTGTTTTTAACTTTATCATATTAGAATTTCCATTTTAGTTTAGTCTCCAGATCAATGCTTCACCATCCATCCATACCAAGTATTTAGGGAGGAACATACATAGTGTTGATTGGTATTTCGAGCTAGGGGGTATACAAATAATTTCAGATAGATTGTATACTGATCAACTATTTTGAGTGCATCATTATATTATTAAAGGAGTTACTAAATGAGGGCCTGAGAGATGATGAAAGAAAAAAGGGATACCCAATTGATCATTTTCATCTTGAACCAAAATGATAAAAAATATAGATATGGGTCCTTAGAGTTTAAAAAATTCGACGTAAACATGTTAATAAGTCCATAATTAAAAATCATTAGATCCTTGATTCTAAGGCCTCACATCTTAACGGGATGGATGGATGCCTTACATGTGACAGTTATAAACATCCATTCTTGAACCAAACCATCCTAAATGAGGTTCCTCGTCATATACTAGAGGTCACTAAATAGGTTTACTAGGCATCTGTAATGAGATAAAGAGTACACAAGTGTTAGGGTGATAACTGAATTAATATGGAAAATTGTCCCAATATGAGGCATATATTTCCCCATTAATGTAGACATCTGATTAACTATGTCATATAATATTTCTCTAAGATAATTCCCCTTTACCATGCACAAAAATATGTGGAATACATGATAAATATAGAGGATAAATCCCCTCTTCACTCCACGATTCTTAGTGACCCTATTCTATTTAACAATATGTATCATACGACTAAAAAATGAAAGACATTCTCCAGATTATAGACTGACCAGGAACCTCCTCATTATGAGGAAATAAGGCTTTAACAATAAAGTTAGTGTTATACAAAGAAAGACCAAATAGAATAACATAAAAATAATATAACATATGTGATGGGATAAAATTATTCCTTCTTTATTTGATATACATATATATGATAACGTGAGTGATTTTATTAATTAATATACTCATTTAGTCCTTAGTTATGAAAAATAAGATCCCTGAGACTGTGTCTCCTTATCTAACAGCTCTTGTGCATTAGAAAAAACCACTAGGGGGTCTATTTATTAAAATAGAGTGACATGAATATCAAATTACAGTATATATTAGTCCAATAAAGTCATTTAAAAATATATACCTTTTCATGAAATAAAGATAAAATGCCCATTTATGTGATTCAAAGGCCATAGAGATAACAATTTTGGGGGATAAATTCCCTTCATTAGACATCTTATTCATCACTTTAATACATTTTGATATAGTTAGAAAGAAATTATTTCTGATTATACTAGGTAAAACATGAACTGCTTTATGGAAATATGGTCCTTGATGAAGCTTCACATTATAGTCATCCTCTTGTTGATAATTTATTTCGGACAATGTTCCCAAATCATCATACAAATTTTATATCAGAAACATTGTCCTTCTTGGGAATAAATACAATGATGGAGTTAATCCCATAAGGCATGTGATTATAAGGCAAGAAATATATTAAATTATTTATCATATAATATTTTAATATTTCACAGTAAAATGTAAAGAAGTTATTTGTGAATTTATCGCATCCCACACCACTTTCCATATTTAGAGGGAGAAGAGATATTATAATTTCGTCATTATAAGGGACCATTGTGAAAAAAACGTATTGTTGATCCTCTATTAACGGGGATATTTTATAAATCACATTACGGTTACAATCCATTCCATCATCACAATAGATCTCACTGAAATAATACACCACAATGGTTGAAATTTCAATTTCATAGTTATATGGACAAACACTGATATCGATGGCCTTAAGTCATTCCATTATAACTTTTTCTTGATGCATCTTATGGAATAATTTTGAGTTCATATAACCATAATTAAACCACATAATTGGTAAAATATTGTGGTCCAACCATTCTCTATATATTATAATAATATAAATCTACAAGGGAGATCTTATTTACTCTCTTGGGAGGATTCTTTGTTGCGTATTTTAGAGATGTCATCTACGCCACGTTTATTCAAAATTCTTAATATGATGATCAATCGTAGTGGAATAATTCCTGCTATAGTCTCTTAGTTTCTTGATGAGAATTTATAGATTCATGAAGATTATATGTTATGGTATTAAATGTTGGACTATACTCAAAGCATCCATAACAACATACATGAATATAAGTGTAACAATCCATACATTGTTGAATAAAATAGGTAGTGGGACTAACCTAAAAATTTGAATTGATATCAAGATAGGATTATGATAAGTAGGATTTTGGGGGAGTGTGTGACTATATACTCTTTAATCAACACTTCAAACATTCACATTAAAAAAATATTCCAAGAATTCATGCCTATCTTCTATTCAATGTGTATCAAATAAAAATGAAATTATCACCAGCTATTGGGGAATCATCAAGATGGCATTGATCAATGAACGAGGAGAATTCCATTGAAGATTCTGTGTTAATTTTTAGTCCAATTTTTTCTATAGGATTTGGGATACTATTAAAATATCCCATGATGACTCATTTATGAGTTATACTCCCATTTATTACCACAAAATGACTCCAAATATCCCTTATTTTGATGTCAGATGTGGAGGCATATCAAATGAGAAATCAATTCTATAGTGTTGGGTTCTATATGAGACTGAAATATATTGTGTATTTTTAGTACTTGAGGTAATTTTAATTATCTCATGGTTCAAGACCTGACTATGATCCATGTAGGTATGAAGAAATTTTTTGGAGACAAAACCATAGAAAAGAGAGACCGATTTAAGTGCCTTCAATTTTCCATAGATAATTTTTGGCTATGTAAATCAAATAAACATGGGATTATATGTCAATGTGTAATGTATAAGGGCCATGGCCGTTGGGGGTTCCCAATCCCTTGATAATACGGATAAAAGAGATTCATTTTAAAAGGGATTGGATCATTTTCTAGAGCCTTTACTACTCGGCCACATCCCTATGGACCATTCATTTCCTCTATCTTCCTTATTTATTCCTTTCATTAGAAGTAGTGTCCACAAAAAATTTACCTTTGTATCTTTCCTTATCATTCTTATCTAACTTATCAATATATTTCACCTCGTCTATATTTATGGGGGATTCATTCTTCATAGTGGGATATAGATCCTCAGGTTAATCAAACCAAAAGGATCCATTCAAAGGCATAAACATGTTGTTGGAATGCACATGGTTAGTATAACTGACCACTTGAGATTTTATTATAGAAGATTTAAAAGAGAAAATATGTTGGAAATAGAAATACTTATCAGTTTCAGTAGTAGTAATATAATTCTTGTTACAATATATAACATCAGAATAATGTGTATTTAAATATTTCAAATTTCCGTCGGGTCCCATTTTATAAGAGTCATCATATTGGTCATTAAATCCAGGTGATATCATAGTTACATTGTATGTAGGATGATCCTATGAGGTAGTGTTCCAACATGTGGGGGGGGGGGGGGGGTTAATATGTTCCTCCTATATGTTATCTTCTACAAAAGCCACTACAATACCATAAATATCCTATTAGAAATATCCTCATCTTAGCATGGAGCCACCTAATTAAGAGTAGATAACTATTCAAGTAGTTATATAGTTTGTGTGGATTATGAGTAAATGGGGATTCAAAAAATCTTCCATTTGATTATTTATAGGTTTCCAACAAAGTACATCCATTAAGGTGTGTTCAGATTGCTCAGTCATGTCATTTTCATCCCAACCTTTAGAGGTTTCAGATTTTCATTTTTGTTGAGATGTAAGAGGTAGTACCTTTTCTTTTTACTTTACCTCTTAAATGAGGATTACTCGCGGCCATTCACCTTGAAAAATTTGTACTCCTTTTCTCTATTACCCTCAATGATAATATGGACAAAGAACTTAAAACTGAGATAGAATTTATGTTTTCTCTCATATTGAATATCAAGTATCATGTTTTCTTCTAATGTTGTAAGAACTGACTATCTTTCCAAAGTAAATGACATATTCACCTACACATGTATCTGGTTATAATACCCAAACCCCAGTTTTTATATCTTTTTATCCATTCAAATTGGATTTACAGAACAACCAATAAATCATAAAAATCCCAATCCTTACCTAATCATGTGTTTTCCAGACATTAGTGCGATCGGAATTCCATTGAAATTCCTATATATTTAAAAATACGTGTATCAGGGAGTTAGTCCCCATATGCCATGAACTTATCTTAAATTTATCACATGGGACTACCATGTGATTTTACCCCTTCCCATTGCTGACATTATCAATTCATGAAATTTTGCTAACTCCGAAATTCCTCTAGTCAAGCCAATAAATTTACAGAGTTTTTTCCATTTGGAATGAAGACATGTGAAATGACTGAGTATCTACATATATTTTCTTATTCTTCAACTATCAGTTGATTGTTTTAATCATTGTAAAATTATCCCCTCTTTATCACTCATCTATGTGGAGGTGTGTCAAAGACAGAGAAGGAGATCCCAGAGTCATCCTTCACTACCTCTACACAATTACTCTTCAGACCTATATCTTCGACATGAGAGTATTCAATCAAATTCACTTCATGTTTTAATGATTTAATATATCAATTTTCCAAAAATTATCAATATGATATTTCATATCATCTTCACCATTTATGATAATAACAAATATTTCCTTCCCACTAGCTTTAGGATCATCGAGTTTTGGTTTTCTGCCTGCTTTCCCATGCTCAACAATATCTCCAAAATAGTTATTTCAAAAACATGTGTAGGTTTATGCTCAAATCCTAATGGGGGGGGGGGAGTGAGACCAAGACCATGGCATGGCCCATGTCCCCTAAGTAGTTAATCACATAGAATCACATTGTGCATAATACACACAGTGTTCGAGTCCAGTGGAACTCGAGCCTACTCCATTTCCCATGGAGACTGAAGGGTACAACTAATTGGTACCACTCGACTAACATCACTGGGAACAAATGTGTGTATGGGTTACATTGGACTCCCATTGGGGGTCCTAACCATGCCTAGAGTGCACTACATGTATGACCTACCATCTCCAGGATCATAAAATACATCATTTATCAAAAACACATTTCATGATTCGTCATAAAAGTATAATTGATGTATAAATTTGATAATTATTTCATTATTATTGTATTGGAGATGATTAAACTTTGTTATATGTACAATTACATAATTTTTAAATACAAAAAACATATAAAAAAACAAGGTAATTAACACCCACAAAATGAAAATAATGATATATTACAAATCAATGGGTTATAAAATTTTACAAAATGATCATATATGATATTATAAATATTAATATAGTTCTGGTCTATTTTAATAAAATTTTTAATACCACTATATAGAAGGTGAAATAAAATTCTATCAAAAGGATGCATGAGGTAAATAATTTTGCCTCAATTTTCATTCCACTGAGAATTATTTGTTAATAGAATCCAATTTATTTTTATGTGTTTTATATAGTGTCCCATCAACAGGTAATATCAAGATTCATTCACACTTCATTGTATTTTATATTTTAATTTTATTAATATCATACAATGGTATTTGCCTTAAAAATTATCAATTGGTAAGAGTTGTCATACCATATCACATTATTTTGTGGTGGTTAACGTTCTATTGAAACTATCACTATCTTTTAATCATTTCATTGGAAATTAAATTTCTCTTAAAACTTAATATTCATTCATTAAGGATATTGTTATTTATGAAGATTTATCCCATTTTTAAATAAAGTATTTATTATGAAGGTTATTTTATTAAATGTTAAAATATTGAATAATATCTATCTTTTACTCAATACATATATTTCTTTATAAGGTATATTTTTTATAAGATATATCGATTATTCAATATATGAGGAATCTATTTGATATGAGGACATGAGTGGGGCATAGAAATATATAGACACTCGATGAATCTATCTGTCTCGTGATAAAAATCAATCGGCAAAACCCAATGTATTTGTATCCAGTATTATTAAAATATATTGTGAATGTTCAAGTTAATCGATGTATAGTTAGCCAAAGAAGAATGATTTGTACCATGTAGATTTTATCCATCATCTGAATGGTATTTATGGTAGATTTATAATGTTATGGAGAAAATATTCCCAATATTAATGCATTTAATTTGTTTAAAATCCAATTATTATTATTATCTATTAGATTTTCTCTATGATATATCTATCAATTCATTATATTCCATGTTTATTGATTAAATGGAATATGTTTTAAATTATTTACCTCGCCTATAAATATATTTGTTTTATTCTTATCTAATTATTATAAAATATTTTTAATGATTATAAAAAATGATTGATATAAATATATAATATATATAATATATTAATATTATTCACAATTTTAAATAATTTAATTTATTAATATAAAAAACTTATAAAAATAAATGGTTTCTTCTATATTAAATATGTTTTTATTTTCATTTATAATTAATTTTTAACCAATGAATTCATTTTATCATTGTGTAAACCATATATTTCCATAATATAGTGAATACTATATATGACCTATAATTTTATTTATTTTTTATAACTTATTATATTAAATAACTATATTTTATTAATGTATGTTTTCCAATCAAACTCGTTCTTGAAGGTAATGATTGCTTTCAAAGGAAGTCACTATTGTGTGCGAAAAAAGATAACTCTGTGTTGTGGGAATTGAAAATTATTTAATATATTAAATTTACATAAAATAACAAATATATTATAAATTAATTTAATATCAGATTCCCTTGCATTCTTGGTGTTTTGTTTTCATATGTGTTATGAATTACAATGTTCTTACTTTAGATTTTAGGGGCGTTACATGATAGTTAGAATAAATTGGCACACAAATTACCAATTTGAAATATAAAAAAAGTTGTGGAATTGGTAAATCTCAATGCGAGAGAGACTATTTATTTTCATAGAGTTCATTATAATATATTGTATGATGGTTGTCCATGGATTACTTCTTTCTTTTCGAAAGGCCTCTATGAGGCACTGGGATCTCTTGTATGTCTGAGCATGCAATATCATCTGAATAGGGATTGCTATATATAATTAGATATACAGATCAAAGAGTTTATGTTACTTAGTAAGGTTAAAAATTTTTTTGGACCTTATGATTTTTATAAGGGTATGGATGAGTTATATAACAATAATAGTTTCTAGTCTATAATTTGGGTTTCTCCTTTTGATTCATTGTATAGAAGTTCATGTAAATATTTTATTGTAGGATCCAAATATATGTATATTTCTCAATTACAATAGGGGGAGAAATGTGTGTTAATAAAAATTTGTTTCTATCCTTACGAAAATATATGTTTAACAAAGATAAACAAAGATAATTTTAGATGAACTTCTTAGCTCATAATAATGATATTAACATGCTTAGGATCCGATATTGTGAATCCAATAATGAAACATAAGACAAGTTTACAGAGGGGAATATTATACATTAAAATTTATAAAATCTTATTTATATATAGGAATACATGAATAAGAATGTGTAATAATGTTACAGTTCCTAACTGTAACAAAATTCCGTGAAAATAAAACTTGTAAAACAATAGGACAAGTATAAAAAAACATTTATCCAAAAGATAATGGTATCCAATGAACATAGATAATGTTTCCTTGATTTATATATTCATTAAATTCATTCTTACCCAAAATATGGTATGCCCTCTATAAAATGATGGGTATCCACCATACTATCCCTACAAGACCATGATCTATAAGGTGATCAGTCCCTCTACATTCCTACCCACAGATGCCCTTGATTGACCAACAACAATCCAAATCGCACAAGGTATGTTTAACAAGATGTTCTAATCTTGAAAATTTTTGCCACAAAATTCACATAAGGCATATTTTAGTAGATCTGTCACATAGTATCACTTCATTCTAGAGTTCAACTCTCTCGACCCATTCAATTGGAAACATATTTATCGGAATAATTTCCAATTGTCAACTTCCTCCTATAGTCTAATTTTTCATTGAATTTTAGTGGGACATATTCAAGTGGAACCTTGGAATTAGTTTTGTTAAAACAGATTGAATCACATTATTTTATATAGAAATAATGAGAAACATTAACAAACATTAGAAACATTATCATATTTAAGATATTATCAAATGAAATGTTACTTTAATGAAATTTGGTAAATATAAAAAAATAATTTAATCAGACTTTTAAGATATTTAAAATCAAAGTACCGAAATATTAACAATCAGAATCTGAACTAATAGGGAATTGAATTATGGTTTTTGAGGAAATCAGATTCTGATATCAGAAGAAATCATGGTCATATTCCAAAACATATTAGATTATAATTTCAGATTAAATCATAGTCTGATTTAAGAAGAAATCAGAGTCGGATTTTAGATGAAATCTAATTCTAATTTCAGATGAAATCAGATTCTTGATTCTAGAGAAATCAGTGTCTAGGAACTATAAATTTTTGAGTTAAATAAGATTCCAGTATTTTCTTATGAAAAACTAATTTTAGGTATGATTAAAGGAAACATTAGATAAGGTATTGGATACCATAGTTAAAGATAAAAACAATATTAGAGAATGAATATTTTTCTTTAGAACATACTTCATAAAGAAAGAGAATTTTACTTAAGAAATATTTTATTATTTTAAAAATATAAAGTAAATAAAAAATCATAAGGAAACTTATTGACTTAATAGGAACCGCTTTTTGGAAAGTAGAAGAAAATTTTCATAAATTAATATAACAATATGAGGTTTTAATTTTTTTAAGCATAAAAGAAATACTTCTCTCCCTTTTTTATGTCTCATGGTGAATACGACTAACCCCACTTAGGTTATGAGATCCCTAAGGATCATATTCTATTCATTCATAGGGAAATAACTCTCCCTTAGTTATGAATTTATTCTTTATGTAAACCCCCCTTACATAAGATTTTTCATCCTTTAATTAAATATTCTTTTTTATTATTCTTTTCTTCCCATTTATGATTTTAAAAAAGTAATGTAAGGAAAGAAAAAAATGTACCAGAATGTTTATAAAATAATGAAGATGAAACAATGGAAAAATAAAAAATTTCATTAATATAATTACTTTTTTTACAGAAAAAGATTGGTTTTGAATAGATTATTCTTCCTTATTTTTCTCCTTTGGAATTATTTTTAATGTAACTTTTATCTTCTTCAATTAATTATGATCATCATCAAAATTCATGATCAACTATTCTTATTCCTGATTTTTCCTTTTGAGATATTTGATTCTTTCTTCCAAACACTAGAGAAATTCTTTTTGAGACTTTATCACTTCTTCATGATATTTGTGTTTTTCATCCATTTATTCCCTATGTTCCCTTTCCCTTTTCATATGAAAAGTAACAAAATTCAATTTCCTATTAAGGTATTTATCTTAATGTTGAAGGCAAGCTTCTTTTAATTTCATTTTTTCTAAAACAAATACCCTGAAATCCTTCAATTTTTCATTATAAATATGAAAATAATCCTTCTCTGCATCAGTGAAATCATTAAAAATATTAATATCATCTATGAATGTCTTGGAAAACTTATTTATTTCTCTGAAAGATATTTTATGAGCATCATAACTATTCTTAAATGCCTTGAACTCATCTTGATGATTGATAAAATTTTCTATATGAATATTTGTTGAATATAACATTTGATAGACTAACTATTGAAGAAGATGTCATATAGAATCTATCTTTGGAAAGAAATGAATGTAATTCACAATCTACATCAAGGGATGAACTGAAAAATCATATCCGAAGGAAGTTAAAGTATCTAAGGTAGATTCTTTTGATGGATAGGGAACTTTATCATTCTCATATTCTTTCCTCTTTGAAGTTCCAACACCATCCTTCTTAACTTTTTCAAAAACAACATTCATACCAATATCATCTTTATAGATTGGCTTCTCATGATTCTGGGTTTCATTCTCACTATCAGAAACATGACCTATTTTATCATCATCAGCATAAACTGCTTTATCAGTACCTTTATCATCCACTTATTATACAACATCATCATTACTGTTTTCATAATATGAATGATCTTTATTAACCTCATCATGATAAACATCATCTTTCCAAATAGATAATCCTTATAAAATTATCATGGTGCATTTGTATTGGGATTTTCTTATAGAGAATATATCAAAATTTATTTCCTTAAATTAACATTATTCAACCATTCTGATCACATCAATACTTTCCTCCTCTTCTTCTTCTCCATCATGTTGAATTTATTCTTCTTCAACTGTGTGTTCTGGAATTGAGATATATTTCTTTCTCTAGTATAGAACCATAGTATCTATGTTCTTTCGTTATTTTTCAAAAATATTTTTATACCTGATCATATTCAGATGCCTTATTGATATCACTAATAAAATCTTGGACAATTTCATCTTTCAAAAGTTTCTTCTTTGTGTTATTTTTATTAGCTTTTCTCTCATGTTCCTCAGCTCTAGGAATCATTAAGGTCATAGCCTCGGTAGGATCTCATCCAAAAACAACATCACAACCCTAATTCTTCTTCATTAGCTCTCTCAACATGGCCAAAAATTCATTAGATATCAATTTTTTCCTCTTATTCTTTATTGGAGTAGATATTGTTTCAGCGGTTGGTACTCTATCCTAAAATTTCGGCTCTTTACCTATGATATTCTTAGTAGTTTTTTAGATCATTCTCCAGCACCTCGTTTCATTATAATAGGTTGGTCAAACTTATCATGAAGATCAATAAAATATCATTATTTGTTACTAAATCCAAATTTCTCAGAAATATTTTTCAGTATTGATAAGGTTCTTTATATAAAACATACATTCTAAGATATTTTATTAAATAAATAAAAACTGTATGTTCCAAAAATTACGTTTCTTAATTTTTTTTGTTAATGGAAATAAAATTGAATAAACAATTGTTCCCACCATATGAAAAGTATTTTCATAAGGTGATGAGATAGTTTAAAAACAATTAAAATGGGTAATTACCTTATAGTTACCATTCCTAACTTTTGTAAAATGTATTGTAATCTCTTTGAGGGTAATGGTTTTGTAAGTATGTAAACATGTAGATCTTGTGATCCAATAAATTGAAGTATGATATCTCCTTTAAGTGTGTGATCCCTTAGAAATTGATGACTAATATCTATATTCTTTTCACTAGAGTGTTTTTTCATAGGTTAATTTCACTAGTATTATCAGAAATTATCTGTGTTTTTGTAAAACACATGCCATAGTCTTAGAGTGTGTGTTGAATCCATTACACTTGAGCACAACAACTTCCAGCTACTACATTTTCATATTCAGTAGTGGAAAGTGGTACTGAGTGTTGTTTCTTGCATGAATAAGAAACTAATGAATTTTCTATGAAAATAAAAGTTTCGTATGTAATTGTCATATCCATTCTACATCCTTTAAGGAAATCATTAGAAAAAATTTTAAAAATAAAATCATTTCTAAAAGAATAGAAAAGTCATAAATCCATTGTTCCTTTTAAATAGTGAAATATTATTTTCATTAATTTTAAGTGGGATTCTTTTGGAATAGATTTATATATTACACATATGTATACTGAAAACAATAATTCTATATGACTATCTATTATGTATAATTGACTACCTATCATATCTCGAAAACATGTTTGATCGACTGACTTCTCTACTTGATCATGATCAATATTGTTTGAGGCACTGATCGTAATACATATATTTTTAGTGATGTCATATCCATACTTATTAAAATTGTATTTAATATACCTATGTTGAGATATAATTGTTTCTTCTAGTTTTTGAAAATTTTGAAAAACAAATAAATTTTTTAACCCACATGTCATACTCATTTCAAACTCATATTTCATAAGATTCGTAAATGAATTAGTTAAGGATTTCTGATTTTATCCAAATATAATTCCATCAACATAAATTTGAAAATTGAATTTTTTTCTTATCTATCCTTATAAAAATGGTTGGATCAGTAGCTTCATACATAATTTTTTTGTAATAAAAATATTGTAAGTTTTTTATACTAGGATCTACTGGATTGATTGATTATATATAATTATTTGGTAAGTTCTTAAAAATGTTTTGGGTTTTTTTTGTGTCTTCAAACCAGGAGGTTGTTTTACATAAAATTCCTCTGGAACATATATGTTATGGAAGAACACTTCACATCTATTTGAAAAACAATGAAATTAAAAAATCAAAATATGGATAGTAGAATACAAATAGATTCAAAAATATCTACTAGAGCATAGGATTTTTCATAGTCTAATCCTTCTTATTGATTATATCCATTAGCAACTAATCTTTCTTTATTTCTGAGGTTAATTCCATTTTTATAACATTTGTTTCTAAAGACCTGTTTTACTCTAATTATAGATGTTTCTTTATTCTTTTCAACCATGGTATATAATTCATTCCATTCAAATTCATTTATTTTATATTGAAAATATTTCATCCAATCGTCACCACCCAATTCTTCATCAATACATTTATATTTTATTGGTAAAGAAATTCTAGATTATATACTACATTTCTTAAAAAACTTGTAGTCCTTATAGGTTTATTTACATATCCAATGACACTATCACTAGGATAAATCATAAGAAATTAATGATTTTGGTTTTGTAAAACTATTCATCAACATAGAGTAAAAATATTATAGGTTAAATACTTCAAAAACATTTTCATGAGAATCTTCCTTATTACAAGAATCTTCCATCAAAGGTTGACAATCAGTTTTTGAAAACACATATGAAGATGTAGTTTGGGGTTGTTTAAAAACAAAATAATCTATTTCATCAATTTTATATGTACAATTTCTTTTAGAGTACACGAATTATTGTTAAAAAATATATAAGCATAAGAAGTAGTGGAATATCCTATGATATTTTCTTCATTGGATTTAGGTGTGAATTTATGAAAGTAATCTTTAGTATTCCAGATGAATCATTTTCATCCAAATACATTAAATTAATAAAAATTAGCTTTGTGGATAGTCCATAACTCATAAGGTGTTTTGTTATGAAAGTTTCTGAATAAAACGCGATTTAATGTATAGAAAACAATACTAATAGCTTCATCCCAAAAGTGATTAGCAATAAGGAATACAAAAAACATGGTTCTTGTTATATTTAAAATAATTCAATTTCTTCTTTTAACAACACATTTTTTTAGGAGCTCATGGAGATGAGAAGTTATGAGTAATTCTTTTCTTAGTAAAAAAAGTTTAAAAATATTAATTTTAGAAATATCTTCAATGATCCAAATGAATTTTTTTCAACTGATGTTTTATCTCATTTTTATCATTTTGTTATGATGATTTATTATAAGAACATTTTTCAGATTATTTTCAAGAAAATAGACCCTAGTAAATATAGTGTAATCGTGAACTAAAACAAATACATAGTATTTTCATCCAATACATTTAGTTTGTATTGGAACGAAATGTTCTATATGCACTAGCTGTAATGAATTAGAAGTTGTGACATCACTAATTGATTTAATGATTGTCTTGTGTTGCATGACATATTGAAAAGGATCATAGACTTTTGAAGAATCAAATATAAACTCCAGTAGATCATTACCAAGTATTTTCTTTGATATTTTACATATTTTCCTACGACTACTATGTTCAAGACTTCAATTCCATAACCAATATTCATCTTCCATTTAACTAAGGCACGATAGATTATGTCTCCTATGGTCTTCTAAGTTATGTGTGTAATCTTTATTATGCATATTGGCAGAGAGAATAATCTCTTCTATGTAATTTTTTACTAGGTATTTATTATTCATAAAATTCACAATGTAAACATCATCACAAAATTGGATTATGCTTATAAGGTTTCTATTAAGACTATTAAAAAATATAATATCATAAAATAAAGCTTTTTCAAGATGAAAAATATTACATATATTGATAATATCTCATTGGGAATTTTCTCCAAAATCTACTTTTCCACCATTAATCTTGATAATATTTTCAAACATGTTTTTGTAACGAGTCATGTGCCAAGAATATCCATTATATATGTACCATGTATTGTCGTTGGAACTTCCTTTGTTTTCTTAAGAATTAAACAGTTAGAATTTAAAAAACAATACTTTCTTGGATATAAAAATGTTAAAAAGAATAAAATACTAGATATCCACAATATTTTAAAAAATGGGATTTATGAAAACCTAAAGATTTGGTTTTATTTAAATAAAACAATTTCTCTAAATTTCTACCAAATTGACACTTAGTCAAAAAATAGAACCTTGGGGAACAAAATAGTTGTGACTAAAAATCGGTTTTGATTGATAATAGCAACATTCATAACTATTCCTAATTGGATGATATTGTAAATATATATTTCCACAAACATCAATTCCAAGAGTAAATATTGAAAAAAAACTATTTAAGGAAAATATTTCTAATTTTAGTCATATAACTAAATTTTTATCCATGTAGTCATTGGTATTAGAACTTGATTTAGTCTCTAAATCATTTTTCCTGGAAATTAAAATTTCAAGCTACTTAGAGAGTTTATGCTTATAAAAATTTACTTGTTTAAGGTTTTTTGAAACATTATCAAAATCAAGATTTTTCAGATCAAGATATTTTGAATGATATGATACTTCTTATTTTTTAAATAGAGATTAATGAATCTTCCTTATCAAGATTCTTATTGATCATACAATTTTCATTATCAAGTAACATGGATAACCTAGATACTTCATTAAGGGATGTTTGTGTATTATATTTTGATGGGGAAGATTATTCATCTAAAGGTTCACAATATCATTCATTATGATAATTATAACTTAATGAATTATTGGTTAATGATTCAACATTGTGTAACATAGCAATGAGATATTGATTTTTAGTAAGAATTCTAGCTATAAGACCAATTTTATTCTATCAGGAAGATTCAATATTATAAGATTCATCAGAAAAATCACCACAACTGTCACTCCATGTTTCACTATATTTCAGTACTTTCTTATATATATACTTTTTGAACTTTGTCTAGTTTCTTTCTGAATTCCAAACTATTCTTTATTTCCTTTTCATCATAGGACATTTTGGTATGATATAACATTCCCTCTTATATTCATATCATGTTACCTTTGAATATTTATTATCATTTATATCATTATTAATGTATCTATATTGAAAATATTTTTTTCCCACATTCTTGTTCATTATTAAAGAATTATTGGAAAGTTCATTATTAAAATGATCACTTTCACATTATTCAGGTATAACAGTATCTTTTATAGCTTTTGATCTTGTAACTATTTATAGAGTATTGGATTTCATATTATTTGATGTACTAGTGAAAGAAACACATCCATTACCATTCTCTATCTTATTTATCTCTATATCCTTCTTTATTTTTGCTTAATGTTGTATGAGAGCCCCAAATAACTCATCATGAGTAATGTTTGAAACATTAATATTCTAATTAATCATTGTTCATTTGGATTCCAACTAATTAGGCATAATATCTATCATATTATCCATAATAATCTCATCATCAAGTCACTTATTACCCATAGAGAAAAGGAAAATGATGATATTCATAAAACCTTGTTAAAATTTGCAAATAGGTTCATCATAAGGAAAAAAATGCATGATGTTTATCTCTAAGCATAGCTCTTACAATTTGAATGACCTTGGATGTTCCAAAATGTATAACATCAAATTTATTCTATATTATATTAACAGGTTCACATTATGAAATATGACATATATGATCATGGTCACATAACATTATAAAGTATTGTGTACCTTAATGTTAATATGATTCTCATTATTTTCATGATTAGTGAATTAAATGATTTCCTTACCAATAATCATGTAGTTTCTAGTAAGTAAAAAAACATAATTCGTAAAAGTTTTGAAAATTAATGTGTTCATCCTATCACTCCTTTATTCATAGTCATTTCCATCAAAAATTCAGAGTCTTGTAGGATATAGATTATCTGTTGATCCAACGTTCCTGCCTTCCATTCTTAAAAGAATGAATTTTCAACAATGAGGATAATTTGAAAATTTTTATAAACAAAAAACTTATAAATAAAATATTTTAGAATAAATCATAAAAAAGTCAAGTTAATTATGAAAATTTGAGCAACAAAACTTATACGCAAGTATAATAATTTCATATATCTCCTCTGTTGTAAATTTTAGGATATAAATATTTGAGGATTTTTCATTTATAAGTGGAAGGGTAACATTTAGGATTAAATACATTCATTTTTGTCGATACCAAAATCTATGTTTAACTATGTTAAACAAGACAAATTCACCAGCCCTAATTAATTATTAACAAATAAACCGACTTGATTAGGATCCAATAATGTTAATCTAGTAAAAAAATAGAAGACATGTTTTCTTAGGGAATGATTCTATATAAAAGAATATGTAACATTATTTATATCATTTTATAATAGAATAATAATGTGTAAGAATTTTACACTTCTTAACATTAATAAAATGAAGTGGAAATAAAACATTTAACAAAATAAAACAAGTACAAGAAGTCTTTTATCCCAAAGGGAAGGGTATCCAAGAACCATGGATAATGGTTCCTTGATTTACACTTTCAAGAAATTTTTTCCTACCCACACTAGGAAAAGACCTTTATATGAATATTGGTATCTTTAATTCTATCCCCACAAGACCATGATCTCTAACATGATCGATACATCTGTCTTTCTATACTCGGAATCCCTAGATTGAACAAAACAAATCCAAATCACACAAGGATGGTTGATCACGATGTTATAAATGTGAACATGTTGTTCATTATATTCATGCAAGGAATATTTTAGAGTATCTTTCAATGAGTATGACCTCATTCCAAATATAAACTCCCTCGACTCGTTCAAATGGAAGGGTATTTATAGGCAAAATTTCCGAACGGTCAACTAGCTCCTCGAATAGTCATATTTTCCCTTTAATTTCAGAGGGACCTATAAATATGGGACTAAAGAGATGGTTATGTTTAAATATATTGGATTAAATTGTTTTATATAAAAAACAATGTGAAACATTAACATGTTTATGAATCATTACTATATTTAGGATTAGATAAAATGAAACGTTACATTAATGAAATTTAGTAACACTAAGAAAACAATTTTATCAGATTCTTAAGATAATGAAAATTAGAGTCCAGAAATATTAACAATAGAAATATAAGATAATAGAGAATAGGATTCTTAAATCAAAATAAATCAGAGTCTAATTTCAGAAGAAATCATAGTTTTATTCCAAAAGAAATCGGAGTCTCATTTCAGAAGAAATCAGAGTCTGATTTTAGAAGAAATCAAAGTCTGATTTCAGAAGATATCGTATTCTAATTAAAAATAAATCAGAGTCTAAGAAATTTTAAGGTTCTGAGTTAGATATGGATCCTATTTTTATTTTAAAAAAATTGCTAGACTCAGTTTTACAAAAACAGTAGATGATGTATTGGAAACCATTGGTAATGTTTAAAAAAATATACTCAAAAAAATTTTTCTTAAGAAAATCTTTCTTATGGAAATATAATTTTCCTTGAGAAATTGTGATTGTGATTTTCAAATAAAAATGGAATGAAAAAATTAATAAGAAACTTATTGACTCGAAATTTATGTTTTGATCAGAGATTGGATGTGTTTCTTTGTTGGACAAAGTTTGTTCCAAGATAAAAAAATAATTATTTTACTGATTCAGAAAAAAATATTAGTATCATATATCTGGTACAAATACATTTATGATCATAATCAATGTTCGTTTGATTTTTCAACAAGAAATATTCTGTTTTATAGAGTTTCACCTCCGTTCGGTCACTAAGGATTCGGAAAACCACAAAAGTTTACACTACGTTTTTTGGGTACTTTTGAGATTATTGAGTTTGATAGGAATGTATATATCAATAGTTATTTACATGTATGAAAACATATGAAGTATACTTATGACCCTTCCCATGTCCTGAGTTTGGATTACCATGATGTTGTGCCCTATTTTTCCATGATTAAGCATCCAATTAGGAATTTTTATTCTGAGTGAATGGTGCATTATATAAAGATGATTCCTTGGGTTCATTTACTATGGAAACCTGGATCAAATTTTCATGAGGCATGGGAGCATGAGTCAGCAATAAAAGGCTAGTTCCTTATATATTTATTATGGAAAATTATTAACTTGTTTTCATGGGATAAAAATAGTTTACGGTTGGGTGTTTGTAACATCTGATCACCTTTAATCAGATACACCATGAGTGTTGTTTATACGTTACAGTTTTTGGTTCTTCTTAAAAAAATTTTGGTTAAAATTTGGTAAAAATTAGAATCTTATGGGTGTTATCCATAGTTGGAAGATGGTTATGGAAAATCATATGGTCTAGTCCAAGAAATTATTTGACCATGTTTGAGCCTATGGAATGGGATTCATGGTTTGTATAAACTATATAGCCCATCCCTAAAACATTTAGGATTCATTAAATTGGTGTAAATACATAGAACCCAGTTTCTCAGAGGGTGTTCTTATATTTATACATTTTCATGATTACAAGAAATTAGTATCCTGAAGGAATTAATAGTTTACTAGTTTTTAAGAACAAGATAAAAAAAATAGTTCGAAATTACAAATTAAAATGGAATACATAATAGCAATTCCACTGGAAAATTCTACGATTTTTATATTATATGTAAAAGTAATTCAAAATACTCATATTCCAAAACTGGGGAAAATAAATCCTACGAAATGGGTGAGCTCATATGTACATTATGGGTATGTATTACTGTAGATGTTATCATAAAAATAAACTATAGGGATGGTGAACAAGTAAAAACACATGCCTTTAAAAATATACAAGATCATAATATGGAATGCTTAAAAGATGATTAAATAAGGAAATAAAAATGATCATAGGAGAATGAAACATAACCAATGATTTTCTACTAGAAGAATAAACAAATGGTTTATAAGTTACTAATACCATTACGTGGGACAACATAATGTGAGAGATCTGAAACATAATGTCTAGACCTCAGCCATGTCGTCTCAAAATACTAGGGTAAGGGCTCAGCCATAAAGAAATTCTATTTTTGTCTCCAAAGACATACCAATGCAATGAGGTTCTATAGAGAGCCCCACACATCACTTTATAACTTTAATTCATTCCTCATATAAAAGGTTGTAAACAGAAAAGATGTGAACATATTAAATAACTTTCCCCAATCTATAGACATAAACACCAACCACTCTGTGTAGTATGGTGAATGGTATCAAGATATAACATACTTATTCAAACTAGTCCTAAATAATTTAATACTATATATTATATGATAAAAATAATATATTAACCACAAGATGATATAAAATTAAACAAAGGTGTTGAAATATACAAAAATACTATAAAAAATCCTGAAGGAATTTTTGAGATAAATACACGATTAATTGGAAAAAAAGACTTCTTTTGGAATAATATTTGAATAAAACCAGAAATTAAAAAACGTAGATTTCAAATTATGAACATATTGGTTTTATAAAAATAGTGGTGGATAAAAACAGATAATAGAGTTTACATGGAAATAGGTAAGAAGCTGAGAAGTTCCCTTGAATCAGAATTGTTTATCGTGATGAATTGATAAAAATAATTATAAAAAAATTTAACTCCCCATAAAATAATGATGAAATATGATTGGTACAGTTATAAAAAAAATCACACATAATTTATGACAAGTAAATAAGAATAATTAATCATTAAATAGGGTTAAGAGAAACAAAGATGAACCCAAATGAAAATTGAGGTTTGGGTAGAAAACCCTTACCTTGTGTCCAAAGGTGTGCTGCTCATGACCATATGCTTTATAATTATTAAATTAGAATCATAAATAATTTAATTCAGAACCTATTAAACATTTGTATAATTTATTATAATTTTATTCAGTTCATTAATGGACTTTTCATATGTTCAACAATTCAATTCCTTCATTCCATATTGTTCGTTTCGTGATATTCATGATATATTCGCTTGATTGTATGTTTAGAAGATCATGTGGAATGGAAATAATTTTCTAGGATTCAATTTACATATTATTAACGAACATACAAAATTTTAAATAGATATATATATAATTTGGTTTCAAGGTATGAGAATGAATCGTTAGTTAACTAATATAGTGATAATCGTTTAAATTTTTGTGTTGGTTTTCTGATCATACTGAACAAGTTTTGTTCAGTTATTTTGTATCATGGACAATTTTTGGTTACAGAATCATTACAAAATATATAATAAATAATTTAGATTATGGTTTGATTAAATGATGATTTTTTAAATATAAAATTTCTCATTTTTAGAAAATTAATTTGATAAAATGATGTCAATTTTTTAATTCTACACGTTGGAAAATGGTGGGGTGAATTTTTGGAATTTTCTGAAATACCTGAATATTTGGTGAATAGTAAAATTTAGTAATTTATAGTTTAAATAAAATAAAATATAAATAACCTATTTCTTGAATTTTGTATTATGTATGAAACTGTTATTTCGAACATAAATTCTCTTATTACTATTTTTGACACAACAATCAAATAGTGTTTATTTTCATGTGAAAATTAATAAAATAATGTATAAGCTATTAAAAAATCACCCCTCGCATCCAATATATAAAACAAGCATAAATCCCTATTCTCCATACTGATATAATCCATGAAGCTTCTCAACATTCATCCAAAATACTCTTCCCTGGCCTCTCCCCACATCTATGATCTCGTGGTCTTTCCAAAGTAAAAAATCATTCCCCTTAAAGGGATTCTCAAGGAGTAGTATCGAAGATGTAAAATCCTCATCCATTTCCTCTTTTTTTCACTTCGATTTCCTTATTTATTTATTATTATCACCTCACCCCCTATGTCTAAATGATCATGATAACTATAGTATCACCTATATACTTTAATTATAGCATGTTAATGTAAGATACATCATCAATATCCTTACAATCAATTATATTTTAAAAACGAAATCATCTTCTTCGATGTCCCTGTTTACACCCTTTGTCTGGTAGAATATAAATGGTTATGTTTCATTCTCTTATGATAATTTATATGTCCTTATTTAATAAGATTTTATTATTTCCATATTATGATCAAGTGAATTTTTAAATTCATGTGTTTTTAGTTGTTCACTATTAATAGTGTATATTTTTATGATAACATCCACTTTATTAATTACACATACCGAGCATCTAATATCACCACTTTCTTACATTTTATTTTCCCCATGTTTTGAAGCTGAGTATTACAAATTAATTATATGGATAATCCAGGATTAAAATATCTCTCCAATATATTTTTTGTTATATATTTTATTTCAAGTGGTAATATAAAACTTTTGTTTGTATCTTTTTACCCAAACTACTAATTTTTTGTTTCATTATGATCAGACTTTCTTATAGTCATGAAAATGATTTAATATAAGGCACCGAATCTAGGAAACTATGGTTTGGGTCTTTACACTTAGTATCATATGATGTTTATTATAAAACTAGGAATCTATATTTAAAAAATGTAGGTTATAGAAAAATTCCATAAGGTAGTCTATGAGAATAAGTATAAAAGAACATCCTATAATTTTGGTAAGGTATGGATTATATAGATATTTCTAGAACATACATCTCATTTTGGATACAATAATTTGACATGGTTCTTCAACTGGCATACCTATGAGTAACTACTCGGACAAGGTTTCCTGGGCTTGACTTAGGGTAACTTCCTACACAAAAACAGGCATTACCACACACATAGTTTTACACTCTCAAGGGATATTCTTAGGATAATTCATATTTTTTTATAAACCATTTTGATGGACATAAATTTAAATAGGATCTAAAAGTAACCATTCTTATGATTAAGAGATCCAACATGCATAAAATTTTAGTTTATGTCTATTGTTTTTCAAATTCAACATTATAAATTATGATTTATAACTTAATTTAGTGAATTCCATTATTTAGAAATTGATCATAGTGGGAGGAATGGAAACCACATGAATTCACATATCACATGTAGATATAATCCAATTATTCATGATAATGATGCGGGTACTGGAGTTTTGACTTATATCGTGTAACTTATAATTATACTAGGAGAGCGGACATGGGTTATGAGTTATAAAATTACCCATATAGAGCATCCAAATCCAAAATTTTGAGGAGAAATGTTATACCACTTTATCACACAATAGCCTCCAACATTTAATGGTATAAAAAACCAATTCATTGTGGGGTTGTGGATAAATTCCTTAGATATTAAATTTCTCACTTTGGGATGTAATGAATGGGAGAAGGAAATCATGATAGTTTATCGTCTATCAGGAGACACAGATCAATGATGGTTATTAATTAAAAACACTACAGAGGAGGAATAAATAGAAGAAATGGAATACAAGGACATTAAGAAAATATTATTTAAAAAATATTTTTTTCTAGAACATCATGTAGATATGGAGAAGTAATTATAGAGTTTGAAATAAAATTAGAATGAAAAAAATTCAAAGTATAATTCCAATTTTAATCGTATAGAAAGACATGTTGTGGAATATATACATAATCTGAGGATAAAAAATTTTCAACTCATTGATGGATTAAAACCATTCATATGAAGGGAACGTGTTTCCAAAAAATCATTATATATGAATATATAGTATAATTTAAAATCATAAAAGATAAAAAATTATCTATGTCATATGAATTTAATAGAAATAAATAGAAAAAGAGGGAATCAGATGAAATAATGGATAAAGGGAAGAATAAAAATCAGTGTTTTCCGACATGTGATACTTGTGGAAAGAAACATCCAATATCCTACTTAAAAGGGAAAGAATCATGTTAAAAATGTGTATAAATAAGTAAATAATATTATGGTTTCAAGGGAAAGAAAGAATCTACCAATGTTCATTGCAATTATTTTAAATATATTGGACATTATTCTATTGATATCATTAAGTATTAGGAAATCATTCCCTATAGAAGGATTGGGGGAAAGGCCAAGCTTATGTGATCACAATTGTTGATGTTCTAGTTCTTAATGATGTCATGACTATTAATATAATAATTTCCTTAAACAAGGCCAATTATTCATTTTATTCTGGATCATCTCATTCCTTTACATATTTATTTATTTCCTTAAAAATTAGATATTTTCATTTCTCCTTAATAAGAATGTTTTAAGTCAAACCCCCTAAGGTATGTCTGATTGCAAAAAAGAAGTGTCAGGAAGTCCCCATTATGGCATATAAATGTGATTTATTTGATGATTTTATAATCATACCTATGGTTGACATTGACATAATCCTTGTCATAGACTATCTTTCACAAAATAAAGTTCAAGTATAGTTCATGAAAAAGTAAACTATGATTTGTGAGGAAGTTTCGAATATATTATCATTACTGCAAAAAAAATCACCATCTGATTCTTAACTAGTACCACCATTTGTAGCTCTAAAAAATTCAATTTATGGAGAAGAATAGTACACCATATCAATGGGACGGGGAATAATTCCACAACTTAAGGATATACATATTGTGAAAGAATATATTGATGCATTTCTAGATATTTTACCTAGACTTCCACCATTTATGGATGTTGAGCATCAATTAATTCAAGGTTCAAGACCAATATCAAAAACAACTTATAGAATAGCCTCTATGGGGTCAGTATAATTGAGATGCATCAATAGGAATTGAGTGATAAATGATTTATCATACCTAGTTTTTCTCCATGTGGTGATCCTATAATTTTTTGTTAAGAAGGAATATGGTTCTATTCGGATTTGAATTGACTAAAGGGAGATCAATGTTATTATTATAATGAATGAGTATTATCATCCTCGCATTGATGATTTATTTGAAAAATTCACAGAGCCTAATATTTTTCTTGTATTTACCTTCTATCTAGGTATCATTAGTTGAATGTGAGGATGGAAGATATTCCAAAGAGAGCATTTCGAAAAAGGTATAGGGATTTTGAGTTTACAGTAATTCTTTTTGGATGGACTAATGAACACTTTTTTCATGGACTTATTGTATATATTTTCATTGGAATATCTTGATTAAATTGTTTTGGTATATATCTATGGTATCATTATATACTCTAAATGAAATTATGATCTTGATAATCCCTTGGGGATTATTCTGAAGACTCGAAGAAGAATAAAGTTATATGATGGATTAGTATGTGGGTATTATAGCTTGAAACAACTTATTTTAATTGAAATATTTTCTCTTAGGATGGAATATTAGTCGATCTAGCAATGGAAAAGAAAGTTCATGAATGAAGTACTCCAAAAAACATAACCAAGATATGTAGTTTCTTTGGGTTAGCGGGTTATTATCAGATTTTTGTATAGAACTTCACCCGATAATCTATATCGTTAACTAATCTTACTAGAAAATGGGTTAAGTTCATATAAACATAATAATATGAAGAATGTTTTGAAGAATTTAATACGAGGTTAGTGAATACTGTAATATTGACTCTACCATTTGGAAATAGTGGTTTTTTATTTATAGAGATGCATCAAAGAAAAAATTTGTTTTTTTCCTTATGTAGAATGATAGTTTTAATTCATATGTATCAAGGTAGTTCAAAATTCAGGAACAAGACTATCCAATTCATGATCATGAGATAACATCTCTGATATTTTCTATGAAGATATGGATACCATATCTCTATATTGAAAGTTGTTAGATATATATAAATCATTTGTGCTTAAAAAGTATATTCTCATAGGAAAAAAATCAACATGAGGAAATTTCTATGGCTCGATCTACTCTAGGATTATTATTATTACATACAATACCTCAATAGAAATGAAAATAAGGTAGTAGATACATTGAGAAGGAAGGATCACAGTGTTTAAAAAAATGTGAATTCACAATGATCCTATTTATATGGATCTAGTGAGGATAGATATGTTAGTTATTAAAGATGTTAAAACATCACTATTTTTTCAATTGTCTTCACAACGATATTGATTGGAATGAATTAAAATATATCAGTATGATGATGAGAATATTGAAAGGAAAATTAAATTTGTGAGTGATGGGGAGTCGGTTGACGTTGTGTGTGAGGAGGGAATTCTGAAATTTGGGAGGAGGCCTTGTGTTCCCTCTATCCCCAATCTAAATATGGAGTTATTGGATAATTCCCAATTATTTAATTTTCCAATACACCCAGGTAGGACTAAGCCGTATAGGGATTTGAAATAATATTCATGGTGGGACAACATGAAGTGGGAAATCACTGATTATTTATCAATATGTTTACACTATCAACAAGTGAAGGTATACAGATGACATCATATAGGATTCATCTACACTCTTCCTATTCCTACATGTAAATGAGATGATATCCCTTTAGATTTTGACACTATATAACCCAAAACTCCCAGAAACAAAAATGATTCAATATGGTTACTTGTTGTTCAACTTTAGAAATTTTAAAATTTCATCTCTATAAGGGAGGATTTTCCACTCGATCTCCTTTTATGAAACTATATCAATGAAGTTGTGTGACTTCATAGAACACCTCTTCCAATTGTGTCAAATCATGATCCACAATTTTTATAGAAATTATAGAAAATTCGTTAGAATGATTCAGATACTGAGCTATATTTTTTTACTGCCTATCACCCTCTAACTAATGGACATTCAGAAAGAACAATCCAAACATTAAAAGACTGGTTGAGATCATGGTCACTTGATTTTCAAGGTATATGGGACCATTATTTATCATTGTAAGATTTTTTTCTACAACAACAGGTTCCATTCTAGTTTTCAAACGTCACTATATGAAGAATTATATAGAAAGAGATGTTGTACAATAGCATGTTGGGATGAAGTTGGTGAAAGAAAGTTTGTCGGCCTCGATCTTGTGGAGGAAACATTGGCAATCATAAATACTATTCAAAAACATATCAACGTTGCTCAAATAAGGAAAACTAACTATGATGATAATCAAAGTAAGGATTATGAATTTAATGTGGTAGGTCATGTTTTCATGAATGTATATCCATGGAAGGTCCATGCCAGACCAATTGCATGTCCTCACTTATAAAGGTATGGAATTGGAACCAGAATTATATTATTGTGAAGATCTTATAGAAATTATAGACACTGAAGAAGAGGTGTTTATGATTTAGATTTCTTTAATATTACTTTTACTTTTTTAGAATCATAAAATTTATGAGGCGGTGTGGTACCCTCAGGATCTCAGGATCATGAACTACCAAAATTGTTTTATGAGGAATCATAATGATAAATTCAAGGAAAAATTTTTTATAAGGGGGAAAGAATGTAACATCCCAAATAAATTTAATATCAAATTCACTAATCAATGGGTCTCTATGAATAAAAAATTGTGTAAAGGTATAGAGTTATAATCAAGATGTTTAACATACTTTTTACACTTTGATGTTTTGAATTTTGAAAAACCGACATACACAATTTTGATTAGTAATATATTTAGGGTATGAAAGGATCAAATTACATTTTTTGTGATTAGTAACATGACCTTTATGAATAGTTATATAGCCTTATGGATAGTAATATGACCCTTAACCACACCAATTTATGTATAAATAAAATTTTGAAACCTTATAAAGGATGGTGAATATTTCATGAATTGATAATTAAGTGTTTTTATTTTTGTGAGTAATGAAAATTTAAATAAAATTTTAAATTAATAAATATATCTAAACTAATATTCTTTTTCATAAAATATATTCCTAACTAATTATTTTTTGGTCCTATGATTTTAGGATAACTTAATAACATTTAGGTCACTTTTCATGGTGTTATAAAATCATTGTTAGTTTTAAAAACTATTCTTTTCTATTAAATGATAATTTTTTTAAATAAAATTTCAAATATTTAGTAACATATTTGATAAAATAGAGTCCATTATTTAATTCTATATGTTGATAGATGGTTTCATTGATTTATGGGTATTTAATTGAGTACATGAATTTTTAGTGAATAGTAAAATGCAGTAAAATATTGTATAAATAGAATACAAGTTAAATACAGTATTCCATGCATCATGATTATTTTAAGAAACCATTATTTCAAACTAAAATTAATGTATTAATATTTTTTGTCATAGGAATCAATCAAAATTATTTGTCTAAATCTAATTTATTAAATAATGAATAAGATATTCAAATATCACCCCTCCCCTCAACTATGAAAACCAACCCTCACTCCCTCTTCTCCTCACTTCTCTAAGAGTTTATATGTATTTTTTGTAAATATAAAAAAATGTTATATTATATTATATTGGAATATATATTATATAAATATAATTATTCTATATTATATATTTTATAAATATATATTATATTTATAAATGTGTGTACAATAATATAAGTGTATCTAATATATAATATAAATGTATATACCATATAGAATCATTGAAATATAAATACCTAAATACATAATAAAAATATTAATTCATTAATTTATAAAAATATATATAGGTTATAGATTTAAATGTATTTAATATTTTTTTTCAAATAAAAATTATTTTTCAAAATATATATAATAATTAACATGAACTATATATTAGTTATTGAAATTCTATTTAGTAATGTGGTGAGTTTTGTTGTTACGTGCAGACAACATAGGTTTCGATCAATTTATAGTGGTTTAATGTGGCACATATGATGGGGAGGGGAGGGGGATATAGAGAGAAGTAAATGAACCATGGAGTTTCCACATTCCAATTGTATTTTATAATATAAAATCTTCGTAGTGGTTGGAATATTATTTCGTGGAAGAATTAAATAGTTGTTGGGATCAGACTCCTGCACACCCCTTCCATTACACTCCTCCCAATAGAAACTATTTTTTTCATTACTTAAAATAATGTTTTTGTATTGAATCCAAATATAATTTTATAAAAAAAAATTATAAGAAGTTAAAACTGATGATATCATAACCACTAATAATTTTTTTACCTTACTAGTACTTATGTAGAACCAATTATTATAGTAGGCAACCATGTTAGTGGAGTATTTTCATAGTCATTAGTAAGACATTTAGAAGGGGTTATCACCACCACTAATTGAAAAAATAATCCCTTCTAAATGAACTATTTTTTAGTAGTGAATTCAAATATATGTTTTATTAAAAAATTGGATTCTTTTAAAACCACGGCTAACATAACCATGAATATTTTTTTCCTTACCAATGCTTATGTAAAACAACTACTAATAAGAGTATGCAGTCATGTTAGTGGTAGTATTTTGTAATAATTGTTATGACATTTAGTGGGGATTATAAATGCTGCTAATGGATTAAATAACCCCATCTGAATACACAATTTTTTTTGTTATGAAATAATGAGATTTGAAAAAAAATTATAAGTAATCATGTGACATGAAAAGTTTGGTTTTTCCATATATAAAATTTTTCACAGTGGATACAAAAAGGTACTTGGAGGGAATGGAATTTGGAAAAGTACCTGAGACACAATGAAATACATGGAGGTTAATATCATGATATTAAGAGTTATCACATTTTTCGAAGGAAATAAATAAGTATTTTTCACTATTCATTTGATAGTCATATATCCTCACTATATATGTACGGATAACAGGAGAAAATTTAAAGCCCAATATGTAATGGTTTTCACACTAGAAATTTGGCAATGTCCCAAATCCTCACTATGTCACATAAGGCTTAATTGAATGATATGCAAATTTTTATAAAAGGATATGTCAGGGTTACCTGTGAGGTTCACTCAAATCATAAGGTACAATACGGATTTATTATACTAATATGCATTCCCATATTACTAGTTATAGAAAATATGATTTTTTGGGGAATAAAATAGGACAATGCTAATTTTTTCACTAATAAATTAAACATCACAATGATTTAATGTGATATTGTGGGACAAATTGACTGTCAAGAGGATGATCACTGCACAATGATAAATATTTGTGAAGTAGTCTGAGGATGAATTTCATGTCGAATCTACTTCTATAATTTTTTATGAAATCACATCTTTAAGAGAAGGTTTCACCATAGTTCATGATGAAGAGAGTTCTATGGGTGATCTTCATACTATGATAATAGTATCTATATCTTAACCAAACTAATCCAATGAAAATTCATTTTTTCCTTTACACCAATACATTTTCACTACAAGTTATTATGAAAATGTGGAAATTAGGTTCACACAAAATTGGGGTAAAAAGATAATTGTAATAATTCTCGATATTTCATGGAGTTTAGTAACCTATTTTTACAATGATATTGTATGTGATTAGCTTATAATAGTTTTGAATATTGATCATGGTATAGAATTAAACAGTCCAGATTAAATGGTTTTTAAATTCAAGGTTGGAAGAAATATTTAGGTGAGATGATGAGAATATATAATGAATAAATAAAATAAGGACAATACATGAGTGTTGGAGAAGAAAAATGATATTTTATTTTAAAAGAATATCCTATGTTTTTTTTCAATGTTTAAAGATGTTGATATTATCAAAATTATAACATCTGCATAATAGAAGTGGAATAAGTGAAAAAGAAGGAAGAAAAACAAGGGGAAGAAATGGTAATGTCCTTCCCTATGATATCTTTATATCATAGTAACTGAAGAATAATATTGGGTTGAGTTGTAGAGACTGAAATGATATCAATTGAAAGAAAATAATTTATTCACTATTGAAGAATATGATTAAGGAAGAATATCTGATCCTTGGACATAGAAACACACCACAATAGATTGGTGATCACATTAAAGAGATATTTGGGAAAACCTTTTAATATTGTCAATAACTAGTATAAAACAACATGTTGGTATAAAGTAAGAAATTAGAAGATTGTAAAACATTCAGGTGACTGTTCTATATTTTCAAAAGAAAACATGCATTGTATTCACTTTATTTATTAGTGGAAATTTGTGTATTTTACTTGACCCAAACACATAAACAAGTATATTATCACTTTTTGTATGAACCACATCAAAAAAAAATGTGATGCCCTATTGATTTATTTACTGTTTCTCATGTGGTAATTGTGTGTTGGGTAATCATAAACAAATTCATATATATCTTATCAATTATAGAGGTTTTAATACAAAGAAGATGATTTAAATGTGAGTAGGATTTAGGTAAAAAAATCACACTAATCTACCCCCTGATAGAGTAACTACTCGACCCTTCTTAAGAATCTTAAGTGGCCTCAAATCCATGTTTCCTATGATTTGAACTATATTTTCTCTCCAAATTTATTTAACTAATATACATGAAGTGAATATTTATGAAATATATTTATTTTTATCCTAATGAGAATATGTAGACATTCATATTAATAATAACATGGATGTTTGGGAAAACCCCCTAAAAATAAAAAAATAGTGATAATGATGTAATGAAACAATTCAATGGATAAATAGGATCCACCACCAATAGGAGAAAACAAAAGTGGTATTATCTTTTACATATCAGTTGATAAGAAACCTCTACACTAATCAAGTTCAATATGTGATGACTAGGTGTAAAATTAATCACTAATTAATTTTTATTATAAAATAATGTTTTATTTTAAAATGATATCTATAGAGGTTATTTCATATATATTAGAGTTTCTCAAGGGTCTACATGATGATAAATCATAGAAATATTTGGAAGCTAATTCCATGAAATAAGAATTGGAATAAATGGAGGGAAAATGAAAACTCTAAAAAAATTTGGGGAAGTAAATGGATTGATTTTATATATTTATAAGAAAAAACATCATGTATGAAGAGGAATTGTATAAAATGGTTGATGATAAATTTAATACAATAAATAAATATGATTAAATGACTTACACATCAGAGGAAACATAATGAGAAGCCATGGATATCATGAATTGCCTATTGGAAATCAATTCTAATGGGTTTAAATATATTGATAGTTCTTTATAACAAATTACAACAATTAATGAAAAATAGATTATGATTATGAATAGAAAATGTGAATATATAATAAAATCCATATGGGAGGATAAAAACATCCTCAATATGGAATTACATGCACTTTATGTAAAATTAGAAAATATAGAGGTGATTAAACATGTGTCTTCAATATAATCCTAGTGAAGCGTTTCTACCAAACTCATTTATAAAGAAAATTATTGTGATAAAAGACCTTTATATTCTATAAATAGTAAATTTATACCATATAATTATCAATCTATGATAATATCCATGTAAAAGTCATCCCTTCATCCAAAAAAACTTATTTTCAATCATGTTTTTTTCCTGAAATGTAAAGGTTACAGTTACAATTCTAGAAAAAGACATATTGAGAAAAAATTGTTAGGAACCCACCATCACTTCTTTTGTGGATTTTAGAATGTGTAGAAGAATATTCTTGAAGAAAATATCCATGATTGAGTATGAAAATATATAAAATTATCACGATATGGAAATAGTATAAACTACTATTCAAAATATAAGAACAATATTTTGTATCCATTGTTGGTTCTGTGAAATGTTTGAAGAAAAGGAACTAGATTTTTGGTATAATATGTAAAACCATGGAGTATAAATACGTTACACATCAAGTTGTATTAAATATTTTTGGAGAACATTTCCATAAAAGAAAATTTATAATATTTTTACCAAAAATTGATTTTATGGTCTTAGAAATCTCTATAGTATTTGTAACAAGAGTGGTCATTATGAAGATACATAATCTTTTAAAACAAAAAAAGCATCTTCCTAAAGAACACGAGGAAGAAAAAAATCATAATTTTAATAAAATATAAATTAATTATTTCATTATTATTGGAAAAGATAGGTCTATTAAGAAATGTATACCCAAGAAGTCTGAGAATAATTTCACCCAAAAAATAAGTTTTTTATTTTATTATGGTAGAGGTGGAAACACCATGTACTGGTGAAAAAATTCTATTATAGTTACAATTGGTGAAGAAATTCTAGAGAAAAAAGAATAATAAATTGAATAACGGAATATGGGGAATGATTTGGGGAGAATATTATTAATAAACCATATAGAATGTTGATAAAATATGACCATGATTCAAAATAATGAATTATAATTTATCCACAACAAATTAAAAACAAAATGATAAATGTAAAGAGAACAAGAAAATGAATGTGTTGAGTGTATCATTGATCCACTAAAATTATTTTTGTTCTGATGAATATAATTAATTACTTTAATTATTTAAATTTTAATTGTATATTACTCCCTTTAAATTGATTTAATTAAAGTCCAATGATTATATTACGAAGGTTTCAATTCTTGTAGAAGAAAATAATATTACCCAATTTATTGTTTGATGAAATTTCTATAGTATTATTATTATTTTTCCTTAATATAATTTTATCAATTTTCAATATTAAAAAATTGATATCTACACCATGGTTTATGTTTTCTCATCATTTGGATATAATAATATTAAAGAATCATAATCTATATCATAATGTTGAATGACTTCCCATTATATTACCCCTACGTAAAATATCTATCTCCAAACAAACATCTCAAATATTTCACATGTTATGGTGCAATGAATTTCAACTTTAAAAATAAATTTTTCAAAATGTCCAATTGTATATTAGAATGATACAAAGATAATCACGATAGATAATAGGACAATTTTGAATAAAACATGGGTATCAAAATAGTTTAGTACAAGATATGGGACCTCATTTATTCTTCAAGATTGAAAATATATTGAAAACAACTGACTAAAATACCCACAGTGATGCACTCAAACTATTTTTATTATATAGATTTAATCTAAATCATTTAATTCAATGATAAAAATGTCCAATATTTTAACATGATATAGTGAATACCATGATTGGAATTCAGTTGAGTAAAATATATTGAGGGAAGAAATGATGCTATAGTCAAGGTTGTATTCCATTTAAATATTTTCATAGTTACTTGATGATGAACACAAAAACATAGAACTACGAGTTTTCATCATTTAGGATCACTATATTGGATTTCCAAGTCAAATGTGATACTATTAATTTTGGACTGGATAATTTTTCTTCTCATCTCATTTAGTTTGAGATTTTAAATTTGAAATTGTGGAAATATGAAGGATCACATGCACATGATTTTGTGGGAATCATCAAGGTAATTCAAAGAGTTAACTATTGTTCATCTTAATGGAGTATAAATTATAATTTATTATTGGAGTTGTTAATGAAATTAGTATGTTTTATTATTTTATCATTAAAGAGTTTTGAGTGAATTAAGGTGAAGGTCACATGAAAGATTAATGGTTGAGAACATGTCATTTAATTTAAAATTGGATATAGTAGTATGTGGTTTGACAATTTATTATAATCTAATAGGTGAATATGAATATTGAAGGAATACTCATCATTTAAATTGAATCATCGATCTACTTGCAGGGATCTGGGGTAAATCATGTAATTATACAACGTTTTGTAACAAAACTCCATCACCTATTTCCTCAATGATCAATTATACTATATTTCATGGTTTTATCATCAAGAAGCTTCATAATTATTCAGTTCCTTTATTGGTTTTTACAAATATTCATAATTGACATCATAAATGTGTTAACATACTACCTTTTCTAGACATTGTCTAAAACATTGACACATTCACTAGTTTCATTGTTATTTCATTCACTACAATTAAATTCTTTGCACAAAAATGACTAATTTTGTGTGTGTTTAATGGGGTTATAAATTTCCATAACCATATTGGGAACAATGATTGGTATCAAATATAAGACATTATACCTCTTTATTACGCCAAATTATTTATTTTATTTTTTATTTATATAGGTGATTCTAACTATTTTCTCTAAAATTTAACAAGTCTTTAGAAAGATAATTTTTTTTGAGGGATTTCTTAAAGGATAAAATTGGTCATAATCCTAAATTACCAAAATAATTAAATAATAATAATTATATTAAATGTATGATCTTAATGGAATATTATATTAGAAGTATTTATATATTTTTTTGATATTTAGATTAAATGTAATATTTTATCTGATTATTATCCAGTTGGATTGAAAGTATAAGATACTTTTAACTATGATATTAATTTCAATGTAATGAAAATTATTTTTTTGTCATTTTTTCAAAATATCTTTGACAGCGTTTTCTGATGATCTTCACTTATTAAATATAGAATGAAATTGTGAAAACCAATTTCTATGAATAGATTACTATGATGTCAGTAGGTTTTAGTTACAGGAAATATAGACCCATTCCAGTAGAGTGTCCAAGAAAATGGAAACATGATTTATCAGAAAATAGAGATCAATAAAGGAGATTCAAGTTTCAATTTAAAGCATTAAAATATTATATATTATGTATTCTATAAGAAAGTACACATTAAACCTTATTATCGAAGGATAAAAAATCGAAGGAATTCAAAAAAGGAGTGAAAAGAAAGTCATCTTAACATGGACTGATTTAGAAATTTTAAACTCAAATGATCAAGAATAATTTCATAAGTAAAATCATTGTCAATATTTTATACAAAAATAATATAATGTAAAATATTCATCTCTACATTATTGTTTTTAAAGTGATCATGATTTATATTGAATAAAATAAGAAAACATTTGTTTATTGGGATGTGTAAGAAAAAATAATGATTTTATTTGAAAATCTGATTCTAATTCTGTTTATCATTCTTTTTTATCTCAAATAATGAAAACACTAAACAATTGAAAAGAATGGGTGATTCTTATAAATATAAAATAATATATATATATATATATGTAATAGTCAATGAAAAGTTTAGTAAAGTTTGAGAAAAGAAAGAGAACATATCAATTTAATTAAATAATACCAATTCTAAAATTTTTATGATTACAATGGGAGATGAGAAACTGAATATGGAAATGAAATGTTTAGAAATATTTATTATTATTCAAATTAAAATTTTTTTTTATTTGGAATCCATTTAATAGGAAAAATGAATAATAAAAAATGATATTGAAAGTATTAAACAAACACTTGTATACTTTTGTACTAGGAAGATAATTGTATGAAAAATAATGATTTCCTTGAATAAAATTTAAAAAAAATAATTTTTTTATCTAGTAATGATCCACCATTATCTCAAAGATATAAGAAAAAATCATTCAATGGGAAGAAGGATGGAATTTCCTCCATTAATTGTTTTAAATGTGGATCTTTTAGTCATTATTATTTTGATTTATCATGAAGTTTTACTCAAACTTTTAGTCATAAGAATGTTTTCTTTCTAAATAAACATTCAAAGATAAAATTTATATACTTTCATCAAACTAGTTTTCTAAATTTAATTTTTATAATCCCATTGGACCTAAATTGGTCTTTATTCCAATGTAAATTGAGTTATTATTTTTATGGCCTGCATGCATATCTTTATATTTTTTATCATAGAATATTTTCCTGGGGTTTCTAAATCAAGTTTAGTATTTAATTATGAATCAATTACATATCATTTATCATTTTAGGACTTGAATAATGGTTTCAATTTTTGGATAGTAAACATGAGAAAAACGTTGTTTATTTTATGGTTTACTAATATGAACATAATTTGCCTTTATATGGAATGTGATCATATTTTAATTATTCTAATTTCAATTTTTATGATATATAACTCACTATTGATTACATTTCATTCACTGATAATAATTATATAATTCCTTAAATATCTTAAAATGTTTCAAGGATCCTTGAAATTTTATATTTTATATATATAATTATTTGTCAATGCTTGAACATGAGGAATATAAATTATGAAAAAATAGGTTTTAAGGGGGAGCTAACATTGTATAAATTTTTAAATTTTACTTGAATTAAAAACATGAATTGAATATATTATAATAAAATTAAAATTTGATTTATATTTTAATTATTATCGAGTATGATAAAATTAAATATCTATATTTTATTTTAAATAATTCTGAAATAAGGGGAAGCATTAATATTTTAATCATGTTTTAGTTTTTAAGACATAATTTATTTAAATTTTTAACAAAATTTAATAAAATTTATATATACAGTTTTTTGGATTATAGAATATTCTATAGAGATTTCATTATACAACATGTTCTTTTTTTTCTAAAATCTGTTTTTAATTGGTTAATCAATGTAATTTTCTCATTTTGAATCTATATAAGCTTGGTAATTCAGACATCCATATTTGAATTCTGTTTTAATTACCTATAATATATTTAAGGGGAGTTTGGGATATGAATAGTTATTTTTCAAATCATTTCTAATGTTAATATTTATGGGGATTTAAATATTTTTCAAGCTGAATCTTTTTGGACCTCTAAGTTCGTAAATGATTCTTATATATTTCAATCATGCAGTTGTGATTTTCGTTTTTTATTTTAGTTTAAAACTTATTAAATTTTAATTTTACATTTAATGGTTTAATTCTGGGAGAATTTATATTTTTCTATTTCTTAATATATAAATCTTCATAAAACTCTTCAATATGTTCTAAATATTTATTTTCAATATTATTTTTGAATATTTAATACCCTAAATCATTTAAATACAAAGGATACAATTTTTGGGAAGATTCAAGCACTTTAATCCAAGTTTATTTCATGAACTATGAATTAATTTAGTTGAATTTAAATCATATTAAAATACTTTTCATGGTATTTTTATATTGATATTACAGTTAATTAAAATTTTGATTGAAATTTTTAGAGTTTGTAACAATTAAAAACATGAATTGTTTTTAGCTTTCTATTATCTACTTTGAATTAGTGTTTAGTTTTAATGGATGTTTGTGAAAACAAATTTTTATGGAGATAATGTGTTTTAAATGTATTCACATCCAATATAGAAAAGAGCATATATAGTTCATTTATAAAAAAGGGAATACTTTTTGATGTTTGATTATTTTTAGTTGTTTATATTAAATGGGGGTAATTTAAAATTTATTTATTTTTCTATTATTATAAATGAGGGATAAGTTTTTGATATTGACATTTGGTTTGGTAATTTTTTATAAGGGGTAGATTATTGAGTGTCTCCTTGATCCACTTCAAATATTTATGTTTTAATAACTATAAGTCCTCAATTTAATCAGTTTTTGTGTAATAATTTATTAATCTAGTAACACCCCATGATTTTATGGTATGTCCCTTTCAAATTTAACATCTTTTATAGCTTATGTTGTACACAACACAAAGTTTAAACCATTATATACTAAATAATATTAATATGACTGTATGAATAGTAATGTGACCACTCAGAATAGTAATATGTTTATTAGAATAGTAACCACCTCTATCAAAGAATACATATTATTTTTGTATCTTAGGAATGAAAATATTATATATTTATATCATGGATTAAGTAAATAAATGTTTTAAAAAATGATAAATTAAGTACTAGTATTTTTGTGAAACATAAATTTTTATTCAATTTCTAATAAATAAAATAACTATTTAAGATAAAATTTATTTTAATTAAATATATTTTTAAATTAATATTTTATTGTAATATGATTATTAGATAATTTTATGTGACCTTAATTATTTTTGAAAGTGTTGTAAAATCAGATAAAATATTAAAATTTGTAATTTTCGAGTAAGTGGTCGTTTTATTTAAAAATTAAATTTCACAACATTATAATTTTTTTTAAATGGATTCCATTTTCTAATTCTAAACTTAGACAAAATTTTAGGGTTAATTTCTTGGATTTTTCTAAAATAATTAATTTTTTTGGGAATAGTGAATATGGTAATTTACGGCATTTAACAAATACATGTATTATTGATTCATGGTTAATGTATGACCAAGTCAAGCCCATAATGTTGAAATTTACTTCTCTATTTAATTTATTTAGTTATTTGAAGAAACAATATTCATATTATTGAGCTAAAATAATAAACCAATATATAAAATATTCAAAAAACACCATTCTCATCCACTATAAATACAACCCCTCACCACCCTTTTTCTTCACACATAAAAACCCTTGAATATACCTTATATTCTACTCAATTCCTCTCCCAAAACACTTCCTCATGTTATATTCTTGATGATATCACCAAAATTCCATTCCTAAGTTCCTTAAAGAGGTTCTCAAGGAAAAGAAATTTAAGAGGTAAAATCCACTTTCATTTTCTTTAAATTTCTTTTTAATTTCTTTTCTTTTCTTATACTGTCCTCACCTACCATTATAAAAGTGGAATGATAAATATAATATTTTATATATACTATATTTTATTTATGTGAATGTATGTTACATCATCAAACCTCTTATCCAATACCTTTTTTTATAAAAAATTAAACATCATCTCTAAGGCTCTGATTTTCTGTCTTCCTGGATAACGAGCTTTGGTTGTTCAATTATCCCTTCAAGACTGGTCAGGAAACTATTTTTATTATCCAAAAACACTAAAATATTTTTATTATAAGTTATATAATGGTATATAACTAGTATATATACATAATATTAATTAATAAAAAAAAACTAGTCCGTGATGATATAAAAAACACCAAATAATGAAAATGGTTATCATTAATGTTTTATCTAATGAATAGTACTAATATATGAAAAAATTATTTATAATAACATTTTTTATTCTAGAAGTTCATTAATAATATATAATTTTAAATCTGGATTACTGATCCCATTTGAAAAGATCTTTCATACATGTATACAAGTGAACTAATCATGAAAACCAAGGATACAAACACCCCTGAATGAGGAAATTGAATCATATAACTAAAAAAACACCACAAATAAAATTAATAAAATTATAAAAAATAAAGTACATGTTTAAGAGGTTATTAATTAAATTATTAATAAATTTAATTTCATTATCTCAAATATTAAGTGCAAGTGCAGAACACTTTCATACATAAGGGACGAGTTTCTTCCTGAACCTCCATTTTTCATTCATGTTACACTCTGTATCAATTTACCCCAATGTAATTACTATTTATTTTAATATAATTCTTATAAATTATGGTTATATGTTAAAAAATAATTTATGTACATCATTTTACCATTCTTTGTTGGGGAAATACATGTTTTATAAGGCTTCATTTTCATCTCTTCCCAATAAGAAATACCCATTAAAGGGAACTTCACAATTTCTTTAAAATTTTTTAGTAAAATCAATAATCTCTTTTAAGACACCAATATTTTTATAAAATCACTCTTATTATAATGAAAAATTACATTAGTTCATTTCTATTTTTATATAACAATTATGAATTTTCTACTTTAAAGACTCTTTTAGATTTTCACTTTAACTGCCCCAAAATAGCTCTTTCCTAATGTTTCTTAAAAAATATTTTTTCATGTTAGACAAATTTTTTTACTCAAATATATATTTGTACCTTTTTTTATTCGGGTATACAAATGTTTAAAACCCGATTTTATAAAAATACAAATGATTTTCCAAAAGAAATCTTCTTTCTAAAGTAAAAAAAAATGATATTTCTCTAAAGAAACCATCAATGATTTTAATAGAATATTTTCATCTATTTCAAAACCCTCTATTGATTCATATACTTTAATTATATTTACCTATAATGTTACCATCTACAATATTTTTCTAAACGGTTTGTGATTATTTATGGGGATGTATTTTCTTGATACCATTCACCATATTACTCTGGATGATTTATTATTATGTTTATTATTTGGGGAAAGTTATTAATATTTCATATTATAGATTTAATATCAATTCATATGTTGATTATATTACACATATTTTATATGAGTAATGCTTTGGACATAGTAAGTGATAGATCGGGCCCACTATAGCTTCTCGATGCATCTATAGGTCTCATGAGACAAACTAGATCTGGTTTTACCCATTTATGTAGGGTGTCTTGGTCGAAGCCATGATAGTATGTTTACGATTCCCTGCATTATGAATTACCATATTATGTTCAATATTTTGATTTAATGACATGTGTTGTTAGATATTCATCTCGCCTTATTGTTTATGATTTTATCATTCAATGTATTTCGTAACCTTACTAAGCATCATACATAATCAATTTATTTTATTTTATTTTTCCCCAGGATGAGAAGATGTATCTTATAAATTTCTAGCAGGGATTATATAAGAGTTTATGGGTGTTTCAAATAGAGTTTATATTTTTTTACAATCAATTTTTAATGTTAAACTTATGTTTTTGAACGGTTTTCCAAAGATACTAAAAATATTTATCCTTTGGGATGCGATCACTTGTTCATTACCAATGTAATAAAGCAAGACACTGACTTCCGACTACTGTGGTAGGGGTCTTTACAGTTTGTATCATAGATTGTGTAGCATAATATATTGAAAATAGATTTAGGAAAACATATATTAGAAAAATATAACCTTATAACTATCTTTGGGAATATTCTCAAGGTAACTAAGTTTTTCATTTAGAGATTGGTTATACATCAATCTGTATACTAGTTTTAAAATTTCAAAATCTAACCTATTGTATTCCATTGTTTAGAAATGGTGCCTACTAGAATAAATTGAAACTATACCAATGCACGTATTCCATATTGGGATTTCCCTCATGTGAAAGATAATGATGTTGGATATAGAGATTCAACTGGAGATGAAAAAATTATAAATATACTAGGAAAACTAAATTAGATTATGAACAATAACCTTACTTTTATAAAGTATCCTAATAAACAATATAGTGTAACAATGTTATACCGCTTCAGGTGACAACAACCTCTATCATTCCATCGGACTACAAACCCATTTTTAGTTGAGAAATGGATAAGTTACTTAGAGAATATATTTCTCATTTTTGGAAATAAGGAAAGGGATAAGGTTATTAAGGAAATCTATCATTTCTCAGGAGAAACAGATCAATGGTGATCATTAATTCCAAACACAAAGGAGGAAGAAATTTGAAATATGGATTGAAAGGATTTAAGGAAATTTTCATAGAGAAATACATCCCTCGCAAACAACGAGTAGATATATAGAGACAATTCTTGAGTCTTAGACAAAAATAAGAAGAAAATGTTTCCACATATAAAGCCAACCACAAAATTTTAACAAGACATGTTTCAGAATATATATGTAATCTAGGGAGATTGATTTATTTTTTCTTTGAAGGAATTTTAGAATTATATGTATGTAACTAATCTACCGAAATTTTTCACCATATGAGGATATAGTATCGTGTTCTATCAAGATGGAGAAATAATTTTCCAAGCCACATAGATTCCAAGGGAAGTAGGATAAGAAGAGGGGTGTTGAGCACTATTGAAAAATAAATAAAGAAAAAGGGAAGAAGGGAATGATATAATTTCTAAAAATAAATAAATTTGGAATGAAACATCATAGAACATGCCTATTATAAATGTAAGTATTTTGTATGTGTGGGGAAAAGGCCCTAGGCCCATGATTGTAGAGGAAAGAAAGAATATGGAAATGTGAAATGATTCATCTGTAAGGAGTTATGACACTATGAAAATGATTTTTCTTTTAATCATGGGAAATTTTCCTAGAAATGGACAAGGGAACAAGGCTACCCTTATGCCAATAATACAGCTAAGCTTGACGTTTCTAATGATATGGTGGTAGGTAAATTAATCATCTCATCAAATTTTGCGAAATCTTTTTTTATATTGGATTACAAATTCTTTTATATCTTCCCAGTTTTCTATAAATATTACATATTTTCAATTAACCTTAATTAGGGTGGTTCAATGAGATTAAAATAATGTTTTTGTGAATAGTAACTTTTATGTTTAATTAATCGCGATTAAAGGTAATTAGTGAAATTTAAGGTAAAAATGATATTATAAAAATATTAAAATACCTTTACACATGTCCTACCCCTATTGGATAAGTCATGGCCGACGAAGAAAATCCATGGGTCATCTTGGGGACCCCATGGAGCCACTTTTGTAGGAAAATGACATTAAAAGCTTTTTATTTAATGTTAAAATAAAAATGTCACAAACATGAGTTGTTTTACTAAAACAATTTTTAAATGGGGTTATACAAGTCATATTTTTGACTATAAATATTCATTAGAAAGATAGAAATATTTCCTACATCATGATAGTTTTTTATAATTTTTATACATTAAATAAATTAAATTATTTATGACACCATGATGATGCAGTGATTACCTCATTATTTAACGATTTAAATAAAATGAAAAGTAAATGTAAAATCTAAGGCTTAAACTTGTAAAAAACCTATTGGATTAGCATATTTTGAACCCTTATCACCTTATCCTCGAAATATATCATTGTGGGACCTTTAGAATCCAAAAATAATTTCATAATAAAGTAAAATTTCAATCTTTCCAAGAGTGACCTTCCTCTCCTCTTATAAAAGGCACCCACCTCTACCACCTTATCTAGTGTTTCCAAGGCTACTAAACTAATCGGTCATTTGAGACTTGATCTTCTGTGATCATGCCAATGTTACCCAATAATGCACTGACTCTGTGTAATTGGGAACTGGTGCACAACAATGAGCCTTGCTGCACTCTTGGTTACGACAATCCCAGGGGATATGCTTAGGATAATCCTCAATTTCTTTACAAACCATTATGAAGGGTTTATGAGTATATAATTCCTCAAAGAAAACATTTCTTTTTATGATTATGGATTATATCCATAAATAGTTCAGTTTATGTTAAGTGTTTTACAAGTATGGAATTATGTAATTTCATTCATAAACTAATCTAGTTTATGACATTGTTTAGAAATGGAGCCTAGTGGGAGGAATGGAAACCGTGTCAATGCACACACTCCATGTAGGGATTTCCCTCTTGCTCAAGATAATTATAATGGAGTTGGTGATACAACTGGTTCTGATCAGCTTATAACCATACTGGGACAACTCACTCAGGCTATGAATAATAACCTTACTCATATGGAGAACCCTGATCCACAATGTGGAGGATCAATGTTAGATCGCTTCATGAGGCAACAACCACCAACATTCAATGAGAGTACTAGTCCCTTAGTAGCTAAGTAATGGATAAATTCCCTAGAGAAAATATTTCTGGCTTTGGGGAGTAGTGAAAGGGAAAAAGTAGTCCTGACAGCTTACTGCCTCGCTGGAGATGCCGATCAATGGTGGTTGCTAATTCAAAACACAATGGAAGATGAAGAAGTATCATGTATGGAAAAGAGGGAGTTTAAGGAAATTTTCATAGAAAAATACTTTCCACATGACCATCGAGTAGATATGGAAAGGCAATTTCTGAGTCTGAGGCAGAAAGAGGATGAGAATGTCGCAAAGTATGAGGCTAACTTTACAAGGTTAGCGAGGCATGCTGTAGATTATATACATAACCCAAGAAGTAAGATCGATCATTTCTTTGATGGGTTAAAACCGTTTCTCCATCGAGCATTAGTATCACAATCTTTCTCAACATACGAAGATATAGTCTCCTGTGCTATCAAGACAGAAAAGGAATTATCTAAATCTTATGACAATAAAGTAAAGCAACATAAGAAGAGAATGATGGAACAAGAGACAGATAAAGGGAAAAAGGGGAAGAATGATTTTACATTATGCGATAATTGTGGGAAGAATCACCCCGGTACTTGCCTAAAAGGAATGAGAGTTTTTTATAAATGTGGAGAAAAAGGTCACCAGGCTCGTGATTGCAAGGGAATGAAATTGGAAATCAATGTTGAATGCTAAAATTTTAGGGAAATGGGGAATTATTTAAATGAATGTCCTATGTGTCAGGGAATATTACCTTAGAAAAGGCCAAGGGATCAAGGCCAATCTTATGTTGTTACTACATTTGAAGCGGAATAATTAATTTATTGGTGCTTTTGGACTCAAGGATTGCATTCTAGTTATAAAAATAATGTGATATATATAATGATTGTACTGCAGAACTTGTTGTTTTCATTAAGGTTTTAATATTATGAAGATAATCATATTTTTGTATGTGACAATAAGAGAAATTTTCCTTTGTTTGAGGAATCTGATGATACAATTGATTTTGGAATTTAAAGACCTTTTAGAAAAAGTCTGGACAGGGGAATTTTGGATAACTATTAAGGTTGGAATGGATTAAGTTTAACATTTGATAGTATTGTTTAAGGTTAAAAAATTTCTGAAGATTATTTTTGGAATATTATAATACTATAGTTTTAGGAAAAGGACAACCTGTAGGTCGGGGGATAACCCATCGCGTCGGGCAAAGTTGCAGGAATCGAACCAACAACCATAGTGCGACATGCCTTTATTACCTACCACTAGCCTACAGGAAGTCCCTGGTTATTATAAATAGTTTTCCTAATCTAAATGGTATGTGGTAATATTTGGAACCTTATACAATTAAGATAAATAGAATATTTTTGAGTTCTGTTACCATTTGGAGTGAAATATGGGTTTGTGGTAAACATTTATTAAAGAATGAAAGTCTACATGACAAGTAAGTATATTTCCTTACGTTCTTAGTAAATCTCCTAAATAAATTCCTCAACTTTATGAAAGGTGACTTAAAACAAAAACGTTTTCGGTTAACTTTTCCAACTGGGGATTCAATGACCATTTAACCAATCACAAGTTTTTGATTTTCATGTGGTTAACATTCTCCAAATCATGTTTTCAGTAACTCTCCATCAGACCTTGATGGTTTTTCCCTCCATATCCATATTTTCATAGAATCCTAGTATGGGCTATCTCGGGTGACCTTTGTACTTCTCTTTCTTTTCTTTTAATGTTATATTTTTATTAACCTTATTTCTGATGTGGGTTTTCCACAATGGTATTTTCTATTTTAAAACTTTTATTTTCAAAGAAAAATTTCAAATTGTGAGGATACCGTTTATTGAAGGAGGGGACAATGTAACACCCAAAGCTTCCACGGTACATTTCTCTTTGAATAATACAGTATCGTGTGTTGTACGCGACTTCGAGTTCTAACACACACCACAACAAATCTAAATAGCCAATATGAATAGTAATACCCACCTTTTGAAATTATATATATATTATATTTCAAAATGGACTTAATTTTTGGATTCGGAATATCGAAATTAGCCTATGTTGAATTTTTGCTATTTTTCTGAGAACTTCCAATTTTTTATGAATAGTGAAAAATACATAAAAACAAATTTTTTAATCAAAATAAATTATTGTGATAAATTATACTATTGAGTGGTTTTAAAGTGTAATTAGAATATATTTTTACCATTTTATCCAATGGTGGTCATTAGAATTAATTTAACATTGAAATTGGACATAAACAATTGTCAATCTTTTGATATATATTGTTTCTTAAAAACACGCTATTTGTTTTGATAGTGGTAATTAATTATAAAATTAATTAATGAAAATTATATGTTCGGAATTTTTTAAAATAGACATCATTTTTTAATTCGGAATCTCAATTATAGATTAGGGTGAAACTTTGGCATTGTTCTGAAAAACATCAATTTTTGATGAATAGTGAAACCACTATGTGGTAGTTAAAAAAAACTGATTTTTTTGTTTAAATGAAATATTAAATCTTATGTGATTTTATTTTCAAAAATACGACATACATGGTTGTCATTAGGATGTAAAATGTGGTTCAATGGGATTAAAATAATTTTTTTGGTGAATAGTAACTTTTATGTTTAATTAATCACGATTAAAGGTAATTAGTGAAATTTAAGGTAAAAATGATATTATAATAATATGAAAATACCTTTACACTTGTCCTAACCCTATTGGATGATTCATGGCCGGCCAAGACAGTCCATAGGTCAACTTGGGGGACCCCATAGAGCCACTTTGGTAGGAAAATGACATTAAAAACGTTTTATTTAATGTTAAAATAAAAATGTCACAATCATGAGTTGTTTTACTAAAACAATTTTTAAATGGGGTTATACAAGTCATATTTTTGACTATAGATATTAATTAAAAATCTAAAAGGATTTAATACATCATGATTTTTGTTTTTAATTTTTCGATATTAAATAAATTAAATTATTTATGACACCATGATGATGCAGCGATTACCTCATTATTTAACGAATTAAATAAAATGAAAAGAAAATGTAAACTCTAAGGCTTACACTTTTCAAAAACCTATTGGATTAGAATATTTCGACCCTTATCACCTTAGCCTCGAAATATATCACTGTGGGACCTTTAGAATCCGAAAAGCATTTCATAATAAAGTAACATTTCAATCTTTCCAAGAGTGCCCCTCCTCTCCTCTTATAAAAGGCCCCCACCTCTACCCCCTTACCCACACCTCTCAAGCCTTTGGCTCGGCCACCACCTGCCCATTTTGTCTCTCCACATCCCACTATTACTCCTAGAATCCTCACTTTTGGCATAAGTTTTCCCAAGGAATCCTTTGAGCTCAAATCAAAAAGAGTTACCCGTTTTAAACGTAGTGTTTTCTCTTGTGTTCTTATGTTTTATTTTGCTTCTCAAACCCCCTAAACTCTTTTTATTAATTTCTTTTATAACAACACCAGTATCATAAATATACTATGACGTTTTTATAAGAAGGATTCTAGCTACAATTACACACACCTATATCTAATGGTTAAAGAACATACTGTTTCTGTGGATGACGAATTTGTGCCTCACAAAACGATGATTGTTCAACACTCATATAACACCTTAAAAGGTGGTCATTAATATGTCACTATATTTATATATGATATATAATATGTTTAGGTTTTACTTAAGATTATGTATTTTTCATTTATGGCATACCTTTATGGTTTCCATTATGGGTAAACGTGATATTTTCATTTTAGGAAGTGTGGACTACCGCCCCAACAAAGTGATTTGAATCGTTAATACCATATGTGGGATGTATAAAGGATGGGGTAAATGGTATTATACATTATATTATACTGGAATTATATTATACCTTTATATAATTATGATTTCATTCCATTAAATACGAAAGATAAATTAATGTAGCGTTCATGCGTACGTACGGCTTACCGTCTCCATGAACGGTGCATTTCATTTCTTACCTCTAAATGTTTTGTAATATTATAAATGCATGTATATACTTGATATATAAGATATATATGATATATATATCATGAATATAATTCTAGAGATAATGGATATTCTACCACATAAATAACTTGTAGTTATAAGAAGTTTATTGTTGACTCAAGTACCAAAGATTGACAAAACGACCGTTATTAACTTAAATGACTACATAATTTTTGTAACATTGTAATAAGTGATATAGAAGGGATAATGAACTTGAAAAAGGTTCTTATTAAAGAAGACTTTAACTGTAGTTTATTATTCCGGAGGTTAAAGAATGGTCATGTCAAGACGAACACGAGGTAAGGGAACTTCTTAACCGAATTTCTGTTCTTTGGGTTAATCTCCTTCTTTCAAATTATGGCATGATATTATTATGTCCTATCCTTTATTTTTACTCTCTTTATGTGTACTTATAGTGAATACACATAATAGATCTATTTTATTTAAAAAATTATCTTTGTAAGGGACTTTGTCTCAATCTCCATTCATTGAGGCATATTTTGTTTTATACACAAATTTATTTTATACGGTGTATAAACCCCTTTGACTTTTACGTTTATTCAAAATGAATCTTTTTTATATGAAGCATTTTACTAAATAACAAAAGGGAATGTTTATTTGTCGTATGTATGCGGCGACAACGACTTCTCCGCCGCCGTGACCATTATTTGAGTTTCGGCTTCCTTTACAAGCCATAACTTTTTTTTAAATGAAAAATAATTACAAAGTATTAATTTTGTTTTATTTTGGTATTTAAAATGGTTTTGAATTTTTTTATTATATCAATTTGTTGTATTGATATCTTGTGATTTAAATTTGGAAATTTTATGTTTCCTTTATGCATGTTTTATGTTATACGATTATGTTATGGTTTATGATATGTTTAAACCTGTTCATATGAGGAATGCATTGGACTTAATGAGTGACGTGTGGATCCTGCTATAGCTCCTCGATGCATCAGCAGGTCTCATGAGACAAACTAGTGTCTTGGCACGAGGCCTTGCCAAAATCTTATTTGTGGTCTTGGAACGAGGCCTTGGATACATAGTTATGATTGTATGGCATTATGCATTCCATCATTATGAAAGTGGTTATTGATATTGCATGTGTTTATTCGACCAGTAGAATATCCATGTGAATAAGTAAATGGAATTATCTCATTTTACATTGGCCATATTATGTTGAAGTTCAAGTTTAAAAGGCTTTTGTTTTTGTCATACATCGCCTTAAATGTTTATGTTTATTTATGAATGCATCAGCTATATTTTTATCCTTACTGAGCATCTGAGCTCTACCCTTTCACTGTTTTATTTTTCCCAAGATGTGAAAAAATATTTTATGACTGATCTACAGGGATAGTCTGAAGGGGATAGAAGTGTGGACTATGGAGACTATGTTATTGTGATTTTTCACTTTATGATGTAATGTAACATTTATGAATTTATCTAGTGTTTCCAAGGCTACTAAACTAATCGGTCTTTCGAGACTTGATCTTTTGTGATCATGCCAATGTTATGCAATAATGAACCGACTCTGGGTAACTGGGGTCGGGGCGTTACAACCGACACCTTTTTGGGCATATATTATATCACATTAAGGTTATTATAATGTTATAATAAATACTTTGTATTTGTACAATGTTTAATTTTTACCCAAAACATCGATCGTCTTAAAAATATAAAATATCACCACAGGATAATTTCAAAGTTCTTAATTCATATAAAATATTTATTTTAATAAAAAAATTATATATTTATGAAACTTTATACTTCTTAATAAAAAATACCCATTTACTAAAAAATACTGTCTTTTTGACAATAACCTTTTTTAGGCCATTATTAAAAACTATATTTCACTTTATAAAATTAAAATATCATTTATATGTCAATAATAATTTTGAAATAAGGATATTTATGAAAATATATTTATTTTAAAAAAATATTTAATTTTACCTAAATAGTATTTTGATTGAAACTATATTTTTTTCAAAAATAGGATTTATGTTTTAGGGTATTAAAGCCTAATTTTTTTTATGAAACTCATTATTTAATTACATATAAATTATTAATAAAAATTATTAAATATAATTATATTTATATCAAAAATAAAATTAAATAATTCATACATTTAAGGTCTTGATACATATTCCTTTATTATACTAGAAAATCCGTATGGGTAAGGTATGGGGTGGTGAGTCATTCTTTGGATGGTTCGATATAAATGGTTTGGTATGTGATATAAACAGGCTCGAAATTATCAAATAAATGGTTCTTATTTTATATTAGCAATTGAATCATGACTTGGGAATGGTCAAGTAAAAATTCCAATGATTTTATCTCTCATGAATGTTTTGATAAATGGGCTTCATAGGGTACAATCCTAATGGTTGAGACCATCATTTCGTTTTCCTTTTTCAATTGGATTTATCACAACCCTATATATATATAAACTAATCATACGATCAGTTTAAAATGACTATAAAAATCAATGGTTATGATTCTTAATTTTCATTTAAATCTGATAGGATAAAACATATAATGATCCAAAATCATTAATACTTCATTTTTTTCTATGATTTCATTTTCTGATAGGTATTTTTCTTTTTTGAAGAGGAAATTTAATTTATAAAATTTTAAGATGTTACATTACCCCTATCAAATTTTCCCCCTTAAAATTTTATTCCATAATCTAACAAATAAGGGTACATCTATTTCAATTGGTTCTTCAAATTTCCAAGATGCTCTAGAAATCTTGGTTGTCCACTATTACACTTTAACTAGGTGAGTTCTTTCATTTCATAATAATATTTCTCTATGATAAATGATCTTCATTGTCTACTCCTACTATGAATGTTCATTCTCTTGCGGTAACAACTTGGGATTCAATACATGTGAGGGATCTTGTATGTACATACCCAAGAGGGATACATAGAACACATCATGAACTTGAGATATGTCAAGATGTGGTGCTAGTTGATAGGTCCCCACTTTTTGGTGATCAAGGAACTCAATGGGGTTGATGTTTCTTGGAATAGTCTTTCTCTTCTTCAAAACCATCAAGAATATCTTCGAGGGTGATATACGAAGGAAAATGTTTTCTCCATCCTCGAATAGTATATCATATTGATAATTATATATATATATATTCTGTCAAATTTGTCTGGATTTCATATAAAGCTAAATCATTTTAACCTTCTCTATCATCTCTGGGTTAACATCTTTTCCCACCATCATCAACTCTTTAACATCATCCCAAAATATCATAGTCAAAAACCACTTCCCATAAAAATCCGCATAACATTTTATTTGAATAATAGAATATAAACTATTGTTCTATGAGAACTCCACTAGATGAAGGTGTTAATCACAATATATTTCTAAATCCATTTATCATCTTCTCAATATGTCCTCCTAAGTTTAATTGGTTCTTTCAGACTGACCATCCATCGTAGGGTGAAATGCTCTATTAAAGACTACCTCTATATCCAATAGTTGCTAAAAGATTCATTAAAACCTCATGGTAAGACTAATATCTCAATCAGATACTTTTAATGGAAATCCATGTTGTATTTCCACTTCACATATGTATATCATGGCGAGTTGTTCAAGAGATAAATCTTCCATCAGCACAATGAAATGATTTTACATGGTAAGAAAATCAACATCCACAAAGATTGAGTTATTGGTTTTAGGGGTTCTTGGTGAGTCCTAAAACAAATAGCTTGGTTACGTTTTCCAATTATATTATTGTTTGGGAAGTAGTTGAATCATACCCTTAGATTTATTTTTTCCACATTGATTTATCAGTATATCAAGCATCATGGTTTGAATTCTAAAATCATAATCTTAATTTTAACCAATAAATTTTTTGAAATATATCTATGTATAGCATAGTGAATCCGAGATTAATAGTGTAGGGTGAGCTATATAGATCATCTAGATGCCACTCTTCTATTTTAGTTGTTTTGGGACACGTATAAATGTTATGAACCATATAAATCCATCTTCATCAATGTTTTACAACATAATTTTCATTACCTTCTTATGTAGAAACTAATCATCTTTCATAGATTCTTTGATCCACTAAAAACTAGATGTTTGGGAGGTCATTTTATATAGGTTGGATGAGAATCCATTTATTTTTCCCATTCTAATCCTCTAAATTTCCAAAAAATATTGGATCCATTGCAATCTTAATCATCTATAGGGTTGCAAGATCCCTTTCTTCTTAGAGAATCTAGGGATATTTTATCTTTCCTTGTATGGCATGGGATTGAAAAATGATAACACAAGACTATCTCTACACATATATGTTAGTTCATATTGAGATTGTTTTGGGTGAATATATACTTTAATATATTATGACCCATATATATTTCACACTTCTCCCCATAGAGTTAATGTCACCACATATTTAACATGAAGATCACGACAACCAATTCATGATCATTCATTGGGTAGTTATACTCCTGTAACATTATTTGGAGGGAGGAATAGGATTTCAATTTTTTTAACCTTCATGAGTACACAACATACTCAGTTTTTAGATGCATCATTGTTCATCACAAATCCCCCCCCCCCACTAGTGGATTATGAGAGTAATGGTGTGGGGATTAGCCTCTTCTTTAACTCTTTAAACCTATCCTCAAATTTCACATTCTAGAAAAACATGACTCTCTGCAAAGTTATATTTGTTAGTGTGATTGAAAATCCTGATACATTTTTAACAAATCAAATTTATTACCATTCTAATAAAAGGGATGTATGAATTTCTGTCAGAGACATTGTTCTGGGACATCATTCAATTTCCTCATAAGGATCCATATATATTCTTTTTTGGTGATCAAATTCCCGAAGAGTGTCACTTGATCTAACCAAAACACACATTTACTATACATTTCATATAAAATTTTATTCCATAGGGTCTTCAATATACTATTCAAACGATCTTCATGTTCATCCTAGCTTTTGGAGTTTTTCATATAACCTTTCCATCCACAAGGTCTTCAATATTGTATTCCAATGATCTCCATGTTGATCCTATATTTTGGAGTAGATAAGAATATCATCAACAAACACCACCAATTTTTTTTAGGTAGTACATAATGACTATATTAATTAATTCCTTGAAGACAATATGAGAATTAGTGAGTATTAATGGATTCATTATGAACTCATAGTGACCATACCTTATACAAAAGAATCCTTGGGAATATCTATCTTCTTCACCTTTAATTTATAGCATCCTCACTAATGATCTAACTTAGATAATAATTGGCTCTACGAAGCTAACAAAAATAGTTATACATTCTTGTAATATGATTCCTATTTTATGTCGTGATCTTGTTGATCTCATGATAATCACTGAAAAACCTCATTGACCCATTATTCTTCTTGATTAATATGACTAGAAAACCCCATGGTGATAAAATTGGGTGTACAAGACCTTTATTCAAAATGTCAAATAGTTTCATCTTTATCTCTTCCATTTTGATAAAAACTATTGTATATGGGTTCTTTTATACTAGGATATCTCTAAGATTAATCTTGATTCACTCTCAACCTAATATCATGGATAAATACTATAAAATTATTTAGGAAACACATAATCATATTCCCATACAATGGTAATGTCATTAAGGATGATATTTTCATTAGTGTCAATCATTTAATCTAGATATACTTATTCTTAAACTAATAATATATATGATTTACATGTTGGTAATAAAGAAGATTCATCCCCTCCATGAAGTTGTACTGAATCAGAGGTCAATTTGTGATATGAAGGGTGATTTACTTATCTCATAAATTTATTTTTTTCTTTATGTAATAAAATTAATCCAGTTCATACCAATAATAACTTTGAAATCATCTAAGGGGAGTATCACAATGTTCACTAGGATGTTCAACCCAAAAATACGGACATGGTAGAAGTTATATAATTTGGATGTTGTTATTTTCCCATCTTCAATATATATTTTCACAATTAAACCAACTTTTATATTTTAATGTGGTGTTTGAATGGTTATACCAAACATGCACAATATTAAAGAATGCATAAAACCATGGATGAAAGGCATGGATTTAAAAACATGATTCTGGTTATAATTATTACCTTCAACCAAACCAGACTTACGGATTACATTTTTTAAACTAATGAACACATAAATGGGAATCCATGTTCATTAAACTAAAATATTTTAAATTATATATATTATTTAACTAATGGATTTATAGGTTTCCATATTTGTTATATATGATCTATTTCAAAATATAAAATATTATGAGGATTTTATTTCCATTAATGACAGTTCCTAAAGAGATTGTGAATTTACCAGTGTATATCGCTAGGGAATTTCAAACCATGTGTGCTTCATGGACACTTTTCATGACATATGTTACAATAATTTCCATCTTAATGTACAATTTTCATGGTTATTACCACTAGGTTTATCTTTTCTAGATCTACATCCACATTTTGTATCCTAAAAAGGATTTATTTTATAGGAAATCACTTAAGTGATACTTTAGAAAAATACATGGATTTTTCCAATGTTCTGTCTTATCCTTATGCCTTTCACTAGTGTTGTCTAATCCTAAACCCAAAAATAACTAGACTTTCCTCTAATATCAACTATGAAAACCAATATCTTTAATGAACTTAATTCATGATATATTACGTAAATGTAAATATAATTGAACTCAAAATATCATGAGGCCTAGTTTCTATATAAAATTATGTATATAATATAACAATAAGAAATAGAGATACAAATACATTATTTAAACACTCCATAACATGGCCATATGTTCCATCAATCCTTTAATTATTCTTGGGATAACCTGGGCACATACATAAGAATTAAGTGAGCTATAGGGCCTGGTAAGGAAATTTGTAAAGAATAGCACAAGGTAAATACATATTTGTGATCCAAGAGTAATATCAGGGAAATATAATATGTATCATAATTATAATATTTAATAATGAGTAATTATAAGACATGAAATCATAAATGCAACATGGAAAGGTAGAGAAAAAATCCATGATATCACAAACACAAGTCAAGGGAAACATCTAAGAAAAAATAACATGGTGGAAAAATATATATAATGGATTAAATATACTCCCTAATCCATTATAAAATGTCTCCTGAGAATAAAAAATTACCTGATGCATTTTAGTGCTATTTTGGTTCTCCCATATTTATCATATCATTTACATACATAAGTGTGCCTCATAGATCATATGACATAAATATGTCCTTCACCAAGTTCAATCCCATGATCAATGAGGGCATGTTTCATACATGTAACTCATGAATAAATTAATGATTCTTACATATAGTTGAATACATATGAGTATAAATAATGATGGGTATTCACAACAAAAAACCTTGGGTTCAAAAATTACAAGATAATTCATGTATCATAACAATGGTATGTAAATTTTCATGGGTCAGTTTAATGAGAGTGAATAGATTATATAATCACATGGAAATCATAAAGATATTAATAATTATATGTGAAAACATATTATACCATGATCAAATTTAAATAAAATGAAATAATACAATGGATGTTTTTGAATAAAGTGGTCAAATAGAGGATCCATTACCTTGAGAGTTTAGTTATAAAATCATAAGAGAATATTTTTAAGATATTTGAAACATAATGGGAGGGATCTATATAGGTAAGGGTATAGTAATATCATGCTCAATGGGTTTTATTTGATATTAAATGAATCTTTTTTGGGATAGTATAGTAATCAAGAGGATAATTACTTACTAATTTCCAAACAAATATTTGGATCTCTTTATGATAAAGTAATCTATACCAAAAACCAATTAATGCGTTTTCCAATATTGTTTTTGCATTGTTCAGTGGTTTTATGTATTTTAAATTTTTAGGAACCGAGATCATTGAAATAATACCCATGGTGATTAGGAATATAGTAATGTTTATAAAGAATATATTTTAAGACCTTAAAATATAATTATGGATTTGAAGGATTCATTAAGTCTTTATAAAATAAATCAAATAAGTTAAAAAATGAATTATTCTATATAAGAAATATATATTTTGTTATGGATACCTTTTAGTCCATATATTACATAATTGTTTGGTCATTATAATTTCATAATACATATTATACATTTATACCATATTAAATGTTTACAAAAAAAGTCTATTATCCTAGAAAGTTATAAAAAAATTAATCATTGGATAATTTCAATTTGATGATTTAAAAAATATTATTAATTTTTTTATAAAAATTAACTTGTACATGAATTTATACATAAATATAAATCTCCCCTTTATATATATATACTGTTTATGTCAATAATTTTTTTTTGACCCTTATAAAACCATTAAATGACTTCAAAAAATATTTTTTAAATTTATATTTCAATAAAAATTATTTCATAAAAATATTAAAAAAATATAATTTATTAAAAAATTCATGATTTCATTAATAATGGTGTTTTTACTGAAACTATAAATCTTCTAAAAATATGATTTTTCTTTTAGTGAATTAAAATCTAATATTTTATCAGACTCTTTATTTAATAATTTATAAAGCATTAATAAATTGGGATATATAGTATAATTTTTCTATTAAGTAATAAATAATTAAATTCAAAAAATAATGGTATAGATACACATCCCTTTATTACACTTTAAAAACCCTTAAGTGAATGGTGTGGGATGGTGAGGATTTATTAGGGTGGTTCGATGTATATGGTTTGAGTTGTGATGACAATGAGATTGAACTTGTCATATAAAATTTTCCACTAATGATTTATTTGTTTAACATATACTTGTTATTGGTCAAGAGAAAAACCCCAATGATGTTATATCCTTCAAAATCATTATTAAATGAGATTCATAGGGTATGATCCTACTAGTCCAGATCATCACTTCCCTTATTAGTGTCAATTGGATTTATCATAACCCTCCATTATGATTCCATTATACATACTATACACTTATACTATATTTAATGTTTATTAAAAACTTCTACTATCTTATAAAGTTATGAAAAAAATAAACATTTAATAATTTCAATATGATGATTTAGGAAATAATATCTATTTTATTAGAAAATATATCCAAGTATGATAATTTACACTTTTATATCAAAATTTTCATTTTCTTTTATATACAGGTTTTTTTGACAATAAATGTTTTTAACCCCAATATAAAAATACAATTGACTTCAAAAACATTTTTTTCATATATATTTCAATAAAAAAATTAAAATAATATTAATAAAAATTAAATTTATTTCAAAAACTAGTGAATTAATTAAAAAGATTGTCTTGATTGAAAGTATTCACATCCAAACATATGATTGGTTTTTCAGTAAATTAAAATATAATTTTTTATCAAACATATTATCAAATCACTTAAAAAATATTAATAAAAAGGATTAAATACTAAAATTTTTCTATTAAAAATAAAATATTAACATTCATACAATATCGGTCAAGATACATAGCCCTTTATTACACCAGAAAATGCCTAATTGTTTAGGTGTGGGATGGTTAGGACTTCTTAGGCTTCTTCGGTGCACATGGTTTGGTCCAGGATCTCATTGAGTTTGAACTTGTCTTATAAAATATTCTAATTATTCATTATTTGTAGAACCTCATATTGGGATTAGTCATGGGAAAAGCCCCGTGATTCTATCTCCCTCGGAAGCTTTGATAAATAAGCTTCATAGGTTACAATCCAACCTGTGATGACTATTACATATAATATGTTGATTAATTAGATTTATCATAACCCTATATATAAAATAATCATACAATCATTGTATAATGACTATACATTCAATGGTAATGATACTTACCAGTCTTTCAAATATGATTGGATAAAACTTGTAATGGTCCAAAAACTAATGTAGTGCATGTGTTTTATATAATTACATTTCTTAATAAGGCATATACATATTTAAATAGGAAATATCATTTAAATTTTTTATGTCTTTATATTGATAAATATGATTCCATATTATAGTTTATTAGGATGTAGTATATAGAATATTATCTAATCAAGTCCGGAAATTTCTTTTTTTATATGTACATTGACCATGTTTATGGGTAATCCAAATAAAAATCATTAAAATAATTTAATATATCTCTACATATGTGTTTTCATTTCAAGTAATTTTTGTATTTAATATCATAAAAATATAGTTTTAAAAATGATATTAACACTTTAGTGGATTCTAATTAAGTTGAAAATATTTACACACGTAAATCACTAACTGGTTTTGTATTTTTGGAATATGGAAAACTAGTATAATGACCAATAAATTACATAAATTTATATTACATAAAAATTTATGAATATTAACTATAACATATCATAATTCCACGATAGGACCATATATGTATAGTGTCTTTAGAAACTTGGAAAAATAAACAAATGGTTCATAAAACATCTACGTTATCTCCCACTAATTTCTTCATAACTAGAAAGGTTTTGAAATATATTAATTAATTCCCTTATTAATGACCTATGGAAAAGATAAATATTAATGGTTGAACTAAAATGCTCATTAAGGGTAAAAAAGAGAAATATCAATCATATCATAATCATAAGACATAAGAACATAACATGTGGATATCTTATCTTGCATATGAAAGATTATGATATCATGTAATTGGATAAAATTTCATAATAATTAATAGACCTAATCCCAAAATTCATAACATAATATATTATGTTTTTTGGCATAAAAATAATCATAGAAAATAATTTCATATTAGTCAAGGCTCATTTCCAAGACCATCATAGCAGATAATGTCAATTAATGAACCAAGTTTACGTGTCGTTCCAGCCCGATATTACTGAAAAATATTTTCCTTCTATTTTAGTAATTTCTCTATCATTATATATATATCATTACCCAATGCATTAGAGGGATATATAGGTCCCACCAATCTCTTAAAGAAATCATTCTTATGTGTTCCACAAAAACATAAATCATTCATTATAGAATAACTAAATAAATAAAATGGTTCTAATAAACATAATTCAATCATAACATAATCCATAAAAAATATCATTCCATAATTAGTATAATTAAATCATAGTAATAATAGGTATATAAATAAAACTCTTTTTAAAAATAATAATCTTAGATGGAAAATAAATTTAATAAACTCTTAAAACATGGATGTGGAAAACGAAAGAATGATTTATTCCATACCATTTAATAGAAATTGACCGATGGATAAAATTTACATTAAAAAATATTATAATAAAAAAATTACATTATATATTTGAAACATATACGTGGATGATAAATATACACCTGTAAATTCTTACGTTTAAAAATCATTAACAATAATGGGATTGTGAAATTATCCCTTACCTTAGGTCTGAAATAATTTATATGTATCTAAAAATAATGTATAATGATATAAATAAATTTATTGACTTATTCTAAAATCATATTCATTTTTATGATATCATATACGATCATATTATCATATGTTTATTAGTAACATTTAACTTTCCCTCATTAATAAGATATTAACTACTTTATGTTCATAAACATGTTTTTAGGATACGTTCATGTTCCACTTCATTGGTAATAGTTAAATTATTTACATAATGATATTACTATAATATATATCATATTTATTAATTAAATTCATGTATATAATCATGGTTTAATGATGATCGTGTTGAATGAATCACATCGCATCATGGAGACGGTAGACCGTACGCACATACAAGCAACGATATCATTCCAATAATTATTGAATGGTATTGAAGTGGATTGTGTATTATATATCAAAATTAGTATCATGTTATAAGAATAATATATACATTTTATTTCCATCATTATACTTATTCAATTAAGGTTTTGGTGAATTATATATTACAGCACGACATAGAGACGGTAAGCCGTACATACGCACCCGTGATGATTTTGTTCTTCGTAGGGTGGATAAAAGGTGGAATATGGTTGTTTCATAATTATAATTACATATCATTATATTAGTGATACTTATGTTATTTCCTTATAATTTAAGAACTATTGAAATGGAATTAGAATAAGAAATATGTTTTAATGAATCAGTAAAAGAGATTACATATTCCTCAACGTGCTTCCTCTTAATCTCTACTTAGAGTAGTAGAGTTGGTCTTTGAATATGACTGGAGCCTCTATAATGTAAATAGGGAAGTTCATAAGGAAAATGTTAAGGGGATGGCCAAGATTTAAGGCTAAAATTGAAGTGAATAGGTTAGGTAAGAGGTTCCTTTTTATAATTTAGGTGAGCCGCACTTTAGAAAACACCATAAATAATAATTTATAATAAAATCAAAGCCTTCCCAAATAATCATCTGAAACGTCCAAATTTAGAATTGGGATTATATAGTGTTGTAATTTATTCAAAAATTAAAATTTGGACAAGTATTTCTATCAATTTAAACCTTTTATTTTCAATTAACACTTATTTATTAAATTTAATTTTTAACTAGAGTAACAAATAATTCTATATTAAAATGTTCCAATATTTACGTATTTGATGTAAAATAGCCAATAATGAAATAAATAAGATCCTTTTATACCATATAATAATTAATATATAAATTTTTGAAAAATTATTAATGATTTTTAAATAATTTAATAAATCATTATTTTAATAAATTAATTACTGTAACAATATTGTGTAATTATTTAATAAGATTAAATTTTAAATAAAATTTAAAATTAAAATATTATGATGAATATAATTCTACTAGATTTTAGAATAATATTTTTATTCAAATTCTATCTTCTAGAATGTATAATATTAAAAATTTTACACTTATTAAATTATAAAGGTGACATATTTAACATCACATTAAATAAAATAATATAATTGTCATAATACCTTCTAGAAGGATAAAAATGTCCCATAAAACGTACCTTGGATGATTATGGTCATTATATAATTGAACAATAAGAGTAGATAAAGTGTTTGGATCTCTGAATGGTTATTAGTATTTTAATAAAAACTATATTATATATTTTTCATCCATTTAATAATTTATGAATAATTAATGTATAAGCTATTAAGGTAATTATTTATTTCCAAAAAATTAAAAATATATTAACATGATAAAGGAAAAATCTATTCTTAGAAATTTGTACATATAATATAAATTATCATTACTATAAAATTATATTAAAAATAATTGAGTTATTAAAATTTGAGTGAGACTTATTTAACTTTTCCTTAAATAAAATAAATTAAATGTTGTAATCTCATATATGTGGATTAAAATGGATAAAATGTCGAAACAAGGATGATTTAGGTCCAAACAATCTTATCCAAGTATATTAAGATAAGTGTTAGTGTAATATTATAATAGTATTCTTACCCTTAATTACACGGTTTACCCTTTTACCATAATAATAGAAATATCAGATGTTACTATTCCTAATGCCAAAAAATTAAATAAATAAATATAAATAATTTGGACCAAATTATTCAAATTATGGATTCATGTTTTCAAAATTTAATGCACAAAAGATTCTGTAATTAATTTGAATCTAATACCATTGTCAAAAATATATAATGTGTTTTAAAAGATAAGACGTTGCAAAAAATTGAAATGTTTTTTACTTTTGTATTCTATGTAAAAATAATGCTAATGATATAAATTATATTGAATGAAAACATATATACTATTTATAATTAAAAATAATTATATACTATAGTTTTACCATAAAAAATATTTCGATAAAAATTTGTTTTCATAAACATTAGTGTATTTTTACTATACTTGATAACATGAGAAATTTATCCAAAGTAAATTTTATATCCCAATTAAAAAGAACATGATTAGGTTGTCATATAAAAATTATTATTGTTTAAAAATCCTTATTTAATAGTTGTTTTTCCTTCAGAGGACTAAAATTTCCCTTTTAATGACTGTTGGGTTTTTACATATAATTTGGTTTATTCATACCCTATGAATAAAATATCCATCGGATGAAAATAAAAAACATTTTATTAAGTATATAAAATATATATTTCATTTATTTAATTACCAATAGAAATTTACTCAAAAATAAAAACATCTAATTGATTTTTATATTTCATAAGTAATTGGTAGCCAATGATTTCATAATGACTTTTTATGAGTTAGTTATACTCATTCCCGCTAACCTAACGGCTAGAATATAGTGGTAATTTTAGAATAAGGGTGTCTTGAGGTTCTTTTAAACTCACTATTTTATGAAATGAAAGTTAATAATTAATTAAAATTATTTTAAGAAAATATTCCACAAAAACATACGGGTGTTATAATCTACCCAATTAAATAATAATTCTCCATCAAAATTTATCACATGAAAAAAACATATGGGGATACCTTTCCCTCATCATATCTTCAAGTTCCCATGTAGCTACATCAAATCGTCTCTTCCATCATAAAACATTAAATAAATGAGTGGTCATGTTTCATAGAACCTTTTCTCTATGATCTAGAATATCTATAAGTTGTTTTCAAAAGAAAGATCTTTCTCTGGTGGTATATCTTCTGAGTTTAGTACCTGTGAAGAATTAGGTATGTGCTTTATTAGGAGATATAAATGAAACACATCATGAACTTGAGATATATTCAGTGGAAGCACCAATCAGTATGTTACCTTCCATATATGATCTAGAATTTCAAAAGGACCTATATATAGAGGGACCAACTTTCTCTTCTTTCCTAATATCATTAATCTCTTCCAGGGAGATATTCATAGAAACACCTTATCACCCACTCAAACTCTAGGTATTTTATTCTATTGGTAGCATATAATTTTTGACTCTAATATTTCATTATGTGTTCTTGAATAGATCTGACTATTTATTTTATTTCATTAAAAAGACTAGGTCTCAATAGATTTATTTCACCAACTTCATCCCAGGATGTTGGATTTTACACTTTTTTCTATAGAGGGATTAATAAAGAGACATCAAAATACTGGATTGAAAGCTGTTGTTGTAAGAAAATTCCTACAAAGGAATGTTTTTATCACATCTTCCATTGAAATTCATAGAGAAAGTTCTCAAAATGTATTATGGAGTTTATATTGTCCTCTCAGACATACCATTTATCTGAGTATGATAAGATATAATGAAAGTAAACTCTGTATCTTGAGCATGATAAAGACTTCACCAGAACCTCATGGTAACCTCAGATCTGAATTCAATATAATGGAATGTGGTACTATATGAAATATTACCTTTTCGTTTACAAGTATCCTAGCAAACGGATCATGAGAAAAATAATCTATAATAGTAATTTAGTGTACTTACTTTTTAAAGAGATCAACTATAACCTAGATAGCATTGTTTCCTTTGGATGTTTGATGACGTCCGATGACAAAGTCCATAGTGATGTTTTTCCATTTCCATCCTAGTTTGGATAATGGTTGTAACATCCCCCTAGACTTATATATCTCATCTTTATCTTTTTGACAAACCAAGCATCGATAGACATTTTCTGAAACATCACTTTTCATGTTATTCCACTAAAAATACTCTTTTAAGTCTATGTTTATATTTGTGCTTTGAGGGTGAATATAGAATGAAGAACTACGAGCCTCATTAAATAACTCATTTTTTAATTATGGTATAGGATGAATACCTACCCATTTCCTAAACCATATTATTCCATCATAATCAAGGTTGAAATCAAGAACATTTGTCATTTTTTTTGAATATATACATAATCCTTTTTCACCAAATTAATAATCAATTTTATAGATGGTTGAAAATTCATTCTAGAAAGATAATATTTCTCCCATTCCATTAAAATTTCAAGATCCATCCTTTGGAAATCTAAAAATATTTAATCTTTTGTGATTGTTATCACAGGTAGGCTAGCATGGTCTTATCAACTTAAACCATCTACCACCTTGTTCTCTTTCCAAGGGTGGTAGTGTATTGAGAATTCATAATATTTAATCAACTCCAACCATTTTATTTAGTGCATATTCAGATCATTATGTGTGAAAATATACTTTAATATTTTATGATTAGTATATATATCCGACCATTAAAAATAAAGGTAATTCATCCATATATTTAATGAAATAATTACCATAACTATATCCAAATCATGAGTTGGGTAATTTTTTCTCAAGGATATATAATTTCCATGATGCATAGGATATCACTATATCATTTTTCATGAGAAAACATCCCAGCCCCTTTATGGATGCATCACTATAGATCAAAATCATTTCTCCACTACAAGGCAGTGTGGGCACATGTGCACTGACTAACCATGCTTTTAGCTCTTTGAAATCCTCTTTACATTTCTCCATCCATTCGACTATAACTCCTTTCTGAGTCAATGTGGAGAGTGGATTAGATGATCATGTAAAATATTTCACAAAATGTTGCTAATATACCACCAAACATGGAAAAAGTATGATCTCAATTACTCTTTTTGGCATTAGACATCTTTTGATAAATTTTATTTTAAATGCACCCACATAAATCATATATGTTGAGATTATGTGACCCAAAAATGAAACTTTCTGAAGCCAAAATTCACACATGGAAAATTTCTCATGAATATCATCTTTTCTCCGGGTCCGTAGTACAATTCTAAATTGGCTTCCATGTTCCTCATTTCTCTTCTGATGGATAGGTATATCGTCTATAAAGACTATCACAAACTAATCGAGATAGTATCCAAATACACAATTCATTAGATCCATGAAGATATCCAGGGAATTAGTAATACCAAAAGGTATCACTATAAATTCATAGTGCACATACCTTATATGGGATGTTGTATTTGGTTTACCCTAATTCATGACCCTCAATTGATGATATCCTGAATGAAGATCAATAGTGTAAAATTATTCATCTCCATATCATTGGTAGAATAATTCATCAATGCGGGGAAGTGGATATTTGTTCTTGATATTGATATTGTTATGTTTTCGACAATCAATTAATAGTCTCATTGATCAATATTTCTTCTTAACAAATAGAACATGTTCTCCCCACGGTGATACACTATGGTGTATGAATTACTTATCATGATTCTCTTGTATTTTCTTCATAAATTACTCCAACTCAGTTTGGTCATATCTATAAGGTGTATTTTCAATATGCATAGCACCCGATATAAGTTCTATTAAATACTAAACTTCTTGATTTGGTGGAATAACTAGAAATTCCTCTGGAAAGACATCATCAAACTCCCGTACAATGGGTGTCTTCTTAATAATGAGTTTCTCCCCAACCATTTGTGATTATTATCAATTATTTATTTGATTAAAGACCCATAAGGTGGAAAAAACATATATTAGAAGGTTATATTCAGCCTTTAATCAATATATGATCATATATTGATATATAATATAAAATATGACTTCTTTTCCTTGGAAATTGATAAGATCTCTTTATAGAGAAAGTCAATCAATGCCAAGATTCACATCAAATTCCACTGTAGGAGGGATTACAAGATTTGATGGAAGCACTTTCCAAGATACTTCAATCAGAGAATAATTATAATATTTTGATGCAACCGTTGTGCCATTAAAAGTTATAAAAGCTAACTCAACATTTAATTGTTGAGATAATATGGTGATACCCTTATAAAATAAATCAGAAATAAAAGAGTTGGTGGATCCAAAATAAAATAAAATATTAGAAACTTTAGAGTGGATGGTAAGTGTACATTTTATCACTTCATTATCATACACCACATCACTGATATTGATTAAGTGTGACATTCCTTTTCATTTAGACAAAATATTTTTATGACACCAATCACCATCAATAACCCTTGGATTTGGGAATTTATTAGCATAATGCACCATTTTCTAACACATTTTCTATTGAAGTATTGGAAGTTCATTCTCTATATCCTTATCCATATTTGTATCATTAGACATCTTTTTCCCATCATGCCAGCATTCAACATCACGATAAACTTCTATTCCATAGTTAAAGCATTTACTAGTCCCTTTAAGAAAATTTCCTCCATGTTACTTTCAACACTTTGAGAATTATTAAAACTCATATTCTTTTCAGTGCCATATTTAGATTTTCCATTGAATTACATTTTTATCTTCTTATCAAAACCATAGGATTGATGGGTTACTCTAATCACCATATCAATCTTCAAAGCCTATAAAATAATTTCATCATATCTATTAAAGTCCCCTGTGGAAAATTCCCTTCAGAGACATGCTCTATGCCATTACAGAATGATAATAATTCCACAAGTTTACCATTCATGACATGTAAAATTTTATTCCTAGGTACCAATAGATTCATCATCCATTTTATTATGTTCAATAATTTCTTTCTATTTCTTTTTTTAAAGAATAATAAGAAATTACTTATTAAAAAAATAAGATCTTGAACTCGTCCCATTCCATAAACTCATTTTCATCGCATTTCTTTATATTATTGATAAAATACCATCATTAATTAACATATTATTTCAAAAGAAAAAAATTTATGATTAATTTTTCATGTTCAATACATTATAGAAATAAAAATATAACTTTAGTGGGTCTGATCCATTGTTCAACCACTAATGGATCAGAGGACCCACTGAAAGAAGGTGGACAATACCTCAGGAAGGACTCAACAGTTAGTTTCTCCCTCCATTTCTCGTTTAATGTCTTACATGATCCATATATTGAGATAGGTATGTGAGAATAGCTATAATATTTTTTATTCCAGCTCCCATATCATTTTTTTTCTAAGGAGGAAAATCCTTTCATTTCCCGTCACATTCAGAATTAACACGGTTCCATTCGGGTTTTGTCCATTGATTAAAACTAAGAATCATAGTGTGAGAAACAATAATAATAACAGAAAAACTACATAATCCAGAATAAAATTTCAATTTTTGACCCTTTAGGTTTTATAATAGGATACTCATGCTCATTTCTAAAACAGTTGGATCTTTACCTGTACTTAGACACATCCTTAGGGATCTTACTATTTTTTTCTCATCATAGATTCCCAATGTTAACCAAACCTTTCCTCTAATACCATCATTAATGACCCAAACTTTTAATACATTGATATTACATAAATATTGAAGTATATTCATTAAAAAATATAATAAATCCCAAATATTATTGTATATGTATAGTGTCTTTAAAAGCTGGGAAACATAAACAACCGGTTCATAAAACATATACACGGTCTCCCACATATTTATTCATAACTAGAATCCTTTTTGAAATATTTTAGTTTGTACCCCTCTTAATGACCTAAGGAAATGAAAAATACAAAATGGTGAGCTCAAATGATCAGCAAGGGTAAAAAATGGAAATATCAATCATAACATGATCAAAATACATAAGAACATAACATTTTGAAGTATTATTATTCATATGAAAGATTGTGATATCATGCCATGGGATAAATTTTCATATTAATTAATGGAAAAAATCATAAATTTCATAGAATAATACTTGATGATTTGTGGAATAAACATAATAATAGAAAATAATTTCATATTATTCAAGGCTCATTTCCATGACCATCGTAACAGACAATTTCGATTACTAAGTCAGGTTTACTTGTCATTCCCATCCAGTATTACTAAACCAAATTTACATTCCATTCCAATAATGTATATCTCATAAGATATAAGTTGTTACCAAATTCATTTTATGGAGATATAGGTCCCAAAAATATCATAATAAAATCATTCTTTCTTATGCCACAAAAACAGAAGTCACTATCATAGCATAAACCAGAAAATAAAATGGGTTTCTTAAATATCATTCCATAATTAACATAGTCAAATCATAGTAATAATATGGATTAAAATATAACTCTATTTAAAACTAATCATCTTATATGGAAAATCAATTTGATAAAAAACATGAACTTAATTCTTGAGGAAAATATATTTTCTTCTTCAAAAACACATTCTTTTCTCAAAATGGCATGATATTTCAAAAGAAAATAATTTATTTGAAGATAAAATTAAAATTTGGTTGAGGAATATTCATGTAAATAAGGTTTTATGGAAATTTAAAAATCCTTTCATGACATATAAGTTAAAAAAACATGCATATCTTACTCTTTTAGGAATATTCAAAAAGTACCTTGTATAGAAAATGAAAGAAAGATTCCTTCCATACCGTTTCATAAAACTTCACCAATTGAAAAAAATGAAGTAAAAATTTATTATAATAATAAATATAATATTATAAATTTAGGAAACATGTATGTGAAGGATAAATATACCTCAGTAAATACCAATGTATAGGTAATCTCGAATAATAATGAGATTGTGAAATTATTCCTCACGTTAGGTCTGATGTCCTCAGAATTTATCTGAACCTCCTATATAATGATTTAAATATTTTTATTGATTTAATGAAAAACTATATTCTATATTAAGATATCATATATGATCATTTTATCAGCTTTTTATTGAATCATTTCCTTGTCTCTCATTATTCAGATATTAACAGATTGCTATTGTTATGCTTGTTTTGTTGGATATGTTCATTTTCCAATTATTATGTAATAGTTATATAATTTACATAAGGATATTAGTATAATATATATCATATTTATTCATTACATTCTTGTATATAATCATCGTTTAATTAAGATCATGTAGAATGAATCACATCGCATCTTGGAGACGGTTGGTTGTACGTACGCACGAGCGACGATGTCATTCATATAATTGTTGAATGGTATTGAATTGGATGGTGCATAATATTTTAGAATCCATTTAATGTCATAATAATCATATATAGATATATTTTCCATCATTATACCCGTCCATGTAAGGTGGTGGTGAAAAATAGATTATACAATGGCATAGAGACTGTGAGTCGTACGTACACACGCATGGTGATATCATTTTTCATTGGATGGATAGAAGGTGAAATATAGTTGTTTAACAACTATATTAACATATAATTATATGAATTATAATTATTTTATTATTTTATAATGAAACAACTAATTAATAGGATGTATAAGAAAAATGATGTTTGAAAGAATCAGTGGAAAAGATCACCTCTTCCACGACGTGCTTCCTCTAAATCTATTTTTAGAGAACTTGAGCTCATATTTGAAGATTACCAAAACATTTATAATGTTAATATAGAAGTTTATAAGGAAACAAGGGTAGGGGATGGCTGATATTTAAGGCAAAAATCTAAGTTAATAGGTGAGGGAGGTGGTTCTCTTTTATAATTGGGGTTAAGGGAACTTTTGGAAACACCAAAAATAATAACTTATAATAAAATAAAAACCTATGAAAAAAACCTACCAAATGTACCAATTGAGAATATGTTATAAGATAGGGTTTTAATATCATAAACTAAAAGATTTTTGGAAAGTATTAATATCAATTTAAACCTTATCTTTCTAATTAACACTTAGTTATTCTATTTAATTTTAAACAAGGGTAATAAATAATTAAATATTAAAAGGGTGAAATATTTACTTATTTGATGTAAAATAGAAAATAAATAGATAAATTATATCATTTTCTACCTTCTCATAAATATTATATATTTTAATTTTTTTCATGATTTTTAAATAATATAATAAAACATTATTTTGATAAATAATCAATAGTATCAATTTTGACACTATACAATTCATTGATTTTAAAAAATAGTAATATAACAGGATAACTTCTAATTATATTTTTTATTATCTTTTTACGAGGTCAATGTCATTTATAAAATTCATTATACATGTTAATTAGTCGAAATTATATTTAATTTAAAAATTTTAATAAAATTTATTCGATATTTCTCTAAATAAAATAATTACAACAACAATTTTATGTAATTATTTAATATTTTTATTTTTTGAATATAAATTAAAAAATAAAATAGTTTGATGAAGATAAAGCGGCTTAATTTCATAATAAAACTTTTAGTCTAATTTTATCTTCTGGAAAATGAAATGATTAAAATGTTATACTTATTAAATTATGAATGTGATAACTTTAACATCATGATAAAAAAGTATATAAGTGTCATAATCACTTCTACAAGGTTCCAAATATTCCTTAACATGACCCTTAGATAATTATGGTAGAGATAATCATTACTATTTTTTATTCTATTTTTTATTCTATTTTTTGAATATTTTAATGGGTATCGTTATTTTAATAAAAACATTATTATTTATTTTTCATCACTAAATAATTTATGCAACATTAAAGTAAAATCTATTAAGTCAACTATTTATTAGCAAAAAATTACATATCAATTACCATGATAAATGAAAACATCTTAGATTTCAAATGATTATTTATAATCTAAATTATCTTTATTATATACTTATATTAAAAATGATATAGTTATTAAAATTCTGAGTGTTTTATATTTAAAATTTTTTTAAATAAAATAAATTACTTGTCATAGTCTCATCCAGGTGGATTAAAATGGATACCAATTCAACAAATGGAATATTTAGGTCTAAAAAACTCATCCAATGTCATTAATACAAGTTTTAGGTTAATTTTATAATAGCATTCCTACCCTTAATTCTCTGATTTACCATTTTAATATATTAATAAAAATTACTGAAATTACTATTCATAATGACCAACAAAAAAGTTAATATATTTACATAATTTTTACCTACTAATACCAAATATGGATTCAATTTTTAAAAATTTAAAACGATATGTTGTAGTAATTAATTTAAAATTAATCCCATTCTCAGAAAGAGAGAATGAGTTTTAAATGTTTAAACATTGTAAAAGATCGAAATGTTTTTAAATATAAATTAAATGAAAAATTAATGATAATGACATAAACTATATGGAATGATAAAAATATATTCAATTTATACCTTATAACCATTCTAAATTATAATTTAAATATATAAATTATTTTGACGAAAAAATTTATTTTCATATAATTTAGTGTATTTTACCTATTCATTAAAATATTAATGTTATCAGAAAAATATTATAAATTCATCCAAAGAGAATTTTCATATCCCAAATAAAAAATGAAATGTTTATTTTTTCATAAAAATGATTACTATTTTAAAATATTAATTTAAAAGGGGTTCATCATTCAATGGCGTAAAATTAACCTTTTAAATATATAAGTTTTGAAACATAAAATATAGTTTATTCAAACCATATGACTAAAATATCCATTGGATGAATATCGTAAAATTTTATTTAGTATATAAAATATATCTATTTAATTTCATTACCAATAGTAATTCACTCAAAATAAAAAATATCTTACTAATTTATATTTTTCATAAATAATTAGTATTCAATGAATAGACAATGAATTTTCATAAGATAATTATCCTCATTCGATATAACCTAATAGATTGGCTATAATGATAATTTTATATTAAGGGAATCTCTCAGGTCTTTTAAAATAATAATTGGGTTCAATGCATGCTGCTATAGAATTAATATTATTTAAAGAAAATATTTCAAAAAAGACATATGGGTATTACAACTGGTCTCAAGAAAATCAAATATGAAATATACTGGAATACATTACAGCTCTATGGAATAATATATTGAGTTGAATGAGCTAATCAAGGAAGCTATATGGTTGAGTGGTTTGATTAACAGTTTATCTTTATCTACTGACATCGTAATAGTTCACAGTGAAATCCTATCTTCTTTAAATTTGTTTAAAATATATATTTTATATTTCTAATCAAGACACAAAGAAAATATGATTAATTTTATTCAGGATATTATCAAATTTAGGATGATGTGTGTTATGCTGATACACTCTTATAAAAATGTGACCAATAGTTTAAATAATGTTATACTTTTTTCTAAGTTCAAACATTTCAAAGTTGAAGAAAAAATCTGATATCTAATAGTTTAGGATGAGATAACAACATATATTAAATAATTTTAATTGAACGGTGACGCTCTCATAATCTACATCAACAAGTTTTATGTTAAATTTAAATTGATTGGTTTAATTTTGATACGATCATATGTTCCTAATGATATTTTCAAGGATTTTTACATGTTTCATTGATTTTATTTATCTTTTTTTACATGTGGTGATTTCATTTCGATTTCCCTATAGTTGAATTTGGAATTTCTGGCTTTGTTTTTCCCTGATATGAAAGTGGGTTGTTGTTTAGCGAGGGCTGTCAGCATTAACCAATATGATGAACCTAAAATAAGATATGTGTGTTTTTTTGTTATTGTTTTCTATCGTAGGTTGGTATGGATCGTCACCGCTCCCTTGTACCCTATTATTTTCCCCCATGTGTTATTTTATCCACCTCACACTGTGTTAAATGAACAACTAATTTAATCCCATCATTCCAAATATATAATATCTTTCTGTCCCTCCTTTGATATTTTCCATTCATCTAGCCCTTATAATTTGTTCCCTTTGATTATCATTCAATGTTTATTCTGTGTATCTAATTTTGGTTGAGAGATTTTTTGTGAGTGTGGTTGAAAATTAAATTTATCAAGAGATATTAGTAAATAAGAAGGGGAAACTGTGTTTTCTCGACCTTTCTACACACTTGATCTACTTCGTGTCGATCCCATGTAATTGGTACATAATTTTGGGGTAGATTGGGTGGAGATGTAGGTTTATTAGGTGATAGATGAGGATACAAAAATCTTAGAGGCATGAGAATGTATCCCTTTCATCATATCCAAGATTCAGTGTGGAATCATAGCTCGTTAATTGAATAGTTTTCCAATTTATGGAATTTTGTTTTTATATCTAATTTTAAATCATGTGCATGTGTTTTTATATAATTGGAAGATGTTAAATCCTAATGGAGGGATTAATCACCACTTCCTATTTCAACATGGTGGGGCTCCATGGATTATTTTCCTAGGTCTATCTTACATTTAATTTGAGTCAATAAAAACTGAAAATTTTGTTTTAGTAATAGTGTATAAAAGTGGATGGCATTTTCATTTTTCATATAATATCAATGAAGTCTGGGGAACTTTATAACTTTATTGTATTTTAATTCTTTATATGTTTTATTCCATAATAATACTCATCCATTGTTGAAAACTATTTATTTGAAAAAATGACTTAGCTAATAATTCTGTAACACATTTTATAAGAATTAGTAGATCTTTCCCATTAATGTGGACAAATCTAGTAACTCTACCATTGATAAAGATTGCAAAATTAATTTTTTCATCCCATATTATCTTGTAAACAAAATAATAATATATAAATACACATAAAATAAATTTATTTCTTTTATAATATTTTAATAAATGTTTTATGTTTTATATTTTTTATTTCATTCTTTAATTTTATCCTAATATACATATATATATATATATTATAAATTTATGTTATAAATAACTATGTGGAATTAAATTCCATGATGAATATATTTGTCTTATCAACATCACCATGATGCATACGATAAATAAAATGGTACCCTATAATAAATCTATGATTTAGAAACACAATAATAACAAAACATGTATATACATGTTAAAAAAGTATGTATAAAAAATTAAAAAACATTCATATTATTAATAATAATGTGTAACATCGTACTTATACAAATTTATGTATCTTTTTAACTCTCATAGAATTAAGAACCAGAATTATGTATTTATTATTATATGAAATAAATAAAAATATATAATGTGTGTTGTTATTTACATTATTTCTAAATATTTTTGTCGTACGATGTTTATCATGATCTATGAAATTCATGGATGTAAGAAATTTTATGTTATAAATCAATGTGAAATTGACTTATAAAAGTTTATTATATTTCACTTCTTTAATAATGAAAAGAGAATTACATTATACTACATATAATTAATGTAATTTTTAATAAAAAAATATTACGCACACACACATAGATATACATACACACACACACACACAAACATATATATATATATATATATATATATTTAAAAATGAAGTAATATTATCCCTGAAATAAAACATAAAACTATTCCCTAGAAAAATAATTGTCTTTACGGAATTTTGATTTTCCTATTAATTTTAATTTGTTCTCTTGTGCTACCTTTATATGAACTATTCCTTGATTCAATGTAATATTTTTTTCAACAATTATATGGGGATATTGAGGTTTATAAATTTGAAATCAATGTTTTTAATCCAAATATGGCACTATTAAGGCTTTGTGGAAGAATAGCATATGCATTGGGGTGTAGATAAGGTCTAGTGACCCAAAAGCTCTCCCAAGCTTGTATGTATTGTGAGAAAGATTCATCCAAGCCCAGTCTTGGGGTTGGTCGGGCTAGGCCCAATTCCAATAAATTTGTAGGAAAACCCTAATGTATGATTGGTATGGGAATTCAAACCAACTAACATTTTCTTTGAAGGCTACACCTAGACAAAATATTCCTAGCATTGAGCTTACTATATGTTTATGATATATATAATTATATATATCAATATTATAAAATTTTTAAAAAATATTATAAATGTAATTTTTTTAAAAAATATTATTTTTTCTCTTTTATATTAATGGATTTATCAAACCATTCTTGTGGATTGATCAAACAACCTCAACCCGACATGAAGAATAAAGCTGGCCTAATGTAGGGCCTTGGTTGAGCTACATCACTATTTGGACTGGCAAGGCTTGAACTTATTAGTACCTTTAGGCATGTAGTTTTAGGGTCTAGCCCAGCCTCACTAGGCTTGGTCCATACCATATTTACACACATATACATGAGGTAGTGGGAGTCCAAACATATCAAGAAAAATCAATGCTACATGTTAACTAACAAATTTTCATCTATTTATTTCGCATTCATTCCGTGGAACATTTTCTCATCAAAATAACTAATATTTATATTTTTATCCAATCAGTGATAAGTTCATTTTCGGATATGAGTTCAATGTGGAAATAATTCATTGTTTTGATATCTACTTATTTCTTGATTTATTACTAATTATCTTCACATTAAACATATCACTAAATTTGTCAATTCTATTCCCCACCCATTTCATAGTTTGTAGAATAGTTACAAATAATTTATTATAGATGAAAATAATTTTTTTTGGATTCCTACATCCTTATTTTTGTATATGGTCAAAGTGATACATTAAAAATCAATAAGAAATGAATTAACCTCACCACTTTTTATAAACAAACCAAGAAATTGGAAAAACGTATATTATTATTTTTATTGAGGTTCGACCATTAAAGACCCTATATTATCAACAACTACCCAATGATAAGTAAGGATCATACAATGGATGGATTGAAACCCAAATTATATTTTATCACAAGTCTTATTATAGGATTTACTGTTTCTTTTTAAATATTAAAATAAAGGAAAAAAATCTAGATTGTAGTTTTTTTATTTTAGATATAATTTATTTTATATTAATTAAATAAAATGGGGAATGAAAATGATAAATGCCTCTATGTTTTTGGCCATTGCTATAATGAATTTAATTATTTTTTAAATTATTATATACATGAACCCAATTTTATGTAAAATAAGAACGTTTTTAAATATTATGAAATTGTAGGAGGAATTTTTGGTAATTCAAAATATAAGATAACATAATTAGTATTTTTTTAATATATTTCTCAAAACTTTCAAAAAAATTACATTCACCAGTTTAATGATCACTATTGTAGTGAAGATTAAAATAAATCAGAATAAGCTTTGTTTCTTAGTTCATCGAAGGATAAAAATGTTAGTTATAATACTGTTATAAAAAAGACTAATGAATCAGGGATACAGAAATATATGTTAGTTAGAACTGAGTGCATAAAATGGGATGAATCATCTAGGGGATGAACATTAATATTACATGATTATAAGAAAGTCTCTATTCATTTTAATTCCATATAATAGCTTGTTTCCTAAAGATGGATTTTGATCTTGGTAACATTTCCTATCCATGAAAAGTTTGATATATAATGCTTTTTGGGGTTTTCATTAAAAAATATTTTAGTTTCTCTTTTTATAATCATAATATTAATTTTGGAGATTGATGCCCTCAGATAGGGATGATAGAAACTATAACATATGAGGTGTTTCCCTAACCTATGATTTTAGCTTGATGTGATAGGATGATAGAGAACCTTCTCACAATTTTATTTTGAGTTCTTATGGGTATATGAATAAAAACCTTACGATAGGTTAAAAATATTATTTAACATCTAATAGATCAAAAACAATGGATACATAATTTTAGGTCTATAGATATCCTTACTATTAATGAAATGTTTTGTATTCTTATACTATCTATTTCCAAGAGTAATTGGTATGTAACCAATAGTATATTTTTTTGTAATCCAATACTATAATTTTATAGATTTAATACTTTTTTGAATTTATACATTTTGTTTTGTTTGTTACCATCTGATATCCATATACATCGAAAAATCATATTTCGATGGGATTATTGTATTTTTTGAAGTTTTTATTTTTGTTTCTGGCACAATTTTTACTCAAGTATTTGATGTAATATATTTTTCATATATCTATTCAATTTATAACCGATGGGTTGGAAATATTGTTAGCTTTTTAAGCTAAAAAATACCCACCCTTTTGGATTACATGAATTATTTTCTAGAAACAAAATTTGGAATAAGATCTTTTCCTTACTAATTTAAAATATTTTTATTTTAATTTTTCAATGGAAATAACATTTCATATAAGATCATTTATCTATAAGGTTATGAGATTCATTCATTTTATTTTTAACTAATGACAATATTTAGTATCAATTCATGGATCTAAAAGGTTCTAAGACTCATTCACTTTATTTTTACAGTTTACTAATAATTCATCTCAATTTATTTATAATAATTATATTTGTAGAGGAAATATTTGTTTTTTTTCATCGTAGGTTTCCTATAATAACTCTTCAAAATTTTTAATCTACCTGGCCACTTATATTTTATGGAATAGATTATAATTATTTTAATAATCAAGTGAATTGTTGTATTACTAATATAAAAGTTAAAAACATTATCATGATGAATAGGAATTAATAATCTCCAAAGAAATATATTTTTTATTTTTCATTTTTGGATAAGGTAGAATATCCTATAAATCAAAATGTTCATTAAACTTTTTTATTATAAATGAAAAAATATTTAAATTCAATTATCATTGGATGGAATGGAATATGTTATTTTTAACAAGGTTGAGGTTAATAATTTTGTAACTAAAACTATTTTTGAAATCCACATAATTATGATGAGGTCGAACTCTCAAGATTTTGATTTTCATCTTAGTGAAAAAGTAGATCAAATAATTCAATGATTATGTCTATTATAATTAGTATATAATATATAGATGAGAAAGAGTTGTTAGAATATAATTTTTTTTAAAATTTCATTAATATAATTTCAATGTATTATAATTAAAAGAGATAATTTATTTCTTAGAGTAAACATTTAACCATGTCATGCATGGATAAATTGATTGGTTCATTAATCTAATATGAAATATGACTAAAGAGAGATGATGAGAAATAGAAGAGGATTGATGGAAGGGAATTTACATCAATGTTTTTAAATATTACATGTAGTATTATTAATATATGTACCAATGCATCTAAACCCGAGGTTTAAATGAAACATATTAAGCAATATGATCAATGTAGTTGAGATGAGAGGGATTAAAAAAATTATAAAATAACTAGAAGGACAAATAAAATTGTTTATAATAGAAAATTCTAGTATTCTCCCCATAAATATAGATGATATAGAAATAAAAAATTGGTATCCCTAGATTAGATTCTATATTAATATAAGAATTCTAGTTATATTTGAGTAGATTTCCAAAAATTATATAAGGGGGAGAAAAGTTCAATGATAAGATAAAAAACTAAAACATAAGAATAACTTGAAATATCTATACATGTAGAGTTTATATTAGAACGATATATCTTCTAATAGTTAAATAGATTAAATTTGATTTTATAGTAAATTAATTTTTTGATTTTATTCCCATATATTGTGGAATTAAATGTGATATATTTCTAAGATAACAATTGAGTATGTAAAAAAGATTAAATTTAGATTCTAAATTTAGTTTTACATTTAATGATGATTATTCAGATTCGTTGAATGATGAAAAAGAAAATATATCATATAATAAAAATGTGAATTCATATGAATATGAGGAAGCTTTATATACTTTTAATAAATTTGATAGATATTTATGTATTATAACAGAACAATTTCTTTTAATTGAAAAATATTTCTAAATCATAAAAAATTATTTTGAAATTAACTATCAAAATCTATATGATTTCAACAAAATTAGATTCAAAATTTAAATTAAGAATGAATTTTATTGATATAAATTATGTGGATAAGAAATTTTTTTTAAATAAAAATCTAAAGTATGTGGTCTAGAGAAACATTTATCTAATTTTAAATCTATAATTTGTTTTGGTAAAATTTATAAATAATTTACACCATCTTGAACATATAAAGTAATATGCATCAAATGTGATAAATCTCATTTTTAATAAAATTATATTACACTGAAAAGTGAACCCATTTTTACTAAAATAGAAAAGGGGAGGTATCGATATTAAATAATATTGTTAAAACTATGTTTATTTTTTTGGTTTCCATAACTATTTTATTTATAAAAAATTAGTATATGTTAAACATAAGAGATTTAGGAAGATATGTGTTCCTAAAATATAATTTCTTAATGAAATAAGACTTAATATAGTTGTGTACCAAATACATATTTTTATCTTTTTCAGTAAATTGGATGAATAACGGTAGTTTTAATAAATCATACATTGATAGTGGTGGCACTCAACACATAACTAGAGATAAATAAAACATACAAAATAAAATAAAATTGAATATAGGACAAGTCACTTTTAGATACAAAAGATAGGGTTTAACAATCAGTATATGTGATGTTTAATTTCTTGTAAAAATTATAATATAATGTGTTTTATATGTATTAGGTCTTAAAAAAACCTTATAAATATTAATCAACTATGTGATGAGGGACATCTTCTGAAATTATAGAATGAAAAGTATAATTTTCAAATTTTATGAGGTTATATTATACTATCATTGGATATGAATGAGAATATTTATTTCCATGACCTATAAGACATAAGTAATCATAGTTTTCCTTATTTAAGTGAATTAGAAAATTAATCTTTGTTATGGCATAAGAGATCATGTAATTTTAACTTCTATATAGGAATAAAAAGTTCATAGAAATTTATAGTTAGGGATATACCTAAACAGAAGTTTAAATGAACCAGATTGTGTTATTACTATCAATCTGGAATGAAAAATAATTGTAGTTTTAAGTCTAGTAGTTCAGTAAAAACATAAAAATATTTATTTTTAGTGAACATGAAATTATTTTTTCCTATGAAATATTGAATTATATTTGAAAAAATATGTATATATGTCTTGGTTGATGATTACACGAAATTTACATGGGTATATTTTCACACAAAAAAATTCAATTAACATTCTCAATTAATATTTTTAATATTATTATAAATAATGATAAAAACTACCTTTGATTGCAATCCAATGTGATAATTCTGAAGATTTTATGAAATGATATTTTGAATCTTTTGGCACGAGAAATTGTTTTCCTCATAATTTCTCTACATCTAGAAAAATACAAAAAAAAATATTATAGTCAAATTAAAAATGTAATTATTCAAAAAATTACTAAACGTTTTCTATGTGAATACTCTCTTGATAATCATTTTTTGGATAAGGATGTTTGTAATGATTAATGTACTATAAATAGACCCTTACGTAGAAAATTTATGAATAATTATCCACATAAGTTGTAGGATGTAATAAATCTAAAAAAATGTAATTGTAGATACTTTGGATGTAAATTTTTCTTTCAAAATACAAGATATAAACTTCCTAAATTTGATCAAAGTATGATAAATATTTATATTTTTGTCATTCTATAACTATTAATGCTTATAGAGATTTTAATAAAATTATTTTTTGCTAACATATGATTTATTTAATAAATGATAAATCCGATCCATTTATTGTTTCAAAATATCTATGAGTACATCAACTATATGATGTTTTTGAGGATAATTCTATCAATTTACCGAAATTTGATTAACAATTACTGATAATAAATCCTCTAGAAGAAATACCATCTGATTTTAATTATAAAATAATTACATAGATAAAAGATAGTCATCCATTTTTTGAAGATCAACATACCTATGTACATAATAACTATTTGATATTCAATGGACATCATATTGCTAATATTATCATCGAGGTAAATAAAATGGATAAAACTAGAATACACTTAAGGAATCAGCTTGAACATCATTAATTTTTATCAAAATTATTACATAAAAAGTTTTATCATGCCTTAGGTGAGGAATATAGTGTAAGGGCAATGTATTAATAACTCAATAAATTTTATTGAAATTGAGTTAAGACCCTAGTGTAGGACCTAATGATCTTATGTAAATTAGTGAAAAATGTATTTTTAGAAAGAAATTGTTAAAATGAAACTATTTTCAGTAATAAATAATGAGTTGTTTTAAAGGGTTATATTCAAGAATAGAAAATAGACTTTCTTGAGTCTTATACACTGGTATCTAGACATGATTCCATCAATAATTTACTATACTTATGAAACATTTGATTTTCACTTTCTAAAAAATGGATTTTAAAGTATTTTTATTAAGGAATATATAGAAGAGTATGATTTTGTTAAATAACCCCCAATTTAAATACAATAAATTTCTATAATTTTTTAAATTTCCAATGAACTCTATGGTTTCAAAAAATCCCCAAAGGCTTAGCAAGATAGAATTACAAGATGTATACGTCTATTTTTGTGTATGAGAAATATTGATCCAAACCATGTAATAAATATTATTTTCAAAGGAAACATCATTGTTAACATATATTTTTAGGACATTAGTCTTGGTTTAACTAAAAAATATCATTCTAAATGTTTTCCAAAACATATTTATTTTTTGGATATGAGTATGATGGCAGAACTCTTCTTTTTTCTAGGTCATCACCGTTGTAAAAAACATGAATGAATCTTCTAAAATAAACATAATTATATTTTATTATTACTAAAACATTTTTTCCTTAATGTAACATACATAAGTACTTTTTTATCAAAACCTTTCGAACATGTTCTTGATGAATCTTATAAATCCATAGATCAACACTTTTATTAATATATGGTGGGATGTTATCTATTACTTATTGTAAGTTAACATATAATTATTTTGTTAGAATTTTTATGTGAATGTTTCAATAAAATTATAGGGAAAACATTTAAATGTGGTGAAACACATTTTATTTTACCATGAAGGTACTTTAGATATTATTTTATATTATCTTTCTAGAAATTATTTTTTTCTTAAATTTTACTCAGATTATTATTGAAATCGTTAATATATAAATAATAAAGGTTATTTTGAAACATTAAATTTCATTGATAAAGATCATGTTTCACGGTCCAATAATAATCCACACTCAATTGAAGTACACACTTATAATGTAGAGTACCTGATAGTCGGATGTTTTCAGGATAATGTGTTTTGGATTTAACATACAATAATATATTTTGATTTGAGTTTCACATGAACACCAATCTAATATGATTAAAATAGTTCAATTTCCTTATATAATAACTTTATACATCACTCACATGTAAACCATATTTATGTAAGACAATATATATATATATTGATCACACACAAAAGGTGACACTATTTTTAGATTTATTGGACTGGAAAATAAGATTCCTATTATAATTTCTAAACACTCAACTTCTAATATATTTTATGATATTTTAAAAATGTTTAGAAACTACTTCCTAAAGATATCTTCAATAGAATTATTATTTATCCATTCTCCAAAAAATGGAAAAAAATTTATCAATAATGTGGGAGAACATTTTTTATTTCACATTTTTTCAATTTTAATTTTATTATTTTTTAATATCATTGGGATTTCATTGAAAAACGTTTTCTAACACTTTTGATGTTAAATTTGTATTTTTTATTATCTCTCTATTTAAGTTTTACATGAATATTTCATCGGTTTCACACTGTATTTATAATGAATACTAGAAATTTATAGATGGTCATTTTTAATCTATCCCTGAAAGAGTAAGATCATCCATTTTTTATAAGGTAACTTTATTTTATTCTAAAATCTTCAACTATTATTATTTCTGATTTACTGATCCCTTAAATTCATTATTTATCAATAGTAGAGATGATTTAAATAAAATGAAGGAAATATTTTTATCAAATGGTTGGGGAGTCTTGAATCCTTTATTTATTATATAATTACATTTATTGTTTCCATACTAACCAATCATATTTTTTGAAAACATGAAGGAGGATAAAAATAAGAAATATTTATTTCATATATCTTTATAAAGGATGAGAAATATTAATTATGTATGTTTTCTTTAAAGAGGAAAAAGTTAATAAAAATTTCAATAATATTTATTAGATCTTTGGAGAATCTGTAATGATAATATTATATATATCAAATATGTTTTTATTTTTTAATAAATATTTAGGAAGAAAAAAATCACTCGTATAAATATTATAGGGAGTTTTCATAAAATATCAGTTTCATTTTTAAATTTTTTTACATGTTTTATTCTTACAAAAAGGGAGAGTCTATTGTTTCATTGATACACATTAATTTTTTATATTTTTAAATAATGATACATTTCATATAAATTTGATGTAACATAATATTTTTATTAGTTTTGGGGACCGTGATGTATTGATTTCTTGTAATTGACATACTAGAGAACTTAATAGTGATTATGTTAATATGGAAGTATGAAAATTCATGATAGATTACATTATTAAGATTGTAGATTTTTGTAGTAATTTGTGTTTAACCTCATTTAAGTATTTGATGTTCTGTGTACATAGAATGATGATAAACTTAATTTTAATGTCGTGGATATTAAGGCCAAAAATATAGAATTCGAAATTTGTAGTTTGTTACACCATAGATTATTAATTCATCTGCAACATTGAGATGAATGAGTGTATAAATAAATTATTCAATTAAATTCTCTATTTTTTTGAATCCATGAAATATCTTGTTTCCCAGAGAAAACAGTTTATTAGTGAATAATTTAGTTTAGTTATTTTTGGATGAGAGCTACCATTGTGTGGCGTTTTCCATATTAAATATCTTAGTTATTCTTGTAATTATTATTTTTCCAATCATTTTTTCCATTAAATTTTAGTTCAGAATATAGATATTCCAATATGAGAAGCATGTAGAAAAAATATTAATCTATCTATTCTATGAATATGAAAACATGTAACCTTCCAAAAAATTATGGTCGAGGGATTTTTGGGATAAAAAACAAACCTTTTTCATAAGTTTTATGTTAGGGTTAACTTTTGATAGGATAAAAAGTAGGGAAACATAAAATAAATCCACAAAAAACCCAACCTCAATGCACAAATCATGTGGATTTATAAAATTTATTTAAATCATTATTTAATAAATAAAGCAATACTATGTGTTATGTTTTAAATTTATTCTGTACTCTATTTGAGAATTCCTAATAGTTAAATTTTTTATATTTCCATATATATATATTTTTACATCTGTATTTTCAAAATATTATAACAATACTACTTAGCATAGAATATTTTATTTCATAAACTTTATATTTCCACTATATTTCTTGTTTTTACTCTAATCATTTAATTTATCAGTATTTCATAAATTTTTTAAACATAAAACCCAGGGGTTGGAAAATTGTTAGATTTTTTGAAGTAAGTGTCACCCAATATTATTTATTACCTTGGTTATTTTATTTGGATAAAATTTTTATCAGAACATGGATTCATTAGAATATTGTGTTCTATTAGTTTATTTTTAACTGATATCGTCATTTTCATCAAAACAAGGATATATTAGTTTTCTAGATTCGTTCCATTTTTTGAATGATATCAATATATGGTATCAGAGCATAGATATACTTGTTTATTAGATAAATTGAATTTATTTATATAGTTTATCATAATTTCACTTACGCTAACTATATAGGTTGGTGGAATATTTATTTTGTTATGGTAGGTTTTCCTCAATGAAAATTTAAAATTATTAAATCCAACTAGACCACCGATCATTGATAGAGAATATTATGATTTATATAATGTTCATTTTATGTCTTATATCGACAATATTGGAGTCAAAAAAATCATGATGACTAATAATTACAATTTTCTATATATTTTTTTTTTATTTTTAGTAAAATCTAGAATATCAGAGAGACCTTTATGTGCGTAATAATTTTTTTTCTATGGATATGAATACTTATAGTCAGATATCATCTTAGGAAATGAAAATAATATTTGGATATATCTATATGTTATTTAATTATGAACTTCTATGATTTTGTAAATCGATAGTGCTATATTGAAAGATGAATATCAGATATATAAATAGTTTCTTGAAAAAATAGTAATAAAAATTTATCAAATTTGTATGACTATTTTAAATATTTTTTAATTTTTGAGTAAGAAAGAATAATTATAATACCATCATAAAATAATAAAATTTATATAATCCTAAAGGAATAAGAGTTAGAGAGAAATGATACTGATGACACTAAAATATTTACCATGTTAAGATTAAATGACATGATTGGTATAATAATGCAATATGAATGTAGACTAATGAGAGATGATGTGAAAGAGAACATAAATAATAGAGTGTATTTGTTAAATAATCATTGTTCTCCAATATCATATATTTTAAAAACATGCACTAATTTTTATAAGCCATAGGTTTCAATAAAAAGTTTTATGAATCCAGATCAAAGTAGCTTATAATATAATGATATCATACATGATCAAATCACTATAAATATGAATATAATGGTTAGTTTATAAGAATTACCACTATACACATTAGAAATAATGAACATACATACTTGCAATATTTGTAATACTCATATCTTGGTTTCTATGAATTTTAGTGGGAACATTATATTTAACATTTTCACTAAAAATCAATGACTTGGGATAAAATTTCATTGAGAATATCTAAAAGATAATGAAATAATTGATTAAATAATCCAAAAACATAAAGGTCATGTGAGGGTTTTAAATATGCTCATAGATTTTAAGATGAAAATGGATTTAAAAGTTAATTATTTTCTATATTTCATTCCAATATTCAATTTATTGTAAAGGGAAACAAGTATAAAGTAATAATCAAGTATTGGAAAAATTTAGGATTAATTATTAATTTATATTTAATTATTATTATTATTATTGAAAATCATTAGATGATGAAAAGTAATACTAAAAAATAATGAAAATTCAATTTCATCAGATGATGAGGCATCCTTCATGACTTCACTAAAATGGATTGATATGTAACTAATTTTAAAAATTAAAATTAAAATTTAAAGAAAACTATTATTATTTGGATACAAAACTTATTAAATAGAATAAAATAATTTCATAATTAACTATGAAAATTTATAAACATTCATCTAAATTAGATTCAAAATTTTATTCATGTATGAATTCAATCAATTTGAAATTTGATTATCAAAATTCATTTGGTAAATATTAATAATAAAGAAATAGAATAATGATTCTATTATTTAATTTTATATTCGGTAAAGAATATTTTGAAAACATTTATAAGAAAATAATTTTTTTTTCAAATATACTAATGGCATAGTTTTTCATTATGATATTTTCATTTAATTTAATTTTTATTGAAAAGTAATCATTTTTGTACTAAATGTCAATGGGTTGTTGAATAGAAGAAATTTTTTTATTTAAACAGACTGTAATCTTTTGGTTTTCAAAAATAATTTATTTCTGAAGAACCGATATATAATTATTAAACTAGAGTTAGGAAGATGTGTGTTTCAAAAAAAATAATTTTATAGCCTAAGGAACCCAAGAATATTTGGGTACCAAGAAACTAGTTTTATTTTATTTAGGAAATGAGGTTGAGTTTTAGTATCAGTAATAAATAGTATGATGATATTGGTTTCTATTGAAACATGACTAATGAAAGTTAGATCTTGTATAATTTGATGAACTTGAATGAAGAATGATTCAATTTTAGTGAAAATGCATTGGGTGAAATCATTGGTATTAGTGTTTTTTTATTTTATTAAGAAAACAATAATTTAAAAATATTTATGCATTTTATTCTTATACACAACCATGTTACTATTATTCAACTACGAAATTAGTGTTATATTGTTAACTTTACCAACAAAAAATTTACTCTATATTTCGTAAAAGATTTATTCATTCTCTTTATTGATAGGAATAGTAATTTATACACTCTTAAATTAGAATACCTAAGTCATCATAATTTTCTTTTTTTGATTGGAAGAAATGATTTATCATATTTTGGTACTGAATATTAGGTCATTGAAACTTTAAGAATTTAACTAAAATATTTAATATTATTATTTTAGGGATCTAAATGAATACTAATTCAACTATTTTGTATGATTATTTTTATTTTTTATGAAATATAAGTATAATATTTTTTTAAAAAGTGATGTCCCATGTAACGCCCCGACCCCAGCTACCCAGAGCTGGTGCATTACTTCGTAACATTGGCATGATCACAAAAGATCAAGTCTCGAAAGACCGATTAGTTTAGTAGCCTTAGAAGCACTAGATACATTCATAAATGTTACATTACATCACAAAGTGAAAAACTATAATAACATAGTCTCCATAGTCCACAATTCTATCCTCTTCGGACTATCCCTGCAGGTCATTCATAAAATATTTCTTCACATCCTGGAAAATATTAAAGCATTGAAAGGGGTGAGCTCGGATGCTCAGTAAGGGTAACAATATATCGGAAGCTTTCATAAATAAACATTAACATTTAAGGCAATGTATAACTAAAACAAAATCCTTTTAAACTTCAACTTCAACATAATATGGCAAAAGTAAAATGAGATAATGCCATTCACTTCTTCACATGGATATTCTACTGGTCGAATAATCTCATGCAATATCAATAACCACTTTCATAATGATGGAATGCATAATTCCAGACTATCATAACCACATAGCCAAGGCCTCGTGCCAAGACTACAAATAAGATTTTGTCAAGGCCTTGTGCCAAGACACTAGTTTGTCTCATGAGACCTACCGATGCATCGCGGAGCTTTAGCGGGCTCCACCCATCACTTATTAAGTCCAATGCATTCCTCATATGAATAGGTTTAAGCATATCATAAAACATAACATAATCGTATCACATAAAACATGCATAAAGGAAACATAACATTTCCAAATTTCAATCACAAGATATAAATACAACACATTGATATAATAAAAATGCTTTCAAAACCATTTTCAATAAAATAAAAGAAAGTTAAAACTTTGCATTTATTTTTCATTAAAAAAATGATGGCTTGTAGAGGAAGCCGAAACTCAATTAATGGTCACGGCGGCGGAGAAGTCATTGTCGCCGCATAAGTACGGAAAGAAAAACATTCCCTTTCTTTCATTTAGTAAAACGCTTCATATAAAAAAGATTCCTTTTGAATAAACGTAAAAGTCAAAGGGGTTTATACACCGTATAAAAGAAAGTTTTGTATAAAACCAAATATGCCTCAATGAAAGGGGATTGAGACAAAGTCCTTAAAAAGATCATTTTATTAAATAAAGTACATCTATAATGTGTATTCACTATAAGTACACATAAATAATGTACAAATACAATATAGGACATAATAATATCATGACATAATTTGAAAGTAAGAGATTAACCCAAAGAATGAAAATTGGGTTAAGAAATTCCCTTACCTTGCGTCCTGTCCTGACTCGACCATTCTTTAACCTCCTGAATAATAAAATAGAGTTAATTCCTATTTACTTAAGAACCTTTTTCATGTTCATTATTCCTTTTATATCCCTTATTACCATGTTATGAACATTATGTAATTATTTAAGTTAATAACGGTCGTTTTGTCGATCTTTGGTACTTGAGTCAAAAATAAACTTCCTATAATTTCAAGTTGTTCATGTGGTGAAATATCCATTATATCCAGAATTATATTCATGATGTAGATATCATATATATGATATATATCCAGTATATACATTCATTCATAATGTCACGTAACATTTAGAGGTAAGAAATGAAATGCACCGTTCATTGAGACGGTAAGCCGTACGTACGCATGAACACTACTTTCATTTCTATTTCGTATTTTAATGGAACGGAATCATAATGATCTAAATTTATAATATAATTAAATTATAATATAGTGTATAATACCATTTAATCCATCCTTTATACATCCCACATATGGCATTAACGATTCAAATCACTTTGAGGGGGCGGTAGTCCGCACTTCCTAAAATGAAATTATCGCGTTTTACCCATAATGGAAATCATAAAGTATGCCATAAATGAGAAATACAGAAGCATAAGTAAAACATAAACACATTATATATCATATATAAATATAGTGACATATTAATGGCCAACTTTGAAGGTGTTATATGAGTGTTGAACAATCATCGTTTCGTGAGGCAGAAATTCCCCATCCACAGAAACCGTATGTTCTTTAACCATTAGATGTAGGTGTGTGTAAGTGTAGCTCTAATAATTATTATAACAACATCCTAGTATATTTAGGATACTGGTGTTGTTACAAAAGAAATGAATAAAAAGATTTTATGGGGTTGGAGAAGAAAAATAAAACAAAACAACATTAGGGAAGACATTACCTCAAAATCGGGGAACTCTTTTTGATTTGAGCCAAAGGCTTCCTTGAGAAGAGTTCTGCCCAAATTGAGGCTTCTAGGAGTAAGAGGGGGAAGTTGGGAGAGTATTTTGGCAGAGGTTGGCCGAGCCAAATGGCTTGAAGGTGTGAATAAGGTGGGAGAGGTGGGGGCCTTTTATAAGTGGAGAGGAGGGGCTCTTTTGGAAAGATTGAAATGTTACATTATTACACAATGCTTTTCGGATTCTAAAGGTCCCAAACTTATATAATTCGTGGCTAAGGTGATAATGGTTCGAAATCTACCCATCCAATAGTAATTGGACAAGTGTAAGACTTGGAATTTACATTATCTTTTCATTTTATTAAAATCGTTAAATAATGAGGTCATCGCTGAATCATAATGATGTCATAAATAATTTAATTTATTTAATGTCTAAAAATTATAAACAAATACTATGATGTAGGAAATCGTTTTAGCTTTCTAATGAATATTTATAGTCATAATTTGGACTTGTGTAACCCCACTTAAAAACTGTTTCAGAAAAACAACTCATGTTTGTGTCAATTTAATTTTAACATTAAATAAATATATATCAATGTCATTTTCCAACCAAAGTGGCTCCATGGGGTCCCCAAGTTGACCTATGGGTTGTCTTGGTCGTCCCTGACTCATCCAATAGGAGTAGGACAAGTGTCAAGCTCATCTCATATTATAAAAACATTTTTTTTACCTTAAACTACACTAATTACCTCTAATCGCGATTAAGAACTTAAAAGTTACTATTCACCAAAAAATTATTTTAATCTCATCGAACCACATTTTGCTTCTTAATGACAACCATGTATGTCGGATTTTCGAAAATCAAATCACAGAAGTGGTAATATTTCATTTTAACGAAAAATCAGTTTTTAACAACCACTTAGTGGTTTCACTATTCATCCAAAATTGATGTTTTTCAGAATAAGGCCAAAATTTCACCCTAAGCTATAATTGATATTCAGAATTCAAAAATGATGTCCATTTTACGAAATTCCAAACATATAAGTTGCATTAATTAATTTTATAATTAATTCCCGCTGTCACAACAAATAGCGTGTTTTAAGAAACAATTTATATCAAAAGATTGGCAATTGTTTATGTCCAATTTCAATGTTAAATTAATTCTAATGACCACCATTGGATAAAATTGTAAAAATATATCCTAATTATACTTTAAAACCACTAAATAGTATAATTTATCACTCTAAATTATTTTGATTTAAAAAGTTGTTTTTAAGTATTTTTCTCTATTCATAAAAAATTAGAAGTTCTCAGAAAAATACCAAAAATTCAACATAGGCTAATTTCGATATTCCGAATCCAAAAATGAAGTCCATTTTGATAAATAAAATTTCTATAATTTTAAAAAGTGGTTATTAATATTCATAACGGCTACTTTGATTAGTCGCGGTGTTTTAGAACTCGAAGTTGTGTACCATGCAAGCTATTGCATTATTGAATGAGAAGCGTATCATGGAAGCTCGGGGTGTTACATTCTTACCTCCTTCAATAAATTGCGTCCTCGCAATTTGAAAATTTTCTTTGAAAATAAAAGGTTGAAAATAGAAAATACCTTTGTGGAAAACCCACATCGGAAATAAGGCTAATAAATATATAACATTAAAAGAAATCAAGATAAGTACAAAGGTCACCCGGTATAGCCCATTCTAGCATTCTATGAAAATATGGATATGGAGGAGAAACAAACCATCAAGGTCTGATGGAGAGTTATAGAAAACTGGATTAGGAGAAAGTTTAACTACAAGAAAATCACAAACTTGTGATTGGTTAAACGGTCATTGAATCCCCAGTTGGAAAAGTTAACCGACAACATTTTTGTTTTAAGTTACCTTCTATAATGTTGAGGAATTTATTTAGGAGATTTACTAAGAACGTAAGGGAATATACATACTTGTTATGTATACTTTCATTCGTTAATATGTTTTTACCACAAAACCAACTTTTACTCCAAATGGTAACGGAACTCAAAAAAATTCTATTTATCCTAATTGTATAAGGTTAAAAATGTTAACACATACCATTTAGATAAGTAAAATTATTTTGTAATAACTGGGGACTTCCTGTAGGCTAGTGGTAGGAAATAAAGGCTTGTCGCACTATGGTTGTGGGTTCGATTCCTGCAGCTTTGTCCAACGCGACGAGTTATTCCCCACCCTGCAGGTTGTCCTTTTCCTAAAACTATAGTATTATAATATTCCAAAAATAATCTTCATAAATGATTTAACCTTAAACAATACTATCCATGGTTCAACTTAATCCATTCCAACCTTAATAGTTATCCAAAATACCTCCGTCCAGACTTTCTCTAAAAGGTCTCTAAATTCCAAAATCAATTGTAACATCACATTCCCCAAACAAAGAAAAGTTTCTCTTATTGTCACATAATAAAAATATGATTACCTTAATTATATTACCTTAATCAAAAAGTACTGCAGTACAATCTTTATATATATCACATTATTCTTATAACCAGAATATAATCCTTGAGTCCAAAAGCACCATTACATTAATTATTCCGCTTCAACTGTAGTCACAGCATAAGATTGGCATTGATCCCTTGGCCTTTTCTGAGGTAAGATTCCTTGAAGCTTAGGACATTCATTTGCATAATGCCCCATTTCCCTAAAATTGTAGCATTCAACTTTGACAGCCTCTTTCTTTCCCTTGCAATCACGAGCCTGGTGACCCTTTTCTCCACATTTATAACAAACTCCCATTCCATTTAGGCATGTACCAGGGTGATTCCTCCCACAATTATCACATAATGGAAAATCCTTCTTTCCCTTTTTCCCTTTATCTGTCTCTTGTTCCCCCGTTCTCTTCTTCTCTTACTTTACTTTGTTGTCATAAGACTTAGAGAATTCCTTTTCTGTCATGATAGCACACGAGACAATATCTTCGTATGATGAGAAGGATTGTGATACTAAAGCTCGACGGAGAAATGGTTTTAACCCATCAAAGAAACGATCAATCTTACTCCTTGGGTTACGTATATAATCGGCAGCATGCCTCGCTAACCTTGTAAAGTTAGCCTCATACTTTGCGACATTCTCATCCTCCTTCTGCCTCAAACTCAGAAATTGCCTTTCCATATCTGCTCGATGGTCACGAGGAAAGTATTTTTCTAAGAAAAGCTCTTTGAACTCCCTCCATTCCATATTCGATGCGTCAGCATCTTCCTTTGTGTTTTGAATCAGCAACCACCACTGATCGGCATCTCCAGTGAGGCGGTAAACTGCCATGACAACCTTCTCCCTTTCGCTACTCCCCAAGGCATGAAATATTTTCTCTAAGGAGTTTATCTATTGCTCAGCTACTAACGGATTTGTACCCCCATTGTAGGTTGGTGGTTGTTGCCTCATGAAACGGTCTAGCATTGATCCTCCACGTTGCGGATCAGGGTGCTCCAAACGAGTAAGGTTATTATTTATAACCTGAGTAAGTTGTCCCAGTATGGTGATTGCTGATCGGCACCAGTTGCATCACCAGCCCCACTATAATTATCTTGAGCAGGAGGGAAATCCCTACATGGAGTGTGCGCATTGATACAGTTTCCATTTCTTCCATTAGGCGCCATTTCTAAACAATTGCATAAACTAGATCATTTTATGAATCAAAATACATAATCCAATACTTATAAAACACTTAACATAAATTGAAATATTTATGGATATAATCCATAATCATAAAAAGAAATGTTTCCTTAGAGAAAGTATATACGCATAACCCTTCATAGTGGTTTGTAAAGAAAATGAGAATTATCCTAAGCATATCCCCCGGGAGTGTCATAACCAAGAGTGCAGCAAGGCTCGTTGTCATGCACCAGTTCCCATTCGAGTCTAGCTCAAAGCAGTGTTTTCGGGTTTTACCCCTAGGTACATTTGTGCCAGAGCCACCTCTACCTGCTCGTATCCAGACAAGGATGTATTGCTCGGAAAACTCACAAAATCTCTATAATACCAAAATTCTAGAAAGTTCTTCTATACTAATCCTCAGAGTCTATCTTTGGGCTATGTGCTCTAATCTGAGTTTATCTAAATCTATCTTCCAAGGTTAGTACTAAACTGTCTCTGATACCAACTGTAACGCCCCGACCCCATCTACCCAGAGCTGGTGCATTACTTCGTAACATTGGCATGATCACAAAAGATCAAGTCTCGAAAGACCGATTAGTTTAGTAGCCTTGGAAACACTAGATACATTCATAAATGTTACATTACATCACAAATTGAAAAACTATAATAACACAGTCTCCATAGTCTACACTTCTATCCTCTTTGGACTATCCCTGCAGGTCATTCATAAAATACTTCTTCACATCCTGGAAAATATTAAAACCTTGAAAGGGGTGAGCTCGGATGCTCAGTAAGGTTAACAATATATTGGAAGCTTTCATAAATAAACATTAACACTTAAGGCAATGTATAACTAAAACAAAAGCCTTTTAAACTTGAACTTCAACATAATAGGGAAAATGTAAAATGAGATAATTCCATTCACTTCTTCACATGGATATTCTACTGGTCGAATAATCACATGCAATAACAATAACCACTTTCATAATGATGGAATGCATAATTCCAGACTATCATAACCACATATCCAAGGCCTCATGCCAAGACTACAAATAATATTTTTTCAAGGCCTTGTGCCAAGACACTAGCTTGTCTCATGAGACCTACCGATGCATCGCGGAGCTATAGCGGGCTCCACCCGTCACTTATTAAGTCCAATGTATTCCTCATATGAATAGGTTTAAGCATATCATAAATCATAACATAATCGTATCACATAAAACAAGCATAAAGGAAACATAACATTTCCACATTTCAATCAAAAGATATAAATACAACACATTGATATAATAAAAACGCTTTCAAAACCATTTTCAATAAAATAAAATAACGTTAAAACTTTGTATTTATTTTTCATTAAAAAAATGATGGCTTATAGAGGAAGCCGAAACTCAAATAATGGTCACGGCGGCGGAGAAGTCGTTGTCACCGCATAAGTACGGAAAGAAAAATATTCCCTTTTTTGTCGTTTAGTAAAACGCTTCGTATAAAAAAGATTCCTTTTGAATAAACGTAAAAGTCAAAGGTGTTTATACACCGTATAAAAGAATGTTTTGTATAAAACCAAATATGCCTCAATGAAAGGGGATTGAGACAAAGTCCTTAAAAAGATCATTTTTTTAAATAAAGTACATCTATAATGTGTATTCACTATAAGTACACATAAATAATGTACAAATACAATATAGGACATAATAATCTCATGACATAATTTGAAATTAGGAGATTAACCCAAAGAATGAAAATTTGGTTAAGAAATTCCCTTACTTTGCGTCCTGTCCTGACTCAACCGTTCTTTAACCTCCTGAATAATAAAATAGAGTTAATTCCTATTTACATAAGAACCTTTTTCATTTTCATTATTCCTTTTATTTCGTTTATTACCATGTTATGAACATTATGTAATTATTTAAGTTAATAACGGTCGTTTTGTCGATCTTTGGTACTTGAGTCAAAAATAAACTTCCTATAATTTCAAGTTGTTCATGTGGTGAAATATCCATTATATCCAGAATTATGTTCATGATGTAGATATCATATATATGATATATATCCAGTATGTACATTCATTCATAATGTCACGTAACATTTAGAGGTAAGAAATGAAATGCACCGTTCATGGAGACGGTAAGCCGTACGTACGCATGAACGCTACTTTCATTTCTATTTCGTATTTCATGGAACGGAATCATAATGATATAAATTTATAATATAATTAAATTATAATATAGTGTATAATACCATTTAATCCATCCTTTATACATCCCACATATGGCATTAACGATTCAAATCACTTTGAGGGGGCGGTAGTCCGCACTTTCTAAAATGAAATTATCGCGTTTTACCCATAATGGAAATCATAAATTATGCCATAAATTAAAAATACAGAAGCATAAGTAAAAAATAAACACATTATATATCATATATAAATATAGTGACATCTTAATGGCCACCTATTAAGGTGTTATATGAGTGTTGAAAAATCATCGTTTCGTGAGGCAGAAATTCGCCATCGACAGAAACCGTATGTTCTTAACCATTAGATGTAGGTGTGTGTAAGTGTAGCTCGAATACTTCTTATAAAAACATCCTAGTATATTGAGGATACTGTTGTTGTTACAAAAGAAATGAATAAAAAGATTTTAGGGGGTTGGAGAAGAAAAATAATACAAAACAACATTAGAGAAGACATTACCTCAAAATCGGGTAACTCTTTTTGATTTGAGCCAAAGGCCTTATTGAGAAGAGTTATGCCCAAAGTGAGGCTTCTAGGAGTAATAGGGGGACGTTGGGAGAGAAGTTTGGCAGAGGTTGGCCGAGCCAAATGGCTTGAAGGTGTGAATAAGGTGGGAGAGGTGGGGGCCTTTTATAAGTGGAGAGGAGGGGCTCTTTTGGAAAGATTGAAATGTTACATTATTACACAATGTTTTTCAGATTATAAAGGTCCCACACTTATATAATTAGTGTCTAAGGTGATTAGGGTTCTAAATCTACCCATCCAATAGTCGTTGGACAAGTGTAAGCTTTGGATTTTACATTATCTTTTCATTTTTTTAAAATCGTTAAATAATGAGGTCATCACTGCATCATAATGATGTCATAAATAATTTAATTTATGTAATGTCTAAAAATTATAAAAAAAATACTATGATGTAGGAAATATTTTTATCTTTCTAATGAATATTTATAGTCAAAATTTGGACTTGTGTAACCCCACTTAAAAACTGTTTTAGAAAAACAACTCATGTTTGTGTCAGTTTAATTTTAACATTAAATAAATATATATTAATGTCATTTTCCAACCAAAGTGGATCCATTGGGTTCCCAAGTTGACCTATGGGTTTTCTTGGTCTGCCATGACTCATCCAATAGGAGTAGGAAAAGTTTCAAGCTCATCTCATATTATTAAAACATTATTTTTACCTTAAACTACACTAATTACCTCTAATCGCGATTAAGAACTTAAAAATTACTATTCACCAAAAAATTATTTTAATCTCATCGAACCAAATTTTGCTTCTTAATGACAACCATATATGTCGGATTTTTGAAAATCAAATCACAGAAGTGGTAATATTTCATTTTAACGAAAATTCAGTTTTTAACAACCACTTAGTGGTTTCACTATTCATCCAAAATTGAAGTTTTTCAGAATAAGGCCAAAATTTCACCCTAAGCTATAATTGATATTCAGAATTAAAAAATGATGTCCATTTTAAAAAATTAAAAACATATAAGTTTCATTATTAATTTTATAATTAATTCCCTCTGTCACAACAAATAGCGTGTTTTAAGAAACAATTTATATCAAAAGATTGGCAATTGTTTATGTCCAATTTCAATGTTAAATTAATTCTAATGAACACCATTAGATAAAATGGTAAAAATATATCCTAATTATACTTTAAAACCACTAAATAGTATAATTTATCACTATAAATTATTTTGATTTAAAAAGGTGTTTTTAAGTATTTTTCACTATTCATAAAAAAATAGAAGTTCTCAGAAAAATACCAAAAATTCAACATAGGCTAATTTCGATATTAAGAATCCAAAAATGAAGTCCATTTTGATAAATAAAATTTCTATTATTTTAAAAAGTGGTTATTACAATTCATAACGGCTACTTTGATTAGTCGCGGTGTTTTAGAACTCGAAGTTGCGTACCATGAAAGCTATTGCATTATTGAATGAGAAGCGTATCATGGAAGCTCGGGGTGTTAAATCCCAACTTATAAATATTTATATTTAGGGAATATGTATTTTTTGTAATAAAAAAATAGATATAGTGGGGGAAAACAATATTTTTATGTCTTAGTAGATGATAAAATAATTAATTTGGTCTGTTTATTTTCTTATACGATAATATAATTTTGTTTCCCATTTGAAAATGTTTCAATATTATTCTAGATATGGGAAAAACAAACCGTTTATATCTATATGGAGTTATCATCATGGATATATTTTGAATATAATTCTTAAAAAAAATTTAGTGAAAAAGGTATTACTGTATATTATTTTACAATTATAACATCTAAACCGAATGGTACAGTTGCAGGAAGAAAGGTAATTCTTCAAAAAATTGATTGTACTTTGGTATTTGAAAATTATTTTACTCATACTTTCTAGGATAAATATAAGATTATTTATTACTATAATATCAATATAGTTTAAAAAGTCCTTCAATTAATAAAAATATTTTTTTTCTATATATTATATTAATGTAAAAGTATTCTAACATCATAGTATTTTTTGTAAAGAATGTATTTTGAACACAAGAGGGAAATTTCCTGAATTTGATATTAAGCTTATTGAATGAATAATTGATGGTTATTTTACATGTATTATATCTTATAAAGTTTTAAATAAAATAAAAATATTTCTAATGAAATGGATCCATTAAATATTGGTGAAATGATCATTTTATTTTTGAACAACCACTTGAACTATATCCACCATATGTTTTTTTTGAAAATGATAATACCAGTTTACCAGATGTTAATTCTAAAATAAAAATAGTAAATCCAATAGAAGATAATTAATTGGATTTTAAATATCCAAAAATCAATATAGAAAAATAAATATATATATTAATTGAGAATCATTATATATCTTTATCGATAAACTATTTTATCTTAAGGATTCATTTACTGATACTATTATTGGTGATTTTAACGAACTGCTTAAAACTAGAAATTTCATAAACCAATCACTGTATGAATCATGAGTTATTGTCCTAATTTATACAATAAAAAGACATATTATTTCCTAGGGGATGAATTTTGGATATGGGATATGCATTAGTAACTCAATTAGTTTGAATAGAATCAAGTTTCAACCATAGTTTAAAGACCTAAAGGTCTTCTTAAAATTTGTGTAATGTTAGTTTATAGAAACTAATATGATGAAAATAAAACATTGGATAAAAATAAATTAGGACATGTTACTAAAAGTTATTTTCAAGAATAAGTTATATAAAAGGTGAATATTAGAAAATTATTACTACACATGAATATGTCCATATTTTACTAGCCTTTTCTTTATATTTGAATTTAACAAGTTTCTAATGGATATTAAAAGATTATTTTTAAAAAATTTGTTTAAGAGGATGTTTTTTATAAAGATAATATAATTTTTGAAGATACTAGTATTTTAGAATGTTTTTTTGGCTTACCAAATATGTAATGTACTAACCTGGGTTATCCATAAACCTACCACCCAACCTGATCTATAACATACCCAAAGGGTGTTCCCTATCCCCATCAGATGGTGGCAAGTAGTCAGGTATTGAAAAAAAAATCATGGGAAAAAATATTCCCAACGTAAAAAAACATCGTATATATATATACACAAATAAAAAAGGAATTGCTTAAATAAAATAAATATATCCCATAATCGAAAGAAAGATAACATAAAAAAATGACTGCAAAAGTATCCAAAACTCCAAGAGACAAGTCTAATTGCAAAGGAAAAAAACCAAATTGGTACTCCATGTGATGTTGTAGATGAAATTTGACCATCTCACCACTAGCTACCTAACTTAGCTGACCAAAAACCTTTCCGCCTCACAACAACACATTCCCTTTCCCAACATTTGAATACATAAAAAGGTCTATAAACCACCAAAGAGGTTCAATGGGTGCGATATAATATTCCCAATAATATGTTACCCATACGTTCCATAAAAAGTCTCTTTATAATAAATCCTATATTCTCAATTAAATAAATGATTTCACAATATAGTGTAAATCTATTTTTATAGAAAACATGGTAATCATATCCCCTTTATCATAGTTCTAAACCAAAATCAGGTAAATAAAATTCAATTTACTTGTTCCATATCTTTAATTCAAAAGAATAAACATTTATATTGGGGATAAAATATAAATGAAAACAATACAAAATAAATGTATATGTATCAGCACCAAGTATCAATATAGGTAAACTAGCAGACTACTTGTATAATAATATATCAAGTGCACAATCTTGTTCATAGAACACATGCCTAGGATATAAAATAATAATCCAATATTAAACCCCCTAAAAATGTAAATATAGTTTCACTAGAATAATGGGAGTAGAAAACAGGGGAAATCCACATGATAAAACCTCAAAATAATCATAAAACATGGATGTTGAACTCAAGATAACCATCTACCAGTATAACCATGTTAACCAATGTTATCATTTTCATAATTCATTCTAATGTTTGAAAACCATTTCAAACCCACTTGAGACCAATTTCCTAATCCCATTTCAATGTCCTGAAAATCCCATTTCCTTTACATTTATCAACAACTATGGAAACAACATTTTACTTTTAAAAAATATTTTCAATCCACAAAAAAATAATTCCAATTCTATTTATAAATTAGATTATAAAACATGAACAATAATATTCATCAACATAGTATATATGCAGAATCACCAACCTCAAAACTCAGGTAATACATGCCCACAACAGGATTTACTAACAAAAAACCCACAAACATTATTAAAGGATCATGAATTCCATATAAATATCAAGATTGATCAAATTTAGAAACCAAGTGGTTGGAGGAATGAAGTAAACCCACATATCTTAAAAATGAACACCCACCGTACACCAACCAATAAAGGAACACCCCTTGGAATAAGAACACACCACCGATCTAAGAGAAGACATGATAAAACACCAATTTCAGTCTAATTAATCCAATAAATCATCCCATGGGAACTATCTCAATAAATGGAAATGAAGAAGTGGAAAGATCACTCACATAGAGAGAGTCACTATAAATGTAACAAATATCAAACACCAAATCGATCAATCATGAAGGAATTTTGTCTTCAAAAATAAACATAGATTAAATTTATTTCGAGAGAAAAGGATAATAGGAAATCATGTGTACACCCAAAACAAAAATGGAACCCTACAACTTCATTGATCAGGGAATTACACAAATTATAAATCCTTTTCATGTTGTGAAATACACAGTGTTCAAGTACGCGGAAATATAATTCACCTGAGTTTAAAATTACTATATTAAAATAACCCATGATGTGAAAAAGACCATCAAATAGTTTAACATTTCACAGTTTAAATACCTTTCATTGATTTCACCTAGAAACTATTACATGTCATGTAACCTAGTTGTACGATGTAAAATCCTTCGACAGCCAGCGGAAACTACAAGTTAAAGCTAAGAGTTGATCAAATCTATGACTTCACCATTATATATATCCTCCAAATTCCTTTTCATCCCTATATAAATAACCATGAAAATGTTGAATATTTACCTGACAGATCAGTAATAGGTTATTAAAAACTAGAAACAATAAATAATTTCCATCCTCGTAAAGTCATGTGGAAGACATAATCCCTAGAAAACAATAAATCCATTTCCCCCCATCAACAAATCATGTTCCTAAGTCTCATAAAAACATGATCGGTGCTTCCATAGAACATTGAACAACAGAATAGATTTCCCACACAAGACTGTTACTTGAGACTAAATGATCTCAATTGGTTTATCCAAAACCGAAACACCTAGCACTGATTCAATGTTTTCCCAACTCATAATGTGAGTCGACTTAGGGTGATACTTCTTAAGAGGTAATATTAGAAAATGATCATGAATACCTTTAAAACGAATGTGAAATGATAATCCATAATCACCCATCCCATGACACTCAATGACCTAAAATATTCTAATATAGCTTTGAGCCAACATTCCCTATTTTCCAAGACGGTGGTGACCAAACTGAGTAGAAATATTCCTGAAAACCCAGTCACCAATTGAAATATAAAGAGGATGATGTTGCCGATCCACATATGATTTCTAACATCTTTGTTCTGTAACAACAAATCAATGTATATAATTAATCTTTGCAGATGTATCCTAAAAATACTCATTTAAACTAAAGATACTTTTCCATCCTAAGTCCATAAAAGAGGTGATTTACAAGGGAGAACATACAACACCTCAAAGGAGTCATTATTATCATTGATTGAAAACTGTTGTTATAAAAAAAACACAAAAAGTCCCAGATTTTTATCTTATGATCCTCTAAATTACAAGACATATGCATGATGCATATCATCGTGGATTTGAATTACTCACCCTCTTTGATTGTTTTTTAGTGGATAGAGTGTTGAGTTCAACTATAATGAAGTTCCCATCACCACTACGAGACTTATCCCGAACCTCAAGGTAAAACTAGAATCCCTATCCAAATTAATGGCATAAGGAATCCAATGTAACCTCATTATATCCTACAGATATCGCATACCAAGATCTTAAACCTCTGTGGTATCCATGATTTTATAAAATGAGTAGACTTCATCAACTGATCAAAAACTACCCATATAGCATTCCTCCATCGAGTATTCCATAGTAATCTACAGAAAAATTGAAGGATTCCTCATGAAATTTCCAAAATGGAACCATAAGAGGCTAGAGAAAAATCAGAGGGTTTGAAGTCCTCTTCCTTTATCCATTGGTCGGTGTAATTGTCAGACATATATTCTGCAATGTCACACTTCATACACGACCACCAAAATTGTCATCTCATGTCATAATTCATCTTCTTAGTGTCGTGATGAATGAACCATGAAGTGATGTGATAATCAAAAAAATTACTAAACTCCACATAGATGTTGGGATGACAAACCACTTCCTAAAGTGGATCATGTCGTCTAAAGAGAGACCACCAAAATATGGTCTCCTCACTATAATGTTTTTGCCCAATTATACAAAAATCCTCATATTATTTAGAACTTTTCAATATAGACTATAGTAGACATGATGATAACTAAAAACTATTCCAAACAATACATAAACATCCTCCTATGAATCTAGTTGTAACTGAGAAAAAGTTCCATAAAGTTCCACTCCTTCATCGATTCTAGAATAACCTATAATGGTACTTTCCTTATTAGATCATCTGAAATGAAATTTTCTTTCCTCATGGTTATGTGATATTATTGTCATATTTATTAAGGTATTCTACCCATAGCCTATATCTAGGATTCAATTATTTCGAGGAGAAGATATAACTATAACTTTTCTGATCAGGGAGGACCATTAACCACTCCCCAAAAAAATAGTGCCACAAACATTTAAGCACATGTATTACAACATCAAGCTTTAAATCATGAGTATAGTAATTCTTATAATGTGATCGAATCTGAAGAGAGTCATAAGCTACCACATGGTCATCCTACACAATCACACATCCATAATCAACTCTAGAAGCACAAAAAAACACCATGTACCCCATACTAGGCTTAGGTATGATCATAAATAGATTCGATGTCAAAAGTTTTTTCAGTTCATAAAAAAATTACTAGTAGTTTGTATACCACATGAATTTTACCAAATTCCCGATTAGATCAGTCACTGGTTAAATCATCTTTGAGAAATAATAAAAAAATACATCAGTAGTATAATGTAATCCCAAAGAAGATTCATATGTCAATGAAATTATGTCGTTTTTTCCTAGATGAGACAACCATCACCATCTCAGGATCAAATCATAAGATATGTTCAGAAATCATATAACCTAATAAAATCATTTCTAGAATCCATAAACTATATTTCCATAGGTTTATATACAAATTGTTACTTCCCAAAATTTAAAGGACCATGTTCATATGGTGCTTGTGTTCATTCTCAAATTTTGAATAAACCAAAATATCCTTTACAAAAGATACCAAAAATGTTTCAAGATATTGATGGAATATCCAAATAATCAAAGAAATAAATACATTAGAAGCATTAATATGACCCAAATGTATCAAAAGATATTAATAATGGCCATATCTACTCTTGAAATCTAAATTTAGTATATCAGACTCACAAACTCTAAGACAATGTTAACCTGACTAAACATAAATATTTGAAAACCAATTTTCCCCATTTAACGTGTAGAAAAATCATCCACATGAGGAAAAAGGTATTTCTTCATAATTGTTACCCATTTAAACTTCTGATAGTCCACACACAACCAAAGTGAATCATCTACCTTCATGGAAAATGGAACATGGGATTCCCAAGGTAAAAATGTAGGGAGCAATAAACGTTTTTCCAATAGGTCATCCAAATGAATCTGGATCTCATTTAGCTCTACTAGTTACATACAATAGCAAGGCATCAATACTGGCCATGTACATGGAAGTAGTTAAATCCTCAAATATAGCTATCTATCTAAATGAATACTAGAGAAGTCAACTTGAAAAACATCCTAAATTTTCAGACCAATAATGGGATGATCAAGAAACAAAAGCAAATCTATGAGGATCAATTGTAACAAGAGACAAAAAAATTACCATCTCTGGGTGGGATGGTCCTTAAAAAAGAGACATCATGTACCACTACCCTTGAAACACATGAGATATCTCATCGGCGTTAAGAAATGAAACACACTGATGATAAAAATCAACTAATGTGTGATGAATGAATAGAAAATCCATACAAATGATGAGGTCAAACAAATCTACATGAAGAAATAGAAAATCCCAACTAACCCTGTATCAGGTATTGTTAATGAACAAGAAGGACATTGAAACACATGTTCTTTACCATTACCGAGAAGAATATCTAACTCCGTTAATAAGGGACTGACATCCATTGGATGTTTAAGAATATCAACAAAATGTGTGGATATAAATGATTGGGAGGCAATAGTGTTGAATAATGAAATTTCAATAGAATATGCAATAAAGATAGTATCACTCACTATAACATAACTGGATCTACTTTCAATGGAAACTCATCCACTACATTAAATTTCTTCACTCCTAGGGATGTAGCTAGAGCCCTATATCTTTTGATTCTTCTGACTTCACTATAGTAGTCATTGGAGTTAGCGAACCCTAACCATAATGGTGTGTATTCATATCATGACAGAAGCGCTACAAGTGACAAACATGTCCATAGTTGTCGCAAGTCATCATGGTTATAGTACAAGAACACCTTGTCTGTTTGACCTTACCACACTAAAATAAAGTCAGATGCACAATAATAACATTTTCATATGGTGAAAACAAGGCCTACTACTAAGACCGACCACCACCACATCTGTAGTGATTTTTCCACATCCTATTATTCTCAAGAAAGACACTGAAAATAAATCTAGATGGAATTGAAGGGTTAGGAAAACCAACCATTCCCACCATATCCATCTCTTCCATCCTAGTTATGTATACCGTCTTTGCATTGGTTGAAATTTGCAACATGAATACCTACGATCTGATATCTATTCACAAACCCAGCAAGTACTTCTAACCCATCAGATGGTCATTCTTCACCACATGTGGAGAAAAAAGAAAACGATCAACAAATCAGTTGGTGTATATCCACATAAAAGGCTCTCATTATTTTAAGGACAACAAACCTGATAATTTTCCAACAACTGCGACTCTAGGAAAAGTTTCTAGAAGAACAAAGTTCTGAAACAATTCAATCCAAGTCCATGTGTCTCTTTCCATAGACCATAAAATCCCACCATTATTTACTAAAACCCATGTTACTGAATATTGTACAATTCACCTTGAAATTATTTGGTGTCTCTAAGAATTTACAGATTTGATCAATCCCATCTAGCCAGTCCGCAGCCTCTTCATTATCATTCATTCCTTTAGTGGATGGTGGCTTATCACATAAGAATTTCTACGATCTATTTCTCTCCTATATCTCCTAGATGTACCTCAAGAACTGTGTTCTGAACTCATGGTAAATCCTGATCAATAATAAGAACTACTCTTATAATATTCATGATGATATTCCAATCTATTAGATGATTCTCTTGAGAAGAAACAACTACACCCTCTTGAAGAACACATGAAAGATGTCTTGGAGGCATGTTGCTGCACTCCGAAGCGTAAGAATTACCAGACAATTGAGAAAATATAATATAAGATGAGGGAAACCAAAATGAGAAACTAGGATTTAAAACAATACCCAACGCTAGAGACACATGTGCCAACATCCTATGGAAACATGAGTCTCGTCACGATAAGGGCTGGTGAGACACTTATCACAACAAGCCTCTTAAGTCCCGATAATCCCATCTCCACTGCAACAGACATCCAAGAAAAGGACTTTTGGATAAATACTTCATCTAATACCACTACTTAACATATTGATCTGGGTTACCCTAAAACCGAGAAGCTGACCCAATCTATCACATACCCAATGGGCCTTCCTGATCTCCAAGGGAAGGAAACTAGAACCGGGACCTCAAACAACAAACCAAAGGGAATGATTTCTCCCAACATTAATAAACACATTGAATATATATACGTGAAGAAAGAAGGAATAGTGGAATTAGATTAAATATATTCCATGATCGTGAAAAAGTGAATAGAAACAAATTGTTATGAATGTTTCCAATACGAACAGAGAAATGTATAACTATAAAGGACTAAAACCAAATAGCCACTCCATATGATGGTGTGGACAAACTACCACCATCCAACCACAAGCTACCCAACTCAGTTGACAAAAAATGTCACCGCCTCACTATCGCACCTTGCTTTTCCATGCATTAGAAGTCATACATAAGCCTTCACACTACTAGAGAGGTTTGAATGGTTTGAGATAACAGACCAAATAAGATCCCAACAAGATTTTCTATAAAATATCTATGTATAATAATTCCTATATTTTTGTTTAAATAAAACATGGAATGATTATCGTTAAAGTAGTTTGTAATAAGCATTGTAAACACTTTTCCTTTAACATGGTTCCAAAACATAAGCAGGTATATCAATTTCATATCACTTTTTCCATATCATTCATTCACAAGTGTAAATATGCATATTAAGGATAAAACATAATATCAAGAAAAAAAATATAATTACATATACCAACACCAAAGATCATTATAGGTTAGACTATTAGACTACTCGTGCAATAATCAATAAAGTGTACACTTCAGTTCCTAAAACACATGCCTATGATGAAGTGGAATACCCCCTGAGTAAACCACTTAAAATGGTCAATAACAGTCCCCTAGATCAATGAGCCTATGAAATATAGGGAATACCCCAAAAGAAACATCCTAATAAAAATAAAAAATGTATGTAGGCTTCAAGATAACCTTCCACTTATATACCCAAGGTAACCGATGTTCTCATATTCATAATTCATTCCAATGATTAAAAAACCATTTCAAAACCATTTCAAAAATCCATTTCGATGCTTTGAAAATAGCTATTTTCGTTCCATTTATCAACAACCAGGAAAAACATTTTCTTTTTAAAAACTCATTTCAGTACAGAAAAAACAATCATTCCAATTGAATTTATAAATTATTTTATAAAACATGAACAATATGGTTCATCAACATAGAGTAGAGCTAGAACAAACTACATCAAAACTCATTTCACACATGCCCATAATGGGATCTACCAACAATGATAACCCAAATATGTAAAAAGGCCATACAATTCAATCCACATCTCAAGATAGATCCAATTTATAAAACAAGGGGTCAGTAGAAAGGAGGAAACCCACATACCTAAAGAACGAACACCTGTCATACCACAACCAAAAAAGGAATGACATCCATAATGAGATCACACCAGATATCAAGAAGATATCATGATGAAACTATATTTTAAAACCAATGAATCTGATAACACAAACCACAGGTGCTACCATGATCAATGAAAATGAGGAAGTGGAAATATCACTCACCTGGAGAGACGTATTGCAACCACAAAAATATTAAACCCCAGAAAGATCTTTCATGAAGGAACAATGTCTCCAAAATCACTTAAGAGGAACATTGGGTTGAGGGAAAAGGAGAATAGGTGGTTGAGTGGACACCCAAAACCCAAAAGATTCTCTAAAACATCCCTACTTGGTGAATTACAAGAGGTGTAACTCCTTTACATGTCATGAAATCCATGGTGTTCAAGTACGCCAAAAAAATCCATCAACTCAGATTAAAAATATGATATTTAAAAAAACCATGACACGAAACATATCTCCACAATGTGTAACCTTTCACAACATGAATCCCTTTGATCACTTGAACCCAAAAACCATTACAGATCAGGTAACCTAGTTACGTGTTGTGAAATCCTTCTCCATCCTGCATAAACAAGTAGTTAATGTTAAGAGTGCAACAAATTTGTGGCTTCACCACTATAGGTATCCTCCCAATTCATTCTGTGCCCTATATAGAAAAAAGGAAAACCACGACAAGGATAAAGACATTCCTAAAAAATTGGTAATAGGATGCCATAAAATATGTTTCAGTCAGGTCCATTGACCTTAGTATGATAGATATACTAGATATTTATATCAAAATTATTTCTGTAAAGGAAGTACTATTTTGAATTTTTTATATAGAATTATTTATAAGACTCCATATTTAAAAATATAATAATGACATTATTTTTTCATTCAACACAAAAAATATCATTCAAATACTTTTCCTAAACATATGAAAATTGAATTTGAAATGAGCATGGTTGTTGAAGTCAAATTTTTTATTTGTTTTTCAAATTTATTAGAAACCAAAAGGAAACATATTATCAAAAAAATATTTTGAAAACATATAAAAACATTTGGTTTTGATAATTCATCTATGATAAGTACTAATGTCAAAAAATTACATCACACAAAAATACTAATTTTTATTAGAATAATATTCATTACATACCAATATGATCAATGATAGAAATGTAAGTGTTATGTTTTTATTGAAACATAGGTAAATAAAAAACTACTGCATAAATTATGGACACAAAAACAAATCATATATAAAAGTTATATATTATCTCCCAATATGTTCTTGATAACTAGAACCCTTTTTATACATATTTTATTTAAAAACATTCTTTTTATCCTACAGAGAAGGAAACATAAAAAACATTGAGAATAGAGTCTCAATATGGGAAAACATATGAGACATCAATGATCTTTTAATAATAACCTGAGAGTAATGGTCTGGAAAAATGACCAAATTATTTTATAACAATTCCAAGAAAATTCAAAGATAATAATTTTGAGTCATGGTATAAGGCATATTATATAACACCTTGAGATTTTGTGAATTATTTTTTTCTCAATTAATTTAATAATTTTGGTTTTTTTCACATCACACAACACTGATTATATATTTTTATTATTATATAAAATAACTAATTTTGGATTCTATTATATACAAGACTATTTTATATATGCAATACACACACTACCGAGTTAGATTGCATTACATGAAACACTGATTTTCTATGATAAAACACCTTATTATTATAGTCATTTATAAAGAGATAGTTTTAACCTAAGCATTAAAGATTATTATATTGAGATACATTCATATTTTTTAAATTTTATTTATAATGTTTTTACATAAATAAAACATATTTAAAATGAAATGTATATTTTTTATAAAGTCCTTATATGTTTAGAAATATTATTTTCTAATTGACCTACTTTTTTTGTCCTTATGTGATCAATAATAAAATTAATTTTAAAAACTCTATAATCTTTAATTTTATAAAATTAAATTTAAAATTATTTAAATTTAGAGAGTCAAAATTTAATATGGGTGGATTATTAGTATTTGTATGTGAACTTTTTTTTTTTGAATAGTGAGAAGTATAAAATTATTGTTAGAAACTACCCTTTTCATTTAAATTATTATTATACATTAATTTTTAAAAGTAAAAATACATCAATTATACATATATTAATCCAATATAGGTCATTGGAATCATTATTTTATTTTGAAATTAGATATATTCAATTATTGAACTTTTGAATGTACTTTTTACGTTCCTTTTCACCACGTCTGTGAAGAAAACATTAAACTAAATTATGATGCATCTATGAATTGAATTTTTAAAAATGGATATACATTGTTGTAATCAATTTGATATTTACATTTTAATTGTATAAACCTAATTTTTGGATATTATTAATAAAAATATGAGTAAATTTTAATTTATAATGGTTAAGGATAAGTAGAGTAATTAAAGGTAAAAATAATACAATAATATTAAAAAATTGAAAATACAGCTACCCTAATTTCATTGGATAATTAGGATTAGAATAAAACCAACCTTATTCAAAAATTATAACCCTTTTAGGACACTTCGGTGACAATGTGACATTTATTATATTTTATTTAATGATATGTTAAAAATGCCACACTTGTATTTTTAATAAGTAAATAATTTATAATTCAGGGTTATATATAAGATAAATTAGACTATAAATATTCCTTTTAAATATAATAAATTTATCTTAATAATGATTATTTAGTATTAATTTTTTTTACAGAATAAATAAATTATTTTAAGGCTCTCACAATGATCATGTAGTTGTAGTTTAATTAATAAATATCAAATAAAGCATATTAAAAACATAAAAAGAAATGTAATTTGAATTAATTAAGGACCCACATGAATTTTATTGGTTACTATGACATGTTTTGAGTGACTTAATTTGTTTTCTTTGAAATTATATTCCATTTTGGATTTTATTTAAAGACAATGTTGCGAATAGTGTCAAAATTGACACAAATCATTTTTTATAAAATTAATATCTTGTTAAATTAATTAAAAATAATAATAATATTTTAAAAAATAAAAATAGAGTATTATAGGTTCGAATATTTTATAATGTTTTCCCATTTTTGGATTATTAACTCTATATATGAATTATTTTTATAACCTATAAATTTTTAAAATTTTGTTATTGTAACTAAAATTACAATAGCTAAATTAAGGGAAAATCAAAATGATATTGTTTTAAATAAAATCAAATCATTTAAAAAATATATTTTTTTGCCATATTTTGAGTAATACTCTTTTAAGGCTCCAGAATGATCCATTTTTTCACATTGAGAGTAAGTAAAACATGTGGAACACACAATTACTTTTCAAAAAATAAAACATGTATAATTTCCCTCCATTATAAATGGTCACCACTTATATCCATTCATCACACCTCTAATTACACATAATATAGGGAATTATCTTCCAAATTAACTTCTTATAAAACCTCTTTTAATCATTTAATCCTCCCATTTAGGGATGCCTATTGGTTCAAACCAAAAGGAGTTATCCAAATAAGATGTAACATCATTCCTAAGATCTTTTTTTTTATTTTATTTCTTCACAACCTCAAATATAATTATTCAATGGTTATACAACAAATTATTTTCCTTAATATATAGATATTTTTTAGGACATGGTTTGGAAATACACTTACACACACTTATATCTAATGGGTAACAAACATACCATTTATGTGTATGGTGAACTACCGCCTAATGAAACAATGGCCGTTCATTTTAAATTTACCACCTTTCAAGGTTTTAAAATTTGATGGACACACTATTAATATATGATATATATTATTTAATATTACTTAAAAATTCTTTTAATCCCATTATAACACATTATTTTATAATTTCAATCATTTGTAAATACGATAACATCAGTTGTGGACGTGTGGACTACCTCATCCTCAAAGCGATGTGACTTATTCACACTCTATATGAAACGTATTGTGTATAATTTTACTAAAAAATACGATATATATGATATAAAAATACTAATTGAAAAATTATATATATAAATATATATACATATGTGTCATTTACTTTCTTTCTTTCAATAATTTAATTAAATGAAAAAAACATTCATGAATACATATGACCTAACTGCACCATGAATGGTGTATTCAATTTCAAACTTATATATTATATAGATTATTATAATACATATATAATTAATATAAATTATGTTTATATCATTTTTTACATTCCATAATTCCTTATATAAGTATAAGGATAAAAGATATAAATGTAACGCCCCGACCCCAGTTACCCAGAGTCGGTGCATTATTACATAACATTGGCATGATCACAAGAAAGATCAAATCTCGAAAGACCGATTGGTTAAGTAGCCTTGGAAACACTAGATATATTCATAAGTTTTACATTACATCATAAAATGAAAAACTACTACAAAAACATAATGTTTCTACAATCCACACTATTAACCCCTCATAAAATCCCTGCAGGTCATTCATTACTTACTTCTTCACATCCTGGGAAAAATAAAACATAGAAAAGGGGTGAGCTCAAATGCCCAGTAAGGATAACAATATAGCGGAAACTTTCATAAATAAGAATAAACATTTAAGGCAATGTATAACTAAAACAAAAGCCTTTTAAATATGGACTTTCAACATGGTATGGCATAAATAAAATGAAATAATTCCATTTACTTATTCACATGGATATTCTACTAATCAAATAATCACATGCAAAAATCAATAACCACTTTCATAATGTTGGAATGCATAATGCCAGACTATCATAACCACATAGCCAAGGCCTCGTGCCAAGACTACAAATAATATTTTGTCAAGGCCTTGTTCCAAGACACTAGTTTGTCTCATGAGACCTACCGATGCATCGAGGAGCTATAGCGGGCTCCACCCGTCACATATTAATTCCAATGCATTCCCATATGAAAAGGTTTAAACATAACATAAACATTCATATTAAAACTAGCATATGAAATGTCAATACTTTCACCATAAACTATGAATGGTATAAAAATAGCACATCCACAGTCAAAGATATCACAAAACCTTCAATACAATATAGAAGTTTTGTATCATAATAAATCAACTTCAAATAATCTTAAAATCCATCAAAGGATGTTGACATAGATGAAATCAAAATTCTTTTTAAAGAAATATCTCCTTTTATTTTGAAATAATTTAAGATCCATATAAAATAAAACATTTTCTTTGAAAATATTCTTATAATCTTGTAAGGGAAGCTTTGAAGATTTTATAACGGCAGAAAATAGCCGCACCCGCCGTATAAGTTAAAAAAACATGCTTACCTTAATTCTGTCGAAAAGGTTAAAAAGGAAATTGTTTTTAAAACGACCGAAAGATTCCTTTATAAACCACTTACAAAAGTCAAAAAGGGTATAAATTACTTTAACTCATATTCTAGTAAATAGTAAAAATGTTTTGAAATGCATTTTTAAGAAACATGGATGTGGATGATAAAGAGATCCCAGTAGATTATTACGTATAAACAACCTTGGATAATGAAGAGGTTGTAAAGTAAACCCTTACCTTGTACTTTTCCTTGGTTGGGGTAGGTTAACCTCCTGTATAATGGTGAAATAGTTGTTATTAAATTATACAAGAATCATATATAATAATATGATATCATATATGATCTTTTAACATTGATTTGTTAATAATATCTTAGAATTATCGTCGTTTCGGGAGTTAACTTACTCATTTTCTTTTATATGTTTTGTTACATAAGCCATGGTTGTTGTATCTTATTCATATCCAGAATGATATCTATTCCTTAAACATCATTTTTAAATCATCAAATGATAATTATACTTGAATGGATACGATGGAGAATGAATCTCATCGCGTTCGTGGAGACGGTAGTCCGTACGTACGCACGAGCGACAATATCATTATTTTGATATTAAAATAATATATAAATGGACGGTATATCATATATACAGAATCATTAACATGTTATATTTATTATTTACATGAGTTACACATCATTATTATAACCATCCAAATAATAATATATTGAATAACAATTACACCACGACGTGGAGACGGTAGTCCGTACGTACGCACGTATGGTGACATGTTATTCAAAGGGTGGATAGAATACTGAATATGGTTTTACCATATTTATAATAACATCACATTATATGTGAGATACTGGAGTTATTATTTTAGAATGGTAAGAACAAAGGAAGAAGAAGTGGAAGAAGAAATGAACTTGGAGAAGGGTGGTGAAATCATTACCTCTTCTTCGGGTTCTTCCTTTTGATTTGATCAAAAGGGCTCCTTAGGATGGCTTTCTGATCAAACTAAGGCCTCTAGGTTGTAGTGAGGGATGTTGGGAGAGTATTTGGGCAGAGTTTGGCCGAACCAAAAGGCTTTGAAGGTGTGAAGAAATGAGAAGGAGGAGTGCCCTTTTATAAGAGGGGTGAGGGGCACCTTTGGAAAAGCTAGAAATATTAATTTATAATAAATTCATATTCGGTTTCTAATGGCTCCAAAGCATATTATTAAAAGGTTAAGGTGGGTATAGGTCGAACACCACTCAACCAATAGAATTTAGACAGGTTTGGATACTAATATTAACCTTATCTTTAAGTATTAACTCTAAGTTAATTAGTTTCACTTTTACAATGTCTCTTTGTATTTTTATATAATATGGTTAATAAACTTACTATATACATCCAAGAGACCCCCAAGGGGTACATTAATGATGGACCTATCATGATATAAGTATCTTGGCCGAACCGTAGAATTTTATGAATTTAATATCAATTAAGAATATAATATTTGTTTTAAGAACTCTTTTATGTCAATTTTGACACTATTCAATAGTTGATTTTTGTGAAACTCATAACAGATTTATTACTTCGAAAAAATTCAATTAAATCACTCCTAATATATCATATTATCCTATAAAATTAGTTTAATTCATTAAAAGTTTCATATTATATTTATTTGGGTATTTATAATATCAATTATTTTAATTTTTCACTATTATAGTAATTACTGCATCATCATTGTGTCATAAATAAAATAAATTATTTAATGTCTAAAAATTATAAATAAAATATCATTATGTAGGTAAGCGTTTTATCTTTCTAATGAATATTTATAATCTAAAATCCAACATATATAACATTATGTAACAATTGTTTTTCTAAAAGATATATGCTTGTGTCATTTTTGTATTCATTTTAACTTAATTAAAATAAAGTGTCATTATCACTTACAAGTGGATCCATGGGGTCCCAAAATAGACTCAAAGATTCCCATGGTCGACCATGTATCAACCAATAGGGTTAAGACACGTTTTAGGGTAATTTAGTATTATTATAATATTATTTTTTATCCCTTATTTACCGGATTTACCCTTAACCATGGTAAATAAAATATTTACCGCAGTAATTATTCAAAATGTCTAAAAATAAAAGTTACCTATTTACACAATTTGAACATCCTGATTCCAAATATGGAATCCATTTTCCTAAATTCAAAACACAGAAGTGGCAGAAATTAATTTAAAATTAATTCCCGCTGTCAAAACAAAAAGCGTGTTTTTAAGAGATAATAACTATCAAAAGATTGACACTCGTTTATATTCGGTTTAATTGTAAAATTATGTCCAATGACCAACATTATATTAAATGGTAAAAATATATTGTAAATATACTTTAAAACCACTCAAATTCATAATTTATCACTATTAATTATTTTGATTAAAAAAGTTGTTTTTAATTAAAACATAGTAATTTTCACTATTCATCAAAATATGAAAGTTATCCGAAATGTACCAATATTTCACCTTAGGCTAAATTCGATATTCCGAATCCAAAAATGAAGTCCATTTTCAAATATAAAATATATATAATTTCAAAAAGTAGGTATTACTATTCATAACGGCTAGTTTGATTAGTTATGGTGTGTTAGAACTCGGTGTTGCGTACAACACACGCTATCACATTATTCAAAGAGAAGCGTACCGTAGAAGCTTGGGGTGTTACAATAAAAAATTAAGACGCATGTGAAGTACACAACAGATATTACCTGAAGTGAAACCTTAACATGGAATTGTTAAAAGAGGGTAATATAAAGTAAGAAAAAAATAAAAGGAATTGGATATAAGAATATAGTTATGTGATATATTTATAATAAAATTATATTTATTGTACATGAGTTTTGAACGAGTATGAAAAGTGTTAATACATAAGGAAAAGAACTTTTGTCTCACCTTTAATGATGTGAGACACATTCCTTATACACTACTTATTTCTTCTATGTGGTGTATATACAAACCATGGGAGTATATTATAAGTCTTAACCATATTATTATGGTATTTTTATATCCATAATATTTAATTTATATCATGTGGAATATGATTCTACTAAATATAATATTTTTAGGGTTAATTCCACAATCTCATTATTATCAGGATTTTTTATACCTTAGTATGTACTCAAAAATAGATATCATCCACATACATGTTCTCAAATATTTATTTAAGAATTGTATTTTCTATGATATTATGGATTCATAACTTCATTTTAAACATGTTTTACTTTTTAATTAATGATTTTAAAGAGATATTTTTATCAATTTTTGAAAAAGCTACATTATGAAAAAAATGTAAAAACAAAAAATAAATAATTTTTTTATTTATATGGAATGAATTGATTATTATGATTTTATGACACCTTGATGATTTGATGATTTTTTTACATGATTATATGGTTAATTTCAATTTTTTTGTATTTTAAAAATGTATGAAATTTAATGAAAAGAAAATTTATTGAAATAAGAAGTGATATTTTCCTCAAGTTTTGTTTTCATTTTATCTATCAAAATTATTATCCATCTAAGATAACATATTTGATGTTACATATGTTTTTATAAGAATATTTTTCCATTATACCATTATAATTCTTTCTAATAATGATTTATAATTACTATGGAATGATTTTAATGAAACCCCCCTCTTTTCTACGGGTTATGTTATGATTTAATGAATTTAATGAAACCCATTTCATTCCATGGGTTATGATATAGTGAATAGTTTTTTTTTTGTAGAACACATATGTATGGTTTTCAATATGTGATAATTATGACCAATATCTCCGTCCAATACATTTGTTATATATTTATGTCTCATGAAATAGACAATGATGGTATTGTGAGTGAACCTTGACAACTATGACTGTCCTAATAGTGAAATATGACTACCAAGATAGTATGGGGAGTGAACCTTGGATGCTAACATGATCCTAGGGGTTAACCATGACCACCATGATATTATCGGGAGTGAACTCATACAACTAATATAGTTGTGAAAGTGAACCACGACTACCAAGATGGTATGGAGAGTGATCCCATACTACTAATATGTCATTGGCAATGATGCCTTGAATACCATGGAAATAATTTTATATGTTTATGTTTCTACTACAAATTCCTTGAATTATTATAATGTTATGATTTCATGGATAATGTTATTTCTTTCTATATGATTCATGTCTTATGAGTATAAAATATTAATTCCATGAATCCTATTTATGGTCATTGATGAAAAGGTATGATCTTATATTTGTATGATACTATTATCATGCACATATTCTCATGAGTATGCTTACGAGTCTCCCTGGTTTACCATTACCGAGCATATGAGCTCACCATTTTCATATATTTAATTTTTCCGAGGATATAATAAATATTTTTAGGCCGAATAAAGAGAGGGTATGTTTATTATGTGAGATTTTAAATATCTTTAACCAAATTTGAAGAATGTGTTCCATGTTTCCAAAGGCACTAAACTAATACAATTGTGGGGTGTGTTTTTTGTGTAACATAAGCAATTTTCACAAAAGTTATGTAATGTAAATGTATGTTATTCTTGGGCTGCTATACATGGTATCATAGAAAAGGTTTAATCAACCTTTGTAAAATAGGATGATAAAAATATAAAAATATCCCATGGTTTGATTATAAGGATATTTATATGGTTGTATCTAAGCATAACTCTAAATATGAGGAAAAGTATAGGAACATGTCCTGGCATGTTGAAAAGGATAATGAGAGTGGTTTCCAATAACTACATCTCTATCCATATACTAAAATTGGATGTGGGTATAGCTCATATGTACATAGGTGTAACAACAACAAATAGGTGTCTTTGGATTGAATCTTGCATAACCTGGTACATGTCGACATGCCATGCTGTATAACTTGTTTGACAGTCTCGAGGGATATGCTTTTGAAATTCACTAACTATTCATGGACCATTATGAATTAATTTAATAGAATATGAATTTGAATAACTCAGGGAATACCTAAGGTGTTATATATTAAAGATGGTATTATAATTTAGAAATCATATAGGTATTTGATTCATTATTATGTGGTCCCTCACATTGATAATTGTTTCTTACTCTATTAATTATAGTTTTAGCCAACGGAAGGAACATGAAGGAACTAGTATAACATTTTATTTTTTACATTTATGGTAATGATGAAAATTGAATTTTTTTTAACTATAAATCTCATGAAGATAATCAAGAAGGTCCAAAATTATTGGTTATACTGCTAAAGATAAAGATTCTACGAACAAAATGTGAAAGGTATGGGATGTTATTTGAGTATTTTATATATTAAATATAATAAGAATTATTAGATTGAGGTCGGGTAACCATAAGACATGATTAATATTTCATATTTGGGGAAATTGTTATTATGAAATAAGATGATGAATCCTAAGTAATTATTTAAGAATAATATTGGATGATCGAAGTGTGTCTGTTTTGAAATTCAAGTATTCTGTTATACGAATCGGAAAAATACAATTATTTGTAGTGTAAGTTTTTTTATTAATTTATAAAAAGGATTTGTTGAATAGTGACGATGAATTAAATGAAATTAATATTTTGATTTAGGTATGGTAACCCATAATGTGGTCAATATGTTTATAAAATTATGTTTATCTTGGATAAATGGATGATGAATTTGGATAATGTAAATTGGTTAATATAAATGACCTTAGAACTAATTAAGGATTTATTGAAAACTCTATCTCTGATATCATGGATAAAGTGTAAATATTATTGGTTTTAAGGAATATATTTTATAATAATTGGAATAAGGAAGCCCATATGTTTTCTAATAGTATTTGAAGTAATTCTGGCAATTACCATGATTCAAGAGAATATATGATGATTGTATTCACATTCATGGAATGTGAAAAACAATAACCACTTTGTGATATACGAGAGATCAATGTTTAGATGATATTGGTACTTTATTTATAAATTTTTGGATTTTAATATTTTATATGCATTATAATCTAAACCATTTATGGAATCTTTAAGTTAAACATCAGATGAAGTTGGTAAGATTAAATTGTAATCTAACTATATGAGGATTTATATAAATTTTATTTCCTATTCAAAATACCCAGTGTTTATGATAAATAAAGATAAATGGGATGGATTATCATGAATTTTAGATTCTATTAATACTTCAGGAATGATAAATTGACCATCACTTATTGATGTAAGAGATAAATTAATAAAGGAACAAAAAAAGGGTGATATTGTTCTTATGAGATGTAATTAACCCAAGTAAAAATATTTCCATAATTTCAAATAAAAGAATTAAATTCCTCCACTCTAGGGAAAGGATATTGAAAAATGATTTTTCCTAGTATCTTTAATTTAAATGAATTAAATGGGCTCTTAACTAACCAAATATTTATGGATTTGTGATATTTAATTTTTTTATCCTTATTCCAAATCCCTCTCCATAAGAGAAGGATAGTTGGATTTATCATCAATGTCCATGTTATCAATTCCCACATATTTTCTCCTATATGGGAATCTGGTTATTAGTAGCATTGGGTAACGGTAACAGTCCATGTTTTTCTTTTTAAAGTAAGTTTTAGTATTTATTTTTATGATGTATACCTTTATGTATGGAACTTTTAAGTTTTAAACATATGATATCCAAGACTAATTTTGAAGTAGAAATACATTTTATGGAAGGTATAATGTAACAACACCAAATTTTGTGAATTATTTTTTTCCAAACTAATTTAATCTTTTTGATATTTTTACTTCACACAAAAATGGATATAGATTATTGTAGTTATATTAAATCACTTGGTTTGTATTATTTTATATGTAGAAACATATTATGATTAAACTAGTTTCAACATCGACTTGGCTCTTGTTACATGCAACAATGATTTTCTATGAAACAACACTGTATCGTTTTTTTTATTTAAAAGGAGATAGTTATAACCTAGCCATTAAACATAGTAATATAAATATTAATTAATAATTTTTAAATGTTATTTATAATGATGAAACCTAAATTTAAAATATTTAAAATGAAATTTATATTTTTTATTGATGTCTTTATATGTTTAAAAATGCAATTTTTAAAGGAATTAATTTTTATGTCATTATGGGAAAATTAATAAAATTGATTTTAGACACTATTAGAAATTTAATTTAATAAAATAAGCATCATTTTTTAATTTTAAATTTAAAAATTAATTGAGTGTTAATTTTGACTATTATTTTGAGAAGTTTAATTTTTTGGTGAATATTAAAAAATACTACATTATTTTTAAAAATTAACTTCTTAATTTAAATAGTTATTCTAATTTAAATTAATTTTTAATTTCAAAAAAGATAAATTATAGATATATTAATATAATATAGGTAACTAAAATCATTTTTTTTATTAAAATTAGATATAAAAACTTATTGAACTTTTGAACGTTTTTTACATGTATTCTCACAACATTTGCAGGATTTTGGTGAAACTAAACTTTTATTCTTATATGAGTTTTAATTTTAAAAAAATAGATAAATGATTGTAATTTTTATTATATTTATATTCTAATTAGATAAAATTATTATTATTTTTATATTATGAATAGTAAATTTAGTAATTTTTTAGTTACCAAGGTTAAGCGAAAATCAGGAAATTGTATTTAACAATATAGTCCTATAATATTATACAATCACCCTAAAACATTTCCTAATTTCATTGTATGTTTTTTTTAAGCTAAAAAAATCCATAGACTGAAATTATAACTTTTTTAGGCCACTTTGGTGAGAATATAAAATTTATTATTTTTTATTTAATGATAAATTCAAAATGTGGCCCTTATATTTTTAATAAGTAAATAATTTTTAATGTAGTGTTATACACAGGATAAGGTCTTCTATAAATAGAAATTTGGGAGATAATAAATTTATATTCATCATGAAAATTTATATTTATATTTTAGAGGAGAAATAATTTATGTTAAGGCTTTCACAATGATTATGCAAGAATTTTTTATTTAAAGGAAATATTAAATAAATAATATTAAAAACATTAAAATAAATATATATTGAATTAATTATGGTGATAAAAGAATTTTACAGGTAACTCTAACATTTTATTAGTTTATTAAATATTTTTTTTGGAAATTGTATTTCTTATTGGATTTAATTTAATGACACTGTTTTGAATAGAGTCAAAAATGACACAAATGATATTTTAGAAAATATAAATTTTATTAAATTAATTGAAAATACTAAAACTTTTGAAAAATAAAAATAGATTATTATAAGGTCAAAAATATTATAAAATTTACACTTATAGAATATTTACCCCATATATGTAATGCTTTATAACTTCTTATTATTTAATATGTTGTTAACATACTTAATATTACAATTTATTAATTAAGGGTAAATCAAAATGATAAAGAATAAAATAAAAACTAAACATGTAAAAAATTATATTTCGGGTCAATATATAAGCCAATAAAATTATATGGTTCCACAATTACCCATCCTTATAGTTTTTGAATAAGTGACACTTTTGGAAAAAAATGTCTTCTAATAAAATACCATGTGTGTGCTTTTCGTCTATTATAAAAGGCCACCACCTCTCCAAATTCTTTACACCTCTAAAGACACTTATTTCTTTACATGATCTACAGAAATTTAGTACCCAACTGCCACCCCCTTCATAATTTAATCACCCCTTTGGGTAGAAATCCATCCAAGTAAGCCCTTTGGTGAAAACTAAAAGGAGTTATAGAAAGAAAGGGTAACAACCTTCCTCAGGATTCTTTATTTAATAGTCTTGATCCACAAACTAAACTCTACTTATTCCATAGATATAGAAAAAAACCATTACCATAAATATACTAAGATTTTTTATACTACTATTTATAACTACACTTACACAAACTTCCTTCTAATGGGTCACGAACATATTGTCTATGTGTATAATGAACTACCACTTCACAGAATGATGATTGTTCATTTTATCTTTACTATCTTTCATGGTTGGTAATTATTATGGACATGATATTTATATATGATATATAAATTTTTTCAAATTTCTTCATGATTCTTTAATTACATTGTAACAAATTCTTTTCTTCTTTCCATCTTGTGTAAATATGATAACAACATTTGTGGATGTTTGGACTACCACCTCCTCAAAGAGATTTGATTCATTTTCACACTTCATGGGATGTATTAAGGAGTTTTTCACTGAAATTATAGAACATATATGGTATAAAAATATTTTTGTATTAATTATATATATAAATATATATACTTATAAGAATATTAATTTCTTTCAAGATAAAATTTATATGAAAATAGCAGTCATGTGTACGTATGGTCGAATGGATCAATAAATAGTGTATTCCATTTCATACATATAAATTATATGGATTATTATAATACACATATAATTAATATAAATGATATTTATTTCATCGTTTTAATTATATAAATAATGATATATGATTAAGGACAACTGTTATAAAAAATTAAGCCACATGTGAAGAACAAAGCAGATATTACCTAAAGTGAATCCTCTACAGAGAATTGTTAAAAAGTGGTTATATAAATAAATAATAAAAAATATATAGTATTGGATACTAGAATATGGTTCTATGATAAATGTATAATGAACCTATATTTATTATGTAGGATATTTGAATGAGTACTACGAGATTCAATACACAAGTTATATGATTTTTTATCACCTTTACTTTTGAAAGACACATGCCTTGTACACTACTTGTTTCTTCTATGTGGTGTACATAATAACCATGAATGTCTCTTATGAGTATTAAACCTAAAATTATTGATTTTTTATCCATAATATTTCCTTTTTTTCTAGGGAATATTATTATATTGGTTATTAATTTAAAAGTGTTAACTCACTAATCTCATTATTATCAAGAATGATTATACGTAAGTATCTACTGGGAAATTGTTTCATCGATTCCCTTGATTTATTTTTTTTTCAAAAATGTTTTTTCAATTCAACTATTTATTTTTAATGTTTATTTACCCTTGATTGAAGTTTTAATAAATGGTTTGAAAGGGTTTTTTTTCATTTATCGAAAATGTCACTTTGTAACTTTTCTACAAAAACTATGAAAGGAATGTTATTTTATATATATCATGAACAAAATATTATGGTTTCATGATGCGTTATGTTTTTTTAAAATTATGTTACATTCTTATGATTATATTTTCAAATAAAAATTTTTCTTCTAAAATTGTGCATCCTTTTATATAATGAATAAGTTTCAAAAAAGAAATGATATTTTTATAAATAATTATTTTCATCTGATATCTCAAAATTATTTTCCATCTAAGATAACTTTATTGGAGGTTACATATGTTTATTGTCGATATAATTCAATGATACCATTATTTTTCTTTTTGAAAAATTATTTCTGTTTATGAAAGAATTATATTTATCAAAACTATTTCTTTTCCATGTGTTATGTTATGATTTTATGATGGTCATGAATCACATTTAATTCCATGGGTTCTGATATTTTGACAGATTTTTGTTTTTATGGAAAACCAATTTATTGTTTTCATTATATGATGAGTGAGACAAATATCTCCCTACAATGAATTGAGTAAATATTTACATCTCTTGAGATATTATATGATGGTCTCGGGATTGATCCTTGGCTACTAAGATGGTTATTGGAGTAAACCATGACTACTAAGATGATATGGGAAGTAAACACATATTATTAATATGGCCATGGGAATGAATCGTGATAATAAATATGGTATGGGGAGTGAAACCATACTAGTAAGACGGTCTGGGGAGCAATTCTCGACTTCTATGGAAATCATTCTATATGCTTATGTGTATTCCACAAATTTCATGTATTATTCTTATGTTATGATTTCATGGATTATGTTTTTTATTTCCTTATGATTCATGTCCTCTAAATTGAATATATTTATGACATGATTCAGATTTATGATCATTGAAACATAGGGTTTGATCTTCTATTTTCATGATTATGTTCTCATGCCCATATACTCATGATTATGGTAAAAGTTCTCTCTTATTTTCCTTTAATGAGCATATATTATTACCGTTTTCATATGTTTTATTTTTCCCAGGATATTGTGAAATGTTTTATGTAGGAAAATTAAAGGGGAAGTTTGTTATGGGATATTTTTATGACTATTCAACAATTTATAAGAATATGTTACATTTTTTCGAAGGCACTAAACAAATATTACATTTGTATGTGTTTTTTTTCTAATATATGAAATGTTACGCAAAAGTAATATAATTTCAATGTACGTTAAGAGTGGGACCCAATATAGTAGTTTATAAGACATGAATTATAATGAATTCAAAAAATATTATAATTTATAGAATATAATTTTCAAAAGATCATTTCAAAAAGGAGTGGAATAATGTATGGGAGAATCATAATCATAGAAATATTATTTCAAGGATAAATGCTATAAAATTCATTACAAGGTAGTATATGAATAACCACCAGTGTACTTACATTATGAAAATAATAAACTCAACTATAACCTCTTATAGGATTGGTATAACCTCATATATACTCTTTTATCTCATTAAACATAAATTCTTACATTATTAATTAGAATTCTATAACTGAACCACCCATCAAAAAATCGTAATCATGACATATATATTATAGAATATCCCAGAAGAATTTTTTCACGACCTGACCCTACCCAGGCTCGAGCCGCAACTACACCCATCCCGCCTCCATAGGCCAGGGGCTGGCGACCAGCGCCGAAGGCACAATAACATGGGGAGGCATTTGCCTAAGAACTTGTACACACACACACACAACACACTCAATGCAAAAGTGCAGAGTAAAAGGAAAAGCAAAGGGCAACTGCTATATATAAACCAAAAATGTGCATCGACCTCTAAAAGTACAAAGTACAAGATGAAAGTAACTAAAAAAGAAAAGGGGAAAAACACACGCCCAACCAGAAAAGGTGACACAACCCGACAATAGGTAAACAAAAGAAAAACGGCTGGAAGGGGTCCCCCACCTGGGACCTAACCAAAACCACCGCACGCAGTCCAAGATTCTGAACTCCTAAGCTCCACTAAAGTCACAACCAACCTGTCCATCGCCTGCAAGGGCACACCAAGTGTGGGAAAATCCCAAGCAGGGGTGAGTATAAAAATACTCAGTAGGATACCCCAAAGGCTCGAGGGAGCAACAAAGGAGCTAGAAAAGGGTGACTAGTATATAGAACATAGAAAAGTAATGGAGTACAACCGAAAGTGCATTAAAGAGTAACAGTAGAGAGTCTAGCTCAACCCAACAAGAGGAAAGAAGCTAGACTCATCCAGACACAAGGTGCTGGAAATGGTCAGAAGATGAACTTCCCGTCGAGTTTTCTCTACCTATAGTAGGAGAGTAGACTCATCCAACCCTGATAATCTAGACACGGAAAGCATGTGGCATACCCTGCGCGTCTTCGCCTCTCCTGGAAGGAGAGTAACCGAACCAAGAAGTGGGTACTAGAACAAGCTATATACAAGATACATATGCTCAATCAAGAAGCCCAATCAAGATCGTAAGGGGATCTCCATCCCGTAGCTCAGCCCAAGAAAAGTGAGTCGCCAACAGTCCAAGAAGTAACACCATTAATGCCCAGAATCCCATACGTCTGCCCCGAACTACAAGTCAAGGGGCTCAAACCACCACACCTTGACACTATCCGCTTTGGGTGGCACTGACTCGCCTTCATGGTTTTAGGTCGCGTCACAAGGACACGTCTCCGTGGGGGAAAAACTCCTCGTACTTGAGAGTTCTAGGGGAACATCACCCACAACTCATCACTGCCCCACAGTCGAGAGGTTTGCTAAAAGTCGATAGGCAACCCCTACCTAGCCCCGCTGGAGGGTCCCTGGAAGTCAACAGGTTCCCACTACAGGGAGACCCAGAAAGTCGATGGGTGCCACACTACCCACTCCCGTAAGAGGGTAATCCACTAGAGGGCGACCCGTCTAAAGTTAGCGACGAGACCACTGCCCAGCCCAGCTGGAGGTAAGCCCGGCATCGGGGACCACTGCCCAGCCCAGCTGGAGGTAAGCCCGACATCGGGGACCACTGCCTAGCCCAGCTGGAGGTAAGCCCAACATCGTGGACCACTTCTCAGCCCTGATGGAGGTAAGCCCGGCATTGGGGACCACTGCCAAGCCCCGCTGGAGGTAAACCCGGAACTGCTCTAGTCATCCCTGCTGGAAGGTACTTCTCGGGGAACACCGCTGTACTAGCCATCCCTGCTGGATGGTAACCCACTGGCGAGCCCTACCCGAAACAACCTCAGCCCTGCTGGAAACAACCTCACCCCGGCTAGAAACAGCCTCCTAGGTATAGGATCGGTGCCCGCGTAAAGTGTCGGTCACAACGAATCCACAAGAACTCTACGATGGTACACTGAGTGATGGGAGAAACTCCCCAGGCCTCGAAAGGCGATCCTGCTCCAATCTGCTGAGTCACTGTCGAAGCGGACTGAGACAACTCACCCCAGAAGATGGGTAAAACAACCACACTGTACGAACACCCGTAGTCGCAAACGGTGTCATAGTCCGGTGAAAGGGGAATGGTATTGAAACCCCTCACAGCTGAGGAAGCAGAGGAACCAAACTATCTCTGCCGGCCAAAACATCGATAACCAGACTAGGGGGAGACCACTCTACCCTGCAGGTCAGACAAAAGAGCACCAGGCCAGGGGAAAATCCACCCTGCTGGTCAAACAAACGAGCGCAGAGGGACCCTCTACGTCGCGAAAGGTCAAGTACGTACAGCAGAACACAACACCCACATGGGGCCCACATGACGTGTGGCCCCAAGTCAACCCCAACCGAGCGTAAAAACGTTATCAGGTACAAAAAACAACATGTACCTCCAAGCGTTCTCGTATACTCCCAGTGTATAGCATGTTCCAGCCCAAAGTCTATCGTGCACACGGCACCCAGCTTCAACGTGAAGGCATGACGTAACAACTCCACCTCAAAGGCCCATGCACGGCCAACCACATCTTGTGGATCATTTATATCACTCTCCTAAGAGTGCGCGATCACACACCAAGGGCCTACTACAAACAAGGTAGGATGAACCACCACCGGAGCACCTCTCATGCTCCACATTTAATAAGATCGCGTATGAGGCTCCGCTCAACCAAAGAGATAACACTGTTGTAATCCTCGCGGAAAAACACGTGAGATCGACTACTTACTCGCCTTAAATGGATATCCGACGAAAAAGTCACCAACACTGCCTCACGCCCGAACGACGTCCCGTGATCCCGAGCCTCGACCCCAAAACAGTCGGGCGCATCGCACCATTGCGATCCCTTCAAGGAAACACGTCAAAAAGAATTTTAACTTGAGCACAATGGATATCCGGAGAAAAATATATGTTCCGTCTCCCCGCGCACGAGCGGTACCACGCGGTACCTGTACCCCAGTCCCGAAGTGCTGCCAACAGATCACACTGTTGCGATCCTCTCGTAAAAGCACACAAGGTGGACTACTCACTTGTCCAAAATGATCGCTCGATGATAGAGATGTAAAATCATCGTCGACGCCCAAACGACCCTCATGGGGCCTGCACCATCATGCGGAATTACAGCGGGCATACTACGCCAACGCGATGCCCTCAGAAAAACACCCAAGATCGACTACTCGCACGCCCCGAACGGACGTCCGAGAAAAAAGTCGCTAAAAGCTGCATGCAGCTCAAAAGATGGCCCACGGGGCCCACACCACAACTTTCACCTTAACGCCTAAAACCACCCTAGGAAGCTTCACCCTGGCGCCCGGGTCCCAATGCCACTGACGGCGTTCAAAACGAACATCAGACGCGTCCGCGCCGTCCAAAACAAGAATCCCTGGAAAAAGGGCTTAACCGCTTGACGGAGTGTCGCGCTTCTGAGGCCTCTGTCTCGGGGATTAAATCATACAAAACCATCTCAAAATATTCCTCCAATTATAAGGCACATGCCGCCGCATACGTCTCGCGAAACCAACTCCTGGTTCATGATTTATTAAAAATATAAATAATTTTACAATAATAATAATAATATTATTATTATTATAAACTTATTTATTTATATTTTTTTTATTTTTTTTATTAAAACCATTCCGGCCGTTCAGCCGGTCTTCTTCTCCCAACATGACCCGCATTATGCATGTCCTGGTCTCCCATCAAACCGGCCATTCGGTTGGTCCACGTTGTCACCCCCGCAGGACCCGCGCGGCGCGGGTCCTGCCTCCTCGCGTCCAGGGTCGCCGCCGCGACCCTCACCGGTGGAGACCGTCGGCCCCAGCTCACTGGAGCCCCTCACCCCCACTGAAGCCTCGCCAAGACCACTCACCAGGCTGCTCCCGCTGAAGACCACCGCCCGCCGATCCCCGCTCGTGCCGACGCCCTGCTGCTGAACGCCGCAGACCGCCCGCCTCCGCTCCACCGTGACGCCGCGGCCGCCTGCCGCCGGCTCCGCTCGACCGTGGTCCCCGGCCGTGAGTTGCCTCACCCTGGAAGGCCCACCATCCCGGCCTCCTCTGCTCGGCATCACACTGCACTGATGCCTACTGAAGCTGCCGCAGACCACCGCTAAGCCGGCTCACCTGAACCGTCGTCGAACCGCCTTGGTCCACCGGAAAACAGCAAACCCACGAAGTTCGTCAAACGGCCGACACACCATCCGAACCTGGATTTAAAATCCAAAATGAGCGTCGGAAAGAGAATAATTTTTACTAAATGACCATGGTATTTGTTATAATATTTAACAGCAAATCGATGTATAAAATTGAATCCAAAGGAAGGTTCAGAAATGAAAACGCAACCAAAACCTCCTACCTGTTGAGGCGTTGCCCGACGCTTCACCGCACGATCTTCCGCAGCTGCAATGCTCGGAGAGGAGGAGGATTATTGAGGATATATACTTTGATGATCTATTTTTCCAGGAGATGAACAAAGGGGAAGAGAGGTGGGGTGGGTAAAGCTAAAATAGGAAGAAAAACAAATTAATTAAAATGTTTTAATTAATTTAATCCTCCAAATTAACCAGCACCTGAAACTCTTGGTGGGGTCAATATTAAAACTCCACTAGGGTAAACACCACCTCCCAAGAAAAATGTAGATCTCAAGATTTTAATATGAGGTCTCGTTCAAAAGTTATTAAAATTAGCACCCGAGGCCGCCAAATTACGAAAACGACCCCAGAGCCATTTTTCACAGACAGCCCGCGCTCGCGAAACTTATACCCCTCCTAGGGTAAACGGTACTCTCTGAACTCAACGATTCCCTCTGTTTTCCAATCCGATCCACCATTTAAGAGATACTATCATTTCACCATTAAATGAATGAATTAATTAATTAATTTATCCGTTTAACGTTCCAAAAGCAATCGAGGGGTCCAAACATCCCTCGCCGACAAGTTTTCTGTCGTTCCTAGGGTAAACACCCTATTCCGGACCCAACATTACACTCATATCTCTTATCCGGATCACCATTTAGGAGTTATCGCATTTGTTTGGTATTTCTAGTGTGAACGAACTGAAAATTTAATTCCGACCACACCGGGGCTCAGAATCGCACGCCGTTTGAAGGCGCTACTCTGGAATATCATCGAGAATATTCCAAAGTCTTTCGTAGAATAAACTGGGTTCTTACATCATTCCCTCCTTCATGATTTTCATCATCGAAAAGTAAAAATAGGGAGCAACACAGGGTACTAAGCCCACACTTGGCTTTCCCATACCTAGAAGAACCCACACATAGCTCTGCATAACCACACACTGACCAAATGATTGATCTGTTCATGCGAGGTCAGCCATTGCCGATGTCGTGCACCCACTCCAGACTTTGGTGTTAGGGCAAGGAGGTAGGGTACCACTCCATCCCTTTGCATGGTCTCAAACGACCCGAAGGCCCTGGGGGGGTAGCCCACCTCCCCGGTCGAACCTCTACATCACACGCCGCGATTGGAATCACCAGCCGCACCTGGAACAAGGCCCAGTGATTCCCTTATTCAGAATATCCATATGGTGGAACACCCAAGGATATCTGGTCACGCAAGATTCCACAACCGAGGCTCTCTTACTGGCTCAAAAGGTGATGGAGTCGACACCATCGACTTGAGAAAAAGGTCTCATGCCTTTTACCTTACCAACATAGGGTTACACCTGATTCCCCACATCACCCTCTTATCACCTCATACTCTGGAGGATAGTAGACATCCATAGTTTGCGTCTTTCTGTGGTCCCAACTGTCAGCTCCCGGAGCCTGACATGGACCGCCTAGTGGTGGTGGGATGATCTCGTAAAGCCTTCCCCCACCACCAGCTCATCCCGCTCCTCTGCTAGCACCACCTCTCTGGGCGCTACTCCGATTACGGCGCTTCCTCTATCGTGGTGATGCACCTGATGCCTGCCTGAAGCTCTCCGCAACTCGGGTCAGGCAGTCTCGTGCCAAGTGACCTCACCCACCACAAGCATAGCACCGACTCTCTCTGGGAGGCACTGGTGCCCTCCGGCGCCACTATGATGTACAACCACGCCCCTGAGTCCGGTTGTCAGAAAGACACCTGCGTTGTGGTTCTGCTTGCCGACGCCCATTAGCTGCGACAGACGCCTCGGCTCCAACGCACCTGCTACCACCACCAACTCTAGAATGTGGCAGGAATCTCTCTCTCACCAGCACCTGCTCTAGCACCCCGGCATATGTGGAAATTCTCAAGGGTACTATGACAACGCGAATCTCCCGGTGGAGACCCTGCTCAAACTTCTGCGCTCAGATGTTGTCGTCATGGACAATGTCCGGGTAAAAGCATGCACGGTCTGCAAAACTAGCCGCGTACTCGGCCACCGTCATCCCTCCCTGCTGAAACTGCAGGAGCTTCTGAATCCGAACGTATCGCAAGCAGGAGGGGAAAAACTCCGCACAGAACAACAACTGAATGGCGCCCCACGAAAGCGACGAATCGTCGGAAACTGAGTCACCAGACTCCAACAACGCCAAGATGATCCACAAAAAGGATGGATACCAAAGCCACTCTCTGATCTGCCGGCATCTGCACAAGCCTGAAAAGGCAAACCACTGTCTCTAGCCAAACCTCTGCTGCCTAAGGGTCTGGCTCACCACTGAACCTCAGTGGTCTCTGGCGCTTGAACTCACGGAGCGTGCTCAACCTGATCTCAAGCTCATCCTGCTCTACTGAAGCTGTCTGCTGCTCAATAGGTGGGGGTACTGTTACCGGCCCACCTGGAGAAAGGGGCTCGCATGATGGGTCCTGGACTGTGGCCTCGTAGCTTACAGGGTCATCGGCATGCACCAAAGCTGGTATCCTGGCTGGCTGTCTTCGAGGAGAAATCCTGAAAATTATCAAGGAGTGCCGCGATCAGATGAGCATATATGTATATAACAACAACAACAATGATGGGGAGATGACTCAAGAAGGACAGTCAAAGACCCAATCCTATGTGATACAAAAACCAAATTTTCCCTGCAACAATTTTCTCAGCATGCCGAGTCGACAAGCGGGTTATCAAGGTCCTGGTGAATGGATACGTCGGCCGCTGCACCATCATTGGACTCCATGGCCTGAGAGCCACTCTCGAGACATGTTGACATTGTTTCCCTAAATACCAACCAATTCCTCTTATTTTAGGGACGTCCGAACAACGTCCCAAGGAACAAACCAGCTCTGATACCACTTTTTCATGAACCGACCCTACCCGGGCTCAAGCCGCAACTACCCCAAGCCCGCCTCCATAGGCCCGGGGCTGGAAACCAGCGTCGAAGGCACAATAACTCGGGGAGGCCTTTGCCTAATAACCTATACACACAGACACGCAGCACACTCAATGAAAAAGTGCAGAGTAAAAAAGAAAATCAAAGCAAAACTGCTATATATAAACCACAAATGTGCATCGACCTCTAAAAGTACAAAGTACAAGTTGAAGGTAACTAAAAAAGAAAAGGGAAAAACACGCTCCCAACCAAAAAAGGTGCCATAACCCGACAATAGGTAAACAAATGAAAAACAGTCGGAAGGGGTCCCCCACCTGGGACCTAACCACGAGCACCGCACGCTGTCCAAGCTCCTGAACTTCTAAGCTCCACTGAATTCACAACCAACCTGTCCATCGCCTGCAAGGGCACACCAAGTGCGGGCAAAGACCAATCAGGGGTGAGTATAAAAATACTCAGTAGGATACCCCTAAGGCTCGAGGGAGCAACAAAAAAGGTATTGAAGGGTGAGCAATAGAGAGAACATAGAAAAGTAAAGGAGTACAGCCGAAAGTACAGTAAAGAGTAACAATAGACAGTCCAGCTCAACCCAACAAGATGAAAGAAGGTAGACTCGTTGTAACGCCCCGACCCCAGTTACCCAGAGTCGGTGCATTATTACATAACATTGGCATGATCACAAGAAAGATCAAATCTCGAAAGACCGATTGGTTTAGTAGCCTTGGAAACACTAGATATATTCATAAGTTTTACATTACATCATAAAATGAAAAACTACTACAACAACATAATGTTTCCACAATCCACACTATTAACCCCTCATAAAATCCCTGCAGGTCATTCATAACTTACTTCTTCACATCCTGGGAAAAATAAAACATAGAAAAGGGGTGAGCTCAAATGCCCAGTAAGGATAACAATATAGCGGAAACTTTCATAAATAAGAATAAACATTTAAGGCAATGTATAACTAAAACAAAAGCCTTTTAAATATGAACTTTCAACATGGTATGGCATAAATAAAATTAAATAACTCCATTTACTTATTCACATGGATATTCTACTAATCGAATAATCACATGAAAAAATCAATAACCACTTTCATAATGTTGGAATGCATAATGCCAGACTATCATAACCACATAGCCAAGGCCTCGTGCCAAGACTACAAATAAGATTTTGTCAAGGCCTTGTGCCAAGACACTAGTTTGTCTCTTGAGACCTACCGATGCATCGAGGAGCTATAGCGGGCTCCACCCGTCACATATTAAGTCCAATGCATTACCATATGAAAAGGTTCAAACATAACATAAACATTCATATTAAAACTAGCATATGAAATGTCAATACTTTCACCATAAACTATGAATGGTATAAAAATAGCACATCCACAGTCAAACATATCACAAAACCTTCAATACAATATAGAAGTTTTGTATCATAATAAATCAACTTCAAATAATCTTAAAATCCATCAAAGGATGTTGACATAGATGAAATCAAAATTCTTTTTAAAGAAATATCTCCTTTTATTTTGAAATAATTTAAGATCCATATAAAATAAAACATTTTCTTTGAAAATAATCTTATAAGCTTGTAAGGGAAACTTTGAAGATTTTATAACGGCGGAAAATAGCCGCACCCGCCGTATAAGTTAAAAAAACATTCTTACCTTAATTCTGTCGAAAAGGTTAAAAAGGACCTTGTTTTGAAAACGACCGAAAGATTCCTTTATAAACCACTTATAAAAGTCAAAAAGGGTATAAATGACTTTAACTCATATTCTAGTAAATAGTAAAAATGTTTTGAAATGCATTTTTAAGAAACATGGATGTGGATGATAAAGAGATCCCAGTAGATTATTACGTATAAACAACCTTGGATAATGAAGAGGTTGTAAAGTAAACCCTTACCATGTACTTTTCCTTGGTTGGGGTAGGTTAACCTCCTGTATAATGGTGAAATAGTTGTTATTAAATTATACAATATATAACAATATGATATCATATATGATCTTTTAACATTGATTTGTTAATAATATCTTAGAATTATCGTCGTTTCGGGAGTTAACTTACTCATTTTCTTTTATATGTTTTGTTACATAAGCCATGGTTGTTGTATCTTATTCATATCCAGAATGATATCTAGTCCTTAAACATCATTTTTAAATCATCAAATGATAATTATACTTGAATGGATACGATGGAGAATGAATCTCATCGCGTTCGTGGAGACGGTAGTCCGTACATACGCACGAGCGACAATATCATTCTTTTGATATTAAAATAATATATAAATGGATGTTATATCATATATACAGAATCATTAACATGTTATATTTATTATTTACATGAGTTACACATCATTATTATACCCATCAAATAATATTATATTGAATAACAATTACACCACGACGTGGAGACGGTAGTCCGTATGTACGCACGTATGGTGACATGTTATTCAAAGTGTGGATAGAATAATGAATATGGTTGTACCATATTTATAATAACATCACAGTATATGTGAGATACTAGAGTTATTATTTTAGAATGGTAAGAACAAAGGAAGAAGAAGTGGAAGAAGAAATGAACTTGGAGAAGGGTGGTGAAATCATTACCTCTTCTTCGGGTTCTTCCTTTTGATTTGATCAAAAGGGCTCCTTAGGTTGGCTTTATGATCAAACTAAGGCCTCTATATTGTAGTGAGGGATGTTGGGAGAGTATTTGGGCAGAGTTTGGCCGAACCAAAAGGCTTTGAAGGTGTGAAGAAATGAGAAGGAGGAGTGCCCTTTTAAAAGAGGGGTGAGGGGCACCTTTGGAAAAGCTAGAAATATTAATTTATAATAAATTCATATTCGGTTTCTAATGGCTCCAAAGCTTATTATTCAAAGGTTAAGGTGGGGATAGGTCGAAAACCACTCAACCAATAGAATTTAGACAGGTTTGGGTACTTATATTAACCTTATCTTTAAGTATTAACTCTAAGTTAATTAGTTTCACTTTTACAATGTCTCTTTGTATTTTTATATAATATGGTTAATAAACATACTATATACATCCAAGAGACCCCCAAGTGGTACATTAATGATTGACCTATCATTATATAAGTCTCTTGGCCGATCCTTAGATTTTTAGGAATTTAATATCAATTAAGAATATAATATTTTTTTAAGAACTCTTTTATGTCAATTTTGACACTATTCAATAGTTTATTTTTGTGAAACTCATAACAGATTGATTACTTCGAAAAAATTCAATTAAAGAAATCCTAATATATCATATTATCCTATAAAATTAGTTTAATTCATTAAAAGTTTCATATTATATTTATTTGGGTATTTATAATATCAATTATTTTAATTTTTCACTATTATAGTAATTACTGCATCATCATTGTGTCATAAATAAAGTAAATTATGTAATGTCTAAAAATTATAAATAATATATCATTATGTAGGAAATATTTTTAGCTTTCTAATGAATATTTATAATCTAAATTCCAACATATATAACCCTATGTAACAATTGTGTTTCTAAAGGATATATGCTTGTGTCATTTTTGTATTCATTTTAACTTAATTAAAATAAAGTGTCATTATCACTTACAAGTGGATCCATGGGGTCCCAAAATAGACCCAAAGATTCCCATGGTCGACCATGTATCAACCAATAGGGTTAAGACACGTTTTAGGGTAATTTGGTATTATTATAATATTATTTTTTATCCCTTATTTACCGGATTTACCCTTAACCATGGTAAATAAAATATTTACCGCAGTAATTATTCAAAATGTCTAAAAATAAAAGTTACCTATTTACACAATTTGAACATCCTGATTCCAACTATGGAATCCATTTTCCTAAATTCAAAACACAGAAGTGGCAGAAATTAATTTAAAATTAATTCCCGCTGTCAAAACAAAAAGCGTGTTTTTAAGAGATAATAACTATCAAAAGATTGACACTCGTTTATGTTCGGTTTAATTGTAAAATTATGTCCAATGACCAACATTATATTAAATGGTAAAAATATATTCTAAATATACTTTAAAACCACTCAAATTCATAATTTATCACTATTAATTATTTTGATTAAAAAAGGTGTTTTTAATTAAAACTTAGTAATTTTCACTATTCATCAAAATATGATAGTTATCCGAAATGTACCAAAATTTCACCTTAGGCTAAATTCGATATTCCGAATCCAAAAATGAAGTCCATTTTCAAATATAAAATATATATAATTTCAAAAAGTAGGTATTACTATTCATAACGGCTAGTTTGATTAGTTATGGTGTGTTAGAACTCGGTGTTGCGTACAACACACGCTATCACATTATTCAAAGAGAAGCGTACCGTAGAAGCTTGGGGTGTTACATTCTCCCCTCCTTAAAATAATTGCGTCCTCGCAATTTCTAGGGTATTACTGCATAAAAAGACTCGGGTGGTTCTTCATCATAAGTTCCTCGGGTTCCCACGTTGCCTCTTCCATCTTATGGTTTCTCCACAAAACTTTTACCAGACGCGTCGTCCGGTTTCTCAGCACTTGTTCTCTCGTATCAAGAATCTTGACGGGCTCTTTGCAATAAGACAGATCGGGTTCCAGTTCTAATTCCTCATAGATGAGTACATGCGTCGGATCAGGCATGTATTTCCTCAATAGAGATACGTGGAACACATCGTGAACTTTGGAGAGACTTGGCGGCATTGCCAATCGGTAAGCTACAACCCCAATTCGTTCTAGAATTTCGAAAGGTCCGATGTACCTGGGACTCAATTTACCTTTCTTACCAAAACGTATGACTCCCTTCCACGGAGATACCTTCAGAAAAACATGATCACCGACTTGAAATTCCAAATCCATCCTTCGATTATCGGCATAACTCTTCTGCCTACTTTGAGCTGCTTTGGTGTGATTTTGGATTACCTTCACCTTTTCCACCGTTTCGTCCACCAGTTCTGGGCCTACAAGTTTTCTTTCACCAATGTCATCCCAACAGGTTGGTGTACGACATCTCTTTCTGTATAACGCTTCATATGGTGCCATCTGAATACTCGAATGGAAGCTATTGTTATAGGAAAATTCTACCAAAGGTAAATATTGATCCCACATATCCTTAAAGTCAAGTGAGCAAGATCTCAACATGTCTTATAAGGTTTGAATAGTCCATTCTGATTGTCCGTCTGTCTGAGGGTGGTAAGCAGTGCTCAAATGAAGTTCAGTATCCAGGGATTTCTGAAGACTTTTCCAGAATCTTGAAGTAAAACGGGGATCACGATTAGAAAAAATCGATAGGGGTACTCCATGAAGTCTCACAACTTCATTAATATATAGTCTTGCCAGACGTTCCAGGGGTAGATCTTCTCTTATGGCAAGAAAATGTGCTGTCTTGGTAAGACGATCAACAATAACCCATATTGCATCATTCCTTCTAGGAGTCTTTGGTAGCCCCATGACAAAGTCCATCGTAACATTGTCCCATTTCCACTCCGGTATGGGAAGAGGTTTCATGACTCCTCCAGGCTATTGCCTTCCAGCTTTCACTTGTTGACAAACCATACATCTTGACACAAAATCAGAAATCTCCCTCTTCATGTTGTCCCACCAAAAATGTTCCTTCAAATCTCTATACATTTTCGTGCTCCCAGGGTGTATAGAGAAATTGGAACTATGAGCATCATCCATCAATTCCCTTTTTAGATCAGGTATATTGGGAACACAAAGTCTCTTCCCGAATTTCAAAATTCCATCTTCATACACAAAGTCTCTCAATCTCCCATCATTCACAGCTTTAATCTTCTTTTGGAATTCTTCATCATCGGTCTGAGAACTCTTAATCCTTTCTAGTAAAGATGGTTTGGCAACCATTTGAAAAAGCATTGATGTTTCACCTTCCCTGGTTATTCCCATGTCCATCTTCACTAGATCCATGAAAATTGGATCCCTTTCAATTCTCATATTGTTCAAAACTCCATGGTCTTTTCTACTCAAAGCATCTGCCACCTTGTTTGCCTTCCCTGGGTGGTAGTGTATCGTACAATCATAATCCTTGAGTAATTCAAGCCATCTCCTTTGCCTCATGTTGAGTTCTTTTTGTGAGAAAATATACTTAAAACTCTTGTGATCAGTATAAATCTCACATTTTTCACCATAGAGGTAGTGCCTCCATAACTTCAAAGCAAAGATCACTGCTGCTAACTCGAGATCATGAGTAGGATAGTTTTGTTCATGAATTTTCAACTGTCGTGATGCATAGGCAATAACTCTATCATTCTGCATAAGGACACAGCCAAGTCCTTTCTTCGATGCATCATTATAAATAACGAACCCATCATTCCCCGATGGTAGAGTCAATATAGGAGCATTGACTAATCTTCTCTTCAGTTCTTCGAAACATTCTTCACACTCTTTTGTCCAAACAAATTTAACCCCTTTACGTGTGAGCTTCGTTAATGGGTTAGCCAATCGGGCAAAATTCTGGACGAAACGTCGATAATAACCAGCCAAACCAATAAAACTACGTACCTTAGTTATACTGGTAGGTGCTGGCCATTCTTGGATTGCCTTGGTCTTAGAAGGATCAACAGAGATTCCATCTTTAGAGACAATATGGCCAAGAAAAGAAATCTCCTGAAGCCAGAATTCACACTTGCTAAACTTCCCATATAATTCATGCCTCCTCAGAGTCTTCAAGATAATGCGCAAGTGATTTTCATGATCTTCGTAGGTTTTGGAGTATACCAAGATATCATCAATAAATACCCCCACAAATCCATCGAGATACTCCTTGAAAACTCTATTCATTAGATCCATGAATACAGAGGGTGCATTAGTCAATCCAAACGGCATTACAGTAAACTCGTAAGGCCCGTACCTGGTTCGAAATGCTGTTTTCGGAATGTCTTCCTTCTTCACACACAACTGATGTTATCCAGATCGAAGGTCAATCTTTGAAAAGTATTGAGCTCCATGCAGTTGGTCAAATAAATCATCAATACGAGGTAAGGGATACTTGTTCTTTATCGTTATAGCATTGATCTCTCTGTAGCCGATACATAACCTCATAGATCCATCTTTCTTTTTAACAAAAAGAACAGGGGCTCCCCATGGAGAAACACTAGGGCGAATAAATCCCTTATTACCCAATTCCTCTAGTTTTTTCTTTAGTTCGACTAACTCTACAGTGGCCATTCTATAAGGGGTCTTCGATATAGGCCTTGATCCAGGAATCAAATCAATAGAAAACTCAACTTCTCGTACTGGAGGATGTCCAGGTAAATCTTCCGGAAATACATCTACAAATTCTTTCACAACAGGTACATCCTCTATTTGAACATTCCTTTCCTCACCGACAGTTATTTCATTCTCTTCCTCCCCAATAATTGAATTAAGTTGAGCTACTGGGGGTGGATCTAAATAAAAATTAGGTGGTGATGATTCTGCTCTAAAAATAAGGTGCTCCTTATCATTATCATCAAGAATCGTAACCTCTTTCTTCTTACAATAAATCTTCGCATCATAGTCCGAAAGCCAGTCCATACCGAGGATTATATCAAACTCAATCATAGGTATGACGACGAAATCAGCAGATAAAGAAAATTTATGTGCTCTAATGGGGACTGATTCACAAAACTTTGTTGCAACGATACTTCCCTTAGGAGTTTTAACTGACAACTCCCTTATTAAATCAAATTGGAAATATCTAATTTTCTTAGCAAACTGGGAAGATATGAAACAATGCGATGATCCAGAATCAAATAATGCATTTTCTAAACTTGAGGAAACCATTAAATTACCTGCCACCACGTCTTTCGGAGCTTCTACCTCAGCAGTAGTGATAGCATAAGCCTGGCCTTGATCCCTTGGCCTTTTCTGAGGTAAGTTCTCCTGACGCTTAGGACATGCATTTGCATAATGCCCCATCTCCCTGCAATTATAGCACTGAACGTTGGTAGCTTCCTTATTCCCCTTGCAATCATGAGCTTGGTGGCCTTTTTCACCACACTTGTAACAGACTCCCATTCCCTTCAAGCAAGTACCAGGATGTTTCTTCCCGCATTTACCACAAGATGGATATTCAACCTTTCCCTTCTTCCCCTTATTTCCATTCCCAGATTGATCAGCAGGTCTCTTCTTCTCTTGCTTTTCTTTAAAGTCATAAGACTTAGAGAATTCCTTTTCGGTCTTGATAGCACATGAGACAATGTCTTCGTACGATGAAAAGGATTGTGAGACTAACGCTCGACGGAGAAATGGTTTTAACCCATCAAAGAAACGATCAATCTTACTTCTTGGGTTACGAATATAATCACCAGCATACCTCGCTAACCTTGTAAAGTTAGCCTCATACATTGTGACATTCTCATCCTCCTTTTGTCTCAGACTCATAAATTGCCTTTCCATATCTGCTCGATGGTCGCGAGGGAAGTATTTTTCTAATAACAGATCTTTGAACTCCCTCCATTCCATATTTGATACTTCATCATCTTCCTTCGTATTTTGAATCAATGACCACCATTGATCAGCATCTCCAGTGAGGCGGTAAACTGCCATGATAACTTTTTCCCTTTCACTGCTCCCCAAAGCCTGAAATATTTTCTCTAGGGAAAATATCCATTGCTCAGCTACTAAGGGATTTGTATTCCCATTAAACGTTGGTGGTTGTTGCCTCATGAATCGATCTAACATTGATCCTCCACGCTGCGGATCAGGGTGCTCCATACGGGTAAGGTTATTATTCATAACCTGAGTAAGTTGCCCCAGTATGGTGATTAGCTGATCAGCACCAGTTGCATCACCAGCCCCACTATAATTATCTTGAGCAGGAGGGCAATCCCTACATGGAGTGCGTGCATTGATACGGTTTCCATTTCTTCCACTAGGCGCCATTTCTAAACAATGGCATAAACTAGATCAGTTTATGAATCAAAATACATAATCCCATACTTATAAAACACTTAACATAAATTGAACTATTTATGGATATAATCCATAATCATAAGAATGTTTTCTTTGAGGAAGTATATACTCATAATCCCTTCAAAATGATTTGTAAAGAAAATGAGAGTTATCCTAAGCATATCCCCCGGGAGTGTCGTAACCAAGAGTGCAGCAAGGCCCGTTGTCGTGCACCAATTCCCGTTCGAGTCTAGCTCAAAGCGGTGTTTTCGGGTTTTACCCCTAGGTACATCTGTGCCAGAGCTGCCTCTACCTGCTTGTATCCAGACAGGGATGTATTGCTTGGAAAACTCACAAAATCTCTACAATACCAAAATTCTAGGAAGTTCTTCTATACTAATCTTCAAAGGTCATCTTAGGTCTACGTGCTCTAATCAGAGTTTATCTAAATCTAGCTTCCAGGGTTTGTACTAAACTTCCTCTGATACCAGCTGTAACGCCCCGACCCCAGTTACCCAGAGTCGGTGCATTATTACATAACATTGGCATGATCACAAGAAAGATCAAATCTCGAAAGACCGATTGGTTTAGTAGCCTTAGAAACACTAGATATATTCATAAGTTTTACATTACATCATAAAATGGAAAAAATACTACAACAACATAATGTTTCCACAATCCACACTATTAACCCCTCATAAAATCCCTGCAGGTCATTCATAACTTACTTCTTCACATCCTGGGAAAAATAAAACATAGAAAAGGGGTGAGCTCAAATGCCCAGTAAGGATAACAATATAGCGGAAACTTTCATAAATAAGAATAAACATTTAAGGTAATGTATAACTAAAACAAAATCCTTTTAAATATGAACTTTCAACATGGTATGGCATAAATAAAATGAAATAATGCCATTTACTTATTCACATGGATATTCTACTAATCGAATAATCACATGCAAAAATCAATAACCACTTTCATAATGTTGGAATGCATAATGCCAGACTATCATAACCACATAGCCAAGGCCTCGTGCCAAGACTACAAATAAGATTTTTTTCAAGGCCTTGTGCCAAGACACTAGTTTGTCTCATGAGACCTACCGATGCATCGAGGAGCTATAGCGGGCTCCACCCGTCACATATTAAGTCCAATGCATTCCCATATGAAAAGGTTTAAACATAACATAAACATTCATATTAAAACTAGCATATGAAATGTCAATACTTTCACCATAAACTACGAATGGTATAAAAATAGCACATCCACAGTCAAACATATCACAAAACCTTCAATACAATATAGAAGTTTTGTATCATAATAAATCAACTTCAAATAATCTTAAAATCCATCAAAGGATGTTGACAGAGATGAAATCAAAATTCTTTTTAAAGAAATATCTCCTTTTATTTTGAAATAATTTAAGATCCATATAAAATAAAACATTTTCCTTGAAAATATTCTTATAAGCTTGTAAGGGAAACTTTGAAGATTTTATAACGGCGGAAAATAGCCGCACCCGCCGTATAAGTTAAAAAAAACATTCTTACCTTAATTCTGTCGAAAAGGTTAAAAAGGACCTTGTTTTGAAAACGACCGAAAGATTACTTTATAAACCACTTATAAAAGTCAAAAAGGGTATAAATGACTTTAACTCATATTCTAGTAAATAGTAAAAATGTTTTGAAATGCATTTTTAAGAAACATGGATGTGGATGATAAAGAGATCCCAGTAGATTATTACGTATAAACAACCTTGGATAATGAAGAGGTTGTAAAGTAAAACCTTACCCTGTACTTTTCCTTGGTTGGGGTAGGTTAACCTCCTGTATAATGGTGAAATAGTTGTTTTTAAATTATACAAGAATCATATATAATAATATGATATCATATATGATCTTTTAACATTGATTTGTTAATAATATCTTAGAATTATCGTCGTTTCGGGAGTTAACTTACTCATTTTATTTTATATGTTTTGTTACATAATCCATGGTTGTTGTATCTTATTCATATCCATAATGATATCTAGTCCTTAAACATCATTTTTAAATCATCAAATGATAATTATACTTGAATGGATACGATGGAGAATGAATCTCATCGCGTTCGTGGAGATGGTAGTCCGTACGTACGCACGAGCGACAATATCATTCTTTTGATATTAAAATAATATATAAATGGATGGTATATCATATATACAGAATCATTAACATGTTATATTTATTATTTACATGAGTTACACATCATTATTATACCCATCCAAATAATATTATATTGAATAACAATTACACCACGATGTGGAGACGGTAGTCCGTACGTACGCACGTATGGTGACATGTTATTCAAAGGGTGGATAGAATACTGAATATGGTTGTACAATATTTATAATAACATCACAGTATATGTGAGATACTGGAGTTATTATATTAGAATGGTAAGAACAAAGGAAGAAGAAGTGGAAGAAGAAATGAACTAGGAGAAGGGTGGTGAAATCATTACCTCTTCTTCGGGTTCTTCCTTTTGATTTGATCAAAAAGGCTCCTTAGGTTGGCTTTCTGATCAAACTAAGGCATCTAGGTTGTAGTGAGGTATGTTTTGAGAGTATTTGGTCAGAGTTTGGCCGAACCAAAAGGCTTTGAAGGTGTGAAGAAATGAGAAGGAGGAGTTCCCTTTTATAAGAGGGGTGAGGGGCACCTTTGGAAAAGCTAGAAATATTAATTTATAATAAATTCATATTCGGTTTCTAATGGCTCCAAAGCTTATTATTCAAAGGTTAAGGTGGGGATAGGTCTAAAACCACTCAACCAATAGAATTTAGACAGGTTTGGGTACTTATATTAACCTTATCTTTAAGTATTAACTCTTAGTTAATTAGTTTCACTTTTACAATGTCTCTTTGTATTTTTATATAATATGGTTAATAAACATACTATATACATCCAAGCGACCCCCAAGTGGTACATTAATGATGGACCTATCATTATATAAGTCTCTTGGCCAAACCTTAGATTTTTAGGAATTTAATATCAATTAAGAATATAATATTTGTTTTAAGAACTCTTTTATGTCAATTTTGACACTATTCAATAGTTGATTTTTGTGAAACTCATAACAGATTGATTACTTAGAAAAAATTCAATTAAATCACTCCTAATATATCATATTATCCTAGAAAATTAGTTTAATTCATTAAAAGTTTCATATTATATTTATTTGGGTATTTATAATATCAATTATTTTAATTTTTCACTATTATAGTAATTACTGCATCATCATTGTGTCATAACTAAAATAAATTATTTAATGTCTAAAAATTATAAATAAAATATAATTATGTAGGAAATCCTTTTATCGTTCTAATGAATCTTTATAATATAAAATCCAACATATATAACCCTATGTAACAATTGTTTTTCTAAAAGATATATGCTTGTGTCATTTTTGTATTCATTTTAACTTAATTAAAATAAAGTGTCATTATCACTTACAAGTGGATCCATGGGGTCCCAAAATAGACCCAAAGATTCCCATGGTCGACCATGTATCAACCAATAGGGTTAAGACACGTTTTAGGGTAATTTAGTATTATTATAATATTATTTTTTAACCCTTATTTACCGGATTTACCCTTAACCATGGTAAATAAAATATTTACCGCAGTAATTATTCAAAATGTCTAAAAATAAAAGTTACCTATTTACACAATTTGAACATCATGATTCCAAATATGGAATCCATTTTCCTAAATTCAAAACACAGAAGTGGCAGAAATTAATTTAAAATTAATTCCCGCTGTCAAAACAAAAAGCGTGTTTTTAAGAGATAATAACTATCAAAAGATTGACACTCGTTTATGTTCGGTTTAATTGTAAAATTATGTACAATGACCATCATTATATTAAATGGTAAAATTATATTCTAAATATACTTTAAAACCACTCAAATTCATAATTTATCACTATTAATTATTTTGATTAAAAAAATTGTTTTTAATTAAAACTTAGTAATTTTCACTATTCATCAAAATATGAAAGTTATCCGAAATGTACCAAAATTTCACCTTAGGCTAAATTTGATATTCCGAATCCAAAAATGAAGTCCATTTTCAAATATAAAATATATATAATTTCAAAAAGTAGGTATTACTATTCATAACGGCTAGTTTGATTAGTTATGGAGTGTTAGAACTCGGTGTTGCGTACAACACACGCTATCACATTATTCAAAGAGAAGCATACCGTAGAAGCTTGGGGTGTTACACTCGTCCAGACACATGGAGTTGGAAACGGTGAGATGATGAACTACCCATCGATTCTTCTCTACCGATACCAGGAGAGTAGACTCGTCCAACCACGAGAATCTAGAAACGGAAAGCATGTGGCATACCCCGCGCGTCTTCGCCTCTCCTAGAAGGACAGTAACCAAAACAAAGAAGTGGGTACTAGAACAAGTTATATACAAGACACATATTCTCAATCAAGAAGCCCAATCAAGATTGTAAGGGGATCTCCATCCCGTAGCTCAGCCCAAGAAAAGTGAGTCTTCAACAGTCCCAGAAGTAACACCATCGATGCCCAGCATCCCGCATGTCTTCCCTGAACTACAAGTCAAGGGGCTCAAACCACCACACCTCAACACTATCCTCGTTGGGCGGCACTGACTCACCCGCACGGTTTTAGGTTGCGTCACAAGGACGCGTCTCGGTGGGGGGAAAACTCCTCGTACTTGAGAGTTCTGGGGGAACATCGACCACAACTCTTCACTACCCCATAGTCGAGAGGTCTGCTCAAAGTCGACAGGCGACCCCCAACCCAGCCCTGCTGGAGGGTACCTGGATGGTAACCCACTGGCGATCCCTACCCGAAACAACCTCAGCCCTGCTGAAAACAACCTCAGCCCTGCTAGAAACATCCTCCTGGGTAGAGGATTGGTTCCCGCGTAATGTTTTGGTCACACCGAATCCACAATAACTCTAGCAGGGTACACAGAGTGATGAGAGAAACTCCCAAGGCCTCACAAGGTGATCCTGATCCAATCCACTGACTCACTGTCAATGCGGACCGAGACAACTCACCCCAGAAAGTCGGGAAAACAACTACACTGTATGAACTCCCGTAGTCGCAAACGGTGTCGCAGTCCGGTGAAAGGGGCACGATACTGAAACCCCTCACTACTGAGGAAGCAGAGAAACCAGACCATCTCTGACGGCCAAACCATCGAGAACAAGACCAGGGGAGACCAATCAACCCTGCTGGTCTGACAAAAGAGCACCAGGCCAGGAGAAACTCCACCCTACTGGTCAAACAAACGAGCTTAGAGGGACCCTCTACGTCGCGACAGGTCAAGTACGTAAATCTAAACACGACACACACATGGGGCCCACACGACGTGTGGCACCAAGCCAACCCCAACCGAGCGCACAAACATTCTCCGGTACAAACAACCACATGTACCTCCAAGTGTTCTCGTATACTCCCAGAGTATACCACGTTCCAGCCCAAAGGCTATCATGCACACAGAACCCAGTGTCAACGTGAAGGCGTGACGTAACAACTCCACCTCAAAGGCCCAGGCACGACCAACCACGTCTTATGGATCATTTATATCACTCTCCCAAGATTGGACGATCACACACCAAGGGTCCACTACAAACAAGGTAAAACGAACCACCACCAGAGTACCTCTCATGATCCAAATTTAATAAGATTGTGTATAAGGCTCCGCTCAACCAAACAGATCCCAGCATTGTAATCCTCATGAAAAAACACGTGATATCAACTACATACTCGGCTCAAACGGATATCCGAAGAAAAAGTCACCAAGACCTCCTCACGCCCGAACGGCGTCCCGTGATCCTGAGCCTCGGCCACGAAAATAGTCGAGAACATCACACCATTGTGATCCCCTTGAGAAAACACGTCAAAAAGACTGCTCACTTGAGCACAACAGATATCCAGAGAAAAAGATATGTTCCGGCTACCCATGCACGAGCGGTACAACGTGGGACCCGCACCCCGATCCCGAAGCTCTGCCAACAGATCGAAACATTGCGATCCTCTTCTAAAAGCACACAAGGTTGACTACTCATGTGTCCAAAACAGTCGCCCGGTGATAGAGATATAAAATCACTGTCGACGCCCAAACGACCCTCATGGGGCCCGCACCTTCATGAAAAATTTCAGCGGGCAGACTGTGCCAATGCGATGCCCTCAGAAAAACATCAACATCGACTGCTCGCACGCCCCGAATGGGCGTCCGAGGAAAAAGTCGCTAAAAGCTGCATGCAGCTGAAAAGAAGGCCCGTAGGGCCAGCACCACAACTTCGGCCTCAATGCCTGAAACCACTATGGGAAGCTTCGACCCAGCGCCAGGGTCCCAACGCCACTGACGACATTCAAAACGGAAGTCAGACGCGTCCGCGCCGTCCAAAACAAGAATCCCCCGGATAAAGCGCTTAACCTCTTGACGACGTGTCGCGCTTCCGAGGCCCCTGTCTCGGGGATTAAATCACCCGAAACCATCTCAAAATATTTCTCCCATTATGAGGCACGTGCCACCGCAGATGGCTCATGAAACCGACTCCCGGTTCATTATTTATTAAAAATATAAATAATTTTATAATAATAATAATATTATTATTATTATTATAAACTTATTTATTTATATTTTTCTTATATTAAAACCAGACTGGCCATTCGGCCGGTGTTCTTCGCCCAACAGGACCCGCAGCATGCGGGTCCTGGTCTCCCATCAGACTGGCCATTCGGTCGGTCCACGTTGTCACCCCCGCAGGACCCGCGCGGCGTGGGTCCTGGCTCCTCGCGTCCAGGGTCGCCACCACGACCCTCACCGGCGGAGACCGTCGGCCCCAGCTCGCAGGTGCCGCTCGCCCCCGCTGAAGCCTCGCCGCGACCGCTCGCCGGGCTTCTCTCGCTGAACACCACCGCCCGCTGATCCCCGCTCGCGCCGACGTCCTGCTGTCGAACATCGCGGACCGCCCGCCTCCGCTCCAACGTGACGCTGCGGCTGCCTGCCACCAGCTCCGCTCGACCGTAGTCCCCGGCCATGAGCCGCCTCGCCCTGAAAGGCCCGCTGTCCCGGCCTCCTCTGCTCGGTCTCACACCGCACCGACTCCTGCTGAAGCCGCCGTAGACCGCCGCAGAGCCGGCTCGCCTGAACCATTGCCGGACCGCCTTGGTCCCCCGGAAAACACCAAACACGCGAAGTTCGACGAGCGGCCGTGAAACCATTCAAACCCGGATTTTAAATCTCAAATGAGCGTCGGAAAGAGGAGAATTTGTGCTAAATTACCATGGGATTTGTTTGAAGATTTAACATCAAATCGACGTATAAAATTGAATCGAAAGGAAGGTTCAAAAATGAAAACGCAACCAAAACCTCCTACCTGTTGGGGCGTTGCCCGACGCTTCACCGCACGATCTGCCACCGCTGCAATGCTCAGAGAGGAGGAGGATTAGTGAGGAGCTCTCCTTGGTTGATCTCTTCTGCCCGGAGATGATCAAATGGGAAGAGGGGGGGGGGGTTATGCTTAAATAGGAAGAAAAACAAATTAATTAAAAAGCTTTAATTAATTTAATCCTCCAAATTAACCCGCAATCGAAACTCTTAGCGGGGTCAAGATTAGACCTCCCCTTGGGTAAAGACCACCTCACGAAAACAACGGTGGTCTCGGAATTTTAATCTGAGTCCCCATTCAAATGTTATTAAACTTAGAGCCCGAGACCGTCAAATTACGAAAACGCCCCCAGGGCTATTTTTCACAGACGGCCCGCGCCCTCCAAAATTATACCCCTCCTAGTGTAAAAGGTACGCTCTGAATTTAACGGTGCCATCATTTTTCCAATCCGAGCCACCGTTTAAGAGATACTAGTGTTTCACCATTAAACGAATTAATTAATTAATTAATTTATCCGTTTAATGTTCCGAAAGCGAGCGAGGGGTCCAAACATCCAGTGCCGACAAGTTTTATGTCGTTCCTAGGGTAAACTCCCCATTCCAGACCCATCCGTACACTCGGATCTTTGATCTGGATCACTGTTTAGGAGTTATCACATTTTTTTGGCGTTTCCAGTGGGAATGCACGGAAAATTTAATTCCGGCCACACCGGGGCTCAGAATTGCACGCCGTCTGAAGGCGCTACTCTGGAATATCATCAAGAATATTACAAAGTCTTTCATAGCTAAAACTAGATTTTTAAACATTTATTATTTCATAATAACGTAAAATATTTAGATAAATAATTAATTTGGTATCATTGGATTATATCTCCAGTGAAGAATATTTAACATAATTTTTTGTTTTCCTAGAGGAAAATTCATTTAAAAGATAATTTAACCATTTCCTAGGGTAAATCAATCATTTTAAATTGAAATCAATTTTTTAAAATATAAAAATGTGCAAAAATATTAATGAAAATACTTAATTAGAAAATATCCAGGAAAATGCTTTTATTGTGATTCAAGGAAAATGATATTCATTACAGTTATAAAATGTGCTCATGTGGTATAAGATAAAACTAATATTCCCTTTACATTGATGTCAAAGAGTCAAAAGCAAATTGTTTAGAAAATTAATAGATGATTATTTTTAAGAAATATAAATAAATATAAAACTGTGTAAATATTTCATTAATCAATCATTATATCATAGTGAAAACATTATTGGAATAATTTTATAGAAATATATATAGGGTAGAAAACCATCCCCAGCCTAAGAGGGAAATAAATTAGGTCTTCCATAAATGAATTAATTCAATCTCCTATGAATATAAAGAGGGGAAAATGAAAGGAAAACATTTATTAATGAAAAATAACCAAATAAAAATAAATTTCATAATATTTATGAGAGAGATATCATATATATTCTACATCTAAAATTTAAGTATAAAAAATCCTTATAAAAATGGGATTTAAACATAAAACCCGTACCACATTGTTATCATTTCAATCATGACCACCATTAAGAGAATATATAAAAATGAACCATTTAATATAATTAGAATAAGGATATACAAAATAAAACATGTAAAATCTTCCATAGATCCAAGTCATAAAATAATATTGGCATATAACATAACAAATGTCTCAATGTAGACAATGTTATATGATATTCCCTTACATCATGGTAGAATTGCATTATAAGCATTGTAACCGTCTATATACTAAATTTATATTTATGATAATTTTATAATATAACCATATATATAATTAAAACATCATAATCTAAACATGTATAACAATTTGACACCCATTAATAAATAATTAATATTAAAATCATCATTTCTAAGTGTTAACTCTTAAGTTTGTCATGAATGTTTTAGATCAGAAATTCGAGTCATTGAAATTTAATAATGGTTCCATCATATAATTTTTTTAATCATGATATAAATATCATATATATTAATAATATATTTATTTAACATCGTGTATAAAATATATAGAAAGAAAAATTAATATCACCGTTCATGAAGATGGTCGTCAGTACGTACGGATGAATATATTTTTTAATTTAATAATAATCATAAGGAAGAAAAAATATATAATATTTTAACATTAAATAGTTTTTTTAAATATTAGAAATCATATGTTTGAAATAAATCCATATTTATTAATAAAATTGTGTGGTGGCCTTAGAAAATAAATCATATTGATACGTGGAGGTGATAGTCTATATATATGCACAAGCGATACATTCATTACCCTTTTGATTGAAAAGTGATGAAAAAAGGAAGTTACAACATAATCATTAAATATCTGTATATTTTTCATGTTCCACTATTTTTATTTATTTTTACCTCGTACAATCACTCTATTTTAATAAAATAAAATTATTATTTTATGGAAAAAATGACGAACTTAATTTTTTTAAAAAGATTAAAATATATTAATGTATTAATCATGATAAATGATTCCAATTAACGTGGATTAGATGGTTGGATATCATAGGGTCTTAATATTTCTTTAAAATAAGCATTAGGAATGATTAAGTTGAAACATGACCATTATATCTTTTTTTATCCCCTCGAGAATGTGTTTTACCCTTAACTGTGGTACCATAATTTTAATATTTTACTATTCAATAAAAAAATTAAAGTTAAAACATTTAAATTTTTGAAAATTATTATTCCAAATGTGGAATTTTTTTTACATAATTCAATATATATTATTGGTGGAATTTAAATATAATATGCGAGAAAAAGACAAAGAAAACCTATTTTTATAATAATGGAATTTTTATTCATAAAAAACTATTTACTAACATTCCTCCCCTAATAAAAAGAAGAAAAAGAATTATAAATTATTTTATTGAATATATATATTATAAAATTAATTAAATCTATTTATTTATGTCTTTTAATTTATTTTTTAATGATAAAATAACATTACGTGCAAAAAAATTGTAGTAAACAATTGCTTTAAAATCCTAAAAGTGAACTTATTCCAAATGAATATATAATATCTTATTTGAATTAAATTAATTAGATTATTAATTATTAAATTAGTCTTATGTTACTTTTATATAATATCGAAAAAATAATGGCACTTTACAACTTTATTTAAGTAAAATAAATTAGAGTTTTACAAAATGTATATTTTTCACTATTTAAAAAAAATTATTTAGAAAAATCCAAAAAAACTATCCTTAAGATAAATTTGATATTATTATTTATAAAATGAATTTTTTATAAACTATAATTGTTAATATTTTTAAAAATTAAATATAATATCTGTGCACAAAACAAAAAAATAACCATTTGTAAATTTAAAATTGTTTTCTAAAGGGAAAATAACATCACTAAAAATCGAGTTCTTATTTTATATGTATTATTCACTAAATTCTAATTATATAGATTCATTAAACATAATTTTAATAATTGGTTATTCTTATACATTCATATAATTTAAAATCTAGTTTATAAAAATTACATTTAAGTAATCATAATTCAATAGTATATCACAGATCCTTTAAACTTGGTGGTGTTTGTAATGAACGATATTTAATACTTAATGATTATTTTAAATGAAATGTATATAAATTATTGGTGTGATACATTATAACATCATTAAAATTAATTTTCACTAGAAATTCCATCACTATGATTCAAAAAATAAGGATATCTCTGTTTCATCACATCCTCAAGTTCCCATGGAGTTTCGTTTAATTTTTCGATTACTACAGAGATCATTATTATAGAGTGTAATCATACTCTTTAGAACATTATCAATACAAATTATTATTCGTAGGAAATATAATTCTCCAATGGTACAATGTCTAATTTCAGTATATGTGAGAGATCAACCATGTGCTTCCTTTAGAGAGATACATGGAACACCACATGAACTTCATAGATGTTAATTGGAAGCTCTACACAATATGATATAATCCCTAATAAATCATTAATATCAAATGAAAAAATATATCGAGGTATAAAATTTCCCTTATTTGCAAATCTCATAAACTTATTCCAAGGGGAAATTCACATGAATACCTTCTCCCTGTCTTTGAAATACAAATAAAATAGATAATTATTATAATTATTTCATAGTTGCCTCAGAGATGCCTTGATGTGTTATTGAATGGATATGACCATCTATAAATTTTATTACCTATCTCAAGTCCCTATTTATTTCATTATTTAACATTATACTATTAATTTTTTTCTACACTTATTTCAATAAATGAATTTTTAAGGATCCATATGAAAGATCAAATTATTCTAAGAAAATATACTAAAGGAAAGTGTTGATCCTAACCACCTTTGAAATCCAGAATGTAAGATCTAAAAATATACTCCAAAGAATGAGTGGTCCTGTCGGACTAAAAGTATATTTTGGGATGATAAGAAGTTCTTAAACACACCATTTTATCAGGAGTTTGATGAGGACATATCCAGATCTTTGAAGTAAACCTAAATTCTCAGTCTGATACAATATTATATGATACTCCATACATCCTTAAAAATTGTTTAATGTATATAGTAGAAATATTATAAATAGATAAATATTTTCATATATTAATAAAATGTGATAACTTTATAAGGTTTTCTACTATTACCCAAATATCATTATAGCCTTCCAAAATTTTTGGTGGCCTTTCGAAAAAATCTATGTTTTTGTTTTCACATTTCCACACTGGTATGGAAAATGGTTAAAAATCTCCTTAGGCTTCACTAAATATTTTTAACATACAAATAATTGTGGTACACACAATGAAATATCTCTCTTCTTGATAAACCAACATAATAACTCATTCATATATCGATATATCATCATAATTACATAATAATTAGTGAATGATGAGATATGAGGTTCTTTCAATAGCTCTTTCTTAATAATGGTAAATATGGGGAACATTCTCAATTTTTAAACCTCACCATTCCTTCATATTCAACGTTGAAATAAGGAGTAATTCTCACCTTCATTTGATGCTCTAAACATTACTTTTGTGTCATGTTAATTTTTTTATGGATAGGTTTTTGAAGAATCCTTTGATAAAGATAATATTTATCCCCTTGGGATGTAATTTCCATTGGATTTTTTATTTATCCCCAAAATAATAAATGATCATGTGTTCATTCAAAATAAGAAATATAATTTCCTTATTTTAAGAATTAAAAATTGATCTTTTTAGAGAGAACAACAGAATATGGAAAATCACAAAAAATTACACTAAATAATGAATAATAATATTTGCATAAGTAAAATTCAGAAGAAATTGAACATTTAATTCACAAACATTATGTGTCGTATAAGTGTTCCATAACCATATATTACCACTTCAACGATTGAAACAGAATATACCCTTCCCTATCATTGAATTTAGTCCTTAAATTAGGGTATTAACTCAAATAATTCTAAATTTTACAACCCATGATACATTTAACTAGAAATGTTTCTTTAGTATGTGCATTATTTCCCTCCACCAAACTCTTCATTTTGTCCTTAGAGATTAATTTTTATATTACATTCTTTTCATTATGTAAAACATCTTACCATTCCTTTTAGAAATTTACATGGGTGACTTTTCACAAATTAGAATCTTGTAGGAATCTGAATATTCAAACGTTGTTGGTTTATCTTGCTAGAATTTTCCAAAAACAATACAAATTTTATCTTATTTGGTTCATTTTGAAACTAACTGATTTTTTGGTTTTAATTTATATATAAAGATATCTGGTTAGACATCATCACAATATTTCACATTAATGTAACATTTTCTATTTAATTTCTTATGAGGATGATCATTGCATTGTATATCACATTCTACATTAACAAGATTTATCCTAGTACCAACCATTTACTTAAAAAATATAATAATGTGAGAAAAAATTGTCATATTGTAAAATAATATGAAAAATAAAAATGACTCATAGGATTTAAAAAACATGACACATTATTTCTGATCTATGAAATCATTATATTAACTATGTTCATCCTTGGTCAATATCTATTAAAATAATTCAAAATGGTTCAAATAAAAAATTTTAATTAACCCAAATATATCCCCTGAGAGTATATATCCATGTTCGTTTTATTAAGCACAGTCATCATGAACTTGTGATTATCGATTTAAAACCAAATTCACCCCATTTCAAATTGTTACCTATAACTACTATCCATATAGGGATGTTATTCATAGGAAAACAACACTCATTTATTTGCCATAACATAAGATCTTATCCTATACCTATTAATATCCTAATGGTTCTTAGTAATCTTTTATCATATATGTTTCAAAAAATAATGAAACGTCACTCTTATAATAATTGAGTAAATATAGGTGTTTTACATATAAATATTTCATCTTTATTAATGATTATTAATAAAATATAATTATCATCCAAGCTAAAATCGTAATGTTTTAGTGTATTTATAATATTTGATATATAAACAACTAGTACATAAAATATTTACTATATCCCACAATATTTGCTTCAAAACTAAAAAACTTTTATGGCTGATCATACATAAAACGTACATTTATATCCTTTGGATAAGGAAACATAATAAATGGTGACTTAGATTGTATTTAGTAATAAAAATGATAGAAATTAGTGTGATTAACATTTCAAAATAATACCCAACCAATTCAAAAATCATAACCTTGAGTCCTGAATGAAATATTAGCATTTCATAAGACAAGAATCATAAATAATTAAAATAACATGACCTATGAGAGTATAACATTGAGATAAGATCATGTTATAAAAGAGGAGATTTTGGTGGGGCATAATTGTAATAAAAAATATCTTTTGTAAAGTATAAACAAAAAGACATTAATCACATGTTAGGATTTTTCTAACTAATATTTTATCTACATAAGTCATGGGATAACCTCATTTTTACACTCTTTTGGGTTTTGTATAACCTCTATTGTGTCCTTTTTTATGCATGGGAAAACCTGCTGTGTGCCATATTTTTGGATTTTTATAACAACACTTGTAACATGTGATCTCATAAATGGTTATTCTATTACCAATGCATTTTAGTTTAATAACAAACCAAACTATCACATAATCATCATCTATTCATATGTATACAACCAGTTAATAAAAATATTTAGTATTTTATCGAAACATAACCCATGGAATAGAAAAAATGACTCATCAGTATTTCGTCATTATAATATTTAAACATTAAGAGAAAGATTAAATAAAATATTATTGGATCATTTACTCTGTTAATCACATGTAACATCATTGTGTGTTTTTATTAATTAAAACAACTTTAACAGATCAAATGAACATTTTCAAAGGGAAAATACCCATTTCGATTTGAAATCACTCATTTAAAATATAGATATTTCATAAAATTTAAGGAAATATTTTTATTGGAAATGAACCAGGAAAAAATATCAATTATTTTTAAATAAACAATTCATTCGTGTAGAGGAAAAAATTTGTACATGAAGTATACTTTAAAATAATGATTCATTTCCAATTTTTAGTAAAAACCCAAAAGTACAGCATTTTGAAAATATAAAGATGATTAATTTTATAAATTTCCTAGAATGTATAATTTGGTAAATATTATTTTATTTAATAATATTATTATATTAATATCATTCATATTTTTATTTTAATTAAAATATGGATATGGAAGAAAACTATTTCTCGCTTAAGAGAAAAATAATTATGGTTTTCCATATGAAGTTTCTATTAGTATATTAGGTGAATAGTGAAAATAAAATTAAAGAAAAAAAGTATTACTGATAAATCAACGTAGGATAATAAAATTAATGGTATTTAATAGATAGATATCTTATAATTTCATCATTGGAAATTTAATCAAAAATAATCTGGATTAAAATGAGTGTGTAACCATAAAACCAGAACACTTTTGTTACTACTGAATAGTTACCCCAATGGGTGAAATAAATTCATATGAAACCTTAAATATCATTAAAATAATTTTATTCATGAAACAACATATTAATGTGTCAGTAGATAGACAACTTAAAATAATATAGGTATGTTACATGATATTTTTCACAAAGAAGAAAATTTGAGATGATAACCGCTTACATCATGTTCGGGTTTCATTGTACGTTCTACAACATATTGTATAAAAAATTTAAAATTATTATAATTATATAAAATACCACATACATACATAAAATACCACATATTGTCATCTTATATCATATTGTTAACTATTTATAAATCAATATTTATTATAATCTTCATTTCATGGTGTACAATGATTCATTTTCCATGAATGTTTAGGTTTAGAAGTGAATGAAATTGTATACTGATCATTTTTCCATCGTATATAAAATATTAATAATCATATAAATATAATATAAATTCACTATGTACATATTTATAACCATCAATAATAGTTATAGATATAAAAATGAATTACACAAGAATGTTATTTTCTGTTTCTGTGAAAAAGGAATAAAAATTGAATAATATTTTATCATTCCAGAATAATTATTAAATCATAAATATAATATAGATTTATTAAATAAATTATAATAAACATCCACTGTAATCATTAATTTAAAATTAATCATATTGGAATTTGGATGCGGTAGTCTGCAAATACCCAAAGGCAAAGCATTCATTTCACATTTGATGGAAAATGGGTGAAAAATTTAGGAAATTTTCAAATTAAAATATTGGTATATTTGTTATACTAGATTAAAAATTTTATATTTGATACAACTATTTAATAAAATGTGCAAGAATAAATTAAATTGAATGATCTAGGTGAAGAACTGGAACTCTTTGTTCAGAAAACTCCATTATCACACACCTTAATCCTTAAAGGCACTATTTTTAGATCAAACCAAAACCTATAGGACATGGGGAAGGATGATATAAAATAATTTGGGTGGTATTGGAGTTAATAAGAAGATATTTAAGAGTGGATAATATAAGAGATGTTGTGTCCTTTTATATGAGAAGGAGACGACAGACTTAGAAATATTCAAAATGAATAATATATATTAATCACATACTGAAGAAAAATTATTCCAATTGAAAATGGATTTGATTTGTGAAAAATAAAAGGTTTAAATATCTCTATAAAATAATTAAAATACACATTTAGGTGTAAATATTACAGTTATATCTCTTTTTATCCATTACTAAATGCAATTTAACCTTAGTCAGGTTGAAAAATATTTACAATTTTTTAAATTAGTTATGACAAAAAATTATAGAGTACTCATTAAAAAATTTCTATGTGACTATTAAAAAATTGAATAATTTATTTAAAATTTAATTAATATATTTGGTCTAATTTAATATTAAAATTATTCTCTAAAATGCATTGAAAACTTATTTTTAGAAAAAAGTCATTTGAAGAATAAATTATATTTTAAATTCATTCACTTCCAATATAAAATAATCCAATGAATGTTAAAATATTTTAATAAATATATAATATATAATTATCATTAATAACATAAATTATCTGATTTTTTTTTAATTTTATAACATTAAAAACACATTGGCGCATAAATATATTGTCTAGAAAAATGTTTTTTAAAGTGAAAACAATGAACCAAAACCAAAATCAATTATAGTGGTGATTAATATGTAATTAATTAAATTATTTACAGATAAATAATTTTTTTGCTTCATTATTATAAAATTCAAAACATAAATTTAATTGTAAATGAAATTATTTAATGAAAAGAAATGAAAGTTTAAAAAAACCCTCTAATTTTCAATATTTGATGAAAAATAAATATTTTAATAAATATTATAAAAATTAAGCAAAATCTAATTTTTATTTTCTTAAAAATTAATAATATCATTTTTAGGATATATTTTCAAAAAATTTAATTACTTAATTATAATATCCATGTACAAAATTAAATATAGTACATTTTATTAGAAAACTTATTTTGGAAGCATTAAATTACATTACATAAAATTTCGTACTAATTAATTATATATATATATATATATATTTAATTATATAAATACCATATAAATATTTTTTTTATAATTTATTAATTTTTATATATAGTTGCCTTTTATCAGTTCGATTATAACAATTATATTTAAATAATTATAATTCAGTAGTATATCATCTTTAGTTTATGTATTGTATTTAAAGTAAGCTATTGAATAGTTTAATATTATTTCAAAGGAAAAAATATAGAATAATGGGGTGTTACAAAAAATTTGATATAATATTTTATCATACATGGACTTGGGGAATTTTTCAAATTCATAGATCAAAATATTTATAGAAGTATAATAACCTGTTGACTACATTTTATACCAATTTTACCTAAAATTATGTTTTCATAATTTTTATGTTTAATATCTTGAGTAAACATGAAGGAAACTAATTATATAGAGGTAAAACATTTTCTTTGTTACCTTAATGGTTGTTCAAATATTATTATATATTATTCTTATGGAAATATTTTATTTCTATATAAGTTAAATAGATGGTGACATCTGTGGATATAGATTTGATATAAAAGTACATCTAGAACATATGAATTCTAGGGGGAAGCTCTAGTTTAATGGTTTAACAATAAGAAACACTCAGTTAAACTCTGTAATGCAGATGTAAATTCTGTGGTATCAAGATGTTGTTGTGGTATATTGTTGTTGATATAACACATAGTCATTTTTTTTAAGTTTTACTCAGACACTAATTAATTTTGTTAAAATTAGTTCTAATTTATTTCTTTAGAACCCAACACATCACTCATGTAAAATTAACATAGATATAATAAATCATTTCCTTAGAAATCACAAAAAATGAATTTATTTTTTTTAACATTATCCAAATGTAAAATCAACATGATTATATTAAAAAAAACTATTACCTTATTATATTATTGTATATATTAAAATGAAGATTGGAATACTTAACATAATATGATATTAACTGAACCAATTTTCTTCATATCACTTAACATTGAAATTGATTCTACAATAAAGGGGAGAACAATATTAAATAATTTTTTTCATTTTTTAATTCCATTAGGTTTTCATTCTAGTCTGTTTTCGAACCCCAGTTATGATCGTATTTACTTTATTGTTGTTTTTATTGCTGATTGTTTATTTAAATATGTTTTTTGTTTCACAGAGTATTTTTCATTAAGAATAGAAATTTCAATCTCTAAATATTATTAAACCATCAAAAAAAATATTATCAATAATGGTTTCTAGATAATAAATTTATGGTTGTTTAACTTCTTCAACTATGCATTTTTCAAAATTATTCTTCCAATGTATTCATTGTTTTTCAAAGGATGAAATGTTTTAAAAAAACTAAAAAAATTATTCAATGGGTGATTTCATAATATTATAATTAAATACAATTTTTTTATTTATACTACATATACTTTATTTTGAAAATTATAAGGGAGAGAATGTTAATAAATATTTATTATACAATTTTTTTACAATGGTAGGAATTCTGCCCTTAGTAATTTTTTTAAGGTGGGGATAATTAAGAAATGTTCACCCAATTTAACATCAATGTGAGATATTATATTATGTTTTTATTTTTTATATAAACTAAGTTTTTTAATCATAATGATAAAAGATGAAAAAATTCACTCTTTTTGATTTTATAGGGCGTTTTACTTAAATATCAATTATTCTTCTGAATTTTTGCATACATGTTTTTTTATATTCATTAAGGTGGATATTTTTGATTTATTGACTCATATTCTGTCAATTTTTTTAAATGAAAATACAATTCATATAAATTTTATGTAATAAAATATTTTCTTTAGTTATTTTGATTTTAGAGTGTGGGTTTTTGTTAATTCAAAAACTATATTAATTAATATGTTTTTTAGAAATTTGGTATTCTAGAAATTCATAATAAATTACTTTCCTCATATATAAGATCAAATTCATGATGTAGATCTAGATATATCATAATATTTTATGTTACCATGTTTATTGAATGTTGAAGATGTTAAATCTAGTTTCATTGTAATTGATACCAAAGAACGATGAATTCAAAAATTTGAGTTAGATTAAATAAAATTTTTACATTGATTCATTTAATAATGTGGAAGGATCATAACAATAGATGATGATAACAATGTTTGTGGTTGTTTTGAAGTCATACAATAGCTTGTTTCCTTTAGGGTGCCCATAATTAGTGTATTGTTTTATTTCTGAGTTTTTTGATCATGTTCTAACATTGAATGGTGGTTTCCTTGAAAAATAAAATAGTTTTTTTAGTCATTGAATTTATAATAATTTTGATTGATTGATTATTATAGGGAAGAAAAATAATTCAATGATTTAAGTGTTAAGAAGATATATCAGTTGAGGGATTTTGGTTTGTGAAATGTGAAACCAACCACTAAAGGAAACATATTTTAAATTCCTAATATAATTTTTTTAATTTCCCTAAAGTAACTTTAGATCAGGTATTATATTATTCTTTTGAAAGTGATTTTGGTCTTAAATGTTTCTAAGATGTTGAATGTAGTGGATGTTGATTATATAGAAAAAGATATTCTTGAGTATTTCATTTCATATGTGATGCTCTAGTTTCATCGTCCAGTAAGATGAACCACATTGTTTATCTCTTCTAATTATTGTTTTTTCATAATTGAGATAGAAGGATTATAATGGGGGGAAACCTAGAAACTAATTTGTGAAGTTTTTAGTGGACCTGTTAGTTAATTCATTCCTTGGAAAAGAAGATAGTTACCCTTCTAATGTGTTGTACACTAGGGATTCCCAAGATATAAAGATACACCATCTAATAACAATAAAATCAAAGTTTCAATTTCATATGTTAGTAATTTAAGATACCTAATATTAGGTCAACATAATTCATTACCAATAATGTTAAATCATCTGGTTTTATAATATCATTTTGAAGGTTGATTTGTATTGTTACATAGTATTCTGTATTTTTATTTGTAAAATTCCTCTTTAATCTTTTTCAAAATATTCATTGGTTTACATTTTCAACCTTCCAACAATTAGATTCATACCTTTTAAATTTTATAATATTGTAACATGCATATTTCCACTAGATAATAATATTTCATATATTTTATATTTTCAGAGAATACACTTTTTTTATCTGATATTTGTTTAGAACATTGTTTCATAAATCTAGTGAAGTTAAAACCAAAGGGTAATAAAATTTATTGTTTCTTTTATAACAACAATTGACCACCATAATATATATTACATATATTACCTTATTGGTATAACACTAGTAATTGAGGAACTATATGATCCTCTTTCACCTTTTTATCACATTGGAATGTTTTCAATTGAGCATTGTATTTTATATGAAAATTTCCTTCTTTATCATGTTATTTAACAAATATTTACATTAAGAATTTTATGTATTAAATTACCATTTAGATAATGTTTTACAATAACTATTTAAATGTTTTTGAAATAACTAAAATTTGTGACTAAATATCTTTTTAAAAATATTTTTTGTTTCATTAAAAAAATCCCAACATTTAATGTTTTTAAATAATAATGCATCCAATAAAAGTTATTTCTATGTTAAATATGATAATATATATGTAGACATAATAATTTAAATGAAATTGATTATAAATGAATGAATTACTATTTATAAATTCTTGAAATTTAGTTGTATATAGTGAATCTTTAATAGAATGTATAAAGGATTGGGAAATTTGAACTTATATTCATGATGCTCACCACTATTATCTCTTGAGGAATTATTTATTATTGTAACTAGAATATATTTCCCAATTTTGATTCTTTTTTTAAATTAACTATATAAAACTCCCTTATTTTTATAATGAAATTATTTACTATTAGAGGATACCCATTATATTCCTCCATCATAATTTTGGGACATTAATAAAATTCATATTATTTTATTTCAAATTGTTTTTAATCCAAAATTAAATAAAAACATGACGAAAATTAATTAGAGATATGAATCAACTATTTGATTAGTAGAGGTATTTAGGGAAACCAATATGTATTTAAAATAATAGTTAGTCATATAATAAAATAATGTTGGATAATAAATCACAGAGACAATATTTTTTTACCTTCATTAGTGTAAACTATTTTTTTTATTATGACTATAGAAACATAATAAATTCTATCTTCATATCATAGAACTAAATGATCATGGATATGAAAAATTTATCCTTGATGAATGTGATACATTTTTATAAATATATTTAGTCTTTAACACATCATATTATAAATCTATAAAATTTAGTTTCACAATGATAGTGGACTGGTTGTTATTTTTTTCTTTTAGGGATAAAGATGACAATTAATTCATGGATGGATATGTTTTTCTTTTATCGATTTTCTTTGGTTCCATTACTGTATTTTAATTCCTATTTTTATCATTGATTGGTTGGGGTATTTAATATTAGGAAACCTATATCTAAAGTATTTCTATGTGGAGAATTTGGATGTGTAACACATTAATTTAAGTGTAGTTTTCCATCAAATCAAATGCTTTTTCATTGGGTTAACTAGAATTTCTTATTTTAATATATGATCTAGAACCATGATGTAAGCTAATAAACATTCCTTCTTAACTAAAAATTATATAGATGTGAGACTCAATTAATTTTCAATATCTAATGGGATACCCATTCCTTGTAGGCACATTAATGTTTATTTGGTGATCAGTAAAGCATGACTGTCAAGAGTTTTTATTTATACTTAAATCAAATTATAATTTTTTTCGCTACAAACAAATCATTATTATTAAGTACTCTACTTTCATTAATTATATCTAAAAGTGAAAAATAAGAAAAACTTTGTCACCACTAAAAATATCACTGATAAAAGGCCACCATTTTGAGCTCTTTTTAGCAATGATAAAATACATTATTGTCAATGATTTTGTTTAACATTGATAAATTATGTACAATTTAAAATAAAATATTATCTTAGATAAAAGATTTTTTTTATTAATAATAATAATATTATAATATGAAACAAGCATACATATTCAATAATTGATTCGAAAGAATCAACTTAATCCTATAATGATGATTTTTTTTGTTAATGTGATGATGATTATTAAAAATCTATCATGGACTACGAGACATTAATTTTTTGTATATTTTTTTATAGGTAGATGCAGAATACAATCAAGGTGATCATTTTGAAAATAATGGATGTTAATTTTTATTTTATATTTTTTATATTATATATTATTTATATGTGTATTTGTTCTAAATGTGTATTCATATACTGGTTTTTAACGTATGTGTTTATAATTACCATTCTAATTTTTATATTTTTTAGATGTTCATTGAAATGTTTTTTGATTTATAGAAATAATTTATTTTTTATTTTTCATTTTTAATTAATTTAAATTCTTATTGTATATTTCCTTCTGCCTCTAATTTCATTTTTTATATTGTACCATTATTTGAATGTTATACATCCTAAGAAAATATATTCAATATATATGATCATTATAGTGAACTAATCATTTGATTCTGCATATTTGTTTCATTTATATTATCAAACTTAATTTTAGATTATAATTTTGAGGTTTTATGATGTTTTTATACCGAATATATTTTTATATATCACTTGAAAATGTTACTTGTATTGTTTTGGGATTTTATTTCTTTATTATAGAATAAATATTATATAATGTAAGAAAACGTTTATATATATATTTTTTGGTTTTATATTAGTTAATTTAGTTTTAATAAATGATATTTTTATTTTATACACAGGTTTACATTAGTAATTAATAATATTTAATTTTAATGTTATATAATCATTAAAATATCAAATATATAAATTAAATTTTAGTATTTTTAGTGACTTTTTTAGAGATTCATTTTATGTGATTTTTATTACCATTATATGATCACATTAAATACAATATAACCTAAAATTATGATGATATATCTTTATGAATCAATGGGTAAATAAATATATAACAACAATTACCTAGTAAATGCCTGCATCAACAGTATTATTAATCCTAGATGAACCAGAATACAAGATGAATATAAAAAGTTGTGAACATAAGAACACTGAATATGAGGTGGTAACAAATGGTCAATTTATGTAGGATCATATCGTGAGGATACACGAATTTTTGAGAGTTGTTAGAGCCGTCGTCTGAGATATTGAAAAAAATTACAGGATAAAGAGAGAATGGATAGGCTTTACCAAAATCAGTTGTTATAAACATATCCCTCTATGATATGTTATTTGTGTGAAATTAATTGGAAATATTTTTGTATCCATATACATTTATATTATTTACATTAAATCATTGAATACTTTTTAATTAATATTCAATCCATTTAATACATTTCTAAATAAATTTTTATTGAAACTATTTGTGATAAATAAATAAATATATCACATACATACATTTATAACTGCTTGTATTTAAAACATGAATAATAATACCTCCATCTGATGAAGACTATTAATTATATATATATATATAATATCTTAAATTATATATATATTTTTAGTGAATTTTCAACCATCCCCCATTTACACAAAAATCCAGTAAGGACATTACACATATTTATAAAAGACTTTTTTGAATAAAAAATTAATATGGTTTTTCCTCATCATATATTTATTCTAAAAAAACATTGTCTAAAATTTTATATTTATCTTAAGGTTTAACTATGTTACCCTTTAGGACCTATCATCATTGAAAAAAAAACTATTAAATCCTTATTTCATAGGCATAGTCATTTAGAGGCCTATTGAAAAGTAATAGTGCTAATCAAGTTACTATGGAATCTTGTATAGTCTTCATAAAACATAGCCATGTGTATACGTGAATATTTCTACAACAAAATGAATCACATACATCATGTAAATCCTATATAATTCTTTTATCCATGTAATCGAGCGACCACTAGACGTAGAACATGTACATATTATATATGCCTTTCATAATTTTTATGATTCTAAGAAAAAGACAAACCATGTTAATGAATACATCATATACCATTCATATATATAACATTCACATAAAATGTACCATACCCATGTAGTAGAACACTCATATTTGAAGCAATTAAGAGTGGCCACACATTTCCTCTCCATAAACCAGTAATGGTTTTGATTCCATTTCTAGTGAAACAAGTTGGATAATCCCATCTTTGTATCACTCTAATCAATGATATGATCAACAACATACTCAATCACCACCATTTTATCTATGTTAATATGATTAATTGCATAATTAGGATATCAAATTATGAAGTCTCTCTTGATAGGTATCTCAAAAAGCTTAGGAATGGATGAATGATAATAATCATACACCCTTATGAATATTCATGATTTTTTTGATATTCCATCAGATATACTTTAGTGGATCCATCTATGTAATAGGATCTACTTATTTCCTCAAAAATCTATTCATAAATATCTCATATACTGCCCTTTAGAATGTAAATAATATTGTATTCATGGCTCCTTTATAATTTTAAACCCTGAATGCTATTAAAGGCACTATCCTATAAGATATTTATCATATAAATTATTAACATAAAATCATTCATAATATAATATATTTATTACTATGAATAGTACTAAGAATAACCATTAAATAAATGAACAATTTATGTATTTAAACATGAGATTTAAATTCATGAACAAATTCAAAAATAACAAATAATTATAGACCCTTTTATAATTTTAAATTTATTATTATTGAAATTATATTATTTTGAATATAAAACATTTTTATTTATTTCAATATTAATTCTTTCAAATTGATAATTATATGGGTGTTCCCTTTTAAATATAAAATATTATTTTAATTATATACTATATATAAATCCTTTAATACTATCTAAATAATTTTTCATATTCTAAATACCACATACTTATTTATTATTTAAATCATGATCATTCAAATTATGAAAACATATTAATATGTGGATTGGATAATTTCCAAATAATTCCCCTTTGATTTGAAAATTTTCAAATGAATTAACGATGACCTAAATAATAATATTATAGAAATTTTCTTCATAACATTATATTAAATTTTCAAAATCTGAGATATTTTATGAACTATTCATAAATAAATTTTAAATATAAAAAATTTATAAATATTCAAGAATATAAACTTTTTATATTCTTTTCATTTTAAATCCTTTAAATTTTATATCAAATGTAATTTATATTATATTTCATTAATTATAAACTTTTTATAATTTAACATCTACTATATAAATTTTTATATAATATTAATATCATATATGTTTTTATTTATAGACTCATTATAAATTTCATATTATTATTTATATATAAACCATTACTTTCTATATCAAAAAGTCTGAAATTTAATTTGTGAGAAGGCATTTTTTAAAAATCATTTAATAGTTAACATCAAAAAATTTATAGATAAATAAACTATAATACTATATTATAAATTTATTTAAATATTTTACAATGAATTTTCACTAGATATATTAAATTTTTAAATAAAACACCTAAATTCTAAAATTTAATTATCATGATTAAAACATATAATTTTTCTATATTCATAAAAAAGATAAATACATATGAAATGTTCATATTTATTTCTGATATTGAATCATATCATTTTATAATTAAAACATTTTTCTAAAAAAACACATTGATTCATAAAATAATTGTCACTTAGATACCACTGATGGGTTTAATTTGATCATCATATTATCATATGTGGTGGATGAAAACACAAACAAAGGTTGATCGATATTTAAGATTAAATGGGTATTTAAATGTATAAAACAAAGTACCTTGAACATTCCAAAAGAAGTAGTGTTCTTCTTCCTTGGAAAAAGAGAATGCTTGATGAAGATCGTGATGTTATGAAACAAAGAACCCCTCCTCAGAGTGGGGAACACTGAAAAATGGATCCCTTATGATATGATGAATATACCCGAATGTTTAAGGGGTACTGGCACCATTCTATCAGATGATGTATAATAGTCTAGGAGGATGGGATATTGATGAGTCTTTCTCATAGTCAATTGACATATATAGAAGTGATCACGTCCCTTTATATATCTATCCATGATGAATTTCATTAAATTAAATGAATTTTATTTATTTATATATCTATATACATTTATTCATAGTGAAATAATTCAAAGAATCATATTGAATGAATTCACAATCCATTTAATCCATTAAAAACAGATTGATGATAAAACCATTTGTATTATATGTATATACAATATAAAAACCTTTATTATATCATTTATTTAATTCATTCATAATAATAAAATCGTGCAATGAACATTTTTAAATATATACACATATTTTTACAATATGATAAATATATATATTCCACATCTATTGTGTTGTTTATATATATGTTGTTACAATGCAGTGATAAATTTTGGGACATTATTGGATGTTTTGGTAAGTTTTGATTCTATTGTATAAAAAATTGATAAATGTGATGGGATACATTTTCATTTAATTTTATTCTTTCTCATTCAAATAAAAAATTGATTGAGTTGAAATTTATGATGAATTACTTGATTTCTATTATTATAGTATTGAGTTTTTGTAAATATATAGATAAATATGTTGTGAATATTGTATATGAAATGAATAAATTCATGATTTTATTTTATTTTATTTTACTAAATATTATATATATATATGTAAAATTAATTTAACTATATAATATATATGTTTCATAACAATGATAAATATTTAGTAAAAGTGATTTAATAAATAATGCATGTAGTAAAATATTTAATATTTATAAAAATGTATTAATAATTTTTATAAAATTTTGATAACAATAAAAATATAAACATAACTGATTATTTTAAGTTTTTTACAATAAATACTATGTTTTTCAAAAACATTTTGTAAAAAATTTCATGTTTTTAGTATGTGAATACTTTTGATGACACAAGCTTTTAAAACACCCATGAGGGTAGTAAAGTAATTTTAACAACAACAACACTGTATTTTTTAAAATGAATTATCATTTAGTTTTAAGTGATATTATATATAGTTTAATAACTTGTTAAGATTTAGTTTAATAGATTATAAGAGAAAATATATACATCCAAATATTGGTGTGTGAATTTTAATAAAGTAATATTTGTTTTCTCCAAAGTGTCAATGAGATATATTATTAATGAATGATATTCATGAAATTTAATATCACTTTGAGATTTTAGATGATGGAAGTGGTATTTTGTACCATGATAAAAAATGAATTAATACCTTGAAAATTTTTATTTGAAGGAATTTTCCATGTTTTCTATATGGTTTTCATTATTTCAATATATGTAATGAAATTATATATAGTAAACTTGATGTTATACAACCATGATATATTTATTGTATAAAATGTTAATTTATGGTATCCAAGGTTTATTATGATTATAATAATAATTAAATTTATCCACACACATCCATTTATTCATAAACATATTCTAACACATAATGATTTCTCTTGTGTAACTTTTTTCAAGGGGAATTAAAAATAAATCCATTATAATCAAATTTTTAGAATAGATAAATAATACTTTAAATAATTATTATGGGTAATATATATGTTCAAATTCATCTACCATGTGAACCCTAATTGTTTTTTATTATTTTTACCAGTGTTCTTATAATATGGTAAATTTATGCCTATTATATAGATATCACATATTATTTGAGGTATTTCTGGACCAAATAACAGGGTTAATGTAATAATTGATAGAAGAATTAACCAAGGAAATACTATGGAATGATGAAGGTAAACACATCATGGTTTGTTCAAAATATAACCATTAGGTGGTGAAGGTCTTCACAATGTAGTTATTGTTATGTCAAAAGTATTCTTTTGACATTTGTATTCCTATTTGTTTTGTAAATCACAAAATATCTTTTCAAATAAATATATAAATATTTTTATTTTATTAATACTTTTAGTTTCCAATTTTATTTAAGTTTTCCTTAAGGATACGATAATAATCGGACCTAATAGTTCCATGAAAATGACCTTTTACCTGATCACTTTTATTACCCCGATTACGAACCTTATCATGCTAACTATATTTTTCTATAAAAAATATAAATATGATTTATATCGGTTTCACTGATCAGTACCATACTAACTAGATAAATCATTTTCAATTTTTTTACTTAATGTACATTTTTACTATTTTAATTTTTATTATATCAAATAAACCATATTAATTTTGGTCCCAGTTTATTATACCAATAATGAAAGTATTGTATCGAAAAGAAATCCATGGAATCAAAATTATGTTGTTTATTCTATTTTGATATGTGTTCAAAAAAATATGTCATTATTTTAGTTATAATATGACCGTTGTATTCCATGTGTCCATGTCCCTCTGATATTTAAGGAATAAATCCGACCATTAGAACCAAATATGACCATTGGAACTATGGCTTATAAATACCAAGTTATTTGGATGAGCTCAAAGATGGTGATTGTTTTTGATGAAATGATACACTGCAAGAGATCTTCCTAAATTCCATAGTGTGAAATAAATTTAGTGATCATGTTGTGAATAAGCTGTTCTATATAATTATAATTCATAAAATATTTCATTTTCATCGAGTAACAGAGATCGTTGGTTATTACGATCGAGGGATTTCATAGTTAGGAAGACTAATGTGCCGATATTTTGGTGATAGAAAACATCCATTGATATGAAGACAGATGTGCTGATTACCGACATAATCAAGTTCTATTAGGGTTAGATAGACAGACTGAAGCCTATCATTGAATCATGTTCTTTCCATGGTGTGGGTAAGACATACTTAAATGAAATTAAAAATCAAGGGACTTCTATCATGGGTGAAGAGACACCATTATAGTTAGGTTAAAATAATTGCATTATTTTTAAATTTCCAGCAGCATTGTAATAGAATTTGATTCATTTTACTTATTTACCTTTCTATACATTATTTTGTTCATCATAACTATTTTGATTACGATATCTCTGTAAAACTCTGAATATGATTTATTTATAATATAATTATAACGATCATTTTAATACCCAATATGATTCCGTATGCTTTTTGATATAATAGGTTGCATTGTTTTTTAATAATCATAAACCTTTTGATTATGATCTAATACACACTCACTCTGATAAAATTGTTTCTTCTATGAATATGATTATTTTTAATTACGACATGTGAAATACATTATCTCAATCAATAAGATAACGATTTTTACCAGAACCAGGGCCATTTTGATTTTTTTAATTTAATAAGAGGCCTAGTGAATTGGATTGGTTTAACTCTTTTTAAACGTAGATCTTTTATTGGATAAAAATAAATGTTTTAAAAATACAATTCACCACTTATTGTATTGTTCCATTTACATTCATATTTTTTATCCAAAAAATGGTATTATAGGGAGGATTATTTGCTATTGATTCTGAAATTTTGTATCATAATAGATTTCCACTACTTATATATATACTTGCCTTCTTATCTTTCTAAACTTAGTTTATTTGCTTTTATAAAGACTTATTTTATAAAAATTTTCTACACTAACAAGTTGTGTTAATTTTTTTTAATAAAATGGATGGAAGGAATTTCATTTCAATTAATACCTTGAATCCTACAAGACCACTTATATTTTATAGGAATTATTATTACTAGAGAGACATAATTAATACATTTGTTATCAACAATATAGTTGATAATTTTTTAATTCTTAATGGATATTACAGAATTCATGATAATGAAGTTAGGGTCATTACTTATCATGACAAGAAAGAATAACAAATATACTATATGGTGCGTAATACTTTAATTTGTTCTATAAACAGGAATATATATAACCATATATCTTTTTATGAAGTAGATAATTTCATTTGGAAGAAACTGGATATTACACATTTTGTAACATCTAATGTTATTGAGACTAGAAGATCCATGCTAATAGTAGATTATCATGGTTTTGTTTTTTCATATAGAGAACCTATAGTTAATGTTCGTGTGAGATTCATGACGTTTGTAAATTTCATACAATCAAAGGTATATAGAGGATTAGATGTTGAGATTCTTGTATATAAGATTATTGATATCAGGACTAATGAATGAGAATCAAAGAGAATGAAGATTAGTGAATCAGGGAAAGTCACAACCATAACTCTAAATTAATTATTTGAAACTGTCTTAAAACATGAGAACTGGATAAAGAGAGATACTGATAATAAAAAGAAGAATAATTGAGTTGTTTATTTTTCTTCCACTTCAAATCAGTCAAAATACATAACTACTGAGAAAGATGTTAAATCACTAAAGTCTAATAATGTGGTTATTTAGTTAGACATAGGTGATATTGATCACAAAGAAAATTAGTTATCCAAACATATTTGAAGGATTAAAAATATTGTTGGAAAGCCGGATTCCTGACACAGATATATGAAAAATGATAAGAAGGATAAAAAAGATTCAGATGATACATGTAATGAATCTAAGAATTCATGACACCTTAGACCTGATTGTACAAGGCATAAAAGAAATGACAGAAAAGGCATGACTTCTAAAATAAATAAAATAATATATTATAATTCTATGAGAAATAATGTTTTGAAAGCAAATGATTCTTGTAGCGCATGTGGGGGAGACTCATCTGATGAATCGTCAGATAGTGAAACTTTTTTAGAAAAAATATTTGTCATATTTTTTGAATAGATATTATAAATAAATGATTCATGAAAATTGTACAGACTCTTAGATCCTTAGCTAATATATCTTTATGTTATATTTTTCATGAGGAAGAAAATTATAAATACTCAGATAAAGAATCTTCCATAGAAGAATATCATTTTTCCCTCTTTTAAGGAAGTATCCATGTTTTCCATGTTTCTTAATATTGAAAATTGTAAGATAAAAAAGAAACATGATAAAGAATATTGTAGAATAAATATTTTCATAAAATAAGATTCTTCTATTTCTATATATAATAATGAAATTTTTTTTGAAATTTTTTCTACTTCAAAAAACCTTGATGAAGTAAATTATAAAAAGGATAAATTCCATAAGGATCATGAATTTTTTTTCGCTTATAAAAATGTTGTAGAGAAAAAATATAATTCTAAAACTAATAATAATGCGGATAATAAATTGATCAATAGAATAAAATTTTAAATATTTTATCTTAAGACGCTTTTATCCAACATTACATTTTGTATGGAAGAATTTGATAAAATATATAAACAAATTCGTCCAATAATGAATTGTTTTAAAATTGGTTATTCTCAGTCAAAACGTATTTTTTCTAGTAAATATTTGTTCCCAAAAGTTCCCCACACTGAACTAAGTTTCAATGTGGTGGACATTAGAACAAAAATTACTATTTAAACAAAATACAATCCTTAGGATTTAATAAGGATATTTTTTCTAAACTGATGTGGATTCCTATGATTTTATTTTCAAACCATTACAGATCAATGAATGTTTAGATTCTGAAATTCTAACTATTTTAGTTTTTAGGAAAATAAAGTAAGTTCCAAAAACAAAAAAGGGTACATGGATAGTGGGTGTTCCTGACATGCGACTAGAAACAAAAACTTCTATGAAAACATTATCGAAATGAATATGAAATGGTATCCTTTAATGAAAATTCTCATAGAAATATCATTTTGATAAGTAACATTGTTCTTCTTAGAAAATAATTTATTTCAAAGGTTTTATTTATTAAAGGTCTTAATCTCAACCTTATAAGAATAAGTCAATTTTGTAAATATGGTCACCTAGTGAATTTTAGGAATGATAAATGCGTTGTACATAATTCCATGGATGACTTCATTTCTTTCATCCCATCAAAATGAGAATGTTTATACACATAACATAGAATATCTTATGTTCCAAGACATACCATGCCTTAGTGGAATATGAGATCAAAATAGGCTATGGAATTGAAAGTTAGGAAACTATATCCTAAGAAACTTATGTAAAATAACATAGAAGAGATTTTTTAAGGATATAAAAGATCTTAGATTTTATTCTTCAAACGTCTGTGACCCTTTTCAATATTAAATGCAGTATAAGTCAATATTTAAATATATTAGTGATTCTTCAACTTCTAATTCCTTATAGTTAATGAAAATAGGCTTGATCACTCCCACACAAACTAGAAGTATGGGAGGAAAATAATATGTATTTTTTCTAGTTGATGATTACAAAAGATTTACATGGGTCTATTTTCTAAAAAATAAATATAAATATTTTCCTTTAATTAATAGTTTTTCAACCAAAATTATAAATGTTAAAAACCTATATATAATAACTATTCATAGTGATCATGGTGATCAAATTCAAATTTCTGATTTTGATTTTTTTAATAAAAAGTGTATTATGTATAACTTCTCAACTCCTAGTAATCCCAAAAAAAATCAGGTTGTTGAATGAATAAATATTATTATTCAAGATATAACAAGAACTATGTTGAATGGATACTCAACGAAAAAATATTTTAAGGCTGAAGCTATTTGTACTTCTTGTTATACTATAAATAATGTTTTATAAGGCCAATTATTAATATAACACCTTATGAATTATTGACAGGATGAAAACCAAAAGTATCATACTTAAATTTTATTGGATGAAATAAATTTATTTTTAATAAAAAAGATCATTTACATAAATTCTCCCCCCAAGGATGATGAAGTTATTTTCATAGGCTATTCCACTACCTCTAAGGTGTATTAAGTTTTTAATTAAAATTCTTGAACTATTGAGGAAACAATACATGTTACATTTTATGAAACCAATCCTTTTGTTTTTAAACTATCCCAATATACATATTATTATTTGGTTTCCAAAAATAATTATCATCTTTTGAAAGAAGAATCCTCAGATATGGAAAATACTCAATAATTGTTTTCCAAAGAGTTCACTTGAGAATAAATTCTATACTATATTGATGAATAGGACTTACAAAACCGAAACCATTTATTTATTATCAATCATCCTAGTGATAGTATCATTGGTGATGTAAATCAGCTTGTATGGACCACATGTTCTTTATGAAATGAAGTAGAACATCTATATTTTCTCTCTTAATTGGAGCCTCAATTTCTTGATGAGACCTTAAGTGATGAAGATTAGATTAAGGCTATTCAAGAAGAACTAAATGAATTCGAAAGGAATAAATTATGGACCATTGTTGAAATACATAAATAAAACAATGTAATTAGAGTAAAATGGGTCTTCATAAATATATGTGATGAAAATTTAATCATAGTAATAAATAATGAAAGATTAATTTTTTAAAGGCTATAATTAACAAGAATGAATAGACTATGAAGAAAATTATTCTCTAGTATCTATACATGAATCTACTTGAAATCTATTAGTATTTTATTTCAATCTTTTTAAAACGGGGTTTAAGTGTTCTTTCTTTAATGGAAATGTTCAAAAGAAAGTTTCTGTAGAACAACATTATGGTTTTTGAGAAAAAAAACATATTCAATATCTTTTTAAAATTACCAAAGCCTTAGATGGTCTTAAATAAGAACCTAGATCTTAATATGATAGACAAATATGAATTTTTTATAAAAAAATTATGTTATGTGAAATAATGAATAATGGATTTTGATAAAGAAAGATAATAATAATGTTTTTCTTATTTAATTTTTTGTAGTTGAAATAATATTCGGATCACTCTACAATCCTTATCTTATTATTTTTTGAATCATATGAAATTGAGTTTGAAATGAGTATGATAGGTGAGTTAACATTCTTTCCTATTTTTAAAATTTCTCAAAAACTAATGGGAATCTTTATATCTCAACATAATTATATTAAATATCTTCTTAAAAAATATGGATATGACAATACTAAAAGAATAAGTACTCCAATCGTTACCCTGAATACCCTTGATATTGATGAAGCTGGACAACTTGTGGATCAAACAATATTTATAGGTATGATTGGAAGTCCACTATATATAACAACTAGTAATCTAGACTTACTATTTTCAATATTCCTTTTTGAATGATATCATGAAGATCCAGAATAATCCGATTTCAAAGAAGTGAAAGGAATATTTTACAATTTGACGGGAAATATTGATTTGGGACTGTTTTATTATTCTGGAAATTATTTTGAACTAAAATTCATTTTAGATGATGAATTTGGTTGTTATAGAATGTATTGAATGATTATATATGGAACTTTACATTTCATAGGGGTGTCATTGATTTATTTTTCCAATATAAAACAACACTTAGAAGCACTTACCATTACCAAAGCTGAATATGTAGTAGGTGGAAGTTGTTCTACAATAGTGTTATTAATGAAACACACACTCCGTAATCATGGCATACTTTTTTTGTAAAACCCAGATATTATGTGATAACACTAGTTTGATAGCCTTATGAAACAAACATGAACGTTACTATCATGCAACACACATAAATATTTGGCATTACTTTATTATGGATCACATACAAAAAAGAGATATCATTTTACAATTCGTCAGAATCGAAGATCATCTTGGTGATATATTTTCAAATCCATTACCTTCTGATATATTTTAACACATTAAACAGAAGATCAAAATGATCACTATAATGTAATCATCCATATATACTTCTTGTTTAAAATATATCCTTAAATTAAGTAACTCATTTTTAGAGGGGGTAGATTTGTTTTGTTATTTTTTAATTCTTTTATTCAAACATGGTTTTTTGAACCATAAAATTTTTCTTGCACCAAACAACTTTATAGGAACTACACAATTTCTCAACAACCATATATATTTTTTTCACGCCCATTTTTTTAAAGCACCCCAATTTTTTTTCCTCACCACAATTTCTTTTCAGTTTGATTCTCATTTTAAAATCAATTTATATAAAGAAATAAATCTTTTATAACAGTCTATTAAGTACAATTTATTTTTCCTATCATTTTATTCTATATTCATTTCTGTTTTTTGTTATTTAATTTTTTATCCTTTATTGGATTCACGTCAAATATGATAATTTTTAATAAAAAATCTTAAATAAAAAATTAAATTAAAAAAAAACCCAAAGAGATCAAATTATTCACATCATAGGCTCAGATTAATCAGATATGGACCGTAGAATCCCAATGTCCATTTTATCATTCTCATATATAATGGATCTCCCTCTCTATCTGAGATTGGAAATTTCAAAAATTTGTCTCAAAGCGCTTCTCCCCTTAAAATAACCATATCTATTGTTTTCAGACCTCATTGATGACCATCAGATTCATGTATGAATCATTAATGAATTCCCAAAATAAATTACACTAATAGATTATTTCATGTTAATCCTTTTTTAAGAAATATTACTCAAGAAAGTGTTCTATGAAAAAATGATTCTTCTCTAAAGTTAATCATTAAATTTTAATAATGGTAATATGTATTTGTGGAGAAACCCATAGATGAAAATAAAATCATTACAGATGAGGTAATTCAATTCTATAGTACTGTGGAAGTTTATGAAGAAAACATTAAACTGTTTTTTCACATATATGATAGTAAATCTGTATTTCATCAAAGAAAGAAGAAAATATTCTAAATGTTCCATCCAAAGTAGATGCCTTCAGACCATCACACAAATTGGGAAAGTAAAAGTGATGATTTAATAAATAAAGGGAAGAACTGTATCAATTTAAGGTACATGAGGAAAAAATGAAGAATTATCATATGTTTTCTATTAATAATATTATTGCACATTGGATGTAAGGATTCATAATACCCAGTAACAGAGATTGAGAAACTCTTAAAATATTCGATGTATTTACTCGTAATTACCTTTTTCAACCTAACGAAGATCAATTTGATCGGAAATTGATGAAGCTTACATTTTCCTATATTTCATACTATAAATGAATGTTTATAATCCCACCATAGTGTTATTTAATGGGTAATTGTCACGTTTTTAGGTTTTAGTATTACTTTGAGCATAAATGTGAAAAATGACTAATTCTGGATTTTTGACAGATTTTTTCGTCAAGGGAATTTTGGTCATTTCCTGAAAAATATAATTCCAAATTTTCTGACTCAAATTTTGTTAGAATACTTATTTTAATTCCTCCACTTTTTTCTTCTGGACTAGGAGCTAATTCTTCCATCTAAAGGAAATAAAAATTTATTGAAGGTGGACATTTTTCCGGGCGGACATCATGGACCTCGCAACTATAACGGAATCCAAATTCGGCCTACACATATGCCAATGAGGAGGTTCCACCAGGGATAGAACGAGGACATTCAGGACCGACTCTAAAACAAATTTGGGGGAGTTTGGAAGTCATTAACTCGGCCATTAAAAGACACACTTTTGTAGGAACCATCCTGGAAGTTTTGCCCAGAAACAAAAACCAAGATTTACAAATTCATAACTCCTGAATGAGGTTTCCCAATTATCTGAAATTTTGAGGAGAGACGACCAAGATATTTATGAACAACATTTATGAAATGTGGAACATGTGACGATGTCATTAATGGGGTATACAACACATCGACATTTGAGTGATGAATTATGCCTATAAAAGGAGGCCCTCACCTCCTTCCCAAATCATCTCATTCTCCATCCCATTCCTTCTGGGACACCAAGAAGAATATCTTTTCAGCTTTATTTTTTTTACTTATTTTCTTTTTCATAGTTTTATAATGCATTCTTCTTCCCCATTCATCTCGATTACCCTTACCATGGTGGGGTAAACTTTTGGTGTGATTGGGGAAGGGTTGGTTTTCTACATTGTAATGCTTGAGTTCTTGGACACAATTGAATAAATTTATTTCTTCTTAAAAGTTTTTTTCAACTTATTATAGCGGATTTTATTATCAAGTGATATCGTTCCAGAATATTAATTCCGTTATTGATTTTTTCCTTGGTAAAATAATCATAATCTCCTTCCACTAATTTCTGGTTTATATACGATTGAATAAACCAGGAATTAGTGGTGAAGTACTCGACGATCGCCAGTACGTGTAAAAGGTGTAGTGAATGTTCTTGATTGTTTGGGATAAACAAAACCCGATCGGGTAATGCCCATTTAAATTAAGGATATTCAATACAACTATTTATACATGGAATGAGAGTTGACCAAACAGAGATCTTGGTAAGGTTTTCTCTCACAATAATAATTTCACCAAGGATGTGAGAGGAAACGATTGTGGAAACTCACTTGAATCAAAAAAGAAGAAGAGGTTTGAGTTAAATTGTACAAGGATAAAATTAAAATTATGAAACCGACCATGACCTAATCAACCTTTTGAATATCTTAGTTTTTCAATCATTTTATTTTCAAATTTCATTTCAAAAAGACAACATTTTTACCCTCGTTTTAATGTGAAAACCCGTTTTGTGTGCACTCCTCTTCGGGAGACATCCTAGGTCAACACCATTACTATATTTTAACCTAGGAAATAATTGTTTTTCCATGCCCTATGACAGGCGTGCGTTTGTTATATTTTATATACCATCATTAAAATCTTATTTGGTACAATAAAATCCCAACTGATTATGTTTCCATATATCCTGAGTCGGTTTATTTTTAAATATCTAATGTTTTTATAGATTCCACAAAATTGGTGCCAAGAAAATTGAGATTCATTTGGATCAGTGGTGATATTATTAGAAGAATGAGAATTATTTTTTATATGATTTTAGGAAGTTCATAAAGGACCTATATGTCCTATAATAAGTAACTAAAGGAAGTCGAGGAATTAAAAAACAATCAGAGACAATTTTTCCAAAATAAATTAAAGCATATCAGATTTTGTTTTGAAATCAAAGAATAAAATGAAATGTGTTTGTTGTGAAGGAAGAAAATTCAGAAGAGAAAATAGCATGATGAAAAGAGAGAGGCAGATCCCCTGTTTTGCATCAATTATGTTGAAGACTCATCTTAAAACAAGTGTTCATAAGAAAGTCTAATAGAAAAATTAAACAAAATAAACAAAAAGAAAAAAATGAAATCAACTTTTACACTAAATATTCTATGAATAGTGTTCGAAAAAACAATACCACTGTCTGCATCTGGTAACATATTTTCAAATAAAAAGTAACCCTCTTAGTACATGTTAATGAAAAATGAAAACAAGAAGATGGGGAATAGGATCCACCAACTGGTTTATAAGATCAAGAGGATTATTAATTTCATTAGATATATTAATACCTAGACGAAGAAGGTGGAAAAAGTGAAGAGAAAGAAAAATTGTAAAAGGATGAATGTGAAAAACAAAGTCGTCAGGATAAAAAATCTAACTATGATACAATACTAGTCAGATCCTCATAATAAACTTCATTTAAATTTAAATCATCATGAGTTCAAACATCAAAACAAGTTTCTCGTAAAACCATACCCATGAAAATTATTCATTTCTAAAATGAAGAAGAAGAGGAAGTGTAAATTGAAAATCGGAAAAAAAATATATAGAGGGTGTGGCAGTAGCAACATATTACAACGAACATCCTGACAATAAGGATGATACCAATTATGATATTACTATTAAAATAAAAGGGGTTAAATAAATTAAAAATTATTTGAAAAGAATGGAAATAATCATTATGTATTTCCCAAAACTTGAATAAAAAATTGGTATTATTTTTAATACCCAAAATTAACAAACATACTCCGTCAATGTTTTGAAAGATAGATTCCTAAATCTTGAAGCCTACTTAAATGTGTTTGAAGAATGTACATTCGAACAAAAGAAGAATTTAAAACATTATTTTAAATAGAAACACAATATTGTTAGATATTTCAAGTATTTGAGGACATGATTGAGGATATATGGTGTTTGATAAATAAACTATCAACATCCTTTAATAATTTTGTAACTGAAACCAATGCTAAAGTGAATGCTTTTTAGAAACCTCATTTCCTTAAAATATACTCATTTTGGAGAGATCTATTTACTCAAGGATACAATACATGAATTGAACAAGGATTATTTATTTCTAACTACAAGAGTTGAAATATTTGAAAATGTAATCAAAGTTGAAATTGTAAAGTATCCAGATTAATTAGAAAATATTAAATCTCAATAATAAAATTATCATCCTTAGGAATTAAAATTTCAGGATCAAGAAGTAAGATTTATTCTTTATAAGAGAAGTTAAATTCCCAAGATGATACTATTTGGAATCAAGATCAGTTGTTTACACGCCAGGAGAAAATTCTCCATTCTCAAAAGGAATCTATGAATTAGATGATGGAGGACATAAAAGAGTTTCATAAAATAAAGACAACAATTTTAAATCTGATGAAAAAGACAAGTAGAAAGACAAGGATAAGATATAAAATTTTGACATATTTTTTTTAAATATTCATGGAGGATTCTATTATCTTTATTGGATTCCTTCCTTCAATGGATGAAAATTATCTTAATTAATTTTTACATGATCAAATCCATTATATATTCATATATTTTGTTTCTTTAACCATTTCCATGAACTAGAATATTTTCCCCAATCATTTTTGTAAATCACCAAGGGAGATTATGTTTTAAATAAGGGAGAATGTGTTAAAATGGTGTAGAATTATTTATAAAAGCATATATTATATTAATAAGTTAATTATTATAGAGAGGGGGAGTGTTTTATATAGAATATGATCCTTATTTATTTTATTAACATAAGGGGTAGGGTAGCCATATTTAAAAATTTATTCAGAAGTGTTTTAAAAATTGAATGATATATGTACAAGTATTTAATTTAATGTGTTCTATTTACTATTATAAATCTCCAAAAATTAACTGATGGTTTTTGATTTCAAAAATGGGGGATATTATTGATTCAAAATTCATGTTCTAATAATTATATTTCTTTTTTATGAAATCAAAAAATCTATTTCTGAATGAATAAATATATTTTTATGGTATAAATTAATTTAGTTTATAATTCTAAATATGTTTCCCATTAGTTTATGATAATAATCAGACCCATTAGTTCCATGGAAATGAACTTTTACAAGATTTTTATTATGACCTTGATTGTGATCCTTATCATACTTTGTATATTTGTTTTCAAAAAATATGAATATCATTTTCATCGGTTACACCGACCAGTGTTATATTAACTAGATAAATCATATTCATTGTTTTTTATTTTTTTTACTGATTGGTTGTTCACTTTTTTTTATCAAACAAACCCTATTCTATTCAGTCCTACATTATCCAACCAAGAAAACAAGTATTTTATCTAAATAAATTCTGTTGAATCAAAACTATGTCGTGTATTCTGTTTTTTGATATGCTTTAATAAATGAAGTCATTGTTTCAATTAAAATATGACTTTTAGAGTGCCAGGTATCCTAGTACCACCATAATTTAAGGAAGAAATATGATCATCAGAACCAAATATGACCATAGGGAGTGTGGCCAATAAATACCAGGTCATTTGGATGAGCTCGAAGCTAGTGATTGTTTGAAGAACTGATACATTGTGAGCACTGTACCAAAATTTCATTGTGAAAAATCATCGAACTGATCATTTTATGAATAACCTCTTCATCATTAATGTAATTTTCTAAAAGTTATTAATTCATATGACAATGATCGTTAGTGATTATGATCGAGGTATTCTATGGATATAAATAAAGACATGCTGATCTTTTGAGGATTAAGAGAATCCATTTATAGGAAGAAAATGGTGCTAATTACCTTCTTAATCAAGGGCTGTTATGGACAGGAAAACTGACTGAATCCGATCTTCGAATCAAGGGATTTCCCTAGTATGGGTATGATATACATACTTGAATGTATAAATCAAGGGACCTCTATCCTAGGTGAAAGGTTACCCTTACCTTTAAGTTAAAATTATTGAATTCTATGAAATTTACACTACATTGTAATAGAAAGTGAATTGTTATACTTATTTATCTTTATATTAATTAAATATTTTTGACATTCCCATTTTTATTAAAATAACTCTATAATATTGAGATGGAGATTTATTTTCAATACATCTATAATGATCATTTTAATAAAAAAATAATAATTTTCATGCTTTTGTATAGAAATGATTGTATTGTTTTTTGATTATCGTAACCATTGTGATTACAATCTAATACACTCAAACTCTGAAAAAAAAAATTTCTTCTGTGAATATGATTTTTTTAATTATGATATGAGAAATATATTATCGCAATCAATCTGATAATGATATTTACCAGAACCAAGTTTATTCAAATTATTTTATAAATTCAATAATCGGTCTAATGAATTGGATTAGTTTAAATCTTTTGAAATATAGATCCTTTTAATGGATAAAAATGAATGTTTTTTAATGTACAATTATCCCCCCTATTTTATTATTCCATCTATATTCATATTCCGATCCAAAAATTATTTAATGTTCCAGTCATAGTGTAACACCCCGAGCTTCCACGATACGCTTCTCATTCAATAATGCAATAGCTTGCATTGTATGCAACTTCGAGTTCTAAAACACCGCGACTAATCAAAGTAGCTGTTATGAATAGCAATAACCACTTTTTAAAATTATAGAAATTTTATATTTCAAAATTGACTTCATTTTTGTATTCTTAATATCAAAATTATCCTAAGTTGAATTTTTTGTAACTTTCTGAGAACTTCCAATTTTTTTATGAATAGTGAAAAATACTTAAAACAAATTTTTTAATCAAAATAATTTATTGTGATAAATTATAATATTTAGTGGTTTTAAATTATAATTAGAATATATTTTTACCATTTTATCCAATGGTGGTCATTAGAATTAATTTAACATTGAAATTGGACATAAACAATTGCCAATCTTTTGATGTAAATTGTTTCTTAAAAACATGCAATTTGTTGTGACAGCGGGTATTAATTATAAAATTAACTAATGAAACTTATATGTTTGGAATTTTTTAAATTAGACATCATTTTTGAATTTGTAATATCAATTATAGCTTAGGGTAAAATTTTGGCATTGTTCTGAAAAACTTCAATTTTTGATGAATAGTGAAACCACTAAGTGGTAGTTAAATAACTGATTTTTCGTTTAAATGAAATATTACCAATTCTGTGATTTGATTTTCAAAAATCCGACATACATGGTTGTCATTAAGAAGTAAAATGTGGTTCAATGAGATTAAAATAATTTTTTGGTGAATAGTAACTTTTAAGTTCTTAATCGCGATTAGAGGTAATTAATGTAGTTTAAGGTAAAAACAATGTTTTAATAATATGATATCAGCTTGACACTTGTCCTACTCCTATTGGATGAGTCATGGACGACCAAGACAACACATGGGTCAACTTGGGGACCCCATGGAGCCACTATGGTTGGAAAATGACATTAATATGTATTTATTTAATGTTAAAATTAAATTGACACAAACATGAGTTGTTTTACTAAAACAGTTTTTAAGTGGGGATAAACAAGTCCCAATTTTGACTATAAATATTCATTATAAAGCTAAAAAGATTTCCTACATCATAGTATTTTTTGTATAATTTTTAGACATTATATAAATTAAATTATTTATGACATAATTATGATGCAGTTATGACCTCATTATTTAACGATTTAAATAAAATGAGAAGATAATGAAAAATCCTAGACCTACACTTGTACAGAGCCTATTGTATGAGGATAGTTCAAACCCTTATCACCTTAGCCACGAATTATATAATTGTGTGACCTTTAGAATCCGAAAAGCATTGTATAATAATGTATCATTTCAATCTTTCCAAAAGAGCCCCTCCTCTCCTCTTATAAAAGGCCCCCACCTCTCCCACCTTATTCACAACTTCAAGCCATTTGGCTCGGCCAACCTCTCCCCAAATACTCTCCCAACTTCCCTCTCTTACTCCTATAAGCCTCAATTTCGGCAGAACTCTTCCCAAGGAAGCCTTTGGCTCAAATCAAAAAGGGTTACCCGATTTTGAGGTAATGTCTTCTCTAATGTTGTTTTGTTTTATTTTTCTTCTCCAACCCCCTAAACTCTTTTTATTAATTTTTTTTGTAACAAAACCAGTATCCTAAATATACTAGGATGTTTTTATAAGAATTATTTGAGCTACACTTACACACAAATACATCTAATGGTTAAAGAACATACGGTTTCTGTGGATGGAGAATTCCTGCCTCACGAAACGATGATTGTTCAACACTCATATAACACCTTCAAAGGTGGCCATTAAGATATCAATATATTTATATATGATATAAAATATGTTTATGTTTTACTTATGCTTATGTATTTCTCATTTATGGCATACTTTATGATTTCCATTATAGGTAAAATGCGATAATTTCATTTTAGGAAATGCGGACTACCGCCCCCTCAAAGTGATTTGAATCGTTAATGTCATGTGTGGGATGTATAAAGGATGGATTAAATGGTATTATACACTATATTATACTGTAATTATATTATAAATTTATATCATTATGATTTCATTCCATTAAATACGAAATAGAAATGAAAGTAGCGTTCATGCGTACGTACGGCTTACCGTCTCCATGAACGGTGCATTTCATTTCTTACCTCTAAATGTTACGTGACATTATGAATGAATGTATATACTGTATATATATGATATATATGATATATACATCATGAATATAATTCTGGATATAATGGATATTTCACCACATGAACAACTTGTAATTATAAGAATTTTATTTTTGACTCAAGTACCAAAGCTCGACAAAACGACCGTTATTAACTTAAATAATTAAATAATGTTCATAACATGGTAATAAGGGATATAAAAGGAATAATGAAAATTAAAAAGGTTCTTATGTAAATATATATTAACTCTAGTTTATTATTCAGGAGGTTAAAGAACGGTCGAGTCAGGACAGGACGCAAGGTAAGGGAATTTCTTAACCCAATTTCCATTTTTGGGTTAATCTCCTACTTTCAAATTATGTCATTATATTATTATATCATATCTTGTATTTGTACTTTATTTGTGTGTACTTATAGTGAATACACATAGTATATCTATTTTATTTTAAAAATGATCTTTTTATGGGACTTCGTCTCAATCTCCTTTCATTGAGGCATATTTTATTTTATAAACAACTTTCTTTTATACGGTGTATAAACCCCTTTGACTTTTACGTTTATTCAAAAGGAATATTTTTTATACGAATCATTTTACTAAACGAAAAAAAGGGAATGTTTTCCTTTCCGTACTTATGCGGCGACAACGACTTCTCCACCGCCGTGACCATTATTTGAGTTTCGGCTTCCTCTACAAGCCATCACTTTTTTTTAATGAAAAATAAATACAATGTTTTAACTTGCTTTTATTTTGGTATTGAAAATGGTTTTGAAAGCATTTTTATTATATCAATGTGTTGTATTGACAATCTTGTGATTGAAATGTGAAAATTTCATGTTTCCTTTACGCATGTTTTATGTGATACGATTATGTTATGGTTTATGATATGTTTAAACCTATTCATATGAGGAATGCATTGGACTTAATAAGTGACGGGTGGAGCCCGCTATAGCTCCTCGATGCATCGGCAGGTCTCATGAGACAAACTAGTGTCTTGGAACGAGGCCTTGACAAAATCTTATTTGTGGTCTTGGCACGAGGCCTTGACTACGTGGTTATGATAGTCTGGCATTATGAATTCCATCATTATGAAAGTGGTTATTGATATTTCATGTGATTATTCGACCAGTAGAATATCCATGTGAAGAAGTGAATGGCATTATCTCATTTTACTTTTGCCATATTATGTTGATGTTCAAGTTTAAAAGGCTTTTGTTTTAGTTATACATTGCCTTAAATTTTTATGTTTATTTATGAAAGATTCCGCAATATTGTTATCCTTACTGAGCATCTGAGCTCACCCCTTTCAATATTTTAATATTTTCCAGGATGTGAAGACGTATTTTATGAATGACCTGCAGGGATTGTGAGAAGAGGATATGAGTGTGGACTATGGAGACTTTGTTATTATAGTTTTTCACTTTATGATGTAATGTAACGTTTCCGAATGTATCTAGTGTTTCCAATGCTACTAAACTAATCGGTCTTTCGAGACTTGATCTTTTGTGATCATGCCAATGTTACGAACTAATGCACCGACTCTGGGTAGCTGGGGTCGGGGCGTTATAGTTGGTATCAGAGGAAGTTTAGTACAAACCTTGGAAGCTAGATTTAGATAAACTCTGATTAGAGCACGTAGACCTAATATGATCTTTGAGGATTAGTATTGAAGAACTTCCTAGAATTTTGGTATTGTAGAGATTTTGTGAGTTTTCCGTGCAATACATCCCTGTCTGGATACGAGCAGGTAGAGGCGGCTCTGGCATAGATGTTCCTAGGGGTAAAACCCGAAAACACCGCTTTGAGCTAGACTCGAACGGGAACTGGTGCACGACAACAGGCCGTGCTGCACTCTTGGTTACGACACTCCTGGGGGATATGCATAGGATAACTCTCATTTTCTTTACAAATCATTATGAAGGGTTTATGAGTATATACTTCCTCAAAGAAAACATTTTTATGATTATGGATTATATCCATAAATAGTTCAATTTATGTTAATTGCTTTATAAGTATGGGATTATGTATTTTGATTCATAAACTAATCTAGTTTATGCAATTGTTTAGAAATGGCGCCTAGTGGAAGAAATGGAAACCGTATCAATGCACGCACTCCATGTGGGGATTGACCTCCTACTCAAGATAATTATAGTGGGGCTGGAGATGCACCTGGTGCCGATCAGCTGATCACCATACTGGGACAACTTACTCAGGTTATGAATAATAACCTTACTTGTATGGAGCACCCTGATCCGCAACGTGGAGGATCAATGCTAGACTGTTTCATGAGGCAACAACCACCAACGTTCAATGGGAGTAAAAATCCATTATTAGCCGAGCAATGGATAAATTCCCTAGAGAAAATATTTCAGGCTTTGGGGAGCAGTGAATGGGAAAAAGTTATCATGGAAGTTTACCGCCTCATTGGAGATGTTGATCAATGGTGGTCATTGATTCAAAACATGAAGGAAGATGATGAAGTATCAAATATGGAATGGAGGGAGTTCAAAGATCTGTTTTTAGAAAAATACTTTCCTCGCGACCATCGAGCAGATATGGAAAGGCAATTTCTGAGTTTGAGGCAGAAGGAGGATGAGAATGTCGCAAAGTATGAGGCTAACTTTACAAGGTTAGTGAGGCATGCTGCCGATTATATACGTAACCCAAGGAGTAATATTGATCGTTTCTTTGATGGGTTAAAACCATTTCTCCATCGAGCTTTAGTATCACAATCCTTCTCATCATACGAAGATATTGTCTCGTGTGCTATCAAGACAGAAAAGGAATTCTCTAAGTCTTATGACAACAAAGTAAAGCAAGAGAAGAAAAGAACGGGGGAAAAAGAGAGAGATAAAGGGAAAACGGGAAAGAAGGATTTTCCATTATGTGATAATTGTGGGAATAATCACCCTGGTACGTGCCTAAAATGAATGGGAGTTTGTTATAAATGTGGAGAAAAGGGTCACTAGGCTCGTGATTGCAAGGGAAAGAAAGAGGCTATCAAAGTTGAATACTACAATTGTAGAGAAATGGGTCATTATGCAAATGAATGTCCTAAGCGTCAAGGAAACTTACCTCAGAAAAGTCCAAGGGATCAAGGCCAATCTTATGCTGTGACTACAGTTGAAGCGGAATAATTAATGTATTGGTGCTTTTGGACTCAAGGATTATATTCTGGTTATAAGAATAATGTGATATATATAAAGATTGTACTGCGGTACTTTTTGATTAAGGTAATTTTGATTAAGGTAATCATATTTTTAGTATGTGACAATAAGAGAAACTTTTCTTTGTTTGGGTAATCTGATGTTACAATTATTTTGGAATTTAGAGACCTTTTAGAGAAAGTCTGGACGGAGGTATTTTGGATAACTATTAAGGTTGGAATGGATTAAGTTGAACCAGGGATAGTATTGTTTAAGGTTAAAGCATTTATGAAGATTATTTTTTGAATATTATGATACTATAGTTTTAGGAAAAGGACAACCTGCAGGGTGGGGCATAACCCGTCGCGTCGGACAAAGCTACAGGAATCGAACCCACAATCATAGTGTGACAGGCCTTTATTTCCTACCACTAGCCTACAGGAAGTCCCCAGTTATTAAAAAATAATTTTATTAATCTAAATGGTATGTGTTAACATTTGGAACCTTATACAATTAGGATAAGTATAATATTTTTGAGTTCTATTATCTTTTTGAGTGAAATATGAGTTGAAGGTTGAAACTCTAATTGTCAAGAATAAATATATATATATACCTATCACTTATTCAAAGAATAAATTAATTCTTAAACTTTAGTAAAGGGATATTAAAACAAAAAAAATCTGTTATCCTAATACCTTATGTGTTGTTGAACTGATGATATTTTAAATCAACATAAATTGAAGGCTTTGAGGCCCTCAATTTGACAGTTGATTGTGATTGATGACCTCAATCACTCCCTACAAATATTTACGTTTTTACTCCAATTATATGTCTCTAATTGCCACCAATGTTCTCCTAATCGAGATCATAATTGGGTGGTGACTTTTTCATTTCCCTTTCCCTCTTATTAAGGCTAAATTTTATTAATCTTATTTCCGATATGGGTTTTCCTCAAAGGTATTTTCTATTTTCAACCTTTTACTTTCAAAGAAAAATTTCAAATTGCGAGGACGCAATTTATTGAAGGAGGGGAGAATGTAACACCCCGAGCTTCCACGATACGCTTCTCATTCAATAATGCAATAGCTTGCATTGTACGCAACCTCGAGTTCTAAAACACCGCGACTAATCAAAGTAGCTGTTATGAATAGTAATAACCACTTTTTAAAATTATAGAAATTTTATATTTCAAAAATGGACTTTATTTTTGTATTCGTAATATCGAAATTATCCTAAGTTGAATTTTTTGTAACTTTCTGAGAACTTCAAATTTTTTTATGAATAGTGAAAAATACTTAAAACAACGTTTTTAATAAAAATAATTTATTGTGATAAATTATACTATTTAGTGGTTTTAGAGTATAATTAGAATATATTTTTACCATTTTATCCAATGGTGTTCATTAGAATTAATTTAATACTGAAATTGGACATAAACAATTGTCAATCTTTTGATATAAATTGTTTCTTAAAATCACGCTATTTGTTGTGACAACGGGAATTAATTATAAAATTAACTAATGAAACTTATATGTTTGGAATTTTGTAAATTAGACATCATTTTTGAATTTGGAATATCAATTATAGCTTAGGGTGAAATTTTGGCATTGTTCTGAAAAACTTCAATTTTTGATGAATAGTGAAACCACTATGTGGTAGTTAAATAACTGATTTTTCATTTAAATGAAATATTACCACTTCTGTTATTTGATTTTCAAAAATCCGACATACATGGTTGTCATTAAGAAGTAAAATGTCGTTCAATGAGATTAAAATAATTTTTTGGTGAATAGTAACTTTTAAGTTCTTAATCGCGATTAGAGGTAATTAGTGTAGTTTAAGGTAAAAACAATGTTTTAATAATATGATATCAGCTTGACACTTGTCCTACTCCTATTGGATGAGTCATGGCCGACCAAGACAAACCATGGGTCAACTTGGGGACCCCATGGAGCCACTATGGTTGGAAAATGACATTAATATATATTTATTTGATGTTAAACTTAATTTGACACAAACATGAGTTGTTTTACTAAAACAGTTTTTAAGTGGGGTTAAACAAGTCCAGATTTTGACTATAAATATTAATTAGACATCTAAAAATATTTCCTACATCATAGTATTTTTTTATAATTTTTATACATTATATAAATTAAATTATTTATGACATAATTATGATGCAGCGATGACCTCGTTATTTAACGATTTAAATAAAATGAGAAGATAATGAAAAATCCAAGGCTTACACTTGTCCAAAGCCTATTGGATGAGGAGATTTCGAACCCTTATCACCTTATCCACGAATTATATAAGTGTGGGATCTTTAGAATCCGAAAAGAATTGTATAATAATGTAACATTTCAATCTTTCCAAAAGAGCCCCTCCTCTCCTCTTATAAAAGGCCCCCACCTCTCCCACCTTATTCACACCTTCAAGCCATTTGGCTCGGCCAACCTCTGCCCAAATACTCTCCCAAATTCCCCCTATTACTCCTAGAAGCCTCACTTTGGGCAAAACTCTTCCCAAGGAAGCCTTTGGCTCAAATTAAAAAGGGTTACCCGATTTTGAGGTAATGTCTTCTCTAATGTTGTTTTGTTTTATTTTTATTCTCCAACCCCCTAAACTCTTTTTATTCATTTCTTTTGTAACAACAACAGTATCCTCAATATATTAGGATGTTGTTATAAGAAGTATTCGAGCTACACTTACACACACCTACATCTAATGGTTAAAGAACATACGGTTTCTGTGGATGGCGAATTTCTGCCTCACGAAACGATGATTGTTCAACACTCATATAACACCTTCAAAGGTGGCCATTAAGATATCACTATATTTATATATGATATAAAATATGTTTATTTTTTACTTATGCTTCTGTATTTCTCATTTATGTCATACTTTATGATTTCCATTAGGGGTAAAATGGGATAATTTCGTTTTAGGAAGTGCGGACTACCGCCCCCTCAAAGTGATTTGAATCGTTAATGCCATGTGTGGGATGTATAAAGGATGGATTAAATGGTATTATACACTATATTATACTGTAATTATATTATAAATTTATATCATTATGATTTCATTCCATTAAATATGAAATAGAAATGAAATTAGCGTTCATGCGTACGTACGGCTTACAGTCTCCATGAACGGTGCATTTCATTTCTTACCTCTAAATGTTACGTGACATTATGAATGAATGTATATACTGTATAGATATGATATATATGATATCTACATCATGAATATAATTCTGGATATAATGGATATTTCACCACATGAACAACTTGTAATTATAAGTAGTTTATTTTTAACTCAAGTACCAAAGATCGACAAAACGACCGTTATTAACTTAAATAATTAAATAATGTTCATAACATGGTAATAAGGGATATAAAAGGAATAATGAACATGAAAAAGGTTCTTAAGTAAATATAAATTAACTCTAGTTTATTATTCAGGAGGTTAAAGAACGGTCGAGTCAGGACAGGACGCAAGGTAAGGGAATTTCTTAACCCAATTTCCATTTTTGGGTTAATCTCCTGCTTTCAAATTATGTCATTATATTATTATGTCATATCATGTATTTGTAATTTATTTATGTGTACTTATAGTTAATACACATAGTATATCTATTTTATTTTGTAAATGATCTTTGTATGGGACTTCGTCTCAATCTCCTTTCATTGAGGCATATTTTATTTTATACACAACATTCTTTTCTACAGTGTATAAACCCCTTTGACTTTTACGTTTATTCAAAAGGAATATTCTTTATACGAATCATTTTACTAAATGACAAAAAGGGAATGTTTTCCTTTCCGTACTTATGCGGCGACAACGACTTCTCCGCCGCCGTGACCATTATTTGAGTTTCGGCTTCCTCTACAAGCCATCACTTTTTTTTAATGAAAAATAAATACAATGTTTTAACTTGGTTTTATTTTGGTATTGAAAATGGTTTTGAAAGCATTTTTATTATATCAATGTGTTGTATTTAAAATCTTGTGATAGAAATGTGGAAATTTCATGTTTCCTTTACGCATGTTTTATGTGATACGATTATGTTATGGTTTATGATATGTCTAAACCTAATCATACGAGGAATGCATTGGACTTAATAAGTGACGGGTGGAGCCCGCTATAGCTCCTTGATGCATCGACAGGTCTCATGAGACAAACTAGTGTCTTGGCACGAGGCCTTGACAAAATCTTATTTGTGGTCTTGGCACGAGGCCTTGACTACGTGGTTATGATAGTCTGGAATTATGCATTCCATCATTATGAAAGTGGTTATTGATATTTCATGTGATTATTCTACCAGTAGAATATCCATGTGAAGAAGTGAATGGCAATATCTCATTTTACTTTTTCCATATTATGTTGATGTTCAAGTTTAAAAGGCTTTTGTTTAAGTTATACATTGCCTTAAATTTTTATGTTTATTTATGAAAGTTTTCGCAATATTGTTATCCTTACTGAGAATCTGAGCTCACCCCTTTCAATGTTTTAATATTTTCTAGGATGTGAAGAAGTATTTTATGAATGACCTGCAGGGATTGTGAGAAGAGGATATGAGTGTGGACTATGGAGACTTTGTTATTATAGTTTTTCACTTTATGATGTAATGTAACGTTTACGAATGTATCTAGTGTTTCCAAGGCTACTAAACTAATCGGTCTTTCGAGACTTGATCTTTTGTGATCATGCCAATGTTACGAACTAATGCACCAACTCTGGGTAGGTGGGGTCGGGGCTTTACACATAGTGAATGTTCTTGGGGTATATTCCAAAAAGTTTTTCTTGATTCATTGTATTATTCAATATATTTTACATGATGTAAATTCCATGAACCAAAAAACAAAACCACTGAATATTGACATATAAAAAACATAGAACAGAAGTAGGATATTCGCATGTTAAATTTATTTAAGACCAGAAGATGTGTATACCTCATCTTTGGTACATTATTTGATAATGATGATAATATTTTGAAAACCTTATTCTGAATTACCTTCATTACGCTAAAGGATATGGGTTTTTAATTCCTCTAGCGGTGTTCTACAAATGCTAATTTGACCAATAAAATATGCAGATAGATTTTTGAGATCTATAATTCTGAAATAGTAATATTTCATTCTACTTCTTGATTATATCATGATCCTTCAATCATGGAGGAGTTATCATCATTTTTTAGATGAAGAGATGGAGAATTCAATTTAGAATTCAATTTTGTGGAACAATTATTAATTCCATATGAACCATAATTAGTAGACATAACTATCAATTTTTAGATATAGGTAAGAGAGTATAAGATTATTTAATTATATAATAACACTTAAATATTATTGTAATCTTTAGAAAACTCCATGATATATAATATAAATAAAATAAAATAATTATTTTATGGAACATGTTAACTCGTATAAAGAAAAATTACTAGGTTTTAAATTAATATTTCTCAACAGAAATGATCTTGGTTTTCTCAAACTCCATGACTTTTATTGATTACTAGAATAAATATTTAATTGAATATTTTATTCATAAATACTTTTTTTATTGAAAATCCTATGAATAAAAAATTATTAAATATTAAATAAATATGTATCAGTATTTTATTCAAAATCCAGTGAATAAATAATTATTATATATTAACATAAGTAAATATATTTTTATTAAAGAATAAATAATTTTTTATTTACTTGTGAAAATGTGAAATCAATAGAGTTTTAGTAAGATTATTCCTCGTTCTTAAGAATAATATTTATCCCAAAAAATAAATTGAAAGAGAATTTTGTCTAAAAAAATGGAATAACATAGTGTGTGATCTTCTAAGATTACTTCTCATTAACATTATCCAAGCATGAATAATTTCTAATATCAATTTCTATCAATAGGTCAAGAAATTGAAGTGAAAGAACAAAATTTCTCAACAATGAAAACCACATACGAAGACTCACTATTTAATATAGTCCATTTTTCTCAATGTTTTATAGAAAATATTACACATCTATGCCATAAAACAATTTTCATGATTTGTTTTTCTTTGACTATCTAAAATAAATATGTCATTACACCATGGACATGGAATTTAATGTGGCGATTTTATTCTAATAAATTCCATGAGACCTCAACCTTCTTTAAGATGGAATGGAAAATCCTTCAACAACATATGCATTATTATCACATCAATCATGACACACCCAATGAAGCCAACATCCCCATGAACTATATTATCATCTTTTAAAAAAATACAACTATGTGTATGGGTTGTAACATGAATTTATAATTTTCACAAAGTCTAAGGACCATTTTACATGATTGAATATAAGCATATCAAATGACCCAAAAACATGTTTAATTTTTTAGGGAAGGGTTGTTCTCATAATATACATCATAAATATTAGCATGTGTGGAATTAATTTTAAAATGTTTCATTCATTTACATGTATTCATACATAACACTCTATATACTATATTCCCCATCATTATATTTTATCTGACTATAATACTATATTTAAGAGTATCTTCATAGAATATTAAGGTTCTAATAACTGATTGGAACTTCATTGACCTTATGAATCAGATAGATACACTAGTAAATTATTACATCAAAGTCATAAGAAACAATGAAAATATGTAAAAAGATGTTTTATTAATATTAATGTCATAGGATATACATGTAATCAGAATATCTATAGATCTTCCAAGGACACAAACTCTAAAGATCCCACAAATCGACTAGAGCCGACTACCTAGGGAATAAAAACCACTAGACCTCATAGGATGATCATATTTCTGTAGAGTCAAGAAAGTTTTCAATGGGTCTATAAGGTTGTATTGCATGTATATTTTTTTCACGGTGACTTCTCCAGTTCAGTTTGAGAAATATCCCTTAAGAGATGATACTTCCGAAGTAATTGCTTGATCTGATGATGCGACATTGACTCCTTATGAAGGTCCACCACTATAGACTTGTCATAATAGAGTGTGAAAGTATATTTACTTATAGGTAACACATAAAGATCATATACGAATATTTATATCCAATTTTCTTATTTAGAAACATAAAAATACATAATATACCCATAATATGGTATATAAAATGTAATCATAGCCTTCATGGATATTTTAAAATGCACAATAACTCCATTCTGACAGAAGATGTATCACATCTGTAATTTTAGATCACCTTATTCAATTTGGAAATAAGAATTTTCCATCGACTAATAAATAGTTCATTATATGTTTCATAGAATAAGAAATTATTCATAGTATTCCTCAGATATTTAAGGATATTCTTTAATACCATCCAATATAGGTCACTTGGGCCAAGTTGATATATTCTTATCACAATGTAGGCATTGTTGAAATCTACCCTAGTACATAACATAAAATACATGACAATCCAAATCCCCAACACATATAAAATACTTTTAATTCTAAATCATTACCCATGAGATTGGGAAAAATTATTTCTAAAAATTTCAATGCCATGTGATATTTGGAATAATCTCCTCTTGGATTATTTCATAAAAAATTTGATCATTTTCTTATCAATATATGTACCATGACATAGACAGTGAAGTCTCTTGGATCTATCATGATGGATATTTATCGAAAGAATATATGTTTTACCACCTAATTGTATAATGTAGAAACATATATTTAATAAGGATTTAACATATTGTGATACTGGTATTTCATTTTGAATAAAAAATATGTCATCAACATAAACTAGAATGAAAATAAATTCACTCCCTCTAAACATATTATGGACACAAGACTCACCATTATTATTTTTCAAATGAAATTACATTATAGCCTCATAGAAATGAATGTTTAATGATATTTATTCTTTACTTAATAAATAAATGTATCTTTTCAATTTGAAAACATTCAGGGAATCCTTTAGAGTTTCAAACCATTCTAGTTGTGTCGTGTTGAAATATTCTTGAAGGTTCCAATTAATTGAATATATATTAAAATCATTTATTCAAATCTCATATTTGAATATTCCAAGAACAATTTTAGAATTTTAGGGTTCATATATAACGTATATTTTTTTTCACGATTAATGATCAATATGATATTAACACGAAGATAAAAAATATGATAAATGAAATTGAATCAATGAAAATAGAAGACATATAGAACATTAAAAAAACCATTGGATCTTCAAAAATTGTTTATTATAATTTATTCAATTAAATAATTACATTGTAAGAATTATTTCTTTTTTATCGATATTAAAATTTATCTAAATTTTAATATAATTAAATTGTAGGAATCATGGGAACATTTCATCTTGCGGTGATCCACACATGTTCAAAATATATCTAATCATTATCATAGGAATGTCTAGGTGCTAGCACATCAGATCCTATCAATTTCATCATCATCTTTTGATATCCTTGATAATTAGATATAACAAATTCTACATCATATCTACAGACACAAGAGTGGAGTGTGTTAGAATAACTCTCTCTATTCGTGGGATCATTCATAGGTAGGTGTCTCACTAGGTATTAAGAGGAATATTTCTAGATATAGTTGTGCACGATATAAATTAAATAAGATCTCTTAGAAAAAATAATATAATTGGGTTTATATACCAGTGGAGTTAGAAATTAATAATTTGGAAAAGATATGTTATTATTTATTTAATCACTATGGAACCCTAAGTAAATAATATTATTTATAATATTATTAGGTCTCAGGATTTATAAACTCAGTAATTGAAATTAAATATTATTTATTCAAATAAAATTCGATATACATTATATCTCACTTGATCAATAATCTTGGTTTTATATTCCTCCATAATGTTTATTATAACATGAATAATATATATTTATTTCATAAATAAATATCACAAAATTATTCATTAATAAGAAATTAATATTATATTAACTAAATATACAATAAATATTTATTAAATATTTTGATCATATAATATTCTCTCAAATAACAAGTGACAGAATATATGTGTAGAATAAAACATGAATAATTATTAAAATATGTTCTATAATAATTTATATTCATGTGATTAAGTAATAAACTGTAATATATTATTTAACTGAGATTTTGGATACACATAATGTGTGACCCTCATGGACTCTATCTTTGGGGAATTAGGCGAACAAGCCTAAAGTCAAGGGATAGAATGTAAAAAACCCTAAGCCTCCCATAAATAAATAGTTAATTCTTCAATGAAATGATATATTATTAGGATTCTCACTATGTTATATAATCACTTTTCATAATATATCTAATTAATCATGTTGCATACTTGTGATATCAACCTATGTGCTTGATTCTTCATTTAAAAAATTTTTAGAAATAAAACATTCCTTCTGAACAACAAATCAACGTATTTATTTAGGTAATATCATGTACACATAAGTTAGAGATATATCAACTTCCGTTAAAGGAAAGAATGGGTAAATCCTTTCTCACAGTATTCATTAATGAAATACTACTCTTGCTAAACCCAACATATCATACCAAAATGTGAACATATTTCATCGCAGTTTTCATCAATACATCAAAGTATGTGACTTATAATAGTCATTTAAAATAACATTAAAGTATAAGGGTTAATAAAAAAATCTTTTTATATAAACATCCAATGACACATATAATTGTTTATTTCCTACTAGTGGATCTCATTCTCAGAATATCAAACACTAGATATTACCAAAGGTGTACACCATGAGAAGGTTCCTCAATGTCCAATGAGTCTCCACACCAGATTTCCTGTATCATTTGTGTCCCTTAAATTATTTATCTAGTCTATAGAACATATATTTAAGAATATTATTGAGGAAAATTAGGGTTTTAATCATAGCGAGGAACTGTTGAGACTTTTTAATACACAAAATACACTTAAAACATTATCACATACTATGTTATGAAGGAAAAAAATCATGAGGTGATTATGAATTTATTAATTTTTAAAAAATATGAATACAAATTATCAAAAAGTTTAGTGATGCTGGTTTTAGGCCACCGACACCAATAAACCCCCACATTCACTAGAAAAAACTACTAAAAACTTTAGTCTACTAGCTATCACATGATACTCATGAATCTACTATGACATCATTTTAGTTAAGGGGTCCACCACACTTCCTTTCATGGAAAATCAACTTACCAGAACTTCAAACCTTTGATAAATATCCTTCAAAAGGTGATACTTATATAGCATATCATTTTCCAATTCGTGTGATGTTGGATTTTGATCAAGATACATCATTGTAGTATTATCATAATATAGTGTGATATAGTCTATATTAATAGGTACCACATCATGATCCTCAAAACAATTTCATATCCAAATAGATTACTTAGTTGCATCATATGCCTCAATATACGTTAACATCTACTATAGAATTAGAGGAAAAATTTCCACTTGGAACTCTTATAGATCATAGCCTATCCAAAGAGACATAAAATATCTACTGACTATGACATCATATCATTCTGATCTGTTTTAAAAATAGGATTAGTACAACAAATGATGTTTATATCCTCATCACCTCCACAAAATAGGTACATATCCTTAGTTCTTCCTCGATACTTGAGGATACGATTATCAGTTGAAAAATATTATTCTCTTAGATCTTCTTTATATCTTCCTACCATTATCAATGCATATAAAATATATATTATAGTACATAAATTTGCATACATGATTGATCCAATAACTGAATCATCTGATATATTTTTCATTATCTATTTCTACTATTGTGGATGAGGAATGAATTTCGTAGAAAAATGTATACCATGTGACACTAAAATCAATCCCCTTTTTTATTATTCCATACTAAATCTATTTAGTATCTGGACAATGTATTCAGTTTGACATAGTACAAGAAGCCTCTTGGATCTATCATCAATGATCATGATCCCTTGAATATTTTATGATTCAACTATGTTATTCAAGGATAAACCCATCTCTTACATATCCTTAATAGACCGTAGTATAGGTAAGTCATTTCCAATTAACATCTTGTAAACACATGGCTCACATTCACTCTTAATGAGTCCAAATTAATTTATAGCTTTATTAAATTGAATTTTCCATTACATGTATTCCTAGTTCAATCCATAAATGGATCTATGCATCCTAAAATTATTTTTCGCATTACCCAGACTCACAAACGCTTCTATTAGTGTCTTATGGGCATCTTTCAGGAGAATCCCATAAATGAAATAAGTTTGGACATCTATTTTCCTAATTTCGTATTAATGTTATGATGATATTAAAAGTATAATTTTGATAGATTTAAACATAATTATTGGTGAAAATGTTTTATCATATTCAATTCCTTGAAGATTTTTATACCCTTTATCCACTATCTTTTCTTTAAAGGTATTTATGTTAGTTTTTATGTCCATTTTATCTTGAATACCCATTTAAACCCTACTAGATTTAAATTAACTGGTGCATCAACTAGAACACAAACATGTCCCTAAAACATGGTATCCATTTAATAATTTATTGTAACATTATATCTTATAGATTTTGAGCTCTATACTACCTATTTTTAGAGAGAGGGTCATCATTTAAAATCAATAATGAGTCACCATTTTCAGTGACTAGAAAAAAATATCTCTATAGTCATCATACCTCTCTAGTTTTACTATGAAGAAATTATGTTTTAGGAACTTCGTCTCAAATAGGGATAACAGGGATTTATTATTTTACTAACACCTTTGTATCTTGACTTTAAACATCATAAAAGTCAATCTTTCTCTTAATATACTTTTTTAGGATGTGCTCCCTCCTAATAAATATTGATTTCCTGAAAATAGTCATTTTATATTCTAAGTGGTTCTATAGTTAATATCCCTTTTATCCATTAGATACCCTACACATACATACTTTGGGCATTGATTTTATAGTTTATTTCGTGAGAAGGCCATAATAAATTTCTCACAAACCCATACATGTGTATTGAACAAAATAGGATTCCTTCCACTCTATAACTTGAAGGGAATCATATTTTCTGCATTAGTTAGTACATGGTATTATGTTTATTTCATAGATTGAAATTAATATCACAAAAGGATAATTTATCATCATGACTCATTATTGACCTTAAAATTTCTAAGAATGTACAATTCCTCCATTATCTAACTTCATTCCATTGTCATGTGTAATGTCAAGTGAGTTGAGATAGAATCCAAAAATCCCATAGAATATCGATAAATAGTTAGATGAGATATTCACCACGTTGATCTAGTGGAAGATTTTATATTCCTTACAGTTTGATTCATTACTTCATTCTTAAATTATTTTAATTTCATAATGGGATTGGACTTATAAATAATCGTGTATACATATCCATATCTACTTTTTTCATCATTAAAAGTTATGAAGTATGAATAACCAACTCTAGATTTTATTAGAAATGGTCTATAGATATCAGTTTTTATGAATCCTAGAAGCTTTATGGCCCTCTCACCATTCCCACTAAATAGTGGTTTTCCCATTTTCCTTGTAAATAGGAATTACATGTATCATGTAGTGTTAGATCAAAATTTTCTAAATGTATGTCTTGAAAGAAATTTGAAAAATTATACGTATTGATCTGACTATGATGATTATTCCATTTTGAGGTGTTATTTGATTCATGTGATCATGATTCATTATCAGTGGAAAATAATTGGATTTAGTTATTTAATAAATAATGAATTTTATTCAGATTTTCCATGCCATACTATATTTTTTATTTCTAAAAGAAACAAATTTTATTAAAAAATATGAAAATTAATCCATCTTCATCTTGGGTTGATAAACAATTACGCTCTTAATAATCGATGATAAATAAAAAAGCATTGAAACCAAAATCATTTCCATTTCTAATGAAAGGTTGTAGTCACCAATGGTAAGCGAATCCATACTCACACCATTAGAATTTCATAAATCGTTCTCTCAAATAGAAATCATTTAGAATCTACATGGTAACTAAATTCAGATACATATGTAAAAACAACAAGGAATATATAAAAAAAGATTTGTATATGTTGAAATATTACAGTTAATAACGAATGAACCTTTAGCTTCCCCTTCTTGGTGTAATTCCTCGTATAGTGGCCTCAGTTTCCACATGAAAAATGAACTACCAATTTTTCCTTCACATTACAATATATCATCCTCTTCTTGGATGGACGATGATCAATAGGTTTAGAATTAATACGATTCTTCAGCCCATTCACATTTTTATTACATTTATTAATAACTATTAGGACTATAGGTTTTCCACACTCTAAGTCCTTTTCAATATAGAGATTCAATTTATGATGTTATGAATAAATATTCTCATTATTTATCTAATTATAATTAAAAATAAATATGAATATGCTCTTGGGTATTGATGAAAGAATGAGATCTGTGCACAAAAATCAACTAAAAATTTAATCTGTAATATTACTAGGCATTCAATATAGCCAATAATATTGACTACATGAGCCTAAAATGGTGTAGAATTTCAGTCATAAATTGTACAATTGTATTAGAGATCATATATCTATCTTTTCTCACCTACTCAGGATAGAGGCCTCGAATGTGACACATTATGCATTACAAATCCATGAATTCATGTGGCTTCAAAAGCTCATTATTGATGAATGAATCCTGAAACATTAATCATATATAGAATCATTCAAATTTTTCTTTCAGAGACACAACACTTCCTAAATATCCTCTTTACTAGGCTCATCAAGAATCACTATTTCCAACACATATAATTTCCATTCCTGATGTAGTATAACAAGAATGTCCCATTTCCATTCAAGGAAATTTGTGTCCCTGAGAATGTTATACTTTACAAGAATGGACCACATTGATAAGTTTGAATTCATTTTTATTTAAATTTCTCAAAATTACATGATTTGATATTTATAAATTTATCTGATAAAATTCTGAAAAATAAATAATTTTTTTTTATTAATTTCCCAATAATTCATTGAAACCTAATAGACAACTCCATTGGCCTTAAAATATCACATTTCTTGGAAATTATCATTAAAAGGACCCAAATTATCCTTCTAATCACCCCAATATTGGCTAGTCAATAGATATGAAGTTTTTTATAAACGCATTCCAAATTCAAACTACATTAACTCATTGTTCCTTGATCTATTGTGTGGAATTCCTAATCATTAAATGTTTATATTGTATTTCCTCAACCCTCACCTCTGAGTTACACCAAGTCCTTTTTTGGTCAACCCTCTAAGTGAACTATGTCATGTCAAATAAAAACATTAACTTAAAAGTAACTAACAATTGAAAGCGCCTAAACTTTGGCTGGTCATTCAAATTGAATTATGGTTTTATTTAAATTGAATTAGTGGAAGTCAATACTGACCTAATATTTATAATTAAGAGATTTTATATTTTATTCATAAATTTACAAATATTATCATTATTATATTATTGTTAATATTAAGTAAATTTAATTAAGTGATGAAAAATATCTTAAATAATATTTACACATAATAAAATTTATTTTAGTTATATCATAAATTGTTGTTTATTAATTAATTCATGTGATATGTAAAAAAATTATAATGAAATTTCCATGAAATATGAAATAATAAAATATTAAAGTTGTATCATCATGAGAAATAACTATTGTTTGGGTTTCTTAGTGGATGATAATCTCAGCATCAACCTCGGGGAAACATCTTGAACTAATTATGGGTTATTCTACATCCTTCAATCTATCCACTTATGTATCACTCATATATTGGTTCCACCTAGACACCAAATTTGAACCACCCCCAGTAGATTAGGGGATCCATCTATTAACTATTTGTTTTCTCACACTAATGTAAGGGAAAGCGGTTTATATAAAATAAACCATTGGAATGAAATCACTTTACATAATGAGATGAGAGATGAAAAGCATGCTAACAATTTCATTAAAAAGTAAATTAGCTGAATCCAATCTCATACAAAGTTCTTGGTGTAAGATCATGATAATACATTAGGATGCACTGAATTACCAATTCAATAAAATTAGAATCAAATTATAATAATTCTTATATAAGATAAAATATCCCCAAATCAATTAATTATCTTTTTTAATTATTTAATTCTTTTATATTAATTATCATATGAATTTACTTGAGATTATCAAACATAATAATTTAAAACAAAATTAAATAAATTTATTTAAAATTACCTATATACATAGGTGTTCCATGGAGGAAACTTGTTGAATACATGTATGTGCTTCCCAACATGTATAATACTATTATACTATTTACTCTGTTGATATGTGGTATTCATGACATATCCATTAATTTCAGTATTTGTACTATCAACATAACGAATATATGGACGACGTGATTTTACTATCATATGTTATGCTTCAATAACTATAGATTAACGACTGTAATATGAACCATACATGATATGAAAATAAAAACATTAGAAATAAATTAAATAAAAATTTATATAAATTAAAATCATCACATTGAATGTATTATCAACTTATCGACCACACAAAAGAACATGTTGATAGTTTAACATAGTTTAAGAAAATAATTTTAAATCTTCATCATTTTTTATATGTACAAGGGTTTTAAAATAAATATTCATGGTGCATAAATTTCTAACCATTTTTCAAGTCACATACCTAGGGGCTCAATATGTAAATTCTTCCATGAAAAAATTGGAGTACATAACATGTAAATGTGCTACACAATGTGTTGTCTTCATGATACATGGTTAACAGTTATTTAGGACATGTAAGAATATACATAGATCTTGCTTACCAAATAGACTACATGTTGAGTATGTCTATTAAAATGTGTGTACACCAGCTATTTATAAACATGGTTTCGCATGCCAATCCAAGGTGTATAATTAAATTTACCACATGTATGGAATGAACACAACTTGGTTAAATTCTAAATTAATTATTGGTGAATTGAACATTAGTATACGACTTCAACCTCTAGGTTATATGATGTTAAATATAATTCTATCGGGAAAAAAACCTTATCACCTCTATACAAGATAACTGATTTTATTTTATTCATGAAATTAATAAAATTGATTTCAATAATGAGAAAAATATGAATAATAATATCTCTCAATTCAGATTAAATAATAATTAAATATGAATTGAAAACCCAATTCCAAACATGTAAATCAGTGAATGATATTTAAAAAATTATAAATAATTATGCGATTCCTTTCATACAACATAACGGTTCATTACATAAGGGAATAATGTGATGGGTCATTACCATATTTTCTTTTTCCCATGATAGACGATCAATATGAGATTTACACGATGATAATGATGTGATCATCGAAATTGATTCTATGTATATAGACAAGATATAGAACTTAAAAACCATGAACATGATAATAAATTTGTATTTATAATTAATTTAATAAATTAAAGAATTTTATTGTGAGAACCATTTCTCCTTTGATAGATATAACAATGGATCATCATTGTACAATAATTGCATTTTTTGGAATCATGGTATGAATCCCTCTAGAGATGATCCTCACATGCTCTACAAATATTCAAATGTTGTCATATGAATCTCTTGGTGTTTGTATATTAGATCTTATCACTTTAATTTTCCACCATTGATTTTCTTGGTAATCACATCTGAAAGATTCTCCTTGATATCTCTATAATTAATATTGAAAAGTAGAGGAATATATCTTTCCTTTAATGAGAGTTGTCCTAGATACAAAACTCTCTAGTAATTGAGATGATTCATTCAATATATTCTTTTTCACATCACAAATGAATTTGTCTCCCTTGAAAAATAATATAATTGGGTTTATATTCCACTAGTTTTAAAAATAACTATTTTCAAAATTTCCCCTTATTATGTATTTTATCTCTAGAGAACCCCATGTTAATACTAATATTATTATAATTATAATTTTTTGACATGAGAAAAAATCATGAATTAACATTAAATTTTATATATTCAAATAATAACCTATATATATTATTTAACACTAGAAATATAAACTTGGTCCTCCATTCATCCACGATATTTATTTATCCTTGAACAATGACTAATTATTTGTTAAAAAACAGCTTCATTATTCCCTAATAACTAAATAAATTTCATAGTCAATAAATAAAAACAATATTTATTACATATTATTCTCGCATAATATTCTGTCGAATAACTAGTGAAAAATATATCCAATCCATAAAACATGAATAATTATTATTCTAGGAATGTTAATAATATTTATTTAACTTATTAAATAATATATAGTAAAATATTATTTAACTGAGATTTTTGGATACACTTAGTGTGTAACACTCTAGGACTTTTTATCAATGGAATTTGGTGATGTAGACTATAGTGAAGGGTTATCATATAAAAAAATTCCATAGAAACCATAGATAAATATGTTAATGTGATACTGACATGATACCTCATACTGATGCTCAACATACAATACAATCCCTTTATCACGGTACCTCCAATCAATCAGGTTGTATACTGCTACCATAATCATATGTGGGCATTATATATTTATTTGACATTCAACAAATTGATCTTTCTCATTGAAAACCATTTCCATCTATTTATATAGGCTATATAATCTCCAGAAATGGTCATGATCTATCAAATATTATAAAAAATATAATGAAAAAATAATTTTCTCACAATATTCATTATTGAATTATAACTCGTGACACACCAAACATATCATACATTTCCATGAATATATGTCGACATGGTTTTCATCAACACATAAAATTATGTGTATAACATACCAACCCTTCTCATTTTATTGGGTAGGTTGTTGAACTTTTATTGGATTTAAGAGACATCCAAAGGCATCAAAAGATGTATATAAATTCCAAGGGCTCAAAGATAAGTGGTGGAAAATTTTCCATTTTTGAAATAAAACAACCAATAAATATATTCCATATCAAAACCACCATATGATTCATCAAAAAAATGTAATATAACACAAATTACTATCATTTAAATAAAAACAAATTATAACAAGGAACCAAAGTGGAAGACTCTAAATACCCATATACACAGTGGAAAATAAAACTAACAAAACTCTAAAACTCTAAGACACCAACTCCAAGTTCAAACTCCAAATCCACAACAAGTATCATGTAGCACAATTAAAGAAGTGTGATACTTTACCTTTTATGATGTTATGATGAATAAAATAAGAAAAACTGCATATGTGAGAAAGAAGGGGTGAGTAATGAATCTCAGTAGATTTCAAACAATGACTTACATACTCACGCGACTAGGATAAAACATGTTAGACAATTAATATAAAACTGTTAGTATAAAAAAATTCAAAATAGGTTATATCTTAATATAATAAAATGTTCATTGCATTCATTTTTACAAAAATTCAATTTATAATAAAATTAAACAAAAAATGAATTAAAACCATTTAAGAAGTTCCTTTTTGGCATTACCAATTCCATTCCTCATATCTAGATAATACAACCTTTCATCAAACCTATACCCCCCAAAAAATGTGACTGGTGAGTAATCCTTTCACTAAACCATCACTTAATGAACCATTTTGATAGAGTAAATCTATGGACCTTATCCATCCAACTAATAATGGTGGATAATTCTTAACCTTATCTATCTTGAGTGCACATGAACTCAAAAAAACATTATGTAAAAAATAAATGCCAAAAAACAACCATTTAATCCATAAATATAAATTCATTATTTTATTGAAGACCATTAAAAAAATAAATTTCAATTAAACTTACCATTAATTCAAATATATTTTCCATTCATCAAAAACCAAATCATCAGTTTAAAATCATGTTACCAATTTCACTTTCCACAAATACATCAAATTTCTAAAATTCAAACATATTCATCTCAAATGAGGATTTCTAGAAAGAAATTAAGAAAAATTTCACAAAAATTTCTACAAAAACATTAAATATAAAACTAATCATTAACATTTTAAATAGATTATTTGATAATGATTCCACCTATATTAGAGTTTTTGAAAAAAGAAGAATAATGACACATAAATGCCAATGAAACCAGGTTCAAACTGTAAAATCACATCCTAGATATCTTCCCCAATCAACTAAAACTCCAAATCTAACCATAAATTGATTTAAAAAAATCAGATATACAAAAAAATGAAGTAGATCTATATAATTGATAGAGGGATAGAATTTTATCTAATAAAACCCTAGAAAAGCTATCATAAACTATGAATTTCCACAATAATCTGGATGTAATGCACTTAGAGAAGCCTTAGGATCACCTCTATATTAATGTTACAATTCCTTATTACCGTTGGGAGGAAAAAAATATATAGTTAGGTTTATTTGGTGGAAAATAGGGTTTAAGACATAAAATCTTCTTATGTCCACTTTTTGTGGATCTTATTTTTAAAACATGCACAATTAGTTGCATGGTTAGGAATGTTGTATACTAACCATGTTCCATGATCTTCCTCAAGAAAAACATTAGATGGTTGGAATGACAAGGTAGAAAAACTGTATACCAAACATGATAAAGATCAGTATATGACATTGTATAGTTTCTACTCGGTGTCTGCATGGTTTTTCCAAACCGTGAACCTTATAGTGAACTAACCCATTTGACCCAGTCTCACTGTGTACAATTTCTTGAGGGATTTTAATGGTTTTAACTAACCATTCACCGACTTGAACCTCTATAAATTATCTAAAAATATTCCGAATATCTCCCAAACCCCCCAAAACAACACCCAACCAATATCCCACGTCATCAACACATTTAAGTATCTCAAAGGGTGTATCTAACATGTAGATAATTTTACCAACTTCCCAAAATGAATATTTCAAAGACATGGAGAGATCCTCAAGAACTCAAAATCACTCACCATGAATTAAATCTATCATGGAAGATGATTCACATGTGATTTCTGAAAATATTATGATATCTTTATATATTTCCTAATCAGTTGAATATTCTATTTGGTTTTTTGGAAAAGGATCGACCAAACCAGTGATGTATCACCCATTACAACACAAAAAAGTGGATAACGACATTGATGACCATACAATTCTTAAAAAGAATCCTTATGATTCACAGATACAAAAATATTTTTATATGATAAATCTAATAAAGGTACATGATCTTTCTATGAGAAACAAAAAACCATTACACAAGTGTGAAACATGTCTTCCAACATTTTTATCATTCATTCAGATTGCTCATACATTTGAGGTTGATATTTCATACTCATAGTCAACTGAGTACAAATGTATTTAAGTATGTATTTAAAGAAACATGATGTAAAACTCTGATATCAATCTAAAATGATAAAGATTGTTACTTCATGCCTCTTTCCCACTTCATAGATATATATTTATTATCATCCCTCTACATTATTATATTCAGGAATATAGATGAAATTATCTAAACTTTCTAGCTGGTATATTATCACCCTTATATTTTCATGTTTCCAAAACATTATTGGGAGACCTGTTAAAAAATCCATAGTTATTTACTCCCATTTCGAAAAAAGGATAGGGTAAAACTGTAACATACATGATGGCCTCTGATACTCTACATTAAAAAGAAGACAAGTTAAGCATCTAAAAAAAACCCAGCCACCTTACATTTCATATCGACTAAACTCGTTATACATCTTCTATATTCTAGGATGAATGACCTATATGGAATGGTGGTAAGAGTGAATGAGTTTTTCATAATAAGACATAGGTATGACCATCTGATTTTGGAACCCTACTCTAAAATCACATATATCTTATATCCCTCAATGGTCTCCCCACCATTTAGTTATGACATTATCAAAAAAAATTGAATGAAAGGAATAAACACATATTCATAAAAACAACACAAAACGAATCTGGATACCTCTAAGATATCTGATTCAACAATGATATAAAGACCACTAATTCATTCATATGAATGAATGGAATAAAAACAGATTCAGAATGAACATATCTATTTTCGAAAACTTTATTAAGAGTAACTTCCTTCCAAACTCCCAATTGGTTAGTTCTTGAGTGAAAGTCAATCTTATTGAACTACTAAGGTACCCTATATTTATTTAACAAATCATCAATGCATGGAAGTGGATACCGATTACATATCATAAAATGTTTATGTTTTTATAAATCCAAACACAGTTGAAGAGTTTCATCGTCCTTTTTATTAATAAGATCTGTGCATAACTTAATGATGTGCTTGTTTGAATGAACCCATTGATTTATAGCTCCTATATATACAAATTCACTTCCATTAATTTAATTGTTTCTTATCTATTAAATGGAAGGGAGAATGGACTGGTCCCTAGGAGGATCTCATTTGTAAACTACACTTCTCTTGCGGGTGGAAACCTTGCAAAATTCTCAAGAAATACATACTAAAACTAATCAAAAAACACATGAAAATTGGTATTATAAATCTCTTCCATTAATAACAAAGTCAAAGATGCTAATTTTTATGATATGGTTCAAACTACTAGTTCCAATAAAGCCATTGTTTCTACCTTTACATTCAAATCTCTTCTAAAGATATTATTACTGCAATCTTCAATCAGAAGACTGAATGTTTCAGTATAAAGTTCAATTTGATCCCTGAACATTTCAACCAATTCATATATATAATTATATCACCAAAATCCATATCAAGAGAAAAGAAACCCAATATCATCTCAGTTTTATTACCCGTTATATAACATTCTCTACACATAAAGGTTCAAAATTCACTTTAACTAAGAGTAGTTTGAAGGTTTAACACAGTAGTTATCATCACTTCTTTTACACTGATAAAATCAATATCATGAGAAGAAATAAAGTAATTTCACACACTCGTATCAAGAAAATATTAAATATGGGTATTGTCCAAAAGAATCTTACCTCCCACAATTTTTGGTTTAGACTGAACATCCACAATAACTTATGCAGCTCTATATAATTCTATTCTCATGACACTTTATTCATTATTGTCCTATTGATATTTCCATTTTTAGGGATTCATGGTATTATGGGAATCACCATTGAAAACTATATATTTATGAACAGATTGATTTTATTTCCCTCATCCCATCAAAGCATATGACTTTCTCAAGACATGAAAAGTTTCCTGACACCCGACATTAGAGAACTATGAAAAAAACAATTATGATTCCCCATCTAATTTCAATTGTGGAATTATCTAGGTGGTACCATAAACCATTACTTCATGTGATCAAATGAACCATATTACAGATATCTCTGATATATTTTTAGTTTTGGATGAAGATTCATCGATCCAACCGTTAGATTCAGGGACATACTCTCACATTGGAAATAGATGTCCCTATTACACTTTCTCCCAAGAATATAATTTCCACCTTTTCCATTATGTATCAATAGTTTTCCACTATCCATAGCTCTTGATAGTCCTCTTTCAACCATCATCACTCAATTTACCATCTCTGTATAATCTATAACACAAAGCATAATAATATTTGATAAAATCTCTTACCTCAGCCCCATTTGAAAAATTTATTCGATCAATGATGCACTACAAACCACTTCAGGTGCAAAGTGGATGAAATTCAGGAATATATCCACATAGATTATCATTGTGAGGCTCTACTACATCAAGATGAAGAATTACATTATTATTAAATTTGATAACATATGAGGATATAATTTTTTGTTGAAAAATTATTCAACATCCTCCAAACCATTGCCATGGTCTAATTTGGCTTGAAAAACTAAATCCCACCACTGGCGTGAATGATATTCCAGAATATACATCACTTTCATGAATTTCATCTCTGGTTTTTTTCCATGGAAATCGACCATACAATTCCACTTATTCAATCACCCCTTGGACTTTTCTGGTTGAAAGTCACACCAAAAGATTGGTGGATTCTGCTTCAATAATTGGATAGAATGATCAACTTCTCTTGGTCCATCCATCATATCCTGACTATCCAAAACCTAAAATTATTGAAAAATACATTGAACAAAATGTTGGATCACCAATGGCTATCTTGCAACCAAATTTTTAGTAGTTTCTTTTAAGTTGTTCCAACAACGCATACTAGTTCCCAAATCAAGAAAAAGAAAAAACACCATAAGTATCAAACACTTCCAAATGAAGGGTTACCAATTTTAAATTATACCACATCCTACTATCAAAACATTACTTTCCAAAATTTATACATTTCCATATCCATCCTTTTTTTTGAAATTTCTTCTCTATTCATTTAAAAAAATAACCATTTTTAAAATACCACAACCAAACCCTTTTTCAAATCATTATTTAGAAAAAAATCAAAATAATTAAAAAATCATCATTTTCACCAAATAATAAATTATTACTCAAAAATAAATTTGTAATCATAGTGGGACATCATTTATACAATGCATATCATGGTCATCTCATTAGATAAAACCATGATAATGAGATTTAAATTCCTAAAACTCTCTACATAATTCTTATGTATCCAACACCCTAGTAAATTATATTTCAGTATAAAAATTTTAGCTACATATTTTTATTCTTTAAATTTAATGTCCTGAAAATCCTACTTCTTTCTACCAACCCCACACAAGTAATTAACCAAAATGAATTTCCACACTAATACTGACAGACATGATGACCATTTGATCAAAAAATATATTGGGATGGACTATGACTAATGCCACATGTAACATACCACCCTCATCATTGGATTGACAAAGAGGTGAATATTACTTGGCCTTAAGTGATATCCCCATGGCACTAAAGGTAGGCAATAAATGCCAATGGCTTCAAGAAAAGTGGGGGATGATTTTCCATTTTTTAAATAAAACATCCCAAAATATCATTCCATAAACATAACCCCTATATGATTCATTATAATAAATTAATCTAAAAGAAAATACAACAATTTATATAAAAAACAATAACAAAGTACCACCGTGTAAGACTACAAATATCGAAATACATAGTGGAACAGAAAACTAACAAATCTCAAAGACTCGAAGACACCGACTCCAAGATTCAACTCTAACTCCATGAAATGTATCATGAATCACCACTAATGTAGTGTGATTCTCTACCACTTCTTTTATATCGATGAAAATACCTACAACGAACCAAAGTTCCAAATTAGGGGTGAGTAAATAAACTCCTCAAGTTTTCCCCAATGACTTCCCTACACACGACACTAGGATAAAAAACGTTATCAAAATTATATAATACTACTTACATAAAAAAATTTAAAACATTTAAGACCATATTATTAAACAATTTCCATATAAAAATGATCTACAAACAATCTATTCTCAATTAAAAGTGAACAAACAATTCATGAAAACCATTTTAAAAGTTCCATTTTAGTACAACCAATTTCATTCCACATATCCACACATCCATCCATGAATGCCACCTAGACATCCATATACATGTGAGTGGTGAGTCATCCTTTTACTAATCCTTTACTTAATATCCAATTTTGATGGGGGAAAACCTACAATTATCCATCCCACTAATGATTGGGGAGAATTCAATCCTTTATCTATTCTAAATTCACATGAACACACACAACCATAATGACAAAAACCAATGACAAAACATCCATTTAAACCATTCCAAAAAAAATTATTCTACCAAACCCTTTCAATAAATCCATTTCAATATTATCAACCTTTTATGGAATTATTTTTTACCTATCAATACCCAATCATCATTTTAAATGTTTCATTTTAAAATGAAGTTACCTATATAAATTTCCAAAAAAAACAACCAATATATAAAATTTAATAGAACCATAACAAAAGATGGTTTACAACAAGAAATTCACATACATTTCCTAGAAAATTTAAATCAATAAAATAAATTTGAAACTAAGCCTTCATGTTCTAAATTGTGGAGTCGGGAGTGAAGCCACCTACCTAAGGATTTGTGGAGAAAATGAAGAATGACACTTCAATGAAAGCAAAACCGGGTTGTAACTAAAACAATCTACCTTATATCTCTTCACATATCAAAAATAAATTCATATATAACAATAAATTACTTTAAATGCATATATATATGCATTAGAGATGTAGATCCAAGAAACTGTGAGTGATAGAGAAGTAGATCTATTGAACACCTGGAAATCCCACAATAAATGATGACTTACTATGAGGATCTAAATTAAATCCACCATGATAAGCCTTTAGATCACCTTTTGTTAAATGGGAGAATCCTATACTACATTTGTGAGGAGAAAATATCATGTTAGATCCATTTTCAGAAAAAAGGATGGGGTCAAACAACATCTGGAATTAGATCCACCTTTTGTGTATGTTGTTTTTAAACCATGCATGGTTTTTCAAATGGTTTGGAAAACCATTCACTAACTGTGCACTAGTATATGCCTCAATGAACACCTCAGATGGTGGTCCAACAAGGTTGGAAAAATAGTGTGACAACCATTTCAAATCACACTATCATAAATTTTATGGTTCATTCTAAGTTCAGCATTGTTTGAAAAATCCATGTGCGTAACAGTGCACCAAACCATTAACCCATGTCTCATAGTGAATGATTTATTATTGGAGTGGCATGGTTTTAACTGATCAAGAACCAACCGTTCACCTTTTACAAATATCTATAAAAATTCTAAAAGTCTCCCAAACCCTCCCAAAAATTACCCAAACACTTTACATTCATAAAAATCAAAATAAAATTGTTAATTACATGAAACCGGTGGGTCTATAATGTTCCTTATAATTCTCATTAATAATAATATTAAATTTTATGGATCAATAAAAACTTTCATAGATAGGTTCATCCAATGAAATATATAAATGTAAATTTCCTATAGGTATTTCTTGTTCTAATAATATCCTACACTAGATATTACCAATGGAGTACACCATAATAAGGGGACTCAATGTCCTATGAGACTCCACTAATGATAGTATGTATCAGTTGTGTCCCTAAAATAATTTACTTTGGGTTTAGAAAATAAATTTAAGAATACAATCATGAAACTTATTGGTTCTCATCATAACATGGACTGACTATTATCTATTAGTGACGCAACTACTCTTAAGTCATTATGACATTTCATTTTACGTAGAAGAACAATCATGATGTTATAGTAAGTTTATTAATATTCAAAACTATAAATATAGGTTATTACAATGTATAAAATACTTGGTTCTGGGGAACCAATTCCAACAATATTATTGTTTGTCTAGAGTATCATGTATAATTTTAATGAATTTCAACAAATACATCGGTGAAAAGGTTTTATCATAGTCAATGCCTTGACACTATTTAAACAATTTTTCAACTAGTAACTCCATATAAAAACTCAAATTCCAATAAATTTCCATATTATTATTGAATACCCATTTATAATAAATAGGATTTACATTCACCTGATTATCTATGAAAATAAAGACTTGGTATTGGAATGTGAAACCAATTTCAAAATTCATGGAATCATTTAACATAGAAACATATGTGCCACAAACAGATTTTTGATTGGTTAGAGGATCATTTATATAAATAAATAATAAGTCACCATCCTTAGTGAGTAGATATAATTATGTTTGTGGTTATTTAAGATATACCATACTTATATGTAGTAAATATGTCTTTGGATCTTATTCTTCTAGGTGATTTGTGGAATGTGTTCCTATGCTAACTCTTGTGAATGTTGTGCCCATACATTCTCGAGGTTAATTTGGATACCCCTATCTCTTTTTGAGATATGACCATTCTCAAGAAAAATGGTAAAACTATCAACCAAAAAATATTTATATGAATATTTTTAGGTAATTTAATTTTGTTTCTCTATAATATCTTATAAGGATACACTTTGTCTCTTAGGGAAAACTGTTTTTTACTGATGTGTCCTTAATGAATGCATCACATTAATGAACATGAGGGTATTAAAACACATGATTCTTTCCACTACATTATTGGTATAGAATACCATCTAATAATTTAGTTGGAAAACATCTCAGTTTTTAAGATAATATTTGTAATGCGTACCGCCAAAAAAATGGTATAATCATATGACTCATCCTTGATGTCACCATGTCAAACATGGTGTAATTTATCATTTCATTGAAAACGTTAAATTGGGAAGTATAAGATAGATCCAGTTGAGATAAAATAATAAAATCCAAAAAACTGGGAATGATGTATTGATTAAAATATTATCCACCATGTTCGGAGAAAATTTATTAATTTTTTTATAAATTCGGTTCTCAACTTCATGATTTTATTCTTTAAATCTATCAATGTAATGAGACATATATATCATCAAGTAGACATATCCAAATCTATTAAAAACATTGAAAACTTTATGAATCATGATTACCCACCAAATTCTTATACATGAAATGATCCACACACATCAGTATGAAATAATTCAACAAAATCCACATACCTTTCAACTTTTCCACTAAATGGGGATTTAGTCATTTTTAATTGTAAACATGCCTGACAAACAATAAGTGGTTTTAGTTCAAAAGGAAATAAATATACATCTTGGTGTAATTTGGCCTAATTTTTATCATTTTAAAGACCTAGTTGGTGATTACATAGTTGGGTGTGGTATGAGTCATGTGATACAATTTCATTATTGATTTCCATTACATGGTTCATGTAATCCAACACAAAAATACCCCTTTTTTAATGTTCCCTACCATAACACATTCTATTTTTATAAACTGAGAAACTTTTAATACCATTTTTTAAAATAAATCCATTCATATCATGTATAGATATAGAAATAATATTTATTGTAATAGATAAACATAATAGCAACCTTTGAAAACCAATATAATTCACATTAGCAATGTGAGTTGGTAGTCCATGAGATCCACTAAAAAAGTTCAAGTTTGTTAGATTTTCATAGAACTACTTCCGCTCAGTAAATCCACATGAATTTAGTTTTTTCTTGTATTTGAATATATATGTGTGAAAAATATATATATCTAATATCAAATTTGAAAAAATGGATAAATTTCACTCAATAAAAATAGAAATGATGCTTCTCCTTAGATCTTTTTTTGGGAATAATTTTTCATCAAGTTATCCTTATTTCAAAATATGAAATATATAGAATCCCTCTCCTTTTCTTTCCCCTAGATCCTCCATTTCATGTAAGGGTGTTACAAGGATTCTTTGGGTTTAGATATATTCTCTTGTAAATTCTATTAATTCACTAAAAGGGAAAAACATATTTTTGTGCTTTGTCTCATTATTAACATGGTGAAGATGAGTGATTAGATCTGGGATAGAAAATATAATATTTATCAACTTTAAATTTAAAAAAATGTATAGAATCTATGGGGGAGTGATGCAAGAATAACGTCAATGAATATTTAGTTAGTTTTTTTATAACATAGAACCTCTAAGCGCTCAATATAGCCAATGATTCGGACTACACGAGTCCCAATAGGTGAACCTTCTCCATGTTTGCACTGAGAAAAGGGCCATGAATACTTGAAACTATTCATTTCATTCTCTAAACTCATAATGACCAATAATATGAATAATAATGATATTTGATTCTTTTGTTTATAATTTATGAGTTCACCATACATATAAAATATGATAAATCTTTGAAGGAAAACCACATAATTCAAATATTTTAGATAGAAAAGGATATCTTCATTACTCACTTCATTAAAATATAGATTTGTTAATGATGTTTTTCAAATGTATGATTTTCATTCATAAAGTAACATATCCTAAATGAATCTAAACCACTCCTTGAAGATACTACTAACATGTATATGGTCCTTCAATAATATTGATTACTTGGATAATGTGGATTATGAAAATACAATTATTCTAAAATTTAAATTGGTAGATTATTTGTACATTCCTTGATTAAAATTTTTGTGTTAATTAGTAATAATTAAATTTTATTTAATATACCATTAATTTATCAAATCTCAATTTCCCTCACAACTGAATATTTAATGTCACATCATAAAATAATTTTTTGTGGAAGGTATACATATTTCCATTATTTATGATCCATAATTTTTCCATGAAAAACATTAGATGGTATTTATGTAGGTGGCCTTACCAATGATGAGATTGCAACTACATGATCTGTTGTGTGGACACCGAAATATAGAAATTTTAAGTGGGATTTCCTCAACACATCCATCCAAATTATTATTAAGAATAATTTGGCTATTGAATTTAATACATATTCGCCTACGATGACACAAAATCTAAGTTAATATTTTCTATCTAATTTAACATGCCCCAAAATTTCAATGAACTGACACGTTAATAATGGGTTCAACCTAATTCTGACAATGAAATGTTTAATAAATGAAAATTAAATTGGGGTATTTTATTTATATATGTTTAAAGATTTATTGATTTATCTTTTAATGTCTTATTAATATGAACTAGATTTTACATAAGTGATCAACAATTTTTTTGATAAAATATGTAAACATAATCCATTTATATTTAATCCTTATTTTATTCATAAATTAATTTATTTATATGATAATAGTCTTGTATCCATAAAATAAATGATGCACAAGATAGAAATAAGTAAATTATTAAATTTACCATTCATGATATTATCTAAAAATTTAATTTTTGAGTGAAGAAAAATCAACCTCTGGCCTAAGGGGAATAACAATTTTTTATAGTCTACGCATGAGTTGTAGAAATCCACCACTCCAATTGTATAATCTAATGGTTGGAATCATATTGGGTTTATCTTGATGTACCTCTATGTGCCATGATATACAAAATTCATCACATATATTTATAACTCACACACTGATGAGGTGAACCAAAGGAATGGTTAAGGGGAATTATATAACAATCTATAGACATTAATTTCCTATATAATAATTTTTGGAGGGATGATTCACATTCCATTATATTTAATTTCATAATTAATATTTTCAATCCAATGCAATAAATTTAAATTAAATAATACCAACACATACATAGGTCATAATCAAGATCATGAATAATTATACAAATGTAATCAATATTTAAAAATGTACCGACTACCATTCATTTCTATTCATTATTTATTATTTATATAAACAAACCTGCATCAATCAATTCCATTTAATCATAATTACTATTCTAGATCTCTTTGGGGATACTTTCCATAAATGAATTTATGGAAAATTAACACGAGGACCTCTAATTATAGATAATTACAATAGATTAATTGATCATTTAATAATTATTTATAATCATTATTATATTCTAAAATAGAAAAAATTACAATCAATAAAAGAAGTCTTTAATGCAGTAGTAATCATTTTAGATTAACATTATTCATTCCTTTATTGGGAGACTATAAAATGTGGACTTATTTGTTACCGACAATGTTCCTCAATTTCCACAGACCCCAGATACACACATGGGGCATCAGTGTTTATCTGAGATGGACATCACTGCATGTACAAGTTGGCTACAAGCCATGTATCATTATTTTCATGTGTCCAAAAAACCTGATATAGGACTCGACATGTTATTCATATGAAATAAATTATGAACTGAACGTTGTGTATACCAGTTATACATCTTGTATGAAATTATTTCTCAACGATGTCACTCTCACGTTTTTTAGAGCTATATATGACCACACCATTTCCATAAATTTGAAGACTAATACATTTATACCAGAAAATGTTTTTTCTAACTACACATCATTCAATATCAAAATTTATGTAATGTTATATTCCATGTGATAGGTTATTTTGGTCAACATGTATTATTCCTAAAATTAAATGCATGTATTTTTCATATTGGTGTACCATGTATCCCGTGATATGACATGGTGTATTGAAATTGGGTACCAAAGGTGTATAACATATACACGCCACATAATCATATTCTATAATTATAGAATCCTAAAGAATTCTTAAGGGAATCTCGGATTATTCTATATATGTTTAGAATCCATTAAAGAAAATTAAATCATTAATGATGATAAAATTTTAAAATAATATTAATTAAAATAGATTAAAGAACGAATAATTCCTGAAATGTAAATATTACCACAATTACACATATATATAAATATAATATAAAAAATTATAAATTTTGAAATGTGAACTATTTGATACCTCTTGATGGTTCCTAGAACACAGGATGTTCATGGGTGGGTGATTAACTAAAAAGTTTTTTTCGATTCAATGGATCAATCATAATATTTTACATGACTTGAATGCCATGACCAAAGTAAATTTTCCACCAAATATAGAAATGTGTGAGACTAAAAATATAAAGAAGATATATTCACAATAAAGTTATAATTAATTTATTTATGATAAAATTAAATTTATACAATGTACTTGGGACATTCTATGATGATAATATTGAACATCAGAAAACTATTTTTTGGATTACCTTCGTTGATCTGTTAGGATCCAATTTTAGAATCCATCCATCGATGATTCAAAAAATCTCTATTGACTTGTAGATGATGTGATTTCATTTTTGGTGTTGGAATGGTGAATAAATCATCATTTTATAAACATATTTATCATTTCATGATCATTTTGGCTAATAATAGTTATTCTCATTAATGATTTGAAGAGATCAGAAATTCGATAGATAATTTTGTTCTGCACAATGATTCTCAATTTTCAATTGACCATACATAATAGAATAACCATATATTTATAGGCCAAGGGTTTCGATTAATTTTTTTAATTTGGTACCAATAGTAAAATAATATTATAATCCCTCACAAAACTCAAGCCAATTAATAAAGATTATAATATTATTTTATTGTGTACACAAACTCACACAATGATATGTAATATTTTACCAGCTTATAAATTAACATTTATCACCAGAAAACAAGTTTTTCCACTCGAACTCCTTGGAAGTTATTGGATATTAGAAATAATATTTTAACCACAATCTAGTAAATAAATAATATTTAAATATTCTATAATTAAAGATAAATATTTTATTTACAATCTATTGAATATATAGATATTATATATTCATGTAAATAATAAAATTCTTTTTTATATTACAAATAATTATTTATTAACTTGAAATTATTAGCGATCAATAAAACCTGCATAAAATTATTCCTCAATGTTGATAATAATATATATTCAATTAAATAAATTCAAATCTAATTTTATCAAGATAAATTTAAAAAATTATTTTTTGATCAACTAGGATTATTTATCATTGGTGTTAGGTGTGTTTGAATAAATTCTATGATTACTATATAGCAACAGGTTGTGGAACCCAAGAGAAATAATATAATGTTTCCACATCAAAAACCACATAAAAATTCTCACTGCTCAATATAATCACTTTGTCTCAATATATCATCATGCATGTGTCACATCTATTTCATTAACAAATATGCTTGATTTGTCTTTGATTGACTATGTAAAAGAAACACATCATTACTACATGGACCAAATATTTATGGTTATGGTTCCATTCAAATTAAAAGAGAAAGACTTCAACTTCCATAAAGATAGATGGGACAAATCCTTTTATATAATTATTCATTAATAACACATCACTTCTAACACATCCATCATATCACACTTTTCCATGAACTTTATCATCATGGATTATGAAATACATCTATGTGCATGTCATATAAAATAAATTAATTATAATATCAAAATTCAAGTACCATTACATACACTAGTCAATTGGAATATCCAATGAAACCAAAACATTTTGAACTCATACTAGTGTAAATGTTCTCATAAAATCACATGGAAAAGGTTAGCAAGTGATATCTTCAAATGAATAAGTATAATTTTATGATGTGTACTCACACATGATAGTCTATATAACATGTGCCCCATCATATTATGTTTCCTGACTATAGAACTATATTTAATAGTTTCTACCTAGAACATAAAGGTTCTCATCATAAAGGGGAAGTATTATATCCTTTTCCATTAGGATGATACATTAGGAAATTATTACATCATATTAAATTAGAATAATGAATAATATATAATATATTTTTTTATTAACATTCAATTAATTTAACATATTTATAGTAAAAGTGAAAATAGTTCTTCCATGGACATCAAGTCTAATAGTATTATTCATGGCTATATGCCGATTTTCATTATACATGTCATCTATTTTTTCATCTAATTAAATCTATGATGATTATCAATAAAATTATTAAATGATGTTTAAAGGATAGTTTTTATCATTTTATGAAATTTTTTAGTGGATAAAGATTTCATCATGTATGGTCAAATGCTAAAAAAATGTGATTTGATGGTTTAAATGTTTTCTAAAATTGAGAATGATAAAACATTAATTATTTTTAAAATATTAAAATGTGTGGATTGTTCATGGATAATCCTTGAAGCTTATAGAAGGAGGTTCATAACATGGAAAATGTGAATGATAGTTTATTCCTGAATATTTATGTCATATGTCTCATTATTTATTTTTATTAACACATTTTTTCTAATAAGTATTAGAATAAGGATTAATAAAACAAAAGTAGATTGTGATTCATAAAAACATACATAATTATTGTAGGAATTGTCGATTGGCCTCTTCTAAATGATATCCAAATAGATTTTGTAGAAGAGTATAGATACTTCTAATGACAACCATGCATGGAAGAAGGTTTCATGATTGGTAATTTTTTTAAATTTTAATCAGGATTAGAGTCATTAGACCAGATTCAATATACTAGGCTTGGGTTCATCAATGGATCATGTGAAAATAATGTAATTACAATGAATGAAAACACAAAGGATACCTCTATAGAATGGAATGATCATGGTGACCTCCATTAATATCATAATTACTATATCTAAAAGGTACAAAAATTTACAATATCGATTGAATACACATACACCGTAACCCCTAAAATATGTTTCCTTGATTCCCAAGTCGAAAAAAAATATTGATGATCTTGATGATACTCATATAATCACTACAAGGTCACACAATAGATACTGAATTCTGAATTGGTTTGTTCTTCATCTTCCCTTTGATTTCACCCTGTAGATCTTGGGAGAGAAAATTTGAGGATATTTAATTTTATCAAATGGGTTCTCACATAATTCATCACATAGAAAATGGTTTAAATAGTTGGGATAAAATTTTTAAAATTGTACATAATCCCTTTGATAGTTTTATCCTCCTTAACCACTCCAAACTAACATGAATAACTTATTGAATGTTTTATAAATTTCACATGTATTTCACAGGTAACTAGTAAAATTATTACATTCCACATGATGAATTACGATCCATTATCTCATATCATTTCCCCTAAAAATGTATAATGAAACATTAATAATAAAAAATTATTTGAAACAAATTTCCTCATGTTAAGTTATTTTAATTTAAATAATTTTTGAATACATTGAAAAATAAATATAATTATAAATATTTCCAAATGTAAAAATACATAATTTAATTTTTAATTATTTTTTGGTGATTTCCAATTTTCAGACATTTACCACCTCACACATGTGGGATAAACGTTTCCATAGAATCTAGATTACACAAATTGGTGGTACATATAGATACTATTTTTGTTTGAACCTATCATACATTGTATTGATATAATTAAATTATATTCATAAAACAATAGTGTTGTCTAGAAACACATCATGACCCCTAAAGAGATATGAAAAACACATAGCAATGATGATAATTTATAAGAAAACTATGTGTAATATAATCTCTTTGTATTATGTTATCTCATAAATTAGGATGCTTAATTTGTGTCATCATCCTTTAGTGATTTATTTAACTTAATATATTTTTTTAAATTGACTTTCCTTTAGGTATAATAGACACAAATTTATTTAATTTATTACTAAAATGGTTACTTTTCCAAATATAACTTATTTCTTTTTGAAGAGAAAAATTTTGTTTTAACCATTCTATAGATTCCATACCACAAATAATTCAACCAAAACAAGATACCTCACCAAAAACGTAAATTTCATGGTTTTCATCTAGAATAAATGTAGTTGATCAAGGGATATATATTGATAATGAACTTAATTAAAGAGAAAAATACATAAGATCATAGACTAGAATATCCAATGACACCCAAAACAAGTCATGTATCCATTGGTGGGATATTATTTATATTATCATGTACTCAAGATTACCAAGTTAAAAGTCTTGATATAAAGTCTCAATGCATTTGATCACCTAGAACCTAATATTCAGACCCCATATGTATCGTGTTTGTATGATGTCGATAGACTATATGATATATGATTATGATTACTATTATATTATTTCATAGATCTAATTATAGCATGAAATATTTATGACCATATTTTATTATGAAAAATCCAATGGTATTACCATGTAAATAGTGCACGCATAATTATTTACAATATGCTTGAAACAATGAATAATTCAATACTATATGTATACATGATACTGTAATTATAATTTAAACGCATGTTTGGTATTGGTAACCCACTTTTACCACACTCCCACTTTAACTAGATAAAATTTGATAACCGTCAACATATTAACATTCACATGGTAAGATTATTCTTCTACTATGATATGAATTTAGACATAGGGCCTTCACAATTTTTAATCATGGATTCTCTACATTATAAAACATCACATTCTTGAGTAGAAACTCCCTTATGAGATGAGATCCATTGGTATACCACTTTTTATCCTCTATGAAAACAATGAAATATTGGATATACGATTTTTGTAAGTTAATCAGAATTTATATTATGAAAACCCCTCACATAATTACTATGATTCCATGATTTTGAACACATTTCTATCCATTTTTTTGTGGATTATTTATATGTATCATAATTCACAACATATATATATAATTTTTAGATTTATCTATCAAAAGATTTATTGACAAAGTATTTATCATTTACTTAGACTAGAAGTGATATTATATCAATTAATAATAAAAAATAATAGTTTTATATCCCAGTGATAACTAGTATTTAATTTTATCCACGTTCCAAGTATGCATCCCTTATACATTCCAATTTACTATTGGATAGTTGTGACTATTTATTTTATAGTTCTACTAGATTTATTTGATATTTTTAAACAATTATATATTTTTCGGAAATATTATATATAGTATAAAACATGGACTATGTGACATATCCATTGTTGAAGTTTATGGAGTCCGGCAAACCCTTTTAATCTATTCATTATTGGAAGTGAATTAAATGTACATGCATATGGTTCATATAACATATCCATAATCTAGAGAACTTTCAGCTAATACTTATTTTTTGTATTTTATAAATACATGCTCATTCATGGAATTAACACATCACTCTAATACTTCTTGTTTGCTTCAGCTAGCATACCTATGGTTTCACTTCCTCATGTTTTCAATCAGTTAATAATCCATGACATGTATTCGTTAATACATGCACATGTCCACTAATGTTTTCAATGAATAATATCCCTATGAAAGGAAATGTATATGTTACAAATTGATGATCATAATTCATTTTATGAGGAACATTGGGAATGAAACATCCTATAATAGAAACGAGTTAATTTTTTTTATGATTGGTTATTCACTTATAGGGTGATAGTAGAGATCATTCGTTTCAATAAAATCATATAGAATCTATCTTCTTCCTCAAATTATGTTTATTATAAAGGGAATTCATCAAAAACCATAATGTGTTTCAATATCCTCAGGATATGATAGTGGTTTCATCAATAGGTTGAAAAACTATGCTGGAGAAAAAAATTTATTTTTATCTAATGAGATCATCATCAAACCATAATACATCAAAGTGAAGTTAGAGGCTAATGCTGAAGAGTTTTAAGAATGATATATTTTCCAGTGTTCTTATCTTATATCCATGTTTCATTTTTCTATGGTATATTTTCCTAGGATATGTTTTTTATTACACTATCATGAATAATTTAATGATCCACTAATTCCAATTTGTGGTATCAACACCATTGTCTTCAATGGATGAACATTGATAAATTAAAGGTATTTATAGAACATAATAATCATAACATATTTAATTTCACTAAACATTGTGAAATTTTATATCATAATAGTGTGTATTTTGAATCTATAAGGAAATTAATTTATGTTTTTGACATTATTTGGAAGGTGAAGCTTGATAAAATGTTTGGGATAATAGTACATGTGTTGTGAACATGGGAATTCATATCATCTTTTATCACTAAATAGAGTTATGTTGAGTGTCCTCATTATTTATTGATTGGATTAAAAATATATTCTAAGAATAATATTTTCCTATGGGGCATGATGATATATAATATGGTTGAATGATGAGATATATAATGAATGAGTATGAACAATGCCCAACTGGACACATCCCACATCTTACATGGCCATTGTCCCGTGTAATGGATGGATAATTAGATTGGAAAGCAATGGAATGTCCTAATATTTTAGGAGGAATCATATAAAATGATTTTGAAATTAATATAGTTTATAAATATTTTTATAAATGATTGAAATTTATATTAATAAAAATGTTTTTAAAAGAATAATTTAATCAGGAAAATATTGAGTTTCTCTCTCATATTAAATTAAGTGCCTATATAATTATTTATTCATTAATATTATTCATGTTTATAATTTTACATAGAATGATAATAATGTTTATGATTTTATTTATATGATAGAATACTTATATGAGATAGAACCTTAAACTACATTCTATGTTAAACACTTTATGATTCAGTTTTTTATCTACCTAGATAATATTGTGATTAATATTATGATATTAATAATATTTGTAAAATTTAGTTTGTGAATATTAGAGATTAAGTATACCTTTAATTTAATTATCTATTGAGTAATGTCTCTCCAAGGATAGGGTATTGTCATGTGACTACCCATTAGCATAGAGGCATATTTATTAATCTAGGAAGGTTAGGGGTTACATATCTATCATTTTTGGTATAATAATTTGGATATTTTCAATGTTTTATAATTATATTCCTTTGCATTAAATGTTCATGTGCCTCTTGAATGATATTAATTGAGATATATATAAATTTACACGGATTCTATTTATATCAAAATAACAGATAACGGCAGGTTATATAATGTAATACACATATATATTGTGTTTCCAAATAAATTGTTGGATGGAAAAAGAATTAAAAAATGAAAATAGTAAGAATAATGCATACAAAAAGGAATAGAACACACGATTATAATAATTACATGAGACGAAATTGTTTTAACATACATGTGATATATATTAATCTTGTATGACTTGTAAAAACCCCATTAAATTACAAAATTTAGTATTCCTTCCAATGTGGAACTTATCAGGACCACAATAATTCCATATGGGTGAACAAAACCATTGGGGTACCATTAATTATGTTGTGAAAGGAATGAAAGTAATAAGACGACCGCAATGTTTAGGTTTTTGTTTTTTAGTGTTTTATTTCATATAAACTAACTAGAAAACCATAATAGTTAAAATATATTATAAATAAAGTAGATAATATTTATATGTGGACATGTAAAAAGTTTTTATCCACTTGATGATATAATAATCATATATATTCTAATTAAAAAATAGTTTTCTACTAGATAAATTGATGAAATATTTACAAGCTCACACTAGAGTATGCCATAATGAAATATGAATCATAAATCACTAAATATATATGATTCATGTGTCCATATATTATAGTGGGAGTAAATTAATTAATATTACTTTATGTATAGATATAATACATGACAATCAACCATATATGTAAATCTTTGTCATAGGTTATAACATTCTTCTTAATAATCATATTGAGATTGCCCATAGGTTTAGCATTTTTAAAAGTTGGTTATTGGTATATAGGATTGGGAAATGATCCTAAAGATAATAATTGTGAAAATATGAATGTGAATATTATAATTTTCAAATTAATAAACTATCAATCTTGGGTATTGGATAGTATTTGTTAATTATACAATTGTTCTAACAAAAAATGATTTTTATATAAAATGGAATTAAAAATGGGTAAAATTTAACTCTATGATGTTAATTGAGATAGGGGTACATTATTAGAAATTTCTATTGATGTTATGATTCTAACAAGGGTATTAAAAAATAATTCATTATCAATTATTATTTTCCTCAATAAACTACAATTTGAAATCTATTTGTATTTTTTGTTCAAGAAGGGGTTCTAATTCACTATTCAGAACATGAGTTTCTATATATATCTGAATGTTATGTGTTAGGAAATTATAAATATGATAAATTCATTCATATATTCTAGACTTAGATAATTCTATATATAAAATTCATAACTGGAACCATAAAGGGGATTCTAATCCAATTTATATTTATCATTCAACACTTGTCTCTATAAGTGAGAACCACACTAATTGACTACATAGAGATGGATTATTGGAACCATTAAAGAATGAATCATTATAATTTTTTTAATCTCTTTATTAATAAAGGAATACAAAGAAAATTTAAATAAATAATAAAAAATTGGTAGTTTCCTATTGGTCCACAAATATATTGATGTATGTGGATGAGTGAGTACTTTTAATATTGGTTTTTTATTTATATTTTCACCTTCAAAGACGAATTAAGGAGATATGGATATGTGGTTTAGATAAGAAAAAAGTTAAATAGATTTAAAAGATTAAAGAGATTCCAACAAATATACAAAATCAATTTGGAATATGTCTTATGATTCTCCAATCAGATAGGGGTGGTGATTACATGTGCCATAAATTCGTCGATCATTTGAGCGAACATAGAATTATAATAAATATCACTCCTCATAGAACACGAAAATGAAATGGTGTGTCAAAGATAGTAATTTGTACCATTTTGGACATGACATCATTAATTATGTTTCAATTTAAAAATCCTCATAACTTTTCAGGTTAAACAATACATACTGTTGATTTTTATCTAAAAATCATTCCATCCAAAGTTTTCATATATATATCATTTTTTATTTTAAATGGAAAACACCGCATTATATTTTTATGAATATTTGGGGATGTCCTGATTTTTAATGATGATTGGATTCTGAGAAGCACTTATTTGAATCCAAAAAAATATTATTTTTATTCTAAGGAATCTATGTGATATTACTTTAATAATTCTAATGAAAAAATTTATTTTTTTCTAATATGTTTCATTTAATGTTAAAGAAATCATATATCACTGAGAATTCTGTGTAAAATGTAAAACTAGAGAATTTATAGACCACAAAATCAAATGTGTTTTAAATTTTTATATTAATCTATTCCTATAATGTGTTATTTATATTGAACCGTATCAAGTTAAACAAGAATCTAGAAGGCATGGGGTGAGTTTTAAAGATATAATGATATTTATAAGATTCATTGAAAATGATGAGTTAATTTTTATAAGGGATGAACCTATCAATTTATATGAGTATATTGAGTCTTCTAATCTAAATAAATGGATAAGATCCCACAAATACGAAATGAACGTAATATACAAAATATAGGTTTGGAACACTGTGGATGCACCTGAATGGATGAGACTCATTTTTTGAAAGTTGGTTTTATTCATGAAAAAAGAGGATAGTAGATTCTCCACTAATAAAGAATATATGGTTTAAATATGTTACTTAAAAATTCATGGTATTGAAGATATAGAAGACTTTTCACCAGTTTCAATGATAAATCTAATCAATAAGATTCTATAAGTAGTAGCTTAATTTGATTATAATATGTATCAAATGAATGTAAAAATATATTATATTAATGTTAATTTAATTAAGGATGTATATATGATCATATATAAGTTTTTGAAGTTCTAAATGAGGAAACTATGTTATAAATGATGAAACAGTCTCCATATGGACTTAAGTAATCTTCTAAATGATGGAATATACCCTTTAGTAAGGAAATTAAAGATATTGGCTTCATAAAATTACATATTGAAATATATATACAATGGTATTAGTGAGAGTATAATATTGGTACAAATATTATATATGAAATAAATACTATTATTTGAAAATGACATCCTAACAATTCAATTAGTGAATATATGATTTGTTAAATAATTATCAACGAAAAATGGAGAATATACCTATATATAAGGTATGTATATATGTAGAGATTGATCTATGATGATTCTTGGTATCGGTCAAGACACTAACATTGGTAAAATTTTAAGGAGGCTTAGTATGGAAGAAACTAAAAATGTATCTTTACCAGGGTTACATAGTAAATGTCTTAGGAAGATTCAAGATACATTGAAAGAGTTAAGAAAATAGAAATAAGTTTGTATTCATCATCCATAGGTTATATTCTGTATTCCTTATTGTGTAATCCCCCAATGTTCTTAATACTCATAAAAATAATAGAAGATACCAATAAAATGAAACAAAGACTTACTGGATTGTTATGAAGAACATTCTTATGTTCTTGAGAATGACTAAGGATATGTTCAATTTAATTGGAGGAAAGGATTATCTATGTGTTAATGGTTACATAGATCTAGTCCTTATTCTAATAGAAATGCTAGGAAATATTAGTCTAGTTTTTTGTTTTCTCTAAATGATGTAGCAATTGGTTGGATGACATACCAACAATAAATCATTGTGGAATCAAGAATTGTGGCAGTGTATATCTCTACATCAGATGATGCAAAAGATTATGTTTTGGATATAAATATCTTTTCTAAACATGGAGTGGTTTGTAGAATTGAGATATAAATTGACCTTAATGTGATAAAAATGGATCCATTTTTCGAGTCAAATAGCCCCAATCTCACCAAATGAAAATATAATTCCTTTGAAAACAATATCTTTTTTGAGAGATCATTGAGAGATGTAATTCTACGATCATTTTGGTGGCTAAAAATGATAATGTAGCAACCAATTTGAAAAAACCATTATACCAACATAAGAAAGAGGTTCATGTAGAGTCTAAATGTATAATATACATGGGGAATTTGTGTTTTTTCATAATGTTCCATGTTATTAAAATAAACTAAATCTATAATTATCATTTATTCATTTGTACAACAATTTACCTCACATGAAATTTTAATGATAATATCCCCTCTATAAATATAATTGAGTTTTTCCTAATTGATGATCATCATAGAGTGTTATGGGTTGTGATTATAAGTTAATATTATCATGAATATAAATTTTAACACATTACAAATAACCATTCATGAGGTATGAATATTGTATTCATGAGGTAATAAGTAGAGAATTAGTAATTTCATTAACATGACAATGTATATCTTATGGAATGTCATACCCACATTTAAATACATAAGGTTTTACACATAAAATCAATCCTACTTACCTAATATGGAGAGTTGAATAAATAATAAAATTTATAATTTGATATAATTCTTATTAATTTCATTGATAATTAGTTAATCATGGGGTTGTTGGGTATGTTTGGAATCATGTTTTCAATTAGAGAACATCCAAGATGATATTTTTTTCACTTGTATGGAATGTATAATCATATTTACCATGATTGAGTTAGACCAAAGAAATATATCTTCATTCATTTCTAGTTAACATATGATATTTTTATGTTCCGGGGGGAGGAACAATTAGCGTATTCATGTACTATATGATCGAAATATGGGGTGTTAATCGACGAATTCATTTTTTTAAGATTCAGTAAATAATGAGATGAAATAGGATAGATATATATTATTTTGTATATATGGGTCACTCAATGTCATAAAAATGGTAATGTGTATGTATATGTATGATTTATAGGATCCATCATATTTTTTAAAAATGTATGTTTGAATGAGATCACACAAGACCCCATAGTAGCTTTAGTATCACTAATGCTTTTCAGGATGATAATATTTTCTTAAAAATTTCAATAGCGATTTATATTTTTGATTGCTTATATAATCTATAGGGTCAGATAGTTAGGTAAATAGATAAGGATTATGTTTTAGATAATTTTTTTAAAAAATATCTAAATCATAAAAAATTATACCTAAAAGAGTTCTGATAGATTATCAAAGAGTTTTACTATTTTGAGTAAAATATTTGTGGGATCTTAGTGTTAGTGGAATATTGTTGAAATTCTACTTCAAATACATTCATGTGATTAATTTATATTATACTTAATCTTGTCATTGTTATACTAATAGATCTTGGTTCCATGTGTTGAAATATGAGATCATGCATGAAACTTCCATAACTCTCATATATTCCCATGTTTTATTTGGATGGTATTTCTAGGTTTTCACTCCCACAATGTTTCAATTCGTTACTAATACAATAAGTAGATTAGTTTACACATACAAATCTCAATTGAAACAATAAATTATGAACATTCTAACAATAAGTACTGTATATGATACAAATTGGTGATCCTTATTAATTTTATGATGGACAAATATAATGAAATCTTTTATAAATGGAATGCGTTTTATTTATTGATTTTATTTATTATGAACATTTAAGATTTATCTCAAGATCAAAAATATCTTAAAATTATTATTGATGATTTTTTATTCTTAAAATATAGTTTACCCTAAGGGGAAGGTTCTTAAAACCCTTCTACGATTCAAGATACTTTGGATAGTGGATCAAATATTAGGGTGATAATCATAAATTATTATCTCTAAGGATCATTATAAAAACATAATCTATTGAATATGAAGAAGGAAATTAATTAAAAAGTGTTTTAGGTATGATCTATTTCCTAATGTTCTTTAGTACATGCATGTTTATATTCTGTAGAGTGTACATTATCCATGATTATGGGTTTAAAACCATATAAATGACACGTAAGATGATTCCCCAATACTCATAAATCCTATGACATATAAATTTAATATTGGATATATTGTTTCAATTTGAAATTTAAAATAAATATTTGTGTATTTTTTCATACTTTTATATTTAATAAAATTGATACCAATTGATGGTTAGGGAAAATATTTTCTTATACTCAAAGGGGGGGTGAATTGAGTTCATGAAATTTTCTTCACTCACATCCACACTCTTTTTTCGAATGAATTTTTATGATATTTACTTCATAAAATCAAAGTGTTTAAATAAAATAAGATATAATTATATCAATCATAGAATATTTATAGTGATTCCAAGAGCCTTAATACCATAATCTACTCCACTAATGATCAAATCCTAGAGATTAATGATTTTCACTAGAACTAGTCCTTTTCAATAAGAACTCCCACCTGAGTGAAATAAGTATTCACTTTTTACAATACAAATATATTATTTTGAGACACTTCAATTGATTAGAAAACACTAACCTATATTTCTTAGTACAAGGAATTCTCACTTCTAGCAGTAATAATAAATAAAGGGAAATTAAAAATGAAGGACATAGTTGCAATATAAAACTAGAAGAAGAGATGGGTTATCCAAGAGAGACAGTAATAATGAATTATATCTCAAGGATTATCTTATAAAATAGAAAAATTATTATCACTGAAGCACAACTATAGAAAACATGAATATTCTTCTTTTACTTTCTAGTACTCAAAAGTAGCAGTAATAATGTTTTTAGAGATAAAGATGATAGTGAAAGTGTTTGAATATATTATTTTTTTACTTCTATATAATTTTATCTTGGTAGAATATTCTTGCATAAATTATCTCATACTATTTAATAGGAATAATAACCTTAAAATAAGGTCTAAAAATTAATATCAATATTCTTTTTTTTATCAAAAATACCTTATCAAACAGACCGATAAATAAATTATTATGTACCATTTTATAATTTAGTTATTTGAAACCTTTTAGAAATGTATTTTACTCTAAACACACAATATATTATTTAAATAATATATGAAAATAGTAATTTCTACATAATATATATGAATGGGAAAAACAATAAATATTCCAGAATGATATATCCAATTCTGGATCACCACATAGCTGATCTCTATAGATTTGAATTCATGTAGCCATATTTAACCATGTATCCAAATTTGGAATATCCAAAATAATCTATTATATTATTGATGTCTTATAGCCAAATGTTCCCGAGATACAATAAACATAGATGAATATTCCACAAAGTTGATTTATGTAGTCTTTTCATCAATATATACATATCATCAAATAGATTATTGATCAACGTGGGAAAATTTCCTATTGTTGATTCTGTGATGTTTCATATTAATGTAGAAATTTCCTTCATACAAATGATTTATGTAGATTATTTCTCAACATAAAAAAATATACCTGTATCCACTTTTATTATGTAGTTAATTTTTATGAATTATGAATGTTACAGTCAATCTTCTAGAAATGAGGAATTATAGAAGAATTGGCTTAAATAAAATAAAACCTCATAAAGGCACTAAAAAAATAATTTGAGACATATGAATAGTTTTTTAGATCATAAGAAAATAACATATGTGGTATTTGTTTGAATTAAATTAGCATTCCAATAATCTCCCCCATTTAATGATCAAAATACTCACTAACCATAACACATGGAATTTTAAATTATTCATGGGTTTTTGTATACATCTATATAATTTACAATACTCTTAAAATTTTATTCTTATAACTTCTTCTCCACTTTTCACCTCTTAATATTTTAGATCTACCTTCTCCACCGTTGTTGACATTAAAAAGGAATGAATATATATGGGAAATCATATTTAATATATAAAATTGAATGATGAACTATTTATGTATAGTGCTGATAATGAAGTTGAATTATGGTATGCATGAATTATAGAAAATCTATCAAGTAAAAATTTCATAAAGATGAAAAATATTAAATGGAAAACAATAACTTAATACCAAATAAATATAAATAAAAAAACTATTAATTTAAAATAATAGCTTAATTACCAAGAGAGATAAAAGTAATCCATTTAATGAAAATAAGTTTATTAATTAAAAATGAAATTGTAATTTCATTAATCATGTGAATTTTTTTGATAAAACAATGATTAAAAAATACTAGTCAGATTATTGTAGTTTGTTGATTTGATCAAACTACAAAGGATGATTTTGTGGAGGTTTCCTAAAATTTGGATAGGACGAGAAGGTATTTGGAGGGCTGACCAGTATTGGTATAACACTCCAAAGATCGATAAATGAACGATTTTCAATTCCAAAACCATATATGTATCACAGTATATGGAAAGGTGTGATAAGAAACACCTAAAGATTCAAAAAATCTATATTTAATTTATAAGAATTGATACATGATAAAGGTAGTTTCTTGATAGGATTTGAAGAAGTAGATCCTTTTTTTAGTATATTAAATATATATAGCAGGAACTATAGAAATAGACATAATTTATATTCTCTCAGATAAATTCGGGATGGATCAAAGACACCATCCATGTGTTTTATAAAACCAGAATATATGTATGAAGGATATGGTCCAATAGTTCATCTTCCTCTGGGAGATAATAGTGAATCATCACCCATAACAATCATCCTAATGATATCTAATTTGAAAAAAATATAGAATTTCAATGCAAGATTATATATCCAATTGAGAAATGGAAGAAAATAATTTATCTATTAGTCCATTAATGATTTAAATTTCAAAAAAGAATTTAATATAAGAGGTAATGACCGTGGTTTGTAGAATGAGGAGTATATTGAGACAAAAGAGTATTTAAATAATAATTTTTATGAATTCTATTTCGTATACATGAAAAATTATTATATTTCATTTAATATATATTAACATGGGATCTAGAATAGAGCAATATCTATTTATATTTTTTCAACTAGAATTGTAGGAGGTTCATCAGAGTCAGAAGAACATGAATCATATTTGGAAGCATTTATGAAAAAATCATTAATCTATTTAATGAATATTTACCATTATGTTTGAAAAAACTAGTGGGTTATATTGATTGGAATAATTTAACAAGAAATCATATACATTATATTCATAGTTACTATCATGGTTTCATTTACCATATCACAAATGGATTATTGAGGATACATTGTCATTTAATTATGTGAGACATTAGTCCCAATGTCAAGATTTCTAACAGACTCCTCTATATCATTAAACTCAGATAAAATATATAAATTTAACTAAATTATATGAAAGATAATGATGATATCTTTTTGGATTTACTAAAGGAAAGAGAATTTAATGTGAAAAAATTTCTTTTAAAAGAATAATGTTGAATGTATCACATTAGAGTGACTATAACTAAGATTCAAGTGTAATCAAATTATAAATTTCACGATGAAACAGATTCTTAATGTTTAGACACATTTATGATTTAGAAATCAATGACGTGGCAATGTGATGAGTTATTTTGATAGATTTTCGATGACTCAGAAAAAAAAATCCTCGCGTAATGGCACTCCATGATCTCAATATTAGAATGTTGAATCTCATCAAGTGGAGAAAAAATATGTTTAAATGAACCAGATGAATATTATAAATCATATCCCTTTGAGGTTAAACAAGAATCGCAAGCTCATTCATCTTAGTCATGGAATCAAATTTTTCTCTATGATCATTCAATTGATCTCTCATAGACTCACAATCCTCATAATTTACATCAAATAAATATTTTATTATATGTTACTCATGATGAAGGTTTTTCATCAATGTGGTTCCAAAAACCATTATTTGAACTAGCTAGTCAAAATCATCTGAAGAATCTAAAATCCATTTTTTTTATATACAGTATCACATTTAAAAGATATAAAATATTTTTTTAGAACATAATACTCTATATTGAGATTATAAAACTATATCATCAATTTAGATGCAAAGGTCTAAAATTTACTTTTAATATCAGAACCATTTATGATGTTTATTAATTATAGTGAATCCACTTTCACATGTGGAGGTGATAGAATAGTTAGTGGTGTATGTAAATGATCCTCATCCTCCTATAACACTAAATCTCTAGTCCCATAAGATTCAATGTAAATTGATCTAATAATTAGAATAAATAAATTTTGATCAACTAATTTTTGCACTCTACCCTTAGAAGAAAGGTACCCCAAGGGTAGTCATAATCAAACTTTTCACTTCAGCGTTGTTGGATATCTAAATAGTATGAACAACTAGTTTTCCATTTTATTTAGTACTCAAGGTAGAAATAATTTAACAAAAAACAAGTTCCACAATAATAATTATATCTAGAATACTGGGATCTAGTTGGGAAAGAATAGGCTCATACACATCCCCTATAAGTAACTATCTCAATAGGTGTTACACACATGGAACTAAGGTTTTAGATGGATCCATATGAGTTTTATTTTTAGGTATTATGACCAATTTATCTATAACATTCTTTCTAATATGAAATAGAGAATTTTTGGACATATTCCAATTGTAACTGAATTTAATTTAGAGAAAAAAATTATAGTGTGTTACTTTCATGACTCTTAATTTAATCTCTTTTACTGAGTTCTAATTATTTCTTCTTCAACAATAGGGTGATAATACTACCATAAGGATATCAATTAAAATTTCCTTTCCATTGGACATTCTGGTGCATAAAACACATCAACTATAGATTTAGATGATAGTTAATATTTTTTTATTAGGAAATAAAAAATATACATGTCCTTTCAAAAATCATTTACAAAATATCCCACTCTATATGAAAACCCAGTTTAAAAAAAATGCATAATACATTCAACTATAGTTCATAATATTAAAACAAATTCTATCTAAAAGAAAATGTACAAAATAGAAAATTGGAACCTTCCATAGGTACTACAGTTCTGGAACCCATTAATGTTTGACTAAATCTATACCCACACTCATGATGATAATGAATGATTTTTACCTTTTTGAAAATGAAACTAGCGAGACCTTTTCATTCACATATCTTGATACCACATCATCCATTTTATAGAAAAGAAACTATACATTCCTCATGAATTACTTTTCCACCTCCTTAAATAGAAACCACAACTATTCTAAAAAAAGAATTGCAGTCCCTGGAATAGAAGAAATGTCTTACATAGTATCTCAGTTCCATTAAATCGTGATATGTCCATAACATTACTACTAAGTTCCTTGAAATACACACCGTCATCCATAGAATTCTCGAATGACATGGAACCACTACCATATTTTCACATTGACTTCCACAACCTATAATTTTTGTAAGCGGCTAAGAGAGAAATGATGGAATGGAATGTGATGGATAGACTTAATTGATGAAAGGCTATAGGTGAAAAGAAAAGAGGACGATGGTTGACTTAGGGGATTAGGTCAGGTTCTTGATTTGTGAAAGTGTTATGTAGATGATTTAATATCAGGGGTCGATCCGACTTAAAATAATGAATAAAATAGTGATGAAAATATGTTTTACCTTTTAAAATGAATTTTAACTTCTTATTAAAATCATGTTAGAAACAATTATATTTTAAAATAAAATAGACTCATTAAACATCCACAATTCATTAATATATTATGAATTTATCAATATGTTTATAAATTAAAACATAATTAAAATAAAACATCATATAATAATTTAAAGAATTTAAAAATAAAATAACATTGATTATCATATAATAATATAACATACATAATAATAAATGTGATTAATAATGATATTAGATAATTAGTTATTAGTGGAGATAAATTCAAATGACTTATCTCCTTTTTGAGTGTGGAATCTCAGAAAATAATATCTCAAATCTATATGATTCATTCTTAAATGATTTATCAAACTAAACGAATGTTTGTAGATCTATTGTTGTAAACTTTTATTAATACTTGACCAAAATTGAAACCAATGTCATATATGTTGTGTTTCATCCACGACACTTGTGTAGAAACATTACTAGTAGCTATATGTTCTTCTTTATTAGTGTATAATGAAATGGAGTGATATTTTAGAGTTTACTGTGATACCAATGGTTTATATTGATTGTGTTAGGATCCTAAGGTTATCATCCAATCCAGTTTACAACCATCATAGTAAGTATCCAACAATGATGTCACGTAAAAATTAGCGGTTCTTGGAAAAACTAATAAAGGAAAATCCATTTATTTCAAATAGATTAATACTGTTTTACTAACATTTAAATGAGATTACAGAAGATTTTCTTGGAGTTTTCAACATATTCATAATTCCAACATAATATCTATTTTTTAGTAGTTAAATATAGGTGAATATTATTTACTTATGTGTATAAATTTTTATACTAGTTTCCCTGCATGAACCAAATCATGTTTTCATAATAAATCACAACAGTTTCAAAACTGCCATATTTTCTAGTTCAATCATCTTCAGGAATTAAATTGTGTATTTTAATTGATTTGAAACATTCCCAAAGCATTTTTGATAATTTTAAAAAACTAAACTGAAATTTAACTCACCCAGCATGCTCATTTCATTTTTTTGATTTCACGAGTCTTGGGAATTCATTACATAAATTTTTTTTAGAACCAAAAGTCACATCATATACAAATATATGAATTACAAGTAAATATAGGGATATTGTATTCCAAAAAAAATTATGATCTTACATATATAATGAATATCGATTTTATAAAAGTAATGAACATAAACACTTATATTAAGCTCTAGGATCTTATTTATGTTTATATAATGATTTAATATGTTTAAAAAAGTATTTAGAAAGTGGATATTTTCCATTCCATGAGGTTTTTTAACATAAAATTCCTCCAAAATAAACTGATTAAAAAGTATATTTTACATCCATCAGATATAACATGAAATATATGAGAAATGGATAACATATGATAATTTAAATGTATTCTAATCTAACTATATGAGAAAAGTCTGTTCATATTCTTTTCATTCCATTTGGTTTTATGCTTTAGATACTAATCCAAGACTATTATGAATGACCACCACATTGAAATATATTTTATTTCTAGAGAACCAATATGTTCCTATAATAGGATAATTAGATGATTTATAAACTAATTACCATACAATGTTAATCTTTGAATGGATTATTTTTTCTTTGATTTATAAGACCCATGTCTCATAAGCCAATCTATCATTTACAGTGTTATGATATAGTTGATAGAAAAAAGAATAAAAAAATATAAGGATCAATAAACTCTTTCTAGTCCTTATACCTGGATATAATTATTTTATAACAGTCTATAAGGGAGGATTTTTAGGGTTCTATGCTATTAAGGATGAAGAATTTCAGGTTCCATAGTATCCATCCATTGAGGACTTAGTTCACAAAAATCATGTTCCAAAACATAATCCATCTAATTCAAAAAAATAGGTCCATGTATTATGTTTTTAATAGATTCATCTAACATATCAGCTTCATCAATTTAATAACAATAAAGAACACTTTTATTAAATTTAAATATAGTTGAATCTTTAAAAATCATTGAACTTTTGTTGAAAAATCCGTAATAATTATATGTAGTAGAATACCCAGGAAAGAATCCTTCATCAATATTCAAATATAATTTTACAATGTTTTCCTTGGTGTTTATAATGTAAACAATTAATTTTAAAAAATTAATATATCTGAATTATTGTTTTATATTTTTTCATAATCCATAGGGGTTCCTCTTTAAAATAAGACACATTAGAAATCAGTTGGTGAAATAACTGTATGTATTTATAGATTCACCTAAAAAAGTTAGTGGGAATGTTATATTGAAAGAACATAGTCTTATAAATTTCATACATGTCTCAATCCAACTTTTAAAAAAACATTTTTTAAGGTGTACTATTGGTTTAAAATGTATCTTTGAAACCATGTTTTGGGAAATAAAAATTTAACACATGGTCTTAAAATTCTCCCATGATCACATTTTAAAAAAAATTTATCTTTATGATTTTGAACCAGATTACAAAATCATATAAAAACATAACACGCTTCATTTATAACACTTAAAATGAAAACCCAATTATATCTTGAAAAATCATCAATGAACACATAAAAAAATTTCTCTCAGGATTACTATTATATATGGTCCAAAAAAATCAATATTGATATGTTTTAGAAAACTAGATGTAGTAATATATTTATTTGATTTATAAGATGAATTTCCTTTTTACTATTTGGAATGAATCCCTATCATTATTCAATTTAAGTTGAGGTAAATATAAAATTAAATTTCTTTCAGCCAAGTTTACCAATTGTAGGGTCCTGAAAAATCCGCAAAGTATATTTTACCCAATTTCCCTTGAAGAATTTGGGGGAAAAATGGAGAAAATCCAAAGGATGCACAAAGCCGAACCGGTCTGCAGGCCGGTCCAAATAATGATGCTAGGCGGCCAGTCCCATGAAGCACCCCCTCCGCGGACCTCTCTCGTTCACGGAATAGAGGTCGGAGATCCTCCGTGGGCACGAAGCAGGATAGGCACCGACCTAGTTCACCATCACGAACCGTCCCTAGCTGCGGACCGCCACAACCGGTCAGGTCCGCATCCGCTGTCGTTCACGGAATGGAGGCAGAAACCTCTATGGCCACGAAGCACTCCCTAAGATCGTTTAGGGGGAGGGGATGCGCTCAATGTCCCCCGCGAGTTGTGGAATGACCGAGTCATCCGTGAATCGGGTTTTCGGTCATGGGACTCTACAAAAGGTGCAGTGTGACCACAAATACATCTCTTTCCCTACTCTATAAAAGGAGATCGAGGGGGAAGAGGGGTGGAGGAGATTCAGAGGAGATCGATCAGATTTGGGTGGAAGTATTTCGAAGAAAGGCTTAGGATTTCGCAATCCGCGAAGTTCCAGTTTGCGAACCAGAGCAGGTATGAACCTGGGAATGAACTAATAAGCAACCAAAATGCATAATAACATGGTGAACGGCGAATTTAAAATAACAAAGAATAGAATACTGCGAACCATGTTCCCTCTGCGGATGCACTCCCCGCGGACCAGGGTGTTTATGCCTCTTTTCTGATCTGCCGCACCGCGTAGCACCCTCCTACATGGGAAAATCCTCGACCGACGAACCCCCGACCGGTGCCACCCTTGGCCGCCAGTGCTCACATGGAACCCTCTGAAAACCACCCTAGTATGCATATCGGACCCAAAGCTGTGAACCACCTTGGTTCACGGGAGGCTCACTGTTCCGCGCACCACCCTGGTTCGCGGGATGCTCATCAGTCCGCTGACCACCCCGGTTCGCGGACGGTTTCTCCAACCGCGTAGATCTTCCCAACGTGAAGGGCACCAAAACCCATACCCCCCGTGCGGCCCATAGAATCCTTCCATGTTCCTATTCCATGAGCCAGACAAAATCCTTCCAATCCGGCCTGATCCTCGGTGACTCCTTCATTGGCCTACTCATCGATCCCGAGCCGAGGCCTCCACCAGAGCCACCAGATTCGTGTGGTGTAACCCTCAGGAGCATCAAAGGGCTGTTTTCAGTTCACATACACACGGTAAGCAGGGGCGAAGGGGTTTCCCCGACCCTTGAGCAGGTTCCAGAAGCATTCCTAGGTTGACATTCCCATGGTAATGTTGAGTCTGAGCTCGAGAGTCCCCTCTCTAACCCTCCACTTGTTGGGGCTGGGGCACTTCTCCATTCTTCGGGGGGTAGTAAAATACCCATCAGAATCAATCCCCCATGCACTTCCGTGCATCCCCTGGGTATAGGAGAGGTGACGGGAACATGAGCACCTCGTTCCCTCTCCCGCTGCGCTTTGTCACCATGGGCGTCAATCTCAGAGTAAGCCCCAACCTTATGGGATTACTCTATGTATAAGCCCCAATCCACTTCGCACAGACGCACCATTCACGACGAGATAATCTGCTCCCTTTTGCACCTTTTTTCTAACACCAATCATGACTCACGTGGGCTTAGAGTAAGCATCGACCATGACCTCCTCTTATGGGCCTCCTCAGAGTGTAATCCCCAATCCATTACTCTAGGAGGCCTCAGAGAATATGCCCCACCAATGTGAACTATGAGGACATTGATTCCCCATCACATGGATATGTAGGAAGCCTCCAAGAGGTTCAAGCCCGATCACCATCGGACCCCCAGGTCCAACATCACGTCGGTTCTCCGACACCCCAATTCGAACTACGTGGACTTTGATCCTTATCTCCTAGGCAGGGTACGTAGGAAGCCTCCCTCAGGTCCAAGCCCAACAACCAGTCGATTCGACTATCTTCATGTCGGTTCACCGCACCAACCCTAGTTCTTCCTCAATGAGTCCAGACTCTTCGGGGCCATTAATCCAATGAGGTATGGTAAACCTCAGGCATAAATGATTATGAACCCCTATGTTCAGCTGACCATTGCAAACCAAGAGTAATCCATGGATAATATGCTTGGGTATAAACCAAAGATTCACGAACATATGAATACATCTTAAATCTATAAGAGAGTCCCGGAACAGGAAATAATTCCCCCAAAAAAGGGTGAAGTGAGCCCGACTTCCCATTGTCTCGACCAATGTGAGTTCTTAAGCATCACTGGCCAAACCTCCTAGTGGACGCTTGCCTTTGGAAAGCAGGTACACGTATCATCGGATATAGAACCATTAGGTGTTTCAAAATGAAGACCGGTGTACCCTACATTAGTAATCGAGCGGGGCTCAGCCATCTATGAGATCGATAGTCGGGCATGTCAGTCCTCCATCTCATCGAAGGGAAACAGTTTGAAATAAGAAATGGTGAACCCGACGTGAAATGGTGAACCCGACGTGAATCTTTAACCAAGCATTACAGATTTAACCTAATCCCACCCTGTTCCCCTTATACTCTCAAGGAGGGCCAAGCAAGGTCATTAACTACGCATGGGGTCATGAGATGCTGCTTTGACGGGTTTGTTGTTTGTATTTGTTAAAATGTTTTAAAGGTACCACACAGAACTCCCTTCGATGCAATGGAGTCATGAAGGAACTTGCAAATGCGCACATCAGGATACGCGATGACCATGCATCTTCACCAATAGAGGGCCCCGTCACCCACCCAGCGTCTTCAATGATGGGTCTTGGACACACTGATTTGAGAGTACCATGTGAATGGTACTCTCCCAACAGTGGTGGAGGCCATGCACACCCTCCAATCCGTCAAGACTCACCAGTCTCTTGCCCTGCAGCGGCCGCCAAGGTAGATCTAGACAACCCCTGTTGTTGTCTCCAACAGTTTTGGGAGTCTATCCCCGGAACAAGACAATGTGTACCTCCCTAATCTTAGGGAGGCAGATGAGGTCGATGTTGAGGACCTCTTCCCCACTGAATGGGGGTTCTGCTCCAAGGCCCCCGTAGGAAGACGTAGTTGCGGTCACGCCATGATTCAACATCCTCTCGCTAGGGAGGACATCACCCCGAGGATCCAGGCCCATGCTCCCCGAGACCCGGCCCCTCGAACCGCCCAACGAGGGTGGAAAAGTTACAACAAGGGACCGTTCATCACCCTTGTCTCAGAGGAGGAGCTTTTCTGTCCATTCACAGAGACGCATCGTAAACAGGAACATACACATGTTCGCTCCTCCCAAGCCCACCATCCAAATATGGTGGCATCATGCGAGAGGGTGCACATCCCCGCCAAGCTCCATCAAGCCCGTCTCTCACATAGTACGACACTTACTGGGAAGTCACCTCTCCCTACCTAGGGTCATGAAGCCCACCAACCTGACGTGGTGGCAACCCAACCTCTACAGGACCAGATCCCAGCAGGACCTCTTAATGCCTACCATCCCAGCATGGTGGCGACCAACAAAGCCCACCACCCAGATGTGGAGGCAACTCAGAGGCGGGCACATATCCCTTCCAACAAAGGCCACTGACTCGATATGGTGGGAGGCCAATATATGCAGGGCCAGCTCCCTACAGATGCAAGTAAAGTCCTCCATCCCGATGTGGCAGAAAACAGAGAGATAAACTGGCATATCCCGGTACATGGGTAGATTCGTTCACCTGCCCCGACATAGGATAATTGTTAGTACCCACTGACCACCGGAGGACCGGAGTATGATATTCCTACTCTGATACGGGAATGGTCCTTCATACCCATTCCATCCAAAGATGCCTCTCTGCATATCCTGGAAATGATGGAGGAGTAGGTGTCGATCCCAGATCATATCTTGCAGACTTTCCAGAATGTAATTGCATCAGTGGCAACAGCAAGGATTTGGGCCCGTGAGCCCGTCTCCCCAATGAGGCTACTCATCTAAAAGATGATATAGCCACCTCGGAGTAGATCTGCATCCCGGCTTCTTCCCCAGAGGGTCGCCAGCTATATTCTGCGACGCAAGGGAAACCAAATCGAGAAGCTTCACTCGTTCCAACTGGGGGACACCCGTCCATCATGGTGGATGCTCCAGAGTAGGCATATATCACTGCTAAAAGTCAATATGTTCATTGTCATATCCCAACAGCATCACGAGACCCAATTAGACAGGGACCAAAAGGTGAAGGCTGTTGTCAACAACAGACGGTCCCAGCTGCCCGCAAGAGAGCACCCCGAACGCGCCGAAGCCTGTCCGAAAATAAATAGTAGGTTCATGACTCCGCTCTGCTGGAAGATGGGGTTCCCAATGCCGCTAAGCACACATCGTAGGCTCAAAACCCTGCCACATATTACCATATTATGGGAGTGGTAGTATCAGTTGTGAAGGCCCTCCCCGTAATATTGCTTCCAGCAGCTCTGAAGGTCCTCCCCAAAGCAACTTTGGGGGCCTCCCCCACGGGCATATAATGATCGATAACGAGAGCTCCTCTTTTGATGCGAGTCGCAGAAACCCTCCACGTGACCAGAAGATCGAGCAGGAAGAAGATCATCCACTTGTTGTGGTCCACCCTGAAGGTCCTCCCCAGGGTATATGCTGAAAACACTCTCTATGCAGTGGGACCATAGATTATGATAGTATTCCACACTATCATAGTCGCAACTATGGAGGCCCTCCTCATAGTGACTTCTCATCATGACAAGAAGGCCCTCCCCTTGTCGTGTCCTTCCCTGACGGTCCTCCCTAGGGGTTACGTTGCAATGAATCTCCGCGTAGCCAGTCAGCAGATAACGGTGGCAGTCCTCACCACCCTTATAATGGAGGTCCTCCCCGTTGAGACGTCAAGCAACGAGAAGGCCCTCCCCTTCTGGCGGTACATTCTGGAGGCCCTCCCCAGGGTGTATCCCGCAGATATTCTCCCTGCGGTAGTTGTAATGGTAGTCCTCGCCATTGCATCAGCTGTGATGATAGTCCTCACCACCATGGCCGCCATTGAGAAGGTCCTCCCCACATTGGCCCCAATCAACAAGAAGGTCCACCCCTTGTTGTGGTGTGTCCTGCAGGTCCTCCCGAGGATGCACATCGAACGTCAAGCCATGATGGTCATCCTCACCATGATGACAGTTGTTGCGAAGGCCCCCCTCATAACAATGCTACACAGCCAGAAGGTCCTCCCTTTTCTGCAAAACGCCTTGGGGGTCCTCCCCAGGGTGTGCACTGCAAAATTCGTCTATGTAGTGAAGCATCAAGCAGTAATGGTAGTCCTCGCCATTACAGCCTCCATTGCAGAGGTCCTCCCCGCGATGACATATCATATTGATAGGAAGGTCCTCCCCCCACCGAATCAATAACAAAAAAGACCTAGTATGATGAGGCACATAGAAGGACGAGATCAAGCATGTCAGATTCCCAGTTAGTCGCCAACGACATCCTTCTTCATTTGGGAGACATTTCAGGGCCACGTTCATCTTCTGAACCACCTCGGAATCATGCACATGACAATTCAATACCTACCGGTCCCACTGCTTTTGACCACACAATCAGTGAGCGCCTTAGTTGGGCTGACCAGGTAGAGGAATAACTAGTGGAGGAGTATGCTGACATGTTGCACATGAGGAAATGACTTGCCAGAAATGATATACCAGTTATGTTTTGGACCGCGACCACCTCTCAGTTCGACATACCATGAGAGTTGTCGGAAGAATGCATGCATGACATCCTCCATAATATAAGGAAAACCCTCTTCCGACCGAAATCAAGATTTCTACCCTATGATGGGTATGCAGACTATGTCAAGACAATAAGAGAACTCATCCGTCACATCGAACTGGAAGCCCTTCCTTCGATGCGGTGACAACGCCCCGAGAGACGGAAAGGAAAAATGGAGATACCCAGCCTCTGTGTTCTACACGAGCTGAGCTGCCTCATCGGTGACGCTCCGACGGGAGTCCATATCAAAGGATGGGGGGAACAAGGGGATTTGCATTTTACTCTGTTCCCCACCCAGAAGAACTCTTTCCGCATGGTGTCATGCAACATCATCACGTCAAGATGGAAATCGAGTGGTCTCCCTATTCGCGAAAGGTAGCACACCCAACAGAGTCAGGCCTTGGATAAGTTCCAGAAGCATCAGGCCCAGCGGGAAAAACTACATTCAAATACTCTTGAATCAGGCCACTGAGAGCATGCAACAGGCCTCTCACCTAAGAGAGGCAAATCAGCGGTCAATTCCAACCTCCCCAGAAGGGACTGATTCACAGGTGAATGCGGCATCAAATATAGTTCACCCCCGAATGGGGGCACGTGAGATTAGGCAGGTCACGATAGCAGCAGCCACTACCGCAATCCAGGTTCAACCCCATCCTGTAGGGCTGGGGCCATTTTTAACGACAAATTCCCCCATAAGACCAATAAAAACGGGAAGAGACTCAACGTCCAAGGAACGGATCCAACCCATGCCCTCAGGGTAGGGGGCATTATTACCTCCCCAACAACAACCTCCCCCACAAGAATCAGTAATCTCTCGTCAAGGTAGGACGATTAGAAGAGGAGGCTCCTGCACTATCCCTACCTTAGAATCATCATCCCCTACGAGATGGAGGCGTACCGTAAGGGCGCATCAAATAACTCTTCACGTCAACCTTCAACAAGGAGTCCAAAGGCAATACCGAGACATGAAAGGGAAGGCCAGTAAAAGATGCGGGAGATCCTCTTCCTATTTGGAAGATGATGTCTCCTCCACCCCGCGACATGCATTCATCAACGCCATAGAGGCCAACCCCACGGGTGACACTAGGGAAGATGCAAATCTGGAGGGATCGGGAGATGATGGTTCCGGTCAGGTTGTGACTCACAACGAACCACCAGGCATGCACACCTAGAATCAGATGGCCGCCCAAAATATGGACACACTTCTAGAAAACCCTCCTCTGCTTACACTAAGAGCTTTCAACAACGATAAGAATAAAGGTTTGGATACCCGTAAATCGCGTCCTTCTCTCGACAAAAATGAGCCACTCACGCTCGAAGAGAGATTTGCTCGAAAGGAAGAGGAGATGAAAGAATTGAAGCTGCTTAACACTGATCTACTCAAGAGGAACCACCTTATTGAAAGTATGTCACAGGAGGAGCCACATCATACACTCCCAGTAAGTGCACCTCAAAGACTAAGGCTTTCCCTGGAAAATGAAGCACTGTCTGGGCTCCCATCTAATGAGGCATCTGGCCCGTCCAACTACCTAAACGTAGATTCGGATGAATACCAAGACTTAACTCCACTTAGGAAGCAACCGGAGCGAGTATGCCTGAACCCTTCGGAGGTGCCACAAACGGAACACGCACCCCTGGCGCTCCGATATAGCCAGAATGGAAGCCCTACCCAGATTGGGTAAGAAACATGCCTCCTCCACCCAATTTTGGGAGCCCTGTACTCCCTATAATCAATGGATCGGGCGATCCAGAACAACATATGATGCACTATGCATCCTATTGCGACCCTATGATGGGAACTCTGAAACAACAAGATGAAGTGAAACTCAGATGCTTCGTGAGGACCTTACAAGGATCCACCTTCATCTGGTATATGAGTCTACCAGCCCAGTCAATAAAAAGCTGGGAAGACCTTCGGTATCAGTTCATGTTCCACTTCAGCTCAACATTGCCTAAAACGACGGTCAGCGACCTCATGAACTGCAAGTAGAGGGAGAATGACAGGGTCTTAGATTTCATCACTAGATGGAAAGGTATGATCTACTCTCTTAACAGGACAATTCCCCAAGGCGAGCTGCTGGCTATATGCATTGATAATCTTCGAGATGAGCTGCGAACACTGCTCATACAAGTGGAGTGCACCACTGGATTCCACCATCTCTCTTCCATTTCCCAAAGAATTGAATAATACCTATAGCGGACCAATTTGAAGTCCCGAGTGGCCTCACATGAAATTGCAAAGAGATCAGCCAAAGATGAAGCATCCTCTGTCACGCTAAAGCCAACCCATGTGCCTGATCCACTGCTCAGGCCTCCACCAAATCGTCAAGGCCCCCCTGTATACTAGAGGATTCCTCTGCCCAAGCGGGACGATCAGAAAGTATCGAAGAAGAACTAGTTGGAGGAACTAAGAAATAAAGCATACTCATTCCGAGAGGACCAAGTCTGCGACTACATCATCGCTGCCATGAACTGCAACGTACTCCGCCTCCTGGAGCCGAGGAAACCCAAAGAAGTCAGCTACGATGAAAGGCCAGATTACAGTCCCTACCATCGGATGTTGGGGCACAATATTCTGGAATGATACATCTTCAAGGAACTCTTATAAGGGATGGTAGACTCCGGGAAGGTCGAGCTAGGTCCACCCCCAGCGCATGTGACATATATTTCTACCACCGACTCTCACAAAAGGGGAGGGGTGGCTGGAAGTCACCAGAAAGAAGGAGCAGTAGTTTGATAACTGGATGACTCGGAAGACTATCAATCGAGCCCAGGGCATACTCCGAACTCAACTAAAGCAGCTGATGTTGACACCAACAACCCTTGACGCCACACAACCGGCAACATCTCCCTCACAACCCTCCACGAGTTGGTCATCCAGGCGTAATCGAATAATGAATAAACAATCGCAAGAGGAGTAGTCCACTAAAAGGACAAATTACGTCCTGACTCTTGTAGATTATATGCCCTTGAATTTGGCCCCACGGGCACCGACCAACCAAACAACACCGTTAGAGAAAATCTTCCATGTTGACCTGTCAGAGGATGAAGAGCCAATCTTTGGTTCCATAAACGTCATCCATCTTATGGAATCATCCCCTAATGAAGGGTGCAGTTATGAACCCAAGATTCAGACACAAGGGGCCAAGAGGAGGAATCGCAGAGGCAGGGTATACCAGGGAAGGCACAATAGCGCCCGAATCCAACCCTACGGTTGGACCTCGTCCCAAACCGTCAATATCGTGGAAACACGTGGGAGAGACCTTCAACAGACTCAACAAGAGAAAGAATATCCCCCACCTCCACAAGCATCCACCCTAGCCCCATTATTCTACAATACATGTCAGAGGAGGAACAAGCGTCTATCCACCTAGTGCGCACAAACAGACCGGTCGGACCGAGTCCCCGGAACGAGGGAATATCATTGACATTTGACCCCTTGACTGGTCCCTCCTCATCACGTAATCCAGCTCCCAAGATGCCTTCTAGAACTCTCCTTCCAGCGGAGAAGCATCATCCATTAAAGAAAATGTATGACATCCTTAAGCAGCTGGCATCAGTACCAGCAATGTTGTCCATCATGGAGGCCCTGGGGTTGTCAGCAAACCTCAGGGAGATTCTTATAGAAGCCTTGCTCGGCCCCCATGAGTTTCAAGCCGAGGTAGCTACCACCGAGATATACTGGACAGATATTGGCCCGGCTGAATGCAATGTAGTGATTTCCTTCACCAACCAGGACGAAGATTCCATCATGAAAGGACACATCAAACCACTATATTTGTCTGATATATTGAATGATGTTGAGATCCACAAAGTCTTCATCGACAACGGCTATGGAGTTAACCTCCTTACCCTATGGATACTCTGTAAGTTGGGCTACAGTGAGGATGATTTAGTACCCTCGGCCACAAATCTATTGGGTTACGACAAGAGAGAGTAGAAGCCAATGGGAAAAATTAATCTAAAGAACCATTTTGTTGACCTCGTGTCCTACTCGGAATTACTGGTGGTCTGACAGAACACAGCATTCAATGCCCTGTTGGGAAGGTCGTGGCTCCATAAGAACATGGTCATTCCTTCATCCTATCACCATTGTATTAAGTACTGCGTCAATGGGCAAAGTGGGACATTGTACGCCGACAAGGCCCCTGTCGAGCTCTCCGAGTCACACTACATTGACGTCCGATTTTATGAGAAAAAGAAGAATAATCCTTTGGACGATGGTGTTGACTGGATCCCCGCTCCAAATGGTCTGGAAGTGGTTCATGAAGACCCCCTCAGGCAGCTTGGAAGAGACTACATACTGCCCATCAACCATATTGAGATCAAGGGTTCAAGTTCAGACACACACTCAGATGTCTTCATGACTTCAGCCATAGACGTCAAGCGTGATGATGCGAGGGTGTCCGCCAAACCACAATCTGGGGATGAATACTCGAGCAGGGATGCCCACGATGCCTCACCCTAACCTCTGGACTCCCAAGAAGATGCGCTGGGAGATATCCTCCCGTCAGATCAAGAAGATGTGGATTTGGAAGAAGAAGAGGAGGAAGTTCTCAGGGATGCACCTCCCACATTTGAGGAAGGTATCTCCACCATGGTGGTGGAGATCAGGGAAATAAACCTGGGTACCGAGGAAGATCTAAGGCCTAATCTCATTAGTAGAGCCATGTCCACCGAGGAGCATGAGGTATATACCTATTTCCTAAAGCAACAATGGGATTTGTTTTCCTGGAATTACACAAAAATTCCGGGACTCGATCCCGAAGTGGCGACGCATCAACTGAGTCTTCCAGAAGACCATCGGGGATATAAACAGGCCGCCAGAAGGACGCATCCCTCACATGCTGCCAAAATAGAGGCTGAGGTCGATAAGATCATTAATGAAGGCTTCATTCGGGAGGTCCAGTACCCCATTTGGTTGGCCAACATCGTCCCGGTCAAGAAAAAGATTGGGAAAATCCACCTCTACATCGATTTCAGAGATCTCAATCGATATTTCCCGAAAGATGAATTCTCGGTCCCAATCATCGAGTTTTTAATCGATGTAACGACCATGTATGAGGATATGTCCTTCATGGACACCTATCTCAACTATAATCATATCAGGATGGCCTGAGAATATGAGGAAGCTACTGCCTTCATGGCCCCTCAATGAATATTCTGTTCCAGGGTCATTCCATTTGGTCTCAAGAATGCTGGCGCCACATATCCGCACACCATGCATCGTATTTTTAAGCCATTCTTGGGGAGATTCGTTGGATGTTACATAGATGACTTGGTGGTTAAGTCTAGACAGCGCTCAGATCATCTATTATACCTTGAGACCATCTTCAATAATCTTCGATAGCATAGCCTGAAGATGAACCCCTTGAAGTGCGCATTCAGTGTTAACTCAGGGAAATTACATGGCTTCGTTGTATGCCATCGTGGCATCGATGTTGACCCTGAAAAGACAATGGTTGTCCTCGGCCTGCCAAATCCCTACAACCTCACTGAATTGAGAGCATTCCATGGGAACATGGCCTATATCAGGCGGTTGATAGCCAACCTGGCAGGCAAATGTTTTCCCTTTACTAGGTTAATGAAAAATGGAGTCACATACTAATGGCCAGATGACTTCCATGAGGTGTTTGACAACCTAAAGAGGTACCTTTTAAGCCCACTTGTGATCATGACCTCCATTGAAGGAATACCTCTCATTCTATATGTGACGGCCTTAGAGTGATCACTGGGAGCCTTCCTCGCACAAAAGAATGATGCTGACAGTGAAAACAATCTCTATTACCTCAGCCGTACAATGATTGATGTTGATACTCGATACTCAAAAATTGGGAAGTGCTATTTATCCTTGGTCTCCACGGTTCAATAGTTGCGTCATTATCTGTAGCATCATGATGTCCACTTGGTCTCGCGTAATAAAATGCTTAAATACATCCTCAGCCGCCCGATGCTGACCAGGCACCTATCCTGATGGGTATTCATCCTGGAATAGTTCGACATCCGGTTCGTGCCTCAAAAGGCCATTAAAGGAAAGGCATTAACAGATTTTCTGGCAGAGCACCCCTCAATAGGGATCGCCACACCGGACGTCGAGATACCTGACAAAGATATCTTCTCGGTTCAAGAGGGGTTTCCTGCAAGGGAAATGTACTTCAACAGTGCATCTCAAATCCCAACCGGGAAAAGGATGGAAGACACCAAATTTAACAAGGTGGGTTTGGGGATGATACTCGTGACCCTAGAAAAGGCAGTTTCTCCAGATTCCTTTCTCCTGTTAGAAGGATGTATGAACATTGAAGTGGAGTATCAAGCCCTCATTGCAGTCCTGGATCTCACACTCTAGGCACATGTACAGCACCTTAAGGTAAAAGGTGACTCAGAACTGGTCATCAAGAAAGTCAATGGCCACTATTCTATCAAAAAAGAGGAGCTGATGCCCCTATTTGACCATGTCCGGGGGTTAATTGTGGAATTATCTATAGAACCAACATTGTACTATATTTCTCGGTCCCAGAATGCCTTGGCCAATGCATTATTCAATGCACCGACAACCCTAACCGACCCACCCCGGGATGAAACAGTCATCAGTATTGCTCACCGCCGAATGGTCTTGCCATTTGTCCAGACCAAGACGGAGGAAATCCACGAAGTCAGTTCGATCTCTGAGCTATATGCTCCCACCACCAATTAGATGACCCCCATTTCAAACTACCTTCAATGGGGAGAACTTCCATCAGACATGGCTAAAGTAGAGAAAATACGGAGGAGGGAAATAAACTTTGTCCTATATGGCGGCACAGGTCAGAATGAAATCCCTTACAAACGAGGCCTCGACGAAATCCTCCTCAGGTGCATTGATGGAGAAGAAACCTCCACCTTGATGAATGAAGTGCATGCCGGAGTGTGTTGGGAACATAAACCAGGGACCAGGATTTCCCATCAGGTTCGAAGACTCGGGTACTATCGGCCCACAGTGGCACGAGATTGCAAGCGTTTTACTGCAAAATGCCACTCGTTACAAATCCATGCCAACTTCATACACCAACCCCCGTAGTTACTTCATCAGGCCAGGTAATCCTGGCCGTTTTCTGTCTGGGGAATGGACGTCCTGGGACCATATCCCCCCGCCATAGCCAAACAGCTAAAGTATATCCTCACAGCAACCGACTTCCTTTCCAAATGGGCAGAAGCTGTACCCCTTAAGGAATTCATGGCAAGAAGCATTGTCTGCTTTGTGAAAACCAATATCATCACCAAATTTGGTGTCCCTCATACTATACTTACGGATAGTGGCACCAACTTCTGCTCTGATGAATTGGAGAAATTGTACCAAGAGTATGGCATCAAGGCTAACCACTCATCCTGCTACCATACTGCATCCAACAGATAGATAGAGGGTTTCAACAAGACCATGTCCAGCATTCCCTAGAAAATGGGGGAAAATGACAAGATGTAATGGCCGGATAAAATCTTTCATGCATTGTGGGCCTACCGAACCACAATCTACACCACTAATCATCCCACTCCGTACTCATTGGAATATGAAACAAAAGAGGTCCTGCCCATTGAGCTCCAATTACCATCACTCCGCATTTCCATTTGTGATCAATTATCCAACGATGAACAATCTGAAAAGCGATTAAGTGAATTGGAACAGCTAGACGAGAAGCAGTTTCACACTTCACACCATCTGGAAGTATACCAAAACCGGTTTGCACGAGCCTTCAATAAAAAGGTCAGTCTTCGGTCTTTCTTGGAAGGAGAATTGGTGTTGGTCCTTCGGACCATAATGATACCCGGAAGGAAACCTCCAAAGCTGGAGCCCAAATGGGAGGGACAATCTGTTATACATAAGGTCTACTCCAATGGAGTGTATTCCCTGATCTCCATGCACAGGAAATTCACCACCGCTCCTACAAATGTGAGATTCCTGAAGAAATATTTCTTTTTGAAATCAAAAGTATATTTCATCCAAACCACATGATGAAAAAAATAACAGGTAAGAAAAAAAGGATAGTCCAAACTACATGATGTTAAACTGCCAAGCACCCAATGGTCCAAATTCTATAAACATAAACTAAGAGTATTTCATCCTACCTGCACGATGATAAACTGCACAAGTATGAAAAAAAGGATATTCTGAACTGCATGATGTTAAACATCCAATCAACCAACAGTCCAAACTTAACGACTTTAAACTATGGGTATTTCATCCTCACCGCACGGCGTTAAACTACATGGGAAAGTTGTTTTAAAAATGCCCTCCCCCCCGTGTATGGACCATACCTACATGGGGTGTAATGTCTTTTTGAGAACTACGTGCAAATTGATTCCTTCCCTCGCAGGATACGTAGTGATGCCAGGACCCCCCGTCCAAGCCTAGCCACCCTAGAAAAAAACAAAATAATAAAAGATAAAAATTCCATTTCCCCTATGTACATACCATACATTCACGGTGTTTTTTACTAATCCTCTCTGCATGACGTTAAACTGCATGGATTTCATAGAACTACATGCGGCTTGATTCCTACCCTCGCAGGATACGTAGTGACACTAGAAACCCCCCGTCCTGGACCAACCACCCTTGAAAAAAAAACAAAAGAATAAAAGAAAAAATTCCCTTTCCCCCATGTATGGAACAGACCTACATGGGGTGTATTTCCCGTCCTTGCCACATGACGTTAAAATAAACTGATTTTAGAGAACTACGTGTGTCTTGATTCCTATCCTCACTGGATACGTAGTAACGCCAGGGTTCCTCGTCCTGGCCCATCCACCCCTCAAATACTAAAAAATAAAAAAAATCCCCCTTCCCCTTTGTACAGACCAAACCTGCATGGGGTGTATCTAGCAGAGAACTATGTACAGCTTGATTCCTGTGCTCGTAGGATACTTAGTGATTCCAGGGTTCCCCTTCCTGGCCTAACCACTCCCAAATAAATGATAAAAATGATCCCTTTCCCCCGTATAGGGGCTAGAACTGCACGGGGTGTATTTTTACATCATCTCCGCATGACGCTAAACTACATGGATAATGAAAGTTAAAAATGCACCTTTCCCCCGTATATGGACCAGACATGAATGGGGTGTACATTAAAGAGAAATATATACAGCTTGATTCCTGCCTTCACAGGATATGTAGAGATACCGGGATCCCCTATCCTAGCCCAGCCATTCCCAGGTGGGATAAAATTAAAAGTGTCCCCTTCCCCCGTGTATGGACCAGCCCTGAACGGGGTGTACTTCTTTCAGATAACTACGTACCGCTTGATTCTTGCCCTTGAAGGATACGTAGTGACGCCAGGGTTCCCCATCCTGGCCCATCCACCCCCAAATAAACTTAAAAATTCCCTCTGCACCCGTGTACGGACCATACCTTCACGGGGTGTATCCCTCGTCCTTACCGCACGACGTTAAACTGCACAGATAATAAGATTTAAAAATACTCGGTTTCCCCCGTGAATGGACCAGACCTGAATGGGGTGTATACTTCATCCTTACCGCATGACGTTAAACTGCACGGAAGTCATCCCTCATGACGTTAAACTACACGAAAGTCATCCCACATGATATTAAACTGCATGAAAGTCATCCCGCATGATGTTAAACTGCACGAAAGTCGTCCTCACCACACGGTGTTAAACTGCACGGACTTCATCGTGACCCATCCAAGATATATGGCGAAATGAGATGGGAATACTCCTTGCACATTTGGGTGCATCCTATCCATACATCAGACTCCATGAACTGGATAATTGCGGATCTTTACAACCATTCGTGGCCATCGGAAGTGGAAACTCATCGACCCGAGGACACATTTGTGTGACTATGCATACCATGCCCTCAGTGGCTCTGCATATTGATAGCCCTTGGCCCATCTACCAAGGGAAAGATTTCCTCGGGCAACACTCTTGCTAACTCCGTACTCTTACCGGCCTTAGAGCCCCCATATCACATCTCCCGATCCAAAAATATATGGAGCAGTGGTTTACAAGTTCATTCCCCTTTTCTCATCCAAATGTTTCCAGGGTACCCCTACATCGTTGGCCTATGTATCCGACCGTGGTTCACGTGATGACCTGCATCAAAGACCATCAAGTCAGGGCTATGATACTTTGGCTCAATGGACAATTACAGTGAAGATGTTTCTTGTATGCTTGGACACCATTATCCCCACATACCGAATTCTGTACTGTGAGCAATCTCGGATTTTCATAATCATTCATGGCCATCAAAAGTGGAATGTCATCAACCCAGGGACACCTTTGCATGACCATACATACCATGCCCTTAGCGGCTCTTCATATTTATATCCCCTGGCCCGTTTACAAAAGGAAAGATTTCCTCGGGCAACACTCTTCCTAGCTCTGTACGCTTACCGGCCTCAGATCCCCCACACCACGTCTCTTGATCCTGGAAAACTCAACATTACAGTTTATGACCTTAATCTCCCACCTTGTTCCAAGTATATAAGAGCACGTTAACATAGTTATCCTTCAAGTGACTGCAGCAATAGTCATCTAATGGTCTGAGCTCTAGGACCGCTAAACTAGGAGTGCTTCATCCTTACCGCATGAAGTTAAAATGCATGCAGTGAAGGTGCACCCCCACGTGAAAGATAAATTAGCGCAAGGAGCTCTCTAAGCTTTAAACAGTAACCAGGGCTGAACATGCCCGGCATGTCCAGATATTCTCTTAAGAAATGACAGAATTCATGGCCCGGAAAATCGCAGATCATCATAACTAGTCACGACCATCGGAAGTGGAAACTTATCAACTCGTGGACACCATTTTATGAATATGCATATCCTACCCTCAGCGGAACAACATATTGATATCCCCTGGCCCTTCTACCAAAGGCAACATTTCCTCAAGCGATAAACTTCTTATCCCCGTACGCTTACCGACCTCAGAGACCCCGTATCATTTATCCTGAGCCAAGAAGCCCTGGAACCACGATTTAAACCATCAACCCCTCTCCACGTCTTGGAAATGCCGAGATGTTCAAGCCCAGTTTCATTCTGTTGGAGAGTGTCTTTTGCAACTATGTCCTTACCACATGACGTTAAACTGCATAGAACATCTTTGCCGCTTGGCACAATGTTTCAAAGACCAAGCATTAAAGATTCAGGGAAATGCCTCCAACTACAACCATTTTCACTGGTTTAAAAATGCCCTCATCCTTACCGCATGACGTTAAACTGCATGGAATCTATCCTTGTCGCATGATGTTAAACTGCACAAAATTTAAAAGTTCCCCTGTCCTCACTGCATGACGGTAAACTACACAGAATCCTTGAATAATTCTCCTCATCCTTAACGCATGACATTAAACTGAACATCCAATAATGTCATGGGTTCAGTAAGAAACATAGGATTTTCTCCGTCCCTCAGTGCATGGGTCAGACCTGCACAAACCACCGTCTCACATCAGCATGAGAAATAATGACTTCAACCATTCTCGGGAAATTTATGCTAGATGATTCTCCTATATTCAAGCACACTCTCCTCATAAACCATACACTGTACTCAGAAAAATACGAACTCTCATAATCCACCACTAGTGGTCCCTAATCTCAACTTCCTTGAATTTTCTTGGCTATCGAGAGAATACAATAATTGACCTAAGGACACATTTGTAGGACTATGCATACCATGCCCTCAGAGGCTCTGCATATTGATATCCCCTAGCCCATCTACCAAAGGCATGATTTCCTTAAGCGATGATTCTCTCTGTACGCCTCTTGGCCCTTGAGCCCCTATGTCCTTCCTGAGATTCAGAAACCCTCTGAGCTATGATTTACCAACCTCTTTCACAACCCTTCCTGAATATGGTAGAATGTATCTGGTGAGATTACCAAGAACTAGGATAAGATGTTCCATTCCAGATAAATTCCCAGCTGCATGACGTTAAACTGCGCCAATCTCAAACTGTCCTTTATGCTAGATAAAATCATAGGACAAGAACCTTTCTTCCACACACCGGATTGATACAGATGTTCTCAAAACCTTTCAGACGTCACATACCCTTTCCAATCCACCCTCGATGGTTTTCATAATTCTCCAAGCCACCCATGGTGGTCTCCATAAACTAGAATTTCATGAAGTCCTACGGCCATTGGAAATTGACAATCATTAACTTAGGGAAACCTTTGCACAACTATGAATACCATACCCTTAGTGGATCTGCATATTTATTTCCCTTGTCCCATCTACCAAATACAAGATTCCCTTAGGAGATTCTCTTCCCACCTCTGCACGCTGATACGGATCCCATGCCTTGAGACATGCCCTACATGTCGTTCAAATCTAAACACACTCCCTTCACATGAGTCTGAAGGACATCGAGACATCTTTTAATTAACCAAACCTCATTGGGGACCTTGCCTCACTATATTTGGTCAAATCTGTTTGGCCTAAAACATCAGTAATGATAGTCTTGAAGGAAAGAATTCAAATCGCTCACAATAGAGGCACAAAGCATGTTAGGCCGAAAACCCAAAAAGGGCGACCAAAGAAAAAGTTGGGCCATACCCTCTGGATCCTTACCAAATGGGACCAGGAAAAAAAATTGGGGCATTAAAAGAAAAGAAAAAAAATGTTGTAGGGTTTTTCTAAAATACCCTTACAACAGTCAAACTATGCTCACTGGATCCCCTGGTCCATGAAAAAATTAGAGCTCACTTGATTTTTCTTATTATCCCGAACTTTGGTTATTCCAAGTTCGGTGAGTTAACAAATACATTAATCATGCCAAATAATTCCTTCCATTTGAGAGGATATCCAGAGCATTAAGGGAAACATTTCTTTGTTCTATAACAAGGTTGGTAGGAAGGGCATCCACAATCTGGAGCCTCCTCTAGCATGAAAGAACATTACTGGAGGTTTTCAGCAGATTCAAAAAGTTGTATTAGGAAATGGTGAGAATCCTCGATTTCTTAACGAAGATTCCGCAGTAAGGCAATATCAGCTTCTGCACCAGCCCGAAGCGTTTCCGCCTCCTGGGCCGCCCTTGAGCTCTCCCTCATCTCCCCCTCCATCTGTCGCTCCCCTTCTTCAATTATGGAGACGACATTAGCCTCTTCCTGTTGCACCTGCTATATATCATTCCTCAGAACCTCCCAGCAAGAACGCTGCTCATCGACTTCTCCATAGAGCCTCGCAACTACCCCAGCATGATCATGAGCCACTGTTAAAAAAATTTGTCAGGTTGCGGAAAGGTATGCTTTATATTGAGTAGCAGAAAGGAGAGATTAGAAACCACCCAGCCTTTCTCGATAAGCGACCACCTTTTTGAATATGTCATAAATACCATGTTAGTTGAATCCATAAAATCCCAACAGCATAAACAGATTGCGCAACTTCGGTAATTTGATCGACATCTCATCCAAGGGCGTCTGAGAAATTAGATTCCAAATTCTCTCACAAACCCTTTGGTGACCAGGTCGAAGACTAGAAAGGACTTATTGATCAGGCTTAGAGTCGCTTTTGGATGAAGAAACGTATTCCGAGATGAATGTCACCAAGGAGGGACTTGATGCGGCTTCACCCGCAAGCTCTGGAAATGCAGCAACTTCGCCCCCGACCGTTGTGGTCACAGGCACGATCAGATCCAATCACACAATCATCAATGCCAAAGGTCGTGGTCCTAGAGCCCAAGAGACAACAATATAGATGAGTATCCCTAATCATAAAAGGGAAAAGAAAAGAGTCAGAGGAAAGAGGTTGAGAAACTTACTCCTAATCATCAAGGCGTCGGTATCCTCAAGCCCAGCACCACCGCAGCCGCCCAAGGAAGACACTGTATCATCGAGAGGAAAGGGAGTCCTGAGAACCCACAGTGGTGTCCGGGACCTAAGGCCCTGCCCAAGGCCAGCAGCTCCCAAAGCAATCCCCAAATAGTCATCAACGGAGATCATGCACGGGGAAATCAGTCCCCCGGTAAATAAAATAATGGCCCGCTCTGGGTTTCCAACGACTGTTCTAGCGGCCGGCTCTTCCTCCATCTCCACAGGATACATTGGGTCTAAGGCAGCTGGCCCCGTCAGACATGGAGGCCCCCCAGCAATTACGGGAGCCCCATTCTCCCCCACAATTGAATTGGTTGCCTGGTCAGCAGGAGTCTCGAATTCCAGATATTCTTCCTCTGACATATCTTTGGCTGATGATGGCAGGAGTAAAGCATCCATATCACTGGCCCCTCCTGCAGGGCCCTCCATTTCGTCACACTCAGGTGTGGCTGCAGGTGATCCCTCAGGTGATAAGGGGGAAGAGGGTACGACCGCATGGGTTGCCATAGCCAGATCCCTGAGTGGCCCTGCACCATGTGCCAAAACCATTAATAACTGGTAGGATCAGAATATACGAGTTGGCAGTTGAGGAAATCAGAAGTCATAATTACCCAACGCCCCTTTTCTGAGTCGTTCTGATAAGCGGGACTCCGAATGACATCTCTGGATCTGCTCGGGGGATAGTTCTTCGCTCAGAATGCTGGGAGGAGCGGGAGGAGGAATGGCTCTAGTCAGGCCCGCAATGGTCGCATCCATGAGCTCAGCTGCGCCTAGAGACCCCTCCTCGATGACCCCCGTGGGTGAGAGTGCATGTTCGCCTGCTGCGGTACCACGAGGAGTATACTCTAGGGAGGTAATTACACCTGGTATTCCTCGACACCATACACGAAGGGAAGAAACTTCAGAACCTTCACAGTAAAGGAGGAGGAAATCCAGAATGGATGAGCAGAGCAACCTCTTCTTCAAGGTCAGGCGATTCGGGATGTCTAATCATCATGGACACCTGGGTGGACCCATAGAGCCGGTTTCTGGTTGAATGCACGTATGCATCCATCTCCTTCAATGAGAAGACTTTTTCATCAAGATCCTCTTCCAACGACAGGTGAGGCAGAGAAAAGATAGTCTCAATGCCTGGAAGTTCGAGAGGGCCCATCTAGAGTAACACCCAGACCTCTTCATCTAATTCATTGGCCCTATGGTCATCCCAAATCCTCCATGAATCTAGGAATACAACCGTAATGGGAATAACTAGCCCAGAGGGATTAAACTAGGAGGGTCTAGTAGTGGCAGGCGCTGTTGGGGGCGTCAATGGTAGTGTCTATTTTCTAGACCTTGTTGCAGCCCTGGGGCTCTTGGGAGCTACTTATGGGTGGGACCACATAGGAAAAGGGGAAAATTACCTTACCTCAGCAACAACGGGGGAATCACTGAGATCGCCGCCCCCTGAGGAGTGATCTCTCTCCTCCACCTCCTCGTCAATCTCCGACTGCAGCATGGCCTGGACTCGATGAGTCAACACTGCATAGCCCCGACGTGCGTGGATGTAGGCCTCGAGGTCCCTGAGATACTGATCAACCCTCTTCGGGTCCACATCATAAATAATATCAATGAGGGCAGATATGTAACCGATCCCGTCAAAAGCCACCTTTGATTCCGGAAGTTACTGCCACATTGAACGGGGGTACTTTCTGCGAAAGGATGACCGACCTTTAAATTCGTCCCATTGGCCCCAGGCCGTTGGGAAGGCAGCATCAGCATGGATAACCATCCCTATCCAGGCAGCTTCGAGGGCATGATAGGATACACCTCTGTCAGTTAAAACCTTCCCCAGAAGCACGGGTCCGACAGGGTGGCAAAGAACCTTACCCGGCCTGGTTGACGCACTGTACCGCTTTCGCTTCCTCTTTCCCTTTGATGGCTTAGGACATGAGATGGTAGGAACCCACAACCCTACCTGGACATTCGGGTACAATTGCACCCAAGAGTCTGGGAAACTCTTGGATAAAAAGGGTGTGGAGTCTGCAAGTGTGGGAGTCATAACCTCGCAACTAGTATCTTCCTGGGTAAACATCAACCATTGTTTCCAGGCCACCATTAAATGGAGGTTCTCACGGGCACCATTGAGTGAGGGAAGACACAATGCCTGGACACAGCCAAATTTTCATCTGAATTGGCAAGGTGCATACCCTTCATAAATCAGTTCCCCACCGATACGGGCCACTAGAAAGCCCTCTCGGAGAGAAAGGAGGTAGCACCACTTACTAAACTCCTCTAATATGGCGTTCCTAATTGCACCGGCAAGGAATGGATATGGATGGAAGTTCAAATGATCATAATTTGATATCTGGTTCTACAACAAACATATATTCATAACCGTCTATTGGCTATCTTTCACTTGGGTTGCCCACTCTTCAGGCATGACCCCACTGGTCAGTTGCAAGTATGGATGGAATGTGGTGCCCAGAATCTGAAGATGGTTGATGAAAGTTTATAAGTTCTTGATATGTGCTCCCAACCATCCCTAGAGGATTTGAAAGGGGCCAATTACCCGGTTTGGCCGACTTCCATCATTATTATTGTGGAGGAACTGATAAATCCTAACCAATACTGGGACAAACAAGTTGATGACGTTGCCGGTATTTAGCTGTGCTACCTTGAAAAAAGTAGAGACCTGCACGCCACCAGCCTTGCGTATGGGCAATAGCCAGCCACTCAAGAACATGGCAAGAAATGTTGCCAGATGGAGCAACTGATCGATGTCCAGAACAAGATCCCAGCCCCAGTCGTTGAACCGGCCTTCTTCCAGGATCATCCAATAGCTGCCTCTCTATTTTCGGGACTCCATTGTAGGGCAGGTTGTGGGCCTGCGTGGGAGAGTTACAAACATTCTCTCTCTAGAAAAATCCTTGTCCCATTCATGATACGAGACAAGCTGTTTCGGAGACATATCCTTTGAATGCTTCTGGGCCTGGTCAATAATCTTCTTTACCAGGGGGAGTCCTCTCTTCGTAGTCCCACACAGAAGAAGGAGGATGGAATTCTTCATACATACCCCCAACGATGTGGACTCCTGAGATCTAAAAAACGTCCCATAGACTAATACCCACCTCACCGTGGACTAGGTGAAACATGTTGGTGTCCGGACTCCAACGGCTCATAAGTTTCCTGGCGAAGGCTTGAGGCCGATGGGTATAGGTTTGGGATACCCAGGAAGCTTCATATAAGCCTAAGGCTCACAACTCTGCCTCAAACTATGCACAGATTTGATGAACATAGATGGGCCACCCCCAATCCAATGACTAAATTCCCCTCCGGGCCGGAGGTCACGGTTCGCTGACCAGCCATGTTGATTGTTTACCATGGCATTGCGGGAAATGCTCTGGTAACAGTGAACTGCCCCTTCCTGCTGATGTTGTCCTCTTGTTGGGGACACATGAAGGTGATTCAGCACAGATCCAATTGTTGTGTCCCTTGGGACATTCCGCCCTCTAGCGGATATCATGAATCGAGGGATATTGCCAGTAAATATCCATGCTTCAGGATTGTTGTCACGAGATGAAACTGGAGTCGACGTATCAGATAATAAACTGAACCCGTAGGTCAGAAAGCTGTTGGAAAAGGGGTACTCCTGTAGTGACTCGGAGAGCAGATCAGCAAGGAAGGAGCACAACAGGGAGTGGCAGATTCCATCCTTAACAGAGCCGGCCATATCCTTTAGGCGTCGATCTCTAATTGGATAGGTTCTGCGGTAGGCCTGGGTACATGGCGAGGAGGAACCATGTTTTCTCCCTGCATTATAAATACCACCAATGGTTAGTCCGGAATAATCATATATGGAAAAAAATACCAAGCATATGGAAAATTCCTCCAGTAGGCCTCATAAGGTGGTTCACGATGATGGCATCTCGCGAACCAACCCTACGCAAAAGAAGCCCGAGGTACCCTAGCACGAGAAGCGTTGGCCAGAGAACCGCGAACCGGGTTTCTCCATGGAGTCCTAATCCTAGATTTAATTAAGACTTGGGAAACATATTAAGTTTTCAAAGTCAGGAAGATTTCAGTTCACGGACAATCAAAACCGCGGAGCGAGTTCCTCCACAGCCCGTCGTGACTTACATTTTAATTAATTAAAAGTATTGGTTCGTGGTTGGGAAATTGGTCCACGGGTGAAGATGACCACGAAGGAGGAATGGTTCGTGGAAGTGGTATCTTGTTCGAGGATGAGTGTCTTGCGATGGAATGAGCACGCGAAGACAGAAAAGCGAGAGGACTCTGATTTTCCGAAGAATCTGCTAAAGGACAAAGGAAGGGCCATCCGTATTTATAGGCGTGGTCCCCTTCTGGGTCCACATCTCTACCGCAAAACGTCTAGGTTTTAGGACCACTCTCCATTGGAATGGCCTCCTCTTCATTCCGATCGGACCCCATTCCGATATGGGGCATTGGTAGGGTCCTGAAAATTATGCAAAAGAGATACTACCCAATTCCCCTCCAAGAATTGTTGGGAAGAATGGAGAAAACTCAAAGGATTCACAAAGCCGAACCGTTCTGCAGACCAATCCAAATAATGATGCCACACGGCTGGTCCCGTAACAAACCCCCTCCGCGGACCGCTGTCGTTCGCGGAATAGAGGCAGAGATCCTCCGCGGGCACGAAGCAGGATAAGCACCGACCCAGTTCACCATCATGAATTGTCCCCAGCTTCAGACCGCCTCAACCGGTGCGGTCCGCATCCGCTGTCGTTTGCGGAATGGAGGTGGAACCCTCCATGGCCGCGAAGCACTCCCCGAGCTTGTTTATGGGGGGATGCACTCAATGCCCCCCCGCGAGTTATGGATTAACCGAGTCATCTGTGAATTGGGTTTTAGGTCATGGGCCACCGCAAAAGGCGCCGCATAACCACAAATACAACTCTTTCTCAAATCTATAAAAGGACACCAAGGGTTCAGAGGAGATTGATCAGATTTGGGTGGAAGGATTTTGAAGAAGGCTTAGGATTTCGCAAACCGCGAAGTTCCAGTTCACGAACCAGAGTAGGTATGAACCTGGGAACGAACTAATAAGGACCCAAAAATTCATAATAACTTGGTGAACTGCGAATCTAAAATAACAATGAAGAGAAGACCATGAACAATTTCCCCTCCGCGGATGCACTCCCCGTGGACCAGGGTGTTTATGCCTTTTTTCCGATCGGCTGCACCGCGTAGCACCCTCTTACACCAGTGAAGCCTCGACCGACGAACCCCCGACCGACGACACCCTTGGCCAATGGTGCTCGCATGGAACCCTCCGTGAACCACCCTAGTACGCAGATAGAACCCGAAGCTGCGAACAACCTTGGTTAGCGGGATGCTCACTGTTCCGCGGACCACCCTGGTTCGCGGGATGCTCATCAGTCAGCGGACCACCCTGGTTCGCAGACATGTTCTCCAACTGCATAGAACTTCCCTACGTGAAGGGAACCACAAACCGTACCCCTATGCGGCCCATTGAATCCTTCGGAGTTCCTGTTCCATGAGCCAGATAAAATCCTTCCAATCCGGCCTGATCCTCCATGACTCCTTCATTGGCCTACTCATCGGCCCTGAGCCGAGGCCTCCACCAGAGCCACCAGATTCATGTGGTGTAAGCCTCAGGCACATCAGAGCGTCTTTTTGAGTTCACATACCCACAGTAAGCAGGGGTGAAGGGGTTTCCATGACCCTTGAGATGGTTCCAAAAGCATTCATGGGTTCACATTCCCACGGTAATGTGGAGTCTGAGCTCGGGAGTCCCCTCTCTGCCCCTCCACTTGTTGGGGCTGGGGCACTTCTCCCTTCTTCGTGTGGTAGTAAAATACCTATCAGAAGGATTCCTGCATGCACTTTCGTGCTTCCCCCGGGAACAAGAGAGTTGACGGGCACATGAGCACCTCTTTCCCTATCATACTGCGCTTTGTCTTCATGGGCGTCTATCTCGGAGTAAGCCCCGACCTTATAGGCCACCTCAATGCGTAATCCCCAATCCACTTCCCACAGATTCACCTTTCACGACGTGATCGTCTGGTCCCTGCTGCCTCTTGTTTCTCACACCAACCATGACTCACGTGGGCTTAGAGTAAGCATCAACCATGAAATCCTCTTATAGGCCTCCGTAGAGTGTAAGCCCCAATCCATTACTCTGGGAATCCTCATAGCATAAGCCCCACCAATGCGAACTATGATGTATTTGATTCCCAACCACATGGATACGTAGGAAGCCTCTAAGAGGTTCAATCACAATCACCATTGGACCCCCGTGTCTACCTTCACGTCGGTTCTCCAATACCCCATTTAGAACTACGTGGACTTTGATCCCTGTCTTTTAGGCATGGTATGTAGGAAGCCTCCTTTAGGTCCAAGCCCAATAACGGGCCAATCCAACTATCTTCATGTCGGTTCACCGCACCAACCCTAGTACCGCCTCTGTGATTCCAGACTCCTCGGGGTCATTAATCCAATGAGGGATGGTAAACCTCGGGAGTAAATGATTCTGAACCCCTACGTTCAGCTAACCATTTCCAACCAGGAGTAATCCGTGGATACTATGCTTGGGTAAAAACCAATAATTCAGGAACATATGAATACAACTTAAATCTATAAGAGAGTTCCAGAACAGGAAATAATTCCCCCCAAAAGGGTGCGATGAGCCCGACTTCCCAACATCACGACCAATGTGTGTTCTTAAGCATCGCTAGCTAAACAATCTAGTGGACGCCTGCCTTTGGAGAGCAGGTCCACGTATCGTTGGATATGGAACATTTGCACGTTTCGAAACAAAGACCAGTGTACCCGACTTTAGTAGTCAATCAGGGCTCAGCCATCCATTAGATCGACAGTCGGGCGCGCCAGTCCTCCATCTCCTCGAAGGGAAATGGTTCGAAACACCAACGAATAACGATTACAACATCCATGTATTCTATACCAAATACAAGATTAATTTGTTTCATCAATTTAATAGATAACTATTTATATATACATATAATTAAGATATGAGGTATACACACTCTCAGTTATTGGGGACTTATTATTATAAAATTTAACATTAAAAATAGAATAATATTTGTTTGAAAAATTGATAGAATAATGTTCTTCAAAATTTTGATAAATACTTGTAATGTAATGTTTCATACCATCAACATAATGAATGGTTTTTTGAGAACTACTCTTTTATTGTAAATTGATCCAACCCCCATAATTTTTCCTATAGCATTATCGACAAATGAGATATAGCTACAATCAATTTTGGATAAATAGTTGGAATATTATAAATATCTTCTCATATTTTTAGATTTTCCCCATCATATATAACATTTTTCATTCATGTACCTATGTAATTTTAAACAAAAAAAGTATTCAAATAATAAATTGTTTTGGTTCATTTAATCTATTGGGCCCCTAAATGATAACTACTGAATTTTTAGAGACCCAAATAATTTTGTGCTATCTAGAATACGTTTCAATGAATTTTGATAATATTTATGTAATAAAATCATGTTTTACCACTCAAAACTAAGGGTTTCTTAAACTAAAACAATTTTCATATATTCCGGGCTCACTAAAAATGAAACAAATAACTTTGGAAACGTTTTTATTCTTATAATTATTCATAACACAATTTTTATAATGTTGTGGTTTTCACCTTCACATCATGTTCCTAGTTATCTTTTTTGGGGATTATTTTTATTAAAAAGTAGTTGGTTTTGGAAATTGTATCCTTTTTATAGACACTAGAAGTGAATTTAAGGTCTTGGACTTATTTTTTATGATTTCAATTTTGTTTCCATGTTCAATAAAAGAGGTATAAAAATTTTTTATCAGGAATTATAAATATATAATTTGTGTTTTTTTTGTCCAAATTTTCACTAACATCGTCATTATATGATGTTTTCAAGGCATTATTTTCTTATTTATTCATTAGTATTTTGTTTTAATCATGGTACAATATTCATTTAATTCTTAAAAATAATAATTGTTTTTGTATTCATGGTCATTAATAGAATAATTAAATGATTGTACCTTGATAGAGTGTTCCATAAAACACATGTTAGCCTTCTAATTAGAAATCTATTCGTTTAATCTAGAAGATAAATAATTACATGAATATTTAAAAGCACTCCATGTTTTCTTTATTTATATATTTTTATTATTATTTTACTATGTTTTCCTATTGTACGTTTTGATAGATTTAATTTTGTCTTGATTTTGTTGAAAATTTGGTTTAATGTGTCTATGATTCTTGTATTCATAACACCAGATTTATTTTGAAATTCCAAAATATTTTTTTATACTTCTTGTAGGATTTATTAAACCCTCTTAAATCATTTCTTCATTTATCAAATTTTTTGAAAAAATGATCACACTAATTGTAATAAGTATAACTTTTTGAGGAATCCAAAAAATTAATAAGAAAACATGTATGTGTTGGTTATTTTTATCATACATTGATGTTGAAAATTTCAATGATTAATTTTCCTTCCTATGAATTTTATACACATCGGATTCATTTCATTCATCCTAATATTAAATTATTGTTCCAATTAAATTTTTGATACTGAATTATTTTTCATTACTGGATTTCCAAAACGGTAGTTGAAATTCCACTCTAATTAGAGGGTAGAATTTAAAGAATTTTTAGATCTTGATCTGAATTGGCAATTGGGTTTCCAATAGATGCAACATTATCCGCAGTCTCTATTATTTTTCCATTCATATATGTTATTTTTTCCACATTACCCATTATATATGTGTTCAAATTTACCTTAAAAGTGTTATATCTTAGCTATCTTACACTATTATTACATTAATAGGAAGGCGATATAGTCTTCCACATACCATAAACTTGTGCACACTATGAAATTCTGATGAACTCATATGGATATAATCCAACTATCATATCATTAATTTAATTATAATTTAAACAATTGATGGATTTATTATTAGAATACAATTTATTAGGTTCAGTATTATAAATTTTATAAGGCTTAACATCCATTGGTTAGAATTTGATTCCGATAATTTTTAGGTAAATAATCATTCACACCTTTTAACACACATACATTTATCAATTAAAGTAGATATGTTTTACAATAGTAATACCTTTTATTTTTTCATATAAAGATTTAATTTAAGATGAAATGTAAGATTCATCAATTTAATGATGAAAAATCAAAAGTCACAACCATTTATACAATTTTTTGGTTGGATAAAATCTATACTATGACTCACGAGGCCGGTGAATTGATTTTATGAAATTTTACTCACTTAAACCCATACTATTTGAAGGTATGAATTGTTCTGATACATTAAACACATAATAAAAAACATTATAAAAAATGAATGAAAAATATAAAACATGGTATATTTATACTGGTTTAGGGAATATAAACTCTATTGACCACTACGTAAATGCTGCTCCTGGAGCATAATGAGTTTTACTTGAAAAAATATGTTTCCAAGGTGCATGCCAATAAAGTACAAGGATTAATGACACGGTAAAATATATGGAAAAATTTAATTGGAAATTCATGGATTTAAAAAAACATTCCATTAACAAAAAATATGAGGATCTTTTACTTCATATAGTATTAATGAACCCAAAGATATTAAAAATGAAACACACAATTGAACTATGCCACTAAATAAGAGGATTGTTCTCTATAATAGATAATAATAATGAAGTATAGAATATAGATAATCTTATTAAATATAGAATTTTTTATCATGGAAGCACATATATAGAGAACATTAATAGTCTTGTTATTCTTTATAACACATAGAACTATGAGTAATACAACTTTTAGAGAGAAAGTTAAAAGTGTAGGTGAATGAGTCTATAATTGAGGCTAATATATATATATATATTTATTTATTTTGTAAGAATACTATTGAATATATTTTACATTACTATTTAATATGAGAAATATCCAAAAAAATAGATATAAAATTAGATTTGAGATGACCATTTGTAAAAAATACCTCAACAAAAGGACCGAATGATAAATTATCGAGAAATATTTTCATTTCCTAATACTTACAACCTTACAAAAGATGATTTTTCTGTAATGATATAGTAAAATATTTAATGTATCTATAATGAAATTAATTTATAATTAATTGAAAAAATGGTAATGAACATGTTGGATAAAGAATGATGTAGCAGATTTTAGATCACCACATAGCTTAATTCCACAAATTCGTATTCATATTGTTGAATTTATCCACATAGCCAATATTTATATAGTAAAAATTGCCACATAGATTAATTTGGAATAGCCAACTGAGGAACATAGCTAATAAAAATAAAATATTTCATGGTGCTATAGATCCAATATATGTTTTTGAATAATCCATATAGGCACTTTATGTTTCCATTTCATCGATGTAACTATTTTCTAAGGCAGTGGATTGATCGATGTAGGTTATTTTTACAAATCCAATTCGGTGACTTAGATGACTTAATTTGGAATTTCTATCACAAAGATGAATGGTGTAACATATTTCTTAATGTATCCAAATACCCAAATAGATTATAAACTTAGATAGCCAATATTTCATGCGTAATAAAATTTTAGAAAAACATACCAAAAAGAAGAATTATAGAATAAATGGACTAAATAAAATAAAACATGATAATAATGATTAAAAACAAAATCATTTGAATAATATGAGGGGTTTTTTAGATCATAATTACATAAAGTACATGAGATATGTTGGAAAAAAATTAATAGTACAATATAATTGATCTTTTGTTATCAACCCATAGATAAACCTCGTTTGATAGTATTCCCTATAACATAGGTATCTACATTAATTAAATATATTAAGAGTTTATTTCAAATGAAAATTAACTAACACTATCAATAATAATATTTTACTATATGTTATCTACATATTGTTCATATAAAACTATGACACTTAAATCCACCTTGTATAGAAAAAGGTAAAAAATAATAATTCCATGATTTATTTTCTGCCATAATACATAAATGGATCATTAAAACCATAATATAATAATCATTATAGCCACAATGAAAAATTAAATTCAATTAGATTTCAACATCGCTATTAGGGAAATGGTTTGGAAACAATTAACATTCTAACTGATATTTTTCCTTCAACAAACAATAAATATTTTAAGGAAGTCACATTTGTTCTCATATTCAACTCTCTCTTCAATACAAATTTCAAAAAAGAGTTATTTAATTACAATTGTATTGTTTCATAAAAAAAATTGATTTTAGTACATGGAATTCATTATTTAATTCATAAAAATCAATAAGATTTATGTTATTTTAAACATAAACTTTCTTGAAGGAAAATGAATTAATAAATTTTAATGAATAATATATTATATAATTGGTGATCATAAAACCACCTCCCTTTGGATTTATCTTTATTACACATCTTGTGTCTCTAGAACAAACTTTTTTAACTAACTCTTATGGAAATTGTTCCTCACCCCTTTAGATATGCGTCTATAGTCTTGAATTTTAAAAATTATATCCTTATCCAACTATATCAATAAGATATGTGAACCCTATTATAAAAAAACACATCCAATTGACTCTATTTATTATATCTCTAGGATTACTGCAATACCCATACTAAATTTAAGGAAAATTAAATCAAAATTTTACTAGTTTAAAATATTCATTTAACAGTGTTGTATTTATGAGCTCTAGGGAAAAGGACTGATAAATGAAATTATTATCAGTGCTAACGAATAAAATGGAAAATTTAACCCGATATCATTAATTTATTTTTAGTGTTCATAAAGGGCACCCTTTATCTATGCTTTAATTTCAAAATTGATAAAGGGAACCCTTTATCATCATTTCATTTTCAGGGTTGATAAATTAAACCTTTTATCTGTGATATATTTTTACCACCAATAATAGAATCTTTTACGAGTATATTTTTGGCATCATTAAATGTATGAATAATTAAAATGAAATAATGAAAAAAAATAAAAAAAATAAAAAATGAGTTTATTAAAAAAGTTTAAAAATTTTATTAATTAGATAATTATCGATAAAAATGAATAAATTTATTATAATATAAATAAATTATAAATACTAATAAATAATATGTATTAAATATATATTTAAAAGTAAAATGAATATCAAACTAAATAAAATAAAAAATTAGTAAATTGAGAAAAATCTTAAACATTATATTAAATAGATTATTATTGATAATGATTATAAATAGTATATATTAAATATATAGATATATAATAATATATATAAATATTATTTACCAATAAGAAAATATTATTTATTCTTTACATTATAAAATAATATATTACGTTAATAACGGCTTATAATTATAAATTAATATGAATTAAAAATAATAAATAATTTCATTGAGTAATGGACATAATTGAATGTCATTTTATTTATTAATTTATAACATAGTCCAACGGTATTATATTGTTTTCACATATATGTAAATAATGGGTTTTTATATACATGCGCACTTAAACAATTTTTTTGGAATTTAATCATTTTATACTATTTATTATATATATTTTTTCACAATGTTTTAATAATTTCAGTATGTATTCATCTTTATTTCAATATATATACATTTTTTATTATTAATATTAATCATACTTATCCAAATTTAAAATATATTACTCCTTTTTAATTAATCAATTTTACTCATTTTTAATATTCATGAACTTAAGATTAAATATTCACTAATAATGTTAAAAAAAATTGAAACAAATATTTATAAATAAATATATTTATTAACGTATATTTATTATTTTTATATATCTATAATTATAAATAAATAGATAATATTTCTTAAAAAATATTTACATAATTATAAATATATAATTATAAATAGTAATAAATATATTAAAATAATTAATATATTTACTACATTTATATACATATAATTTTATATATATATAATGATATAAATATTATTTTTAATGAAATATTTATAAGGTTTAAAATAATGGTTTATACATTCAATGAATTATGAAATTAATAATTTATAAAAATTAAAATTATAAATATTATAATAATATATTATAATTATACTTTTTTAAAAAATTTATTTTTTATAAGTATTAGAAGTATTAATGATTGATCTTTGGCCCTAATAAACATAGAGATTTATCAGCCTAAAAATGATGATAAAATCAATCTTTATCAGTGCTGGAACATTAACGACGGTAAAGATTGACTTTATCAGTGATTTTTTAGGGCTAATAAATCTCTATCATTTTTAGTTCTAGAAAATTGATCATAAAGATTCATTTTATTAGTGATTATTAACATTATCTGATACATGGTATCTTTATCATCATTTTATTGATGTGTTGATAAAAGTGACTTGATCTATTTAAAGAACCATAACCATCACGATCTTGTTCCTGTTATTCGAACTTCTCTACAGAAGTGACCTACTACTAGCTCTCCACATTGTCAAATCCAACATCGAATGTTGGATATAATCAAGGCTACAACTACTACAAGGCTCGAATACAAGTGCCAAGCGTTAAAAAGGTTGGACGCAGTCATGGATCAAACAAAATAGAGGTTTTTTTATATTTATAAATTCACTCGGTTATCCACTGAACCTTCTCATCCCACATCTATGCACCCCAAAAATTCTAGTTTCACTATCCTATTATTAAACAACCCAAACTTCAATATTTTTAGATATATTGAAGTATGATCTTCACCGATATCATGTCAGTATTTTAAGTTAACATTGGTCCTCTGGGACAAGAAATACATAAATCTCAATGTTGGTTCATGATGTTGTGAGTAATATTATGCTCCCAATACCTATATTCTATGACATATAACTATTTATAATCATCATATGTTTAAAAATGCATCCATAGAGTTGTCGGCGTTTTAACTGGATTGGAATATTGAAATTTTAATCACTTGGATGATGAAATATCTCGCACCATTGGGGTCTTATATTATGTTTTGAAATGATTGGATACAGGAGGGTTGAGTGAGGAAGAACATAAATATATGTTTATCCACTTTTATTTTAAATTTAATTATATAATTTGTTTCAAAAATTGGACAATGAAATATTTGGAAAATGAGAAAAACTATATAATGGGGTTTTCATGAAATTGTTTCCTATGAAAATGAACACTGAAATATATTGTGAAATTTGTAGATTTATCTATAACAATTGTGAACAATTTCATGAGGCTTTGGATGGATTTGGGGTCACATAGGAATTTTAAGAATAAAATGATTCTAATGAATCTACAAAATCATATGAGAAACAATGTTTTATAAGAATGATTTATTGTCTTTTATATTTAACTACATCTTTAAGAAATATAATTTTTGTTATTTTTTATTTTCCAAATATTTTAATTTGAATTTGAATAATATGACAAAAATTATTTAAAATGAAAAATCAAACAGGTTCAAGGTTCTATAATCCTTAGACTATATTATACAGGAAAAACTGATTTTGAGATAAAATGTAATTGATATTTTTATTTTGGTTGTTGAAATGTAATTAGAAAATAAAAAATTGGAATGAGTCATTTTCACTGAAAAGCCTCACCTTCATGGTGTTTTAATAAAGAAATGTGTTTCATTATGTGGTGTCGATGAAGAGTACATTGTTGATTGAATTTATTGTTCTCAATCTTTTACGATTGAAGAAATTATTTCTAAATATGATATTTTCTATGAAAAGTAACATAATTAATGAAAAATGTATTATATTATTATTATTTAAAAGAAAATTTTAAACTATTCTAGTATTAATATTATACTACTAAATTTAACTAATCTTGATAAAATAAAATATTAACATCGATTGATATAAATTTAACAAATAATTTTTACCAAAATTTTTTTGAAATAATATTTATTTTCCATGGATGAAATCATTACACATTTATAATTTGACATCAAGTAAACTTTATTAGTTCAGATTTAATATTTGTATAACATTCTATATTCACTATGTATTATTAATTTTAATTAATAATATTGTTTACAAACATAAAATTAAATATAATTTTAGGTTCTTGTAGTGGTAGATTGTTGCCAAAGAGTTGTGACAATCTCAATTACATGACATAACGAAGGATTCATTAAAATAAATTAAAATGAATTTTATTATATGAGTTTTATGAATTATAAAAAAAACAAAAAATGATATAATTTATACTAATGAATTGCTTTTCGAACATTATCTGAATAAAATAGAACTATAAGAGTCCTTCATTGTTCTTGTTTGGATCAAGGTCCTCATCTCACATTTTTCTTGTTCAAATGCAGCTCCTCAACAATAGAATTGATCTAATTATATTCCTTATCATCATCTAAAAAAAATTTATCCTACACATTAAAAAATATTATGTTTTTTGTTGTGTCTTACTCCTATGAGTTTTCAGTAAAACATTACAATCACTAATGACATTTTATTGATTATTTCTTCCTTCTTTGTATTTCTTTCAATTGATAAAAATATATCCATCTTTGAAATAATAACCCACCCATTAATACTTCATAAATATCTAATCATTTATTTCATGAAACATCTAATAAAAACTATGTATGATTTAATTTAATCAATCTAAAAATAGAGCATTATTTAACATTCCATGTTGGATCCACATTTAGGAATATCATATTACCATCAATGTAATTTTAAAAAATGGGATGCATTCACCATTGGAAACCACTATCTTATGTGTATTTATTTATTTATTGTACAAAATGAATATTTTATGAACTGAATAAGAAATATTTTCTTTATTTAAAATGAATCAAAGCATCATTAAAATGTAATTTATTTTCTCCTCACCCTCCCCACTTGTTGATAGATTTTTTTAAATATATATTTTCATTTTTTCTAATCATTCATTTTTTACCTTATGAATATCCCTATGGTCAACAATGTTTTCAAAGTATATTCATTATCAAATGAAATAATTTGTTCTTTATTATTTATCTTTATGTTATTTCTTTTAGTATTACTCATATAATATCTATTTTATTGTACATGTGGATTATTTTGTTCTAGTTTGGGTGGTTTTGTTAGAATCTATTCATGCTTATGTGGGATTGGACATCGAGCATGAAAATGAGATAATGATAATATGTTAATGCATCAAGAATGCATTAAAATATTATGAAAATGTGAATTATTAGTACATATTTAAATAATATTTTCATCATTTTATCTAATATTAGTATGTTAATTTATTTATCATTTTTATAAAATACTTATTTAGTTTTTTCCGCAAATCATTTTGGAATTCATATTTTTCTTTTTTCTATCTACAACAGGCCACAATAGATAAATTGATTATTTTTGCCAATGTAACCATATATTCCATATTCATTTACTTTCTTTTTCAAACTAGCTACAGTACATATTGACTCAATGTTATTAAAATAAAAAACATTCTCATCTGTAAAAGGCCTTGTTCTTATGACTTTAAAAAATCAGAATGTTTTTTTGGCTAAAAACATTGATTAAATATGCAGTTTTGATAGTTTTAAATAAAAATACACCGAAAACATGGTAATATTTTTAGTTAGTATTTTTTGAGACATTAGGGGTTATATAAATCAGTGAAACCTCATTCTGACACACAGTGTGACATGTAAGACTCAAAGTGCTTCTTTTAATTTAAAATTAAAATTAATTTTAGTAAAAAGGAAAAATAACATACTCAGAATTGATCAAAAACAATTTTACTGTTTTTATAATCTATCAATAAGATCTATATGTCATTTGAGACATGTAAAAATCAGATGAAAATCAATTCGATGCCCGGTGTGATCGCTATGACTCAATGTGTCTATTATCAGTTTAAAATTAATAGTTTCGTTAAAAAATGTCACTCTATAAAAAAAAGTATTATCTTGGATTTGTTTGATAATTTAGGACAAAAATTAGTAAGTCATTTTTTATGTGCAGGAATTCATCTCATCTCGAATCGATGCACTATGTGATCATTATAGGTCTAAGTGTGTGATTCCAGTTTAAAATTAAAATTTCAAAACCAAAATTGACATACTAAAAACCATGAAAATACATTCATATTTTTTATACATTTAAAAAATGATCCATATGACATTGGAGACATTTATAAATTATTCATTCCTCAATCAGATACACATTTTGATCATTATGAATCCACTTGTGTCTCTTTGTTTCAAAATGACTTCATTTTTAAAAAAAAAGATAAGTGAGGTACTCAAAACTAAAAAAAAATTATATTGTTATGATATTTTAGTAAAATTACCTATAATTCATTTTAAACATGTAGGAATCATCATTAGATTAATCCAACAAATGGCATGATCAGTATAAATCCATTTGTGTTTTTTTATTTAAAATGAACATATATTTTAATAAAAAGGACAAATGACCAACTCAAAAATGATAAAAACATTAATATTGTTTTGATACATTTGATAAATGATCAAAATTATTTTTTTTATATTTCGGGATCATCCTCACATCAATCTGATTCCTGATGTTCTTGGTATTACTCAATTTGTCAATTATCAATTTAAATTTTACAGTTTTGTTCAAAAATTATTACTCACTAAAAACTAAGAAAACGTGCTCGTATTTTTCTGAAGATTTTAGAAATTGATTATTAATTATTTTGTGACATGTAGGAATAACGTGCATGTCAAAATGATACATGATGTGATCAGTAGGAGTCAATGTGAATATACCCAGTTTAAAATTATATTTTTGTAAAAAAGGAAAAGCTACTGAAAAATAAGTAAACACATCAGATTGTTTCCATACTTTAGAAAAATGATCCATAAATAATTTCAGAAGGGTATAAAATTTCTGAACCTCATTATGATTCATGGAATGAACAATATGACTCCATGGTCATATCTTTACTTAAAATTTAAATAAATTTTAGTAAAACATACAACTCACCTACTCAAAACCAAGAAAACATATACATATTGTTTTGATAATTTTGGAAAACAATATGTAAGTGATTTGGGACATGTATGAATCATCCTCACCTCAATTCGATACATGATTCATTCGGTATGACTCAACGTGTGTATTATCAGTTTAAAATCAACATTTTAGTTCAATAATGGTCACTCACGGAAAAACAAGGAAACATATTTGGATTGTATTTATAATTTAGGACAACAATTCATAAGTTATTTGTGGTGTGTAGGAATCAATATCATGTTAAACAGACACATAATATGACTTATATGAGTCACAGTTCCTGTTTACAGTTTAAAATGAAATTTTAGTAAAAAAGTCCAGAAATGTACTCAAAATTTGGAAGTAAAACTCAGATTGTTTTAATATATTTGTAAAATGATCCATATGTTTTTTTAGATGTGTAAGAATTAATCAAATCAAAATCCTATGCATGTGTGACTGATATGAATCAAATTGTTGTTTTTCAAAATATATGTTTTAATTTAGTTTAAAATATATATCCCGTTTGTAATACAGATAATACTATCCAATATTGTTTTCCCTTCATTTAAATTCAATATTTGCACTTGATTTATCTAACTTTGTGCTAATTCTTTGTGATGCAGTCTATTGTTACAACACAGTTCAATATTCCCCTTTATCAGTGCTTTGACAAGAATAGGTAATTAGCCATTTATCCGAACATCTACAAGTCATAATAGTGGTCCCATTTATCTGTTCTTTTTTAGAAATGATAAAATACAAAAGATTTTATTCTCTCTCCAGTAGTCAATACTTCTATTGCACTAATAAAGGACAATTTTAGTGATGTTAAAAGACTATTTTGTAGTATTTTTTTGATATAATGGATAATTTTTATATTATATCTCTTATGATATATATGTTTCATTATATTTGGAATATAGGGAAGGTTAACACCATTACATTTGTAATGGTTCCTTATAGATAATTACATACTATAAATTTTTTTTACAAGACTCATTATCCATTTGCCATATATTGATATCTTGAATTTGATGTGTATAATGAAATTTGAGTTTAGGAATTAACCCACTCTATATTTTAATGATTGTTGAATTATTTTAAACGATATCCTTTGGATTACTATCCTAAAGCCTCTTATATCTTCTAACAAATCATATTCTATTAATCACTTTTATATTTCATTATTTGCATAAATCAGACTCATGATGAACATAAATTCTCCTGTATTTTCTACATGAAATATTTGAGATGTATCGTACTGAACTAATTGTATATTAGTTATGGAATTATTACCTTTAAAACATAATGTGTCTTTCTCATTGTATAATATAATAATTAATGTAAAATAGAATGATAGTTTTAAATTAAAATATTATATCCAACCTATATGGTACATCAATACCATTTATATTCTAATTATAGTTTGCATTTATTTATCTTTCCTTAACTGGGCATTATTAATTTTTAGAATATGTATTCAAAATTAATTAATGATATATGAAAATTGTGATTTAAGTACAATAAATCTATAAATTTAGAATGCGTTAGAATAAAAAACTTATTTTGGTCTTAAAAGAAAATCTATTACTGTTTAAGCTAAAAAAACAATATAATTTGGAAACACACATTATATAATATTTATTTTTAAATAAAAGACTCATTATACTCCACATGGGAGGATGAAATGTTCTCTACTTGTATTAGGAGTTATAAACCATTAGTAACTCCAATAATATTACACTATTTATTTTTATGATAATCCTTACCTACTATATTTGGATTCATATTTCCAAGTACCACAATGTATCTAATAACCAATTTGTAAAATAAAAACATTAAGTATAATGACCAATATTCATGAAGTTGAAGCTTCAAATTGATTGATATTGACCCCTTTTCAACTTATACTATTCTAAGATATATTTCTACATATGATGAAAATATAATCTTGTTCGATGCTCTACATCATTTTCTTTGGTCTCATAGAAGAAATTCATGATGGTGAATTTTTCATCATTCAATCTATTGAAATTTTGAATTTTTATTTCTTATTTATAACTATAAGAACTAAATATTTTAATTTCATTTTATTCCCATGAACATGGATATTCTTAAAAGAAATATATTGAAATAGATTTTCCATAAAATGAATTTTATAGATCTCAATGAATCTATATTAACATGGTGAAACATATGTCAGAATTAGAAGTAATAAAATATTAGTATTCATATTGAACACTAATTTTTTATAATCATTTAGTGTAATATTTCATCTTCAATAATAGAAGGCCATTCTAAATTCCACAGTTAAATTTATATATGTTTAGTGTAATAATAATCTCATTTATTTCTTGCTTCGCATTCTCTTTATGGACTTCTTGATGATGAAACAACTTGATAAAAACATTTATGCACTCATGATGATTTTGTAAATCAGTTTAATGGTTAAAATTATAATTTAAACACCAAATTAATTACCCGAGATTCTCTTACAGTATTCCACTTCACACTCACATTCTTCCTAGGGAAGATAATATGGTTGTGGAGACTCCAACACATAAAATTTCCTTTTATATCAGAGTACCTTGTGTATGTTTCTGAACTACACTTATAAATTAGTGATTGTTTTGTAATATTTATTTTTCAATATGGATTCTAGTGTTTTATGGAATTTTTTACCTTTTAAAACATATTAAATATATAAGTATAGTTTTTATTATCATTATTATTATTATATAGATATTATATATTTATTAATCATAAATTTCTCAAAATATTTCATATTTATCATATCAGTTCAAAGAATTTTTATTAGAAATACTCAATCATTTTAATATTATAGTGGGAATTGATCCTTAAATCCCTATTTATAGTCTGATCCATGGAATCCCCACAACCCCAATATTTTTATGATGTATTTTTTCTTATGAACAACATTGACTCAATGATAAATAATTTTTTAAGTGGAATCCAATATTATATGAATCCTTCACTTATATTTTCTCAATTACCTCCACTAAAATTAATCCATGTAGGTTCATGTTATATATTTTATGCCACAATTTACTAAGTGAGAAAATAAATCTTATTAGAACAAACTGATAGAAGGTGTCAGCCCCTACAACACCTAGAGAGCACCCCCCAATATGGTTCACTGTAATTTACATGTTGGATGGTACTTATAATATAATATTTTTTGAGAGATGATATATTTTTCTTTGTGAATAAAATGTGTTCCCACCTATCATGATTCTCACTATGTAATAACACTCAGAACACAACTCTTCATAAATATGATAAAGTCAACACATTCATATTTGTTTTTCTCCTTTCATACTTATAAACTATACTATGTTAGTGTGTGAATTATATGCATTCTCTTATTAATATAATTGACATTGAGATACAAAAATAAATAAATCATGGTGCCATCATGAATAATATTCGAATAGGTAATCCATTAATAGAGTGATAGGCCAATCGAAAACCTTAGGGATACTTCTTGAAAAGTTTCTAACTTGAGTTTTAGTTTTCACCTTGTATAATGAACCATACTCCCATATGTTATATAAACAAAAATCAATGTGAAATATGTCTCATTCATGTCCCCAAAAATAGAAATATAATCACCCACTAGTTTGTGGGTATTGGGTATAGAGAATATAAAAAATAATATCTCTCATTAGCACATATTCCCATTTAAAACTACTAAATTAAATATATGATACAAAAATTATCATTTATTATCTAATTAATATGAAGATACACATTACAATAATTAAATAAATATAATTCTAATTTCCATATGAAATTTCAATTTATTTTTCATCCTTTTAATTTCAGTTATTATATGCATTAAATTTGTTAGTTTTTTATTCTACTTTGTTATTTCAACAATATTTCCATGGGTCTATTGATTGGTCTGTGTTGTCAGACAATCTATTTCAGGTCACTATTTCCCTATCCCACTCATTTTTATACAATCTCTTTCCTTTTCTATGCCAACAATATGATTTGGGGTTCTTCTCACTATTAATGATATTCACTGGAATTCTCATCTTGTCTAACAACCTATTCAGTTTTATTCCCTTGAGATATTTATTGGATGTGTGTAACCGGTTGAATTGGGATATTCATATCACCACATTAACCTTATTAGGGTAATTCATCACTAATGATGTTTCTATTAAAATCATTTTTTTCATCAACCCTCACGGGCTTCCATTCTCATCTATTGTAGAGAAACTCCAGATTCTTTAACTATTTTTTTAATGAATATTTCAGATTATGAAAATTTTACATTGAATGACGCAATATCAAGTAGAAGGAACATGATATATAAAATATAGTCGATTCCACTAAAGGGTTAGTGTATGATCACCTCTATTGTTCACGTCTATATCTCGAAGAGTAATTTTATTCCTCTGAAGCCATGATACATGTAACAACTAGGTCCAGGTGACAACACCAAAACCCCTCTATAACATGGCCAGTGGGTCCTTTCCTGCCAAGTACCACCAGCTGCCCCGCAGACACGTGGTCCCCATCCAAGGGTCCAACCACATGCCCTAATGGGTCATCTAACTAATGAAAGTACCCACAGTCCAACACATGTCCTTTTCAGTGTGCTTTTTCCTCACTCACACACACCCTGGGAAACTTCCCATAAGGTCACACATCATGATCACTACTCTAGGCCATGCACATTTAACTGTGGAGTTATAATCAGACAGGCTCCCAAAAAGGAAGGTGCACCTTGTTGACATGAGTAATATCATTTATTCAATGAACCCTTTATCATTTAGGGGTGTTACAATCACACCCCATTTAGAGCACACCATCCTTGTAGGGTGCCATATATCTCAACCAAAGTAGTGCACCACACTTAAGGGTGGGTACCCCCTTTAATACAAAATGCATCAACTGGGTCCAAGTGACTATACAGACACCCCACCTTAACATGGCTGTCAGGTCCTGGCCCACCAGGTACCACCAGTTTCCCCATAGACATGTGGTCCCCAATCAAGGGTCCACCCAAATGTTTGAACGTGTCATTTGACTAATGCTAGTCCCCATAGGGCAACACATGTCCTTTTTAGTGTGATTTGTCCTCACCCACACACACCCTGGGAAACTTCCCTGAAGGTCACCCATCATGATCACTACTCCAGGCCAAGCACGCTTAATTGTGGAGTTCAAATCAGATAGGATCCCGAAAAAGAAGGTGCACCTTGTTGACATGATTCATATCATTTGGGGGTGTTATAATAAATACTTCCTATATAGTGATAATAATGTTTTGGTTTTTTATATTGATGTTTTTTCCATTCATATAGGACCCTAAGTCACTGAAATACATTAAATCCCTATGTTCTGTTGTGTTTATCGTTTTTTTTCTTTCAAATTCTGTTATTTCAGGGATTATCTCATTATGAATGACCATGTATACATTATGGTTTTCTAATTATCATCTTTTATCTTTAAATATCTCTCTATTTTTCATGTCAATGAATACCAATCTATTATACCATGAATGTTGGCAGTTTTAAGGGGATTTTTTCTATGATTTCCATAATAACATGGTTTCAATTGCACACAATTTATGATAAAATCCACTAAATATGACTTAAGAAAATTTTATAGTGAAAAAGACATCAATATACGAGGAATCAAATTGAGAAACCCTTATATAAAACAAAGAATCATTAATGCTTTGTTTTGACCTAAAAACTTAATATTTACTCATTCCGATGATGAACAAACCATAAATACATATCAACATTCCCATATTGATATATTATAAATGGTACATAACAAGAATTTTTTTTCTATTTTTGATATTTTGATTAATTAAGTGTCTTGTGTGATATATTAGTTTGGTATACGATTAAAAAATGAAAAATTATATAACAAAATTTCTCTACTTTTTATCTTATAAAAAATGTTGTTTACCATTATGATTCACTTGGGTATCCTAATTTGGGAACACATTGATGATTTTATCAATATATTGCACGAACTATCAAATAATTTTTTGAAATTGAAGGTGGATATAAAACTATTATCTTGTTGATTTTTCTTTATATTTGTTATATCACATTGGGTAAGTCCACGATGTATAGTAGAGACTCTATAACATTTAAGACGTAAAATATTCCTTGATTACTAATGAATTTCATACCAAACATAGAATAAAGTATAAGGAAGATGGTCTATTCACTAAGGGTAGACCCAAAATTAGAAACATGAACAAGTATAATAATATGTGAAATGGATTTGATAACAAGAATTCAAACCACAGGATTAATCATCTTAACATTATGTTAAATTTCATTAGTGGTTTTTTACGAATATAAACAATGTGTGTCATTAAAATTCACAAATAGGAAAACCCGTCCAATAGAATGAGTAAGGATAAGAAATTATATAAATTCAATCATGATTTAAATTTATTAATTTTGGTTCGAATTCAATAGCCTTATGTGAAATTACATCCCCAATATCCTATAAAAATATTGGTGTCGTGTAATTATTATTTCTTTAAAAAAATTAGATTATATTTCATTTTTTTATTATATTTTTCCTTTCATAAATGATATTCAATTTATTCTAATACTCACTTATTTTTTACTGGATCTTTTTATAATGCATTTTATGTTTGCAAAATATGTTTGGAATAACCAGTTTAGTCCATTGTTTTATTGACCCACTCATCATTTTCCATTTTCCCCATTCCCTTACCATGTCTGTGATCTGACACAAAGGTGAGGGGGGGTTCCAAATAAATTATTAAGATCACAAAATTTATCATCTTTGTTATCCAAATTTATGGTTTGAAACTCTAGAGCTATAATATTGGATTCCTAGTGACCAAAAATTTGGGTGAGTTGTTTTACTTACAATTGTTGTCAAGGGGAATTAATCTCCCCAAAGTGTGTCTCTTTATAACATTGATTTAGTTTCATCCCCCATAGGCTTCGACTCTCAATCTCTAGAGTGAAAAACTTTATTCATTGGTGATATTCTTCAATGAGGATTTGAGATTAGGATTGTTTTCTTTATGATTATTCTACTACATGTTGAGGATATGAGATTGATGATATCTATGAAATTATGGTTTAGATTTAAGTTAGGTTCTCCTTTACTGCATGCTTAAATATAATGAAGTGGGACCATATTAATCCAATTTCCCAATGAATTCACACATAATAGTGGAAAAGTTATTCGAGTCTTGTATGATCTTTTTTTATTTATGTTGCTTCGGTTCTAGGTCCCAATTGTTATTATTTTATTAATATGTATTTTCAGGTCACTACCATGTACCTTTGGTTTCCTTTGAGCATAAAAAACACATATGTGTAGAGTTAGTATCATACTATGATCATATTATCCCTATGGTTATAAGGATCCTTGAATCCCCATGTTCATCTATTCTTATCATTTTATTTTTTTACGTTTTCTTATTTTATTGTACCTCTCTTCTCAACACACCATGGTTTCTTTCTGGTTTGTTAAATCTAAAATTTTTATATTTCAATTTCTCTCTGTTTAATATGTTAATGAATACCAATCAATAATTAAATGATCCTAAAATATTATTCAATGAATTTCCTTATTATTTCTCTAAAAATAAATAAATAAATAATGAATAAATAATAAGATATTGTCTATTCCCGTAGATGATCTGTAGACATGAACTAAACTCAAAAAAAAATTCATATTGAAATGAAATATATATAATAGAATTAAATATTAAATAATATAATGTAAATTAATGTTAATTAAAAATTTAAAAGAAACACAGAATCATATATGATTTAATAATATTCATAATATTTTAATTTAATTTAGGACATATTTCATATGTTTTGTGGATATTTATAGTGGGGATTCAATTTTGATGGTCCTGACCCAATCCATCTAGAACCATGTCATTCTAACTCGATGAAGGGTGCGGGTGGGTGGATCAACACACCCTGTAGAGGGATTGGGGGTATTTCATCAATCACTACATGCTAATAACATACATATTCAATAAAAATTATATATATATATATATATATATATATTGTATACACCCATTTATCGCATGTTGCAGGTTCCTAAGGTCCAATGAAAATGTGGGATAGTCTATTTTCATCTTGTGGGTGTTAAAAGACACCAAAAAAACCTCATTATATGTATTTTTTTTACCATGCAATAATGAACTAATCTCCCATGTAATATATCCATAAATATACGTTCCACTCTAGTGCACTATCCTTCTTTCGGAAATGATATATGTTTAATTAAAGAAAAAAATTAGTAATTATATATTTAAATGGAAAAAAATAGTCAATTCAAACTCATTATGATGAAATTATGGTTTTGTATAGACCATATAAAATACCTCATTATGAATTATAGAAAATTTTCATTTAATTTAGTCTAAATGTTTTTCCAAGTACACAGATACCAATTGATGGAATATTAAAATAGATGAATTATTTTGATTGGACATTAATTTTTTAACTGGATTAATGCAGTGACACCAGATCTGATATATCATAGATGGTTTTATACAAAGATCATATTGAAATAATTGTGTATTAATACATAATACCAAAATGGAACCTCTAGTTAATAATTTGATATTGTAGTAATCATCTAATCTTCATATCATTATAGATCAAAGGAACCAAATTAGGAACCCTCTATATTATCCAAAAGTTTATTAAAATCCATCAAATTATGTTATATTATTCTAAAGTTCCATAGTTGAAGATAAAAGTATTACATTGTGCTCGTATGATTTCTATAAAATCATATGATCGATCTATAAACTTAGTTTGGACCATTCTTGATCTTCAGATTAAATTTTCAGTTAGGATCATTATGGAGAGCTTGAGATGTTTGATAAATTATTCAAATAAGGTCTCAGACAATTCATGGATCTAAACTAAAATTAAATAATTTCGTTAAACGTTATAAAATTTCACTTAATTCATTGAATATGCTTGAATTCATAAAACAAGCCATAAAGACACAAATAAAACTGTAAATGTGTCATAAAAACCGTAAATATTTCACTATAAACTTTTTTTCATAATTAAATTCCTTACAGTGAATTATGAGAATTTAATAAAGATAGTTCACCATAAAAAAAATTAGTAAATGTTGAATAAATAATTTTCTTTTAAAAATATTATCATGGAAAAATATTTTAAATTAAATAATTCATGAAAAGCAGGACCAAAAATTTAACTCATACAATTCTTAAATTGAATAATATATATTTTACATCATTATTTATTTATTTTTGATCAATCACACTCATAATTTCACTCGCATATGCGCATGGTTCCCTCTCCATCCAAAAACTAAAATTTATTTGAATTGCTTCAAATTTTGGAAATAATTTGTGGTTGAAACATAAGGCCATTATCTCGATAGCATTTAATCATATTCACAAATCTGAAAGAGTATCTAGAAAGATATCGTGTGCCATAAATTTATAAATAATAATTATCACTATCATAATATATTATGAGCACACTCGTTGTAATATCATCTCTTTGTCTTACTGTATATCATAAAGAAGGATACATACATTATTTAATCTGTATTTAATGATTTATATATCATTCTTGTAGACAATATGGGATGGGATTTCGTTCTTCTACTATAGACATGCATTTTTTAAAAGAACTACCATTATAATCGTGTGGCCAAACATATCTGTAGGACCCCGAAACACCTTGAGAGGGGATGCGTGAATCCACGTGTCAAATATTTATTTGTCACGTGATAGATCATGTCGGAAATTGGTAGTAAATTATAAAAACTATTTTATGGAAACCGATATAAAACTAAAAATCACAAGAAAAGAAGAAATACAAAAATTATACATGGTTCACCACTAAGTGGTAGTCCAAGGTGCATAAGCTGAAAATGTTTCAGTCATACTTAAATATAGTAATATTCACAACTTTTTGAATAAAAAACATTAAACACATTCATTCAACGATATGAACACTAATTTACCATGTTTTCCAGAATACCACACTACCTCCCTTAGAAACTTCTCATCAATATACCATAGATCACTACTTTGGGTGATGTCTTGCTCAATTTTAACGGTTTGAAGGAAAATTCGGTATATTCTTTTCTTATTCATTATCCTTGTCTAACATGAGCCTTTGAATACACCGTAGTCCCGAATTAATGCATTTGAAAGCACTGATCAAACAAACCAGATATTCAAAATTAGTTATTTCCTCAACTCAAGAACTTGTACACAACACCAGTGCTTACATGCAACTATTGGGATTTCCCTGAATGATGTCTTTCAAAAAACCCTTATCTTTCATGAAACTAGACCACATGTTTCACTTGGTATTTATAGACACATGGAATTCCTTGTGTGCATGATTTACTAGATGTCAGTCTTATGTGTGAAATTATTCCAGATTTAGGGGACACCAAATCATTATTAGAAAAGTTACTTCGAATATAGGTGGTTTCTATATATTTATATACTTGGAAGATCCATCATGTTATTTCTATATGTGCCTTCCCCCATCAATGCAATACTAATTTTTACATCATTTTTTTTTTGCGCATAATATATATTCATAAAATTTCATATTTTGAATATAGCTCATGGATTTTTTTTTATTTGAAAGGACGATCTTAAACTACATGTTTTAAAAACATCATGATCACGCCATTGTGGTTTAGAAACTAATAAAACCAAAACTCAATTGTTTTCAACTGAATCCTTTGTTCCAATAATACACCCCATTCGGTTTATTGAAAATATAAAGATTAATTCAATAAAGAACTATCTAATATAAAAATATTAAAAATGAGGTACAATTGAACCAACACTCTATATCTATGTGAGAAAATATCAGTGTCAAAAATTAGAGGGGAAATATGAATTAAGATATCATGTTTTTGAATGCTCAAAGATTTCCAATTTGAGATATTATTGTTTCCTCATAAAAATATTTCTCATCATGTCATAGAACAATTGAATAATATTTCCTCATAACACAAAATTTTCATTTGGTTATAGTATCGTTTCTTGGTTCAATAAAAACATCAACTAGAAAAACCTATGTTTAATTAACCCATTATAGAAGTTCTCTATTTTCCACGTTGTTCAATAAAGGAAAAAAACTAGTATATATTCTTTTAGAGATTAAAAAAATCCACTTGGATGGTATCTGCCCCATAAACCAACTTCACTACCATAAATACATTAAGAAAATCAACAAAAATAGGTAGAGGGGACCTTCCGTAACCTCTTCATGAACTTGGATGTCGCTGAAAAACAATGTTCAACTAATTCTTTTTAAACACATGTTATACCAGTGGAATTGTTAGAATGTCATCCACTTGGTCATCAGTCCCAACGTAATAAATTTTAATCACACCTAGTTCGAATTAATATTTAATGAAATGATATATGATCTCAATATGTTTGGCATGGGAATGATGAATTGGTTTCTTCGTAATATTTATAATTCTGTTGTTGTAACATATAATCACTATCGTTGTTTCATCTCATTTCCAATATTTGTTAATTTTTTTAATCCACAATATTCGAGTGTAATATTTCATAGAAATGATATATTATAATTAAGACATTTTAAGAGATGTTATTACATATCTCTTACTCGTCAAAACCATCCATTTGTTTCCCATGATTAAAGCTCAACCACTTGTGGACTTTCTATCCATCACATAACTAGCATAATCAATATTAATTTTTTTTTGAAAATTAATTATCTCTTTATACTGAGTAGTATAATCCAAAATTGATAGTAAATTGAATACGATAATTATTCTCCTAACTTCTTCCAAATTATCTTCATTCAATTCATTTTGAAAGTGGGATTCTAAGCATATTGTAAAGATGATATGTTGTCATGATAAAGTCATGTATTATAATATTCTGTTGATTTGGCTATAAAATTTGGGATCTAACTATGTTCTATCCTCTTGATTTCCATGTTTTCCCGGCTCACAATTATAGTAAACATTTGTTTGGAGACATGAATTCTTAATTTCTTCATAATCTCCCTTGTATATTTCTTCTCATAAATTATTCTGTAATCCTTATTTTAAATCATCTATAGTCCCATGAACTATGCGATTTCTCCAATCATTGAAATTTCAAATACTGATTCGAGGTTATTAGTATTTCTTCCACTGATCCATGCCTTATTCCACCAAATATTCTATCAAATACATAACCAAGTACCATAAATTGATCTTTTTGAAAATTATTCACATAGAGAATATGAATTAAACCTCTTATTTTGATTTAAAGCATCTTTGGATAGGCATATAGTCAATAATACCATATATATTTTTCCTGATTCAAACAGTAGAGAGCCTTTTTTAATTTATAAACCATTTATTCATCATTTATAATCATAAATCCCACTAGTTGTTCACTATATAATTATTCTTCTATAAATACATTTAATAATTCCTTTTTGACATCCATCTGATTAAATTTTTATCATATTTAAATTTTCAGAGTAAGAAAAATCTTCATCTACTACATTCTTTCTACCCGAGAAAACATTTTGTAAACATCAATGATGTCAATATGTGCATTGCCTTTAAAAATAAAGAATGCCTTTTTTCTAATAATATTACCATGCTCATGAAAATTGTTTTTAAATATCAACTCTACTTTAATTCATTATGACTTTTAGGACTCTTAACAAGATCCCGTGTCTAATTCTTGTGAATATTTTATAGTTTTTCATTCACAACTTTCACCCATGATTCATCCTTCATTACTTCTTCAAATGAAGTTTTTTCCACAATTGATCTGATAGAATAATGTTCTGCATTCTTCATTATCCTTCTTACTATGGGGATGTTCAATCCCCGATAAAGTTGGATTGATCAATTTCTAATCATAGATTTCCACTATAGGATTTTGATGATGTTTTACATCATTGGTTTTATCTTTAGATTATTCTTGGAATCATCGTCTTTTTGTTGGATATGAATTATTTCATTCTCCCAAAGGTTTTATCATTTGAATCAGTCCCATGTAAATATTATTATTCATCTTCTATCATATGAGAACATGATATCCTTAAGATAATTGTTGTTTTTATTCAATGATCATGACATCAATAGTTTCCAAAATTGTTCTCAAATGATTATTGATACAATTTTAGGATTCTATCTTCAATGAATATACAAGGAATATTCCATCATTTGGAGAATCATCATACTTTCAATTATTTCATTCATCATTTCAGTTGAAACATTTACTTTAAAGAACATGAAAATAATTTATATTGGGCTTCAACGCATACTATAACTCATATGGTGATTTGTTTTCCAATGAAAATCCCTATTTACTTTTTAGTGTACACTACTGCTTGGATAGACTATTTATTGTAATGATAAGAGATATAACTGTTAGTCAGTATATAGATGGCTATATTGTTCACTTATTGATTTATCCATTAATAAACCCCATTTTGATTTTTATTCTCACATAAGTTACCTGGTGATTTATAAAATGTTTTTCCAAGAAAATTTCAAATTAAATGGATGTGTATTATTCACCATTTCATGATCATTGAACATTGATTGTGCAGCTAGTATCATTATCATCAATTCAATGATAATGTTTCATGCAATCAAGCCTTTCATTTTTCATGAGAATAATCATTTCAAGATCCATTTTATTATAATAATAAATAAAAGGAATATATAACCACTCTACATATGTTCCAACAATATTTATTTGACCACATACATCTTTTTGGATGATATCATATAAATTTCATTCCCATTGGTTTATTTTCTGAAATGAATACCGAAAAATATTTCCTCAAATGGAATACCCAAAAGTATTTTCACATACATACTTTATGGTGGGAATAAAAATTATTATCATCATCTCAGATATAGTTTCCATGATATGTTGGTTAATGTGACCTAACATATAGTTCCATATGTTGTATTCTTCTCCACCTATCATGTAACACATGTTCCCTTTTCTGTCAACTTGGTTTAAATTGAAATCTGTTTTATATCCATCCATGAGATAATTTCATTCCCTTCCTATGATAGTGAAACCATTTTTATAAAATTTCACCATTATTATTAATTAATAGAGGTGACTCTCACACACATGATTGTGATAGAATCCAACCCATGGAGAACTTCAGTTTTGTTAGGCTTTTCAATTACCTTTTTTGTACGTCCACTCCCTCTATATTTAATGCACCATCATTTCTGAAACTCAGTATCCTATGAAACATTTTTTTAAAATTAATCAATAAATATTAATTTCCCATCATAAGGGATAATAATATTTTGTCAAAAATACATGTGCTTCTATTCATTGTGGCTATGAGAGCTATTTCTGGAAGGTTGTATTTCTCGATTTTTTTCTTTTCCTTTTAAGGTATATTTGATTGAGTGGACGATAAAGAAATAATTAACAATATATTTTTCATATGATTAGGTTCAACATGATGAAATTAATTATATAGGGAATAATTCATATTTTCTAGAGAACTCCTCCTAGATGGCGTGTATTGAATTTTCTCTAAGTTTTGTAGGTAATGTTTCCACATTTCCTCTTCCTTAAATGAATATCTTTTGTCCATAGATAGAATTTTCAAAAAAATATCCATTGAATGTATTTAATTTATATGATTAAGGATATCAGATCAATAAATTTTTTACTTCTAAGAACTTCAATATTTAGATAGCTCTTTTTATCCTCATAGAATGACATAATATGACCTAGAAAGCCACATAAATGTCATATCAAAATACAAAATGTCTTCTAACTTCAATTACTCTTCATGTTTCATTATTTTGTAAAATTATTTGATTGGATATATTCTATGAATACTCGGCTATAATTTTCATCTCTCTTTTTATTTTGATTAGAAGATTTAATTTTATAGTACATGAGGTACCATTTTGATATATCTAACTTTTTTACTTATATTTATTCTGACCTTTACTGGTTGTAGTCTTTGATATTTCTATATCACATCAAATTCCACTTTTTCCAATAGATTCGTATCTCTGATCAATGAAATCCTTCTCTACACCTTCAAAATCATGTTTAACTCTTTTTTACAACTCTTTATACAAGAATCTTCCTAACCATAATTTCTTTTTGTATCCTTTGATATTTATATAGATTCTATTATAGTCCATAGAGTACAAAATTTATTCTTCATTCCCCTCAAGAGTCATGGTTTTATCCAGAAATATAAATATAAGGTCATTGATGACATTTGCGTGTTCTTCAATCATGAGCTTAAATTCCAAAACATATTCTAAAATTTTAAGGGGTGTTATATATTATTCTACCCCTACTTTTAGTCAATCAATTTGTACATCTATCCAATAAACATATTTTGATGACTCTTCCAGAATGTATCACCACTTTCTGTTTCTGTTTCATTGTTCATCAAGATTATTAAGCGCACCCTCAATTTCAACATTGAGGTCACAAGCACCCATTAATTGAATATATTTTCCTTTTGAAGATTCTTCCATATCAACAATAGCTATTATGGATGTTTGGTATTCAGATTTAAATTTTGGTTCATCATCCACAAAAAAATTCATTATCATCATAGTATTCATTACAGACGGAAATGTTTCAATATAATTTATTTCCGGATTTGATGTATCCATTTTAGGGGAAACTTTTTGGAGGTTTATGCATACATCCAGATCAACTCTCCTCATCATTAAACATTTTTGATCATCAAAAATCAATGTAAACATCTATAAAAAATAAAAAATATTCCATAATAATCTTTCCTTCATATATCCTTTTTTATCTCTTTTATATCATGGGGAAAATGATAAAGAAGTTCATCTTCATCATTATCTTCATCAACAATGTCTTTTTAAACCTAATTATTTTTCATAGAATTGAATTTCATTTTCATTCTTATCTAGTTTATGCATATTCTAGTTTGAATTTTAGTTTATAATCTGTTGGACTGATTAACAGATCATTTAGAGAACGTTTAGAGATATCCCCTTCCTTAAGGGATGAAACTTTTTGTTTGCACAGTGGTCGAAGCCTTCTCAATTTTTTCTTCATAATTTCAATATCATTATTTTCCTCACCATGTCCTTGAATTCCTAAAAAAACCATAGTAATTAGATTTCAAAAGGTATATGAATTTTAAGATCATCAAACCTTATGTGAAAATCAGAGAGTTTTACCTCCTTCACATTGTTTTCACCTTCATATATGTTTTAGAGTTTTTTTCCACATATAATTGGATGAAGTGAATCTCATCACCTTTATATATTTTTGACCAAATATTTCTATAGTAAAGGAATTTTGTGATTTGTAATCTGAATCCTGCATTTTTTATCTATTTCAGTGTTAGACAATACTATTTCATTATTGACCAATATAGCATGTCCATGAGAAAAAATAACTTCCATTACATGGGATATTATATGATATCTCTTCTCATTCATCCAAAATTGGATGTTTATTACATCAAATATGGGGAATATTATAAAATTTCTTGAATAATATATGAAAAATGGGACATATTTAACTGTAGTCAATTATATGCTCTGATACCACAAGTTGGATCCCCGAACACCCAATGATGGGATATTTTAATTAGGTTGTCCCTTTTTTCTTTTAATGAGATAGAACTGGTTCCCACATTTGTAAAATCATCTAAAACCTATATTATATAAACCTGTAGAAAAAAAAATCAAATGAAAAAGACAACACATCATTTTTATATGGTTCACCACCTAGGGGTAGTCCAAATAGAATATGCCTATTGTGTTCCAGTAATACCAAAATACACTAATCTTTACAATTTTAAGAATTAAATTGTTTATATATATTCAAACTATGGAAAGAAAATTATATTTTAAATATTTTAGGAAAAGACGTTGTCTCCCATGGAAAATGTCCATCGACACCCACAATCTCACTACATTGGGTGATGCCTTAATCAATTTTGATGAAATGGAGGTCTCTTTAGTTGATTGGAATTAATCCTTTTCCCCATCTAGCACAAGACTCTACCTTCACCATAGTCTTGAATTAATACATATTGAGGAACTGAACAAACAAAAGGATATTCAAACCTGGTAGTATCTTAACATAATAAATTTCATGTAACAATTGTTCTTGAACAAAATATTTTGACATCATCATTGGGGATAAGACATTTTTTTTAACATTATCCTTTTCACATAGCTCATGCATTTTCCTTATTTATTATCGATGATATCAAAACAATTCTTGAACACAAATAAATTTGACACCATTATTGGTGCATAAGATTATTACATGATATTTTTTTATTTTTCACACAACTCATGCTTATGTCAAATTTTGACATGAAACTATTGAAACTATACTTACACGCAAGATTTTGATCCAAATTCAGTATTGTTTGAGACATCCTTTTCCAAAAAAACCCTTCTTCATTTTCAAATTTTGTACCCAAAAAATTTTCAACCACTTAGAAACAATGACACCTTAAACAACAAAGTCACCAGCCATGTAAAAACACCAGTTTTGAAAAATCCTTTATCAACCTAGTGTGGGTTAAAAAAACAAAAACAACTTGATTAAATTTCCAGAAATAAAAATCATTGGTTCCAACAATATATTATATCTTTTAAATGTGGAAAATCATATATTTTTCATTCAATCATTTCCATAACCCAAATGAAAAATTCTCCATAATCTATCTTACCACACACATAAATGTGATGGTTTTCATCTTCTACAATAGTACATGAAAAAATAAATCAAGATTATAATGATCTGAAGTTTAGATAAAATAACTCTCTCTCATAAGAAAATCAAATGATAAACAAATCTTGTGGTATTATTATTGGATGTAAATTTTTCCATATTGCACATACTAGATACTAGGAAGCAAGAACCTCTTGAGGAAAAGTTTCAATAAAAATGAGACCCTAACACATAATAGTAAAAAATAATCTATGTCCCATATTTATAATTTATCTATACCATATAAATATGTTTATGATTATTTTAATAGTATCTTGAGGTTATCATTGTAGTTAACAGCTGCTATAACCTATTGATACAACAAATAGTCAATGGAAATTAACATGTAAATTGTTTGTGTGAAAGTAATAAAACTATTTTTTTAAGAATACAACATGCATTACTATTTATAAACATGTCATGGCAAGGGAAAATTATTATTTAATTTAGGTATAGGTAACCAACATTAAAAAAAATTATTAAATTCAAACAATGTTGCTTTTTATTTTTTTATTCCATTCAATTCAGATTATTTTTGTTTAAATATAATTGTAATAAAAATTAGTGGTTATTTTTAACATTTTTGGATAGTGTTTTCACACATTAATTAATCAATTATAATATACAAAAATACAATAAATTTTGATTTAATATTTAATAAATAATAAATGGAAGAAATTTTTTTATAATAAAACCAAATTTTATATTTAAAAAATTGAGAGTTAAAAATTTATTTTATATACATTACTTGTTTTATATTTTTGTCTCTATTGTTCATGACATTCATATAATTAGTTCATGATTATTGAGAAAAAACATGGTTTATTTAATTTTTTATATTGATTGAACCATATCATTATTCATAATGTAACTCAATATGATTTTATAATTTATTTGGAAACATTTTATCTCTTAAATTCTCAAACAATCTTGTTTGATGTGGGCCTATAATATCATACCAAATTTAGAAGTGATTTATACAATGTAAAATTATTTGTCTAAATGTGATCTATGATTAAATAAATGAATTTATATGTTTTTTTAATTTATATCGAATTCATAAGTTATAAAATGAGGAAAAAATATGAAAGTTTTTATATGTTTTAATAAAATGTTAATAAACTATAAAGCATGTTTTTCTAATGAAAAGATTCATTTTAGAAATTTATTTCGTAATATGTTTATAATTATTTTATAAAATAATAATATAATATTGGAATTATGTAATGTTTTTATGTTATTAATATGATTTTATTACATATTAAGTAATATTAAGTGTTTATGTCTCATAGAAAGTCTAAAATTTAAATATAAAGGGGTTCACATGAATTCCATGAAAGCTATGAAATATGAAACATTCATATTTATATAATAAATATAATGTGTTATTATTTATATGTTATGTAATGTATTTAAAACCTTGAATAACATATTATTTGATTATAATTACTATGTTAATGAATTGTTTATACATGTACATTTCATGTCTAAATATTTGAAATGATACATTAATTGGTTATTTTCAGTTTGATATATTTCATAGATATAAAATAATAATATATTGAATATATGAATGATGTAGATTAAATTTTTTGGAATGATTATTATAAGTGTAATTCCATGCATATAAAGAGTCACATTGCCCATATACAGGATCTAAGAATAGAAAAAGTAATCATAGTTGAGTACTATAAGTATAATTTTATTCAAATTTAAATTCCTTTATTTGAAAAACAAGTTTTCCATATTTATTTTATTATTAAATTTTAATTTAAATATTTATATGATAATAAACTCTCGTGATTAAATTGATTCTGTATATCCTTGAGGTTTCTTTCAATGATCCCAACATGAATACCTACTTTGAGTTCTATATCTTCCCCCCCAACAACTACGATGTCGTTCATGACATATAGGGTTTAAGAGTAATGATTCATGAACACACCAATATCCTGGTTATTTTCATATATGAATATATTATTTATATCTCTCTAAATGTCAAGAGGAATTGGGAAGATATTTATTTTTGAGCCAAAAAAATTGAGGAGATATCGTGGCTAACCCTAATTAACATAAATTAATGACATGATATATGTAGGATTATAATTAATAAATTTAAATTATTTACTTTTCCTTTTTCCAAATTTAAACTATACCCAATATCATATTCAACAATTTAATTTCTAATTTTATAATAATATATATTATTGAGAAAATAGATAAATAAATTTTGTATTAATTAATAATTATATTATTTATCAAAAGTAAATAAATAAATATTTATGTTACATAATTTAAACCACACCATATAGAAATTAATAAAATTAATTAATTATATTGATATGAACTCTTAGTTCATCATGATATATCTCATAATAAATAATAATAATTTTCATACATTCATCAGGGAAAATGGTTTAAATATTGAGAAATACAAATCCAACTCCATTATTTCTAATCAATAATAAATTTAGACATAATTATGAAATTTATAACTAAGATAAGAAATAATATATTTAATACGGTAAACTATACTGACAAATTAAATATAATATAATTTAATAATATTTTAGATGATCATTATGCAGGATCAACTAAGTAACTTTCTTTGTGGCACTGAGTACAACTCACATACCAAGAGTAGTATCTAGAAAATATCATTAACCATAATGAGAAAGATAAACTCTTTAGTGATGAAAATGTTCCTATGAATGTTACAAATGTGATATAAACTATATGATATATGATATCTCATATTTAATGACACACATATGTTTCATTATCAAACATCACTTTATTTATCATAAGTTAAACTATTGATATGCACATTCATATGATTACAATGACCCTTAATTTGATGTGGAATTATAGGAGATGTTGTAATAATGGCACCTATTATTCGATGGATTGAATGTGGGTATTCATTGGAAGGATAAATATATATATGCCTATAAATATGAATTTAGGAGACTATAGGAAAGGACCTTGTAAGACATTAACAACTTCGTGGATGATTTCATTTCATTGAGTACTATAGCATCCCAGGCATTAATAGAATAATAAATTTTCATATATATTATTATTTACGAATATAATATTAATTTTACTATAATTAGAAATTTTTTCTGATATCTTACTCAACATGAAATAATGGGTTCTTTGAAATATTACATTGCACACAACTTTGAGTTATACCAACAAATAATTTAATAATATTATTATCCTAAATGATAGTTAACTCATAGCCATTGTAATGTCGGAAATTAACATAACTAACTAAAATATTCTTACACATGCTTGTTAAATGTTTTAAATTTATCCAATTAATTTTAAATGCTTAAAATGTGAATGAATCCAATTTTAAGAATGAAATACTCTAATTTCTTTTAAATGGTCGGTTTACCTCCTTTTGATGGATAAGATTTTTTAAATATATTATTTGTCATTTTTATTTTTTAATTTTACAAAATAAATATCATCATTATATATGGAGCATCAAAATTTAATTTGAAAGATATTTTGGTATTTTTATGGAAAAAATCATATTTTTAGGAATAGTCAAAAATATTGAATTTTAATTCAAATCTCCTTTTAATCTAATATATTTTTATAGTTATATTTTCATTTTAATTGGTTTTAAAGTTTAATTAGATTATTTTTTTATCTTGTAAACCAATTATGATCATTGGAAGTAATTTCACTTTAAAATATATCATAAACACAAGTTAATCTCTTGATAGTTATTACTTCTTAAAAACCAATTTTTATTTTTGACAAAAGGAATTAATTTTATACTAATTTCAGAAACTTATACGTTTTGAATTTGGAAAAAATTATTCCTTATTTGGAATCAGGAAGACCAATATTTTTAAATAGGTACTATTTATATTTAGACATTATGAATAGTAACTTCAGTTATTATTTTATTTTCAATAGTTAAAGGGTAAATATGGAAATAAGTGTAAAAAATAATATTATAATAATATTAAACTATCCTAAAAATTTTTATAATCATATTCAATGAGATATTTCTGACAATGGTAATACATAGGCCTATTTTTGGACCCCATGGAGCCACCTGGATGTGAAAATTAACATTTTATAATAATTAATTTAATGTAATGATAAATATAACATAAACATATATCTTTTACTAAAATAATTTTTATATGGGTTTATATAAGTGATATATTGAATATAAATAGGTATTATACATATAAAAATATTTCCTACATCATGTTATTTTATTTATAATTTTTAGTTATCAAATAAGTAAATTTATTTATGACACAATGATGATGTAGCGATTACCATATTAATGAATGATCTAAATAAATAAGATTATAAATAATAAAATAAATTTATTTTTAAAATTTTTATTCCATACACTAAATTTAGTGGTGATTATGAATTTTGATCTCTGAATTAATGTGTTTTTTTCTAAATAGTCATGTGGTTATGGATTTTTAAAAATTCATGATATGAATAGAATAAAAATTGACATAAAAGTGTTTTAAAAACAATTACTATTTTGTAAAATGATATATTATTTCTATAAATCTAATATTTATCCAAATGACATAGATAATGTTCATAATTTCTGTAATGAACCACATGAGGTTCTATTTTAATTTAATAGTAACTATATTAACCATATAGTATGAATATTCAAAAATACATGGTAAGAGTCAAATTAGTTATCTAAGGGTTAATGGTAAAAGATAAAGTTAAATTTTGGACCTAGACCTGTCTAAAACCTATTGGTTGATATGTTTTCATCAATATATAATATTTTTTGATGTTAATGTCTTTAGGACCATTTTATGTAGAAAATTATTTTATAATAAAATAACATTTCAATACCTTCATAAATTGCCCATCCTCCCACTTATAAAAGAGCATCAACTATACCCATTTAATCACACAACTCAAGACCCATGGATCTTCCAAACTCTTCCCAAATAAGATTAAACCATCACTCTATTTATCCTAGAATCCATGCTTTAGGAAGAAGGCAATTCATGAATTCCTTTTGGCTCAAATCAAAGCGAGTTCCACGTTTTAAGAGGTATCGTCTTCTCTGAAGTTACTTTCCATTATTTTACTTCTACAATCCCTATTCTATTATTATTATTTTATTACATGACAAAAAAGTATATTTAATATACTAGTATGTTTTAGTGAGAGGTATTTGAACTACAATTACACACACCTCCTTCTAATTTATACAAACATATTGTTTCTGTGTATGGTGAACTAATGCCTCACAAACCGATGATTGTTCGATTTTCCCCTACCACCTCTCATGGTGACCATTATGATGTCAATGTATTAATATATATGAAATATATTATTTTTATATTGTATCTGTAATAATTTATGTTTTATTTTCAAACAAAGCATTATGCTTTTCATGATGTTTAAATACAATATTTTCATTTGAGGAAGTCATGACTACCGCGCCTCAAAGTAATATGACTCATTCTACCATCAAAGGTCATATAAAGTTTGAATTTAATGAAAGTATATAACATACATATCATATTATATAATAATTTAATTATAATATACCTATGTATCATTTACTTATCATTTATTTAATTTGAAAAATAAATGAAAGTAACGTTCATGCATACTTATGGTCTACTGTCTCCACGAATAGTTCATTTTATTTGTTATCTTCAAATTTTTTCAATTATTAAAAATAAATATATACTCTATATACATTATATTTAAATCATGAATACAATTCTAGGGAAAATATCGTTTTGACCACATGGATAATTTGTAATTATAAGAAGATTATTTTTGACTCAAGTACTCAATATGGAAAAAGTGACCGATATTAAGTTAAATAATTATGAAATTTTTATAACATTGTAATAAGATATATAAAAGAAAAATAAAAAATAAAATGTTTATTAATCATTTATAAATTTACTTTTTATTATTATTTAGGAAGAATAAGGAACACATATGATGAATCAGACTAAAGGTAATGAACTTAATCTCAATCTCATTTCATTGAGGCATGTTTTGATAATATACACCTCTTTATTTTATATGGTGTATAATAAACCACTTTTAATTTTCTTTTCATTCAAATTGAATCGTTTTTTATAAACAGTTTTACCAAATGACAAAAAGAATGTTTTTATCGTATGCAGCGACAACGACCTTTCTGTACCCATGATCATTATTGGATATTTGGTTTCCTTAACAATCCAAAATGTTTTTAAAAGGAAAATGAATATCATATAACCTCATTATGTATTTTGGAATTGAAAATTATCTTTGAAATGGATTGAGTATGTCAATATCTTGAAATGAAATTTTGTGATTGCAAATGAAATTTTATTTGTGAAATGTTGATATTCAGAATATTTTATGTGTTGTGATTATACAGTTGTACTTGAACATTTTATGGGTGGTTACGTGGTAAACCAATGATAGGTCTTTATATAATAATCCAAATGAATTATTTTTCAATGATAAACGAAGGATGGGTGGTTACGTTATGACCTTCAATGCATTGGGTATGGAAGTCAGTCGTATGGCTATTCCATTTACTAATATGTGCAGAAGTCGACTGTATGGTTATTCCATTTAAGTATGTGTATGTCCTAAGTAGCCCTAATATGTTATATGTTTGTTTCTATGTGATTTTGGTAATAATTTGGTTATAGAAAGGGTAATCAATGAGCTTATATTCAGTTAAGTATATTTACCACTTCTTAAAGGTGAAAAGTATTACATTATAATAATGTATTCATGGTTTTCATGTTATCCCATGAATAAATGTTTTATTTATTTATGTATCCCTTACTGAGATTTTAATGCTCATACCATGTATTGAAATGTTTTTAATAGGAAATAAAAATGAATAGAGTCAATGATGGGATCAAGAAAAAATTATGCTACAAAAACTTGAAATGATGTCATATTTTATTTTAAAGTGTTTTTTGTAACTAATGGATAGTGAGTAGAAGTGTATACATGTAATATTCTAGATATTATTTATAATTTATGATATAATTCTCTAAATATATAAACCTAAATATATCCTTGATGTTAATTGAAGTCAAATTTTCATCTTATCTCAAGATTATGTTATGTTTACGGCTAGGGACTTAAAGTTGGTATCGTAGGTCGGTTTAGATAACTTTAGGAGTTAGAATATTATTAATAGAATATCTATAAAATATTTTAAATTTATGGTAAGAGTTAAAGGAAATATAATTTGAGGATTTCCATGTTTCTTCATCTAATATATGTTTGTGTTTAAAATGGTTTTTCATTGTGGAAAGAGGGAATATTTTCTAATATGGAATACAGATGGAAATAAACCTCCACATAAGCATCCTGAGATGATCAGAATCAGAATTGAATAGTTTTTTCCACTTTATGCTCGGTTTACTTAGGTGATAAATGATGGTTGTTTTTATAGATAATATTTTGGTATAATCTTAATTTTAAAAGGATAATGAAGGTAATTTAAGAGTTGTCATGATGACCTTAAAATAAACTAAATTGTATGGGTAATTTAGAATGTGTGTGTTTTGGTTATAGAAAATTTATTTCCATGGTCATACTGTTTCTAAATATAGAATAACTGATGACCCCTCTTAAATAGAAGTTGTTGAAGAGTGGCCACGACCATCCAATATCACAGATATTTGTAGTTTTCTTGGTTTAGAGGGTTATTACTGAAGAATTTATAAAAACATTTCTTAGTTATCTAGTCCCCAAACTAAGATAACATGTAAGGGAGTAATGTTCATCTGGACAAAGGAATGTGATGATTTTTTTAGGAACTGAAAATAATGCTAGTAAATGCTCTTGTTTTGGAACTTCCTTCTAGTAATGGTGAATTCATTATCTATAGTGACTCTATGTTGAAAGTACCAGGTTGTGTCCTTATGTAGGATGATCAGGTAATTTATTTTTCTTCATGTTAGTTGAAACCTCATGAGTTGAATTACCCTAAAATGATTTGGAATTAGATGCTTTTTATTTGTTTTAAAAATTTGGATGCATCATATTTATTGTACAAAGTGTGAAATATATATTGATCACAAATGTTTGAAGTATATATTCACTCATAAATAATTAAACATGTGACAAAATAGATGTCTTGAATTAATCAAGGATTATGATTGCACGATCCATAACCATCCCAGAATTGAAAATAATGTGGGTGACACTTGGATTTGAATATGTAATTCTACTTTAACTATGCTATGTTTAGAATGAGATCCTTTGGTTCCTAATTTGATAAATTTTGGATTAGAAGTTGTCTGGGCAGGGAATTGCTCTATTTTTTTCGGTGGTAGTGAAATCATCTCTATTATTTAGAATTAAGAAAGCGCAGAAAGAACATAGTGAGTTACAAGAAAAAAAGGATGAATTGGTTCATAAGGGTATGTTACTTGAATTTGACATTGATAAAGATTGTGTTTTGAGTTTTGGAAATAGATTAGTTGTGACATGTTATTCATAGTTGAAGAAAGAGTTGTTATGTGAAGCTCATAGTTCACTAATTTCAGTTCATCTTAGTAGTATTAATATGTGTAGAGATCATCTAGAGTATTTCTAGAGGGATGGAATAAAAATATATACTACTGACATTACTGTATGGTTTTTGATTTGTTAGCAGGTTAAAGCATAACGACAGGTACCAAAAGGGATGCGTCATCCTTTTCCAGTGCCAGAGTGGAAATTGGAAAATGTTTCCATGGATTTATTAGTGGTGCTACCAAAAACATCTTGAGCTAAAAATTCCTTATTTGTTATTATTGATTTATGGACTAAATATGATCATTTGTTTTCTATTCGAGATATTATGTTCCTTGATCAACTTTCTAAACATGTGTATTAATGAGATAGTCAGATTACATAGAGTTCCCCACTCCATTGTATCTGATCGTGATCCCAGGTTCACTTATAACTTTTGTAAAGGCTTTTAGATGTTATTGATAACTATATTAAATTATAGTACAACTTTTCATCCCCAATCAGATGGGCAGTTATAATGAACAATTCATATGTTGGAAGATATGATACATTCTTGTTCAATGGACTAACATGGAAGTTGGGACCAATTTCATTCTTTGGTTGATTGTTCTTATAATAAAAATTTTCATTCCAGTATACATATGTCCCCATTTGAAGCATTATATATAAATCAGTGTCAATCTTCTGCTTTTTGGGATGAAGTTGGTGAAGGAGTGTTGATTGTAGAAGAATTAGTTGAAGAGATGGAAGAAAAATTTCAGTTGATTCATAATAACATGAGGACAACACAGAGCATGAAACAGTGATATGAGGATAACCGAAGGACGTATCATTCTTTTGAATTAGTTTATCATGTATTTCACATATTTTCTCTATGGAAAAGTGTGATTCATTTTAGTTAAAAGTGAATGTTGTGTCTGAGGCTCCCTGGACCCTGTTAAATCCTAGATAAAGTTGGATTAGTTTCATAATGAGTGGATTTCACTCCAATTTTATCCAATTTACAAAATGTTTTCAATGTTTACAATTTATATACTAGATCCATATCATGTTTCCAGTCCAACAGTAGTTCATTTGGAAGAGAATCTTAATTATAGGGAAAAACCAATACATATTATTGACCACATAGAGTAAGTATTACAGAATAATTATTTTCATCAGGTAAAGGTTTTGTGGAATAACCACATGGTTGAAGAGGAAATGTGGGACTATGAAATTTCTATAAGGGATAGACACAATCACTTATTTGACAATTTAATAAAATTGTTGGGACGCAATTTCCAAAAGGGCGTAATGTTTTTGCATCCCAAGTATTTATTGATTAATAAATTTTCATTTTTATTATTATTTATGAATAAAATATTAATTTTACGTTAAGTAGAACATTTTGTACGATAACATACTAATCATGCAACAATGATATTCTTGGAAATCATACGTTGCACACAATATTTAGTTATACTAAAAAACAATATAATATTATTATTATTTTAAATGGTAGTTAATGCCTAGCCATTATAAAGGTGGTAATGAACCAAAGAAACTGTAATATTATTATACATGTTTGTTAAATGTTTTTCATTTTTCTAATATATTTTAGATGCTTAATATGAGAATGAATCAAATTTTAAGCATGAAATACTAAAATATTTTTATAAAGGTCGGTTTAACTACTTTTTATGGAGATTCATTTTTAAAAATTATTTTTGAAAAGTTTATATGTTTAATTAGACAAAATAAATTTCCTATTTAGAATCGTAACATCAAAATTTATATTGGATGAAGATTTGGTAATTTTCTGATAAAATTTATGTTTTAATGAATACTAAAAAATTCTGCATTTTAATTCAAAACTACTTTTTATCTAATTTATTTTTATAGTATGATTATTAGTTTAATTGATTTTTATGTGTAAATGGATTATGTTTTTATCTTTTAATCCAATGGTTTCAATTGTTTGTAATTTCACTATTAAATTGGACATAAATACAACTCATTCTTTTAATAGTTTTTATTTCTGAAAAACTCTTTTTTGGTTTTGACAATGGGAGTTAATTTATAATTAATTACTAAAATTTATTTGTTTTGAAATTGAAAAAATTTATTCCATATTTGGAATCAGGAGGTCCAAATTGTGTAATTATATACCTTTTATTTTTAGACATTATAAATAGTAACTTTAGTAATTATTTTATTTGCCATGGTTAAAGCGCAATTCTAGTAAATAAGGGTAAAAAATAATATTATAATAATATTTAACTATGATAAAAAGTATCCTAATCCTATTATATGAGATATGTCCGACCATGGACATCCTTGGGTTGATTTGGGGAGACCATGTAGCCACATGGATATGAAAATAACATTTTATTAGAATTAATTTAAAGTAATGAAAAAATATAACTCAAACATATATATTTTACAAAAACAATATTTATATGTAATTATATTAAGGACCATTTTGAGTATAAATATTAATTGCAAAGATAAACATATTTCCTAAATCAAGGTATTTTATTTATAATTTTTAGACATCAAATAAATAACTTTATTTATGACACAATGACGATGTAGTGATTGCCTTATTAAGATATTATTTAAATAACTGAGATAATCAAAATTAAAATAAATTTATTTTCTAAAATTTTGATGCCTGCAATTAATTTTAGTGATTATTATCAAATTTTTTATTAAAATAATGGTGTTTGTTTCGAAATAATTAATTTTTTATAGTTGTTTAAAAATTCATGATAGGAATAGTATAAAAATTTAAATAAATGAGTTTTTAAAACAAATAGTATTAATTAAATGATATAATAGTCCTAAAAATATACGAGTCATCCCAATGACATAAATAATGTTAAAAATTTAATTAATGAACAACTTTAGGTTCAATTGGAATTTTATAGTATCTATATAAACCACATAGTATGAATATTCATGAAGATATGGTAAGAGTCAAATTAGTTAACTAATGGTTAAAGCAAAAAAGATAAGTGTAAATTTGAGACCTAGACTTGTATAAAACCTATTGGTGAGATTTTTTCGACTGAAAAGCATCTTATAATTGAAATAAATGACATTGGGAAAATTTTAAATAGAAAATCACTTTATAATAAAATAATATTTGAATACCTTCAAAAAGTCCCCCTCCTCCCTTTAATAAAAGGGAATCCACTATACCCATTTAATCACATCTCTCAAGCCCTTTGGATCACCCAAAAAATCCCTAATTAAGCTCCTAACATCCATGTATTCCTCCTATAAGACATACCATAGTATGTAGGCCATTCAATAAATCCTTTAGGCTCAAATCAAAGGGAGTTGCAGGTTTTAAGAGGCAATGTCTTATCTAATGTTCATTTCCATTATTTTAATTATCCAATCCCTACTATATTATTATTTTTGGATTAAAAAAAATACCAGTATCATCAATATACTAGGATGTTTTTATTTTATGTATTCAAACTACACTTACACATGACTCTATCTAATGGATACGAACATACTGTTTCCATGTACGACGAACTGCTGCCTCACGAAACGATGATTGTTTGATTTTCCCCTACCACCTCTAATATAGGACATTATGATGGAACTGTATTTTTATATTTTATATTTTATATTTATATTTTCATTGTCATTCTATAATTTATATTTACCAAAATACCTTTATTCTTTTCAATATGTGTATATTCCATAATTTCATTGGATGGAAGTCCGGACTACCACCACCTGAAAGTGATATGACTCATTAATTACATAAATTCAACATATAAAGGATAATTTTAATGAACATATGTAACATTTATATAATATGATAATATACTAGAATTATATTATACCTTTTTATCATTTATTTTTCATTTTGTTAATATGAAAATGAAATGAATGTATCGTTCATACATACATACAACTTACCATCTTCATGAATAGTACATTTCATTTCTTATATCCAAATGTTATGGAATACTATATATACATATATAATGGAAATATATGATATTTCAATCATGAGTAAAATTATAGATACAATGTATTTTTGACCACATTTACAATTTTTAATTATAATAAGATCATTTTCGACTCAAGTACCCAATATAGACAAAATAATTGATGTTCACATAAATAATTATGTAATTTTTATAACACTGTAATAAGTGATATAAAAGTAATAATAAACTTGAAAAAATATGTTAAAAAAGATTAAATTAACTTATGATTATTATTCAGGAAGAACAAGGAACATACGTGACGAATCCGACCTAAGGTAAGGGACTTCGTATTTCTCTCTATTTTCATTGAGGCATGTTTTGATAATATACACCTACTTATTTTATTTAGTGATTAACGGACCCATTTAAATTTTAATTTCATTCAAAGAGAATATTTTTATATAAAGCATTTTACAAAATGAAGAAAGGAATGTTTTTAACATATGCTGTGAAAATGACCTTTCCGTCACCGCAAGAATTATTTGATATTGGGCTTCATTAATTACCCGTAATGTTTTCAAAAGGAAAATAAATATGATATACCCTTTTTACATATTTTGGTTTGGAAAATTAACTCTAAAATGGATTGATTATTTCAATTTCTTGAAATGATTTCATGTGATTTCAAATGAAATGTTATTAATTAAATGTTGATATTTTCCATATTTTATATGGTATGATTATGTAATAGTACTTGAGAATTTGATGAGGAGATACATTATAACCCAGTTAATTGTGGTTATGTGATAAACTAAATTATGGTTGGTTCTATGAAAAACCAAGTACGTGTGTTTACATTATAACCTCCAATGAATTGGGTGTGGAATTCAGCTATATGCCTATTCCATTTAGTGATATGTGTGGAAGTTGGCCGTATGGTTATTCTATTTATGTATGTTCATATCACATGTTACCTTAATATGTTATATGTTTTACTTTATGGAATTGTTGTAATTTTTTGGTCACATAAAGGGTAAGAAATGATCTTATATTCAGTGACGTATATTTACAACTTCTTAAAGGTCTAAAGTATAACTTTATAATATGGTATACATGGTTTTCATTTAATCCCATGATTAATAGTATTAACTCTTTATGTATCCCATACAGTGATTTTTAATCACAACCCAAGTATTTAATTTTTTTTCATAGGACATAAAGAAGAATAGAGTTAATAAAACTTCTAGAATCATTATCTGTTACGATTAATCTTATACTATGAGGTAGGTGATCTCTTATAGTCGATCATTTACATGTTTGATTTTATATGAAATGTAGCTTGTTCCAATGATTTAATGATTTATGTGTGTCACATATAATAAAAAATTAGTGTAAATTATATATAATAAATATTAATATATTACTAGGTGATACACTTATTTAAAATATGTATCATGAATATAATTATAGAATAAAATGTGGTATATGATTATACAGTTATGAAAATAGAGAAAATAATTATTTGATTAAATATTTTCATTAATGATTGAAATATTGATAAAATATTGTGTGTTGAAATTACTTTTTTATTATTGTTCTGGTTTGTTGAGGTACGTTTTGTTAGTATTTAAAGCGATTTTATTAATGTTTAAATTCTATTGAATTGTTATAAATTAGTTATTAAATATACTGGGTATTTTATCATTGGTTATAATAATCTAATAAGTGTCTCATCATGTGAAAATATACACATAAAGTGGGAAAAGACTGATAAATAAACACAAATAAATAGTTATTTCTTTTGGTGATTTATATGGTAAAATAATTCGATTTAAATTGACGTTTTCTAATTGTAAATCAATGTTGTGGTATAATAAAGGGAAAATTAAAGGAATAATGAATTATTAATTATGATTTAATTAAAATGTGTACATAAATCGATTGAATTTGTGTTTTAATATAATTGTTTTTGGGAATTATGAATTAAAAAATGAGTTTTTAAAATTAATAGTGGTTACATATGTGTTTACAAAGTAAATTGATTATTCTTGTGGTATGAATAGTTAATGATTTATTTTTTATTATTCTGAAAACATGTTTATCTTTTGGATATTTTGGATTAACTCTTCTATTATGGGGTTTTCCTGAATTTCTCTCCTTATAGGGTTATTGGGATTAGATTTTCCATTTGATGATGATATGAAAGACATTAGTTTAAATAAGACATTTTATTCATGGGATTTTGTGATATCACATTTTCTTTTCATAAGGTGAAATGGAGATGTGTTTTCTGAAACATTATTCTATGATTTATATTACTGTTTCACCAATAATTGAAAATATAGGTAAATAGTTATTTAATTGATATGGTTAGAACCTAATAAACTAATAAAACTTTTTTAAATTATACAATTAATGTATTTAATATACTTAAACATTTATATATAATCACATTAAACTCGTAGTAGGGGGATTATCTAAGTTGTAAAGTATCATTATAATTATTCATGAAGAAAAAGTTTAAAACCAGGTGAGTGTAAATTTTGATGGCACTATAGTTACAGTGTATCATTATAAGTATTGTTATTAGTGCTATATTATGGTAATATAGTAGTATAACTCATCAAAATAATGATTTAAGGCCGTCAATTTTTCCTCCATGAAACCAGGCCAATAAGACATCAATATTTGGTTGTATAACTATAACGGAGTATTCTCAAGAATAGGAATCAGAGTGGTATAATGAAACATGTGATGTTAACCATATATGTAAGGGGAAGAACATGGATAGATTTCCATTGGGTTGAGGCCCCACACATCTCTGTTTATATAAATTATATATTGCAGACATTTTCAAAATGTAATATTTGAAGAAACAATGATTATTTCTTGGTTGGGATATTATAGTGTTATGTATATGTTGAATAGTGTAAAAATGTGTTTCTTCCTTTATACCATGTAATATTGGCCTAAAACACAAGTAATAGCATCCTCCCTACCTAGTTAAAATGTTATTATTTAGTAAATAAATATTAAAATGATTTTGGTCCAGCGAATAGGGTATAATTAAATTTTAAGAGATTCATGTGGTTATAGAGGTTTCTAATGAGGATTTATTATCACTCACTATACATGTGCATCCTGTGTGAATACAGATAATATAAATAATAATGAAGGTAATTTAAAATGTATTTTGTGGAAATGATGGACTCCATGAGACATCTTACAGGTATTTTATTATGTGTTTGGGGTCATATAGAGGGCCCATCCAGGCCTTGTATTTTAAATTAGTGTAGTTATTTTTATATAAAAAAGAGGATGGTTTTTTTGAGGTATTATATTTTTTATAAATAATATGGAAATTCAAAGAATACATTAGTTTCATTACTAGGATATTCATCAAATTTTTTCATTTTGATATTACTAATATATTTTTTAGGGATTTTATTTATGATGTTCTATTAGATGGGAATCGTTACCCAAAAGATATATTTAGATTATATGTGTTTTTCAATAGAATATATATATATGAGACTCCACTTGATACCTTATGACATTCTTCCTTAAAATAATAGTTATGCTTCTGTGCACCATTATAAACAAAAATTTGAGTAGTTTTATTTACATGATATTTATATTTCATAGATTGGTAGAATATAGATATGGACTTCCGACTTTGTGTGGAAACTATGTGTAGGTTCTTGATCATCATAAGAATACATTAAGTCAATGTTCCTCGTGAATAACTGAATTTATTTTTTATTAATAAATACTTTTTTGGGGTACAACGCTAACATTATTAAATAGTTAGTAGTGGGATATTAATGAGGAATTATGATATATAGCGAAAATACTTATGTATGTACACATGTTTTTATTATTTATTAGTGATTTTATTTTAATTAAATTATTGAACTATAAATAAACTGTTATGTTTTTAAAAAATAATTTATTGTTAATAGAACAATTAACGTAAATTGTTGAGATGAGTTTGATCTTGTGATGTGATTAGATTTACATGATTAATTAATATTAATTCATTTATATGAAGTATTAAATGGTGTGTTTTATAAATTAAATTATTATTTTTATTAAATAATAATGGGATGATTGTCATTGAATTATATATCAAAATAATTTAATTAATAACCCTCACGAAAAGGGGGTAGATATTGAGTGTTTTAATGAAGAGCATATGGAGGGGACGGGGGATGATGATCATACACCCAAACTGGGATAGTCCAAGACTCCAATAAATAATAATATTAGGTGATCCATGAATAATGAGAATATATTTAACATATATTTCACAATTTATACAATAAATATCATTAATAAAATAACAATCCTAGAACTCAATGGTATAATTTCTAGGTATATTTGTTACATAAATTTCTTTTTGAACATTAATTCATTATCATCTCCTGAAAAATTATAGAGAACTGATCTATTTAAATATAGAGATATATATTTTTATTTTGGTATATGGGAAACATAAGACATTTTGAGATTAAATGATCATTAGTAGAAACATATCCATGAGTATTAAAAGGGTTAATATCATAATAAAGTGAGTAAAGATTAACAAGGGAGTAACATCTATTTAAAAATAAAATGGAATCATATTATTTGTCTATATGAAATTATATAAGTGTATGTAAACTAAAAACATCATACATATTTCAATTTATGCTAATTAAAATTCATGATACACCAATCATGATCTATAGAGCTTAAACACGACATGTGGGGTAACACAGAAATGTGGAAGAAACAATAATATAACAAATCATAATAATGTGAAAATTGATTAACACAAACTTATTCATTTTTAAAGTGTGATAAAATCGAATGAAAACATTTCCAACAGATTATTTTGAGAGAAAATATAACCACAACCACACCCATATATAGTTGTGAACAAAGATAAGTATAACCATGTCTTCAAATAACATCATTATATCATGAAATATTAAATTATATTCAATGAATTATAGGTATATATAAAACCCAACCATCCAATAATAATAAAACATACATATATATTACACATGAAATCAGTAATACATATCAGAATTAAATTTTAGAAGAAATATGAGGCATTATATAACATCTTTAAATGGCTCCACAAAAGATTAAATCATGAATTGATTTGGTTGATACCAAAAATTTGATCACCCAAAAAACAAAATTCTAATAACATTTATCGGTTGATTATTGAAATATAACCCCATAAGAGATAAATATTATAACTACCCATACTTTACATACATTGTTATTACTTCAGAATTGAAGCATACTTATTACAACATATAACAAAACACTGATAGGACCGTATAGTTATTGTGTCTTAAGAAACTTGGAAACATAAAAAACTGGTTTATAAATCATCTACATTGTCTCCCATTTATTTCATCATATCTAGAGTCCCTTTTGGCATATCCTACTTAATACTCTTATTCCTGGCCGGGGGAAAATAAAACATTCAAAAGGGTGAGCTCAAATGATCAGTAAGGGTAAACAAAAGATATATTAATCACATCATATTCATAAGAACATTTTATTTTGAAAATCTTAACCTGAAAAAGAGATCATAATATCATAACATGGGATAAAACATAGTAGTGAAATGTAATCCCAATAATCATAAAATAATACATGAAATTTTTTGCATACACACATAATCATATAAAATAACTTCTTATTAGTCAAGACTCATTGCCAAGACTATATTAGTAAACAAAGTCCCTTTCTGAATCAAGTTCACTCCTCGTTTCAGTCCTGTATCACTGAACCAGATTAACTTGTCATTCCAGTCATGTCTATTTCATGGGATATAAATCTTTATCCAATGCATTTGAGGGAGATTTAGGTCCCACCCATATCAAAATTAATCCATTCTTATGTGTGCCACAAAATCATAATTCATACATCATAGCATAACCCATGTAATAAAAATGGGATTCATAAACATAATTCCATCATAACCTAATCCATAAAAGGACTTAATAAAAATAATTCCATTATAACATAATAAAATAAATGTAAAAATAGGGATTGAAATAGAACCCTAATTTATCCTATATAGAAAATAATTTTGATAAAACACTTGAATTCCATTCTTGAAGAAAATATCCTTTCTACTTCAAAAACATTTTTCTTTTTTAACATGTCATACAATTTAAAACTAAAAGATGTTAATTAAGAATAAACTTGAAATATTGTAAAGTAATATTCATGGAAATAATTTTCTATGAAATAATAAAAATCCATTCATTCCGTATAAGTTAAAAAAACATTCTTCTCGTACTAGGGCTGGAAAAGTAAGAAAGGTATCTCGTACTAAAAATGACAAAAGATTCCTTTTATATCTTTTAATAAAAATTCACCAATAGGTAAAATTGGATTTAAAAAATTGTAGGAGGAAAGTAATAATATTACATATTTATGAAACATGGATGTGGATGATAAATATTTCCTAGTAAATACTGAAGTATAAACAGTCTCAGATAAAAATTGAGATTGCGAGATTGTCCCTTACCATAGGTCTGATATGCTTTGTATGTGTCTGACCCTATTGTATAATGATTTAAATAATGACATTGAATTATTATATAATCATATTCATTGTTTTGATATCATATATGGTCATATTCGTATATTCTTATTAGTAATATTTCAATGTAACTTGTTATTTGGGTGTTCATTGTTTTATGTTGTTGTGCATGTTTTGTCGAATAAATTCTTATTCTTCTTTTTAGGATATAGATAACTCATTTACAGAATGGTGTTACTGTAATATATATCATATTTATTCATTCAATTCATTCATATAATCATTATTCAATTAAGATCATGTAGAACGAGTCACATCACATCGTGGAGATAGTTGGCCGTACATACGCACGGGCGATGATATCGTTCCCATTATCGTGGAATTGTATGGAAGTGTATGAATACTATTTCAGAATCAATATCACTTTAAAATAATCATATATAGTTATTCTTTACACCTATATACCCATCCAAGTAAGGTGGTAGTGGAAAACAGATTACACCACGGCGTGGAGATGGTATTCCGTACGTACGCACGTGCGGTGATTTCGTTTTCAGTAGGATGGATAGACGGTGAAATAGGGTTGTTTCATATTTATAATAACATATTAGTATATTAGTGATACTGATGTTGTTACTTAATAATTAAACAACTAAAGAAGAGGAAGTAGAATAAGAAATAAATTTCAAAGAATCAGTAACGGATATTACCTCTTTTTCGACACGCCTTTTTGGAACCTTCCCTTAGGGAACTAATGTTGGTCTTTGAAGAAGACCAGGACCTGTATATTATTAATAGGGAATTTTAGAAGAGTAATGGGAAGGGTTTTTCCGAGCATGAAGGCTTAAAGTTGTGTAAAGAGGAGAAGAAGGAGGTGCCCTTTTATAAGGGAGGAGAGTGGCACCTTTGGAAAGTGTGAAAATATTATTTTATTATAAACTTATCTTCAGTTTGAAAAGGTCCAAAAATAATTAAAGATGAAGATAAGATGGATCATGATAGAAATAAAATCATCCAATCGAAATTGGACATGTTTTGGATAATATTATAATCATTATAATCTTTTTTATTTAAATCATTTATTAATGAGGTTAATACTGCATCATTATTGTGTCTTAAATAATTTAATTTATTTGATGTCTAAAAATTATAAACACATAACCACCATGTAGGAAATAGTTTTATATTTCTAATTAATATTTATAGATGAAAGGAAAATTTATATAACCCCTTTTAAAAATTAATTAATAAAAGATTTTTTGTTAATGTCAATTTTGTCTTTACATTAAATTAATTAATCCAAATTGTGGTTATCACTACCAAGTGGCTCAATGGGGTCCCAAAATCAACCCAAGGATGCCTATGGTCAGCCACTACTCATCAAATAATCTTAGGACAAGTGTAAAGATAATTGTTAATTATTATAATATTCTTTTAACCTTGAATTACCCTATTTATCTTTAACCGCAGTAAATAAAAGTCAAAAGTTACCATTCACCAAAAATTATTTTAATCTTATTGAACAATATTTTACTTCTTGATAACAAAAATTTGTGTCGGATTTTTTAAATTCAATTCACAGAAGTTGTAATATTTCATTTAAATGAAAGAATCAGTTTTTTTAACCACCACTTAGTGGTATCACTATTCATTGAAAAATGATGTTTTTCAGAAAAATACCAAACTTTCATCCTAAGATATATTTGATATTCCGAATTCAAAAATTATTTCTATTTTTGAAAACTCAAAACATAGAAGTGGAATTAATTAATTTTTAAATTAATTCCCGTTATAAAAAATAGCATGTTTTTAAGAAATAATAACTATCAAATGATCGACACTTCTTTATGTCCAATTTCAATGTGAAATTAATTCCCATGACCAAAATTGGATTAAATGATAAAAATACATTCTAATTAAACTTTAAAACCAATTAAAACACTAATTTAACCATATAAATTATTGCGATGAAAAAAAGTTGTTTTAAATTAAAATATAGCGTGTTTTTACTATTCATTATAATATGAATATTATCAGAATAATATGAAAAATATATCAAAATTAAATTTTTATATCCTGATTCCCAGGAATATTTTTGATTTTCCAAATTGTACTTATAAACATGTCAAAAACTAGATTTAAAATGGGTGTGCCCTCAAATGGCGGCAAAACTGCATTTTTTTGAAAAATTATTATTTTACACGAAAAATTTATTTTGTTCTCATACCATGTTCTAGAAAATATGTAAGATGTATAATAATTTTATAAAATTTAAAATTTAGTTAATAATATTCATAACGGCTTGTCCGTAATAATATTATAACAATATATCATTGTTTAGTGAAACCCGGTATCACGTACTGCACACGCTATCGAGGAAGGTCGTGATTGCGTGTAACGCAAGACAAGCTAGGGTTGTCTGCAAATAATGATTCCATTGATGTTGCGTATATCATAAGACATAAAAAATATATTTCTCATAAAATATCAGGGTGTTACATTCTACCCCCCTTAAGATGAATTTCATCCTTGAAATTTGTCACTTCGTAACAAACAGACGAGGATACCTCTCCCTCATCATATACTCAAGTTCCTATATAGCTTCTTCTAATTGGTGGTTCCTCCATAAAACATTCACCAAGCTAGTGGTCTTGTTCCGTAGAATGTTTTCTCCACGATCCAGAATCCCTATCATCTGATCTTCATAAGAAAGATCTTTCTCCAGCGGTACAACTTCTGAGCTTAGTACATGTGAAGGATCGGGTATGTACTTTCTCAGGAGTGATACATGGAACACATCGTGAACTTGAGAGAGATTCAGTGGAAGCGCCAATCGGTAATCTACCTTCCCAACATGATCCAACATTTCAAAAGGACCGATATACCGAGGGCTCAACTTTCCCTTCTTTCCAATGCTCATTACTCTCTTCCAAGGAGATATTCGTAAGAACACTTTATCACCCACTTCAAACTCTAGGTATTTTCTTTGGTTATCAGCATAAAGTTTTTGTCTACACTAAGCTTCTCTTATGTGTTGTTGAATAGATTGGACCTTTTCTTCCATATCACTTACAAGATCAGGTCCTAATAGATTTCTTTCCCCAACTTCATCCCAGCAAGTTGGAGTTCGGCATTTCTTTCCACTGAGAGATTCATAAGGAGACATCTGAATACTGAAGTGAAATCTCTTATTATAAGAAAATTCCACCAAAGTTAGGTGTTGATCCCAACCACCTTTGAAATCCATAGAGAAATCTCTCAACATGTCTTCTAGAGTTTGAATTTTCCTCTCAGACTGACCATCTGTCTGAGGATGATAAGCAGTGCTGAAACTCAACTTTGTATCTAGAGTATGTCGAAGACTTCTCCAGAACTTCGAGGTTAACCTCGGATCCCGATCATATATAATGGAAATTGGTACTCCATGCAATCTTACCACTTCCTTTACATATATCCTGGAAAGCTGATCTAGAGATAAATCTTCTCTCATAGCAATGAAGTGTGTCGACTTCGTAAGATGATCAACTATGACCCAGATAACATTATTGCCTTTGGATGTTTTAGGAAGTCTAGTGACAAAGTCCATAGTGATGTTTTCCAATTTCCATTCTGGTATGGGTAATGGTTGTAACATCCCCTTAGACTTCTTTCTCTCAGCTTTTACTTGCGGACTAACCAAGCATCGAGAGGCATATTCAGCAACATCTCATTTCATGCCATCCCACCAGAAGTACACCTTTCAGTCTATGTACCTCTTCGTTCTTCCAGGATGAATAGATAATGGAAAACTATGAGCCTCATCCAGCAGATCCTTATTTAATTCTAGGATGGGAGGAACAGAAACCAGATTCCATAACCTTATTATTTCATCACAATCATGGTTGAATTCAGGAACATTTCTCACATTCTTTTGTAACTCCACATCTTCATTTTGTGCTTCTTTAATCCTCACATTAATAGATGGTTGACCATTCATTTGAGAAAGATAAGATATCTCCCCTTTCATTAGAATTATATGATCCATCCTTTGTAAATCCATAAATATTGGATCTTTTGTGATCCTCATCATGGATAAGATAGCATGGTCTTGTCGACTTAATGCATCTGCCACCTTGTTTGGTTTCACAGGGTGATAATGAATTGAGTAGTCATATTCCTTAATTAACTCCAAACATCTTCTTTGGCACATATTCAGCTCCTTTTTTGTGAAAATATACTTTAAACTTTTAGGATTAGTATAAATATCATACCTTTCACCATAAATATAATGCCTCCATATTTTTAATGCAATGATTACCGCGGATAACACCAAATCATCAGTTGGGTAATTTTGCTCATGTATTTTCAACTGTCGTGAGCCATAAGCTATCACTATATAATTTTTCATGAGAACACACCCCAATCCCTTCTTGGATTCATCACTTTAGATCACAAAACATTCTCCACTACAAGACAGTGTGAGAATAGGTGCACTGGATAACCTTCTTTTTAACTCCTTGAAATTTCTTCACACTCCTCCGTCCAAATGAACTTAACTCCTTTTCGATTCATCATGGTGAGTGGATTAGATAACCCGAAAAAATCTTTCACAAAACATAGATAATATCCATCCATGCCAAGAAAACTTCAGATCTCAGTTTCTGTTTTTGGTCTCGACCATCTTTTGATAACCTCTGTTTTTGCTAGATCCATATATATCCCCTCTTTTGAGATTATGTGACCCAAAAATGAAACTTTTTGAAGCCAAAATTCACACTTGATAAATTTTGAATAAAGCTTTACCTATCTCAGGGTCTTTAATACAATTCTCAAGTGATCTTCATGTTCTTACTTACCCTTTGAATAGACAAGAATATCGTCTACAAAGACTACCAGAAACTGATCAAGATAGTATCTAAAGACTCTATTCACCAGATCCATGAAGATAGCAGGGCATCAGTAGGACAAAATGGAATTACTATAAATTCATAGTGTCCAAACCTTTTACGGAAAGTCATCTTTGGTATATCCTCCCTTTTGATCCCTAATTGATTATTCCCTAAACGAAGATCAATCTTGGAAAAGTATCGGGATCCGCATAGTTGGTCAAATAAGCCATCAATGCATGGGAGAGGATATTTGTACTTGATAGTGATCTTGTTAAGTTCTCGATAATCAATGAAAAGTCTCATTGATCTATCTTTCTTCTTAACAAACAGAACAGGTGCTCCCCATGGTGACACACTAGGGTGTATGAATACTTTATCAAGATCCTCTTGGAGTTGCTTCTTCAATTCCTGCAACTCAATTGGGGACATTCTATAAGGTGTCTTTGAAATGGGCATAGCACCCGGTATGCATTCTATTGAAAACTCAACTTCACGATTTGGTGGAAGACCTGGAAATACCTCCAGAAAGACATCATCAAAATTCCGTAAAATGGGTGTATTCTAAATCATGAGTTTCTTGCCAACCATTTGAGATAAATAACCTTCATTTAGTGGAATCAAGACCCATAAGATGGAAAAAATTTCCACTGGAAGGTCATGTTCATCTTTTCATCGATAGATGATCATAGATTGATCTGGAATATGAAATGTGACTTCCCTTATTTGGAAATTGATATGAGCTCCACATAAAGAAAGTCAATCCATGCCAAGAATCACGTCAAATTCCACTAAAGGAAGGATTACAAGATTTGCAGGAATCACTTTCCCACAAACATCAATCAGAGAAGAATTGTAAACTTTTGATGCGAATGTTGTGCCATTAGGAGTTGTCACAACTTACTCAAAATCTAATTTTTGAGGTTATATGGCGATACCATTAGAAAATTATTCAGAAATAGAAGAGTAGGTGGATACTGAATCAAATAAAACATTTTCTACATTAGAGTGAATGGTAAGTGTTCCTTTCACCACTTCGTTATCATACTACACATCACCGATAGTAATTTCATGTGACTTTCCTTTGTATTCAGCCTTAAGAGTTTTTTGGTGTCGATCATCATCAACATCCCTTGGATTTGGGCATTGATTGGCATAACACCCCATCTCCAGCACTTGAAACATTTAAGTGTTGGAGGTGTATTATTTGTATCCATTTCTTTGTTTGAATCATTTGACATCTTCTTTTTATTATTTGGACATTAAATTTCCCGATGACCTTATTTTCCACACTTAAAACATTTCCATGTACAATTAAGACAATTCCCTCCATGTTCCTTTACACAATTTGAGCATAAAGGAAAACTCTTCTTCTTTTTAGTGTGGCCTTTAGATTTTTCTTTGAATTCCATTTTCCTCTTCTTATCAAACCCATATGACTGATGGGTTACTCCAATCTCCATCTCAACCTTGAGAGCACATCGAACAATTTCATCGTAGCTATTGAAGTATCTTATGGATAACTCCCTTTGAAGACTTCATTTTAAGCCACTAAAGAATCGATCGATTTTACTCTCAGGTTGGATAATAATTTTGGAAGTGTACCTTGAAAGTCGTGTAAAATTTTCTTCATAGGTACCAACAGATTCATCATCCTTTTTCTTCAGTTCAAGAAACTCTTTCTCAATCTTTTTTCAAAGAATACGCGGGAAGTACTTATTGTACAATAAGTTCATGAACTCGTCCCATTCCATGGACTCAATTTCATCTCTTTTACTTGTATTTTTGATAAGATTCCACCATTGATCAGCTTCACCTTCCAAAATATATACTGCTAGGATGACTTTATAATGCTCAGAACATTGAAGGACTGAAAATATCTTTTCAGTGGTGCTAATCAATTATTCAGCCACTAATGAATCAGAAGACCCGTTGAATGAAGGTGGATGCTGCCTCATAATGGATTCAACCGAATGTTTCTTCTTCCTTTGCTCATTTAGAAGTCATGCAGGATTCATAGCTTGAGAAAGTTGTGTGAGCATGGCTACATGATTTTCCATTCCTTCTCCCATAACGTTTGGTTGCTCAGGAAGACAATCATTGCATTTTCTGTCACATTCATCATTAACACGGTTCTTTCAAGTTCCAACCATTGACTAAAACCAAGAAGCATTGTGTGAGAAACACTAATTACATTAGGAAAACCACATAATCAATAATAAAATTTCATACTTTAGGTATTATCATTGGTTATTCATGGCCATTTCTAAAACACTAAGATTATGTTCTATTCTTAGACATCTCCATAGGGTTCTTACTAAGGTTTTCACATCCTAGCTTCCAAAGGTTGACTATACCTTTCCTATGATACCAACTATAACGACCCATAATTCACTTACATTATTATTACATTAGAAATAAAGCATACTTATTACAACATAGAACAAAACCCTGATAGGACCGTATAGGTATAGTGTCTTTAGAAACTGGGAAACATAAACAACTGGTTCGTAAATCATCTACAATGTCTCCCATTTATTTCATCATATCTAGAGTCCCTTTTGGCATATCCTACTTAATACTCTTCTTCCTGACCTGGGTAAATTAAAACATACAAAAGGGTGAGCTCAAATGCTCAGTAAGGGTAACAAAAGAAATATCAATCACATCATATTCATAAGAACATATTATTTTAAAATTCTTAACCTACAAAAGAGATCATAATATCATAACAGGGGATAATACATAGTAGTGAAATGTAATCCGAATAATCATAACATACCACATGAAACATTGTGTCATACACACATAATCATAAAAAATCATTTCTTATTAGTCAAGGCTCATTTCCAAGACTATCTTAGTGGACAAAGTCCCTTTATGAACCAAGTTCACTCCTCGTTTTAGTCCTGTATCACTGAACCGGATTAACTTTTCATTCCAGTCATGTTTATCTCATGAGATATAAATCTTTACCCAATGCATTGGAGGGAGATATAGGTCCCACCCATATCATAATGAAACCATTATTATGTGTGCCACAAAATCATAATTCGTACATCATAACATGACCCATGTAATAAAAATGGGATTCATAAATATCATTCCATCATAACATAATCCATAAAATGACTTCATAAAAATAATTCCATCATAACATAATCAAATCAATGTAAAAATAGGAATAGAAAAAGAACCCTAATTTATCATAGATTGGAAAATAATTTTGATGAAACACTTGAACTCTATTGTTGAGGAAAATATCATTTCTACTTCAAAAACATTTTTCCTTTCTTATCATGTCATCCAATTTTAAACTAAAATAAGTTAGCCAAAAATAAACATGAAATATTTTAAAGTAAGCTTCATAGAAATAATGTTCTATGAAATCATAACAATCCAATCATGCTGTATAAGTTAAAAAACAGTCTTCTCGTACTTTGGTCGTAAAAGTCAAAAAGGTATCTCGTACTGAAAACAACAAAAGATTCCATTCATTTCTTTTACTAAAAATTCACTAAAAGGTAAAATTGGATTTGAAAAATTGTAGGAGGATAGTAATAATATTACATATTTATGAAACATGGATGTGGATGATAAATATTCCCCAGTAAATATCGAAGTATAAACAATCTTAGATAAAAATTGAGATTGCGAGATTTTCCCCTACCTTAGGTCTGATATGCTTTGTACGTGTCCGAACATCCTGGATAATGATTTAAATAATGTCATCGACTTATTAAAGAATCATATTAATTGTTATGATATCATATATGGTCATATTCTTATATTCATATTAGTAATATTTCATTGCAACTTGTAATTCGGGTGTTCATTGCTTTATGTTCTTATGCATGTTTTGTCGAATAAATTCTTATTCATCTTTTTAGGTTATAGATAATTCATTTCCAGAATGGTATTAGGGTAATATATATCATATTTATTCATTAAATTCATTTATATAATCATTATTTAATGAAGATCATGTAGAACGAGTCGCATCACATCGTGGAGACGGTAGGCCGTACGTACGCATGAGCGATGATATCATTCCCATGATCGTGGAATTGTATTGAAGTGTATGTATACTATTTAAGAATCAATGTCACTTTAAAATAATAATATATAGTTATTATTTACACTTTTATACCCATCCAAGAAAGGTGGTGGGGTAAAACAGATTACACCATGGCATGGAGACGGTATTCTGTACGTACGCACGTGTCGTGATTTCATTTTAAATAGGATGGATAGAATATGAAATTGGTTTGTTTCATATTTATAAAAACATATCAGTATATGAGTGATACTTATGTTATTAATTCATAATGAAACAACTAAAGAAGAGGAAGTTGAAGAAAAATAAATTTGAAAGAATCGGTAATGGATATTACCTCTTCTTCGACACGCCTTTTTGGAACCTCCTCTTAGGGAACTAATGTTGGTCTTTGAAGAAGACCCGGACCTCTAGAATATTACTAGGGAAGTTGAGAAGAGTTGTCACGAACCATGTCGGGTCTCCATTTGACCCGAAGCCCGAACCGGTCTGCGGAAAGGCTCGAGGGGCATTCCCGATCCCCACGGGCTGCCAACTAGTGCCATGCATCAAGACTAAACAAGAGGGAATGATTTTTCCCATTAAAAATAAATAAAACCGAGGAAAAGTGGAAGAACACAAAGTAAAATAAATGACCCTGAAAAGGAATAACGACCAACGAGACACACTAACCTTGTCTCGACCAAAACTCCTCGTGACCTAGAGAGTCACTCTCCACACAACAACCATGTCTCGCTCACGGCGAACAAGCTCAAGTCAACCTGCAATCGAACTAAAAACAGGAAAACACTGTAGGCGTGAGTATTAAAACTCAGTAGGTAGGCCCGACTAATTCTATTCCCAATGCGCATACCATTAAATAAAGAATTAAATAATTCCAAGTTTGAACTACATTGTACCAAATATGGGGTTTTACGCACACTTTAATTTCTAAATAAGTATCAGTCCATTTCCATTTATAATTTTAAAAAAAAATTAATCTTTGAAAGGAACAGGTGCATTTCATTTTAAAACATTTTTGCAAACAATTTGTAAACCAAACTTTATTTATTAGCCAAAAAGGAAAACTACTCATAACACACAACACGCGCCAAGGGAAATGGGAAGAATGGCACACACGAGCCATCAACCGAACTAGACTTCTCAATCGTGCGCCACACACAAATAAACACTAAAATAACATGGGTCGAACATAAGAGATCGTGAACAATCTAGAACGTACTATACATCTGACTCATCTTGAAGGAATGCCCTAAGTCGATGACGTCATAACGCCCATACTACTACCCAGCATAGCCCTGCATGGCCTAACCGAGGGGCCCAATCCCCATAGCAACAATAAATTAGTATTCCCCTTCTATGTGGCCACTAGCTAGTGCATGGTCTAAACTAGTGTAGCAGTCATTCTCAGAAGATTCGCTCACTACGCCATGTTCCCATGTCAACACATGCAATAAAAAAAGGGTGTGTCCACAATGAAAATCAATCAGTCGCGATGAAAAAACATCACATACAGCTCACGCAATCAACAAACACCAAATATCACCCCTGAATGGGTTTTCCAAAATAATTTATTTTATTATAGTGCCAAACGGGCCTTCACCAATTTTAAAGAAAAACCTCATTTCTTGAGATAACCCAAAAAACTTGTTCAGAAGAAATCATTTATCTTTAAAACTAGAAGTACATTTGAAATTCCGTGGATTATGTTTAAATGAAAAACATGCATTCTTTTAATACAGGGTGTCTGCTCATCAAGAAAATGTTTCAAGTGTTCGGTATAAAATAAACGGCTCTTTTCGCACCAAATAATCATATAAAAAATTAATTAACTTATATTATTTACTATTCATTAAAAATTAATAAAACAAAAAGCAATTAATAAATTCTAAATCTAAAGGTATGTGTAGTGGGGGACCTACCTCGACTCTCCGCTCGATCGTGATGACACGACTTGCTTCTTATTTGCGCATAAGCATGCACAACCTGATAACTGCAGTGTCATGGACTTCCTCTTACGAAACGCTGCAACAACCGCAGGACATTTAAAACTGGAAACCTTTACCCAACTCAAATAAGATAAATTTACATCCTTAATAATTATTTAATAAAACTTTTTAAAAATTTATAAATAAAAATTTAAAGACCATTTCCACGGATAAACAAAACACTAGAAAATTTATTAAACAGTTTTCAAAATATTTCGCATGACTTTAAATGTCAATAACTCCACTAAAAACATCCTTTTAAAACCAAAAGCACCTTGGAGCAACACCAAAAAACATTCTAGACATGTTTCACACCATTAATATTATTTAATAAACTGTTTAAACAAAAATTATAAAAAAATTCCTGAGAGGTATCACAAGACTTTACACATTACCAGAATAGAATACACCACACATCAACACCAAATCAGAACACAAACCCAACAAATCATTCAAAAAAAATTTTTATGACCAAACACACCCCAAAATCATATCAAAATAGAATCTGAAACCCCAGTAATATTTCATAACCAGTTGCACAATTTACGAAACACCAATTAATAATGGAATAAGAGTTTTCCTCCAAGACGCACCCCAATTCACATGAACATGCCACTTTAAAAATCAAATGCATAATAAACATGCATAAAAACTTCATCCTCACAAACCAAATTAATTAATATACAATATAGGTTATCTAAATGAGAACATTAATCCATAAAACGAGAATTATACGCGGAAACACTAACCTTAAGTATCGAAACTTTGCAAAGACGGTGCGCAAACTCCTCCGCACTTTAATCGCGCCGCAAACCAAACAAATATGTCCAAAAATAAAGCAATCGGACCAAACATATCACAATTGGACCTAAAAAAACATGGAACCCTAACCCCGCAACACTACCAAAAGGAAGAGAACACCCACCTGTGTAGCACGCACCTTCGATGAGGGAGTGGAAGGCTAGTCGAGCCAAAATAGGGGCTTCCGGAGGTGTGTTGTGTCGGAAAAACACCGGAAAGGGGGAGTCGGTTTCACCCGAGGTGTGCCGAAAAGGGATTTGGGCAGCTGGATGTGGAGCTGGTCAGAGCGGGTCGCTATGAGGGGAGGTGCGCTGCGCACTCGGAGGAGAAGGGGGGGAGGTGGCTGGACGGGGAGGCTGACGGGCAGAGAGAGAGCCGTCCGGGAAGAGTTTTTCAGAAAGAGGATATTTGCACAGAGGGGGAACCCGAACCAGAAGCAGAGGAGGGTGATGCGGTGGGTGGGATGCTGGGTGCGGGAGGAGGGTGCGGTCAGCGGCCGAGAGAGGCAATGAATGGAAGGTGATCGGAGGGACTTCTGCGACGGGGAGAGGCCTTCAAGAAGGGAGGCGTAACCGAGGGCGATCCAACCATGGGAGGTACAGCGGTGCGCTGCAAAAGGGTGTGGCGCGAAGAAGTGGGGCGACGCAGGTCATTGCGAGGCGCCCTGCTGGTCTAGTTTACCGGAGGAGGAAGAGGAAGAGGGATCAGGGGTACGGCGCTTCGGGTTAGGAGGGTGAGGCGGTGCACCAAAAACCAGGGAAATGGGAGTAGCGCGATGGACAGAATGGGGGGAAAGAGGGTGCGCAATAGAGAGGGATATAAAAAAAGTAATGAAAAAGAAATTAAGAAAAAAGAGATAAAAATAAAAGACAATAAAATTAAAGTCGAACCCAAATGAATATGTGGGACATAAGCCATAAAATTAGTAATAAAAGTGAACATCAATAAATAATTTTATAATGATGTTAATGATTTAATAAATAAAATATCTTAATTAAATATATTAACGAAGGTAATAATAATACTAATAATAAAACTAAAATAACAAAACCAACCAAAATAATAATATCGTTAGGGACACCGTGCACGGTTGCGTGCGCTGTCGCGTGTGTGATCGCCTGCACGGTTGCGTGCCCGATCACGCTCCCCTGTGATAATTAAAATAAAAACAATAATTTCTCTTATTGAATTTGGGCACTAATAATAGTCACGCATTAGGTCGTGCTCTCGAATAAGGTCCTAACTTCATTCAAAACAAAACCGGTTCAATCCACAGCTAAAAAGTGAGTCGCAAAATAATTTAAAATAAAACAAGTGTCAGGTCGGGGTGTGACATTTCTCCCCACCATGACACTTTCTGCCCCCAGAAAGTCCCAAAAGATTTGGTCAACCAAGTGTTCCAAGAGAGACCATGAGGACACCTAAAACAAAACCTCAATCACCTAAAGATATATAATTCAAAAGGAACATGCCCTGAAACTCCGAAAATCTCAAAATTAGAATTACTAAGAAAAACAACCAACAACCAGGAATTTACCTTAAAAAGAACTACAACATGGACCACCCCGACACCTAACTTAGGGATCACCAGGGTAGCTCGAGATCTCCAGGAACAATCATCCAGCAACCCACTACCGAAGCTAACAAATTATCATCGTTGAGGTCTAGCAGAGCAGAAGTAAAGGGATGCTCCACCAAGCGCACTTTGAAAACAGTGTCTTCCACAAGTTCATCATATGGTGGTCTCCCCACCATATTAGGATTCTTGTCAATAATTGGCTCTCCAAACGAAGAGGACTCACAAACTTAGTCAAAAATCTAACACTGGACTTACCATATAATCTCCCTATGTTTAGCCACCAACTCAAGAGGGGACACCGGAGAGACCCGCACTGGGTCTCCCCACCATTTAAAAATTTCTTAGCACCACGGAACCTGCACGGGTATTCCAAATTTACATTAAACAATACTGAATGAACCCTTCATCGCGAACCCACCAGACATGAGCGTCTCCGACGACAAGAAGGTTCATGGAGCACACCCACTAGTTTTACAAGTATACGGATTTTCCGAACCTCTTTATGGATCAAGAGGAACTCCCATAAAATAATACCATGAAAAGTATACAAGTGATCCATGCCCCTCACAACATGAATGAAGCCTTTAGAGAGGGTACCACAAAAAGAAAATATAATGTTTCCCTGTCCCGTCACTGTGAACTTAAGTCGGATCATGTCCATACCACGTCCGATGAGCTTTGACTGCGCGCAAGCTTCACCCCGAGGCCTATGGCTGGGGTCCTGATGTCTGAAGAATCTATAGCCTCACAGTCATACATTGACCACCAATGACTAGAACTTCCTCCGCTGGAAAAGCAGCCTGCATACTTCTCCTCGTGTCCCGCGCGGCCACCCTATCAACATACCAACTGAGAATTGGAAAAAACAACATAGAGTGTCTGGCTGACCACACTAGAGATAGAAAGTTGAGCGGTCTATCTGACACGCAACACAAACTGATAGAAGGAGCGCTCCAAGAACAAGCCCCTTCGGTTCATAATCCACATCAGATGAGGAGCCAACACTTACCACAATATGGACGAGACCAAAAACTATTACGAACTTTAGGATTATTTTTCCACACCACCTCTGAAGAACATGATACCAGCTCATCATAAAGGTCAAACACACCTCCTTCTCTACTTGTTGACTGGTCGAGCACCTACGAGATCCACCACTTTCTCTCACCTTCACTTCCTTAGGTACGACCGTGGGATGAGGCTAGTCTTGAGGATCGCTCACGACATACTCATTTGCAACGAAAACAGAACAATCACCGTTTTCTAGTGTAGTCCCGCTCCACCAGACATACTCAAGAAAACTTGAACCCACACATCTTTTGGTGTTCCACAAAAACTGGAGACACTTAAGACTTTTCGAAAGTATTTAATGTTATCCAACTGACCTCAACGTCTACGAACAATCGACACAACCGAGCAGGACCCAACTCCGCCACTCCACTGGGAGTCTGGCTGAGCCATGAAGTAAGAGACCTACTGGAAACCTATTGGACCTTTCTAGGGGCATATCCCAAAAAAGAAACAAAAACAACCTTCCACAAATCCAAACACATCACAAAATAATCATCTATATTCAAGAAACTAATACTACAATTCTAATTTTATAACCTCAATTCATTTTCAAAGAAAAACACTTACTTGAAAAACCAAGAACGGTACATTAAAACCCAATAACTACTTTGAACTCATCGCTTTCACTCCAGACTCAAAACCATTTTAAAATTTCCAAAACCATTTAAGCACAAAAACCCGTTTGAGAGAGAACCCCACTTTTCAAGAAACAAGATGCTACTTTTAAAATCAAACTCTCACCATTGATACTCCTGGTTGCCTCGTAGATTTTCATTTCTATGCCACCCAGGTACCCATCCACACAATCCACCAACTATCCATCAATCACAACCATATGTACACGTGAGCACCCTATGAATACCACTGGACAAAACAAGGCTCTTCCATTTTCAAAACAAAACATTTTCAAAATAGATCACTTCAACTTCAAACAACCCAAAACGTTCTTTTAGAAACCTGATTTCAATAAATCAATCACCAAATTCCGAAAATATGGTCAAAGGAAAACACACCCTAAAAATTATGTCAAACTATCACCAAGAGAAAAAATGATAGAAGAAACCCCTAAAGAACTTGGATGGAGAATTTGTGGTCGTGCCTAACCCGGCTACATGGTTTAGCAGACCATGCCCTAGGCAAGTGCCAACCACTAGGAGTGTCGAACCGTACTCTCAGGCATCACATGTGTCGCTACTCCATGTGAGACCATGCGCATCACCAGTTTACTCTAATTGTCATCCCCCATCCACACAGGCCAAAGCCAAAGACTTAAATCCCGGACTACCCCTGGTTACCCGAGGATCGGAATGAGTAAGAGTTCACGACGCTCTTCCCGCACCTACCACTCAAGTACCGACAGTCCTATCTTCGATCTACCTTACACCCCCAAATAACAAGAACAAAAACCTTCTTTGATACCATTTTTTTCATGAACCATGTCTGGTCACCATCAGAACCGACGCCCGACCCGGTCCGCGGCAAGGACCGAGGGGTGTTCCTGATCCCCATGAGCTGGTAACTAGTGCCGGCCATCAAGACTAAACAAGAGGGAATGATTTTGCCCAATAAAAATAAATAAAACTGTGGAAAAGTGGAATAACGCAAAGTAAAATGAATAACCCTAAAAAGAAAGAACGACCAACGAGAGACACTAACCTTGTCTCCACCAAAACTCCTCATGACCTCGAGAGTCACTCTCCACACCACAACAAAGTCTCGGTCATGGCGAACAAGCTCAAGTCAACCTGCAATAGAACTAAAAACAGGAAAAAACTATAGGAGTGAGTATTAAAACTCAGTAGGTAGGCCCGACTAATTATATTTCTAATGCACATACCATTAAATAACAAATTCATTAATTCCAAGTTTGAACTACATTGTACAAAATATTGGTTTTTACACACACTTTCATTTCTAAATAAGTATCAGTACATTGCCCTTTATAATTTTAAAAACAATTTTTAATGTTTGAAAGGAACAGGTGCATTGAATTTTAAAACATTTTTGAAAACAATAAGTAAACCAAACAATAGTTATTATCCAAAAAGGAAAACTACTCATAACATACAACACACGCCAAGGGAAATGGGAAAAATGGCACACATGAGCCAGCAATCGATCTAGACATATCAATCGTGCACCACACACAAATAAACACTAAACAAAACATGGGTTGAACCTAGGAGATCATGAACAATCCAGAACATACTATATATCTAACTCATCCAGAAGGCATGCCCTAACTCGATGACGTCATAACTCCCATACTACTACCCGACATAGCCCTACATGGCCTAACTGAGGGACCCAATCCCCATAGAAGAAATAACTCAGTATTCCCCTACTATGGGGCCACAAGCCAGTGCATGGTCTAAACTAGTTCAATAATCGTTCTCAGAAGATTCACTCATTATTCCAGGTTCTCATGTCAACACATGCAATAAAAAAGGGGTGCGACCACAGTGAAAATCAATTAGTCACGATGCTCAAACATCACATACAGCTCATGCAATCAACGCACACCAAATATTACCCCTGAATGGGTTTTCCAAAATAATTTATTTTATTAATGTGCCAAACGGGCCTTCACCGATTTTAAAGAAAAACCTCATTTCTCGAGAAAAACCAAAACACGTGTTCAGAAGAAATCATTTATCTTTAAAACTAGAAGTACATTTGAAATTACGTGGATTATGTTTAAAGGCCAAACAGACATTCTTTCAGTACAAGGTGTCTTCTCATCAAGAAAATTTTTCAAGTGTTCAGTATAAAATAAACGGATCTTTTCGCACCAAATAATCATATAAAAAATTAATTAACTTATATTATTTCTAATTCATTAAAAATTAATAAAACCACAAGAAATTAATAAATTCTAAATATAAAGGTAAGTGTAGTGGGGGACCTGCCTCAACTCGCTGCTCGATCGCGATGACAAGACTCGATTCGCATTTGCGCGTAAGCACGTGCAACCCGATAACCACAGTGTCACAGACTTCCGCTGATGACATGCTGCAACAACCGCAGGACATTTAAAACCACAAACCTTTACCAAACTCAAACAATATAAATTTCTCTCCATAATAATTATTTAATAAAACATTTTAAAAACTTATAAATAAAAATTTAAACACCATTTCCACGGATAAAAAAACACTAGAAAATCTATTAAACAGTTTTCAAAATAATTCGCATGACTTTAAATGTTAATAACTCCACTCAAAACATCTTTTTAAAACCAAACGCACCTTGGCACAACACCAAACCACCTTCCAAAAATGATTCACACCATTAATATAATATAATAAACCGTTTAAACAAAATTTATAAAACGATTCCTGAGAGGTATCACAAGACATTACACAATACTCGAATAGAATACACTGCACATCAACACCAAATCAAAACACAAACCAAATAACTCATTCAAAATCTTTCTTTATGACCAAACACACCCCAAAAACATATCAAAATAGAATCTGCAACCCCAGTAATATTTCATAAACTAGTAGCACAATTTACAAAACACCAATTAATAATGCAATAAGAGTTTTCCTCCAAGACACACCCCAATTCACATGAACATGCCACTTTATAAATCAAACACATAATAAACACACATGAAAACTTCATCTGCACAAACCAAACTAATTAATATACATGATAGGTTAACAAAATGAGAACATTAATCCATCAAACAAGAATTATAAACAGAAACACTAACCTTCTCTATCGAAACTTTGCAAACACGGTGCGCAAACTCCGCCGCACTTCAATCGCATTGTAAACCATACAACTAAGTCCTAAAATAAAGAAATCAGACCAAAAATATCACAATTTGACCCAAAAAAACATGGAAACCTAACCCAGCAACACTGCCAAAAGGAAGAGAACACCCACCGGCGTAGCACGCACCTATGACGAGGGAGTGGAAGGCTCGTCGGGCCAAAAGAGGGGCTTCAAGAGGTGTGTTGTGTTAGAAAACCACCGAACATGGGGATTTGTGTTCACTCGAGGCACACCGAAATGGGATTAGGGCAGCTAGATGTGGAGCTGGTCAGAGCGGGTCGCTGTGAGGGGAGGTGCGCTGTGCACTCGGAGGAGAAGGGGGGGGGGGGTGGTGGCTGGACGGGAAGGCTGACGGGAAGAGAGAGAGTCGGCCGAGAAGAGTTTTTTAGAAGGAGGAAATTCACACAGAGGGGAACCCGAACTAGGAGGAGAGGAGGGAGACGCGGTGGCCGAAAAGCTGGGCGTGGGAGGAGGGTGCGGTCGGCGGCCGAGAGAGGCAATGCAAGGAAGGAGGTCAGTGGGACTTCCGCGATGGGGAGAGTCATTCAGGAAGGGAGGCATAGCTGAGGGTGATCCATCCATGGGAGGTACAGCGGTGCACTACAGAAGGGTGCGGCACGAGGTAGTGGGGCGGCATAGGTCATTGCAAGGGGCGCTGCTGGTTCGGTTCACCGGAGGAGGAGGAGGAAGAGGGACCGGGGGTGCGGCGCTTAGGGTTATGAGGGTGAGGCGGTGCACCAAAAACCAGGGAAATGGGGGTAGCACGATGGATAGAATGTGGGGAAAGAGGGTTCACAAGAGAGGGGGAGATAAAAAAAGTGATGAAAAAGAAAAGAAGAAAAAAGAGATAAAAATAAAAGACAATAAAATTAAAATAGAACCCAAAAGAATATGTCGGACTTAAGCCATACAAAAAATAATAAAATTGAACATCAATTAATAATTTTATAATGATGTTAATGATTTAATAAATACAATAACTTAATTAAATATATTAACGAAGGTAATAATAATACTAATAATAAAACTAAAATAACAAAACCAACCAAAATAATAATATCATTAGGGAAACCGCGAACGGTTGTGTGCATGATCGCGTGCATGGCTGAAAGACCGATCACGCTCTCATGTGATAATAAAAATAATAATAATAAGTTCTCTTATTAAAGTTGGGCACTATGAATGGTCATGCATTTGGTCGCACTCTCATATAAGGTCCCGACTTCTTTCAAAACAAAACCGGTTCAAACCACAGCTAAATAGTGAGTCCCAAAATAATTTAAAATAAAACAAGTGTCAAGTCGGGGTCTGACAAGATTAATGGTCAGCAGTTGGGCGATCATGAAGGCTCAATGTTGTGTAAAAGGAGAGGAAGGAGCAACCCTTTTATAAGAGAGGAGAGGGGCAGCTTTGGAAAGTGTGAAATATTATTTTATTATAAATTTATCTTCAGTTTGAAAGGGTCCAAAAATAATTAAAGATGAAGATAATATGACTCATGGTCGATATAAAATCATCCAATCAGAATTGGACATGTTTTGGATAATATTTTATTCATTTTAATTTTATTATTATAAATCATTTATTAATAAAGTAAATACAGGATCATTATTGTGTCATAAATAATTTAATTTATTTGATGACTAAAATTTATAAAAAAATAACCACCATCTAAGAAATCGTTTTAAATTTCTAATGAATATTTATAGTCGAAAAGATAATTTATATAACCCATTATAAAAATTAATTACTAAAAGATTTTCGTTAATGTCAATTTTGTCCTTACATTAAATTAATCAATCCAAATTGTCATTATCACTACCAAGTGGCTAAATGGGGTGCCAAAATCTACCCAAGGATGCCCATGGTCGTCCACTACTCATCCAATATGGTCCGTAGAAGTGTTAAATTAATTTTAAATTATTATAATATTCGTTTAACCTTGAATTACCCTATTTACCTTTAACCGCTGTAAATAAAAGTCATAAGATACTATTCACCAAAAATTATTGTCATCTTATTGAACCACATTTTACTTCTTGATAACAACCATGTATGTCGGATTTTTGAAATTCAATTCATAGAAGTGGTAAAATTTCATTTAAATGAAAGAGTCAGTTTTTTAACTACTACTAAGTGGTTTCACTATTCATCAAAAATTGATGTTTTCCAGAGAAATACCAAAAATTCAGCCTAAGCTATATTTGATATTCTCAATTAAAAAATGTTGTCTATTTATTAAAATTCAAAACATAGAAGTGGAATTAATTAATTTTAAAATGTATTCCTGTTATCAAAATAGATAGCTTGTTTTTAAGAAATTATTATTATCAAAAGATCGGCACTTTTTTATGTCCAATTTCAATGTGAAATTAATTCCAATGACCAAAATTGGATTGAATGGTAAAAATATATTCTAATTAAACTTTAAAACCAATTAAACAGATAATCTAACCAAATAAATTATTGCGATGAAAAAATTTGTTATTAATTAAAATCTAGCGTGTTTTTACTATTCAATAAAATATGAAAGTTATCAGAATAATATGAAAAATTTATCCAAATTAAATTTTTATATCCGGATTCCCAGGATGATTTTTATTTTTTCAAATTGAACTTATAATCATGTCAGAAATATATTTAAAATTGTTGTGCCATCAAAAGGCGTCAAAACAACATTTTTTTTAAAATACTTATTTTACCTGAAAAATTTATTTTGTTATCATACCATGTTCTAGAAAATATGTTATATGGATAATAATGTTATAAAATTAAAATTTTAGTTAATACTATTCATAAAGGCTAGTACATAATAATAATATTATAACAATATATCGATGTTTAGTGAAACCCGGTATCATTTACTACACAGGCTATTGAGGAATGTTGCGATTGCGTGTAACGCAAGCCAAGCTAGTGTTGTGTGCAGTGAAAGATTCCATCGATGTTGCCTATAACATAAGACATAAAAAATATATTTCTCATAAATTATCAGGGTGTTACAAATATGTTGGATATTATAGTACCCCCGGTTTCAAGTATGTAACTCTTTCTTGATTCTTTTCATGGTTATAAAGGAAAGGGTGAGGAATGGATGAGTTGGGAGAACATTGAATGATGTTTTGAGGAAAAGGGGATGTCGCATGAACGGCGCACGGTTTGTCCAAACAGTGCTGAAAAACCATGCGTAGTTGGTCTTGGAGGCAGTAGCTTCCACATGAGCGGTGCACGGTTTGTCTAACCATGTGGCCAAACCTTGCGCGAAGGGTGGCCAAGGCAGTAGATAATGCATGGTTAGAACACGGTTTGTCAAACCATATGAACTAACCATCCAGGCACTTAAATGAGATCCATAATTTGTGGATGTCACACGTTTTTTCCTATAGGTGCCTCTTTTAAGCTTCTAAGCAGCCCTAACATGGGATTTTGGTTCTCCTAAGGTCAATGTGGTTCTCCCATAATTTTGTCGGCGATCCGATGGCTTCTCTTGGGGAAACGAAGCTGGGTCCATGAGGTATGTGATCGTTCTTCATAGTTTTTGAATGGTTTCTTATATCTACATAGATCTACTTCTCCTCTTCTCTCAGTTTCTTAGATGTACGCCCGGTATGGGTAGATCTAAGTGTGTGGATGCCAAATATGATGAGATTTGGTATTGGTTGTGTTAGGATAAGAGATCTAAGGGGGATCCTTGGTGAATCAGCTCGGTTTTCTTGAGCGTTTTTCTACCGTGGTGGTATTCATAAAAACATTTGAAGGAGGAGGCTTCACTCTCAACTCTTATTGTTAGAATTGATCGTCTTAGATTAAAATTGGTTTATTTTAATTAAATTCATTATGAAATGCATGTAATAAATCTTCTTTAGTGAGGATTTAAGCTTTTAGTGAAATTGTGAAATCTTGGGGTATTGTTGTGAAAAGTGTTTTGGCTTCGTGAATTTAAAATGTTGATTTTAAATTATGGATTTGCTGAAATTGGAAATGGTTTAATGAAAAATGTGTTTTCAATAAAAATGTGGTTTTGTTGAAATGGTTTGGGATTGAAATGACATTGATGGAATTGGTTTCAATAAAAAGGGAGTCTAATTGAAATGGTTTGGAGTTGAAATGGTTTGGCATTGAAATGGTTTTGACGGAAATGGGTTTCAATAAAAAGGTTTTTTTATTGAAAGGATTGTATTGGCATGATTTTTGGGAACATGTGGTGTGTGTTCATGTTTCATTGTATGAGACTTGGTTGAAATATGACCTTGTGCTCGGTGCCAAATGTTTCATGGCACATGGTAACTGTGTGTACGTGGCTTGGTTGAAATATGACCTTGTTCTTGGTGCCAAAGGTGTAATGGCACGTGGGATATAATTATCTTATGATGACTTGGTAGATAGATGAGAGACAACTCATGAGTATGAAATTGTCATAATGTAGCATGCATGGTTGATTTCATGGGTTTGTGAAATGGTTGGGTATGCCAAAACGGGATGTTTATGAAATGGTTTGAAAGCTTGTTTGGTTATTTTTCTGGAAAAACAACTTGTTGTAAAATTGGTTTCAGTTGCACTTGGATGCTTTTGAGTATGAATGGTTTTGGAAACATGTTTATATTTAGTTATAAACTGCTTTTGAGAATTTTTTTTATATAAAATGTTTTTATATAATATTGCTGACTCTTCTATCCTAGTGGCGTGAGTAGGGAAGTCATTGGGGGGAAACTACTGATTTTTATACTCACCCCTGCTTTGGCACTTTGGCGATTCTTCAGATGTTGTATTCTGAGACACAGGTAAAGGTAAGGCATCTCATTACTAGTGTTCCGTGGTGATTCTTGGGAGATTTTGTGGTACATGGAGCATGGAGCTCAGTGTGGAGCAGTAGAGCGTGTCTTGGTCTGTTTTGGGTATTTTGTTAGTCTTCTGCTTGGTACTCTGAAAATTTTTTAGTTGTATTGGCTTGTGTAATAGTGTAGTTTTCTTTTGGAAATACATCAGTTGGTTGTTTTAATTATATGCATGATATTGTGGTTGTTAGTGAATGTTTTGGTTTATTTTATAAAATGGTAAATCTTCCCCCAATTATATTTGAAACCCTTCGGCATTTATTTCCAGCCTTTGGTATTTTGTGGATGTCACTTAAGGCCTAGTAATGACTCGTTGAGCTCTCAGTCCAATGAGAATTGGTGGGTCAGTACATATATGGAGATAAATGTAAAAGAAAAATTATAGAGAGAGTTTTAATAATATTATTTAGCATTGTCAAAATATTCTATGTTTCAAATTTTTGGGGTTGGTGGGCTAGAACCAATTGATTTTTAATTTATTCAAGATTTATATTCCAACAAGTGAATATTAATTTAATATATTAGTTTATATTAATTGTTCTTATACATAACATTAATTTTGTATTGAAATAGGGTCTTTGTCATATAAAAATAGTTTATATAATTTTCTAGTTATGATAAGAACCATGTGGTTCATTGTTTGTATCTGTTAAATTATACTTCAATGGTAAAAAAAATTTATGATAGGGGAACATTGTATTTTTAATATCATTGGAATGTACTCTTTACTGTATTGGGGTTCATCTCTTGATTATCACATTATTTAGTCTGCCAGATGTGATACTATAGTAATAAACCAACTAGTAATAATTCCTCATGTTTATGTGTAATAATATATTATAGTTTTTGGGTGTGTATAAAGATATGTAGAATATATTATTATTATTAATATACATGATTACTCATGAGAATATATTTATTGACTAAAATTTTATATACCAATATTTTGTTTGCATTGTTGGCTACATTGATTTGGTCGTGACAGACATGTTATTATTGAATAAGTTATGTAAGGATTGAACTATTCCATATTAATAGAAGTGGATATCTCATCCCTTTTATTGAAATAAAAATGTAAAATTAAATTTCATGTCCATGGTGTAATAAGTTTTTCTATATATTCATAAAATAATATACCAAGAATATAGATTTATGACACAAATGTACAACTATATTTATAATATACCTTGATTTCTTAATTACATTACACATTAATTGATTTTTGTGTTTTAAGAAATTATTAAATTATATTATTTCTCTTTTATTCTAGGATATTTTGATAGAAAATTCATGGAACATAGGAAATCCCACCTAATACCTTTGTGAATGTAGTATAGAGGGTAAAACACAAATACATTCCATTTCTCTCAACTAAATTCAATTTGAATATAATTATAATAATTAATATTAATATCAAGAACAAGTAATGTTATTATTCAATATCTAAGGATCTTAAATACTTTTGAGAAGGTAATATATTATTTCTTATAAGATAATTATTTATTAATTTAATTACTTCAATATTAAATATTAATTCTCTAGTCTTTGTTTCAAATAATTAAATTTTTTATTTGATATTTATTAAAATTTAGTTTCCAGACTGTTAATGAAATATTTTTTATATGAATTAATATTTAACTAAATATTATTTTGGAATTAAATAAATTCTTTGGAGGATGAGTAGATGAAGTTTGTGTCTGGTGATATGCTAGTAAAATAATATTTATCATTGTGCCTATTTTTGCACTCTATAGTAATAATAATAATGATAATCTTTCATAGAATGGGTTCAAATGAGGTTTAAAATATTATTTAATTGTTCATTTTTTATTAATGAATAATTTTACCCTAACGCTAATTCTAGAATTAAAAGATTATGTCTATTTTATGGAGTTTGATTGAGATAGATTGAATTTGAGAATCATTGTGCATAATGAAATATATATCTCTCTCTCCATACCAAAGAATACTCAAGAGATTATACTCCCTCCTCCATCCTATTATTAATGATAGTGGAAGAAGAAATTTTCAAAGCTGAATAAATTTTTACAATGATCGCTATGAGTACCGTAAGATGATCAATACACCACACAAGTATGTAGAAATCCATTAGCATATTTCAGATATCAATGGATCAGTCATTCATAACATATAGAGGGATTCTATACCTGGATCCTATAGGTGAAACAATGGTAAAATATCAAGGTTCATTGGATGATCAACAATATCATCAAATAAATATACCATCACTATGATATTTTTTCTCCTGAAATATTTAAATTAATAAAATGCAAATGTGAAACATATCTCTTCTTCATTATGGCATATTTCATAGTCAATATTCTTTTTAAAATTTTTACTAGATATGATGTTAACCTCTTGTATAATATGTGAATGATCCAACAAATATAACATTTTTAGATTCATTATTAGACCTAATAAGTGATTCTGATGTACCCAGAATAATTATGTAGTATAAGAGGTGAAACAATCAAATTTATAGTTATTTATTTTATTGTTGATCGGTACTCATTAAAATTTAAAATTAATTTAAATTTTTAATACATTCATGATTTTCATAAAACTCACTTCCTCCTCCACTTCATTTAATTCTCATATTAATAAGATCCTTCAGTAATTTGAAAATAAAAACATATGAAAATTCCATCCGGAGGTGAAACTAATTCTTACTATATAATACTAGACTAAAAGGTGAGTGATCCATTATCTCTCGCCTTGTATCCTTGTTAACATAATAAAAATTCCCGCATAGAATCTGGGTCATTGGGAAATTAGTACACATTACATGTAATTAAGACAGCATATTTCTACCTGCCATGGTGGTACATGGCTTTTTCAACATACACGCCTTGTAGATATAATACATGAAAAGTAGTTCATGTTATTTAAATATGGAAAACATAAGGTCAAATCGCATTATCTATTTAATAAGGAACATATATTTAATAAAAAATTCATATTTTTTGACATCAATGTAACATGAAGTGAATGCATTAAATGTTTTATACATGTATTTCACTTCATAAATGTCCATAATAATTCCACACTGAACCCCTTAGTGTGTACTACATATATTTAGTTAATATAGAAGAACACATCATGTGGATGGCTTCAAAATGATGTCTAAATTTACTATTTAAATAGAAATTTTATATTCAATTAATTATTACATTAAAACTCATCAATTGGAGTTCCAAGAGACCTTAATTTGATATTACATGATATTTGTGAGGTTATATATTATATTAAATGTTTTATTAATTCGGTTTAATATTTAAAACTACGAATCATGTATGATTATAGTATACTAATGGTTCAGGATTATAAAATTACACATGTTAAAAAAAATTAATGTATTCCATGTGGATTTAAATAATTAGTACACATCATGAAATTATGACAGAATCCATGTTCTCAATATGTCGAATTAGTGAATGGTTTATAGTAAAAACCATAATGAATAGTTAAAAAAGGTAGTTGCTGAATTTCATAATCATACTATGATGTGTACTTCTTGATATAGTTTCAAATAAAATTATATAAAATATTTGGTTTAAATTATATGAGGATTGGAATTTTCGGATGATTTTGTGAAATGAGATAAAATGAATTAATTTTTTCTTAAGAAAGATAATTAGATTAATTCAAAAACATCTTGTCTAATTGAATAAAACATTGAATTAAATGCTAGCCAGTTATTATAAATGAAAAATCATTGCAAGTGTATGACTGATCATGAGATTTTATTATGCTTATAAAATATATGGTTTTATTTAAGTTAATTTATTGCATGGTATTCTATTTATTTATTATTAAAATAAATAAGAGTACCTTTGTGTTATTCCTCCTTCATGTATTATTTAGGACATGCATATGGAAGGTTGTTTTATGTAAATCCCTTTATCCAATATTTTGGTTCCCCACACCTGGGTGTGAATTATAAAATATATATAATAACAGGGTTTTTTGACGTTACATAGAGTCATTTCATAATAATGCCATGGTGGAGATAGTTCAAGACGTAATTGACATGAATCTATATATAGTGGAACATAGGTGTATAAGATGGATTCTACAAGACATGTCGATAATATAAAAATAATTTTTCCCTAGCTTCAATGAATTATTTATTTTCTACTCAATAAATATTCACCTAGATAAACTCATGGATATGTCATATTTTTTTCTTTTTTATCTGATTAATTATTTATTTTATCAATGTAAGATTGAAATCACAAAAATAATTGAACTATTATGAAATGATGGAATTAAAATAAATGGGTTATTCATAAATTTTCATTTTATAACATGGTTAATCTCTAATGTAACACTCACATTATATTAATAATTATTTCTAAAAATAAAATATGAAAATTTATGCATAATAAACGAAATACCACATATTAATAAAAAAATAGACTAAGACTATCAATACATTATTAAGAATAAAATCCATATATTTTAGTCTTTAACCAACCTACATTGGTACAAATAATATTATCATTGAGTTATAATTAATATTTTCTGAATAAATTAACTAATTTACATCAAAAGATAAATCCAATGCAAGATTTGATGTAACTAAGAGTAAATTTATGAGGAAATTCATGTGAGGTGTTCTTGATTAGGGTGTCCACTCAAAGAATCAAGGCGGTGCAGAACTATAATTGGTAATGTTCATAAATTATAAACAATTTTGATTAATTTATAGAGACCTACCTTTTGTTATGATAACAGAAATATTGACTCATACCACTAGAATTTCCAAGAATCTTGAAATTTGAGTCTAATAGTGAATGAATTTGGGACTTAATAAAATAGTGGGATAATGAAAAAAAATTAATTACATTTTCTCGCATAAATTATAAACAATTAATGTAATAGTATTTTGAATTTAATGATGTAGAAAATGGTAAGAGGATCCAAACCACAGTTGTGATCATTTACTAAATATTAGTATGTCCATACATTTTCTTCAAATATGGTAAAATCCATTATGAGATGAATAATTATTATGTAATTGAATCCAATGTCCATGTTATGCAACCTCATAAAGTGAGAAAAGGAGAAAATAATTCCTCCCATAGATATGTATATGATGCTTCCTATGTTTTTTGTAATATATTATCAACTATGTTAGGAGAGTGGACGATATAACCAAATGAAATGGATTCATAAAATATAATAAATCATCTTAAATTTTAATAAGGAGAAAAAATGATTTATTTAAATAAATTTTTTAATGAATAATATCATTTTAAAGTAGAAAAAGGTTATATGGATACAGAAAATGTAATCAAATTGTTGGTATGTATTGAAATGTTACTGAAATTTTCCATCCACTTTGAAACAAAATCATACATTAATATTTTTTTTATCCTCACCAAAAAGGATATCATATTCATCCAATCATATATGAATGTAATGTATAATTAACATAGGATTATTTTTGTTATACATAATTAAGATTATAAAGATTTGTTAAAAAACATATCCCCACTTTTTAGAGAGAAAAGATTGAAAAATGTTTTGAAGATCCTATGGATAATATATTGCTAAATGATCATTCACAGAATCATAAAAAAATAAAATATATTCAGCAGTTGAAAAATGAATATGGTGTTATTTTATTTTTATTTAGAAAGAATTATTATTGAATATAAGTTGAAATAAATTGATGATGGAAGAATTTCTTTCAAAATAGTGTATATTCATCATATTTCTATTCACAACTTGTGAATTAAATAAAAAATTCATTCAATATGCTTGTGTTAAAATATAGGAAATTTGGGTGAATATAAATTATATAGAGTGAACTAAAAAGGATCTCATAAAGGTTGTTTCCAATGTCATCTATGGGGTGATCACTACATCACATTATAGAAAATGGAATGATTCAAATTTTAAATGAATGCTATAAGGACATTTATGTCAGTGTTCATGTACAAACCCATAATTTTTAAATGATATTTCATTTCTCAGAAAATTCAAGTTATATTATTTTATTCTTTTACATAATATATTAGTTCAAAAACCCTGATCACATTAATAATGATGATTATATTAGTCATCCATAAAATCTAATAAATGTTAAACATTACAATTGGATAAAAATAAATAACTGAAAAGATAAATTGGGAAATTGAGGACCACAACAATTTGAATGAATTATCACCCTCATAGAAAGTACTATACAAATAAAACAAACAAAAAATAGTAAACCAATAAAAATCATAGAGAATCAAAATATATCATTAAGTGGATATTTATTTAATACTGAGAAAAATAAGGATATTATACCTATATAGTATAGTGGGAAAGGAGAAAATTGGAATTTGATCCTTATAAGACTGTTTTCCAATATTTCTATTAGAAAAAATATGATTTTTTTTTTAAATTTTACGATTCTAATTAATTTTTATAAGTAGTAATGATAGAAGATAATTGATTCACAAATGATAAATTATGGCCTCAACTAGTATATTCGTAACATTTGTTACCCATTTGTTAGAATTTGAGGGGGAGTTATGGTCATTGAGGTTCACCTGTGACCAATCCAACGATGAGATTCAATAATTGATGCTTGATCAAAATCACATATGAGAGTAGATTAATTTAGTGTAGTTTACCATGCTTTTAATGTCATCTAATAAATCACATGAGAATTCCACCATTGGACACCCTAACTTTATGGTGCATACAAGTGTAAGAAATGGTTATGTGTCTAAGATGTATTTTTTAATTTGTAATATTTTTTTATAAATAAAATGGTAATTACATCAAATAATTTTAAGAATTGGTTTCTTCATAAAATAAACGTTTAATTGAGCTGAATTTTTTAAATTGATATCTTGACATAAATAAAAAATAAATGCAATTTTTTAGAAATTATACGAATTTTTATAATAATCCAATGTTTTGAAAATAATTGTTTTATAATGAAATATAATTTTAAATACTATTATTTAAACATATATATTATAACATAATTCAATAAGGTCCTAAGAAATCTTTATTACATCAAAAAATTGGTTATTTCATAAAAACAATTATTTTTCAAAAAAATAAATACGTTTATATTTAAATTTTCAAATTCACATATTTAAAGAATTATTATGATAAAATAATTAATATATTTGAAATCATCAATTCAAAAAAAATATGGTGGAATTATGAATCTTTTCTAAAATACACTATTTTAGTATGAATAGTAAAAAATGTAGGGGTTTTGTTTTGTTTTGTGACTTCATATTTATGGAATAATGATTTAATCATTAATGGAACATATTACAAAACCTAAAATATTTTATATTAAAAATATTAAGTATTTAAATAAATTTTATACAATTTCAACACCAATATGTGGCTTTCCAAAGTCTAAAATTGAAATTTTCATTTTAAAAACATTATTTTTTTGGGAAATTTATCCTTCCGTGTCCAAAGGGTTTTTAAAAAGGATTTTTGGTTTTGGTGGGTTAAAATGTCATAATTTGTGACTGAAATTTCCAAAAACCATGAGAAGAAACTAGGTGTATGTCGATGGTTTTTATTTTTACACAAACTAGATTCTAATACCTATAATTGGAAATTATTAAACAATTCCTCCACTTTTTCTATAAATACCCACCCATTTCACCATTCCCCTTAACTCCAAATCCATCATATACGATGTTTTGGAGATTTTTCCTCCCAAGGAGTTCCCCCATTGTGTCTTCTAGCCCCCAATGTTCACATCCTAATGTATTAGGAAAAAATCTTCAATGTAAGGGAAATATATACTTCTATTTTCCATTCAATAGTCTTTTTGTGGTATGTATTATAATTGGTAAGGAAATTACATTTGGTACACTTTATATTAAAACATTACTATTATAATATTCTTTTTCTTAATGAGAGACCTTATTTCTACCACATTTTACCCTTTTCTAAAACCATGTTTTATACCAACCATGTTGTCAAAATTACTTTTCAATTTTCTTCTTTTTACACGGGAAATTATCTTTTTATTTTTCTTTCAATACCCAAACCGCTATTATTTTCAAAAGGTATTAAAAAATATATAAATATTATTCATTTATTTATCTATTTACATATACAAACCCCACATCTCTTTTCATGGGATAATATTGATGTAATAATCACGTATTTAATCACTTTTGTATGCCATCATTTTTATAAGACACTTGTACATCATTGCCCATAGGTTTTAAATGTGATGATTTATTATGATCTATTTTATTGATTTTAATTATGATATATAAAGGGTTCCCCTTGAATGTGATCCAATTAATTGGGTACAGAATTTAATCTTTAGAGTTGGCATGTTTTATGATACCTTCATGAATAACCTTGGTAATATTAATTTATGACACACTGGTGATAAACCATGGTGATATGCTTATGAATGTCTCTTTTAAATTATGTAGAAAATTTCCATGATATGATTAATGTTCTTACTATAATGATATTCCTCTTGTACATGCCCAATTATTATGCCTCATGTTCTAATTGATATGTCTCAAGATAAAATTTTATATCTACCATGTTTATTACCTTACTAGTCTTAGTGATCACCCATTTTGTAACACTGCATTCTTCCATGATACGCTTCTCCTTCAATAATACAATAGCTTGCATTGTACACAACTTTGAGTCCTATCACACCGCGACTAATCAAAGTAGCCGTTATGAATAGTAATACCCACCTTTTAAAATTATAGAAATTTTATATTTAAAAATGGACTTCATTTTTGTATTCGGAATATCGAAATTATCCTATGTTGGATTTTTTGTAATTTTCTGAGAACTTCCAATTTTTGATGAATAGTAAAAAAAACTTAAAAAAAACTTTTTTAATAAAAATTAATTATAGTGAGAAATTATACTATTGAGTGGTTTTAAATTATAATTAGAATATATTTTTACCATTTTATCCAATGGTGGTCATTATAATTAATTTCACTTTGAAATTGGACATAAACAATTGTCAATCTTTTAATATATATTGTTTCTGAAAAACATGCTATTTGTTGTGACAGCGGGGGTTAATTATAAAATTAATTAATGAAACTTACATGTTTTTAATTTTTTAAAATAAACATAATTTTTGAATTCGGAATATCAAATATAACTTAGGGTGAAAATTTGGCATTGTTATGAAAAACATCAATTTTTGATGAATAGTGAAACCACTAAGTGATAGTTAAAAACTGATTTTTCGTTTAAATGAAACATTTCCACTTCTATGATTTAATTTTCAAAAATTCGACATACATGGTTTTCATTAGGAAGTAAAATGTGGTCCAATGCGATTAAAATATTTTTTTGGTGAATAGTAACTTTTATGTTTAATTAACCACGATTAAAGGTAATTAGTGAAATTTAATGTAAAAATGATATTATAAAAATATTAAAATACCATTAAACTTGTCCTACCCTTATTGAATGAGTCAAGGCCGACCAAGACAATCCATGGGTCAACTTAGGGACCCCATGGAGACACTTGGGTAAGAAAATGAGATTAATAACCTTTTATTTAAAGTAAAAATAAAATTGTCACAAACATGTGTTGTTTTACTAAAATAATTATTACATGGGGTTATATAAGTTAAATATTTGACTATAAATATTAATTGTAAATCTAAAATGTATTACTACATCATGATATTTTTTTTATTATTTTTATACATTAAATAAATTAAATTTTTTATATCACCATGATGATGAAGCGATTACCTAATTAATTAACGATTTAAATAAAATGAAATGATAATGTAAAATATAAGGCTTACACTTTTCAAAAACCTATTGGATGCGAATATTTCGTACCCTTATCACCTTAGCCTCGAAATATATCATTTTGGGACCTTTAGAATCCGAAAAGCACTTCATAATAAAGTAACATTTCAATCATTCCAAGAGTGCCCCTCCTCTCCTCTTATAAAAGGCCCCCTCTACCACCTTACTCACACCATAAAAGAAATTTTTCTCGGCCAACCACTGCCAAAATACTCTCTCAACTTCCCTCTCTTACTCCTAGAAGCCTCACGTTTGGCATAAGTCTTCCCAAGGAAGCCTTTGGATCAAATAAAAAAGAGTTACCCGATTTTAAGGTAATGTCTTCTCTTGTGTTCTTTTGTTTTATTTTGCTTCTCCAACCCCCTAAAATCTTTTTATTCCTATATTTTGTAACAAAAATGTTATAATCAATATACTAGGATGTTTTTATGAAAATTATTTGACTTACATTTACACACACCTTCGTCTAATGGTTAAAGAACATACTGTTTCTGTGGGTGGCGAAATACTGCCTCACGAAACGATGATTGTTCAATATTTTTTAGCACCTCTAATGGTGGCCATTTTGATGACAATATTTTCATATATGATATATATATTATTTTTATGTTTTCCTTATTCTTCTGTATTTCTCATTTATGGAATACCTTTATGATTTCCATTATGGGTAAACGTGATAATTTCATTTTAGGAAGTGCGGACTACCGCCCCCTCAAAGTGATTTGAATTGTTAACGCCATATGTAGGATATATAAAGTATGGAGTAAATGATATTATATATGATATTACACTGAAATTATAATACACCTTCATATCATTATGATTTCATTCCATTAAATACGAAATAAAAATGAAAGTAGCGTTCATGCGTACATACGGATTACCGTCTCCATGAACGGTGCATTTCATTTCTTACCTCTAAATGTTACGTAATATTATGAATGAATGTATATATTGGATATATATGATATATATGATATCTAAATCATGAATATAATTCTGGATATAATGGATATTTTACCCCGTGAACAACTTGTAATTATAAGAAGTTTATTTTTGACTCAAGTAACAAAGATCGACAAAACGACCGTTATTAACATAAATAATTACATAATATTCCTAAAATGGTAATAACTGATATAAAAGGAATAATAAACTTTAAAAGGGTTCTTAGGAAATTATAAATTAACTCTAGTTTATTATTCAAGAGGCTAATTAACGGTCGAGTCAAGACGGACACGAAGTAAGGGAACTTCATAACCCAATTTATGTTCTTTGGGTTAATCTACTACATTCAAACTATGTCATGATATTATTATGTCATATCATGTATTTGTACTTTCTTTATGTGTACTTATAGTGAATACACATAATAAGTCTATTTTATATTAGAAAAATGATCTTTGGAAGGGACTTCATCTCAATATTCTTTCATTGAGGCATATTTTTTTTAATACAAGACTTTTTTTATACGGTGTATAAAACCCTTTGACTTTAATGTTTATTCAAAATGAATATTTTTTATACAAAGCATTTTACTGAATGAAAAAAAAATAAATTTTTTTTTGTCGTATGTATAGGGTGACAACGACTTCTCTATCGCCGTGACAATTATTTGAGTTTCAGCTTCCTCCACAAGCCTTAAATTTTTTTATATGATTTCCAAAAAGAGAGAGATATTTCTCTAAAATATATGAAAATACAGTTCAAATGTATACATATTTAACTCAAGCTTAAAAATGTTTTCGGAAAATTCGACTCTCGAGTGTGGAAGATAGGAAGGGATTGGGCATAGACCCATCATGGCCTGTAATTAGTCGAGCAGTATCAGAATTAGTTATTTTGTTTTCAGAAGCTTGCATAATGTTTTCAGAAAAACACTAGAGTATATTTGTGAAATTTTAAACATAAGTATCTTCTAAAAAAATTTCATCGGCAGGTCTCATGAGAAAAACTAGTGTCTTGGCACAAGGCCTTTAAAAAATCTTATTTGTAGTCTGGGAATGAGGCCTTGGCTACGTGGTTATGATAGTCTGTCATTGTGCATTCCATCCTTATGAAAGTGGTTATTGATATTTCATGTGATTATTCGACAAGTAGAATATCCATGTGAATAAGTAAATGGCATTATCTCATTTTACTTTTTCCATATTTTGTTGAAGTTCAAGTTTAAAAGGCTTTTGTTTTAGTTATAAACTACCTTAAATGTTTATGTTTATTTATGAAAGCTTCCGCTATATTGTTATCCTTACTGAGCATCTGAGCTCACCCCTTTCAATGTTTTATTTTCCCCAGGATGTGAAGAAATATTTTATGACTGACCTATAGGGATATTCTGAAGGAGATAGAAGTGTGGACTATATTGACTTTTTTATTGTGATTTTTTCACTTTATGATATAATGTAAGACTTGTGAATGTATCTAGTGTTTCCAAGGCTACTAAACTAATCGGTCTTTCGAGACATGATCTTTTGTGATCCTGTCAATGTTATGCAATAATGCACAGAATCTGGGTAACTGGGGTCGGGGCGTTACAGTTGGTATCAGAGGCAGTTTAGTACTAACCTTGGAAGCTAGATTTAGATAAACTCTGATTAGAGCACATATCCCAAAGATAGACTTTGAGGATTAGTATAGAAGAACTACCTAGAAATTTGGTATTATATAGGTTTTATGAGTTTAACGATCAATACATCCATGTCTGGATATGATCAGGTAGAGGTGGCTCTGGCACAGATGTACCTAGGGGTAAAACCCAAAAACACGGCTTTGAGCTAGACTCGAATGGGAACTGGTGCACGAAAACAGGCCTTGTTACACTCTTGGTTACGACACTCCCGAGAGATTTTCTTAGGATAATTCTCATTTTCTTTACAAACAATTATGTAGGTTGTATGAGTATATACTTCCTCAATGAAAAAATTCTTATGATTATGGATTATATCCATAAACTGTTCAATTTATGTTAAGTGTTTTACAAGTATGTAATTATGTATTTTGATTCATAAACTAATCTAGTTTATGCCATTGTATAGAAATGGCACCTGGTGGAAGGAATGGAAACTGTGTCAATTCACGCACTTCATGTAGGGATTTCCCTCCTGTTCAAGATAATTATAATGGAGTTGGTGATACAAAAAGTTCTGATCATCTTATCACCATACTAGGACAACTCACTCAGCTTATGAATAATAACCTTACTCGTATGGGGAACCCTGATCCACAACATGGAGGATCAATGTTAGACTGCTTCATGAGGTAGAATCCACCGATATTCAATGGGAATAATAATCCCTTAGTAGCTGAGCAGTGGATAAATTCCTTAGATAAAATATTCCATGCCTTGGGGAGTAATGAAAGGGAAAAGGTTATCATGGTAGTTTACTGCCTCCCTGGAGATGCTGATCAATGGTGGTCGTTGATTAAAAATACAAAGGAAGATGATGAAGTATCAAATATGGAATATAGGGAGTTCAAAGGGATTTTCTTAGAAAAATACTTTCCTCATGACCATCGAGGAGAGATGGAAAGGCAATTTTTGAGTCTGAGACAAAAGGAGGATGAGAATGTCGCAAAGTGTGAGGCCAACTTAACAAGGTTAGTGAGGCATTCAACGTATTATATATGTAACCCAAGAAGTAAGATTGATCATTTCTTTGATGGGTTAAAACCATTTCTCCATCGAGCATTAGTCTCACAAACCTTCTCATCGTACGAAGATATTGTCTCATGTGCCATCAAGATAGAAAAATAATTCTCTAAATCTTTTGACAGTAAAGTAAAGTAAGAGAAGAAGAGAACGGTGGAACAAGAGACAGATAAAGGGAAAAAGGGAAAGAAGTATTTTCCATTATACGATAATTGTGGGAAGAATCACCACGGTACTTGCCTAAAAGGAATGGGAGTTTGTTATAAATGTGGATAAAAAGGTCACCAAGCTCGTGATTACAAGGGAATGAAAGAGGCTATCAATGTTGAATGCTACAATTGTAGGGAAATGGGGCACTATTCAAATGAATGTTGTAAGCGTCAGCGAAACTTACCTTAGAAAAGGCCAAGGGTTCAAGGGCAATCTTATGCTGCTACAACAGTTGAAGCAGAATAATTAATGTATTGGTGCTTTTGGACTCACCTATTATATTCTGGTTATAAGAATAATGTGATATATATAAGGATTATACTACAGAACTTGTTTCTTTCGTTACGGTTTTAATAGGATGAAAGTAATAATATTTTTTTATGTGACAATAAGAGAAACTTTACTTTATTTGAGGAATCTGATGATACAATTGATTTTGGAATTTAGGGTCCGTTTAGAAAAATTCTGGACATAGGTATTTTGGATAACTATATTGGTTGGAATGGATTATGTTGAACTTTGGGTAGTATTGTTTAAGGTTAAAACATTTATGAAGATTATTTTTGGAAAATTATAATACAATAGTTTTAGGAAAAGGACAACCTGTAGGTCTGGGGATAACCCGTCGCGACGGACAAAGCTGTAGGAATCGAACCCACATCCATAGTGCGATAGGACTTTATTACCTACAAGTAGCCTATACTAATTCCCTGGTTAATAAAAAATAGTTTTTCTAATCTAAATGGTATGTGTTAATATTTGGAACCTAGATTAGGATAAATATAATATTTTTGTGTTTTATTATCTTTTTGATTGAAATATGGGTTTTTAGTAAAAATTTATTAAAGAATGAAAGTCTACATGACAAGTAAGTATATTTCTTTACGTTCTTAGTAAATATCGTAAATAAATTCGTCAACTTTATGAAAGGTAACTTAAAACAAAAACGTTGTCGGTTAACTTTTCCTACTGGGGAATCAATGATCGTTAAACCAATCACAAGTTTGTGATTTTCTTGTAGTTAACTTTCTCCTAATTCTATTTTCTACAACTCTTCATCATACCTTGATGGTTTTTGTTTCCTCCATATCCATATTTTCATAGAATCCTAGTATGGGCTATCTCGGGTGACCTTTGTACTCTCTTTCTTTCTTTTAAAGTTGTATTTTTATTAGCCTTATTTCCGATGTGGGATTTCCACAAAGGTATTTTCTATTTTAAACCTTTTATTTTCGAAGAACAATATCAGATTGCGAAGACGCAATTTATTGAAGGAGTGTAGAATGTAACACCCCAAGCTTCCATGATACGCTTCTCCTTCAATAATACAATAGCTTGCATTGTATGCAAATTTGAGTTCTAGCACACCATGACTAATCAAAATAGCTGTTATGAATAGTAATACCCACTTTTTAAAATTATAGAAATTTTATATTTTAAAATGGACATCATTTTTGTATTCGTAAAATATCGAAATTATCCTAAGTGGAATTTTTTGTAATTTTCTGAGAACTTCCAATTTTTGATGATTAGTAAAAAATAGTTAAAAAACAACTTTTTTAATCAAAATTAATTATAGTGATAAATTATACTATTGAGTGGTTTTAAATTATAATTATAATATATTTTTACCATTTCATCCAATGGTGGTCATTAAAATTAATTTCACTTTGAAATTGGACATAAACAATTGTCAATCTTTTGATATATATTGTTTCTAAAAAACATGCTATTTGTTGTGATAACGGGAATTAATTATAAAATTAATTAATTTAACATACATGTTTGGAATTTTCTAAAATAGACATCATTCTTGAATTCAGAATATCAATTATATATTAGGGTGAAGTTTTGGCATTGTTCTGAAAAACTTCAATTTTTGATGAATAGTGAAACCACTAAGTGATAGTTAAAAACAGATTTTTCGTTTAAATGAAACATTACCACTTCTATGATTTGATTTTCAAAAATCCTACATACATGATTATCATTAGGAAGTAAAATGTGGTTCAATGGGATTAATGTTTTTTTTGGTGAATAGTAACTTTTATGTTTAATTAATCACGATTAAAGGTAATTAGTGAAATTTAAGGTAAAAATGATATTATAAAAATATGAAAACACCTTTACACTTGTCATACCCTTATTGGATGAGTCATGGACGACCAAGACAATCCATGGATCAACTTGGGAACCCCATGGTGCCACATGGGTAAGAAAATGACATTAATAACTTTTTATTTAAAGTAAAAATAAAATTGTCACAAACATGTGTTGTTTTATTAAAACAATAATTACATAGGGTTATATAAGTTAAATTTTCGACTATAAATATTATTTGGAAAGATAATAATAGTTCCTACATCATGATATTTTTTTTATAATTTTTATAAAATAGATAAATTAAATTTTTATGACACCATGATGATGCAGCGTTTACCTCATTAATTACCGATTTAAATAAAATGAAACGATAATGTAAAATATAAGGCTTACACTTGTCAAAAACCTATTGGATGAGGCTATTTAGAACCCTTATCACCTTAGCCTCTAAATATATCATTTTGGGACCTTTATAATCCGATAATCATTTCATAATAAAGTAACATTTCAATCTTTCCAAGAGTGCCCCTCCTCTGCTCTTATAAAAGGCCCCCACATCTACCACCTTACTCACACCATAAAAGACATTTGGCTCAGCAAAACTCTGCCCAAATACTCTCTCAACATACCTCTATTACACCTAGAAGCCTCACATTGGGCATAAGTCTTCCCAAGAAAGCCTTTGGATCAAATCAAAAAGAGTTACCCGATTTTAAGGGAATGTCTTCTCTTGTGTTGTTTTGTTTTATTTTGCTTCTCCAACCCCCTAAAATCTGTTTATTCCTATATTTTGTAACAAAAAAAGTATCTTAAATATACTAGGATTATTTTATGATATGTACTTGATTTACACTTACACACACCTTCGTCTAATGGTTAAAGAACATACTGTTTCTGTGGGTTGTGAAATACTACCTCACGAAACAATGATTGTTCAATATTATTTTAACACCTCTAATTGTGGCCATTTTGATGACAATATTTTCATATATGATGTATATATTATGTTTATGTTTTCCTTATTCTTCTTTATTTTTCATTTATGGCATACCTTTATGATTTCCATTATGGGTAAATGCGATAATTTCATTTTAGGAAATGCGGACTACCGCCCCCTCAAAGTGATTTGAATCGTTATCACCATATGTTGGACGTATAAAGTATGGAGTAAATGATATTATATATATTATTACACTTTAATTATAACAAACCTTTATATAATTATGATTTCATTCCATTAAATATGAAATAGAAATGAAAGTAGCGTTCATGCGTACGTACGACTTACCGTCTCCATTAACGATGCATTTCATTTCTTACCTCTAAATGTTACGTAATATTATGAATGAATGTATATACTGGATATATATGATATATATGATAGCTACATCATGAATATAATTCTGGATATAATGTATATTTTACCACATGAACAACTTGTAATTATAAGAAGTTTATTTTTGACTCAAGTACCAAAGATCGACAAAACGACCGTTATTAACATAAATAATTACATAATGTTCATAACATGGTAATAAGTGATATAAAAGGAATAATAAACTTGAAAAATGTTCTTAAGAAATTATAAATTAACTCTAGTTTATTATTCAGGAGGTTAAAGAACGGTCAAGTCAAGACGGACACGAGGTAAGGGAAATTCTTAACCCAATTTCTGTTCTTTGGGTTAATCTCCTACTTTCAAATTATGTCATGATATTATTATGTCATATCATGTATTTTTACTTTATTTATGTGTACATATAGTGAATACACATAATAGATCTATTTTATTTTAAAAAAATGATCTTTGTAAGGGACTTCGTCTCAATATTCTTTCATTGAGGCATATTTTGTTTTAATACAAGACTTTTTTTATACGGTGTATAAAACCCTTTGACTTTTATGTTTATTCAAAAGGAATCTTTTTTATAGGAAGCCTTTTACTAAATGAAAAAAAAAGAATTTTTTGTCGTATGTATGGGGTGACAACGACTTCTCCGTCACCGTGACCATTATTTGAGTTTCAGCATCCTCCACATGCCCTAACTTTTTTTAAATGATTTCAAAAAAGAGAGAGATATTTCTCTCAAATATATGAAAATCCAGAGCAAATGTATACATATTTAACTCAAGAATAAAAATGTTTTCAGGAAACCCGACTCTCGAGTGTGGTAGACAGGAAGGGATTGGGCGTGGACCAATCATGGACTGTAATTAGTCGAGCAGTCTCAGAATTAGTTATTTTGTTTTCAGAAGCTTGCATAATGTTTTCAGAAAAACACTCGAGTATATTTGAGCAATTTTAAACATAAGTATCTTAAAAAACAATTTCATCGGCAGGTCTCATGAGACAAACTATTGTCTTGGCATGAGGCATTGACAAAATATTATTTGTAGTCTTGGAACGAGGCCTTGGATACGTGGTTATGATAGTCTGGCATTATGAATTCCATCATTATGAAAGTGGTTATTGATATTGCATGTGATTATTCGACAAGTAGAATATCCATGTGAATAAGTAAATGACATTATCTCATTTTACTTTTTCCATATTATGTTGAAGTTCAGGTTTAAAAGGATTTTGTTTTAGTTATACATTTCCTTAAATGTTTATGTTTATTTATGAAAGCTTCCGCTATATTGTTATCCTTACTAGGCATCTGAGCTCACCCCTTTCAATGGTTTATTTTTCCCAGGATGTGAAGAAATATTTTATGACTGACCTATAGGGATAGTCTAAAGGGGATAGAAGTGTGGACTATGGAGACTATGTTGTTGTGATTTTTCCACTTTATGATATAATGTAAGACTTATGAATGTATCTAGTGTTTCCAAGGCTAATAAACTAATCGGTCTTTCGAGACATGATCTTTTGTGATCATGTCAATGTTACGCAATAATGCACAGAATCTGGGTAACTAGGGTCGAGGCGTTACACATTTCCTTTGATATAGGTACATAGGACATGAGAAGTAGTAAAAGTTACATAGATTTAACCCATTGATATTTCATTAAGCTGTATTAACATTAATATTTTATGCTTTCATGTATTTTGTACCTTAATTCCATTAAACTTAATGATAAATGATCTTGTGTGTTGTCCCACGTAATCAATAGTTATGTAATAAAAGGGGGATTTCATAGTTTGTATAAAATTATGGTTTATCTATTTTTGGAAACAAGGACATGAAAACATCAGTAAGACCCTTGGGGAAAAGTATAAATATAGAAAGTCAAACTGGTATTCTTTGAGAATTATGTAAGTAGTTTTCATGAAAATACATTAATATCTAGATAGTAGAATAGGATCTAGCTCTGGAATATACATAGCTAGGGATAATACTAAAAAACACATCATTTATTTAGAATAGATTGGGAGATAATGCACAAAAATGGGCCTTGTTTCACAATTAGTTTGACACTATTGAGGGTTATGTTTGTTTAATCACTTGATTTTTATGAATGTTTATGAAGGATATTTAGAAAATTTGATTTTTATTAGATAATAGAAATAACATATTTAAGATTTATCTTTAAATAAATAAACTTACACTATAATTTTATTATTCATTAAAGTAACATGTTAATCTTTATGTTTTTATTATTTTTAATAAATTTTGGGAAATAGGTGGAACCTCATAAATTATCAGTGTAACAAATGATGAATTGACATATTTTTAATTATGTGGATGATGAACCAACAAACTGAAATAATGAAAAATAACATGAATCATGTCAAAATAAATGAATCACCTCAATGGGAACACATTTAGATTCAATCCTCATGTTTCAACAACCAACTTATTTTCGTGTGTCTACAAACCTATTGATTGCAGAAGAATGGATTTCTTCTATAGAGAAGTCATATCTATACACTATTGTTTGGATCTAGAGAAATTAAACCTTGAGTATAGATATTAGGAAGAGAATATTATTAGTGGTGGAAAATAATTAAAACCTAAATGAAATGAAGGAATATTTACAATATAGAGTGGGAAGAGTTGAGGTGAATCTTTTTCAATAAACAATTTCTTTATTTGATGTGAAAAAATGGGTATGGATTTCCTAGTAGTGAAGTTGAACGACAAGGAATCACTAGGAATCTATGAAATGAACATTAAATTACTTGGTCTACACAACTCTATATTTATTGTGAACCATATGTGAAAGATTAATAGATTCTTGTGTCTACTAAGACCTCATCTGCAAATGAATCTAGATAATCTATACTATAAAAGCTATGATAATATTGTTTGTAGTGATATGAATATTTAATTATAGTTTCGAGAGACACATTGGTCGTATATTATGAATGTAAAAAGGGATAAACGGTGCTATGCTGAGGGAAGAAAATTGATCATAGAAGAAGAGGAAATAAATTGAAACTTCTTATGTGGATTTTTTTAGAAAAGTATTAATACAACTTATTATATGGGAGTGGAATTTCATATAAGTATGAATGATATTTACTTATTTCATGGAACTATCATAGTGTGGTGAAGCCCCAAATTATTAATGACCATGTGAAGATGGTGCAGACCAAGTTAGAAGATTAATTATTCATGCTTGGATAACTGGGGATATTTTTCAAATCAATGTCAAAATCAAAATATAATGGAGGAAAACCACCATCAACCTCATCATATGCCAAGGGAGTATGGTGGATCATTCTCTATCATGGTATTTGAAGTAGAGTCTCCAAATTACGTGGTCGTAGGTACACTAATTATGATCTCAAATATGTGAATCAATTTGTCTGACTCTATTTCTACGCATTGTTTTATTTAATATTTCTTTTAATAGAATGTAAAATCAATCCCTAAGAATCAAGACATATAGTTATCCATCAATACTATATGAGGGATTATCCTATCCTTAATAGTTTATAGAAAATCTAGTATTATCATTGGAGGGTGAAATATATTTTCCAATATACTAGTGATTCCTATAGTGGAATTTGACACGATACTAGGGATGGACTGGATCATAATGGTAAATGAAAAGGGAATATAGATAATCGATGAAAATTCTGTAATCTTGAAAGGACATCCAAAAATTATTTTCAAAGGATTGATACCCCTACATGATATTTTTCTAGATCAACTCCCATAGCCTTATTTATAGTGATTTCTAGTGGAGAGAGAGAAATAAATGAATGAAGAACTATATTTAATGTGACAATTTTTTTGGAATAAATTGAAATACAATATAAAGGGTTACATAGAATTCCACCAGAGGGAGGGGATGACTTTTCAACTGAACTCATACAAGGATCCAAGCCGATATCTAATACCTCTTATAAAATAGAAAATTTAGAGTTATAGGAACTAAATAATCAAATTAAAGTTCTTATGTATAGAGGATTTATCCATCCATGTGTATCTTTTGGGTAGCACCTATTCTCTATTTGAAGTATATGGATGAATCAATGTGCCTATGCATTGATTTCAGAGAACTCGGTGGGATAAAAATGAAGAACAAGTTCCCTCTCCCAAGAATTAAATATTTATTTGAGCAGCTTTGTGTGGATTAATTATTCTCTAGGATTAACATTTGATCTAGTTACCTTAAATTGAGTTTGAATAATGATAATATTTCAAGTACTATAATCTGAACAATATATTGGTAATATTGGTTTGTTTTTATTCCCTTCACCACGAAAAATCTCCAACTATATTTATAGAATTGATTAATAGAGTCCTTAAAGAATATACCGATAAATTCATGTTGTTTTATTGTGGATGATAATATGATTTATTAAAAATGTTGTGAGAGTCATAAAAATCATATTAGGTTATTTTACAACATTTAGGATGTTGAAACATTTTGGAAAATTCGACAAATGTGATTTCTAGCTACAAAAAATAACATTTATGGGGAAAATTGTAACCAATGGTGGAATCTAAGTTGGCACTTCAATATAAAAGGATGTAAAGGAATACCCTCATCGTGTAACATTAAATAATATTCATAGTTTCCTCAATTTAAAAGTATCTTATAGTCTATTTTTCAAAAACAAATTATGAACTAATAACCCACTAACCAAGTTAACTCGGAAAAGAGATACGTTCATCTATACAAGGAGTGTCAATAAATTTTCCATGAACAGAAGATGTGATTGGTTACTAAAATATAGTAAAATATACACTCTATAATAGAAGGTTCTTTTATTTACCATGATGGATATCTAAAAGTTATTCGATGCATCCTCTTGAAAATGACAAGGTGATTACTTACAAATCTAGATAGTTAATGCTTCATAAGGATAAATATCCTATGCATGATTTGGAGTTAGAATAAGTTATTTTTACATTAAAATTATGGAGGCACAATGTTTAAGGGGGAGAAATGTGATACATACGTAGATCATGAAATATTAAATTATATATTCAATAAAAATTAATTTATCATGGGAAAATTTTGATGGTTGGAACATCTTAAATACCATGACTATTCAATTCATCATCACCTCAACATAGAAAAAAACACTGATGCATTAATTAATAAATACATTGTTGTGTTGGAAGTGATGAGGAATCAATGATATCCATTGATCAACGAACTAGTAAGGATGTATATGGTAATAATATAAGAAGGGGCATCATCAATTATATCCTAAATGATTCCTCAACCAACACTATTAGATATGATCAGGAGGGATCAAAGAGAATCCCCCTTGATACAAAAGAAGACAGAGGTTGTTACGAATGGGAAGTTTTCTATATTCAATATTGATCAAGATGGTGTTTAGTGGTTTCATAGAACCCTATGTTTCCCATCTATCCCATATAAAAAAATAATCGATGGATAAATATTATAACTATACATTCTATATAAAACCAAGATTTAAAAATGTATAGGGAACTTCATGAGAATTTTTGGGGGTATAATATGAAAAGGGAGATTACTGAATGCACTGAAAGTCTCATGGTGTGTCAACATGTGATGCTGGAGTGACACTTTCATAAAGGGGTATTACAACCACTACCCATAAAAACATTGAAGTTGGACAATATTACAATGTACTTAATCACTGTTCCACCAAGAAAATCTAATATTAAAAATGTGATATGGGTTATAGTGTATTGAATAACTAAAAATTCCAATTTCATAAATGTATAGGAAGATTTCACTTCTGACCACCATTCCAAGATATAAAGAAATGATGTAGTGAGGGTGCATGAGGCCCCACTTTCTATTTTTTCTGATCATGATCCAAGGTTCAAAAATAACATCTAGAGAATTATTCATCATGATATGAATACTTAGGTGAATTTCTGTATGGACCGTCATCCTCAAATGGATGGATAATGTAAAAGGACTATACAAACACTTGAGGACCTGCTGAGTACATTATCAATTAAATTTAAAGGTGGATGGGATCAATATATTCCATTATTTGAGTTCTTATACAATAAAAAATTCCACTCGAGATTTCAAATCAAACCATATGATGCTCTATAAGGGAAACAATGTAGATCTAAAACATGTTATAATTAGTTTGGTTAGAGGATGTTTTTTGGTCCTGATTATGTGAAAGAGATGAGAGAAAAGGTTCATTGCATCAAACAACATAGAAAAGAATATTAAAATTGGTAGAAGATTTGTAGTTACAACCATCGAAGGGACTTATAATTTCATGTCTGAGAAAATGTTTCCCTTAAAATATGACAATGAATTATAGTAATTAGATATGGAAATAAAGGGAATCATATCCCTAGGTACATTAGCCCCATTAAAATCTTTTATCACATTGAAGAAACATCATATCGATTAGCACTTCCACAAAATATACTCATGTTCATTATTTATTAAATATATCTCTCTTATGGATGTACATACATCATCCTTCACATGTACTAATTCTGGTGGTGATACAACTAGAACATGGCTTCACTTTTGAGGAGAAGCTGGTGGATATCTCATACCCGTGAGACCATGTTCTATGAAAAAAATGAAAATTTCATTTTCAAAGTGGAGTGGAGTAACAAAAAAATTTAAGAAGAAGTGTGTTTTCCATAGGGTTAAATGATGAATATGTACCCTCACATTTTATCCAATGAGTGAATGAGTTAAAACTTTGGGGATGAATTTTATTATTGGGGAAGAATGTAATGACCCATTTTGTAAATTAAATTTGTTTCTTGAAAAACTATGTGCTATATTATTATATTCATGTTAAAAAAATATTGTAACAAGTAAATCCCTATATCATTAATAATTAACATTACATTAGTCATCTATGAAACCAATTAAAATGCCAACCATCAATATCAGGAAAAAATTAAAAATAGAATAGTTAGAATGAAAAAGTAAAGAGAATCGCAATATGCTAGAATCATCTCCCCCACAATTAATGACATTGGAATTTCTGAAAATATTATTAAAACAATAAAAATCATGGAAAATGTAAATATAACCTTAAGATTAATTGTAGTGAATACTATATAAAAGAATAAAGTTGTGTGTATAGGGTATAAATGGAAATGTCACTATTGGTATTCAACAATTATATGACCATTGGTAAATCTTCTTTATGGTAAATAAACCATTTTTTGATAATTTTACAATTATAGTTAGTGTTTATAACTAGTAATGATAAATGATTATTGATTCTGAAATTAGAAACAATGGTCTCATCTTGTAGAGTCAGACCATTTGAGGACTATTTTTCAGAACATGGGAGGGAGGTATCATTACTGGGGTTTTCCCTTAACCACGACCACGTTGATATTCAATAGGTGAAGATTTATCTAAATCATATTTGTGTTAATTTCAACTTAAGGTATATTACCACTCGATCAATGTGATATGAGCCACCCCATGAAACTACCACAATATCACACCTTACCTATATGGAAAATGTATGTGTAATAAGGGGTTACAAGTCTAGGAATTAGTTTATAATAGTATAATTTCATTGGTATAAATAAAATTATTCCATGAATTCATTTTGAGAATAGTTTTTGTTAATAAAATGTTTTAATAATTGATTTTAATTTGAAAAATTGATTTCTAGATCGAAATAAAACATAAAATTTATTTTTTAGAAAATATATAAATTTTTTACCAAAATTTTAATGAATAGTAATATTTTTAATGAATTTTTTTAAAATAAATTAATTTAAATATATGAATGATAAAACAATTAAAAAATTGCCTAATATATTGTTATAAGGGTGAAAAGTTTAACTATTCCATAAAAAACATCTATTTTTTAATATATAAGAATTTATTTATATGTCTGTAAAAATTATCATATTTAGAAGACTAATATGATAAAATAAAAATTATATTTGAAATCATAATGTAAAAATTAGTTTTGGGTGATTTTTTTACTATTATTAATAATACATTATATTTCCTTGCATAGTAAAAATATTGTTTTGGGTTTTCAATATGTTTTATGAATTCATAATTAATTCATGATGATTAAATATATAATAAAACTATATCCAAGAATTAAAATATGTTATTTTATTAATATTAAGTCTTTTAATCTATCTAATTAATTTCTAAACAAATAAGTTACTTTCCAAAGTCTAAAAATGAAAATATGATTTTAAAGTCATTATTTTTTAGAAACATTATCCTTCCTTGTCTAAAGATATATTAAAAAATAATTTTTGGTTTTAATAAATTAAAGTAACATTACATGTGACTGAAATGGAAAAAACCATGTGGAAAACCATTGATAAGGTAATGGTTTTTTATTTTCCACAACCTAGATTTCAGACACATTTATTTGGAAATTATTAAGAATTTCATCCACTTTTTCAATAAATATATCCCATTTCAGTATTAAAACATACTCCTAATAAATTATACATAATTTTGTGTTGATTATTGCTCCAAATAGTCCTCCCATGGTTTCCTCAGGCCCCCATGTTACCATTCTTATGTTTTAGGAACAACTCTTAAATGTAAGTGAAATCTCCACTTTGTTTCTCATTCATGAGTCATTTTTAGTGGCTTGTCATATAATTTCCCAAGAAAATCATTTTTATACATTATATTAACCCATTACAATTATAATAGGCTTATATCAATGTTGTACCTTTACTAAACCTCATTTTATTGTTTTGTAAAACCATGTTTTATACCCATCATGAAGCCAAATTTACAACTCAAATATCCCTCTTTTAATGGAGAAATTTACTTTTTCTTTTTATTTAAATACAAAAAAATATTTTATTTTGAATATGTATTAAAAAATATATAAACATGACATTTTGTTATGTCTTTTCATATATTAAAACCACATATCCTTCCATCTGTTTAAAATTACATAATGATCTTGTCCTTAAGAACTTTTCTACACTATGATTTTGATTCGAAACATGTTCTCTATTCAACATGAGTTATTAATGAAATTATTTATTATGATCTATTAGGATATAATTAATTAATAAATGTGAAGGGTTCTCCCTAATAGTTCTCAAAATAAATTCGTAATAAATATGATCCATATAGATGACATGTTTTACGATACATTGGTGAATAACCATGATACTTATCATCTATGACACCTTAGTGATAAAACATGTTGATATTCTTATGAATATCTTATTTAAATTTTGTAGAAAAAATTTCATGCTATGATTCATTTTCTTTTAATTATGATTCCTTTTTTAGGTTAGATGTTCTTAGTTATAGGTCCCATGATCACATTGTTTTTCTCCCATGTTTATTTCATTACTAGGATTCATTATCCCCACCATAATTTGATGTATGTCCCTAGGATATGAGATGAACTAAAAGTAACATACAATAAACCAATTAAGATGTATTTAAAATGGAATTAGAATATTTTTATGCTTTTATGTTTTATGCACCATATTTACAAGACTCTAAGCTTTAAATGATTTTCTATTTTATCCCATGTAAAGAAACAATATATAATAAAAAGGATACCATAGTCCAGATATAAACAATGATACATTATGTTACATTTAGATTAAATGGTGATATCATATTTTAATACTATACTAATGATTCAGTAATTATTGATTCACATATATCCATTACAATGAAAGACTAATATAAGTTATACGACTCTTTCTAGATTATGGAGTGATTATTATTTTTCAAATATATTTAAATCTACCTCACTTGTTTCTTCCCATAATAGTGGTTCCATGTCGATTGAGATATGATTTTGGATATACAAAAAAATTACTTATCATTTTTTAGATAAATAAACCATTATAAATAATATTATTATAAAAATATTTTAAGATCTAATTCAACATGGCCACGCGAACTATTATCAAGTTAAAGGAAACATCATATATATCATCATCTCCGATTATGAATTTTTATAAATTTCATGTTAAGTAAATGAGTGCACTTGGTAGACATTGAGGAATATCCAAGATTTAATATTGAAGAACATCATATCCATGTTTTCAATGATCATACATTTGGAGTAAAGGTATTACCAAACCTAAATTTACTAATATAAATCAATTTCCAGATTGTAGTGGATTGAAGATCAATTATGAGGATCATATATATTTCAAATCATCCATTATTTCATCCATGAAATGTTTTATAAAAATAATTAAAATCCATAAGAAAATGAATACTATTTTTTGACATATATATATCATATAAATTGTGAAATGAGAATATTATATTAGTAAAATAGTAAATGTTTGGGTTGAAATGTTTTTAATATCTTCATTTGATTAAAAAACAGAAAAATTTAAGGTTTGTTAGAGATAATAATCTTATAGACACTAGGGATATTAGAATCTAGTCAGGACTGAATATATTTCCACAAATGATTCTTATCCCAGAAAGGATAGTGGGAGTATACATTATCTATATTGTTTAAGTTTATGGGTGATCTTACGATGAGGAGTAGTTATAGACACACATACTATATAAGAATTCTTAACCAATGTGGTTATTTATGTTCAATATGATGGGTTTTATATATATTGTTATTTTAGAATAAATATTCCTATAATGATTACGTAAATTAAAATAATATAAGTTTTAATAGTAGGTATAAATTCACATAATGGACACAATGTTTCATGATTCAATGACACAATATTTTAAATGTTTCTATCAATTGACACTACCGACGAGTATTCAAAATAACTAGGCATGGATGATACATTATGATGGAAATAAATCATGGTTGATTATTGAAATGTTTATACTTTTTTGAAATCCTATATACCAATCATCATGAATAACATCCTTTTGAAATCTTCTTCACATATCATACTTTTATGACAAACATTTTGGAATATTAACAGTCAAAGCCACCTCATTAGATGAATACATACGAAAGTTGTCAATATGATATAACCAAAATCACCCCATATGGTATATGTATAAAAGGTATAACTTGAAAGGTTCTATGACAACAATATATTCCAATGATATATGATGATTATATAAACTCATTTACGAATAAATCACACATAATGATTATCGAATATCCATTTGGAATCAAATGAGGTACTTGTGTCTATAAAAAGTTAGTGTGAGCACTATGAGATTTCACGGTAGATATGTTGATAACATAGGGAAAAAATGTTGTGCCTTACCTGTTTTCTAATACTAATGAAGAAAATCAGTCAAAGTATAACTTAAAGTATAAATATTACTATAAGGAACAAGATATACAATATAGATCCATGGGGTTTCTAAATATACTAATGTAAAAATATTAAGAATGTACAGAAAAATAAAGGTTTATATAATTCAAGAAATAATTTTTGTTTATACATAATCATTCTTGGTAAACATTCCTGAGAATAAGAAGATATTTTTGAGATTAAATTAATCTCAAAATATTATATTCTAGTAATTTATATCATGTTCCATAATATGAAATCGCATCTAATATTACTATTCCATAATGGGTAGTATGTCAATATCAAAAAGATCAAAACTAACTGAATCAAAATGCTTTAAGAACTATATGAAAATATATAGAAATTTATAAATAGATGAGTTCCTAGTATATGGAGAATTGTTAATACTAGTTTTCATGGGAATTGAATACTTTTATTTACTTAGTTAAATTTCATATAGTATTAAATGAAAGGATAAAATAATATTCAATAAAAATATATTCCATATATTGGTTGCCACACCTATAATTTTCGAGTTTGATGTATGGTTTTATGAATCATAAGGATAGATATAAAAACATCTTCTTCCAATTTTAGGTTATACCAAAAGAAAGAGTGTCATCATTATTATGAAAACCATTGAAAATGGATATCATTAGGATGTTAGGATTCTTTTATGTCATTAATTGGTGGACACATGGATATAAAACTACTTGAGGGATTTATTATGGTAGTAATATTGCAGAATTAATATTCCCCATAAATAAATGTGTTTTTAGTAACCATTGTCATGAAAATGTGACATGCTCTGTGGATATTTCCATACTTAGTAGAATCATGTTAAACATGTGAGAACTAACTAGTAATCAACAGTTGGATCTAGTGAAAGTGTGAGTTTATTGGGGTTTTTTCTTTAGAAACAACTATTTTTTACATTAAATTATGTGTATATTGAAAGAAAATAATATAAGTTTAATAAAATATCATATGTTGATTGTTCTTATACATAACATTAATGAGATTACGTCTTAGTGTATCTGTCATAATAAAATACTTCATAATAATTCCCCTATATTATGATAAATTTCAATGGTAATGATGATATCACTTAAGCTTTCTTTTTATTCTCTTTGAGTGTGTAAACTGGTAATTAGACATTAATATTATTATTTGGGCATGTTCTGATTCATGAACTGATATTTTCTCACTAAAACAATGATTCCATATGTTCATGGAAATTAGGGTACATTGGTTGTGACAAAAATGACATGTTATTAATAAATAATTCAAGGATAGATTTCCCTCCCATATTAATGGAAATTCATATGTAACCACTTTTATTTGAATAAAATAATTTTATTAAATTAATTATCAATGTTATAATGATGTTTGTCTCAGATAGTCAGATTAATATTTAATTAAATATTTATTATGTATTTAATAAATGGTGATTGGGACACGCGGACCAAGACTATGGATGGTGATAATTTTTAATTTGAAAGAAGGTGAAAATTTATTATTCATTGATCCATTTTTAAAACGTTGTGAAAATAATAGTAATAATAATAATATTTGGAATGTGTTTAGAAAATAATTAATATATTATTTAATGGAAATCCTTAAATTAAGTAATAATTTAACCCAAACCCTATCTTTGTTAATGTATGAGTATGTCTATTTCATATGGGATGATTGAGATATATCGAATTTTAGAATCAGGTTCCATAATGAAGTCTAGATCTCTCTTTCTCTTAATACTAAAGAATAAACTCAATATTATCTTCCCTCTTGCATCTGGTTAAGGATGAGAGTGTAAATATGATTCTTCATTCCTGAATAAATTGTCACAATGATCCAGAAAAACCCCATAAGACAATAATCCATCGTGCTAGTACATATAAATCCATTGGTGTTGAGTAGATATCAAATATTAATGTGTGGATCACAGCTATAGGTTTTATAAAACTATTTCCTACATGAAAATTGATGGTAAAACTAATTGGTTCTTTATATTATCAATAAAACAATCAAAGAAAATACTGAACGATTCATAAATTATTTCTTGTAGTCTATATAAATTATTTAAAAATTTAAAATCAATATGAAATCCCCTTATTCTGTACTAAGGATGTCCCCCTTCTCTCTCGGATCCCCCCCCCCCCCGCTCTCTTCTCTGCCTAGGGTATCCTATAGAAACCCTCTACTATGGTGTGGGTGGTGTGTATAATCACCATTTTCTTCCCATTCTTCGACACCTTTATCTTATTTTAGCCATATTCCTTCATTTCAATCAGCATGTTGTTGTATCTATATTAGTATAAGTAACTTTTAGAGGGTTTTTTGGTCTAAAAAATGATACTATGTTGAAGAACCAATTGATTCTAACCTTTATTGACTTCTGTTTCCACTACACCTCTCTAGGATAAATCTTTAGTGATTGAAAAACGATGGTTTTTTTGTTATGGTTCAGTGGAAAAGGATATTTTAACACCCTTTTGTAAGTTTCCTCTTGTATTTGGATATTGGTTTAACTCTCTCTGTGGGGCCATCATCAATAGCCATCAACCATTTTTATCCCTTCCCTAATGTGAATCTCCTCTACTCCTCAATGAGTTAAATCTCGATAGATGGTTCCATATTTGTTTTGGGGAGTGGGATTGGTGGTCGATGGTTCTCCTTCCAAGACCTATCTTGTTTTTTGTTCTTTGTAGCTTCATATTTTTGGATATCTTTCTCATATTATAGTTGAAGTTTTGTTACATATTCTATGGTGGTGATTGTGTTTTTTTAGTGTCTATGATGATATCTAATGGCCTCTAAAGACTGGTGTGCAGTTCAGACGGTGATAGAAATGACTATTCCTGGATTGTGACTTCAACTGTGGTTTTCTTATGATGATGGACGATGATATTACTTAGCTGACACTCTTGAAGATGAAGTCCATTTTAATGGTGATACTAGTGTGATTGATGTGGCATGATGAGGCTATGGCCATCACATCATTTAGAGGTAGTTCGTGGCATAGATCTCATATTCTGAGATGTTTTTCAAATTTTGGTTTCAAAATTATGTGTATATTTTATTTTGAATATTCTTATCATTGAATGTGTTTTTATGTTTCGATGATGTTCTACATTTTTATTTTTTATTACACAATATTTGGATCACACTAATCCTTTAATTAGATTTAAAAAAAAAACATTTATTACTGGTGAAATATTTCCTCTTATTTTAGGAATATTTCGTTGTCAATATGCTTTAAAAAATCATTGGCTAGGAAATTCATAACTTTTAATATATTCGAATGATCAATCAAATCTTATATTTTCTTAGTTGTTATTATCCAAAATATCTATTTTCACTTCACCTAGAAACATGTTGGTTCCGTAGAACAATCTTGTTTTTTCTATAGATTAATCATATATTCAATAATGTGAAGATAAATTTAATACCTAATTATATATTTATTATTCTTCTATAAATAAATTGTGTCGTATTATCATGGTGGCATGGTATTTCCTCTCTATGAAGAGAACCTTATAATGATGTAAATACATCTCTTACATTTTTGTACTATAGTTGGATAATGTTATATGATAAGGGAACATAGTATGTTGGCTATTATGTGACAGTACTCATAAAAAATGAGACACTAATTCATAAATGTTTTTATACATTAATGTAATAGATGGGTGATTATGAGAACATACCCACCTGTAAGATTTCTTCTTGGTCAAGTGAGATTAGATATTCATTTTTTCGAGTGTGTGTAGTGGTCCTTCAAATATAAGATTATTATTAATGGGTTTCATGTCTCAAATACATATATTAACATTCCAAACCATGACACCATATATTAATGGAATGTATAATATATTCGGTTCTTCACAAATGAAATATTATTAATTTATAATATGGGAAATTATTTTTTTACATTCCATTTTAACAGATATTGATATCTCAGAAATTTAGATGAAATATATATATCACAATTAATTTCATGGTCATGGTTTAATGACATTTTTTTTGTTAGAAAAAGAAATAATTTTCAAGGATATAGATTGAGAAAATTATTTTCAAAAATTAATTATGAGATATTCTGGGATAGGGACTATATTTCACAGTAAGAACTCGTGTTTACTTTTTGATGTTGTGACATTAACATGTTTCGATTATGTACCTTAAATTGTTGGAGAAAATTAATGTGGGACTTTAGGAAATCACAAATAATGTTAATGAGAAATAATCCTAGCAGGTCGCAAACTATGTGTTTCTAGATATCTCAATTAATTTCTCATTGAATTAAATAATTGGAATAAATAATTTCCTCAATATAAGGGAATAATTTATCTCAGGATTTATAAAACAAAAATATTATTCACAATGTAATAAATAGTATATATTTCATTAATAAAAACTTATTTTACTCACAGAATATTTAATAATAATTTTTTTAACCATAAATGATTAATTTATTTTAATTATTTATTATTTAATAAATATTTATTCACTAAACTGTGAATTTATTATTTGTTTTAAAAAAATATTTATTTACTTTTATTAGGTATCGAAAAAAAATTTAGGAGGATGAGCGAACAAAGATTGTATTTGTTGATAGTTTTTTATCTACAATTTGGTGAAATATTATTATCCTTGTGTCAGCTTTCACGCACTATAAAAATATTAATAATAATATTATTACATGGTATACTGTCAGATCATGTTTAATTAATTATTTATGGTGTTTTATAAAGTTAAATAATAGTATAACCCTATCATTAGCTTAATAAAAAAAATATTATGTCTCTAGTGTAGTGGTTTATTTGGATAGATCAAATATGAGAATCATTGTACGAAAAAATTAAAGGAAATATAGTAAGACAAAAAACACCAAGAAATTCTACTCCCAAATCCATAATATCAAGAACCATGGCATAATAATGTTTCTTCAATCATGAAGAAATTTTCACAGTGATCCATACAAACAAAGAATGATGATTGATTATCCATTCTAGGAATTATAAATCCATGGGTGTTATTCAAAGTTTAAAGGATCAAGTATGGATAACTATAACACAGATTCTATACTTGGATCCTACAAGTATACAAAGGTAAATATAAAATGTTCATTAGACAATAAACAACATCATCAAGGAATGGTCCCAAAATAAATATATTCTTTATTAAGGTCTATTTAAATTAATTACATATTAACCGTGAACGCGATCCCCTATTGGTTTTATATTATTTAATTGTGAATATCCAATGAAAAAATATCATTGGTTTAGAGGTTCATGTATTGTACAATATGAAAATGATCTACTGAATCTGACATTTTCTATATTGATATCATCTATGAAAAATGCTTCCATATTTCCTGGAACTATAATGTGTTTTTATTGGAATGTTTATAGACAAATGGTGAGTGGAATTAGGACATTATAAAATAGTACAAACCATAATAAAATTATAAATACCACGACTCATATAATTTGTAATCATGTAATGTACTAATCATATTTTCAATCAAATATAATGGAAATTGAAAATGAAATATAGAAAAATAAATGGAATATTATATACCATGAATAAAATATTGTTATAATAAAATATATCCCTAAGGAAATATATAAACCATATAAATATAAATAGTTGGATAATATGAAATATGTATCATAAAGGGAAATTCAGACAAAAAAACCTTACTATAGATTTCCACCTGGATGAATGTGGTAATGTATCATGTATGATATATTTAGTTTTATTATTCAAATTTATAATAACCATTTTTAAATTAATTTTTCATGACAAATTTTTTTCATAATTTGTTATTACCAATTAATGAATTTTTTTGACTAAAAATAATATCCAGGTGATAATTTTACTATTTCTTCTATGCTAGTATGGGTATGGTAGTCCTATCCCATGATCCTTTATTGTGTATTAATAATCTATAGAGTTAATATTTAATTCACATAGGTATATTTTTTATAGTTCTAAATTTCCATAGTTATTTTATGTAATCTAAAATGATGGTTGATAGAGTGGTTAAAATAACTATTTTATGAATTTTGATTAAATTATTTAAATTTATTATATTAATTAATCTAATTTTATATATTATTATTATAGAATTATTAAAAAATATTAAATTCATAATTATTAAAAAAAATTACTATAATTTACGTTTAATTATTCATTAATGATAAAATATTATTATGTCATATATGTATATGGTAAAACCAATTCAAACATAAAAGAATTAAAATGAATAATTGAATAAAATCAAGTTATTATATAGAAATAATATTACCTTTAGAATATTATAAGTGTTTTCAAATTATTTCATTATAGTGAAGAGACCATATAGAAGAATAGGTGAACGAAAAATATAGATAATAAATAATTATTCTATAGATAATAATTATGTTCAAGATTTGAATATTTTTATAGAGACCCACAATGAAATGAAGGAATTAGGAATTATTTTAGTAGAGGATAAATAATGTGAAATAGTATTCTTATGGCTATAATATGTAGTGGGATAAAGTGAAATCTAATGGAATGTTGTTTTTTCAAGTGGCTTGCAGAAGGGTCATTATATAGGAAAGTTTGAGTGAAATTTTCACAAATACCCATTCTTTATTGAATATCTAATGAACTATCATAGGGAATGAAAATTTAAAGTGAAACAATTTTTGGTATTAAAAATTGGGAGGTTAATAAATCAATTATACACTCATTTATAGATCATTTTTTAGGATATTCTGAGTCTCTACTCCTTAAGAACCATTTTACATTGTTTTACCATAACCATTATTAATTAATTTTTACTTCAACAACTTTTTTTATGTGAAAATTGAATTTTAAATAATTTCATAATTTTTAAATAATGAATTATAATTTAAATTAAATTTATTATATAAATTTCATGGATATCATAGAAATTAATTTTTGTATAAGAATGTATGGCATAGAGAAATCATTTTTTAAGAAATAATGGATTTTAAGCATAAAATGAAATATGAATTATTAATTTTATATTCCCTACCAATAAATTAATATATATATATATCAGAAATTTTCATTAAAATAATTATTTTGTTGTGACTGATTTATTTATTTTTTAAAAATATGTTACACATAAAATACATTATTTTAAAATTCCCCCTTTTAAATTATAAATTATTTTATTTCTAATTCCTCAAAAGATATTGTTTACTTAATAAATTTTAATTTAATTTTATCGATTATGTTATATTAAAAATATATTTTCTCATTTCATTAAGTTCAATTTAATAGTAAAATTTTTAAAAAATTATTAATATATCAAAATACAAGTAATAATTAATATATATTTCCCATTTAATAAATTAATTATTTTATATTTATATTATCCTATCTTCTACATAAAAAACCCATAAATACATTTTTATAATACCTAAGTTAAAGATATGTAATTGTGGTAGTTGTTGGTCTTCATTTAGCTAGCATGGATCTCGTATCGATTTACAAGTTCTTGAACTGATTTGTCTTATAATGTACCTGTTAAACATTATCTTAGGCTTGGTTATGGAAGAAACCTATTGATGCTACCTTATTTATAAACTTGAAAAATTATCCTCGTAGGAATGAATATTATAACAACATTCACTATTTACCTTTTTCTCTATATATTTTATATTTATGTTATTTCTCATTATTCATTCCAATTAAACAGATATGTAACGAAATTTATATTTAAATAAAATAATATAAATAATTTATCTCATTAATTATGCACCTGAAAAATTGTAAAATAATTATTTATATTATAAAAATTATCTTACAATGTAGAAAATAATATAATCCCAATAACCATATATATAATGATCAAACTAAAATTTAATATATCACATTGAATAAATCTCTAAAATAGTTTATTCTATTCATTTAATTCATTTCTCAAAATTCCTTCTTCATATAAATTTTTTATTGATTTTTGTAGTTATAATGGAATGTATAATCATTGAATAATTTTGTGAGGAATATGAATTCATGGTCATGGTATTTTCATGTTCCTTTTTTTAGTCCTATTATTGTTTTTGTTACACACCAAAACATTATGATATCTGTTTTATTAAATAATTTTAATTTTTTAATTAATTACAGACATAAAACCCTAAGTCAAAATGAACCATATTATAATATTCCATTAGAACATTGGAATTAAATTATAAGGTATGAATAATACTAAATAAATTACGATATGTTTGTTTGTTAAACATATATAATATAAATACATTTGTTTTCAATTGATTATAAATGAAAATAAAAATCATTCAATAGAAAAAGAAATGGTTTTAAAAAATGTAATTTTTTGAAATGTTTTTTCAACTTTTCTTGTGACCATGTGTTAAATTTAATTTTTGAATCATTTATAAAATTTACTAGATGAAATTAAATTCATCTTTGAAATCATCATATCCATGTGGTTAAAAAATGCGTTTATAGGTGGTCATATTAATTAGATAAAGGACAAAATGACATAAAAACTTGTCCAAATATAATTTAATGGAATATTATAGACCTTATAACTTAAATGTTTTGATAATTACCCATCTGGAGGTTTCAAGCATGATTAAAACATGGGTTTAATTAATTAATTTTATGAATTCCATTTTTGCTACCTCCCCCACTTAAAAAAGGACACATGATCTCCCCATCTATTCCCACTCCCAAAGTCCACTAGTTATTCCAAGACATAACAAAACCCCTTCTTTAATAATATACCAACATCTTAGAGACATTGTTTTGATAAAAAAGATCATATATAATGAATTTATGTATAAACCTAAATGTGTACTCTAAAAGTGGTAAAAACCTTAAGGTACATATTTGTTTGATTTCTTCCTCCACATCAAAATAATTTTTTTTAACTACTATTATATAATAATAACCAAATATCCAATATAAAAAGATGATATTATTTTTATTTATTAACCTATAACCATATCTACTTCCATCAAATATGGAATGAATCCATTTATCATGTGTATAACCGACTATCTCTACGTGAACCAATGTAATTAGTTTTCCTTCACAACCACTAAATGATTTGTAAAATGATGGACTAAAAAATTATATGATATTTATTACATTATTATACGTCAAATATTTTCATCTCAAATATAACTTCTTACTTTCCATTCTATTGAGGATATGATAACATTATTTTGTAGATTATAAACACTTGCAATGCAAAGTGATGTGATCCATTTTTCTCTAACTATTTATGTGAAGAACTAGAAATTTCAAAGGAATTTTTTTCATAAATACTTTATAATTTTAGGAGTCTATGGATTCTGACAGTACTTGATTCTGAGGCTCGGTGAGCCCGGAATCAATTTCCAAAGTTTAGCTAGGGTACATTCAGTAAACGAACGAGCGGATTTTTCTATCATTTGAAACCGGTTCATGGAATTGAAATATGAGGACACCGGTGAACTCACAACGCCGGTAATTTCTTAAGAGGACCTTTATCGAAGATGCGTTTGCACGGTAGAAAAAGTTAATATTTTTTGGATTAATTGAGAGGTGAATAAAATTGTGGGACAATTTTATTTTTTAATTTAAGTGGTTATAACCTATATGGGGAAGTTAGGGTGGGACCCAATAACATCCTAACTACCCATGTGAGGATAAATGTGAGGTGGGGCCCACACGAGCCCCAACCCTTCACATTTCCATAACTCTCATAAACTCTCCCTTTAAAACTTGTTAACTCCCTTTAATTAAATAGTCATCCCTCTCTCCCTCTTTATTGCATTCCAACACACACATTAATTAATTAATTTAAACTCTTCGTTAATTATTTAATTGTTTGAACTTTTTCAATTTGAATGCATGGCATGATTTAATAAAATAAGGGATGGCATATTTTATTTTTGGGGTTGGCATGTTGTGTTGAGATTTTGGGGAGAGAGCTCTAGATTTATTTAAAGAACATCATATTCAACGAAGAACGCCAACTCTCCGACGAAAACGTTGATTCGGTGGCCCGATTTCTTTATCATCTTCTTCATCCGCAACAAGGAAGGAGACAATGACGACGACGAAAACGACGCCATCGTCCAGGGCACTTGAAAACCTCGAACTTCCTTTGAGGTAGGGGTGTGTTTGGATTGGGTAATGTTTGGTTTTCCTTCCATGTTGTTGATTCTCTTAAAACACATTTTATCAGACTAATGCGGATGGGACCGGACCAAACTAACACAGACTGATTCCTCCGCCGTTCTTGTGAATATGTGTATTTGTTCAAGAGTTCTTGAGCAGTGAATCATGTTATGTTTTTGGAGCTGATCGGAGGCCCGAAAACATTGTAAACGGCCTCAGGGCGTCGGGGAGACCTAGAAATGGAAGTTTTTTAGAAATTGGATCATTGGAATAAAGAACGGACACCTCGGGAGGTGTGCTGGCCAGAGGCGTTGTTTCTGGAAAATTCCAGAATACACGACGTGTCATCCAGAAGCACACTCTGTGTAGTACACATGTGATGTGGATTCCATTTCGGACATTAGAAAAGCTACACACGGCGTGTGACTCTGTACACACGGTGTGTACTCTCCACATAGTTTGTCAGATGAGGCTTCGATGGACATGGTGTGTATTCAGGGAAAATACATGGACACAAACAACAATACACGACTAAGTAACACGACATGTATTGAATTCATTGAAAGGCATAAGTGGCTTCGCGAGGTTTGGCGTGAAATCTGGGAGATACATAGAAACATGAAGAACCACAAAGCCAAGAGGTACACCATGTACTACCTTCACCATGGATGAAGCGTCTTCACGAGGCTCAACGTGTAATCTGGGAGATACACGAACATGGGCAGAACTACACGGCCTAGAGGCACGATGTGTACTACCTTCACCACGGCAGAAGCGGCTTCGTGATGACTCAGCGTGTATTTAAAAAATACACAGACACAGGGTGGAGTACACGGGCATGTACTCCACCACACGGCCAGGCATGGTATGTGCACATGGAACTAACCCTAGAGGTTTGGACACGGTGTGTAACCATACTACACACCGTGTACTGACTTATCTAGATGACCATCCCTGCGACACGGGCTGTATCACACGGGTTGTACCCAGTGTCTGATGACACGGCGTGTATTGCTTAAAAACACGCCGTGTACTTTGGTAAAATGGCTTGGTCGTCTTGTTCTTCGTGACATGGGAATGTTTTGCTTGGGTTTTCCCCTATGATATGGTTCAAAACTACGGGATACATCAAATCTGGTCTTCGTGATAGTTGATGTATCGATCTATGAATCGAGGAGCAGACTCTCCCGAAATCGAGCGTGCTGTGTTCGGGAACCCTAGAGCTGGATGCGACTGCGATGATGATGAAGACTGTACTTCAATCCTATGAGGGTTCTGTAGCGAGGAAGACTGTATTTGGATCCTCACTGGGTTCGGCAGCAATGACGATTGTACTTGGATCCTACATGGGTTCGGCAGCGATGGTTACTGTACTTGGATCATACGTGGGTTTGGCAGCGATAACTTCTGTACTTGGATCCTACGTGGGTTCAGGAGGGGAGATGATTTAAAGGCTACATCTATCATATCCACCCCTATTAGGGAGTAGTATACCTGTGTGAGTTGAGTCTTGATTTTCAATCATTATCATCGATATGATTGACTTGCTTTCCAGTGTAGACTGGGTTGTGCTTTCCTGAGTGGACTGGGTTGTACTTGGGCTCGGGAGTTGGAGACGAACTGGAATTGATGACTTAGGTATATGTATGGGAATATACCTAAGTATAGTTGATTGATACTTCGTGTTTGTATCTTTCCAATTTGGTTTATCTTTCACGGATTCTGGGAGGCCTTCGGGGTTCTCGGGGTCCATACTAAGTATCGTATACTCACCCGTGCACGGGCTATTCCCGCACTACGTTTTGTTGGTTGTAGACGATAGACAACGCTGATTGTGGTTGATGCTTGTGGAGCGGGACGGTATCCGGAGGTGGACTATCCGGAGGGATATATACGGAGTAGACAGATGGATTCGAGGAGCTGAGGAGACCATCTGTACCCACCCTCTAAGTGGGATTCCCGGAGGACGCCTCGGTGGATGCTGCTTTACATTTCAGCTGTTGTACACCACTTTTCTCATTTGTACTGTACATTCAGTTGGGTTTGTATACTGGCCCATTTACTTTTCAGCACAACTTTTTTCCTCAGTTTACTTAGTGTTTAATTCAGCTTGGGTACTCTGTTGTGTTTGTTTTCTTATATAAAGGCAATGCCTTCCCTTTTATTGGGATTTACGCCTTTGGTGATAGTCGCCATCCCCTGGACTATGGAAGGTGGGAATGGGGTAGTCACGGCATGGGCCCCGAGGACGGGTCGTGACAAATTGGTATCAGAGGAGTCGGTTCTACCACAAAACTTAGGTCTCTGATAATTTTTTCTATGTGAAGAAATAGTGTTAAGGGTATTGAGTTTGGTTATCAGTCCAGGGAGTCCAGTGTTAGTGCGGCGGCTGGCATATCCATACACTAGGACCCTAACTTCTAATTTCCATCTCAGTGCATTAAAACATTGATTGCATGTGTTTTTTCAAAGTTTTCTTTATGATTACTTTGTGTCAGCTCAACAAGTATACTGTTGTTGCTCCAATGCTTTTGTCGGGGTTCGCGCATCCATCTAAGGGGAGGACGCGCTGCTTGTTACCCCGCATTCCCGCTTTCCAAAGGCGGGCGGCATCCATTCCTTTTTTAGGGACGCCTGCTCCTTGATCGAAACCGGGATGATGGAATGTCGGTTCATCCTTCCGTGGATTCCTCCTCGGAGCTTGTCACCTTGTCCGGGTCTCCCTCATAGATTTAAGACGGGTTGATGAAGCCCATTCCCGGTGCCATATCTACATGGACGTCAGTTACTTATGCCGCTTCCGTCGAGACGCTCCAAGGGGTCTTGTCGGGGCAGAAACCTTCGGTGAGGAGAATGGTCACGTTGGGGCATCGTTGGCATGTCTGTCTTTGGTCCCTCATCATAGGGCTTCTCGAGGGCGCGGAAGAACGAGGCATCCCACATCGAACGCGGGGAATGTGTACCATCTAAGGTTTTCCTCATCTTCCCATGTTTAATATGGGGAATGTCGCGCGTTTAACATCTTGTAGAGACGGATCGGGTTGAAGGACCCCTAGGGGGGAACACCGATGTTGGGGCTAGCACGTGGGCGGATTCCCAGATGTCATGGAGTGGGATGGGGTGGCATGATCTCACCGGGATGTGGCGGCCTGGGTAAGGATTAGGATGGATGGTGGAGTGAGACATGGGGCTTATGTTCGGAGACCACCCAAGAGACGGGATACAGTTTAACGTCATGAAGGATGCGATACAGTTTAACGTCATGAGGTACGGGATACAATTTAACATCATGCGGGACGGGATACAGTTTAACGTCATGCAGGACAGAATACAGTTTAACGTCATGCGGGAAAAGGGGTTTGGGGCTTATGCTCTAAGGCAGACCAAGGTGGTCAGGGAACCGACATGGAGAGGTTGGGACAACCAGGTGGTGGGCTTGAACCTCGGGGAGGCTTCCTACGTACCGTGCGTTGGCACGGATCAAAGTCCACGTAGTTCGCTGGGATGGGTCTTACTCTCTGGGGTGGCCCATAAGAGGATGTCATGGTCGATGCACACTCTAATCCCACGTGATTCATGCTTGTTGTGGGAAACAAGAGGAAGCAGGGACCAGACAATCACGTCACGAAGGGTGCATCCATGAGAAGCGGAATGGGGCTTACGCGTTGAGAGGACCAAAGAGGAAACAGGGGCTTACGCGTGGTTAGCGTCCCTTGGTGTCGAGGCTTACTCCAGGGTGGAGGCCCGTGGTGTGACAAAGCGCAATGGGAAAAGGACTCTACTGGCCTTGGCAGGGGGGAGTACGAAGATGCATGGGTGCAGTCATCCGCAAGAAAGGATAGGGGCTTACGCTCTGAGGCGGACCTTCCCCCATGGACAAACGCCACTCCGACAAGGAGGATCTCATTCCATGTGAGGAAGAGTCAATTCCCGTGGAGACGAGTGGGAGTAAAAAATGTCCGAGCTGGGGGGACCGTGTGTGCGAAGCACGGGGTCGGACCACAGTTTAACGTCTTGTGTTAAGGACGAGGTGCTTAGCAGTTTAACATTCTGCAGCTTGGACGAGGTGGGTTTTCTCCACACCCCTAGGGATTACATGCCCAACGCCCTCTACCCCTTGTGGGAGGGAAGGCATCGGCAAGGCCATGGTGAAGGGGGTCGCAGGGCAAACCACCAGGGGGTCCACGTTAGCGTGGCTATGTGAAGAAGCAATAGTCGTTAGCGTGCCTATGCGTAGAAGCATATGGAAAAGAAACACAACGGGAAACATGGCCCAAGGGACCTTGAGGTTACTTCGCACGAGCCTGGAAGGCCATGCAGGAAAACTATGCATGGCACTCACGCCCGGCAGGGGAGACATCAGGTGCCGATGCAGGGGGCAGCCAAGGGGCATCAAGGTGAGGGGTCCTGGGATTTGCGCGCAAAAGGGAAGTTTTGCGCGCAAAACACCAGGACAATGCGCAATTGGAGAAAGATAATTGTGCGCGAAGAGGGAATTACGCGCATGGTTTTGCGCGCACGGTAGGGTATTGCGCACACGAGACACGGATTGCGCGCACGGCTGTAACCCTGGGGAGGGGTAAAATTCACTGAAGCCGGTGGAGTTGCTCGTAGAGGCGAACTCCAAGGCAAGGTTACGCGAAATGATTGATTACCTGGAAGTCATCTTGTGCGCGGGGGGAGCTGAATTTCTCGCACGAGAGTCACATCAGATTCCTCAGCCCCCAAACCGTTCGGGGGTAACCGTCCATTTATAGGTGACCTCCGGCGCAGAATCAGGGCGGCGCGCGAAATTCTTCGCGCCGAGCGCAGCCGGCACGCAAAAAATCGCCGCGCAGAACCGGGGCACACAAAGATTGCACGCCTCATCAGATCAATTTCGTGAAACCCAATGATTCTACGCGCGTAGAACAACTTTTCGTGTGGATACTCCTTTATTTCGCGCACCACATCCCAGGCCTCCGGATCGGGCCTCTGAATCCGAATATGACTTCGCTTCTTCATTTCGAAACATCCTCTGGGAGTTATGGTCTTTTTTTTCGGTGTCAATAAATTCCCCCCCCCCTTGGAATTGGATCGGCGAGAGGTCGCAAAGATCGGATTCCAAGGGAAACGCCGAAACACTGAAAGGCTAAGTCCCCTGGTCACGTTGTGCGCAAAATTCCTATGGGGCGTGAAAAACCTACGGATTCACGTGGAATCCTCTTTCCATACGGCGCGGAACCCTGGCCTTGCCTATAAAAAGGGGAACTAGGTCCCAAATCTGAACTTCCGAATTTTCCACACGATAATCTCATCGTTCTCGTGCGCGAAATTTCTTCCACGGCTGTGTGTAATAACTCTCTGGCAGCACGGAATTCCATCCGAAATTCGGCTGTGACCTCGCGCCTATTCGGGCTTTTCCGCGCTTCGCGTGCCGATTGCACGATCATCTCCAAGATTTCACGCAACTCATTCAGATTTCGCATAGAACTCTCCGATTTCGCGCACTGCATCCTGATTTCACCCAACTCCCGAAAGATTTGAGATGGCTGCAAACCGAGTTGATGAGGGGGAAGACGCTGCCCGTAGGATAGAAATGGCGGCGAACGAGGAGGTATATGGTGCCATGGTGATTGTCTCCAACAATCTGACCTTGTTCAATCTGCTGACTCCGGCCCAGAAGACATATCCCTTTTTAGACAACCTCCCGCTCTGGAATTTTGGCATCCTGGAGGAGGTGCCACTACCTGGCTTCGAGGTGGACACGCCGCGGTCTTGGGTGACTCGGGAGGACGAACTTCTCCACTACAACATCACCAACAATGGTCATCCTACCAGGGAAACTACACATATAGACGTATATGTCCTGAACCCGAGGAATAGGACCATTATAGGGGACGAGCCTATGGTAGAGGATTATCCGGCCCTCTATGCGAGCACGTTCCGTCAGAGCGTCATGGACGACACGAAGGGATGGCTGAAGGATTGGGACCTACGGTCTGGGGGAAACTTCACCAGCGAATGGGCCTGGGCGTTCTGGGTTCGCCATACCTGTGACCAGTTCAGGGATGAACTATAGTATATCGGCCTGTTCGAGGCCGTATGGACATCGCAGTTCCACTTCCACCACCAGCCTGAACTTGGACCAGAGCTATTGACCCGGTGGTCTCCTGACACCAACATGTTCCACCATCATCATGGGGAAGTCGATATCAGTCTCTGGGACGTTCACTGCCTCAATGGTATCCCACTGGAGGGTTACCAATATGACAAGTTCATTCCTCCAAAGAACTCCTGGGGAGACAGGTCGCGGACGCCTATGCTGACGTGGAACCTGCTACAGCTGGCCAAAGAGAGGCTGGGGGTCAATGACTTCCTAAAGGACATCGCCTACAAGGGCTGGTTCAGCATGTTCCTTGAGAAGGATCCAACCGTTAAGATGTCGGGACGGGGAAAACGGTTCCCACCCATGGCTGAGTGGAGCAAGGACGGGTCATACTGGAGGACCCTGGAGGTGGGGCAATACCAATCATGGGGCTAACACGTCATTGAGGCACGGGACCCGAACGTCCGGTATGCTGGGTTCCTTGCCGCCTTCCTGAGCGGGTGGCTCCTGCCGGTGCGGGATGCGAGGATGGGCGTCCGTCCAGCAACACTGGTGATGGCGGACTCCATGGCCGCCAACAAATGGTTCAACTTGGGTGTCCCCGTACTAGCCAAGCTGTATACCATCCTTGGGCGCATCTCACGAGGGGGGTTGCCTCGGAGAGTATGTGGTCCCTTCCAGATCATCCACGGCTGGGTGGTGGCTCATCTCAGTGGATATACTTTCCCAAATGCCATTCTTCCTCCAGGAAATGTCCTACGACTGTCCTCGCTAAACATCGCAGGGGTGGCGCCATTGACGCTCAATGAGGAGGGCGTGAGGATCCACATTGGCAACCATGCCAACTTCAACTTCATCCCATTCCCCACCCCAGTCGGCCAGCTGGTGGAAAATGGGCGAGGCTCTCTGAAACATCAGGAATACTTCCAGAGCATTCGGGGTGGGGTGCTCGTGGCTCGGATCGACGGGAAGGTGATCTGCGGGCCTTACGTGCCATCCCGATTCGCTAGGCAGTTCGGGTGCCTCCAACGAATGTCGAAGAAGGTATTCACGGCTGTTTGGAAGGAGAAGAATCCCTGCGTCCTGCGCCAGATGTGTTTGATGTTTACCACCTTCGGTTCTAGTGATGTCGTTACTCTTCCTCCCACCGGGGTCGATGTCGGCCTAGAAACCAAATCCGCCGAACACTGGACCATTGCGTACCCTGAGGGGATATTATGCAAGCGCGTCTGGAAACTCGAGGTTACTCGCGCGGAAACCGGGAGACGGGAAAGAAGGAACGGTGTCGTCGGAAGGGTGGAACCAAGGGCGCGTCAGGCAGCGAGGCCTGCGCAGGCCGGGGCTTTGGCAGCGGGAACATCACATGGTGTTTCCACGTCCTCGTTACCCGCAGGGGGGTCACATGAGGCGGCCAGGGAACTGCCCGGGAAGCAGATAAGATATCTGCTTGAACCTTCCCAAGACGCAATTCTCCCAGCACTATGGTCGGCCTGGATGACCCTGCGGCAATCACTGAGCGTCGAAGCCATATGGCAGAAGATAATGCAAAACAGGATCCAACTGCCAGAGGTCGGGCTCGTTCAAATTACCGACCGAGTAAACTTCCATTGGCGGTATGCTTATCTAACGGCCATGGATGCATACACACGCTAAAGGGGGCAGCGTGCAGAGCCACCTTTCCTAGTGAAAGTGATGCTCGTCCAGGAGCATGATTCGGAAGCGATGCCGCCGGGAGAAGGCGACAGTGACGAGGAGCCGGAGGGGGAGGAGGAAACCGGAGAGGAAGAAGGCAAGAGAGAAGACGAAGAGGAATAGCCCGAAGGTGAGGGGTCTTAAGGGGAGACCTACCAAGGGAGTCTCTGAGAGAGCGACGAGATTGCTGACTCTGATCTCGACATAACCGAGATTCTCGATGTTTGTCTCTATCTTCATTCATTTCCCTCATTCATCCATTCTCCATTCCAACTTCTAACTCACTTCCCCATCATACTCAGGAGCAGTTGAGCATTGGACGGGCTTCCCCACCAGAGGAGGGAGGAGAGAAACCAGTGGGATATGATGGGGATCTGACACCCATCATTGAATTAACAAGCGCGGAGGGGTCTCCCCTTATGGCGGCTCCTGCAGCGGCCGAAACACTGGGGACCGACGCTCTGGATTCCTGTAAGTCTCACGCTTCACTACTGGCACTTGGTGGAAAATGATCCCATCTAACCAGCGTATGCCTTGCACGCAGTGATCTCAACACTGGAGGCACGTCAGGCTGTAGAGCCCGAGCCATCCGCGAGTGGACCAGCGGCGGATATACCACCTCGTTCGGAACATTCTCTCTGCACTGAGTCAGCCCCGACAATTGATGAACAGGGGGCGGCAGACATCAGCGGCGCTGTTCCGGAGAAGAGGTCGGAAGCTGGTGGAGGCATCATTGCTGCTGGGGCGAGAGAACAAGGTCGCCCAGACGTTGAGGATTTTATTCCTCACGAAGGCGTCCCTGTGGAAGATCCTACTGTCGATCTGCTGGCGGCCTTCCCCATATACCGACCCGCTGACCCTAAGGAGATAGATGACTCAGACTCAGAGGCAGCCGAGGAGAGCCGGATGACACGGCGCAAAGGGTGGAAGTGTATCCAGCGCTTCATCAGGTAGCCCCAGTCAGATTGGCTGAGGCGGATGGGATCACTTCAGACCTGGCTGTGCTTCCTATGGGCCGGAGGGGCTGACGCTCAGCGCCTTCATCTAACGGTCTGTGATTATATGGTCGAGAAGATACGTGAGAGCATCCGGCGCACCGACATTTCCCAGTGCCAGGGAGGATCGGTGAGAGCTCAAGTGCTGCTGAGGGTGGAGCAGGAATTCCGGCCCCTTGAAGGGCAGGAGGCAGATAAGGAGGCCTTCATCGTAACATGCTCCGACCTCATGGAGCAACTGATGACCCAGCTGGCTGATGCGCAGGAACAACTGGTGGAGGCGAGTCACCAGATGACCATACTTCGAACAGAGCGGGCGCAGGCACAAGCTAGGGCTGGAGAGCTGCGCTCTATGGTGGCTGACAAGGAGAGAGTCTTCAAAGAGCGAGAAGCAATCCTGGAAGCTACCAGCCAAAGGGTAGCAGCACTGGAAAGATCGCTTCAGCACGCTGATCCCTAAGGGCTTTGTTTTTGCCATCTCATGAACTTCTTGCTTGTACTGCTCATCATCTCAATCCAATACATGGACAAATCCATTCATTTGTACTCTTGGTTACTCTTGGTTTAATTTTCTCAAAAACATTTTCGAAACGAATAACAACTCATCCCTAGGCTCCTGTGGGTCCCGCTCAACGCAAGAAGCAGAAGATGCTCATACCATCAGTTCGTTCAACTTTGGGGCATTGACCAAGCTTCAGGTGTCCAAAATTGGGCCTGGACTTCTAAGGAGACCTCGGGCCGATTGATGTGTTGACTTCTCAATGTGCTGTAACACACGAGCGGGGCGATGTCGGGGGCATAGAAATCCATCCGAACATAGGGGGATGGAGAGGAAGGGTGAATCACGCTACCCAAATTCGAAACCCAATGGGGCGCAACCATGGAGGATAACTGTCAACCGTGGCGGAAACACAGCAACCATATCATGTTGGCCTGGAATGGGGACAATAAATGAGGGCTGACCGCTGACCATGTTCGCAACACGGGGCCTGACTCAAAAATCGTCGGTCAGTTTTCCGGACTGTTGGCCCAGGACAATAGGCGGACCATAGGTCTGTCATCCATACTGTTAGGGGGTCCCGTCAAACATGACCAGTCCTCCAGAACATTGGCCCAGGACAGTGGGCGGACCATAGGTTGAGCATCCATACTATTAGGGGGTCCCGTAAAACATGACCCATCCTTCGGAACGTTGGCCCAGGACAGTGGGCGGACCATAGGTCTAGCATCCATACTGTTAGGGGGTCCCTTCATACATGAAAGGAAATCAGGATCTGAATAAGGGGGGATGCAAAGCATGGAAGCTAGAGTGGTGTTTTGTTCGAACAGAGTCCAACACTCCCGAAATTTCACCACCATGGTGAAGGCGCATTAGGCGGACACACCGACCAGATCACGGGTCGTCCCAATTTCTAGGCAGGACCTCTTTGGGAAGAGAACTTCTGCTTCCCATTATTATCATGGGGCATCCCAAACCTGCTCGGGGTAGATTTCCCGATTACACCACTTCCCATGAAGTCGGGACGAGGGGCCGACAATAAGGAAGGACGGGGTTCAGTAATCCCTGGGGCTGGACCCAGGATGAAATGTCTGAGCGGTCATAAGTATCTCATTAGGATGAGAATCAAGCCACACGTAGTTCTTGAAACACAGTTTAACGTCATGTTGGACGGAATACAGTTTAACGTCACGCGGGACAGAATACAATTTAACGTCATGCGGGACGAAATACAGTTTAACATCATGCGGGACAGAATACAGTTTAACGCCATGTTGGATGAAATACAGATCTTAGTTTTAGGTCTTAGAGCTCAGACCAAGAGGATCTTAGTTTTAGGTATTAGAGCTCGGACCGTGAGGATCTTAGTTTTAGGTCATAGAGATCGAACAGTGAGTGGGAAAGGGGAGAAACAGACACATGGCAAGGCGGTTACAAAACCCGACGTGAATCAGGACCTAAGCCCTACTTACCATGTGCTCTCCGGGGAAATGCTCGAGTCGAGGGACCGAAAAAAAAGATAGGCAAGCTGGGTCCGCGGGGAAGTGCCTCAGGCGCTCCTACGTGTCTCATAAGGATGAGAATCAAGCCATACATAGTTTTGAAAGGTGACATGGTAATATACTAGTGCCAGGGGAAAAGGGGAGTGCGGGCGTGTCCCTTGCACTAAAAGAAGCGGAATTTGATAAATCTTGTTTGTCCTTTAAGGTGAGTGGTTCTTTTTTTGTGAAGCGACAGGCCTAGAGTAGTTGGTTGTGGTGTCGCCACAAGAATCATGCCATGATAGGCATTGAAAAATGGCATGGAACATGACCAATACCCAACGTGATTTCCTCTATAATGAGGTCATCACAATGCAGTGCCTTTTTCCATCTTGCGGCCAGGACGATAATGTCACAGTTTAGGGTCGTGTGATAGGACCAGCAACAGAGTTTAAGGTCGTCTGGTTTGGACCGGCACACAGTTTAAGGTCATATGGTTTGGACCGCCAACACAGTTTAAGGTCTTATGGTTTGGACTAACAACATAGTTTAAGGTCATATGGTTTGTACCAACATCACAGTTTAAGGTCATATGGTTTGGACCAACAACACAGTTTAAGGTCGTATGGTTTGGACCAACAACACATTTTAAGGTCCTATGGTTTGGAACAACAACAAAGTTTAAGGTCGTGTGGTTTGGACCAACAACACAGTTTAAGGTCCTATAGTTTGGACCGACAACACAGTTTAAGGTCGTATGGTTTGGACCAGTACAAAGTTTAAGGTCATATGGTTTGGACCAACAACACAGTTTATGGTCATATGGTTTGGAACAACAACACAGTTTAAGGTCATATGGTTTGGACCAACAACATAGTTTAAGGTCGTATGGTTTGGACCAACAAAAGAGTTTCAGGTTGTATGGTTTGGACCAACAACACAGTTTAAGGTCCTATGGTTTGGACCGACAACACAGTTTAAGGTCGTATGGTTTGGACCAGCACACAGTTTAAGGTCATATGGTTTGGACCGAAAACACAGTTTAAGGTCGTCTGGTTTGGACCATCACACAGTTTAAGGTCGTATGGTTTGGACCGACAACACAGTTTAAGGTCGTATGGTTTGGACCAGCACGTAGTTTAAGGTTGTATGGTTTGGACCACCAACACAGTTTAAGGTCGTATGGTTTGGACCAACAACACAGTTTAAGGTCAATGGTTTGGACCAACAACACAGTTTAAGGTCGTATGGTTTGGACCAACAACATAATTTATAGTCATATGGTTTGGACCAACAACACAGTTTAAGGTCGTATGGTTTGGACCAACAACACAGTTCAAGGTCATATGGTTTGGACAGACAACACATTTTAAGGTCGTATAGTTTGGACCTGCAATACAGTTTAAGGTCGTATGGTTTGGACCAGCACACAGTTTAAGGTCCTATGGTGTTGGCCAACAATAGAGTTTAAGGTCATATGGTTTGGACCGACAACACAGTTTAAGGTCGTATGGTTTGGACCATCCGAGAGAGGAGCCTTGGGCCAAAGGGGCCTACGAGGGTTCAACAATCAGGGGGAAAGAGATTCTAGCTCCCAGCTATGCTGGGCCCGAAACACAATTTCTGGGCAACTCCTCGTTCCCCATGGGGATGAGGGTCAAGCTGCATGCAACCTGTAAAGAAGAGATCCAAGCACATACTCTAGCGCTCAGATCGCGGGAGCCCCGAGAGACACTGTTACGTAGGTCGGTCTGTCTGATGTGCGGGGGTGTACTGAGGGTTAGTACAAGGAGTGTCGAGATTCCACCTTGACATAGTGGGTCGAAACATGACATGAACCATGCCACCAACATTCAGGGCTCGGGGAAGCCGGCGTGACGACTGAGGATTACTGCTGACCATGTTCGCAACACAGCATCTTGTCGTGTTAGCCATGGGGACAAACAAATGAGCATCAACCGCTGACCATGTTCGTAATGAGGGATTCGTATCAATTTGTTGTCTGAAACCCTTGGGGGCGTTGGCCCATGATGGTAAGAGAGCCTTTGGGCGTTGTATCCAGGTTGTTCTTGGGGGTCCCTCCGGGTGTAAAGGATGACGGGGGCCCGAATGACGGGGAACACGAAGCTTGACAAGTGGATGGAACTTTCCTAAGTCGAATCTGGAACTCCAAGTCGTAGACCAGAGTACCCTGAGCACATCAGCAGACCACCGGAAAGGGTCAGAAGGCTCAGTCCGAGAGCGGCCAAAAAATGGCGGATCCCCGGGCAAAAGAGGGGGCGTAATGCCAAACACCCTGAGAACCGGGAGATCGTGGGATCTCCTAAAAGATGGGGCTGGACCTGACATCTAGGTGTTCAGGCGGTCCTATGTATCTCATCAGGACAATAATCAAGCCACACGTAGTTCTTGAAAGAGTCTTCTAATTCCATTGGACATAGGAGGGCTAAATCCTGAGGACAGGGTGCGCGTGGTGCAGCTATTGCAAACCCGACATGAATGAGGACATAATCTCACACCACGCCACGCAATCCTGTGGTCAAGGTCCCAAAGGCGAAACAGACGCGCCAACGAACCTCAAGCTGGACCCAAAGACGAAAGGTCTGGGCGTTCCTACGTATCCCACTAGGATGGGAATCAAGCTAGACGTAGTTCTGGAAATACAGTTTAACATCATGTTGGAAGAAATATGGATCTTAGTTTAAGGTCTTAGAGATCGGACCAAGAGGATCTTAGTTTTAGGTCTTAGAACTCAGACCAAGAGGATCTTAGTTTTAGGTCTTAGAACTCGGACCAAAGGGATCTTAGTTTTAGGTCTTAGAGCTTGGACCAATTGGAAAGGGTGGAGTGTGGTAACTCCTGGGGCTAGACCCAAGACGAAATGTTCGGGAGTTCTTACGTATCCCATTAGGATGGGAATCAAGCCATACGTAGTTCTGGAAATACAGTTTAATGTCATGTTGGACGAAATATGGATCTTTGTTTTAGGTCTTAGAACTCGGACCATGAAAAGGGCGGAACCAAAAGAGGATCTTAGTTTTAGGTCTTAGAGCTCGGACCATGGAGCCCAGATTTAGGGCAGAGTGTAGTTTAAGGTCGTGATGGACCATACAGTTTAAGGTCATGCAGGACCAAGGTGGTTAGGCAAAATACTTCTTGAGGAACCTGGAGTTAGTGGGAGGAGTGATACGCTCACCATCCATAGTCACTAGGGAATACGTGCCATTAGGATAGACCTTGTGGACAATAAAAGGCCCCTCCCACTTGGGCTCCAACTTGGGTAGTTTACTGCAGGGAATCATTGGCGCTCTGAGAGCCAACACCAAGTCACCTTGCAGGACGGAGCGGAGGCGAACCTTTTTATCAAAAGCTCAAGCCATCCCGCTCTGATGCCTTTCCAAGTTATGCAAAGCACGAAGCCTACTTCCATCCAGCGCTTCCAATTCGGCTAGACGGATCTCAGAAACTCTATCCGGCGCTTGCTAGTCGTAGAACGCCATGCGTAATGAGGGCAGCTGGACCTCAATGGGAAGGACGACCTCAGCTCTGTATACTAGGGAATACAGAGTCACCTGGGTGTAATTGCGAGTCATCATCCTATAAGACCAGAGGGCGTTGGGGAGATTGTCCGGCCAACTTTTCTTGTTCTGACCAACCATTTTTTGCTGAATGTTAGAGAGGGTTTTGTTAAACGCCTCAATCTGTCCACTCGCCTGTGCATGATAGAGGGAGGTGTGGTTAGAGCGAATGTTGTACTTGGCGTACAATCATTTCAGCTCGGCCGCTCAGAAGTTGGTTCCATTATCCGTGAGGATATCATGAGGTATTCCAAACCAGTGGATGATATTGGAGCTCACAAAGTCGGTGATAGAACCAGACTTGACTTCCCTGAGTGGGGCTTCCTCTGCCCACTTTGAGAAGAAATTCGTGGCGGTTAAGATGAACTGGCACTGGTGGGCCGTCTCCGGCGGGTAAGGCCCTACGACATCCAACCCCCAGACTAAAATGGGCCAAGAATACTTAGTAGTATGGAGAGGCTCCGGTGGCCGATGCATGAAGTTAGCATGAACTTGGCACGCATGACACCTCTTGGCGTACTCGATGTAGTCGTGGATCATGGAGGGCCAGAAGTATCCCAGCCTCTGAATCTGGTGGGACAACATCGACCCGGCCTGGTGGGCGCCACAGGAACCAGCGTGCACTTCTTGCATGAGCTGTGGGATCTCAACTCCTTGAAGACAATGGAGGAGAACACAGTCAAACCCGCGCCTGTAAAGGAGCTGCTCACGGCTGGGACCTCTTTGAAGGGTGAACTGTGGCGCGCGGCGCAGGATTTGTTCCCACTCTTCTCAGTCCTTAGGAAGATTTCTGTGTCGGAGATATTCAACCAAGGGTGTCCTCCAGTCAGGAACTGTCTCGATCACCACGCCTGATGCCCCGGGGGGACCTGACGCAGGGGCACCAGCGGTGAGATGGTTCCCTTGCGGGCCACGATCGCCCCCTGGTATAACAGGAGCAATGACTCTCCGGTGTGCCACGTGGATGATTAGGTCATCCTAGTCGGGCTCCGCGAGTGATGTATCCAGGATGGCCAAAGCATCTGCTCGACTGTTCTGCGACCGGGGAACGTGAACGACATCTGGTCAGGAGGGGAACTTAGCCATTAGATGGAGGGTGCACTCCAGCAACGACATGAGTTCTGGCTTCTGACAGCATAGTCACCGTTAACCTGCTTGATAACTAGCTCAGAGTCCCCTTTTACATACAGGTGGGGTACGTTAACCTCCAGAGCCAACTCGAGGCCAGTGATGAGGGCATGATATTCTTCCTCATTGTTGGTGCAACCTTCTGAAAACAAGAAAGAATATGGCAGAATGGATTACTCCGGGCTGATGAAGACGATACCCAGGCCCACTCTGTTAAGCCTAGGATCGTTGAGCCTTCTACTGGTAGGGCTTCGGGAGGCGCCGTCAAAGTGCATCTTCCAGCATGGGGTGGCGTGATCGACTGAGAGGATTGCCTTATCAGGAAAGCCCAAATCCAGTGGTTGGTCCACAGAGGTTGGGTGGGCAGCTAAGAAGTCTGCCAATGCCTGTCCTTGGATGGCCTTATGAGGTACGAACCTAATGTCGAACTGCTAGAGGATCACCGCCCAGCGTGCCAATTGGCCGGTCAACATAGGCCGGCTCATGATGTATTTCAACGAGTCTACCCGAGAGACCAGCTGTACCTCGTTGTGCTGCAAGTAGTGTCGCAATTTCTGTATGGCGAATACGAGCACCATGCAGCTCTTCTCGATGGGGGAATATCTAATTTTTGCGTCGAGGAGCATGCGGATGAGGTAGTAGTGGCTATTCTCCATTCCCTCGTTGTTCTTATGGGTGAGAAGGTCGTTGAGGGATCGCTCCAGGGTGGTCACGTAGAGGACCAGCGGCTTTCTGGGAACGGGTGGCATCAGGATAGGAGGTTGAAGCAGATACTGCTCGATTTCCTCAAAAGTGGTCTGAAACTCTTCGTCCCACCCATAGGCAACGACTTTCTTCATGAGTCGAGAAAAGGTATTACACTTGCCACCCAGATTCACAATGAATCGACGTATATAGGCTAAGTGGAATTGGAGGCCTCGAAGCTCCCAAAGATTACTCAGGGGAGGCATCTGACTGATGGCCTTGATCTTCTTGGGGTCGATCTCGATACCTCGATACCTAACAATGAATCCGAGAAACTTTTTGGAGGTGACCCCAAAGGCACACTTCAATGGGTTCATCTTAAAGTGGCAAGAATGGAGGAAACTGAACACTTTCTCAAGATCTTTCAGATGGTCCCGACGCTGAAGATATTTAACCACCAGGTCATCTACGTAGCATTCCACCAGTTTCCCGAGGACAAGCTTGAATATGCGGTGCATAGCCCGTTGATAGGTGGAACCCACATTCTTCAGTCCGAAGGGCATATCCCGGTATCAGAAAGTGCCCTGGGGGGCCCTGAAGGCAGTGAACGCTTCATCCTCAGGGGCCATCTAGATCTGGTTGTACCCAGAGTACCAATCCATGAAGGACAGGGCTTGGAACCCGGCCGTTGCATCGATCAACAGCTCTGTCACGGGAAGGGGAAAGTCATCCTTCGGACAGTGGCGATTAAGATCGGAAAAGTCGATGCAGACCCTGATTTGCCCGTTCTTCTTCCTGACGGGCACAATGTTGGATATCCACCTGGGGTACTGGACTTCCTTGACGATGTTGGCCTTAATGAGATTATCAACTTCGGCCTCAACCATGGCACCATGAAAGGGGTGCATTTTCCTGGGAGGCTGCTTGAACCCACGATGGTTTGCTGGGAGGACAAGGCGGTGGATGACTACCTGGGGATCTAGTCCCGGAATATCATCATAACTCCGGGAAAACACATCACGTTGTTGTCTGAGGAAGTCTATGTACTGTTGTCGTTCCTCAGGAGGCATAGCGGCACTGACCAATGTGGGTCTCGGGTCTGCCTCGCTACCGAGGTTCACCTGTACTAGCTCATCGACTGTGGTGGAGACGCCCTCCTCAAAGGCAGGAGGAGCATCTTCCATGTCTTCTTCTCTGCTTTTGGAAGGATCTTCCACTAGGGGAGCCGTTTCGGGGCTGCTCGACCCAGATGGGGAACTGGCACCGGCTTGGGCGGAAGAGATCGTCACGACGGGAGACTCATGCCCCACGGAGACCATGGCGACGAAGGAGGTTGATCCAATACCATCCGGCCTTCATCCCAAGGGTCCACACTTTATGACATCAAAGCAGTGGTGTCGCGTTGGCTTGAGCTAGTCGATTCCAGCTTGGCGAAACAGACACGTATAACATACTTCCGTTTCCACGAGCCCAACGTCCCGATATCGTATAGGGTTAGGAGGCTCGGGGATCACCTGATCCTGGTTGGTGTAAGAGTACGAGGTGATTTACCGTCGTCCCTTAGACCTGGAAATATGGCTTCCTCTGGTACCCGAGACAACAAAGCACTCTCCCATATCGGGATTCGTGGCCTCCAACTGAGGGATTGGGAAGACATATGCGTCATCCAAACCTGCCCAGGGATCACTCGCGACAGCGACGGGCTCAACCTCACCTGCCATTATTTTCCTGTCCTTTCTCTTGTAATAGTCAGAGTCCAGGTAACGTGCTTCACAAGAGGAAAACGGAGATGCATCTCCTTGGATAACACCCACTCGACCCTTAAGGTAGTATTTGAGGCACTGATGGTATGATGAGGGAACCGCTGCGTGAAGATGGAGCCATAGCCTGCCCATCAATGCGTTGTATGCAGTGTCCTGAGAGACAACCATGAATTCAGTATTGGCAATGAAGCCGTCGAATTGGTGTTGGGTCGTAGAGGATGGCAAGAGGGGGGGGGGTGAATTTCCTTTTGAAAAATAATTAACAATTTAAAACAATTATCAATGGAGCGGAAATAAAAAAAGGCAAGACACAATTTGATAATGAAGTTCGGCTTAATTCCCAAGCCTACGTCTCCGCTCCCAACAAGAACCGTTGAGAGATTAATACGTCAGCTTGCTTTGTAATGGTTGTAGCAAGAAACCCACTAGCCGTTTTAAGGTAGGCTAGAACACCTTCGTACAACTTGCATTTTTATTATGGTTGTAGCAAGAAACCCAATTGAAAGAAAGAATGGAAATGAGAGGTTTGTTTTAATCCAAACCCAATGAAGAACTAAAAAAATAAAATAATACAAACACACGGAAGCCTTGAGTTCCAAAAGTGTGAGACCAGCTGATGGAGAGGGAGCTCAAGCTTCAAGGATGGCAATGGATCACAAGAGGCCTTGGAGATTAGTCGTTAGAGCGTCAAGACATCAAAATATAATTCGGGTTTTGTTTCCGGCATCCATGGTTTCTTATTTATAGGAGAAATACCCATAAACACTTCAATATGGCCGTTGGAGGGCTTCCGGAGCCGTTGGGGGTCAAAAGTACAAATCTGGTCAAAGCCCAACGGCTAGTTTGACTGGGCACACCGGCTGGCCGGTGGTGTCTCACCAGCTGGCTGGTGGTCCACCGGCTGGCCGGTGCTAAGCTCACGGCTGGCCGGTGGTCCAGAAAGAGCAGGCTTTCTGTCTGGGTTCCACCGGCTGGTCGGTGGTCATCCACCGGTTGGCCGGTGGCACCAGGTAGTGGGAAAGCCTACTGCCAGGGTCCTTCGGCTGGCCGGTGGGCAAGAACCGGTTGGCCTGTGCCCATACCGGCTGCCCGGTGTGCTAGCACCGGCTGACCGGTGGCTCTGGCAGAAAGCAATGCTTCTGCCAGAGACCATCGGCTGGCCGGTGGGAATCCACTGGTTCGCCGGTGGACTCAGAGATTCTACTATCAGCCTTCTTGGGCCAACTCCTGGGCAACCTTTTTCCTATCATCAAAACACTTGAAAACAAGTTAGAACACGATAAGAGTGATTGTGATCATTAAAATCCAAGAGAGAGGGGTACAACAATCTCCCCCTATTTTTATGATCACAATCACAAAAGAGAAAGCTTTAAAAAGGATATGCCAATTGAAAACTTAAATAAACAATTTTGGACATGAAAATATATTAGAGATCATTTCAAAAAAAATAAATTGAAGAGATGTACCATGTATTGAAAATGATCTTAATCTAAAGAGAATGAGTCATTTTGAAATTGTAACCATAGGTCATTTTTTTAAAAGGAACAAAATCAATAACTTACCGGTTTTAAAAAAAATTTGAACTTTTAAAAATAGCACTTTAATCAATAAAAATATGAAACTAGTAAACAGAGAAATTTCTCCCCCTTTGGGAATATCAAAATAGGAGGGAAAAAGAAGAAAACAAATGATAAGAAATTAGATAAAAAAAAGAGGTAAGCAATGAAAAAAAAAATTGAATTAAAATAAAAAATATTTACATATTTAATAGTGCTCATTGAAGAATCATTCATAACTCTCCGTTAATAAAATCAAAATGTTCAACCAGGAGCGGTTTGGTAAAAATATCAGCTAATTGGAAATCAGTAGAAATGAAGTCCAAAGTGATATCCCCTTTTTGAAAATGGTCACGAAGGAAATGGTGCCTTAAGTCTATATGCTTTGTTCTAGAGTGTTGTATTGGATTCTTAGAAATACTAATGGCACTAGTGTTGTCACACCGAATAGGGACATGATCGTAGGAAAGGCCATAATCCAAGAGAGTGTGCTGCATCCAAATAATTTGGGCACAACAATTCCCAGCGGCGACGTACTCGGCCTCGGCAGTAGAAAGAGCAACACAGTTTTTCTTCTTGCTACTCGACGATACAAGGGACTTGCCTAGAAGATGTCAGGTTCCACTAGTACTCTTTCGCTCAAATTGACATCCGCCAAAATCAGCATCCGAATATGAAAAACGTTCGAAAGAAGTATTAGAAGGATAAAATAAACCAATGTTTTTGGATCCTCTTAAATACCTAAAAATCCTTTTGACCGATTTAAAATGAGATTCTTTAGGATTGGCTTGAAAACGAGCACAAAGGAAAACACTGAACATGATGTCAGGATGGGTCGCAGTTAGGTAAAGTAGACTCCCGATCATACTCCTATAAAGCTTGTTATCAACCGGTTTCCCGACTTCATCTAACGTAAGCTTACAGGAATTACTCATGGGGGTACTAATTTCCTTTACTTGATCCATACCAAAACGACTTAAGAGCTCGTTTGTGTATTTGCCTTGGCTTAGAAAAATACCTTTTGAATTTTGAAAGATTTGAAAACCGAAAAAAAATTACAATTCCCCCATAAAGCTCATTTCAAATTCTTTTCTCATTAAATCTGAAAAATCATTACAAAGTGATTCTTAGGTAGAACCAAAGATAACGTCATCGACGTAGATTTGGACGATTAAAAGATCTTTTGAAGTGTGTTTTAAAAAGAGGGTACAATCAGCTTGACCCATTTTAAAATCATTTTCTAAAAGGAATTTTGTTAACCGCTCATACCAAGCCCGAGGGGCTTGCTTTAAGCCATATAGAGCCTTGGTTAATTTAAAAACATGATTAGGAAATTTTGGATCTTCAAAACCGGGAGGTTGTTCAACAAAGATTTTTTCTGAAATAAAACCATTTAAAAAGGCACTTTTATCATCCATTTTAAAACGTTTGAAATTTAAGTGGGCGGCGAAAGCCAACAAGATCCTAATGGATTCCAATCTAGCAACGGGCACAAAGGTTTCACCATAATCAATTCCTTCTTCTTGATTATATCCCTTAGCTACTTGGCGAGCCTTGTTCTGGGTTATATTTCCTTGATCATCAAGTTTGTTCCTAAAAACCCATTTTGTGCCAATAATTGGATGATCATTGGGTCTTTCAACAAGAGTCCAAAAATCATTTATAGAGAATTGATTTAGTTCATCTTGCATTGCAAGAACCCAATTCTCATAATTAATGGCATCATTAATGGTTTGAGGCTCTGGGTGAGAAATGAAGGCTTGATGTTCAACCTCGTTGAGGATTGATCTTCTAGTTTGAGTACCATCTTGAAGATCACCTATAACATTTTCTAATGGATTGTCTCTAGAAGGTTTCCAAACCTTAGGCAAGGTGGAAGGTAAAGAAGGTGAAGAAGGTTCATGATCATTATCCTCCTTGAGAGGAGAAGAGGAATCATTTAATTCAAGTTTATCAAGCTTATCTTCAACATCATCAATGACCGGATGGGGTTTTGGAAGATTTTCATCAAACTTGACATGAGATGATTCTTCGATGGTTTTTGAACGTTTGTTGAAGACACGATAGGCTTTGCTTGAGTTGGAGTACCCAAGAAAAATACCTTCATCGGATTTGACATCAAATTTCCCAAGGTTATCTTTTGTGTTAATGATAAATAATTTACAACCAAACACTTTAAAATAACCAACTTTGGGCAATTTTCCTTTCCAAAGTTCATAAGGGGTTTTCTTAAGAAGGGGTCTTACAAGGACTCTATTGATAGTATAACAAGCAGTGTTAACTGCCTCGGCCCAGAAAAATTGAGGGAGGTTGAATTCACTAAGGAGGGTTCGAGCAATTTCTTGGAGAGTTCAGTTTCTCCTTTCAACCACTCCATTTTGTTGTGGAGTCCTAGGGGCAGAGAAGGTGTGATTGTATACTTGAGAGGAACACAATTCATCGAATTCTTTGTTCTCGAATTCACCTCCATGGTCACTACGGAGCGATATAATTTTATATCCTTTTTCGTTTTATACTTTCCTAGAGAATTTCAAAAAGGTTCTACAAGCATCATTTTTATGAGATAAAAAGAAAAACCAAGTGAAACGAGAAAAGTCATCTACTAGGACAAAGGTATAGGATTTTCCACCTAGACTTGCTACAGGGGTAGGACCAAAAAGATCAAGATGTAGGAGCTGAAGAGATTTTGAAGTGGACACTTCCTTCTTATATTTTAAAGAAGACTTGTGTTGCTTTCCAAGTTGGCATGGCTCACAAATCAAATATTTCTTAAACTTAAGTTTAGGAAGGTCACGGATGAGCTTGTTCTTATTAAGCTTTAGAAGTGAATGAGAGCTACAATGCCCCAACCTTCTATGCCAAAGCCAAGACTCATTTTCAAGAGCACTTAAACATTTAACATTTTGGCTAGCTAAAGACTTTAAATCAATAATGTAAACATTTTGAAAACGGGAAGCAGAAAATATCAATTTGTTTTGAAAATCAAACACATTGCATAAATCATTTTGAAAATTCACTGAAAAACCACTATCACAAAGTTGACTAATGCTAATTAGATTATGTTTTAAACCTTTAACAAATAAAACATCTTTAATTAAAGAGGTTCTACCAAATCCAATGGTACCTATTCCGACGATCTTGGTTTTTAAATTGTCACCGAAGGTGACGTATCCTCCATCGAATTCTTCAAGGGAGTTGAACTCGGAGGGATCGCCACACATGTGCCTCGGGCATCCGCTGTCGAGATACCACGAGCCTTTCGAAGTCCTACTTCTTTGGCATTTATCCTACAAAATCAAGAGAGAATATATTTTGGTACCCATATAAGTTTGGGTCCGGAATGATTAGCTAAAAGAGACTTTTGAACCCATATTTTTCTAGAGGGTTGCCATCTAAAATACTCATCCGAGTAGGTAATGGTTTTGGGGATTCCATACCTTGCATTTTTACAATCACACTCATAAATCATGTGCCCGGTCTTTTTACAATAATTACAAAATTCATATTGAGAGCTCCCCATTACAAAAGTATTGGGTTCTCTAGAAGAAGTGGCTTGTTTGTTAAAGCCAATTCCATGTGTTGTTCTAGCCGAATGCTGAGAACCTAGTAATTTGGTCAAATTTTGTTCACCTTGGGTGAACTTGGCAAGAAAATCCCTTAGATCTTTAATAGTTGAATTCAAAGAATCAACATTTGGAATATCTGGGATCTTAAGGGTAAGTTCCTCATTCTTTTTGAGAAGTTGTTCTTTTTCAGAAATGAGAATTTTATTTTTCTTTTTCAAAGCCATAAATTTAGAGGTAAGTTTGTGAAAACCTTCTTCTAATTGATCTCTCGCATTTTGAAGATCTTCATAGAACATGTCATTATTGAAAGAGGAAGATGAGGAAGAGGAGTCGGAAGAAGATACCTCATCAAATTCCATTAGGCATTGTTCACCTTCATCGCTTGAGTCGCTTGAAGACATGGAGTCATTACTTGCACTCCATGTGGATGCTTTGAAAGCCTTCTTTTTTTTCTTTTCTTTTACCCTTTTCTTGAAAATGGAGCACTCCGGTTTGATGTGGCCTTTCTTTCCACATTCAAAGCATGTAACTTCATTCTCCGCTTTGGGCTCTTCCTTTCATGCCCTTCGAAAGTTCTTCTTTTTCTTCATGAATTTGCTCATTTTTCTTTCTAGTTGAGCAATATCGGATACGCTATCAGTGGAGGAGCTTTCTTCCTTTTCTTTGAAAGCAATGTTCTTTTTCTCCTTGAAGGTTTTACCTTCTTTATCGGCTTGCCTCTTCATGGTGATCTCGTAGGTCATGAGTGATCCAATGAGCTCTTCAACCTGCATTTTCTTGACATCTTTTTCTTTCTTGAATTGCGGTCACCTTTGGTTCTCATGAGCTTCGTAGGACCCAAAGAATCTTCTTGACCATCATTTCTGCAGAAACATCCTCACCAAGAGATTTTCTTCCATTGCAAACGTCAGTAAAACGAGTAAACATTTCAGTAATTGATTCGTGTGGGTGCATGGTGAAACTTTCAAAATCTTGGCGATACATGTCTAATCTAGTGTCTTTGACTTTGTTAGTGCCCTCATGGGTTACTTCTAAAGGTTTCCAAATTTCATAAGAAGAGGAGCAAGTAGAAACACGGTTGAATTCATTATGGTCTATCCCACAATGAAGAGCATTCATGGCTTTGCCATCAAGCTCAAAATTGGCAATGTCTTCGGGGGTCCATTTGGACTCATCCTTGTTAGATAAAGTATAGCCTTGCATTACAATCCTATAGATAGGATAACCAATGCTTCTAAGAAAAGTAATCATGCGAGTCTTCCAATAAGTGTAATCGATTCCATCAAAGAATGGAGCCCGAGTCATAGAATACCCTTCGAGAGCATGCGAGGAATTGGCCATCACTAAGGATCTTACGTTTGTAACCGGTTAAGGTATTACACAAACGCTCCCTCTGATACCAAATGTTGGGTCGTAGAGGATAGCAAGAGGGGGGGTGAATTGCCTTTTGAAAAATAATTAACAATTTAAAACAATTATCAATGCAGCGGAAATAAAAAAAGGCAAGAAACAATTTGATAACGAAGTTCGGCTTAATTCCCAAGCCTACGTCTCCGCTCCCAACAAGAATCGTTGAGAGATTAATACGTCAGCTTTATTTTTAATGGTTGTAGCAAGAAACCCACTAGCCATTTTAAGGTAGGCTAGAACACCTTCATACAACTTGCTTTTTTGTTATGGTTGTAGCAAGAAACCCAATTGAAAGAAAGAATGGAAATGAGAGGTTTGTTTTAATCCAAACCCAATGAAGAACTAAACAAATAAAATAATACAAACACACGGAAGCCTTGAGCGCCAAAAGTGTGAGAGCAGCTGATGGAGAGGGAGCTCAAGCTTCAAGGATGGCAATGGATCACAAGAGGCCATGGAGATTTGTCGTTACAGCGTCAAGACATCAAAATATAATTCGGGTTTTGTTCCTGACATACATGGTTTCTTATTTATAGGATAAATACCCATAAACACTTCAATATGGCCGTTGGAGGGCTTCCGGAGCCGTTGGGGGTCAAAAGTACAAGTCTGGTCAAAGCCCAACGACTAGTTTGACTGGGCACACCGGTTGGCCGGTGGTGTCTCACCAGCTGGCTGGTGGTCCACCGGCTGGCCGGTGCTGAGCTCACGGTTGGCCGGTGGCACCAGGCAGTGGGCAAGCCTACTGCCTGGGTCCTCCGGCTGGCCGGTGGGCAAGATCTGGTTGGCCGGTGCCTATACCGGCTGCCAGGTGCGCTAGCACCGGCTGACCGATGGCTCTGGTAGAAAGCAATGCTTCTGCTAGAGACCACCGGCTGGCCGGTGGACTCAGAGAGTCCACTATCAGCCTTCTTGGGCCAACTCCTGGGCAACCTTTTTCCTAGCATTAAAACACTTGAAAACAAGTTATAATACGATGAGAGTGATTGTGATCATTAAAATCCAAGAGAGAGGGGTACAACAACTGGGTCTTCAGAGAATCTTGCCAAGTAGAGTTTGCTCAGTCCTGTCATACCCCTGGATCCTGAGGTCGGAGAGAGTTAAATCATCCTCAGGAAACCCCAGTTTTCATAGTGTCCGAGTTGGGATGAAGTTAATCCCAGAACCCGTGTTGACAAGATAGCGACGGACTTCCACGCCATTGAACTGGCCGGTGATGTACAGTGGGCGGATGTGCCCCTATATGGGGAGGTCCTCATCTTCACTGGAAAACGAGATAACTGCCTGACATTCGGCATCCTCAATCACCTCGGTGTGGAAGGCTTCTGTGGCCGCTACCTCCGTTTCAAACTGTAGGGGGCTCATTAGAGCCTCGGCGAGTGCCTCACGCATTTCAGACAAAAGGCGAAGGGCCTCAAGGATGGAAAGCCTTGCCGGAATGTCGTCCAGATGCTTCAGGACATCATACGTTCGCGCCAAACGCGATCTTCTGCTTTAGGAGGTCTCTCTGTGATTGGGGGCATGACGGGCCCTGCTGGCGGGACCGGTGACTGACTGGAACTAGGCATGCCCCGTTGTTCACTAGCTGAAGCCCGGGAGGTGGCTGTCGTGCTAGGACCGGAAGGCCATCGCTAGCCAGTGGCAGGGCTAGGCTGGTTGCGACGCAGGAAAGGCGGTTCCGCCCGATCCAGCAACACAAACGGTGGTGGAAGCGAACCTGTTGTCACCGGGTGAGGGAGCCACGAGTGCTGCTCTCTGTACCGAGCCTGCTGCCTGGTCTCGGTGGCGTGCACGACCTGACTGGAGGTGACAACTGCCGTGCCCCGACGATTCACGTAGCCACGGATCCGTCGACGTTGGAAACGGCTGGGGACATTGGGGAGGTCCACCTGGCGCTCCTCGTCGTCGGGAGCCAAAAAGGGATTTACCAACTCTACAGTGTTAACCGAAGCGTACCCCGAGCATTCACTCGAGGAGTCATCCACTAACGGACGGGGCCTCGGAGGGATCCCCATTTTCGGGGGCATGAAATCGCCAAGCGTGTGAGAAGACGACAGCAATGGCATGGCACTTTCTTTCTTCTTGCGCCGCCGCCTTCTCTTCTGGGAAGAAGTCGGCTGGGACGGTGAAGCCAAAGCGGCGCTCACAGACTCTGAGGGCTCTGGCTGATTCAGGCAGGAACGGATGATGCCATGGGCACGGGCAACTGTCCTGTGGGCCATCCAATCATTATACTTCTGGGACCCAAGGTCGGAAACCTATTCCCACCCATCCCCGTTGTCACTACTACCATATGATCCCACGAAGACACCTGCCACCTGCGCCAGGGCTGGGACCAACCTCACTATGTTGTTGTCAATATGGTCTTGGAGCCAGTCCTTGAACACATAGCATTGCTGGATGGTGTTTCCCAGGATCCGGTGATAAGGGCAGTAGTTAGGGTGATCAGTGAGACACGCCTCTTCTGGCTTCCGGCACTCAGGCAGCCGCACGATCCTCTGCTCTAAGGCGCTACGGAAATAACCGGGGATCTGGGCCTCACCAAACGAGTAAGCCCAATTCCTTCTGTCTGGAAAGGGGACTCTTGGGGGCTGACCATGGCCAGGGGCCGGAGGAGCAGGTCGAGGAGGTGGAGCCATATTACCTCGCCTAGGTGGTGGCGGTGCGTTACTCGGAGGCGCCTGCCGATTTTGAGGCGGTCGCTGCTGGGCCAGAGGCTGTGCCCGTGGGGGTGGACCCCTATGAGCCTGCTGAGCTGGCCTCAATGGAAGCAACTCTATCTATCTGGGGGCCTCTATCTAGGCCACAGTAGCGGGCTCGGCTCTGGCGGCTCTCCTTGCAGAGATTATAAGAGGCAGCGGGCGCGCCTGACTGGCCGGTTGTAGGGCTTCTTTGAGGCATTGAGCCTTGTCCGAGAAGTCCCGGAACCCTCCAGGGTAATTCTGCGTGATCAGAGATGGAACCAACTCTGCCGTGACGTTCCCTACACACATCGTCAGTAATTTCTCTTGAGTCAGCGGCATGTCAAGGGAGTACATGAGCCCCTTCAACAGGGCGGCAAAGTCCGTGACTCACTCGTCGGGCCTTTTCTTGCACCTGAAGAGGTATGAAATGTTCGTCTTCCGGGTTGTGGAACTAAACTGGTAGAGGAATTGCTGGAGAAGGTCCTCCAGGCTAGTCACCAATCCAATAGGGAGCTGGTTGTACTAGATGAAAGAAGTTCCTTCTAGTGTCTGAACAAAGCACCGGAACATGGAAGCCTCCTGCTGCGCCGGAGTCCCTAACATAGGCCCGCATCTCGAGTTGAAGTGGGCTAAGTGTTGTGGCGGGTCTCCGGTCCCATTAAAGGGGGAAAAGTGGGGTTCCCAAATCCTAGCAGAGCCGGCATGTCATCCACCCATGCTAGGTAAGGCTTTCCATCCGGTGGGATTGCCACCTGCCGAGTTTCCAGGGCCTCCAAGCGGGCGATGAGTACTTCCATCAAATCATCCGGATGCAGATTCCTATCCTGACGGGGATCAATAACCACAAGTGCATTGCCAGGCTCTTCGATACGGTAGTTGCGCTCAGCGGCTCGCGGGGCAACTGGCGGAGCGGCGGGAGGAAACCGAGCAGGGTCCCCCAGGTTGTCTCGCCGCTCGGGAGGGTTCGTCGAAACATATCGTGCCCACTTGCCATGGGTTCCAGTGTCTCCACTGTCGGTGAACACGACACGGTCACGGCTGCTCGGGGGGATCTCAGCAAGGGGTAGATGCTCCTGCCCCTGCTGTCCTGGTCTAGGGTCACCCTAGTCAGGCCGCCGCTCTGCAATGTGTTCGTCCAGGAGCTCATCAACCGGCCTCTATTTCTCATCTAGCTGTTGGCGCAGTGTGGGCTTCTCGGGATCTTCCTCTACCTTCTGCATTTAGGCAGATGGGTCGGCGAGTTTGACAGACCCGACGGGCTCTTTACCCTTGTCGATGTTTTGGACCAACGCCAGTGCCTCCGTGGGTACAAGATGACCTAGGAGGCTCCTCTGTTGGCGAGTAATCCTCCTAGATGGGTCCAGTAGCGGCCTGTCCTCAGGGGGTGATTCCCCATCGAGGGGCTCCACAATGTTTCCCTCATCTGAAAGGTCAGCCATGTTGACCGCGACTGCCCTTGGAGACGTTCCCTTAGGGCCGCCCAGTGGATCGGGCTGTCGGCGGATCGCACAGAAGAGGAGAGCAGCGTACTGCCCCCATCCGCAGACGTGCGCGTGGGGGGTGGCTTCCTCAATAACTCTGCGGACTACTTGAAAACTCTGGATGCATTGTTGTGGAGGGCTTCGTCGTTGTCCAGCGACTCGGGGTGACGGACCGCGGGGAGTGCTGCTAGGTCGACTCGGCGGCACTGCTCACCGATCTCCTCGAGATGTGCTTGGATCCCGGGATACGACGCTAGCTGATGGCAGAGGCGGGAGTGAGTCACCCGAAGAATTTGGCAGAAGCATTCAAACTCTCCCGGGGTGAGTGACTATGGAAAATCAAAATCTGATTCTGCGACCAGCCAAAACTTCTCAAGGAAGTGGCCCGCTGCAAGAATGGTCCAGAAGCTCCACGGCTCCGGTTCGGGGTCTGGAACTTGCCGCCCCTGCTCGTACACCGAGGAAAGTCGGGGAATTTGAAATGGCGTCGAGGCAGGCCGGCGGGGCGGTGGGCTGGCCGGCGGGGAATACGTCAAACATGCCGATTGGCCGCCGATCCCTGGGTCATCCTCCAGAGGTTGCAGTGCCATGGCTGCCACATCACGATAGGATGGGCCAGCGAATGGGCCTGCTTTCATAGCTTCGGTACTCACCGAGGGTGTATCGCCTCACAATTCTTCTGTCAGTCCCCAGAAAAGTTCCTCACCCTCCCTAACAGGGGCGGGAGGTTCTTCCGAGGAGGCCAGTGGAAACTGCGGGCTTGATCCCCGGTGGTACGCCATGTCCTCTTCCTCCTGGATATACCTTCGAAGGCAGGATGGAATCATAAGGATCTCACATTTGGGGAGTACGAGATTGACGTGCCGCGTCCCCATCCCTGCCCTCAACTCGAAGGGTTGGTGGGAGGTTTCATCGTCGAGTCGTACTCTGCCTCAGAATCCGAGAAACGGACTGGTCTAATTTCCGTCCAGACTCCCCTGACATTCCTCCTATGGTGACGATGCCCGGCCTTCCTGCCCCTGGGTAGCTCCTCAGGGTAAGGACGATTTTCGTCATGGGGTCCCCCGGCCACAATAGAGCTGGGGCAGAGGGGACTGAAGGCCGGGGTGCGAGAAGCACCGGGACAGATGTCGAAAGGGGCATGGGGAGGACCTGCATGTGGGTGAGGGACTGGATACACAATGGCTCCAAGCTCGCGGCCGACGGTAGGGGGAGTGACCTCATACCCCATGCAGTGGGTGCTGGAAAGAGTCATACCCAGAGCATAGCCGTCGCGAAGAAGCTTTCAGCTTCCCAGATCGGTGGCACGGAATGAGCCTTCATGGTGAGCGGCACTACCGTGGATTGGTCCGCGGTGGCCATTTCCAGTGTCCGTGACCAGGAGATTAGACCCAACATGCCTGTAGGGCGGTCTGGGTTTCGATCCCAGCCAGGAACGTGGCTGCCCCTGCTCAATGTGTGTGGGGATCTGGTAACAGAGTCAGCAGTGGATCGGGCCATAGTGGTTGCTGATGTTGGTGCCCTAGGATGGGAATTCTCTCCCGCTCACGCCCGACGCTGGCGTCGAGTCAGATGGGCCGGAACCAGTGGTGCGGGCATGATGATTCCCTACTCCTCGTCTTGGGGAGTCGGCCGGCGGTGTCGACGCAGCCTGGCGGGGGCTCTTACCATTAACCCCTGGGACAGATCGCCGATCGGGTGGACCCGTACATCCCCCACCTCATTGGCGTAGGGGAGGGATGTGTCAAGGCGCTCCGGGGATAGGCTCCCGAAGCGGTTGAACGTCGGCGTGGGGAGCGGCGGCTCCCTGCACGACCCTCGAGGGCGGCGATGGTGGTGAGGCGCAACCGCCTCTAGATCCAAGTGGGCCATGCCCCTAGTAGGGATGACCCATTCCTCGTCATACCTACGAACAAGGTCATTGATCACCCTCTGCTGGATGATTTTTGACGGGGAGAGGGGGCGCGAGCGCCTGGATGCTACGGCGGACGAAGTCAGAGCGACCGTGGAATAGGCAGGACCACGCGAGGTATTAGCGTTGGTACTGCCCCTGCCCCTGTGCCGGTGGGTAGGTGGTGATCGATCTCCAAATGCAGTGATATGATTCCTGGAAACAGGGAGATGAACCCATTAGTATCAATAGGAAAGGAGATTAACAACCAAGGACCAGCATCATTCGGTCTTCCATGGTCGGCGAGAGGGATCAATGCTGACGACGTCGCAGAACGGAGTAGTCAACGTCCTGACGGCCTCGACCCCTGGCGGGTTCACGTCCCAGTGAGGGTTACCCGGACCCGGTGACATGATAATCTTCCGACACCCCGACGGCTACCATTCCCCGTGTTGAGGAGAAGAGATTCACATCAGGTTCACCATTTTTGTTGCTCCGATGCTTTCACCGGGGCGCGCGCATCCGTCTGAGGGGAGGACGCGCAGCTTGTTACCCCGCATTCCCGCTTTCCAAAGGCGGGCGACATCCGTTCCTTGTTCAGGGACTTCTACACCTTGATCAAAACCGGGATGATGGGATGTCGGTTCTTCCTTCCGTGGATTCCTCCTCGGAGCTCGTCACCTAGTCCGGGTCTCCCTCATAGATTTAGGACGGGTTCGTGAATCCCATTGCCATATCTACATGGATGCCAGTTAATTACGCTGCTTCCATTGAGACGCTCCAAGGGGTCTTGTCCGGGCAGCAACCATCGATGAGGAGAATGGTCACGTTGGGGCGTCGTTGGCATGTCTATCTTTGGTCCCACATCACAGGGCTTCTCGAGGGCGCGGAAGCCCGATGCATCCCACATAGAACGCGGGGAATGTGTACCATCTGAATTTTTCTCAGCTTCCCATGTTTAACATGGGGTATGTCTCGAGTTTAACGTCTTTCGAAGATGGATCGGGTTGAAGGACCCCTAGGGGGGAACACCTATGTTCGGGCCAGCACGTGGGCGGCTTCCCAGATTCCATGGAGTTGGATGGGGTGGCATGATCTCACTGGGATGTGGCGGCCCGGGTAAGGATCAGGATGGATGGTGGAGTGAGACGTGGGGCTTATGTTCTGAGACGGCGCAAGAGACGGGATACAGTTTAACGTCATGCGGGACGTGATACAGTTTAATGTCATGAGGGACAAGATACAGTTTAACGTAATGCGGGATGGGATACATTTTAACGTCATGCGGGACAGAATACATTTTAACATCATGTGAGATAAGGGGTTTGGGGATTATGCTCTGAGGCAGCCCAAGGTGGTCAGGGAACCGACATGGAGAGGTCGGGATGACCGAGTGGTGGGAATGAACCTCGTGGAGGCTTCCTACATTCCGTGCGTTAGCACGGATCAAAGTCCATGTAGTTAGCTCGGATGGGGCTTACGCTCTGGGTCGGCCCATAAGAGGATGTCATGGTCGATGCTTACTCTAAGCCCACATGATTCATGCTCGGTGTGGGAAACAAGAGGCAGTGGGGACCAGACGATCACATCACGAAGGGTGCGTCCGTGAGAATCAGAATGGGGATTACGCGTTGAGCGGCCCAAAGAAGAAATAGGGGCTTACGCGTGGTTAGTAGCCCTTGGTGCTGGGGATTACTCCAGGGTGGAGGCTCGTGGTGCGACAAAGCGCAGTGGGAAAAGGACTCCACTGGCCTTGGCAGGGGGAGTACGGAGATGCATGGGTGCAGTCATCCACAAGAAAGGTTAGGGGATTACGCTCTGAGGTGGCCCTTCCCCCGTGGACAAACGCCGCTCCGACAAGGAGGATCTCATTCCATGTGAGGAAGAGTCCATTCCCGTGGAGGAAAGTGGGCGTGAAAAATGTCTGAGCCGGGGGGACCCTGCATTTGAAGCACGGGGTCGGACCACAGTTTAACGTCTTGTGTTAAGGAAGAGGTACTTAGCAGTTTAACGTCCTGCATCTTGGACGAGGTGGGTTTGCTCCACATCCCTAGGGCTTACATGCCCAATTCCCTCTACCCCTTGTGGGAGGGAAGGCATTGGCAAGGCCATGGTGAAGGGGGCCGCAAGGCAAACCACCGGGGGGTCCATGTTAGCGTGGCTATGCGAAAAAGCAATATCCGTTAGCGTGCCTATGAGGAGAAGCATAAGGAAAAGCAACGCAATGGGAAACACGGACCAAGGGACCTTGAGGTTACTTCGCACGAGCTTGGAAGGCCATACAAGAAAACTACGGATGGCGCACACACCCGGCAGGGGAGACATTAGGTGCCGGTGCAGGGGGTAGCCAAGGGGCGTCATGGTGAGGGTACTGGGCTTTGCACGCAAAAGGGAAGGTTTGCGCGCAAAACACCGGGATGACGCACAATTAGAGCAAGAGAATTGCGCGCGAAGAGGGAATTATGCGCAGGGTTTTACGCGCACGGCAGGGTATTGCGCGCATGGGACACGGATTGCGCGCACAGCTGGAACCCTGGGGAGGGAGAAAATTCACCGAATCCGGTGGAGTTGCGCGCAAAGGTGAACTCCGGGTCAAGGTTGCGTGAAATGAGGGATTACCTGGAAGTCATCTTGCACGCGGGGGGATCCGAATTGTGCCCACGAGAGTCGCTTCAGATTCCTCAACCCCCAAAACCATTCGGGGTCACCTTCCATTTATAGGCGACCTTTGACGTGGAATCCAGGCGGCGCGTGAAATTCTTTGCGCCGAGCGCAGCCGACGCGCAAAAAATCGCCGCGCAGAACCAGGGCGCGCAAAGATTGCACGCCTCATCGGCTCAATTTCGCGAAACCCGGTGATTCTACGCCCGCAGAACAATTGTTCGCGTGGATACTTCTTTATTTTGCGCACCACATCCCGGGCCTCCATATCGGGCCTCTGAATCCGAATATGACTTCGCTTCGTCATTTCGAAACTTCCTCTAGGAGTTACGGTCTTTTGTTTCGGCATCAAGAACTGTATTAACTGTGGCACACCTATTTCTTTCCGGATGGCCCCACGACAACATCTTGCTAGGGTTCCGAGCTTTGTGAGCGATGACAGCACACCGAGGGACGAGGCCTCGATGCAGGGCCCTATTACAGCGGGGGCACCGACATTACCTCTACCCACCGAGCCACCGATGCCACCAGCCCCAACAGCTGAGAGTGCACGATTCCTGAGTGCACTGCACAAGTTTCAGCATCATAGTCCACCCATGTTCTGTAGAGAGATGGACCCTCAGGAAGCCAAGGATTGGCTAGAGGCTGTTGTCCGAGTACTCAGATTAGTAGGGACACCCGCTGACCTCATGGTGATTCTTGCGGCGAGTCTTATACACGCACCAGCAGGTAGATGGTGGAGCCTGATGCTCCAAGTGAATGACAAGGAATATCTACTTTAGACAGAATTTGAGAGCCTCTTCTGCTCGGAGTTCGTTCCAGCCACCCTCCATGTGGTGCACATCTAGGAGTTACTACAGCTACGGCAGGGCAGCATGATGGTAGCCTAGTACTCGGCGAGTTTTACCAACCTCTCGCACTATTCCACAGACAAGGTACATGACCCATTCTTCTACTCCCGAACCTTCGAGGAGTGACTGAGGAATGAGATCAGGGCTTCGATGATCTCCCTTAGCAATCTGACGCAGGTAGGAGTACTGGAGCGAGCCCTTCTTGTAGAGAGCTTCCTTGCTGAGCCTACGCCAGTAGCGAGGCCTACCAAAGGGAGACACGTAGTGAAGTCTTCTGCAGCTGGCAGTAGACAGATGTCGCATAGGTCTAAGCCGACCAGGCCATCAGGTGGGAGACCTTAGGATACTGGTTCAAAGGTGTGGGGAACACACATCAGAGCCAGTCATACGAGAGGCTGGCAGTGCTATGTATGCGGCGACCAGGGTCACATGGCTCGTGAATACCCGACCCGCCATGCAGAGGAGCAGAAAATAGTTTAGGGACCAGCTAGGAATAGGAAGAGGTTTGACCATGGAGGTCCATAGGGAGCTGGCGGACGAGGCAGAGGAGATGATCGAGCAGCGGGTGGTGGGCGATGCTTTGAGGCTCTACCACCACCACCACCAGGAGTTCCACCCCGACCACAGAGAGTTGGCGAATAGAGGCAGGCTCAGCTTCAGGCAGTGGAGGCTTACGACCACGGTGCACCTGAGATGATTCAAGGTACTATCTATCTCTACTCCACCCTTTCTGAAGTTCTTATAGTCATAGGAGCGGGTCATTCTTTTATTGCCACTGCCCTTGTTCGGAGCTCGGAGATTCTGATGGAGGCGTTGGCTAAATATTTATGGCAAGAGACTCCAATGGGAGAAGACTCGACAATTACGCACTTGTGCAGGTAGTGTGAGCTTACTCTAGGAGGCGAGATATTCGGCTAGGATATTCTTGTAGTGGCGTAGAGGCCCTACGATGTCATCTTGTGCATGGATTGGTTATCTAAAATTCATGATCAGATTGACTCTATTAGGCACAATGTGTGGTGTGTCTGCCCAGATGGGAGATGGTTCACCTTCACCAGCAAAAAGGGAGTCGTTGCAGCACAGGATGTACTTAATCAGAGGATAGGATAGCCGATCACCCATCAGTTGGCTAGTCTCATCCTAGGAGCAGTTAATGTGCAGAGTCTGAGTTTTCCTATTGTGGTGGATCAGTATGCAGACGTTTTCCATGACAATGTTCCAGGACTACCTCCTCGCAGATTCGTAGACTTCTATATTGACCTGTACTCTAGGAAAACCACGATATCTAATCCAGCATATCGGATGGCTCCCACTGAGCTTCGTGATCTGTGAGTACAGTTGGAGGACTTGCAGGGCAAGGGATTCATTCGACCTAGTGTTTCACCCTGGGCTTCCATGATTTTGTTCGCCAAGAAGAAGGACGAGAGCTTGTGACTCTATGTCGACGACCATCGCCTGAATCAGGTGACCGTGAAGAACAAGTAACCACTCTTAAGGATTGATGACATCTTTGATCAGCTTAAGGGAGCACGATGGTTCTTGAAGATAGACCTCAGGTGAGGGTATCACCAGCTCATAGGTCGAGACGAGGATGTGTAGAAAATGGCCTTTAGGTGTCGGTATGACCACTATGAGTTCTTGGTTATGCCTTTCGGCGTAACCAATGCTCCAGCAGTGTTCATGTGTCTCATAAAAAGGATCTTCCAACCGTACCTCGATTGATTTGTCATAGTCTTCATCGACGACATATTTAATTACTTGACTACTGAGAAGGATCACACCTACCACTTGCGAGTTGTACTGGAAACACTCCGAGAGCACCAGCTTTATGGTATTCTCTTGAAGTGCCAGTTCTGGATTCGAGAGGTCCACTTCTTGGGGCACGTCCTCTCTGAGGTGGGAGTTGTGGTGGATCCTGCAAAGATCGAGGAAGTACTATCTTTGCAGCCACCCAGTAGCGTGACGGAGGTGCAGAGTTTCTTAAGTCTGGCTGGGTACTATTGGAGATTTGTGCCAGACTTCTCCAGAGTTGCAGCACACCTTTCATCATTGACAAAGAAGGGGAAACCATTCATGTGGTCAGATAGATGTCAGTAGAGCTTCCAAGAGGTGAGACATAGATTGACCAGTGCATCCATCTTGAGGCTACCAGATGAGGGAGTAGGGTACGTAGTTTACTGCGATGCATCAGGGACCGGACTCGGGTGTGTCATGATGCTGGAGTGGGTAGTGATTGCTTACGGTTTACAACAGTTGAGGCAGCACGAAGAGAACTACGCTACCAATGACCTAGAGTTAGCAGCAGTGGTCTTCGCCTTAAAGATGTGGCAGCACTATCTGATGGGAGAGTGATTTATAGCCTACTCTGACCACCAGAGTCTCAGGTACATCTTCTCACAGAAGGACCTGAACATGAGACAACGGTGATGGCTTGAGTTCCTACAGCACTATGACATTGAGATAGTCTATACTCCTGGGAAGGGGAACGTAGTAGCTGATGCTCTCAGCAGGAGATCAGGCATTCAAATACTTGGAGTGGTGATAGAGAAGTTACCCGCTTTGCAGATATCCTTCGTAGATAGAGACGGGGTGGCCTTTCTACAATCTCTCAAAGTCATACCTACACTACTTCAGCAGGCCAGGGAGGCACATCATGGGGACATTGAATGTGAGGCGCGATGTACTTAGATATCCTTAGGGCTGGCACCCAATGGATTTTCTGAAAGCTGGGAGCACATCATCCTCTCCAGAGGACATACCATGGTACTAGTTTTTTTTACAGGAGGAGGTGATGAGGGAGTTTCACACTTCCCCATTGGAGGTACATCCAGGTGTAGCGAAGATGTACCAGGATCTCATATGATAGCACTGGTGGCTGGGTATGAATAAGGCTATGGCAGAGTTCGTTTCACAATGCCTCACTTGCCAGCAAGTGAAGGCAGAGCACCAGGTTCCAGCAGGCTTGGTACAACCCTTAAAGGTCTCGGAGTGGAAGTGGGATGGGATATCCATGGATTTCATGACGGTACTTCCACGAACTTCGAGAGGAAACGACTCCATCTGGGTGATCACAGACTGACTCAATAAGTCGACCCAATTATTAACTATCAAAGAACAGGGATCAGGGGAGATCTTGGGACGCCTCTATGTTCAAGATATCGTACAACTTCATGGTGTGCCATCATCTATCATCTCCGATCGAGATGCTCGCTTTACTTCCCAGCTCTGGATTTGTTTTCAGGAAGAATTTGGGACGCAGCTACGCCTGAGCAGCACTTTTCACCCTCAGAAGGATGGCCAGGCGAAGAGAACCATTCAGACTCTCGAGGACATCCTCCCTGCATGTGTCCTCGACTTTGGTCGCAGCTGGGAGGATCACCTAACTTTGGTGGAGTTTACGTACAACAACAGCTACCACTCCACCATCGGGATGACACTATATGAGGAATTTTATGACTGACCCTACAGATCACCTATGTGTTGGACAGAACCTGGGGAGTCAGCGCTCGTAGGACCAGAGATGGTTCAGGCTACGACAGAGAAGGTGCAGATCATCCAGGAGAATATGAGGACGGCACAGAGCCGACAAAATTTCTATGATGATAGGATGAAAAGACCACTAGAGTTTGAGGATGGTGACCACGTTTTCTTATGGGTCTCACCTCGACGTGGATTACAGATATTTGGATGGGGCGACAAGTTATCTTCGCGCTTAATCGGACCATTCCAGGTTATCAGTAGGATAGGCGATGTGGCTTATCGCCTGTCTCTTCCACCTCAGTTGAACCGGGTGCACGACGTCTTCCACGTATCTCAGCTGAGGAAATACATGCATGACCCGATGCACATCATTGATCATGGGATGCTGGACATCGATAATGGGGAGAATTTTAAGGAGGTCCCAGTGGAGATCAAGGATCGACAGGAGCAGGTCCTACGTGGATGGTCGATTCCTCTAGTGCGCATCAGGTGGCAGCACGCGAACCTCCAAGAGAGCACATGGGAGCAGGAGGCTCAGATACGTTCACAATACACTTATTTGTTTCTCTAATTTATGATGTAGCCTTACAGGGACGTAAATCCCTGAGGTGGGAGTAATTTAAAGACCCGAAAATTTCAAGAAATTTTTTTTCTTAAATAATTTGTAATTTTACGAGTCTATGGATTCATACGACACTTGATTCCGAGGCCCGGTGGGTCGAGAATCAATTTCCAAAGTGTAGCTCATTTACGTTCAGTAAATAAATGAGCGAGGTTTTCTATCTTTTGAATCGGCCCTCGGAATTGAAATCTGAGGGCACCGGTGAACTCGCAGCACCGGTAATTTCTTAAGAGGACCTTTACCGAAGATGCTTTTGCATGAGAGAAGAAGTAAATTTTTGTGGATTAATTGAGAGGTGAATAAAAATGTGCGACAATTTTATTTTTATAATTTAAGTGGTTATAACCTACATGGGGAAGTTAGGGTGGGACCCACTAACATCATAACTACCCATGTGAGGATAAATGTGAGGTGGGGCCCACACAATCCTCAACCCTTCACATTTCCATAACTCTCATAAAATACCTCTTTAAAACATGTTAACTCCCTTTAATTAAGTAACTCTCCCTCCCTACCGCTTTATTTAATGCCAACACACAAATTAATTAACTAATTGAAACTCTTTATTAATTAATTAAGTGCTTGAATATTGTAAATTTGAATGCATGGAATGATTTAATAAAATAAGGGAAGCCTTATTTTATTTTTGGGGTAGGCATGTTTTGTTGAGATTTTGGGGAGAGAGCTCTAGTTTTATTTTAAGAACTTCATCTTCAACGAAGAACGCCAACTCTCCGACGAAGAACGATGATTTGGAGGCCACGGTTTCTTTATCCTCCTCTTCCCCCGTGACAATGGAGGAGACACCGATGACGACAGAAACGACGCCATCGTCTGCGGTGCTTGACAACTGCGAACTTCCTTTGAGGTAAGGGTGTGTTTGGATTGGGTAATGTTTCGTTTTAATTTCGCGTTGTTGATTCTATTAAACCACTTTTTATCGGACTAATGCAGAAGGGACCGGACCAAACTAACACGGACAGATTCCTACGCTGTTCTTGTGAATATGTGGAGTTCCTCAAGCGTTCATGATCGGTGAATCAAGTAATGTTTTTTGAGCTGATTGGAGGCCCGAAAAAATTGTAAACGGCCTCAGAGCATCGGGGTGGCCTAGAAAATGATTTTTTGTAGAAATCGGATCATCTTAACGAAGAAAAGACACCATGGGAGGAGTACTGGCCAGAGGCGTCATTTCTGGAAAATTCGAGAATACACGACGTGTCCTGCAGAAGCAGACGCCGTGTAGTACAAGCATAATGTGGCTTCCCTTTCAGACGTTAGAAAGGTAACACACGAAATGTGACTCTATAAAAATGGTATGTACTCTCCAAACAGTTTTTCAGAGGAGGCTTCGATGGACATGGCATGTATTCAAGGAAAATACACGGACACAAACAGCAATACACGACCAAGTAACATGGCGTATATTCACATCATTGAAAGGAAGAAGCGGCTTCCCAAGGCTCGGCGTGTAATTTTGGAGATACACAGACTCAGGCAGAACCACATGGCCAAGAGGCACGATGTATACTACCTTCACCATGGCAGAAGCGGCTTCAAAAGGATCAATGTGTAATCTGGGAGATACACAGACATGGGCAGAACCACACGATCAAGAGGCACGGCGTGTACTACCTTCACCATGGCAGAAGAGGCTTCGTGATGACTCGGCGTGTATATCAGGAAATACACGGACATGGGGTGGAGTATACGGGCATGTACTCTACCACATATCCAGGCATAGCCAGCACACATTGAACCAACCCTAGAGGTTTGGAAACGGCGTGTAACCATACTACACGCCATGTACTGTCTTATCTACAGGACCAGTCCCGCGACACAGGTCGTATCACAGCGACAGTACCCGTTGTCTGATGACATAGCGTGTATTTCTTACCCACATGCCGTGTAATTTTGGAAAATGGCATGGCCGTCTTCTTCTCTGTGACTTGGGCATGTTTTTGTTGGTTTTTCCCCTATGAAGTGGGACAGAACTACGGGATACATCAACTATGGTCTTCGTGATAGTTGATGTATCGATATTTGACTCGAGAAGCAGACTCTATGGATATCAAGGGTGCTGTGTGCGGGAACCCTAGAGTTGTCTGCGACTGCGATGATGATGATGACTATATTGGGATCCTACGTGGTTTCGGAAGCAAGGACGACTGTACTTGGATCCTCCGTGGGTTCAGCAATGATGACGACTGTACTTGGATCCTATATGGGTTCGGCAGCGATGGTTACTGTACTTGGATCCTACATGGGTTTTGCAGTGATGACTTTTGTACGTGGATCCTACGTGGGTTCGGTAGGAGAAATGATTTAGAGGCTACATCTATCATATCCACCCCTCTTCGTGAGTAATATACCTGTGTGAGCTAAGTCTTGAGTTTCAATCATTAACATCGATATGATTGAATTGATTTCCTGTGTGGACTGGGTTGTGCTTTCTTGTGTGGACTGGGTTGTACTTGGGCTCGGGAATTGGAGCAGAACTAGAATTGATGACTTAGGTATATTTATGGGCATATACCTAAGTAGAGTTGATTGATACTTCTTGTTTGTACCTTTCATTTTTTTTATCCTTCGTGTATTCTGGGAGGCCTTCGGGGGTCTCGGGGTCCCTATTGAGTATCATATACTTACCCCTGCACAGGCTATGCCCGCACTACATTATATTGGTTGCAGATGATGGACAATGTTGATCATGGTTGAGGCTTCTGGAGTGGGACGGTATCCAGAGGTGGACTATTAGGTGGGACTTATATGGAGTGGATAGACAGATTCGAGGAGCTGAGGAGACCATCTGTACCCACCATTCAGGTGGGATTCCCGGAGGACGTCTCGGTGAATGTTGCATTACTTTTCCGCTGTTGTACTTCACTTTTCTCAGTTTTACTGTACATTTAGTTGGGTTTGTATACTGGCCCATTTACTTTTCAGCACTAATTTTTTAATTAGTTTACTTAGTGTTTACTTTATCTTGCATACTCTATTGTGTTTGTTTTCTTATATAAAGGCAATGACTTCCCTTTTATTGGGATTTACGCCTTTGGTGCTAGTCGCCAGCCCCTGTCCTATGGAAGGTGGGCATGGCGTTAGTCACGGCACGGGCCCCGAGGATGGGTCGTGAAAATTTATAAGGAAGGAGTTAAGAATAAATGTAATTAATATATGTTTTTTTATAAACTAGACTTGTTTCATGAAATATAATATCACATATATCTTCTTACATTCTAATATATTATAAAAAATAACTTTTTTGACGCGAACCTGTGGACTACCACCTCCACATAGCGATGTGAAATTTTGTTCATTTTATTTTTTCATTGATAATTTTAAAAATGAATTGGATAAATATAAACACTATAAATAAAATAATAATTATTTTATAGTAGTGAACTAGTATTTTTGGATATGTATATCGAGAAAAATTAAAACAACTTTAATTCCTACATACGGCCTATCGTTTAAATGAATGGTGTTGCCTATTTTCAATCTATGAATTTTATTAAGCAAAAAAAATATATATAATAAAAATATAATATATTTATATCATGTTTAAAATTACTTATATTATCTAATAATGATCAATTTAAAAGGACCAATATTACTCAACGAAAATATACAAGAAAAACGATGGAATTATTACCAGTAACACTTCTTTTTTATTATTATTAAACAACTGATAAAATTATATAAGTAAGTAAAATATGGTATGAGATATGTGAGTATGGTTATATTATATATTTATAATAAAAATATATTTTTTATATAAGAATTTCAGACACATATGATGAATGTTGAAATAGAGGTAAGGGTTTCTCATCTCACTTTTACTTCTGTGAGACATATTCCACACTCACTTCTTATTTATTTGGTGTAGGCTATATATTTAAAATTTTCCATGTTACATGATGGATATCATTATGTTAATGGTGTTTAATGATTCATATTAAATTTTTTTCTTTTTCATGGAATAGGTTTTAAAAGTTATCATGGTGGTAAGGGTTTATTTCACAATCCTCTCATTATTCATGATTATATATTTTTATGACTCCCTTAGGAGAATTATTTGATATTTCTATCATAAACCCAATATATCTTTTTAAAATATAATAACTCATTAATTTTTTTAAATAGTAAAATTTATTCACTCTTTGGTATTTAAAATTATATAGAAATTATTTTTTTGAAAACTCAAATTCAGTTATTTGCTTTGGTTAAAAAACATTTTATTCCAGAATCAGGTCTTTAGGAAATATTTAAAGTTTTATTTTACCATCTTTAAATTACTTTTTCAAAAAATAATCCAAAACTGTATTTTTTAAAAAAAATATTAAATCTTCCAATCATTTTATAAAATAGGGTTGTTTGTCCTTTATAGAAAATGTGATGGGTATATTTTTTTTAACATGGACTACATGATAATTTTTTCCCATCATAACTACTAACTGTTTAAATTTTTGAATTATAAGATTTTAAAAAATAACAAATAAATTACTATTATATTATTTTTGAAGCTTTTAGTTTTAAAGATATTATTTTCATAGTGGTAAGTCTATTTTCCTCAATAATATTTTTAATGATCATTTTATGGAATTTCAATTAATGAATGTCAAGAAACCATATTATAATTATATACCACTAGATATATGTTGTTATGATATAATTATACTCACATATATGGATGTTTAATTATCAATTTACCTATATATGTACTATTTTGATACCATTCAGCATATTACTATAAATGGATTAGGATTATGTTCATTGAGAGGAGATGTTTTTAAATTTCATATTCAAATTTTCCAATATGAATGTTTATGGTTATTTCGTTTTAACCCATTCATATAATTAATTAATTTATCATAGTATGTGATGGTTGGGGACCTCTAAAGCCCCTATATGAGCCAATATGTATCATAGGAAAAAATGGCTAGGGTATTCACACATTTATGTAAGATGCCTTGGCACAAAGAATGAAATGTATGTATATGATTTATGAAATTATGAATTACCTGATTATTATATCATTTATTGATTTTCATGTTATTATTCGATTAGTTAGAATATACATGAAAAATATTCTATCTTATTTTATTATTTTTATGGAATTATTTGATTAATGTTTACAACTACCATATTATTCTCCACATTCATGTTATTAATAAAATATAATAATTTTTAGTTTTTTACATTTCAAAATTGATTATTCCTTATTTTTTCATGATAGATTCTACTATATGAATACCCTTATTAAGTATTCTGGCTCACCCATTTCTTATTTTTGTTTCCCTAGGATTACAAGATTTGCATTATAATTGATATTCATGATTATTCTCATAGAAATAATGTTCAACTCAAAGTGAAAACTTGGTTGTATTTAATATTTTCAATAATAATATTATACTAATTAAAAATTATAATTATACTATATGGGCCTTAGGGATTAAATTTACTATATATAATTACAATGTAATAATTTATCCACTAACATTTTTTTGCTGGGTTTAGGTTATTTACATTTTGTATCAAATTAAGTTTATTAGAAACCAGAGAAACAATATTTACAAATACATTTATTTGAGAACCTAACCATATGAGAAACATTGAGAATTATTATATGTATGGGAGAACAAACTAATGTTTCATATGGTATATAATATGTCTATTTTATAGTAATAAATCATTTTCTAGAAACTACAAGTTTATGTTGTTTTGGAACAAATGTACAGAGGGGTAATAACTCCTAAAAAAGGATGTTAGGATCGACTTGAGCATTAGCGAGTACATTAAAATGGGTGTTATGGGAAACCTATGTCAATACACATGGTGGATATTATAGTGGTAATTTAAATTTTAATTAAAAACCACTACGATTGATATGAAAATATTTTTATGGAGTTTAATGGTTCCCAAAAAACAATTATTATTTTAATAATACTTTCAATGAACAACTTTTTCAATTTATGTTATGTGTTTCAATTTTTCTAGAATATGCATTTTATATAATAAGATTATGATATAATCTAGAATATGTTTTTGTTTATAAATGGAACATAGTTGATGGAAATGGAACTACATCAATGGAAAAACACCATGTAGGTTTTTCTCCAGGACAAGACAATGAAGTTAGAGATAGTGTTGTAGTTGGAACTAATAAAATTATAACTATATTAGGGTAATTGACTCAGGTTATAAGAAATAAATTTTCTCGAATGGAGAAGCCTTATGATCCACCATTTATTATAATAATGTTAGATTAATTCATGAGTTATTAAAATCTATCTTTCATTGTGACTACATATCCATTTTTGCTGAAAAAAGGATAGTTCTATAAAAAATATATTTATCACTTTGGGAAGTAATGAGATGGTGAATGTAGTCATGGATATTTATAATCACTCTAGGGATGAGGATATATTATGGATGTTTATTCAAAATACGAAGGAAATGAAGAAATAATAATAATGTAGTAGATTAATTTTGAGGTACAATTACAAGAAATATATTTCCCTCATGGAAAATTACATGATATGGAGAGAAAATTCTCAAGTCATAGAAAAAAGGTAGATGGACATGTTTTAAGTATGATTCTATCTTTGAATGGTTAGAAAATAATTCTTCTAACTATATACAAAATCTAAAGAGAAATATTGACTATTTTGTTTATATGACTAAGACTATACTTTAATTGGAAATAGACTTCCAAAAAATATCATCATAATAGATCATAATATAAATTCAATTAAGAAAAAGAAATAGGTATCCAAGTCTTCTGGATTTGAAGGGAAGAAAAAGAAACAACTATGATAGAGGAAAAAACTAAAAATGTGGATATGAGAAAGAAGGATTTTCTCACATTTGATAATTTTTGAAATTAACACCCTTGTACTTGCTTGAAGGGAATGAGTGTTTTCTAAAAATGTGGAGGGGAATCAATCAGAAGTGCAAATGAATGTGTAATAATTAAATTACTAAAGTTATATTTATAAACATTATGGAGTTAAGGAATTATGAAAACAATTCCCATGTGTAAAGGTTATATACCTAAAAAGAAATTAAGTTATCAAGTTCAAGAATATGATATTAATATAGACTAAGAGGAATGATTAATGTACTGGGGTTTTTGGACTGAAGAACTATATTTGCAGAATAAATTTTATTAGTTGAATTTTGTTTATAGGAATAATGATACACTTAAGGATTATATTATTGTTTAGGATACATTTCTTCATATAATATTAATATAAGAGTTCCATATAACATTATGGGTTTATGAGATTATTGTCGGTCATTTGTTCAATGTCTGAAAAACACATTTTTATGATTTATGTGATTGGACTTTATAATGATTAAGTGGTTTTGAAAAATTTATAGAAATACTACATATTTTTTAGTATATTAAAATTTTATTTAATGAATAATTCCATTAAATTTTGTGGACAGAAGAATAAAGGAATTGAAAAACATAAAGTTGTTTCATATATTTGATCTTTTAAACATAGTGTGTAATTTAAATTTGGAACATTATTGTAATTATATTATAATAATTTTGTTTTGGAAAAAGTAAAAAACACACATTGAGTGACAACCCAAACAATCCGGAAATTACATAGAGCATAAACCCACAAATAAAGGCTGGCATAGGTGAATCACTTACCACTATCCCAAATGATGTTCTAGTTGATATGAAATGGTTTTTCTTAAGCGTTTTGATGAACAATTATAGAATGGATTAATTTGATCTTTTGGTATCACTGTTGGGATTTACATATTTATGTATTATGTTTGGTAACACATGTTATCCATTTTGTTAAAGAAAAACTGATAAAGACATAAAAAAGTACTTGTTACTTGTTATAGATATTGTGATCCATTAAAAGAAAATTTTAGATCAGTATTAATTAAAAAAAATATCTTGAAGACTCATCTTTTGGAGGAAATGATTAGATTTTTTTAAAGATACTTCCTTATATGGTAATTCGAAATGGTAATGTATTACCTCAACTATAGTAAAAGGACTTTGAAATACACATTTTATTTTAGTATCTCCATTTATGTTGAACCAATGAGCTTTTCATCCATCGTAGATTTATGGTTATTTAATTTTTGTGATATATGTGTTCTCTCACTCTCCTTAATTGTTTAGGTGTTTCTTCTATGTTTATATATTATCATCCAACCAATGATTTCCCATATGAAAACATTGTTATATTTTATACTAGATTACGTTTTTTTCTCCATTCCTCTATTAACAATGGGGTGCTTTGTAAAACCATTTTATGATGTTTTATTTCCAATAATAGAATTATTATATGTCAAAACCATGAATTTTAAGGTAAATATTAAATTTATAGGGTGAAATTTATTTACTGCAGTTAAAATTTACCACCCTAGGACATTACGATATATTTCTTTTTGAAAAAAAATAATTTCTTTTATAGCTTCAAAAACAAGAAATCTCAAGTCTAAATGAATCATAATATAGTATACCATTATAACCTAGGTGTTAACATTGTTTCTATGAAAAATAATAACTACATTATGAATGTTATATTGTTTACCCATATATTAAACAAATACATTTTTTATCAATTGAAAAAAAAAACTTAATTAAAAATCATTTCAATGAAAAAGAAATATTTAAGGTTAAAAAAATATTATTTATAAAATATTTGTAAGATCCCAAATCATCTTTTCAGGTATATTTTACATGTCTGGTTGTTTTTGAGAAAAATATGAGTTTCTAGAAATTTCAAGAGTACGCGTCGTGCACTTTAAGTACACGATGTGTACTCGGTTACCATGGGTGACCATGTACCAGCCGTGTAATGGCCGAGTATATGGTCGTGTGTGGTGAGAAGGAGACCGCCTAATGTAGAGGTTGAAAAAGGAATGTACACATGATGTACTTTTGAGAACACACCATGTACTTTATTTTTATTTTATTAAATGGACAAGGGTCGCGTCTGATGGAAAAACCATCTTCTTCTCGACCTATCTCATCCGGGGTTGAATGAGACCCCTGGATATTAACCGATCCCCCAACTCACCATCCTTTCTCTGATATGAACTTTATATATTTCATTGGAATCAAATAATTGAGTTCTTTCCTTCCTCTTGAACCTCGTCTCCCGATTTCTCCTATTTCATGAGATATCCTTGGTTGAATTTTTTTAGAGTTTTGGTAGTTCTATGGAATTCTATGGAGATTCAATGACTAAGGATCATTTTTATCAATCTCATGATGCCAAGGTATGTGGTTTATGCCTTTCCGTGGATATTCTTTGAATATTATGTAAAAAAGATCCCAATAACCAAAAAATGGGGTATTGCGTGTTTAGGGTTTTTAACCCAGTTTTCCTTTCTATGCCTTGTTTGTTTGGATAGAGATTGTATGTTTATGACTGGGGTTAATTTTTCCATTCTGGGGAGGTTTTTCCCATGTTTCCTTATTTTGACCAATTGGTCCAGCTTTCCAATTAGGCTTCTTTGTTTCCCATGCCCAGTATTGTTAGCATGGAGTTATTATTATCTGACATTCTATGATATACTGCAGATTGATTAGCCAAGTAGTGCTTAAGTTTTACATTGCCTTCCATATATCTTTTGTGCACTACTGACTTACACAGGGCTGTGAGAAACTGGTGTAGTAGAATATAGGGATATTGGACATTCAGGGCTTCTCCAGAGTGTCTGTTTACTATTACTTTGCGAGACCATAGAGGGTATGGACATTGTTCTCCCTTAGAGTGTCTGTTGTTTCCTCGATACGGGCCACATGGGGAATTGTATGTTGAGTGATTCCACATATTTCTTATAAGTTACTGATAGGAGACCACAAGGGGGATTTACAGTGAGTACTTCCTCAGAGTGTCTTTGCTAAAGCTAAACTAGGGGGGTTAGACTGTGCACACTTTCTAGAGGGTTTCTTGTGATTTTTTGGTTTAACCATAGGGGTTAGGTTGTGCATACTTCATAATGGTTTATCATCTTTCGATTAGCTTCTTACTTGATATATGAATATGAATTCTATTGAATTTGTAGGATTTTTACTATGTGTACTTCTTTATTTACTACTTCATTTTGTTTATTGCATGCCATATATATTCACTAATTGTTAGGAACAGATATTTCGACGGTTACTCAGTGGGATTCATCTCACACCCTGTTTGGGTCATTATTTTTCTCCCAAACAGATTATATTGATGCTGATCTAGATAAGGGCAAGCCACCTTATACTTCAGGTACTTGATTGTTGTGGAACTATGGAGCATGGGACCAATACAAGGCTTGCGATGATGTGGAAATTTTTACTTGTTTTTATTTTTATACCTTTGTTTAGTACTATATTCCAGCATTGTGAATTTTTAGGCTACGTTCCAAGACATAAGTATCAGATGTCAATTATATATATGTACTCCAATTGTTATTACTTCCACTATTTATTTATTCCATGTTTTACTTCTTCCACTATTATTATCTATTTTACTTATGTTGTGTTACTCTGTCAATGTGGTTATAATTCCTCTAATATCACACCCCAAGACCTCACTTTTAGTTGGAAGCCTCTGAAATTATGGGAAATGCGCTTGAGGCCATGTGACCAATTGGGTATGTGGGGCCTCTGGGTGGCACCCGAACTGAGATGTTTCATAGTGGTATCAGAGGAATTCATTTCTTCTTGACATACTATTTATAGCATATAGATAGGGATAGGAAGGAATAAGTAGTTGGTAATAATATGTTCCCAGGAGCAGTTAACCTATGTATAGGGAAAATCAAATATACCTTGGTTATTTCAATTTTCAATTTTTTCAATATTATAGTTGATTCAATTTCACAATTGGGTGATTCACATGTATTGTGTTGTTATCGTTGATATTATTGATTTTCTATTTCTATTGCAACACAATGAGATGAGGTTTTTCTATCTCATGCATCATATATGAACCTTCTAGAGATCACATGTCATGCATTCTTAATATGCCATTTAGGTTACATTAGTGAGTGCATGATGTATTGATAGAGGTTGTGTTAGATATGTATGTTGTTGTGATAGATTCTATCATAGAATACGTACTTTTTGATAGGGTATTGAATTTTGTAAGTATTTTTCTATTGAACATCAATCTTTGGTTCTTTAGGTGTTATGGACCCTCATGGATCATAATTGGGTGAATCATTGCCTTTTTAATAATTTTATGACATGTATAAGATGCAATGATTTGATTTGTGGGGATTATGGGCCATCACAGATCAGAATTTGGAACTTTAATGTTCGTTTCAGTGTTTTTATGGGTTCTAGAGTAGTTTCTGAGGCTTACTGTTAAGAAAAAACCAGAATACATGGCGTGAAATGATGAATACACATCATGTTTCCTTCTATTCGGGATGGAAATGTTTTTCTTGAGTACATGCCGTGTATTGTATGTACATGCCATGTAGTCTCTTACCATGTCACTGGCAATGGGGGCAGAGACATTGGATCCAAAAATCATGGTGGGACACGCCGTGTACCGGAAGTACACATCGTGTTGTGAAGACCATGTGTCCACCCCTATGAAAAATGACAATGATGGATAAAACATAAGTTATACATCTCGTGTCATGTCACGACCCCCTCCCACCAAAGATGCCCCTCCTGAGCTGGCAATGGTGAAAGGGATAAAATGACCCCTGAGTCCCGCCTCTAGTAGGCCTCAGGTTAGCGACTAGCACCAAGGGTATGAGTTTTCACAAATATGGGAGGCATTACCCTTTTATTATTTTAAGATCGGGAAATAGGAAAAGTCAAGCACCAAAAGGAAAAGAACAAGTGTATAGAAATAAACCCAAACCAATCCCACATGCATGTTTAAATAGTTCTAAAACAAGGTACAAGTACAAGAAAGCTCAAAAGTACAATACCAGAAGAAAACAAGACTACAAAAACTGCAACAACTCCAACTGTCCGACTAGTAGGGACCGGCACGACCCTGGTAGTCCTCCTGGAAACCTGAATGTAAACGTACGGTGAGCATACAAGTATACTCAGTAGGGAAACCTAAATCTCTCGTTCACAAGTGGGGAGACATCCTAATGTCCCGTGAAAACAATAGAAGAAACCTCGCAAGGAATTCTATCCACCCAACCTCACCAGCCACACTCACCAAAAACTCAATCACAACATGTAGAAGTATATAAGAACAATAGTATTGGGTAACCCGCACCATTTCCCTTTAGTTAGATGCTATTCCTAACGGCGAATGTCCTGACGCTGCCACACTATCCCCGCCCGCACACACCTGGGCCTCACAACCACGTATCCGGCCCGCACACACCTAGGCCTTACAAACACGTATCCCGCCCACACACACCTGGGCCTCACAACCATGTATCCCGCCCGCACACACCTGGGCCTCATCCCAAAGATTCTTGGGAAACAGTAAAACCTTCCTGAAGAGTCTTGGGCTAGAACCACCGCAATCAAAACCCACCCGAAGAGTCTTAGGTGTAAGGTTGCGTCAAGACATCACAGCCTAAGGGAGAAGGAGCAGGAAGGAGCTAGTAACTAAGGGGAAAACACCCTCTCCCATGAAATAGTAGTGTTCGGCACTAAGTGCTCAACATAGTTAGGGTGCAATAAAACACAAAAGATACAGATATATATATATATATATATATACCAAACACTCAGCCCAACTAATCAGAGAAACTGAGCATGTGCCTCGGCACTGCTACTACGAAGCACGCATACAACAACAAACCCTAACCCCATTTAGGTTGTCACACTTCATCAGAATTATTTTATTAGTTCCTTAACTACTGGGACAGTATCCATAACTAACCACATCAAACGTTCGTAAAATCATATCCCTGCCATCCACAAATCATGTTAGGAAAACACAAGCAGCACAACAAGGTCCCTTCTTAACAACCAACCAACCCCATTGATTATTATTCTCTTTTCATTACCACGCCCCACCATTCATTAACTCTTCCACTTTTATTTATTATTCACAACCCATATTCCATTCACATTTAAACCCATCCTTGAAGCCCCGCTGCCAACCACCATAACCTCAACTACACCGTACATCATTATCCCTTTAATACAATTTATCACAGCCCTGCTGCTCGTCATCAACATAACATTCACACCATCCCACAACCAAGACAACCGCAGCCCCGTTACTCACCTGATCCACAAAAACCAACAAAACAAGGTTTTTGCCACATCATCGCCCCCTTTAACATCATTTACAGCATCCCTACTGCCCTTTCTAATCGTAACAACCTAGGATTCAGCCCCCTTTCACACACCACATAACCAAGCCAACACAGACATGTTCATTATTCCATTATTGTTCAACCGGGGTGATCACACAAGGGTTCCATATTTTAATCATATAACTTTACATGATTAACCAAATTCCACATTCTATGAAATTTCCATCCATTAACGGTCTAGAAAGATAGGGAAGCATTTAATTTCTCAAGAAAAGGCCCCCAATAATCATGATTTTTAGTAGGCGTAAGCCTATTCAATTCTCAATATAATATCACATGATATAAAAAGTAATGTAACGGAAATCACAACTTCCCAACCCTATATATAAGCCATTTATTATCTTCATTAAACCAGTTCAAAAGAGTTTCAAGTAAACTAGAGGACACCAACCCCCTATGATGCACAAAATTAGAGAGACAAAGGTAAGATCCCTGCCTCAACTAGTTCTGATCACAACGCTCCCCCGAATCAACTTTAGAAGATGTCCGTCAGTGTCCATCACTTCCGTTGAGTCCCGAAAAAACCTCCTCAGGTAGAAGTTGGAAATGAAGGGATGAAGTTAGGACAATAGATCCATGGTCAGAAGTTCCACCTTGTCGTTATGATCCCATGCCCGCTGACGGATCATAAATCGGAGCTCGGACGAAGAAGTTATGGAAGAAAGAGCCTTCAAGTCTCTTGGGAGAACTCTGCTCAGAGGAAAGGGGAGGAGAGGGGTGATTTGAAAAGGCGGAGGGGACCCCTCCTTTTATAGGCGAGAAAAGAAAAATTACATGGTGTGTACATTATGGTACATGGTGTGTACTCTGTTATTTCACACGCTCTCCACGCGGCTTCCAACACGGCTCTGCGGCCATTGACTGGTCAACACACGGTTTGAGGGTAACGCATATGCGGGGAAAGACTACATGGCGTGTAGTTTGGACACACGGCATGTACCCATTTATTTCACATGGCTCCAACACAGCACACGGCCGTTGACTGGTCAACACACGGCTACACGTACACAGGGAGAGACTACACGACGTGTAGTATTGGATACACGACGTGTACCCATTTATTTCACATGGCAAGGACACGACCTTCCACACGGGGTATACCCGGCAAGGGGGTACATGGCGTGTAGTTTCAAAATTCTGGGAAGTGTGGGAAAAGCCTACTTTACCCTTTGGAACTCTTCGTGACCTTCGTTTTGACAAATGAATGGGTCGGAGAGGTCAGGGACATTACATCAGATACCTCTTAAAACATTCTCGTCCCTGAGAATTCAAAAACCAACCCAGAGGAACCCATCAAGTTACCTCTTAGGTTTATCATTATAACAGGAACCCAACCAACAACCCTAATCACAGGTGCTAGGAATTCCATCTCCTATGTCAAGATATTATCCTCTTTAGGTGACCCTGACTCGCCTGCACGGGTTTAATAGCATCCGCATTAATGCGTCTCGATTAAGGATTATGTTTTTCCCTTTCCCCACACATTCGGACATGTTACACATTAACAGGGAACGAGGAAACAAAATGACTCACAACCGACAAGCCAAGAATTCCATATATCAAAGGTACATAGTATAACATCAACACAACGCTCAGAAGAACAAGGAAAACACAAGTCAAAACAAATCCGGGTACTGAGCGTGCATCTGGGACTCCCGCTCCCATGTTCTCTCCTCGAGGAAGCCATGCCTCCATAACACACAAACCAACAGAATGGTTCAACCATGGATCACCTTCTCTTTATGATCCTCAATTCGGACTGGTCGTTCCTCGAAGGTCGCGTCATCTCCCATATCTGACTCTCCCCAGTCGATAACGTGAGAGTCATCGTGTAAGTACCGACGAAGTTGGGAGATGTGGAAGACGTCATGAATCTTCTCCAAATGAGGTGGTATGGCTAGCTGATATGCTACCTCGCTGACCCGCCTCAGCACCTCAAATGGTCCAATGAACCTAGGTGAGATCTTGCTCCCTTTCGCAAACCTCCGCTGCCCCTGTTGAGGGGAAACCATCAAGAACACATGATCTCCTACCATGAACTCCAAGGGCCTCCTCCGATGATCAGCATAAGACTTCTGTGGGTCCTAAGTCACTTTCATCCTCTCACATACAAGCTGGACTTTCTCTATGGTGCTCTACACTACCTCTGGCCCAAGAGAACCTGTCTCACCAACCTCTGCTAAGAAAATGTGTGAACGACATGGTCTTCCATACAAATCCTCAAACGACGCCATGCCAATAGTAGAGTGGAAGCTGTTGTTGTAGGAAAACTCTACTAAAGGAAAGTGGCGTACCCATGATCCTCCAAAATCCAGAACGCATGCTCGTAGCATGTCCTCCAGCATCTCGATAGTCCACTCTATCTGTCCATCGGTATGGGGGGGGGGGGAAGGCAGTGCTAAGGCATAGCTGGGTGCCAAAAGTATGTTGTAACCCCCTCTAGACTCGTGAGGTAAACCGAGTATCCCGGTCTGAGATGATATTCTTCGAAACTCCATGCAAACACACCACCTCGTCTACGTACCTCTGTGCTAAGGTACTCACCAGGCCCGACTCCTTAATTTCTAAGAAGTGAGCGGATTTCGTCAGACGATCCACCACCACCCAGATAGAACCATAACCACCCTGAGTTCTGGGTAGTCCTGTGACGAAGTCCATCGAGATTTCATCCCACTTCCACTCGGGGACATCTAAAGGATGCAACAAACCACTGGGAACACGGTGTTCAGCCTTCACTTGCTGACACTCTAGGCATTTATCCACAAACTCCGCCACTTCCTGTTTCACCCATGGCCACCAAAACTGTTCCCTTAGGCCTTGGTACATTTTTCAAATTCCTGGACGTACCGCAAAGGCTGAGCTATGGAAGTCATGGAGAACTCCCTCATGCATTGTCGCTGGGACAAACAACCGTCCATGGAAAAGCATATGATGTCGGATGCCCTCTGACAATCCTTCTGGAGCGTTACCCTGACTGACATGATCCCGCATCACTTCCGCCTCAGAGTCCTCCCACTGAGATTCTTCCACCTGCTGCAACAAGGAGAAATACACCCTCATTTGAAACAAACAGCCTCTAACACCTTCTACCCTTGCATCCAAGTGCAAGGAAGCCAACTCTCCCATCGCTTTCCAAGCATTAGTGGATTCCCAAACCACTTTATTATGTGACTTCCTTCTCAGGGCATCAACCACAACGTTTCCCTTACCTTCAGTGTAAGATATCTCGAAGTCATAGTCTTGGAGAAACTCGACCCATCTCCACTTCCATAAGTTTAGGTCATGACGGGAGAAGATATAACGCAGGCTCTTGTGATCTGAGAAGACCAGAAAGTGCTCCCCAAAGAGGTAATGTCGCCACAACTTCAGTGCGAACACTAATGATGCATGCTCTAGGTCATAAGTGGCATAGTTCGCTCGTGAGGGCGTAACTTCCTAGACCCATAACAGATCACTCCCTTATTCTACATCAGCATGCACCCCAGACAAGGATAGAAGAATCAAAATACACCTCATACAACAACCCTTCCTCTGGAAACCTAAGTACAGGAGCACTGACCAACTTCTCCTTCAGGTAGTCGAAAGCCTTCTGGCACTGCTCGCTCCATAATAAGACCTGGTTCTTCCTAGTCAAAGATGTTAATGGAGCAGCAACTCGGGAGAAGTCCGAAACAAACCTCCAATAGTAACCTTCCAACCCCAGGAAACTACGAACTTCCACCACGCTCTTTGTTGCCGCCCAAGAAACAACTGCCTCCACCTTCGATGGGTCCACTGACACTCCATGCTGAGACACCATGTGCCCAAGGAAGTGTACTTCTTGTGTCAATAACTTACACTTTGACAATTTCCTGTAAAGATGGTGGTGTCGAATGACTTCCAAGACTGCCATGAGATGCTCAAAGTGCTCCTCCTCTGATCTTGAGTAGATCAAGATGTCATCGATAAACACAATGACGAACCGGTCCAGAAACTCTCGAAAGACAAATTTCATAAGTCCCATGAGCACATCCGGTGCATTCGTAAATCCAAATGGCATCACTACAAACTCGAAGTGCCTATACCTGCACCTGAAAGCCGTCTTCGAGATGTCACTATCCTTTACCCTCAGCTGATGATATTCAAATCATAGATCAATCTTAGAAAACCAACCTGCTCCCCTCAGTTGGTCGAATAGATCATCTATCCTTGGAAGGGGGTAACGGTTCTTGACCATTACCTGGTTCAACCTTTAGTAGTCTATGCATAGCCTAAGACCACCATCTGCCTTCTTCACGAACAAAACAAGAGCACCCCATGGTGATACGATGGGACGAACAAAACCCTTCTCCATCAGATCGTCAATCTGAATCCGCAACTCCCGCAACATCGAAGGTGTCATCCGATAAGGGTCCATCAAAATCGGATGGGCACCAGGCTGTAAGTCTATCCCGAACTCAATGTCATATCAGGGGGAGGGGGGGTAGAGTCACAACCTCCTCAGGGAAAACATCAAGGAACTCCCCAACAACCTCCGGGACATCCATCATCTCTGTATCAACTGGAACCACTGATAACCTGCCTAACATAGAAAAGAGAGGCTTCAAATGCCGGCTTCATACCTAATAGCGCCTCTCGCCAACAAAAGATACGCAATGCCCATCCACGTCGGAGAACACGACTCTTCTTCAGAAGCAGTCGGTAACTACAGAAATAGAAAAAAACCAGTAGATTCTAAGGATGACATCATATGGCTACATTTGTAGCAAAAGAAGGTCCCCACTAGATCGATGTGGTCCCAACATCAGCCCACATCCTCGGAAAACATAAGATACGCTGGTTTGGACTCTAACTGGTTTACTCAGCACCAATGGTACGGAAAGTATCTCTACGTCTAGTCCCAAAGCATGGGCTAGACCAGGTGCAACAAAGGAGTGAGAAGCTCCTGAATCGAACAAAAGAGAAAAAAGAGTGCTGAACAAAAAAATCATACCTTGAACCACCTATGGTTTTTCTAGAGCTGTCAACTATGCTGCGTGCAACTATCCACGCCCAGCTCCTCTGCCTCTCTGATGTCATCCACCTCCCCGACCACGCCCTGGTCGAGGTCCCTGAGGAGCACCCTGAGGTCGGCCTCCTCCCGCAACATCTGCCCTCGGAGGAGAATGGTCCTGCTGCTGCTGGAAGGGCCTCGCTGGCAACTAGTGCTGCTAAGGTGGGTGTTGAACCTGCTCACCTCCACCGTGCTGAGCTCATGTCGGGCACTGACTCTGAATGTGCCTGAAACCTCCACAAGAGAAACTCTTCGGTCCTGGGCTCGTGGAAAAGGGAAGAGGACCTGAAGATCTGAACTGGAACTACTGGGGCCTGCTCCCCACTAGTCTGAACATAGAAGGTCCCATCGCCGGAGACCTCCTGCCGACTACCTTCCCCTTCGACAAACCTGGATGGATCCCCTCTCATGGTGCAACTCCCAGTGAGTGCATCCTCTCTACAACATCTTCCTTCTTCTATATCGCCAAGTACGTCGGAAGGGTGAAGAGGGTGACAACATTCTAGAGCGAAGGGCGAAGCTCGTCCTCCAAACGTCTCGCCTGAGACACCTCATCTGGAAAGAGATCCAGAGAAAAGTGCAGGAGATCCTTGAACATGATCCCCAACTCCCGTACTGACATACTCCCTTGCTGGAGGGAGAGTAACTCCTGCCGCTTCTCCACCTTGATCATGGAAGAAAGGAATTACTCTCGGAATTCCTTCTCAAAGTCAGCCCATAGAACCTATGCTTGTATCCTCTCTCCGAGGTAGAGCGTCCACCACTATCGCGCCGAGCCTCTCAGCTGATTGACTGCAAGGGGAAACCTGTACTCCCTTGGAGAACGGATCAAGGTAAAAGTGATCCCTATCTCCTAAAGACACCCCTCTGTATCCGTATCTGAAGTACTACCCTCATACTTCTTGAGGGTCTGCCGCTGAAAAGAACAGAGAGTCTTCCGCCACTGGCTATCTTCCTCCTCTCGGTAAATTGTCAACTGATCGACCGCCTGAATCTGCTGGGCCTTGGCTGTCTGAGACACTCAGGAACGACGTCTAGGTGCCATAGCTTTACGGTAAACAGAGATCGCCTAAGCCCAAGTAGTAAGGAAAAACAAGGTTTTATTTTATCACTTTATTTCAATTTCTTTCCCAGAACACCCAAATCAATTAAAACACAATCATGATGATGCATGTACCTTCCCTAGGGTCTCTACCCTGCAATCAATGTAGTCTAACTTGGTCGTTTGGTAGGCTCAGAGTCCTTGAATCGGATCACGGGGGGCCCTAAAATCCCGTGTCCTAGCTGGTCTTCCCTGGACTATGTCACGCACCAAGATTAACTAACACTATTGCCAAACCATCCCATGCAATCCTCACTGTGCCTAACTCCAGACTCCATCCTATCTCTCAACCATCGCCTCTAATACCATTCTGTCATGACCCCTCCCACCAAAGATGCCCCTCCTGAGCTGGAAACGGTGAAAGGGAGATAATGACCCTCGAGTCCCGCCTCCAGTAGGCCCTAGGTTGGCGACTGGCACCAAGGGTATGAGTTTTCACAAATATGGGAGGCATTGCCCTTTTATTATTTTAAGATCAGGAAATAAGAAAAGTCAAAAACCAAAAGGAAAAGAACAAGTGTATAGAAATAAACCCAAACCAATCCCACATGCATGTTTAAATAGTTCTAAAACAAGGTAAAAGTACAAGAAAGCACAAAAGTACAATACTAAAAGAAAACAAGAGTACAGCAACTGAAACAACTCCAACCGTCCGACTAGTAGGGTCCTAGACGACCCTGGTAGTCCTCTTGGAAACCTGAAAGTGAAATTAGGATGAGCATACAAGTATAATCAGTAGGGAAACCTAAGGCCCTGGTGCACAAGTGGGGAGACATCCTAATGTCCCATGAGAACAACAGAAGAAACATAGCAAGGAATTTTATCCACCCAACCTCACCAGACACACTCACCAAAAACACAATCACAACATGTAGTAGTATATAAGAACAAGAGTATTGGGTACCCCGCACCATTCCCCTTTAGTTAGCTGCTCTTCCTAACGGCGAACGTCCTGACACTGCCACACTCTCCCCGCCTGCACACACATGGGCCTCACAACCACATATCTCGCCCACACACACCTGGGCCTCACAACCACGTAACCCGCCCGCACAAACCTGGGCCTCACAACCACGTATCCCACCCGCACACACTTGGGCCTCATCCTGAAGATTCTTGGGAAATAGTAAAACATGCCCGAAGAGACTTGGGCTAGAACCACCCCAATCGAAACCAACCCGAAGTGTCTTAAATGTAAGGTCGCCTCAAGCCATCCCAGCCTAGGGGAGAAGGAGTAGAAAGGAGCTAGTAACTAAGGGGAAAACACCCTATACCATGAAATGGGAGTGTTCGGCACAAAGTGCTCAACATGGGTGGGGTGCGATAAAACACAAAAGATACCGATATATATATATATATATATACCAAACACTCAGCCCAACCTATGGCTTCTAATACGAGAAACTGAGCATGTGCCTCAGCACTGCTACTACGAAGCACACATACAACAACAAACCCCAACCCCCTTTAGGTTTTCACATTTCAGCAGAATTAGTTTATTAGTTCCTTAACTACTAGGCAACTATCCACAACCAGCCACATCAAATGTTTGTAAAAGCATATCCCTGCCATCCACAAATCAGGTTAGGAAAACACAAGCAGCACAACAAGGTCCCTTCTTAACAACCAACCAACCCCATTGATTATTGTTCTCGTTTCATTACCATGACCCACCATTCATTAACTCTTCCACTTTTATTTATTATTCCCAACCCATAGCCCGTTCACAGTTAAACCCATCCCTGCAGCCCCGCTGCCAAACACCATAACCCCAACTGCACTGTACATCATTATCCCTTTAATACCATTCATTGCAGCCCTACTTCCCATCACCAACATAACATTCGCACCATCCCACAACCAATCCAACCGCAGCCCCGCTGCTCACCTGATCCACAAAAACCCACAAAACAAGGTTTGTGCCACATCATCGCCCCCTATATCATCATTTACCGCAGCCGTGATGCCCGTTCTAATCGTAACAACCTAGGATTCACCCCCCTTTCACACACAACATAACCAAGCCAACACCCACATGTTCATTATTCTTTTTTTGTTCAACCGGGGTGATCACACAAGGGTTCCATATTTTAATCATCCAACTTTATGTGATTAACCAAATTCCACATTCCATGAAATTTTCATCCATAAACGGTCTAGAAAGATAGGGAAGCATTTAATTGCTCAAGCAAAGGCCCCCAACGACCGTGATTTTTAGTAGGCGTAATCCTATTCAATTCACAACATAATATCACAGGATATAAAAAGTAAAGTAACAGTAATCACAACTTCCCAACCCCATATATAAGCTAGTTATAATCTTTATTAAACCGGTTAAAAAGTGTTTCACATAAACCAGAGGACACCCACCCCGCATGATGCACAAAATTAGAGAGACGAAGGTAAGATCCCTACCTCAACAGGTTCTGATCACAAAGCTCCCCCGGATCAACTTTAGAAGACGTCCGTCAGCGTCCGTCACTTTCGTCGAGTCCCGGAAAAACCTCCTCAGGTAGAAGTTGGAAAGGAAGGGCCGAAGGAAGGACAATGGATCCAAGTTCAGAAGTTCCACCTCACCGTTACGATCTCGTGGCCACTGAAGGATTGTAAATCAGAGCTCGGACGAATAAGTTATGGAAGAAAGAGCCTTCAAGTCTCTTGGGAGAACTCTACTCAGAGGAAAGGGGAGGAGAGGGGTGAGTTGAAAAGGAGGAGGGGACCCCTCCTTTTATAGGCGATAAAAGAAAAAGTACACGGCGTGTAATGTATGGTACACGGTGTGTACTCGGTTATTTCACACGGTCTCCATGCGGCTTCTAACACGGCTCCACGGCCATTGACTGGTCAACACACGGTTTTAGGGTAACGCATACGCGGGGAAAGACTACACGGCGTGTAGTTTGGACACACAGAGTGTAACCATTTATTTCACATGGCTCCAACACAGCACACGACCATTGACTGGTCAACACACGGCTACACATACGCGGGGAGAGACTAAATGGAGTGTAGTATTGGATACACGACGTGTACCCATTTATTTCACATGACAAGGACATGGCCTTCCACACGGGATATACCCGGAAAGGGGGTACACGACGTGTGCTCAAACTACATGGCGTGTAGTTTCAAAATTCTGGAATGTGTGGGAAAAGTCCACTTTACACTCTAGAACACCTCGTGACCTTCTTTTTGACAAAGGAATGGGCCGGAGAGGTTCGGGCCATTAAATGTCAAGCGTGAAAACGCTGTATATTGTAACCCATGTATCCAGCTGTGTAGCAAAAAACCTGGGTAGATGAAATTTTATAGTACACACGGTTTCTAGAGCAAACCTTCCATGTAGATTCAACCATTTAACTGGCCATGTAACTAACAACACGGGTCAGTGAAGTTCGTATAGTACATGTTGTTTCTAGAAATAACATGCCATGTAGTCTTCTTTTAGGGAAACTGTATGGCCAATACATGTAGAAGAACTTAGGAAGGGAAAGTGGATTCAAGTACACGCCATGTATTAAGACATCATGCCTTGTGTTTGGGGTGTTACACGACCTGGTTTGGAATAAGCACACTCCCACATGAAGTCTTAAGGGAACATTTTGTGTAGACATTTTACACACCATGTAACCATGTTGTAAAAAACAGTAATGATTTCTTTCTCTTGTTCCCTTCTTACAATTCTATGATTCAGTGCCTGTTAATCATGATCTGAGGTGTGCGCTTGACCTTGTAGTGTCATGCCACCGAGACATCCTCCAGGTTTCTAGCAGTTACAGGGCAGTAATCATAAACCGAATATGGAAGATCAGAGAACTGGATTTCTTCCGGATGTTCATGCCGAGGTGGAGATTACGGCTTGGTAGCCAGTTTCTATGCATTCATAGACAATAGGGTGGATCAGATCAGAGTAGTCAGATAGGGTTATAGGGCCACGGTGCAGGTCAGACATTTATAGTGGAGCAGACCCAGCTAGAGTAGGATCCCAGACCCTCTACAGTTCTAGGAACGATCCTAGTTTCCTCACTTTTATCTTATACTCTTCTCGATATAGGGGTTCCCATAAAATTATATCTATCACTTCTGTGGAGAACCTTGGGCTTTGTATATTTTATTATACTAATATCTTGACTTAGACACTCCGTTGGGGACTAGAACAACTGTTGTACATTAGTGAAAGGAGTGCCCTCTAGAGGATGGTGGGTGTCATTTATTTTGGTACCTCTATGTCTTGGAGATAACGGGTTATGGTATTATTCTCAGAATGGACTGGTTAGTTCCCTTCTAGGATTTTGTCAATTCCAATCATTGTAGGGTGAGTTTCACATCACTAGAGGGTGGATCGTTTCTTCATTAGGGAAAGTGGGATGTCGAGGTGAGAAGAGCAGGAGCCGAGCATCATGGGTTGGGAGGAGTTACAACCCATATTTATAGTCAATATATGTATGACTAGGGGACTTCACATATGGACTTTCCTCTAGTTTTGGATCATTGCAAAGATATATTTCTAGAAGAATTTTCAGGTTTACCTCTTGAGTGAGAGGTGGAATTTTCTATTGAGCTCGTGCTAAGAGTGGTACCGGTGTCCATCCCTACTTATAGGATGACTACACCAGAGTTGTAGGTTCTCAAGAAACAATTGGAGGAGTTATAGGAAAATGGTTTCATCCGAACCAGTAATTCTCTTTGGGGTTCTCCTGTCCTATTTTCTAAAAGGGTTGATTGTACCATCAAGCATTGTGTGGATTATCATAATTTGAACTAGTTGATGGTCAAGAACCGATATCCCTTACCAAGGCTTGATGAAAACGTTGATCATCATAGAGGATCCCAGTTGTTCTCGAATATTGACTTGAGATATGGTTATCATCAGTTTCACATTAGACCACCAGATATACCTATTACAGCATTTCAGAGAAGGTATGGTCTATAAGAGTTTTTGGTTATGTCATTTGACCTCACGAACATGCCTTCATTTTTCATGGCACTGATGAACCGAGTGTTTCATCCATATTTGAATGCTTTCATGATGGTCTTCATGGATTATATCTTGGTGTAATCTCACACTCATCATAACCATGCCATAAATCTTGAGATCATTTTGTTTAAAATTAAAGAGAATCAGTTATATTTTATGCTCCCAAAATACCACTTTTGGATGGACCCAATTTACATCTTGGGTCATATTTTCTCAGAGACATGAGTATTAGTAGACCTAGATAATGTGAGAGCAGCAGTTTCTTGGGATTAGCCGAAGAATGGCTTTGAGCTACGATGTTTTCTAGGGAATTATAGGTATTATAGAAATTTTATACAGGACATTTCATGCATATCATCTCCTCTAATGGGCCAGATTAAGAAGGGAGTGAATTACATTTTTTCATATTCTTGTGTGTCGGCCTTTCAGGAGATTAAAGTGAGGTTGACTTAATGATAGATACTAGTTTTTCCAAATCCAGAAAAGAGGAATACTATTTATTGTGATGCTTCATGTATTGGTCTAGGAGTAGTGTTAATGCAGGGAGAAGGGGTTATGGTCTACAGGTCTCAATCATTGAGGCCACCTGAGAAAAATTACTCGAAGCACGATATCGAGTTGGTTGTAGTTGTTCATGCTTTACGTTGTTGGAGACACTACCTGTTGGGAGATCATTATTTTGTTTTCTCTGATGAAAAAATTCTCAAGTATATCTTCACTTAGAGTGACCTGAATTTGATATAGCGATGGTGGGTTTATTACCTTCAGTCCTATGACCTTAAGCTCACCTACACTCCTGGGATGGGAAACACAGAGGCTGATGCGTTGTGCAGGAGAACTCAGATACATGCAGTTCTGGATACCGGTAGTGAGTGGCAGCTTATGGCTCTATTCTCTGAGTTGAATTTTCAGGTTCATGATAAATAGGGGAAGACATTTCTATCTTATGTAGTTGTTTCATCTACTCTTCTTTGTCGAGTGAGAATAAGGCAACTATCAGATTCTGATGGCCTAGTCCTATGGGTTAGTGTGTCAGGAGAGGACCTCATTCCTGGATGGACCATAAGCGAGGATGAGATCTTGTGTTTTCATGGGCACGTGTTGGTGTCAGTAGATATTCACGAGGAGTTGATGCGGGACATTCATTCTTCAGTTTGGGCAGTTCATCCTGGTGTCATGAAGATGTATCGTGATCTACACCGTTATTATTGGTGGCCAGGTATGAAGAGAGATGTTTCTGGTTTTTTCATTAGATGATCCACTTAGTTTCCTTGACGCTTAGGACATTCATTTGCATAATGCCCTGTTTCCCTACAATTGTAGCATTCAACATTGACAGCCTCTTTCTTTCCCTTGCAATCACGAGCCTGGTGACCCTTTTCTCCACATTTATAACAAACTCTCATTCCTTTTAGGCAAGTTCCAGGGTGATTCTTCCCACAATTATCACATAATGGAAAATCCTTCTTTCCCGTTTTCCCTTTATCTGTCTCTTGTTCCACCGTTCTCTTCTTCTCTTGCTTTACTTTGTTGTCATAAGACTTAGAGAATTCTTTTTCTGTCTTGATAGCACACGAGACAATATCTTCGTATGATGAGAAGGATTGTGATACTAATGCTCGATGGAGAAATGGTTTTAACCCATCAAAGAAACGATCAATCTTACTCCTTGGGTTACGTATATAATCGGCCGCATGCCTCGCTAACCTTGTAAAGTTATCCTCATACTTTGCGACATTCTCATCCTCCTTCTGCCTCAAACTCAGAAATTGCCTTTCCATATTTGCTCGATGGTCACGAGGAAAATATTTTTCTAAGAAAAGCTCTTTGAACTCCCTCCATTCCATATTCGATACGTCATCATCTTCCTTTGTGTTTTGAATCAGCGACCACCACTGATCGGCATCTCCAGTGAGGCGGTAAACTGCCATGAAAACCTTCTCCCTTTCACTACTCCCCAAGGCATGGAATATTTTCTCTAAGGAATTTATCCATTGCTCAGCTACTATAGGATTTGTACTCCCGTTGAAGGTTTGTGGTTGTTGCCTCAGGAAGCGGTCTAACATTGATCCTCCACGTTGCGGATCAGGGTGCTCCATACGAGTAAGGTTATTATTCATAACCTGAGTGAGTTGTCCCAGTATGGTAATAAGTTGATCAGCACCAGTTGTATCTCCAGATCCACAATAATTATCTTGAGCATGAGGGAAATCCCTACACGGAGTTCGTGCATTGATACGGTTTCCATTCCTTCCACTAGGCGCCATTTCTAAACAATGGCATAAACTAGATTAGCTTATGAATCAAAATACATAATTCCATACTTGTAAAACACTTTACATAAATTGAACTATTTATGGATATAATCCATAATCATAAAAAGAAATGTTTTCTTTGAGGAAGTATATACTCATAACCCTTCATATTGGTTTGTGAGAATTATGCTAAGCATATCCCCCGAGAGTGTCGTAACCAAGAGTGCAGCAAGGCCCGTTGTCGTGTACCAGTTCCCGTTCGAGTCTAGCTCAAAGCGGTGTTTTCGGGTTTTAGCCCTAGGTACATCTGTGCCAGAGCCGCCTCTACTTGCTCGTATCCAGACAGGGATGTATTTCTCGGAAAACTCATAACATCTCTATAATACCAAAATTCTAGGAAGTTCTTCTATACTAATCCTCAAAGTCTATCTTCGGGCTATGTTCTCTAATCAGAGTTTATCTAAATCTAGCTTCCAAGGTTAGTACTAAACTGCCTCTGATACCAACTGTAACGCCCCGACCCCAGCTACCCAGAGTCGGTGCATTACTTCGTAACATTGGCATGATCACAAAAGATCAAGTCTCGAAATACCGATTAGTTTAGTAGCCTTGGAAACACTAGATACATTCATAAGTCTTTCATTACATCAAAAAGTAAAAAAACTACAATAACATGGTCTTCATAGTCCACAATCATATCCCTTTCTGACTACCCCTGTAGTTCATTCATAAAATAATTCTTCACATCCTGGAAAAATATTAAAACATTGAAAGGGGTGAGCTCAGATGCTCAGTAAGGTTAACAATATAGTGGAAGATTTCATAAATAAACATTAACATTTAAGGCAATGTATAACTAAAACAAAAGCCTTTTAAACATGAACTTCAACATAATATGGAAAAAGTAAAATGAGATAATGCCATTTACTTCTTCACATGGATATTCTACTGGTCGAATAATCACATGCAATATCAATAACCACTTTCATAATGATGGAATGCATAATGCCAGACTATCATAACCACGTAGTCAAGGCCTCGTGCCAAGACCACAAATAAGATTTTGTCAAGGCCATGTGCCAAGACACTAGTTTGTCTCATGAGACCTGCCGATGCATCGAGGAGCTATAGCGGGCTCCACCCGTCACTTATTAAGTCCAATGAATTCCTCATATGAATAGGTTTAAACATATCATAAACCATAACATAATCATATCACATAAAACATGCATAAAGGAAACATAACATTTCCACATTTCAATCACAAGATATAAATACAACACATTGATATAATAAAAATGCTTTCAAAACCATTTTCAATACCAAAATAAAAGAGAGTTAAAACTTTGTATTTATTTTTCATTAAAAAAAATGATGGGTTGAAGAGGAAGCTGAATCTCAAATAATGGTCACGGCGGCGGAGAAGTCGTTGTCGCCGCATAAGTACGGAAAGAAAAACATTCCCTTTTGTCGTTTAGTAAAACGCTTCGTATAAAAAATATTCCTTTTGAATAAACGTAAAAGTCAAAGGGGTTTATACACCGTTTAAAAGAAAGTTGTGTATAAAACCAAATATGCCTCAATGAAAGGGGATTAAGACGAAGTCCTTAAAAAGATTATTTTTTTAAATAAAGTACATCTATAAGGTGTATCCACTATAAGTACACATAAATAATGTACAAATACAATATAGGACATAATAATATCATGACATAATTTGAAAGTAGGAGATTAACCCAAAGAATGGAAGTTGGGTTAAGAAATTCCTTTACCTCATGTCCGACTTGACTCAACCGTTCTTTAACCTCCTGAATAATAAACTAGAGTTAATATCTACCTTATTAAGAACCATTTTCAATTTCATTATCCTTTTTATATCACTTATTACAATGTTATGAACGTTATGTAATTATTTAAGTTAATAACGGTCGTTTTGTCGATCTTTGGTACTTGTGTCAACAATAACCTTCTTATAATTACAAGTTTTTCATGTGGTGAAATATCCATTATATCCAGAATTATATTCATGATGTAGATATCATATATATCATATATATCTAGTATATATATTCATTCATAATATTACGTAACATTTAGAGGTAAGAAATGAAATGCACCGTTCATGGAGACGGTAAGTCGTACGTACGCATGAACGCTACTTTCATTTCTATTTCGTATTTAATGTAATGAAATCATAATTATATAAAGGTATAATATAGTTCCAGTATAATATCATATATAATATCATTTACTCCATCCTTTATACATCCCACATATGGCATTAACGATTCAAATCACTTTGAGGGGGCGGTAGTCCGCACTTCCTAAAATGAAATTATCGCGTTTTACCCATAATGGAAATCATAAAGTATGTCATAAATGTGAAATGCATAAGCATAAGTAAAACATAAACATATTATATATCATATATAAAAATATTGACATCTTAATGTCCACCTTTGAAGGTGTTATATAAGTGTTGAACAATCATCGTTTCGTGAGGCAGAAATTCGTCATCCACAGAAACCGTATGTTCTTTAACCATTAGATGTAGGTGTGTGTACGTGTAGCTCGAATCCTTCTTATAAAAAAATCCTAGTATATTGAGGATACTGTTGTTGTTACAAAATAAATGAATAAAAAGAGTTTAGGGGTTGGAGAAGAAAAATAAAACAAAACAACATTAGAAAAGACATTACCCCAAAATCGGGTAACTCTTTTTGATTTGAGCCAAAGGCTTCTTTGGGAAGAGTTCTTCCCAATGTAAGTCTTCTAGGTGTAATAGGGGGAAGTTGGGAGAGTATTCGGGCAGAGGTTGGCCGAGCCAAATGGCTCTAAAGTGTTAATGAGGTGGGAGAGGTGGGGGCCTTTTATAAGTGAAGAGGAGGGGCACTTTTGGAAAGATTGAAATGTTATTTTATTTCACAATGATTTTCGGATTCTAAAGGTCCCACACTTATATAATTCGAGGCTAAGGTGATAAGGTTTCGAAATCTCCTCATCCAATAGGCTTTGGACAAGTTTAAGCCTTGTATTTTGCATTATATTCTCATTTTATTTAAATCGTTAAATAATGAGGTCATCGCTGCATCATAATGATGTCATATATAATTTAATTTATTTAATGTCTAAAAATTATAAACAAAATACTATGATGTAGGAAATCTTTTTAGCTTTCTAATGAATATTTATAATCACAATTTGGACTTGTGTAACCCCACTTAAAAACTGTTTTAGTAAAGAAACTCATGTTTGTGTCAATTTAATTTTAACATTAAATAAATATATATTAATGTCATTTTCCAACTAAAGTGGCTCCATGGGGTCCCCAAGTTGACCCATGGGTTTTCTTGCTCGGCCATGACTCATCCAATAGTAGTAGGACATTTTTCATCCTCATCTCATATTATTAAAACATTATTTGTACCTTAAACTACACTAATTACCTCTAATCGCGATTAAGAACTTAAAAGTTACTATTCACCAAAAAAATTATTTTAATCTCATTGAACCACATTTTACTTCTTAATGACAACCATGTATGTCATATTTTTGAAAATCAAATCACAGAAGTGGTAATATTTCATTTAAACAAAAAATCAGTTATTTAACTACCACTTAGTGGTTTCACTATTCATCAAAAATTGAAGTTTTTCAGAACAAGGCCAAAATTTCACCCTAAGCTATAATTGATATTCCGAATTCAAAAATGATGTATATTTTACAAAATTCCAAACATATAAGTTTCATTAATTAATTTTATAATTAATTCCCGCTGTTACGACAAATAGCGTGTTTTTAAGAAACAATTTATATCAAAAGATTGGCAATTGTTTATGTCCAATTTCAATGTTAAATTAATTCCAATGACCACCATTGGATAAAATGGTAAAAATATATTCTAATTATACCTTAAACCCACTAAATAGTATAATTTATCACAATAAATTATTTTGATTAAAAAAGGTGTTTTAAAGTATTTTTCACTATTCATAAAAATTAGAAGTTCTCAGAAAAATACCAAAAATTCAACATAGGCTAATTTCGATATTCCGAATCCAAAAATGAAGTCCATTTTGAAATATAAGATTTCTATAATTTTAAAAAGTGGTTATTACTATTCATAACGGCTACTTTGATTAGTCGCGGTGTTTTAGAACTCGAAGTTGCGTACAATGCAAGCTATTGCATTATTGAATGAGAAGCGTATCGTGGAAGCTCGGGGTGTTACATGAAGGTCCTATTTTATAGGAATCTTAAGAAAGGCCACCTAATGGAATGTGCTGTATAGTTAGGAAAAAATAATTATTTAGGAATTTAACATTTTTATCTTGATAGATTGGTGGAAAATGAAAAAAAAATATTTGGGTGACTCAAGATCATAGTGGGTGGTTTTACCAAGGAAATGGATTTTAATAATGAAAGGGATATTTTATACAGACATATGTCATGAATAGGAAAACCATTTTTATACAAATTTGGTGTATGAGTAATACTTAAAATTCATCAGAAAGGAGAAATTTTTGATATCATAATTTTCATTTTTAATTCATGCAGTGAGGACATTGTACTGTGCCGTTTTAAGTCATGCAGTGAGGACAGTGTGTGGCTTTAATTTAATGTCCTTAGCTCTGATAAAAGGTGATAAACTCTTCCAATTTTATGTTAATTTGTTTGGAAACATACTATCATATTCAGGTATGGAATGGAAAATGGTAAACTGTGATTTGGGAATTTCTAAATCTGAAGAATTATATGGGAAAGAAAATAAAGGCATTCGAGGGGGTCTTTTTTTCAAGAATGAAGTTACCATTATTGGAAAAACCTGTTATGGGGTTTGTATTATGGATCACCAACTGGGGTATATGTTTTACATTCAAATAGTTGCATCTTTTTACTAACATTCCTGTTATGTATGTAACTTGTGAAGGGCCTTCAAAGGGCACATGCTGCATAGTGGGGAAAAATAAATCGCAAAAATATGACATTATTCTGCTAAAAGACGAAGAAAGTTTATGGAGATTCAGATTTTCTAAATCATAGAGTTTGGTTTATAGAGAAAGGTACCTAAATATGGAAATGATATTTCCCACCAAGATTTCCAAAGAATTAGAGGAATATGACTTTTATGAAGGAATCACCAAAACATAAGAGGTATGGTGTCTGTAGTTTTAGTTCATATGACTATGACCATAAAAGGAAACATTATGTGATATATGGCCAAGTGGTTCCAAGGTTATTTCATATTTTATTGAGAACTTGGTAAGGGAAATGTGTAAACTATAATCTTGAACACTTTCAAATTGGGAGAAAGATAATGGGACAAGTTTACTTGAATGACTATTTAAAAATATAGATTCTTGTATATTGTCATCAAAGTTTGAAGGGGGAAATGATACTATAACCAAGAGAGAAGTTACCATTTTTTTGACAAACCAGTTAAAGGGGTTTTTTTATGTAGGCCAACTAGGGAATATGTTTCATAGCTAAATAATGGCATCTTTTGACTGATAGGCCAGCTATTTAGGAAACATATGCAAGGCCACCTAAGGGCATGTGTTGTATAGTCAGGAAAAAGAGTTCATAGGTATTAGAAACTCTGTCACAAGAAACCGTAAGAAATATAATGAATATCTAAAAATATTCAAGATTAAGAGTGTGAAAAAAGAAGGTATTACTGCACAATACATGTGAGAAATATTTGAATCAATATTGGCCATGAGTTTGACATCCTTTTACATAGATCTGACTCAAATGTAAAATATATACTTTCTTTATTTCCTCTGAATTAATATTATAATATGCAGTTTTAAGTCATGAAATGAGGAACTTTTCACCCCCATAAGGAATTGAAACACTTCATTTATATAAAAAATACTTTTACCCAATTCCTAAGCCCACTTGAGCTATGCTCGGTGTGAGAAACAAGGACTAATAAATGTTTCTTCTATAATACAAAGGATCCATAGGTGAAAAAGGGTTGTTAGATTTCCATGCATTTTAATGTCATGCGGTAAGGATGAATATGAACCAGTGTGAAAATAATTACATATTGTAATTGGATTAGGGATAAGACAAAAGTGTCACTACGTGTCTTGCTGAAGGCAATAATCAAGACATACATAGTTCTTACAACATTACCTATGTAGGTTTGATTCTTATACAATGAATAAAGGGGTTTTTTTATTATGGTTGGGCCCATGATTGAAGATCTTGGAATTTCTTTGTGTCTCATTGAAAAATGAGAATCAAGCCATAAATAGTTGTCTGATAGGCCCATAATGCATTCAAAAGTTTTTCAGGCCAAGATTTATTATCTTTATCCACCATCTTCTAGAGTATATTTGATCTAGTCTTGTTGAATGACTCTATCTTTCCATTGGCCACCTCATGATATTGAGACGAATGGTTGGATTTGATATTATTCTCCTAATATAAATTATTTACCTCAATCAAACAAAAAATGGTGCCATTGTCCGTCAATATTGTATGAGGGACACCAAATCTAGTGATGATGTTAGTTTTGAAAAAAATAAAAAAGATTTTGGCTTCGAATTATTTGAGATGTATTGCCTCGACCCATTTAAAAAAGAAGTCAATAGCAGTAAGGATATAATTGAACTTCAAATATGTAGCTGTAGGATAAGGCCCTACTACATCAATTCCCCATGTAGTAAATTGCCAGCAGTATTTAGTTGTATGTAGAAACTATGTGGGTTGATGAATTAAGTTGGCATGCACTAGGAGAAGATAAAATTGTTTAGTGAAATATGTGTAATAATGTGTCATTGAAGGCCAAATGTATCCAAGCCTTCAGATCAAATCAGAGAGTCTGTGCCTAGACTGGTGGGCACCACAAGCTCCTGAAGGTACTTCTTTCATGACAGCTGCATTTTCTTCTCGATCAATACATCAGAAGATAATTCCATCAAAGCCTCATTTATAAATTATCTTTTGATGGTCTAGACTATCATAAAGAGTAAAATTGGATGATCGTCGTAGGATCTGTTCTTGTTCAGCCCTATTCGGTAGTACTCCATTTTGAAGATAATCCATGATAACTGTTCTTCATCCCATGGTATGGCCATATGGCTCATTAATTGGGATAATTTCATTAATTTCATCCATTCTTGTTTGAAAAAATGTGAGACCACATGACGATGTGATATTCAAATGATTGTTTCATCTCAATTTGGACCTGCCATGGCTGTAGCTATATTAGCCAGTACATCTGCTTGATCATTTTGTAATCGCAAGGCATAAGACAATGTCGGCTCTGAGAAAAATTCAGCCATTAAAACTCTTACAAAAACACACAAAGAATTAAATCTTCTTTTCTGATAGAATATTTTATAATGATTTTCTTGATTACCAATTTTTAATCATCATTTACATTCAAATTATTCACTTGCACCAGAAGGGATAATTCTAAACCTGCGATGAGAGCTTGATATTCTACCTCATTGTTGGTACCACCTTCCAAAAATAGTAAGGAATAAGGAAACACTTCCTTTTTTGGGGAAATAAGGACAATTCCTAACCAAACATTGTTGAGTATAGGGTTTTCCATTCTCTTCCCTATTGGACTTTTGGAAGCACCAACAAAGTACATATCCAATGTTTGGGATTTATTCGGAATAGAGAATACATATTTATCTGGTAGTTTAGTATTTAATGATGTATCTTCCACAGATGGATTTTCAACAAGGAATTCAGCCAAATCATGGCCTTTTATTGCCTTTTGGGGCACAAACTGGATATCAAACTATTGCAAATTAACTGCCCATTGTGCGAGACGCCATGTAACCATAGGAAGACTAAGGATAAACTTGTGCAGGTTATTTTGACATATCAATTGGACCTCATAACATTACATATAGTGCCTCAATTTCTGAAATGCAATGATTAATTCTAGGAATCTCTTTTCAAAACATGAATTCTGAGTTTCTGCATCATGCATAGTTCTACTGAGATAGTAAAGACTATTTCCATTCCCAGTATCGTTCATTTGGGCAAAAAAGGTACCCAGTGATTGCTCATAAGCTGTCACATAGAGGATAAGTGGTCTTCCTTTAACGGGTGGCATTAATACTGGTGGACTCAATAGATATTTCTTAATGGTATCAAATAATTCTTGGCAGTCTTCAGCCCATTGATAAGTGACTCCCTTCTTCATTAATCTGGTGAAGGGAAAACACTTCCCTGCTAAATTAGCGATAATGTTTTGATTATAGTCCAAGTGTCCTTGTAGTCCTTTTAATTATTTCAAATTTCAAGTAGGTTACATACGAAGGATTGTTTTCGTTTTCTCAGGATCAACTTCAATACCATGATGGCCTACAATGAAGCCAAGAATCTTTCCTAATGTTACCTCGAAAGCCCATTTCAGGGGGTTCAACTTCAAACTATTTTGTTGAAGATTATGGAATATGGTCTCCAAATATTCCAAGTGACCGGAACATCGTATATATTTGACCACAAAATCATGCAAATAAAATTAAACAAACATCCCAAATAAGGGTTTGAAGATATGGTTAATGTCACGTTGGTATGTTGCTCTTGTATTCTTTAAGCCAAAGGGCATTACCTGATGACAAAAAACACCTTGAGGGGATATGAAGGCTATGGATTATTCATCCTCTAGGGACATATGGGTTTGATTATACCCAGAGTATCCATCCATAAATTATAGAGCTTCATACCCACATGTTGCATCAATTCGAATCTCTGTAATCGGAATTGGAAAATCCTATTTCGAGGCATGATTTGGGTGTGTTCTTCTTGTTGCTTGTTTGAATCCGCGATGTTCTTCTGGAAAACCCAAATGATGGGTGGCTACATCAGGATTAAGACCTAAAATTTCTGTATAAATCCAAGAAAATATATCTCGATGTTTCTTTATAAATGAAGTATACACCTATTTCTCTATAGAGGTCATGGCCGCACTAATTGGAGTGGGGCGTAGATCTTCTTCCGTACCCATATTTATTTCTTTGAGCTTATTCGTAGTGATGGAGTCACTTTCCTCAAATGTTGGTGGATCATACCTAAGATCTTTCTCTTCTTTTTTATTACTTATTACCTATTCTGTTTCCAAGTAAATAGTAGATGATGAGGAAAAACTACCAACGTTAAAGGGGAAGTCAGTATTTGAACATACTGAAGAAGGGGCCACCATTTATGACCCTACTGATGTATAAGAGTATTTATTTGGTAATAAAGATGGAATGATGGATTGAAAATCAACATCTTTGCCTTCATCTAGAATTTTTATAATATTTTCTACTCTGGTTGACGAAGTAGAATCTTGTTGTAGTTCATTGGATGAAATGAAAACATCTCCATTTAAGCTTCCATCATTGCTTGGTGGATCAATAATTTCTCCCATGTTGTCAGGCTCAATTTCCGAAATTGACATTATATAAGTTATTGGATGAGTGCCTGGATTTGGTTTTACCTTTCCATTTTTATTGATGGTTAACACATAATATGTACACAGATTTATGAATAGATTTGCTGGGATGTTTTCGAATCCATTCGGAGCATTAACTTTGGTTATTTCTTTTTTCATGGCCTTCATTCATTTTGTGTGATAAAACTCTACCATAATGTATTGAGATTCACATGTTTTGAATGGATCCATGCACCATACAATTTCTTGATTTGAACATTAAAATAGTACTTAATACATTGGTGGTATGATGAAGGTATGGCTGAATGTTGATGTGTCCAAGGCCATCCTAGTAGAATATTGAAGGTTGTGTCCTGATGAAAAACCATGAAGTCTGAATTTGATACAAGATCTCCAAACTGAGTTTTGAGTGTAATTTCTCATAGTGGTTCTTTCTCATTCTTATCATAAGCTTGCAACATTAAAGTGGAAGGAGATAATTCAGATTTAGTCAGGCCCAATCAATGAAGTGTACGAACAGGAATGTGGTTGACTCTGGACCCATTATCAATGAAGGCCCACCGGATGTCTATGTCATTGACCTTTACAGATAAAAAAGGTATGATATGTCCGTATACAACATCATTTTCATCCTCATCAATAGAAGAAATGACTGCATGACATTCTATAGGATCATTCTCTATACGGAAGACCTCAGCAGCAGCAACTTTGGTTTCAAACTTTTGAGGACTTGACAAAGCCTCAATGAGTGCTTCTCAGAGATCTTTTTACAGTCTCAAAGAATCCAAATTTGAAAACTTGGTCGGTACATGGGCCAATTTATTCAATACATCGTAATTTTGGTCCAAAGGTCTACATTTTCCAGCATGAATATGTGGTTTTGTAGGTGTTTTGGATGTTGATGCTTCTAATGTAGACGTACCCTATGTCGGAGCAGAAGCTGGAAATACTCCAGAGTTTGGTATATTCAACTTACTAGATCTATTTATTTGGCGATATGAAGACGATATCACTTTTAATCAGTCCTCCAAAACAATTGTGTCAGAACCGAACCTGCCTTTCATGGAAAAAATTCCTTTTTTCGATTGATCCCGCTGAAGGTCTCTTCCCCGAGTTTCTGCCGCATATATAGTTCGAGCATGGGTAGAGTTAAAATGGTGGTTTCTAGAATTCCCACTTCTTCCCGTATACCCTCTACCTTTACCACTTCCTCTGGTTCCTGAATTAGGTACAAGGAATTCTGTCTCATTATAATCATTATCACTATTGGCATAAAGATTCATTAAGTGGATAATGTTGACGGAACCAAAGATCAATTCTTCATCTGATGAAGATTCTTATTGACAGGTTAATTCTGTTTGTTCCATTAGGTGTGGTGGTGCCCATGGTTTTGAAAGATATGGTGTGAAATCTTCCACGGTTAAGGACAACTTTGGCCTTAACATGAATTCATCTTCTTCTGACTGCTCTTTTTTCCTTATAATCGCTTTTCTTCTTTGAGGAACGACCTTTGAAAAAGATGGTTTGGCTGTGGAGAAAGACACAATTTGTTGTTTTAACTATGTTTGTAAAATTTCATGAGTCTGTTTGATCATTTTCCCGATAATCCAATCATCATATTTCTGGAAATTTTTACTTTTGACTTCCTTTCATTCGCCTTCTTCCTTTGGATTAGTAGTAGTAACACATGCTACATAAGCTGATGAACTTCTCAGTTTCACTTGTTCAGAATTTTCCATCTTTTTCAAGAAGTCCTTTCAAATAAAACATTCATGGATGGGATTCCATAACATCTGGTGAAAGGGATAATAGTTATGAAGATCTTAATCACCTTCTTTATTTAGTTTCTTCGGCCTTGGGAACTGAACCAAATTGTTTTCTGGGGATAAGATGAAGTAACCAAGAACTTCTTCATTCCTCAAAGAATAAAATTTGTTTTTTAAATTTTCAAACTATTTCCGCATTTGATATATTTGATCATCTTGATGAGGCAATCATTGCTTCTGATGCTTAGGAGGGGGTTCCCTTTGATATGATGAAGGTATTGAAGTAAAAGCAGGTATAAGTGCCTGCTTGAGTGTAACATTAGAAACTTCTTCCTTTCCTATCCTCCTCCTCGGAGCTAATGGAATTACCTGCGTTTTAGACTTAGTTTCTATAATATATTCTTCTATCTGTTGCGTGATTGAAGTAAGGTCTCGAAACCCTCATATGTATCTCACAGAAATCAATGGTGTGTTTAACTTTTCATGCAAATTTTCCACACGAATTTGAATCAACACTTCTTGAGGGAGTGATAGACTTAAGGAATATGTTAATCCATTCAATCTCACAATGAAATCTGAAATGGTTTAATTCTCATTTTGTTTACAATTGGTAAGATCCAAAACTATCATTTTTTGTCGCATTGAGCTCAATAGAAGAAGGAATTTCTGATAGAGATCTTCCCATCCAGTAATTGATCGAGATTGTAAGCCTGTATATGAGACAAAAGTTGGTCCCTATAATGACTGCACAAAACACCTAAGCTTTACTACTTCTTGTTGTTGAGAAGTTCCCATCATGAGATCAAATGAGAAAAATAATTTGTTAAGTGTTGTTCTGGATCTCCTAAACCATTGAAGATTGGGAATGTGGTATTCAAAAAATTTAGTGGGGGAGGAATTTCATCCACCAATTTAGCGTAATCTCTTTTTTCTGACTGAACTATTGCACATCGTTCCTCCATAACTTTCAATCGAGCCGTTAATGCTTCAATTGTGTTCATAAGAATTTAGGGAACATCTGAATGAGCTAGAACCTATGCAGGTATAGCAACTGGAGCTTGAGTTGGTGCAACAACGAAAAAAACCATTGATGGTGGTGTTAATATTTTCCTTGAATAACCCATAGGAACAGGCCTATCAGGATGTATATAGTATTTCTTGATTATGTACCCAGTGGATTGAATTCATTATATGCATCTATAGTTACTAAAAATCCTCTTTGATGAGGAGATCCTATAGGATCTGAAAGTGGAGGACCAGCCTAGGGAGTACGTCTAGCATAAATGCTACTTCAAAGTAACTATGTATTGAGTCTTTTTAAATATTTCATTTCCTATTCTTATTGTGAAAATATCTCTTCAAGCGAAAGAGATTTACCTTCTCCAGTGGAAAAGTGAGATTCAATATGAATTTTTCCTTTACCCTTGTTAAATGCCATTTGGAGGGGTGAGAGTAACTTATTTGAAGGCATACCTAGATTCTGGGTAAGCCCTTGATTTTGGTTATGCACACCTTCTTCATTTTCCTCAATTTATACTGTATTCTGGACAAGAACATCATCTTCTGATTCCCCTAAACATGACTAATTTTCTGGAAGATCTTTTGTAGTGTTGTTAAGGACATTTGTTGATGCATAATGCATTGATGGAATTCTGTCATTATGTTTGTAAGATCATCTCCCTCTGTATCTTCCATGAGACTATGTTACCCTATATGATTAATTGTCGGGAACTGTTTGGAGGACAATAACCTGAAGGGAATCCTTGGATAATTCAGTTGTACGCTTTCCTTGTGGCTTCTTCCCTAATCAGAAGAAAACTAACTATCATTGAGGAGGGGATTGCAGATGTGAAAATGCCCCCAGCCCTGCAAGCTGGGGCTGTTTCTATTCTTCTTCATCAAATCTCTGAAAAAAATTTAATGAATTTGATGGTTGAATTAAATGATCCCCTAACCTTGCAAGATGGGGTGATTCTTGAACTACTATGGATGAAATTCATAAAACTTCTCTTCTGATTTTACGAATTTTGGTTCACACATTATTTAGGTGCATTATCTGACAACCACTCAAATAACCCGTTTTAAAAAATTGCTTTTCTATTTCAGACATTTTAATTCTCTAACATCTAAAATCCTCTATGAAGAACGCCTACTCAAGATTCTCATATTCTTGATTTAAAATAACTCAATAACTTCTTTTATTTGTGCCTGACTCTGATGAGAGCTGGTCGATGCCTATTCTTGAGCATACATTCTATTATATACAAATTTTATTGATTCTGGATGACCTTGGGAAAAAACATTGCATTAGACAACTTTTGGAGGATTTTATGATTTTGGAGTGTAGTAAAATGCAATTCTGCATATGCACCCCATCCTCTGATACAAATACTAGATGGGGACTCATAAATTAACTAGAATATCCTTTTTAGAGCATTGAGTCATGCACACTAAAGGATTCTATGTTGTTTTTCATCTTTTGGATGTTGGGAAACTGGGAGAGATGCCAAGTCAATTTGGCGTTGCAAACATTCTATTACCTTTACATGTTTTTTATATTCATCATATAGTAATTCGTTGGATTTCAAATGATGAAGATATGATGAAGAGTCTTCCATAAATTTAGGTGAATATCATGATTTCAATCTTCTATCATCAATTCTAGAATATTATAATAAGAATTTGAAAAAGGCCATAACATGACTGGTACTTCTCCCTTAGCCAATTGTTTCCTCATGTTTAACATATCTTCATCGTCTTTCACTTGAGGTTTATCCACTTGGTCTAACCAAAGTGGATGCTCTGTATTAGAATAAAAATTATCCAAGTGATGTTTGGAGAAACATTTTTCCCTTGAGATGTTTTCTAGTTGAGAAAGTGTTTCACCTCTCAATGATAAGGCATTAGACATGACTGGCCTTGTGTTTGCAAGTGCCTTGAGATATGAGGGATTTATCATCTCTAAATTTTCAAATATAGAATTCTCTTGACAATGTGAAATAATACTGCGAGGAAGAATTTTTTAGAAAATTCCATCATGGAGTAGATCACCATGGTAAATTATAGCAAGGGATAAATCTTTTTGGTCCTTGGTCATCTGGCCAGACGGAGGGTTGTCGTGGCTCTCATCCAGAGATAGGCCCTCTGGATTGACAGAATTTTCATCAAGAAAGACTTCATGATGATGTGTCAAATGAGGAACTTAAAAATTATTACTACTACTCTCATAATTTGGTAATGAGAGGATAGGATCTGTAGGTGCAACAGATAATTTTCTTAGGGCTTCAAGAACACCATCATTAAGAGGAGCCAAATTACTGCTTGACTCCTTATTTTTCAACAGTGCTAGGAGAGACTTGTTTATAGATGTTCTGTTATACTTAGTTGTGGAAAATTTCTAGGAAAAGTGCTTATCATGGGAAAGTGTATGTACCAGCCTTGGATTGGAAACCAAAACGGATCGATTACCTCTAATTGGAAAGGGTGTATGTTCCCGATCTTATTATCCATATGATATGGAGGTGTATACCACCAAGACCCTCATAGACTTTAATAGAGGTGTGTATCTGTTCCGGGATGGAATCTCGATGTGTCATCCCATGTTTGGGGACAAATTTATGTATCTATTCCCCTGGTACTGCTAAAGTAGTTGTTATATTATCCTGTCATGCTTCCAGAATATGGGTAGGAATTTTTGTCTACCCTTTCACTATTGATAAGATATGTTTGGTGACTTCAGCGACTTGAAGGATAATATAATTTCATCTCGTATCTGTAGTAGGTGTATGCTCCTTATCCTTTCCTCCTTTTCCTATTAATGGGTATTGAAAATACTCTTGCATGGGGGAAAAGGGTTAGGTTTTCCCCAAATTTGTCATCAGATCTTTCCTACTAACTTCTCTGGGTTCTACAAAACGAGAATATTGGTAGAAATGATGAAAATTGGAAGTTGTATGTTCATGCTAGATGTTTCCCTTCAAGTATTTTTGACGTACTTCCTTCAATACAGGTAGATGGGACTATTGGAAGAATTGGTGATTGTAAACAAGTGTATGTTCCTGTTTACCAGTTCCCAACACATTAGATTGGGGAGTTCTTTAAATGCAGTCAGAAGATCTTGTTGACTGGTTGATAACTTGTAATCAGGCGTATGTTCCTTTTCATGGTACTCCACCAGATTTATCTGGTGGGATTGCTGGGTTGATTCAAGACGATTCTGCTAAGAAGTAAAATTAGGACAGACGGTTGTATGTGTCCGTTCATTTTTTTCCATAAATTTATGTTTATGGACTTATTCGGAGGAGGTAGAGGTGAGAACCTACTCCCTCTTGACCAGAAGTTATCCCCGCTGGTTTGTCTTGTGTTCTTGGGTCTGAGAGAACTGGGCCGAACGTCCCGAAACAACACCCCCATCATGTTGGGGGATCACTATCACGTGATTCTGCTGGCTGCGATTGCTGGTGGGAGTGTTAAAGAAGAACTCCTTCATTCTTGAATTGATTCCCTAAGTGACCTCTTGATCCACCTCCCTATAGTATGTAAGGGACTTGTTATTGAATTCCAGGGATAAGGACCCGAAACGGTTGAAGAAAGTGGTTGGAACCGTCTGCTTCTCAATCATCGGTCATCGTTGGCCGGATGATCGAGGATTGTTATTGACCGAGAGGGCCCACTGAGCAGCCTACAAAGTCGGTATTGGACTGTGCTGGCAATATTCCTTTACCAGCACATTATAGACACAGTGTTCAAGATGCTGTGTTGGTGATGACTTCCTTTTCGTGGATGGGGATCCATCTTGAGCAGTATTCAGGATGTTCACAGATGTTTCCTTGAAGAAAGCCATTTTTGAGTGAATATAATTCTAAAAAAATTGAAAAAACCACCAAATCCATTAAAGAAACATATTTTTAGATGGATACATGTGTTATTTATTCATTTTTCTGGACATCCTTTATCAATTGATTGGGGCCTAACAGGTGGGTAACATTATTCACTTGGTTAAGGATTCACGTCGGGTTCAACATTTTTTTCGTAGTTCATTGAAATGTGTGTTCTAGTTTTAACAATCCCGGATTCTAGGCAGTTTCCATTGGATTTATTTATGGAACCAAAATCTTCCAACAGTTCTTTATCCAAATGGGACCTTCTTTCCAAAGGCAGTCATTCGTTACGTTTGAACTTTATGATACTTAAGAACGTGCATTGGTCGAGAGGATGGGAGGTCGAATTAATCACACCTTTTTGGGGGTAATTATTATCTACACTAGGAATATCTTTTTAAATTTAATATATTTTCATGAATCCTTATTAATTGACCATGAATAATGTATGTTTTCCTTATAATTTTCCATCACTTATTAACATGTGTAAAATTTAAAATCATTAATATGCATTCAATGTTCTTCATCAATAGAGATATTTGTATATATTCGAAGTTCTCCATCAATGGTATCCTATAATATACTATTTCAATATTCTTTTAATCATCATTATGATGATACTAGTTTTTAACCCACTCAGTGGGGCACTCTGGAATTAATTTTCATCCACAGTGATGAAGGTTTGGTTTGATATTTGGATTGTGCCCATAAAATATGCTACATGTGCATCCCTGTGAAAGGAATCAGAACCCTCATAGTTCGGTGCCACTAAATGGGACACTTCATACCATTTAAGTTTATGTGATAAGGACCAAGACATACAGTTTAATGTCCGGTGGTATGCACATCTAAGCGGAAGGTGCTTAGTCAAAACATAGTGTGGGACTTATACTGAAGCATCCCAATGAACATTGAAATAATATGTGTTTCCAAGTAGGATTAGACCATATTGGGAATATGGCCCATGGAGAACAGGGTTTATTTAAGGTATTGGGTTTGAACCTCGAGGATGCTTCCTACGTATTCCATATATATGGGAACCCAAGCACACGTAGTTCAATTAGGTCTCCTAAGAGAGTATAGTCTATTGAGAGAAATGAGTTTGGGCTTACTTCTTGAAAATGATGCCTTAATGATTTTGGGGGGTTTAATTTGGGGATTATTTTTAAGGAGGATTCCCAAATTAAGGGAATTATGGTTAGATTCCTGAAGAGGATATCCAGTGATCTCGGGAACTGAAATGTCTTTCTACGTATCCTGTTTTGAACAGGAATCAGAGTTCTCGTAGACCCTTCGATTGTGAAAATGTTGTTACCATGACAAATATATAAGCCCATGTGAGTCCTGATCAGTGTGAGAAACAAGATAATTTCAAATATTCCACAAAGTTATTAACACATTAAAATGCTTCCTCTTCTGCTAATGGAAGAGGGTGCACCAATGGTGTCAAGGTGAATGAGGTCCAGGCGACTCGGGAAGAGGGTGAGGCGACAAGCCTTCCCTCTGTTCCCTTCACATTGGACAAGGGTCCAATGGAAGGAAGAAGGGATTAAGTTCAGGGGCTTACACAAAGATATATACCCATTATGAAAAAGAACAACGGGGTAGGGAAAGGGTAACAATAGTCCATTTTCCCATCTCCCCTATAGTCTTTCGCACTGATGAAAAGAGGAGGAGCAATGATGTTACCTCCTGCAAGAAAAGCTAGGGGATTACGCCAGGATGGTTACCCTAAAATTGATCCAGGTAGGGGTGGAAAAATTCTCTTTTTATTTCATGGAAAAGTAACTGTTAGTTGTATATTCTCTACCAGAGACCTAAGGTTTCAGGTTATCTCTTCGAGAAGGTAGAGGCTAGGACACAACCCTCCTCCAAACCGAGAACGCCCCAACACTATTTCTGGGAGAAAGATCCATGTGACTATGGATGTACAAACCCATAGAAACTCCATGAATCATATCCCCATTGTGAAACAAATGTGGGAAACCTATGACTATGGAAATACAAACCCTAATAGGAGACACGATGATGTGTCTTTCCCAATGTTTTGATAAGTCAAGAGGTTTTTGTGGAGGTCTCAAGAAATTTCCCTTCAGAAAAGGGATCCAATGAAGAAGAAGCCCTGTCATGAATGGATTTGAGGAAGGCTTGATGGCTTGTAGATTGAAGAAAGTGAAGAAAGTAAGTGAATCAGGGAGGGGCACCCATGTAGAGAAGGGCATGCAAGAATGGGTGTGCAAGTAGACTTGGGATACCTAAGGTTCACTTAAGCGGCGAACAACGTATATGGTAATACTTGGGAAATAACTTTCATGATCCTTCAAGAGTATTAATAGGTGGTCCTAGAAGTGGGACACTCATGTTCCTATGAAAGGAATAGGCAGCACACAAGTATTTATGATTTGGGGAGGTTGGGCGCTTTAGGAATGCAAGTGTTATGGTTTTCAAACACTAAAAGGACTTAAGTCTAATGAATCTCCCTTAAATCCTCCACTCAAAGTGTTAAAGAACTACCTTGAAAGTTTCGGAAGACTGGGGAGAAGTAATAGGGAGAACAGAGAAGCAATTGGGCTTCAAGGAAATTCATCCATCCAAATGAGGGCCCCAATGGTCTATTTATAGGCAAAAACAGGACCCTGGGTGAATGGAGTTAGGGCGCGCGTGTAGGCTGCATGACATTTTGGGGCGTGCAAGTAGGATGCGCGTCGACGGTGTTTTGGCTACACTAAGGCGATTCAAAATTCATCCCTTTGAAAATCTAAATTTTCTTAATGTATTTTACCCTTTTTTCTAAGGAGATTACCTTTGTAATTTTTAGACTCTTTGATGGAATGGAGTGTCAAAACACCTGATGCAAGACATCGAGGGCCTTCTCAAGATTGTTCTCTTACAAACATCATATTTAGTTAATAGACTCATTTGTTTAACGATGGACTTTTTGTCCAAAACATTCTATTTGATGTATTCTAGTCCTATATTTTTTTATGATAAATGAACCTTTATCAAAGTTATGTGAGCCTCATAGTCTAACATATTCGTAGTTTCTGCACCCATGTAATCATAAAGTCATGTTTCTTAAGAAAAAAATTGATGCATCTAAGTTGTAATATCCTTCAAATCATTCTCATGACTATTAGAAATATTATACAAGATAAGATTGAATTCTTGAGTGGGAAACTCTTATCTATAGATAACAACTAGATGAAAAAGGACATGCAAGTGATGGTAATCAAACCCACATGAACCCAAGGTAATGAAAATTATTCGAAGGATTCCCTTCTTATCAAAGATATTTTACAAAGGAGTCTTCGTGATGGCTGTATAAATTTTGTGCCAAACCCATTTTCAAAAGACCATATGTTTGATAGAATAATTGGGGTCCATATCACATTTAACTATGACTACAGGTATATAATATGGGATCGCATTCTCTACTGATAGTATTTCTCCAACTTGTGATGCTGAAGGGGGAAAACCCTAAATCACCACCTCCGATTTAATCTCCGGAATTGTGTTGAAATGCCTGGAATTGATCAGGGGAATGCCCAATACCTTTCTACTAGTACCAGACCAATTTGGGTTTCCAATGGTGTTAGTCATAAGTGTGGGGTCTGTACCACTCCTGACAAATGGATAACCTGAGGAAAAATACTCTTCTATAATGTTTATAACGTTTCGATGATGTATTTGTCATTCAATTTTTTCAGGATATCATGATAAGTGAGGGAGACAAATAAGCAAGCAGTTTATGAAAATATCATACCGCTTTCCCCAACACCCCCATCAGAATAGTATTCAACCTACATATTGGCATAACCCCATGACAAATTAGTCTGAGCTAAAAAGATTCCATCCCTGAATCCTCACACATCATCATTAGCCACAATTGATGAAGGATTACTAGGTGGGATTCCTTTTTAATATTTATAAAGGGTAAGTATGTAACACCCTGTGATTTCATGAGACGTTACTCTTCAATGTAATTCAATAACTTGTATTATACGCAACATTGAGTTCGAGCGCACCATGACTTACCAAACTAGCCATTCAAAAAAACATTTATGAATAATATTAATTGGATTATGAAATTTATATACTCTATATAATTTAAACTTCTGTAATATGTGTTTTTTAGACATATTATAAGAACTAATTCAATTTTTCAGATAAAAAATGTATTTTTGCAAAAAAAAATGCAATGTTACCACCTTTTGAGGGTGAACCCTTTGACACTTTTACATATACATTTCGAAATATAATAAAATTATTCTTTAGAATCAGGAAATCAAAATTTACTTTGGATTAAAATTTTGTATTTTCCAATAAGATTCATTTTTTATGAATCGTGAGAAATACTGTATTTTAATTCAAAACATTCTTTTAATATTATTTATTTATATGGTCAAATTATCTTTTTAATTGGTTTTTAAGTTTAATTAGATTATATTTTTACCATTTAATCCAATTCTGGTCGTTGGAAGTTATCTCACATTAAAAGTGAACATAAACAAGTGTCAATCTTTTGATAGTTAATATTTCATAAAAACACGATTTCTGGTTTGACAACGGGAAATAATTTTAAATTAATTAATCCAAATTTTATGTTTTCAATTTGGTAAAATAGATATCATTTTTGAATTCAGAATATTAAATATATCTTAGGCATAATTTTTTTTATTTGTTTAAAAAACATCAATTTTTGATGAATAGTGAAACCACTAAGTAGTAGTTAAAAAACTAACTTTTTCATTTAAATGAAATTTGACCAGTTCTGTGAATTAAATTTCAAAAATCCGACATACATGGTTGTTAGTAGTATGTAAAATTTGGTTCAAGGAGATGAAAATATTTTTTGGCGAATAGTAACTTTTGACTTTTATTTACCATGGTTAAAGGTAAATAGGGTAATTCATGGTAAAAAGAATATTCTAATAATAAAAAAATTACATTAAAACTTGTCCTAACCGTATTTTATGAGTCATGGCCGACCATGGGAATCTTTGGGTCGATTTTGGGACCCCATGGAGCCACTTAAGATTGATAATGACACATTATATTAATTAATTTTCAGTAAAGACAAAAATGACTTAAACATATATCTTTTAGTAAAAAAACATTTACATGGGGTTATATAAGTTATCTCTTCGACTATAAATATTAATTATAAAGATAGAATTATTTCCTACATCATGGAATGTTTTTATAATTTTTAGACATCAAATAAATAAAATTATTTATGACACAATAATGATGTAGTGTTTACCTCATTAATGAATGATTTAAATAAATAAGATTATAAATAATAATTAAATATCCAAAACCTGTCCTATTCTTTTTGGATGATTTTATTTTGACCATGAGTCATATTATCTTTGACTATAATTAGTTTTGGACCTTTAGAAACCAAAAATCATTTTATAATAAAATATTCTTTTCACACTTTCTTAAAGATCACCTCCTCCACCTTTTAAAAAGCACTCAATTATAACTCATTACTCACACCTCTCAAGCCATGTTGTCTGGTCCAAACATTCCCCAAATAAGCTCTCAGGATGCCTACCTTCCACCTAGAAGCCGTACCTTAGGCATAAAGCACTTCAAGATATCATTTTGGTTAAAACCAAAGGGAGTTACCCAATTTTAAGGTAACGTCTTCCCTAAAGATCTCTTCTTTTATTTTACATCTCCAACCCCCTAAACTCTTTTTATTACATTATTTTATAAAAACACCAGTATTTTCAATATAATAGGTTGTTTTTATGAACATTATTCAAGATACACTTACACACACCTCCATCAAATGTGAAAAAAAAACATATTCTTTCTATGGATGGTGAACTACGGCCTCACGAAACGATGATTGTTCAATTATCTCCTACCGCCTCTTATGGAGGCCATTATGATGGAACTATATTTATATATTATATATATTATGTTTATGTTTTCTCTATGCTTCTGTAATTTTCATTTACAAATATACATTTATGCTTTCCAATATGTGTAAACAGGATAATTGCATTTGAGGAAGTTCAGACTACCGCCCCCTCTAGGTGATATGATTCGTTCATGACATACTTAGAACGTATAGTGGACGGATTTATTTAAATTATGTAAAAAATATGTAATATTATATTATACTTGAATTATAATATACCTTTTTATCGTTATGTTTTCGTTTCATTGAATATGAAATTGAAATAAGAGTAGCGTTAATGCGGGCGTACGGCTTACCGTCTCCATGAACGATGCATTTCATTTCTTATCTCCAACTATAATGAACTAATTATAAATATATATATATATATATACTAGATATATATTATATATATGATATTTAAATCATGAATATGACACTGGAGATAATATACTTTTTACCACATGGAAAATTTGAAATTATAACAAGTTCATTTTTTACTCAAGTACAAAATATCGACAAAACGACCAATACTAACATAAATGGTTAGATAATGTTTATAACATTGTAATAAGTGATATAAAAGGATTAGTAAACATTAAAAATGTTCTTAAGAAATTATAAATTAACTTTAGTTTATTGTTCAGGAGATTAAAGAATGAACGAGTCAAGTCAAACATGAGGTAAGGGATTTCTTATCTCACTCTTAATTTTGAGAGATTTCCATTGTTTTCCACTTATTTATTGCATGTGGTGTCTTGTGTACTTCAATTTGAATATATATTATCATTATTCTATTTATATTCATAGTATTCTATGATTCATTTGGTCGTTATTAACTTTTTTCATATGACTCGATTGATTACAACATGGTGAGGGGTTTTTATATCACTTTTATTCCTGTGAGATTCATGTTATATTTTCCACTAATACCATTTTTGTTGTGTATGTAAAGCCCATTATTGTATTTTTTGTGTAATATAATATAATATATGGTTATTTAAATCATCATTGGATGATCCCTCTTTCATGGGGTGTATTTTTCTTATGTTACCAAATTGGTAAGGGAATTTCAAATTTCAATTTCCACTCATTCAGTTTTACGCAAACTTCATTGAATACTTTACCCCAAGATTAGGTGTGAAATAACTATTTATTTAATTATTTAGAAATTTCCACTCCCATTTTTGTGGATATAATTTTGATATACATAATCACTCCATTTATAAATTCTCAAGTCATCGATATAAACTTGATAAGAGTAATTTTAAATCAATTTCTATTCATTGAGTTAAATATCCAAGTCATTAGTGTTGTTTTTACAAGAATATGTGTGAATGTTATCTGATTGATTTACACTGAATATACAATCATATTGAGTGTATTTATATTTTTCATACAAAATTATTTCATTTATTTATCCTTAACCTAAGGATACGGTCTTTATAAATGAATTCATCTCAACTTACATTCCTTTTATACTTATTTGTTGTTATGTGCCAATTTACTTTTATTTCATGTATATACTATAATTTGACATAGTATATCATTAATCCCTTTATTCCCATGATATTATAAATTTTTTATTACCTCAATTATTTTTATACAAGCGTATCTCATATAGTTAGGAACTCAATCTAAAATATCATCTCAAATGTTTTTAAAAATTTATTCTTCTAAATATTTCACATTAATGTCCACGTTTTAAAAATGGTTTTAAGGTTTTATTTATAAGGACATTAATGGTTTAAAATTGAAATTCCTTTTAAAATTTTCAAAGTGGTATGGGACACTTTGATTCAAAAATCTATTTTAAATAGCTTGTTTATAAATAGTAATACTTTTAAATGTTTTCATGAAAAGGGCTATTTCTCTCAAGGATTTTTACTGATCATCTTCAACTCCATCAACATCTTATACAGGATATTATTATTGATTGAGGCTGATTTATTATGATAAAAATATTTCATAATTTATTGAAGGTTTTGTGATATGTTTGACTGTGGATGTGTTATTGTTATACCATTCATGGTTTAGGGATAAATTATTGACATGTTGTATATAGTTTTAATACGAATGATTATGTTTTGTTTAAACCTTTAAATATGAGGAATGTATTGGACCTAGTAAGTGACGGGTGGAGCCCATTATAGATTATCGATGCATCGGTTGGTCTCGTGAGACAAACTAGTGTCTTAGAACAAGGCCTTGACAAAATCGTATTTGTATTCTTGGCACAAGGCCTTGACTATGTGGTTATGAAGTCTGGCATTATGAATTCCATCAATATGAAAGTTGTTATTGATATATCATGTGATTATTCGACCTGTAGAATATCCATGTGAATAATTAAATGGAATTATTTTTTGGTGTCTTTTCAATATTATACTGAATTTTATGTTTAAAAGGCTTTTGTTTTAGTCTTATAAATTTCCTTATATGTTTATCCTTATTTATGAAAGTTTCCACTATATTTTTATCCTTACTGAGCATCTGAGCTCACCCCTTTCAATGTTTTATTTTTTCTATGATGTGAAGTATTATTTTATAGATGACCCAAAGGGATAGAATAAGGATATAAGTGTGTTTCAAAAGGGGACAAAATGTTGTTTATTCTTTTTATTTAATAATGTAATGTAAAACATAAGAACATATCTAGTACATCCAAAGCTACAAAACAAATCGGTCTTTTGGGACATGATCCCTTTTATCATTTCATTGTTATCTAATAATGCACTGACTCTTAGTAATAGGGGTCGGGGCATTACATTTGGAATCATAGGAAGTTTAGTACAAACATTGGAAGTTAGATTTAGAAAAACTCTGATTAGAGAACATTACCCTAAGATAGACTTTGAGGATTAGTATAGAATAACTTCCTAGAATTTTGGTATAGTAGAGATTTTGTGAGTGTTAAAAGAAATACATCTCGGTCTGGATACGAGCAGGTAGAGGCAGCTCTGGCACAGATGAACCTAGGGGTAAACCCCAAAAACACCACTTTGATCTAGACAAAAATTGGAACTGCTGCACGACAATGGGCCTTGTTGCACTCTTGGTTACCACACTCAAGGGGGATATTCTTAGGATAGTTCACATATTCTTTACAAACCGATTTGAAGGATTTTAATATAAGATGAGAATAAATAAACTTGGTTAAACCAAAGGTATTTTATATTGAAAATAAGGTGTTATCATATTATATAAATTATTTTATGACTCAAATTATGCATTCTTGTGTTAGTCAATGGAAGGATTCCAAGAAAGTCATAGTAACATTGAACAGTATGTATAAGGTGGGAACGACGGTGGAAATGAGCATAGAAATAGAATTTTGATAGTATTAAAAGATATCGTGTTCATGCCGAATCAGGTTTCCAAAAATATGATGAACAACATATATATTAACCAACTACCGGACTCAACAATGAAGAGAATGGCACTGAATGATACGAGCTCCAGTAGTGGAGACCAGGGAGAAAAGAAAGCTCAATTTCCATTATATAGTAAATGTGGAAGGAGACACCTATAAAGTGTCACAATGGAACAATGAAATGCTTTATGTGTGGGAATGAAGGACATAAAGTAAATAATTGCATAAGAAAAAATAAGAGTACTATGGAAGAAAATTAAAACGATCCTAAGAATACAATTACATTCATTTTTCGTAAACGTAAGGGACCTTGGCCTTACCTAAGTCACTGACCTATTCTGTAGGATAACCTCTAATTCAAGGAAGAACCTATTTGGAACTAAATTTATGGACAAATGATTAAAAGTATGTGACTACTTTGGAATAATATTCTATTGTTTGTGTAACCATGTAGTTTTTTATGTGAAAATACTATTCGAGGAAAAATTGTCTTTTCTTTTGCGTATATAGATCTAAATAACCATTTGCATTTATATGATCCTTGAATTTGAGGAAATTACTGGTTATTAATTTTTATGATGAAAATGCGAGGTATGAGATTACATTTACTGTTAAAATATGTTAGGGTTATTTTGAGGATTTTATCTCATTTTTTGGAATATTATAAAAATATAGAGTTTTTAAAAAAGGAAAACACACAGACTATGTGACAACCTGTCGCGTTGGACAACGCTGCAGGAATCGAACCCACAACCAAAGTGCGACTGGGGTTTATTGCCTACCACTGGACTACATGAAGTCACTGGTTAGTATGACTAATTCTTTTTAGTTAAATGATTTTATGGATCAAGAATTTGTTGGTTTTGGAAACTTATGATTTATCCTTAGTATAGAAAAATGATTTTGTGATTAAGTGATAAATGTTTATTTGGAAGATGTTCTCTCTTTTGGTAACACAATATCCCTAAGGACAATAGAATACTATGAGATTTCATTTGAGGAGTAATGGTGGGATTTTATCTATGTTTTTTATTGTGTATTTTTAGAGATTTGGGTTATTTATGGAAATGATTGACCTATCATAGAGAATATGTGATTAAATTAGTTACTTTTAAGTATGTGACTTTAATAGTAGTCGATGTTATTTAGAGTACAATTTAACGTGGAAGACTACGTATGCAAATTCTTCTAAGGTTTGGGTTTCAATATTAGTTTTCATTATATTGAAATATTTAATATACGATTGTTTATTTAATGGTATTTATTTAACTTTTGGAATTATTGGTTTAATTTTAGAAATTATGATTAGTATTTCATTCTCTAAAGGATTATCCTTTTTGGGGATCATTTGATCTTTTACTAACCATTTTTATTTTGGTTAATCTCTAAAGAATAGGGAAATATATAGTTTATCATTTTTGGATTATGTGAATCTCTATAAGTTGATTCTATCACTTCAGGTGTGACTAATTCATCTTGAATACTCATCGTTTGGATTGAAAGATGATCTTTTGGTAATAATTAGATGAAGGATAAAAATCTACTTGTCAATTATATATTTGTTTTCTATTTTTCTATGAATAAATTAATTATTAAACTTTAGGGAAGGGATATTAAAACCAAAAAAATTTATCCTAATGATTTCTGTTCTTTTTGACTGATGATATTTTAAATCATCATAGATTGATGTATTTGAGGCCATCAATTTTACACCTATTTGTGATTTATGACCTTAATCACTCCCTGTAAATATTTATGTTTTCTTATAATTATGTGTCTCTAATTTCCACCAATTCTGTCTGAATCTAGATCATAATTTGGTGGTGACTTTTTCATTACATTTCCCTCTTATTAAGACTAAATTTTATTAACCCAATTTCCAATGTGGGTTTTCCACAAATGTATTTTTTCTATTTTAACATTATATTTTCGAAGAACAATTTCAAATTTTTAGGATGAAATTTATTGAATTAGGGTAGAATGTAAAACCCCATGATTTCATGATACATTATCTCTTTAAAGTAATTGAATAACCTGTATTATATGCAACACTATGTTAGAGAGCAGCATGGCTTACCAAACTAGCCATTCAAAAAAATGGTTATGAATAGTATTAACTGTATTTTGAATTTTATATACTCTATATAATTTTAACTTTTTTATTATGTATTTATTAGACATATTATAATTAAAAATTCAATTTTTCATATAAAAAAATGTATTTTATCCAAAAAAGGCAATTTTACAACTTTTTAATGGAGAAACCTTTTTAAATCCTATATTTGACACTCTTAATTATTAAATTTGAAAAAATAAAATTCTTATTTAGAACTGGGACATCCAATTTTACTTTGGATGAAATTTTGGTATTTTTCTAATAATATTCATTTTTTATGAATACTGAGAAATACTGTATTTTAATTCAAAACCGCATTTAATCTAATTTATTTATTTGGTTATATTTTATTTTTAATTGGTTTTGAAGTGTAATTAGAGTATATTTTTACCATTTAATTAAATTTTGGTCGTTGGAAGTAATTTCACTTTAAAATTGAACATAAACAAGTGTCAATCATTTGATAGTTAATATTTCTTAAAAACACGCGTTTTGTTTTGACAACGGGAATTAATTTAAAATTAATTAATCCAAATTATATGTTTTAAATTTGGTAAAATAGAAAATCATTTTTTAATTCAGAATATCAAATATAGCTTCGGCTGAATTTTTGGTATTTTTCTGAAAAACATCAATTTTTGATGAATAGTGAAACCACTATTTAGTAGTTAAAAATATGACTTTTTCATTTAAATGAAATTTCATCACTTTTGTGAATTGAATTTAGAAAATCCAACTTACATGGTTGTTATTAGTATGTAAAATGTGGTTCAATAAGATGAAAATAATTTTTGGTGAATAGTATTTTTGATTTTATTTATTGCGGTTAAAGGTAAATAGGGAAATTCAAGGTAAACAGAACATTCTAATAATACAAAATTACCATAACACTTGTCATAACTTTATTGGATGAGTAATAGCCGACCATGGGCATCTGTGGGTCGATTTTGGGGCCCCATGTATCCACTTAAGAGTGATAATGACACGTTATATTAATTAATTTTAAGTAATAACAAAATTGACTTAAACATATAACTTTTAGTAAATAAATTTTTACATGTGGTTATATAAGTTTCCTCTTTGAATATAAATATACATTAGTAATATAAAAATATTTACTACATCATGGTATTTTATATATAATTTTTATACATCATATAAATAAAATTATTTATGACACAATAATGATGTAGTGTTTACCTCATTAATGAATGATTTAAATAAATAAGATTATAAATATTGAAGAAATATTCAAAACCTGTACAATTATTATTTGATGATTTTATTTCTACCATGAGTCATCTTATCTATGACTATAATTAGTTTTTTACCTTTAGAATCCAAAATTCCTCATATAATAAAATAATCTTTTGACACTTTTCTAAAGAGCCCATCCTCCCACTTATAAAATGCCCTCAACTATAACCCATTACTCACACCTCTCAAGACCCATTGTATCATCCATCCTCTAGCCAAGTAAGCTCTGAGTATCCCTATCTTACACCTTGAATCCTTACCTTAGGTAGAAGGAACTTCAAGAGATCTTTTTGGTTCAAACCAAAGGGAGTTACCCAATTTTAAGGTAACGTCTTCCCTAAAGTTCTCTTATTTTACTTTACTTCTCCAACCCCCTAAACTCTTTTCATTACTTTATTTTATAACAACACCAGTATCCTCAATATACTAGGTTGTTTTTATGAAAATTATTCGAGCTACACTTACACACACCTCCATCTAATGGGAAAAGAACATATTGTTTCTTTGGATGGTGAACTACTGCCTCACGAAATGATTATTGTTCAATTATCTTCTACCTCATTTTATTATGACCATTTTGATGGCACTATATTTATATATGATATATATTATGTTTATTTTTTCTCTATGCTTCTGTAATTTTCATTTACAAACACCCCTTTATGCTTTCCAATATGTGGGAACATGATAATTTAATTTGAGGAAGTGCAGACTACCGCCCCCTTAAGGGGATATGATTTGTTCATGACATACATGGAACGTATAAAGGATGAAGTTAATTAAAATATGTAACACATATATCATTTGAAATTATACCGGAATTATAATATACCTATGTATCATTAAGTTTTCATTTCAGTAAATATGAAATAGAAATGAAAGTAGCGTTCAAGCGTACGTACGGCTTACTGTCTCCATGAACGGTGCATTTCATTTCTTTTCTCCAAATATCATGAACTAATTGTAAATATATATATATATATATATATATATATATATAAACTTGATATATATGATATATATGATATTTAAATCATTAATATTATACTTGAGGAAATATAATTTTGACCACATGGACAATTTTTAATTATAACAAGTTCATTTTTGACTCAAGTACAAAATATTGACAAACCAATCATTATTAACTTAAACAATTACATAATTTTTATTAAGTGGAAATAAGTGATATAAAAGGAATAATAAACATGAAAATTTTTCTTAAGCAAGTAGAAATTAACATTATTTTATTATTGAAGCGATTAAAGAATGAACGCATCAAGTCGGACATGAGGTATGGGATTTCCAATCTCACTCTTAATTTCACGAGATTTCCATTATTTGAAACTTATTTATTGCATGTGGTGTATTGTGTACTGACATTTGATATATATTATCATTATTCTATTTATATTCCTTGTAATATGTGATTAATTTGGTGGTTATTAACTTTTTTATGTATGACTCGATTGATTACAACGTGGTAAGGGGTTTTGATCTCACTTTTATTCCTCTAAGATTCATGCTATATTTTCTATTACAGCCTTTTGTGTGGTGTATATACTACCCATGATTGTATTGTTTGCGTAATATAATTTAATTTATGGGTATTTAAATCTTCATTGTATTATCTCTATTTCATGGGGTGTATGTTTCGTAAGTTACCAAATCGGTAAGGGAATTGCAAATTTCAATTTCCACTAATTCGGTTTTACAGAAAATTCAATGATTACTTTACCCCAAGATTATGTATGAAATCACTATTTATTTACTTATATAGTAATTTACACTCCCCTTTGTGTGGATATATTTTTTATACACATAATCACACCATTGATAAATTCTCAAGTCGTCGATATAAACTTGATAAGAGTTATTTTAAATTAATTTCTATTGATTGAGTTAAACATCCAAGTCACTGGTGTTGTTTTTACAAGAATATGTGTGAATGTACTCTAATTAATTTATACTGAATGTAAAATAATATTTTAGTGTATTTATATTTTTCACACATAATTATGTCATTGATTTATCCTGAACCTAAGGATATGGTCTTTATAATGGAATTCATTTCAACTTACATTCCATTGAGACTTCTTTGTGGTTATGTGCCAATTCATTTTTATTTGGTGTATATACAATACTTTGACATAGTATATCATGAATAACTTTATTCTCATGATTTTATAATGTTTTGATTAGCTCAATTATTTTTATACTAGTGTCTCTCATTTGGTTAGGAACTCTAACTAAAATATCATTTTAAATTTTTTAAAATTTTATTCTTCGAAATATTTCTCATTAATGTCCATGTTTTAAAAATGGTTTTAATGTTTTATTTATATAGACATTAATGTTTTAAAGTTGAAATTATTTTTAAAATTTTCAATTTGGTATGGAAAACATTGATTCAAAAATATATTTTAAACGTCTTCTTGATAAATAATGATACTTTTAAATGTTTTCATAAAAAGGGATATTTCTCTCAAAGATTTTTACTGATCATTTTCAACTACGTCAACATCCTTTATTGGATATTATTCTTGATCAGGGTTGATTTATTATGATAGAAATATTTCATACTTTATTGAAGGTTTTTTGATATGTTTGACTGTGGATTTGTTTTTTTTACCATTCATGGTTTATGGATAAAGTGATAACATTTCGTATGCAAGTTTTAATACAAATGTTTATGTTATGTTTAAACCTTTTCATATGAGGAATGAATTGGACTTAGTAAGTGACAGGTGGAGCCCTCTATATCACCTCTATGCATTGGTAGGTCTCATGATACAAACTAGTGTTTTGGCACAAGTCCTTGACAAAGTCTTATTTGTTGTCTTGGTTCAAGGCCTTGACTCTGTGGTTATTAACTCTGCCATTATTAATTCCATCACTATAAAAGTGGATATTGATATTTCATGTTATTATTCTACTAGTAGAATATCCATGTGAATATGTAAATGGAATTATTTTATGGTATCTTTTCCATATTATGTTGATGTTTAAGGTTAAAAGTATTTTGTTTTAGTCTTATACATAATGTTTATGCTTAATTATGAAAGATTCCGCTATATTGTTATCTTTACTGAGCATCTGAGCTCACCCCTTTCTATGTTTTATTTTTCCCAAGATGTGAAGAATTATTTTATAGATGACCTGCAGGGATGGAATAAGGATATATGTGTGTTTGAAAAGGGGAGAAAATGTTTTTGATGTTTTTTAATTAATGATGTAATGTAAAACTTATGAACATATCTACTACTTCCAAGGATGTTAAACTGGTCAGTCTTTCGGGACATGATTCCCCATATCATTCCAATGTTATGTAATAATGCACTGACTCTGGGTAACTGGGGTCCAGGAGTTACAAAAGAATCTGCATGTCACAAGCATCCTTGATTTTGTGTGAACCTATATAGATCATATTCCTTGCAAATAGTCACCCCATCTGCCAAAGATTCCAGAATCATGAATGGAAAGGATAAAATATTAAATCATTTTTCCTAATAAACTCCACCACTATCCACCACCTCTCTAGAATGTTCGAGATAAGGAATGAAAGTATAGCGACGCATATCATTTAATAACTCATTAGCATTAGTGATTCCCATATATTTCGAGTGAACATCAACAATGTTGAGTTACGTTGGAAAAAATGTTGAATGAGGGATAATTGTGGTATATCGATATTTATACCATCATGAGTGTTCTGAAATACAAGAATATAAAAATTGAAAATGAAATCAATGGTGATATGGAGATCTCCCCTCCAGTATATGACCCAAAAACTTTTAAATTAAATAAAGAGAGGTAACATCTAGCTTAATAGGATTTCCATCCGCCAACATGGCCACCATCATCAAGGTGTAGACTCAAAAAAGATTATAGGAATTATGAAAAATAAAGATCCAAATATAGTAATATATTCTTAACATACATGGATATTACATCTTCTTAGATGAATATTCAATACATTTCAAAAATACATGGCCGAGGACCATAATAGTTTAGTGTATTTCGAAAATTGGAAACAAAATCATTTATCCTGGTGAAAGATCTATAACGTCTCTTATAAGGATATCCACCTTCAGTACATCTACCTATAACATATCTTCATAACCTGGGGAAAGGAAACATAAGAAAGGGGTGAGCTAAACTTCTCCACAAGGGTAAATAAGGGAGATATATAAGCATAATTACGAACATAAGGGTCTGAGAACTTGATTATGAAAATATAAGATCATATCCAACATATTAAAGAACTTATACATGAATAATGGAGTAAAACACGGCATCTAATAAGACATGAATCATTATGAAATTAAGAACATAATCATTGAAATCATAACATGGGAATAAAACATGGAATTGGGGAAAATACATAAGAATATAATATGATTCCTATAGTATCCAAGGCATCATTTCCAATACCATATTAGTATTATGGGTTCACTCCCCATACCATTGTGGTAGTCATGGATTACACCCATGGCCAGCATAGTAGCATGAGTTCTCTCCTCAAGCCATCTTGGTAGTAATGGTTCACTCCTATGTCCATATTAGTTATTAAAGTTTACTCTCAAGACCATTTAGTCAATCTCAAGAGATATAAATCTTTACCGAATACATTGGAGGAAGATATAGGTCCCACCCGCCTCATAGTGAAATCATACAGACATGTTCCAAAAAATCATAAACAATCACATATTAAAACATGAAATGAAATAGGTGTCATAAACATATAAATATATCATAACCTGGGGAAAAAGTTATTGGTTTCAAAATGATTTCATCAAAATCATAACTTGTGAAAGAGAAATGGATTTCATCAACATATAACATAGGAAAGAGAAATAGGTTTCATAAATTCCATGACATTAAGCATAACCCATTCACATTAAGAATATGAATGGAACCTTAAGATCATTTCCTAGAATAGAATAAGTAACATCAATGGATGTCAGCTTAGATGGAAATTTATTTTGAAATATCATTCAAAAACATTTCTTGAATAAAATATCATTCTACTTTTAAAATTTATTTTTAATACATATAATCATTTGAAAATAATTTTCTTATAAAATATGTTTAAATATTAGATAGAATACTTTAAATAATTTTGAAAACGTTTTTCCTTGAAAAATTATTAAAGGAGACTAAAAAAGTTTCAAAGCCCATTTTAAATAAAATACTTTGAAAACATATTAAGAAATCTTGAAAACATTTTGAAAATATTTTCTCCTTGAAAATTTGTTTTAAAACCATTTTATTAAAAATGATGCCTTTGAAAAGGAAAGGGAATCTTTAAGGAAATGATGGTGGGTAAATATGTACATGTCATACAAGGTAATAAAAGAACATTCCTTCAACATGTTAAAAAGGATAGAAAAATACCTCATTTTGAAAAAGAAAAGAAAATTCCTTTGAAATCATTGGTACCATAAAAAATTGAAAAAATTTCTTTTAATGATCAAAGGATACTAGTATAATATACTTGGAAACCCTTCTTTATAATATGGTTTTTGACCGAAGAGAGGGTAATGTTGGGATTTCTTGAAAAACATTTTCTTAACTATCTTATGTACCAAACAGTAGGAATATGGTACCCATACATCATTATATCATAAATAACTATAGGGGGATAAAATTCATTAACATCTCAGCATATGGGTTTTAATATTTCATTTAAGGAAGCAGAAACATAAACAATCTTGAAAAATGATGTCATTGTCTCAAAAAACTCTTATAAATTGGTAACATGGGATCAAATGCTCCATGTATGAAAAGGAAGTTTCATTAATATTAAAATATCATCAAAATAAGGAATTTCACGAAATAACATGTAAAATGGATTTATATACGCCTCAAAAGAGAATTTTGGTGTATAATAAAACATGAGTCTCAAAGAAGGAAAATTGAGACAAAATTATTTTACTGATTTTGTAACTTTTCAAACTTAAACCACATGAAAGAAATATTTTCAAATGGATATTTATTTACCCATAAATTTAAGTATAATATACATAGGATACAATCATGGGTAGTACAAACACTACAAAAAAAGAAAGAGTGGTGAATATAGCATGTATGTCACAGAAAAAAAAGGTGATATGAAATCCCCTTTCTTTGTTTCTTGACTCTCGTTGTACTATTTCTAACCACATGTATAATAAATATAAATTTATTATAAATATTTTAGAGAACTAAATTATTATATCTAATACCATATTTTTTTTATTACAGCCTTATATTACCTGCGTGTTAACAATCCAATGTTAAGGTTTCACTTCTAGTAATATTCACTTTACTCTTCACATGTGTCTTAATTTGTTATATAATTGGTATTAATAATTTAAATAAATATTTATATAATTTAAACCATGATATAAATATCATTTATATACATTACATGTTCATTAGAATAATCTATAAAATATAGAAGTACAAAATTGAATTCACTATTCATGGAGACGGTAGGCAGTACGTACGCAAGAACGATGTTTCTGTTTTTATTTTCAAATTGAAAGAAACATTGTAAAATAAATATATTTATATATATATATATCATTCTTTTAGTAGATTTAGTATATCATCAATGTCTTATATATTCACTAACACCATCTTTAATATGCTCTATTAGTGTATGGACGAATCATATAACATTGACGGGGTGGTAGTCCACACATCCTCAAATGAAATTATAATATTAAGACCCAATATAAAGTAAAAAATATATTTGTGCATGATGAACTATTGTGCATATGGAATATTAAATTTTTTATGTATCTTGAAAATCATTATGTTGATGGATTTTCATTTGTTTCACAGGATAAATTTTCCTTGTCGGGTCTTTTAGTCACCAAGGAAAGAAAAATAAAGACATTGCATTATTTGTAGATTTGAAAGGAAATAAGAGGAATTTGAAGCCTTTTTATAAAGATGAATGTGTCTATGAATTCACCCAGGATTGGCACCCTAACTTGAAGGCTAGAAAACCCTTAATTTTTGGGATAGATTCACCCCACTTGGTCTCTGCATGGTTAGTCAAACTGTTTTGATTCCCAAAAAACTGTTTCAGGGTATGAATTTGCGACGCAAAAGACCCCGCACAGTCTCACCAAGGTTAGTCAAATCGTGCAGATTCCTATAAGATCGTTTTGGGGCATGAATTTTTTATACAAAATCACAATTCACAGTTCCATATTATTTTTAAACTATGTGGCCCAACAGAGAAATGTTTTCACCATTTCATTGATGGACAGAATTGTTCGCACGGTTGGCGCATAGTTTACTAAACAGTGTGTTCTAACCGTGAGGTTGACCAAAGCCCCTACCTACGCCTATCTACCCTACTACCCAACCTATAACCTGATAATTGGACCCCTAACATCTCTATGACAAGTGGGGATAGAAAATTAAAGTTTCTATAGACACTTGGGGGGTAAGGGGATGATATGGAGAACAAAAGTTTTATTGGATGAAGAGCATAGAACTCATTCTATGTATATTTTGGCATTTTTTCATTTTAATCATTGGTTGTATACTTTATAATTTAATTATAATGGATTTTTTAGGTACTACCAGAATGTTTTTCATTATTTTTTTCATGAGAAACTAAATTCCCCATGTATTGGCGCTATGGGTAAATGTGGGTTCTTTAAATGATTAATTTTTCTATATTTGTGTTGCTCATTTTCCTCAAATAATTCACTCAAAATTTGTTGTTTAAATTCACTGGAAACCCAATTTCAAACCAAAAAATTAGTTTCTAGGGATCCTTATTGGAATTACTACAAGTACACCCATGATCATTGGGTACACTTGTCATTTAAAAAGGGTTGTTATTTAATAAAAAATAGTAGGAATCAAATTATAGACAATGGAATTGATTTCTATTAACTTAATCGAAACTCATCCAACCAAGGGGGTTCTGACACATTTGAAACCTAGAAATGTGATTTATTATGAACAACACAACACAATAAGAAAAGCTATTATTGATGACCCGGACAAAAATCCACAACCCTGAAACATTTTTATCATTAAGCATAAAAAATCAGATAGATAATTATTCTATTTTAAGATAAAATTTCATTAAATTGGAAGAGATTAATTAATTTTATTTTGGAAATTAGTTACCACAATCAACGAACAATAATTTTAAAATTTTCCACCTCTGCTTAATTAATCACAATTCAAGAAGCACCACACCTTAATTCTACCTCTATATTGACCTCATACTTACACTAATCTAGTAGTAAGAAAGGGAATATCAATTTGGGTTTCCAAACATATCACTTCTTCTGGAATGACAACAATTTATGGTGCCATTTACAGGGAGATAAATTAATCGTGTTTTATTAAATTGATTTGTATTAACTAAGTGAAAACAAAAAACAAGTATTATAAAAATATATTCGTAATATCATTTCTATTTTTACCTTGTCTTCCTCCTTTATAATTGGTTTTTTGTTTGATGTTGTGCCGTAACACAAGTGTATGAGTAGTCAGGTCAGTCGTTCCAAGAGTTCCAAATCATTGGAAATACTTCCACTTGATCTTGAAATCAAACAAACCCTGTCCAGGTGACGACATTCACTTATGGGAAACCACAACCCAAACGCCCCAATGGTGAATATGGAGGAAGAAGACCAAGCTGCTGATTAAAGAGTTGGGAAGCCATTTGAAATTTTTGGAAACCCACATTTGGCTATTGAGGAGGATAAAATCCAGAACCCACCAACGAATCTTATAGAGTATGTGCCACAAAACCAGCAAATACAGTTGGATCAGTTTATACTGGAGCTTGGACAGCCACATCCACGACAATATCTTCCACAATTTCTACCAACATATTTAACTCCAAATCAGCGGAGATATTTCTCTCAAGAGTAGCAGTAGTATATACTAAAAATTGATCAAGAAAAAATGCCTTCACTCTAAACTCTTATTGATTATGGGTTGTCTTCTATCCATGGAGCGGATACCAGCATAGTTAGAAAACTAGTCCAGGACCAACAATTTGAGATCAAGCCATATATCATGCAGCATATTCAAAAAAAGGTTCAATTTGAAGTCATACCAATTGAAGACCCCAATGTTCATCTATCGAACATTATGGAAATTTGTGACACATTCTGTTACCACAGAGTGTCCTAGTACGCAATTCATCTTTGGTTATTTCCCTTCTCGTTAAGGGATAAGGAAATGGATTGGAATAAGGGACTGCCTCAACAGTTCATTATCACTATGGAGTGATTAGACCAAGCTTTTCTATCATATTATTTTCCTACCTCCAAGATAGTTACTATGTGGAACAAGATTCACAATTTTCAGCAACACGATTAAGAATCATTGTATGATTCATGGGAATATTTTAAAAATATTTTGAGAAACTTCCATCATCATGGCATTCCATTGTGGATGAAAGTACAAAAATTCTATGTGGGCCACACTACGAACACCAAATCAGTGGTGGATACAGAAGCTAGAGGTACTCTTACGATGAAATATACAGAGGAACCCTTTTATTTTTTGGAAGACATGCCGGAAAACTGCTTCCAATGGAATTCCAAGAAAGGTACTCAAAAGAGAGGTATATATAACATTGATACCACTACGATGCTTGCTTCCCACTTGATTCCGTATCCAAGAAGATATATGTGTTGAACCTAAAACACACATCTCGTGTTAAATCAGTCAATCACCTAATGTGTAGTGAATGTGGTGATAATCTCAATACGGGTGAGTTCTCAGGGGAAGTGATGGTCCTTTAGTAAGAGAGGTGAACTACGTTTCTCAAAATAGTGGTCCAAATATCTACCCTCAATACCAGAACAAGTCCTGGAAAGATAATCAAAATATGGGTTAGGGGAGAAATTGAAACATCCTAATCCCTAACCATAGAGACCACCTAGTTATAGTCAGTAGCAATTTCAAAATCTTTATCCTAGGTCGAAATATGGAAATCAGTTCAATAAGGAGCCTACCAACAACAAGCGTATCAACACCCTTGCCCAGGGCAACCGCCAAGGCAGCCACCACCTCAATAAGAAGCAAAAAAACTTCAGCAGGAACCCCCATCAAGGATGGAAGAAATGATGTCAAAATTTATAACAACTACTGAGAAAACATTCTATAATCAGGAGGTACCCATAAGAAGCCTCGAAAATCAGATTGGGAAACTTTCCATTCATATTTCTTCAAGGAAACCTTGTACACTACCAGGTAATATGGAAAGGAATCCAAGAGAAGAGACTAATGCTGTAATTTTACGAAGTAGGAAGGAACTGCCCCAGAAAGAAATTACAAGTCAAGGTAATGCTACAAATCCAAATAAATCCACACTCTCTTATGATAAAGAATCTGAATCTAGGGAGTTCCCCTCAAAACATAAACTAGTCTAGGAACTAGAATCTATACATGGTAAATGAAAAGGGGTGATTATACCTTATTAACTCACCTTACCATTTCCCACAAGAATCAAGTAAAGGAATATGGATCAATAGTTTTCTATGTTTATGTATGTCTTATGGAAATTTCATATCAATATTCCATTTGCAGAAGCATTAACTCAAATGAAAACATACAAAAAGTATATGATGGAAATCCTCTCGAATAAGAGGAAAATGTAGGACTTGGGATTTATTAATATCACCAAGGAATGCTCAGTGGTGGTGTATCACTCTCTTCCTCCTACACTCCAAGATTCATGATGTTTCACAATCCATTGCATGATCCGATCTTGTGAGTTTCGGAAGGCCCTCTGTGATATGGGGGCTAGTTTCAATCTTATTCCCTTTGGAGTTTTTGAGAAACTGGGGCAGAATGATCTCAAACCAACTCAAGTGGCATTATAGCTGGAAGATCACTCCATTAAATATCTTTGATGGATGTTATAATATCTGATAGTAATATTGGAAAGAATGATTATCCCTGCAGATTTTATCATACTCGACATGGAAGAAGACCAAGGGGCATATCTGATTCTAGGATGACCCTTCTTGACTACTAGGTGAGTTTAAATTGATGTTCATCAAGGAAAGTTTATCTTTTTAGGGGGGCATGAAAAGGTATCATACAACACCCTCAAATATATTAAACATGTCTCACATAGGGAAAAGCAGGATTGCTGTGTGTTGACTATAGTGGATAATCAATTTGGCCACATGGGAGATGGTATAGGATGTTTCTTATTCAAAAATAAACTCTTAATTAGAGACACCCTGCCTAAAGAAGAACCATAGGAGCTTCAATTTATCATGGGCTAGAGAAGTCATTATCATTAGAAAGTAGTGGTTTCGGATATGCTAGAGCGAGTCGTAGTTGAGCGGATTGTGCCTTCAATTCTCAATGCCCCATAGCTCGAGTTGAAACATCTCTCATATTCTTTAAAATATGGGTACTTTGGGGATGAGAATACTCTTCCCATAATTATCACTGCATCACTCAAAAAAGATCAAGAGGAGGCACTCTTACAAGTTCTGAAGAGGAGAAATCATGTCGTTGGTTGGATGGTCACTGATCTTAAGGGTATTAGTCCCACTATTTTCATATATATGGTGCTGCTTGAGGAAGGAGAAAATCCCTCTTGGAAAACGCAGTGATGACTAAATACATTATTGAAGTAGGTAGTATAGACGGAAGTGATCAAGTAATTAGAAAATCCCTCTTGGAAAACGATATGGTAGAGCATAATTTAGAAGTTTTCATGGATGATTTTTCAGTATATAGAAAGTCATTCAATGCATGCTTGAGAAATTTAGATTTGGTTCTTGAATGCTGTGACCACACAAATCTGGTTTTAAACTGGGAGAAGTTCCATTTTATGGTACCAAATGGCGTCATCGTAGACCATCGAATTTCCATGAAAGGAATTGAGGATGATCAGGTCATTATTGAGGTAATCTCATAGCTGCTCATTCAAACCTTTTTCTGAGCCATTCAATGGTTTCCAATGAATGCAGGTTTTTATCAAGGATTTGTATATTAATTCTCCAAAATATTTCAACCATTGACCAATATGCTTTCAAAAGATTCCATATTCAAATTTGATGAAACATGTACTGTAACCATCCATCTTCTGGAAAAAAAATATTGGTCGAGGATCCAATTATGAATGCCCCGAATTGGGAGGATCAATTTGAGATTATGAGTGACACAAGTGACTATGCAGTAGGGGAAGTTCTCAAACAGTGGTTGAATCGTATCTTCAGACCAATTTATTATGTTTGTAGAGCATTGAATGAGGAAAAAATCAATTACACCACCACCGAAAAATAAATTTTAGTTGTGGTTTTCACGTTTGGTAAGTTTCGCTCTTACTTTGTCTTATCTAATTTTGTTGTCTACACTGACCATGTTGCACTCTAGTATTTTCTGAATAAGAAGGATGTCATACCACAATTAATCTATTGGGTACTCTTCCTGAATGAGTTTGATTTGGAAATATAGGATAATAACAAAAGTGAAAATGTTAGTTTCTTATCATCTCTCTAAACTTGAATTGCACCATTTAGAAAGAGAAGATGACTAAGAAATTAAGAAGGATTTATTGGTTGAGAAACTATTCTAAGTTGAAGTAACACCACGTATATGAAATGTCGACATTTCTAAATTCCTTGTCAAAATATTCATTTATCCAGATTTGAAATTTCGAAAAATGAAATGATTTCTGTCTGACGTGAAATGATATTTTTAGGAAGACCAGCTGATTTTCTGCTCATGTGGTAATGGGGTGATCTGTCAATGTGTCTCGGATGAATAAATTAAAATAATTCTATAATTTTTTCATTCCTCGCTAGCTAGAGGGAATCACAGGCAAGACCGAACTATAGAAAATATTTTTCAATTTGGATTTTTTTGGCCTTCATGAACAAGGATACTCGTTATATTGTATCTCACAGTGCTAGGTGTCAACGAACATGTAACATGGGCCACCAAGCTGAATTGACACATCACCCCATCCTTGAATTAGAGGTCTTCGACGTGTGGGAATTGATTTCAGGGGGCCCATTCTTCCATCATTTTGGAATTTATATATTATGGTATGTGTTGATTATGTTTCCTAATGGGTGGAATCTGTGACCCCAACACACAACAAGGTGAAGTTCATTGTCACCTTGATAAATAAAAACATTATTAGCAGGTTTGGAATCCAACGAGTTGTGATAAGTGATCGAGGGAAACATTTCAACAACGCATTGATGAATAATGTGCTCTTGAAATATAGAGTAAATCATAACCATGGGACCAATTATAATCCCCAATCATGTAGTAAAGTGGAGGTATAAAACCATGAATTGAAGTAAATGTTTTAGAATATGGTGGGAGATTCAAGTACGGACTGGTCCAAAAAGCATGATGATGCCTTGTGGGCCTACCATACTACCTTCAAGACACCTCTGGGTATGTCTAATTTCAGATTAATCTATTGGAAACAGTGTCACATTCCATTTGAACTGAATCACAAAGCCTATTGGGCTATGAAAGCCTTAAATTGTGATCTGAAGGTTGCGGAAGAAAAGCATAAAATTCAACTAACCGAGATTGATGAGATTTGGTGGGAGGCATTTGAGAATTTCAATTTATATAAATAGAAGACAACAGCGGTTCAAGACCGCATGATATCCTGAAATTCCATCCAGTCTAGAGATGAGTTATTTCTACTTAACACTCATTTGAGACCATTTATAGGAAAATTTATGTCTCGGTGGTTGGGAAATTTCCATGTCATTAAGGTCTTCCACCATGGCATGGTGGAAGTTGCTAGAGATGACAATCATACATTCACGGTGAATTGGTAGTACCTGAAACCCTATCTTGATATGGATTACATGGTCGGTATAGTCCCTACAATGCATTTCAGGTATATCAATGCCTAGGTAATATGAGTTCAATACTATAATTATAGCACTGGTCAGGAGGTAACCCGGCATTCTGAAAAACGTTTTTTAAAAATAATTGTTTGTTTGAGTACGCTTAGGGATTCCTGATAGTGTGTTTTCATTTTATTGTTTGTTTTAGTTTATAATCATTACTACAAGAGTGATATCATATTAAAGTTTTCATAATGAACAGCTTAAATATCTTAGGAAAAATCTAAAATTTTCTTTTATACATCAGGGGGAAAATATTCCAATTTTAAAGGGGTATTTTGAGTTCAAATGAGGGAAATTTTAAAAAAAAAATTCAAACAGAAGCAACGGCATAGTCGGTGCACAGTTTTTCAAACTGTACACTCAAACCATGTTTCCCCTTAAACCACCATACCACTTAAAATTCAAACTTACCTCTTCTCCTCCAAGTCATGCGGGTCATCTCCTCCAAGTCATACGTAGGCCCCTCTCCTCTTCTCCTTCAAGATCTCCCCCCCCTCACCAGGGTAGTCTACTACAGTAACTTCTTCTTTCTTTCTTTCATTATCCCTATTATTTACCTCATATTCACTTTTTTATCTCTATTCATCCCAAGGTTTGTCTAGCCTCCTTACCCAACCCATTTTCTCTTATTTTCTCATTCTTTTTGCCCCCATTTCTTTTCTTTTTCTCTTTGTTTTTCACTAATTCATTTCCACACACTTGGGAACCAACAATTTTCTCTCCAAATACCTAATTCAAAAACATAATTATCAATATTTTATATTTTCCTTAGGTTATTTAATTTCTTTGATTTTATTAATTCAATTTTCCATCTCTTCGTGTTTGAAATTTGTCTGATTCTGCTATGTGTTCTTAGCTACATGCATGTTCCATAATCCCACCCTAAAATGTCATCATCTAAGTGAGCTCGTGGTTACGGTTCTACCTCCACCCATGGAACCTATTTATAATTTAGTAAAAAGGATAAATGTTTGAGGAACAAGACATTGATAACCTGGGAATTGAATACCGATCACCAATGTTTACTAAAAACCTTGAGCCTTTGGATATTTAAGAGGAATTGTAAATTTTCATCGCCTAGGTTAACCTTACCCGAGCCTTAGTCGTCCACCATCCCACCTTCAAGGAACAAGTATTGGAATTTACGGAAACCTTCCAGTGTCATGATTGGTACAGAGAGGATGAGAAAGGCATTACGTTCAAGGCTAAAGGAGATGTGACATTTCACCTCATGAACAAAAGATACAGTTTTTGGCTCATCAAGTTTTTAACATTCATTGTTATTTATGATAGTGAATATGTGAAATATGTTGCTTATACCGAGTTACATCTTGAGTGGGATCCCAAAGTGGCTCGAAACTTCTGGGGCACCAAATCCCATCCCAGCAACTCTTATATGTCTCAAATAGTCAATTAATCATGATTACTCAATCCAATCCATCTAGTTTTATATAGAATTGTTACAACCTGTTTCATATCTTGAATGGATAGTGAAGGAAATGTGAGTAATAGGGTTTTAATCATCCTTTATTCCTTGATCATAGAATTCAATGTCAACCTTGACTTCCTCTACCACCAAAACCTAAAGATCATGATTTCTAAGCTGAATGGGGTATTGTTTCTTGTTTTTTTATCACTCTCCTGATGGATCGATTGTATATCGAATATGATGAGATGAAATTTATTGATCTACCATCGGAACCATTCATTGACATCAACCTTCTCCGGAATATGAGGATACATAAAGTTGGTGGAAGTAGATTCTGATTTCATGGTCATCCTAGGGTCTCCCCAACTGAACCCCAACATGCAGCCACTATGGAAGAGGCTCCTCAGGTGTCACCTGCTACATCCCACCACTCCTCTCCCCATGCTGGACCATTTTCTACCATAGCCTCCTATGCTTATATGGTTCCACCACAATACACTACCTATCCTTGATACCCCAATATGTTGGGCACCCCTTTTTCTAACCAGGACCTCTTTTGGAAATGGCAGCATGATCAATACCAGATGTTCCAATAGCTGCTAGAGAAAACTAGAATGGAGGTGGAAGGGCTCAGCCTGGCCAATCTTCAACCTCTCACTCTCTAGGAGGTTGTAACCAAACATCCTCCCTCATATTACATTTATAGAGATTCCTCGTTCTGGTCTGATCCTTCTTAGGGCTCTGCATAAATGGTATATCAATCCACCACCTCTTATCCGTTTGAAATAATGGCCTCTCCTCCACCTACTGATGATCCAACCTAGGATGAAGCCGCTCATGAACTATTTTTCAAACCCACGGATCCCTTTGCAAGAAGGAATTTGTGATGTTTTGTTTATATTATTATTTCAATTTTTCCTGTGTGACTTTTCTGTACTCTCTTTTCCATTGTTGTGCTTAGTTTTCTTAGTGCGATTGTGTGATTCCTTTTTGTATCCCTACTACTTACTTTGGTTTTTCCTGCTTCACTCTTTTGGTTTTCTTGTTTAGTCAGCAGGTGACTAACTCTTTTCAACTTGAAGTAACTCTTCCACTTGGTGGGATATAATACATCAATTTCTTTCCACTCCTTACCAACTTTCTAGGGTATTTTTTTAGTTCTATGATTCTTCTCTCATTTTTTTTCTTCCACCTCTTTCATGCATACCTTTCCCACCCTTATCCACCTTAATACCTTCACAGGGGATCGTACTATGTTTTATGTGTGGGGGAGGGCTCCAACATATGGAACCCCATCTGGTGACTAATTGAACAGATCCCTAAGATGACATGTTTTCTTTGGAGTTTTCTAAAGTGATATTATAGGTGTCATAGGCATATACCAATTGGATAAAAATGAATTTTGGGGAATTATTTCTAAAAATTACTCATATTTCAGGATTGTTAAACCTTATCTGTGTTATGAATAAACACTGTGACGATTGAATAAAAACCTTTAATAATTCATTTAGTATTCATTTTTTTTAATATGAATTTTCTATTGAGGCAATTTAAATTAAAAAAACCCTTAAAATTGATGTCAATTTGTGCATGACGAGAGGTGAGGCTTGCGAATTATTGTGGCCGCACTAGTGGTTATCACACGGTCTTAATTTCAAAAACTCTTGACTTTCTATATATTCTCAACATGCATTGACATGAACAATTGGGACCAATTGAATGCTAGTATTTCATCCCACTAGAAAAAAATTGAGATATGCAAATGAATGCCCGATATGTTTTGATGACCTTTCATCATGTTCCACAAGATGCAAGTCGATGAGCGTGTGTGACCTATAAAATTTGTAGCCCACCAATTGGAGAAGAAAAACCTAATGCTAACCAATATAAGTCTGTGATGAGAGTGAAATTGAGGTTGGGACTTTCTTTGAATGAATAATGGAAACTTTAGTTTTATGAAATATTTATTTATGAATGAATGATTGTATGTTCTGGATTAAGTCTACCTTGTTATCTAATATCACAAGTTCGGGGAACCATGAAGTATGAATTTTGTAATTTTTAACTGTAATTCATTAAAAATAAAATATTCATTTGATTTATATAATCTATGATATTTCTACATATTTCATTGGTAATTTCATTGAAACAATTCTGTAGGAAATATTTTGAGGAAAAACAATCTATAAAGTGTGTGGGATTTTGATGTGCGGTTGTGCATAGGGCATTTCAACTTGTATTAGTATCTTGTAAATTGTTATGTGGATGGAGTTTCATGATTTTCACATGTTAAATTTTCCTTGTTAGGTCTTTTAGTAACCAAGGAAATAAAAATGAATACATTCAATTATTTAAAGATTTGGAAGAGAATCGGTGTGATTTAAACCATTTTTCCGAAGATAAATGGTTATATAGGGTCACTCAGGCCGAGTACCCCGACTTAAAGGCCAGAAAAGACAACATTTTTGGAGAGAGTAACCCCTCACAGTCTCCACAAGGTTAGTAAAACCATACATTTTCCCAGAAAACTGTGAGGGCGTGTGAATTTTGGAGGTAGAAGACCCCACACGGTTAGTCAAACTATGTGGATTCCCAACAGTCCATGCGTTGGTGTGCATTTTTTGGATAGAGGCACTGTGTACGGTCTCCGAACAGTTTCTAAATCATGTAGTCTAGCCAAGAAAACCATGCGATATTTCTTTGATGGAAATAATATTGCTCAAGGTTGGCGCATAGTTTACCAAACTATGAGTCGTAACTGTGCGGTTGACCACAACCCCCTACCTACCCATATCTACCCTATTACCCAACCAATGACCCAATAATTGGAACCATAACAACTATAGTATAATTGGGGGACACCTAATTAAAGGGTATAGAGACACATGGGGGCAATAGCATGATCCAGAGTACACAATTTTTGTTAGAGGAAGTGCATAGAAGTCATTCTAGGCATGTTTTGGTATTTTTCTGTTGAAATTGTTGGTTTTATCCTTTCAACATTCTCTGTAATGGATTATTCATGTATTCCTAGTAAGTTTTTCATAATTTTCTCAATGATAAACTAAATTCCCCATGTGTTGGGGATGTGGGTAAATGTGGGTTTTTTAAATGATTAATTTTCTTTTATTTATGTTGCTCATTTTCCTCAAATAATTCTCCAAAAATTTCATGCTTAAATTCACTGGAAATACTGTATTAGACAAGGAAAGGAGTTTCTAGGGATACTTGTGGGAAGTACAACAAGAACACCCATGATCATTGGGTTTACTTGTCATTTTTAAGGGGTAATTTTTTAATAAAAATTAGTATGAATCAAATTCAAGTCCAAGGAATTTATTTCTATTGACATAATTAGATATCACCAAACCAAGGGGGTTCTGACACGTTCTAAACCAGGAAATGTGAGTTATTGTGAACAAAACAACAGAATAGGAATGGAGATTTATGGTGGCCGGTATAAAACTCCCCAGCCACGATGCATTTTATCATTAAGAATCAAAAATAAGATTGAGCATTTTTCTATTTTTAAAATTAAATATCTTTTAATTGGAAGAGTTCAATTAATTTACTTTTGGAAATTAATTACTACAATTAAAAAATAATCATTTTTAAAATTCTTCACCTCAACTTAATTAATCACAGTTCAATAAGCACAATGCCTTAATTCTTCCTGTGGATCAACCCCATAGTCACACTATATGAGTAGTAAGAAATTGAATATCAATTTGGATAGCCAAACATATCACTTCGGTTGGAACAACAACATTGTAAGTATAATATAACATATTAAATAAATAATAAGTATACTAAATAAAATTTATAAATATAGTTTTCATTATAATGTACACCGTGAGAGGTGGTAAGGGAAATTGAAAAATCATTATTTTGTGAGGTAGTAGTTATCCTTACTCATAAATATTATGTTCGTTATCAATTAGATGGAGGTGTGTGCAATTTTAGGTTAAACATTTATCATAAAAACATAATATTTGATTAATTATTCTAGCTTTTTTATAAAATAATGGAAAAAATAAATTTCATTGGTGGATAAATAAAATATAATAAATGACTTGAGAGAAGACCTTTCCTCTTAAGCGAGTAACTCCTTTTGGTTTATGCCAAAATGTTTCCATATATGGATTTCTTCCTAATAGACTGATTTTAAGAGGAAGGTAGGATTTTTGGAAAGTGTATTGGGATAATCTTGTATGATCCTATGAGGTTTGAGAGGTTGGATTATATAGGAGAGATTGTGGTATTTTATAGGGATGGAAAAGGACTCACTTGGATGATCCTGCGAGGTTCGAGAGGTGGGTTTATGTGGGAGAGATTGTGGCCTTTTATAGGGAAGGAAAAGGACTCACACGGAATTTTTTAAAATAAATTATGAGTATACATGTTATTACATAAAAAGTAATAAAAACCAACTTAAATCAATAGTGGAAGGTTTATGGATGAAATATGGCCATACAATGGGTTTTGGAGAAGTTTCTAGGTCATTTGGGCTCCTGAGATTAAGGTTTAGTCTTAATTAAGATTAATTTGACCTTAATCGATGTGATTAATTTTAATCACTTTTACTAGTCATTTTGGTCAAAAATCAACTTGATCTAATTAGTCTCTAAATATTTTATTGAATACAATGTTGTATGTTAGTTTTTTAAAATTCAATTTGTAGCGACCTGGACCCCAGATGCATGGTCCTAATGTCTGCTACCAATTACATTGGCATGATTACAAGGAGTCAAGTCCCAACGGACTGATCAGTTTAATATTCATGGGAAATTAGATATGGAAATGATAAATTTATTACAAAGGGATAAACTAGTTACAACAAATTTTTTTCTTCTAAAAAAATAAAAAAATCCAGGATAACTCTAATCCATCTAGTATATTCTTTCATATCTTTTCTAGTATGCTTCTTGGATTCTTGGGGAAAGAAGCACAATAAGGGTAAACTCAAATTCTTAGTAAGGAAAACATATAGAAGAATAAATAATGAATAAATTATAATAATCAATATATAAAGGTGAATAACTGAACACACATTCCATGTAATTAATAAATAGGTGTCTAGCCATCTATTTCTTCTCATGAGACTACAGATGCATCGATAGGATTTCATTCCCCGGTCCCCAACCTATGTCTTCAAGTCCAAATCATTATTCATACTGAATAATTTAATAAATAATATTCCTTAAAAAATAACCATTAGGAACGAGAAATTTGTATTTATCAATAATTCCCCAAATAATAAAATTACTTCAAAAATAAGAATCATATGTAAAATGATATATAATTTAGGTAATAGTAACACCCATGAAAAATGAAATGGATAATAAGGATAAATTTAAAGTTCATTGATCATAGGATATTTAATACTTAAATATGATTTAAAATTAGATCAAGGAAGTTAATGTGAATATTTTCCTTGGCCTACTCAATAATAAACCATTAAGATGAATAATAAGGATGGTATCAACAGAACAAATCCCAAGTGGGGTAAAATAGAGGGTTACTATCTTTGATCAATTAAAAGAATAAGTTTTTAAAAATATTCTTGAGGAAAATATATTTTTATTTAAAAGAACCTTTATAAAATACTTTTCATTTAAAATTACTTTAAATTATATTTTAAAAATAATCCTTTTAAACTTGAGAATTATGCTTCAATTAAATGACGGTGGATGAATCTGTACATTTGGTACGAGGAAAAAAGAATATTCCTATTGAATGGTAAAAGGGTAGAAAAGGCATCATTTGGAAAGAGAATATAATATTCCTTCTAAGTGATTAGTAAAAGACATAAAGGGTAAAAATTCCTTTTAAATATTATAGGGGAATGGAATAATATTCTAATAATGTCTTTTTGGAAAACATGGTTTTGAATATATTTCTGACCGAAGAGAGGGTAAAGTAAGGCTTCCTTGAAAAACACTTTCTTAATAATATTAGGTACTAAAGATTAGATAATGGTACCAATAGATGATTTTTTCATGAACTAATAGACTTTAAGGAAAATCATGACTATTTTCTGGATATGTATCATAAGATTTCATCGAATAAGGTATAAACCTAAATAATCTCGAAAAAGTGATGAGATTGTCTCACTAAACTCTTATAACTCGGTAACATGGATAATACTCTCAATGTAAGAAAGTTAAATTAAATGAATCCTATAATATCTTGAAAATATTTATATTCATTATATATCATATAAAATGGAAATGGATGCACCTCTAAAAAGAGTTTAGGTGCATAATAAAATGCGTGTTTAATGAAGGAAATTTGAGACAAAACATTTTACTGATTTGGTAATTTTTTTACCTTAAACCCCATGATAGAAGGATCATAAAATGGATATGTGAATACCCTGAAATTTAGGTATAACATACATAGAATAAAATCATTGTAGTACATACACCACTCAAAAGGAAAGACTAAATAATATAACATGTATCTCACAGAAATTAAAAGTGAGATGAAATCCCCTTACCATGAGTTTCCATTCGGGTGAACATGATTTAAAATCCTGTAATATAAATTAATGTTAATTTTATACATTATTGAGAAAAATTTTCATTTTATTAATTACTTTTTATTCAATTATTTCCATTTTGTTTACAATACTTAAACAATTAATTTTACATCAGGTTTTTTCACTAAATTCAGTTTATGTGTCAAAACTACTACTGTTGGTGAACTATGGTCAAAGGGTTTATTATATTACATATCTGGAATAATAACCATGAAAAAATTATTATATTTTTACATAAATTATACTCTTAAATTTAATAATTAAATATTTTTATGAAAATGAGATAATGTTTCAATCACAGAGAAGGTAGATCGTATGTATACATCAGTAACATTCCAATTTTTAAACGATTGTTGTGGAAAGAAGGTATGTAACTAAAATATTTAAAAAATGAAAATTATATAATAAATATCCAATTATTAGTCAAATTTAATTATATATATAATTTTTCGATGTGAAATGAATCATAGCATGTCTAGGAGGTGGTAGTCCACATATCCACAAATGGTGTAATCTCTTTTAAAGTGTGTGAAAGGGGAATAAAGTTTATGATATATATATATATATATATATATTATTTCCTGAAATATAATTATATCATGAATATATTATTAAGTTTTTGTATTTCACTTATGTTTAATTATAATTATTCATTTATAAATTCCATGTATCATGTGAATGAATCTCATCACTTTGAGGGGTGGTAGTCCACACTTCCTCAAATGATGTTATCATATCAACACAACATGAGATGCATAAATGTATGTTATGAATATAATTTAAAGAATAATAAAAGATTATAAATAACATACATATCATATATAAGTATAGTTACCATCATAATGGACACCATGAGATCTGGTAGGGAAACATTTAACAATCATCGTTTAGTGAGGTAGTAGTCTGCCGTACATAGAAACAATATGTTTCTTACCCATTATATAAAGGTTTTTGTAAGTTTAGGTAGAAACATTAGCATAAAAACAACCTATTATTTTTATTATAATATTGTTTTATGTAATAATATAATATAAATAGTATATTATGTGGAGAAAGGAAATGAAACTAAAAGGCTTGACTGAATACGTTACCTCGTAATCAGGTAATTACTTTTAGATTAAACCAAAAGCTTCCTTGAATTTATTTTGGCACAAGTAGAGGCTTATAGGTATATAGAATTTATGTTGGGAGAATATTTTGGTTGAGATTTCTTGACCCTATGTGTTTTGAGAGGTGTGAGGAATGGGGAGAGGTGGTGGCCTTTTATAGGGAAGGAAAAGAACACACTTGGAATTTTTTGCAACAAGATAGGTGTGAAGATCTAATTACCTAAAAAAAATTAACACCAAACCAAAATAACTTATGAATGTAAGGTTAATGGATGGATTACATCCATACAATGGTTATAGGACAATTTTATAGGTCATTTTGGGAACTTAAATTAAAGGCTTAGTCTTTTATTAATCTTAATTTAATCTTAATAGTTATAATCAATTTTAATCACTTTCAATAATATTTTTTGTCAAAAACAATGTTAGTCATTTAGTAGTTATATTTTATTATGATTACCAATATGGAATCAATTTTCCCAAATTCCTATAATAGAAATGGAAAAAATTAATTTAAAATTTATCTTGTAGGCCAAAAAATAATGCGGGTTTTTAAAGTAAAAACGTCTGAATTTTGGCTATGTTTTTATAGTCAATTTCAATGTGAAATAGATTAAAATTACCTAAATTTTATGAATTGATAAAAATATTATCTAATTAAACAAAAAACCAATTAAAATCATAATTTAACTTTATAAAAAATTATATTAAAAAACTTTTTAACTAAAATTTAGTATTTTTAACTTTTCATTAAAAAAAGAAATGTCTCAGAAAAATAACAAAAATTCACCCTACCATAATTCTAATGTTTACCTTTTATATAAGAAGCTTATTTTGACATATTAAATCAAATAATTTTTAGAAATTCATATTTAAAATAGGTTCTCTAAAAAAGGTAGTCAAATTTCCTTAATAAAAAAAATATTTTTATGTGTAAAATAGTGTTTGTTCTTATATTATGCATGTCAAACCTAAAGGATAAATATAAAAAATACTTTTTTGAATATATAAAATATATATTTCATTTTAATAATTAAATAATTGTAATTACTTTAATTTATTAGTGTAAAACTACTTCATGATCATAAAATGGTTTTATATAAAAACATTCTTTTTATATTCAATTGGTTCCTATATTAATTTCTATTTAGTTTATATCCTAGGAATTAATATTTTTGTTATTATAAAAAATATATTTTCATAAGTTATTTAATACTAATTGTAATTTCTAGTTTATAACTTTTTATAATAATATTTTAATAATATATCATTGTTTGCTGAAACTTGGTCTTTTGTATAATGCACGATTTTGAGTAAGATCTCTCTTACGTGTAATAGAAGCTATCAAGAATGGTATCTCTTGTGTGTAATGACTTCTAACATAGTTTTTCATGTATTGAATCTGTTGTAAATAGTAAACATATTATAATGTATCGGGATATTATATTACCTTACATGCTTATTTTCGCGTGTCATACATGCTATCTAATATAAGGTTCTTTCTTTGGTTTTTCGAGGCGCTAAATTCTCCCTACCTCGTGTAAATTACATCCTCGAAATTTAAACTTGATCATGGTGATAGATTGTTTGATACTTCCAATTTTTGAAATCCCACATCATGAGAAGGGTTTGTAACTAATCCTTTATAAAAGAGAGGATGGAAAGTATAAAGGTCACAAGGACTACCATGTAACTAGGTCTCTATGTTAGAGAACATTAGTGGAAATTAGAGATATATAATTGGAGAAAAACCTGTAAATATTTTAAGGGATTGAATGAGGTAATTTATCACAAACAAGTTAATGATAAATAGAAATATGAAGGCCATAAATCCATAATAATTGATGGTTAAGAAGGTCGTCAATTCAATAAAAATTTAGGTATAAGGAAAACATTTTAATTATAATTCATTTTACTAATATTTGTTAATCGATTTAATAAACCATAATATAACAAAATATTATTACATGATAGGTTTCAATCTCATACGAACAATCCTAACTTTTGGTTTACCTTCGACCAAATTATAATTCAACACTTTACACCCCAAAATTAATTAATAAAAATGATATTTTTTTTACCTGAATCACCAAAAGAAACTTTTTAAAGGATCATAAGGCCTATAAAAGAGTGAAAAGTCTTAATAATTGTCTTTAACCATCTACCAAAATTAATATGGTTAATAGATTAATTTCAAATCCTCAAAGTTTTTACTTTTGGTTCATTATTAATATTTATTCATTAAATTTTTTAACTAAAAACAATGAAAATTAACAAAGACATTGTGTAGGTAAGTGGTTGGAGTGAAAACCTTATTTTCCCTCAATCATGGTTTGAGGACTCGTTGACTTTCCAGATTTGATCAGTTGTCACCTGTCTTATATGTTGTCAATTTCTAAAACCATATTAATATAATTTCCAAAATATCTATGATGGACATCTTTTAAATTAGTTTAATCACTAAATATCATTTTAACTAAGGTTTTAACTACATCCTCAACACATAAATATATCATCCACTTATTTCTTAATAGATCCTTCCATGGTATTGATTTTATCCATGATATAATTAGTTATATTTCTAAATCATGACACATTTTCATCAATCTAAAACTCTTTATGTCTAACCAATGTTATTTATTATCATTATATATTCAAATCCTTTATAATTATTCGTAATGAAAATATGGATTATCCTAAACATATCCCCCATGAGTTTCAAACCAGGTGTACAGTAAGGCCCTTGTCATATACCATGTTACCCCGAGTCAAGTCCGGAATACCTTGTCAGAGTTGTTACTCCTAGGTACATTTGTGCCAGAACCACGTCTACTTGTAGTATCTAGAAAAAGTTGTATGACTAGAAAGACCCATATAATCTACAATTTACCAAGATTCTAGTTTTTCATCTGTAATTCTTTAAATTTTACCATAGGGTTATGTTCACTAATATAGGTTTTCCAAAATCTAGTTCCCAAGGTTGCTACTAAATTTCCTCACATACCAACTTTAGTAACCCAGACCCCCAAAGCCTGGAGCCAGAATATTCTATCAATTACATTGGAATGATTACAATGAATAAAACCCTGATGTACTGATATATTTTATAGTCTTTTAAAACAAAATTAATAAATGAAAATTGTATTAAAAATGGATACACTAATTCCAATATATTTGTTTCTTCTAAAAAAATAAATAACATTGAGAATAAATCTAATCCATATAGTATATTACAACATATATTTCATACTATTTTTCATGGATTCCTAGGGAAATAAACATAATAAGCGTGATCTCAAATGATCATTAATGGAAAATATAACTAAATCAATAATGAAAAAATTAGAATAGTAGATATGGAAAGGTAAATAACTAAACACGCATTCAAGATAATCAATAAACTGAACATAATTATATAATAAAAATGGAGTGTTAATATATCTAAATAAATTCCATTAAAATATCTATATAAGTAAAAATATCTATGGAATGGTATGAAACCAAAACTCATTGCATTTAATCAATGAACTGAAATTAAATGTATCTATATATATGTCAATGCAAAATATCATGGATGAATAATAACTAAAATTATTATCAAAGCAATTATTTATTATTGTGCATCATATTTCCTAGGTACATGGAACTGGTACATATAGACATTTCATAATAATGTTTTTATATAGGGTAAAATCCCATATATGTTAGTTATCCAACTATTTCATTTCAAGAGACTACCAATGCATTGAGGAGATTTCATTCACTCGTCCCAAACCCGGGTCAACCAATCCAAAGTATTATTCATATTGAATAATAAAATAAATAATATTCCTTATAAAATAACTATATTAAATTAGAAATAAAAATTTAGAAAAAATTCCCAATCAAATTACAGGAAAAGTATTCACTGTATGTAAAGCAGTATATGGTTTTGGCAATAGTAGTATCCCTGAAAAATGAAATTGATAATAAGGTTAAATCCAAAGTTCAATGATTATTGGATATTGAATACTTCATGGTGACTAAAAATTAATTCAAAGAATATAATGTAAACAATTTCCTTGTCCAAATCAATAATAAACCATCCAGAGGAAAAATAAGGATAGTATCAACAATACAAATCCCACATGGGGTAAAATAGACGGTTGTCGTCGTAGATGAAACAAAATAATAACTTTTGAAAATATTCTTGAGGAAAATATCCATTTATTTTAAAAAAAATTCTAAAAAATACTTTTCATTGAAATACCTTTTAAATATCATTTTAAAATAAACCTTTTAAACATGAGAAGTAGTCTTCAAACAAAAGATAGTGGATGAATCTGTACATGTTGTTTGAGGAAAAAAGAATATTCATTTTATACGGTAAAAGGGTAGAAAATTCCTCATTTGGAAAGAGACGAGAATATTCCCATTAAGAGACTGATAAAATAAAAAAGGGTCAAAATATCTTTTAAATATTGTAGGTGAATGGAATAATATTCTTATAAACCCTTTGTGGAAAACATTGTTCGGAATATATTTTCAACCGAAGACAGGGAAAAGTCAGGCTTTCTTAAGAACAATTTCATAAAAATATTATGTACCAAAGAGTGTATAATAGTAGAAATACATTTTTATATCACGAAACAATATAGGATAAAGAAACCTATGAGTGTTCATGAGAGATGAATCAAAATATTTCATCAAAGTGAGCATAAAGATAAACAATCTTGAAAAAGTGATGAGATTGTCATAATAAACTTGAATAACATAGTAAATTGGATCATAGTATCCATGTAAGAAATTTGAATTACATTAAGTATATAATATCTTGATAATATGTAGATTCAAGATATATCACGTATAATGGAAATATATGAACCTAGAAAAAGAGTTTTGGTGCATAATACAACATGAGTTCAAAAAAGTAAAATTGAAACAAAACATTTTACCGATTTGGTAACTTATTAATATTAAACCACATGAAAGAAGGATCATAAAATGGATATGTGAATACCATTAAATTTAATTATATGATAAATATAATACAATCATGGAAGTACAAACACCACACAAAAGTAAAGAGTGGAGAACATTACATGTATCTCAACGAAATTAAAAGTGAGATGAAATCCCCTTACCTTGAGTTTCCTTTAGGGTTAACATCCCTTAAAATCCTATATATTAAATTTATGTTAATTTTAGACTTTATCAAGTACATTTTTAATGTTTATAATTACATTTATTTCACTTGTTACCATTTTTTGTACACTAGTTAATCAATTAAATTTACATCAGGTGTTGTTCACCAAATTCGGTTTATGCATAAAGAAAACCATTATTGGTCAACTATGTTCAAAGGTGTCATTTTTTAACATATTCATAACAATAAAAATGACATAAGTATCAATTTTTTAGATCAATTATACTTTTATAAACAATTATTAAATATTTTTATGAAAATGAGATATTGTTATAATCATGGAGATGGTAGGCCATACGTACGTATGAGTAACATTCCCAATTTAAAATGATCGTTGTGGAATGAAGGTAAGTAACTCAAATATTTTCAGAATGATAATTATATAGTAAATATATTATTATATAATCATATATAGTTATATATGGAATTTGTTTGTAAAAGGAATCACATCATGTCGAGGAGGCGGTAGTCCACACATCCACAAATGACGTTATCTCTTCTAAAGTGTGTGAAGGGGTAATAACGGAGAAGATATAAATATATAAAAGTTATATTTCAAAAAAAATTATGTAATGAATATATTTTTTATATTTTTAATGTAATTTATTTTTAATTATAACCATACAATTATGTATTTTATGTTTTTTGTGAACGAATCTCATCACTTTGAGGGGGAGATAGTGCACACTTCCTCAAACCATATTATCGTATTAACACAACTTGGAAAGCATAAATTTATTCTATAAAAAAATTACATAATAATAAAATATTATAAAAAACATATAAATCATATATAAATAGATTTTCCATCATAATGGTGATCATTATTGCTGTTAGGGAAAAATTAAACAATCATCTTTTCATGAGACAATAGTTCGCCTTACCTAGAAATAGTATGTTCATTACCCATTAGATGGATGTGTGTGAATGTGTAGGTTTAACCCATAAAATAACAAAATCATATTATATTGATGAAATGGGTGTTGTTTTTTAATAATATAATATATATAGTGTAGTATTTATAGAAAGGAAATTAAACTAAAAACATGAGTGAAGAAGTTACCACTTAATTGGGTAACTACTTTTGGATTGAACCAAAAGATTCCTTGAATTTTTTATGACCAAGAGGAGAATTATAGGTCTAGGGGAGGGATTTTGGGAGACTAATTTTGGTATATATTGGTAAAATATTATATGTTTGAGAGGTGTGAGGAATGGGGAGTGGTGGTGGACATTTATAGGGAAGGAAAAGGACATAGTTGGAATTTTTGGAAAAAAGTTAGGTGTCATGATGTTCTTACCTAAAAAAGTCATATAAAACCAAAAAAACTAAATAATGGAAGGTTAATATTGTAATTATGGCTAGAAAATGGGTTTTTTACAAGTTTCTAGGTCATTTGGGCACTTCAATAAAAGTCTTAGTCCTTTATTAAGCTTAATTTATCCTTATTAATTATAATTAATTTTAATCACATTCACTAATATATTTGGTCAAAAAAAGTTGGTAATATTAGATATTATAAATTATTATGATTAAAAATAAAGAATGCATTTTTTCAAATTCCTACCACATAAGAGGAAGAAATTAAATTAGAATAAATCCCATAGACGGGACAATAACGCGGGTTTATAAAGTAAAAATGTATTAACGTTGCCTATATTCTTATAGTAAATTTCAATGTAAAATTGATTCCAATGACCTAAATTTTATTAATTGATATATATATATGATCTAATTAAACAGTAAAACCAATTATAAGTATAATTTAACCTTATAAATAAACTATAATAAAAAGCAGTTTTGAACTAAAATTTAGTATTTTTAACTATTCGTTAAAAATGAAATGTCTCAGAAAAATATAAAAAATACACTCTAAACAAATTATTATGTTTATATTTCAAAGAGGAAGATATTTTTACATATTGAACAAATTAACATGTAAAAATATGATATAAAATGGGTTCACCATTAAAATGAGGTAAAATTGCCTATATAAAAATATAGGTTTTCATATGTAAAATAGGGATTTTTATTATTTTATGAATATAAAACCTAATGGATGAATATCAAAAAACGAATATTGAATATATACCATATATATTTCATTAGAATAACTAAATAACTTTAATTACTATAATTTATTAGTTTAAAATAGCTCTGTGAGAGTGAAAAATGGTTTAAATAAAAACATTCTGTATATTTAAATTGGTTTCTATATTCATTTATATTTAGATTGTAACGTATGAATTAATATTTTAGTATTATAAAAAATATATATTCATAATTCAGTGAATACTATTCATTACTGCTTGTTTATAATTTATTATAATAATATTTTAACAATATATCATTGTTTAGAGAAACTCGGCCTTGCGTATAACATAAGCTTTCCAGGAAGGTCAATCTTGCATGGAACAAAAACTATCAAGAAAGTTTTCTATTGCGTGTAACACATGCGTACTTTGAGTTGTATGCGTGAAATCTTTTGTAAATAGTAAACATATTGTAATGTATCTGGATGTTATATTACCTTACACGCATGTTGTCGCATGTCATTCACACTATCAAATACAAGACTATTACTTCAGTTTTTTGGGGAATTACACAATTAATAGTATCAGGAAATATTAATATCAATTTTAATCTTATAGATTGGAATAAATTATGGGTTTTTAATCTATAAATAAGTTAAAATGTTTATTAAATTTTTATATTCTATTTCCAAGTGAAATTGATTCAAATGACCTAAATTGTATTAATAGATGGGTAATTGATCTAATTTGACCTTAAGACCAATTTAAAAAATAATTTTACACTAATAAATATTAAAAAAGAAAGTTTTTAACTAAAAAGTACTATTTTTCACTACTCATAAAAAATTTGGGTTTCACACAAAAATCACAAAATTTCTCCATAATATAATTGCGACATTATGAATTAAAAAATGAAGTTTATTTTATCTAATTAAATTTAAAAATATGTATAAAATTAATTTTATTATTAATATTTTTTCATTCAATGTAATGGTATTTTTAAACATAAAAAGGACTTTACCAAAAAATATCTTTCATTATCAATATGTTTTATTTCTATCAAACCATTATAAATGATATTTAAAAATATGATATTAATATTAATATCAATATTTTTATTTCATTTTTTATCAAAAAAAATAAAATAATAAAATGATGCCTCATAGAAAATCGGTGTTGTATATAACGTACGCATAGTCAGTGTTGCGTGTAGTGAAAGACAAGTCGGTGTTGTTTGAAAGGAACATCTGACTTAGTTTTTTAATATATATATATATATATCTAATGTCATGTGAAATGAAAAATTTCATGAAGATAATTAATTTGAAGAAAAATAATTTTCAAAATATCGGGGTACTACATTCTACCCCCTTAGAATGAATTTCACCCTCAAAATTCATCCAGGTTATCAAAGGATTAATAATTGAATGCTTCATTCATTGAAACCCACATCGTAAAAATGAATAATAAAACATATCTTAAAATGGAATGTTGGGACCATAATGGTTACCCAAAGTAATATATAACTTGGTGTCCACATTGAATAACATAGGTTTTGAATAAAGATTGGACATAGAGGAAAATAAAAAATATTAATAGGGATTGATTGAGGTCATCAATCAAAAAGAAGTGAATGATCAAAGAAAGTTGACAGCCTCAAGGTTATAAATATGTGACGATTTAAAGGTCCACTGGTTCCACAAAATTAAGGTATTAGGAAAACACATTTTATTTGGATCATTATCTTATCTTTGAGTAATTCATTTATTGACCAAAAATATATGTAAATGTACTTACATGAAATATTTCAATAAATAATCTATAGTTGTTCTATAATCAACTTATAATTCATCCATTACTTCGTGTAATGGATGTCCAGAAATTATCTTTTATGCCTAAAGTGCTAAAATACACTTTTAGAATATCTTCTGGATCATAAAAGAATCAAATGTATAAATATTTATCTATAAGTGTTATTAAAAATGAATATGGTTAATACATTAATATCTAAACATAAAAAAGTAACACTAATATTTTTTCGTAAATAATTATTAATTTAAAATAATTATACATTCACCAGGACATTGTGTAGGTCAGTGGTAGGTATGAAACATTTATCGTCCTTCGGTCATGGGTTCAAGACTCACGACATTTCCAGACCTACTTGGTTGTTACCCGACATACATGGTGTCCTTTTATAACAAAAGATTAATATAATTTCCAAAATATGATGGAAATCCTTGAAATTAGGTCAATCACTAAATAGACTTTTAACAAAGGTTTTTAATACAATATCAATACAAAAATACTTCCTCAGATGTTTAACGTAAAATTTTAATGAATGGATAACTTCATAACCCTAATGAAATAGGAAAATCCAAAACCATAAAAAGAGATTCATGGAACTAGTATACAATTTACTCACCATAAATCACAAAGTAACTCTTGGTTGTCACATTAAAAACATGTGAATTCCATCATGGTAAATTCTCTTAGAACATGGTAACGACCGGAATTACCATAAATCCCTTTCGGAAAACATGCTTGCTTCATTATTCCATAGATTACTGGATATGTTCCATAAATTAAATAAGTTTTAAACTTCATCTATGATGGCATGAAATACTTTTTAACATGTCTATAATTATTTATAAGTTAAACAATACCTTCTAATTTACTTATTCATATCCAACATATCTTTATCCAAACAACATTATCATAACATAATGAACAAATTAAGGGTTATCTTTCCCTTACTAATTTTTTTCCATGGACATCACCTTGCCATTATATCACTTTTCAATTCCATTAGAACCATTCACTGTGTTCTTGTAAATCTGTAGCGAAAAACATAAACTAAAAAACCTTTTTATATTTCTCCTTCCATATAACATAATTATTGAATTCATATATATAAAAATATTATTATCCCACATCATACATATTCCATTAACAAGGATACCTCATATTATTATACAATAAATCTTTCCTTTCACATTTAATTTATAGTCTCATCATCATAAAAAATATTACCATTACTGAAAATACCTTGTCACTTCCCTTGTGGATATTTCATCTTGGGAGATTGAGTTGCATAATGACTTTTTAATCCACACTTAAATCACTTATCCTTAAATTATGTATTTTGGAGGAAAATATTTTCATCCATTTCTTTAATCAAACTCGTTATTTTTCACTTTCAGTCACTTTCTTTAGGTCCTTATTTTCCACAATCAAAACATGTTCTTGTTCCTATAAGATATTAAATTAAGTTATTCATTCCACATTATTGAAACAACATAAACTGAATATTCATTCCTACATTCTCTCTATTACCCGAACTCTCAACCTACTCCTTATTTTTATTCCTTGGTGAGTCCAAGAGTGGGTTAAGGTATACAATTTTAATCATTCCCCTTGAAAATTGATTCTGATTGATCACAACATCTCCCACTCTAGTGATCATACCACTTGAATTCTCATCAGTAAATCATCCATTACATTCAACATTAGACCAGTTCCTTATTGTTTCATCCATTCACTAAAACTATCGGTATACTGAGAGCATTAATTATCATATCATAAACCCACATAGTCATGAAAGGAATTACTTATAGGATGTCTAAATCATAAAACATTCTATAATCTATGATAATATAGGTTCATCCTAGGTTTTTCATAGCAATATTATATTTAAATAATTCATGTTGGTTTGTGAAGAGTTTTTATATTCTCAATGCATACCCTCCATGAATCTCAAACATAGTGTGAGGAAATTTCCATTTTTATGTATTAAATTACCAAGAGTCCGAACTAGAACATATTTTTCATGTTTTCACCCCTAGGTAAAAAAATTTCATAGCCATATCCACTTGTAGTATCCAAACATGGACGTATTACTAAGAAACCACTCACTATTCCCTTTACCAAAACTCTAGGACATTTTCTTAAACATTAAATGATACATATACTTATCCATAGATACATAAATAGACATATCCTTAGAAATATACCTAGGGATATCTCAAAATGTTTCTCAACTTAGTTTCTAAATGTTGACTAAACCTTTAATTTGATAAAAACTATACCAACCCTAACTTAACATAAATAGATATTACATCATTTTAGATGAATATTTTGAACATTAAAAAAAATACATGCCTAAGGAACATAATAGTTTAGTGTCTCTAGAAACATGGGAAAAATATCTTCTATCATGTTGAAAGATCTTCAATATCTCCCATAAATATCTCTAACTTTAGTACTTCTACCTAAAACCTTTCTTAATAACCAATGGAAAAGAAACATAAGAATGGAGTGATCACAACTACTCAGTTGGGGAAAATAATTGAGATATGGAAGAATAATTATAAGAATAAGGGTATTATAACATGATAAGAAAAATATAAGATCATACCAAACATATCAGAGATCATATACATGAATCATGGAATAAAGCATGACAGTTCATATTACATGAACCATATGTAAATAAATAACAAAATCCATGAAAGAATAACCTAGGAATAAAACATAGAATTATATAAGACACATAATCATATAATATTATTTCCATGACAAGGCATCATTTTCAAGACCATATTAGTAGTACGGGTTCACTCCCCAAACCATCTTGGTAGTAATGGTTCACTCTCATGTCCATCATAGTAACATGTGTCCACTGCTCATACCATATTGGTATTCATGGTTCACTCCCATGTCCATCTTAGTAGCATGTGTTCACTCCTCACACAATATTGGTTGTCATGGTTCACTCCCATTGCCTTTTTAGTAATCGAGGTCTACTCCCAAGAACATATTAGTATATGACAAGAGATATAAATCGTTTTCCAATAAATTATACGGAGATATATGTTGCACACATCTCATAGATAAATCATACATAAATGTTCCAAAAAATCACTAAAATGGATATCATAAACATATAAACATGTCATAACCTATGGAAAAAATACAGGTTTCATAATCACCTCATAAAAAGAAATAAAAAGTGAAATAGAAGAGGATTTCAAGATAAATGGGTTCATAAAGACCATAACATCAAGCATAACCCATTCATAGAAATAATATTAATTTAATATTTAGATCATTTCCTAGAAGGTGATGAATAACATCAATAGATTTCATCTTAGATGGAAAATAATTTTTAAATATCATTAAAAAATGTGTCTTAAGGAAAATAACATTTCTTCATTGAAGAATTATTTTTAGCACATAAAACCATTTGATAATAATTTTCTTACAGAATACCTTGAAATCTTATAATGAAGACTAGAAATCATTTTGAAAACCTTTTTCCTTGAAAACACATAAAAGGATATTGAAAATGTTATGTAAATATTTTTCCATGAAAACAACTTGAAAACATAAAAATAAATATTGAAATATTTTTGGAAACAAGTTATCTTGAAAATTACTTTTAAAATCATTTTCTACAAAATTATCCTTTAAAAATGAAAAGGAATCTTCAAATAAATGAGGGTGGTTAAATATGTAAATGTCGTACGAGATAAAAAAAATTCCTTTTACATGATAAAAAGGTAAGAAAAATGAATCTTTCAGAATGTGACAAAAAAATTCATTTGAAATACATGGTAAAAGACAAAAATGATAAACATTTCTTTTAAGTATCATAAAATATTAGTATAATATACTTGGAAACCATTTTTAGGAAACATGTTTTTTCGACCGAAGATAGGGAAACTAGGGATTCCTTAAAAGCACATTATTAAATATCTTATGTACAAAACAATAAAAATATGGTTCCAATACATTATTATTTCATGAATTACCATATGGGAAAAAATCATGAATGTCTCAATAGATGAGTTGTAAGATTTTTTCTAAGGAAGCATAACTATAAACAATCTTGAAAAGCGATGAGATTGTCTCAATAAACTCTTATAACTTTGTAACATGGGATAATACTCTCTGGGTAAGAAAGGGAAATTAAATTAATCTTAAAATATCATTAACATTAGTATGTTCAGGATATAACATGTAAAATTTAGGTTTATACACTTCAAAAGAGAATTTAGGTCCATAATAAAACATGAGTCTCAAAGAAGACAAATTGAGACAAAACTATTTTACCAATTTGGTAACTTTTCAAACATAAACCACATAAAAAAAATAAAAATGGATATTTTAATACCCATAAATTTATGTATAAGATATATAGAAGGCAATCATGGGTAGTAAATACACAACACAAGAGGAAAGAGTGGTGAACATAGCATTTATCTCACATAAATAAAAAGTATGTTGAAATCCCTTTACCTTGTGTATTGACTCTCATTGTACTTGTTCGTACCACATATATTAAAATTATAAATTTATTATAAATATTTCATGGAAATATATTATTAAATATAATTCCATATATGGTTTTATTATAACCTTATATTATGTGCTTATTAATAATTCTAAGTAACTGTTTCACTTCGGGTAATGTTTTCATTATTCTTCACATGGTCCTTAATTTGTTATATCATAGGTTTTTATAATTTATAACATGATTTTAATAATTTAAAACATGATATAAACATCATTTATATATATTATATGTGTATTATAATAATCTATAGAAAAAAAGTATGAAATGGAATACATCGTTCATGGATATGGTAAATCGTACTTATGCTTGAAAGTAGTTTCTATTTTTATTATCGTGTTGGAATAATGAAAGAAGAAGACATATATGTATATTTATATATATAATTATTATATTATATGTATGATATTATATATTTATTATATATTCTCTAAAATCATCCTTAATATGATTCATGTTGTGTATGAGAGAATCGTATCTCTTTGAGGGGGCGGTTGCCCACACATCCTAAAATGAAATTATTTTATTAATACCAAATAAAAAGTAAAAATGATATGTGTCGTAAAATTAATAAATAAGAATAATAAAATAATATATATAATATATAACATATTGAAACTCAGTTTCCTTAATAATTTCCACCATGAGAGGCAATAAGAAAAATTTAACAATCAACCTTTAGTGAGGTGGTAGTTCACCGTACACATCAACAATATGTTCGTTATCCATTAGATGAAGATTTGTGTATGTTTAGGATGAAAACCTAGTATAAAATAATCATAGTTTATTTTAAATACTGTTTTTGTTATAAAATCAATGAAAAATAATGTAGAGGGGCAGAGAAGGAAAATAAAAGAAAGGACGTGGGAGAAGTCGTTACCTCTTAATTAGGTAACTCCATTTGGTCTGTTCCAAAAGGTTTCCATGGATTGGATTCTTTCCAAGTAAATTATATTAGGAGTAAGGGTGATTTCTAGAAATTTTATTGGGATGATATTGGCCAAACTTATGAGTTTTGAGAGGTTTGATGTTTCAGGAGAGGTGGTGGCCTTTTGTATGGAATGAAAAGGACTCACTAGAAATGTTTGAAAACTAATTAGGTGTACACAAGTTATTACCTAAAAAAGTCATATAAAACGACATAAATTGATTATTTAATTTTAATGGCCGAAATATGTCCATAAAATGTGTTTTGGATAAGATTATATGTCATTTGGAATCCTAATATTAAGGATTAGTCCTTAATTTATCTTAATTTGACCTGAATTGTTGTGATTAATTTTAATCACTTTTACTAATCATTTTGGAAAAAAAATCAAAACGATCTAATTATAATCTAAATATTATACTGATTAAAATTGTTTAAGATTGTTTTTTGAAATTTAATTCATAGAATCAGCAAAATTAAGATTAATGTTAATCCCCCTATATGGGGTGAAATTACGGGATTAAAAAGTAGAAAGAAGTTCAAAATTTTATTTAGTTTTTATAATAAATTTTAAAGTGAAATTCATTCTAATGTCCTAAATTGTATTAATATATATATATATAATTTATCAAATGTGACCTTAAAAATAATTTTGACTATAATTTATTATTATTCATTATTTAAATGAAAAGGAAATTTTTAACTAAAAAGTATTGTTTCAGTATTCAACAAAAAATGATGTTTCTCATAAAAATCCCAAAAAATAATCCTAAAATAATTTTAAAATATTAAATTAAAAAATGAAGTTTATTTTATAAAATTATATTTATAAGTTTCTATAAAATTAATTTTATTATGAAAATCAGTTCATTCAAGAAAACGGTATTTTTAAACATAAATAAACTTTACAAAAAATTATATATTTCGTTATCAATATATATTATATAAATAAAACCATTAAAATATATTTGAAACTAGTTATTGATATTCATATCACTATATATAATGTCTATGTCATCAAAAAAAATTATTAGAAAAATGATGCTTCACAGAAACTTAGTGTTTTGTGTAACGTACACCGAGTGGATATTGCGTGTAGCGAAAGCAATGTCGGTAACGTGTGAATGGAATGTTTGAATTAGTGTTTTAATATATATGTATATATATATTTATATATATATATTTATTTATTTATAGTTACACATTAAAAAAATAACAAAAATATAAATTAATTCAAAAAATATTATTCACCAAATCTTGTGGAGTTACACCACAAGCTCCAAAATATTACAAAAAACCATGCCAATATATGATTTGGAGATATTTATGGCTGGATATTTTAGCCATATGTAGTGTTTTATTTAACTCAGGAGTCGCTAAATATGAAATCATAATACCTCATGATTTTTTATTCATGTGAGCTATGATGATCCAAACATTCGGCATCAGATTACTAGCTTAAAAATAGTTTTATTTAATCAGTGAATGGAGTAAGTGGACACACATGAAGGGGCTCACCCAAGTATTTATCACTCATCACAAAAAGTATCTTTATAATGAATAAAACTATCTAGTATATTCCCAAGTGGTATATTTAGGAATAAATTCATCATACATGTTTCCAAGAATGGGAATTCTTCATAATTTGTAGATATCACATAAGCTGATTCAAACTTCACCATGTGGTAAATGGATGGTGTTGGTTCTTGGATACTAGAAGATAATTAAATCAAGTAAAATAATAGTCAGTGAATACACTAAAAACTAGACATTCCATGTTTCTTGATATAAGATAATTATCTGCAACTGCATGAGAATTAACATAAAAATATAGTAAACCTTGAATATCTAGGCTCATTTATTTGAATACCCCCTTCAAGACCTAAATCCCCACTTGATGATCCAACCTCTATTTGGATCACCTCATGTGATGTCAAAAATAGATGAATAAAACTGAATGATATACTCAATGGATTTTTTTTAATTATTCTAGTTACTATATTTCAATGAGGAGCCATTAAAAATGAAAACATCATCTTTACATAGTTAAAAATTAATATGTTCATCGGTGGATATTTTCACTTGAACATTATCTAAAGACACCTAAAACCAAGTTGTTCGAAAATTATGATTAACCGATGGAATGATAGGATCTTCATGATGTCCAAAGTTGTAAAATGGTAATATATTGGATAATGTATAATCTAGAAGATATGGGGAAATGGGACTCTTAATTATACATTATTTAGGAATGATGTGATATCGTAGACCATTTTCAATATTCTTGGTGATGGAAGTTCATCTCCAAATCATGGTTAATAATTCAGTCATGGAAGCAATAGTTTTCTTATCAAGATCCATTTTATACATATGGAACTATTAGAAAACAAATTAAGATTCATTAATACATAAAAATAACTATAAAAATTACGGATCACTTATGTCTCTATGTGAAACACATTATCTCTACACTGGGATAATTAAACCTCAAATACGATTAATCAATTGATGGAAAATACTAGTCCACATATGATATTTTTTCTATGTGAAAAAAGTCCATTTAAGAAGCAGATTCTACATGAAGGAGGACACAACATAAATAGTATGGACTGACCGCAAATCATTGGATTTCATAAAGAGACAAATGATTCATGTATAATAACTTTTATATGTGTGGGCCCTTCCCTAGTTCCACATGTTCCCCAAAATTCATTCTACAAGGCAATCAACTATGCCACTTTCATCCCTGAAATGGGATTCTCTTCACGCTGGTCAAACCCCATTCTAATGGTGGAAATTTTTTGTCTCTAGACAAGTTTTCATGTAAGAGTATAAGTATTTTAATTCATTTTTAAATGTCTCTAAAAAAATTATTTGGGATATTTAATGAATAATTAAAATTTTAAAGTACCATGAGAAATAAAGGAACTTTGAATTTCACATATCATTATAGTTACGTCAGTCACCACTCCATATAGATCCACCCACAAATGAATTTAATTTTATAGAAGAGGAGTCCATTTTAAACCCTAAAAACGAGTTTCATTTGTTTATTAATTCATCCTTTTTCCCCCACAAAACAAATTGTATGTTGGGTGACGTGTCTTTTTTCTCCCCTAAAAAGTGAATTTCATTTGCAGGGTGAGGCATTATTTTTTCCCCACAAAACAATTTCCCATTTCAATGATAGGTGTGACTCCAAGCCCCTGAAAAAAAATTCATTTTTGTGGTGACCCTTTAATACCTTGAGATTTTTTGAATTATTATTATTTTCATTAAATTAGTTTAATCTTCATATATGTTTTCACACAACACTAAAAATATTCAACTTTATATTAAAGAAATATATATGGATTGAGTTATATTAAAACAAAATTGTTCACTACATGGAAAAAACATAGATTTCTTTATATAGAACACTAAGGTTAACTTATTTTATACACAACACTAACTTTCGTCAATAACTTGTGTAACACACAACATTGAGTATTACATAACAATAAATCATTTTTAAAATATTAATAAGACGTAACAAAAAAACTAAATTGAAGATTATATTTTTAAATAACTTATTAATATATATATATGTTAATTTATTTTTTAGCTATTAATTAGAATAGAATTCAGAATCCAAATGAATATAAGGGGAATGATTTTATAAAAGACCATTTTTATGTGAAAAAAATGATTTATCTTAATAAGTTAAATTAATTACTAGTAGTTACTGATATTAAATAAATTATATGTTATATATTAAAAAAATTATAATCATCCAATTGATTTTATATGCATAATATTAGAACAGTCCTAATATTACACATAAAAACCTATATTTTTCTAAAAGTAGTTTTACATATATTTAATGGAAAACCAATTTTAAATATATATTTTGGAACTTTAATAAATATAATATTTAAAAATGGACTTTATATTTGAAATTAGAACACAAATATTAGGTTAGGTTAATTTTTTGGTACTTTTCTTTGATGTTTCATTTTTTTGATGAATAGTGAAAAATGCTAAATTTTAATTCAAAACTGTTTCTTCATCTATTTTATTTACAAGGTTAAATTATATTTTAATCTTGTTTAAAAGATTAATTATATCATATTTTTATCATTTAATCCAATTTTGGTCATTTTAATTATTTTCACATTGAGATTGAATACAAAAACATAGTAATCTTTTCAACGTTTTTGCTTTAAAAACATGCATTATTGTCGCATTTAAAGGATTAATTTTAAATTAATTTATTCCACATATGTGATTTTAATTTTGGAAAGTGGATTACATATTGTGAATCATAATAATTTATAATGTCTAATATGTGAAACTTAATTTTTTTACAAAAATTATTATTTGATGTAATTAAAATTACTTACAACAATTAAAGTGAAATTGCACTTAACAAGGAATAAACCTTAATCTTAAGGTCCCAAATGACCTAGAAAGTTTCCAAAACACATTTTATATCCATATTTAATCCATAAAACTTAATTTATTGTTTTTTATTGGTTTTAATGACTTTTTTTAAGGAAACAATGTGTGTACAACTAACTTCTTTTAAACATTTCCCAGTGTGTCCTTTCAATTCCCTATAAAAGGAAAACACCAATATCACTTCCTCACACCTATCAAAACACTTATGTTTGTCCAATATATTCCCATTAAAATTACCAAAAACCCTCAATTAGTCCTTAAATATACATTTTTTTAAGAAATACTTCCAAAAATCCATTTGGTGCAAACCAAAGGGAGTATCCTTATTAAGCGGTAACACTCTCCCTCAAGCTTCTTTCTTTTATTTCCATTCTACACAACCTAAAATATTATTACTCCAATAATTTATAAAATTATTATAATTATATAATGGGATATTTTTATTCTATGTGTTAAACCTACATGTATACACACTTCCAACTAATGGGTAATGAACATATTGTTCACGTGTACGGCGAACTACCACCTCACAAAATGATGATTGTTCATTTTTTCTTTACAGACTCTCATGGTGGGAATTATGATGGAAAAATATATTTATATATGATATTAATAATGTATTTATTATTCTATAATTTTTATTTATAACATTACATTATTCTTTCCATCTTGTGTACATACGATGATTTCGCTTCAGGAAGTGTAGACTAATGCCCCCACAAAGGGAAGTGATTCATTCATATACAACCTTGAATATATTAAGGATGTTTTTAGTGAAAATATATGAAATATATATATATATATTAAATAATAATTCTAATATAATTTTATTATATAATTATATACATATATGTAATTTTATTTATTTCCTTCAATATGATAATTAAATGGAAACATCGTTCATGCGTATGTACGTCCTACTCTCTCCATGAATAGTGTATTCCATTTCATACATATATATTCTATAGGATATTATATTATACATTTAATTAATATACATGATATTTATATCATGGTTTAAATTATTTAAATCATGATATATTTACAAGTTAAAAAGATATAACAAATTAAGACATAGGGGGAAAACAAAATGAATATTACCCGAAGCATAACCTTAACATGAAATTTTTAACAAAGAGTAATATAAAGTCATAATAAAACCATATATGGTATTAAATATGATAATATGGTTCTCTAAAATATATATAATAAATATAAATTAATTATAATGTAGTTCTTAATGTGTAAAATGGGATTCAAGACACATGGTAATTGAATTTCACCTAACTTTTTATTTCTGTGAGATATTTGATTTATTCAACACCAATTCCTTTTGAGTGGTGTGTATAATACCATGGTTAAATTATTTTATTATTAAACATAAGTTTATGGGTATTTATATATCTAGTTTATGATCTTTTTTCCCTGATTTTTATGTTTTAGAAGTTACCAAATCAGTAAAGTTGTTTTGTCCTAATTTTCCTTCATTGAGACACATGTCATGTTATGCCCCTGTAATTTTTTTCAAGGTATATATACTTCTATTTAAATTTATATATCTATAATATACTTAATTTCTTGATATTTTATGTTTCATATAATTTCATTTTTTTAAATGGGTAGTATGGTTCAAACTTACGAATTTGTAAGAGTTTAATGAACCAATATCATACCTTTTTTAGATTACAAAACAATTATGCTCTCATTGATGGATTATTATTATCCATCTCTCAAGAACTATCAATAAGTTTCTTACAAATTTTTATTCAAGTTATATCTATGTAATTGTACCATTTTTACACTCTTTATTACATAATTATATCAAGAATATGTTCTTAAGAATGTAAAACTTTTCTCCTATCTTAGGATAGAAATCTATATTCTTTAAAAACTATATTTCCTAAAATGATTACAATAATATTATAATATTTTCCTATTATCATTAAATTAATGTTTTACCCATGTGTTTCCTTTTTAAAATAAAATAGTTTTTAAAAAGGTATCTTATTTTCATTTTTCGGTTGAGGTACTTTTATAAACATATTATACTAAAAAAGGTTTGTTCAGTACATAAGGATTTATAGGTCATCATGAATGTCATTCCATTAAATATTCCTTTAAAAAATTTAAAATTTATTTTTTAAAAAATCCTAATATTTTTGAAAATTATTTTTATGAAGTAGTTTTAATGAAAATGGTTTCCAAAATGTTTTCAAGCCTATTTTATAAGTTTCAAGGGAAACGGTTTTCAAAAATAAATTCATGATTATTTCGTAAGTTTTCAAGTAAAATAGTTTTCAAAAGGTTTTGATGATTTATTTATTATTTTTTAAAGTATTTTAAATAAATTGGTTTCAAAAGTATTTATGTTTTAAAAATGCATTTTCAAATAAGAAGAGTTATTTTTCCCATGAAATGTTTGTAAAAGATATTTCAAAAAAATTTCTATTGTAGAAGATATAGATTGATGTTACTCATGCCTTTTTGGTAAATAATCCAAAGGTTCCATTAATTTTCATTCTATGAATGGTATTTGTTTTGATTGTATCCCATTTATGAAAACCCATTTTTATTTCACAGGTTACTTGTTTATGAGCCATGTTCCTATTTCACGGGTAATGTGTTTATAAAACTACTTTCCCTTCAATGGGTTATTCCATGATAAATTCTTGTGAAACCTGATTCCTTTCACATGTTATTATGGGATGAAATGATTATGAAACAAATATATGTTCCATAGGTTATGATATGATAAAATTTTTATGAGGCATATCTAATTTCAAAGGACATGATAAGATTAATGTTAAGTTTTCTTTGTCACATGTAATAATGATTTAATTATGAGATAGGTGGGACCTGTATCTCTCTCCAATGAATTAGGTAATTGTATGTTTTATATGATATCAATGGTTACAAAGTTTGTATCCAAATCCCAAAAATAATAAGGTACATCAGTTGTAGCCAAAGACCTAATGTGAGAGAGTATATGGGATTTTTTTTCAAGACCAAACACAAGAAGGTACATGGGTAATAGCCCAGGCCTGAATGTAATAGGGTACACAAGTTTCTTCCAATGACAAAAACAAGAAGGTGCATGGGTTTTATCCTAATCCTGAAGGTAATATGTTAAAAAGTTTGTATCAAAATCCAAAAAATATTCATGTACATGGGTCTTATCCCAACCATAACATATTGTGAAGGTCTTGGTAGGTAGCCTTCACTAAATATTTTCTATGACTATGTTTATCCCAAAAATCCCATGTCTTATTCCAATGTTATGTTTTCCTATATTATGTTATTTATTTCCTTATGAATCATGTCTCATGAACTGATAATATATATTCCATGATTCATGTTTATGATCTTTTATTTGTAGGGTGTTATATTCTAATGGTATCATCATGTTCCAATACCAGTATGATCATGTTTATGCTTACATGTCTCCCTTTTTTATCCTTACTGAGCATCTAAGATCACGCCATTTTATGTTTCATTCCCCAAGATATAAAGATATATTTCTTTTATGATATATCTAAAAGGGATGGTTGTCTGGGATGATCCTTGTTGGAGATAATATAGCTCTCTCATGTACTAGTGTTTATGCTTCCATGTTTCTGAAGGAACTAAACTAATATGTTATTTGGGTGTTCATTTGTATATTATTTTAAGTATTCTGAAAAAAATTGTGATGTTAATGTGTTTCAAGACTAGATCATTATAGTTGGTATCAGATAAAAGGTTTAGTTAACCTTTGGAAACTATATTGATAATACTTTACTGATATCCCTAGGGATATTTCTATGAATATATCTAATGGTGTCTCAAAGGATAAGTCTAACGAATAGATAATGTTTAGAAGAATGTAATGGGGTTTTTGTAAAGGATAGAGTGAGTGGTTTCCTAAAAATATATACTTTTCAAGATACCAAAAGTGAATGTGGATCTAGAAAATATTTACCTAGGGGTAACAACTCTGAGAAGATGTCCCAATCCTAACTCAAGGTAATCTAGTGCACAACCACTGGCCTTGATACACACATAGTTTGAATCTCCCAGTTGATATTCTTTTGAAGTTCACAAAATATTAACAAACCATTGTGAAGGATTTGAATATAATATGACTCTGAATAACCTATGATATACCTAAGGTTTCATAGATTAAGTAAGTTATCATAACATATATATCCAACAAGTGACTTTTCAAGATTTGTGGATCCTCACTATGATAATCATTTATAATGCAATGAATTATAGTTTTAGCCAACAGAGGGAATCAGAAAGAACATGATTAAGTTTGAATGTGATTGAAAATATATTGATGAGAAGTCAAATGGAATTACCACTAGAGTGAAGGATGTTTTTATCTTTCAAAGTAAAATTTGAAGGAACGTGAAAAAAATGTGTGCCTTAACCAACTCTTAGACTCACCAAAGAAGATAGTAAAGGATTTCACTGAGAGTTTATATAATGGATACCATGGTGAAAACAATATTTGGTTTCATTTGCTTCAAAAATATATAAAAAATCACCTAAGTAATTTCTTTTAGGAACAATAAGCTTTTTTCATATGGAAAATAAGGATACAAATAAAGTAACCACAAATGGAAAATGAAGAGTTCAGTTAATGAAATTGAAGAGAATTTTTTCCTCCCTAAGGAATTATAAATTTATGATTGCTTGAAATTTAGAATGTATGGGAACTATGATAATAAGTGTACTATATGGAAGGCTCATGAAGAGAATCAGAAAGATGGTAAAAGTAATGGGTTTCCTACCAATGATGAAGAGACCATGAATGACATATGAAATATGTTTTCTGTATTAATAGTATTTTTTTATAAGGATGATTAAATTAGGTTTGATAAATGTTAATACATGATTTTTATTTCTTATTCTTGAAAATATGTATTAAGGAATGAGATGATAAATCCTGACATATGATTTAAGAATAAATTTGTGTTATTGAAGTGTATATGTTATGAAATTCAAAGAATATATTATACAAATCATGAAATATATAGGTATTTTTGTAGAATAAGTTCTTTTAGAATTTGAAAATATTTTTTTAATGTTGTTGGTGTGATAGAAAATTTATTTCATAGAAATGAGATAATTTTATTAAGGGATTTTAACCCTTAATTTGTTCCTTATTTTGAGATAATGATGTTTGGATAAAGATATGTTGGTTATGGATTAGTAAATTTGACAATACTGATCAACTTAGAATCGATTGAGTATTTTTTGACCAGTGGTTTATAATATCATGGATGGATAATACAACATTTTTTTGGATATAAGTAAAATATCTAATATACTTTAGATTAAGTAAACACTCATGTTTTTAATAAGGATTTACGGTAATTCAGGTCATTACTAGGTTTCAAGAGAATATACAGTGAGGATATTCATGTGTATAGAATGTAACAACCAATAGATACTTTGTGATATATGGGGGATCAATTTTAAGTTGATTTCATGACCTTATTTATACTGCATTGTATTTTTATCTTTCAGAAGGTTTATAAGGTTAAACATTCACAAAAAGTTTATGTTAATCTTAATAGGAAGTATTTTGTTATTTAGAGTGTGTTGAAATCCTTGTTTAAAATTATCTTTAGTGATAAACCATATTTCAAAAATGTACATCATATTTTCGAAATTATATTAGTTTGGTATTATAAAAGAAAATAATATATGTCGGGTAACAATCAATCATGTCTAGATAGGTCGCGGGTTAGGATACCATGACCTAAGGATGATATGGGTTTCACGCCTACCATTGGCCTACTTGATGTCCTTTATAATGTATAATTATTTTTTATGAATAAATATTTATGATAATATAGTAGGTTTAAATTTTATATTCATAGATCAATGTATTAACCATATTGATTTTTTAATATTTTTATTGATAAATAGTAATACATTTCATTCCTTTGTGTTCCTTAAGATCTTCAAAAAGTGTATTTTAGTGCTTCAGGCATCAATGTTAATTATGGACATCCATTTCTTGAAGTAATGGATGAATTATAAATAGATAGGAGAACGAATAAATAATGAACTTTTTTTTATAAAAACATATTAAGTAATTATATTTCTTAACATTCTTGGTTAATAAAGGAATTACTCAAATATAGTATAATGATCAAAAAATTTGTTTTCCTAATACCTTACTTATTGTTGAACCAATGGCCTTTTAAATCATCATAAATGTATGACTTTGAGGCACTGAAATTTTCATTGATCACTCACTTATTTATGATTGATTACCTCATTCACTCCCTTCGAAATTAATGATTTTCCTCTCATGCCATTTATTCACATTCCACTGATGTTCTCTTATGTGTAACCACTGTAACTGTTATGTTTCCAACATTTAATTTTTAGAGGATGTTTTAGGAGTCAGTTTTAAGAAGTGGGATTCTATAATAGGAAATTTAATCTATTAAAACATTGATAACCCAGATGAATTTTAATGCAGAAATTCATTTTAAGGGGGTAGAATGTAACACCTTGATATTTTTTGAATTATTTTTTCTTCAAATTAATTTAAACATTCTATTTTCTTACACAACACTGAAAATAGTATATTTTATATTAAAGCACTATCTATGGATTCCATTATATGAACCAACAAGTTAATCATTCAATACATTGAAAATAAATTATAGCTTTCTCTACATGGAACATTGAGCTTAGCATACGTTTCATACAAGACTGACTTTCCTCAATGGCTTATGTAACATGTAATACTGAGAGTTACCGAACATTAATTCATTATCAAAGTTTTTATAAGATATAACATAGATATTAAATTAAAGATTATAGGATTCAATAACTTATTAATATGTATATTTTTTAATTAATTTGTTATCTATTAATTAAAAAATAATATAGAAACCAACTGAATATAAAGGGAATGGTTTTATAAAAAACAATTTTTTATGTGAAAAAATGTGATCTATCTTATTAATCTAAATTAATTACTAATATTTAACAATATTAATTAAATTTATTAGTTATATATTCAAATCAATATTTTTTATAATCATCCAACTGATTTTATACTCATAATATGAGAACATTCCTAATATTACACATAAAACCTAATATTTTTATAAAATAAGTTTTACCTCCATTTACTGGAGAACCTATTTTAAATAAAAAAATTAATTTTAATAAATATAATATTTCATAATAAAATTATTTTTTGAGATATAATCATAAATATTAGGTTGTGTTAATGTTTTGGTACTTTTTTGTGAAGTTTCATTTTTGATGAATAGCGAGAAATGTAGAATTTTAATTCAAAACAGATTTTACATCTAATTTATTTATAATGTTAAATTATATATTATATTTTATAAAAACTTTAATTATATCATATTTTTATCAATTAATCCAATTTTGGTTATTGGAATCAATTTAACATTGAAATTTAATATATAAACATAGCGATCTTTTAAATGTTTTTACTTTAAAACCCCACTTTCTCATTCCATCTGAAAGATTAATTTAAAATTAATTTTGGCCACTTCAGTTATTAGAATTTTGAAAATGTATCTAATATTTTCAATTATAATAATTTATTATGTCTAATAATTTCTTCTAATTTTTGTACAAAAATATTATTGGTCGTAATTAAAATTAATTGCATCTATTAAAGTTAAATTAAGATTAATAAAGGAATAAACCTTAAACATAACGGCCCGAATGACCTAGAAATGTGTAAAAACCCATTGGATAGCCATATTTATTCTATTAAACTTCCAGTTTTGATTTTTATTTGTTTGGAATTACTTTTTTAGGTAAAAACGTGGTTACACCTAACTTATTTTTAAAAATGCAAAGTGTGTCGTTTCCCTTTCCTAAAAAAGGCAACCACCTCCCCCACATCCTCATGCCTCTCAAACCACTTATGATAGGACAATATATAACCATTAATCTTCCTAGAAAACCGTATTTACTCCTTTAAGAAACCCTTTTGGTTGAAAGTATTTCAATGAATCCCTATGGAGAAACCAAAAGGAGTTTCTGGATTAAGAGGTAACACTCTACCTCAAGCTCCTTTCATTTATTTCCATTATCCACTCATAAAATCTTCTTATTACATGATTTCATAAAAAAATTGTATCCTAAATATACAATTGTGTTTTTATTAGAAATATTTTATCAACACTTACACAGAATTCCATTTAATGGGTAATGAACATTGTGTTTATGTGTATAGCGAACCACTCCCTCACAAACCGATGATTGTTCATTTTTATTTTACCACATATAATAGTGGTAATGATGATGGAAACTATATTTATATATGATATTTATGATATTTATAATTTATTTAAGATTTCGGTAATTTTTATTTATAACAATCTTTTATTCTTTTCATCTTGTGTAAATATGATAATTTCGTTTGAGGACGTGTGGACTACCACCCCATCAAAGAGATGTGTTTTGTTCACACAATACATGGAACATATTAAGGATGTGTTTAGTGAAGTTATAAAATATATATATATAATAATTCTAATATAATTATTTTATATAAATATATACTTATATGTAATTTTCTTTCTTTCTTTCAATACGACAATAGAACGGAAACAGTGTCTCGTCTCCGTGAATGGTGTATTCCATTTCATACTTCTATATTATATAGATTATTAGAATACGCATATACTAAATATAAATGACAATTATATCACGGATTACATTATTAAAATCATGATATATGTACAAGTACCAAATATATAACAAATTTTGACACAAGTAAAAAAAATGAATATTACCCAAAGCGTAACCATAACATGAAATTATTAACAAGGGGTAATATAAAGTTATAATAAAACCATGTATGGTATTAGATACAATAATATGGTTCTTTAAAATATTTATAGTAAACATACATTTATTATTTTGGATTTCTAAATGAGTATAACAAGAGTCAAGACACAACGTAAGTGAATTTCATCTCACTTTTTATTTCTGTGAGATGCAGATTTATTCTCCACCCATTCATTTTGAGTGGTGTGCATAATTCCCATGGATTAATTATATGATTAATATATATAAATTTATTGGTATTTAAATATCCAATTTTTGATCTTTCTTTCATGTGCTTTATGTTCCAAAAGTTACCAAATTATTAAAGTAGTTTTCACTCAATTTTCCTTCTTTGAGACACATGCCATATTATGAACCTATATTTTTCTATTCGGTGTATATATTTATTTTGAAATTTTATATCATGAATCTCATTATTTTTCTGATATTTTATGTTTAATTTTATTTAATTGTATTAAATCTGGAATATGGTTCATTGTTACCATGTTGTAAGAGTTTATTAAAATAATCTCATCCATTTTCAAGACTGTTTAAAATTATGATTTCATTAATGAATTATTACGATATATATCTCAAAAAATATCATTAAGTTTCTTACCCACTAGTTAGTCATGTCATATATAAGTAATGGTACCATTTTTTCACTCTTCGTTACATAATATGATATGGAAATTATTTTTAATAAAGTATGAATTTACCTCTGTCTTATGCTAGAAGTCTTTGTTCCATCAAAAGCATATTTTCTAAAAGGTTTTCAAAAATATTATTCTATTATCATATGATATATAAACAAAATTTTTACCCATGAATTACATTTCTAAAATGAAATGGATTTTTAAATGAATCTTCTTTTATTTTCCTAGTTGATGCACTTTTCAATCCTTTTATGGTGAAAAATGATTTTTCAGCACGTACATATTTACCCATCGTCATGACCGTCATTCCATTGAAGCATCCATTTCAAGATTAGAAAAATTTAAAGAAATTTTTTCCCTAATATTCATGAAAATTATGGATTTAAAATAATTTTCATGATAATGTTTTCCATAAAATTTTCAAGCCTATTTTACAAGTTTCATAGAAAACAGGTTTTCAAAACTTTTTCAAGATTATTTCATATGTTTTTAAGAAAAAAAAGGGCTTCATATTTTTTTAAAGATTTATTTATAAGTTTTCAAATTGTTTTTAAATAAATAGTTTTCAAAAGGTTTTTTTAAGTATTTTTTAAATAATAAAGGATATTTTCCTCATGATATTTGTTTAAAAGATATCTCAAAATTATTTTCCATATTTGATAAAATTTGTTTATGTTACTCATGTCTTTCTAGAAAATGATCCAAATTATACCTTCATATTGTTTCTCTGGATACTTTTTTTATGGCATGATGTTTATGAAAACCTATTTCTTTTTCATAGTTTATATGTTTGTGAAACCCATTCCTCTTGAATAAGATATATTCTTCATAAAACATGTTTCTATTTAATGGGTTTTGTTGTGATAAATACTTATGAAACCCGCTTCATTTAAAGGGTTATTATAGGATGAAATGATTATGAAAAGTATATATATCTTCCATATATTATGATATTTTTAAATGATTTTGACACCCCTTTAATTGCATGGGTTATGATATGATCTCTTTTCATTGGCGTGATATAATGAATGATTTGTAATGTTGTGAAACTTGTATGTATTATTTCATTCTGAGATGGCTGGGACCTCTATCTCCCTCCAATTAATTGGGTAATGATAATTTTTATATGAGCTCAAAGGGAAAATGATTTGTATCCCAAGACAAAAAATAAGATAGTACATGGTTTGTAACCCAATTCTAAAAGTAATAGGGTACACAGGATGTTTCCCAAGACCAAAAACAAGAAGGTACCTGGGTTGTAGCCCATTCATGAATGTAATAGGGTACATGGGTTGTTTCTCAAGATAAAAAAAGAAGTTGCATGGGTTGTAGACCAACCTTGAAAGGAATACGTTATATAGGTTGTATCTCAAGACCAAAAACAATAAGGTACATGGATCATTTCCCAAGCCTAACATGTTATGAAGGACTTAGTAGGTACCCTTAACATGTGATTTTCTATGATTATGTGTATGTCACAAATCTCATGTCTTATTTATATGTCATAAATCCATGTATTGTGTTCTTTATTTCCCAGTGAATTATTTCTTAGTAACTCCCATTGTTTATACCATTATTATTATTTACGATCTTTGATATGTTGGATGTGATATTATAATTTTATGATCACATTCTCATACCCATATTCTAATGTTTATGCATACATGTATCCCTAATTTAACCATACTGGGCATTTGAGATCACCCTTTTTTATGTTTCATTCCCTGGGTTGTAAATATATGTTAATTATATGATATTTCTATGAGTGGTGATAGTCTTGAAAGAACATAGTGGGAGATAATGTTGCTCACTTGTGTACCATTATTTTGGTTTCCATGTTTCTAAAGGTATTAAAAAAATACGTTCTTTTGGAATTATTTTGTATAATTTTATAAGTAATCGAAAACAATTATGTAATGTTAATGTATTTCAAGATTGGTTTAGTATAGACTCATCCTTTTTCCCTCGGTAAAAAATTTTGTTTGTGGGGATTGGGGTCCTTTTTCATACCTGTAAAAAAATATCATTTTTTAGTGCGAGGTTTGATTCCAACAACCCAAAAAATAATTTCATTTTCAGGGTAATGTGTCTTTTTTACGACCCCTTCCAATGATTCATTTCCCTTTCTAGGGTGATCCTTCTTCCCATAAACCCCAAATTTGTTGTGGCCAGCGGTTGAGTGGTTAAATACACACCAATATAAAAAACCCCACACATAAAATTATGGGGATGGTGAATTTTTTAAGAGAATATTTTGTGCGTGATACAATCTTATCAAGAGGTTTTAGAAGGTAAACATTTCCCACATATCCCAAAGTTGAGGTGTTATAAGCATTAGTTCAGAAAGCATTAAAAATTAGACTTCACAACAAATAGTCATTTTTAGTCCAGCAATCTTTATAGATAATCCCTTTTTGAACCATAATTTTGAAAACCACATGTGGTGGAAATATGGAATGACATTATCCAGTATATAAAACAATATATGGTATGGGGTCCATTGGTCATGGTACCCTTATGTGGAGAATTAATCCTCACCTTAGCCCATTTTTTTAACTATCGAAACAACCCTCTTCATCAACCTCCCTCTCGAAGTACTAAGACCTATCCTTGAAACTTCTCGAACCATATCTTATAGTGAAATAATCCCTAAGTGTGACCCTTCTTGAACTACCATGCCATGGCCTCTACCAATGCCTTCTGAAATGTTTGATCATTGTATGGGCACACCAACATGCCATATTGATCAAAAATTCCCATAGTAAATGTGGTCAAATAGTTAACCTGTTTAATAAGATATATTCTCAAAATATTATTAATCATAAATTCCCATGGTAATGAGGGTCACAACCTAGGGTATGATGATAGTAGTTTTCTTGGGATTTGTAATGATATTCATCTACCATCGCCCTAACATCATCACATATTCATTCGATCAAATGGGTAGGAGAATAAAATAGTCACTAGGATATCCATCCAAGAATAATCTATTATCCTTTATTGTAAGAGGTCACACCCCTCCTCCCCTACATCTTCATGTGTAATGAAAACAATAGAGGAGATCAGCACTATTGCCCTCACTCTCTCCCATTTCCCTGACCATGTCTACTAGTGGATAAAGGATTGTGTGGTTTGACATATCATCCACTTCCTCTTGATTCTCACAATAAGTATAACTCATGTGGGATTAGAGGTTAGTGATGATCACAATCTCCACATAATCACACTATGGGCCTTCTATTCGGTGTAATCCCCAAAAATATGTTACTATCCCCCAAAGTTTGATATTCCATGTGTCAAAAATCAAGGGCCTAATACATAGGTATAATCCCTAACCATTCTGAACTATGTGGACATTGACTACCTACCAAATCCGATATTTAGGAATAATTCTTGATATTCAAACCCAACATTCTTAATTCTCCCTAATAGTCTCTATCTATATCCTTAATAGGGTCATATCTAAATCAGAGGTCCATATTCATTCTAATTCCCTTTCATCACCCTTATTAGATTACATTCCAAATAATATCATTCTCCCACCTAAAATACCAAATTATTTCTGGGTCCTTTAGGCTTCTTTAATGTAAGTCACACACCATCAATTTTCTAGAAATCATTTACATAGATGTCCTTACAACATGACGTTAAACTGTACGGTGTGGACCTCTTCATACGACCATAATAAGTATGAATATTCTTAAAAATTATTTCCAAACTACATGGGTTATAATTCCATTCATGAGGATACTTAGAGATTCTATCTCATCATCTCGATCCCTCTATTGAAAAACAATTTTTCATTCTGTATGATGTAAAATTCACAATCACACTACTATGTGGATAAAAACCCACATCCAAAAAATAAATGACATGAGAATCTATATTCCACCTACAAAAGGATACCATTGATGTAGAACCTCGGATACATACAGATTTCTCTATCAATGAAGAACTTCATATACATACAAATGATTCTAAATTCAGTACATTCTAATAATTAATTGTTAACATAAGGGAAACATAGTCTATAAATGGGATTTGAAAAAATATTCATGAATACGTCTTAAATATATAAGATTGTCCTAGAGTAGGATATAATTTCCCAAAAAATGTGTGATGATCCCGTACACCCATCCTCTCATCTAGTATGTATTCAAAGGCCTCATTAGAGAAATCTAAATAGCTTCTAGCCTTTGGAAATCAGGTATGCACCAACTCCAAATGATCACATAAGTGAGATTGTGATAGAAATAAATTATACTATTTTAATCTAGATATTTCTATAGGTTTCATTTTTCCTTTCATTTTCCTCTATTTTTGTACTCAATAAAATATAAAATTGTTTTTAGAAAAACCGAATTTATTCCACTTCTCATTTGGAAATTGTTTTTCTTAAATATCCATATTTACTAAAGTATTTTCATGAATATTTTTACGATGCTCCAATGATTTATTAGATTCATTTTTACCAATGTTTTACTTTATATAATGGTTTAAAATAATTTTATTTTGATTTTATGAACAAGGTACTTTTTACCAAAGGTGGTAAAAAAATATTTTTTTAATGATTAATCCATGAACAAAATTTTATTCCGTCATACCAACTCAATGATTTGAAATGTCCTTTAAATTTTTATAAGTTTATTTTAAAATAAATTATTTCCCTTAAAAACTTTTAGATTTCAAAAATGTTCTTTCAAACATGTAAGGGTGTTTTTTATTTTGAATCGGTCCAATGATCATTGAAAATAACATTTCATCTATAATAACATCCTTTGATGTAACTTAGGAATCACTATGGATATGATTCTATGATAGCATCATTATTATTTCTCTATATGGGTTATTTTTATCATTAAGAAATATTGATAAAATGTGTTTTCTTTTCCATGGATTAAGTAATGATGGAATGAGAATTTTATAATGATTTTGTGGCATTCATATGAATAGATTATGATAATGTGATGGGTTTGTATGTTATATAACGCTAATGAATTTGTGAAAGATTATTGTTTTACGATATTGAAGGGTACATTGGAGGTCATCCCAAGCCCGAACCATGTACATGAGTGTTTATCCCATGACTAAAATATGATAAATGACTTGTTGGGTATCATTGAAGTAATATTTATATGATTTTGATTATTCCAAACATTATTCCACTCTTTTAGAAGATGAATGTATGGTAATTTTATTATCTCATGGATCTTGATATTTGATTCCTTTATGATTTATGTCTTATGAACAACCATTATTTACTCCAATACTCGTTATTTTGATCTATATAACATTAGTTATTAATTTTAGATTTTAAGCTCATGATCTTAAACCCTTTTGCTAACGATATTATTAAAAATTATTATTGAGTGATATATTTATTGTTTAACCTTAAGGAGAATATGATATTAATCTTTATTATTTTATTTTACTTAGGAATGAAGAATGTTTTTCATTATGTTGTTCCTAAGAAGGGTACGAGATATGATGAACACAGTGGGAGATGATGTGTATTTTTGTTATAAACTAGTTTTTTTGTATCCATATTTCCAAATACACTAAACATGTTTGGTTCTAGAATAGACCATAGTTATATGTAATGAATAATAAAATATTAAGATGAAATATTTATATATGAAATGATTGGTTCACCTCAATTGGTATTAGAGAAATGTTTAGTTATTTTGGAAAACTATGATGAGAAAAATTTAGTGATAACATTTTCTATAAGCCTAAGTATAAGAGAACACTGTAAGTTATGGTAAATAAGGGAGTGTGGTTTTCCTAGATAATAAATCTATGACTAGATACTAGGAAGTGTATGTGGTTGTGGAATAGATGCACCTGGGGGTGACAAATCTGAATGTGATGGATCAAGTCTTAACTGGATCATTTTCGATGCTTATCGAGTGGGCCTAAGACTACACACCTAGATAAACACTCTTATGGGATATGATAGGGTTAATTAGAGTTTTATTTATGAACTATTATGAATTATTTAAATAGATAATTACCAAATATGTATGAGGATAAACCTAAGGTGTCATAAACTAAAAAATGATTTAGGAATCCTATTAAATATTTTTCAAGATTTTATGATTACTCACTATGATTGTTTTTTACCACACTGTTCATCTTATTTTTTATTAAATATGTGGAATAAGATGGAATCCTTTTAAAAGTGGATGTGATAGAAGATGAAATTATTTTTCCTCATGAAAACCCAAATAAAATTGGAGATGAAATTTGAAACCTTGTAATTATTTTTAGCCAGATATCCTCATATATGGTTAAAAATATGAACATATGTTATTTTTTTAATGGATTGAATAATAGAAGAATATATTTTCATGAATAACATATAGGAAATAATATATAGCTACCTAAAAGTAAAAAATGTTGGAATAAACACAAAACTAAATTTATCAAATGAATGAAAAGATGTTTTATGAGTGGAATATATATGAATAATGAATGAAATTGTATAGGAAAATGATGATTTCAATGGATGAAAATAAATTATATTCAAAGGTAAAATTTACAGTTTAATGTCATATGTATAGGGAATATGGGAATTATATGATCTACTACCACATTCCATGGGCTAACTCATAAAAAAAAGAAAAGGAATATGTTATAATAATCATTGAAGTGGAATGATGTAAGGGTTTATATATTCGAATTTGAAAATCATGTTGTAGAATTATTTTGTCAAAAATATTCTAGTTATATGAATAATGAAATATATAATGATTGTTATTTATTATGTTTTCTTTAAATAACTACAAGAATATGTTGAATGATAGCAATAAACTAGAAATGTGATTTAGTGGTAATGGGGTATTTTTGGAAAAACAATAATTAAGGGATAGATAACCCTCAATATGTGCCTGATGTTGTAATAATTATTTTTAATTGGGATAAATATATTATTCATATTGATATTTTAAAGTAGATATTATTAGTGACCTTTAAAATGAATAGTTTTTTTTATGGAAAAGTGACCAATGTAATATTTGATGAATTTTATTACATGTATGGATTTATTTAATATATTGTATAACCTATAATTTTTTTTTAGAATTAGTATTAATTTAATATTTGGATGAATATTTGTTTTCATTGATGTTATATGGTTATTTAGTTTAATAGAATGTTTTATGAAGATATATGATCAGTGTTTTCATGTGTTTGGTATGTGATAATATGATCTACATTATGTTATTTGGGGATAAAGTTAGGCGGATTTTAAATATTTTGTGACCATATTTCTAGGTTTCTAGTTTTTGAATTTGGTTAGATATATTTTGGAGGAGTCCTAAAGTTACCTTCTTGTGGAATGGTTTATTTTCAAATTTGGGTCTAATTGTTAAGGTTTTAGATATTAATATATTATTTATTTATAAAAATATTTTTCCATATTTAGTAATGTGTTATATCTATTTTAGTTTTGGTAAATTTATAGAGATTTGAGGAATGACTTGTAACTAATTTATGAATATTATGATCATTTAAATGTTAATTTAGTTCCTTGGGTGTTGAGAATTTATCTTGAATATTCATTCTATGGAGTAATAGATGAAGTGAAAATTTATCAAAGCACAACCAAATATGAAATTGTTCTTATAAAATTAAAATAAATAATTTAAGTGTATTTTATCCCATTATCTATATTGATGGTAATGGAATAGATAAAATTTAGTAAAAGGTCTTGAAATAAAAAAAATATTCTTTTATATTCATTTAACTTGATTTCAACACCTTTTTACCCCTCAAGGAGTTATGTTTTTTCCATAAAACTTCCAATGATCATGTTCTATATCACTCTATATGAGTCCTTGGATGTCATTTTTTATCATCCATGTCTATATTTTAACTACCTACTAATGAAATCCTTATCTTCGAACCCTATTATGTCTTATTTTATGTAACCTTTATGTTTCCCACATTACTTTTTCAAAGGATGTTTTATCATCCCTTTGTACATTGCAAGTTTTCAACAAATGTGTTTTCAAAAATTGAATGTTTAATTATTGGGAAAAAATTATGAAGAAGGAATTTATTTTAGGGGAATAATTTAACACCCTGAATTATTTTTAACATGAATAATATCCTCCATATATTTCAAAACATGCAACACCGAGCATTAAGGGAATTGTGATATACTATAAAAATATTATTATTTAAATTTATTCATTATATACTAGCCATTTAATTGGTGGGTATGAAGATTATTAAACTCATTATAAAATAAATAATTTTTATTCCTAATAAAAAAATTATTAATCATTAAAAAATAAGCACCCAATTTTTAGTAAAGTCATTTTATACTTCAAAAATATGTTTTATTCAAAAACAGGGTTTATTGATTTTTTGAGAAAATATCATAAAACAGTTCCAACACTTTAAAAATTTTATTTTAAAAAATGGATATATATTTTGAAATAAGTAAATAAAAATTATCTTCAGGTGAAAATTTGGGGATTTTATAAAAATATTAGTTTTTCAATGAATAGCTAAAAAATACCAATCATATTGAAAATCATATTTTCCATTAAAGTATTTAGAATCAAAATTTTATATTGAACTGTTTTTATAATTTTATTATTTCCCTTTGATTAAAAATAGTCCATTTAAATTCCTTGGAAAAATAATTTTTCATAATTTTGGTATAAAAACCTTATTTATACTCATAAAATACATTTTTTTGAAAATCGTTTCTCACCATGTTTTTCATGTAAATTTTAAATGTAATTTATATCACTTATAGAGATTGAATTTGATAAAATGGATCCCATATTTATAAACATTGTGTAAAAAATTTGTAAATGATCTAAATTTTATTTGGTCGTTATGTATTGTAATCGTGGTAACTATTTATCACCATGGTAAGGGTAAATTGGGAAATTGAAGTTATAAATAATGTGATAAGGCTTTGAAAATATACATAACACCTATCGTATTTATACTATATGATTTTATTTTTTACTACTTCATCCAATATTTAAATATATAGAATCTTTGTGCCATTTTTCATTATTAATGACTATAATATTATTTTATTGAAATAATTAATAAAAAATGTCACTCCCTGTGTTTTAATACTTATAACATTTATTCATATTGATAAAATAGGTTATGTTTGGTTCTAAATTTTTATTATAAATTTGAATAATTTTTTGTTATGGAAATTTATTTTTAATTTTTAATAAGGAAATAATTACCTTAAATGCTTATGCAACACCGACGTAGTTCTTGTGAAAGTAGTATAATAAATAAATAAATAAATTTCAATATATTTAAAGAAATAAAATTTTAATTTATTAATATATATAAAATTTTATAGAAAAACGTATCATATTATTCATGTGTTAATGGTTTGAATTCAAATTCCATTCCTATCTACTTGTCTTTAATGTAAAACTATGGGAATAGTCGAGAAAATGACTTTAAGGTTGTTTTATATTAAATAATATATTATTAAATGATTTAAACAATATAAATAATTACTAAAATTGGACAATTGGGATTGGATATAGTATAAAATGTAATCCCTTCCACATTTTTATGCCCATTTTTACCTTATAATTAAATTTATAACCCTTTAGTAGTGAAAACATGGTTGCAATGGTTTATGTGAAAATTGGTTAATGAAGGGGTTAAAAAATATTAGATTTAAAAGGGCACTGAAACCAATAAATATTTTATTAATTTTATTTATTTAAAACATACACAATCTTGGATTCAAAATTTTATCCATTTGTTTCATGTTTCACTTGAAAAATAATTTATTATATTTAAATCATTTATGTTATTCCAAGGTTTCCCCTCTTCCCATTTATTTATGGAGACCACTTTTTCTCTCTTAATCACACTTCTTGATCCACTTATTTTTAAAAAACCCTAAAAACATATTATTAACACCCTAAAATAAATTTTTGATCTCTTTTACTTAATAAAATTCCATCCCTATGGCCTTTAAGAAGATATTCAAAAGTGGTTCTTCAAAGAAGAGATAATCTTCTTAACATGGAATTTTCATTTTTACTTATTATTATACCTAATTAAATTATATACTAAACATTAAAATATTAAAACATAAGTATGTAAAATATACTAATAATTTTATATGTAAATTGAATAATGTTATTAATCACCATTTTCAATTCAATTGTAAATGAAGATATCAATTGTGTGTACGTGTAGACTACAACCTCTATAAAGTGATATGATAAATTTTCCATCACAGATTAAAATTTATATTTATAATGATGTAATTAATAAATATTTATTATATTTATAATTAAATTAAGAATAGGGAATGATAAAATAGTAATTATCTTTCTGTCATACTTTTTATTAGAAAATGAAAGGATCGTTCATGCGTACGTACAGACTACCGTCTCCAAGAATGGTGTAATTAATTTTTCTATCTATACATTTTATGTGTATATAATTAATATATATGATATTTATATCATTATTAACATTTTATATATTATTTAACCATGATATAGATACAAGGACTGCCAAACTAAAACGTACATGAAAAATGAAATTGTTAACACCCAGAAACGATGATTTCAATAAAGGATTATTGATAAATGAGTGTTATAAGGTTATAATTGTATCATATATGATACTATAAATATGTATATGTTTATTATATATAATTATAAAAAATTTAAATTTATTATACAATAGGTTTGAGAGTAAATAAATAAAGTTGGATGTGAAGTAATGATTTCTCATCCCACATTTTTTTCATTGAGACAAAAGCCATATTCCCAACTTCATTCCTTTGTGTGGTGAATATAATTTTCATAAATGTATTTTATTATATTTTTAATTAATATTATGTGTATATAAAAATAAATACAAGGTTTTATATTGCATGAGTTTTTTTGGATGTTACTAATGTAGTAAGGGTTTATCACCCCAAATTGTCTTCTTTGGGACATATATTATGTTATACACCTATTTTATTCTATGATGTGTATCTTATTCCCCTTTGATATTTTCTTAGTGAATTAAATTTTTCTCATGGTATATAAAGTTTCATTATATTTTAATTCATTCATGTAGGTTACTATTCAAAAGTTACAAAAGCGGTAATGGTATTAAATTACAATCTCATTTTTACACGGATTATTTACACTACAATTTATAAGGATATAAATATTAGATTGTAAAACCCAAATACTTCAGGGAATATTTATCAAAAATAAATTGAAATTTTTTGATATTTTGGGTTATACATAATACCAATCTTCACTTTTGTTGCACGCACCACTCAGTTTAGTCTGCATAACACATAACACAGAGTTTAGAAAAAACATGATATACTGTTAATATAGTATTATTTAGTATGAAAGTTATTACCTATCATTTGGGATGGAGGCTATGAATAGGGTTATCTAAATTTATAAAATATGGATTATATATATAATTAATTAATTGGTGAAAAATTTATTTGAAATGGAAATAAAAAACATTTTTAAAAATAAAGGAAATCTATGTCTGAAAAATTATTTTTACGCAAACAATTTTTTTTACATAAATAAATTAACCAGATAACATTTTATGAATTAATTTAATTAAAATTATATATTATTAATTCAATAATATATTTAAGATTCATATTATTTTTTTCTAGAAAACATAGAATAATATATCAAACTTTATGCTTAAAAAGTGTATTTTCCTAAAAAGTAATTTTTCACCTTTTCTGAACTTATTTTGAAAACTATTTTTATAAAAATTTTGAAAATTAATTTTTTAATATAATTCATATTTTCTAAAATGATAATTTCGTAATTATCTTAGGGTGAATATTTGAAAATGTTCTAAAAAGTTTAATTTTTTTAATAAATAGTGTAAACTACGATATTAGAATTGAAAACTTCATTTTAGTTTATAATATTTATGGAATTATATCATATATTAAAATGGTTTTAAATTAAAATGAGTTAAATTATAAATATATTAATAATAAATTTATTTTAAACATTTTCATATTGAATTTTTATATGAAGACATTATAAATGTGTGAACATTTTCTCTTTGAAACCCCACTTTCTCATTGTATTAATGAGGTTAATTTTAAATTACAATTTTCCACTATTGAGAGTTAAATTTATAAATATGGATTCCATATTTTTAATTATCATAATTGATGTTATATAATTTGGTAAGCTTCTTTTTTCACCAAAATTAATGTTAAAAATGGTTAAAATTAATTACCCCAGTTAAAGTGAAAATTAGTTTACCATGGGTTAAACTAAAATGATAAGGGTTAAAATAGCCTAAATCATGTAAAATAATAATTTTATGAACATATTTTGACTATATCATTTCTATCCTCTATAATAATATATTTTGGATACTTTTTTCATGATAAAAATGTGGGTACACCTTTTTATTTTCAAAACATTACAAGTGTGTAACTCACCTCACTTATAAAAGGCCACCACCTCTCATATTTTCTTCACACATTTGAATCATTTTTTAGAACCTTTTCTACAAAAATTGAATCTAAACATACATACTATAATTATATAATCATTATTTTTTATATAAAGTTTACAAAGAAAGGATTTTGGTGCAGAACTGAGGAGGTTACCTGAAGAAGAGGTAATGTTCTTCAACGAGCGTTTTTATTTTATTTATTTCTCCACTAACAAAAATTATTATTAAAACATGATGATATAATAACATCATTATATTACATATAATTATATGTTTTTATGTTATGTTCATGACCAAAAACAAACTCCAAATCCATTAAATGAGTTATGAAATCATCATTCCTGTGTACAGCAGACTACCGCCTCATGAACTGATGTCATAAATGTTTGCATTACCACCTGTCGTGGTTGGGTATCATGATATATATAAATTTTACATAAACTTTTTTATAATTTAATTATACCAATTACTTTTTTATATCATATAAAACTTTTTTAATTCCATTCTGTAGAAGATAAGATAATGTTGTTCGAGTGTACGACGGACTACGGCCTCACAAAGTGATGTGATTTATTTTCACTAATGATCTAAATGAAAGGTAATATAAATAAATTTAATTATTAAATTTGATATAAAGTAAATAATTATTATTTTAATGGAATATTTATATTTCTAAAATGTTAATATATCATTTTTGTTCTTACCTTTTCACTCACTGAACAATTATAATGTCGTTCATGTTTGAGGGAACTACCGCCTTCACGAAGCGATGTGACTCTCTCTTCTCATAACCAACAATATGAATGACATGAATAAGTATAGTTAAATAAATAATATGTTATTTTTTATATTATAATAATTCTAGAAATATAAAATTTTACTTAACTTAATTCAAAAATTATAGTTGAAAAATGGGATTGTAAGACATGAGTATGTACGGCCTACTATCTCCATGATCATAACATCTTCATTTTTCAAATCCATAATTCATGTTTAGTATTAAATGTATTACTAATGTATAAATTTTATAATTAGTTCATGATTATTATTCTGTATATTATGGAACTCTGATCAAAATAAGTATACCAAAAAATTAACCAATCAAAACATACATAATATATAAATAGGAAATGTAATTGTGGTGAACACATAAGTATATAATTACACATTGTCAGGCCTTACAACCAAGAACGTTGTAATATGTTAGTCTTGGGATAATCCCCCAAGTACCTACTTTAGTCTTGGGATTCCCTCTTGTGTACCCTCTAATTTCATCCATGTTATGTACGCTTGTTTACCCTCTTTTTTTGTGCATGTGAGGTCCTCTCGTGTACCCTCTTTTTCAATTTTAGGATGTCCTTCTATGTAACGTTTAGTTTTTTACATGGGAATCCCTCACATGTACACTTTGATCTCGGAAAACATTTATCATTACCCAATACATTATAAGGAGATATAGTTCCCACCAATATAGTATTAAATCATACATACATGTTCCAAAAAATTGTAAATAATCATATCATAACCCATGAAATGAAATGGGTGTCATAAACATGTAATCATACCTTAACTTATGGAAAAATAAACAAGTTTTTTAATCATTTCATAAAATAAAAATCCATGAATATATGTTTTTTTATAAATATGACCCATTAAATAAAAACTTATTCCATAAACATCATGACAACAAAACATAAACAATTCAGAGAAAGAATATAAATGGAAACATTGAATAATTTTTTTAGAAATTCATGAGTAACACATAAAGATGTTATCTTATATGGTAAAAAATTTAGAATGATATTTTAAAAAAAATCATGAGGAAAATATACTTCTTTTAAAAAATATTTTTAAAATATAAAACCTTTTTTAAACTATTTTATTTGGAAATAAACTCTGAAATCTTATAACATAAGCTTGAAATCCTTTTGAAATGCTTTTTCATTGAAATATATAAAGAAGCTCGAAACAATTTTAAAAACATATATTTTAAAATCACTTTTAAAAACATTTTTATTAAATGTTACCTTTTCAAACATGTAAAGGAATCTTCAATGAATGAATGATGGGTAAATCATTGTGTGTCATATGAGGTAAAAAAACATTCATTTTTCACGGTAAAAAAGGATATTAGAAAACCTTGTTCAGAAATTGATAACAAAATTACTTTCAAAACATTGGTAAAATAAAAAAAAGTTAAAAAATTATTTCAATTATTATAGGATATTAGTATAATATTCTTGGAATCCCTTTTTGGAAATCATAGTTTTAAAGGAATACAAATTTCTGACTGAAGAGAGAGGTAAGGTCATATTGTCTCTAAGACATTTTCTTAATCATCTTAAATTCCAAAGTGTAAAAATGGTAATAATAAATGAATACATCAAGAATAAATATATGAGAATAAAATTCATGAGTTCTCTTGAAATATAGATCATAATTTTTCATTAATGAAAACATGATCATAAACAATCACGATAAATAGTGAGATTGTTTCAATAAACTCTTAATACAAGGTATCTTTGAATCATACACCTCGTATAGGAAAATTAATTTAAATGGATATTTAAAATATCATAAAAATATTTATATTCAAGTTATAATGTGTCAATTTAAGGTTTTACAAATCATTTAAAAATATAGTTGTATAACATGGCTTGTGTATCAAAGAAGGAAAATTGAGACCAAATTACATTACTGATTTGGTAAATTTTGAATCTTAAATACCATGAAAGAAATATCATAAAATTTTTATGTAAGTACCCATATATTTAATTATAATATTCATATAATAAATTCTTGGGTAGTATATACACCAAACAAAATAAGGCAGTTTTCAATAAGTCATGTATCTCACAGAAATAGTGAGTTAGAAGAAATTCCTCTACATTGAGTTAGACTTATCTCATGTGTATTTATAATAATGAGTAATAAAATTATGTTAATTAATTATTTAATTTAAAACCTTTTCAATTAAATTATTACTTTTACTTCACTTACTACCATTGTTTATACAAATACTTAAAGAATTAATTTTAAGCCGGGTATTTTTACCAAATTCGGTTAATGTGTCAAAAAAACCTCGGTTGGTAAACTGTGGTAAAAGAGGTAGTTATAAATTCATATATAGAATAAAAATAATGAAATAATTATCATATTAATACGTTAATTATACATTTAAAATCAATCATATAATATGGTTGTGAAAAATTAATCAACATTACAATCATGGAAACGGTAGTTCGTACGTACGCAAGAGTAACTTTCCCATTTCTTAAGGATAATTATGGAAACAAGGTAAGTAACATTAATTTTTAAAAAATGATAATTATATCATAATAATAATATTATTTAATCATATATACATATTTATATATATATAGAATTACTATGATTTAAAAGTAACTACATTGTGTCAAGGATGTGGTGGTCCTCACATCCATCAGCAATGTAATCACTTTTTAATTGTGTGAAAGGGTAATAAAGAAAATGGAATATATATTATATTTAAAAATAGAAATTATTTCATTAATATAATATATATTCTATGTATGAATCATATGTTTCATTAAAACCTACCATTATATATTTCATGTATTGTGTGATTGATTGACAATGCTTTGAGGGGGTAGTAGTCCACACTTCCACAAACGATGTTATCTTGTTTACACATAATGGAAAGAATAACGTAATTTTTTATAAAACTAATATATAAGAATAAATAAATTATATATTTCATATATATTATACATAAATATATTGTTCATAAAAATTCTCATCCATGAAATCTTGTAATGGGAAATGAAGAATCATGGTTTCGCGAGGCGGTAGTTCGACGTACACGAATAGGAAGTTCATTACCCATTAGATAGTGGTCTGTCTAAGTGTAGGTATGACACAAAATATAAAAACATATTATAATATTTAGGATAATTTTATAGTCATATAAACATTAAATAATAATATTTGAGTGGATGTAGAAAAAAATAAATGACCTTGAAGAAGGATGATACCTCTTCTTTGGGTAACTCCTTTAGGATTGCACCAATGGGCATCCTTGGATGGCTTTATTACAGAAATGAGGCTTAAATAAGTAAGGGAGGTATGTTGGAGAGATATTTGGGAAAAAATTATATCCAATGTGGCTTGACTGGTGTGAGGAAGTGAGAGGAGACATCGCCTTTTATAGTGGAGGAGGAGTGGCACTCTTGTAATATTTTTGAAAACCGAAACCCAGCCACGTTTGTTTATGGAAAGTGGATCTCATAATGGTACAAATTCGATATGAGGTAGTATCATGCCAGAATATGGCTAGACTATGTCTATTTTACGAGTTCCAAGGTCATATTTGGCAATAAGAATAGGGTTTACTCCCTTATTAAGCTTGATTTAATCTTAATTATTGTAATTAATCTAAATTACCTTCACTAATATTTTTGATAAAAACTAAGTTTATTATTATAAACTAAATATTATTTAGATTAAAAATATTGAATAAATTGTTCCCAATTCTAATCATATTAGTGGAAGACATTAATTTAAATTTAATCCTTCTTAGGGGACAACAATGCGGGGGTTTTATGTATAAACATTCAAAAGCTTGCAAGGTTTTTATAGTCAATTTCAAAGTGAAATTTATTCCAATGAAATACAATTTATTGAATCATAAAATATTAATCTAATTAAAATTTAAAACCAACCGAAAACATAATTTAACTATATAAATAAATTTGATGAAAGTAGTTTTGAATTAATATTCTGTATTTTTTACTATTCAAAAAAAAATTTCACAGAAAAATACCCAAAAAACAATATAAAATTATTTTTATTATTAAATTTAAATTATTATGTTTATTTTTATATTATATATTTATTAATGTGCGAAAATTTAGTTATAAAATAGGTTATCTGTTAAAATGCAATAAAATTTCCTTAATAAAAATATTGGGTTTTATGTGTTAAATTGGGTTTATTCTTATTTTATTCCAATAAAATATATTGAATGAATATCAGAAATAATTCCTTGGATATATAAAATATATATTAAAAAATATTTCTTAACATTTTAAATTAATTTAATTTATTAGGATTAAAACAACTTCGTGATCATAATAATAGTTTCCTATAAAAATACTCCCTTTATATTCAATTGGTTATTATTTTCATTTATAAATAATTTTTGACTAATTAATTCATTATATTTTTTGTGCAAACCTCATTTTTATTAACTATGTTATTAATATTCCTAAAATATAAGTTTACACCTATTTAATACATTATTATATTAAATAATTTTATTTTTAATAATATATTATTGTCATGTAACACTTGGTCTTGGGTGTTACGAAACCGTTGAGGAAAGTCAGCCTTGTATGAAATATACTGTAACCTAAGTGTTCCATGTAACTAAATATAAAATTTATGTTACGTTTAGCGTATGATTAACTTCGTTTTGTGCATGAAAAATTTAGTGATTTAATAAAACAAAATATATATTCAGTTTTGAATTAATTTCAAAAAAGTTAATAAAATTATAAAATATTGGGGTGTTCCATTCTACCCCCATTAAAATTAATTTCTACCTTGAAATTTATATGGGTTACCTAAGATTTAGTACATAAATGTTGATTTCATATAAACCCACATAAGAAAAATTAATACTTAAACTTACCTTAGAAAAAGAAAGTTGGAAACATGAAAGTTCCTGAAAGTAACATATAACTATGTTTCAAGATAGGAAAACGTAGGTGGAAAGTGAAAACATGGACATAGAAAAGAAACCTAACAATCATGTTCTAATAGAGAGTGATATAAAAAATGTTCATCCCAGATTTAACAATCAAAAATCCAAAAATCTGTGATGAACTAAGGGATTGTCTGATTCATCAAAAATGGAGGTACTATGATAAAAATAATTTGTTTCAAGATCATTTTTCTGAATGTTAAATAATTTTCATGAAATGATTCACATGCATTATTTTAGGACAAACACACCTATTTTTAACCCTTAACCCTCGTCACCTATTTCCCTAAAAGGTATGTTGAATTTTTAATTCCTAAAGCACTAACAGGTCATGATATTCATGATATTCGATTCCATTTTTCATCAGTTATCCTCAAAACCATGTTTTTATAATTGGTTATTAGATATGCAGAAATCCTCATATGGTGAGATAAAACAATATCCTATAAAAAATCTTCCAAAATTTAACTTAATATTTCTATAAAAGGTTATACTTATAACCGTTCCTAAAGGTGAAAATCTAAAACATTATAAATAATGTCAAAAAATCAGCTTAATTTTGATCTCCTAATTATAACAAATCAACTCTTAGTTTTTTTAAGATACCATAAATATTATTAAGGTATGTTTTTTCTTATAATCTAGTTTATGTATCTTTTTTATTAAATAAGTGATTCCCAAGTCCATAAGAAGGATCAGGGGTATTCCGAGGGTTTGGGGCATGAAATAGGATGAAAAAGGAGCTTTTAGGCATTTTACATGATTTTCACACAGTTAGTGCGAACCATGTGAAGAACCCTATGTAAACATACTTCCCAGAACATAGGGTTAAGCATGTTTGTAACATAGTTATGATAACTGTGTGGAATTCCCCGGTAACTGTGTGACCCATCTTTTCATAGAGATTACTATCCAGATGTTTTGGAAAACCGTGTGGTCGAGTAAAGTTGAGATATTTTCAAAAATTACATTATTAGATTTTATCCCCAACTATTAATTCTATTCTATTAGACCTCCTTTAACCCTAGTGATGATCTTGGATAACCCAAGCTTTCCAAGGTAATTTCTCCTTTGCTTATTGACCGTTTGGAGCATAGTTGGTTGTAGATCGAAGCCATGGGTATGTCTAACGCTCCTCTTGATTCTCTTTTCTAGATTAGGGTTTTTATATTATACCATATTCTTACGAATCCATAAAACCCACTTTTTCTGGTGGAATATGGTTTGGAGATTCAAGGTATGATTGAATCTGGATCCAAGGATAGGATTTTGAATGCGTTTATTGTCAGATTCAAGGTACGTGGTCTACAAGTATTATGCCATATTTTATATTTTTATTTTTTCTTGAAAGTTCGTGTTCTTGTTTATTCCTGATTATGTTCTTGGTTACACTAGAAGGTTTTGTGAATAAAGGTGTCTAAGTGACCAATTTAACCCCTCACGATTCTCAGGAGATGTGTAAAGGATGACATGACCATTTTTGCGCCACCCATGCGGTGCACCAGTAATCTCGAACCTAGAGAGTGGAAGAGTTAAGTAAAGGGTTGACGATTGATAATATGCTACCTATAAAGAACATTTTTAATGGATGATTGATTTGAAAATGTAATAATGAAAGTTTTACCTAAGGTGATAAGGGAACAAGGTATTTTTTTGCATGACATGAAAACGGGTGAAATAGTTTATATGATATTATGTCGAATGTTTAATGAATTTTGTTATAAATTCCTAAGAGGTATAGATCATATGAAATGGTGAACTTGTAATTGGGTAATGGAATGAAAAAATGGAGAAATATGATAAATTAGATTTAATAAGGTAATACGAAAATATGTTTAATTGGTTAATACATGAAAATTATGGGGTATACCTAATGGGTTGAATGTAGTGAAGTGGTTTTACTATGCGAGATAAAAAATTTACTTGAAAATCATAAGTGGGTAAATACTTATGAAATGGTAAAAGGGATAAATTAGATAATGTATGAGAATTTTTGAATATGCTTAATGGATTAAGGAAAGTAAATGGGAATTAGATTAAATGGCCTTTTAAATGTAAATGGTAAATGTATTAATGGGTTATTTCATAGTATTAATTCCCATTTTGATTGTGATGTACTATTAATTCCATTGAAATTTTTTGAATTCATTTTTTTTTTGCAGTATGGTTGTGGTGATTGGATAAATAAGCATGTGAACAAGGCTTGGTAGAGTAGGGTTTGACACAGGGTTCTATGCACATTGTTCGAGTTAGATGGAGGCCCTAAAATCTAACAAAACATTCATGTGTTGTGGAAGGGGATGGAGGATCTATTCCCCAAACAGTTTCATTCCACCCAGATTGAGGCTTTGAGGTGAATATAATGTGTTGATGTGATGGGTTTATCCCTAGAGAGAAAGGTACTTGACTTATTCCTTTATCCATAGTGACTGGTTACCGTAGACCCATGTGTAGATGATTTATATGCCTAAACCATGGAACATATGAATATAGTGTATTAAGTAAAGAAGATGGTAAGTGGTAATTATAGTAGTAATGATAGAAATGGTTAGGATATGTATTGTTAACTAATGGCTACTGAGTTGTTTTTTATGGTTTACCTTTCCATTTATTTCTTAATTCCATGCACTATCTACTATACTGGATATTCTGTAGACATCATCTATGGTGGCCTTCTAATTTTTGTACTCGCACCCTTCCTGGGCCGTCATTGGGTACCCAAGAAAATTTCATGGTTGCAGGTCAGTACAAAAACAAAGGCCCTTTACTAGGATGTTGATTTGGACTTGGAATATGCATAGATTTGGATCCGTAGATGGAGTTAGGAATCATTTTAGGGGTTTATCCATTTTTTTGTTTTGGGTTTTAGTCACTTTGGAACTATTAGCATGTCATGACATTGTTAATGTTGAATTGTAGAATGTAACTAGTTTGGGAGATGTTTGGATATGCTTGGTTATTGGTTGTTTCATATTTTTTATACTATTTATATTGTGTTATGTTTTGGATTACTCTAGTAAAGAGAGTATAGTTTTCCTATATGTCTTATTAGACCTTCTCCACTAGTCTTCAACCTCTGGAATATGAGGAGGAGAACTTGAGTTTATGTTAGAACTTGGCTCAGGGCACCATTTTAGTGGATTCTGTGTAAGAGGCATCACAAATTGCTATCATATGAGCTTCCTTTCTCTACAAATTATCTTACAATTGGGGATGGTATATTGGAGGCTATGAAGTGTTGTGTCTTTGTAATGGGATCATTCTTGGGAGTATCTAACCCATGTATGAGGGAAAACCCAAGTCACCCATAGTGGGAATTGTTCTTCTTGATGTGTGTTGTTATAGTTGAATGATACTTCACCATTGGGTGATGCACATGTTGTGTGATTTTACTGATTTAAGATATTTTTCTCATGGATGGAACAGAATGAGGTTTGCATTCATGCATCATTTTAGTCCCCTAAGGATATAAGTGTCATTCATCATGATAAGTACAGATGGGATGGGTGTGTAGGACATAGACTATGGAATACATTTTTTTCCCTTGAAAATTTTGAATAATATTGTCCTTAATAATGGTGATAAATGTGGGTAAATAAAAATAATGTAAATTAATAGGTGATCAATAGTGTGTGTAATGAAACATTATGATGGGGTTAAAATATTGGGATGAGACAAATTGTAAAGGCTGAATGTTGTCTAAAAGATAAATATTTCACATTGACGGTAAAATTATTAATGAATTATACCTAATGAATGGTGTAAATGGGTTAAAATGATGATTATAACATGTTGTGAAATGGGGAGTTTAAAATGTGAATTTTGGGTTCAAAAATGGTGAATATTATTTTAAAAGGATGTGTAATGGTTGGCCTTTTGGGCGAATCAGGTTCTGGGTATTCCTTTTTTTTATTTAACCCTTGGTATGTGTGGTTTGGGGGTAGTGGGAGTTCCCTAGTCTGAGACCTTAGATTTGGGTCGTAAGACCCTTATGGTTATCATAGAGCATAAGAGATGTGTTTATAGAACCTTGGTAGGGTTTTTCCCTTTGGTACCTGATACGTTGTTCAGTAATGTTAGTGTGGAATCTCTCATGGTTCGTTATTATATAAATAATATACAAGAACTTAAATATGGTGCTTGTGTTTTAGTGACCTTATGAGTAGAAATCCAAGAAAGTTTTGTTTTGTATATCAGAGAGGGTTTATGTCCTAAAGTTTCTATGTATATGTATGGTTATCTTTGGCATAAAACATGGATTCAATGGTCACTCAGTGAACTAGGCATAATTTGTATTGGAACGAGGGTAAGAGTGTCGTTCGTGAGCATTGTTTTAGTCATATTGAGAATGCATGGTTGGAGAGAGGTCCAATGGATTTTTCTTTTCATGACACTAGTTGGGAATCTGATATCATTATACCTCCATGGTGACCTATAAGATAATTCATATTGGATTCCTAGGTATTTTGGGTGTGTGTCGGTCATGGTATTCCATGGACCTTGTTAGTGAGACATAGAGAGTGTTACCTGGTGAGGTTTCGGCCTAGAGGGATAAGTTGAATATTGATGTTTTGTGATGTGACTTGGTTCACGATCATGTGTTGGATATTTGGAGAACTCATGGGTGACCTCGTAGGAGGATAACCCTGTGATCTGGTTCCTTGGAACAAGAAGCATGGGGGATGCTTCATAGCTATAACCAATGCATAATGAGTACCATTATGGTCCAATAAGTGGTATAGTTTTTCCCTAGTTTTCTAATTATGGAACCTAAATGACTATGGTAGTGTTTAAGGTTTGGTTATATGGGTTGTATCATATGGATTCCTGGACTTTCTATTTCTATGATGATTAATGGAGCTCCCAATTTTGTTTTCGAGTGGAAAAAACAAGTGTGACTGAATTGTGGTTAACTTCTTCTGTTTTGAAGGTGAAACCCGAGGGTAGGGTGGTCCCATGGATAAGCTTGTTTTATGAAAGGTTTTTCTCTTGGGTGATATGATGAAAATTACTTGGGGATACATATAGGTTGTGGTAGGATTATGGGAACTAAAGTTAGTGAAGGAATGGTCGCAGGAATGTGTGGAATCTTAAAGAATCTAAATCGGTCCATATATGGTAATGTGATGGTAAGGCGCGATCTCGATCAGGATAAGTGTCTTTTGTTCTGTATGAAGCCAACGCAGGAAGAATGGTTATTTGAGAGACCTTTAGTTTGATTAGTCTGGTGGACCATAGTGATTCATTTGTCAACAATAAAGGGTGTACCGAAGAGCACAGGGTGTGGTAGAAGCAGTTCCACAACAATCATTGTTTCATTACTGCTTCTTGGATAGGCAGGGAGAATAGGTGAGTCTTGGTTAGAAATCACGCCTGAGTGGTGGTGGTTAGGTTCTTATGAGATGTGTTCAGAAGAGAAGCCTAATATCCTTAGCATGTCATTGTGTCCCATTATGGGATGTTATATTAGAAATAGATAAGTTGGTGGTGGTGTTCTTCGACAACATCTTAGCATTCCACAGCTAGTGATGATCATGCCCAACATCTCGGTATTTTCCAAGGTATATTGAGAAGCTCTAGCTTGACACCAAGTAATTTGAAGTTCTTTTTAATGGATGAGGGACATCATGGAGTTATGCTCATGGTGGAAGTGTACATGGAGAAATAAAATATGATGTAAACCATTGATGGTCTAGGGCTGAGGTCCTCGAGATGGACTGGGTGTTGGTGAATGTTGTGGGTGTTGTTTATAGAAGCTAGGAACGGTCTCGGGATGACGGTTGTTTCCTTGTTTGGGAAAGATCTATACAACCATGGATATGTTTTGGGTCTCGAATTTTGGTTGAGTGTAAGCTCTAGTGGTTGTAAACCCACATGGGTGGCAATGGTAATGACACTCCTAATGTGGGGAGTGATAAGTCAGTCATATACGTGGAGAGGATATTGATGAGTTGATGTAGTGACACTTGGATATGCCAATTAGGAACCTATGATGTGCACATTGGGTCTCTAAAAGAGTCAAGGGGGCCTTTATTATGTTGGTTGTTTTATCTGAGCATTGTCTTTGGGCTTAAGGTGGTTTCAAATGAAATTTTAGGTTTCCATATCTAGGCATCAAAGGTGGTGTTGATACATAACTACAGTTTTTTGAAGGACGGGTTGGGTTTTATGACTCCAACGGAAATGGATTTAGACTCTTTTAAGCTTATTTGGGTGGTATGGGAATTTCTTGAGGTTTTAGGTCACCTTGTCCATGTGATGTACTGTCATTCCAATAGTGAAGCTTGACGTTCCATAATGAGTTAGCCATTGATTTATCAACATGGTTAGGAGTGGGGGATAAATATGGAAATATGTAAATCCCCTTCGGTGGATGCTGGGTGTGAGGAGAGTGTTTCGAATTTATGAATGGTTGAGTGAGAACCTAACCTATTATATATACTATATGAATGATTGTAGTGCTTTTGTTGGGAGTGTTGATGGGAATTATGGAGCTGGTGGCAGTTTGGAGGAAAATGATGCCTTGGTGGTGGAATTATATCTGAAGTCTTGAAATGAACTTGATAGGAACATTGGACAATAATGTTAGGCTTCAAGTTATTAAATGTCTTGGGAAAGTTAAAATGAGGTAGCATGCCAGTAGAGAAAGATGGTTGTTCTGGGACAAGATAGTGAGGGGCGGTTCAACCTGAAATGTAAAAGAGGAATGGGTGTGGAAAGAGTGACCCATCTCTGGTTTAATTTTTTTAGTAGAATGTTTCATTCATAAATTATTTCATACTCAAGTGAGATCAAGTTGATCTTAGTCCTTGCACAGATGAAGAAGGAATTTCATCCCATTTAGTTTCAACGGTGAGGCTAGATGCCAATGCAGAGTAACATCCCTATGGATGTTTGGGTCATCGGTTGCAAAGAGGATCGGATAGATGGGATGATGATTGGTTCTTCCATGATGGTATGATGATATGTGTGAAGTTTATGTGAACTATGAATTAGGCATTATTTCCTCTGATTTACTTATGAGGTTCTATTGGTTGAAGTACGGTTTCCTTTTATGAAACTCTTGAGGAGTATCTAGTTCGTGTTGTGTTTTGTGGGGAGAAAGACTTATGGGGAATGATCATACATTTGTTTAGAATTTTGTGATAGTACTGTAATTTTTAGTGAGAATCATTGAAAAAGGGGGAATGATAGGAAGTACTAGTGTACTGGCCTCTTAGTTGAGGAAGCTCACTGATGTATGGGAACACGACTCAAGGACAAGCAATTATAAGGTGGATTCGTTGTAAGATCCCAGATTCTTTCATAAGATATTTTTTTATTTATGATTTATTTTTGTCTCTTATTTTGATTAAATAAGTGTTTCCCAATTCCATGAGAAGGATCGAGGGTATTTAGGGGGTTCAGGGCATGAAATAGGAGTAAAATGGAGCTTTCTGATCTTTTTGCAAGGTTAGCGCACAGTTAGTGAAAACTGTGTCGAGCATCCCACATAACTGTACATCTCGGGATAGAGGATTATGAATTTTTATTTCATGGTTAATATAACCATGTATAATTCACAGGTAACCATGTGACCCGACATATCTTAGATAGTACCATGTGCACGTCTTGCACATGGTTTAAAAAACTGTGCAAGTAAAGCATCTTACCCATTAAAGTTGAGAAATTACCAAAACTTAAATTATAATATTTTAACCCTAACATAGGATTCACCTACCTTTCACCTCATACAACTTTAGTGATGAGCTTGGATGGCCCAATAATCTCAAGGTCCTTTATTCTTCAATTATTGACCATTTGTAGCAGTGTTGGTTACGGATCAAAGCCCCTAGTAAGTCTAATTCTCTTCTTACTTCTCTTTTCTGGATTAGGGTTTTTAGTTTCTCCTATATTCATCTGAATCCATAGAACCCTCTTTTTATATTGGAATATAGGTTGGGTCCTCAAAGGGTTTTTGAATCTAGATCTGAGGCTATGATTGAGAGTGTTCTCATCATCAGATTCGAGGTAGGTGGTCTACAAGTATTATCCTGTAGTTTTTATTTTTGATTTTGCATAGAATATTATATTTTTGTTTTTCCCAGATATTGATCTTGGTTTTTCTAGAGGTTTCTATGAAAAATGGTGTATAAGTTTCCAATTTAACCCCTAGAGATCTTCTAAGGATGCATAGAGGATTACGTGACCATTTTCGGGCCACCCATATGGTGCATCAGTAATCTTGAACCTAGAGAGTGGTATTGTTAAGTGAACATTTGTCGAGTGATAATGTGAAGACCACGAAGAACATGTGTAATGGTTTATTAAGTTACAAATGGAATAATGATAGTTTTAGCTAAGGTGATATGAGTATAAGTTATTGTTTGGCATGACATGAAAATGGGTAAAATGGGTTATATTAGATTATGTCGAATTCTTAATAAATTTTGTTAGAAATTCCTAAGTGGGTAGTGTATATGAAATAAAGAACTTGTAATTGGGTAATCAAATGGTAAAATAGGAAAATATGATAAATGAGATGTCAAAAGGTAATTGACTAATATGTTAAATGGGTTAATACAAGGAAATAATAAGGTATACCTAAAGGGTTGAATACAATGAATTGGTTGTGCTATGGGAGACATTAATTGTTCTTGAAAAGAATAATTGGGTAAATACTTATGAAATGGTAAATGGCCTAAAGTGGATAATGTTTTGGAATTTTTGAACATTCGTAATGGGTAAAGGGAAAGGAGTTGTAATTGGGTTAAATGGGCTTTGAAATGTAAATAGTAAATGTATTAATGGGTTATGTTATAATATTAATTTCTATGTTCATTGTTTTGTACTATTAATTCAATTGAAATAGGTTTTTTTTATGGTATGGTGTTGATTATTGGATAAATAAGAATCTTCACATGACTTGGTAGAGTGGGGTATGGCATGAGGTTTTACGCCCACATATCGAGTTAGACTGAGGCTCTAAACTCCGCCACAAAATGAACGGGTTAGGGAATGGGATGGAGGATATATTCCCATAATAGTAATATTCCACCAAAACTGAGGCTTTGAGGTGAGGGTAATGTGTTTATGTGATGTGTTCATCCCTAGTGAGATAGGTACTTGAATTATTCCTTTATTCATAGTGATTGATTGCCTTAGACCCAAGTGTAGAAGTCATATATGCCTAACCCATGGAACATGTGAAGATAGTGGATTATGTATAGAATATTGATAAGTGTTGAATGCAATAATAATGATAAAAATGGGTAGGATCCATATTGTTTACTAATGCATACTGATTTGTTCTTTTTGGTTTACCTTGTCATTTATTTCATACTTGTATGAACTATCTATTGGACAAGATGTTTTGTAGACATTGTTGGTGGTGGTCTACTGAGTTGTGTACTCACACCCTACTCAAGTTCCCATTGGATACCTGAGTAGATTTCATGCTTTCAGGTCATGGTAATAGAAAATGTCTTATACTAGTATGTTGAGTTGGTCTTGGGATATGCATCGATGAGGATCCGTACAAGGAGTCAGGACCCTTCTGGGGATTTAGTCATTTGTTTTTTTTGGGATTTCGTCACATTGGAACTATGATCATGTCATGACATGGTTAAGGTTAAATTGTGGTTTGGACCCAGTTTGGGTGATGTTTTTATATGTTTTTTTATTGGTTGTTCCATATTTTTTCTGCTATTTATATTGTTTTATATTATATCCTACTCTAGAAAAGAGGCTACAGTCTCCCCACAAGATTTATTAGACCCTCACTACTAGTTGTTAACCTCTAGTGTATGTGGAGGTGCTCTTAAGGTCATGTTATGACTTGGCTAAGGGCACCGATTTAGTAGCTTCCAGGTCGAGTATGTTACAGTTTTCACATTCCAAACATGTGAATAACCTTAGAATATATTCTATTGAAACATCATAATAACCAGAATTATCATAAATACTTTTGGAAAACGTTCATGATTCCTAATTTAAAATGTTACTGGATATGTTCTTTAAATACAAGATGTTGTACAATTAATCCATGACGACATAGACCACTTTTTAAACCAATCAATAGTCAAATACTAGGTAATTAGTGTTATCCAATTAACATTATCCAAATCAATAATATCCTTATCCTATAAAAACACAATTGTTTCAACATCGTGAATAAATTAAGGGTTACCTATTCTTAATCAAAATATCACTTTTCTAAGTCTTCATCACCATTAACCATATTCTTTTCAATACATAATGAAAAATTATACTAAAAAGAAATACATATTCCATGATTCATATAACATAATATTTGAATTATGAAACCTAAGTACTTCATTCATCGAAATTTATTCTTAAACCATTACTCAAGATTGATCAAGATATTCCTTAATACATCATTCCTAGAATATGAAATATGAAACATTTTTTAAGGTTCCTCAACCATAATATAATCATGCTTCTTCTGATTAATGTAATAATTAATGGAAGAACATCGCATATGTTTCACATGTTGTTTGCAGTCTCTTAATATTCAACTATGTAACCAATACTTATACCACCTTCTTGATTCTATTTATGATATTTCCACTTAGGAAATCAAGTTTCAAAGTGCCCATTCATTCCACATCAAAAAAATCAATTTTAACCATGTTCCATCTAGTTTTCTCCATTACTAAAACCAGAAATTATGGGGTGAGAAACATATATCATCAAAGAAAACCACATAATCATGAAAAATTACTTATAGTAAGCATAAATCATGAAACCTATATTTTAATCGATGACACCTTAGTTTTATCCTATGTTATTCATATTAATATTCTATTCAAATCCTTCATAATGTTCTATGAAGAGTTCTTGAATTTCAAAATCATATCCCTTAGGAGTGTCAAACTAAGTGTGTAGAAAGGCCCATTCTCGTGTACCAAATTACCCCATGTTAGGCTCAAGACATCTTGTTGGATTTGTTACCTCTATGTACATTAGTTCCAGATCCATAAATACTTGTAGTATTCAAAAAGATATTTACTCCTTAGAAATCATTCAATATATAATTTACCATCATTCCAGGAAATATTCTTATACTTTTCTTTATACTTAGACTAATCCTTATACATATCCTTATAGTTCTCATCAAGGTTTTATCATCCTATCTTCAAAAGGATAACTAAACCCTTGATATTAAACCAACAATAACAACTCAATAATAACATACATATACATTGAATCATATTTTGTGAAATACATAAAACATTACACAAACAAACACCCAAAGACTATATAAGTTTAGTAACATTGAAAATTATGAAACATAAAAACCAGTACATAAGTGATCCACATTTTCTCCCACCAATATCATCATGACTAGAACCAAATAAAGTAACATAAAAATTAATTCATATCTTCATATCCTGATGAAGGAAACGTAAATAGTGGTGATCTCAAATGTTTAGTAAGGGTAAATAAGGAATATATAAAAGAATAAATATTCGTGTAAGGGTATAAGAACATGATCATGTAAATAGATAATCATACATGCATATCACATATCATTAATATGAATCATTCCCTAAATATTGGAAGTTCATAAGACATTAATCACAAGTAAATTAAGAAAATAAGCCATGAAATAATAACATAGTAATAAAAAATGGACTTGTGGTAAACTCATAAACATATGATAATCGTATGTAAATGATTCCTTCCAATACCTTTATAACATGTTAGGATTGGGATAATCACCTATTTAATTAATTCAGGATTGGAATTCCCTCTCGTGTAGCCTTTTTTTGCCTTTGGGTGTCCTCCAATGTACACTCTTGTTTCAGGAATGGTATGTCTTCTCGTGTGCCCTCTTATTTCCGGATTAGGATGTCATCCTATTTACCCACTTTTTTGGTCTTGGGATTCCCTCATTTGTACCCTTGGAGCTCCTAAAACATTTTTTATTACCTAATACACTTGATGGAGATATAGGTCCCCCCATATCAAAATTAAGTCATACATACATGTTCAAAAAAATCATAAAAAATCTTATAATAACCCCTAAAATTAAATGGGTTTCATAAACAAGAAATCATACAATAGTTTTTGGAAAAAGAAACATGTTTCACAATAAATTTATAAAATATTTGTAGGACCCTGGGACACCCTGAGAGGAGTGGGGTGAATCAGGGTGTCATGTATTTCTTTTAAAGTGATGGATCTTTTTCCCATGTTGGTAGGAACCTGTTAAACCTGTATGATGGAAATGAATAGAAAGAAAACATTAGCATGCAGAGAAACGACATAACACTTTTTACTTGGTTTACCACTAAGGGCTACATCCAAGGAGCATACACCGACAGGTTTTCAGTCGTACCAAATTCCACTAAACTTCACTAGATGTGTATTACAAAGGTTCGGGCACAGTTACTCAATCCCTGGCTCACTGCCTTTACAAAAGTTCAGGTATAGCACACTGCGTCCCTCGGGTCACTCCCGTTGACTCCCCCTGGCTTACTGCCCTTGGTAAAGTCACCATTAGTTTATAGACGTGAAGGTATCTTCATCATTTCAAAAGAATGCATCCTCTGTTGAATGTATATGCTCTATTGAAGTCCAACTTTCACTCGTATACTAATCCCACTTTGCACTGAAGGTATCGAGCAATCCTCTAGTTTTTCGTGCAGCTCCAAAAGGACTAGTGTATAACAACCACACCTGGTGCACTTATCCAAGACCGGTGCGCAAGTTTCAAGAATGTCACGCAAGTCACTTGGGCGGTACCAAATTGGCGCATAGGTGACACCAACACACATGCACGACACTGCCTCCTTCAACTCCAAACATGCGCAACGCAGCTTCTTTAACTCCCAAACCGGCTAGGTCACGCAGCCCATAACCGACATGTAGCCTCGACTTGCGCAACCCAAAATCCACTTGCATGACTCAAACACTTACGTGACAAGAGCTCGAAAAATATCTAATTCTTGAATTTCATTGAAAATGAGGAGGGGTGGTCCTCTATTTATAGGAAAACTGGACCCCCTGTGCGGTGGCGCGCAAGTATGCTCTCAGCGCACAGGTTCCGGTGGACAACTCATCTCCTCTAGCCTCTGTCGCACAACTCACTTGCGCGACCCAACAAATACCTGTGTGACCCTATTTCATTTTCCATATTTCGATGTTCTGATCACGAATAACAATAGGCACGCAAGTTTCCGATCCTCCTAGGCACCGGCGCGCAAGACCTTTCCCTGTGTGCGCAAGTCACTTGCATATCCACACCAATACTTGTGTGACCCTTATCCCTTTGCCTTTTTTCAACATTCTGATCTTGAAAAACTCAAGTTGAACAAGTTCCGTCCCCTTCAAGTACACGGCGCGAAAGTCTCTTTTCCAAAAACATTTTTCTCTATTTGTCGATTTTCATGCCCAAAAAAATTGGCAAACACTGGGAAATGACGCCACCTTCAATGTTGTTGTCTGTTTGAACACTATGATCACTTTTCTGGTACTCATTCTGAACTTCCACTAAGGATTGCCAACAAAAACAGACCATACTCCAATTCATGCATACAAGACCATGGTTCCAACAATCTCCTCTTTTCGGTTTGTTGGCAATCAGAAAATAAATTCAATAGATCCCCATCCATGTTCAAACCAAAAACGCAAGAAACAACCCATCCAACACTCTAAGTCTACGTGAGCAATTCTCATGGTAGAAAATAAGAAAGGAAGCTTGAATTGGGTTCTAGTGTTTTGGAATTCTCAATGAATCCCAAGAAGCATCACATGGCCGACGTATTCCTTCACATCCTTCTCATCCTATCACTGAAACTGAATTCACATCGTGTCACAGGAGCATTACATGCCTTCCTTCCCTTCCTTCTCATCCTATCACTGACACTGAATTCGAATCATGTCATAAGAGAATTACATGCCTTCCTTCCCATCCTTCTCATCCTATCACTGAAACTGAATTCACATCATGTCACAAGAGCATTACATGCCTGAACATGCCTGAATTTATTCCTTTCTCCCCCATTGACAATAAACCCAAAGACTGGTAAAATGTCTAATGGTCAGCTCAAACCATACTCCCCCTGGATAGTATCTCCCCCACAAACCTGCATCACATCCATAAACAAATAAAAACAGTTATCATAATCGGGTAGAGGGGTATTGCGAAAACGTTTTATGCACTGAGAGGTGGCTGAACACCGAGGTTCAACCGATGCTTCTCAATCACAGTTGTTGATAGTGTCTTGGTCAGGATATCAGTCATTTCTCATCAGTTCCCACATGATCCATTCTAATCACCCAGGGCTCAAATTTTTCTTTGATAAAGTGATACGTGATTTCAATATGTTTTGTACGACAATGCTGAACAAGATTCTTTGTGAGATCAATTGCGCTCTTTTTATCATAGTAAATTACCATTGGTTGATTCACCTCATCACCAATATATGTTAGTTGTTTCTTCATCCATAGCAGTTGAGTGAATGCCTTTGTGGCGAATATATACTCAGCTTCAGCAGTACTAAGAGAAGTACTTTCTTGTTTCATGCTCAACTAGCCAACACATTTCTGTCCAATATAGAAGGCTCCACCACTGGTGGACTTTCTGTCTACTACATCACCAGCCCAGTCAGCATCATAAAATGTTGATAATTCATTGTCCCCACATACAGCAAAATATAACCCAACGTTGTGTGTACCTTGAATTTAACTCATGATTCTTTTGACTGCCACCATATGTTCCTCCTTTGGATTACTCTGAAAGCGGGCCGCAAGACATGTGGAAAAGAAAATATACTATCATGTCGCTGGCAGGTATGGTAGGCTCCCAATGATCCTTCAGTACATGGTGGGATCAACAGAGGCCCCATCCTCATGCTTTCGAAGTTTAGTTCCAACTGCAATCGGAGTCGATATTGGTTTGGAGTCTTTCATATCAACCTTCTTCAATAGCTCTCTTTCATACTTTTACTGAGAAATAAATGTGTAATCCTTATTTTGAATCACCTGTATCCCCAAGAAATATGTGATCTCCCCAATCATAGACATTTCTAATTCTAATTTCATATGATTGGAAAATTCATCCACTGATTTCTGCCTGCTGCAACCAAATATGATATCATCAACGTAGACTAGAACCATGAATTGATCTTATGAAAAATTCTTCACATATAGATTGTGATCCACTCCTCTTCTTTTGAACTCCAGCTTCTTGAGATATGAGTCCAAGTGGGAATACCATGCTCGTGGTGCCTGATTCAAACCATATAGGTCTTTCTTCAGTTTGCAGACCTTTGTCTCATCAGTACCAAGAACAAAACCCATTGGTTGTTCAATGTTGACTTCTTCTTCGAGTATTCCATTCAATAATGTTGTCTTGACATCCATTTGATATACTTTATATCCTCTTTGGAGTTCCATGGAAAGGAAAAGTCTGATTGAATTCAGTCTAGCCACTGGAGAAAGGGTTTCTTCAACATCAACACCTTCAATGTGGGAATACCCCTTACATACAAGTCGATCCTTGTTTCTGATAACACTTCCATGATCATAAAACTTGTTCTTGAAGATCCATTTTGTACCAATAACATTGTGACCTTCGGTTCTCTGGACAAGATCCCATGTCTGATTCTTGTCAATCTGATCTAGATATTCATTCATGGCCTTCACCCAAGAATCATCCATTATAGCTTCTTCGAATGAGGGTGGCTCTATAACTAACAAAAATGTATATTGCATGTTATTACTCATCCTCCTTGTTTGAGTGGGTGAACTCCTATCCCCAATTATGTTAGATGGATCAATATCATCTCTACAATTTCTCCTGTGTTGTTCTGTTGCATTCTCTCCTTCCACAGTTTCTTCTTCAGATTATTCTTCTGAGTCAACATCATGATGTGACTGCTGAGTGTTTTGTACAACTTCCTCTATTTCTGTAGTTGTATTTTCTCCATGTTCACTTTCTTCCTCGCTTTCTATTACATCATCATATGACGTCCTTGAAGAATTTGTGGTTTTCTCTTCAATTATCTTAACATCGATGCTTAACCCAATCCTTCCTAATCGCTTGTTGAAACACTTGTAGGCTTTGTTATTCATTGAATACCCATGAAATATTCCTTCATCACCATTGTCACCAAACTTCCCTTGATTTCCTTCATTGTTCCGGATGAAACATTTGCTTCCGAAAACATGAAACTATTTCAACAAGGGATTCCTATCATGCCACAATTCATATGGTGTCTTTGTTTCTCCCATATAAATCCCTGTTTGATTCTGAATGTGCACTGTAGCATCAATAGATTCCTTCTAGTAATGGCGAGAGATACCGCTCTCAATCAGCATAGTCCTGGCCATATTGTTAACCTGTCGATTTCTATGCTCAACAACTCCATTTTTCTGTGGATTTCTCATGGTAGCTACCTCATGTTGAATCTCATGCTTCTCCAAGTAGTTTTCAAATTCAATGGATGTGTATTCCCCTCCATTGTCTGATCGGAACACATTGATTGTTCGTCCAGTATCATTCTCGGCGATCCGACGAAACGTTTTCATGCTGTCAAGCACTTATCGTTTCCTATGTATAACCATTACACATTCCATACTGCTGTAATCATCTATGAAAATGATGAAGTACCTTTCTCCATGAGTTCCAGCAACATTTACTGGTCCAAATACGTCTGTAATAATGAGATCAAGAAGATGTGATGCCCTTTTCTTCCTTGGCCAATATGAACTACAGACCAGCTTCCCACAAATGCAAGCATCACAAGATTTTTCCCATTCACATTTCAGAATGGGGATATCCATGACTATCATCAGCTTAGATATCTTTTCCATGTCTGGTTGGTTAATGTGCCCCATCCTTCGATGCCACAAATGTTTTTCTTCTTCAACAGAAAAATAGCAGGAGTTCACTTTGCTGTTGACGTGATATAAGTTTATATCTTTTCTACAGCCATTCATAAGAGAATTCCCTGTTTTTCCCTTTATAGAACAGCCTTTTTGATTGAAAGTTACTATGAGCCCTGAGTCATAGAGTTGACTCACACTAAAGAGATTGTGACGTAAACCATTCACATAGAGAACTTCAGTCTTCTTTAGCTCTCTGTTGGCGAGAGCAGTATTCCCACTGCCTTTAAACCTCAGAGCACCATCATTACCAAACCTTACTATTCCATCAACCTTTTTTTGATGTTCTTCAAATGGTCAGCATTTCCCATCATATGGGAAGAGCATCAACTATCAAGAATCCAGATGTTTCTGCTCATTGTAGCTTTGAGGGCTACTTTTACAAGATTGGATTTCTCGATATTCTTTTTTTCTTTACATGAGATACTGGATTGAGTATAGAATATTGTTGGCCTTCTAACACTTTCCTCCACAAAATCAGATTCTTCATACCCACAATCTTCTTCCAGTGGAGAGAAACTGTTTGTGAGAACAACACCATTAAGAGGGTGAAAAGTGGACCGTCTCTGAGAGTTGTACGAATTTTTCTTCTCGTACCTCTCCCTGCAATACATATATTTATGGCCAAATTTAGAAAAATGAAAACAGTAACCATACAAGCTATTTCTTCTATAAGATAGAGGATATAAAATCGGTCTCCTTTGTTGACTTCCCAGATCTTCCCCATTCATGTAGCGTCTTTCCCCTTCGAAATATGACATGGTATGACCCAGATAGCCACAGAACAGACACTTCATGGGGGGAAATGTCTTCTCACTTAAATTTCTCCTCATGCCTTCTTCCTTGGGAGAATGGTTGGACTGCCTGTTAATTCTGAAATTTTGAGGATAATCTTTAGTTCTTCTTTTAGTTTGGATTGAGGGTTTCTTTTTCATCACTCCAGGAAACATTCCCGCATGTCCAACTTTCATCTTATCCTTTTTTTGGCTCTCTTCACTTCCAGTAGTAAAAGGCCCTGCTTCACAGCCAATTCCACTCTTTCCCAATCATGCGGGTCTTTGCTCACTCAATATTTTTCCAACCCCATCTAAACCACTCTTCGCTCTTTCCAGTAACTCTACATCTGAGAATCATCCAAAATGAATTTTCTTCTTACCCATATTTGTGGTTTATTGACACTCAAGTTTTCTTCTAAGAATAAAAACTTCTTCCTCAGGACCCTCAACTATATTTAACTTCTCTTTCAGTCTAGATGTAAGATCATTTATGACCTTCGCTTGTTCTTCAATTCTAATCTTCAATTCTGCAATGTCGTCTGTGCTTTCAAGGATTGAAGATTGAACTCTCACTAGTTCTTCTAGTCGTTGAATTTCAGCTTCAAGATCATCCACATATTATGATGATTCCTTCACCATTTTTTTTCACTTACTACATTTCTCGCATTTGTTCTCAACCATTTCCTTACTAACACGAGTCGTAGCTTTTTCGGGTTTGACTCTCATCTCATATGCCACTAGACTACTTACCAGATAATCCAGATATAATTTACATAGTTCTATTTCTTCAAGGGTTGAAACCTTTGCATTGTACATAGGAGGAATCCTTCACAAGATTTTCTTTACCATATCAATGTCTTTGATTTCCTCTACAAGCCCTCGAATTTCCCCCACTACTTCAGTGATTCGATTGAAGAATGAATCTGCATTCTCATTAGGATGCATCTTTAGATCATCAAACCTTTTGTGCAGGACTTGAAGTTTTACCTCTTTCACTTTTTTTTCTCCTTCATAGATATTTTCAAGTTTATCATGCCTCGACTTTGCTGAGGTTAAACTCACCACCTTTAGATAAATTTGATTAGAAAGAGTTGTAGTGATAGCATTTTGAGCTTTAGCATCTGCATCAAGAACTTTCTTGTTTGTATCAGTCATAGCCAGACATGTTGGATCAGTAACATGTATTACTTTCACAGTAGAAAAGAGGACTTCCATTCCTAGATATCTTAAATGATATCTCATTTTGTTCTTCCAGATCTGGAAATTACTTCCATTGAAGAGAGGGACTCCCCTGACATTGACTGCATTCTCCATGACGTCAAATGAAAGATTCAACACCATCATCCTTTACGCTCTGATACCACTTGTAGGACCCCAGGACACCCTGAGAGGGGAGGGGTGAATCATGGTATCAAATTTTTCTTTTAAAGTGATAGATCTTGTTCCCACATTGGTAGGAACTTGTTAAACATGTATGATGGAAATGAACAGAAAGCCAACATTCACATGCAGACAGATGACACAACACTTTTTACATGGTTCACCACTAAGGGCAACGTCCACGGAGCATATGCCGATAGGTTGGCAGTCATACCAAATTCTACTAAACATCACTAGATGTGGATTACAAAGGTTTGGGCACAGTCACTCTGTCTCTGGCTCACTTTCATTACAAAATTTCAGAGATAGCACACTACGTCCCTCGGGTCACTCCCACTGACTCCCCCTGGCGCACTACCCTTGGTAAAGTCACACTCAGTTTATAGACGTGAAGGTATATTCATAATTGCAAAAGAATGCATCCTATGTTCAATGTATATGCTCTATTGAAGTCCAAATTTCACTCGTATACTAATCCCAATTTTCCCCGAAGTTATCAAGCAATCTTCCAGTTTTTTGTGCAACTCCAATAGGACAGGTGTATAACAACCACGCCTAGCGCGCTTCTCCATGATCGGCACGCTAGTTTCAAGAAAGGCGCGAAAGTCACATGTATGGTACCAAATTGGCCTGCATGTGACACCAGCACACTTTCGCGACACTATCTCTTTCAACTCCAAACTTGCGCGACGCAGTGCCTTTAACTCCCAAACCGCCTAGGTCCTGTAGCCCATAACCGGCGCGCAACCTCTACTTGTGCGACCCAACAACCACTTGCGCGACTCAAACAATTTCACGATGAGAGCTCAAAAAATCTCTATGTCTTGAACTTCGTTGAAAATGAGGAGGGGTGTTCTTCTATTTATAGGCAAACTGGACCCCATGCGCGTTGGTGTGCTAGTATGCTCTCGACGCACAGGTTCCGGCGCGCAGCTCATCTCCCCTACCCTCTGTCGCGCAACTCACTTGAGAGACACAACCAATACATGTGCGAACCTATTTCCTTTTCCATATTTTGAAGTTCTGATCATGAAGAACAATAGGCGCGAAAGTTTCCAATCCTCCTAGGCACCGGCGCGCAAGATCTTTCTCTGTGCACATAGGTCACTTGCACGACCACAACAATACTTGCGCGACCCTTATCCATTTTCCATTTTTCCACATTCTTATATTGAAAAAATCAAGGCGCACAAGTTCCATCCCCTTAAAGTGCACGGCGCGCAAGTCTCTTTGCCAAAAAAACTTTTCTCCCTTTGTCTATTTTCAGGCCCAAAAATATTGGCAAACACTGGGAAATGGCGGTACCTTCTATGTTGTTGTCTACTTGAACTGTATGATCACTTTGCTAGTACTCATTCTGAACTTCCACTGAGGATTGTCAAAAAAACAAAAATTGTACTCCAATTTATGCATATAAGACCATGGTTCCAACAATATTAACCAATGAAAGGAAGCGGGTTTCATAGACATATAAACAGTGAATGGGAAACAGATTCCATAAACCTCATTCCATCAAAAAATAAATCATCTTGAGAAAAAAATATGAATGTTAAAATTGAATCATTTCCCCATAAAGGAATGAGTAAAACCAATGGATGTTATCTTAGATGGGAAATAATTTTGAAGGATATTTTAAAATTATTTATTGATAGAAATACCCTTATTCTTTGAAAAATTAATTTTTTAACATTAAATCTTTGGAAAACAAATTTCATAGAAAATGAAGGTGAAAAATTATAACGGATGCTTAAAACCCATTTGAAAACCATTTTCCTGGAAACTAATAATCTAGCTTAAAAACATTTAGATTCCCATTTCATTGAAAATTTATTTTGACTATATTTTGTTAAAAACTATACTTTTAAACATTAAAAGGAATCTTTAATGAGATTAGAGTAGGTAAATCTATATTATTTGTACGAGGAAAAACCATTCCTTTTTCATGATAAAAAGCTTTGAAAAAATAATTATTCAAAAATTGATGTGAAAGTTCTTCTAAAAAAGTTGATAAAAGAAAAATGGGTAAATATATATTTTCATGATCATATGATATTAGTAGAATATTTTTACAAACACTTTTTGGAATGAATGGTTTTGATGTAACATAGATTTCTGATCGAAGAGAAGGGTATTGTCATATTTTCTTTAAAACATTTTATTAATTATCTTAAGTATCAAGGAGTGGAAAATGGTACTAATATGTGAATAAATCAATAATAACCATAGGATAAGATTATTAATGAGTTTTTATGAAATATGGATCATAAAAGTTCATTACTGAAAATGTGATCATAAATAATCTTGATAAATGGTGATATTGTTTCAATAAACTCTTACCACATGGTAACTTGGAATAATACTCCCAATGTTGGAAAATAAAGATACATGGTGCTTAAAAATATCATGAAAATAATAAGACTCATGTTATAACATGTATAAAGATGTTTATACACCTCATATATAAATATAGGTGTATAACATGACATGTGTCTCAAAGAAAAAAAATTGAGACAAAATTACTTTACTGATTTGGTAAATTTTAAAACATTAACCCCCTAAAATAAAGATCCTAAAATGTTTATTTAAATACCTATAGATTTAATTATAATAGAGATATAATAAATTCATGTAAACTATATACACTACACAAAATAATTAAGTGTTGAATAAGGAATGTATCTCACAAAAATAGAGAGTGATATGAAATTCCATAACCTTGAGTTTGAATTGTCTTATGTGTCTCTATATTCCTAAATAATAAACATGTGTTAATTAATTTATTAATTTAGAGATAAAAAATCATGTTTATTATTTCTGTTACATCACTTATTACCATATATTATATAACTAGTTAAACAATTAGGTTTAAGTTGGGTGTTTTTACCAAATCGGATTCATGTGTTATAAACAACTTTGGTTAGTCAACTATGGTCAAAGAGGTCATTGTATAAAAATTCCCAAAATAATAATCCTGAAATAAATATCATATTTCTGAAATAATTATACTTTTAAAAACAATCATTATATAAGTTTGTGAAAAATGAATAAAAGTTACAATCACGGGTATGGTAGGTCGAACATACGCATGAGTAACATTCCAATTTCTTAATGATCATTATAGAAAGAAGTTAAGTAACATTAGTCATCAAATAATGATAATTATTTCAGAAATACCATATTATTTAATAATATATACTAAGATATATAATTATTTTTATTTAAAATGAATCACATCATGTCGAGGAGGTGGTAGTCCACACGTCCACGAGCGACGTTATCACTATTTTAGTGTGTCAATGGGTAATAGAGAGAATGATATATATATTATATTTATAGAAATTAATTATGTTATAAATATAACATATAATATTTTTATGTCACATATTTTTAATTAAAAAATTACTTTATTCTTTCCATGTATCATGTGACTGAATCACATCGCTTTGAGTGGGTTGTAGTCCACACTTCCACAAATGATGTTATTATATTTACACATAATATAAAGATTAAATGAATGTGTTATAAAAGAAATAAAGAAGAATAAATACATTATATATATCATATATATCATATATAAATAGGGTTTCCATCATAATTCACAACTGTGTAGGGTGGTAAAGTAAAAATGAACAACCATCATTTCATGAGGCGGTAGTTCGTCGTACACGAATAGTAAGTTTGTTACCAATTAGATGGTGGGGTGTGTAAGTGTAGGTAAACCACTTAATATAACAACATATTAGTATATTTATGATAATTTTGTTGTAATATAATCATGAAGTTGTTATATTTTATGGGGTGTAGAAAGAAAATAAAATAAAGGTATTGGGGAAGGATGTTACCTCTTCTTTGGGTAACTCTTTTTGGTTTGAACCAAAGGGCATCCTTGGATGGATATCATCCCAAAGGGAGGCTTCAATGAGTAAGTTCAGGATGTTAGGGAGATATTTGGTCAAATTTTGGTTGAGAAAAAGTGGCAAGATAGGTGTGATGATGTGGGAAGATATGTGACCTTTTAGAGTGGAGGAGCAGTGGCACTCTTGTATTATTTTTGGAAAAGGGAAACCCCACCCACGTCTTTTATTGCAAGTGGAATGCGTATTTGTCCAAATTGTATAAAAGGGCATATATTGTTGAATATTTTCCATCCAATAGATTTTGGACAAGTGTCTAGGTCATATTAGGCATTATGTTTAGGGTTTAGTCCCTTGTTAACCTTAATTTAATCTTAACCACTGTAATTAATTTTAATTACCTTTACTAATATTTTTGATCAAAAACTAAGTTGATATTATTATAAATTTTAAATTATTATTATTAAAAATATTAAATCAATTTTTCCAAATTAAAATCACATAAGTGGAAGAAATTAGTTTAAATTTAATCCTGCAGACAAGATGACAATACAGGTTATTAAAGTAAAAACAATCAAATGTTTGTGATGTTTTTGTAGTCAATTTCATAGTGAAATAGATTAAAGTAACATAAATTTGATTTATTTATAAAAATAAAAATCTAATTAAATATTGAAACTAACTTAAAATATATTTTTACTATATAGATAAAATAGATTAAAATGTAGTTTTGAATTAAAATTCAATATTTTTAAATATTCATCAGAAAAATAAAACTTCACAAAAAAATACCAAAAAATAACACTGACCTAATTTTTATGATTCTATATTAAAGATGAATTTATTTCTATGTATAATATTTATTAATGTTACAAACTTTATATTTAAAATATTTTATCCGTTAAAAGACCGTAAAATTGCCTTAATTAAAATATTGGGTTTTATGTGTTAAATTGGGTTTATTATTATCTTATGCCTATAAAATGTATTTGAGGAATATAAAAAATATTTACATTGATATATAACATATATATTAAATTAAAATTAATATATAATTTTAATTAATTTAATTAATTAGGATTAAACCATCTATTTGAGCATAGGAAAAGTTTTCTATAAATATACTCAATTTATATTCAATTGGTTCTTATATTATTTTTTAAATAATTTTTAACTTATTAATTCAACCTATATTTTTTTAAACACATTTTGTTTCATAATTTAGTTAATAATATTCATAAAATATAATTTAATGGCTATGTTATATATTATTATATTAAATAAAAATATTTTTAAAAATATTATTGTTTTGTAACACTCAGGCGTGCGTCTTACACAAGAAATTGAGGAAAAAAAATCTTTCATGAACCATATTATAACCTTAGTGTTCTGTTTATATAATGATAAATTTTATGTTGCATGGAGTGCATGATGAACTTGGTATTTCAAGAGACAAACATAGTACTTCAATATAAAAAATATATATTCAGTGTTGTGCGAAATGGAATAAAAATATCAAAGTGGTTATATTAATTCAGAAAAAATCAAAAAATCTTGGGGTGTTATAATGAATATCATTCTTTTCGTGATAATATAAGTTTTATTTAATGTTATATTTCATGGGGACTGTGATTAAAAGTTACCAAAGTGGTAAGGTGTTTTTGTTAAAATTTCATCGTTTATCAAGATTGTTCATTATTACGATTCCAATGTTGAAATTTTATGATTTATCTCTAAAGAAAATCAGGAATTTTATTATCATATGGTTATTTCATTAGAATACATGTTTCCCTTCATTTTACTATATTTATATACACAATAGTTCAAAATATCATTTATGAAAAATAATCTTTGTTACTCTCTTTGGTTGAAACCACTTTTCCTTCCAAAACCATGTTTTCCAAAAAACTAAAAATTGTATTTAACTTTATTTAAATGATTTATTAAATTTATTTTTTCTATATTTTACATTTTACAAATTTTTTGAAAGGGATCTTCATTTATTTTAAAGAAATCTCCTTTGGTGTTTTTCGAAAATGTGAAATGAATCGTTGTTTTAATATGAATAGAATGAACATAATTTCCATCATCATCACTATTATTTTAATTTAATATTAATTTATAAATTTTAAATTATATTTTCAAATAGACTAATTTTAAAAAAAATATGGATATTTATTTTTAAAAATTAATTTTCAAAGAAAAGTTATTTTCCTCGATAATTGTTTTAAATGATATTTCGAAGTAATTTTCCATCTAAGATGAAATCAGTGGTTGTTAACCACTCCTTAATGGGGATATACTCCATCGGTACAATTATTATTCTTTCTCTTAATGTTTTATTAAAAAAAAATATTTAAGAAATATATTTCTCTTCCACATTTTATATAATATTTAAAATTTAATTAAACACATTTCATTTCATGGGTTATGATATGATGAATGTTTAATGATCTTATGTCACACATAAATATGGTTTTCATTAAGATATCAATGGGACATATATCTCCCAACAATTCATTGGGTAATGGTGGAGAAATCATTAGAAAATATGTTATGTGTGAAACTAATTACATATTCGCAATGGTACGCATAAACTTGATTACATGTTCATAATGTTATGTATGAAACTAATTACATGTTCACAATGTTATCCATGAACCAGATTAAATGTTAAAAGTGTTATGTGTGGACTTATCTTTTATTTCTATAATTTTATGTGTGGATCTAGTTTCATGTTCATAAGTATATTTGAGGTTATAACTGCATTTACTTAACTTAATAAGTGTACATGTTTCTATTTATACATGTTCACTATGTTATAAGCTTATGTGTATGATAATATTCTATGACTTGTGCCAATATGTTTCTTATATGGATCATTTTATTTTATTTCAATGTTATTTATGTCTTTTGAAATTCCAATATTTATTCCATGTATCAAGATTATAATCTTTCATATGTAGGGTATGGTTTTCAATTGTCAATATTATATTATCTTAACCTTATGATCATGTCATTCTTATGTGATCATTGATATCTTGATCTCTTATGATTAATAAGAATCTAAGCTCACCCTTTCTTACATTTCCTTTTACTAGGTTATGGAAAAATTATTTAAGTTGGTTACTCTATGAATAGTACTAAAGGGTATGATAATTATGGGTGATATTGGGGATCTTTCCCCAAATTAGATGATTCTGTACCTAGTCTCAAAAGAAACTAAAATATTACTCTCCCCAGAAATGTGTTTCTTCACATCATTGAATATTTATCTTAAAAGATGTAATATCTATATATTAACATCCTTTGTAACTACTGTTGGTGTCAATGTAAAGCTTTAGTTAACCTTAGGAAATTAGGATGAGAAAAATTTAGAGAGATCCTTAGGGATATTTCTAAGGATGTGTCCAGGGTTGTCTCTATTGATAAGTCTAAGGATTAGTCAAAGTATAGGAATGTTTCTTCGAATTTTGTTAATGGATTGAGAAAGTTTTTCCCAGGAAATTACATCCATGTCTTTATAATACATGTGGATTTTTCTTTATTATAGAGGTACCTAAGGGTAATAACTCTAAAAAGGGTGTTTTAAGTATGACATTATCATCACTTGGTGCACTAAAATGGGCCTTTCTACACACCTTCTTTAGTACTCCCATAGGTTGTGATTTTTAAATTAAAAAACACTTAATGAAACTTCACGATGGATATAAATACATGATGATGATAAATGACTAGTCCAAACCTATAATTTCGTTGTTTAAAAATAAGGTTCCATGATTTAGACACCATATAAGTGATTCAAAATTATTATGTGGTTCCCCGATATGATTATTATTTATTACACTATGTGTTTTTTTGATTTAGTCAATAGAAGGAAACAGAAGGAACTAGGCTACAATTAATTTTGATAGAAAATGTGTCAATGAGAAACCAAATGGTATAATGACTAGCATAAAATATATTTTTATTTTTATTTATAAGTTGTCTTGGAATATCATTAACAACATTAACTTTAACTAAATATTGGACATATAAAAGAAGATAATTTTAGAGTATTATAGAATTTCATGTAGTGGAGACCAAGGTATAAAGAAGATTCAGTTGCTTCTATATTGAGAATGTGGATAGAATAAATCAAGGGATTTTATCAAAGGAATGAAAAAAAAATGTTTGAGGTGTGGAAACAAAATTCACAAATCAAGTAACTTCAAATGAAAAATGAAAAGTTTAATTAACCCAATGTATGAGAATAATGGTCTCTCTAATTTATCATCAACTATTGAATATTTTAGATGTGAAAGGTATGGGAATTATGAAAATTAGTATCCCAAGGGGAAATATCATGAAGATAATTTTTATGGTTTTATGAGTAATGGTTTTGCAATTAATGTTGAAGTGATTTCCAATGGAATATTAAATGAAGTTTGTTCTAAGAAATAAGATAAAAAAGCCCAATTAATTGATTAAGGATGATGTGGAATAATTAAAGTGTTTATATATTGTAATTTAAGGATTATATGAATCATTAAATATATAAGGATTGTTTTTGGGAGTTTTTCATTAAATATTTTCAATAATATATTGAATGGTGCTTTTTACTTAGAAAAATGATTTAACGTTAATCTTCTATTAACACTAAACACATAATTAAAGTAAATATTGTGTTTAATGTGTTCCTGATTTTGAGATAATGATGTTTTGATAAAAAGATGATGGATATGAATAATGTAAATGGGATAGTAATAATTTCCTTGGAACTGGTTAATGAATTTGTGAAAAAGTAGTTTATTCAATCATGGATGGAGTTTACATCATTTTTTGATTTAAGGAAAGTAAATAATAATCATTGTTTTATATAATTAAGGTGGAAGAATGCATGTTTTCAATAATTTTTTATGGTAACTCAGTTTATTATCATGTTTCAAGAGAATACATGATGAAGGTATTCACATGTTTTGAATGTAATAATAAAGACCTGCTTTATGATATATAGAAGAATAATTTTATCCTTATTTTGATAAATTTAGTGATCTTATTTTTTAATGTTGAATTCTGAAAGGGTTATAAGTTTATCCAGTTATGGAATTGTTTGATTTGAACTTAGGATGAAATTTTAGAGATTAAGATATTAATTCCCTATATGAATATGTATCTATATTGCATAACCAGTATTAACCTTTTTTATTCAAGATAGAAGGAATGAATTTTAATTATTTTATAGAACCTATTTTTCTCATTAAAAATGATAAATTTTTCTCTTAAAGTTAGAGATGATGCAGAAATTGATAGGGGTGAAACCAAAGGATGAAATTGTGCCTATGATATAAAAATATATCATGTGAGTACAATTTCATTTTTTCTCATTGTATATAGAAAATAAATTCCTCGACATTAAGAAAAGGGTATTAAAAAATATTTGGTTCTATTATCATCATTGTTTAGGATATTAATAAAATTTTTCATGAATATTTGGTTTATGGGGTTTTTAGTCATTAACTTTCTCCTAGCCATATTCTTTATCACTCTCTATAAATATTTGGGTGTTAATTTTTCTCAATTATGTCCATGTTTTCACATCCTATCAATTTTCTCATATTTTAGAACATCGTATGTTTTATTATAAATAAATTTATCACCTATATTTCTATTTTTCATGAGCATATTTCATTAACCCTATTTATGATGTGGGTTTTTATGAAGGAATTTTCAAATGCTAAACCTTTCATGATCAAGATGAAATTCGAGGGAGAAATTAATTTAAAAGGGTTCAAAGTAACACCACATCATTTGGATATATATATTTTTCAAATAAATTTCATATTTTGATAATTTCTATTATATGAAACATTACGTTTCACTTTTATTACATGTAACATTGACTATAGTTTTTATTAAACGCACCTCCGAGTTTAAACAAAGCATGACATACAATTGAAAAATTATTATTTAATATGACATTTATCACCTAGTATTTGGAATGGTGGGTATGAATAGAATTAAATAAATTATTAAAATTTGGTTTAAATATATATATATAATGAATTATTTGGTGACTAATTAATTATATATGAGAATAAAAAACCTTTTTAAAAATAAATGAAATATTTTTATTAACAGAAATATTTATGTCCACAAATGTATTTTACATAAATAAATTAACCAAATAAATTTTTTTTAATGAATTTAATTTAATTAATATATTATATAATCAATAAAATTTTTAAAATTCATCTTATGTGTTTTCTATAAAAGAGATAATAATTAATCCAATTTTATGCTTAAAAACTATATTTTTTTAAGTAGTAGTTTTGTCACCTTTTGCAAACATATAATTAAAAAAATTAAGATTTTTGAAATTTTATTATAAAAAATAAATTTAATTTTGAAATAATAGTTTCAAAATTCTCCTTGAGTTAGTTTTTTTTAGTTCTATAAAAATATTAATATTTTGATGGCCGGTGAAAAATATTGATTTCAAATTGAAAACTGCCTTCTCGTTTAAAATTTTTATAAAGATAAATTATATTTTAAATTGGTTTTAAATTAAATTTAGATAAATTATATATTTATTAATCCAATTTTTTCATTTGAATCATTTTCATATTGAAATTTTATAAAAACATATTAAACTTTTATACATTTTTCCTCTGAAACCCCGTTTTATTATCGCATTTGAAGGATTAATTTTAAATTAAAATTTTCCACTTATTTGAATTGAATTTGAAAAAAATAGATTCCATATTTTTAAAAATAATAATTTATATTATTAAATATTTTTATCTTATTTTTTAACCAAAATTAATTCTGAAATTATTATAAATTATTTACTATGGATAAGTTGAAAATGGGTGTATCATGGGGTTAAACAAAAGAGAAAATGGTTAAAAATGACCCAGAACATGTACAAAACCCATTTTAAGGAAATATTTTAATATTTTACCTTATATTTTTTATAAAACTCCATTTTTGATACTTTTTGAATGAGTAAAGCATGGATAACGATTTTTTATTTCAAAAAAATACAAGTCTACCACTCACCTCACTTATAAATGGCCACTGCTTCTCCTCTCTTCTTCACACCTTAAAACCCTTTTTGTTTGGACAATCCCTGTCAAAATCACTTCTAAACGTACCTCATATAATAATATATTCCTTATTCAAGAAATAAATCCTACCATGGAAGGATTTTGGTGAAAACCGAAAGTGGCTACCTGAAGAAGAGGTATTGTTCTTCAACGAGCATTTTTATTTTATTTCTTCCTCTAACTCATTCAATCATAATTTAAACATGATGATAAAATAACCTTCCTTATATTACATAAACTGTGTTTTTTTAATGTTAATATCATTAACTATAACTATCTCTACTTCCAAAAAATAAGTTTTAAAATTATCATTCATGTGTATGGTGGACTACCACCTCGTGAACCGATGTCATTCATTTTTCCATTACCACCTCTTACGATTGCATATGATAATGAATATAAACTATATATATGATACTTATAATATAATTATACATTTGGAGTTATTATATAATATATTAATTTTTGTTATTCCATTCTATAGGGGATACTATAACATCACTCGTGTGTGTGGTGGATTACTTCCTCGCAAAAGCAATGTGATCTGTTTTCACTTGCGCATTAAATAGAAGATAATTAGGATTTATTTAATGAAAATTTATGATATAAATGAAATGTTTATTATATTAATTATGTATTTATCATTATTAAGAGGTAATATTTATTTTTAATTCTTACCATTTCACTCACTGAAAGATATAAATTTTTTTCATGTACATGTGGCCTACCTCCTTCATGAAGTAATGTAACTAAATATTTTCCTATCCACACCACATGAATGATCATTATAATTATAATCAAATAAATAAAATTATATTTAATATATTATGATCACTATGTAAATATAAATTACTACTTACCTTTTTTTCATAATGATAACTGAAAAATAGAAATGTTACTCATGTGTATGAACAACCTACCGTCTCCATGATCACAACGTACATCATTTCATGAAAGTATATATAATGATTGGTATTGAAATAATAATTGAAATATAAATATGATAATTATTTCATGATTATTATTCTAGAGATGATGGAACCATTATTTCATGATTATTATTCTCCATGATCACATACACTTACTAGTATTGATCAAGCCTACCAACAATCTCATTTGGTAGCACTCAGAGAAGTTAGTCAGGAAGCTCTGATGACAAACAGGAGGCAGACTCAACTCTCTTCCCCCACACTTGAGTACTATCAGAATTCACTGACAGGAAAAGGAGGATAGGAGCCGGAATACACACCTACTCCAAGCGCAGAATGGATGTATATGCCCATTCCGGTAGTTGAAGTCACCAAGCATATTTTATCAATGGTGAAAGAGCATAAGAAAATCCCTACTCATATTCTGGATGCTTACCATGATATTATAACAACTTCAGTAGCATCAAATCTAAAGACACATAAATCTATCCCTACCATTCGAGTGACTCCTCAAGATGTCACTCTGGAACAGACACACACCTCTATTCTAGTCCATGAGGGTTGTGGGGAATACTCCCCCATAACATAAGGACAGCCAAGTCAGGCACATACACCTAATTTGAGTGGAGATAATCAGCCAAACCTGATCATTTCCCCTGAGCATGCACATACACCTGCCCATAATGACCACTTTCGTCAAACAGTGGTTCCTAAATTGAGTAAGAAGGCATCTAAGAAGAAGACCCGCACAGCACAGTCAAGAAATCAAGAGCCAATCTGTAATAAGGCCTTCCTTGATGCGGGAGTTCATGAAGACCTCAGACAACTATATATTGAAATTCAAGGTTCTACTCCCTCATTTCCCAATAGTGGGAACATTAATTCCAAAGGTATTCAACAGAAACATCCTCATGAAGGCTTGCTTCATGACAATTCGGTCGATCTCGAAGTTTCACCTTAAGATGAGAGCCACAAGAACCCTCTGTGTGGCAAGAAGACCAAGGAGCGAACTGTTTCATCTTTTGTTGTAACCCACCATGGTGCTCCTCCCCATGATGATGAATTTATCTGCGAAAGTCCTCTCCGTAGTAGTAATTCGCATTGCCTTGAAATTTCTTCAGAAGACAATGCAGTGATGAGAATGCCCTCTTATCTTGAGGAAATTGCAAATGTGAATCCAGTCATGTATGATGCTTTACCTCTAGCAGGTGAAATACTTTCTCAATCAGAAGATAACCTGGGTTGTAGGTCATTTTCTGAACTACCCATGTGTCGTTCATCTTCTAGTTTTATTATTGAACTCTCTGCCAATCTTGTTGAATTTGATAAAACAACAAGGAAGTACCAACTCTTGTCTAATCAGGTAGAATAATATTCATCAAATAATAAATAGGAAATGTGGAATATGAGAAAACAACTGGAGAAAGGTGAAGTTCCAGTCATGTTTTAGCCTTTGGCTGACTCTCAGTATGACATTCCAGAGATGTTGATGGAAGATGAAATTCATGATATTCGTCTCAACATATGGAAAACCCTTTTTAATTTTAAAAAGAAAATATTATCTTATGATGAATATGAGAATCATTTCAAGATAATAGAAGGGTTACAATGCCAAATTGACTTGGCATCTCTCTCAGTCTCTAGATATCTGAAGGCTGAAAAGCAACATAGATCCCTTCAGAGTTCATGTCCTGGTGCACTAAGAAGATTGTTCCAGTTAATTTCCAATGCCCCATCTGATATTCATATCAGGGGATGTGGTGTTCATGGAGTATGAAATTTCACTGTACTCTCCAATCATAAAAGCCCTCTAAAAATGGTTTCATGCAATGTTATTGCCCATGGCCGACCACAGTCAATTTCCTTTCTTGTAATCAAATGTTTGCCCAAGAACATGCCTCAACTAGTTATTCCCAAAATCAATCATACAGAGAACAAGTTGTTGAATTATTCATGCATCAAGAAAATGAGAATATTGAACATCCCTCTCATTTAGAGCAAGCATGTCATCAAGTGGAAGAAGTGTCAGAAATCATCCAACGGTCTTTTAAGCCAGGTGATAAAATTGGATTCAGGTTGATTCATCCCGCTAATTTTCGGACTAATGTCTGTAAGATCAAGAGAGATTTTAATAAAGTCTCAAATGTTGCATCTCCAGAACCACCCCAGCTTTCCATACTGGGGACTCTTTTAGACCAACCCTCAGAATCAACAATTAGGATTCGAGGAGTTGGGTAGGAACAGTAGAAACAGTTCCAGTCCACTGGACTGGGGACTTTTTCAAATCATCAATATTTTCCTCATAGAAATTCAGTCTTCTATCGATTAGGTAAGAATAACCAAGGGGAATGAAGATCCAAATTATCAGGGTATTCCCTCCAAATTATAGTTCGTTAAGAAGTTCCTGAGAGATCAAATCGACAAAAGGCAATGTCTCGTCAGGGAAATGGAAGAAGACAATATCGCAGAAATGCTGATAGAAAGGATGCATTGCATTATGCATCAATTAATGTCATAAATTCCATTGTTGCTGATCCACCAGATGAGGCTCATTTAGAGGGATCAGATGAAGAGGTTCATGTTCAAGAAGTTTTACACACAAACAAAAATGATGAAGGTGTGCGTACACGAAATCAAAGGCTTACCCAGAATCTGAGTGTTCCTTCAAGTAACTCACTTCCCCCTCTCTGAATGGGATCCAACAAGGGGAATGGAAAGAATCAGGTTACAAACCCTTCCTCTGGATAAGGCCAATATCTCTCATTAGAGAAATGATTTGCGCATCAAGAGGAAGAAATGAAGGAGTTCATGAGGTTGAATGCAGAACTACTTCAAGGTAGTCTTCCTACATAGCATGCTTGAGTCAGTCAGCCAAGGGAATTTGTTGTAGTTACTGAGATGGATCAAGAATATCCTCCTCTACCAGTACACCCTCACAGGTCTAATCCTATGGGTCATGTGCATCAACAACCGGTGGTGTTATCATCAGTTGCAGTACCAGTCACTAAATCTGTCCAAGCTCCAATTATTGCACCTGCTCGGGTCCAATCTCAACCAGATGTTTCTCAAAAGTTAATAACTACTATTGAGTCATTAATAGCTTAGTTGGAAGATATAGAGGGAAAAAATCTTTAAATTCTACCTAAAAGGAGAGCTTACCCTAAATGGGTTGATGCAATTCCTCCCCTAACAAATTTTTCATGTACCACATTCCCATTCTTTAATGGTTCAAGAGATCCAGAGAAACACATAACACATTTTGTTTCTCTTTGTGATCCCATGATGGGAACCCCTCAGCAACAGGAAGTAGTTAATCTCAGGTGTTTTGTACAGTCATTACAAGGGTCTGCTTTTGTCTAATACACAAGCTTGCAATCCTGGTCAATTATCAGGTGGGAGGATCTCCATCAACGATTCCTTCTTCAATTCAGCTCAACTTTTCCAAAGACAACAGTTTTTTATCTTAAAAACTGTAAGCAAAGGTATAATGAATGTGTTTCAGATTTCATTGCTCGTTGGAAGGGATTAACATATTCCTTAATCTTAGCACTCCCTCAAGAAGAATTGTTGCCAATCTGTGTGGAAAATCTATGTGGTGCGTTACGCACACCGTTGATCCCTGTGAAATACACAGGAGGGTTTCAAGACCTTACTTCAATCACTCAATATATTTAAGACTCTCTTATGAAGACTAAGGATAAAACTTGTGTAATTCCATTAGCTCCAAGAAGGATAATGGGTAGATCAGAGACTGCTACAGTCATGCTTAAACAAGCACATGTTCCCGCTTCAACTTTAAAACCATAATCTTCTCGAAGGACTCCACCTACAGAGTGTCAGAAAAAGAGGCCTTTTCGTTAAGACAATAAAAGAGATCAAAGATGGAAACAATTTGAGGATCTGAAGAGCAATGTTTACTCCTTCCAAAATGAACAAGTTCTTGATTACTTCATTTCGGCTCTCGAAAATAATTTGGTTCAATTGCCAAGGCCTAAAAGGCTGAACAAGGAAGGAGATAAAGACCATCCCAACTATTTCCCATTTCATCATATGTTGAGGCATCCCATTCAGGAGTGTTTTTTCTTTAAAGACCTCCTAGAAAAAATTGTGGACTTGGGACAACTCAAATTGAATGATTCTTCAGCTTAGGTTGCATGTGTTACTACTACAGATCCAGAGGAAGAAGGCGAGTGGCAAGAAGTCAAAGAAAAATGCACAGAAATATGATGATTGGATGGTCAAAAAAACGGTCAACCAAACTCATGCCATTTTTCGAACACAATTTAAGAAACCAATTGTATCTTCTACTATGAATGCCACAGCAAATCCCTATTCATCAGGGGGAAATCCTCAAAGGGGCGGCATAATTCAAAGAAAGAAGAAGAATCAGAAAAAGATGAGTATGTGTCAAATCCCATGTTTTCTTTGACTCTGGGAGATTTTATTCCATCTACTTCAAAGCAATGGGCACCGTCCCACCATACGGCATAGCCTAAACCGGCTAAACAAGAAAAATCTTCATCGGATGAATAGTTGATCTTCGGTTCTGTTAATATGATTCACTTGACAGATCCATATGCCAGTTGCAGTTCTGAGTTCAATGAACCTGAGTTCCCTATATCAAACAGAGGAATTAGAGGGAGTTCCAGAGGTCTGGGATACATAGGAAGACATGGATATCCCAAAAGAAACAATTCCAATTCTACCCCTACTAGAACTGTGTATGTAGTAGAAACTCATGGTAGAGCCCTTCAGCAAGCTCAACAAGAACAAGAAAGTTCCTCCATGCATGGAAAATTCAGTCATGGCATAGTTATTATATAGGATAGATTAGAGGTTACACCTTCTACCTATCAGTAGGTAAACAGACCTAATCGTTCTAATCTTCCGAAGCTAGGAGTACTTTCGACTCCCACCCCGATACAAGATGCATCAACTTCTAAAGCCTAAACTTCCAAGACACCTGAAAAACCACATGTTCCTATTGGGAAATGTAGACCTTTGGATAAAAAATATGATGTATTGAAACACCTGGCCCAAGTACCAGCCAAGTTATCAATTCTGGATGCCTTGAATCTATCAAAGGATCTTCGGGAGGCACTCGTTAAGGCTTTGTCAAGTCCTCAGGAGTTTGAAACTCAAATTGTTGCAGCTGATGTCTACCATGTAGAGAATAATCCTGCATATTGCCATGCAAGGATATCTTTCACAGATAAAGATGAAGATTATGTTGTGCATGGGCATATTAGACCTTTGTATTTATCTGGCAAGGTCAATGATGTAGACATCCGAATATATTTCATTGATAATGGTTCAGGAGTCAACATCATCACCATTAGTACACTTTGTCAATTGGGACTCACCGAATATAATTTATCTTCATCTAATTTGATGTTACAAGGGTATGATAAAAATGAACAAGAACCTCTGGGTGAAATCACACTCAGAACCCAGTTTGGAGAATTGGTATACAATTCAGATTTCATGGTGGTTTGTCATGACATAGCTTTCAACATCTTTCTTGTAAGACCCTGGCTACATCAACATGTGGCTATCCCTTCATCATACCATAAATGTCTCAAATATTGTTTCAATGGTAAAATTGGGACATTTTATGGTGATAAATCCCCATTCAAGACATGTGAATCTCAATATATTGAGGCGGAATTCTATCACATGAAGGGAAAAGAGGAATCTATGGCAATGGAGGTTACCAAAATTAATGCTCCATTGGTTTTGGAAAATATTCTAGTAAACACATTTACACATGTGAGTACAGATTATGTGTTTTGTATCTATCAAATTGATAGGATAGACCCAAATCCAAATACTCTTATAGAAACTTCCATAATGTCAATTACGGCATTTAAGCCAGATAGCATGGGAGAAATTGGTGATTCCCCAAGCAATAATGAAAGCTTAAATGGAGATGTATTTATTTCATCCACTGAAATCTATAAAGTCGATGCTTCGCCAACTAGGCCAGAAGAAGTTATAGTAATGTCAGAGTTGAACGATGATGTCAGTTCTCAATCCATTATCTCCTCTTTATTACCCAAGGAAGATCCTTCATCATCAATAGGGTCAGAAATGGAAGCCTCTTCTTCAAAATGTTCAAATGTTAACATTTCTCTTGATCTTGGTAATTTTGTTTCATCATCTACTATGAAAGTAGAAATAGAAGAAATAACACATTTTGAAGAAGAAAGGTAATATCTTAGAGATGCTCCTCCAGATTTTGAAGAGGGTATCTCTACCACTATAGATGAACTCAGAGAAATAGGTCCGGGTACAAAATAAGATCCACTCCCCACTTTAATTATTGCGGCCATGACTCTTGAAGAGAAGGAAATGTATATTTCATTTTTGAAGAAAAATCGAGATATATTTTCTTGGAACTATACAGAGATTCTAGGCCTTAATCCTGATGTTTCTACTTATTGTTTGGGTTTTCCAGAAGAACATCGAGGATTCAAGCAAGCTACAAGAAGAACACACCCAACATATGCTTCCAAAATTGAAGCTTAATTGGATAATCTTATCAAATATAACTTCATCAGATAAGTTATATATCCCAATTAGTTGGATAATATTTTCCCTGTAAAGATAAAGAATTGAAAAATTAGAGTTTGCATTGATTTCAGATATCTTAATCGACATTGTCCTAAGGGTGATTTTCTAGTTTCGATTACAGAACTCTTAATTCATGCAACAGCTGGCTATGAAACACTTGCCTTCACGGATGGATATTCCGGGTATAATCAAATCCAAATGGCTCCAGAAGATGAAAAATCTACAGCCTTTCGAGCCCCTAAAGGTGCGTTTTGCTATCAGGTAATGCCATTTGGCCTAAGGAATGTAGGCACAACATATCAGCATGTCATCCATCGTATCTTCAAACCCTTTTTAGGGAAGTTTGTTGAATGTTATGTGGTGTATTTGGTGGTTAAATCCAAAAAATGTTATAATCACTTGGTTGATTTGGAAGTCATATTCCACAAACTTCGGCAACATAACTTGAACATGAACCCCTTAAAATATACTTTTGGGGTAACCTCAGGAAAATTTCTTGGCTTTGTTGTACGCCATCATGGTATCGAAGTCGATCCTGAGAAGTCAAATTCAATCCTTGGTATGTCACCTCCTAGAAATTTGAAAGAATTTAGAGGAATTCAAGGATACTTAGCCTATGATCGGCATTTCATCGCCAATTTGGCAAGCAAAAGTTTACCCTTCACCAAATTGATGAAGAAGGGAGTAACTTACCAGTGGACTGAATAATGTCAAGAAACATTCAATATTATCAGTAAATATATCTTGATTCCACCGGTATTAATTCCACCTATTGAAGGAAGACCACTTATCCTCTATGTGATAGCTTTAGAGCGATCATTGGGTGCCTTTATTGCTCAAAAGAATGATGTTGGGAGTGAAAAGATCCACTATTATCTTAGTCAGACTATGATTGAAGCAGAAACACAATATTCAAGTATTGGGAAGTGCTGCCTAGCATTAATCTTTGTAGTTTAGAAGTCGAGACACTACCTGCAAAATCACGAGGTCCAATTGGTATCTCGTAATAACCCGCTCAAATTCATCCTTAGTCGTCCAATGCTTACAGGACATCTGGCAATGTGGGAAGTTATTTTGCAGCAATTTGACATCCAGTATGTGTCTCAAAAGCCAATAAAGGGCCAAGATCTGGCTGATTTCCTTACTGAACATCCTTCGGTGGAAGATACATTTTCAAATATTGAACTCCCTGATGAGGATGTCTTCTCCATTCAAGACAGTCCTCAAGTATGGTAAATATACTTTTATGGTGCTTCCAGATGTCCAAAATGGAAGAAAATGGAGGATCCTAAATTCAACAAATTTGGGTTAGGAATTGTACTTATTTCCCCAGAAAAGTTAGTGTCACCTTATTCCTTCTCATTGTTGGGAGGCGGGACAAATAATGAAGTAGAATACCAAGCTCTCATCACAGGCTTGGAGTTGGTGCTTCAAGTACAAGTGAATCACTTAAAGGTGAAAAGTGATTCAGACCTGGTAATAAAACAAGTCAATGGGGATTATTCCATCAGAAAAGAAGTGTTAATCCCTTTGTATGATTAAGTCAGAGACTTAATAGCAGAATTTCCTATGGAACCGACATTTTCTTCTGTCCCATGATCATAAAATTCTCATGCTGATGCACTAGCTAATATAGCCACAGCTCTGGAAAATCCAAATCCGGACAAGATAGCCATCATTATTCCCCACTATCATAAAATTTTACCTTATATTCAAACTAGAATAGGGGAAGTCAATGAAATTAGTCCCATCTCTGAATCATATGGTTATTCTACAGGATGGATGACATCTATTAGGGAATACCTTCAAAATGGAACACTTCCACCTGATAGAACTGGGAAAGAACAAGTCTGGAGATATGTGGTCAATTTTACTCTTTATGATAGTCCACATCACCTATAGAAGATTCTCTACAAGCATGTTTTTGATGGAGTTATCTTTAGATGCATTGATGGTGAGGAGACAATGGTTGTCATGAAAGAAGTACATGCAAGAGTCTGTGGTGCCCACCAATCTGGACATAGACTATCTGATCAAATTTGAAGGATTGGATACTTTTGGCCTTCAATGATACAAGATTGTGTTGATTTCACAAATAAGTGTCATTCATGCCAAGTACTTTCCAATTTCATTCAAAAACCCCCAGAGTTTCTTCATACAACTAAATACTTGTGCCGATTTGCTACATGGGGAATGGATGATGTGGGACCTTACCCTTCAGCTAGATCCAAGCAATTTAAGTATATTCTTACTATTAGTGACTTCTTTTCCAAATGGGAAGAGGAAAGGACTCTCAAAGAAGTTAGTTCTAAAATCTTTGTTAGCTTCATCAAGTCTAACATCATTACCAGATTTGGTGTCTCTCATACTATACTGATGGACAATGGCACCAACTTCTATTCACCTGAGGTAAGGAGGTTGTATCAAGAATACAACATCAAATATAACCATTCATATTGGTATCATGTAGTGGACAATGACTAGATAGAATCCTTCAACAAGAATCATTCAAACATACTACAAAACATGGTGGATAAAGATAAGAAGTCATGGCCTGAAAAACTCTTTCATGCTTTATGGGCTTATCAGACCACCACCCGCACTGCAATGTGGTCAACTCCATATTCACTGGTATATGGAATGGAAGAAGTTTTTACCATTGAATTTCAATTACCTTTGCTCAGAGTAGCCATTTGTGATTAGTCATCTACAGATGAACAATCTCAAAAGCGATTGGATGAATTGGAACAGTTAGATGAGAAAATATTTCACACCTTGTATCACTTGGAAGTCTATCAGAATCGAATAGCATGAGCTTTCATCAAAAAAGTTTGTCTTTATTCATTCATTCAGGGAGAATTGGTATTGGTTCTCAGAACTCCAATGATATCAGGAAAGAAACCTCCCAATCTTGAGCCAAAATGGGAAGGACCTTACTCAATACATAAGGTCTACTCCAATGGAGCTTATTCTTTAGTCTCAATGGATGGAGAACTCATAACTACTCCAACCAATGGCAGATTCTTGAGGAATTATTTTTTATAAGAAAAAAATAAATCTTCGGTCCATGTATATGACCTTAAACTATTTGCATCCCTTACGTCCAACATGACGTTAAACTGTGTTGTCCTTACTGCAAGACTTTAAACTGCATAGTCCCTTACGTCCAACAAGACATTAAACTGCATAACCATGGGCCCATTCATATGACCTTAAACTATTTTCATTTCTTCCAACACGATGTTAAACTGTGTCCCCTTCAATGGTCCATTCATATGACCTTAAACTATTTTCATTTCCCTTTTGTCCAGCAAGACGTTAAACTACACCATTACCGGTCCATGAATATGACCTTAAACTATTTGCACCATTTTTCCAACATGACGTTAAACTGTGAAAAAGTCCCTAATATGTCCATCATGACGTTAAATTGTGTCCTCTTTTGTCCTTAGTGAATGACATTAAACTGCACAGTCCCCCTTTTGTCCAACATGACATTAAACTGTATTGTCCCTATTGTCCTAGCTACATGACGCTAAACTGTACAGAAGTCCCTTAATACTTCCTACATGACGTTAAACTGTGCATCGTTAAGGTTGTTACTACCTCTTGTTTCTCACAACAAGTATGAATCATGTGATTTTAGAGTAAAATTCAACCATAACACCCTCTCTGGGACACTAAACATGCGTAAGTCCCAACACCATTTTTTTAAGTCATTGTCCCCAATAACAATTTTATCACTAATTCATTCTTAAATTGAACTACGCGGACTTTGATCCTTGCCTTCTAGGTTGGGTACGTAGGCAACCTCCCGAGGTTCAAGCCCAAAATCAATCTCTTCACATCGGTTCACCTCCATATCATACGATGTTTATTCGTGTAACCATCCCCAGAATCAATCTCTTCACATTAGTTCACCTTTGTCCTTGTTATATGATATTAAACTATACAACACTTTTGTCCTGTAGGACAATAAACTACAACATTCTTTGATACCCTCACTTGAGAGGAAATCATTATTTACATTGATCTCCAATCATGTTATATTCCAAAGACTACATGCATACATGGAAATACCCGAACCTTTTATCTTGGGTCAAACCATCATTGCACTAATGTCCCATTTTCACCCTTCACTTGCACGAACCAAATCTATACAAAGGGTATTTCTAGAACTACGTGGTCTTGATTCCCATCCTTATGGGATACGTAGGAATATTCGAGCATCCCTCGAATCTAGCCCCAATTCTTTGGGCCTAACCCCAAATTCCACTTTCTGTCCCCTGGCTGAAAAGTCCCCCTGTGAAAACACACACTATCTATTCATTATTATGGTCCGCGCTCTATGAACCTAAACTAAGATTTCCTATGATTTCGACCCACATGACGTTAAACTGTATTTCAATAACTATTTATGGCTTGATTCCTATCCTTATGGGATATTTAGTGAAGTCTAACATTTTAATTTAGGACCCAGCCACAACATGATTTTGGTTAGCATTGGCCTGTGTATCTCTACATGCATTGAAAAAATGCCCATTCTTATGTCTGATAATCCTAACCATAAATATTTTCAGATCTTCATAACCCTTTTATTGACTTATATTCACAAAATTTCCAATTTATGAGAGTTCTTTTGCCTGACTATGCAGCACGTTTCCTTAAGCGGCCTTGCATAAATAGTCTACATAACAGACTTGTCAGCCAAAAGATACTATTATTTGACTATGAATCCAATGCGCTTAGGTAGCCCTACATAATTCAAAAACCTAACGGGTTTGTTAAATAATGGTAACTTCATTCTTGGGATGAAAACCTCTTTTGTTCTTATTGGTCTTAATGACAATATGTAGGGATCCGGAAAAATAGACATCCTTAAGATATTTTTCCCATGTTCTTTTTCATGATCCGAAAGTATTCAAGTCTATGGTTTATATTTATCTTCCCTACGCTTGGGTCATACCTTCGTAGGAGTGACATTCATTATGTTCTTATAAAATCTTGATTAGAAATATCTTCTCCATTTTAGAGTACCTCTTTCCATACAAAAAACTCTATGCTTTGGAAAATTTGAATCTCCATAAACTTCTACTGGATTTTTATCAGTAGAAAAGTAAATTTTTGAGATTTCTTTTTCCTAACTATTCAACGCGTGCCCTTAGGCTGCCTTGCATAAGTATTCTACATAACAGACGTGTCAGCCAAAAGATGCTATTATTTGACTATGTAGCCAATTCCCTTAGGTGGCCCTAAATAATTCAACCCCCTAACGGGTTTGTTAAATAATGATAACTTCATTATTGAGAACTATGTCTTCTAATGCCTTTTATCCCTTTTCATGTCATCCCTCATATTCAAAATTTCTTAAGTCATAGTTTACATTTTTTCCCTCATACTTGAGTGTGGTAATATGTTTTCAGAAAACTTTTCAAAGAATTGAGTCAATTTTAATTCATTTGGTCAAAGCTATTTTGAACATAAACATTAGCCTTTTAATGTCTATCGTGCATGACTTTAAACTATTCACAAAAGACTAGGGAACTCTGAAAAAAAGTCAAGTCCCAGCTCACTAAACATACATTTTCATATGATTTAGGTAATATTGAGAAATAAAAAGATTCAAAGATTGTAGGGTTATTTATAATAATCCTAGAAAAAGTCAAACTATGTTTACTAGGCCCATTGGATTAGGTAAAATTTAAAGAAGATAGCAAGAAAATGTATGCGAAAAAGATCGAAGATGAAAGTGTTTTTCATTTGATGCAAAAAAGTTAGATGGACATCCACAGACTAGAGTCTCTTCTCTTTTCCAAGAATTACAAAAGGCTGTCAACATAAATCTTTATTTGATTTACGGAATCTCGAGCTTCATCACCAGCCACCTGGATTTCATTCATTCAACTGGATACAATAAGAGATGCAGTGATACCAACTCTTCTTGGAACAATTGTAAAATAATGTTCTTGAGTGCGGTTTGAGAAAATTTTCTGCTAATCAAACAGTGACTCTGTTTTTGTCCAAGAGACTTCGAAGATGGATACATGGATTTGAGAATGGAGAAGTGGAAGGAAAGAGCCATTTTAAGAACAATACTCTTTTCATATATGGTTCTAAAGCCATGATATTCTTCTCTCCACCAACTGGCATCAAAAAACATTTTAGCCCTTGGGTTTTCCATTTTCATATCTGCAAGAAGATGGCATGGAGGAAAATTTTGAAAGTTCACACCATTTTTGTTGCTCTTAATGCACAGCATAACAGAAATAGAGGGGTAGCAGTGCAGCTGTATCTTGGGCATATAGTTCTTTTCATATCGAATGTTTATTCCTTGCAAATGACCATGGCCATACAGAGTCAGGTAGATGCCCTGTGGGAAATTAAGATGATACTTCTTTAAGTACTTGGCCAAATCTGGAAGAGTGATGTCGCAGATAGTATAATAATCATGGCCAATGATGCTCATCATATCATCAATTCGCTTGTTAGCTAGTTCGTCAGCAGTTCTAATTTTTCTGTGAGCCATTTAATTTGCACAAAGGTTGAATAATTAACTCTTAAGTAAGTTGATTTTTCATAAAATTTGTGAAGAAAAGTGAATAAATGGATAAGGCATTAAGGCGCACAATTCCCAAAGTTGGTATGCAAGTATAAGTGTGTCACACAAGTTTTGGCATGAAATTATCACCGCACATGTCCAAATACTTCTACAGCAGCACGATACAAAAGGAAGCAGCATAAAACTGAGTAACTTGCGTGGCGAAGGAAACTTGCATGGTGAGAGCTTGAAACTGTTCAGATCTGGTTTCTTTGTGCGAGGAATGAGTGCATATGTATAGGCAAGGTCGCACCCCTGTGCGCCACCGCCTACACGGCTCACCCTTGCGTGCCTCCATGTGCACGCTCAACACTTGTGCACCGTATGTTTCTTGGTTTTCTTCTTTTCCTCAGAGTCACATCCTCATTTATTTTGGATCCAACTCTGAGGGGGGATTTTTGTTGACGCTCCTTTTCATCACAGAGTCTGAACAACTAAAAAATGGAAATACCTTAGTCCAAAGTGATTCATCCTTTGAAGAAACATCCCAAATTGACAAAGGCATGAACAAGGATTCCTTCCCACTTGGGGCACGCAGGTTTCCTCTTGGTTGCGCAAGTATAATTGTGCACCGCATAGTGGTCACGCAGGTGACTTGTGTTCCCTATTTGATTCTCACTCAGGGTCTTTAGCAGCCTATAAATACCCCCGGTGGGCCCCCCATTTAAAGGATGAAAAACCCACAAAACTCATATTTGAGCTCCTGGTGCCCTAGTCTCTTCTCAAAGCTTCTGAACACTTCTAAGGTAATTTCTTACCTATAACAGAATATCTAAAGAGGGGGAACAAGTCCTAAGTGTTGAAATTCATCAACACCTACGTGCCTAGGTGTCTAACCCTTAAGGGAAATGGAGACACCTGCGCGCCGCCTAATCCCTTCACTAGAACTTGTACGCTGCCTATTTTTAAGCCTCTAGGGGTAGTACTAAGGGATTGAGAGAAGTCTTTCCCAAGTATTACCCCATGGGTTGACTGTCGTGCAAGTACCCATGTGTCGCATAGGTATACCTGCGCGACCAGTACCTACGCGCCCATGCAGGACCTGCGTGCCTACTCCTTTTTGGGTGCCCCTCCTGCGTATTTCACCTCTCTTATGCCTATCCACCTCTCCTATTCAATATTAAGCCCTCGGAACTCTCTTTAAAGCCATTTATGACATGATTTCTTGATTGGATTCCATATTTTAGAGGAATTATGTGGAACAACTCTTAGAACCTAGTGATTTACATATCTTTATTTCAATAAGGTTAGAGATTTCATTCATTCAACCTAATCCATTAAGATTAGAGGATCTTCAATTTTGGCCTCCTTTTCAAGAGTAAGCCCCAGTCCAAATTCTCTTAACCTACGCCTCCTTTTTAGGAGTAATCCCCAGTCCAAATTCTCTTAACCTGGGAATCCTTTTTAGGAGTAAGCCCCAGTCCAAATTCACTTAACCTCGGCCTCTTTTTTAGAAGTAATTCCCAATCACAAATTCTTAATTTGGGAATCCTACTTAGGAGTAAGCCCAATGTCCCCTAACCTGGGCCTCTTTTTCTGGAGTAATCCCCGATTTCAAATTCTCTTAATATGGGCATCCTCCTTAGGAGTGAGCCCCAAGTTACTCAATTTGGGCCTCCTTTTCAGGAGTAATCCCCAATCATAATTTCCTTTAACTTAGGCCCCCTCCTCATGAATAAGCCCTATTTCTCAAGTCTCCTTAACCTGGGCCTCCTTTTCAGAAGTAATACCCATTCATAATTTCTCTAAATATGGGCATCCTTCTTAGGAGTAAGCTCCAAGTTCCCAAAATTCTAAATTCCTTTAATCTGGGACTCCTTATCAGGAGTAAGCCCCATTCTTAATTTCTTTTTGATCTAGTCTTCCTTCTCAAGAGTAAAACCCAACCATAAGTACCCTCCTAATTTGGGCATTTTCCTCAGGAGTAAGCCCTAAGTTAGATTATCCAAATCTCCATAAAGTACATATAACTTTATGGAATTTTTTCATGGGTTTCTTCCCTGAAGTAAAATTGAATCTTCATCTATTTTGGGCATCCATACTTACATAATCCCCACATCATTTCTTGTGATTGCATCTTTCGTGGCACAATTTCCTGGTTTTACCAATATCACTTGTTTCTCACACTGAGCATGACTCACGTGAGCTTAGAGTGTAAAAGTAATTATGAGATATTTCTTTGAGCCATCAATCATGCATAAACATCATACTCCCTTAATCGAACTATGTGGGTTCTGATTCCTTTTTTTAATCAAGGATACGTAGGTAGCCCATCTGCGGGTACAATCCCAACTCTGAAATAATCCATGTCCTTATGAATGACAATAAACTTCAAGTGCCCCACTGAGTGGCTTTAAAACTAGAATGGTCATCATAAATGACCAAGAGACTTTTATATAATGTATTGAAGGATACCATTGATTAAGAATCTCTAAAAAAATACGGATGATTCTCTATCGATGAAGAACCTCGAATACATATAAAAAGATTCTCTAAATTTCCTACATATTATCATTAATTTTCAGATCTAAAGGAAAGCTCATTTTATACTTGGTACTTTAATAAAGATTCACGAACATAATTTAAATCTATTAAGAGAATCCTGAAGTAGAAAATAATTCTCCCCAAAAAGGTGTGATGATTCTGACCTCCCATCCTCTCGACCAATGCAAATTCTTAAGTCTCATCAGTCTATAACTAATGAGCACCTACCTTTGGAAAGTAGGTACAAATGGATATAGAACCATTGGATGTATCCAGTTCTACGAACAAACCCGTTACAAACCCCTTTGAATGTTTGAACCTTAAACAATGAGGTAATCCCCAATTCTTGAGGAAACAGAGGTTATGATATTTACTTTATCAAACCCTACTTACAAAAAAGTAGTTGAGGGGAAGGAACTTGAGAAACCCATACATGATCAAAGGAACCTGGGAGATCCAAACATGAGAAATGACTCATTGTAAAATTAAAAATAGAAGAACTGATTTTTGAGAAAGATATATCTAGTTCACTTTGAGAAGAGGATAATCATGGGAAAAGTAAGGAGGCCAATCACTTTATCTTGATATAGAAAATAAAAAGTACACTAAGATAAATTCAGTGTGTAATTTCATTTATTTAAAGAAGTTTTGTTGATATAATATAATAGAACACAAAATATAAACACACACAGTATGGGGTTTATATAATTAGGAATTAAAGAAGAAGAATACAAAAAATATGTTTATAATGGATCTTCATTTCTAGATTTACAGTGCTCATAGTGTATCATTCTGAATAGAGACATACCATCATGTCCAAATATAATGAAGAGAAATTCATGTTGTAAAACTGAGGAAGACTTCATCTAAATAAATGGATATAGATAGTTTGATAGAAGTATTATGAGTTTGGAAGCATGATTTCACTGAATTAATTGTATATGTAGTGATTCGGGCATGGAGTGACCTTACATAAAAAATTGTATCCTCCAAACTGGCAACGATTTGTGGTTTTGGAAGATCATCACATCTTCAATATTTTCTCCTTTAATATAGCTTATTATAGATGAACCAAGTAAATATCCTTGCATACTAACTTTAATTATATTTCTATATATCTAATGATTATTTATTTAGGTTGTGGGAAGGATACATTGTTCCCCAGGATTAAAAAACTTCCTAACAATGTGGGAAGAGGATCATAAACGAGGTTAACAAGTAAAAAATAAAATGGGTTAAATTGGAAAATAGCATGATTCACCCTCCACTTCTCAAGGAGCCTTTAGATGTAATAGTATCTCAGGCCATATATGATAAAATACTATGTGCACTTTCTAAAGAGGTTTCATGCTTTTAATATACATCCCATTTTTATCCATTATCCCCTATAGATAGTTCACCCCACCAAATACACTTGGTCATTTAAAATCTAGGGAAGATATTTCATGGGGCCATATCCTTCCAAATACATCCAAAGAGTTAAGGTACATCATTACTTCTACCAAATTCTTCTCCATGTGGTATGAGTTTACACCCCTCACAGAGGATTAAAAAATGCTATTATCAATTTTTTGAAGAGTAATACCATCACCATATTTGGAATCCATCATGTGATATTATTAGACCATGGAAGTATTTTCATATTTTTTTAATTGAAGAGGTAATATATGGAATATAACATTCTGTATAACTGTTAGTACTACTACCATGTGTTAGAAAACTATTAAATAGAGGCTTTAATTATTTCTAAACTCCTATAGAATATTTTTGTAAATGAAAAGAAAATTTATTCAGATAATCTCCAAGCTTCCCTATTAGATTATTTCACCACATATTGTACTTCCACAAAGGAAACCATATTTTTTATAGGAAAAGGATATCTTTTCCCATGGAACATTAATTTCCATCACTCTACATTTTTATATATATTTTTCTTCCTAAAGATGATAAATCTTATATCCTATGTTATGAGATTTAAAAACTCAATGAAAGGAAAATACACACATGTTAGAACCTAGATATCCATTATAACCAATTTTTATAGGTGGTTAATAGGATATTTCACCTCATATATTCACCAAATTACATTTTCTATGGGCACTAAGGACTCCCAGGTAATCAGAAAAGATCCCTTTTGAAACTAGAGACAAAATAGGAGGGACCATATGTTATACAAATGATCTACTCTAATAGATATTACTCCCCAATAAAAATGGATAGATATGGTATCATTCTAACCACCAATGTAAAATTTCCCTATAAAAACAATACATAATTTCGGATGGGGTGTCAAATTTCTATTTATAAGACATTAAAATGAATGTCATGAATTCCATTCATGATAACCTTATAATACTTGAAAATAATCATTCATAAAAAATGTTAAAATATATTATAGTTATTTCTTCTTCCATTATGTAAAAATCATGATAAACAAGTATAAATGTGAAATTTAACTACATAACAGTCCATCCACAATCTATGTCATTAAAACTATATGGTCAATATCTAACTTCATCATGTGGTCTGATGTTGTACAAGTTATCCTCCAACAACCTCTTGTTTCCCACACTAAGTATGACACACATGATATTAGAGGTTGTTGTTGATTGCCTAAATTATCCTGATTGAGATGCATCATATTTCAAATAATGGAGTTGAATTCCTTAATATAATAATTTTAACTGTATATTAGAAAGTCCATTTCACATGGATTTAAACTAAATGGAAGATTTTCTAGTCTTGTGATGTTAAACTCTGTATATGTTCTATCCTTTTCAAAATTCATTAAACTATATTGAATTTTTTTTCCTTATCATATGACATTAAATTACACTATAACTCCCTGACCCCAAAAGCATAGAGATGGTGCATTATTTTATTTCAATGGAATACATGAAAACTTCAAATCCAATGGGACTAAATAGTTTAACAGTTTCGAAAAAACTAGATTACATACATGATACCCATAATATGTTGGATAAATAAAGTATAACCTATGTAAAATCTCAACATCCTTGAAACTCATTCAAAGGGTTCCTCTTCATAAACTGGGGAAAGTATGGATAATAAGGGTGAGCTCAAATTCTTAATAAGGGAAAGTAAAATGGAATAAATAATGAATCAATGAGAATATAAAATATTGAAAGTTAATAAATATACACACATTCCATACCATCAATTTAATGAAATTATAAACAAAATACAAAGGTAATAATTAAAAAGACATTAAATTCAAATAACTAGAAAGGAAAAGTAAATATGTAAAGGTAAAAATTAAAGAAAAATTCCATTTAGTTAAAAAACAATGAATTAAATTCATCCATATATATGTTGATGCAATATCACATGGAAAAATAATAAATTAATCAAAATTTATTAAATGCTTAATTTTCAGACGTCATGTATCTAACTCATGAACCACTGCTATCAAGACCTTTTAGAAGATGGTTTAAGTATGTGGGTAAAACCTCATCTATTTTCTTTGGGATAAAACTCAAAGGGTTCTTCTCTAACTAATATAATCTCATGAGACTACTGATGCATCTAGGATCTTACATTAACTAGTCCCCAACTCGTGTCTTTCTTATCAAAAGCATTCCTCATATATTGAATAATAGATTTAATTAATATACAATTAAACTTACCATAATATATCCTTATTGAATAAATAATATTTACTTATCAATAATTCCTTAATTTTGAATAAGTAACAACAAGGTTTTTGTATTTTTAGGAATGGAAATATCACTGAAATTTCCTTAAAACATTTTTGAGGGAAATAATCATTAAACATTCCCAAATGTATCATACCACTTTGAAACATTTAAATCGTAAAATCCCTGAAGAAATATTAATAAATGAAACTTTTAATTTCTTTATAATAAATATATTCATGATATAACAAGTCAAAGGTCATTATATACACCACAAAAATAAACTAGGTTTATAACAACAAATGAGTCTCAATGGAAGGTAAATTGAGATGAAATCCGTAACCTTAAGTCGGACATATCATGTGTGTCTTTATCTTCAAAAATAATTTACTTATATTAATTATTTACATGATACATAACCCTCATAATTTTTATCATTACATTTACATCTCTTATTACAATGTTTATACAACTAGTTAAACAATTAAGTTTACATTGGCTGTTTTGGCCAAACATGGTTCATGTGTTAAAAATTAATTTGGTTGGTCAAATATGGTCAAATGGTTAATTATATGAACATATAAAGTATAATAATTGTGAAATAATTATCATATTTTAATTTAAATTATACTTCTAAAAATAATCATGCAATTTGGATATAAAAAATGAACCAACATTACAATCATGGATATGGTAGTTCGTTCGTATGCATGAGTAACGTTTCGGTTATTCAATGATAGTTTTGGTAATAAGGTAGGTAAAATTATATATTTCTAGGATGACAATTATATCATAAATACAATTTTAGGTAATCATATATACATATATATATATATATAATTTTTGAGATGTAAAATGAATAACATCATGTTTAGGAGGCGGTAGTCCACACATCCACAACTGACGTTTTCACTTTTTAGTATATTAAAAATGGTAACAAAGAAAATGATACATTTTAGTTCTATAAAGGTATTTATATAATAAATATCATATATATGTCATTTATTTTACATATTTTTACTTAAAACCATCCTTAATAAATTCCACGTATCACGTGAATGAATCACATCGCTTTGAGGAGGTTCACACTTCCACGAACAATGTCATCGTATTTACACACAATAGAAATCATAAGGGTGTGTGTTGTATAAAAATTAAAAAAAATAAATTATAAATATTGAATACATATATATATATATTATTTCCATCATAATTCCCAACTATTAGAGGTGGTAAAGTAAAAGTGAACAACATCGTTTTGTAAGGCGGTAGTTTGTTGTACACATAAACAGAAAGTTTATTACCCATTAAATGGAAGTGTATATAATTGAGGGTCAAACACCTAGAATAAAAATATCTAAGTATATTTAGGATAATTTTTTATATCATATAAGTATTAAATATAAATGTTTGTGGGGTTGGATAATGAAAAAAAACAAAAGAGCTTAAGGAAGGATGTTAACTCTTATTCAGGTAACTCCTTTTAATTTGCACCAAAGCCATTCCATGGATAGATTTATACACAACGCAAGGAATATAGGTTGATAAGAGAGTTATTTAGGATCTATTTTGGTAGATATTAGTTGATAACAAATGTCTTGAGATGTGTGAGGGAGTGAGAGAGGTGAGTGCCTTTTTATAGTGGAGGTGGAGTGACATTCATGTAAATTTTTGGAAAGGGTATTCCACCCATGTTTTTCCAATTAAATGTGGCTAGAATAGTGATATAAAGTGGATACCATGGAATATATAGTCAAAATAAGGCCATAAAATCAATTTCGGGAATGTTCTTAGGTTATTTTGGCACTTACATTTACGGTTTAATCCCTTATTAAGCCAATGTTCTTCTTAGTCATTATAATTAATTTTAATTACATTCATTAAAATTTTTGGTCAAAAAATAAGATGAATTTTTTAAATTATAAATTATTTTGTTTACAAATATTGGATCAATTTGTTAAATTTTCAATCACATGATTGGTATAAATTAATTTAAATTCAATCTCATAGATGGGTGATGGTGTAGGTTTTTAAAGTAAAAATATTCAAAAAAAAGTCAATGTTTTTATCTCGAATTTAAAAGTTAAATTGATTAAAATGACCTAAAATAGATTAATTAATAAAAAATATATCTAATAAAACAATAAAAATATTTAAAAATATAATTTAAACATGTATATAAATTAGAAGAAATAGCAGTTTTTAATTAAAATTCAGTATTCTTCACTATTCAGCAGAAAATGAAACTAAACAAATGAATTCCAAAAATAAACCTTAACCAAATTTTTAGGTTTATATTTCAAAATTTTAGATAATTTTGACATATAAAATTTAAAAAATTTCCAAAATATAGATTTAAATTAGGTTCTCTATTAAGAGGCAGTAAAACTTCTTTTATAAAAATATATGTTTTTATGTCTAATATTGGTTTTGTTCTTATCTTATGCCTGTAAAATATATTGGATTAATATAAAAAATATTTCATTGAATATATAACATATATATTTCAGTATTTTCATTCACTAATAGTAATTAATTTAATTTATTAGGATTAAACACCTTTTTGAGCATAAAAACATTTCTTTTATATTAAAATGGATTTTATATACATTTATAACAACAAAGAATTATATAATCATATGTAAATAATATTTTCCAAATTTATTTAATCATTTTCTTACATGTCATAACAATGTATAGTTAATAACTATCATATTTAATAAAAATAATATATTTTAGTTTGGTAAAACTTAGTCTTCTGTGTACCGTAGGATAACCTCTGTGTTTCATGTAATGAAAGTTGAAAAATTGTAATGTGTAATCGAAACAACTGAAAAAAGTAATTATTGCATGTAACACAATCTAACTCCGGTTTTCATGAATTACAAGATATAAAATAGATTTATTTTAAATATTAAATATATCTTAATATCTCAAGATGTTATATTCCTTTCTACGCTTGGTCTTTCGTACCATACATCCTATTAAATACAATGTTCTTACTTTAGAATTTCAGGGTGGAACATTCTCCACACCTTAATTAAATTGGGTCCTACCTATTTAAACATGAACTTTATAATCAATATTTTGGTATTTTAAAATTCTACTACTTAAAATCCACATCATAAATAAGGATAATAAAAAATCTTCTTATTAAGAGACAAAGTAAAGTACAATGCTCACGCAACTGGTTTCCCTAATAGGTAAACATATGTGGAAAATAGAAACATGGATATGGAAGAAAAATAAAACAATCAAGTTCTAATGGAGAGTTCTATATAACATGTCTGATGAAATTTGTTTACCACAAAACCATAAACCATATGCTTGAATAATGGTTATTTATTTTATAAAAATGATGATAATACAACAAATGTTTTTTAAGACCATTTTTCTTCCCTAGAGTTGAGAGATTATTTCACACTCTAAGATGTAAGTATATGTTTCTATAAACATAATATTTTCCTTTGGTTTTTCATTGAACTATTTCTACTTAATTTATTGGAACAAGATGCTTAATATAGTTATGAAGTATTTTAATCTCTAAAACCTCATTAAAAGACCAATATAAACAATTTTATAGATGGTCAACATTTATAAAAGATTATGATCCAACACTTTTGAAGGAAGGTCACCAAATTTCACAAATGAACCTATAAAATAACATGAAGTGTCTTTTAATTGTCACAGACCAAAAATGTGAATATAGAAATTGTCATGAATTACTATAAAACATTATTGAAACTAGGAAATATTCTTGTAACTTAAATAGAATCTAGATTATCAAATATATTCCTTAAATCGAATAATTGTGTAATGTCATCAATGAAATCATAAACTACTTTTTCAATATATCATTACTCAGTTCCAAGGTATTCTTTACTTATCCAATTTTTTTGTACAAACCAATCATTTCCCATACAAACATATTTGTCATAACATTAGTTACATATTAAGGCATCTATTTCCCTTAACCATGAATTTTAAAAATTGTTTTACATGTTACTGAATCACTACTCTTAGTACCATTCATTATATTTTATAAAATATTTAATTAAAAATATTATAGTAAAACTCTTTAGGTATTTCATAAATCATGTTATGATATCTACATGAATAAAATACTTTTACAACATATTTACTAGATCAAAATACATAAGCACATTAATCACTCCACTTTAGTTGTATTAATAACATGATATTGACCTTCATCACTTATCTTCATCAGAGGTGTATTTTCTTGATGCGTGGGGATTTTTTATGAATATTTCCCCATAAAATTTCAATTTTAACATCTAGTAGTATAATTTTTCTTCGTTCTTTTTCATTATTTCTTCTAGTGACCCTTTTCTCTACACTTATCACAAACTCACAATCCTTTCACGAATTTTCTAGGGTGATTCTTTCCATAGTTATCAAATGTGGGAAAATCCTTCTTTACCTTATTCTTATTTGAATCATTCCCTTTTTCATGGTGCTCAGATGGACTCTTCATGTCTTGGTTTCCCTTGAATATGTTGATTCTATAAAATTCCTTCTCCATCATCATGGCACTTAAAACAACTTAATCATATCATGTAAAAATTCAAAAGATAGGTTCCCTTTGGATATTTAGCTTAATATCTTAAAATAAGTTTCCAATATTTCACTCTATGTTGCATAAAAAATCTGTATCATACCTTTCTAACCTTGTAAAGGTAGAATCATACTCTAAAAAACATTTTCCCTCCTTTTTCTTTAAACCATGTAACTTCCTATTAATCTCTGTTTTTTTATTAAAGGAGAAGTATTTTTCAAATAATGTATCCTTAAAAGTTATCCATTTGATGAGTTCTATTTATTCTTCCTCCTAATTATTCTGGATCAACAACCACCATCAATCAGCATCACCATTGAGACAATTCATTGCATGTTTGATGTTTTCCTTTTCACCACGTCTATATCCCATAAATATTTTTCTAAAGACTAAATCAATTTCTCATATTACATAGGATCCATAGTCCCACTAAATGATGGGGGCCTATTTTAGATAAAGTGATACAACATTTGATAATATTTTCATGGGACAATTTTCTCCATCTAGACAACATTAGGTGTCAAAAACTTATTAACATTCACTAATATATCTATAACATTATTAGTTATAATACCATCTATATCAACTTTCTCAGTAGGGAAAACTCTAAATTTTCCATGAGTATTGATTCCATTATTCCCTACATTCCCTCTTTCTAAATAATAGAATATGATGGATTAGATCATTACATTATGTAGCATAACATATAGTACAAAAACATAGTGAAACACTAATCATAAATTGAAAATGGTTTCCATAACTAATTTTATAACAATAAACATGGTTTTTTTTTGTATATCATTACTTTAAAATCCTTCATAATAGTTTTAAAATAAATTTTAATTATCCTAAGAGTATCCCCTAGGTGTGTCAAACCACTTATGCAGTAATTCTTGTTGTCATTTTCTAGGTTATGTCAGGTTAGAACTAACACACCTTGTTAGAGTTGTTACCCCTTGGTATATCAATTCCATAACTACATCCACTTGTTTTATCCAAAAAGGGATTTATTTCTAGGATTACCCAAATAATATCAACTTTAAAAAATTCTAGGATGTTCTTTTAAGAATATCCTCAATGTATATCCTAGCTTTATGTTCCGTAATCTATGTTTTATAAGTCTAGTTTCCATGGTTGTTGTTAAACCTTATCTGATACCAACTATAACACCCCTACCCTAGAATACCTAAACAGGTGCATTATTTTATTATATTGGTATATATAAAAGATTTAAATCCCAAGGGATTGAATAGTTCAGAAATTTTTGAAAGAAAAATATTACATACATGATACCCATAATACATTGAAAAAATAGAGCATAAAATAAGTAAAATATTAGCATCATTGAAACCCATTCAAAGGATTCCTCTTTATAACTTGTTTAATGGAAACATAATAATAGTGATCTTAAATGCTCTGTAATGGTAATTAAATCTAAAAATAATAATGAATATATTATATTAGGCAATATAGAAAGGTAATAATTTAACACCCATGCCATATAATAAATGGACAGAGATTTTTCATAGTATGGTAAAGTAATAACTGAAAACCCATGAAATTTAAATAAATATTCATGGGAAAGATAATATATCAACGTAATAAATGGAAAACACATTCTATTTAATCAATAAAATAATAGTTAAATTCATTTATAGATCATTGAACAAAAAATATAATTGATAAATAATAAATGAATCTAAATTAAGGCAATGCATAATTTTTGGACTTCATGTATCTAGATAATGAATTGGTACTATCCAGACCTTTCACAATATAGTTTATGTATATTGTAATAAACACATATATTCTTCTTGGAAATAAACTATAAAGATTTTTTTGACTTATTTCATCTCATGATACAACTAATTCATTTAGGGTTTTACATTAACTGGTCCCCAACTTGTGTCTTGCATGTCCAAATCATTCCTCATATATATTGAATAATCAATTTAATTAATAAAAAATGTTCAATAACATTACATATCTATATTGAATAAATAATATGTATTTATCCCTAAATACTAAGTGGAGGATAATTAAGAATAATGTTATTTACATTGATGAATGGAAAACCATTAAAATATTATTAAAAAAATTCTTGAGGAAAATAATGTTTTAAACATTCCAAAGTGTCACATGCCACTTTGAAAATTTTGAATTATAATCCCAATGATGGAATAACATTAAATGAAACTTATAATATCATTAGAATAATAAGATTCATGATATAAAATGTTAAAGGGAAATATATTCAATATATTAAATAAACTAAGTGCATAACAACAAATAAGTCTCAATGGAATGTAAAATGAGAATAAATTCTTACCTTGCATATGAATTATCACATGTGTCTTTATATTCCTGAGTAATAAAATAATTTTAATTGTTTAATTGCTTCAAAAACATATTTAGTTTTATTATTACATTTAATTCACTTATTACAATGTTGTATACAACTACAAGAAAAATTTACTTTACGTCAAGTATTTCGACCAAACTCTATTCATGTGTTAAAAATGACTTTGGTAGGTCAACTGTGGTCGAAGGAGTCATCCCATAAACATACACAGAATAATAATCAGGAAATAATTATTATATTTATACATCAAGTATAATTTTAAAAACAATCATCATATATGGTAATGAAAAATAAACCCATGTCACAATCATGGATAGAGTAGGTTGTACGTACCCGTGACTAACGTTCCCATTTTTCAATGATCATTGTGGAAAGAAAGTAGATAACATTATTTCATTATAGAAATATAATTATATCATATATACCATGTTATTTAATCATATATTTATATATATAATTCATATGATTTAATATTAAACACATCATTTTGTGGAGGCGGTAGTCCACACGTCCATGACCAACATTATCACTTTTTAGTTTGTGAAAAAGGGTAATAATGAAGATGATTTATTATATTTTCATAAAGATAATTATTTAATGAATATCATATCAATTTCACTTATTTCACATATTTTTAATTAAAACCATCTTTTATGTATTCCATGTATTTCATGAACGAATCACTTCTCTTCGAGTAGGTGTTAGTCCACACATCCACATAATATGTTACTGTATTTACACAAAATGGAAAGAATAATAGAATGTGTTGTATAAAAATTAAATAATAAATAAATATTTTAAATATTATATATATATAATATAAACTATTCCTTTATCGTAATTCCCAACAATAATAGGTGGTGAAAGAAAATGGAATGACATCATTTCTTGGGGTGATAGTTTTCCGTACACATAAACGAAAAGTTCATTTCCAATTAGAGTGAAGGTATAACACTTAGAATAAAAAAATATCAAGATATTTAGGATTCTAGTTTGATCATATTATCATGCAATAATTATATTTTAGGGTGTGGAGAATAAAAATAAACCAAAAGAGATTGAAGAAGGATGTTACCTCTTATTCGGGTAACTCCTTTTGGTTTGCACCAAGGGGCTTCCATGGATTAACATTATTAACAAGATGAGGATTGTATGTTTAGGGGATATATTTCTTGGATATATTAGGGTATATATTGGTCGATAATAATTTTCTTGATAGGTGTGAGGAAGTGGGAGGTGTGAGGGAGTTTTTATAGAGGAGGAGGAGTGACATTCTTGTATAGTTTTGGAAAGAAATTACACCCATAATTTTCCATTAAAGCGTGTCTCCAATATTGGTAAAAAGTAGATAAAATGTATTTTAGGGTCTAAATATGTCCACATAATGGATTTTTTACAAGTTTATAGTTTTTTTGGATCTTAATGTTCAGGTTTAGGCTCTTGTTAAGTTAATTTTCCTCTTAATTGTTGTAATTAATTTTAATTACTTTCACTAATATTTTTTGTCAAAAAATAAGTGGAATTTATTATAAATTATAAATAATCACGATTAGATATATGGAATCAATTAATCAAAATTACAATAAGAGAAGTGTTAGATATTAATTTAAATTTATTCTCATATACGGGATGATGATGTGGGTTTTTAAATTAAAAAACATTCAAAGTTTTGATAAATGTTTATATCCAATTTCAAAGTAAAATAAATTATAAAAAACCCAAATTGAATTAATTAATAAAAATTGATATAATTAAACATTAAAACTAAATTAATATTTAATTTAACCATAAAAAATATTATAAAAACATAGTTTTGAATTAAAATTTAGTATTTTTCCATGTTAATCAAATAATAAAACTTCAAAAAAATACTTAAAATTTATACTAAACTAATTTTTATATTTCTATTTCAAAAATGAAGTTTATTTTGACATATATAATTTATTAAATTTCCAATTTTTATTCAAAATAGGATCTCCATTAAATAGAGGTAAGATATCTTTTATTATAAAATATATTTTTATGTATAACAATCAGTTTGTTCTTATATTATGCCTATCAAAAGTATTAGATGAATATAAAAAAATATTTTTCTGAATATATAACATATATATTTCATTATTTTTATTCCTTAATAGTAATTAATTTAATTTTTTATGATAAAACACCTTTTTGGGCATAAAAAAATTTCTCTTATATTCAATGGGTTTTAGTATTCATTTCTAACACCAAAGTATTATATAAAGATACGTAGATAATATTTTACAAATATAATCAACAAATTTCATAAATTTTATTAAAACATCTGGTCGATAAATATAAAATTAAATAATAATAATATATTTTGTTTTTCTAAAACTCTGTCTTGCGTGTATCTCAAGCTAACATTGGCCTTCCATTTAGAGAAAGTTGAACATGTTGTTGCATGTAATGTAAACTAGAAAACAAAGTCATTATTGCCTGTAATGAAATGTAACTCATTGGTTCATGAATTAAAATCTATATAATATATTTATTTAAAATATTAAATATATCATAATATCTCTGGATTTTATATTTCTTTCTATTATTTGTGTTTCATGTCACACATGCTATTAAATAAAATGTTCATACTTTAGAATTTTGGGGTGTTACATACACAACATATGGTTAAACTTACAAGACCATAAGCTATTTATATAGCACCATTATAATTGAAACATATTCTATTATGTAATAGATTGAACTATATAATAGTTCCTATTTTATTTTTCTATATGCTAAGGCACAATGTCCCACATCTTTTAAATACCCCCCCCCTCCTATTATTATTTGAGGCCCTCTCCAGTATGACCTTAAACTGATCATTAAGATCTACCCTAAGGGTCCATGGTAAAAATATCCACTCCCCTATGTAAGGCTATAATCTATAGAGGGGGATTTATATAGTATAGAAACATAATCCCATCCTAGTCTTAGTTTTCAACTATCCCATGAACAAAATAAACCCCTTCCTATCCTATAATTGTCCTCTCATTAATTATGGATTTCTTATAATGGATATTATATAATGAGTTTATAAGAACTATATTTGTTTTTATTATTACCACCAATATAAACATAATGATGCTCAAATATCATATCCCAACCACAAATTCCATCCACCTCATATTTTTCCTTTGTATATGAACCTTTATAAATCTGCATATGATTTTCTATCCCAACCTGACACTAAGAAAATATTTTATCATTTCCAACATGATCCAAATTGATGAAAAAAACCCATAAAAAGGTCCTTGTCACATGGAACTAAACTTCATATAATCTATGTCATTATCACAGGACATTAAACTGGACGATGCAAGATCCAATCTATATAAATATAAATTGATTTGAGTGTGTTATCCATTGTGACTATAGGATTATAACTATTTAACTTTTAAATAAGTGATTGATCTATTTAATGAAAATCCCCCATGTACTTAAACATACCTCATGTGAGGGGCCACTATTTCCATTGGGATGTTATCTTTTAGGACACATTTTCCTATACATATTGTCATTTTTCTCCTTATGTATTTCTAGAATATTGCACACATATATCAAAAATACTAGTGGATTGATTCCTAATATCACAAGATATATATTGTAACCAATATTTATTATCCTAATCCCAACCACAACCCCCATTTCCATATTGGGTGTTTCTCTAGTGATGAGGCATTACCCAACTCAGATCAGGTCCCTCTCTCTCCCTAGAGATCCCATTATTTAAATTATTAATCCTTTATATATGGTCCAATATTTTTTAGAGAGATTACATATAATTATTAATAGATTGATTAATGTTCTTGTAGGATACATTATAGTTCTTGGATCTTTGACCCTAATCTTAGCCACAAATAAAAATTATCAACCAATGTTTTCCATCGTTTTGTTATTTCATTCATCTTGGGATTCCCTTTATGGGTTTAACATTGAAGGAATTCAACATACCTTTTTTGTATGTTCCAAATATAAATGAAGTCTCCATATATCAAAAATCATATTATATAACTTTAAACAGTCTGACATCTATGTCTGTGTTGTATGATGTTAAAATACATAGCATATGTTCAAGTTGGAATGAACTTGAAATGCTTAATGTAGTCCATATCATTTTACAGTACCTTCCTAAAAAATCCAAATCCATGTAAGGGTACTTATTATATATACCCCTTATATTTTTATGATATTAAAATTCCCTCATTCCTATGGTGTCCAGGATCTCTTATACTTTCCACATTCCCTAGGACTCTTTTTGTTTTGTTCCCACACATACAATAATGGTAAAATTATCCTATCACTGTATCTGAGAAAGATCTATATAGAGACCTAAATTAAATATTGTTGGCTTGAAACCTATTATTTCATGATTCAAAGCAATATTCAGATCATGTATTTTAGTCCCAATTGAAGATAATCATTCAATTTTATTCAACCTCAATGTCCCATAACATCATAAATATGGTTACATTGGAGTTTAATTTCTATCATAAATGTATATATATCTTCTTTATATAAACCACATTTCCTACTTTAATTGATTTTTATCACTATAAACTCTCAAAGATATTAGTAATGAGTGAATTCAAGTGAAAATAAAACTATTATCTAGTACTGTTTTCAAGATGTTTTATTTATAACCTCCAACTAGTGGAATCTTTGTCCTGTAGAGAATGTCCAAAAATAATTACACACTCATAAAACATTATTTTAGGAACCATAATTACAATGTGGTTAGTGTTCATCCATTAAATGCTTGTCTTATCCCACCATCTCCTTATTCAAATACCCCCAGGTTATTATTTACAACATTAGATTCCCCATTAAAGAGGGTAGGGATGTTTCTTATCATGGAATTGATTTGGGTTATCAAATCACCTCTTTTCCTTTGTTCCAAGATCTATGAACCTAAACTATGTTAACCCTTTCATTAAATAATAAATTCAATCAATCGGTGATAATTCATGGTGAATTTTTATATACCCTTGTTTAAAACATTATCTCATGATTTGGTCTAAGTTCCATGAACCTAAACCAAGGGAATATATCATGAACCTGATCAATATTTTTATATGATCTAAATTCCTTTTGGGTTATCACCCTTGATATTTAATAGTCCACCCCACCTTTTGGTCGATTTTATTCAACTTAAGTGTCATCAACTAGTGGTATAAGTTACACGGTGCTTAAACTAAAAATAAAAGAAACCTAAATGTTGTTTTTGTTTATTATTTATAAGGAATCCTGAATAAATTCATGTTTAAAGTAACTAAGTTTTTTTCCCTAAATTGTGAACAAATAAGAGTGTAAATTAAAGAGAGGACAAAAAAATTTGGGATAAAAATACATCCTTAGAAAAAAAGATGCTATGATTTATGGACCCACAAGTCAACGAATGAATTATAAGAGACCTTACACCATCTCATGATCATGTTTTCATGAACTATCAAATTTATTATGATTTTAAGGTTCATTCATAGTATACAGAACACCCTTGATCATCTCTCAAGGAGTGTTGGTGGTTAATAGTGTGATTGTTTTGTAAAAAATGAACATAAGAGGGGGTGGTTTTGAATACAGTTTTAAGAAAATGACTTGATTTTAAGAGTTTAATAATTGATAAATAAAAATGTTGTTTTAGAATTATGAGCTAAGGAGATAATTTCTTCTTCACTACACATCTTGTATAGTTCATCATTATGAAATATTCATATGGTTTGCTTTAATTATTTGGTTGAGGGTTGTCAATATCTTGATTTACCTCTTGTCTCTTAAATCGTTGCACAAAGTACCAACCCTTGACCCAACAATTATGTTGTCAATGATTGGAACTAAAGAATATAATTATGTATAAAAACTCGTACTAATATCTTATGTATTTGTTATAGAAATAGGATTCTTGTTTTTCCAAATTAGAAAAACCAAATATCCCCAATTGAAATCTCAACTCAATCGGTGTTGAGAGAAAAATTGTTTCCTTTATTTATAGAAAATAAAATGTATTTAGAGTAGAAGAGAATTAAGATTAAAAATTAGTGGAATATTTAAAACTCAAATTAAAAAAATATAGTAGAATAAAATAATCTGAAACTTCCTCCCATGTATGTGTATATCCCTTAAAATGATCATCCACAATTTAGCTCGCCATCGAGAGGAGGAGGATGCTCGGGTGGAACTTCAAATTCATCCTTGATCACCCTATGAATATAGGGGCCTCTATAATATATTTTATAAGGAGAGTACTAATTTGTGTCTCCATAATACCAGACCTTTTCCTCCTGGTCAAACTTGCAAATGAGGATCCTAAGGTTCCATTTTATAGGAAAAGTTGAAGGTGGTTTTGGGAACATAGATTTATTAAAACCACTTGGACCATTATTTTTTATGGGTGGAAAACATTATCTCTCTTTGGTAAACACTAAAACATTTTATCACCAACATGTGACTATATCCACAAAACGTTTGGCTTTATTTTGAAACATACAGCTCGAGATATTTAAAAATCATGTCATACCACTTTCGACTTCATACAGATTCTGTGTGCTGGACAGATTAGGTCAGTTGGGATATTTATGGGATGAATTGGGTTTGGTTTTATTTATATTAAATATATCCCATTAGATTTTATACCAACCCAAAAAAATTTCATCCCATTTGGAAAAATAGATTAGTATCACTGTGCGGTTGATTCCACTGTTATGTTTGGATCTTGCGTGGTTTGACCCATTTTTCGTGGATTTCAGCATGGGTCCTCCAAATCACCTCCACCTACAATGTAATTATCAAAACAAGAAACATTTTAGCTTTTTAACAGTGATAAACACAAAATAATTGAATCAATAATGAAGTTAAATTTTTTATTATTTTTATATTTTTCCATACAAAACTAGTTTAGCACAGTGGTGTAACGGTAAAAATGAAACATTGAATCTTGGTGTGATCACATCCCACACACCTAAACATTTGAACTCATGGGAAAAGTAATATTTCAAAAACATTATTCGTATAGAAATTTCCAAATTCATAAAAATTTAACATTCAATGAAAATTTAATGCCTCATAGAAATGTGATCAAATAAAAAATCACACTGGGGAGTTTTTCTCAGTGATCATAGAAAAAGATGTCTCAAAAATTATATCAGGATGAAATCCCAAGAGATATATGATACCAATTGAAGAAAATAAATAAAAAATTAATCATCTCATTAATTCTCCAGGTGTTTGTGTGACATCCATTTCATGTTATTCTTCCCACTTTTTATCGATTAAATATAAGTTATATTAAAAAAATTCTACTTAAATGATCCTTTCTACTGAACCTACCCTAAATACATCATAATAAAATTTCAAAAATCACTCACCAAAACATTCCCAGTAGTAAAACATTATGCTCCCGACCAAGATATCCCCATTTTTTGTAAATTTCATCACTCCCCTCATTTATTTTTTTCAAATGTTTCACTTGGAACAAATCACACACACTTCCCTCAACCCATGTTTGATCTCCTAAAAACATTAATTTTATAGTTATAACAACGGAAAAATTCTAGGAAGTGTGGTTTTGGACCGGCCCAATATAAAACCCTTTTTAATATTTTTTTAGGGTATACAGTAGACAGATAAAAAAATACATACGCATTGTCCAATCTGGTACAGTAATGAAATAGATCAGATAAGAAATGAACTAATGGAAATATTAATTTGGAATGTAGAGAAAAATCAACCTAACTTGTATTTACCTTATATTAATTAAGATATTTTCACACTTCATGGTTGGGTGAAAAGGTGTGAGGAGAAACTAAGTGACACAATTTTCCCTTAAACTTATCACACAAAGGTTACCATTATTCTCAATTGTTTAAAAATGATACAACCATTTATATCATTGATTAACAACCAAATTTAAATATAAATTCACACTATAGTATTGAATTCTTGCTAAAATGAACATTTCATCTGAATGTTTTTTTAATGTTGAAAAAATGGAATAGATAAATTCCTCATGCATTTTCAATAACTCACATGATTATGTGTTAATAAATTTCCATGATAAATTGGGTTCAGAGAAATAACATTCTAACACAAAAGTGAGGGGGAGAGGGGGGAAGCAAGTGACAATACAATCATGTAAGCCAAAAAGAGAAAAAGTAGAAAGATGATGAAAATTCATAACTATCCCAGGAATATGCCCATCCCACAACACCTAGAGTGTGCAATGTCCTCACTATAATAAAATATATATGTTGGAAGTAAGGATAAAACCTATTGGGTGTCATTATTAGGTTGCCTCTTGAACTTAGGGTTCCACTATAGGGATCTCCTGAAGGCATTCATGGATGTTCCTAAGCCGCTGCACATTGATAGTGAATGTTTTATTTGTTTCATTATTTTGTACCTAAACAATTCCAAATGGATAAACATTAGTAATAATGTATGGGCCAAACCCGTGGGAATGAATCTTCTGTGGATGAAACTTTATCCATGTAATATAAAGGAGGATCTCTTGCCCAATGTGGAACTGACGATGAAGGATGAGGTGGTCATGGTAAGCATTGGTTCACTCCTTATAAATCTGGGATTTATCATATGAATCTCTTATTATGTTCTCCATCTCCCGAATTTACAACTTCCTTTGAGATCCTACCCTAGAATGAATATAATTTCATTGTTCAATGGCTCAATAGGCTTAGTGCATTATCTCGACAGGGAGATAAAAATCTTTCCAAACACAAGCCTATAAGGAGACATTCCAATGGGAGTTTTAAAGTCAGTATAGTAATACCCTAATGAATCATCAAGTCTAAGAATCTAATATTTTATATTTGGTAGAACCATTTTTTGATGAATTTGTTTAACCTCACTATTTGACATTGCATCTTGACCAATAGTCTGTGGGTGACAAGCAATAAACACTCGATGTCTGACTCTATATCAATGAAAAAGATATTTCATTGTTTTGTTGTATAAATGAGAACCATGTTCACTAATGTTGAAAATAAATAATCCGAAACTACAGAAGATTTTGGTTCTCAAAAATTCCACAGCTGCCTTAGAATTATCAGTCCTTGTGGCTTGGGCCTCTACCCATTTGGAAACATAATCCACTTCCATAAGAATGTAATGGTTCCCAAATGAATTGGGGAATGGTCCAAAAACTTCAATTCCCCAATCATTAAAAACTTCATGGAAGATCAAAGGTTATTATGGCATTTCATTTATTTAAAACGCATTCCCTATTCATTAACAGTGAAGAAAAGATTTACATAAATCATGGGCAACACAAAAAGTGTTGGTTAAAAGACACCAGAATCAAGGACCTTGCGAGAAGTCTGTTTGCGACCAATGTTCTTCCCACAAGAAAGAGTTTTTCAAAACCTAAAGAGAGACTGAAACTTATTATTTTGGACACAATTCATGGGAAATTGATCACTACATGTGCGCCAAAGGTTGGGGTCATACCAAATATTCCAGTTGGACTTATGTTTTAGACAGTTGGCCTATTTTTTTAAATCAGTAGGAATGAATGATGGTACCAAATAATTTACAATTTTTCTATACCAAGGAATCTAATATTTCACCGAGTACAATTTCTCATTTAGAAACGTGTCAGTTATGGGAAAACATGGGGATAATTCAATGTATTAGGATGTGTGGATCGTACTGACATGGTTAGCCACCACACTCCCTTCTCCTTTTTATCATTAATTTCCAAATTGAATTCCTAAAATAGGATAATCTAGAGAATGAGACATGGTTTGGCTTTTGGTTTCTTAAGAAGATACTAGCGGGTTGTATGGTCTGAGAACACAATAACTTTGGGCCCTAAAATATATGACCTGAATTTATTTATGTCAAACACAATGGAAAGAAATTATTTTTTAGTTCTGGTGTAGTTTTCATGGGCTGGGTCCAGTGTATGTGAGGAATATACAGTGACATGTGAAGCTCAATCTACCATTTCTGATTATACTACACCAACTACATAGTTAGAGGCTTCAAATATGATCTCAAATGTTAAATCCCACAGAGGTGGTTAGATTAGAGGGGGTGATGTGAGAATCAACATTAAATTATTAAAATCATACTCACATTATTTATCAAAAACAAATTTCTTTTATTTTTTGATCAATTGGGATAATGGGAGTGCAATTATCCTAAAATTAGAAATGAAATGACGGTAAAACCCAGCATGACCTAGGAAATACCGCACATCCCATACATTTTTGGTGGATAGTAGGGAATAATTGAATCCACTTTTGATTTATCTACATGGATTCCATCCCCAAAAATGACATCTCCCAAAAATATAACTTTTCGCACCATGAAGTGGCATTTCTCATATTTTAATATGAGATTATTTTTAATATAGTGATGTAGGACTGAACCGAGACTACATAAAAATTCATTAAAATATGATCCATAAATAGTGAAATCATCCATCAATACATCCATGAAATCCTATAGGTAATCCGAAAAAATAATATTCATGAATCATTGGAATTTACTCAGAGCATTCCACATACCAAATGGCATTCTCCTATATGAAAATGTGCTAAAGGGGCAAGTAATGGTTGTATTTCCATGATCCTCAGGGGAAATATGGATATGAAATTATCCAGAATACCCATCAAGGAAATAGTATTGGGACTTCCATGAAATCCTCTCTATCATTTGGTTAATGGATGGAAATTGGAAGTGTTCTTTCCTAGTGTGTTAGTTTATTCGGTGATATTCTATGTAGATGCACCAACTATTATACACACGAGTTGGAACCAATTCATTGTTTTAATTTTTTTATTATAAGAATAGTTTTTTTAGGAAACACTTGTATTTTATTGAACCATTGGATATAATAGATGGGGTAAATAATTCAAATAGCAAATAATTTTTTTACCACCTTTTAATCAAATATAAAAAGTTTAGGTTCAGTCCTCATTGTGCCTGCATCGCTGGTTTAGACTAATCATTTAACAATATATGATTTGTACAAATTGATGGGATAATTCTAGGAATTTCAGAAAATGTTCATCCCCAAGCTTGTTTATACTCTCTCAAGAGTTGAAGAAGTAACAATTCATGATATGGAGGGAATGAACTAGATATTATGACAGGAATATTGTTTCCATTATCAAGATATGAATATTTTAAATCCTGTGGCAATTGTTTTACATCCAATTCAGGTGGATTTTGGATTTATGGGAGAGTGTGTGAAAGTGATAGGTCATTAATATCATCTTAATGCTCAATAGTATCATCCTCTTTTGATGAATGAGATTTTACAAGCATAGTAGTATCATTGATGGTCATGTAATCCTTAATGATCAAGAAATCGTCAATTAAAAAACTTGCATGTTATTTTTCTAAAACACTACAAAAAGAAATGGATGATTAATTTTCAACCATTTCAATCTATGATGAAAACTCAAAAAGGGTATAAGTGTAATGAAAAGAAGTGTATTTAGGGGAAGGGAGTACATATATATAGTTAATAGAGAGATAGGTATATTCTTCGAATAGGTTCTTAATGGAATCAAGGATGTTGATGTGGACAATGTTACCACCACACTCAATAGACAATATACCATTGTGAACATTAATTATGGGTTTGGAGGTTTTAAAGATGGTCCTCCCCAATATAATTTGGGTATGTTCATTCATCCTATAATCTTCCAGTTTTTGCATGAAAATATCTGTAGGAAAAATTAAATTTCACATCCCCATAAGAACGTCATCTAGAACACTAGAAGGGTGTGTGGTACTCTGGTTTTCCAGTTGAACAACAAATCCTATGGGATTTAGTTCTCTAACATACATTGAAGAGTAAATGGAGTGAGGCATCACATTTTTAGAAGCACCCAAATCAAGCATGTCATTGTAAAATGAATACTCCCCTATGGTTCACAGAATCTGTACTGTTCTTTGATCGTTGCATTTGGTGGGGAGTGGCGGCTCAATCAATGTTAATATACTTCTCCCCAAGCCCACCTTCTCATCACTTCTATGTCTCCTTAAGTGTGTACATATCTCCTTCATAAACATGGCATATCTTGGAATTTTCTACAAGGAATCAATCAAGGTTTTTTTTACCATTAATTGTTTATAAGATTCCAATATTTCCTTATCAAGTTCATTTTCATTTTGTTTTCTTGGTTGGGTAACCCTTTGGGGAAATGGAAGAGGAGTGGTCGAGACAGGTGACTCATCAATATACACAATCTTTCCTTTAGCAGGGCTTCTCTCTGGACAATGTTTTCCAACATTGGGACTAATTTCAATAGTTGGGTTGGTATTTTCCTCGGGAGGGGATGACTCTAAAGGAGGGGTTATTTGGATTTTAAGTTGAAATCCAGTCCTAAGGGTTGTGGAACAAAAATTCTCTTATCCCAAGGGTTAACTACTAATTGAGAGGGTAGTTTACCCGACACATGACTTTGGATTCCCTCCACTGAGTTGTCTAGTTCACGTAATTGGATTTTTAGGTCTTGTATTATAGATTGGGTGGTTTTTTGGAATTGTATATTTTTGGATTCCATTTGTTTCATCATATCTTCTAGACTAGGCTTGGGTTTTGGAGGGGTGGTTAGAAAGGCCATCGTGGGGGTTGCGTATTTCAAGGTGGCAGTGGTGGATTTCCACTCTACCCAGGTTGGTCCCATTATTTTTCATGTTCGTTTCAATAAAACCTTTTACTATAATCTTGGTTTTCTTTCCACCCAAGGTTGGGTGGATAGTAAGGTTCTTTCCTAAATGGTTGGTTATAGGGGAATCTTAGAAAGACTACTTCACTACTCTCAAAAGATTCTTTTGGTTGGGGGAATTGGTTAGAATAATGGGTTTGAGAATAACATATTCCATAATAGATGGGAGGAGTAGATTGGGATTTCCCTTGGGAAAGAGAAATATTTTTAGGAAGGGTACTTACCTCTTCGAACTTCAGGTCCATCTTCTTCTAAAATTTAGTACTTTTAGTTGAAAGTGGGTTCCCTAGACCCAACTTGTTTTGTACTTTTATTACTGTTACATGTATTCAGTTTGTTATTATACATGGGGTTTATCTTTCCATGATAGTGTAGATACTTCTGCCTCCATTTTATTAATTGTAGTGTCCTTAGATTACCTGTCACATCAAATGGTCATAGCTGGTCCCAGGCTATAATGAGAACCTTGAGATTCCATGATAGTAATCATAAAGTAACGTCCAAGTCAAGTAACATCATTCTGAAAGTACACAGATGATGTGTGACCATCAGGTGTTGGGGGCTCATAAGCATTGAGACTTCTTCTCATGATGTTCACACTTGATGATCTCTAGCTATTGAGATCATGTGGACAGACCCGCTTAATAGGAACAACACATGTTTCTTGTGTCATTGGTCGTTCCTATCTACAGACATGTGTAATGGTCTCCTGACTTGAGATCATTATCAATTAATTTCATTTAATTATGAACATTTGATATAAGGTGAAAACCATGGAGACAAGTCGTGGTGAGGCAGTTTATATCGGGTACGTCATTAATGGCATGTCATTGATTGAATGATCGAGAAAGGATTTGTTGCTTCCGAGTTTAGGAAGAGATATCTCGGGCCTGGTTGTTTAGGATGGTTTCACCTTCATTAAATACATGGCCATGGTAGTGGAAGGTAAGACCGTTCAGACAAATCAACAACTAAAATAAAGAAAATAAATAATTATTACACTAAGTTTGCATTCTGCTTTATTGAGATATCAATGACAAAGAGATTATATTACACAGACTGTGTTCGTAGGAAGGCAGTCATTGCTTTGATTTTTCCTTATCACTATAGGGGGCTCGATGGGTTTCTAGACCCCGCTCTAGGTTAGTGATATTATTCACTGCTATTGAGATAAGGGCCTAGAGGGTCACACACAACAGCGCTTTGAGAATCTACCGTATTCTGATGAATAGGATTATAGGACTTTATGGGCCCCACCACGGGGTCTGGGTATTATTCATGTCCTATGGATCACCAAGTAATAAATAAATTCCTTTATTATTCAAGTTTGAAATAATTCGTTGAATTTATTTATAACATGTTTTTACGAGTTATTAAGTAAATACATAGATAAATATTAATCGGAAAAATGTTTATATCTTGGGTTTGTTTAATATTGTCAGGAGGTGTGAGTCGAGTTAGACTCATGTTTATCACGTAATATATATATTTATATATATTGTAGTTCAGTGATAAATAATAAATATTATTTTTGGAATAATTTAATTTGTCATAAATAATTATTTATAATATATATATAGTGAATGTTTAATACACGGGGGTCAGGAACCCTTTCCGCGTATTTTAGATATTCCCTATATATAGTAAGAGAGAGGCTCTCCCCTAAGTACTATTCATCCGTTGGAATTGAGAGCCTCTCTCTCCTCCTGAGTTCTAGAGAGAGACTCTCTCAAACTAGCAAGTTCTTCATGTTCCGCCTTCAAAGATCGAAGACGCTAGTTTTTTGGTGATCATTGTTGCATCGAAGTGTATACCAAATATCCGAACTAGCACCCGGATCTTGATGAATGGCGTGCGAGCAGATTTGGGAGGCGTGTGTGGACGATCTAGAGGACTTCGACGTCGGAGTCTTCGAGCAACGATCACCGGTGTCCTGCACGTCAATTATGAACAAGGTAAATATTCAAGTTTAATTTTTTTCTCCTAAAGAACCTTGTGAGTTCCTCTGACCAAGCGAGGAAAAGATCAGCGTAGTTGACAGGGTTATGTCACTCTGGTGATGTAGAAAATTTTAAAAATCCCGGCCCACCGGCTTCCGCTGCGCAGTCCCGGTACCCAACATTGGTATCAGAGGGAGCCCAAGTTTTTTATGAGTCAAAAATATTAAAATGCATTAAATTTAATTGTGGGATGTTAAGACGGTTCATTTGGATTCGACCACGCGTCGTTTCGATTTCGAATGATCAAGATATGATCATTTGAAAGATTTTATCGGATCGACGTTGCAAGTTTTTGGTTCATTTGATGTTTATCTCAAATTGATAATTAACATAAAAAAATTTTTAATTATAATATTTTATAATAAATATTTTATTATGTTTATAATAAATATTTTATTATAATTTTATAATAAAAAATATATATATAAGGAAGAAGACCAAGACACCAAATGGGGGTCTTCCTCCTTTTAATTAAAAATAGGATAGAAGAAAATACCCCAAAAATGGGGTCTTTTCCATTTTGTTTTTTAAAAATAAAAAAAGGGGGGCTTGAATTTTGTCTAAAGGAAAAATAAGAAAAAAAATGGAGGATGACCCTTACGGGTCTTCTCTCCCGCGGCGCACCAATGGAGTCCAAAACCATAGGCCTCCCTCTTACCCCTCCGCCAGTCCCGCTCCACGGCACGCCATCGCCGGCCAGCCTCCGCCGGACCGGATTCGTCCGGCCACCCAGACCCCACGCTGGACTCCTCCTCTCCACCCTAAGCTCCCTCTGACTGGCCGCCCGGCACCCGCGCCGGTCGTGGCCCGCGCCGAACCCACTCTGTCGGACTGGCCTGCTGCGCCGCACCGGCCTCCAAGCCCGTCCCCGGCATCCTCCTCCAGGCGATGCCGGACCGGCTCCGTCCGCCCGCCCCGGACCCTAGCCGGCCTCCTCTTTCGGTCCGTGTCGGACAGGTTCCCTCCAGCCACCCCGATCCCTTCCTGGGCTCCTCCTCCGCGTCGGACCGGTTCTGTCCGGTCGACCCGAGCCCGCGCCAGACCGGACAGCAACTTCGCCGGCTTGCCGGAGCAGCGGGCTACCTGGAGATACAGCCGTCACGGGAATCGCCGGACGTCGCGGTCACACCGCGGGCATGCTGCGGTCACGTTACGGTCACGCCGCGGTCACGCCGCGGTTCTAGGATGACATCCCGCGGCGGTACGCAGTCCTTCCAGACTCCTCTCCGGCTAGAGGTAACCTTGCACTGAATTAATTTTAATTAATTTAGTTTTTTAAATTAAATTAATGGGAATTAATTTAGGGATTTAAATTACATTAATACGAAAATATTAATTTAATTTAAGTTTAGAATTAAATTAATGGATTAATTTAATATAATTTTTGGAATTAAAATTAAATTAAACAAATGGAACCGATAAAATAAATTATTTGAATTTAATCAAATTCATTTAATTTATTAGAACACCCTCACATAATTTAAATTTATTGCAATTTAATTTTATTGCGCTTTTACCACGACTAGTCATGAGCTATGGACCGACCTGTGTATGTATGGCATGTAATTATTTATTTAATTATTTATTCAATGCGTGCAATGATTTTAATATTTAATTATATAAATTATGGTCTTCGAATAATCTTTTAATTCAAATATGTATAAGGGCATGTGTGCCCATTGCACCACTTGTATTTTGTACCCCAGACCCCCTCGCCTGCGTGCGAGTATATTTTTATTTATTCGGTGACGATCCGAGAGGCAGACCCCGCCAAGATGAGGCGGCAGTCCAGACAGGAGTTGGACGCTTTGCAGTGGGGCCAGTAGCGACATGATTCATGTATCGACTCAGGTATGGATGCCCCTAGGTGATGATTGATCAGTTATCGATCAATCATTATAGAATTCTCAAGACCAGTCGGAATGCATTATTTACTTTATGCACAGTTTATTATTTTATGCGTCTGCATGATTATTTCATGATCACATAGGATAGTAAACAAGATAAAATGTATAAAGTTTTGATGAATAAAATATTATATTGAATGTTCAGTTGTCCGCAGGACAACCCAGTTTGAACATAATAAATAGAAAAGGATTATATTCGTCAATTAATATTAGAATATCCCTCAAAGATATATTAAGTCAAAATGACTTCTATTTCTCACATATGAACAAAACCGACTGTTTGGGTGTTCATCCGCCTCAGTTGAGAGTGCCTCTTACTACCGGGGCGTTTCCATGTGAGAAATGGGTCGACTTAACTAAAGCGATTAGTCGAGGATTAGCCTTAGCTAACTTGTTATCACTTTAGAGGAAAGTGGTTGCGGGAATCAATTTCAGATTCTAAAAGCTGTGACTTTACTCAACTACACAAGGAACCACAAGAATAAGTGGTTGGCCAGCATAGCGCCTACCTTGAAACCCTCCAAGTAGTGTCGTAGCCCCAGCTTGTAGACTACGAGGGATGTTTCAAGGATCCTTGCCACTAGAATGCTCAAGTGATAGAGTATTCTGAATCTAATAGTGAGGGCTATTAAGGTTCGTTAAAATAGTGGGAGGCATTAAATGATATATTAATTTATTAATCATAAAATTTCAAAAGGTAATCAAGAAAAAATACTAACTGCTAAATTTTTATCTGATGTAGATTCAAAATGGAAATCACGAACACCACTAGTACTTTATCACTACGATTGATCTTGGATAAAGAAAATATCCTAACCAGCAATAACTTCCAGGAGTGGTACATGAGCTTCCTCATAGTACTACGCCAAGAAAGGAAGTTATATGTGCTGGAATCCCAAATTCCTATTGAGCCTCCTCAGGGAGCAAGAAAGACAGAAAAAGATAAATGGAAAAAGCATGTAGATGATGCGCTTGATGTTCAATGCATCATGTTGTCATCCATGTCCAGCCAATTGCAAAAAAATGCATGAGGAATAGGAAGCCTACAAGATGCTTTCACATCTCCATGAACTATATGAGGAGAGGGCCAGACAAGAAAGGTATGAGATCTCAAGTGCACTTTATAAGTGCAGGCTAGCAGAAGGGCACCAAGTCGGTCCTCACTTACTCAAGGTGATTGGGTATATTAAGAGGCTTGAAGCCCTTGGGTTCAAACTGAACCAGGAACTAGCAGTGGATCTCATTCTTGCCTATTTACCTTCAAGCTTCTCGACTTTTATTGTTAATTATAATATTAATGATAAGACAACGTCCCTCCCGGATCTTTTGGCTTTAGTTCGCCAAGCTGATAAGGACATGAAAAACACCAATTCAATTGTCCTTATGGTGAACAAGAAAAACAAGGGCAAGGAAAAGGGGTCTAAGGCCAAGTCAAGGCCAAAGACACCAATGCATCGTCTTGTAATGAAGCCAAAGATTCAGAGGCAATGTAATGAGAAGGAAGGAGTCTTCTTTGGATGTGGCAAGAAAGGCCACTAGAAGAAGAATTACAGAGGTGGGATGAAGAAGTAAGCTGACGCTTCTGCTTCAGGTATTTTTTTCATTGAATTCAATCTATCTTTATCTACAAGTTGGGTATTGGACACGGCATGTTGCTCACACATTTGTATTCAGATACATGAACGAAGTAGGTTTAAAAAGATTGGAAAAGGTCAAGTGGATCTCCGAGCTGAAAATGGTGCAAGTCTGGCGGCCTTGGCAGTGGGAGACTCTCACTTGACATTAACAACAGGTTTGGTTCTTGTTTTAAACAATTACTATTATGTAATGTCTGTTACCAGAAACATTATCTCTGTGTCATGTTTAGACACTATGGGTTTTTATTTCTAGTTTAGAAATTAAACATGTCTCTTTTATAGGGATAACATATGTTATGGTATAGCACATCTTAATAATGGTTTATATATACTAGAACTAGAAAACTCAGTAATGGATATTAAAGAAAAAAACAACCAACATGACTCAAATAACACCCGCCTATGAAACTTCAGGCTTGGTCACATAAACGAGAAGTGATTACAAAGATTACATCAAGAAGGGTATCTAGACTCGGTATAGTTAGAACCCTTAGATGTATGTCAACCTTGTTTACAATGAAAGATGACCAAAGCACTTTTCTTAGGAAAGGGAGAAAGAGCCAATGCAGCAATGGAATTAATACATACCGATGTATGTGGTCCATTTCCAGTAGAGGCAAGGGGTGGTTTTCTATACTTCATCACTTTTACCAATGATTATAGTAGGTATGGCTATATCTACTTAATGCAGTATAAGTCAGATTCCTTTCGTTTCTTTAAGGAATAGCAAAATGAAGTAGAAAACAAACTTGGAAAGAAGATAAAATCACTTTGCTCAGACCGAGGTGGAGAATATCTTAACCAAGTTTTCATTGATCACTTGAAGGAGTGTGGGATAGTATCCCAACTCACTCCTCCTTATACACCATAATGGAATGGTGTTAGTGAAAGGAGGAATGGGACCTTTATTGACATGGTCAGATCAATGATGAGTCATACAACTCTTCCATTATCCTTTTGGGGATACGCCTTATAGACATCATCATATACCATTAACCGAGTACCAACTAAATCTATAGATGGGATTCCATATAACTTATGGTATGGAAAGAAACCCAATCTGACACACATTCATGTGTGGGGGTGCGAGGAATTTTACAAGACTTTACCAAGTGACAAATTAGCATCCAGAAGCACTAAGTGCATCTTTATAGGTTATCCTAAGGAAACTATAGGATACAGTCTATATAACTCTTTAGATTGAAAATTCATTGTGGAAAGATACGCCACATTTCTAGAAAGGGATCACATTTCTACTAGAAATAGTGGGAGCAAGATTTACTTCGATGAAGTTAATGCTCCAGATGCACAATAGTTGGTAGAGGAACAATCTCCACAAGAGAAAGTGGGAGACGAAATTGTTCCTGAGACATAGATACTACGTAGGTCTACGCGAGAGGTTAGAGAACCAGAGTGTTATGGTTTTCTTGTCACCGAGTCAGGTGACACAATAATCCTTGAGGATAATGAACCTCTAACCTACAAGGAAGCACTAGAAGGCCAAGAAGCTGCTAAATGGAAAGAAGCCATGAATTCTGAGATGGATTCCATGTACCAAAATCAAGTTTGGATTTTGGTAGGCCCTCCAGTTGATGTCAAGCCCATTGGTTGAAAATGGGTATTCAAGAAGAAGATGAACATGGATGGAAAGGTTAATAACATTAAAGAAAGACTGGTTGCAATGGGTTTCAAACAATGTCAAGGCATTGACTATGATGAAACCTTCTCACCAGTTACAATGCTTAAATCCATCAGAATATTGCTTGCAATAGAAGCCTTTCATGATTATGGAATTTGTCAAATGGATGTCAAAACTGCTTTTCTAAATGGGAAGTTGGTGGAAGACGTCTATATGACTCAACCCGAAGGGTTTGTTAACTCAAAGAATGCCAATAAATAATGAAAGTTGCAGAGATCCATTTATGGATTGAAGCAAGAATCAAGATCATGGAATGTTCGCTTCGATGAGGCCATAAGAGATTTTGGTTTTGTCAAAAATGAAAGCGAGCCGTGTGTCTATAAAAGGGTTGATGGGAATGCTATCGTTTTCCAAGTTTTATATGTTGACGACATATTAATCATGGGAAACGAGATGCAAGTCTTATAGTCACTGAAGACTTTGTTAAATGAATGCTTCTCCATGAAAGACATAGGTGAAGCAGCCTACATTCTAGGGATCAGGATCTATAAAGATAGATCTCAAAGGCTGCTTGGCCTAAGTCAAAGTACATATATTGACAGGGTACTGAAAAGGTAAAATATGGAACAATCCAAGAGAGGATTTTTACCTATGTCACATGGTGTAAATATCTCCAAGAAAATGTGTCCACAAACACAGGAGGAGATTGAGAAAATGAGTAGAGTCACTTATGCTTCGGCAGTGGGTTATATCATATATGCCATGTTATGTACTAGGTTTGATGTTGCCTTTGCTTTAAGCATGGTGGGTAGATATCAAGCCAATCCAGGAGAGCTGCACTGGATAGCTGTTAAAACTATCCTTAAGTACTTGAGGCGTACTAAGGATATATTCCTGGTGTATGGAGGATATGAGGAACTAGTTGTGAGGGGATACACTGATGCTAGTTTCGAGAATGATCATGATGATATGAAATCGCAGTCAGGCTACATATTTTGCCTGAATGGTGGTGCAGTTAGCAGTAGAAGCTCAAAGAAAGCTGTGGTTGCTAATTCTATAGTAGAGTCCAAAGATATTGCATCTTCTGATGCAACAAAGGAAGCAGTCTGGATACGTAGCTTTATCTCAGACATTGGTGTTGTACCTAGCAGTGCAGACCATGTTCCAGTATATTGTGATAATACTGCTATAGTGGTTCTTGCCAAGGAGCCTAGGTCTCACCAGAGGACAAAGCATATTCATCAGAAGTTTCATATCTTGAGGGATTTTACTCAAAGAGGAGAAGTGACAGTTAGCAGAGTAGCTATAGTGGACAACTTGGAAGACCACCTGACTAAAGCCATTTCTCAGAAGAAGCATGATTTACATGTGAGAGCTAGCGGATTGAAACCTGTTAGCAGTTGTCTCTAGTTCAAGTGGGAGTGTTGAAAGTGGGTGCCCAAGACCCAAATTGTTTTGTACTTTGATTACTGTTACATGTATTCAGTTTTTTATTATACATGTGTTCATATTTCAATGATAGTGTAGATACTTCTGCATCCATTTTATTAATGGCAATGTCCTTTGATTACCTGTCGCATCAAATGGTTATAGCAGGTCCCAGGCTATAATGAGAACCTTGAGATGCCATCAAAGTAATCTTAAAGTAACGTCCTATGGTCCAGTTACATCATTCTGAAAGGACACCGATGATGTGTGACCATCAGGTGTTGGGGGCTCATAATCATTGATACTTCTTCTCATGAAGTTCGCACTTGATGATCTCTAGATATTGAGATCATGAGGATAGACCCGCTTAATAGGAACACCACATGTTTCTGGTGTCATTGGTTGTTCCTATCTACGGACATGTGTAATGGTCTCCTGACTTGAGATCACTATCAATGAATGTCATTTAATTATGTATATTTGATATAAGGCAAATACCATGGAAACAAGTCGTGGAGAGGTAGTTTATATCAGGTACGTCATTAATGGCATAGAATTGATTAAATGATTGAGAAAGGATTTATCGCTTCTGAGTTTAGGAAGAGATATCTCAGGCATGGTTGATTAGGATGGTTTCACCTTCATTAAATCCATGTCCATGGTAGTGGAAGGTAAGATCGTCTAGACAAATCAACAAATAAAATAAATCAAATAATGAATGATGACACTAAGTATGCATTCTGCTTTATTGAGATATCAATGACGAAGAGATTATATTACACGGACCGTGTTCATAGGAAGGCAGTCGTTGCTTTGACTTTTCCTTATCTTTATAGGGGCCTCAACGGGTTGCTAGACACCGCTCTAGGTCGGTGATATTATTCACTGCTATTGAGATAAGGGCGTAGATGGTCACACACAACAGCGCTTTGAGAATCTTCCCTATTCTGATGAATATGATTATAGGACGTGGTGGGCCCCACCATGGGGTCCGGGTATTATCCAAGTCCTACGGATCACCAAGTAATAAATAAATTCTTTTATTATTCAAGTTTAGAATAATTCGTTGAATTTATTTATAACATGTATTTACGAGTGATTAAGTAAATACATAGATAAATATTAATTGGACAGATTTTTATATCTTGGGTTCGTTTAATATTGTCAGGAGGTGCGAGTCGAGTTAGAATCATGTTTATCACGTAATATATATATTTATATACATTGATGTTCAGTGATAAATAATAAATATTATTTATGGAATAATTTAATTTGTCATAAATAATTATTTATAATATATATATAGTGAATGTTTAATACACGGGGACCAGGAACCCTTACCGCATATTTGAGATATTCCCTATATATAGTAGAAGAGAGTTCCTCCCCTAATTACTATTCATCTATTGGAATTTAGAGCCTCTCTCTCCTCCTGAGTTCTAGAGAGAGACTCTCTCAAACTAGCAAGTTCTTCATGTTCCGCCTTCACGAATCGAAGACGCTAGTTTTGTGGTGATCATTGCTGCATCGAAGTGTACATCGAATATCGGCGCTAGCACCCAGATCTTGAAGAATGGCGCATGAGCAGATTTGCGAGGCATGTGTGGAAGATCTAGAGGGCTTCGACGTCGGAGTCTTCGAGCAACGATCGTCGGTGTCCTGCATGTCAATTCTGAACAAGGTAAATGTTCATGTTTAATTTTGTGCTCCTAAAGAACCTTGCAAGATCCTCGGACCAAGCCGAGATAAGATCAGCGGATTTTACAAGGTTATGTAACTTCGGTGACACATAAAAATTTAAAAATCCCAGCCCACCGGCTTCCGCTGCGCAGTCCCAGTACCCAACACTTTTCACCTCATGGACAACTTGAATGGGTACACTGGATCTTTAACAAAATTGTTGAGTGTTCTGTACCATATTATCAATTATATTTCTTGTATAATTTGGGGTATTATCAACTATCTCACCACCTTTAGAAGAATCAATCATATTTCGATCAATAAGTATTAAACATTCATAAAAATTATAAATTAATATTTGATCACTTATTTGGTGGTGTGGGAAACTTGAGCAGTACCTTTTAAATCAGTCCCAATATTTATGTAATGCTTCCAACTATGGTTTCCTAATACCATATATTTATTTCCTTATAATTTCAGTTTGAGAGGCTAGGAATTACTTTTCAAGAAAAAGGTCGTTCATTTATACCCAACCTTTAATTGGTGAATTAACATAATACAACCAATATTTCAGTATGTATTCTAACAAAAATGTGAATGCCCTAATATTAACATGTTCTTCATCCACATTAGCAGGTTTTAATTCCAAACACACTGTACTAAATGCATTTAAATGATAGTTTGGTTCTTCACCCGTGAGTCCCTGGAATCTTGTTAATAAATGAATTAAACCAGATTTAAGTTTAAAATTGTGTTCCTTTCCTTATAATTGAATTTATATGGGTTGGATATCAACATTAGTTGAGGTCAGTTCCATTAGTGTTAAATTTTTTTCATCCATGTTATACGTCTTAATTTTATTTTTTAAATTTGTTCTAGAAGAATATGGTTTTAGAAAAGTCTGATGTTGTGGTGCGTCATCCTTCAAAGGGTTGTCTTGTGCATCACGGTGTCGTTGGTGTAGGATCCTCTCTAGTTTTGGTGTGAAAGGGGGTAAATCTCCAACAGTAGAATGCATCATGCAAAGAACCTACACAAGAATTAAATTATGATTCAAAAATAAAGGAAAATGAAAAAAATAAAAAAAGTAAATATTAACAAGAATTTAAAAATATCATAAAATATAAGAACTAAAACCAAAGCGCTCCACAGCAACGGCACCAAAATTTGATTTTTTTGTCATTACACATCAAATAGATTATTATTTTAAGGTTTATTTTTAGTATCTAAAGGACCCTAGGTCATCTCTCAAGAGTGTTGGGGGTTTATAGTGTAATTTTTAATAAAAAAGGAAAAAAAGAGGTTTGTGGTTTTGAAAACAGGTTTAATAAAATGAAATGATTTAAAGAGTTTAATAGTTGATAAATAAAGGTGGTGTTTTATAATTATGATATAAGAAGATCATTTCTAGTTAACTACACATATTTTATAGAATATTTTTCTGAATTTATTCACATTGTTTTGATTAATTATTTGGTTGAGGTTTTTCAAGATCTTGATTCCCCTCTTGACTCTTAAATCATTTCACAAAGTACCAACCCTTGACACAACAATCGTGTTGTAAAGGATTTGACCTCAATCATAGAGTGAAGGCTACCAAAGAATCTTAATATCTCATATATGTGTGAGATAAATATGATGTGTGTGTTTCCCCCTCAGAACAACCCATGATCCCCACTTGAAATCTCATCCCAATCGGTGTTGAGATAAAATGTGTTTCACTTAATTATAAGAAAAGAAATGTATTCATAGGAGAATTACATAAAGGTTAAACATAAGTTAAATATTTGACACCAAAATAACACAATACTAGTAGAATAACAAGTTCCACAAATCCCTCCCAAGTATTGTATCTCCCCCTAATTGATCATCCACTCTTTAGCTCGCCATCGAGAGGTGGAGGAGGCTCGGGTGGAACTTCACATTAATCATTGATCCCTCTTTGAAAAAATGGGTATACAGAACTATTGGTATTTGGAGAGGACTTATTTGGGTCTCTAAAATACTCGATCTTTGTCTCCTGGAAAAACATGCAAATGAGGAGCCCAGGGTTCACTTTTATAGGCAAAGTGGAAGGTGGTTTTGGGCACATAGATTCTTTAAAACCACTTGGACCATGGTTTTTCTGGGTTTACAGTATTATCTAGAATTGGTAAAAACGAAAAAGTCATATCCCAAACTTTTGAATATGTCTAGAGAATATGTTTTTTCATTTGGACATCTACATCTCGAGATATGGACAGATCACAGCACACTACTTTTGACTCCGTGCAGATTCAGTGTTCTATATATATTAAGTTAGTTGGGCCTATTATTTGAATAATTTGGTTTGTTTATATTTAGATGAAATGTCACTCATTAAATTTTAAACCATCCCATAAAATATCTTCCCATTTGGAGCACGGTTTAGTAGCAGAGTGCGGTTGATCCCACGGGTATGTTTGAATCCTGCGTAGTTTGGCCCTTTTTTGGATGTCATCATGGGCCCTCCAAATCACCTTCACCTACAATGTAATTTTCAAAAAAAAGAAAAATTTACCTTTTTAATAGTTATAAACAAAAAATAATTGAATCAATATTTAATTTAAATTTGTTATTATTTTTATAATGTTCATTTAAAAACAAGTTTAGTATAGTGGTGTAAGGGTGAAAATGAAACTGTAAATCATGATGTGATCATCTCTCTTGTATAAGGCTATTTGTTAATTTTATTTTTACATATTTTCACCCTAAAAATGTTTTCAATGCATGGAACTTTATCCACTATGATTCTGGACACTTCATGATTAGACCCTTATCCATGAACATACTTCATTCCTAAAGAATTTGAGTCAAACATTACTTTTACTGGATATTGAAAAAAAAAGTGAAATATAATAAAAAGGACACATATTATAGGTAATATTATCATGTAATATTATTTGGTACTTCCAACCATAGGAATTTTCATACCAAGGATAATTTCATATATTCTTTTTATACCCCGGAAACATCATATCAAGACCTGTTATAATAATGTGGTTAGTAGTTGTTTCCCCGTTCATATTTTCCTTATCTCATGCTCCCCAATTAAAATATCTCTAGTTATCATTTACACATCCCATAACCCAAATAATCAAATAGGATCCAAAATTACCATGATATTACACATCGACACATTAAAACTATTTTCATAATCAAGTACATGACATTCCATCCCAAAACCTATATGGTTCTTATCTCTTAACATTAAAATGCATAACACTATTATCTTATAATTATTACCATAAAACTTTTTTTACCAATAATTCATATGTTCAATACTCATTAAAGTCAATTACCCTATCCCCTGTTTTAGTTAGGGTGGTTCCTAGGTGGTAAACCCTATAATCATTCATTTAAAAATTCATAGGTTCAAAACTATGTAGGGGAACTTTCTGGAGTTACTATAGTAGTGTCGTAGTATGGCACTATAGAAGTTCTATTACTATTGAGGAATTTTAGAAACATTAGTAATGTAGTAAAGGAGGGTACAGTGAGAGTACTATTGAGGTGTTCATATTGTAGAAGCCTAGTTACTATAGTAGTATAATTCACCAGAGAGACCTTTGGGAAAAATGGGCTTTCAAGCCTATATTTAAGGATTTTATTCCCCTGGGCCTTCGATCCTTGTTCATTAGGAACTTTTTATGTGGCCTACGAGCTATGTAATTAATCTCCTTCTAACATGATATAAAAGGTAATTTAGTTTCATAATAAAAATATCCTTTTTCCCCTTACATTAAAAAAATTTATCTCACACTTGTTGGCTGGACTATCCCGTATATTTTTCAATGATGTGGGAAATTAAACCTTACTGATATATGGTCCAATCATCATGACCTTAAAAGGTATGAACTTATCCATGAAGATTTATACACTAGTGGAATCGAAAACTCATTCATTTTGGGTTTTAAAAACAATTTATTAGTATACTTGTCACCTCATCTTTTGGGTCAAATCTATTTGATTATAAACATAAAATACATTGGTAATACATGTATGATGCTAAACTCACCAAGGGAAGATACATGATACCCAATAGGTTAAAATCCTATAAAGGGATACTAGTGAAAGATTTAACTCTCTATTCATAAGGAATTCACTATATATATAACCTAGAAAATTTTGATAATTTGAAGAAAAATTAAAAAATAATAACCATCCACATTGGAAACATATAAAGGGTTTCATGGGAAGAGGTTACGTCCATGCCTTCTAAACCTCCCTCATCTAAGGCTTAAGAAATATTTAGTGCTAAAGTAAATGACATATATCCCAAATGTTCCATTATATGGCTTGAATGAAAGTCATGCCATGATCATTTTGTCCCTTGACCTATTTAGAAATTAGTGCACTCTTTTAATCTCATCTAGTATTAGTTTTGATAAGCCATGAAAAACGTGTGTCAGTATAATCTAAAGGTGCTTGAAACCTCTTGAAAATTGGAATACAAATTCCAAGATACCCTTTCATGGTATTTTTCATGTTGAGTCACTCGTCCTTAATATTTGAGTAGGATAACTCTAGTGTATGGTGATGGTATGTTTTCCTTTACATGATACCATCATATATCAATAAATGAGCACACGTTTTGGAGGAAATAATCCTTCGTATAAGAGTGTAATAACTCTAGTGTGAGGTTATGGTACATGTTTCATTATCACTGGTATACTTATACTTATCTAAGAGAACTTGTTCATGAAGAAACATATTATCTTCGAGTGATCTGGAATCATGATTTAACTGATCCATTTCATTCAATGATGATTTGAATTCGCGTTATCTTAATATTACTCTCAAAATATTTTATAGGTTATCATGAATTGATAATAATGAAGTGATAGGTATATATGAATGGCCATTGAATTAGAACAAATATTATTATCATTAATTAAGAAAGGGAGGGGATATTACATAAGTTAGAGTCTCCCTTAAATAAAAAAATGATAGAACAACAAATACAAATATAATAAAATTCGTCTAGCTAAGTGTTATAAATTTTTTAGTATCTGATGTGAAACATTGATTGGCTAATAAATTTCTAACCACTTGGAGACATCATCTCCAACCCATGGATGCATCTTCTTATCCAGTGGAGTTATTTACCACAACACCCACTTAATAAAATTTAGAAAGCATGTCACATTAGACAATTTTAATATCATTCATGACATTGAAGCCTCACATTCAGCTATATCTATTCTCAGAGTGGTTTCTATCTCCCAATGTGGTGAATCTTCAACATATTTTCATTCTAATTCATGAATATCCCTTTCCATATATTCTATATGTATATTCATACATTCAATGGAATATATAACCTTATCATAAATCTCAAATTTCTCTCAAGTGTTCATGATTCACTAGACAATATCAATATATCCTAGTAGTAAAATCCACTAGTCCCAAGACACACAAATAGATGGTTGAGGTAATATTCCTTTCACCTAATTTGAGTAATTATGGTATAAATAATAATTCCATGAACATTTCTCCATTACCTCATAGGGTTCATTTGATTTAAAGAGATAGATTTCATGTTAGGGTTTTCTTAGTCATCTTGTACTGATATGTAATTCGAGATAAGGTCTCTTATAGGGAATGACCATGAAGAAAATTAGGATAAAGCTAGAACATGACTTAAAATTTATGTGATGAAATTAACCAATTCTAATCAACTTTATCTTGAATATATTTCATGGAAATATGATTCCATAGTTTTCATTTTTTTTTATCGCTCATGGAATCTATTTTGATGATGTCATATTTTACCTACATTTCCTCACAAACCCCTATATTGTCTTTGAAGGGTTATCCATTTATTTGAATAGTAACATCTCTTAGTACTATTGCAGTGACCCGAACCTAGAGAGCTCAGAGCTAGTGTCTAATACCATTTTATTATCATGATTATAAGGAATCCAATCCTAAAGGGTCGATCTGTTTATAAGTCTCGGTAAACCAGATACATGAATGAGTCTTGTATTACAAATGAATACACTAATTAAAACATAGTTTTTTTAATTTGAGGATAACTTTATTCCATCTAATATATACCTGAAAATCATTCAAAGAACGCCTCTTGTATTCAAGGGGAAGTAAACATAATAATGGTAAAATAAAATTCCTAGTAAGCGAAAAATATATTCAAATAAATAATAAATCAATGAGAATAATAAATATAGAATAGTAAATAACTAAACACATATACCATGCAATAAAAAATGTGATAATTCATAAACAATATGTAAGATAGTAATTGGAATCACCTTCCATTCATATAACTAGATAAGTAAAAATTAATATGGCAAGGTAAGAAACTAAAACTTATTCCATTTAATAAATGAATTGAATACTAAATGTATCCAAATTTATGTCAACATAAAATTTCATGGATGAATAATAACTAAAACTAAATGATGGATGTTATAAATTATTCAACACCATGTTCCTAGGTACATGGACTGATTACCATCAAGAACTTTTACAAGCTAGTTTAGCATATTGGGTAAAAATACATATGAGGTGGCTAACCAACATACTCATCTATTGAGCCTACTGATGCATCGAGGGGATATCTATAATTGGGCCCCACTTGGGTCATACCTATCCAAAGCATTCCTAATGTATCAAATATTAAATTAAACAATGTTCCTTATCAAATATCTGCATATAGAAAAAGATATGGATTTATCAATATTTCCTCAAATAATCAAATAACTTTCAAAGTAATCACCATAAGGAAAATCATATAATGTTTTTGAAATGAACATATCCATGATAATTGATATGGATAAATAGGGTAAATTCAATATTAAATGATCTTTGAAAATTTAATATTTAAAGGGGACTAAAATGAATCATGAAAGTGAATTTCAATACAATCCCTTGTCAAAGAAATCCAAATCTTTCTAGATAAAGAATAAGGATGGTATCAATATAAAATATCTCAATTAGAGTAAAAATAAAGGGTTGTAATTTATGAATAGAAATACAATAAAAAGATAATTTGTAAACATTGTTGAGTAAAATATCATTTTTTTAACTTTTTTCTTTGAAAATAATTTTTGATAGCATTTTCTTTATAAATTAGACTTTTAAAAATGAATTGAAATATTCAAATAAATGGAAGTGGGTATATCTATACATGCTATACAAGTTAAAAAGGAACATTCATTTTTCTTGGTAAAAATGATAGAAAAATTCTTTGTTTGGAATTCAACAAGAAGATTCTTTGAAAAAATTGGTAAAAGACAAAAAAGGTAAAAAAAAATGTCTTTAATAAGTCATTTTGGGAAGGTTAAAAACATTTTTTGAAAACCTTTTCACAAAAACAAGTTGTTTATATGAAAATAGGTTATTTGATTAAAGAGACAACTGATTTTGGGTGTTCTTAAAAACATTTTCTAAATTATTTTGAGTACCAGAGAGTGGGAAAATGGTACTATTACTTGATAAATGCCATGAAAAAATAGAGGAGAATAAAATTAAAGGGTTTATTATAAAATGATCAAATATTTTCATCTAATGAAAATTAATGTTTAGATAACATTGATCAAAAATAGATTGTATAGTAAACCAGTGAAAAGACCAAAAAAGTGATGTTAAAATTAATCAATGAGTAGGTTATGTGCATAAAATATAAATCATAATAAAAAAAGTTGAAATACAAAAATAGATAGGGAAAAATGATTACACACATAATCTTTGAATATTAATGGCAATGATAAATTAGTATAAAATAATGAAAAGATATTGGTTTATGAAATTCTAATCTACATGGTAACTTTTAACTCAAATACCCTTAGATGAAATAGTTCGAATTGAAACACAAAATATCATGAAGAATTAATAAATGATGATATTTTATAAAAAATTGGTAGTATATATACAATATCAATAAACTTTGTGTGCAAAAATAAATTGATTATTTCTAGAGAAAGTTAACAATCCCAAAAGGATGTTAGATTTCAAAGATAATGGTTAAAAAAATTCTCAAGGATAGTAATATTTAAACATTCCAAATAATCCCATAACGATATCTAACATTTGAATCATAATATCAATGAAGTAATGAGAAAAAATATAATCGTGATATGAGATTTCAAAGGGTAGTATATACACCATATAAAAAACTAGATTCATAACAACAAATTAGTCTCAATGGAATGTAAATTGAGATGAAATCCATTACCTAGTGTTTCCTTTTTGTGTAAATGTCCTTTAACATCCTATATAATGGTTTTAAAATTTTCAATAACTAATAAAAAACCATACTCATATTTTTAATATCATATATTTTCTACTTATATTATCTCGTTACCTATTTTCTAATAGCCATTCATTATTTTCACTATTTTGGTTGTTAGTTGCTTAGTTTTTCGACTATGTTTTAACTTTTTATTTATTTTTACTATCATGGTTTAAAAATATAAAAACTTTAAACCATGGTGTAAACATAATATATATTTATCATATATTTATTTATAATAATCCATAATATTTGGAGATAATAAATTGAATGCACTGTACATACAGACAGTAGTCCACACATACGCATGAATGTTAATTTCATTTCTTTTCTGTATTAAAAGAATGAAAATTAAATGATATATATGTATATTATAATTAAATTATCATTTATATTTCATATATATTATATAGGTTTATTAAAACCATCCTTTATATGTTCCATGTTTAGTGTGAAGGATTCACATCACTTTTAGGCGGCAGTAGTTCACACTTCCACAAACGATGTTATCATATTTATACAAAATGGAAAGTATAACGGTATGTGTTATAAAATAATTAAAAAATCATATTGAAATATGAAATATCATATATAAAATATATAACTATATTTTTTATCATAATTTACAACCATTAAAGGTGGTAATTTAAAAACCGACAATCATCATTTCATGAGGCGGTAGTTCACCGTACACATAAATAGTATGTTCATTACACATTAGATGAAAATGTCTGTATGTGTAGGTAAAAACCATAGGGTAAAAACATGTAATTATATTGAGGATACTGGTTCTGTTATATAATAATGGAATAAGGATAGTTGAGTGGATGGAGAATTGAAATAAAACTAAAGAGATTGAGGAAAGATGTTACCACTTCATTGGGTAACTCTTTTTAGTTCGCACAAAAGGGATTCCTTAGATAGATTTTTTCTGAAGGGGATGATTATATAATGATGGGATTTATTTTGAGGAGCTATTTGGGTATATATTTTTCAATCCAAATTTTCTTGAGAGGTGTGTGGTAGTGGGAGTAGAGGTGGCCTTTTTTAGCAGAGGAGGAGAGACACTCTAGTAAATATTGGAAAAAAGAATTCAACCCATTTTTTCCATCATAAGTGGATCCAATAATGGTAAAACTTATATCCATGGAATTATAGGTTTGACATATGTCCATTAAATGGCTTTTGGTAATGTTTCTAGTTTATTTGGGCCCTTGATTTTAAGTTGTAGTTCCTTATTAAGCTTAATTTCACCTTAATTATTGTAATTAATTTTAATTACTTTCACTAATATTTTTTGTAAAAAAAATATGTTGAAAATATTATTCATTAGAGATTTTTTTGTTATTCCGAATATGGAATCTATTATTCCAAATTTCAATCATATAACTAGTATAAATTAATTTAAATTTAATCTCGTTAATGGGACGATAATGAGGGGTTTTATGTAAATATGTTCAAAAGTTTGTAAAGTTTTTATACCCAATTTCAAAGTTAAATTCATTTAAATAACCTAAATTTGATTATTTAAAAGCAAAATTAACCAAATAAAACATTAAAACAAATTTAAAATATAATTTAAACTTATAAATAAATTATATGAAAACAAAGTTTTCATTTAAAATCCCATTTTTTTCAATATTCATTAAAAATGAAACTTCAAAGAAAATACAAAAACTTCACCCTAAAACAATTTCTTTAAACAACATTTTTTCAAAATTTAGTTAATATTAGTAATAACTATTAATTTAATAGATAAGTTAAGTATTATAAAATTAAATAATTATTTTTTAATAATATGTTATTGTTTAGTAAAACTCAGTCTTGCATGTAATTTAAGATTTCAAAGAAAGTTGTTGTTGTAGGTGTTTCACGCTAACTAAGAATTTCAGATATCAAAAACTATAAAATATAGTTAATTTATTTTAAATGGTAAATATATTATAAATTATATGGATATTATATTCCCTTACATTCTTGGTGTTTTATGTTATATACATTATCGAGTATAATGTTTTTACATTAGATTTTTTGGGTGTTACATTATCCCCACCATAATTAAATCGCATCTTTACTATTTGAACTCGATATTGGAAATATATTGTTAAATTTTTCATTTTTTAAAATCCCACATCATAATAAGGGTTCATAAAAAATCTTCTATAAAATTGAGAATGATAAGTACAATGGTCACTTGAACTAAAGTATAACTAGGTCTCTATGTAGTAGAACATTAGCGGAAAGTATATATACATACTTGGAGGAAAAATAGAAATATTTATAAGGGGTGATTTAGGTCATCAACCACAAAAAAATGTGAATGATTAATGGAAGTTTTAGGGACTCAAATCCATAAATATTTTATTATTTAGAATACCATTGGTTTAACTTAAAATTAGGTATTATAAAAAAAAATTAAGATCTTTTTTCCCATGTTGAGAAATTACATTACTCCATATTAATATAAGAAAATATATTTACATGATATATTTGAATTTCCTAAGTAAAATTTCATATTTTTTTGTGCTTCGATCAAATTATAATTCATCACTTAATCCATGAAATGGATATTAGAAAATAAATTAATTTTAATGCCAACACAAGTAAAATAAACTTTTAATTGATCATAAGACCCAAAAAAGTGACAAGTATAATTATTTGTTTCTAACTATTCTCCAAAGTAATTATTCTTAATACATTAATATCTAAACATAAAAAGTAACATTACTAGTTTATCATTAATATTTATTCATCAAATTTTTTAAATAAAAACAATAAAATATTAACCAGGACATTGCATAGGTCAATGGTTGGCGTGAAACGCATATTATCCTTTGATCATGGGTTCAAGACCTACGGCCTTTCCAGACTTGATTGCATGTCACATTGAATAAAGGTGTTCCTTCTCTAAAAATAAATTCATATAATTTCCCAAATAAATATGATACAAATCCTTTAAATAAGGTTAATCACTAATAGCCTTTTAACTAAGGTTTTCAATAAAACCCTAATCGTAAAAAATTCATCAATTTGTTTCCATATAGGTCCTTCCTTGGTCTATGGTTTATCCATAATATAATTACTCAGATTTCTTAATCATGACACCTTATATTAAATCTATAACACATTAGGTTTAACCTAGTTCATTCATTGTTATTATCTATTCAAATCCTTCATAATGGATTTTAAAGAAAATGTGAACTATTATATGTGTATCTTCTGTGAGTGTCCAACCAGGTGCATAATAATGTATGTTTTTGTGTAATAGGTTAAGTGGATTCCGTCCAGACACACCTTTTTGGAGTTGTTATGCCTAAGTACATATTTTCTATAAATAAATCCACTTGTAGTATCCATACAGGGATGTATTGCTGGGGAGACCCACAAAATCTCTAATTTATGAAAATTATAGGGTATTATTTTATAATTATCCTCAAATTATACATAAGTGATATGTTCTCTAATATATGTATTCCTAAATGTAGTTCTGAAGGATTATATTAAACTTCCTTTGATACTAACTATAGAGACCCGACCTTAGAGATCTCGGAGTCAGTGTCTACCACCATCACATTCTCATGATTACATGGCATAAAATCCCATAGGACCGGTCTATTTAGTAGTCTTATAAACGAGATACATTCATGATTATTGTATTACAAATGAATAAACTAATTGAAAAATAAATAATTTTTCATTTGTTTTAACTTTATTCAATCTAGTATTCTATAAAAATCATTCATTGTAAGATTTTTTTATTCCTAGGGAAGTAAACGTAATAAGAGTGGGCTCTAATGCTCCATAAGGGGAAAAATATAGTGGAAAAAATAATGAATCATTGAGAATAATAATTATGGCATTGTGAATAACTGAACACAAATACCATGTAATAAAAAAACTAAGAAGGAGGTGAATAAAAAATATAGAAAGGTTATAACTGGAAACACATTATATAAAATTATCAAGATAACGAAAAATTATTATGGAATGGTAAGAAACTGAAATGCATTCCATTTAATCAATTAACAGAAAATTAAATGTATCCACAGATATGTCGATCGAAAATCTCATTGGAGAATAATAACTGAAACTAAATGAGGTAAATTCTTAATTATTCTATGCCAATTTTCCTAGTTACATAGAACCATTACCGTCTAGACCTTTCACAAGACAGTTTAGAATATCTGGTAAAACCACCTCAAAGGAAGCTATCCAACTAACTAATCCCATGTGACTATAGATTCATCGAGGGGATATCTATAACCAAGGCCCACCCATTTCATACATTTCTAAATCATTCCTCATATATCAAATAATAGATTTAACAATGTCCCATATCAAATATATGTACAGAGTAGAAGATACGAATCTATCAATATTTTCCCAAAAAATCAAATGACTTTCAATGTATAAACCATGTAAAAATTGGTATAAATTTTAGGAAATGGACATATCCATAATAAATGATATTGATAATTAGGTTAAATTCAATGTCTAATGATCATACGAAATTTAATATTTTAAGGGAACTAAAAGGAATCATGGAAGTGAATGTCAATACAATACATTGTCAATGAAATCATAAACCATCCAGAGAAAGAATAAAGATGGTATCAATAGAAAATATCCAAATTGTATTAAAAATGAGGATTTATTATTGTTGATGTACTGAAATACTATAAAAGATATTTTAAACAAATTCTTGAGGAAAATATCATTTGTTTTTTAATAACATTTAGAAAACAAACCCTTGAAAATAATTTTTGAAACAAAATTCATAAAGAATTAACATTTAAAACATGAAAATGAAGCTTCAAGAAATTATGTAAGGTTTATCTATAAATGTCATGCGGTATAAAAATAACATTCAATTTTCATGATAAAAAGGATAGAAAAATCCTTGTTCAGAAAGAGAAAATAATACTTATTTGAAAACACTAGTAAAAGAAAAAATGGTTAAAATTTCTTTCATAAATCATTTTGGAAATGTTAAAATCATTTTTTTACAGCCTTTTTAGAAAACATACTTGTTAGAAGAATATTTTTTCTCTGACGAAAGAGTGAAATGATGTCTGTTATTCTTAAAAACATTTTATAAAACATTTTGAGTACCAAAGAGTGGGAAATAGTATTATTACTTGATAAAGTCCATGAATAACCAAAGGATAATAAAATTAAAGGGTTTGTTATAAAATTATCAAATAATTTCCTATAATGGAAATTTGTGTGTAAAAAATCCTAAACAAAAGGATATTATAATGTAAACCATTGAAAATACAATAAAATTGAAGTGAGAATAAATCAATGATTAGATTATGTGTATCAAATATAAATCCACATAAAGAAAGTGGAAATAAAATAAAATATAGTGGAACGTGATTAAACAAAAAATCTTAGTATATTAACGAGAATGAGGAAGTAGTATAACCTAATGAAAATAAATAGGGTTATGAAATTATTTTCCACATGGTATATTTTAACCCAAATCCCCTTATTTAAAATAATCATCGTGAAGAATAAATAAATCATGATATTATATGAAAAATAGTAAATATGAACACCATATAAAATAAATTACATGTACAATAATAAAGTGATTGTTCTAGAGAAGGAAAACAGTCATAAAGGGATCTGAGATTAAAAATATAATCATTAAAAATGTTCTCGAGGAGATTAATCTTTAAACATTTTGGAGTTTCCAATTCCACTTTGAAAAATTTTAATCGTAATATCCTTAAAGTAATTAGAATGGAGAGATTCATGATATAACATGTCAAAGGGAAGTATATACACCATTAAAATATACTAGGTTCATAAAAAGAAATAAGTCTCAATGGAATGTAAATTGAGACAAAATCCATTACCTTGCATTTCATTTTTTCGTAAACATCCTTGAAATTCTGGTATAATATTTTTAAACATGGAAATTATTAAAACCAGAACCATTATCATATTTATAATATCATTCATTATCTTCATATAATATCTTATTAATCTTTTGTTAATAGTCTTTCATTATTTTCACTATTTTGGGTGTTAGTTTCCTAGTTTTTTGAGTATGTTTTACCTTGTTATTTGTTGTTCCTATCATGGATTAATCATCTCAATAATGTAAACCATTATTCAAATATAATATATAATCATTATATATGTATTTTTAATTTTCCATAATATTATTATATTAAATAATAATACTTTATTAATTGGTTGTTGTTCGATAAAACTCGGTCTTGCATGTAATATAAGTTATCAAATAAATTCATGGTTGTGTGTGTCGCTGCTGACTCAGTATTTCATGAATCAAAATTTATAAAATATATTAAATTTATTGAAAATAGTAAATAAATTATAAATTCTCATGATATTATATTCCCTTATGCTCTTGGTGTTGTGTGTCATGGACACTAATGAGTATAATGTCCTTACTTTTGATTTTCGAGGCATTACAACTATACCTAGGAAATGTAAGATCCATCATCAAACATATTCTAGGTAATTTTTAGTTATATATTTTACTATAATATGGTGATTTTTATGATGGTGTATGTACGCATTATCATCATCCAAATTTTATGTAACCGAATTGGGTGATGCTCACTACACACTTCGTATAATGGGGATAAGATTACATACTTTATGTATATAAATTGGAACCTAATCCTAGAAAAAAAATTAAGGCTTTCATATGGAGCACTAATTTATTCTTTCTATAAGTGATCTTTCTTATAGTTCAGTTCTATATGAGTGAGTGTTAGTTGAGTTTTTAGAACTGAAGAATAGCATATAAATGGGAGTTTCATATCGATAGATGAATAATCATGATTGGTCCCTTAAGAGGTGATATAGAGTATGCGAATCCATTATAATTGGTTTTTTGACTAAAATATCTATAATTGTGGGTATGTTGATGAATTAAGAAGTTTATATCACATACCTAAGTAGATATACACTAAGGCATGTTGTTTTCTAGTCTTGTAGAAACCATATTACCATTTGAGATTTTTGTGAAGCCTCACCTCATTTAAATTTTAACATCTCTTGATACTGGTTCCTGAAATTATCTAGGCCAAGTTAAGGATTAATTAAAAAGGTAGTTTCCCTTACCTTTGTGTGATAATACTAAGATGTCAGTATCCACCCACTAGGGAACATTATCTCATTTCCTACAAGTTGATGTTTTGGGATCATCTTTGACCTAAATTTTAAACACCATGTCGTGTACTATCCATTATCATGAATGGAATATTAGGTATTTTATGACCCACTGGAATGATGGTTCTAAAATTTCTTTGGCCTCTTCACCATAAACCAAAACCATTGGAATTATAAAAATATCTAGATTCATATATTGAAAGGAATATTAAGATATGGAAAGACTTCTTTCTCCAGCTCCTCCTTGACTAGTTGTAGTAAGTCCCTTTCCAGTGTGGGAGTGTTCCAAAATTTATCCAAGGTTCTATATGCGGCAAGTAATTTTTCATTAATTTCATCAATAATGGTGATCCTTCAATCATGTATATGTTATAGTGGTTTATACCCACATTCCCTTTTTTAAAATAAAAGGTATTTGATGCAAGGAACTGTCAGTTGACCAAATATAAATTGAGGTCAAGGAGAAATTATGTTGATAATTGGTAGGTATAGATATCCACAGGAAGCCTAATAGATCATAGATGGTTTTCAAAGTTATCACATCCCCGGTTTACTGATTATGATCATAATCACTCTTCAAAGAATTTACCTCTAGGGAAAAGGTCCCATTAGAGGATCAGTCATTTCCTTTGATCCTAAAGGTAATATTTATTGAAATGATTATACATTTAGATCATCACTCACTATGTTTTTGGAATTGAATAGATAAAAACCTTAGAGTTTATTCTTTGGGTGATCTGGTTGTCAACAGAGATATTTCCTTAGATGTGACCATGTGATAACAAAATTCATGCAGTAGAATGATCCATGTTTGGTCCCTGAATTAGTGAATTTACAAAAAGACCAAAATTATATAAAGGAATCATGTATAATGATGTATTTTTTATTTGATCTTATTTTTGAATAATTTATATCATATGTAGTCATGTTATGATGATGTTTTATGAATCATGTTCAACATTGTTGACCATATCCTCTATCTAAACATTAGATTTAGCATCCCAAATAACATTTAATTTATGAATCATTTCTATGAAAAAGGAATTTTATCAGTTTTATTGTTGTGAAGGGAAATATATATGAAAATAATAAAAGGGAAATGATATAAAATCATGAAATAAACCACAAGAAAGTTTTTACAAAGTAACATTTTCCACCCAAGTCTCTTCACCTAATGCTTTTCACTAAACCTACTCCACCGAAGCATTTTCACCCAAGTGAAGATGCATGATAATATTGAATATTACTTTCTCAATGTGGTAAGTCAAAAATTAAGTGGGAAGTATATTTTCTTACCTTGGTATCTTGAATTAATTAGGCATTCAGAAACTATATAACTATATGACTTGATCAATTTCTATAAATAGAGAATGATGTGAGGCACATTTTTATAGGCATAGATATGTGTACAATACTAAGGTGTCAATACATTCCACCTAGTCACATCACCTCAGAACTCTCATGAAAAACATACCACTTGGGATCTATGTACTCTCCCTACTCTCATGTATAATCTATGTATAAATTCACATTTTTATATCCACCATCACACTAGAGAAAAATTTTACCCTATAATGTGATCATCTTTGATATGATTGGATCCAATTATTAGCAAGAAATTTGGTTCTCCTTTCTTGAAAAAGATAGAATCGTTGTTCATGTGAAGAAATTTATAATTTTATGAGGATTAAACATTCCTAATATAGTATTTCACCCTTGGTAAAGTTCCAGAGATCATAAATGCGTTCTCAAGTATATTTTCTCAAGGCCCATGATGTGACCACCCCCATTCATGAAATTCACATTCACGATCCTCCCAACACACCTTTATCCTTTATACAACTCAATGATGTGGTTATACCTACATGATTCACATTCCATGCCCATACATTTGTTCCATAATACCTATTTTCCCCTTAATGGACCATGTGGATATTCATTATAGGAAGACATGTGAAGATGATTGGGCAGTCCTATGAGAGAACCTTTGTGTACCCTAGACTCTAAACCTGCCATGAGGTGGATTAATTAATCTCAAAACCTATGGAAAATCATTGAAAATTGGGGTAATTTTGTTCCCCAAATGTTTAAGATATTATAATCATCATAGAATACCACTTCGTCCATATTCCACAAAAACTAGGGAGAAGGAACCCCCTAAAAGCGTACACTAAATCATCACACACATAGGCCACACCATGGTATTTGTTCACTAGAGAGATACTTTACTAAGGTTTAATCATTAGCGAAACCATATCACCCTAACCTTATATTAGGATGACCATTTAGTAAAACCTCTATAATATTGTGATCCTTCTCTAGGGAATCCACTTAGACCTATTGTTAAACTATATACCACTTCTCCTAACTCTATTACTTGGGAAAAGATGTTTTCATGCTTCTCCCAGGCCCTACACTATGATCAATAATAACTCAAATCTTATACTAGAACATGGATTATTCACCCTGGATCAATGGTTCAGCACATCCTCACCCAAGACTCCTAAATAGGTGCCACCTTCACCTAGGTCTCATACCTAGGATCCTACATATCATAGACTCCTTCATAGACTCTTGATGTACGTGTAATGGTTTTGAACACTATTGTACACCCCATAAATCAAATACTTCCTTGATAAATGGACTCTCAAGATTTTGTTTCCTGAATTGATAAAAACCCTAGGGTAGTAATAATCATGCACTCCATTGCTAATAAGGGTTCATATCATAAGGATTCTGATAAGACTTCCCTCAGATCATGCTTCTCATATTGGCTCTAGATTTATCATATTTTCCAAACATGAATTATCTAAATGGTATAGGTACTAAAACATAGTCTCTATCTTAGGTGTAAGACACAAAAACACACCTTCACCAGAGTCACCTACTATTTTAGGCATCCATGGGTAGAATTGATGTTAGTTAGACTCTTGAATTGGATAAGTATCATATATAAAAAGCCCAATATCTTTCATATAGGCCATATCTCTATTTTTCAGTCATAATTCCTCATCTAAACATCATTTTTTGGAACTAGATGCATAGGCATGCCTCCTCCTTAGGCGTGATCACCAATAATGACATCATTAATCATCTCTTCCCAATGATCCATTAATGAAGTTATATATAAGAAACTCATGTGTTATCCCTAGATCATCTTCATCGGGCCATATACCTTATGAATATCCTGTCCATTTTCCCTATTCTTCATGATCCACCATATCCTCATGAGGTTGTATAACTCTTCAGACCTTCACTCGAAGTGATATATTCTCATTCAGTTGTCGCATCTAATCAAATGTATATATTTTATATGATATATTAACTGATATCTTATCCACAATTTCCAACTCATCGTAATGAGCGAATATCCACCATGAAACCCATTATATAAGGGATGTATTCTTTTTCGGTCAAAACATTATCTCAAATTGATATATTCCCTATGAACCATTATCGGGATTCCCATGCATAAATCGAAAATATTCTTCATGAGGCCAACAAACCCCACTGAAAAGGATATATTTTTTTGGTGAGTCATCACATCCTCATTGGTCCATATTCCTCTATATATCTATATTCAATAGGTCATATTCTCTATGATTCATCACATCTTCTCAAATGTCTAAATACTCTATGAGTTATCATTTGGAAGTCTATCCATAATCTCATACTCATCTTTATGAGGCTATATCCTTCATGTAACCAATTCTCATAAGGCTACATTACCTTCAAGTAAACACATCCTCACAAGGATATATTCCCTATGAGATGAAACCTAATTCTATATTCGTAGATTTTTACCTTCACCCCACCTTGTTTCTAATAGATATGATCAATAAAAAAACACTTCTCACAGATATATCCCACACTGAATTCCCTTAGGACCCTTTCACCTATAATCCCAAGTTATATGAATTTAAAAATTATAGATAATGTCCTTAACAGATGACGGAAAGAATCATGGGTTTATTCTATCAAAAGTCCTTAAATGTTTAATACATACTATATGGGAAATGACTCTTATTAACCATGATACATTGGATTCCCCTCTAAGGTTAAAACCCAACATTTATTGGGTTATAGTTGAACATCCTTAAAATTCCCCACTACAATCCTTGTAATATAACCTTAAAAGGTATATTTTTTCCATTAAATAGTGTGGAACTACATGGTTTTTTGTTCTCTTAGTAGAGATATGTAGTATGCCCCTATCGTTGGCCCAGTATCAATTCCACAAACATATTATTCCTTCTTAGACAAAAATTAACTCTAGAGCACCCAATTGTGCATCCTTAAACAATAGTATTCTCACCATATAAATAAAATTATAGAACCTATGATATATATATAAACATATTCTCATCAACACATTGTTTTGTCCAATCAGTTGTCTAGTGGTCACTAATCTCATACAATGTTTTGGGAAGTATTTACAAACATGGATTAAATCTATAAGAATTCACATAATTATAAATAATTCCCCCATAAATGGTGATATTATCTTGGACCACAATCCCTAAACCAATGCGCAACATAACATGTCACTGATAATGTCCTAGAGACCACCTACCATTGGAATGTAGGTTCACATGAACTCAAAACAAAAAAATGATGGCAAATCATTCCTTAGTGAACAGTATATATGTGTATACATGTATGTGAATGAATATGTATGTTTATGTGTATGTACATATATTCATGTCCATGTATGCATGTATGTGTGTGTTCATATGTGTGGTATGTAATATTTTATATATTTGTGTGTGTGTATTGTGAATATAAGTATGTATGTATGTATGAATGTGTGTGTTTGTGTGTCTACGTGTGTATGTATGTATATATGTGTATATATATATATACACCCACACACACATACACACATATATATATATATAATAATGTATATGTATATGTATACATGTGCATGTTTGAAGATGTGTGTGTATATGCATATATGCATGTGTATGTGAATTTATCTATGTGTGTGTATTGGTGTGTGTGTGTGTGTGTGAATTTTCATGTATGTTAATGTATGGGTATGTATGTATGTGTATGTGATTTTCTATTTATTTTTATCTTTATGAATGTTGTGTATGTTTTGTATATATGTGTATATATGTGTATGTGTATGTATATATCAATATGTTTATGTTTATATATGTGTATGTTGTGTATGTTGTGCATGTATGTGTATATTCATGTACGTGTATGCGTGTATATATTTATGTGTGTGCGTGTATGTATGTATGTGTATGTATGTGTATGTGTATGTATGTATGTTCATGTATGTGTATGAATGTGTATGAATGTTTATGTTTGTATGTGTGTATGTATGCATGTATGTGTATATATATGTGTGTGTGTGTATATGTCTATGTATGTGTATTCATGTATGTAAGTATATGTGTAGGTATTTGTAGGTATATATGTATTCGTAAGTATATCTATATGTGAATGTATATGTATCTATGTGTATAGATGTGTATGTTTTTAGGTATATACATGTATGTGCCTATATCTAAATCATTAATGAATTATTATTTAATCATTTTTAATTAGTAATTTCTCATAAATCATTTTTAGAAAAATAAATTTTTTATATTTTTTAATTTTTATATATTTATTAATTAGTTAGTTTTTTTGTTCTGATATATGTAATTAATATAATTTATTTATTTTATTAATATCTTCGTAATTCATTCATTTTTATTTATTTGTTTTTATTTATTTTTAATATTTATCATTTAATATTATTAATTTATTTTTAATATTTATACATTTTTAATATTTTTGGAATTTATTCATTTTTAAAATTAATTTATACAATTTTGTTTATAATTTTTCAATATTTTTAATATGTTTGTAATTTGTATCATTAATATTTATTATTTCTTTTTTTAATCATTATTCAGCTATTAATTTTTTCATTTTTAATTAGTAATTTACCATAAATCATTTTTTATAACGAAATTGTTCATATGTATTCCATTTTATAGTAATATTTATTTATTTTTTATATTTTAAAATTTATATGAATAATATTATCTATTAATTTAAAACATGTCTTCATTTAATATTTTTAATTTATTCATTTTTTAATGATTATTTATACCTTTTTATTTATTGATATGTAATATGTTTACTATGTTTTAAAATCTTATAATTTATATTTCTTCATTTCTAATACCTTTTCATTTATATTTTATTATATTTTTATTGAAATCATTATAAAATTATTATTCAATCTATTTTTTAATTACCAGCTTATTGCATATATTTTTATTTTATTTAGAAAAGGAATTTCTTTCTTGGATGCTCTCTAGAGTGTGGTTCCCTCTATGGATGACTTTCCCAACCCTTCTTCTTTCAAGTGAATAGAGGATGGTGGATTCTTGGTTATCGCAAATCCAAAACCCTTCAATAGGGGCTTCATTTATGCACATTTCCTATTCTTGGTCATATTGCGTATTCCAATGGTGATAAGACTTGGTCCAACCTAGATCTCAATGCATGAATTGTTCATTTTTTGTATGGTAGTAATTGGAAAGTGATCCCAATTGGAAGAATATTCTACCATATTTTTATGGAAATAAATGTGGTTCTTTATTCAATTTCAAGAATTTGAAATGTCAATCTAAATCCTGGTGTCTTCAGGATTTATGAATGTTACATGAATTTTAATCCATTCAACAAAATAAATTACACTTCTGAAATTTGTGTGAGGTTACATATTTTGAATTGGGTTTACTAGAACCCAAAATTATTAGGGATCTTGCATTGACATTCCCTTGAAGTTGGACTAAATTACACTAAATGGAGAACATGTCCTTTATTCCAGGGTTATGGTTGATGGTAACGTTGATTCAAGACTTCCAGATATTATCAAAATTATTTTCAATGATCAAAATATTTAGTTTAATGTTGAGTATTAATATACAAATCCATTTTATGAATTATGTATAATTGTAGGAAACTCCATTAAAAATTACAGAGTGATTCATAAGTAGGTTAAGACTCCTAATGACCATAATGCTTTGAAAGAGGTCAAAAAAATAAATTCAATACCATAATCACGGAATTAGGTGAGACTTTGGGGAATATCGATCATGATAGTTGTCTAAACAATTAGACCAGTTCCTTTTACTATAAGAGCACAAAGGGTAAATATTGTTCTTCTCTTATATATGAAGAGGAAAGGGTGAATGGGTGGGAAGTGTCACCCAGGGACATTAACACCCTTTCCATACCCCCTATTGATGATACTATTTTATTATATTATGAGGATAAATCCATTCTCCTTGAACTTTAAAATGAGATAACAATCTTAGTTTGGTCTCTACAATATGATTCTAAAGATGAAAACTCTAATAGAAATGGAAGATATAATTTATCTCTATTGAATAATAGAGCTTATTCCATATCACAGGATAAAAGAACCACATATGATTGTCATGGGCCTTCTATGATTTTGGGTTTTTTCAGAAAGAAATTGTTACACATTGATTCAGAGGAAACCTTTTCACGCCGAAAGTTCCAATGATAAAGACCATGTCTATAATGGCCCGGACCTCTCCGGACCATTCCTTTGTCAAAAAGAAGGCCCCGAAGTGTTTTGGAGGGTAAAATGGACTTTTCCCACACTTTCCAGAATTTTGAAACTACACGTCGTGTAGTTTGAGTACACGTCGTGTACCCCCTTGCCGGGTATACCTCGTGTTGAAGGTCGTGTCCTTGCTGTGTGAAATAAATGGGTACACACCGTGTATCCAATACTACACACCGTGTAGTCTCTCCCCACATACATGTTACCGTGTGTTGACCAGTCAATGGTTGTGTGCCGTGTTGGATCCGTGTGAAATAAATGGGTACACGCCGTGTATCCAATACTACACGCTATGTAGTCCCTCCCCGCGTACGCGTTACCGTGTCTTGACCATTCAACAGTCGTGTGCCATGTTGGAGCCGTGTGAAATAAATGGGTACACGCCGTGTGTCCAATACTACACACCATGTAGTCCCTCCCCGCGTATGCGTTACCTTCAAGATGTGTGCTGACCAGTCAACGGTCGCGTTCCGCGTTGAAGGCCGTGTTGGAAGCCGCATGGTGACCGTGTGAAACGGCCGAGTACACACCATGTACCAAAAAGTACATGTCGTGTACTTTTGCGTTTCTCACCTATAAAAGGAGGGGTCCCCTCCTCCTTTTCAACTCGCCCCTCTCCTCCCCATTCCTCTGAGCAGAGCTCTTCCAAGAGACTCAAAGGCTCCTTTTCTTCCATAACTTCTTCGTCCGAGCTCTGATTTACGATCCGTCAGCAGACACGGGATCGTAACGATGAGGCGGGACTTCTGAGCTTGGATCTGTTGTCTTTCCTTCGGACTTTTCTTTCCAACTTCCACCCGAGGAGGTTTTTCCAGGACTTTACAGAAGTGACGAAAGCCAACGAACGTCTTCTATAGTTGATTTGGGGGAGCGTTGTGATCAAAACCCGATGAGGTAGGGATCTTACCTTCTTCTCTCAATTTTTGTGCATCATGCGGGGTGGGTATCCTCTTGTTTTCATGAGAAACTGTTGAACCTTTAAATAAAGATAATAACTAGTTAACGAACGGGGATGGGGAAGTTGTTATGTTTGTCTTTATATCATGTGATATTATGTTGTGAATTGAATAGGCTTATGCCTACTGAAAATCATGGTCTTTAGGGGACTTTTCTTTCACAATTAAATGTTACCCTATGTTTCTAGACCGTTTTTGTGGATGGAACATTATGGAATGTGGAATTTGGTTAATCATGTAAAGTTGTCTAATTAAAATCAGGAACCCTTGTGTGATCACCTCGGTTGAAAAAATGGAATAATGAACATGTGGGTGTTGGCTTGGATACATGGAATGTGATGGGGTGTTTTGTGGGTTGTTGTGGATCGGGTGAGCAGCGGGGTTGCGGTTGACTTGGTTGTGGGTTGGTGTGAATGTTATGTTGGTAAAGGGCAGCGAGGATACGATAAGTGGTATTAAATGGATAATGATGTACGAGTTTCAGTGTGATTTTGGTTATGGTGGTCAGTAGTGGGGCTACAGGGATGGGCTTGAATATGAACGAACTATGGGTTGTAAATAATAAATAAAATCGGAAGAGTTAATGAATGGTGGGGCGTGGTAATAAAACGAGATTAATAATCAATGGGGTTGGTTGGTTGATTAGAAGGACTTGGTTGTGTTGCTTGTTTTTTCCTAACTTGATTTGTGGATGGCAGGGATATGTTTCACAAACGATGGATGTGGTTGGTTGTGGATAGTTGCCCAGTAGTTAAGGAACTAATAAGCTGATTCTTTTGAAACTTGAAAACCTAAATGGGGTTGGGGTTGTTTGTTGTATGCATGCTTCGTGGTAGTAGTACCGAGGCATGTGCTCAGTTCTCTGATTAGAATCCATAGGTTGGGATGAGTGTTTGGTATATATATATATATATCTGTATCTTTGTGTTTTATCGAACCCCACCCATGTTGATCACTTAGTGCCGAACACTCCCATTTCATGGGAGAGGGTTCTTTCCCATAGTTACTATCTCATTCCTACTCGTTCTTCCCTAGGCTGTGATGGATTGAGGCGACCATACACCTAAGACACTTCGGGTAGGTTTCTATTGGGGTGGTTCTAGCCCAAGACTCTTCAGGCAGGTTTTACTATTTCCCAAGAATCTTCGTGATGAGGCCCAGGTGTGTGCGGGCAGGATACGTGGTTGTAAGGCCCAGTTGTGTGCGAGCGGGATACGTGGTTCTGAGGCCCAGGTGTGTGTGGGCGGGATACGTGGTTGTGAGTCTCATGTGTGTGCGGGCGGGATATGTGGTTTCGAGGCCCAGGTGTGTGCGGGCGGGATACGTGGTTGTGAGGCCCAGGTGTGTGCGGGCGAGATGTGTGGTTTGTGAGGCCTAGGTGTCTGCGGGCAGGGAGAGTGTGGCAGCGTCAGGACGTTCGCCATTAGGAAGAGAAGCTAACTAATGGGGAATGGTATAGGGTACCCAATACTCTTGTTCTTATATACTACTACTACCTGTTGTGATTGTGTTTTTTGTGAGTGTGGCTAGTGAGGTTGGGTTGATAGAATTCCTTGCTAGGTTTCTTCTGTTGTTCTCATGGTACATTTGGATGTCTCCCCACTTGTGCACGAGAGCATTAGGTTTCCCTACTGAGTATACTTGTATTCTCACCCTACGTTTACATTCAGGTTTCCAGGAGGACTACCAGGGCTGTGCGGGACCCTACTAGTCGGGACAGTTGGAGTTGTTGTAGTTTTTGTATTCTTGTTTTCTTTTGGTATTGTATTTTGAGCTTTCTTTTGCTTTTAACTTGTTATAAACTATTTAAAGATGAATGTGGGATTGGTTTGGGTTTATTTGTATACACTTGTTCTTTTCCTTTTTGGTGGTTGACTTGTCCTATTTCCCGATCATAAATAATAAAAGGGTAATGCCTCCCATATTTGTGAAAACTCATACCCTTGGTGCTAGTCGCCAACCTGGGGCCTATTGGAAGCGGGACTCGGTGGTGATTATCTCCCTTTCACCATTGCTAGCTCAAGAGGGGTATCCTTGGTGGGATGGGGTCATGACAGAATGGTATCAGAGGCTGATGGTTGAGAGATAGGATGGAGTCTGGAGTTAGGCACAGTGAGGATTGCATGGGATGGTAGGGAAACAGTGTTGGTTAATCTTGGTGCGTGACATAGGCCAGGGAAGACCGGCTAGGACACGGGATTTTAGGGCCCCCCATTATCCAATGCAAGGACTCTGAGCCTACCGAACGACCAAGTGAGATTACATTTATTGTAGGTTAGAGACCCTGGGGAAGGTACATGCATCATCATGATTGTTTTTTACTTGATTTGGGTGTTCTAGGATAGAAATTGAAATAAAAATGATAAAATGAAACCCTGAGCAATTTCCATACTACTCGGGCTTAGGAATTCATTGTATACCGTACCGCTATGGAACCTGGTCGGCATCAGAGAGGCAGAGGAACTGGGCGTGGACCGTTGCACGCAGCAAAGTTGGCAGCTCCGGCAGGACCAGAGGTGGTGTGACGTACGATTTTTTTGTTCAGCACTCTTGTTTCTGCTTTGTTTGATTCAAGAGCTTCGCACTCCATTGTTGCACCTAGTCTAGCCCATGCTTTGGGACTAGACGTAGAGAGACTTTCCGTACCACTGGTGCTGAGTACACCATTTGGAGGCCAGACAAGCGTATCTTGTGTTTGTTGGGTATGTGGGCTGACGTTGGGACCACATCGATCTAGTGGGGACCTTCTTCTGTTACAGATGCAGCCATACGATGTCATCCTAGGCATCTACTGTTTGTTTTATGTTAGTGTCGTTATCGACTGCTTCTGAAGAAGAGTCGTGTTCTCCGACATGGATGGGCATCGCGTATCTTTTGTTGGTGAGAGGATCTATCTGGTAGGAAGCCGGCATGTGAAGCCTCTCCTTTCCTTGCTAGGTGGTTTATCAGTGGTTCCAGCTGATATAGAGATGATGGATGTCCCGAAGGTTGTTGGGGAGTTCTTCGATGTTTTTCCTGAGGAGGTTGTGACTCTACCCTCCCCCCCCCCCCCAACGTGACGTCGAGTTCGGGATAGACTTACAGCTTGGTGGCCGTCCAATTTCGATGTCCCCTTATCGGATGGCACCTTCGGAGTTGCGGGAGTTTCGGATTCAGATTGACGATCTTATGGAGAAGGGTTTTGTTTGACCCAGCGTATCACCATGGGGTGCTCTAGTTTTGTTCGTGAAGAAGGCAGATGGTGGTCTCAGGCTATGCATAGACTACTGAAGGTTGAACCAGGTAACGGTCAAGAACCGTTACCCCCTTCCAAGGATAGCTGATCTCTTCGGCCAACTGAGGGGAGCAGGTTGGTTTTCCAAGATTGATCTACGATCTGGATATCATCAGCTGAGGGTAAAGGACAGTGACATCACAAATACGGGTTTCAGGTGTAGGTATGGGAAATTAGATTTTGTATTGATGCCGTTTGGAGTTACAAATGCACCAGATGTGTTCATGGGACTTATGAACTTTGTCTTCCGAGAATTTCTGGACAGGTTCGTCATTTTGTTTGTCGATGACATCCTGATCTACTCAATATCAGAGGAGGAGCACGTTGAGCATCTTAGGGTAGTCTTGGAAGTCCTTTAACACCACCATCTTTACGGGAAATTGTCGAAGTGTAAGTTCTTCACACAATAAGTACACTTCTTTGGGCACGTAGTGTCTCAGCATGGAGTGTTAGTGGACCCGTCGAAGGTGGAGGCAATTGTTTCTTGGGCAGCACCAAAGAGCGTGGCAGAAGTTCGTATTTTCCTGGGGTTTGCAGGTTACTATCGGAGGTTCGTTTTGTAATTCTCTTGGATGATGCTTCATTGACAGCTTTGACTTGAAAGAACCAGGTCTTCCTATAGAGCGAGAAGTTCCTGAACGCTTTCGACTACCTGAAGGAGAAGTTGGTCAGTGCTCCCATACTCAGGTTTCCAGAGGAAGGGTTGTTGTATGAGGTGTTTTGTGATGCTTTTGGCCTTGGTATGGGGTGCGTACTGATGCAGAAGAAGGGAGTGATCTGTTATGGGTCTAGGAAGTTAAGCCCTCACGAGCATAACTATTCCACCCATGACCTAGAGCTTGCAACATTAGTGTTCGCACTGAATTTGTGGTGACATTACCTCTTTGGGAAGTGCTTTGTGGTCTTCTCAGATCACAAGAGCTCGTGTTATATCTTCTCCTAGCGTGACCTGAACCTGCGGCAGTGGAGATGGGTCGAGTTTCTCCAAGACTATGACTTTGAGATCTCTTACACTGAAGGTAAGGGAAAATTTGTGGCGGATGCCCTGATCAGGAATTCGCATGAGGAAGTGGTTCGGGAATCCGCTGATGCTTGGAAGGTGAGGGGAGAGTTGGCTGCCTTGCACTTGGATGCAAGGGTAGAAGGTGTTAGAGGCTATTTGTTTCAGATGATGGTGCATTCCTCCTTGTTGCAGCAGGTGGAAGAGTCTCAGTGGGGGGGACTCCGAGGCGGAAGTAATGCGGGATCGTGTCGATCAGGGGAACCCTCCAGAAGGATGGTCAGAGGATAGCTGACATTGGATTCTTTTCCATGAAAGGTTGTTTGTCCCGGAGATAATGCATGAGGGAGTTCTCCATAAGTTCCATAGATCAGCCTTGGCGGTACATCCAGGAGTTTCAAAAATGTACCGAGGCCTGAGGGAATGGTTTTGGTGGCCTGGGGTGAAACGCGCAGTGGCGGAGTTCGTGGCTAAATGCCTAGTGTGTCAAAAAGTAAAGGCTGAACACCGTGTTCCCAGTGGTTTGTTTCATCCTTTAGATTTCCCTAAGTGGAAGTGGGATGACATCTCAATGGACTTCATCACAGGACTACCTAGAGCTCAGGGTGGTTATGATGCTATCTGGGTAGTGGTGGATCGACTGACAAAATCATCTCACTTCTAATAATTAAGGAGTCAGGCTCGGTGATTACCTTAGAAAAGAGGTATGTAGACGAGGTTTTGCGGTTGTATGGAGTCCCGAAGACTATCGTCTCAGATCGGGATACTCGGTTTACCTCACGATTCTAGAGGGGGTTACAGAATACTTTTGGCACCCAGCTATGCCTTAGCACTGCTTTCCACCCCCAGACCGATGGTCAAACAGAGCGAACTATCCAGACGTTGGAGGTCATGCTCCGAGCATGCGTTCTGGATTTCAGAGGATCATGGGTATGACACTTGCCTTTATTAGAGTTTGCCTACAACCACAGCTTCCACTCTACTATTGTAATGGAACCATTTGAGGCCTTGTATGGAAGACCATGTCGTTCACCCATTTGCTGGGTAGAGGTTGGTGAGACAGGTGATCTTGGGCCAGAGGTAGTACAGAGCACCATGGAGAAAGTCCAGCTTGTACGTGAGAGGTTGAAAGCGGCTCAGGACCGACAGAAGTTTTATGCTGATCGTCGGTGGAGGACCTTGGAGTTCGAGGTGGGAGATCATGTGTTCTTGAAGGTTTCCCCTCGATGGGGGCAGCAGAGGTTTGGGAAAGGGAGCAAGCTCTCACCTAGGTTCATCGGACCATTCGAGGTGCTGAGGTGAGTCGGTGAGGTAGCATATCAGCTAGCCCTGCCACCTCAGTTGGAGAAGGTTCATGACGTCTTCCACGTCTCCCAGCTTCATCGGTACTTATACGACGACTCCCACGTTATCGACTGGGGAGAGTTAGATATGGGAGACAATGCGACCTTCGAGGAACAACCAGTCAGAATCGAGGACCGTAGAGAGAAGGTGCTTTGTGGACGAACCATTCCCTTGGTTCGTGTGTTGTGGAGACATGGTGGCCTCGAGGAGAGCACTTGGGAGTGGGAGGCCCAGATGCGTGCTCAGTACCCAGAGTTTTTTTGACTTGTGTTTTCTATTGTTCTTCTGATATTTTTGTTGATGTTATACTCTGTACATTTGATATGGAATGTTTGGCTTGTCGGTTGTGAGACGTTTTGTTTTCCTTGTTCTCTGGAAGTGTGTAACATGTCCGGATGTGTGGTAAAAAGGGAAAAACCTGATCCTTAATCGAGATGCATTAATGCGGATGCGATTGAGCCCGTGTGGGTGAGCCAGTGCCGCATAAAGCGGATAATATCTCGACATAGGAGAATGAATTTTTCCCCAAACCACATGTTCGGGTAGTGTGTTGGTTTAGTGATGTTGGGGGTAGTGCAAGTTAGAAAATCCTAATTTATGGAACTGGGAATGCCCAATACTTAATCCAGATGCATTAATGTGGATGTGATTAAACTCATGCAGGTGATTCAGTGCCACCTAAATCAGATAATATCTCAACATAGGAGGGGGAATTCCTAACACCTATGATTAGGGTTGTTGGTTGGGTTCCTGTTTTAACGAGAACCCTAAGAGGTATCTTGTTGGGTTCCTCTGGGTTGGTTTTTGAATTCTCGGAGACGAGAATGTTTTAAGAGATATCTGATGTAAATGCATGGACCTCTCCAGCCCATTCCTTTGTCAAAAATAATGCCACGAAGTGTTCTGGAGGGTAAAATAGACTTTTCCCACACCTTCCAGAATTTTGAAATTACAGGCCGTGTAGTTTGAGTACACGTCGTGTACCCCCTTGTCGGGTATACCTCGTGTTGAAGGTCATGTCCTTGCCGTGTGAAATAAATGGGTACACGCAGTGTATCCAATACTACATTCCATGTAATCTCTCCCCGCGTACGCACTACCGTGTGTTCACCAGTCAACGGTCGTGTGCCGTGTTGGAGCCGTGTGAAATAAATGGGTACAAGTCGTGTATCCAACACTACACGCCATGTAGTCCCTCCCCGCGTACGTGTTACCGTGTGTTGACCAGTCAACGGTCGTGTGCCATGTTGGAGCCGTGTGAAATAAATGGGTACACGACGTGTATCCAATACTACATGCTGTGTAGTCCTTCCCCGCGTATGCGTTACCTTCATTTCGTGTGTTGACCATTCAACGGCTATGTTCCGCATTGAAGGCCGTGTTGGAAGCCGGGTGGTGACCGTGTGAAACGGCCGAGTACACACCGTGTACCATAAAGTACATGCCATGTACTTTTGCTTTTCTCACCTATAAAAGGAGGGGTTCCCTCCTCCTTTTCAACTCACCCCTCTCCTCCCCATTCCTCTGAGAAGAGCTCTCCCAAGAGAGTCGATGTCTCCTTTTCTTCCATAACTTCTTCATCCAAGCTCTGATTTACGATCCATCAGCGGCCACGGGATCATAACGACGAGGCAGAACTTCTGAGCTTGGATCTTTTGTCTTTCCTTCAGCCTTTCCTTTCCAACGTCAACAAGATGAGTTTTTACCGAGACTCGACAGAAGTGACGGATGCCGACGGGCGTCTTCTAAAGTTGATCTGGGGGAGCGTTGTGATCAGAACCTGTTTAGGTAGGGATCTTACCTTCGTCTCTCTAATTTGTGCATCATGCGGGGTGGGTATCCTCTTTTTTTCATGAGAAATAGTTGAACCTTTAAATAAACATAATAACTGGTTAAAGAACGGGGATGTGAAAGTTTTTATGTTTATCTTTATATCCTGTGATATTATGTTGTGAATTGAATAGGCTTATGCCTACTAAAAATCACGGTAGTTGGGGGCCTTTGCTTGTGCAATTAAATGTTTCCCTATCGTTCTAGACCGTTTTTGTGGATGGAACCTTGCGGAATGTGGAATTTGTTTAATCACGTAAATTTGGCTAATTAAAATATGGAACCCTTGTGTGATCACCCCGGTTGAGCAAAATGAAATAATGAACATGTGGGTGTTGGCTTGAATACGTGGCATGTGATGGGGGTGTTTTGTGGGTTTTTGTGGATCGGGTGAGTAGTGGGGCTGCGGTTTACTTGTTTGTGGGTTGGTGCGAATGTTATGTTGGTGACGGGCAGCGGGGCTGCGATAAGTGGTATTAAAGGGATAATGATGTACGGGTTTCGGTGTGATTGTGGTTATGGTGGTCGGCAGCAGGGTTGCAGGTATGGGCTTGAATGTGAATGAACTATGGGTTGTAAATAATAAATAAAAGCGGAAGAGTTAATGAATGGTGGGGCGTGGTAATAAAACGGGATTAATAATCAATGGGGTTGGTTGGTTAATAAGAAGGACTTGGTTTTGTTGCTTTTGTTTTCATAACTTGATTTGTGGAAGGCAGGGATATGTTTCATGAACGATTGATGTGGTTGGTTGTGGATAGATGCCCAGTAGTTAAGGAACTAATAAGCTGATTCTGTTGAAACGTGAAAACCTAAATGGGGTTGGGGTTGCTTGTTGTATGCATGCTTCGTAGTAGCAGTGCTGAGGCATGTGCTCAGTTCTCTGATTAGAAGTCATAGGTTGGGCTGGTTTTTGGTATATATATATATATATATCTGTATCTTTGTGTTTTATCGCACCCCACCCATGTTGAGCACTTAGTGCTGAACACTCCCATTTCATGGGAGAGGGTGTTTTTCCATAGTTACTAGCTTTTTCCTGCTCCTTCTTCCCTAGAATGTGATGGCTAGAGGCGACCTTACACCAAAGACTCTTTGAGTAGGTTTTGATTGGGGTGGTTCTAGACCAAGACTCTTTGGGCAGGTTTTACTGTTTCCCAAGAATCATCAGGATGAGGACCAGGTGTGTGCGGGTGGGATACGTGGTTGTGAGGCCCAGGTGTGTGCGGGCGGGATACGTGGTTGTGAGGCCCAGGTGTGTGCCGGCGGGATACATGGTTCTGAGGCCCAGGTGTGTGCGGGCGGGATACGTGGTTGTGAGGCCCTGGTGTGTGCGGTCGGGATACGTGGTTGTGAGGCCCAGGTGTGTGTGGGCGGGACGTGTGGTTTGTGAGGCCCAGGTGTGTGCAGGCGAGGAGAGTGTGGTAGCGTCAGGATGTTCTCCATTAGGAAGAGCATCTAACTAATGGGGAATGGTGTGGGGTACCCAATACTCTTGTTCTTATATACTACTACTACCTGTTGTGATTTAGTTTTTGGTGAGTGTGGCTGGTGAGGTTGGGTGGATAGAATTCCTTGCTAGGTTTATTCTGTTGTTCTCACGGGACATTAGGATGTCTCCCCACTTGTGCACAAGAGATTTAGGTTTCCCTACTGAGTATACTTGTATTCTCACCCTACGTTTACTTTCAGGTTTCCAGGAGGACTACCAGGGCCATGCGGGACACTACTAGTCGGGACAGTTGGAGTTGTTGCAGTTGATGTACTCTTGTTTTCTTTTTGTTTTATATTTTGAGCTTTATTTTACGTGTACCTTGTTATAAACTATTTACACCTACATGTGGGATTGGTTTGGGTTTATTTCTATACACTTGTTCTTTTCCTTTTTGGTGGTTGACTTTTACTATTTCCTGATCTTAGATAATAAAAGGGTAATGCCTCCCATATTTGTGAAAACTCATACCCTTGGTGCTAGTCACCAACACGGGGCCTACTAGAGGCGGGACTCGGGGGTCATTATCTCCCTTTCACCATTTCTAGATTAGGAGGGGCATCCTTGGTTGGAGGGGGTCGTGACAATGTCCATGATAAATCTAGAAAACAGGATGGTTTTTTCATAAAAACTAATGTTTATTATGTCATAACCAAGTCCCGCCTAAATTACAAGAATCGAATTTTTCGGGATGAACCCATCTTCAAATAAATTCAAATTATGACGGTGGATACATTAATCTTCATCCAAAAATAAATAATGCATCCACTATCACAAATGAAGTCATAAATTCATATCAATCTTTTAACAATATCCTAATTAATTCTAGTGAAGTTATAAGCAGGAATATCACTATACATAAGGCTTCCAACTTACCTGGTAAAGATCATAATCATGTGGACTTAGAGGGTGATGGTATAATTATTGAAATACCTTCTTAATCTATCATTATAAATAATTACTCTATACATGAAGATCAAAATTCAAATTTTTCTCCACATGAAAACTTTGTGACTATTTTTGGGAGTTTTAAACAATATGTTGTTAGTCCCAATTCCTCAAAAACCTTATGTTTATAAAAAATGATGAAAATATTAGGAAAATTCCTGATTATTCTTATTGTGTTGACACTATTGTTAAACCATCATTTATTAATTGAATTAATACATTCAGAACTGGTAAATTTAATTCTAATGCAATTTCAACCTCTAAAGGAAGTCCAAAAGGCCATTTCCCTCCCTATTTTAATTCATTACATCAAGATATGGCACTAGGATTCCTCATAATCTAGTAAAATAATATAATATTCATTATATATATTCTAATATTCATGCATTTCAATGTTCATAAACATTTGTTTTAGTGAATTTTATTAAAGTGAACTTCATTTCTCATAACAAGCAATATTCATGTTTAGAGTGTGTCAATTTGGGCCAAATTAATCATTATCTTGTCGATTAAATTATTTTAATTATTTTAAATTTATATTTAATTATTTTTTTATCTCTTTTTTTGTAAATTGTTTTCTTTTATTATCATTTTTATATTTCAATGGTAAGATGGATATTTTTTTCCCATGGATGCATTAAAATCAACCCACCAATTTCATCATAAAATATGGATTTCATATCCAATTAGGATGAAATTTATATATCCATTGTAGTACATATTTAATAACAAGTTTATAGACTACAACCATCCCAACTTATTCTATATTTAAATTCAAAATTTAACATCAAAAAGGGGCGTGCATCTGGTCTAATTTTTAAGGAGATATTTGAAAGGTATTATTTCCTTTTTCCACCCAATTTTTAATATTGTATTAAATTTTTATGCCATTAAATGAAGGTGGATAGGCCCTAGGATCCAAAAATTAATATTTATGGTGTTGGTGGTGATTTAATTTGGGTATATTTTTTATTCTTTCAATTCTAATGTTACACAGTCATTTTGTAATCGCATCGTCATTTTTTATTTGATAAGATTTTCAGATCACCTTTATTTCTTAATAAAAGTTTTTAATCTCCAATTTTATTACCTTTTTCATATCACATTGATACCATTTAATCCAAGTTTTCTTTTCTTTACATAAAAAATTATGAAATTACTCACACATTGGTGGATTGTTTTTTATTTCATTGTTTTCACTTCTTCAGCCACTCTTCATTAAGTCAATTTACACCTTCCATTGAAATCCTTGCATCAATGGAAGGATAAACTTTACATTGGTTGATTCTAGGGAGTTTCTAGGAGATGGATTGGATGGTATTTTATATTCTTATATTATTTAATTATTTAAATGGTTTGATTGTTCCTTTATTTAACTGATTTTATTCTTCATCTTCGCTAACATTAATGACTACACATCTTGAGTTCTTGAACAATCCAATTCCATAGAGTGATCATGAATGTAATACTTTAAGTGAATTGTATGATTGAAACTTTTTGTGGATTAAATTATATATTTAGTTTATAGACTTATCTTATTAATTTCATAATTCTTAAACTAATTAATATAAAAATTTTAGGAAAATAATTGCATCCATTCTAGCCATATGAACAACCAAGTAATGACATATCATCATTAATTTTTTTAATTCAAGACTTTTTGTGTATTTTTTTGTTCTTTAAATTTAATCATTATTTATTCTAATTAAATCATTCCAAATATTTTTCCACTATATATAATTTTTTTTCATGTAGGTATCTTATTAGGTCCTCATGGATTTAACCCTTACCTGTACTACAACAACTGCTTCGACCTGTAAGTTAAATTTGGGCGTCACCAAATTTTTACCCAAATTGACTTTTTCTAGTCTTGATAAAAATGTTTCTTGAATATATTAAAATTTTATTCCATTTTTCAAAAACATTTTAAAGTAAAATTGTCACCAAAATATTCCATGTCCCACAATCATGAAACCAATAAAAATAATTTAATAACAGATAGGTTCAACAGAATATCAAAATCCCAAGATCATTCATTTGTTAAAATTAATTTCCACGTTTCATCCAATTTCAATTAAGAATGATGGTTTTTTGTGAATCAAAATATACATGGGGGGGTTAATTATCATGTTCAAGGGAAAAATGGATATTCTATGTGGGAATCACATTCTTCCTTAAGGTAAGTATTCAATTTGTTTTCAATTTTTAGTCTATTTTCTTTAGGGATTTTTTTGTTTTTATAAAACAATTGAGTTTAAAAGGAAAACTATAGGAAAGAAAACTATGGATTCATTATGTCAATGTTTGATATGTCATATATGTTTTCAATTCCCTGCTCTAAAATAGATATGTAAATCTAAACACTAGTAAATACAAATATGGAGTCATGATCCCCAAGTGTCGAACTCTATACATTTGGACAAAAAATTGCTCTGTGTGGTCACAATTATTGTTCATTTGTTTTATACTCAAGTTAAACTCAAAGTGACACTAAGATTATTTTTTATGAGAAGGTTTTAGGTCTTTAAAATATGGGATATCATTTGGTAAGCATTAGTCAGTCCAGTAATGACATTTAAAGGATTTGGGTTTTTTCCCATTTGAGACTTGATGGAGTCTCACTTAGAAACTCTATCGATAAAATGGTCAATTTAAATTATAATTTTTTGGGAGTGAAACAATCTTTCTCTTTAATTTATGCCATCAATGGATAATATTAAAGAATAACACTATAGTTGAGTATAAGGGTTTTTTGTAGCACAATAAAGGGTTCTCATATTCTTCAAGGAGACTTCAATGTTATCCCCAACACGAATAAGAGATTAGGCATGATCAACTCTTCTACTACAACTGTATACTTCAGGGAATGTGTTGAAAATAAAATCCTACATTAATTCAACTTTTTTGGTGCTAAATATACTTCGTATAGGAATCACCTTAATAAAGTGGTGTTTAGTAGATTGTTCATGGCTTTCATAAATGATGTGTCCCTCGATGTTTGGGAATCCATCTCATGATTCACTCTTGGAAGACTTAATTGATACCATAATTATATTTTTACCAATCCTAAAACTAGAGAAATTAAACCACATTTTCCATTCAAATTAAACAATGTATGGTCATTTCATCTGGAATGTAAAAAAGTGTCTTCTGATACTTGTAATTATTTAAACTATAAAGAAAATTCCTTATCTTATTTTCTAAAGATCAATGTGAATAAAAATGACTGAAAATTTGGATCCATTAAAACTATAGTCACTTAGAGGAAAATATTATTCAACTTGAATCTATTGTTGATAACATTCAAGTGAGTGATACTATGGGTTATTTTTCTATTATTCTATAGTAGGAAATTAAGATTATACATGATATCAATAATCTTTTAAAACCCATAGAATGTATGAAGAGAGAGGATTTTAAATTCAAAGGGTAAGGTGACCAAAATACCAAATTTTTTAACTCTCTCTAAGAATTTAGGAAGCTCAATATACCCACTAAATATTTTTCATAATAATGGGAATCTTCTTGATAAAATAGAGGATTCTGATAATCATTTAGTTTATTTCTACATGAACATATTTCATGGACCCAATGGTAGTATTGATCTTATGAAAGGTATCATTCTCAGGATCTTCAATGTTGAGTAAAATTAAAACTATACAATTCTTTCCCTTAGATTTCAAATTAAATATGTGGTTTTTGGTATACAAATTGGTAGCTCTCTTTGAATAGATGGGTTCAAAATTTCATTTTTTTTCAAACCTGTTGGGAGATTAATCATTGTGATGTTTGTAGGCTTGTCACTCATTTTTTCATGGGTGGAAAGTTGACATAGGGCATTAATGTTTAGTTAGATTCAATCATTTCTATTGTTTCTAATATAAATGAAATCCATATTTTCACAAATGAGTCTATTATCAACACTGTATACAAATTTATTAGAAAAAACTATTTCCAAAAATAACCGCGAGCATTGATAATAAGATTTTATCTCTAAACTAGGTTGGTTTAATAAAAAGTATAAAAATTCAGTATTTTCCCATTACATCTTCTAATTGCATTAATCTTCTCATGAAATCCATCATAGGGGGTAACATCACTCTCAAGATTGATGTCAAAAAAAATTGACACATTATATTGGGGCTTCATTTACATGGTGCTAATAAATTTTGGATTTAATGATATCATTATTAATTAGGATAAAATTATTCACAGATCAATAAATATCATTATGCTTATCAATTTCTCTATTGAGGTCTATTTCACCTATACCATAGGTGTTGGGAAAGGTGATCCTCTATCATCCATTATCTTATCTATTGCTAATGATTACTTAATAAGGATCTTTATAAAAATGTAAAATGCGGTAAACTCAATCCCAAAAGATCTTCCATAGGCCTTTCTGCCCCTACTCACTTATTTTATGTTAGATATATCATCATATTCACCCAAGGTGACAAAAGAGACATCAAGAACATCAAATATCCTCTCATTAATTTTGATAGATTATAATGGAAAATGATTAGTTAGAATAATACATTATTATACTTCATAATAAATATAAATACATCCAGAAAAGTAGACATAATCGTGAGTTAATAATTTGAGGAGTGTTTCATTTCAATTATGTTGTTGTCCCGGTGTTTTTGGGTAAACTGTAAGAACCCGATTCTTATTATCAAGGTACGGGTTTCTTATTTTCATTTTTCCTTAATTGATTTTGAGAAAACAAGGGAAATGTGGCAAAAATCACAAATTTATGGGTACACACCATGTAGTTTTTTTACACATGTCATGTACTTTGACTATGTGGGATGAGAATACTGGGCGCGTAGGTTTGTTGGTAAAAACAAACTACACGCCGTGTACTTTCATATAAATTCCATGTACTTTAGCCGTGTGGGATGAGAAACACAGGGCATGTAGACTTGTTAGTGATTCATGATGTAATAACTAACTTCACGCCGTGTTTTTGGTAAATACATTCCGTGTAATCTGTCGACAGATGAACAGGGTGGTGGTGAAAAATATCCGCCAGAGGAATAGTTAAAAAATAGTACATGCCATGTACTTGAGATTACACACCTTGTAGTTGTATTTTTTTGTTATAAATGGGCAGTAGCCTCCTCATTTGGTAGAGGAGGCAGCAGGTTCATTTGGAGCGCGGCAGAGAAGTCCGAAGCTTGGAGAAGCTCCCGATTTCACACCAGAACTCTGATTCTTCTGTCGTCGACCTTGTTGGAACTGCGAGGGTAAGTTCTTCCCTCTTCTTGAACATTTCCTTCCAATTATTTCCCTAAGGGAATCTATTTACCTTTGAATGGGTAATCTTTTATCCCAGATCTACAAAGTTCTTAGTCATTTCAGGAGGCACCTTTCATGTATATCGATCATAGGAGATCGAGGTAGGTGGGCTTGTGATTATTTCCAACTGTCGAGTTGATTTTTTGTATATTTGTGCCACGTGCCATGTTCGGGGTGTCATATAGTTGAGTCATTGACTATTGAGACACCTAGAATTGCATAGGTAATCTATTAGATAAATATAAATTTATGTTTGGGATCGCTGCTTGGATCTATGGCCACCCAATGGGTGTGTTCCCTATGTTTAACTGTTTGGAAAGGATACCTATGGTTATGCCATTATTATAACATGTTTTGAGTTTTCTTGAGAGGAAACATATATAAATTGCTTGATTATGAAATTTCTGAGAGCAACGTTTTGTTTAGCCTAAGGTCATCATTTCTTATGTTTGAGGGCAGTAACTTTTGTGCCTATGGGCAACATCTCGTATGCCTGAGGGAAATATTCATTATGCATGTGGGTAGTCACCTGAGGGATTCGATTATACTTGATTGAGGGTAAGGATTTTCATGTCTGAGGACAATGTCTATTTTGAATATTCATTGTGGTGATTTCTTATGTAGTACTTTCCAAGCTAAAGAACCTGCTTGGTATTGTTATTACCATTTTCTTGTTAGATATCCTGTCGTGGTTTCTACTGTGGCACTGGTATAGGAGATTGTCGGTTGAGGCCGAGTCTCAGAAAATTCATAATTTAATTATATTTAATTTTTAAATAATTATTAAATGGAAATGTAACTGGTTGGAATGGTGACTTTTGAGTACTTCCTAGTTTACTGCATTTTATTATTGCACATTTTTGTTGCACATTTTCACTGACAGTTGGGCATGGGCCTTTAGTGGTTGCCAACTGGGATTTATTTCTCACACCCTGTTTGGGTCCTGTCTTGGGCCCAAATAGATTATATTGTTTTAGTTGTCGAGAAGGGAAAGGCTCCCTACATAGGTACATGATAGTTGCAGAGGATTAGGAGAGCATGAGATCGATCTTAGGCTTGCGATGCTGCTGAGCTCTTGTTGCACTTTTTTGGATTTGATTGTTGTACTTGTACATTATACTGTATTATATCCGATTATAGTGTATTCTATTTTGACAGATTTCTTATAATTAGAGACATATTACATCATCATATATGTATTACTGGTAGTTATCTTTTACTCCAGTTCCATTGTCCTTTTCAGGTTTATATTGTTACTACTTCCGATTTTTCATGTTTATATTTATTTCTATTGCGCTACGCTTTGATAAATGAGGGCATAGTTTCCCCACTATCATTCATTGGCCCTCATTGCTTGTCGGCAGACTCTAGTGTTTGGGGAAATGCGCTTGATGTCGTGTGATCAACCGGGTTCGGGGCACCCGTTGTGTGGCTTCTGGAACCAGGACGTTAAATAAACCACATTTCAGTCATTTTTATCAAATTATTAACAAGGACAGAAATCAGTTGGCATGCTGTAAAGGTAAAATTCCTTCAATGGAAAGAATTTTTATCATTTTCAATGGTTTTATTGTTAAAAAAATTATTAAATTTTTTATGGTGTATAAATTTCCTTCTTCCCTCTTTAATAGTATCAACACTTCCATAAAAAAAATTCTAAAGAGGAAGAATTATTTAGAGAGGACATGTGATGGTTCCTTAGAATCAATGGTGTAAACTAATTTAATATGCTGGGATCGGTATTAAAAACTCTATGAATTAAATAATTCATCATAATAAAAATTTATGCATAGTATTATTAATGATAATCCATAGTCTCTTTCTTTTCTGAGATCTATATTTTTAAACATGATCAAAACTAGGAACTTAAATTATGTGGATTCTTCTATTTGCCCTTCCCTTAAGAATTATCTCTCTATAATCTCTATGCATTCACACTGGATGGCCAATATTAAATCACGATTAAATTTTTGGGGGAATAACTGGATAGGTATTTCTATTATAAACACTATTAACTCTTTTGATACATCTTTTATCATTAATGTATCAATAAAAGATTAATTGGAGAGATCCTTGGATGTGATTCCTTCTAAAATCAAGGAGTTGGGCTTAAACTATAAATTATTTGATGGTGATGATACATTTGTTTGGGAACCTACCTCTAATGGAAGGCTTTCATCAAAGGCTTTATACTATGAGGTTTTCAAAGGAATCCCAACATTTGGTCTAAGTCTTGGAGGAGAATCTTTTTTATTCCTTCCATATTCTCTATTTTATAGATAATTATGTACTAAAAACTACCTACTAGTGATTTTTTAAAGGGTATAGGTATTAGAATATGCTCTAAATGTGTTCTTTGAAACTAGAATATAGGATAAATTCACTATATTTTCCTTGTTTCTACTACTTACTCTGAGCTATAGACAGAAATTACAGTTAATTGTGGAATCATAACTCTCAGTGCAACTAGAATTAGATATTACCTACTCACTTATTTCAATATTTTACTCTCATAGAAGCTACTCAATATCTTTATAGTGGCCATCTTGGTGGTTATCCAAACTATATACACTATCCAGAGTAAATGGGTTCATGAGGGTGCTACCTTTAATCTGCAGTCGACCCTAGACCATATTTTTTATAACTGTAAAATTTGATAATGATGTTCAAAATAGAAATTGTGATAACTAAATTCATGATCTTACCATGCTGAATCATGTTTTTAATACATGTAAATATCATTATCCTTCTCGAAACTTCGATTTAATGTGGAATTCTCCATTTATGGGATAGATCAAATGCAACAAAGATTTTGATTAAAGTGGAAATTCATGCCCTTTGGTTTATGATGTGATTTTCATATATCACCATGGTGAAATAGGGACATGAATGTATAGTCCTTATGGAAGAACCAAATATCATGATGTTGAAATGATGAGTATCATCGTGGTGGTGTATTTTATAATGAAACTAGGATATATCAACTTATTGCTTGAATGTGACTCCACTGGCATTGTTCACATGATCCAAAGTGGTATTATTCATCTATTATGGAATTTTTCTCTAAGATATAAAAACTACATGGATTATCTTTCATCCATGAACTATATCATTACACATACATATCTTTAATCATACTATTTGGCTGATGGTATTCCTATTAAATGGGATATCACTAATGAGTTGATATGGTCCAATGACATACATGATATGCTTTTCTCATTTTGGCATAATGATTATTGTATAAATCATCATTCCAACATATGTAATTTTTTTTTCTATAAAGGAGAGTTTTACATTCAGTTAAGTTGTTATTCTATTCCAAAAAATATAAATAATATTTATCCATATTTATTTTAATATTTGTGTATATAAATACTTATAAAATTATTATTTATTCATTAAAATTAGTAATTTATTTTCTATCAATTTTTTAATGCAATATTAAATATTTAGTAATTATATAATTAATATATTTTATTTTTATTTTTATTTTATACAATTTATATAATTAATATTATTAATTTATTCTATTAAAATATTTTTATATTAATTTTTTATTTATATAATCATTCATTTGTTTTTTATTGGAAAATATATATATATTAAGGAAAACCTTATGTATTGATTAAAATTTTTATGTATTGCATGTTTCTCAATGATAGTTTGACCATTGGTAATGTTTCCATTTATCACTGTTACAAAATCAGTGATTATAGTGCTTTAATCAGCACTTTCTTAGGGATGATAAATTTATACCTTTATTAGTGTTAAGAAAGCACTGATAAAATATTTCTTTGTTAGATATTATTCTTTTATCACTAATAATGGTTGCTCTTATTAGCAATTTTTGGTTAGTTATTATAAAACCATCCACCTAATTTTTAAAAACCCAACCTGATAGTGTCACTCATCCACATTTTGTGCAAGCTCTCATGGTTTGAAAACATTGTAGCAACCAAACATGACTTTTTTGGATAAATGGACCCTCAAAACATAATGTTTATTATTATTAACTTGTTTTTAAGGATATTACAACAGACCTTTCAAGATATTTTCATTATTTTTTCATTATTATTTCATCTTTCTTCTATAATCGTTATTATATAATCACTCTTTCAATATCTGTACATCTATAACCCATTTATTAATTTTTTTTCCATATTTTGGGGATAAATGATCCCCCAAAAGTATTCTTTAATCATTTATTATCATGTTTATATATTTATTTTTGGAATTTCGTATCGATACCAAATAAATCTTTTTCATTAAAATTTAATATTCACACTAGAATTCCTAACTCAATCTGAAGATTAAAGATTTTATAATTAGTATCTAAATATTCATAAATACCCCAACTTTAATATTTCTCTAACATGCCACTAATATTTTATGTGATTATCAAATTATAAAATATAAAAAAATAATTTGAAATAAAACATGATGAGCATAATATTTCTAAATAAAATATAATTAAAATATACTAATATTTATGAATAACAAATACTAAATGATATATATAAATATATATATTATAATTACTAAAATTAAATTAATAAAAACACTAATTTTATAATAAAATTTAAATCTAATTAACAATAATCATAAAATATTAATTATTTATATATGGTTTGTAATAAATACAATTGTTTTCATTTTCTATCAGGATTGTTGTGTATCAATTTGATCCCATTTTTTTGCTTTCATATTCCTTTCATCATATCTAAGTGCTCAAGAGTTCTGCTATAAAATTCTGAAAATATTGATCCTTACGCAATAAAATTCAAAAATAATAATTATTTTTTACATTAATACTCATAAAAAAATGTTTTAAAAAAACTCTAAAATTTTACACTATTAAAAATAAATTGAAGTTTGAGATTTTTACCATTTTTAATTAATTTAAAAATTGGAAATAAATACCATTGGAAAAATTAGTAACACATTAAATAAAATCATGTTTGAAAACCTAGCAAAAAACTATCATGTTATCTTTAAAATAATTATTTTTTAGTTTCTTCAAACATATTTTTATTTCATAATAGTCCATCCTAAATTTATAAGTCTTTTTCTTAGATTAACTATATCTGATTTTGATTTGAAAATAAATTTTATTTATATTATCTAAAAAATGAACAACCTTTTTTCATTGATGAAATCATTAGTCTTCCTTGAGGTGTCCACCATAATTTCAAATAATAAAATGTAATAATACATAATCTAGTCACCTAGATTTGATGATTATAAAAATAAATTGGCTCTATGTACAACTAATTGCATCGTAAGGGATTAAATAGTTTAATAGTCTTGGAAAACTAGATAAATTCTTGGATTTCACAGTACATTTGAAATCATAAAAAAGAAAAAATTATTTTATTTTAGAAAATTATTATTAAATCCATCATATCCCTATATGTTAATAATAGTACACTTCCTAACATCCTAGGGAAAGGAATCAAAATAAAATGTTTCCTCATATCCACATTAATGGAATCCATACAATGGAAGATATCTTAGAATAAATTGTGAAAAAATAATATTATAGGAATAAATGATGACTAAATAATTCCATATAAATTATCACATAAACTTGAAACATATCCATAGACAATATATCTATTTGAATAAAAAAGTGTACATCAATAATAGATTTCATAATGATGTAATGCCTAATTTTTTCCATCTTAAACATATTATTAAGACCTCATGAAAAGTCAACATTTATAAATGTGTAAGTACTATGCCAAATAACTAACCTATATGGTCATATGAGACCTAAGGACGCATACGGGGACTATTTCATTTTTGGCCCCACTGAGAACTTAATAATTCCAATGCATTAATCATATGAATAAATAATAAAACATAATCAGAATGCATTAATAATCAATAATATTCCACACTAGAAGAACTATCATACATAATGTCAATAATTTTCCCAATCAAAATGATAATAATTCTTCATGAGGAATACGGTAGATGGTCTCATTATAGTATATGGATAATAAAATAAAAGATTCATCAAATTATTTTAACATAGATGAAATTACGTTTAAAAGATAACTGGAACATTTCATGAGAAAAATGCCATTTTTATTTTCAAAACACATATTTAAAATATAAAAATTTCAAAAATATTATGAAAAAAATCATTGTAAATAACCATGTAATTTTTTAATTGATTGTTAAAATAAAAACTTATTTATGAATATATTAAAATTTATTCATGTAGTGTATTTTAAAACAAATAATTCATTCACACCTTCGGTAAAAATTACCTTATTCGGAAAACAATGATAAAATTATTTTTAATCCTTTTCATAGACCATTAAAAATGGGTAAAAATTACTTCAATAAATCATTTTATAATATTGAAAAAATTAATAAATTAATTTTAAATAAAATATGATTATGAAAAAAATGATTTTCAAACTAATAAAAAAAATTCAGTTTTTCTTAAAAATATTATATAGGACTTTTGAGTACTTGGAGAGAGATAATTTAACAAAAACTTGTAATTGTTATAAATTACCATAGGATAAAAAATAGGGGTTTTTTAATATTGAAAAACCATATAATCCCCCTTCCCAAAATATAAACATCAATAATCTCGAATATGGATGAGGTTTTGAAATATAAACTAACCTTCAGGCTGACAAGATTCATAAGTTCTTTTAACCTATTTTATAATAAAATAAAATATATTATATTATATTCCAAGACCATATAAATTCTCATAATAACATATATGATACTCGTATATCCTTTCAAAACCCCTTTATAAATAATTATTTATTTAAATCATTGTTTCTAAGTGCTAACTGTTTCATTTTAAATGTAATTTATGTTCGGTAGTTTCAGTCATTGTATCTTACTCATGGTTCCATTGTAAATACCCAAAACAAGTATCCCAGAGATAGTGGTTACTTCAATACATTTTAACTTGATAAATAATATCATATCTTATATGATTGAATAGTTAGTAGTCTTGGTAAACTAGATACATAATTTAATTTTAAATTTCATTTGAAAACATAAAATCAAAAAAAAATAGTCAAAGTAAACATTTGGTATCCTTGAAACTCAATAAAAGATTTATTCTTCATAACCTGGGGAAAGAAAATAAATAAGGTTTATATGAGATTCTCAATATGGGTTATATAAAATGGAATCTATCATTAGTAAAAATTTAATAATTAATATGATAAAGGTGAATAATAGAAAACACATTCCATTTAATCAATAACCTAAGAACAAAATAAATACATGGATAATATCAATGAAAAAATATCTTGGATAATAATAAATGAACTTTTATAGTAAATTCCTAATATTGGACTAAATGGTCTCATATATCATGATATATATACTGCCAAGACCTTACGGAAAGAAATTTCAATTGATGTGTATGAATAAACCAAAAATCCATTTAATGCCAGTTTAATGATTTTCCACAACAGACCCATCAATGAATTAGGTAGATATATGATTCAAATCCACACTCATCATTTTATGTATGATTCATTGCTCATATATTCAATTATCAATTTAATTCAAGAATAATATTCCTTATCAATAATGTCTATAATTTGTAAAGAAAATAGATTATCAATATTTCCCAAGTCAATCAATTAAATTTCAGACTAAAACACTCTATGTTATAATTTTATATATTTTTATAAATAATCATATACATGATAAAAAATAATATTGATCATTAAAAGATTTTTAATGTCTAATGAAAGATGATCACATGAAATTGAATGTTTTAGTATAAAGTTAAGAACCAAGAAAGTGAATGCCAATACTTTCACTGGAAAAAATGATCATAACCCATCGAAATAAATAATAATTATATTATTAATAAAACATATCCATAATCTTGTATAATTAAAATAAATATTTTTTATCATTGGTGAATATAAATAACCTAAAAAATCATTGAAAATATTCTTGAGGAAAATTTTATTTTCACATTGAAATTTACTTTTAAAAAACAGAAAATTCCAAAATATCAGAAAAAATATATTTATTTAAAAATAACCCTATAAAATTATGAATTAAGTTTCAAATAATTATTTTGTTATGAAAGTAGGAAATTATATTAATTATGAGTATGTTAAAACAATGATTCTGTTCAAATTTTTGAAAAAAGTCAAACATTTCCTTATTTATAAAATGACAATAAGATTAATGTTTTAACCTTCTTGTAAAAATTAAAACATTGGTAAAATTTTCATTAATTATTCATTTTATAATAGTATAAAAATTCATTAAAACATTTCAAATAAAAAATATACATGGAATAAATAGATTACTAATGGAGTGGGAAACAATGTTGTTTTTTCATTAAAAATATTCATTTGGTGTCTAGAGTTCTTAAAAGTTGAGAATAAAAGGAAAAAATAATATTTTCATAAATAAACACTTGATAAAAAAATATTTATGATATAGAGATCAAATAATTTTCCCAATGAAGACTTAAACATGAAGAATCTTGAATAATGGTGAGATAGTGAAATAAACCCTTACCACTTTAGTAACATTTGAATCATAATGAAAAAAATGAAAAAAATAAAACTTACAAACCATGATTATAATTTGAATCATATTACATCACATAGAATGGGATTTATAAGGAAAATAAAAAATTTATTTTCATGACACTAAAATATTCCTCATGGAAATTAAATTGAGTCAAAGTCCCTTACAATGATCATAGTGTTGAAGTGAGAATTAGTAAATGAATTGATTTTGTATAAAAATTCTAAATAAAAATAAAAAAGCATAAATATATCCCGAAATAATCATATTACATTAAACATGTAATCTCTTCATATCAATGTCAACAATGAATTAATATAACCAATTGAAAAGAAATTAAGTTATGAAACCCCTTACCACGTAGTAAATTTCAAGTCAAATCCCCTATGATTAAATAATTAAACTTTAATCTTAAAATAACATAATTTATGAATTATTAAATATTTTAAGTTTAAAAATTTATCATATATGTGATATAAAATAAATTAGGCGCGTAACATTAAAATATGCCTCAATAAAGGGAAATTGAGATGAAGTCCATTACCTCAAACTTACCTTAATAAAAAGTGATTTAAACTCATTTATATAGATTCAAACATGTTATTAATTGATAATATAACCATATTGATATTTATAATATCATCTATTATCACATTATGAAGCCCTAAAACCTTTTCGTAAATAATATTTCATTATTAACCTTGTTGCATGTGTTAACTGCTTCATTTTATCATACATGTTTTCTCTTGGAAGTTCTAGTAATTTTTAATAACATATAGTTCCATAATATATTGAATTATATTAATGTTATAAATATTATATTATTTCATTGGATATATTTTTAGAGTAATTATTTAAATTTAAACATGGAAATTGAATCACATCGATTCGTGGAGATAATATATCGTACATACCCTTGAGTAATGTTACCATTTTCTTTATGGGTGAAAGATAAGAAAGTGGATGGTATAATTATTTTGCAGGATAAAACTTTCTTAATAAGTATCATATTTATTCCATATATATATCATTATGACTATCCATGTAAGTTGGTGATGGAAAACAAATTACATTGCTCTTCGAGGCTGAAGTCTTCCATACACATGGGCGATTGTTTTGTTTCCCATTTGATCAAGAAGGAGAAGGATAAATACTATTAAATAAACATAATAACATCCAATTATATATTATATTATATTTTTGTTATATTTTCTTTATTTACACATAGTTTAAGGTGGTAAAATAATAAGTAAAAAAGAAATAACATGGTGAAGAAGATTAACTTCTCTTTGAAAAAACTCATTTGGATCTCTTATTAAGGACCCAAGGGATGGTATTTTTGGTTGTAAAGTAGCTCTAGAATGTGTATAATTATTTTTGGGGTTGATATTAGTAGTGTTTTTCAATTTAAATGGCATTATAGGTTTTAATAAGTGAGGTTAGTGGGAACCCTTTCATAATTCAGGTGGTCTGAAATTTTTTAAAATACCCAAAACAATTCAATAATGGGAAGTCACCCTTAACAAAAGTGCCACAAAAACTGATAAATAATTTATTTTATGGAATATAGTTTTTATCCACCCCTAAAACATTAAAAGAAAACATTTTTTAAATATTTTATTTTCTTTTCCTCGAAGGTTACTCACTTTCACCATTTTAGTTTTAACGAAAATAATTAGAGCTTTAACGAAGGTAATTTGACCTTTAATCCTAAAATAAAATGTTCTTTATTGGATAATTTGTACCCAATTAATTAAAATATATAATAAAAATTAGTTGTATGTAGAAAATTAGTTTTAACATAAGCGCATGAAATTCAAGAAAGCCGAATTTAACTTTATCAACGATAATGACATTTTCAAAATGAAAGGGTTCTAATTTTTCATATAATATAAAAATTGTATAATAATGGAAAGGTGATGATGCGGTAAAATATTTATCATCATAATTTTTCCCTTGAATATTTTTTTTTATTTTCAAATAATTTAATGAAATATTATTTAACATAGAATTTTATTAATGTTATTTTTGACTCTATTCATTTAATTTTACTATAAAGACATGAAGTTAATGATTATTTTTTAATATAATCTACGTAACCATCAATAATAAATCATTATTAAGTCTAAAGTTCTTTTGGAACTAGAACCCATTCCAAATACATTATTTTTAATGTTTTCAAAATGATTTACCTTGAGTTTCTCATTGTTTGCACAAGCACTATGCTAGTGTTATACAAGCGTTTAAGGTAAATATATGATCACTATAAATTAAAAACACAATGAAATCATGTACATAATATCATTATAATAAAAAAAATTAATATTTTATCACCGTGTATTTTTATTGCTTTTTTAACAAATAAGATATATTTAAGGGAAAGAGAGATACATTTTGTGTTTTTTTATTTACTTAAATTATCATTTAGGTAACTTTCAAAGATAAGTGACCCATGGATAGATGAATCTAAATAATATTGTAATAATAGTGAAACTATAATAATTAAAAAATAATTAACATGAAAATGGTGGAACTATAACTTTTTTTATCCAAGGTTCGCCAAATTTAACTTTTTACTATGCTGATGGATTTTTATTGATTGTATTATACATTATGACCAAAAATTAAGTTGAAATTATTACTGAAAATAAATTATTCTAGTTATAAATATATAATCCATTTTACTAAATTCCATATCTATAAGTGGTATAAATTAATTTTATAAGTATCCCACAAAGCATGATAACAAACTATTTTCTGAAAAAAATTATTTTTCAAGGAAAAGATGATTTCACATTGACTCTATAAATATAAATTTTAATTATATTAATTTCAAAACACATAGATTGATATATATTATATAAATTTAATTTAAATCATTACTTGTTATGTTTTATTCTAATTATTTAAAATTGACAAACATTTTTCACTTAAAAATAGTTTCCAGAAAAAAAACCATTTTAAGCATAAAAATAAACATATATCAAAATAAAATAAAAAACTAATTCAAATGCAGTTAATTATATTAAAGTAATCATAGTATTTTCCAATATCAATAGAATGAGTACCAGTATTTTGAGGAAAGATAGGATGTCCTAGAATGGTTATGCCTTTCTAAATATGTTGAATTTGTCCAAGGGATTGGGAAATTGGGAGACCAAAGTGTCATGTTGTTGGTATATTTAAGGTTGAGGATAGAATAGAGGAGACCAAGACTGGGGTTTTGTAAATAGATGGATAAATGTTATTTAAAGGAAGAGAATGACGTGGTAGCATAAGGGTATTAGAAAAAAAACATTTTTGGATCTAAGATCCTATTGATATCAACCACAACTATTGTTCCATGTTCCATAACCTGAAATAACTCATCTTTCACATGCATGAATTCATTAGACCGAAGATTAATAACTAATAACTTCTTTAAAATGGTTTTTAAATCATCTTTTAGATGTGTAATTTTCAAATAGCTTACCAGGTAAAGGAATTGAGTATTAAGATTTTATTTACTATAAATCCTTCTTAGATAATACTTAATTCCACCATTGAATATATTTTTATCCTTTGTAGCCTTAACTGATTCAGATTAAATCAAATTATTTTTATTTTTACCATGTTAATAAATTTTCATATATGATTGATTTATATCATCCCTCACACTATCCAATATACATTGAATTTGTTCTTAAATTAGACTTTGAATCAAATTTTCATCAATTGAAACTGAATATAGAGGATATGAAGCATAGTTTGAGTGTTGGTAAGGGTTAGTAATCACTTATAGAAAACTTATATTCATGGTATCCATAATATATTTTAAATATTCTTGCATTTCTCCTATATTACTTTTAAAACATTCCACTTCTCTTCTAAAATATTGAATCTTTTTCTGTATATGATCTATTTTCTAAAATGTCCTAGGTTTTGAGGTGTTAAACAACACATTTAATCTTGTATTAAAAGTATACTTCTTGGTCATGAGTTTTAGTCCAAAAATTATTTATAAACACTTCTTCCATGAGTTCCAAATGATCATTCTTGAATTAAAAGATTTTTGTAGAGGTTATTATAGAGAGAGGTGCATAAGAGGGGCCAACCTCTTGAGATCCAATATCTTGATCTTGACTAGAAGAAGAATTAATAAATAAATCATCACTATCATTATAGGAATGAAAGCTTAAATCAAGATTCTTTCTCTAGGATACTTATTTAGGATAGAATATCTCAACTACTCACAAAATGTATTTTAAAGAGACCTCATATTCACCATAAAAGTCCTTTATGTCTATAGCATCCATTCTTGGAGAAGATTTATAGACATGATCTTCTTAAGAAAGGTTTCCCGGAATATCACCAATATTAGGAGGATTATCCAAATAATAACAAAATATTCGAAACAATTTAGTCCATAATGGTCTCTTTGAAATTAATATAGAAGAATGCTTTGCATCAACTCACTCTAATACTTCTTCCCATACAATAAAAGTAAGAATAGGTTCATCTGGCCTATGAGGGTTATCATTATCATTATATTTTCTATCCTTGTCACCCATATCATATTTTGTATCAAAATTATCATTCACATCCTTCTCATATTTACCACTTCCAACTATTAGATCAGATACATTTTCATTAAAGAGTGAATTTTCTGGTGGGGCTTCATCATTAGAATGTGAGGATTCAAAAATTAGAGCTCCCCCAATCTCTCATGCATGGGATAATTCTCAATAGTTGTATCTATAACCTTTTCACTTTTAAAATAAATAATAGAATGTCCAAACAACACTGACCTAGAAAGTATCCCCCCTCATAAGGCACGTCTTCTCTTACTAATTCAATCATTGAAGAAATTTATCGCCCTTTTCCACTCTAACTGAAAATTAGGAATCCTTTGAACATTATGAGAATATGGTACTTATTATCTCATTAGTTTTGACTTGATATGAGCCTCATAAATTTTATACTTTTCTAATATTTCTTCATAATCTTTCCTATTTTCCTTATCCAAATCCACAACTTGAGATTCATCCTCAACAAATTAATAATCAACATCTATAATTTCATAGGGTTCTAAACTAGGGAAAATTATATCTATTGGACAAGAATGATGAAATATTGGATTCAATTTCTCATCGAGTCTCACCTTGATAGTGATACACATCCTTTTCCAAGTATTCTTGATTATTTTTATCCTTCTACCAGTAGTATTATTCAAAAATACTTCACTCATGATTTCTATCCTTTCAACTCCTATAACAACTAATTTTTTTGTTCCAGCAAGGAAGAAACAAACTTCGGATGGGGAATTGTATTAAATCAAGATTATGGTTTGATTAACATTTATATATATCTCATTAGTAAATTAGTCAAGATAATCTGAATTCCATACACCATCAAATATAAAAAGAACAAATCTTGACATCTAAAAAAACTGAAATCTCTCTTCCTTGGGAAGATCGAGTGCTGGATAAAATTAAATGATAGCCTAAACTATCCACTTAGATATTTTTAAAATATTATTATATAGTTTTTATCATCTTTTAATTCTTCAAATGCATCACCAATCCCTATGTGGTGATATTTTAATGGATACATGATTGGATATACCTCATATTGACCAATATTTGGAACTCTTAATTCTTCAAATGCATTACCATTTTAATTATTGTTTATATTATTTCTTTTTATCAATTACACAAACTAAGAATCGTGACATGGGAGATCAAGATTTGAAGAAGGGTTCAAGAAAATTTTATTCAAAAGATGCCTTGGTTCGGTTTCGAAAGAGTGTGATGATTTAACTCTGATTTGAAACTTTAATCATTTAGGGATTTTCATTTACATATATGTGTGGAAAAATAATAAGTATTTATTATATTTTAATTCATATATGATATATTTCAAAATAAAATAAATAACTAAATTTAATATTTGATAAAGAAGAATGAATATATCAATAAATATATTGAAAATAATATTTCAAAATAATATTTATGGTTTCTGAGATATTAAACAAAATTAATCCTAAATTTTTAATGTTTTATATTATTTATTCTCTCTCTATTAAATTTATTGGAAATGATGTCATCAAGATTATGTTTTGTGCTATTGAATTCCTGAGTGATATTTCTTTTTTTTAAATGATCTCACAAATGTAATATTTTATATCAATATATTTTATTATAAGTTATGATAAAAATATTTTATAAATATTTATTGTACTGGTATTGCCACAATTTACATTTAAATGTATAAATTAAAATCCATAGTCTAATAAATTGTGTTTCATACACAGAATCTGTGTATCGTAAAAAAAAATTAAAATTTTCTAGAAGTGATTTTTCTATCTAACATATAACCACAAAAATCATCATTTGAAAAAAAATATTTCCTCGTGAATAAAACAATACCATATAGTTTGTAATTTTTTGGTATTTAAAAATAATTTTTACAGTAAATAAATGTGATTATTTAGTGTTTTTTTGAAAATTTTCACACATGAACACAGTAAAAATAATATCCGGTTAGAAAGAAGTTTATTATAGTATACTTCCAATCATTCCTCAGTTAGTGGTTTGACCAACTCATTTCCTAGATTCATCAAGATCCATTTAATATATTGTACTCATTGGAGTATCACTACCTTTAATAATATCCATACCAAATCATTTTAAAACATCCTTAGTGTAATTTCTTCTATTTAAAATTATTCCTTCTTTGTTTTGAAAAATCAAAAATCCAATAAAGAATTTTAATTCACATCAAACTCATTTTCATTTTATTCTTTAACTTTTTTCTAAATTCAATACATAATGAGTTTTTTGATGATCTAATAAATATCATAAATATAGATTTGTATTATTGTAACAACTTTATAAGTTATCATAATAAATTATATAGGGTCAAAAATTCCTTTTAAACAAAATTTATAAATAAATAAATTGATTAGTATATCCTACCAAGTTCTAAGAGATTATTTTAAACAATAATAATATTTGGTTTATTTAAATACTTGATTTGAAAAATGAGTGTTTTGAAATTCAAGGATTGTTTTACAAAAAAAAACTCAACTATATAGCTATTTAGGAATTCAATATTGACCTCTATTTTATATAGTTTAAAATTAAAATTTGTTTCATACCTAAGAAATATTCGGATAGATTCAAGTATAGCTACTAGTGAAAAGGTATATTCATAGTCAATACCTTCCTCTTTATTGTACCCTTATTAAACTATTATTTATTTATTTATAATTGTGTTTTTTGAATCGTCTACCTTAATAAAAAAATATCCACATTGTGTGAGTGGTTAGAAAGTCCATAGGACAATCCACTAGTTCCAAAGCTTTATTCCTCTCAGACTAGTTCAATTCTTCTTCATTTACAATAACCAGAATTATTCATATATTTCATTTTTGATTATCTTAGGTTCATGTTATGACATGAAGGATTTATGTTCAACCTGATTTATAAGAGAATCTATTATCTTAATTCCTTTATCTAGGTATCCAACTATCGAATCTAGATTATGGTCTCTATGAGACATAATATTTTTAGACATATAAGTATTTGATACTTCGCTTTCTTCTATTGGTTCTAGATAAAATTTCTACTCAAAATTGGGTGATTTTTCTATAGAAGGTTTGAAAATATTATCACTAGGTTTGGTATTGATATCTAAATTTTAAAGTTCATCCTAAAGGTTCTATAAAGAAGTCTTAGGTTTATTTAGATTTGTTTCATTGAATTTGACATGTACAAAATCTTCTACAATTTTGGTTCCTTCATTGAATATGATCTATGATAAAATTGATGAAGAATAAACCAATAATATTCTTTCATTATTTTTGGAAGTAAATTTTTCATAATTCTCATTTTCACTACGTATAAAGACTTTGTATCAAAAAAAGTATCTAACTTTTGGTTTTCTCCTATACTATAAATCATAAAGGGTATTAATTAAAATATTTATAACAAGAACTCTATTATTAATATAGAAATTTGTATTTATACTTTCTTCCCCAAATTAAGAAAGTAAATAATTCTCATTAATCATTTTATAAGAAATTTCATAAAGAGTTCACCTTCTTCTTTCTGGTATATCATTCTTTTTTGGGGGAGTAGAAAATTTGTGATTGTATTCATGTTCTAATCATAGATATTTAAATTATTTATTTTTTTCCTAATTTCCATAATCACTTATTATGTTTTTAATATAAATTCATCTAATGTTTTTTATAAATTAATCAATTTTAAAAAAATAAAAGCTATCCTCACTTTTTTTAGCTAAAGATAATACACGGGTGTTTCTAGAAAAGTAATCTACTATTACATAATCATAGTGCTTCCCATTTAATATAGAAAATCTTAAGTTTCCAAAAAATTCCATGTCAACCAACTCTATGGTATTCAATGTTGAAATTTCTTTCTTTGGTTTGAAAGTTTTATTTTGTTGATTCACTTTTTGACATGGGCTATAGAATTTTTTGTTGGGAATTCTAGTTCTAAAATATCCTTCACTAATAGATTCATAATTAAAGTCAAAACTGGGTAAATATTTTAATGGACTATTCTCTGATTCTAAAATTAAGCTGCTTTATGAAATTAACTTTTATATGAAATAATTTTAGTTAAATAAAAATATGAATTAACAGTTTAAAATTCGCATTTCATAAGTAAGTAAAAATTAAATCATGTTTAGAAACATAAATTTAGAAAGGATTGTTTTCAAATTTAGCATGATGGCCATCTCCAAATAACTTTTATATTACAATATTTTAATAATTTCATCCATGTATAATTTTGACTTTAGAAATAAAAGTAGTACTAGAACTACTAATTTGACCGAGTCTTGTGATTTTCGATTTAGAATTTCTTCCAAAATTAATATGTCCACTATCTAATTTGATAAGGTTTTTGATCTTGAGTAGTACACTACCATTTTTATAGGAAATCCAATGTATATATACCATACGATCTTATAGTTAATCTTCACTAAGGTTTCCTATAGAAAATTTTAAACCAGAAATGATTTTGGTACCCATAATTTACTCTGTCTATAAATGTTAGTAATAAAGTCCCTAGGAATCCAAAATTATTTAACTATTTTTCTCTAAATAAAATTAAGAATTTTAGAAATAAAAACATTACTAGGTCAATATAAATAATATTTTTTACAGATTTAGCAAAACTAGAACTAGGAAGAATTTTTATCTTGTAAATATTCCTCTATCCAAGCTGGCAGCCAATTCTAGTTATACACATGGGTTTGGTTTATATTTCAGGAATACTGGAAATATTTTCTATACCATTAATAAATATTTCCAAATTATTTCTTATTTTCTCATTATAAATTTCATATTCATTGTTTTCTTTTAAAAAAATTTCATTTTGGAAAATTTTTATAGAAAGGTCTGGTTTGAAGTTCATAGACAGAGCATGATACTTCTTTAGAATTTTTTATTTATCATTATGTTCATTAAATACTTCCTCCATCATGTTACAATACTCAAACAAATCCTCATTGGAAATAATATATTCATTTTATTAACTCTTAAAAACATTATAAATGTCTTTAGGAGATGTAGGAATAGTATTTAATAACTTGGATTTGTTTTTCATGAAAAAATTACATGTATCATTATTATCTTCTTTCCATTTGTTAGAGTCACTTGAACTATCTTATGAGGCACTCCATGTAGAAATCATAGTCTTTTTTTACCTTTATCCCTTTTATTAATTCTTTTTATTATATTTTAACTTTGGATATTCTCCTTTAAGGTGTCCTTTCCTTTTATACTCATAAATGGTCACTTGTTTTATATGAATCTCCTTTTTAAAAATTCATTTTCTATTTTAATTTATTCCATAATTTTTCTTTTTGAATATTTTATTATTCCTTTATAATTTCATGAATTTCCTAGCTAGGTGATTCATTTATTCATCACTATCAAAATTTGATTCATCATCACTAGAACTATCATCATTTATCATTTATTTTAGTTTTCAATTAAAATCATTGAAAGATATAAACATTATATTACGTTGATATCCTTCTGATTTAATTAATTTTAATTCCTACTCATACACAATAGGTGTTTTGATAATAATATTTACTGGTACCTTGATTTTTTGAAAACATTTTCTATTGTAAATAAAGGTTCCTCTCCACCTATCTAGTACACATATTGAAGTATCATAACTTGATATATTTCAGTAATTGTTTTTCCCAATTCATGTATATTGTTTACAATCACATTATATGTAAATACCCTAAACCTAGTAGCCTAGAGTGGGTACCATTAATTATTAAATTGGCATAGATACAATATAGTAATCCCAAGGGACCGATCATTTTACTAGTTTTGGAATCCATATATGTGTACTTTACATTAAAACATTAAAGGAAAAAAACATAGTAACTACCTTGGAAACACCAACGAAATCCTTGATTATCCCTGCTAGTCATTCATAATATACATCATCGCATACTAGGGAAAAATAAAACAGAAGAAAAGGGGGATTTTATATGCTCAGTAAGGGTAACAAATATAATGGAATTTGAAATAATAATTCCTAGTGAATGACTAAAATAATTCACGTTATTAAAACATAATCTTGTGCATAATATGGCAGGAATAAAGGCTGAATGAATTCAATATAAATAATCACATAAAACATAACCATGGGTATTCTACATGTCAAATTACATAATTATTTATCATTTACTAATATCATAATGAGGTAATACATAATTCCACACATCATAAACATACCGTTGAGGCCTCGACCAAGACACAATACATAATGGGTAAAACTCTAGTATAGTTTGTCTCATATGACCTACCGATGCATTGAGGGGGTATAGAAATCTATAACCATCACTAAATAAGTAAAATTAATTCATATTATAATTGTGGTAAAACATAAACCAAATATACATATGAAATGTAAATAAATTTCCCTATTCTGTAAACATAATCAATATCCATTCTGAGTAGTATGGTGAATAGTATCAAGATAAAACATCCACAGTTAAACTAATCATAAACCATTTAATAAAATACAATAGATGATAAATATGAAATAAATATTAATAAATCATAAAATTCAGTTTATGTTTTGAGATAAATTAAAATACCTTAATAAAATTATCATGAAATTCTTGAGAGATATATCACTTTTACTTTGCAAAGAAGATTTATTTTGGAAAAATCATCTGTATTTGTAATTATTATAAGCATAAAACCTGAAATGAGAAAAATATTTTTTTTAATTTAAAAATTAGTTAACTATGATAAATAACTCAGTATTAAAATATATTATGGATGTTACATGAAAATGGGAAAGAAATCGGGAAGTTCCCTTTAATTGTGTTTGCTTATCGGGAAGAATTGAGAAGAGAACCTTGTAAAACATGTATTTCCCATAAAATAGGGATGAAATGGTATGAATATATTAGTTTGTAACATATCATTAGATTATATATAAGGTAAAAATATAATCATTACATTGGGGTAAAGATATTGAAATAATAACCTGAAGGAAAAAATGAAGGATTTGGTAGAATCCTTTACCATATGTCTGAATGTGTTCTGCACTTGACCTTAATGTCTTGGATAATCAAATTAAAACCATTAACTAATTACTTAATAACCTTATATATATATTTATCTTATTGATTATATTTTTATAAAGTTCATTTATGGCCTTATTTATTATTTGTAGTGTCTAATTTCATCGTTCGAGAGCATTTTTTTCATGGTTGTCCTGACCGATTCGCTTGTTCATAAGTAATGGAGTTTATGTAAAATGGGTATAATTCTCTATAATTGGAATTATATGTTATTAATTAATGTAAAAAATTTTAATTGGTATTATATATTGTTTTCCCCATATTATGAATGATTACATAACATGTAAATGATAATCCTTTAGATTAATTTTAGCAGTTTTAGGTCACAATGAACTCGTTTTGTTTTATCATTTAGTATTATGTAAATATGTTACTTCGTGAACATAAAATGGTTTTAATATAAATTTTAAAATATTTTTAAACCATTAAAATGTTTTCAGGAATTTATTTGAAGACAAATAAGTAAAATTAAACCATTTCTTCCTTAAAGGAGATGAAACAACACCTCATGGATGATGTTTCCATTTTCAGAATAAAAGAGAGATGAGAAGGGTATTGATAATTGATTATTATATTATAATAATTACATTTTATTATATTTAATTTACTAGATTTATCATGCTATTTTTATGAGGGTATTATAGGTTTCAATAAGAAAATAAAATAATTTGAAAAGAAATTAAAAGGAAAAAAGAAATAGGCATTTACCTCTTGATTTTCTCCTCCATAACAACCTCGTTAGGGAAAAGGGTTTTATCTTTTGATGAGACTAAGAGATTATGGATTTAAGGTAGGGTCCTGATAAGAGGATTTTTAAAAAAAATTATATGAATCAAATCTTGAACGTTTTTAAGAGAATGGGTGGTGATTGTGGTATTTATAGTGGAGGAGAGGAGTGTTTTTTGAATATTTTATTCATTTTTATATTAGTTTGGCTCAAGAATATGAATAGTTTGAAAATTATCAAAAAATATGTTTATATAATGAAGGTAAGTTCTACATTATGGTTCTTACATCATCTATTACTCAAGGAATAGTTTATTTAACTTATAATTTATTTATACCATAAATTATCATATTTTATTATTCACTAAAAATTAAAAAACTTCCGAAATATCCCAAAAATTCACCATAACCAGTTTTTTGATGTGTAGAATTCAAAAATGAACACTAATTTATGAAAATAATTTTCTAAATATGAAAAATTTAATTATTTATTAAAATCATCCTTTACTCAAAAAAATGTTTTTAAAATTATAACTAATTTTATAACACTTTTAAAAATAACTAACGTCCCATTAAATTGTCTTAAAATCATAAGACCAAAAAATGTTGTTTTATGAATATATTTTATGAAAATTAATTTTCTTTAAAATCATTTTATTAATTATAATACTATAATTAAAAATTTATGACTCACAAAAATACCAACACCTACTTAAAAATCATTAAAATATTAATTTACTTATACTATGACATAATTATATCATACTTTCATTTATGAGACGTATAAATTTTATTTATACTTTCATGGGTGTGGTTGCTATTAATTTACTATTAATAAGGTTCATATTACAATTCCTAAGGTCTAGTTACTATTTCATCGGTATATGTTCCTTAACATCTAGAAATAGCTCTTATTTCACTCATTATTCATTTATAAAGTTTTTATTGTGTTCTCTAAGTGCTTTTATGTTATTTATACTTTATAAATAATTATAACAAGGGAAAGTTAATTGATATAATTCTTTTTCGTTATATTATACCCTCCTACAAAAATTTCATCTTTGAAATTTCTAGAATGTCACCTCATAAAATGATTTGGGTAGTTTTTCATCATAATTTCCTTAGAATCCCATGCCACCTCTTCAATTATATGATTTTCCCTTACTAACATTACGATCCAAGTCATCCGATTACTCAAAACATATTCTTTAGTGTTCATATTTCTAATAGGATCTTCACAGTAAGATAAATTATGTTCAAAATATATTTCTTCAAAAGTGAGGACATGTGTTGCATATGGAATGTACATTCATAACAAATAAATGTGGAATACATTTTGAACTTTAGGGAGGCTATGAAAAATCACCAAACGATAAGACACAACTCCAGAACAATCTAATACATAAAAAAACAAATGTACCTAGGGATCAATTTTTGTTTCTCCTAAAATATTTTAACACCCTTCCATAGAGATAATTTCAAGAAAACATGATCTCCACCTGAAATTCCAAATCCTTCCATTAAGTATCGACATAACTCTTTTTCCTACCTTTATCTTCTTTTATATTTTTTTGAATAGTCATTAACTTTGTTGTTCTTTCCTCTATAATCTATAGTCCTACAAGCATCATTTCACTAACTTCATCCCAACAAGTAGTATACAACATCTTTTTCAATAAAATGATTTATATAGTGACATTTGAATACTTTAATGGAAACTATTTTTGTTGGAAAACTCTACCACAGGTAAATAATGACCCCACACACCTTTAAAATAAATTGAGAATGATCTCAATATGTCTTATAAAGTTTGGATCATTCTTTCTGACTTCCCATCAGTTTGAGGGTGATAGGTAGTACTCAAATTAAGCTCAGTATCCAAATATTTCTGGAAAATTTTCTAGAATTTCAATGTAAATCATGGATCATGATGATACAAAATTGAGAAAGGTGCTCCATGTTTTCTTATAAATTTATTAATATAGAGTTTTTCAAGGTACTCAAGTGGAAATTCCTCCCTTATATCAATAAAATGTGAATATTTGGTATATAGATCAAAAAGTACCCATATTGCATCATTAATTCATTGATTTTTTGGTAATAGAATGACCAAATCCCTGGTTATTTCATCCCATTTTCATATAACAATAGGTATAGTTTTCATGACTCCTCTAGGATGTTGTCATTCATATTTCACTTGTTGACAGACTAAACATATCGATATATAATCAGCAATTTCCCACTTCATTTTTTCTACAAAAAATGATCTCTAAAATATCAATACATCTCAGTTCTACCAGAGTTTATAGATAAATTTTTACTATGGACATCATCAAATAACTCCTTTTATCTTGGGTATAGACGGAACACATATCCTCTTCCCCAATTTCATAATTCCATTCTCATACACAATGTCTTCCAAATTCCCATCATTCATATCATTAATTTCCTTTTCAATATTCTCATTATCTGACTGAAAAAATTTATCCTTTCTAATAAATATGATTTTGAAACCAATTGAAAAGGTAATGGTGTTTCACCTTCCTCCATAATTCCTACATCCCTATTTTCTAGATTCATGTACATCGGGTCCTTGTCAATACTAATTTTGTTCATAAATCCATGATCCTTACTGACCAATTCATCTGCTACCTTATTCACATTCATTGGGTGGTAGATTATTTAATAATCATAATTCTTATGTAGTTAATTACATCACCTTTTCCTCGTGTTGGGTTATTTTTATGAGAAGATATATTTCAAGCTCTTGCGATCTTTTTATATCTCACATATTTCTCTATAGAGATAGTGTCTCTATATCATCAGAGAAAAGATTACAGATTCTAGCTTAAGATCATGAGTTGGATAGATTTGTTCATGAATTTTTAACTATCTTGATGAAAAGGAAATAACTTTTTAATTTTCCATAAGGACACACTGGATTCCTTTCTTTAAAAAATCACTATAAATTAAAAATCCACCATTTCCTAATGATAGATTTAAGATTGAAGCATTCAATAATATCCTATTAAATTCTTCAAAATATTCTAAACATTTTATTTTGCATACAAACCTAACCCATTTACGGGTAATCTTTGTTAACGGGTTAGCTAATCAGGAAAATTTCTAAAGGAAACTCCAATTGTAACCTGCTAAACCAATGAAACTATGTACCTCGGTTATGTTTGTTAGTGTATGAAATTTTTGAATTTCCTTTGCCTTAATATGATAAACTGAGTTTCAATCCTTAGAGACAATATTTAAATTAAAAGAAAATGATTAAATCGAAAATTTACACCTGCTAAATATCCCATATAATTCATTTATTCTAACTGTCTTCAGAAAAATATGCATGTGATTCTCATGGTCTTCATAGAATTTAGAGTATACCTAGATATCATCAATAAATACCACAACAAATTAATCAAGATATTACTTGAAAACACTATTCATTATATCCATGAAAACAAAAGGTTCATTAGTCAGTCCAAATGGAATTATTGTAAACTCATAATTTCCATACCTAGTTTCGAAATCTTTCCTTTGGAATGTCAACCTTCCTCACACGCAATTGATGATATCCATATCTGAGGAAAATCTTCAAAAAATATTTAGCTTCATGAATTTGATCAAATAAATAATCAATGTGAGGTAGGGGATACTGGTTCTTTATTGTAATATGATTTATTTCTCTATAGTCAATTCACAACCTCATGGATAAATCATTATTCTTGAAAAATAGAACTGGGGATACCCATGGAGATGCACATGGGAGAATAAATCAGTTATCACTCAATTCCACTAGATGTTTCTCCATCTCTACTACTTATATAGAGTCCATTATATTAGGAGTATTTTATATAGGTCTTGTTCCCATAATTAAATCAATAGAGAACTCAACTTTTTGATCTTGAGGATATCCAGGTAAATCCTATGGAAATACATCAATATATTCTTGCACAATAGGTAAATATTCAATTTTAAGATTCATAGATGATCTTTTCTCTTACTCCCCAAGAATTACATTTATAAGATCTCTAAAGGTGGAGCTTGATAAGAACTAGATGATGGTGTTTCATCTCTAAATATAAGGGATTTTAAATTTTCCTCATAAATTGTGACTTCCTTCTTCTTACAGTAGATTCTCACATCATATTTTGAAATCCAATCCATATAGAGGATTATATAAAATAAAATCATAGGTATGATGAAAAAATAAGCAACTAAATCATGTTTATGTGTCATAAAAGGGACAAATTGACACATCTTTGTTGTAATAATACTTCCCTTGAGAGTTGTTACTGGCAATGCCTTTATTAAATCAAAGGGTAAATGACTAATTTTCTTCAAAATCTAGGAAGATATAAAAGAATTTGATGATAAAGAATCAAATAAATCATTTTCTAAGTTTGAGGAAATTATTAAATTACCCTCCATCACATCATTAAGATCATCAACCTTAACAGTTGTGACTGCATAAGATTGGCCTTTCTCCCTTGGATTTCTTTGTGGAAAGTTTCCTTTATTCTTAGGAAAATTATTTTCATAATTTCAAATATATTTAACATTTTATGATTGAACTTTGGTACCTTATGTCTTCACCTTTAAATCATAGGCTTGATGGCCCTTTTCTAAACACTTTTAAAAAACACCCATACTATTTCAGAAAGTACCAGGGTGTTTCTTCTCACAATTATCACAGGATAGAAATTTAACTCTCCCCTTCTTCCCTATTTCTTTATTTTATTTTCCATAGTGTTTAAAAGCCCTCTTCTTCTTGGGATTTCATTTAAAATCATAAGACATAGAAAATACGTTTTCTATCCTGATAGCACATTAAACTATATCTTCATATGATGAGAAATTTTGGGAGACTAGTTCCCTTTGGAGGAATGGTTTTAAACTATCAAAGAATTGATCAATATTTATCCTTGGATTACATATGTATTCCACAAAATGTCTTTCTAACCTTGTAATGTGGAATTCTTACTTAGTAGCATATTCATTCTATTTATTTCTTAGACTCAATAATTTCTTCTCCATATCCACTCAATACTTGTGAGGGAAATGTTTTTCTAGAAAATTTCATTAAAATCGTTCCATTACATATTTGTTATTTATTCCTCCTCCTTTATGTTTTGAATTAACGTCCACTACTAATATGTATCTCTTGAGAGAGGATAAATTTCAATGATAACCTTCTCCCTTTAATTACTTCCCCAAGTGACAAAATATCTTCTCCAAGATTATTATCCACTATTTTTCTACAAATGAGTTTTTAGTCACATCGAATGATGGACTTTGTTGTCAGATAATGTGGTCTAACATTGATCCTCCACATTGTGGATTATGATACTTCATATGTGTAAGGCTATTATTAATAACTAGAGTCAGTTTTCCCAGTATAGCTATAAGTTTCTTAGAACCAGTCGCAGCTCTATTATCGATATCATTATCTGGCATGGGAGAAAATATCTACATGGGATATGTGTGTTGATACAGTTTACATTCCTTCCACTAGACATCCTCTCTTAATAATGGAATACACTAGATTAGGGTATTAATCGTAATCTCAAACTATAAAAAATAACATAAATTGAAATTTTGTGCATAGGTAATCTCATAATCATAACCATGGTTTATTTGGGGAAATATTTTCTTTTAAATCATTCATAATGGTTTTTAAATAAATTGTGACTCATCCTAAGAAAATCCCTTGAGAGTTCCAAACCGAGCGTGTAGTAAGGCATATTTTCATGTACCGGGTTACCCCAAGTTAGTACTGGGACACCTTTTCATAATTTTTACTCCTAGTTACATATATTACAGAACCACATCAACTTGTAGTATCCACACATGGATGTATTTATATGAATATAAAAATAATATATACCTTACCAATATTCTCATATGTTCTTCTATTCTAATCCTCATATTCTATCATAGGGTTATTTTCCCTGATCTATGTTTTCTTAATCTAGTTTCCAAGGTTTCTACTAAACATTCTCTGATCCCAACTATAAAGACCCTGACCCTAGTAGCCCAAATTTGATGCCTTTATTTATTAAATTTGCATATATACAAGACATGAATCCCAATAGACTAATTAGTTTAGTAGTTTTTGAAACTATAATACATACAGGTACTTTACATTACAACATGAAAGGAAAAACAATATAGAAACTCCTTTGGAAACACCCATACACTCCAAGATTATCTCTGATAGTCATTCATAATATATATCTTCGCATCCCAGGGAAAAATAAAACATAAGAAAGGGTTGATCTTAGATTATCAATATGGGTAATAAATATCGTGGAAGCATTAATAATAAGGCATGGTGAATAACTAAAAGAAGTTATTCCATTAAAACATAATCTTGAAAATAATATAGTAGGAATAAAAGCTGCATGAATTATTCCACATAAATGATCACATAAAACATAACCATGGATATTATACTAGTCAAATAATCTCATGATTTATCAATTAATAATATCATAATGGGGGAATTCATAATTCATGATATCATAAACATACTGTCAAGGCCTTGGCCAAGACACCATACATAATGGGAAAAACACAGTCTAGTTTGTCTTATAAGACCTACCGATGCATCGAGGGGCTATAGATGGCCCCTCATATAACATACTAAGTCCAATATATTCCTAATATGAATCTTTTTAATCCTAAAAAACATATAAATATGAAATTTAAATAACCTTCCCCACTCTGTAAATATAATCACTAACCATTATTAGTAGTATGGTGAATATTATCAAGATAACACATCCACATTCAAACTAATCATAAAACATTTAATAAAATTTGGTTGATGATATACATAAGAGATCAATCCTGATAAATAATAAAATTCAATAGATGTGTTGAGATAAATGAAAATACAATAATAAAATTATTGAAAAAATCCTAAGAGAAATACCCCATTTCCTTTTCAAAGAAGAGTTCTTTTCAAACAATTGTTTGCATTTGTCATTATTATTTGTATAAAACCAGAAATGAAAAAATATAATTTTTTTATAAAAAAAATTAATTATGAAAAATAATGGAGTCATAAAATATATTATGGTTGGTACTTGAAAATGGGTATGAAATCGGAAAGTTTCCCTTAATCTAGTTTTCTTATCATGAAACAATGATAATAGAACCTTCTTAAACATGTATGTCCCACAAAATAGAGATGAAATAATCTAGATATATGATTTTGGAATAGATAAATATAAAATAGAACAAATAAACAAAAATAAATAATTGTTACATCCGTGTAATGATAGTGAATGAATAACCTGAAGGAAAAAATGAAGGTTCAGGTAAAATCCCTTTACTTATGTTTGAATGTGTTCTGCACTTAACATTAATATCCTAGATCATGAAATTCAATATATTAATTAATTAGTTAATAAAATTATATAAATTTATTTAATTTATTATTATTTTATTAATTTATTTTATGTCCTTAATGATGATTTATAGAGTTTAATTTCATCATTCAAGAGAAATTGTTTTCTTGGTTTTCATGATCAGTTCACTTGTCTATAAGTAATGGAGTTCATGTAAAATGGGTAAAATTAAATAGAATTAAAATTATATGTTAATAATGAACATATATAAGTTTAAGTATTCTTATATACTATTTTTTCCTAGAGACGAGGTTGAAACATTAGATAACATGTAAATGATAATCATTTTGATTAATTTTAGCAGTTTTAGATCACAAAAAACTCATTTTGTTTAATCATTTAGTATTATGAAAATATATTGATTTCATAACATAAAAAGTGATGTAATATAAATTTTAAAATGTATTTCAACCATTATAATGGTTTCATGAAAAACCTTGGACATGGTGAAGGAAAATTAAAACATGTCATCCTTAAAGATGATGAAACTAGACCTTACAGATGACATTTACATTTTTAGAATAAAAGGGAGAGGAGAAGGGGAATGATGATAGAATATTCCATTAGCATAATAAAATTCCAGTATATTTAAGATAATTTATTTATCATTATATTTTGATTATGGGACATTATGATATAATAATAAAATAAAATAGACTGAAAATAAATAAAAAGAAAAGGAAAGATGTTTTTACATCTTGATTTTCTCCTCCTTGAGAACCCCCTTAGGGAAAAGATTTTGGAATATTGATGATACCAAGATATCCTAGATGAGGGGAGGAGATTGGGAAGAGTATTGGGTAGAAATTAGATAATTCTCGAATCCTTGAAAGTGTGAGGAGAATAGGTGGAGAGGGGTGGTATTTATAGTAGAGGAGAGGAGTGTTTTTCGAATATTTTAATCGTTTTCTTATTATTTTGGCTCAAGAATATGAATTGTTTGAGAATTATTTGAAAATATATTTAAAAAATGGATTTAATTTTGATAATATGTTTATTACATAATACAAGACTCATAGAATAGTGTATTTATCTTATAATGTTTTTATACGGTAAATTACCATATTTTACTATTCACTAAAAAATAAACTATTTTAGAAAAATATAAAAACATCACCCTAACAATTATTTTTGTGTATAATACAAAAATGAACACCATTTTATTAAAAAAAATATTATAAATTTAGTTTTTATTTAAAATCATCATTTACTTGAATAATACATTTTTTGAAATTATAACAAATTTTATAACACTCTGAAACATTAAGTAAGCTCTCATTAACTTTTCCTAAAATTATAAGAAAATAATTTTTATTGATGAATAAATTTTATGAAAATGAATATTTTTTAAATAATTTTATCTATAAATGTTTAATTAAATTTTTTTGACTCACAAAAATACCAACACTTAATTGATAATTTTTATAATATTATTTTTACTTATACTATGATATAATTACATCATACTTTTATTCATGACATGTTTAATTTTTATTTATACTTTCATGGTTGGGGTTATTATTTATAAGTATCATATTACCATTCCAAAGTTCAAGTTACTATATAATTTTTATAGGTTCCTTAACATCTAAAATACCTATTATTTCACACATTCTTCGTTTATAAAGTTTGTATTGTGTTCTCTAATTGATTTTATGTTATTTAAAATATACTAAATAATTATAAGAGGGAACATTTTATTGATATAATTGTAGTTGGTCACATTAAATATGAGATACATATCAGAAATGGATTCTTCGGATTTTCTTCTAAATATATCAAATTTAATAGTGTAAATATATAGGTGAATCTATTTAACATTACAAGTTCATTATGAGAAACATCAAGTTTTCCCCATATTCCAAAACTAGTAAAACTATAATATATTATATTAAATACATATTCAGATAAATCACAATATAATGTTTTCACAAAATTTATAATTATATTCATAACCATCCATAGTTTCATTGCTCTATTCAGCTATAGTAGCTTTGGACTTTTCATATTTGTCCTCAATTACTATCCAAATATTAAATTCCATGATTTCTATGTGGATTTTCATCTTGATATTAATTGTTCATAATTAGTCCCATTAAAATAAGAAAGTTTGTTACTGGTAGTCCCTTATTATATATTATTATCCATAAAGAATGAAATTTAAAATTAATAGAAATTTTTTATGTTTTGATAAAATCTAGATCAAGGATAAAAGTGTTTTTAAAATACAATTATATAATATTTTGGTCGAAGTGGACCACTAAGATGGGGTGATTGAGTTTAAAATTAAATTATTTGTTTAAAAATGATTTAAAATCTAAATCCCCAAATTGATAAAATCGACCTAGTTAACTAAACTTATAGAATTATAAAATTTTAACTTTTTAAAAATCTTCTTAGAAGATCAATCACAACACAGTTAAAATAGATTTAAAACTCTTTTAACTTTTGAAATTTATTTACTAAAATCATTCAAGTTATATAAAACAAAAATTAATGTAAAATATCAAAGTAATTTTTTGTTATTTGAATTTAAGAAACATATACATATTTTTAAAAAATTAGCGTATAAAAAACAGATAAAAACATACTAGAAAAATTAAAGAGTTAAGTGTCAAATCAAAACCTAATCCCCACTAGTTGGAAATCACTCACTACCTAGTAGCTTATTAAAAAATTAATTAATCCACAACATGGATTAGGTTTTTATATAACATCGCACAAGGCTATCTTAAAACAAAGCATCTTCTATAGTTCTACAAGGGAGAATATAAAAGATAAAAAATACTCACAGGCAGTCAAGAATACACATCCTCTTCAAGTATTCTATTTCATAGATATAAATAAAAAAATTTAGAGTCGGCTTATTTCACTCTCTAATTAATCTATGTAGATTGTGCCAAAATATAAACCATGTATAACACACATAGCTTAAAAGTAAATAAAACAAAGTAAGTGAACAGAGAAATAAATTAGTTCAGTAGAGTATATTGTTCTCCTGTTCTCTAAATATTTATTCTCATCTAATTGTTGTCTTTTTTCAAGAATTTATCTATGAATACATTGAAATTTTCTCAAATTCATCATTGAATATTAGGTGAGAAAAATGTGTTGTAGACATTCAAAGCAGAATATATGTTTTTCATTTTCTCTCAGAAAACCATTTGATGTATCTATTTTACATGTACATGTTTTTCCATTTTTTTAATTACCCTTTATTATCTACCTTCATTTTTTTCTTTTAATAATAAGGTCCCTCCAAATATTATCCATTGATAAATCATCATGAATATCCCTATACTTTGGTAGTAAATTGTGGTTCAATTAATACTTATGATGGCATTAAATTATGTATAGAAATGTGGTTGTATTAGTATTAATAAAATAATAATATAATAATTAAGGTCACATTAAAATTCTCCATCATCCTTGATAGTGGATTTGATTTTTCACATCTTCATGGATGTTAGTATCCACATCAGCATCGATTGTTACATTACTTTGATATGTTGTGAGGTTGATAACTTATTCTTATATTTTATTAATTATACTTATAGCCATTTTTATTATTCTTACAATTAATCCCTTTTTATTATGGTTAATCAATACATTTCTATTTTTTAGACTTCATAACATAGTTACTTCATTTGGTAAAAGATTCTATATTTTAATTTTTTATATCCCTGATACTTTCATGTTTACTTTTATTTCTATTTTTGGTCAATATATTTCCCATACAGTTGATCTACTTAGGTGTGTGGTTAACCCATATAGATATTCATTTAATTCATACCTTTGTGGTAAACTTTTATATCTATGATGTTCAAATTGTATGTCAACATACGGTTTCTTGGTTATTTCATATAATTGCTTTAATTTTCATATGTTCACCATGGTTGATCAGATCAGACTAAAACCAATAGCCTATAACTTTCATCCCACTAAAACTCACATGATAGTCATGTTTCTACTGAGTTAAAACATTATCCAAGGGTTCTTACACATTTTCTTCCATATAAATACTACTCACTGCAACTTATCCACTTTGATAAAAATACCATAAAAGATAATACTTTTGAAGTATGTTCTTTGTTTACTAATGTGACCTCAGTTGTTTTTAACGAGTTTTAATTTTAGTATTATCCCAAAAGAGTGTGATTATATCTTTATATATAGGTACCACTCCAAGCTCTTGGATGAAGTAGCAAATCCATATTTAATCCTTAGCTTCCTCAGAAACCATAAATACTCAGACTCTACTATAGAATTTGGAACACAAACTTCTTTTGTGCTCTTCAAGATTATTGTACCTCCATTCCATGTTAATATGTATCTCATTAATGAATTCATACCATATTTATCGGTTTTAAAACTAGAATCTACATATCCTCTAATGAATATTTCCAAATCACCACTATAAACTAGGAACATATCATAGTACACCTCAGATACTTAAGGATATTCTTGAATTACATTTAATGTTAGTCACCTAGATAAGATTAATTTATTTATACCAATTTTAATTCATAGGAGACATATAGGCTATTACATATCATAACATTCATTACTAACCCAATCATGTATGCGAATGGAATGGCTGAATTTTTTTTCTTTCCTCATGTTTCTAAAGACACATTTTCTAGGAAAGATGAATTCCATGTGATTCTAGAAATAATTCCCTCATGTATTGTCTCATTCTGAATATTTTTAGTATCTTTTCAATATATTTACTTTTAATTAGGTTGAGAAACTTCTTTGATATATCACAATGATTCTTGATCCCAATAATATATGTTACCTTTTTCAATTCCTTCATAGATAAGAATTTATTCAACCACCCCTTAACAGACTGTAAGACTGATATTTCATTTCCAATGAGTAATATGTCATCAACATATACTATTATGAAAATGACTAGACTCTAAGAAAACAATTTATATACACACAGCTCACATTCATTATATATGAAACCAAATTCTGTTATGGCATCATAAAAAATAATGTTCCATGACCTTGATTCTTGATTTAATCTAAAAATGGATCTTTTTAGCTTGCATAATTTTTTGGAATCCTTTGGAGTCACAAAACCTTTGTGTTGTGTTATATAGAAATCTTCCAAAAGTTTCTCGTTAAGGAATGCATATTTTGGCATCCATTTCCCAAATATCATAATCATGGAAATCCAAAATGGAAAGTAAAATTATGATGGATTTGAGAATTTCCACTGATGAAGAGGTTTCATCATATTCAATTCCTCTGATGTTGTCTAAACCATTTTGAAATGATTTATTCCTTATAGGTATGTATTTATCCTTCCATGTCAATTTTCATCTTCAATACCCATTTTAAACCAATCGTATTTACATCTACTAGAGGGTCAACCAAAATCTAGACTTGGTTTTGGTACTTAATTTCCATTTCATAATTCATATCCACTTTCCAAATGGCAACTTCTGGTCCAGTTAATTTTTATTATAGGTTATAGGATAAAATTATCAACTAATAATGATTCACCATTCTCATTTACTAGAAAACCATTCCATTCTAATTCTCTATCCACTCCAGTACTTCTACATAGTCATTGTGTCACTAGAACAATTTATTATTCCATGAAGATTTGTGGAATTTGTTCCTATGCCAAATCATATGTATCTCCATCCTATACTTCATCAATTTTTATCTCTCTCCCAATATCTCTTTTAAAGATAATATCATCCTCAATAAATTTGGGGTTTCTATCAACCAAAACCTTTTTATCTAAAGGATTGTATAGGTAGTATCACAGTTTTTGATTTGGTATGTCCTATAAAGATACCCTTTGTCCCTCAGGGTGTAAACTTGTAACCTGAAGAGGCCTTAAATAATGATTTGAAACCCCAAAAATGTAAGTAAGACAACACAGGTTTCATTCCATTCCATACATGGAATTGTATACAAGATATTTCTTTAGTTTTCACTTAGGTTAGTAAATATACGACTATTTTTTATGCGTATACGCAAAAGGATAATAGAAGTCTAGAATGACTCATCATTGATCTCACCATGTCCAACAAGTTTTGGTTTCTCCTTTCTATTACACCATTCCACTATGGCATATAAGGATAATTTAGTTGATATAATATCCCTAACTTGATTAAATAATAAATGAATCCTTTATTATGATTTTCTCCACCACGGTCAGAGTAGAGTTTCTCAATATTCATACCAAGTTGGTTCTCAACTTGATTCTTCTATTCCTTGAATTTATCAAAATAATCTCACTTATACCCCATTAAGTAGAAATATCGATATCTAATAAAATAATTAGTAACAGTTATAAATTATGAGTAGCTACCCCTTTACTCAATATGAAATGGTCCACACACATCGATATGAACTAATTCAAGAAGTTATTTAGAACTTTCACCTTTACCACTAAATTGGTATTTGGTATTTTCCCTTATAAACTTACATGATAAAAACCATGTGGTTTTAGTTCAAAAGAAACTAAATATCCATATTGATGTAATTTAGTCAAGCATATTTCAATTACATGACCTAACTATAGATTCCAAAGTAAGTTTTGGTATGATTTATGCGATGTAACTTAATTATAAATTTCTATTACTTGGATTCTATAATCCAAAACATAAAGGCTGTTATTTAAATGTTCCATAACAGAAAATGATATCTTTTTAAAAGAACCAATAATTATTCCCATATTTGAAAATAAATCCAATAGTATATAGTCTCGATATAGAAAAAATGTTTTTGGTAAATAAAGGCAGAAAATAAAATTCATTTAAAACCAATATCATTCTAGTTGGAGATGTGAGGTGGTTAGTCTATGATAAATATTGTAGAAATTTTAGCTTTTTGGCTACTCGTAGATCTTCCTCTTCTCATTAAAACTTTATAAATCTACTTTTTTCACATATTTGAAGACATATATTATCACCATAAGTTATATATTATACTCAATTTGTATAAACATATAAAATTTCACTCGATAACAAATGTACCAAAACATTCCCCTTGCTTCTTTGTTTGGATGTATTTTTTCTTCCAGTGGACCTTCTAACCACATGTGAAACATTAATCATGTTGTTCCTTTACATTCCCCTTGATCCTCCTCCTCTTAGAAGGGTGCAAGGAATATTTGCGCAAAAATATCTTTTCTTTCCATTTATTTTCTTTCACCATAAGAATGGAAGGTTTTTCATTCTTTGTATCCTTATCAACGTGGAAAAGAAGAGTAAGATGATCTTGAAGGTAATTATAAATATTGTTCATATTAAAATTGACAAAAAAATAAGGAGTTACTCTGAGGGAGTGATGCCAAAATGAGATTGGTTCCCAGTTCTTTAGGGAGTTTAAACCCTAGAACCCCTAGGTTCTCAATGTATCCAATGATATTGACTATGTGAGGCCCATATAGGGAACCCACTCCAAGTTTTCTATGAAAAATAACATTAGAAGTATTAAATTGTTAATGTCTATCTCTCTCCTAGTATAAACCATAAAGGTTCTCAAGAATTATATACACGTAAATGTTTTCATGAGACTTCATTAGTTTTATTGACATCGATGAAAGCATCAAACATTGAACTCCGACCACATTACTCAAATCTTTTTCATAGACATTGAAATTCTCATCACTAGCCACTTTAGTAGGAAGATCCTTCCTTGAGGTTTCTAGCATATAATATTTATATACATGGCTTAGTAGACTAAAGGTGTCTAAACCACTCCAGGAAATTACTGCCAGTTAGGATTTTTTCTATCTCCATTATTAATCGTTTACATAGTGTGGATGATGATCTTTAAATTATATTCAAAATTTATAATATTATATTATTTATACTTTTTTATTAAAATTGTATGAGAAATAATAAATTAATTGACTAATTTTATTAAATCTCCCACTATTTTATCAGGTCCCAATATCCATCACTATTGAACTCAAAATGACTAGTTTCTATGAAATTATAGTTGAAATGATCATCATTAATTTTCATAAAGATCCATAATTTTCCCATTAAAACCATAAGAAGGTAATTTAGGTAAGCGGTCTTTCCAACTTCAAGATTATAGATCCTTGACTCATTGAATGGATTCCCCTATCCTGAAATCCTAACATGGGATTATTCAAAACATGCCTCAAAATGTTTATTGATCCGACATTGGATGTTAAATAAATATAAGTTCTATTAAGTCATCCCAGAACTATCATGAGAACTCCCAGATAAAATTAAGTGTCCAAACTTTGTCTATGTACTACACTCAGTTCTATTTTTTCATTTACAATCAAGTAATGGAAGGCTGAGTCTAACTTAATATTAGGTTGAGTCATTTTTATTAATTTATGCATAAATTTTATCTTGTTTTATCCTTTACATGTCTTATTAATATTAAGAAGATGTTTCATAATTAAATATCTATGTTGGATAAAACATTTACACATAATTTATTTATTTAATTTCCATCGTTGTATATCAATTCACTCATTTATGTGAATGTGGTCTTAAATACATTAAATAAATAATTCATATAAAGAAATAAGGAACTAAATTAAATGACTTAATCCTGAGCTTATATTACAATTAATTTATTGATTAGATATTAAATAAATCTATAACCAAGGAGAATAACTCTATTTGTCATCCACAGCATGATTAAAATCATTCCACCTATATATTTGTGTATCATCAACTTGGAATCATCAAGGTTCCATCTAAAACTGCATCCACTCCCTTGGGATGCACTGTTAATTACAAGTATTTTAAACTCCCATGTAGTTGAGAGAAACCAAAGTATTCATTAAAGTGTATTTCATAAATATATTTAAGAATGAAGGTCCTACAAACTAATAGAGGTAAGTATGAATTTCAAGACATAATTAAATTTAATATTATATAATTGAAAACCCATGCATTAAATTAAATCAAATAAATTCCAACACATATAAATGTCTTGTTCAAGAACATTACTTGTCATTCATGCAATGAATACATAAAAATTAACCTTCTAGAATTCGTTTAATTATTTTTTATTTATTATTAAGAAAAATTTAATTGAATTAATTAATTAATTAGTTCTATTTCATCTTCATGATCGTCCAATTTTAATGTGATATGTCAATTACTTATGGAATTCATAGCCAATATAAGGGGCAACCAGTAATGGAATATTAATTATAATAAATCTATTGATAATTTTATATTATTTAAACTCGTCATTAAATTTCAGACACATATTTGTGTTTCAATCAATAAAATAAGGCTTTAATGATACAATATTCAATTAAATGCATTTTTTAATTTTTTCCTTTAATGGAAGACTACATGGTATAGAGTCTAAATACATGTTGCATACCTCGATTGTTGTGTATCTGAGTCAAATTCTTAGGGCTTCAGCATGTTAACTCGGTCAGACTACAAGGCATGTACATGTCAGCTACATTCCATATATCAACATTTTGTGTGTCAAGTTTTCCCAATTAACACATGGTGTAAAATAAATTCACCATGTGTAATTAATTTCTCAGTGCATCTAGTCACAATGAACATGGGAACAGGTTGTGTACTCTAGCTACACACTGTGTAACCAAGTTTTACAAGCCAAGAATTTGGAAATTCCAAATTGAATCTCTGGTTGTTCTTTATCTATTCTTAAAAGTTTAAGAAAATGGAATACTAAATGAATATAATTAATATTTCACATCTTGTTAATTAAAATCGGATTATAGGATTAATAATAAGAAATGAAAATTAAACCTTGATTGCATATGGATCAACAATAAAATAAATAATTTTAAATTTAAACAAGACCTCATTAACACCACTTGATGGTTCTACGTGTAGCAGAAGCATGCAATGGTGAAAAATATTTTAAACATTTTTTTAATAATCGTTTCTTAAAACCATGAATGAGGATATTCACTATTAAAATTATAATTAATTTATTTAATATTATAAGAAATAAATACATGGGCTTATGAACATTCTTCATTGATGATTGTTGATCATCTAAAAAGACCCTTTCAGATTTCCTTTGTTGTATTGTGAGGATCCAACGATAGAATCTGTCTAGCGGTTATCCACATGTGCTCCAATGATCTCTGAGAAAAAGCACTCGATCACCGAGTGCTAGCATAGAAAATCAAATGTCTTACGTTGTTTCTTTTTGATCTCTTGTTTTTTATTCTTGAAGAAATTTCTCTTGTGCTTCTCATTATTTATATAGAGAGAGAATGATGAGTCGAGGAATAATTGTATTGTGCAACAATTATTCATTCTCGGTTTTTTGGATGTAATATACAATAGAGAAAACCATTCTTTTATAGAGTTAGGGTATAGGTTAAAATATTATTTAATTTTACTTTTTCCATTAAATAAAATTTAAAACCATTAATAAACATCAGTCCATATAATAATAATGTCATTAATATTTTTTTTGGTGTGTACCAACTTGCACAATAAAAAATATTATGTAATGGTCTTGTTGATTAATATTTTTCACCAGACTCAGTATTGATCTATTTGAACTCCTATATAATTTATTAAAGAGAAAAATAAATATTTTTTTCATAAATAAATATTTTAGTCTCAATCTAGCGAATAAATACTTATTAAAATATTTAATAAATAAAATAAATATTCTATTTAAAATCCATTGAATAAATATTTAACTTATATTCAAATAATTGAATAAATTATTTACTAATAATCAATTAATTATTTATTACATTCTGAATATTAGCGATCAATAAAATTTGAATAAAATTATTTTTCAATATTGAGAAAAATATTTATTATGATAATTAAATTCAAATAGAACTTATTCAAGATAAACAGAATCACTTAGACTGTGACCCTTCAGGATTATTTCACACTGGAATTAGGCATTGTTTTTTAAATTCCAAGAGTATTGTCTAGAAATGGCTAGAAGAACCGAAGAGAAAGAAATTAATGCTACAAAAATTACAACCACATATGAATTATCACTAAGTAATATAATCCCTTTGTCTCAATATCTCATCAAGAAGGTTGTATATTTGAGTCAACAACCTATTTTCTCAATACTGAAAACTTTGAATATCTGAAATAAACATGTCATCACACCATGGCCATAGAATTTAGGGTGATACTTACATTCCAATCAAAGGGATGATATATCCACTTACAAAACTATGGTAGTGAAAAATCATTCCTCAACTTATCTATAAATGACATGTCACGCGTTATGCACCCAATATATCAAACTTTTCCATAAACAGTTATCATTGTGGTTTATGAAATACATCTAAGTATGTGAGTTTTAACCTAAATTAATAATAAACTTAAATTATAAGGACCATAACACATGCATACTGATAGGAATATCTGATGAGACCAAAATAAGTGTAATTCCTTCTGGCAGGCTTATTCTTATAATCTCACATCTTAGAGATTACCAAGTGATAACTTCATGAGAAGAAGTCTAATATTATTATGATACCCTCACCTTATATTAAATTATTTATGTGTCCCATAATAGTACCTTATCTAACAACAAAACAATATTTAAGAATATCATCATAGAACATCATGGTTCTTATAACAGTGGGGAACTGCTATTACCTTATCAATGTGACCTATACTCTAGGACATTATTACATAAGAGTTATAAAAAATGATCAATATGTAATATGATGTTTCATTAATATTAGATACATAGAATATACATGTAATCAAAGTAAAAATATTTGGTCTTGGGACAGAAGATCAAACAAATACCAACCAATAAGCCTTATGGTGAAAACCAGTGGAGGTTTTTCAAATAAGAGGTATTACTTTTAGTGGATTTATTTCATGATTAGTTCTTATTATGTACCCTAAAATACTATCATAATCACAATAATATAATAAAATAAATATTTATAATAAAATAAAATAAAAATCTATGTAAACCCCTTTTATCTCCTCTTAAATCGTATAGGAACTGAAAATATCTCTCATGTGTATGTGTGGAGTACAGCCTACAAAAAGTGATGTATTTAGTTTTTCACCAATACCTTACATATATGGTTATAATATTTAATTAATTAATATATAATTTTATTAACATTGTATTGATTTAGTAAAGATAATATATTACTTATCTTCTTAAAATTTTCTATCTATGTGGAAATAATATCACCACTCTAGTGTATGTATGCACTACCACTTCCACGAAGTATTGTGATTCATTTTTCATTTACACCGTACATGGATAGTAATAAGGATGAAACTAATGAATAAATAAGATATAGATAACATATTTATTATTTTTAAAAATTAATATATTATCTAATTTATTTATTTTTCACCCAATAGAAAAATGAAAATGTCATTCGTGCATACTCGCATACAACATTCTCCATGAAAGATGTGCTTCTTTTTTCATTACCATGTTTCAAGGATGGTTATAAAATTATATTTAATTTATAAAAACATAATTATTTTATGATTAATATTATAGATATTATGTAATGATGACCCCTTTGACCATGGCCAAACATATTGAAGTTGTTTTGGGTTTATGAAGTAAACATCCTCAAAACATCTGACCTGAACTTATCCGATTGAGTAAGTATATAAGAAAAGGTAAAAAATTATATAAAATATATTTTTATAATGAAATAAACTCGAGTATGGTTCTTAATAACGTAGAACATCAATAAAAAATTATTATTATTTAATTTAAAGTACTTATTTGATGAGTGAGGACCTGAGGTAAGGGACTTCCTTTTTAATATCTAATTTTAAATTTTTACTTCCAAATAATTTTATTCCAAGTAGATATTATTTAAAACCAACAATGAATATTATTATTAATAAAAAATTATTATTTAAATCATTTTAATTATCTCCGGTAATTTTTACAACGTTTTAGATTCAATGTTTTTTTATGGGTTATTTTTTACTTTTTTCAAAAGTGAAAAAAATGTTTTTTTAACATTTATGGATGGACCAAATTTTCCCTCCATCATAGTACATATTAATTATAAATATTCCTATAAAAAATAAAAAAAATTCTAAATTAAGATCATATTCACTCTCTTCTAGTAATTTTTTATTTTTAACAATTTTAAAAGAAAGGGGATTTGTTTCATAATTTTATGTGAAAATGGAATGTGATTTGGTTAGGGATTAAAATGATTCTTTCAATGGATTTATGATAAAAAGTGAAATATATAGATTTTATTTCATGATATGGTACTTGAAGATTATAAATTATTATAGGTGAGACTAATATAGCTCGTGGCGATGGGAAATCCTGAAATAGCTCTACAATGCATTAAGTAATGAATTTATCTTTGAAGGAAAAAATGAAGGAGATAATCTTATGGGTAAATATTATTTAATTAAATAGGATTATATTATTATGGAATAGGTTAAACATGAGTGAATATGGGTTATTAAAATGATTCATTATAATACCTATTCTAGGATTGTAAAATAAGTTTATTGAAATATTTTGATTTCATGTGGTAAGGAATGTTTATAAACTTTTAAAGGTGAATGGATTGTTTTTCAAAGATATATTTTAATGAGTTGTCATGTTTCTAAAAATTTCTTAATTTGTTATGCTTTCTAATGTATTTCAAAAAAAATGAGAAAACATTAATTTTATAATTTCTATATGTTTTATTATGTGTTAAAATGTTTATTGTAAAAATTCAAGACACCCTCATTTGTTGTTATGTTTCACAAGACTAAAATGTTTCAATTATATTTATATTCCATAGTGGTATTTTTATGCTCATCCCCTAATTTAAAATATTTATCATATTTTCCTAAGTATGTGTATGAATTATTATGAATTCTATCACTAAATAAAAGAAATTAGAATTGAATAAAGAAATTTTGTCTGTAATTAAACTAGATTGTGAACTTAAGAATCCTGTTATTTTGGAAAAAATTGACACATTGTGTCTGTTTTCCCATTATTATGTAATGGGTTTACAAATTCTCTAAAACTATAAACCTAAACAATTATGGGAATGTGATAAAGTGAAACCCTTATTATAAATCATGTAATTATGGGTTGATTATATTATGAGAAATTATAGTTTCAATAAATGTAAGGGGGTTAGAAAACATTATAGGTTAGGATGATATTATCTAAAAATATTTAGATTATAATAGGTTTATTTGGGATTATAAGTTATAATTATTCTATAATGTTATGTGTTATAATCTTGAAGAAGAATTGTGTTTTTTTTGGGTAGTAGGTTAAGAAGTATAGGAGAACCAAACATAAGGTAACCATGGTTGAACCTATGGTGATTCAAAAGTATCATAGTATAAGGGAAGGATATATTATATAATGAAATTCATATCAAATACTAATAATATTCATTTATTTTTTCACTCTTATTTTTCATGAAAAATTTATTTTTTGTTGACTCACAAATTTCCTTCACCGTGTTAAATTTCTTCTTCAATATGGATGGGTATAAGACAAACACTAACTTCATTTCTCTTCTAAATGATTAATTTTCAATAATATTTTTATTTTCTTGTTGATGTTCTTTATAAACATTATTTTTTTTAAATTAATTATAAGGCACCTATAGAGTTCAGTTTCATGAAGGAAATTAGGATACCTAATACAATATTTTGTAAAAACATATATCCCATTACGCCTATCTATGAAAATACCATTAGTGATTTTATCATTTTTATTATAATGGATGAATTTGAGAATGTACTTATAAACCCTCTATTCAGTGAAAAGGGATGGAGAACTTTGAGTGGATAATTTATTTCTCTTGCTATCTAAATTTTTTTATTATTATAAACACCAATTTTTATTTAAGATACTCAAGTCAGGATATTTCAAAATGTACTATGGGAAACATGTTCAGGATTATGTCTCAAAAAAAACCTTAAAAACAAAACGTTATTTATATATTACAATATCTTTCAACATCTATTTAAATAAAAATAATAATTGTACAAGGATAAACAAATTAGTCGATCTTGGATGGGTTGTGAGGCATTCTGACACTTTGTGAACTCAACTATGTAGATTAAGGGGAATTAATTTTGGAAATTTGTATTGGAATGAATAGTGATCTATATTTTAAAGGGATGTTCTATTTTTAAAAAATCTGTTATCCTAAAAGATTAAAAAGTAATTATAATTGATATTGATGAATCTAAATAATTCATTTATATTATTTTGGAATTATAAAGGAAAAAGATGACAAATTATGGTTAAACATATGAGAAGGAAGTTGAAAATTGAAGTGCTTACACAAAGGGTTTCAAGATTAATGATGTGATGGTTTTTTATTTAAGGATGAATAATCATTAAATTTCATCATAATTTCAATATTATTGATACCCTTTATAGGTCTAATAATATTATATTTTAAAGAGATTAATTATATTTTTGGGAGATGTTTATTTAATTTTAATGTATGATTGATGTATATATACAACCCTTAGTTTTATCATGTAACTTACAGTGATGGTTATTTGGTAATAATGATACTTTTGGGGCATAATTTATAAGGTTAAGATAAACTTTGATTTTATAAAACCATTAATGTTGAGAAATAAATATTGAGTTAACTTTTGGTGAAATATATGACATAATTGTGGATTTATAATGATTCAAATTATTTGTGAAAATGATTAGAATATATAAGAGAATATATGATTAGGGAATATAAATTTTTGGTATGTGAGTTTATAATTAATTGATATTTTTTTAGAGGAATATGTTTGGCTGAATATGATCTCTATTTTTTCTAATCTTTTTGTTTCAAATTTATGTCTATATAATTTTTTAGAGTTTTAAGGTTTTTTATTTATGGAATATTTTAAGATTAAAGATTGGTGTTATTATTGATTCATTATATATTAATATATTATTATATCATATAAAGTTTTATTGTCCATGAAAATTTAATTTTAGGGATCATTTCATGAAACATTAAACACTGATTTTCATATTTTGGGATATAAGATGAAATGGAGGTGGACACTCATTGAACCATGATTCAAAAGAATGAATTTACATTTTCTTATTTGAATAAATAAATCATGTATATATATGTCTATTCTTTTTATGGATGGTAAAATAATTTCTCCACTAAAGTAGGAGGAAGATAAATGAATCAAGTATTATGTGAGAAAAAAAACTATCAAGGTATTATTTTTGAAACTCTTTCACAAGAATCAGTCTCACAATGGTTAATGTATAGTTCATGAAATATTTTTTCAAGTATTAACATAAAAATTTAATGTTCCTTTAAAAAGAAAATTATTTCAAAGTGTATTAAAAAATATTTCCTTCCACTTATGTGTAATATTCTTCCACCGCTAGAATTGTTTACGAAAATGTTTGAAACCCTTATTATCAACAAGATATCAAATTATCAGGATATAATTACTTTAACAGGGATAGATTATAACACCATGAATTTTTGGAATTTATATTTTTTTTAAATGATATTTGGTTTGATAGTTGTACCACACGCAACACCAGGCTTAAAAAGAACCATAATGTAGTGTAAACATATTATTATATTACTATTACAATATTGTTGTTAGTTTGGTGTGTTTAAATAGGATTAAATGAATTTTTAAAATATATAATGAAATTATCTCCTCAATAAAAATGTATTTATTAATTCCTTGTAAATAAAATTCCAATTTTAAATAAAATCATATAAAATTAATGGATATTTTTTAAAAAAAATTAATTTATCCGTGAAATATATATTAATCAATGTAAATTATGTTAATCTATATAGATGAATGATTTTAATGAAATTTTGATATCATATTTTTAATAAATTAACATTCATGTAAGGATATTTACAAGATAAGGAATGAGTATAAAATCATTTTTTGCTTCAAAAAATATTTTCATCAACAATAGTTTTTATTACATTTTGGGGGATGATATTTTATTTAATTTCTAAAAATATTATTAATTTCATTTAATAAAATGGAAATAATTTTTGAAGTAAAATTTTCAAAATAATCTTAATATATATTTTTTGGTGTTTTCTGAAAATATTGATTTTAGGTGAATTGTGAAAATATAGATTTTTCTGAAGAACAGCCATTTCTTTCTTCAAACATTTAAAAAGTACCATCATGTTTTGGTTTGTTTTTAAAGTAAAAGTTTACTCCTTGAATAAATATAGTCTAATTAATTCCATGGGAATGTGAATTATACTTGATTTTTGTATAAATTCATTTTTAGGCCTATTAATTCATGTTTCTATAAAAAAAACTATTTTCCATTGAATTTTATATAATTATATAATAATTAATTTTATACACTTCTAAATATTGAATATTGAAAATTTTATTTCATATTTTTAATTAGGATGTTTTAATTTTGTAATGATTTCAATTTCATTATTGACCATTGTGAATAGTTACTATGGTAAAAATTAGTTACCATGGTAAAAGGTAAAACGGGTTTATTAAGGTAAAAACTAAGTGATAAGGTCAAACAAAACATACCTTAATTCTTATTATATGTTATTAAATTTATATTTATCACCTTATATGTAAACTTTTATTGATTTAGTTCCACTTATCCTTGAGTAAGAAATTTATAATATTTAAAAGTTATGAAAGATTACCAATGTTCCAATCCCCTCACTTATAAAAGGAAACCATCTATAATTTATTTCTTGAACTTAATGAGTAATATATATCAATTAATATCTATCAAAATCCAATAACAACCTTCCTCTAGGTGACTTTAAGTCTATGGTCTCACAAATAGACTAATCTTGATGGATTAGGGTGTAAGAAAATTAATATTTTCCAAAGAAGAGGTATAACTATTAATTTAGTTCTTTGAGGTTTATTTCTTCTTCTAACTCCTTAAAAACTATCATAACAATTCATAATTAATAAATTTCATGTCCCCAATATAATTAAATTTTATTATGCTATATTATAACCCTTTTTTCTCCTTTTCTATCTTCTAGGAAATGAAAACATAACTTATTTGTACATGCGGACTACCACCTCCATAAAGTGATGAATTTTATTTTATATCACCTCCTTAGTCATCTAGTTATACATATGGAATTAATAAAATTATTTTGATTCTAGGAGCTTCTAAGATGGTTTTGGTGATAATTGTAGTTGAATAACTGGTGAAGAGGATATGATTTAGTGTGTTTAATTTTATTATCAATACATAATTGTATTCCATTAAAAATCAGATGATTCCATTTTAAATAATATTCAGAGTTGATATATATCATGATTGGTTTATCATGATTTAGTACTTTATGAAATTGTAAGGAAACTAGATGGTTTATATAATGTTCATGGAGTATTGAAGGTTCTATGAAGAAAGGAGGGCCAATCCAGGAAGTCCATACCCATGTTTTTGAGAGTGATGATGAGATAGTGGTCTAAAATGGTAATGGACACACCCAAAGAGGAAATTTTAATCCTCAAGGTGAATTGGTGGTGTTCCTATATCAAACATCCAAGTCCAAAATCTTCATGGTGGTCCTCGTGGTGATCTTTAAGTGTTCTCGTGTGATACGGTCAAGGCCCAAATTCTTGTGCTGGTCTACATAGTGTTTTTTTAGTATACCTATATGAAAATACCTCATGTAGGTGACCACACCCATGGTCTATTAAGTCAAGGTCAATATAAATAATAACATATCAAAACTCTAGAATAAGGCGGATTATACCCATGGAAAAAGATTTTTAAAGAAAAAATCACTAACCATTATGCACTTAGTCATGGTACAATTAGTGTTATAGGTTTTGTTTCACTTATGAGTACTTTTGTTGATGTGGATTCATAGAAAACTTAGGGGATATATAACTCTATTTATGAGGATATTTTTTTAATAATCAATGGGAGGTATATGATACAAAAAAATCCAATGTCACAACATGAATTAGGTTTATTTTAGTAAGTTAAAGGATGTTATTGGTTTGAATTTGAATTTGAACATCTGAATTGAATCCTATATTTTGATATTGGTTCAATGAAAATTCATTAATATGTGTATGAAGTAGAATATTAGAGATAAAAAAAATGATACATAAGAATAACTATAAGAGAATATAGAATAAGAAGAAGAAGGGGAGAGGTTGAAGAATAACTTCTTATACAAATTGTCACAGAATAAAGAGATCATACCTAAGTTTCTATAGGTTGAATAAGAAGAGAAGGTTTGTAAATGAATCAATAAATTAAGGATCTATTTGTAAGGATTTTTTATTATTTATATAATGTTATATAAAATTATAATAGTTTGGTAATCAATATCACAATTACAATGCTTGTTTTGACATAAGTGGAAGGATAAACCTTACTCATTATACCCACATGTTTAAACTAGTCGAACATATTTATTTGAGTAAATACATACCATTCCAAGCTCTATACCTCTTGTTCTGAGAGGTGAACCCTATAAATATGATTTTCCCATCATGTTTCCATGTTTTTTGGTGATAAAAATTCACTCTAACTGGTGATAAGGGTTGTTTCAGCAAATAAACCCAAATTAAAATTGGATCACTAATTCACCCCCCCCCCTCAATGAATCTTAAATGATCTAGGAGGTGAATTTTCAAGTGGTATCAGATACATTTACCCCTCATTGGTGATTTTATATTTGGATTTTGAAGATTTATTTTATATATATTTGATGTACCTTTCTCTAAATTTTTATTTTATGTAATGAACATTAATAATGCAGTGAATATAATGGGGATTACTCTATTTGATGGAAAAATATAGGACAAATGGAAATACTGGATGATGTAATACCTATTATATATTAGTTATGATGTATTGGAAGACAAAATTAATGGATTTATTTCCCGAGATGAAGGTGTTTCTATGGTAGTAGCTGAAAAGAAAAATTTAGAAAATGATGGTCATAGAAAGACTGATAGTCTACCATCCCTCTCAGAAAGTGATTATTTGAAATTCAAAGGACTCAAGACCACTAAAACATCTAGGATAAACTTTATACTATCTATGAAGGAATGGATAATGTTATGTGAGCTAAATTTTAGTTTTAGAAACTATATTTGATGATCTATGAAAGATTAATAATGAAACTATTTATAGTTTCTACATAATGGTGAATGAATTTATGATAATAATAAAATATTTAGTGAGAAGTTTCAAGATACTGATATTGTTGAAAATAGTTTACATATCATACTTGATAATTTTCATTCCAATATCGATGATTTGTAAGGAATGTATTTAAGTGATATTTTTTCTTGATGATTTTTAGAAAGTTATAATCTCTTATGAAATCAGGAAATGTGGTACTATAAATAAGAAAATGAATACTGAAAAATAAATATCCTTTTAATCGACAATGAAATAGAAGCTGAAGTATAAGGTTGTTGATGAATAATTGTCTTTTTTTTTATATTTCAATTATGATTTTTATTATAATCTGGATAAGATTATGTCTCTAGTATATAGAAATATAAGAAGAGGTACTAGAAGTTTTATAGGTAAGATTAATATAAAATTCTTTAGTTATAGATCATTTTGATATTTTTCTAAAAAATTTCCTCTGTTAAAAAAATGTTAGAGTCAGTGATGAAGAAGAAGAAACACTATAGTGATTCATAAAGAAGAAATATTAAGAATTTTAAAACTAATGTGTTTATTCTAAAGGGACAAGAAATAATTTCCCAAAATTCATGAGGGTAAATTTCTTATTAAAATTTTAAATTAGTGAAAATAGTGATGAATAAGAAGAAATATAGGTTATAAAAAATATTGATGAAAAAACTCTTATTGATAAGCTGAATGAAGAAGAATTCACTAGTGAAATATATGTTGAATTCGAGGAAAATGAAGAAAATAGGATTGAATAAATTATTAAGAGAAAAATAAAGGAATGTCTCTAAAATACTTCTAAATAGGAGAAGAAAATTTAAAATTAAAGATAGATGATGAATATATATTTTCAAAATAAATATCAATGTTTTTGGAAAACATTTAAGTGTTGAGGGATTTTATTGATGAAAATAATACTCTTAACATATATTTGGAAGACACTTTGATGGAGAATTAAAAAAAATATGTTGCCTATTTATTGTAAAAAATGATCAAAATTGAAGAGGATTTGAATAAATGTGGATCTCATATTCAAATTTATATTTTAGAAATTTTAGAAAGTTCAAAGATGTGTCAATCAATAGAATAGAAATATAAATCAATTATCAATGATAAGAATAGTTAAAAATATTTTTAATAACTCAAATAAGAAGAATCAAATCAAGAATAATTTGTTTATAGAAAAATCAAGTGATTTTATATATTATATAAATTATGATTTCATCTTCTTTAATGAAAAAACTACATCAAATAATAAATAAAAAAGTATAAAAAGAAGTTGGACCTATAAATGAAATTTTTCAGAGTTTACCAAAATTTTGGTTTTCAAAAATGATTTGGGATTAATATTGGGAATAAGGATGAAATATGGTTACACAGTTCTAGACAACCTGATGGTTTTAGTGGAAAATATAATTTATTGGTTATTATTTGCACTGTCGTGATTTTTTGGATATTAGGAAGGATGTTTGGGTTTGATTACCAATTAAATTATGATTTTATATGGTTTGTAAGAAATTAAAATTATGGGGAGTCACCCAATTCAATGATAGATAATAATTATTGAGTGAAATTTGAAAATAGATTCAACCATTGGATGGAGTTTTTGAATGAAGTGAGGAGCTAGATCATCTTAAAAAATGTTTCTTTCTATGATAACAACACAAATGTTCTCATGAAGTTGATTTTATAAGTCTTAGAAGAATAAGAAGAATTAGAAAGAGAAATATCTAGTATGTTCAGTTACCTACAAAGCATATAATATAAAATGCTATGGGTTTTGGATAGTGGTTGTTTCTTATATATGATAAGGGATATGAACATCCTCATTGATGTTAAAAAGATTAAATAAGTTCTAGTGACCTTTGGAAATTATGTGTCACTCAAAATAAAATGTGTTGGATCAATATTTATGGGTAAAGTTAAATTGAAATCCAAGAACACATTGTAAGTTTAAGGATAGAAACATAATCTTATGAGTGGGTTAGAGTTATGTGATGAAGTAAAAGTAGTAAATTTTTAAAAATAATGGTTTGTTGTGATGATATTGAAATATGGATGTAACTTGACCATAGTACGGTGGAAAAAGGCAATTTTTTTATAATTAGTGATGATGTACATTATTGTTATTTGAGTTTGAACTAAATAATATCAATTATTTCATCAGAGACTTTTTTATATTGGGAAAAATAATATTCACAATATTTTTTATGGGTGATTGTTTTGTGATGTTCCTAATTTAAAAAGAGAAAGGAATTGGATGTGCTTTTTATTCGATTAGTGTGAAAGTTATGGAAAATATAACTTTAAGTAAACTAACATGATGAGGTAAGTTTCATAAGTGATGGAGATTAATCTATTTATCTGAAACAATAAGGTGATGTTTCGGAAATTGGTTGGAATTCTAAATAAGTGTAAGTTGATGAAATTGATTCATAAAATTAAAGTAGTGAAGAAACATCTTGTTCACATTATACAAGGTTTAAAAATAATTTTGAGGTCCAAAATGTCATTACAAATCCTGGACGATAAATTCAAACATTGGTGATTTTTGGGATGTCCTCATATATCTCATTCATCTCTCAATTTGAACAAAGTGGTGTAAAAGAAAAAATAAACATAAATAGTGGATTTATTCTAGGGAAAAATATTAAATTAGAAAGAAAAGAATGAGATTTGGGAGTTGATATTCAATCCCAAAGAGAATATCATTATCGAAACAAAGTGGATTCTTTGAAACAAGATGAATAAAAATGGTGAAGTTGTGAGAAATAAATAAGGATTTGAGTGTGAAGTATAGTCACATGTTGAATGGGTTGACTTCAATGAGACATTTTCACTCGTTTATTGGCTTGAAATAATATGAATTTTTCATTATATTGGATCACAAATGCATTGAAATATTTTTCAAATGGATATCAAGATATCCTTTCTCAATGTCGAATTTTAAGAGGAGGTGTATATTAAATAACCATATGGTTTCTTTCTTGATAAATATGATAATTGTTTTTCTAGTTTTAAAAAGGATTTATATCGGATAAAGAAACCCCAAGATATTTTCATTTTAATCTTTATAGCTGATTTAAGTAATTAAAATTTGAGAAAGGAATATTTGAAACAAATATCAACATTAATGAAGATAACAAGGTGTTTCTCGTAGTTATTTTGTATGTATATGATTTTTTTTTTATAAATTATGGAGGAATTTTTGAAGAGTTTTATAAATAAATGAAGATGAAATTTGAAATTTATATGATTAGTGAGATGAGAGACTCTCTTGGATTAAAAATATCTCACGGAAATAATTACATATTTCTTTCTCATCATAATTATGCTAATAAAATGTTTAAGAAGATTTTCATGTGGTATTTAAATTAAATTCCTACACTAATTTCAATAGGAACAAAATTTTATGAAGATAATCAAGGAATGGATATAGATCTGAGGGAATTATTAAACCTAATTGGTAGTCTACTATACCTTACATCATTAACTGTGGATATTTTGTTAGTTGTTACACTTTATTAATAGTATCAATGTTCCCCAAACATTTATCATTTCAAGAATAAAAATAAAAAAATTACATACATCAAACTATGGATTGAAAAAAGGGAAGACTTCTCTATTAGGTTATTTACATTAAAATTGGGTATGAAGAGTTCATGATAAGAAGTATACATCTTACATATCTTTTTTTATTGGAGAAATATATGTTTATTATCATTCAGAGAAGAATAATTCATTTACATAGAGAACATTCAAGTCTGAATATGTGGATTCCAACCATGTATTAACACAACTTATGTGGATGGAGACTCTAATCGGTGATTTAAAATTTTAAGTGAACTTCCCCCTACTATTGGGATGTGGTAATCAGAGTGCTATTAATCATTAAATAATCTAACTCAACATTCATGATCCAAGAAAATTGATATAAAATATCACTTCATTAAATATATAGTGTATATTAATGAGTTAAAGATTTATTTTTTTCTAAAAGAATTATATGGTAGATGTGTTCACCTAACAGCTGTTAAAAGAATCTTTTCAGAATATAAGTTTGAATCTAGGTGATGAAATTGAATATTTACATGGATAAGGTATGGTGTTCTCATCCCATCTCTCAAATTTTATTTGGATATTGTTTCCAAATAGGGTGAAAATTTTATGACATGAATCTTTATTTTAAGATTATCTTTAAATTGTTTTTTAAATGGGTAGTATATGATATTGGGGGAGTATCCATAGATATGTACTACCTTTGGGGGTATTATCTCATGAATGGAATCAAGTATTTAGATTGTCTTTTTCAAAGGGATATACTGTGATTTCATAATGTTATAAATTATTTTAAATTTTGTTGGAAGTTGATATAGGAATATTTCAGTCTTGAAAGAAATATGTATATGATTATGAATTTATGTTTAAGTATTTTGAGGTTTTTATTACAGAAGATTCTTATATATCACTATAATATAGATATAATGATATTATTTATTCAATGTTATTGTTTCCTACATATGTTTCACACATATAGGATTAGAACTATTAGATGGTAATCCATGGATAATTTTTCATAGTTTAATTGAAATTTATGTTCCTTGGTTGACAAAAACATCCAACGGGGGAGATTGTTGAACCCAAGAGGATCTAATATGGTTTTTGAGACAACTGAGGTAAAATAATTGGTTAAAACGTATGAATGAGTGTGTTAGATTTTATCCCCAATACATAAATCATATTATAAACTAAATTAGATTAGGAAAAGTGAAATGATCTTCAATGTTAATAAATACCATGATAGGTTTATCATGATTCAATCCTTTATGATGTTTTCAAGAATCTAGATGGTTGATAGAAGGTCCATGGAGTGTTAAAGGTTCTTAGAAGAATGGAGGGACAATCCTGGAATTCCACACCCATATTAAAAGGTGTGTTGATGCGAATAAGATCTAAAAAGTGAAATTAAACACCAATTTTAGGGAATTTTAATGGTCATGGGGAATTGTTTGTATTGTTATGAGAAACATACAAGGAAATAATAGTCATGGTGGTCCCTAAGGATATATTCTTGAGTTTCTATGTGAAATAATTAGGGCCAAAATGGCCATAGTGATCATTGGGGTATTCATTGAGACTACCTATGAAAATCATCCTAAGGTAGTTTACCACACCCATGGTATATCAGGTCATGGTCAATAGGAAAGGTTCATATCAAAATGACTATAAGTAGGAGGAATATGCCCATGGTGTAAGGTGTTCTTGAGGAAAAAAGGCCGACCATTGTGTACTATGTTGTGTCGAAAGACACATTGGGGTATTTTTATCAATTACAATTCTTTTTTTATGTGTATTCATGGATAAAACAAGGTATCTCTTTCTCGGTCTATGAGGTCATTTTTTGAAGAATCAATGGTATCTTGGAGATTCAAAAATATCCAATGGATCAAAATAAAGTGGTAGTAGTTTCCCTAGTTGAAAGAATTTATTGGATTCAATTCATAATTGAAAATTAAAATTGGAACTTATGATTTTATATACCTACTATTAAAGTATTTAATGTGTGTAAATAAAATAACAAAAGATATAAAAATAATAATAGAAATGAGTGGAAGTAAAATATAATAGATAAGAAGAATAAGGGAGGTGGAAGAAAAAGTAGATGTGAAAATTGGACCAAATTGAAGAGATCATACCTGGGTTTCTATGGATTGAAGAAGAAGATAAATAATATCACTAAATTATAAAATTAAGTATATATTTTGAAGGGCATCTTTTTTTATATCAATTCATTTATCATTGAAAAAAAAAATTAAGCACTATAATAGTTGGGAGACTTTTTGTAACCTGAGTACAATGATAGAACCTTCTCATTTTACCTACATGTTTAAACTAGTGGTTAGTATGGTCTTAGTGAAATCGGAATCATTCCAAAGACTAAAATTCTCATTCTTATAGGTGAAAACTCTAAATCTACATTTTTCTTTGTGTGCATGTGTTGGACAGTGATCCAGATTCACTCAAACCAGTGATGAGGATTGTTTCACCAATGAACCTTAAAAATAAATTGGAACACTGATTTAACCCTAGTGATTCTTAAATTATTCTAGAGGTTTATTTTCAATATATAATATTTTTATGAAATTATCATTATTGTTTAAAGATAATACATTACTCACCTTCTAACCATTTTCTATATGTTAGAAATTAATTATATGACATGTGTATATCTATGGAATACCACCTCCATGATGTTATGTTTTTTGTTTCTCATGTACCCCTCATAAGGATATTCATAAAGATGGAAATGATGAATAAAAATAACATGAATCACGGTTATGATTATATAAAATTAATTTATTATCTACTTTTTTCTTTTCCATTCATTAAAAAAATTAAAATGATGTTCCTGAATTCATATAGACTATCATCTTCAAGAAAAGATCAACTTGATTTTACATAACCACCATTCGTTTCTAGTTCTAACATTATATTTAATATATAAAAAAAATAATAGTGTAATTATTATTATTTTTTTACACGATGAATGCATGACCTATTTGATCATGTTAAACTAACTATATTTGATTTGGGATTGTGAACCAAACATCCTCAAGAAACCAGACATGAACGTATCAAATTTTGTAACTATATAATACCTAGTTAAAAATGAAATTAAATGGATTATTATATGGTAATAAACATGAAATTTTCTTAATAAAGTATAAAATTATTAAATTTTTATTATTCAGGAATGAGAATGAGGTATGTGACAAGTCGGGATATAATCTAAGCGACTTTATTTTAAAATATTCTTTTAATGTTTTTAAAAAATATATATTTTTTATCATGTTGATATTCTTTAAAACTATTTAATAATATTATTATATATATTCCATTTATTTTTTAAAGTATTTTTCAACCATCCTTGAATTTTTATGAATTTTTATATTAAATAATTCAATTTTGTTTCTATGTATTAATTTTTACATTTTACGAAAGTTCAAAAAGAGAGTTTTTCTAACATATACAGCTTGACTTCCTTTTCACACTATCATAGAAGTTCATCACTATAAAGATTCATCTAAAATTTAATTTTTTTTTTCAAGTAATATCATATTCCCTCTCTTTTGAGAGTTTTTTATTTTTAACCATTTTTAATTGAAATGGATATTTTTGGCCAATTTTATATGATAATGGGAAGCGTGTTTTCTTATGGATTCAAATTACTTTTCAAGGATTTTAGGATGAAAATTACAATCATAAAAAAAATTTATCAAGATATGGTACTTGAGATTCAAATATGAAAATGGGTTATCCCAATATATCTCTCCAATATATCAGGAAATGATTTAGTATTTGAAGTTCAAAATGAATGAGATAACCATATAATTTAATCTTATGGAATTAACTCGCCTTTATTTAATCCAAAATGTCTTAAACAAGAGTGAACTTTGATTTTGAATATGATTCTCCAAGATACCTATTTTTTTCTAGAAAAATATTTTTATGTAAATATTTAGATTTCATGTGGTAAGAAAAGTTTATAAACAATTAAATGTGAATGATTTATTTTTCAAAGAAATTTTTTCATGGATTCTAGTTTTTCTAATGATCCCTTAATAGTTATCTTATGATTGATAATGGATTTCAAATTATTTCTTTCAGAAAATATTTATTTTATAATGTGGATTTATTTTATTTATATGCTCAATTTTTTATTGATAAAAAGATAAACATTTTAATAGGTTTTTAGGTTTTTCACTGGAAAAATGGGTATCCTTCATTTTTATATCCCTTATTGAGATTTTTTATAATCATCCAACCTTTTTAAATATTTTTCATAATTACTAAGGAAGAGTGGGAACCATTATAAATTTTAGCTCTGAATAATGGAAATTTTCCTTAAATGAAGCAAGTCTTTGAAGTAGGATTTTGAACTTAAAAATATTTCTTTTTTGGAAAATTGACAAGATGTGATTGTATTCCCTATATAATGTATTTTTTTCCTACTTAACTACATATATAAACCAAAAAGATAATTTGAATATAATAATGTGAAGCCCTTTTCATAAATATTGTAATTAGTAGTCGATTATGTTTCATGGCGTTATAGTTGGTATCAAACTAATAGTTTAGATAACTTTTTATGATAAGATGTTATTATCTAGAAATCATCAAAAGTTAATAGGTTTGTTTGGGATCATAAGTTAATATCCTCCTGTAAAATTAATAATTAGAATGTTACGTAACAATAATGGTTAATATTATATGTATAAGTGAACCAAACTTTAGTTAATCAAGTTTGTGTAAATTCTTATTATAGTGGAAGTGTCCATTAATGGTGTAAACAACTCAGATTTCTTTCTTAATAACATTTAACTATTGTTTCAAATGATCAAAGTATCATGTCTAATAAAAACTGTATATTACTTTAATAGATTAGAATTCCCAAACTAGAAGTGAAGGAACTTCACAAGTAATTTATAATTTATTTATAAGAAAATATAGAATTACCTCAACTTTTAATTATTATTTTTCAATGATCCTATGGAATAGATAATGTTGCATCATCATTTCACTCAATGATCCAATTGTATAATCCCTATAGAGGTAATCCAAAGATGTACACAATCTATAAACGACGTATTGAAATTTTTGGGTTCTTTCACGACCAATCCTGATCGCTTGCGTTATTTGTGGTTCATCATATCAATGTTCATCTCAATGGAGAATGAAATATTAGTGCTCCCTCAAAAATCCTGAGATCGAAAGAAGAGAGAGTTCACTATTGGGAATGAGAAAGTCTCTCAATATCCATTGTTCACAGCAAAAATGATTTAGAAAGTGTAATAATTAGATCTTTATAATAGAAGGTCTATGTTTAGAAAATTATACACAATCCCCTAACCATATTTAATATTATAAGTTGATCCCATATCTAATAATATTATTATTATTATGATTATTATATTGAAATTTAAACCAAATTAAGTATATAAATAAATATAATTTTTATGATTTCTAATTGGACCGTTAAGTTCGGTCAGTTTTCCCTCATCGATATTTATTGATCCCTGAATAATGACTATTTAATAAATAAATGTCACTACATTATTAAATGACAAATATCATAAATAATATATTAAAAAAATGAAAAAAATCATTCTTATTATTTAGGTCACTTATTATATTGAATAACACATGATTAGATTATGGTGATCAACAAAACATGAATAAATATTAGTTATTAAAACATAATAAATACAATAATTGAATTCAATTGAGATTGTGGATACACTTAGTTTGTGACCCTCTAGGCTTATTCATCAGTGGCATTAGGAATAACAACCTAAAGTACATGATTAGAAAATAGAAACATGATAGGGGACCCATAGACAAAGAAGTTAATGTCACAATAACGTTCAACCTCCTATGAACCCTTTCCATGTAATATAATCCTTCTATCATGATATCTCCAATCAATAAAACTTCATGTTGTTACCATCAACTTTTATACTTTATTTCCCATTCTTTGACATTCCAAAAACGGTGGCTATGGATTTATGTAGGAATTTTCATTCCATAAAAGGGCCTCATATATCAACCTCTACCGTGGGATAAAAGGGGAGAATCATTTCTTGCATTATCTATTAATACAATATCACTCATTATGCACCCAATGCATCTTATTTTACCATGATTGTTATGACCCGTCATAGTGGGGCCCGTGCCTCGACTCCCCAAGCCTGTATCCAATAGGCCAGGGGCTAGTGACTATCACTGAGTCGGCATATTACTAACATGGGAGGCATTGCCTAAGTACCTATACACATGCACACATCCCCAATCCCACAAATGCTGAAATGTAAAAAAACCACTAAGGAACAAAATGCAAGAATACACTAAACCCAACCAACATAGTACGATGGGAAGAAAAGTACTGAAAGTAAACTGGGCCAAAATAAAAGCCCACCAAAACAAGAATCTGAAAACTACAAAGTCCAACTTGTAAACAAAAAAAGATACTGGGATTGTTCCTCATTTCTGTAGGAACGACTCGGCCTATAGGGAACTCAGAAAGCACGGTCCAGTCCGGGTCCTCCCTGGACTCTTTCAAAAGGCTGCTCATCTGCACAAGACACTATACGTGCGGGCAAATCCTGTTTCGGGGTTAGTATTACAATACTCAATAGAGGACCCCAAAAACCACAAAGAATTACACAAAGTAATGGTACACTCATCTATGTATAGTATATGTCTACATAACATATAGCAAGAGAAACACGAACCATATATACTCAAAACCCAGACCCGCGGTCTAGACACAAACCCACAATAGCCTAACTCAATTAAGGATTCAGTTCGAAGATTCCATGATGCACTCGTTCCGGAAGAACACACTCCACGAGTCTTGAAGCTCTAATGATATCTCTCCGAGAAGTACTGTTCGTCGGGAACCGTCGTGAGAGGTAGTTACACTCATTATGGGAGACACAGTCCTGAGTGGGAATATTCCCATAGATATATGCACTCATTATGGGAGACACACTTCTGAGTGGGAAAGATCACGATACATAGATGAGGATCAATGCCAAGTCCATGGCAGATACCGCGACTCATCCGGAATTCACCTGCTAGGTAGAGGATCGATGCCCGGTGGAGTTGTTCATGTTGATTTATGTCTCTACCTAGGTTCAATAATGGATAGAGGATCTCGATCCGGGCCTCTTGGATGGATTCCTGACTCTATCACAGAAATTTCTACTAAAGGGATCATACTCTTGTAGAAGGAAACGATGCATGAACTTTAGGGGAACGAGAAGATGGGGCACTAACCCAAATGAAACATGTTGAAGATATAGTGGACAAGAGGACCATGCCTTTTTTAAAAGTACACGGTGTGTAGAAAAGTTACATGTTGTGTTGTCTGACCTTGGGTACTGCCCATGTACAATGGCACATGTTGTAAGGCTGGTCGCATAGAAAAGTTAGTACACGACAGGTAGTACTGTGTACACGCCATGTCCGAGTGCCTGGGGTCGGCTCCGTGTACGCTGGTCAGGTGCTCGTACAGGGTCTTCAACTCGTGTACTCCAACCCGTGTGATCGGTACACGGGGTGACCCGCGTTACTGGCCTCACCTGGCCGTATGAGGTAGTTCATGGTCGTGTACTCCATCCCGTGTCCGTGTACCCCATGGATACATGTCGAGTATCGCGTAGCCACCTCTGTCATGCTGCATAGAGAGTACACGCTGTGTTCTGAAGCCAGGTAGATCATCTCGTGTCTGTGTACTTCCCAAAATACACACCGAGCTTCGGGGAAAGTTTAAAACACCCTGTGAATAGGGTCACACGCCGTGTGATTCCTCCCTAACCCCTGAAACCCTAGCCATTTCCACCAATACTACATGGCGTGTTTTTCAGAAGTATACACCGTGTATTCTGGAAATTTCCATAAACGCAAACCTCCATCGTCGTGCCTTTGGTGATGCCCCGTTCGTCAATCCAATCGTCTGATCACCTTGGAACACCTTTTTGTTGGTCTCCCCGACACCACGAAGCTTCTTCCGATGTTTTTGGACCTCTGATCAGCTCTAAAAACATGTTTTGATCTTCCCGCATGAAGAACGCTCGAAACACGGCTTCTTTCGATTCGAGATGATTTGTCGTCTATCATCGTCGTCGCACCTCCGTTGGGTTATTGCGATATCGGATTTCTGGTTTGGGATCGTTACATTGCAAGATGGGTGTGCAATGATCCATTGTTCGTCACCCCATGAAGAACGCGAAGAACCCGAAGAACGTGTGAGGAGTAAAGGGGGAAGGAAAAACCAATAGAACAAGCTTGAGGAACGAACCTCTGTCGTCGTTCGTCATGGCGTTGATCTGCTCCCTTTAATAGGCTTAAACAGATAAGAAATAAAAAAAATCAACCTGGATTAATTCCCCTTAATCATCCCAATAAAACCCTCCCGAAAGAATGTACGAATCTGCGGATCAACTTGTCTGTGGTTGATTCGCGTTCGTCATTTAAATTCAAAAAATGGGAAACAGGAATGAAATAACAACCCCTACCTCAACTGGGATCGATTGCTGATGAAGGGTCCATGCTACTATCATCGTCGAGATCATCCAACCTCATTGGTACAACAATTCTCAATTCAATTCATCAGCGTTCATCGCTTAGAAATTTCTCCAATGCTCCGCGGATTCTCCAGAGATTTCTCTCAATCACTGCCAATGAGTAAAATTAAATTAACCCATAAAAAGGGAAACATGTTTGACAACCCATTACATTGTGGCATTAATGAGTCCGCATTGTTGTTTCTGAGCCATTATGACATGACATTAATTTTTGAAACAGCTTCCTCGTCGCTGTGTTGCAGCAGATATTCCCAAAAATAAATAAAATAAAGTTTGTGAATTTATTTTATTTTATTTTACATAAAACTTATAAAAATTAACTTTTTCCCTCAACCCACGTCGGTCAAGGTTAGGCTCATTCATAGGTAAATTCTTTGTCCCGGACACAACGGTGTCCTCCGATTTTTAATCCTGGTATCCGTTTGGAAACTGCCACAGCCGCGCACAAGTGTCGACTCACTTAACTTAAAAAAGATCAAACCACCATTCCGGGCTCACTGGGCCTAAAAATGACGTTCCGTTTTCATGCCAGGTCTCAAAATAATTCCATATAATATTAAAAAAAATAGATGGAAATTATGAAACATTACATTCTCCCCACCTTGGGGTTTTACGTCCTCGAAAAGCAAAAACAAAGGCTACTCAAAAAGATGTGGGTACTGGGTACAGATCTGGGCCTCCCGCTCCCATGTGCTCTCTTGAAGATTCTTGTGCTTCCACCGGACGCACACCAAGGGAATCCATTGCCCATGAAGGATACTCTCCTGCCGATCCTCAGTCTCCACCGGGTACTCATCAAAGGTCACTCCATCCTCGATGATCAGCTCACCCCAGTCAATGACGTGCGATGGGTCATGCACATAACTCCTCAGCTGCGACATGTGGAAGACATCATGTACCCGATGAAACTGTGGTGGCAGAGATAGGAAGTAAACCACCCCACGAAATCTACATAGTATCTGGAAAGGTCTGATGAACCTCAGAGATAGATTTCCGCCCCAGCCAAATCTCGGTAACCCTCATCGAGGTGATACCAGAAGAAAGACATGGTCTCCCCCTTCAAACTCCAAAGGTCTCTGTTGTCTGTCAGCATAAGACTTCTACCAACTCTGTACAGTCTTCATCTTCTCTCGGATAATATGCACCTTCTTAGTGCTAGCTCGCACCAACTTTGGACCCATGAGTGCTGACTCTCTGGGGTCGGTCCAGCAAAGCGGTGACCAGCAGGGTCTCCCATACAAGTCCTCGAACGGTGCCATACCAATGTTGGAGTGGTAGCTATTGTTGTACGCAAACTCCACCAGTGGTATGTGGTCCTCCCTACTATCACCAAATTCGAAGACACAGGCTCTCAACATATCCTCCAGAACCTAAATGGTCATCTCCATCTGACCATCTGTCTAGGGATGAAACATTGTGCTCAAGCGTAGCTGAGTCCCAAAAGCTTCCTACAATCCCTTCCACAATCAGGATGTGAAATGAGAATCTCAGTATAATACTATTGTCGAGGGGATTCCATGAATCCGGACTATCTCTTGCACGTATAGGCGTCCCAAGCTCTCTATGGAACTCTGCTCCCTGATAGCTAGGAAGTGGGCTGACTTGGTGAGTCGGTCAATGATAACCCAGATGGAATCATTCCCCTTGGACATTCGTGGTAATCCTGTCAAGAAGTCCATCGATATTCCATCCCACTTCCACTCTGGAACTTCCATGGGGTGAGCTAATCCCACAGGAACCTGGTGATCAGCCTTCACCTGCTGGCATGTGAGGCGTCCGGAAATGAACTCTTTTACTGCCTTCTTCAGGCCTAAACACCAGAACTATCGTCGGATATCCTGGTACATCTTTTCCACTCTAGGATGTACCACCAAGGGGGGTGCATGAAACTCCCTCAGGACCTCTTCCTGCAACGCCACTGGTATAACAGTGCGTACTCTGAAAAGAAGTATGTGCTCCCCACCTTGCTAATATCCATCAGGAGCATGTCCTGTGGATAACTGAGCACGTAAAGCCTCACGGTCGACATCCCCAAGCTGTGATTCCTTAACTCATTGTAATATTAGAGGGGTGACGACCATCAACATTAGGTAGGCTGCATCTTCTCTATCCACGAAAGACAACTGCAATGTGGCTAACTACTCTATCATCTCACTCAACAGTTGTGAGCTTGACCTTCTGCTCAGAGCATCCGCCACCTTGTTACCCTTCCCAGGAGTATAGATGATCTCAAAATCATAGTCCTAGAAGAACTCTATCCAATGCCTCTATCTCAGATTTAGATCTTTCTGCGAAAATATGTACTTGAGGCTCTTGTGGTTATAGTAGACGATAAACCTCTCACCCATAAGGTAGTGTCGCGACATCTTCATTGCGAAGACTACCACACCCAACTTGAGATCATGGGTCGCATAGTTATGCTCATGTGGCCTAAGTTGGAGAGAACCATAATCAATCATCATTTGCCTCTGCATCAGGACACAACCATGCCCGGTCCCTGATGCGTCGTAGAAAACTATGCACTCGACACCCTCCTCCAGCAATCTCAAGACTGGGGCTCTCGTCAAACTCTGTCTCAACTACTCGAAATCCCGTTGGCACTTATCCATACATATGAAGAGTTTCCCCTTCCTGATCAAGGCTTTCATCGGTGCAGATATCCAGGAGAAGTCGGGAATGAATCTCCAGTAATATCCTGCCAATCCGAGGAAGCTCTGCACCTCTGTCATGCTCCAAGGTGGAACCCATGCTAACACAGACTCCACCTTGGATGGGTCTATAGCTACTCCATCTACTGAGATGACATGTCCCAGAAAGTGGACATCCTGAATCCAGAACTGGCACTTTGAGAGATTCCCAAAAAGTTGGTGCTCCCGAAGTACGTCTAGAACCATCTGTAGGTGCCTCGCATGCTCCTCTTCTGACACCGAGTACACTAGGATGTCTTCGATGAAGACCACTATGAACTAGTCCAAGTACGGCTGGAAGATCCGGTTCATCAATCCCATGAACACTATGGGGGAATTCGTCACACCAAAAGGCATCACCAAGTACTCATAGTGACCATAGCGGCATCTGAAAGTCTTCTTCAGTATATCCTCATCTCGTACTCGTAACTGGTGATAGCCTGATCAAAGTTCAACCTTTAAGAACCATTGTGCCCCTATCAGATGGTCGAAGAGGTCATCAATTTTCAAGAGTGGATACTTATTCTTCCCCGTCACCTGGTTCAGGAGCCGGTAATCCAAGCACAACCTCAGACTCTCGTCTGCCTTCTTGGAAAACAAGATTGGGGCCTCCCAGGGTGAAATGTTGGGTCTTACGAAACCCTTACTCTGCAATTCCTGCAACTACACCCTCAGCTCGTGAATCTCTACGGGATCCATCCAATATGCTGATGAGGAAATCGGTGCCGTCCCGGGGTGTAAGTCGATGCAGAAGTTGATTTCCAAGTGGGGTGGTAACCCTGGAACATCTTCAGGAAAGATGTCCTCATACTCTGCCACTACTGCTAGGAACTGGGAGCTCACAACATCCACTGCTCTGAGGGTAAAGCCAGCCCAACACATGAGCGATTGGCTACACCCTCCTACGCAAAATCCAATTATGCGCTTCCTGGTTTTCCATTTCTCTGACAAAGGAAAACCCCATTCTATCACGGCAGATACACCGCACTCTTCACCTAAAATAGTCAATTTGGGCATGGGCCGAAGATAACCAATCCATACTGAGAATGGTGTTGTAAGGCCTCGACACTACAACCAAGAGGTTCCAACCGAAACTCTCGCCTCCGAGGGTAAGATCACACTGTCTTAAAAGGTGCACGATTGTCGAGTCTCCTCTCATAGGTGTCTCCATGCGTAAGGATCAAGTCAATGGTTCTATCAGAATCTTGAGGTTCCGTAAAAGACATGTGACTATGAAGGAATGACTGTAACCTGTGTCTATAAGTATGGAAGCTAAGGTAGAAAAGACCCAGACCGTACCTCGAATCATCCTTGGAGTCCCTAGGTCGTACGCCTCGACTACATGCAGCTATCCCCGTCCATGTCCCCCATCTCCCTGAGCCTGGTGCGGACCTCTTGGGGGTGGTGGTGGAAGTAAGTCGAAGGTTCTTCCACCACCCGTAGCTCTCCCTGCTCCTCTACCATGTTCACCGCCTAGCTGGTCTATCTGCTCCACTCTCTGCCTCTGCCTCGATGTTCCATCCACCGCTTCCCTATCAGTAGCTCAACGGGTTGGGAAATCTCTAGCGAGATGTCCCCTACCGTCGCACGCATAGCATCGCTTCTCCCTAGGATGAGTGGATGCCTACTGAGATCCTTGGTGTTGGGAAAAAATCCCTCAAGGTATCATTGAAGCATTATTGAGGTGATTGTGTTTGTTGACAAAGTAGACATCTGAGTAGTGATTTTTGACAAAGCAAAACAATGACATACAAATTTGTTGACAAAGAGGATTTCATGGTGGAATGTCGAGTTCAATAGCTGAGGTCAACGATCCATGTTTTATTCAAGAACGTCGATAAAAGGAATGAATGATCTGGAGGTGGTACAAAAGAACAGATACAAGGTGGCGCCGTTTTCCAGTGTTTGCCAAATTTTAGGGCCTGAAAATCGGCAAATGAAGAAAAGTGTTTTTGGAAAAAGGACTTGCGCGCCGAGGACTTGGAGTATAGGAAACTTGCGCGCCATATGTTTTTCAAGATCAGAAGATCAAAATATGGAAAAGTAAAGAGGTTCGCTCAAGTTTGGGAGTTGGTCGCACAAGTGTCTAAAATGACAGGGGACTTGCGCGCCGAAACTGGGTCGCGCATGTGACTTTCGCGCCATCGCGCAAGGTGGTCAGATTGCCTATAAATACTGGACCAGCCCTTCTCATTTTCAACGGAGTTCAACACTTTGATAAATCAGAGCTCCCGTCGCGCAGGTGTGGTGGTCGCGCAAGAGGTGAGTGTGGGTCGCGCAGGTGAATTTGTGCGCCCGTAGTTTAAGTTGTGCGTCGGTGTTAGAATGTGCACCGGTTGGCAGTTGTGCGCCAATATTGGTTTGGGAGTAAAAGGAAGAGAGTCGCGCAAGTTTGGAGTTGAGGAATCTTGAGTTGCGCAAGTGTCTGAGGAGGACTTGCGCGCCAGTTGTGACTTGCGCGCCAATACTTGCGCGCCAAGATTGACTTACGCGCCAAGTAAGGTTTTGTTCCAGCAGTGATTCTCAGACTGCGTGGAAGCTGGTATGTTTCCCGATACCTTCGGTGCAAAGAGATATTCATCTACAGGTGAAAGTTGTACTTCAACAGAGCATCTACACACAGAGGAAGATGCATTCATTCATGCAAATGAAGAGACCTACAGGTCTATAAACTGTGAGTGGATTCCTTCTAAGAGCAGTGAGCTTAGGAAGATGAAGAAGGTGATCCTCTCCACCGGCAGTGAGCCAGAGAGAGAGAGAAACAGGGAGTGACCCTTGGGAAAGCAGTGAGCTGACCCTAAACTTGTAAAGGCAGTGAGTCTGGGCTTAGAAGTGATCTAGCCCGAACCTTGTAATCTACAGCTAGTGAAGATTAGTGGAATTTGGAACGACCGGCAACTTGTCGGCGTATGCTCCTTGGACGTAGCCCTTTGCGGTGAACCAAGTAAAATTATTGTGTCCTGTGCGTACTTCTCTTTCTATTTACTTTGTGCAACAGGAAAAAGAGAGAAGAGAGTTTTTCTCAACAGCGAAACAAGATCAGAACAGGCATTAATTTTAAATTAGCCATACCCTGATTCCCCCCCCCCTCTTAGAGTATTCAGCCTTGTGGACCTAACACTTGGACTGTCGATCCTCTATCCTGGGTCCTCCTATTACATTTCCCGCATCCGGATCCCTGTGTCTGATGTCGGCTCCCTACTACCGGGGTCTCCGCACCTGTCTGCATGCTGCTAACTGTCATCGGCTGTCTCTGCTCCACCAAGAAACTCTCAATCACCAAGGCCCACTCGAACACTCCAGCATAAGTCAAAATTCATATAGGCATAACACTAGCTCAGATGTCCCATCATAAACCTTGTTCGAAGGTCTGAGCTCTGAAGTACTGATCCTGACCATATCCATCGAGTACCAGGCGAGGTTGGTGAACCTTGATGAATAGTTATCTACTTTCAAACTGCCCTGCTGGAGCTGAAGAAGCTCCTATATGCGCACAGCTCTCAGCGTAACAGGATAGAATTCCTCCTTGAAGAGTCGCTCAAACTCTGTCTATGAAAGAGTCTCCTCATCGTGAGTCTGTGTGGTCTGACTCCACCATCATCCCGCCGAACCCTGAAGAAATCTCGCTCCTAGGATCACCATCTAGTCTGCTGGTGTCCTCACTAGACGGAAAACTTCGGTCACTACCTCAAGCCAGTCCTCAGCAGCCTGAGGGTCAGGAGAACCTTGGAACCTAAGGGGTCTCTATCTCTGGAACTCATAGAGCACGCTCAGCCTACTCCCCTCATTGATCGGTACTGCAGGTACCACGGTCTGCTCCACTGGTTGTGGCATAGCAGGTGCACCACCTGTTGGAAACGCCTAGGGAACTGTTCCCTGTATCGAAGCCTCATCACTGAGGGGGTCATCCTCATGATCATGCTGCTAAATCCTAGAGGATATGTGTTGCGGATGCATCCTATAATGAAACAAGTTGTACCATGGTCAGTGAGTATATCTGGATAGCTGACACAAAGGATATGGAAAACACAACCCATTCCTAGATGATGCATGTAGCTTTCTTTTATTTCCCCGCAACCCGTGTTATCATGCACCGAGTCGAAAAGCAGGGTATCATAGGTGGTCGATTCTACCTTAAGACCAAGAGTTTGTGATATTGTTTTGGGGAAACAGTGTTAAGTGTTTCGAGTTCGGCTTTCAGGAGGGGTCCGCGCCGCGACTCCCCAAGCCCACCTCCAATAGGCCAGGGGCTGGTGACTAGCATTGAGTAGGCATATTAATAACATGGGAGGAATTGCCTAAGTACTTTTACACACACACACATATCCAAGACCAAAAATTCTAAAATGTAAAAAAACCACTAAGGAACAAAATGCATGCATACACTAAACCCAACCAACAGAGTACGACGGGAAGAAAAGTACTGAAAGTAAACTGGTCCAGAATACAAGCCCACCAAAACCAGAGTCTAAAAACTATAAAGTCCAACCTGTAAACAAAAAAAGGTACTGGGATAGTTTCTCATAGCCATAGGAACGCCTCGTCCTATAGGGAACTCAGAAAGCTCGGTCCTGTCCTGGTCCGCCCTGGACTCTGTCAAAAGGCTGCTCGTCTGCACAAGACACGACAAGTGTGGGAAAAGCCCGTGCAGGGGTGAGTATAACAATACTCATTTGAGGACCCTGAAAATCAAAAAGCAGTACACAAAGTAAAGGTACATTCAGCTATGTATAGTATATTTCTACAGAACATATAGAAAGAAAAATACAAACTAGATATACTCAAAACCTAGACCCGTGGTCTAGAGTCAAATCGCAAAACTGTATACCCCCATTAGGGATTTAGTTCGAAGATTCCATAATGCACTCATTTCGAGAGAACACAATACATGAGTCTTAAAGATATGATGACGTCTGTTCGAGAAGTACTATTCGTTGGGAACCATCACGAGAGGTAGTTACCCTCATTACGGGAGACACACTCCTGAGTGGGAAGATTCTGATAGATAGATACACTTATTATGGGAGACACACTCGTGAGTGGGAAAGATCATGATACATAGATGAGTATTACTGCCAGGTCCATGGAGGATATCATGAATCATCCGAAATTCACTTTCTAGGTAGAGGATCGATGCTTGGTGGAGTTTCTCATGTCGATGCCTGACTCTACCTAGGGTCAAGAATGGATGGAGTATCTCAATTCGGGCCTCTCGGATGGATGCATCACTCTATTTTAGAAAGTCCTGTTGAAGAGATCATACTCCTGTAAAAGGAAAGGATGTCTGGCCTTCAGGGGAACGAGAAGAAGGGGCACTAACCCAAACAAAACATGTCCAAGATACAGGGGACAAGAGGACCAAGCCTTTTTTTTTAAAAATACACGGTGTGTAGAAAAGTTACACACTGTGTCGTTTGACCCTGGGTACTGCCCGTGTACAACGGCCCATGTCATAAGGTTGGTCATGTAGAAAAGTTAGTACACGACTTGTAGTACTGTGTACACGCCATGTCCGAGTGCTTGGGGTCGACTCCGTGTACGCAGGCCATGTTTCCGTACACGGTCTTCAACCCGTGTACTCCAACCCGTGTGATCGGTACATGGGGTGACCCGCGTTACTGGCCTCGCCTGGCCGTGTGATGGAGTACACGGTCCTTTACTCCATAATGTGTCCGTGTACCCCCTGGATACACACCGATTCCCGCGTAGCCGCCTCTACCATGCTGCGTAGAGAGTACACGCTGTGTTATGAAGCAGTGTAGATCATCATGTGTCCATGTACTTCTCAAAATACACACCAAGCTTCGGGGAAAGTCCAAAACACCGTGTGACTAGGTTCACATGTCGTGTGATTCCTCTCTGACCCCTGAAATCCTATCCACTGCCACCAGTACTACACGACATGTTCTTTGGAAGTACACACAGTGTATTCTGGAAATTTCCAGAAACGCGGACCTCCGTCGTCGCACCTCCGGTGATGCCTTGTTCGTCGATCTGGTCATCCAATCACCTTGGGACACCCAAGTTTTGGTCACCCCGACACCAAGAATCTGACTCCGATGTTTTCGGACCTCTGATCTGCTCCGAAAAACATGTTTTGATCTTCCCACGTGAAGAACGCTCGAAAAAAGGCCTCTTCTGATTCGAGCCGATTCATCATCCATCATGGTCTTCACACCTCTATAGGGTCTTTGTGATGTCTTATCTCTAGTTTGGGATCATTACGTTGCAAGACGGGTGCGTAACGATCCGTTGTTCGTTGCACCGCAAAGAACGCGAAGAACGCGCGAGGAGGAAAGGGGGAAGGAAAAACCAATAGAACAAGCTTGAGGAACGAACCTCCACCATCGTTCTTCACGGCATTGATCCGTGCCTGTTAATAGTCTTAAACAGAGCATAAATAAACAACAATAATCAACATGGATTAATTCCCCTTAATCATCCCAATAAAACCCTGCTGCAAAAACGTATGAATCCGGGGATCAACTAGTTCGTGGTTGATCCGTGTTTGTCGTTTAAATTCAAAAATAGAGAGAGAGGAATGAAATAACAACCCCTACCTCAATTCAGATCGATCGCTGACAAATGGTTCGTGCTACCATCGTCGTCGAGATCCTCCAACCTCATTGGTGCAATGATTCTCAATTCGATTTTTCGTTGTTCGTCGTTGAGATTTTCCTCCAACGCTCTGCGGATTCTCCAGATATGTCTCTCAATCATCGCCAACAAGTAAAATTTGATTAACCCATAAAAAGGGGAACGTATTTGACATCCCATTACGTTGTGGCATTAATGATTCAGTGTTGCTATTTTTGAGTCATTATGACCTGACATTAATTACTGAAATAGCTGCCCCATCACTACGCTACAGTGGATGTTTCCAAAAAGAAATAAAATAAACTTTGAGAATTTATTTTATTTTATTTTACTTAAAACGTCCAAAAATTAACTTTTTCCCTCAACCCGTGCTAGTTGAGGTTAGACTCGTTCTTAGGTGAAGTCGTCGTCCCAGATGCAATAGTGCCCTCATATATTTAATCCGACATCCGTTTGGAAACTGCCATAGCCGCGCACAAGTTCCGACTCACTTAACTTAAACAAAAAGTTCAAACCACCATTTTGGGATCACTAGGCCTCGGAATGATGGGCCGTTTTCACGGCCGGTCTCAAAATAATTCCATATAATATTAAAAAAAATACACGGAAAATCCGAGACATTACAATGATAATATGGTGTCACATTTTTCTTCGGTACATCAAAGTATGACAATCATAATATCAACTAATGATATTCTTAAAGTCTAAGGATCATTACACATATCCACATATAGGAACATCCATTGACACATGGAAATGGGGGATTTCCTAATGTTTAGTTTATTCTCAAAACCAATTATATTGGATTTTACCAAGGGTTAAAACTATGAGAAGTTGTCCATATGTATTATGAGTCTAATACCCCTAATAGTTTGTATCTCCACTGTCCCATCCAACATTATCATTCATCCTTACAGGTACATTCAAGAATTCTGTTGTGGCACATCAAGGTTCTCATCATAGTAGGGAACTAATACAACATTTTAGTATGACACATATTCATCATAAATCATCACATATCTGAGTCATGAAAAGGAACTATCATGATATTATAATCACTTTTATTAATGATGAAAACATGTAATCAAGTACTATGTAAATTCCATCATATTTAGGAAGGATGGATCTTTTAGAGAATGTGCCACATGTTCCACCTACTTCTCTTTCCTCCTTGTATGTTTTTCTAGAATTTTTATCGATGGAGAAGTTCTCTCTGGTGGTCTTGGGTGGCGTGGTCATGCTACTTATTTCATCTCTAGATGCTGGTGGTTAGCCTAGAAGGGTGGGATCCTAGGGAGTGAAGTCCTGCAAGGAAGTTCTCACTAGCTCATCGACCCCTTCTCTAATGGTTTATTTTCATGTCATCCTGGCCATTCTGATCACACCCCATGATGTAGATCAAGTGGATGGGTTCCCCACAATTGACCTTTAGATGGAGGAGATCAGTGAAGCTTTTGATTTTCATAATCTTTCGCTGGTTGAAAATTTTGGCCACAAGAGACCTTCTCTGTTCTTTTCAGGTCATTCAACGTCTCATGTCGACTTGGTCATCTAGAAGTTGTCTTGGTTATTTCTAGACCTTTCTAATCACATTTTTTCTAGGGAGTACATTGTGAGGGTTTGGTCCATGGAGGCTCGGAATTATGGGGCAAGGCATTTCTCCATATCTCCGTGGTCATGGGATGTGCACTATGGGAAGGAGTTGAGTTCGAATGCTATTTGGGTTTGGAATTCAGTCCTTTCACTTCCATTACACAACCCTTCAATTCTACAACTGGTGGTTAATACATTGGGGAGTTATTTTTGTATGGATGAGGATACCTAGAGCCAACAAACATCATATATCCCCCATATTTAAGTTGATCTGGATTTGGCAGTGAATATCCCGTCATGTGTTTTAATTAGGGCTAGCGAGGGCTTCTCTTGGTGGAAATGTGTATTCTACTAAGCCTTTCCTAGGTTTTGTGTGGAGTATTGCATCCAAGGGTATATGGTGGGTCTGTATTGGAGATGAAGATTGGCCTTTATGGTGATTAAATCGGTGGGTGTCTTGAGTGAGTGACATGAGGGTTTTTATAGTTTCTTTTTACCTCTTTCAAAGATTAAAACCTAAGAAATGTAGTAAAGTAGCATCCAAGGTTGTCTCCTAGCAAGACTTCCATGTGGGAGTTATTTTGCCACATTTTTTTTCATTTTCAACTTTTATGTTTTTAATTATTTTATAAGGGATTAAAACTATTCTCAAAGATACTAATCTAAGTTCAAGAAACATTATGGAAATTAAATACAAAATAAACAATTGAAAACAAACTAAAAAAAAAGTGGCGAAGGAATTAAGAGACAATGGAAATCGGCAGCCTAACTAGATATCCCTATGGATCAGCCTTCCTTCATCACTTTTTAACAACTCTCAAAACTGCAACTCTCTTAATGTAAGAATGAAATCTCAGATCTCGTAACTTATTTGGTCTATTAATATGAGTTTGCAATTGAGATCTCAGAAGTAGAACTCCTTTCTGAAGGATTCAGTTAATGCTCTCAATGGTCGCCAAAAACAAAGCCATGGAAAACAGTTACAGTACTCACAATTCTTCAATCAAAGGTTGAGAAATTTAAACAGTACGATTAATTTTCACACTCCAACTCAAATAAAATTAATAAGCCGCATTCAGACTTCACGACACTACAATCATAAAGGTTTCATATGCACAATGGAAGAAAAATGAATAACAAAATGACAAAAGAATAAAACTTTAAGAAACAATCGCATTATCGAATTTCAAAGTTCTGGAGAGAACTACAATTGAAAGATTTAATGAAATTGAAAACTTAGAAATTATTCAACATGTGAATCATATCTAGCTTCAGCTACTATAAATTTAGTCAGACTTCATTGAGGTGTAGTAGTGCACTACGATCGTTATCTTCATCGGCTTTTGGAGTAAAAGAAAATTTCTAGAATATCTACTGGTTTCCCTCCCATTTTCACTGATGTCTCCAAAAATCCTTGAATATGTAGCTCTCCTTCTTTAGAGATTCCTCCTCCAAAATAATGATTGAGCTCTCGTTTTTTCATATTTTTTTTCTTAATATATATTTTCTTTCAAACTTTTATTTCACCCATGTCAGCCATCGACTTAATCCCAGTCTTCACCACAACAGCTTCCACGTGCCAACTTTTAATGTGCACTATCACCTACAAGTGATATGATCAAAATACATCCAATAGAATCACACACATGTAATAACTAAAACTCAAAAAAAAAAAAATTCCCCTGATACTTCAATATGAAGATAAACAATTTTTACACAGCATGTACTCCTGTTCGAACTCCTTCAATTATCGAAGTAAGAACTTTAATTTTTTTTTGCATTATAGTTGGTGATTTGGTCAAATACTCTTCAAAGGAATCGGTTTCTTAAAAGCACAAAACATTTTAGCATAGGCCTCCACAAGGTGAACTCGCTTGGCTTCAAGAAGATAGATGAGAGGCAAACAACTTCAACGAGGAATTTCAATGAGAAAAAATGGTGGAACTCCTCATTTTGTTTCTACCACCACACATGGGAAATTCAAGACCACCTCAAACATAAACAGAGATTCCTCATGTGACTATAGTAATCATCCTCAACTTATGGCCTCAATCAACCCATGTTCATATAGTTTCCCACCTCAGTCATGATGAAATTGAGCATCCCAGACTTCAAAATACCACATACAAATGATCTCGGCCGACCCTCGAGCTCTAAATTATTTTCTTAAAGTGAAAGTTTTTTCTCTACAACATCCTTAATCTCACATGAACATTGATCTGAGGTAGCAGTTTGGTGATATTTATCAAGCCCAGTAGACAATCAGTTATCATCTACCACAGATCAAACTCAGTTCGTCACAAATCTGGATTCCACAGGCTCAGTGGCGTTTCCCTCTTCAATCATGGGTGGATTCAAAGAGATCGAAATTAGACTTAAAATGCCTGCAAACCCAGTGGCAACAGATTAGGGCTCAGCTTCAAGGATTCTTTTTGAATCCTGAGAAGTGGTGGGAGTCATGTTGAGGTTTTTTATACTCGGATTTGTGCTCAACGAAGATGGGTTTTAGATCCTGGTTTGAACGAACTCACATCCCAATCATATTTAACTTCATTCTGATTTATAATCCTGATTCTTGATTCTAGTGACATTGTTCCTTTGATTCTGTCCCATCGGGATCTCAGTAGGGTGGCGATCTCAGGTCTGGTTTCACCAGTGGCCGCGGGTGGTGGTGGAATCAACCTTGATTTAGATGGTAGCAAGAAAAATGGCAGCGCTGGATTCTCTTCAATGGTGGAAGAGTTCAAGCACATCAGTGCGATCGAAATCTCCCTCAGCTCAAAATCGAAACCAACTGGGTTTTTCAACTTCAATCGCTCACAACATTTTCTGCGATATCCATGGTCGCCTATGGAAGATCCGATTTTGGTCCACACAAATTTTCAGTTATGACAATAAAATCTAAACTCGGTCGGGTTGGTTTTCATAATCAAGAAGATTATCCCACGCGGGCAAGATGAGTTATCTTATGAGGATACAGCTCGTAAGATATTATGGTATACGCAGGTAGATGAGAAATATCTTACATGATCCCCCTTTTCAAATATCTTATAGGCCTTACCCAAATCACTTCTTCAAAATATCTTACAGGAAGGCACAATGATAAATGAAAATTTCTTACAGAGTACTTCAAATTCTAATAAAATTGCTTCCTGTACCGCAGATAATAAACAAAAAATGAAAACAAAAATAAACTAATCAAATAAATAACTTGTTAATAAAATAAAAACTATATTAAAAAATTCTTTCAAAGAATAAAAGATTATAAATAAAAAACAACCAGCTTAAAATAATTAGATAATAAAAAAATTCAATGTTTTGAATTATTAAATTATTAGAAAAATAAATAAATATTTTCACATTAATTAATTAATTAATTTCAAAAAACAAGGAAAAATAAAATCAGAATAAACTTAAAACTTAATTAAACAGAAACACTTAATTTATTTTTTTGAAAAGATTCTTCAGAATTAAATAATAAATACAAAGTCTAAAATATTTATAATTAAACATAAAACCATATATTAAATATATAATTAAGTAACTTATTAATTTAACATTGAATAAATAAACAATATTAATTAATCAATTCAAACGTTATTTTAAGAAATAAAATACATTTAAAATATACATATTATGTGGAAAATAAGTGCCAAAATAAAGTTGCATCGAATTCCTCCGCACTAAGTTTTTTCTTGACCGCAAGCAAATAATTAGTCAAACTGAATGGATTAAAATAAATCGTAAGTTTGAAATACCAAATTACCTCACTAAACTAGTTTTCAAAATGATTTTCCCCCTTAGATGTTTGTCAAGTAGTGAAAATGTTTACTCACACGAAATTTAGTTTTCTTTAAGTGAAAAATCAATTCGAATTTAACAAAAATAATTGACCCTAAAAATATCCATTCAGATTAAACTTATTTCAATTTCATTCAACTAAAAGTCCAAAATTCTCTTTACGTCCCGGATTACCGACTCACGTGATTTGAAATTAAATAATTTAAAAACTCTGTTTTGATGAGAGAATTTCGTAAATTAAAAGTATGATAAATAACTCATCCATCAGCTCAAACAATAAAAGAAAATGTCCAACATGGATTATGACTTTCATTTGCTAATTCATTTTAATGCATGTCTTACGACTTTAAATCTAAATTCAATTATTTAAGGGAAATTATAGTTGTAAAAAATTCAAATAATTCTTTACCAAAGTAAACATTATTTCAAGAGGGCAGTGAAAAAATAAATTAACTCACTAAGTCCTAGGGGTATTAAAGAATTAATCTCCTTAAAGTGGCTACATATAATTCAATCTTAAAAAAAATTAAAACAACTAAAAATGCCTTATTGAAACTTGAAAAAACCAATCAAATTTTGAAAATTTTAGGGGTTTTAGTTGGGTTTGAATCATGGTATGGATTAGCATAGTGAAAGACCTTTCCCCCACAATAAATCTCAACATTGTCCATAATGTTGAATTTATGATGGAGAAATTTTTTTGTTCAATTTTAAAGTTCAAGATAGATTTAACAGTTCTGTAGATTAAAAACATGCTCAAACATGTAACAAGATATCCCAATATAGTTTTTCCACACACAAAAATAAATAAAAAGAAGCCACCGCATGCACATAGGTTCACTACTGGTAATTCAACTCAAAAGTAATATATGTGAACTAGGGCATTTTCAAGAAGTGTGCAGAAAAAAGTCTGAAAAATATTAGATTATTCAGTACTAATACCTGATCCAAAACAATCCATTTATCGGCAGGAACCATCATGTTAAAGCATAACATTCAGCATAAAAATATTCTTTCGTTTCGAATTTTTCAGCAATTTAATTTCAAAAAGGAATAAGTAGGTAGATAAAATAAAAACATGAAAAATGTAAGAATTTTAACGATAAACTCCCCAAAAATATAAGCTTGATCTCTCTTCGGATCTACTAAAATTCTCCCACTTCTTTACTTTTAATAAATTCCATCTGGCTAGCTATAAAATTACTAAAAATGTAAATAAATTAACATTAGTTTTAATAAATTTTATCTCATGTAAAATGTATCCAAAGTTAATAAAGTGAGGGACTGAATCAAATTACTTCAGCTTGTTTCTTCCATGATCATGGGAAATTGTAAAACATTTTCTCCAATAGCAAAAATATGAAGCGCAACCCTTATTTGATTCTTCACAGTGAAAAATATGAAAATATCATCCCATTAAACTCAATTTACTCTCTACAAAGAAAAACTTTGATACAAAAAATAGAGATTCTAAGAAAACAAAAGGTTAGCACCTTCCCCAACACTTTCAACAAACAAAAACAAAAATTAAGGGAAGAAGTAACCTTTTTCTTAATTTTTATTCATCTTCCAGGAAAATGAACTCCTCCCCCTGAGGTTCCCTATTACATTCTCTAAAAAGTTTTAGCTGATGTCCATTGAAAGTAAATAGAACATTCTTTCCAAGATCTTGAATCTGTATAACACCAAAAGGGAAAACACAAATTACAATAATAGGTCCACCCAATTTGAAATGAAATTTACCTAGGAAAAGCCTCGACATAGAGTTATATAGCCACACCTTATCTCAAATATGAAACTATTTATTCCAAAGAATATTTTTATTCATATCATTAGTTTTATCCTTAAAAATACATGTGTTTTCATAAAAATTATTTCTTACCTCCTTTAACTCTTGCAGACACAACATCCTCTCTTTTCCAACTTCAAATAGATTCAGATTACAAGATTTCACAGCCCACAAATCATTATGCTTTAGTTCCACAAGTAAATGAAAATCTCTTCCAAAAAATATCATATCAACTGACATCCCTATTAGAGTCTTATAGGTAGTCTTATACTCCCAAAGAGCATCCTCAAGCCTCAAGCTCCAGTATTTCCTATTTGGGTTAACAGTTCTCTCATGAATATGTTTAATATCTATATTTGAAACTTCATCCATTCCATTTATTGGAGGGTGATAGTGTGTAGACACTTTATGACTTACCCCATATATTTTCGTTAAATCATCAGTAGTCATATAATAGAAATGAGTGCCTTGGTATGTGAGAATAAACTTGGACATCCCAAATCTACAAAATAGGTTTCCTTTATCAAATTTTACACCACCATAGAATCATCTATTCAAGATTAAATAGATTTAATCCATTTGGAAACATAATATACCACAAGAAAGATACAAATTTATCCAAAGGAATTTGGAAAAGGCCCATAAAATACATTCCCCAAACATTAAAGATGTCACAAAACAACAAAAGGCTGTTATAGAATCTTATTTATTTGAGAATTTTTTTTATTGGAATTGGAAGGTTGTACAAGTCCTATAATACACATAAGAATATTTGAAAAAAGCGGGCCAATATGATCCATAATAAATCACATTTCTAGCAGTCCTATATTACTCAAAGTGGCCACCAAAGTTCAAACTATGAAAAAATTTCAGAACTGAAGGAATCAATGAATTCCAGATACATCTTTAGAAAATCAGATAATTTCCAATATTCCACAACTAAGGATCATCCGAGACATATTTTCTAGACTCACAAATCAGTTTATAAACTTGTTGGTTTGAAAACCAATGTGGAAAAATTTCATCAGCTAAGTAATTCATGATATTTAAAAACCATTGTCTTTTGTCCATTGTAGTAGAATAAAACTTTTCCCTATTAAAAATATCTCTAATGGGTTCAATAAAAGAATTTTCAAAATAAGATTCAATTGGTTTCCTACTCAAATGATCATCCACAATATTCTCAATCCCTTTCATATCTTGGATCTCTATATCAAATTAGTGAAGAAGAAAAATACATCTAACCAACCTTAGTTTGGATTTCATCTTTTCATGAGATACTGGATAGCAGAATAACGAATGAAAATCAAAAATTTATATCCCAAAAGATAACTTCTAAACTTATCAAGGGAAAATAAAATGGCTAGAAATTCCTTCCCCGTTATGGAGTAATTGGACTGACCATCATCTAGATTCCTATAAGCATAAGCAATGACATGAAATTTCTTCTCCACTCTTTTCCCAGGAACATCCCCTAAAGATAATTTTGAAGCATTGGTCATCAACTCAAAAGGAAAACTCTAATTAGATGGTTGAACTATGGTTAGTGACACGTGATTTTGTTTTAGTACATTGAAGACTTCCAAACACTTCTCAACAATGACAAAAGGAATTTCATTCTGAAGTAATATTGTCAAAGCAAAAGTAGTCCAACTTAAATATTTTATGAATCTATTATAGAACCCAACATGGACAACAACAGATCGAATATCGTTAATATTCTTAGGAAAAGGAAATGAATAGATGATATCAAACTTCGACTTATCCACCATAATTCTATTCTTAGACACTTCATGATTATGAACAATTCCATTTTCAACTATAAAATGACATTTTTCAAAATTTAAAACAGTGTTCTTCTAAATGAAAACCCTAAGAACAACTCCTAAACTCATCAAAAAGGTCTAAAAAGATGGACTAGACACTGTAAATTCATCCATAAACAATTCGATGCATTAATCTAGAAACTCATAAATGGTTCTAAGCATGTATATTTGGATGGTGGGAGGAGAATTACTAATTATAAATGACATTATCGAACAAGAAAATGTTTTAAAAGTACATGTGAAGGTTTTTTTATCTGGATCCTCTAGAGCTATCTAAAACTAAAAGTATCCAAATAAATCATATAGGAAGAAATAATGGGATTAACCAGCCATCCTCTCATGGATTTGGTCCAGAAATGGAAAGGTAAAGTGAACTTACTAGTCACTAAATTATTCCTCATATAATCAATGCATACACTCCACTTTTTGGGTTACTAAGGAAGCACTAACTCTAAAAATTGATTTTTGACAACTGTGAATCCACCCTTTTTTGGAATGATTTGAACTAGACTTACCCATTAATTATCAGAAATGGGGTAGATAATACATATAGTCCATAAGGAAGTAACGTTTCTCTTATCTACTTTAATAAGTGTAGGAATAATTTTTTAAAAAAAATTTATAATAGGTGTTTCATCATCCTCAAGAAGAATTTTATGCATGCACACTGAAGTACTAATTCAAGGAAAATCATCTAATGAACGTCCTGTAGCATTCATATTCATCCTAAGGACCTATAAGAGTTGATTTTCTTTTTCATTGGACTACCCATGTGTAATTATAACAGGAAGTTCCTAATTAACCTCTAATTAGGAATATTTCAAATTTTCATGCAATGGTTTTAGTATAAGTGTGGAAATGCTACCCTCTTTAGACAAAGTAGGTTCAACGGGTTCTTCAAGTTTTTTTTCATCTACTAAAACATACTCAAGAATTTCATAATTATATATTTTTATAAAGGAAGTGAATTCATTTTCTTGAAGAAAATTTTTTTCATCTCAAAAAAAATTAGATTCATGTTCACAAAAATGAGGTGAATTTTCAATGACATATTGAGAAAATTTTAATTCATCTTCAGTATAATATAAATCATTTTTAGCTATAAAAAAATAATTTTCAACAAAATTACATGTTTCAAAGGTTTATAAAAAATCCTCATCACTTTATGTATCATAATATAAACAAAATGAATTCTATAAATCTTTAGAAAGTCCAAAATAGCACATGAGTTTCCAAGATACAGGTTCAATCTCATATTCATCATTACAAAAAAATAGAATTTTTAGATTCAAAAATCTTCCTCAGCAAACAAGGTTTCATTTTAAAAATAATGTCAATTTTCTAAAGACTCTAGAAGATGGTTATCTTGACTAGAATTTGGAAATAACTCAGTGGAAAACAAGTCAAACATGTTAACTTGTTGTATAGAATGGTCTCCCACTGGGTGTCTCATTGATTCAAAAATTTCAAAATTGACCATATTACCTCCAAACTCTTAATATAAAGTACATTTATTAACATTGATTATTTACTTAATATTTTTCAAGAATGGTCTTCCTAAAATTAATGGTTCATGTGAACTAAAATGTACATATTTCATGTTTAACCCAAAAAAATCAGCAGGGAACACTAAATATTTTACCCTTACCAACACATATTAAATTACTCTAATTGTATTAACTAAACTCATATTAGCTAGCTGGATAACAATTTCAAATTATTTGAACTCTCTTACTTGCAAAGATGAAAATATATAATAATGCATCACATTTATGGAGGCTCCCAAATCTAACATCACATCCTTAAAATGATGATCACAAATGACACATGGGATAGATAATGTTACTGGATGAATTTAATAGGGATAGTGTGTTGGATCAAGGAAAAAACATTTCTTCCATGATTAACTTTCTCACCGCCCTTGATATTTCTATTGTGAATACACAACTCCTTAAGTAATCTTTCATAACAAGGGATCTATTTCATTGAATCTAACATAGGTATGTTTACCTAGAAATTACTAAAATTTTCAAGTACTTCCTTGTCCATTTCTATCTCAACATTATTCTACTGGGATGGTTTCCCAATGTAAAAGGTGGTGGATCCTTATAAATTTTAATATCTTTGTAAACTTTTTCCCCTTCTAAGGTCACATTAGATTTATAAAATCACTACGTTCTTTCAAGATGTATTTCTCTCTTCTAGTTTCATTTTTCTATTTCTAAAGGTTTGTAGATAGTATGTTTTTCAACATTTTCATATTGTGATTTAACAACTTCATCGGGTGGAAAAACAATTTCAGGATGTGGTTTCAACACTTCTTCATGTCATTTTCCATATTTTTTGAAGTTGGGACACATTTTTAGGTTCTTGTTCAATGTTTTCAGATTGGGGGTTATGAATTTTAGTTCCACTTCACAAAAGTATTACACTTACATTCTCTCCTCCTCTCAGATTCACTATAGATAGGGGTGGAAAATTACTACTTACGTGATTCATTAACCCCCTAATTTCAGTTTTTATTTGACCCATTTGTGTAACTATGTTTTGACGAAACACTTTTTGTTGTGAAATATCTTTTTTTCTTTTTACTAGTGCATTTAAGGTGTGATAATTTCTCATATTACATTGTTTCTTTGGATTTTCTTTATTTTTGAAATTTGTGAAATTCCAAATATATTGATTTCCAAATTTACTTTGATTAAACCTAGGTTATTGATCAAATTTTTGGGGATGAAAATTTTTGTTTAGTGGTTTATTAGGCCTAAACATATTTTTCTTTTCATTTTTCATCCTTGGATATAATTTTGGTTACTTTGAAATGACCTAGAATGGAAATTTTGATTTAGAAACTAATTTTTGGATTGTTCAAGAACTATTTTATAGGAAATGTACCCTTGAAAGATTTTGATGTTTATTGTAGATATGGACATTAATAATTAAAAGATTAGTGGAAGGAAAAATACCACAGTGCATTTAGATGCAATATACAAGTTTAGGTTGGGATTGTGAAGGAGAAAAAATCTATCAACACCTACCTCATCATACTTGCAAGTTCACTCAACTAATTCTTAATAATTCTTTTATTAGAATTGGAGGTGGAGAATTTCATATCCATATTAACATGAATTAAAAAACTAGTACCAAATTCTTTTCAATTATAGGATATATTTTAAATTAGGTTCATAGAATCTATAGTTGTTTTATCAACAAGTGCTCATCCAGCATCAGCATCTATCGTATGCATATCCATTAAAACGAAACGTTCATAAAAATATTGTATTAGGGGTCAATAAAAAATTTTGGGATGGGGGAAGCTAGGTCCAAAAATTTTAAATCTCTAAAAATACTCATGTAAATTTTCTCCTAGAAGATATATAATGTTATATATATCTTTTCTAAGTAAGGAAGACCTAGATGATGGGAGAACGTTTTCTAAAGATAACTTCTCCATCTAATGCTAACTTCCTTTAGATGTGAATTATGAGTAGTAAAACCACTTTTTATCCAATCCATAAAAAAATAGTAAATAATTTATTTTTATTTGATCCCCACTTACACCTTGGGGATTCATGATATTACACACCATGAAAAATTCTTACAAGTTCGTGTGAGGGTCATTTCCCAGTAGTCCATGGAATTTTAGTAGAAGGTATATTACTCCTAATCCTAGAAAAATATCCGGATAGCCCAAATATTTTTTTTGATTCACTAAATTAGGTATAGTCTACTCCTTCAGAGTCCCATGGTCATCTATATTTTCTATGTTTTGAAAATTTTCCGTTTTTGTAGAAATTGATTTTGATGAATCTTTTTATGATGTTTCAGTTTTTTCAAGATTTTTAATCTCTAAAACATTTTTATTTTTATATTTTTATATTTTTTCATTTATAATATTACATTAATTTTCATTTTCAAAATTTTTTGGGTAATTATTGGACAAGTATCATATTTTTTAAAAAATAAAACTACCTTTTCATCATCATTTGTTTTTTTAAATAGAAAAATGTTTTCATTTTAACCTATTTTTATCTAACCCCTTATAAAACTCCACAGAAAATAGTTCAAAATTGAAACAATTCTTTTTAAAATCTCTTTTAACCTCTTTCAAAAATTAAAACCCATGAACTGCAAAAAAAAAAAAGCAACCAGGGGTGTCTCCAAATGAGACTACTATGTAGGAGTTATTTTGTCACATTTGTTTTATTTTATACATTGATTTTTTTAATTATTTTATAAAGGATTGAAAATACTATAAAATATACTAATATAAGTTCATAAAACACTATGTAATTTAAACAACAAATAAAAATGTAAAACAGACTAAAAAGAAAGCAACAGCAGAATTAATAGATAAGAGAAAGTAGCAGTCTAACTACTGATTTCTATGGACCAACATTATTTCATAAATTTTTAATGGCTATAATGATTGTAAGTCTAGAATTGTAATACTTAAATCCCAAATATCACATCTTATTTGGTTTATTAATATAATTCCACAACTGAGATCTCAAATGTGGAACTCCTTTATGAAGGATTCACTCAATGATCTCAATGATCACCGAAAAAAAGACATGAAAAAACAATCATTATAATCACAATTATATTATTGAAGATTATGAAATTAAAATAGTATGAATCAACTTCAAAATTTAACTCAAATAAAACTATCAAGTTGCATTCCAAGTTCTTCATTTTCTAATTAGAAATGTGTTGTAATTAGAATGAAATAAAAATGAATAACAAAATGATATAAGAATAAAACTTCAAGAATACATTGCATTATCAAATTACTATTTTTTTGAGATAATTAAAATACTGAGATTTAATGAAATTGAAAACCCATAAATACTTCACCATGTGAATCAACTAGCTTTAACTAATGGAAATTTAACCGGATATCACTGAGGAGAAGTGGTGCACTATGAACTTTATCTTCATCTACTTTTGGAGTAGTAGTAACTTTCTAGAATATATCATGGTTTTGCACTGATTTTCTCCACTTTTGACATCTCCTAAAATCCCTAAATGTGTTTCTCTCCATCTTGGAATGATTCCTCCTCAAAAATATGAATGGATTCCCCCTTTTGGAATAATTTTTTTCTTAATATCTATTTTATTTCAAAATTATATTTCACAGTTTTCAACCACCAAATTAGACCGGATCTTCACCATAAAATCTTACCATTCCAACTTTTAGTGTGCACCTTCACCTAGATTTAACATGATCAAAACACTTCCAATTTTATCTATCATGTGCAAAAACTAAAAATCCCAAAAATCTGGCCCCAATCATTGAATATGAAGATCAAAAACTTATAAAAACCTTGTACAGCTATTCAAACTCTTGAAACTCCCAAAGTAAACACTTTACTATTTTCAAGCTCTATAGTTGTTGATTCAGTCAAAACCTCTTCAAATTACTTGGTTTATTCAAGCACAAAACATTATAGTACATGATCATAGAAGGCAAACTCACTTGGATTCAAGAAGATGACTCGCATGCAAACAAATTTATGGGGAATTTGGCTAAGAAAAAAAGTTTCATCTTATCATTTTATTACTGCCACAACATGTAGGAAATTTGAGACCACTCCAAACATTAATAGAGATTCATCAAGTAACTAGTTCAATCATCTTCAACCTACATCCTTGGTAAAACCAGGTTCGTACAGTTTCCCATTCAAGTCGTGATGAAAGTTAGTATATCATATTTTGACCTCCCATATATAAACAATCGCAGCCATCCCTAAAGAAATGAATCATATTATTCAAGTGAGAAAGGGTTTTCTCTATGAAATATTCAATCACAGATGAACATTGAACTCGGATAGTGGTTAGATGATATTCATCAGTCTTGATAGTCAATCAGTTATCTTCTACGCTCCCTGAAATACATTTTTTTGACCAACTCATCTTGGTCCCTTTCACATGCCACAAGTTTAGATTCTTCTAATATATTACCATACTAAATTTAGTCGATAAAATCCTCAAGAAACTATTGAAGGCCCATCTCCTGAATCCTATGTCTGGCTAAAACAAAAGGGTTACACTTACATAAGCCCCACACTAGCCATTACTAGGCATATTTTACCCTATAGTCTTCACTACATGAATTTAAACTGTAGCATTCCCTATCACTCATGAATATGATTCCTCATGAATCAAGCATAAGTTTCCTTATTCCATGATCATGAGAATACATTCCATAGTCCTCGCTTCATGACTTTAAACTATGGAATACCATATCAATCATGAATACGATGCCTTGTGCATCATGCATATGATTCATCATTCCATGATCATGATAAGAAATTCAAAATTCCTTACAACATGGCCTTAAACTATAGAATATCCCATATGAAAAAATAGGATGCCACATATGAAAAACATGAGATACCTTATGTGTTAACTGTAAGATTCCCAGTAGTCCTCACTAAATGACTTTAAATTGTACCATACCATGCCAATCATGAATAGGATTCCTAATGTGGAAAGCATATGATTCCCCATGCCATGATCATGAGAAGACATTCCATAGTCCTTACAAAAAGACTATAAACTGTAGCATACAATATATTAAAAACATATGATTCTTCCTATGAAACACACAAGATATTTTATCTGTCAAGGATAAGATTCCCCAAGCCATTATCGTGACATTAATAGCAAACATAATCCATGGGCCTTCTTATCAATTTTAAGCCTCAATCATATACTTCAAGCCACCAACTAGTTGAGATACCCTCATGACTCGACATGAGGAAGATGAATTGGTAGCACTAGAATGTAAAACCCAACCATATCCCTTGACCCATTAGTAGGTCAAGATTTCCTCATAACCTAATGTAAGTAAGCATGAATGGGAAACTCATTTAATAAGCCCCACATACAATATCCGTTCATGTGACATTAAACTATAATCTTACCCCATGAAATGGTCATAGGATGCCCTCATGACCTGACATGAGGAAGTCTGAATGGTCCTTCTATTCGATATAAGCCCAAACCTCCACTTCAGTGGGCCTCCTATTCAGTACAAGCCCCAACCTCCACTCCAATGGGAATCTTCTCGAGTTTAAGACCCAAATCTTTCCGAATTACATTACCATTGAGTCTCAACTAACTGAGACACGTAATAAGACTCCCTGAGGTTCAATCCCAACACAAAAAATCACCATAATGTTCTCCGAGAAAAATTCTCGATAAGATCATTCCCCTACCCAGAGACCACATCTCCTCCAGGTCCCTCAGGATGCCTCAACATAAGTGTCATGCCTAACCTTCACAGGACCACTTCCTCATAATTTTCCTCTCCACGTGATGTTAAAATACGTGGACCAATCATGTAAAATGACATTAAACTGTAACATCGAACTATATTGTTTTTTATCCCTATATTCTAAGAAAGGTATGTAGGAAACTTCTTTGATATTCAATCTCAACCAGTGAAAAACCTAATTTCTCCCTCTTAGGGACACTCCTCATTGATCTTCCTCAAGGGGTGATTTGATAAAATCCTTCCATCTTCCTTAAGGTGAATATAGATAATGGTAAAATTAGGTTCTCACTTATAAGGATTCACATCCTTGATCTACCTCAATGGGCATTCTAATCAATGCCTTTGGTATCATTCAAGGGGAACCCCAAAAAAGGTAAACATAGGTTCTCCCTCTTCAAGATATACCTCCACGATCTATATTAAGGGCCATTCTAATCAACTCCTCAGGTGCATCTCAAGGGGCATCCCAGAAATGGTAAAATTAGGTGCTCCATCCTAGGGACCTAGCTCCTTGATTCTTCTATAAGGGAATTGAAATCAATACCTCAGGTTCTCCTCAAGGGGCGCCTCAACCATTGGTAAACACAGGTTCTCCCTCTTAGGGATGCATGTCCCCGATCTATCTCAAAGGGAGTTCTGTTCAACTTTTTTGGTCCACCTCAAGGGGAATATTGACAAATGGTAATCATAGGTACTCCCACCTAGGGATGGACCTCTTGTATTTGCATCAAGGGGAATCCTGATCCAGTCATCCTAAATACACCTCAAGGGGTGATCCAATCCATTCATCTATACTTCACCTTAAGGGGAATTCAAATCAAACATTTAGATCCATCTCAAGGGACATTATGGTCTATCCACCCAAGGTCTACCTCCATGGGGTGTTATCATCCATCAATAAACCTTTAAGGCGTTACATATTCCCTCTAGGTACAAAATTCCATGATCAAACTCAAGGGGTGTTCTTATCACCCAACATGTACACACAAGGCATTAATCTATTTCCCAACATACCCCACAAGACACTAACCATGTTCCCATCTCTACAAGACATTAAACTCGTTCCTAGATCCTTCTCAACCAGATGTCCCAAACAATCTTAACCAGACATTAAACTAATTACCTATCCCATAATACATGCCTCATGAAAAATGTGGGATACCTGAGGTAAAATCCTTGGAATACATACAACACTAGCATCAGCTACCTCGTGATAAATATGAGCTACCTAAGGTAAAAAAATGCTTGGAATACTTAAGACCCTAGATTCAAATACCTCATGAATGAAACGAGATGTCTTGGTTTTCACACCTAAGATGACTCATATAAGATTGCCTCTAAAGAGGAATAATTTAAAAGTTCCCAACATTCCCAACATCCAATGATGTGAAGACATGTCTAACACTACCATCTACTCTGATGAAAGGGTTTTTCCCTACCAGAGAGAAGCACTGTCATTAACCGTTGACCATAAAGAGATGGAACTGGAAATAAGTTTCACAAACATGGCTCAAATCTATGAGGGATACCTGGACTTGGAGATGAGTTCAATAGAGGAATCCATGGATGGAGCAACCAATTACATCATACTATTTTGATCAAGGTGTTGACATCACCAACAATAGTGGTAGAGGCCTCTTGTCTTTGGATAGAGGGAACGTAGGGAAAGAAATACACATAATTGAAAGGATACAATCCCCTATTGAAGAAGTGTTAGAAAACATCCCTCTTCGTTCTCAGTTGCATCTTTTGTTGGATTATCTCCTTCAAAATTTAGTTGAATTTAAACTGGAAAAATGTAACTTCATATCTGATCCCATTACCAGCAATTGTGGTTATATTTGGAATATCTGGTTTTGATCTTTGTTGGTTTTAAATTTTGAAAATAAAATCCAAACTCGATCGAGTTGGACTTCATAATCCTAAAGATTATCTTATGCTGACAAGAAGATTTGTCTTATGAGGATACAACATGTAAGATATTATGATGCATGAATGAGAATCCTTATACGTAGATAGATGATGAATATATTATGTGACCCACCTTTTCAAATATCTTATGACCCTTACCTAAATATCTTCTCCAAAATATTATATGGGAGGGGTAGTGATAAATGAGAATTTCTTATGCACAGTACTTCATATTCTAATAAATTCACATCCTCCACCAAAGATAAAAAACATAAAATGAAAAAAATATAATAATAAAAAATATTTTTTTAATAAAATAAAAATTACATTCAAAATTTCATTAAAATAATAAAAGATTAGAAATAAATAACATGCTTAAAATAATTTATTGAATAATTAAATAAAAAATAAAAAATAGATCTATAATTTAATGCTTCTAATTATTAAATTATTTAATGAAAATAAATTAATAGTTTCACTTTAATTAATTAATTGACTAAAGAACCAGGAAAATAAAATCTTAATAAGCATAAAACAATAATTAAACAGCAACACTTAATCTATTATTTTAAAAATATTCTTAAAAATTAAATAATAAATAAAAAGTTGAAAAAATTATAATTAAACATAAAAGAATATATTAAATATATAATTATGTATGTTATTATTTTAACATTGAATAAAAACAATTATTTATTAATCATCTAAAATTATATTTTAATAAATAAAATACAATTAAATTATACTTATTATGTTGAAAATAAGTACCAAAATAAAGTTGCATAAATGAGCTAATTCTTTCTAATGATATTCATTTAAGCATACAAGATCCTTTAGTTTTGAAAATTCTAATGTTGGCCCCAATATCACAACTAGCTCCTTCTTTTGAGATCGTGTGCACGTTGATCAAAGAAGTAAAATTTTTAAATTTTGAAGAAACACCCCATGTGCCCTAAATTTTCCCTATGATTTTTCCCATTTATCTATGAGAGGAACCTATCTTTCCCTCTAGCCTTAGATATTTGGATTCTAGTATTATCAAAGACAGTGACAACAACGATCCTTCTCCCATACCTCCTCTACTACTTCCTTCATCTTAATCTACCGTGAAACCATGATCTCTTTCTCTAGTTTCGTAGGCCCAATCAAATCTTCTATGTATGTTCTAGAAACTCAGTACCATGGGGATTGTAAAATAAGATTTGAGTGTCTCATAACTTACTTGAGATAATAATAATTGTCTATATTTTTTCATAGGGGTCATTGGAAATGCTTCAGGTTCCATTGGCATGTCAACCGATGAGTCCCTTGGTGCTTGGGAAGTCAGATGGGGTAGTGGAATTATAGGCTACTCCTAATGAAAATGATAGTTATAATGTGAATATTGACCCTTCCTCAATAGACAGCGGGCTTATCACCCTATCTAGAGCATGAGAGGATTCTCTATATAGTTCGGCATCTAAAATATGTGCCTTAGGCCACAAGTCCATGTTTCCAAATATTTAATGATCTATATTATAACCAACAATGTTAGGAGATTTTGGGGATTGGGTGTAGAGTTCCTTTATCGGCAGTGAATTTTGATGTCAGTGAGTATCCATAATGGTTGTTGTAGAACCCAAAGTGGTTATCCAGAGGAGGAAAATTCCTCCACACTCGCCTGAATCCTAGCTCCCGGTGCTCCTGATGCCTCTCCTAGGGTTTCTTGGGTCTCATCGTCGGTGACAGCGCTCCTCGCATCACCTGGTTTTTATTTTATTCCTTCTCTTGCTTTCTCCTTCCCTCCTTCTCGTCTGATTCAGCTTTCCGGTGAGATATCACATGTCGATCACCTCCACTCTTTCTATCTAACCCAGTGCATCAGACCTCCACTCTGGGTTTGTGTGTTGGCATTTTAGACAGTTTGGGTCGGTGCCAGTGGTGGTGTTTGGTGTTTCTCTTCTCCAATTCCCTTTCTGGCCATCCCATCCTGTTTCGACTCCATTTGGTGGGACTTGATGCGGGATATGGGCCTACTTGGGATTGTGCTGGAGGGGGGCCCACAGCGCTCTCAGGTCGTTTTCTTCGTCGGTCTTTTGGACTTTTTGGGTTTGGTTTCTCTGAGCTGTGGTTTGTGGTCGGATTATACTTTTGACGAGCTCGTTCTTTCTCTGAGAGCGTGTTTTATGTTGATGGTTCTTATTATTAGTCTTCTTTCGGTTCGTTGGTGGATGGTTGTATGTGGTTGTTTCTCCCCCTGTGTCGACGATGTGATCTCCGACGTGGTCCCCAGTCGAGGCCTCCTCCACTCAACTCTGCTCTGAAGTCCCGGTCCAGCCCTCCCTTCCCAGTTGGTCGGGTGCAATGGTCTTGATGGAGGTTCTGGGAGGTGTTGTTCGAGCAGTATGTGGTCTCTGGGCGGGAGAATGGCGTTTGATGTTCTCTCTCGATGAAGGTTTTGATGTATTGATCTTCTTTGATGCTTTTTACGGCGGCAGGGTGTTAACCAGTGTTAAAGGGTGTTTTTCAGCATGTTGATGGTTGGTTGTTTTTCATTCGATTTTGATGGTGGTGCTAAATCGTTTTTTTCAATGTTCTGATGCTGACCGACATTTACTCAACCCGACGACGGCGGTTAGACGATGACACCGCTTAGAGTAGAGGAAAACGGTGATGTGGATGATGGAACTGAGATGATGGTGATGGAGACAGGATGTGTTGATTGCGCCGGGATGTGATGATGACACCGGGATGTTGACATGCATGTGACCCAACATGTCAGGCCTCATTCCACGTGGTGGAGTGGACAGATTTGGGGTTACCGGAATCGAGGACTCCTTTATGCATGGTTTTAATTCCAAACATTTTCACTGGCGCGCAAATGCAGGGTTCACGGTATTCACGGTGATCTCATTGAAGTGATTTCTGACAGCTTGCAATTTGAATTTTTGGTAGGATTTTGAATTTTGAATTTCCCCGTTGTGTTATGTTGAATTCTGGGAGATGATATGCAGGTGCCCACTAAACCTAAAAGTGTCTTTATGAAAATTTTAAAAAATGATTTGGAGGATAACCCCAAAAGTTTATTTTCATTTGTGGGGAGTATGTTTTTTGTCTACTATATGCATAAAAATCCGTGTAATTTATATGTGTGGATCTTTTGGATATAAAGAGATTCTATGGAAGACATTAATGTGTCTTCATAACATGTAACCAAAAATATTATTATGGAAACAATATCTATTTTTTACCCTTTGTGTATTTCAGTTGCGATGTTTCATAGAGAATGTGTTTATGGTAACTCTTACCCTTATTTCATCTATGAAACTTTCCATGGTTTTTCAGGGGTTATTTTAATACAATAAAAATGGAATTATAGAAAATATGAGGATAAATATTCTCATAAATATCCATGAAAACATTCAGAGAGATTTTGGTGGTAAATGTTCTAATGGATATGGATTTCTTGGGAAATAAATTTATGTGGTGAAACAATAGAAAAGGAAAAGGGAGAATATATATATATAAGTTTATATTAGTGCCTCTCAAACAATCAAGGTATAAACTATTTTACATTGGCCTCTGTAACTCATCTCACCAAATCACTCTTAGGACACTCAACACTCATGGTGTCACATAAGAAGGTGGATCATAGGGGAATGTGTTTCTTTTATTCCAATAATTTTCCAGGGTGGATGGTTTTTTACAAATGGTAAGATGGTTGTCGGAGAAACTGGAATAAGGTACTACGTGGGAGGGCCTTGGGAATTGAATTCATTAACAAAAAAGGGATGATTAGGAAGAAAATTCTAACATAATGGGTAGATATATCATCTTTTAAGGTATCATAGAGTACATTGGAAGATTATCAGAGAGTTTACAAGATAACTAGGATGATGACACATTTTCTATTCTAATCTATAAGAAAAGTATTTTGTCGGAGAAGCTCCTGGAAATTAAGAGTGTGTGTAGGGAAGAATCAAATTCCTTATAGATTAATGAGGGGAATAGGAACACTGTGTACTTAAATAATCATTATAAGAGAAAACATTCATTCATAAGATAAATATAAAACTTTAGGATGGCTCAAATAGAGGATATTTAAATAGCTTGGAAGTTGGTGCTGGAAATATTTGAGGACGTACTAGAAGGATTAAATAAATTCAATGAATTAAGGAATAATAAGGTGAATGGATATGATTAATTCATAAACTTCATACCCAAAGTAGTGGATGATAATGAAAATGGAATATTATAATCCATACCATAAGAAGAGGATATCCACGAAATAGTTTTCAACATGAAGCAAGAAATTTCCTACGTCCTTGATGTATTTCAAGTAGATTTATCTATGGATTCTTGGGATATCATTAAGGACCAAGTGGGGTAAGTGGTGTGGGAATTATTTAGAGTTGGAGCTAAAATTATGACTAAAAGTTCCTCAAATATGTTCCTCAATCAAAAGGTTAAGTATCCCGCATCCCTCAATCATTAAAGAATAATATTCCCTTGTAAATTCATATATAAAATTATTTCTTTCCTAGTAGGTGAATCTACCATGTTATTCCAAGATTGGTGTCGGAGGAAAACATGGATTTTTTCAAGGGAGAAGTATGTAGGGTGAAATTATAATTAAAAAAGAAATGGTGAAAGATCTAAATAAAAATATATTAGGCTCTAATGTCATGATCAAGCTGGACCTGGATAAGGCATATGATCAGTAAACATGGTGTTTCATTATCAAGGTCATGAGGGAATTTGGGTTAAAAGAATGGTTATGTGATCTTTTCATTACATGTAATTATTCTCCATAGCATAATATTTATTTAATGAGGATGATCATTGGATTCTTGAAATCAATTTGTGGTGTTAGGAAAGGATAACCTTTTCCTCCTAGTCTCTTCATCTTGGCCTAGGAGGCTTTAATAAAAAAAGTTAAATGATTCTATGAGGAGGGTAAGATAATTAAATTTTCAAATATTTTTGAGATTGGAATAGAGTTTAATATTATTTTTTTCTCATGATATATTATTATTTATTAATGGAAGGAAAATTTTAATTGATGGGATCAAAAAAATCAAACAAACATATAGAAACATTAGTGGATAGTAGATCAATCAAAGGAAAATAAATCTATCCATCTCTAATAATTTCTCAAGCAGGCATAGTAAGACAATTCAAACCAAATTATGCATGAAGAGAAATCAACTTCCAATATTTTACCTTTGAGATCCTATATAAATGAAATGGGTAAAAAAGGATCTCATTGAATATGTCATTAATCGTATTATGGGAAAGAACTATAACTAGTAAAATAAATTTATCAAATTTTGAGGATGGATCACCTTGATAAATAGTGTACTTATCTTAATGTATATGCTTCTATTATCTGTCATCAAAGTGCCTATGGGGAAAATATAGAAGTTTGAGAACACCAAGAAAAATTTATTATGGGATGTGAACCAGTTATAATTCTACCACTAAGCATCATAGAGGAGGTTAGAATGATTGATAGTTAATAGAGGAATCAGTGTATGTAGTGTTGCAGAAAACATGTAGGCCATCCAATTGAAAATGGGATGGGAAATAATTGACAGAGGCTCACTTTGGGAAATATTCTTGATAAATGGTTTTGGTGAAGAATAGATGGAATGCACAATCTGAACAAGAATATCTTCTAATATTATGAGGTCCATGATAGATCACCTATAGGATATTAAGGTAAAAATCAATAGTTCATAGTTCAAGGGGATATTAAATTCTAATAGAAGAACTAGGAAAGAGAATCACTATTTTTTCTAGGGTTTGAAGTTTCAAATATCTTTTATAGGGAGTCATATTTGTTTCTGTATTTTATTACCTCTATTAAAAAACATGATTGGAAAATCTCCATTGGATTTTTACTCTGGTTGACAAGGAATATAATTTTTTTTTGTTGGATCAAGGTCTAATAGCTTAAATCATAGGGAGTTTAGAAAAATAATGCATGAAAGAGGTAGATATTATTAATGGGAAATAAATATTTGGTGCAAAGAGATACCAAATTATATGAATTTTTTGGTTTTGAGAATGAGTTACTATGATTTCGTGATTCTTGATAATGTGCAGAAGATGGGTGTGGTCTTTTCATCTAGATTGAAATATTATACAAGGCCAAAATAGGACACAGTATCGCGTATATTTTTTCAAGGTGATTGAGAAAAGAAAATATTGAATAATATGGCATAGGGTTTGATAATTTACAAGAGCAGGGAGTTAATTTAGGAGTTTATTGGGCCATTGTTTCATGGAGCTGGAATGAAATGTGTGGAACTAGATTAGAGGTGTGGTTTTTTCAGCGGTGTGTTGGATACAATGGGAGGCCAAGAACAATGAAAGACATGGAATAAATCCCTCTTCTATATTTTTTTGAGTTCAAGTTAAATTTATTTTGGAGAAACTTGGATTTATTATCAATGGTGGTGTGTCTTATACCATGTTTATAAGAATTATTCCAAGTCTAATGTCTAATATTAAAGGTGTAGGTAGAAGTAATCAATTAAGGTGGATTAAATGGAGGCCACTAACTGAAATTCTTAAACTAAATGTGGATGTTTCATGTGTATCAGGAGAAATGAGTAGGGGAGGACTAGTGGGGGACATTAATGGGTTGATAAGTATTGGTTTCAACTCCTTTTTTTGGAAAGGTAGTTCTATTGTAGTAGAAGAAGGATCCATGGTCACAAGTCTTATGTTATGTAATCTTTATAATATTCAAGTTTTCGAGATCAAATATGATTCCATTGTTTTGGTTGGGCTACTTCAATGGAAGGAAAATCCTCCATGTTATTTGTATTACTGATTTAGGAAGTGCAGGATGGTTGTTAATTAGGGAATTTGTGTTTGTCACACTTAGAGGGAAGGGAATTTAGTGGCTGATTCACTGGATAGAAATGGGGGTCTAGAAGAGAGAATAATTTTATATACATGCATGTGGTCCTTGTCTAATGAATGTAAGCTCATTGTCCAAGGTGATTCCCTCATTCGTCACTATTTTCTCCCACCATGAGTTGGGTGCTACAACTACATGTTTCCTCTTTTTTCCAATAAGAAAAACTCATATTTCAATCAGTCAAAAGTAATATGAATGTCAGTTATAGGGAACCAACTCCAATAGACTCTGATATGAACTAGATCCAATTAACAACAACTTTCAGTTCACTATCTCTCAGAATATACTCATACCTCTAAATAGATAAATCCTTGGTTAATGGGTTCTCCATGTTTTCCTCTATAGATACTCTACTCGGTGAAACTTCGCCTCATTGAGAAAAATTCCTCAAGAGATGAAAATTCCAGAGTATGTGCATATTCCTTTTGTGTGGACTTGGCTCTCTGGAGGGATACATAGTTATAGTGTTATCATATTAAACTATGATATGATATTTACTTCTAGGTACCATAATAAGGTCTTGGATAAAGTTGAAAATCCAAAATTATTCCTTGGTTGCATCAAAAGCCAGAATTTAGTCATACTCTACTGTGTAATCAGAGGAATCTATTTTCTTTAAACTCTTCCATATTATAGCTCCTCTATTGATAAAAAAAATATATCTGGACTATGAATTCATATCATTTTGTTTTGTATAAAAGTTATAATCTATACAACCCCTTATGACTAGATCTTAATCTCCCCTGTACATTAGGAATATATCCTTAGTTTTTCAAAAATACGTAAGGATAATCTTGACACTATTTCAATGTTGTTCACCTAAATCTACTTAATATCTTCCTTCCACACTCAACGAATAAGAAACTTTAAGACAAATACATAAAATTAAATACATGATAGATCTTATTACATAAGTGTATAAGATCATACCCATTATCTCTCTTTCCTCTTGTGTGTGAGGAAAAATTTTATTAGAAGGATTTATACCATGTGACATTGGAACCATTATCTCTGGGACTGTTCTATATTAAAACTCTTCTGTATCTAGTTAATTTAACAACCTTGACTTATTCCAAGAAGCCTCTAGGATCTATCATGCATGATCTTTATCCTGAAAATATAGGCTACTTCACCTACTTCCTTCACGGATAAACACTTTCTCAACAATTCATTAACCTCTTGTAAGGCTGGTATATCATTTCTAATTAGTAATATGTTATCTACATATACTATTCTGAAAGAATATATACTCCAAATAAACCCTTGCTAAACACTTGTCTCACTTTCATTCTTAATGAAACCAAATTCATTTATGGGAATATTAAATAAAATGTTTCATGTCCTGGATATTTGGTTTAATCCATAGATGGATCTCTACAACATGCATATTTTGTTAGATTTTTTTGGAGTCACATACCCATGTGTTTGTTCTATATACACATCCTCATTATGGTTCCCATATTGGAAATCAGTTTTTAAATCCATTTTTAAAATATTATTGTCATAGTAAAAGGTTATGTCAAATAAGATTCTGATTGATTTAAAAAAGAAAACTGGAGATTTTTTATCTATAGTCAATGCCTTGATGTTGTCTAACCCCTTTATCCATTAGTTGTTCATTACAGTAATTTTATTTACCTTATATTTCCATCATTATCTTCAATACACATTTACACCAAAAAATATTTACATCAAATGGTGGATCAATCAAAACCCAAAAAAGGTATTGATATCTTAGAATTCATGGATTCTTTCCACCTAGAATATTTTGTGATCTCTACTACCCACTTATTAGAGAGGGTATCATTGTCATTAACTAATAATGAGTCATGATCATCAGTGACTAGAAAACTATATCTATCTGTTTCTCTTACCTCTCTAGTTATCCTACATCGTACTTGTGTTTCAAGAAATATTCTTCCATGGGGACCTATGGAATCTTCTCATATACCAACTCTTATGTATCATGAGCATAAAATTCATCAAATACCACATTACTCCCACTATGCACCTTGAGGATGATATCCCTCTCAATAAATATGGCATGTATTATGAAAATTACATTCTTGTATGAAGGGTTGAAAAGATAGTATCCCCTTTTTTACTTATGATACCCTATATAGATACAATTTGTTCCTTGGGTTCTAGTTTGTTTCTGTAGTTATCCCTAAAAAACAATTTTCATCCCCATGCATGAACATATGAAAAAACGAGTTTCTTTCCACACTATAAATTGAAGGGAATATTGTTTTCCACTTTGGTTGGTACTCATTTTAGTAAGTATAATATCATTTTAATGCATATCCCCTAACCAACAATCGAAGTATTAAATGACTCCTTATTAACTTTATCATGTCTAGTAAGGTACAATTACTCATTTTACAAACACCATTCCATTATGGTTTATAAGGTAGAGTGCGTTGAGATAAAATACCACACTCCCATATAAAGTATATAGAGTCTTGGTTCATATATTCACCACCTTGATCCAATTCAATCTTCATTCTATTCATACCAATATTATTCTCAGCCTAATTCTTAAATTCTTTGAATTTATTAAAGAATTATAATTTATATCTCATTAAGTAGATATAACCATACATGCTCAAGTCATGGGTAAAAGTAATAAAGCATGAGAATCCACCTCTAGACTCTACCTGAGAAGGTCCACACACATTAGTGTGTACAAAATGTAGAGCCTCTTTGGTCCTTTCACCTTGACCACCTAATGGCGGTTTGTTCATAATTCCATGTAATCAATTGTGACATATTTTATGTGGATTAATCTCAAAATTCTCTAAGTAACCATCTTCAAACACTTCATGTTTACATGACGGAGATGGAGATGCCACATATGGGTGTTATATGATTTGTGTGTAATTTTTTCTTTATTGATTTCAAATATTTGGTTTTCATAATTCAATAAATAAATACTGTTATTCAAATATTAAATTCCATAACAAATGTTATCTTCATAAAAGAATAAACCTTTATTTACAAATATGAAGATTAATTCATCCATATCTAAGAAGGAAATGAAAAAAATGTTGTTGGTAAAACTATCCACATAAAAATAATTCTATAAAACTAAAATAAGTTATCTTAGCAATGTGAGATAGTAGTCTTTAATGTCTAGAGAATCCATCCTCACTCCACTGGTTGTCTATAGATCCACCTCATCTATTTCACTCCTTTGAAATCTACTTGGTTTATATATTTAGATAAAAATTATTACAAAATAGGTAGTATATAATACCAAAATTATAATTAGGGAAAGAATAAAATAATAATTAACGCACCTAAATCTTTCCCTTACTAATTTGGTTATGTGAAATTCATCTTCCAATGTCCCTTCTTTCCACATGATAAACATACCACAAATTATCCATTTCCTAGCATATAGATCTTATTATTCATATAAGGATGGTGTTATGGAACCTTATCCTTAGAATGAGTATTTGACCCCTTTTCATTGTTATTCCTATTTTTATTCACCATAAGTACATCAGTTTCATCACTAACCATATCTTTTAGACTTGTATAATAAGTTTAAAAAGTTATGAAAGTGTCTTCTCACCATTCATAATATTATAATTTATATTAAATAGATAAATTTTTTGGTAGTAAGGATGAAATGAGATCTGTGCGTAGCTCATCATGGGTTTTAAAGCCCAATATTTTCAATCACCCAATGTAGACAATCAATTTTACTCCATGTTCCCCAACAGGCATTGACTCTCCAAGATTGGATGTAACCAGTGCATTATAGATCTCATACCTCTATGACCTCAAATTATCTTGATAGCGATTCTTAAGGTAATAAATGAAATTATGTGAATCCATATCCTTATATTTATTTACATGTTCATGGTATATGTAGGATATCACTAAAAATTGGAGATCTATAGTGTCATCTACATGCTTCAAATAGAGATATAACTCTTCCACATTGGGTACATTGGAAATGAACTTAAGAAGTGATCTTTCCAGCATGTATAATTTCATCTTGGGAGTAGTATAAAGTCTAAGACCCCATACCCTTATTATATATTCACACTAGTGAGTAGGTTATCTTTCTCCAATATGGACCACAGTGATAATATAAAATTCATTTGATTTTCTATTTCTACAAATTTCTAAAAAGATAATAAGTACTTTATATTTGTTTAAAAAATTAGATTAACATATTTAAATTTAACTAAATTCCATTAATGTACCACTATTTATTGAAACCCAGTATCTCTCACCATTAGTTTTGGAATATCATGTCGCTTGGATATTCTAGTGTCAAGGATCAATATTCCCCTTCTTAGAACCCAGACATCGGCCTAACAAGTTATTTGATGGATTTTAGGTAGTCATAAAATTCCAACTATATTAACTCATGGTTCCTCGATCTATTGAGTGGACTCTAGGATTTGGAAATCTTATTTTAGAGATTTCATCAATACTAGACTCTTAGTTATAGAATTCCCTTCGTTATTCAACCATTGATGTGGAACAAATTATCTTAATAAAAAAGTGTTAAATGTTCCCCAATAATTTGTAGAAACCCATCATGGGTTGGTCAAGAACATTGAACTATGATTTAATTTCTAACATAAGTGTGAAAGGTTATACTAACTTTATATTTTTGTTGATTTATTTTTCTCCTTATGCATAAAAAACATTTTATCCTTCCAAATTCCTTTTTAATATTAAATGGATTTTACTTAAGTGAATAACCATTTCAGATAAAACATTTATGCATAATCCATTTATATTTTATTCCTTCTTATATGCTTTTTAATTCATTTATTAGGTGGTCGTGAATCATCCATAATCATAAATAATATACCAAGCCACTGAGAAAAATAAAATATATGTGGAATGATAATGAGATTCTATAATGGTTAATTTATCTAGATGATGATAAAATATCCCTTCAACCTCTGGAAAACACATGAATCATAGCTTGAATTGTCTTTGAAACATTATACCAAATCTCAAATGCATTGCCTTGATTGGTTTCACCATAGATCCAGAACTTGGACCACCTCGTCGCACATGGGAGCTCCATCCATACATTAGCATTTTACTCAAATGAATGTGATGTGATCCAATGGATTAGACAAAAGTGCGTTTACATAAAAGAAACCATGGGAACGCAAGCCCTTACATAATAAAAATAAGGGGATGACACATAGTCAATTAATTTTAATTTAACAATAATAAATTAAAATAATCTAATCAAATAAAATTGGATGGTCAAATATCATGGTCATCTACACAATAATAAATGAGCACATAATTACAATATAGTTATCAAATACATTATAAAGACCCGTAAAATTCAAGGGTAATTTTTTCTAAATTTTCTTTGGGATTTTACAAGAACGCAGTTTCTGACGGCGCCTGATTCTGAGGCCCGGTGTGCCCAGAATCAATTTCTGAGGTTTAGGTCGGGTACGTTCAGTGAACGAACGAGCGGGTTTTTCTATCTTTTGAACCGGTACTCGGAATTGAAATCTGAGGACACCGATGAACTCGCAGCGTCGGTATTTGCTTATGAGGACTTTTACCGTAGGTGCGTTTGTTTGGGAGAAGAAGTTAAATTTTGGGGTTTAAGGAAGAAATAAATAAAATTGTGAACAATTTTATTTTTGTTAACCAAGGGAGTTAAATTCTACCATGGGAAGTTGTTGGTGGGACCCACAACCACCCAACTTCCCATGTGTGGATATGTGGGAGGTGGGGCCCACACGAGACCCTAACCCCCCTTGATCATCCCATAACCCCCTTGACCTCCCATAACTCACTTCCCTCTTAATTTTTGTAACTCCACTTTAACTTGTGTAACTCTCCACTCTCTCCTCTTTAATTTTCCCAAAACACATCTTAAATTAATTGATTAAACCTCTTCAATTAATTTAACTAAGTGTTTGAAATTTTTTTAAAAAAGTTTGAATGCATGGAAAAATAATAAAATAAGGAGAGGCCTTATTTTATTTTAGGAGTTTTGTTGTGTGAGAGAATTTGGGAGAGAGCTCTTCCCTCTTTTGAAGAACATCATCTCCAATCCTTTTTCTTCCTCTTCCGCGACAAGGAAGGAGACGCTGACCGTGGAGACTGACGCCAACAACAACGTTCTCCTTCTTCTTCCGACGTTGACAGAAGCGATACCTTTCTTCCGCGACACCCGACTACCCCGACGTTCGACTACCGCGACGTTCGACTTCCGCGACTCGACGACGTGCGACGTCAATTTCGAGGTAGGGGAATTTATTTGGTGTTCTCTTATCTTTTGAGAAAAGAACAATGAGTGCGGACCAACCATTTCCAGGTTGATCCGTGGATCATTCGTTCATGCGGGTTGATTTTGAGGATTATTGTTTTTGCTGTGAAATATTTCTTTGTTGTACGTCGACTTCTATTTGATGGCCGCTTGCTATCATTATAACGGGAGGACGTCGGACCGCACGAACATGACCGACCCTCCTCCCCCCTTGTTGTTTGAATTTGTTGCGGCACGTGAAAGGTGGCGCGGTGCCGTTGCACCACACGGAAATTATGAGGAAGGGATAAGAAGAGCGGCGTCGTCGCGCCGCGCTGATAAAGTTGAACAAGCCACGGCGCCGTCGCGCCGTGCCGGAAAACCACGAAGAGGCCGCAGTTTGATTATTTGATCGTTGAGCGCAGATTGACGGGCGATGACAAACGAGGCCGCAAGGTAATTTTGAGGCCTCCGTAGTGAAGGTCGGGTCCCGGGAGGGCTTTTGGCGAAGACGGCGTGAATTTCCGACCAACAGAACTCGTCCGGTGGTCCGCAGAGCAAACCGCCGGCGCGCCACGCCGGCACGGCATCGCCGGCGGCGGCGCCCGTCGCGCCACCGTGGAGAACCGCGGCGGTGGGCTGGCCGTCCTGCGACCGCGCGGGACCGGTGAAGTCGGGACCCGAACACCCGGTCGCGTCCGTTGGCAAGAGGCGGCCCCCACGTGGGGCCGTGGACCATTCAAGGGGGGGGGGGGGGGGCCTGGCGCACCACTCGGCCGTTACGGCCGAGCCGCCTGGCGACCGGGCCGAACCCGCGCAAGCCGGGCCGGGTCGCGCCCAGGTCGGGCCCGACCGCGCCGGCCGGGTCGGCCTGGGCCCAGACCCCCCGTTTTAGGACCTCTTCGGTCTTTATCCCATATCTTGGGCTATGGACCTCCGATCGACGCACCGTCAGTTGCGATGCGACCCTTGGATAGAGACGGTCGTTTTGGTCTATCGCACTCAAGGTTTCGGACTACTTTGGGTTTGGCCGGGTTGGTTCGTACAGGAAACAAACCGGGCCCTCGGAGCGGAAACGTTCGTAACTTGAGATTCGGACGTCCGATTGACGTGCCGTCAACTTTGATGCATTCCTCTAGGTGAGACGGGTCTTTTGACTTACTCCGCTCAAGGTTTGGATGTCGTCGGAGTGTGGTCGGGTCGGTTCACTCACGAAACCAACCGGGCCCCTGGAACGAAAAAACCAATGACTCACAGATTGGTTCGCACACGAAACCAACCGGGCCCCGGGGATTGGTTCGCACACGAAACCAACCAGGCCCCTGGGACAAAAAGGATAGTAACTCACAGACCGGACGTCTGATTGACGCACCGTCTGTTGCGTTTAGACCCCTATGACGAGGTGGTCCTTTGAGATACTTCTTCGTGGGACTTTGAGATACTTGGAGTATCGACCTGTAGCTCATGGAGCGGACCCTCCCAGAGACGAGCACTACTGGACGGAGCACTACCTGTGTGCTAGTGCAGACCCGCGGTACTCGTCCGGAGAGTACCTCTGCAGGCTATTAGGGGGGATGCACTACTTTGTTTGGGTGGCAGACCCCAGCGGAAATCACTACTGTGTTTGGGTGGCTGGCCCGCGGTACTCGACAGGAGGAGTACCTCAGCAGTCTTAGGTTACTGAGCAGTACCTCAGAGTAATGATAGGACTACTGTACACTCCAGAGACGAGGATCTTCAGCAGTTACGGTTTCGATAATGAAAATCCTGGTTTGAGCTGAGTCTTTGACCTTTGTGTTTACCTCTTGATTGAGATGGGTCACTTGATAACTTAGGTATATGTATGGGCATATAACTGGGTAGTGGTTATCTGTTGATTTCATAATCTTTGTATTTCCTCATGATTGAGATGGGTTACTTGATACCTTAGGTATATGTATGGGCATATACCTAAGTAGAGGTTATCTGTTGAGATCTTCTTTTTGGTTATCCTTGTTGGTTTTAGTGATACCTTGAGGGTCTCGGGGTACCTACTGAGTATCGTTATACTCACCCCTGCACGGGCTATGCCCGCACCACGTTGTGTTGGTTGCAGACGACGGGCAGTGCCGATGGAGGTTGAGTGTTCGAGGACTGGATGGTACTCGGAGGTGGACTACACGACGAGTCTGTACCCGGAGGTGGACTACACGACGAGTCAGTATCCGGAGGTGGACTTCATGGCGAGACGACACACGAAGGAGGATGACGGGCGAGAGCGTCGTGGAGGCTCTCTGTGTCTACCCTTCAGGTAGGATCCGTGGTGGACGATCTAGGAGCTGTGCCATCTGTACCTACCCTTCAGGTAGGATTCGAGGAGGACGAACCAGGAGCTGCTTTTGTTATTCCAGATGTTGTCTTTTTCTGTTGTACTTTGTTCAGTTGTAGTTGTACTTTCATTTGGGTTTGTATTCTGGCCCATTTACCTTTCATCACTTCTCTTTGTACTTAGTGGTTTTCTTCTGCTTATACTGTGTGGTGGTTTGTTTACTTTTATAAAGGCAATTCCTTCCCAATTATCGGGATTTACGCCTTTGGTGCTAGTCTCCAGCCCCTGGCCTATGGAAGGCGGGCTTGGGGTAGTCACGGCACGAGCCCCGAGGACGGGTCGTGACATACATCAATTTTTCTTTAATTAGGATAAAACACTAGAAATTAATCCAATTAATTCAATTATATTAATTCCAACCAAAAATATCATTAACTCACCATCATCTATAATTTTAAATAAATGTAATTTCATTTAAAATTAAGAATGTGAACAAGTGAACTTGGAGGAAACTTCATGTGATAATACAAAATCTTAACATAGAAATTGATTTAATATATAATTGTAAATCCTATGACATGGAATGTACTATCAAATTAATTTATAGAGACCCTATATTTTCCATTAATACTTTAAAATAAATCTAAAAATATTTTTAGAGCCATGAAATAATACAGTGTGCGATTCGGAGGCCTGGTGTGCCCAGAATTAATTTTATAAAAATATTAAATATATTTTATATCATACACACAATGTTTATTAAAGAAAATGAGATAAATATTATATGCAGTCGCATATAAAAAAATTTATACCATGATTGAATCTAGAATGTCAGGATTACATTAGTCATGACCTAAAAATGTTCAGTGTGAGGTGTTCAGAGAAACCAGTTATTGATGGGTGCATTTAGTTAAATAAATGGTTAAATTATTTATTTGAATTAAATGGTCTATAAATGGAATCCCTCTATAAATATATTGTTATGGATTATTTGTAGGGTTATCCATGTAACCCCGGGACCATTTAGAGGAGATTTCTTCCACCCACCATTTGTGAATCAAGATCAGACAACAACGAGACTCTGGATCTAGGTCTTCCACCCACCATTTGTGAATCAAGATCAGACAACAACGAGACTCTGGATCTAGGTGAATCAAGGCACAACGAACACAATGAATTCTCTCAACCTTTTGTGAGCATGATCATCATTGAAGAATGATAAAAATTTAGGTAGTAATCATTTATTTTTGTATTCATCAACAATTTATTAAATGATGTAGCATGATCATACTATTTGTTTGATCTGCATTCAAGTTGACCCATTGCATAAGCCTGTGAACTGGTTTAAAACTATTTATTCAGTTTCCTCATGATGCGACATCCCAAATTGAAATTATTGTCCAATAACACTTGGGAAATGATTGTTTCAAAAAAATTTCATATACCTTTCCCCCTCCATTCTTCACATTCATTACCAGTTTTCTTATTAGGTCTTGTTTTAACATTGTCGGGTGTGATCGAGACTAATCATACCCCTATATTCTTGGTAGATTAATGTGTTTTGAATAGATTGATGAATCATGGATAGATTTGGGATGATTTTTGGCTTTCAAAAGATTACTTATGGATCTAAGATCTTAAGGATATATGGAGTGTCATGAGAGATGTAAAGTGCACATACGGGTGTAGGACTAAATAAAAAAAGTCTAATTTCCAACCATAGAATAGAAAAAAATGATAGAACAAGGCTTCCGCTATGATTATGGACATCCTAGAGACAATATTCGACGCAGAATACATGTATCTGGAAAGTATTAGTTGACCAATAATTTCTATTAAAAAAACTAGGAACACACTGTGTAGTATGAAGAACACATGACGTGTATTGCCTTGACTATGGTGACTAGGGTTTTAGAGTGAGTTAAATATCACATGCTCTATGGGAGATCCATAAGCCATGAGATTCAGTGTTGGTGACCCGGTGTGTACTTAGGGAGTACAAGGGAATTGGAACAACCAGGCATATGTTGTGTATAGGCACACATCCATGATACATGGAAATGTCTGAAATGACACTGGTGGAACCCCGTGTGGGGGGAAACACCATCTAACAGAGTAAATGGGAATGTGAAAGTTTACATAGACACTTCTAAGAGCATGGATAGGATCCTGAGTGGTGGAGGCATGATGTGTAGTCCCATTACATGTTTTGTAGTTCTACAACGATAGTGATCTATGTAACCGTAGGGACATGGAAAGGTATCAGAGTTGGAACAAATGTTGTGTGGGTCCCCTTATATGTTGTGAACCCTATTTTACTTTTTAAGGAAACTATTACCTCTCGTATCTTCTTTATTTGGACTCATATTTTGGACCACAAATTGCCATTCTGTGTTTTTTTCACATAAAATGTGATAGTTTCTTCCATAGTTTCTTTAGAGATATGATGTGAGATTTTCTAGGTATGATTCTTCTTTAGGAAATATTCCATGACGGTAGTTATCAGGCAGTAAAATTATTAAGAGATTAGAGTGTCACCCTCTTACTGGGATATGGAAGGGGTCATCTATCCATCCACAAAGTGGAACCCTCTTGTAAGGAAGGGAATGGGTCCTCTATTCCCTATTACAGTGGAACCCTCCTATTGGGTAGGGTATATATCCTCTATAGACAAATAGAGTGGTAACTTCCTTCTAGACAGGGTATGGGCCCTCTATCTACTATCTGAGTATTACCCACAGATATTATATGGGTATTAGTCCTTGACCACTAGAGTGGACCCCTCCTTCTAGGTAGGGTATGGGTCCTATGTCGACTATCAGAGTGGAATCCTCTTGTAAAGTCGGGGTATGGGTTCTCTATCTATTGAGTGAAACCCTTATATCATATCAGGGCATGGGTCCTCTACCAATATATTGTGGCCCATCGACTATGCAACACAATGGTAATGTGTGACTCGACTTTGGATGTTTCTACTAGAAAGACGTGCAAGCTATTGGGCATTGTTAATGGGCTTTTGGAACTGTTGTAAATCTTTTATGGGATAGGATATAAACTTGAGATTCACTTTCTCTCTCAATTTGAAAATATTTTATTGAGAATATATATATTTTTATCCATAAAATTTGATTTCATTACTCTCTTGCTATGTTTTGAGTTGTCTGTTCATATCATGTTTCTTGCTTCTCCCACTTCAGAATTTAGGGTGTCCTACTTGGTATGTATATACTCACCATTTCATGGGATTCTGCCACATGGGTCATGTCTTATAAAGAATAGAGACAGTTCAATAGAGATTTCAGAAGATCATAGGGATACCTGGTGCCTTTGACTGTGTATGGTGGTTGAAGCATGGAGATTTTGAGCTATGGTCTCTCAAAATTTACTTTTCAATTTTTTTAGGTTGGGGAATATTTCTAGCTAAGAATGTATTTTTCCTATTTTTCCTTTTCAATTTACATTTGCATACTCTTTTACTCCCTATAGGTTTTATATGCATGGTTTATTCTCTTGATCTCGCATATTATATTATTATTCCCCTGTACATCTACATGTATATGGTTGGGGTGTGTGTACAAGTACTTAGGAAAATTCCTCCCATCAAAGTTATTTTTTTATGTGTTTGTATCCATACCCTATCCTATGGAGGCGGGCTTATGGTAGTTTTTTCTCAAGCCCTCTTATGTTGGGTCATGATATATTAGTATCAAAGGTCGTTCATTCCTTGGGAAACTGTTTAGAGTAGTCTCTTTATGAAGATTTGGTTGGGATTTAGGGAGATAATTTGAAATATTCTTAAGTGTGGATCTTAGTCTAGGGAGCCTAATTTTGGTCTAGCATCCAACGTATCCATACATCAAGACTCTAACTACCTATTTGTTGACTTGGAATATCAGAATATTTGTTACATAGAACATAGGCACATGAATCATATAGGATTGAGTCTTTTTAATTTCCTTCTTGAGTCATATCCATATTTATATTCTCATCTAACTGTGGTAAGTCTTGATTAAATTTTTAGTATGCCTTAGTGATCACATCCAGTCAGGTTACTGATTTCGAATCTTGATGATGATCCATTGAGTGATGAGGCCTTAGTTTATGGACCATCCCAGGAGATTATTACTATAGGTAGATAGGTACCAATACCTCCACATGTTAAGAAGCATATCATACTAGTAGATCAAGCTAAGGATTTGAGAAGTCCTAGTGCACTGTGCAAGTTCTAATGCCGGAGGGCATTGAGGTTTCATAGTGAGATAGATCCCCAGGTGGTGAAATATTGAATAGAGTCAGTGATTTGTTTTTTCATAATTATCCCGACACCAAATAATCATGTGGTTGTTCTAGAAGATATCCTTTACCCTGGATTAGTTAGGTGCTGGTGGAGGCTAGTTACACAGATACATGATGAGTCGACACACTCTTGTACCGAATTCCATCAGTTGGTTCATGAAGAGTACTACCCCTCATGTTTGTTCTCAATTCATATTTAAGATATTTTGGAGCTACAGTAGGGAGGGATGATAGTGGATGAGTATGATGTGAGGTTCACAGACCATGCATAGTACTCCATCGGCATGATTCGGGATGGATACTTCTAGTCATTGAAGTTTGAGAAGGCTCTCTACACTAATATCCATGATAGTGTGGTAACCTTGTTAATTCCCACCTTTATTGGGGTGTTAGAAAAGGAACAACTATGAAACTAGGTTTATCTAGAAATAGGGATTTAATAGCACTTGATAAAATATCTATTAAAGACCCCCTTTGTCAGTGCTAGAAAAAGCCTTGTTAGAGGTGGTCTTTAACATTGCTTTTTTAGAACTGTTATATGTTTTCTTTATTAGTGCTAAAAAACACTATTAATGGGGGCCTTTATCAGATCTTCTAATAATTAGCTAATAAATCCCCCCATTAATAGTGCCAGTAAAAAAGCACTGATAAAGGGGTATATTTATAAATTCTAGTAAAAATAACTGATAAATGGGGGCTTTGTCTATTCTTTTTTAGAATCCCTGATAAAGACCACCCTATCGGTGGTTTTTTATTAGCATTCATAAAGGGAGGTCTTTATCAGTTCTTGTTTAGAAGTTCTGATAAAGATCCCCCTATCAGTGATTTTTTATTAGCACTAATAAGGGGTATATTTTAAAAAATATATATTTCATTAAAAATAATATACTAATATATAAATATATTTATATTGATATAAATATAATATATATTTTTATATATGTTTTAAATAAATATAAAAAGGCATTTACACTTAATATATAAGTCATTTAGTGAAAATGTCTTATAAAATAACAAAAAAATATTTTTAATTAATAATTTTATAATTATTATCAAGTAATAGTCATTTAAAAACCATAAAAATATAAGAAAAATCAAAAAATAATAAAAGATCTAAAATATGTTGAAAACATAATTCAAACTTCAAATGGTCATACATTTTGATCTAGGTGTCTATTTGGGTTGTACCACATGTAAAATTAAATCTTGAAATGCTATCTACACCATAGAAACCATAGAAGACCCTGGTTTCATTTTCCATGTCCAAATTAGGCTCACAAGGACTCCAAAACTGAGTTTTTAGTCAGGGTACCACAATATTTTAGCATTCGATGGATTTTCAACATCATTTAAGGGGGTTGTATTTCATTTTTTTAGTGGAGAATGAATTTATTCTCAAGTGTTACATTCATATTGATATTATGGTTCTGAAATTTTATCATTTTTAAAAATTTACTTTTATTTAAATTTAAATATATGCATATTTTCAAATATTAACTTATAATAAAATTCAATATATGCATATTTTCTTATACTAATAAAATTATAGGGCTTTTAACCATGCTTCAGTAGTTAGTTCTATCTTATCATAGATAAAGGCTTATTATAGAGCTATTAAAGGACTTATTTTAGTAGTGAGGCACTAGAGATATCGAGATTCCTATCATAGGTATGCCTGGTAGATGGAGCTAGCATGGGTATCATGGGATGATTCGTCTGAAGTAGCAAGTGTCAGTTTAATAGATCTCACCATAGGATATCCTACTAGGATTAGACTCTGGAATGTGGTTAGGGAAAGCATAAAGGACCAGGTCATCTCATAGAGGTTCGGTGTTATGCATGTGATGTTATAGGTCAAACTGTTTATTATTTCATGAATAAACATGCTGAGGAGGGAAGAAATATAGCAGATGTACTTCCATGGAAGAGGTGGTTCCATGATCACAGATCTCCCAAGAGAGAGTAAGAAGGCACCTAGGGAGGCGAATATGGTATAGGAATAGGTGGGCACTAGGAGGAGGATCTTTGGTAGGTGGAATATCCAATGAGATCCTTCTAACACCACCACCAGGTTTTCCATAATTAGATTAAAGGGCTAGAATTTGAGACCACAGACAACTATAGGCTATGGTCGTGTATGATCCGGCAGCACAAAACAAGATTAGAGGTGAATTATATGTTTATTCTACTCTTACTTTAGTACTAGTAGACACATGTGTGAGTCATTACTCCATCAATTTACTCATGTTGTGAGAGTCGGAGCTCCGAGTTGAGGATCTATCCTATCTAATTTCTCTTAAGGTTCATATGGGGAACACCTCTTCTATATCTTTTATCTGCTGATGGTGTGAGCTATTACTTAGTGGTGAGAGGTTATCATTGTACCTTTTTTCATCCTGATGGAAACCTATGACTTCATAATGGGTATTTATTGGAAATCTATAGTATGAGACCATATTGACTATCACCATAGATGATACAGATTCCTTTGCACTAATGGGATGAGATTCCCCTTTATGGTCGAGAGAGATCACATGGAATGGTGAGTGGGTTTTATGAAAAAGATGCTACAACATATTACTAATTAGTTGGTGAGTATATCCCTTGGTGCATTAGTCTCTTTAGGAATCTAGATTCCTTCTGTCATGGAGGATTTTACAGGATTCATCCCCAAGGAAATTTTAGGACTACCTTCAAGGTGGGGGATGAAATTTTCTATTAAATTTCATACTAGAACTACCATAATATCTTCTGCAGATTATCAGATGGCCCCTACCGAGCTCCAAGATCTGTAGTTGTAGTTGGAGGACCTTTGAGAAAAGGTTTTTTACAAACAAATTTTTTTCCCTTAGATATCTTCAGTGTTGCTTAAGAAAATGAAGAAATGATATCATGGTTTTGTGTGGATTATTATTACCTTAACCAAACCATGATAAGAAACAAGTACCTGTTTCTATGGATTGATGATCTATTTCATCGTATGTGAGGCATAATTTGGTTCTCAAAAATTGATCTCTGGAACGGAGACCACCAGTTGAGAGTTTGTGGGGCTGATATTCTGAACTTGTCATTCTGATGAAATTATGGACCCTATGAGTTCCTTGTGATTCCTTTTAGCGTGAAAAATTCCCCCACAATGTTTATGGATATGATGATTTGGATATTACGATAATACTTGGACCGATTTGATTTTTTCTCTGTTGATGACAAGCTCATATACTTTGTGTCTTGGGAGGAGTATGAAAATAATTTAAGGATATTAAAATAGTTAATTTTAGAGCACCATATTTATAGAAATATCTTGAGGATCCAGTTTTAGATCCATGAGTTTCACTTTATGGGGCATGTCATTTTTTAGCATGGATTAGTTGTGGACCCAGTGATGAGCGATGCAATGCTTTCGTGGGATCCACCCAATATCGTGTCATAGGTGTGGAGTTTTCTTATCTTGGTGGAATACTATAGAAGGTTTGTGGTATAATGTTTTAGGATTATATCCCATTTGACCACCTAGACATGGAAAAGGTATATAGTTTCCTAGATTGAGTAATGCTAGAGGGGTTTTGAGGAGTTGAGGATGAGATGGATGAGTTCTCCTATTTTGAGACTATCAGAGGAAGGTTTGGAGTATGTAGTGTATTTAGATGCCTCAAGAGATGGGATGGGATGAATTTTTATGAATATTCCTATATTTATTTCATGTGGGTAGATTTAGTTAATTTCCCATGATTATAATTATGCAACTCATGACTTAGAGCGGTCAGTGGTAGTCTTTACTCTGAGTATGTGGATGCACTACCTTCTAAGAGAGAACTTTGTGTTTTACTCAGACCATTAGAACATCATTTATTTCCTCACAAAAAGATACTTAAACCTTAGACAAAGGTGTTGGTTGGAGTTCATGCAATTCTATTAATTTTGGAGAGTCTATACTCAAAGTCATTGTCTTCCTTATAGATAACCCTTGTTAAGTAGGAGGGTGCAACTTTTCCATAGTTTATGGGGTTGATTCGTTGCTTCTCAAACATGTGAGAGATCCCCAGTTGGGATACATAGATTGGGAGGTCTTATGTGACCAAATATACATAGGAGATTCAAAATATGTATTTTCTGATGGAAACAATCACATAATCCTTTTCCAGGGATTAATGGTGGTCCTAATCACAATTCAGGAGGAGCTGGTGAGTGAGTTCCATACATATTCATTGGTATTTCATCCCAGTGTGGGAAATATGTACATATACTTTTAGTGGAAATTTTGGTGGTTCTTCATGTGATGAAGTTTGTGTGAGTTTATCTTTCGACGCCTCACATATAAGCCGGTGAAGGCTGAGCCCCAGGTTCTGGTATGATTGTTGTAGCCCCTTGATATCCTTGAGTGGAAATGAGATAGCAAATACATAGTCTTTGTGATTGAGATTCCCTAGACAGTGAGAGGCCAAGGCGCCATCTAGGTGATAGTTGACCAACTCAAAAAGTTTGTGCACTTCTTTGATATCATGAATTAGAGTTTGGTGGTGAGTTTGGAGAATTTGTACATACGTTATATTTTCCCCATTCATGGGGTACCCTTAATGACTGTCTACGATCATGATGTGTTGTTTACATAACGATTGTGGAGAGTCTTGTATGAGTCATTTGAGACCCAAACATGGATGAGTAAAACCTTTCACCCCCATAAAATGGGAAGATTGAGTGAACTGTCTTGGTTTTTTAGGATATTATGAGGGATTGTGTGTTTGACTTTGGCCAGGGCATGGAGGATCACATTCCCATGGAAGAGTTTACATACAACAATAGGTACCTTTCGAATATCAGCATGAAACCATTTGAGACCCTATATGGGAGACCCTACAGGTCACCCAAATGTTTGATCGAAATAAGAGTGGTGTCTCTTGTTGGTTCATAGATGGTTTAGGTGATGATAGAGAAGGTATAGGTCATCCGTGAGTGGAATAGGATATCCCAGAGTATGAATAAAACTTAAGTATATCGATGTTGTAGGACCGTGGAGTTCGAACAGGGAGACCGTGTTTTCCTGAGAGACTCCCCAAGATAAGGATTGTGGAGATTTGTATGAGGAGGAAATATATCTCAAAGTTTCATTGGGTCATTTTAGATCTTGTAGAGGGTTATAAAGGTTGCATACCAACTCATCCTACCCCCACAGTTGGAGTGGGTGAACGATGTCTTCCATGTCTCACATATGTGGAAATATATGGATGACCCTATTCATGTTATAAACTTGGGTGAGCTGGTCATTGAGGATAGAGAAACTTTCATAGACCATCTAGTGAAGATCAAGTATCAGAAGGAGAGAACCATGTGTGGACATAACATCCCCTTTGGTTCGTGTGTTGTGGCAGTATAGGAACATACATGGGAGCTCCTTGGAGTGGGATGTCTAAATGCAGTCATTGTATCCCATGCTTTTTGTTTAGATCATTATTTTTAAGGATTAAATTATTTAAGGAGGGAAAATATAGGGAAATTTTTCCTTATTATATTTTTAAACATATCTAGAAATATTTTATGATCTAGGAATTGAGACGATGCATGATTCTGAATCCCGGTGTGTCAAGAGTTAATTTCATAAAAATAGTAAATATATTTTATATCATCCATACACAGTTTCTAAAACAAAATGGGATAAATATTAAAAATAGTCTCTAATAAAAAAAATATGAGACCCAAATTGGATCTGTATTGTGAGGTTTACCATAGGCACGACCTGAAATTGGTTAGTGTCAGGCATTCAGATAAAAGAAACCGTTTACGGGTGCATTTAATTAAATAAATAATTAAAATAATTATTTGAATTATTTGAACGAAAAATAGAATCCTACCATAAGTATAGTGTTATGGAGGATTTATATGGTATCTTCATAACCCTCAGACCATTAATAGCCAATTTCTTCTACCCTTTATTGATGAATCTAAATCAGACAACAATGAGACTTTGGATCCAGGGAAATTAGGGAGAAACAGACACAGTAAATTCTTTCATTTTATAAAAATAATGTTATTCATTGATGAATGATCCAAATTGTGGTATAAATCTCCATTTTGGGTAGTTTTCCCTAATTTATTAAATGCACGAGCATAACCATATTGTTTCTTTGATATGCATTCAGGTGGTGCCTTTTCATGAGCCTGTGAAATGATTTTAAATTGTTTGTTCTGTTTTATCACCCTCAAGAATCCAAATTTAAAATCATTGGACAAGAACTCTTAGAAAATTATTTTTTAACATCTGTTTATTATACCTTTATCCCTCCATTCTTTGTGTTCTTCACCGATTGTCTTACCAGTCTCAGTTCGACATTGTCCGGTGGTGTTGAACCCAATCAAACTCCCAAATTCACAACGAATTAATTTGTAATGAATAGATTAAAAAATAAAGGGAAATTTAGGGTAGAATTTTATGTATAAGTTGATTGCTTCATGGATCCAGGATCTGAAGTAGTGATGGAGTGGAACGAAAGATGTACATGGCATGTACATTCATTGGATAGATCGATATATGTTCGATTTCAGACCACCGAATGACCAAAAATGAAGCAAGAAGACTTCAAATTTGATTTTACTTATCCTAGATATGAAATTAGATGTAGTGGACATATATTTGGATTTTTATAGAAGATCTATAATTCTAAAAAATTTAACTACACGTCGTTTAGTATGAAGGAAACACCTCAAGTAGGGCCCTAACTTTGTAGGTGAGGGTTTCTATGTGATTTAAATATCACATCCCATGTGGGATACCAACACGTCATGTGACTCAGTGTTGGTGACATGTCTTTTACTATAAGAGTAAATAGATATGATCACGACTAGGAACATGTTTTGTATATGCACATTACCAAGACACAATAACACGACTTGAAGTACATGGGTGGAACCCCATATGGGAGGGCACACTGTGTTCCAAAGTACACAGGCATAGAAAAGTTTACATAGACATTGCCAGGACCAGGTGCATACCATCGGCTGGCTAAGGCATGTTGAGTAGTCACTCTACACACTGTGTAGGGATATATGGGTAGTGAGCCATGTACTAGTAGGGAAACAGCCAGGAAGTAGGGTGGGACCACATGGTATGTTTTTTCCCTTACGCTTTTTGTGACCCTATTTCCTTTTTAAGGAAACTTCTACCTCTCAAATATCCTTCATTTGGACTTATATTTCAGCCTATGAATATCCAATCCTGAGTGTTTTCCACATAGAAAATGATTCTCTTATTTATAGTTCCTCTAAATTTAGGATGTGAGATGTTCTATTCATGATGCTTATTTAGGTGATGTTCGACGATGTCAGTGATTGGGTGTGATCATTAGTGAGAGATTAAAGTGGTACCCTCCTACTAGAACAGAGCATGGGTCTTTTATCCATCCATGGAGTAGAAACCTCATATTGTGTGGGGCATGGGACATATCTTCATAATTCGAGTGAAACCCTCCTAATGGGTATGAAATGGGTCCCCTATTGACCACTAGGTAGACACCCTCTTAATCAGCATGGTATGGATCTTCTATATGTTATCCAAGTGGAACCCTTCTACAGTATTAGGTTATGGGTCCTTGATTACTAGATTTGAACCCTTCAGTTGGGTAGGGCATGGGTCCTCTATAGACTATTCGAGTGGCACCCTCCTATGGAGTCAGATCACGAGTTCTTTATCTATTGAGTGGCACCCTCATATCGTACCAAAAAATAGGTCCTCTACCTAGCTATTGTGGCCCCTCAATTGTGTGACAGAGTGGTGAAGTGTGGATCCACATTGGATGTTTCTACTAGATAAAAGCATGAGATTATTGACATCGTTGATAGACCTTTGGAACTAATGGCACTCTTTCATGGGATGGGTTATGAGATGGAGATCCCATTTCTCTCTTGTTTTTGATTCTTTTATTGAGAATATATTTATCTATATCTAGGTTATTGGATTTCATTACTCTCTTTTTATATGTCAACCTATCTATTCCTATCATGTCTCTTAATTTACCCCTTCATCTTTTAGGGTTTCCTACTGGGTCTATATATACTCACCCATGCATGGGAATTTCCCACATGTGTCATCTATTATAAAAACGACTGAAATGTCGATGGTGATTACAGAGGAGCATAGGGATGCCTAGTGAATTTGACTGTGTATGGTGGTCCAATATTGTAGATTTTTATCTAGGCTCTCTCATCATTTACTTTTCCAGTTTTTTCAGGTTAGGAAATATTTCTAGTTGTGCATGTTTTTTTCACTTTTCCTTTTCTATTTACACTACCATACTCTTGAACTCCCATGTGTTTTTACAAGAATATTTTATTCTATAGATGTAACATTTTTTATTATTATTAATCTTCACTTCTGAATAAATAATGTTAGGTGTGTGTGTATAGGTGCATAGGCAAAGGCCACCCATACTTTTTATTCCTTTTGGTGCATGTTACCAACCCATAGCCTATGGAGGTGGGTTTGGGGTAGTTTTATCTTGGTCCATGTAGGTTCAAGTCACGAAGGAACAAAAAATGGAACATGTAACACCCCAAGATTTCATAGTGTGTTATTTATTCAAGATAATTCAATAACTTGCACTACACGCAACACCGAGTTAAAGCGCACCATGACTTACCAAACAAGCCGTTCAAAAGAGGTTATGAATAGTATTTACTAAATTTTAAACTTTATATAATCCTTATAATTTTAGAATCCATATTATGAGTTTCTTAGACATAATGTAAGAACAAATTCCTTTTTTTTTCAGATAAAAAAGTATTTTTCAAGAATGCACTTTTACCAACTTTAATAGTGATTCCTTTTTAAATCCAATATTTTAAACTTTTATATATTCAATTTGACTAAATAAATTTATTCTTTAAAATGGGGACATAAAAAAATTTAAAATGTAACACCCCAAGCTTCTATGGTACGCTTCTCTTTGAATAATGCGATAGCGTGTGTTGTACGCAACATCGAGTTCTAACACACAACAACCAATCAAACTAGCCGTTATGAATAGTAATACCTACTTTTTGAAATTTTATAAATTATATATCTCAAAATGGACTTCATTTTTGGATTCAGAATATCGAAATTATCCTAGGGTGAAATTTTGGTACTTTTCAAAAAACTTTTATATTTTGATGAATAGTGAAAATTACTAAATTTTAATTAAAAACTACTTTTTAATTGAAATAACTAATATTGATAAATTGTGAAATTGAGTGTTTTAAAGTATATTAGAATATATTTTTAACATTTAATTCAATGTTTGTCATTGGACATAATTTCACAATTAAACCAGACATAAACAAGTGCCAATCTTTTGATAGTTATTATCTCTTAAAAACACGCTTTTTGTTTTAACAACGGGAATTAATTTTAAATGAATTTCTGCCACTTATATGTTTTGAATTTGTAAAAATGGATTCCATATTTGGAATCAGTTTTTTCAAATTGTGTAAATAGGTAAATTTTATTTTTAGACATTTTGAATAATTACTTCGGTAAATATTTTATTTACCATGGTTAAAGGGTAAATCCGGTAAATAAGGGTTAAAAAATAATATTATAATATTAAAAAATTGCCCTAAAACGTGTCCTAACCATATTGGTTGATACATGTCCGACCATAGGAATCTTTGGGTCGATTTATGGACCCCATGGAGGCACTTGTAAGTGATAATGACACTTTATATTAATTAAGTTAAAATTAATACAAAAATGACACAAGCATATATCTTTTAGAAAAACAATTTTTACATAAGGTTATATATGCTGGCTTTTCGACTATAAATATTCATTATAAATATAAAACGATTTCCTACATAATGGTATTTTATTTATAATTTTTATACATTAAATAATTTAATTTATTTATGACACAATGATGATGCAGTAATTATAATAATAGTGAAAAATTAAAATAAATTATATTATAAATAATCAAATAAATATAATTGGAGACTTTTATTGAATTAAACTAATTTTATATGTTAATATGACATATTATGATTGATTTAATTGGATTTTTGAGAAGTAATCATTCTGTTATGAGTTTCACAAAAATCAATTATTGAATAGTGTCCAAATTGACATAAAATATTTTTTAAAATAAATATTATAATATTAATTGATATTAAATTCCTAAAAATATAAGGTTAGGCCAAGAGACTTATATAATGATAGGTGTATCATTAATGGACCACTTGGGGGTCTCTTGGATGTATATAGTATGTTTATTAACCATATAATATAAAAATACAAAGAGACATTGTAAAAGTGAAACTAATTAACTAAGAGTTAATACTTAAAGATAAGGTTAATATAGTAACCCAAACCTGTCTCAATTCTATTGGTTGAGTGTTTTTCGACCCATCCCCACATTAACCTTTAAATAATCTACTTTTGAGCCATTAGAAAGCGAATATTAATTAATTATAAAATAATATTTCTAGCTTTTCCAAAGGTGCCCCTCACCCCTCTTATAAAAGGGAACTCCTCCTTCTCATTAATTCACACCTTCAAAGCCTTTTGGTTCGGACAACCTCTTCCCAAATACTCTCTCAACTTCCCTCACTACATCCTAGAGGCATTCCTTTAGTCAGAAATCCAACTTAAGGAGCCCTTTTGATCAAATCAAAAGTAAGAACCTGAAGAAGAGGTAATGATTTCACCACCCTTTTTCAAGTTCCTTTCTTCTTCCACTTCTTCTTTATTTGTTATTACCACTATAAAATAATAAATCCAGTATATTATATATAATTTTATGTTATTATAAACATTTTACAACCATATTTCAGTATTTTATCCATCCTTTGAGTAACATGTCATCATACGTGCGTACGTATGGCGTACCGTCTCCACGTCGTGGTGTAATTGTTATTCAATAAATTATTATTTGGATGGGTATAATAATGATGTGTAATTCATGTAAATAATATATATAACATGATAATTATTCTGTATATATGATATACCATCCAATTATATATTATTTAAATATCAAAAGAATGATATTGTCGCTCGTGTGTACGTACGGACTACCGTCTCCACGAACGCGATGAGATTCATTCTCTATCATATCCATTCAAGTATAATTATTATTTGATGATTTAAAAATAATTTTTAAGGACATGATATCATTCTGGATATGAATAATATACAACCTATCCATGACAACCACGACTTACTTAACAAAACATATAAAAGAAAATGAGTAAGTTAACACCCGAAACAACGATAATTCTAAGATATTATTAACAAAGCAATGTTAAAAGATCATATATGATATCATGTGAATGTATATGATTCTTGTATAATTTAATAAAAATTATTTCACCATTATACAGGAGTTTAACTACCCCCAACCAAGGAAAAGTATAAGGTAAGGGTTTATTTCGCAATCTCTTCATTATCTGAGGTTTTTTATACGTAATAATCTACTGGGATTTCTTTATCATCCACATCCATGTTTCTTCGAAATGTATTTCAAAACATTTTTACTATTTACAAAGAATATGGGTTAAAGTCATTTATACCCTTGTTTGACTTTTTATATGAGTTTTATAAAGGAATCTTTCCGTCATTTTTCAAACAAGGTGCTTTTAACCTTTTCGACAAAATTAAGGTAAGAATGTTTTTTTAACTTATACGGTGGATGCGGCTATTCTCCGCCATTATAAAATCGTTGAAGCTTCCCTTACAAGCTTATAAGAATATTTTCAAAGTAAATGTTTTATTTTATAACTGTGTGACTTTTAAATTATTTCAAAATGAATATTTTAATAATTTATGAAAGGTACTCTTTATAAAAAAAAAGAATTTTAAATGTTTTAAAGATTTATCTTTCTAAATATTTTTAATTAATGTCCATGTTTTAAAAATGATTTTAAAGATTTATTTATATGGACATGAATGTTTTAAAATGATATTTCTTTTGAAAAGTTTCGAAGTGGTATGGGACACTTTGATTCCAAAAATCTCTTTTAAATTACTTCCTTAATAAATGTGTGACTTTTAAATGATTTCAAAAAAAGAGATATTTCTCTCAAATAGTTTTGATTTCATCTATGTCAACATCCTTTGATGGATTTTTAAGTTTATTTGAAGTTGATTTATTATGATACAAAACATCCATATTTTTCTGAAGTTTTTGTGATGTGTTGGACTGTGGATGTATTATTCTTATACCATTCATGGTTTATGGATGAATTATTTACATTTCGTATTCTAGTTTTAATACGAATGTTTATGTTATGTTTAAACCTTTTCATATGGGAATGCATTGGACTTAATATGTGACGGGTGGAGCCCGCTATAGCTACTCGATGCATCGGTAGGTATCATTAGACTAACTAGTGTCCTGGAATAAGGCCTTGACAAAATCTTATTTGTAGTCTTGGCACGAGGCCTTGGCTATGTGGTTATGATAGTCTGGCATTATGCATTCCATCATTATGAAAGTGGTTATTGATATTGCATGTGATTATTCGATTAGTAGAATATCCATGTGAATAAGTAAATGGCATTATTTCATTTTATTTTTTCCATACTATGTTGAAGTTTAAGTTTAAAAGGATTTTGTTTTAGTTATACATTGCCTTAAATGTTTATGCTTATTTATGAAAGTTTCTGCTGTATTGCTTACCCTTACGGAGCGTTTGAGCTCACCCCTTTCTATGTTTTATTTTTTCCCAGGATTCCAAGAAGTATATTGTGATTGATAAGAAGGGTTAAGACAAGGGAATAATGGCATTCATAAAGGATTATTTATGTTGTTTTGTATGTTATGAAGTGTAATGTAACATTCATGTATATAATCTGTTTTCCAAGACTGCTAAACTAATTGGTCCTTTGGGACTTGATTCCTTGTAATCATGCCAATGTATTAAAATAATGCACCGACTCTGGGTAACTGGGGTCGAGGCGTTACAGTTGGTATTAGAGGAAGTTTAGCAATAACCTTGGAAACTAGATTTAGATAAACTCTGATTAGAGCACATAGCCCTAAAATAGACTTTGAGGATTAGTATAGAAGAACTTCCTATAATTTTGTTATTCTAGAGATTTTGTGAGTTTTCCAAGCAATACATCCCTATATGGATACGAGCAGGTAGAGGCGGCTCTGGCACAGATGTACCTAGGGGTAAAACCCGAAAACACTGATTTGAGCTAGACTCGAACAGGAACTGGTGCATGACAATGGGCCTTGCTGCACTCTTGGTTACGACACTCCCGGGGGATATGCTTAGGAGAATTCTCATTTTATTTACAAACCATTATGAAGGGTTTATGAGTATATACTTACTCAAATAAAACATTGTTTATGATTATGGATTATATCCATAAACTATTCAATTTGAATTAGGAATTATTTATTGAAATTCATAAACTGACCTAGTCTATGCTATTGTATAGAAGTGGCGCCCAGTAGAAGGAATGTGAACTCCAGTAATACGTATGATCCAAAGAGTAAGAAGGATCGTATTTTTCATGGTATTAAGACATCATTTAGAAGGGAAATAGTCTGTCATGTATTATCATCATAGGAAGAAATAGTATCATGTGTGGATAAGATAACTAAAGAGTTTACTGAGTCCTATGATTTTGAAGGGAAGTAAGAGAAGAAAAGGATGGAAGAGAGAAAGATGGATAAAGGGATGAGGGAAAAGAAGAATTTCCCCATATGTGATAACTGTGGGAAGAAACACCCTGGAACATTCCTGAAAGGAATGGGAGTTTGTTAGTAGTGTGGAGAAAAAGGGCACAAAGTACGTGACTGGAAGGGTAAGAAAATGGTTTCAAATGTAAAATGATTCATTTTCAAGGAGTTTGAACACTACATGAACCTATGTCCCAGTCATCAGACTATGCCACAAGTGATGCTATTGAAAAAAATCAAGTTATGATACTACCACATATGAAGAGGAATGATTAGAGTTCTTATGTTGATTATGTCATTTGAGTTTTGTATCAACAATGTACTTTTTATAATAATTATGGAGTATATAAGGATTGTACTACAGTACTATTTAATTAAGTACTTGAGATTGTGTGGAACAAAGAAAAGTTACTCAATAGCAGGATAAATTTTTGTAAAATATATGGTTGAGAGAATGATAAACCATAATATAGTTCTGATACCGAGGTAGTGATTTTGGAATAATACATGATTGATTTGGATAAATTATATTGGATATTCTTGACTACCTTGAAACTGATTAATGATTTGTATATTCCATCATTGTTTGGGTTTAAAACATTTTTGGATTGAAGGAGTATATCCATTATTATTTAAGGAATAAGGGATCATGAATGTAATCAATAAGGTTTTATGGTAATTCAGAATGTTGTAGTGTTATAAAAGAATACATGATGAAGGTGTTCACATGTTATTACGTAGAAAAAAGGATCTTTATTTTTGGACTAAATCATTTTGGATAGTTCTAGTTTGGATTATTTTTTGATTTCCATAAAAGGACAACCCGGAGGTTGGGCGGCAACCCATCGCATCCAGCAAGGCTGCGAGACTTGAACCCACAACCGAAGGGTGACAAGGATGTATCACCTACCACTAGCCCACGTAATGTCTAGGATTAAATAATGAAGTTTTTTTAAAAGATCTGGTAGATGAATTATAAATTTGTTTTTTTGGAACCCTATACGAATAGGATAAATAGAATATTTTTTTACGTTCTATTATCTTTTAGAGTGAAAGATGAGTTTGTGGTAGAAATTAGTTAAAAGATGGAACTCTACTTATCAAGAATATATTTTTCTTCTTCTCTTATTCTATGAAGAAATTAATTCTTATACTTTATTTAAGGAATCCTAAAACCAAAAATGTGTTATCCTAATATCCTATGTTTTGTTGAACTTATGGTATTTCAAATCATCATAGGTTGATGAATTTAAGGACCTCAATTTTACACTTGTTTGTGATTGATGACTGCAATCACTACCTATAAATATATACATTTTTCCTCCAATTATATGTCTCTAATTTCCACCAATGTTCTCCTAATAGAGATCATAATTTGGTGGTGACCCTTTCATTTCTCTTTTCCTCATATTAAGACTAAATTTTAGTAACCCAATTTCCGATGTGGGTTTTCCCACAAATATATTTTCTATTTTAAACCTTTTATTTTCGAAGAACAATTTCAAATTGAGAGGACGCAATTTATTGAATGAGGGGATAATGTAACACCCCAAGATTTCATAACGTGTTATTTCTTCAAGATAATTCAATAACTTGCACTACATGCAACATCGAGTTAAAGCGCACCATGACTTACCAAAAAAGCCGTTCAAAAGAGGTTATGAATAGTATTAACTAAATTTTAAACCTTATATAATAATTATAATTTTAGAATCCATAATATGAGTTTCTTAGACATAATGTAAGAACAAATTTCTTTTTTTCAGATAAAAGAAGTATTTTTCAAAAATGCACTTTTACCAACTTTAATAGTGATTCCTTTTTAAATCCAATATTTTAAACTTTTATATATTCAATTTGACTAAATAAATTTATTCTTTAGAATGGGGACATAAAAAAATTTACAATGTAACACCCCAAGCTTCTACGTTATGCTTCTCTTTGAATAATTCGATAGCGTGTGTTGTACGCAACATCGAGTTCTAACACACCACAACCAATCAAACTAGCCGTTATGAATAGTAATACCTAATTTTTGAAATTTTATAAATTCTATCTCTTAAAATGGACTTTATTTTTGGATTCGGAATATTGAAATTATCCTAGGATTAAATTTTGGTACTTTTCGGATAACTTTCATATTTTGATGAATAGTGAAAATTTCTAAATTTTAATTAAAAACTACTTTTTAATCGAATTAATTAATATTGATAAATTATGAATTTGAGTGTTTTTAAAGTGTATTTAGAATATATTTTTACCATTTAATTCAATATTTGTCATTGGACATAATTTTACAATTAAACCAAACATAAACAAGTGTCAATCTTTTGATAGTTATTATCTCTTAAAAACACGCTTTTTGTTTTAACAACGGGAATTAATTTTAAATTAATTTCTGCTAATTTTATGTTTTGAATTTGGAAAAATGGATTCCATATTTGGAATCAGGTTGTTCAAATTGTGTAAATAGATAACTTTTATTTTTAGACATTTTGAATAATTACTTCGGTAAATATTTTATTTACCATGGTTAAAGGGTAAATCCGGTAAATGAGGGTTAAATAAATAATATTATAATATTAAAAAATTACCCTAAAACGTGTCCTAACCTTATTGGTTGATACATTTCCGACCATGGGCATATTTTTGTCGATTTGGGGACCCCATGGAGTCACTTGTAAGTGGTAATGACACTTTATATTAATTAAGTTAAAATGAATACAAAAATGACACAGGCATATATCTTTTAGAAAACAATTTTTTACATAGGGTTATATATGTTGGATTTTCGACTATAAATATTAATTAGAAATATCCTAATCTTTCAAACATAATGATATTTTATTTATAATTTTTATACATTAAGTAATTTAATTTATTTATGACACAATGATGATGCAGTAATTACCATAATAGTGAAAAATTACAATAATTGATATTATAAATAACACAATAAATATAATTGGAAATTCTTATTGAATTAAACTAATTTTATATGTTAATATGACATATTAGGATTGATTTAATTGGCTTTGTTCGAATTAAACATTCTGTTATGAGTTTCACAAAAATCAATTATTGAATAGTGTCAAAATTGACATAAAAGTGTTTTTAAAACAAATATTATATTATTAATTGATATTAAATTCTTAAAAATCTAAGGTTCGGCCAAGAGACTTATATCATTATAGGTGTATAATTAATGGACCACTTGGGGGTCTCATGGATGTATATAGTAAGTTTATTAACCATATAATATAAAAATACAAAGAGACATTGTAAAAGTGAAACTAATTAACTAAGAGTTAATACTTAAATATAAGGTTAATATAGTAACCCAAACCGGTATAAATTATATTGGTTGCATGGTTTTCGACTCATCCCCACCTTAACATTTAAATAATCTACTTTGGAGACATTAGAAACTGAATATGAATTTATTATAAAATTATATTTCTAGCTTTTCCGAAGGTGCCCCTCACCCCTCTTATAAAAGGGCACTCATCCTTCTCATTAATTCACACCATCAAAGCCTTTTGGTTCGGCCAAACTCTGCCCAAATACTCTCTCAAATTCCCTCACTACATTCTAGATCCCTTCATTTAGTCAGAAAGCCAACTTAATGAGCCCTTTTGATGAAATCAAAAGGAATAACCCGAAGAAGAGGTAATGATTTCACCACCCTTTTTCAAGTTCCTTTCTTCTTCCACTTCATCTTTATTTATTATTACCATTATAAAATAATAACTCCAGTAAATTATATATACTTTGATGATATTATAAACATTTTAAAACCATATTTCAGTATTCTATCCATATTTTGAATAACATGTCACCATACGTGCATACGTATGGCGTACCGTCTCCACGTCGTGGTGTAATTGTTATTCAATAAATTATTATTTGGATGGGTATAATAATGATGTGTAATTCATGTAAATAATAAATATAACATGATAATTATTCTGTATATATTATATACCATCCAATTATATATTATTTTAATATCAAAAGAATGATATTGTCGCTCGTGCGTACGTACGGACTACCGTCTCCACGAACGCGATGATATTCATTCTCTATCGTATCCATTCAAGTATAATTATCATTTGATGATTTAAAAATAATCTTTAAGGACTTGATATCATTCTATATATGAATAATATACAACCTATCAATGACAACCATGGCTTACGTAACAAAACATATAAAAGAAAACGAGTAAGTTAACACCCGAAACAACGATAATTCTAAGATATTATTAACAAAGCAATGTTAGAAGATCATATATGATATCATATGAATGTATATGATTCTTTTATAATTTAATAACAATTATTTCACCATTATACAAGAGGTTAACCTACCCCCATCCAAGGAAAAGTACAAGGTAAGGGTTTATTTCACAATCTCTTTATTATCCGAGGTTGTTTAGACGTAATAATCCACTGGGATTTCTTTATCATCCACATCCATGTTTCTTCGAAATGTATTTCAATTTTTTTTTACTATTTACAAAGAATACGGGTTAAAGTCATTTATACCCTTGTTTGAATTTTTTTAAGAGTTTTATAAAGGAATCTTTCCGTCATTTTCCAAACAAGGTGCTTTTATCCTTTTCGACAAAATTAAGGTAAGAATGTTTTTTTAACTTATACGGCGGGTGCGGCTATTCTCCGCTGTTATACAATTGTTGAAGCTTCACTTACAAGATTATAAGAATATTTTCAAAGTAAATGTTTTATTTTATAATTATGTGACTTTTAAATTATTTCAAAATGAATATTTTAAGAATTTCTGAAAGGTACTCTTTATCAAAAAAAAGAATTTTAAATGTTTTAATGATTTATCTTTCTAAATATTTTTAATTAATGTCCATGTTTTAAAAATTATTTTAAGGATTTATTTATATGGACATGAATGTTTTGAAATGATATTTCTTTTCAAAAGTTTCGAAGTGGTATGAGACACTTTGATTCCAAAAATATCTTTTAAATTACTTCCCTAATAAATGTGTGACTTTTAAATGATTTAAAAAAAGAGATATTTCTCTCAAATAGTTTTGATTTCATCTATGTCAACATCCTTTGATGGATTTTAAGTTTATATGAAGTTGATTTATTATGATACAAAACTTCCATATTGTTTTGACGTTTTTTTGATGTGTTTGAATGTGGATGTATTATTCTTATAGCATTTGTGGTTTATGGATGAAGTATTTACATTTAGTATTCTAGTTTTAATACGAATGTTTATGTTATGTTTAAACATTTTCATATGGGAATGCATTGGACTTAATATTTGACGGTTGGATCCCGCTATATCTCCTTGATGCATCTGTAGGTATCATGAGACAAACTAGTGTCTTGGAACAAGGCCTTGACAAAATCATATTTGTAGTCTTGGCACGAGGCCTTGGCTATGTGGTTATGATGGTCTTGAATTATGCATTCTATCATTATGAAAGTGGTTATTGATATTGCATGTGATTATTAGATTAGTAGAATATCCATATGAATAAGTAAATGGCATTATTTCATTTTATTTTTTCCATACTATGTTGAAGTTTAAGTTTAAAAGGCTTTTGTTTTAGTTATACATTGTCTTAAATGTTTATACTTATTTACGAAAGTTTTCGATGTATTGCTTACCCTTACGAAGTGTTTGAGCTCAACCCTTTCTATTTTTTATTTTTTCTCAGGATTCCAAGAAGTATATTGTGATTGATAAGAAGGGTTAAGAAAAGGGAATAATGGCATTCATTAAGGATTATTTATGTTGTTTTGTATGTTATGAAGTGTAATGTAAAATTAATGTATGTAATCTATTTTCCAAGACTGCTAAACTAATTTTTCCTTTGGGACTTGATTCCTTGTAATCATGCCAATGTATTAAAATAATGCACTGACTCTGGGTAACTGGGGTCAAGGTGTTACAGTTGGTATCAAAGGAAGTTTAGCAATAACCTTGGAGACTAGATTTAGATAAACTCTGATTATAGAACATAGCCCTAAAATAGACTTTGAGGATTAGTATAGAAGAACTTCCTAGAATTTTGGTATTGTAGAGATTTTGTGAGTTTTCCAAGCAATTCATCCCTATCTGGATACTAGTAGGTAGAGGCGGCTCTGGCACAGATGTACCTAGGGGTAAAACCCGAAAACAGTTCTTTGGGCTAGACTCGAACGGGAACTGGTGCACGACAACGGTCCTTGCTACACTCTTGGTTACGACACTCCCGGGGGATATGCTTAGGATAATTCTAATTTTATTTACAAACCATTATGAAGGGCTTATGAGTATATACTTACTCAAAGAAAACATTTTTTATGATTATGGATTGTATCCATAAACTGTTCAATTTGCATTAGGAATTATTTATTGCAATTCATAAACTGACCTAGTTTATGCTATTGTATAGAAATGGAGCCCAGTAGAAGGAATGTGAACTCCAGTAATACGTATGATACAAAGAGTAATAAGGATCGTATCTTTCATTGTATTACGACATTATTTAGAAGGGAAATAGTCTCCCATATATTATCATCATATGAAGAAATAGTATCATGTGTGGATAAGATAACTAAAGAGTTTACTAAGTCCTATGGCTTTGAAGGGAAGCAAGAGAAGAAAAGGATGGAAGAGAGAAAGATGGATAAAGGGAAGAGGGAAAAGAATAATTTCCCCATATGTGATAACTATGGGAAGAAACACCTTGGAACTTGCCTGAAAGGAATGGGAGTTTGTTACAAGTGTGGAGAAAAAGGGTACGAAGTAAGTGACTGGAAGGGTAAGAAAATGGTTTCAAATGTACAATGCTTCATTTGCAAGGAGTTTGGACACTATGTGAACCTATGTCCCAATCATCAGACTATGCCGCAAATGATGCTATTGGATAATAATCAAGTTATGATACTACCACAGATGAAGAGGAATGATTATAGTTCTTATGTTGATTATGTCATTTGAGTGTTGTATCAACAATGTACTTGTTATAATAATTATGGAGTATATAAGGATTGTACCGTAGTACTATTTCATTAAGGACTTGAGATTGTGTGGAACAAAGAAAAGTGACTCAATAGCAGGATAAATTTTTGGAAAATATATGGTTGAGAGAATGATAAACCATAATATAGTTCTGATACCGAGGTAGTGATTTTGGAATAATACATGATTGATTTGGATAAATTATATTGGATATTCTTGACTACCTTGAAACTGATTAATGATTTATATATTCCATCATTTTTGTGGTTTACAACATTTTTGTATTGAAGGAGTATTACATTATTATTTAAGGAATAAGGCGTCATGAATGTAATAAATAAGTTTTTATGGTAATTCAGTATGTTGCAATGTTATAAAAGAATACATGATGAATGTGTTCACATGTTATTATGCAGCAAAAAGGATCTTCATTTTTGGACTAAAGCATTTTGGATAGTTCTAGTTTGGATTATTTTTGGATTTCCATAAAAGGACAACCCGGAGGTTGGGCGGCAACCCATCGCGTCCAGAAAGACTGCGAGACTTGAACCCACAACTGAAGGGTGACAAGGGTGTGTCACCTACCACTGGACCATGTAATGTCCAGGATTAAATATGTAGTTTTTTTAAAAGATCTGGTAGACGAATTATAAATTCGTTTTTTAACCCTATACGAATAGGATAAATAGAATATTTTTTACATTCTATTATCTTTTAGAGTGAAAGATGAGTTTGTGGTAGAAATTAGTTAAAGGACAGAACTCTACTTGTCAATAATATATTTTTCTTCTTATCTTATTCTATGAAAAAATTAATTCTTATACTTTATTTAAGGAATCCTAAAACCAAAAATGTGTTATCCTAATACCCTATGTTTTGTTGAACCGATGGTATTTCAAATATTTTCATTGTTGCTATAGTCATTGGTTATATATCCAACAGTTATACTAAAGTATGGTATTTTTAAGTTGTAAATTTAAAGTCATATAACTCACAATGAAATAAATATATGATATTTAAATATTATAAATATATATATTTATGCATTACATTTAAATATTAATTTTATTATTAAAATATAAATTTATGTATATATAAAATTAAAATAAATATTTAAATATAAATGGAATAGTGAAATTGAATTTAATAATTTAAATATTTAATTTTAATTGTATATGTTAAATTATATTTTGTATAAAAGTAATATTTTTTAAGATATTTTTTGTTAAGTATTGTATATTTTATCCAAATAGATTAAATTCGACACTCATAAAATTTAATTCTATATGAACAAATATATTAACATCTTTTAAACTATAAATTGATATGAAATTATATTAAGAGCACTAAATGTTTAGAAATATTTTTTTTCAATAAAAGTTGTTTTTTCAATAGATTTTGAATTTTATTTGAAGAAATAAATTTATAAATTTTATATTATAAATTAGATAAAAATAACTTCATTTTTGGATTTATAATGTCAAATTTAGTATAGAATTAATTTTTATATTTTTCAAAAAAAAATTATTCTTAGGTGAATATTTAAATTTAACAATATCGCGATTTTTATGCCATTATTAGCATATAAGTCTAACATATAAATTTATGAAACCTTTTAATTTAAAAAGTATTATTTTATAATTTGAATTAAACATCTTCAAATATTTATTTATTTTTTTTGAAAAACATTTATTTTATATTTAAAAACTCATGTAATATTTTCCACAAAATATTTTAATACATTATACATTTATTTTATTAAAATTAATTTTTAACACTTTTAAAATTTGAAAAATGAGAAATATAAAGAAAAATTAGAATCCGAAGTTAATAATTATCTATTAGGGACCACTTAATTTTTAATCATAAATATTATGTAACCTTAGGTAAAAACTAGTTACCGCGGTAAAAGCTTAAATGGAAGAAAATAAAAATTCAAGGGATAAAGGGTGTAAAGCTTGTCAAAATGTTTATAATTGATTGGTAGCAAGGTTATAGATCTTATATTTCCTTTCACTCAATTAGGGTATATTTTTGGATCCATTCGACCTATTTTACATGTTCTCCATTTATATTAAGTTGATATGTTAAAAAAATGTCATTCTCACCACTTATAAAAGTAGCCAATCACCACCATTAAATACCAATCTAAAAATATTTATTACTCATAAAACTAATACATATTTATATACACTATAATCCCCATCACTCTCATAATATTCTGATCAAAATAGAACAACCTAAGAACCTCCCTTATAATAAATCATCCAAGAGAATTGCAATGTACTAAACCTAAGTTTAGTATTTTCACTAAAGTATTTTTCTTTTATCATTCCATTTATAATTTATATTTCCCAATATTATATGATTAATTCTGTATATATATTATACTTCATGTTTTTATATTTTTCTTATTATCACTAACCACCTCCACCCTTCTCCTCAAAAATGAAAAAATTTTAATTGTATATATGTGCAGACTACTACCTCTATGACATAATGTGTTTAATTTTCCTTAAACACCGTAAAAATATGGTCCTAATACGAAATTTAATATATAAGCATGATATTTATTAATTTTTTTAGTTTTTTAAAATAAATAAACATATCACCCCTTTCTCCCATTCTACGGTAAATGAAATCATTATCTACGTATACATCAGGACTATCACCTCCATGGAACAATATATTTCATTTTCTGCTACCACATTAATGTATAGTTATAAATTATAATTGATGATTATATAAGACATATAAGAATATAAAATATCTTAAATATGGTTCTTAATGGATATATCAAAAAGTAATGATTGTTATTAAGTAATCCATGAATATGGATAATTAACCCAAAACTATTTCACTACTGAATTCATCTTCCCAAAACAAAAAAAATATAATTAGATTATAGAATTTTAAGTAATTATAAAACATAAATTAACATTTCTTATACAACCTATTAATTATTATTATTATCAACGATTGGGTACCCAAATCGACATTATAAAGCATGTGCAGAACAATTAAAGTTACTAATACACAACAGAAAAAAAAATTGCTAATTTTATAATATATTCATAATGAATGGAAATAGATGAAGTATATAAAGGGTAATGTATATTAATATGGTTATAAAATATAGTATCATGATAGTTATTTTTGTTTTAAAAGGGGTTAGATCATATTCGACTAAGCGGTAATAAAGGTAAGGGTTTTTCCTGAATCAAATCATTTTCATGATTCATAATCACATAAATTTGATCATAATATTTCAAGATTGAACTATAATACCCTATAATGATGTTATTTTGTATTTACATATTATTTTATAGGTAAATCATGTTTCACACTAATGTCTTCTTCCAAGATTAATAATTTATTTAATAAAAATGTAATCTTGTTAAGAATAATTATTATCTATTTTAATGGATGTTTTCCCACATATTCATGTTTTTACTTCCCAAAAATGTTCTCTATTCCCAAGTGGAACCTCAAATTTTTTTATATCCAATAATCATTTTATTCACCTTTATTCATTTTAAAATGAATTTTTTATTATTCTTTTAATGATATAGGTTTTCAATAAAGTTGTTTTTATAATATTTAAAAGGATTTTCCTTACTGTGATCTTATATTCTTCCCTTATAATTCAACTTTTTAACATATGTTCTATTTCTTATCAATTTACCTTTACTGGAATTTATTTTTAATTAATGTGTTAAAAATATTTCTCTTTATCTTAAAAAAAAAGATTTTTGGAAAGTGACTTGAAAATCACATCTATTTAAGGTTTTATTAAAAAACACATTCTAGCAAAAATACTTTTTATGATTTGAATTCCATTTTCAAAGGATTAATCTCCAATGTAGTGATGGTTCATAAATCACCCATTATGTGATCCTTAAATACCCCCTTTTCAATTTCTTGTTGTTTTGTTAAATGATAATTATTAGACACCGTTTGGAAAAGTTATGAAAGAGTTTTTATTATTATATATTATTTATGATAAGTTGGATTATTTGATTTTAAGTGGTACTAATATGTATGGATAAGGATAGGTGTTGTATTATACCTTAATTAAAATCATTGTATAAGGTTTTGTAACTCATGAGATATCTATGGTAATTAATTAATTAATTATCACTACATTATGAAATCATGTTAGGATGCCTAATCAACTATGCTATGGGAATCAGGTGGTGATGCCTTATCTACAATTACATGCCAACTTATTCTTAATTTTTTGCCACTTATTTTTCACAATTATTTATTTATTTATAAGCCATACCAATTGTCTATGATTTTAAAGTTCTAAATATTATTCACTTTCTAATGTTCTTATTTCATATTGTTTTAATTTTTTTATGTGTTTTAATCCATTTTTGATGACATTTCTTTAGTATTATGTTTATATTCTATGATCCTTAATGATCAATCAAGTTTTATGAGTGTAACTTATGATCCCATGATATTTTTATGTGATCTGATACCCTTTCTAATATTTTCCCCCATGTTTATGATCTAATAGTTATCAATAGTTGATAAGTTTCCCTTATTGAGCATTTAGGCCCGCCCCTTTCCAATATTTCCAATCTCCGAGTTTTAGAGATGATTATATTATAATAGATGTATATAAGAGGTTTATAGGATCATGGTTATAGAGAAACGTTCACAAGTGTTTTAAAATCATATTTCTATGTACCTATTCTCTAAAACATAACTCCTTTAGGTCCTTGGGTTGTGCAACTATATGAGAGATGTATTAATTTATCCATGGTATCAATGTATTATTTATATATATTTAACTTGGTTTTCTCAATGTAAAGTGTATTTTATCATAAATGATAACATGGTAATAAAATTACACCTAATAGGATTCTTGAGTCTTGGTAGAGATCATGAAGGATATGCATAGGGATTAAGCAATTACTGATCGATGGGCTATAATTCTGGTTTTGTGTATTAAGTTTTCATAAAATAATCTTAATATGAAAGATATGGGTATCATATATTGATATATATCTCAAAGGATTTATTTTAGGTGATCTATTAATTAGGTTACCAATAATATCTTCCCAGGAAATATTTGGTCTTGGAGACCATGACTTGTTCAAGTAATTAAGCCACTTGTACAAGGTGTATTGTTTATAAATGGGAGTTTTTCAAGGACACTAAAGGTCATATATGATGTAAAGAAAATTTGTTTATCATTAGAAAGATTTTATTGTGGTTACTAATGTTGCATGAAGCATGGAAAAGTTTTGGTTGTGTGATATGAGAGATTAAATTGCCTAAAAATATTAAATCTAACATCTAAAATCATGAAATAATTAGATTATGTGTATTTATAGGCCTCCAAAACAAGAAAATAGATATATCGTAGAATAGTTTTATGATTGTGCAACTATTCATTTGTTTCATACCATAAAATAAGTATTCATCAAAGAATTTCGAGCATAGTATATAGAATTTCATTAAGATCTAGATATGAGATTATATAAGGATTATGTGTATATGAAACTTTTTATTATTGCACCACCTCAAGTTATAAGACCACACAACTCGAGTTACTTATCAAAAAATCAGTTTCTCAAAAAATCACTTCTTTCAAATACGTTTCTTCTTGGATACTTATTTGAAACATTTTTATATATTAATAATTACATTTACAAACCCCTTTTATATATAATTAAGGATTTATGGTCATGTAATTATATACTATTGGATTTAATATCATTGGTGTGATTAAAATAATCCATAATTTTTGAATTCTATAAAATGATGTGATTAGGTAGGTGGTTTTGATATTTTCTATAAATGGACTAATTTCATGTGCTTTTTGACTCATTTTTATTGATTGAGGAATTCTTTGATTAAACTCATGGGAAATTTTAAATTTTTCCAAAAAACGGATTTTGGAATAATTTATTTCAAAGAAAATTTAGTTGTTTCTATAACCCTATATTTTTTAATAAATTTATTAATTTTAATGGAATCATTTTCAAATATATATATTTCATTTATTTTATATTTTGAGAAAATATTTTTTAAAAACTGAAAAAAATGGAATATTTTAGGGAATTTGAAATGAGGTTTTGAATGGGGAATTAATTGATTGATTTGGAATTAAAATTTGGGTTTTAATATTAATGTATTGTTTTTAAAAGTGATTTTATTCAATAAAAAATTATAGAATATAGTGTTATTCAAATTTGTATAAATTGACTTGAATAAACTGAATTTTGATATGTGTATTTAAGTTAGACTTTGGGATTTTTCATATAGTGTGTATGAATGTGTTAAAAATGTTTAAGCCGGGATTGTTTTTGAAAAATATATGTTTCATCCAAGGAGTGGGTGCCATAGGTAGTGTGAATTAATGTGAGAAATGATTTGGAAAACTATGGTCAAATGGGTACATTCAATAGGGTATAAGCTAGACATATATATAGGGATTAATACCATGGTAAATCTAGATAGCGATAGAACCTATAAAACAAGAATTTCCCATTTATTAAGATAAAAAAATATTTATCATAGATAATTTGTTGTAAAATAGATATTTTCCATCAGATTTAGTGAAAATGTTAATTTTACCTTTTATATTGGGAAATAATTATTTTCCTCTTGAATTGTGAAAAAATCGATTTCATAAATTGTTTTAAAATAACTATTATCTAAAATTTAGTTTTAATTTTGTATGGATTTTTGTTTTTTGAAATAATCCTTGGTTTTGGTAAAATAATGAATCATATTTTACAAAAAGAATTTGTTAACATTTATAACTCTTTGAGAAATTATGGTTTGGTTTCTAAATGATATTAAAAAAAAATTTGTTTTAAAACTATTTTTGATTTATCATGGTTTATTAATATTGATTTTGTAATTTATTTCCCACAGTAATGAATTAAAGTGTTTGATAAATCTTACTATATTTTTATGCATGCCCTCTATGTGAAATTTGGTAGAGATATAGTCATTATAATTAATGATTCAGATAGGTATAAATAATATTTATTCATCTATAGAGAGTTTTAGTTCCACATTGGAGTTATGGATGAGGATATGTTAGATCATATTTTTAGAATTTAATCTTTTTTGTTGGGGTATTAATTAATTTATTTAGTAAACTATTTTTGGTTTATTTTAAGAAAATAAGTTTATTTCAATTAATAATATTATGTTAAATGGGTTTTAAAGGAGCTTTTAAGTGTTAGAGTTGGTTCCATAGAATCAAATTTTTTGTACTTTTTGATAACCTATATTCATAGTTTTTAATATTAATAAAATCTTTATTATATCATGATTATTCTTTTATGTATTGTAGTTTGTGATAATGTCTAAAGAATAGCTACCACACGAGAAGGTCATAGTAGCTCCCTGCTAGAATGAGAACCCAGAAGTGACAAGAAAATATTATTAAATATATGTTCTATGGCTGGATCAAATCATTTTAGGGACACAAATGATTTAGGCTATCAGGAGTGGAGACTCATCAAAATTTCAGGCACCTTCTCGTCGTATACTCCTTGGGTAATATCCAATGTAAGATATTATAAGAACATAACCCGCTAGTAATAAGTCCACATTTATATGTTTCTTTGAATGTTTCTATCTTCGGACGTGTGTATTGGTCCTTTAACAACAATATTTTTATTAATGAGTATTATAATTCCAGTACTTTGATGTATTTATGAAAACCATAATGAAAAATGTTTGTGGTGAGGTATGATATGTTGGGTGCATCATGAGTAAAATTGCATTTGTGAATATTAATGGAAATGATATGCCCCTTATATTCATTAATAGAAGTTGATATCTTTGGACCTTATATGGAAATTATATAGCCTAAATAAATCCATAAAAATAGTCTTCTATAACAAAGTTCTATTTCCCAAAATTCAAAAAGAGACATTGAACACCATGGCTGATGGCACTGTAATCCAACATTGTTGATTAGAGAGAGAATGATAAAGGGATTATAATAAATAGTAAGCATCTATATGAGGTGTTATATCATTAATTCATTAACTTATTTCTTTATGGGTTCCATGTCTTATTGTTAAATGCTAACCTTGAACTTTAGGCTAATTTCCTTAATTTTGCTTAGAAAGAGGCCTAGAGGGTCACACACTAAGTGTTTCCAAAATCACATTTAAATAATATATTATTATGTATTATTTAACAAGTTGAATAAATATTTTTATCATTTCTAATTTAATAATTATTCATGTTTTCTTGATAGCATATATTCCATCACCAGTTATTCCAGAGAATATTATGTGTGTGGAATATTTAATAAATATTTATTTTTTATTTATTGAAAATACTATTTATTTATTTATTTTCAAATTATGAAGTGATATTTATTTATAAAATAAATAGTCATTATTAAAGTCTAAAAAAATATTATAGATGAATGTCGGAACAACTTTATAGGTTTGGTGAGAAATAATATATATTGAATTTTATGTGAATAAATATTTTTTAGTTTTAATTCGCGAGTTTAGCACATATTGATAAATAATAATAATAATAATAATAATAATATATACACGGGGTTCCTCTATGATTAAATATATATTAACGAGAACTTGTGAAAATATTAATTTATAAACCCTAGCAGTATATAAACTCAATTATATTATATTTTTCGTAGAACCAATTATATTGTTTTTTGGTGCGCAGTGAATCCAGTGTTGTACATCTCGAACCCCTCGTTGTTTGATTTTCATGATCACAATCACCTTATTATGTGTTTAACATTGTTTTAAGTGTTTTTGTTTTATAGGCAAAAGATTGCCAAGGAAATGGGCCATGAAGCACATCAAGTGGACTGAAATTCAGTCCACCGGCCAGCCGGTGGACCTGGCAGAGGCATTGCCCACTGCCAGGTTCCACCGGTCAACCGGTGGCTCTGTCACCGGCCAGCCGGTGGCACCCAGATGAATAGTGTGAGCTACTGTCTCCCCACCGGCCAGCCGGTGGCTCCTCCACCGGTCAGCCGGTGGAGCCTGGACCAAAATTCTTCTCCTCTGCCAAGGCACCGGCCAGCCGGTGGAGCTGTACCGGCCAGCCGGTAGCCCAGTCAAACTAGCCGTTGGCTTTGACCAGTCAACCCTTTTTTGGCCTCCAACGGCTCTGAAGACTTCTCCAACGGCTCCGAAGACTCCCCAAGGGTTCCATGCCTATAAATAAAGGCTGAGGAAGCCCCAGACACTAACCGGAACTTAAACCAAGCCCAAGGACACTTTGTTGATCATTCGGCAATCCTCCGGCGAGCCACCTCAAGGAACCCCAAGTGCTCCATCCAATTCCACATCCAAGAGAACCACCAAAGAAGCTTGGAAGAGGCCTTCAACATCTCCAATCAATCAAAGGCGCCCAAGACTTCCTCAAATACGGTTTTTCTTGTTTATCTATTTTGAGATTAATTTGGGTTTGTGTCTACAAACCACTCTATTTCTCATCCCCTCTTTCTTTTGGGTTTCACATCACCATTAAGGTGTGAAAAGGTTGTCAAGCTTTCCTTTAAATAGCTTGAGACATAGGTGATCTATCCTTCACCTGTAAGAAGGATAGTGGGTTCTTGCTAAACCATTAAAAGCAAGTGGGTTCTTGCTAAACCAATTCAAAAGCAAGCTGTAATAGGTCCTAGTGCTACCTCAAAGCCTAGTTGGTTTCTTGCTAAAACCATTGAAAAGCAAGCGGTAGGAATCTCTCAACGGTTGAGTTGGGAGCGGAGACGTAGGCCGGGTTTTGGCCGAACTCCGTTATCAATTGCGTGTCTTGCCTCTTTTATTTCCGCTGCATTCTTTACTTTGATTTTAATTTGTTAATCATTTTTTTAAAGGCAATTCACCCCCCCTCTTGCCATCCTTCCCGTTTTTCTCCGACCCAACAATTGGTATCAGAGGGAAAATTTGAATAATTCTCTAAACCGGTTTCAAATTAAAGATCCTTTTGTGATGGCTTCTACCGCTTCTTCCTCTCAATCCCCCGAAGGACATTCTTTGGATCATGCTCCATTCTTTGATGGAGCCGATTATAGTTTTTGGAAAACCCGCATGACCACATTTCTTAAAAGTATTGGCTATTCTATTTTTAGAATTGTTATGCATGGTTTTACCCTCACTTCTTCCGATGAGTCTAAGTGGACCACCATAGATATTAAGAATTTCGAGCTTGATGGCAAAGCCATGAATGCTCTTCATTGCGGGTTAGATAGAAATGTATTTAATTGTATTTCTACTTGCTCTACTTCTTACGATCTTTGGAAATTTTTAGAACTAACCTATGAAGGTACTAGCGAGGCTCCAAAGCAAGAATCCGATCAAAAGCAAGAACCCGACGAAAAGATCAAGCCCGTTTGCCCACCTCACAAGAAAAGGGCCAAGAAGAAAAAGAAGAAGGCTTCAAAGGCAACATGGAGTGATAGCTCCACCTCTTCATTCTCCTCCTTCTCCTCGAGCGACCAAGGTAAAAAATGCCTAATGGCAAATCATGAGGTATCATCTTCCGACTCTTCTTCCTCGTCTTCTAGTTCTTCAAATTCTTTCAATCATTTGTCATATGAAGAACTCCAACACGTTAGAGATCAATTAGAAAATGGTTTTCATGAGCTTTCATCAAAATTTGTCGCTTTGAAAAAGAATTTCAAAAAGCTTTCCTCCGAAAAAGACCAACTTCTCAAAGAGAAGGAGGAACTCTCCCTAAAAATCCAAAATTTCCCCAATGTTGATTCTTTGGAATCAACCATCAAAGACCTAAGGGAATCCCTAGCCAAGTTCACCCAAGGTGAACAAAATTTGTCCAAACTCTTAGGTTCTCAACGAGTATCTAGAACCACCAATGGACTTGGCTACACCAATATAGATTCCTCCTCCCATGCACCCACTGTTTTTGTAAGGGGGAGCTCTAGTTATAAATTTTGCAATTATTGTAAAAAATCCGGGAACCTCATTTATGAGTGTGATTGCAAAAATGCCCGGTATGGCCAACCCAAGTCTATTTACTATAGTGACGAGTTTTATAGGAGAAGACCCGCCATGAAACAAATTTGGATTGAAAAATCCCTTTTGGCGAGTCTCTCCGGGCCAAAAATAGTTTTGTTTCCCCGATGATCTTTTGTTTTTATTTAGGGGGAGAAAGTTTCTTTATGTGTTTTCAAACTTTTTATTCAAACTGTTATTCAATCTTTTAATTTCAAAAATTTCATTTGGTTTCAAATTTCAAATTTCAATTGGTTTTTGATTCAAAACTTTCAATTCAAACTGTTATTCAAATTTTCATTTCAATTTCAAAAATCTCAATTGATTTTTCAATTCTCATATCTAGCTTTTCAAACCCTTTCCCTCAATCAAGTTTTATGCCCCGTGCTATTTTGATAATCACAAAGGGGGAGAAATTTCTTGATTGATTGGGGGAGAATCCTTTTCATCATTCTTAGCATTTCCTTTCAAATTCATTTTTTTACTTTAATTGTTTTGGTGATTGTGATCATCAAAATAGGGGGAGATTGTTGTACATCTCGAACCCCTCGTTGTTTGATTTTCATGATCACAATCACCTTATTATGTGTTTAACATTGTTTTAAGTGTTTTTGTTTTATAGGCAAAAGATTGCCAAGGAAATGGGCCATGAAGCACATCAAGTGGACTGAAATTTAGTCCACCGGCCAACCGGTGTGATAGCACCGGCCAGCCGGTGGACCTGGCAGAGGCATTGCCCACTGCCAGGTTCCACCGGTCAGCCGGTGGCTCTGTCACCGGCCAGCCGGTGGCACCCAGATGAATAGTGTGAGCTACTGTCTCCCCACCGGCCAGCCGGTGGCTCCTCCACCGGTCAGCCGGTGGAGCCTGGACCAAAATTCTTCTCCTCTGCCAAGGCACCGGCCAGCCGGTGGAGCTGTACCGGCCAGCCGGTAGCCCAGTCAAACTAGCCGTTGGCTTTGACCAGTCAACCCTCTTTTGGCCTCCAACGGCTCTGAAGACTTATCCAACGGCTCCGAAGACTCCCCAAGGGTTCCATGCCTATAAATAAAGGCTGAGGAAGCCCCAGACACTAACCGTAACTTAAACCAAGCCCAAGGACACTTTGTTGATCATTCGGCAATCCTCCGGCGAGCCACCTCAAGGAACCCCAAGTGCTCCATCCAATTCCACATCCAAGAGCACCACCAAAGAAGCTTGGAAGCGGCCTTCAACATCTCCAATCAATCAAAGGCGCCCAAGACTTCCTCAAATACGGTTTTTCTTGTTTATCTATTTTGAGCTTAATTTGGGTTTGTGTCTACAAACCACTCTATTTCTCATCCCCTCTTTCTTTTGGGTTTCACATCACCATTAAGGTGTGAAAAGGTTGTCAATCTTTCCTTTAAATAGCTTGAGACATAGGTGAGCTATCCTTCACCTGTAAGAAGGATAGTGGGTTCTTGCTAAACCATTAAAAGCAAGTGGGTTCTTGCTAAACCAATTCAAAAGCAAGCTGTAATAGGTCCTAGTGCTACCTCAAAGCCTAGTGGGTTTCTTTCTAAAACCATTGAAAAGCAAGCGGTAGGAATCTCTCAACGGTTGAGTTGGGAGCGGAGACGTAGGCCGGGTTTTGGCCGAACTCCGTTATCAATTGCGTGTCTTGCCTCTTTTATTTCCGCTGCATTCTTTACTTTGATTTTAATTTGTTAATCATTTTTTAAAAGGCAATTAACCCCCCCCTCTTGCCATCCTTCCCGTTTTTCTCCGACCCAACATCCAGATATTTCTATCGATGACCTAGAGAGATCCCTTCTCTAAGAAATCTCCCATGAATGGAGATTGATCTTCTTCTACCATCCACTAATGCATATAAGAGATCAAGAAGAATCCTTTGGACATGATTATTAAACCGATCAAAGGAGAATGTGTAGGCCAAAGGATTTTACATACCATCTCCCATAGATTCCAATAGTGATGTTCAAAGATTCATGGAATATGTGTGGATCATAGCTAGGGAGATTTTATCCTTGATTCCTTCAATAAAATGATGACACATTGTATATATGTTTAAGGATCCAACAATGAAGACATAATTCCATGCAAGATAATTATTTAATTAATAAAAGTAATTATAAATAATATTTTATGATCTTGTGATTGGTTCCAGTGTTTTATCATATGTCTATATTATTTGATTTAATTCCATTGATCATGGAATTCAACTTTGTGTTAAATATAATATTAATCATTGATCATGGAAAAAAAGAAAACTTTGGCAGGACTCATCCCATGTAACCACTACATCTAGAACCTTCAAATTGTATAAGAGAAGTAATATAATAATTTATAATTATTTTAACATCATTGATTGATCCATGAATATTTAGTTTAGTTTTCAATTCAAGTTTAATCATTATTTAATCCAAATTAAGCGATCTTATTCTTCCTCTTTTTTTATAATAAATATAATCAAATCTATAAATTATATGAATGAAATAATATTGAAGATCTCATCCAGAGTTTCCATGGAATCTTAATAGATAACACAAGGAATGTGAACCAAGAATTAATTATTAATTAATTCAAGGAATGTGCATTTTCCACGTTATGAAATTAATTATAAACCACACATTGACCAGACCATACTGGCACATAGTCATCTAGAGGACACGCCTTGTAATTATCACACACAATGTGTAGTCCTTTAATCACATAAGGTCCTTGTGTCTTCTTACATGTCCAAGATGAATTGTGACCATGTAACTCAGAGACTACACATCATGTAGCCTATGTACACATTATGTACTCTAATATTTTTTGTGGCATGGTTTACACATTGAGTCCCTAGGTGTGTTCCATGGATAGATGACGAGAAAATTACACACTATCTAGATGAATTGTATATATCATGTACTTATAAAAAATTGCACAGATTAAAAGGTAATTTATAATACTATGTAGGATTTATCAACATGCACTTATGTGTGTTAATTAAGTTTATAGTACATGAAATGTGATTTATTTTAATATATATATATATATATATATATATATAATTGTTTAATAATTTTGAGATCTATATATCATGTATGAGATGTATTAATTTTAGTACTCTATGTGAATTGAAGCATCACATGTGATAGACAAATCTTGTAATCCATGTAATCATTATGTTGATACTACACCTCATTAAAGTATGTGAGAAGTTTTGTATGAAACATGTCACAAGGCTAAATAGTATACAATAATAATACATTTTGGGTAGGTTGAAGGGGTACTCACCATGTTGACTGAAAGTTAAATTTATGTGCACAACTAATTTTAAAAAAAATGTTTAAAATTATTATGTATGAGAATCTCAAGGAAATTTAAATGACAATTAATATAAAATAATTGATTAATAAAATAAGATAATTAATTGTTTCAAGAGTGATTTATATTAAATACGAACAATTATAATTAAATGACATTTTTTCAAAATGCATAATTTTTTACCTGCATGTGGATGATCATGAGCATAGACCAAACCTTTGTATGTGATTGGTTTTATTTAATTTATTATTAAATTAAATTTTTGGGTTGTGTACCGTCTCTCCTCTTATTATGTAAGGTTCTGTGTGCCTATGTTTTCATTTATGTAAACCCTTTATCCTCACCAGTGTGTGCGTAAAAACAAAGAGATCCAAAGACAGTGGAGGCAGTTCAAATTTGGAGCTAAGGAGAAACCAATCCAAGAGAGATACATAGGTTGAAATGTGGAAAGCTACAACATGAACCTTAATTGGTTCATGGTATTTTTTCTCTAGTTTGATGGTTAGTTTATCATCAACTAGGTAAAATAACCATTAGTAAAATCTTATGATCATACCAGTTTATTATTCTTTTTCTTTCTATTTGTATGGTTATTTCATTATGGATGTTTTTTATTGATCACAAGAATTAATGAATTAATAAGTATGCAATATAGAACTTAAATGAACTAGTTTATTCATAAATATTATCTAAGACATAATTAATCAATTAAACAATCCACTTAATATTAAAAATAATATAATGAAGATAATAATTGGAAATTTCTATCTAAATACAAAATCATTAAATTATATATATTAAGTTTGTATAGTCTTCCATTACTTCAGTAAAAATTTAACCATAGATCAGAGTGTTTGACCAGCCAAATATGGGGTGCTTTCAATAATCATGGAATTATAACATGCTTTTTTGGGTTGAATTAACTTAGTTCACATCAATGGTTAACTACTAAAGTAGGACTTGGTGTAACTAAGAGTCAAGGGTTTATAAAACCCAATTTTAGGATTTTAGGATTGGGGAGTCCACTCAATAGATCAAGGAACTGTGATTTAATGCAATTGGAATTATAAATTCCTAACTAAAACACTTTCCATTTCTTGAACAGCCAAAGTTGGGGTGATGAGAAGGGGAATATGGATCCTTGACACTAGAATTTCCATACAATAGGATATTTCAAAGCCAATGGTGAGGGATATTGGATTTCGATTAAATAGAGGTAGATTAATAAATATAACATTTATCTATATATCTCAATTTTATCAAATAAATTACAAAAGCTCTTCCCATATTTTTTTATATAAACAATAATCAAAATGACTTCAAACATATAACTACCATCCAAACATGAGAAGAATAATTGTCTCACCGACACACATTTACAATATTGGAAAAGGTAGTTACGTGTTATCTTACTCCATAAAGGAAATTTTTTATGCTGGAAAAACATATTCCTAATGATCTAAGTAATGAGGCTAGTGAGGAAGAGTTGTATCTCTATGAGAAACATTTGAAAATTTCTAAAGATGTTCAATGTTTCATACTATCATACATTAATAATATTTTTTTGAAGTAATATGAGGACATGGATGCATATAGAATGATGTCTCACCATCCAGATCTCTACCAATATAAGGAAAGATAAGAGATATATGAGATCTCCAATGGTTTGTTCACAAAAAATCATGGAGATTCAGTTCCATATGATCCTTAATTAGTATACTTATTATCTACATGTAACACTTAGGAGTATTTGGGATTGAAATACTGGATGAGTGACATATAGATCTCATACTTTTCCACTAACCAAATCCTTCTGCAGTTTTATTGTTAATTATAATTTGATACATAATGATAAGAGTCTTTTAAAACATATTATTTTGATTCGCAAGTAGATAAGTACATGGGGTGTGACTAAACCATAGTCATTATAGTGAATTAGAAAAGGAATGAAAATGAAAAGGGGACCAAGACTCATAAAAAGTATAAATATCTCGATCACTATCCTTCCAAGAAGAGGAATATCCAAAGTTAGGGCATGGAAAAGGAGGAAGCATGTTTTACATGTGGAAAGAATTTCCACTGGAGTAGTAATTGAACCCATGAGATAAGGGAAGCTAAAGGTGTTTTTTATCCAATGTAATCTTTCAATATCAACACATTAGGTATTAGATATATCTTAAGGTGCTCATATCTATTTCAAAATGTTAAAACCAAGTATACTATAAAATATTTCAAGAGGATAGGTGGATTTTTTAGATTCTAATAGTGTAAGGTTAGATGTTCTATACATTGTTGACTACAACCTTTCATTATCAATGGGAAATATATTGGTATTAAGGGGTTCTTATTATATACCAACTATTACTAAGAACATAATTTATATATCATTCCAAGATGTTGATGGGATCATTTCCATGTTTGGAAATAATTTTTTTTCTTTTATAAAGACTATATATGTTATGCTACTACACATTTAAATAATTTTCTTTCTGTATTAAATTATGAAAACCAAATATTTCCTCTTGATAAGGGATTATGTTCGCATATCTCATATAACACATAGCTATGGAATCATTGTGTTGGTCATCCAAACAATATTAATTTAACAGATCTCTATCAAAATGGTTATTTAGAATTTTCTGATCTAAACCCACTTGAAATATGTCATCCTTGTTTACAAATAAAAATGACCAAACTGCCATTTAGTGGACAGGGTGAAAAGGCCATAGAGCTCCTAGGATTGGTGCACACTGATGTGTGTGGAAACTTTATAGTAGAAGCTATATTTAGAGAGTGGAGTTTTGACTTATAAGACTTTGTAATATTTATAAGAATGTTTCTAAAGCCTGGTACTAAGTCGGTATAGGAATATGGTTCAAGAGAGCCTCAGTAGGGTGATTTTTAAAATATAAAATATTTTTTTTTCAAAATACGTGTAGTTTCTCTTGAAACATGAATAACTCTGAAGATGAGTCTTGGATCAGATTTTTGAGACCACAGTTGAGTTCATAACATCATGTTTACCCAAAGTTTGACTTAAATTCTTCAATTCTATGTATTCTGGTCAAAGTCGGAACGATGGGGTGTTAAGTTGGGGAATAATTAACTAAATGAGAATTTAATTATTTAATTAAAACAATAACTAATACTCTCCCCCTCCCTTCACATTGGTCATCATGACACAAAGAGGATCTCGCCTCCTCTTATCCTCTGGTTCCTTTTTATAAAATAGAAACCATGCTGAATCAATGCAATGAGGTGCTACTAATCGCCGTTTCTGATACTTATCATCATCAGATCAAGAAGAAACAAGATATAGGCATCGTCCTTCACCCGAAGCTTTGGATTTTCCCCCTCAAGGTAGTATATTTTCTGTTTTATCCCAAATACCCTTTAATTTCTCTTTGTTATATTTTTTAGATCCAAAATATAATTTCTAGTGACACTTTGTAGGTAGATATATGGGTTTTGGGTTGAACCAGGGTAAATCAGGTGTTTTTTAGGTGATTCCCAACTGGAATTACCATCTACATAGCTTGAATTCATGTAAGACACATCATGTTTTTCTTCCTATTTTGGGAAGATAACTTTTAGGGACTACAAGATGTGTACCAGTATTACACTCCATGTATTAGCCCCAATATCTTTGGCCTTGGGACATGGCTTGGGAAGCTGTGTGAGAAAACATTTGTGTGTACACCTACATAACCAAAGTACATGGTCGTGGGGACCAGTACACAGACATAGGTAAGAGTAGATGACCAAGGGACAGTTGATGTGGGACATGCTATGTCCTATTTTTATATGTTGTGTACCCCTATATGGGTTGAAAAACCATGTAGACCGGATACATGGCTAGGTGCTTGGGAAGTATTACACACAGTATAGACCCCAATGCGGGTCGTTTACTCCTTGACGATCTTATTGAGATTTTCTACCTCCCATATCTCCTTATCTAGATCTTGGATTTAGGATTTTGAATAGTGTATCCCCAATATTTTTCTATGTAGAACACAATAGTGGCCTCTATTTAGGTATACGAGGTATAGGGCTATAGGTTTAGAGAAAGACACTTGTGTCACTTAACATTGAGAGTGATCTAAATGGATCACTGAGTTAATTTCTAGAGTTACTAACCCTCCATTTCACCCTAGGAATTGGGTCCCCTAAATCTTAGGTTAGTAGAGTGGTATTTTCCTATTGCAATTGGGGATGGGTCCCCTATTTGTGATAGTGTTGTGATACGAAGTATGATAGGAATGGTGCTCCTTCTAGTGATGATTTCCCACAGTAGAAGATTAGTTTGGTTCATTCAGAGAGACGTTGGGACTGGTAATCCCCTATGAAACCAGGGAACATGTTTCCCTTACCTTTCATCTTTGGTTGAGATGGGAATACCCATGTCGTGGGTGGGGGTTCTTTTTTCATTTTCGTAGTTCTTATGTGGTTGTTCTCCAATAATAGATTAGGGTGCAGGTTCCCTATGATGTCTATATAGTTGGAAAGTGCTCCCCTACCATGTCAAGGTGAAGATCATCCAATATCACTAGCTTGATAGATTAGGAACTCCCCTATTATACTATGGTTTTGGTCCTCTATAGGTAGAGTTGGTACTCCCCATCTATTTAAGGGTGTTAGGTCTTCCAGAAATATCAGGTCATTAGATTGTGTACTCCACTACCAAGATATGGTGAGGGTAATCTGTCTTTGGAGTCTGTATTCCCCTATTGTTCTAGGTAATGAGTCCTCCATACATGATGTTATAGAAGAGTAGTACTCCCCAGCTGTGTTTGGGAGTGTCCCCTGACATGGGGCCGGTACTCGCCTATTATACTAGGGTGAATTTCCCCCATAGTAAACGAGTTTCCAGAGTCAGTACACCCCTATCATACCAAGGTGTGGGTCCTTTGGTTGTAGATTAGTACTCCCATATCATGTTAGGGTGTGGGTACCCTATATACATTATTTTACTCCCCTACCATTTCAGGGTGTGAGTCCTCTATGATTTGGGTTGTACCACCCCATCATACTGGGGTGTGGGTCCTCATACATGGAGTAGCACTCCCCTATCTCCAAGTAGTAGTGGGGAGAGGGCATGTCCACTAGTTATTTGAAATACCTGGTTTGGAGTTAGTGCTCCCTGGATAGAATGAGGTGAAATATCTTCCATACAGGAGAGACAGAGGTTTTGAGGGTTGGTTTAAGAGCTAGTGCTCCCTCAACTATATGGGAGTGGTGAGGTGTATGTCCCTACATTATGTTTAGATAAGGAGGATGAATAAGGTATATAGTATGAAGTAGTGCTCCCCCAACTGTTTGTTGTGGTGAGGGGTGGGTCTCTCCACTTGGATTTCGTTATCTTGAACTGGGTGCCAAGTCACGATTGGAGGACCTCCAGTGCTGGGACTAGAGTTGGAACTAGTGAGTTGTTACCAATGGAGTTTATCTCTAGTAAGTGTTTCATTAGAGATATATGAGTTCATGGAGTGTGTTATCCTATTTTTTTTACCTTTATAGACTCGATTATAATCAAAATGTTGGATTTGAGGTCATAACATCCTGAGACTTTGTGTTTGAGTTGAGTATATCTGGGTGAATCTGAGAGCCCTTGTGGTTTTTTCATGTTCTATATTGACACCCCCTATAAGATTGAGTATAAATACCTTTTCCACCCCCATGATTTTGTTTTGGTTAATCTCTTTCCATGGGAGGAAAATACACATGGGTTATTCCATGTGATTTCCATGTTTAGAATCTCATTGTTGGATGAGCTCTCTCTCCTACTAGGGGTGGAAAATACTCAGCATGTAGATCATATTCATATCGTGGTGATCCCCCATGTAATTGGATGAGGTTTGTTCTTTCTAGGATGAGCTGTGATATTTAGTATTCCCTAGTACCTTATTTGAGCTTCTTCTGACTCAGTTAACAAGTCTTGTACAACTGAGGATGAATCAAGATAGAGTTTATCTCTTGATAGGGTTCCCTCTAGATAGGTCAAGTGGAATTTTTCCTTTCAATTTCTCCCTTTATTTTGTGTTTTTAGGGTGCCTACTAATAATTCTTATACTCACCCCTACATGGTATTTTCACATATGTGTTGTGTCTTGTGTATATAATGGGTCTTTCAACAAATTCCCTGGAGGAATTGAGGTAGGCGGAGAATATCAAGCTAGGTGGACCATGGTGTTTACTGAATTTGGGCCAAGGAGATTTCTAGAAGTTACATTTGGTAGTGATTCTCTCCATCAGAGAAGGATGGACATTTTTGAAGTTTTCTTTTGGTGGGTGTGTGTTTTTCATTTTTTATACACTTTCATTATTTAGGTTGAAATCTAGTTTGGGATAGATGTATGCATGCATTTTTAGTTTCCATATTTTTTTATCTCTCTAATGTTTTATCGATTTGTTTGTGGGTGCATGTGTAGAGGTACTTTAGGCAGATGCCTCCCTGAATTTAGTTATTCCTTCAGTGCTTTTTGCCACCATTTGGACTTTGGAGGTGGGAGTGGGTGGTTGCATTTCATGCCCCATATTGGGCCAAGTCATGAAAGATTGGTATCATAGTGTTGTTCATTCCTTAGAACACTGTTTTGATGTTGCCTAAAAATGAATTGGTTGGGTTTTTATTGAAACAACTTCATAGTTTCTTGAGTGCGGATCTCGTGTCAAGGAGTCTATTAATGTGGTTGCAGCAGATGTATCTATTAACCAAGACCATGAATGCCTTCTTGTTAACTCGGCGTGCTGAGAAATTTTTTACAGGGTTTAATTTTACAAGAAACATATAGGATTGCATTTTGGATTTTCTTTACTTGTCCTCCTTGAGTCATCTCCCTATATATACTCTTTGTTCATAGTGTGCCATGAATTTTATTTCAGGATGCCTTCATGATGACATACAAAAAAGATTCTATGGCGTGATTGTGAGGGTAAGCCTCCATGTGATGACGTTTCAGTGTAGGGCACCGGTTCTGATGTGTTACCTCCTGGTGGTCATCCAATTGAACCACCACCCATTGATCAGTCGGTAGTTCCAGTAGTTCAGGTCCTCGATTTGCATAGGCTGAGTGAACTTCTTGAGTTCTAGAAGAATTTACCTCTAAGGTAAAAGGTTCATCTAGACCCCCAGGTAGCTGATTACTCGCTCTATGTAGTCGCGTGAGTTTTCCACCTTACAGGGTGACCTCTCGATTAAATGGTGGTCCTAGCGGTGAGCCTTCTACATTGTTAGGTCAGGCGTTGTTATAGATTAGTGTTGTAGTCCCATGATGAGGTGACACACACTTGGATAGAGTCTTAACATCACTTCAAGGAAGATTTCTACCTAGACACATTGAGGACAATGCATATTCATGAGCTTCTACAAATTTGGTAGGGAAGAATAACGGTGGCGGAGTACATGGAAAGGTTCATAGACTTGTACAGTTACTCCCTAGGCAAGGTTCAACATCTATTATCTAGATATTGAACCTTCAAAAAGGGCCTTCCAAGATACATCAATGCAGGTGTGGTCTCCTTATACCTTCCCACATGTGTGGGGGTACGTGACTAAGCTCTATTTGTAGATAGATTTCTAAAATATGGTCAGACTTACATGACCTGCAGTGGTGGTCATGGGGAAAAGGCACCTATAGAAGCTGGCAGATGAAAGGCGACATGATCATGGTACAAGAGGTATACCCATTCTCAAACTCAGTCACATGGTCATCTTGCGTGGTAGTATCATTGTGGACCAAGTCAACTGTAGGAGATGTTTTATTACACTTGCGATGGTTGGGGAAATATTTTTAGAGATTGTTCGACCCACCATGTTAATGATAGGGATTCGGTCGATTGGCCACCTTATCAGAGACAACTCTTGGAGTAGGGAGTTCTGTAAGATAGCAGTTAAGGTGGAGGATTAGGGATATTAGAAAGAGGTGGAAATTGGTTCAAGGGGTTTCCATCAACACCCCTAGGTGGTCCACATTTAACAACCTGGTCTTAATATATATAGTCATTATATCACTATTGTGGAATACTTAATAAATTACAAAAATAGACTCCAGAAGATTTTATTAGTTTATTGCCTTTGGAAACATGAAAACATAAACACTGGTAAATAAATGAGCTATATTATCTCCCAATAGGTTATTCTTGACTAGAATCCTTCTTTAAAACATCAAATATACTACATATCATTATAAACTAAGGAAGGAAACTTAAAAATGGGTGATAAAGGTTTTCAATATGCATAAAAAACGATAAATGTAAGAATAATCATGAGTATATGGGTATGAGAACGTGATCATAACACTAGAATATCATACCCTACACATAAAAAGATCATAAACATGAATCATGGAATACATCTTAGTAGTTAATACGAAATGAATCATAATTTAATAAAGAAAATAATCCATGAAAATATATCATAAAAATAAGACATGTAATTTTGGTATACACAAAAGAATATAAAACCCCCCATGTCAAGGTTGTCTACCAAGACCTTCGAAATATGTTAGTCATAGGATAATCACATGTGTACCTTATTCGATCATTGAAAATGTTTTTAAAACAATTTTCCTTGAAAACTTATAAAAAAACGTTTTGAAAAACATTTCTTTGAAAATAATGTAAAAACATAATAATAAGGCTTAAAAACGTTTAAAATTATTTTTTAAACACAAAACATTTTTAAAAAAATTCTTATTTAAAAATAATTTTGAAATATTTTAAAGAAAGCGTTGATAACCATAAAACCTTTTTGAAAACCTTTTTCATTGAAATACACTTAGAAATGAATTTCCAAAATAATAAGGAAACAAAATTTCATTAAAAATAAAATTGTAAATTTATAATTTAATCTTCAGGAAAATTATGGTCATGACAACAGGTTTGTCTATAAATGCAGGACATTCCTTTTTTACCTTAAATGTTCAGAAAATTGTCTTGATCGGAAAACGACAAGAATGTTCCCTCTAAAACCATTTTCTAAAAGTTAAAACATGGGTAAATATTTCCTTTAACATCATAGGATAAAATTAAAACTTTTTTGAAATCATTTTTATAAATAACAGTTTAGAAAGAACTCATATTTTTTATGGAAATGATATTTAAAGTCATATTTTTATAAAATGATTTTATTAATTATATTAAGTAAATAAGAGTGGGAAAATGGTACCATTAAATGGATATAAAATTCATATCCATATTGTAAGAAACATCATGATTGTTCTTGGGATATATTTCATAATATTTCATCAATGGAAGCATAATCATAAACAATCTCGATAAACGACAAGACTGTGACAATAAACTATTAAGATTTTTTGTAACATTAATTAAGGATGGAAAGAATAAAATTATACGAAGCTTATAATTTCATTAAAATAATTTGATTCATGATAAAAAATTTTAAAAGGTATTATATAATACTCATATGAAAATATAGGTTCATGACATGACATGTGTCTCCAAGAAGGAAAACTAAGACAATGTTACTTTACCAATTTGGTGACTTTTGAAACATAACCCCTATGAAAAAATATCATAAAATAAAAATTTATAAACCCATAATAATCAGTATAGGAATCATAGAATATATACATGGTAATTATACAAACCACACAAATTAAATGGGTGGTGAGTAAGGCATTATCTCACAAAAACAAAGTGAGATGAAATCCCCTAAAATTGTGTCATTACTCTAATAGTACTAATTAAAAACTCATGTACTATAAAATTATGTTTATAATAAATATTTTACCAGTTCATATTCTTATATCTAATACCATATATGGTAAAATTATGACTTTATATTACCCACCTGTTAACAATTTCTTATTCAGTTTATGCATCGGGTAATATTTGCTTTGTTTTTCACTTGTGTATTAATTTTTTATATCTTTGGTCCTTATAAATATATCATGATTTAGAGAATTTACACCATAAAATAAATATCATTTATATTTAGTATATTTTTATTATAATAATATATATATAATAAAAATTTATGAAATGAAATACAACGTTCATGGAGAGGTAGATCGAACGTAGGCATGAATGTTGTTTCCATTTTATTATCATATTGAAAGTAAGAGATTAAATAAAATATATTTATGTATATGTATATATTACACTATAATTATTATATAATACATATCATATATGTTTACTAATCCCATCCTAAATGCATTCCATGTAAAGTTTGAATGAATAACATCGCTTTTAGGGGGCTGTATTCCACACTTCCTGAAGCAAAATTATGGTATTTACACAAAATGAAAAGTATAAAGATATGAGTAGTAAAAAAATAATATTAAAGAAATATTATATATTATATATATCCTATATAAATATTTTTTCCATCTTAATTACCAACCTTGAAATGTGGAAAAGGAAAAAACAAAAAATCATCTTTCATGGGGCGATAGTTCATCAAACACATAAACTATATGATTGTTACCCATTAGATAGAAGTGTGTATTAGTGTAGGTCTAAAATTAGCATAAAAACATATAATTTTTTTTAGTATACTATATTTCTCTCTAATTTTGGAATAATAATAAAATTATGGGGTGTATAAATAAATAAATTAAAAGAGTTTGATGGAATATGTTACCACTTAATCTGGTAACTCCTTTTGGTTTACACCCAATGGATTACATGGGTGGATTTTTTTCCCAAAGTAATACTTCAGAAAGAAAAATAGGGATGTTATGGATTTAATTGGGAAGATATAGGCTGAACCAAATTGGTTTGATATGTGTGAAGAAGGAGGAGAATGATTTCCTTTTTATAGTGGAGGATGAGTGAAACTCTTGTAAATACCAAAAGGTATTCATTAATGGGAGGTATCATTTACCTAATGTGCCTAAAAAATAGAAAAGTAATGTTTTTAAGTAGAATAATGGTCAATAGAAACCTACACCACATGAAAATATGTGAATTTTAATAATTTGTTTCCTTAACTTCAAAGATTCCCTAATTTCATCATTTTTTTTTATTAAAGCGTCTAATTTTATAACCTATGTAATTTAACAATTAAGACAAAAATAAAGTTATTTTTATGATAAAATAAATACCCACAGAAATATTAATATTATTTCTGATTTTTAAAATAAAAAATCCCATCTTTTTGGGAAATAATTTTTAAAACAAGTTCTTTTGATGCACAAAAATGTTGTTTAAACTCTGACAGTGCTAATAGCATTTTTACAATATATGGGTAAATATGTTAATTATAAAAGATCATTTGACCCACTAATAGACCATATTTAATATTTATTAACACTAAAATATCACAATTCAGAATATAGTAATTTTATAAATTTTAAATCATTTAATCAAATGTAATTTATTATAAAATAACATTAATGTCAATTTTGACATTATTTATTTAATTATAATTTTAAAATATCAAAAAAATATTGGAATTCAAATATATTCTGTTTAAATCTATGTAACATGATATATTAATCTATAAAAAATAATTAAATTTAATAATTAAATCAATTTACATCACTTTTAATATTTATAGTATCATTTATTTTATAAAATTTTAAATTAAATAATCATTGTGTTGGAATTTCTTAATCATTTTAAGTAACTAAATATTCTATTGAAATTAATGAAAATTATTATAATAAAAATAACCAATTTATATTTCAAAAGGATATTTATAACTGAAAATATTATGTTTTATACACAACTTAATGTTTTATAAATTCTAAATGTAAGGAAAGTTCCTATTTTGTCTTTTTCCTTACATAACCTTTTATATATAGAACATTCATTTAATCATATCCCAATAACCAATATATTTAGAACCAAGAGGGTATTTAGTCAAAATATTTGAATAAAATGACTTTTGGACATGTTTCCAGGTCATTTTGGCACTTAATATTAAATTTTTGTCCCTTATTAAGCTTAATTTTACCTTAATCACTGAAATTAATTTTAGTCACTTTCACAAATATTTTAAGTAAAAAATTAAGTTGATATAATTAGAACACAAATATTATATTTATTACAACTATATATATATATAGATTTTTCAAGATTAAAATCATAATATTGGGAAAATTAAGTTTAGTGTTAATCTCATAGATGTGGTGAAAAAATAGGCTTTTGAATTAAAAATGTCCAAAAGCTCAACAAGTTTTTATATACAATTTCAGTATAAAAATGATTCTAATGACCCTAATTACATTAATATATTTTTAATTGATCTATTATGACTTTATAATCCAATTTCAACTATAATTTCTCATTAATAAGCATTTAAATGAAAATGTGTTTTTTAACAAAAATGCTGTATTTTTTACCATTCATCAAAAAATTATGCATCTCAAAAAAATCAGCAAATATCAAGATAAGATAATTTCAACATTATAAATTCAAAAACAAATTTTTTTTATCAAATTCAATTTCAAAAAGTGTCTAAAATAAATCTTAATGTGTTTCACATAAAAAAATAAAAGTTCTTCATTTGAGAAAGTATTATTTTTTAAAACATATATTGACCTTACCAAAAATTATATTTTTAATTAAAAATATATTTAATTTATATAAAAACCTTATTAAAAATATCTAAAAATTAGTTTTTACTATTAATAATACTATTTTTAACATCTAGTTTATAACTATATCATTTAAAGAATTATAATAATAAAATGATGTTTCATATAAACTCGGTGTTGCATGTAACGTACACCAAGTCAGTGTTGTATGTAACATACACCAAGTTGGTGTTGTGTACAACTCCAGCCATGTCAATTCTATGTGAAAGGAATTTTTGACTTAGTTCAATACGATAATTCAATGAAATATTATTTATTCAAAAATATATGTTTCACAAAATCTTTGGGTGTTACATTTTACCCCCCATAAAATAAATTTCTCCCTCAAAATTCATCTTGGTTATCAAAGGTTTAATACTTGAAATTTCCTGTCAAAAAAACCCACATCATAAAAATGAATACTAAAACTTCCCTTAAGAATGGAAATCTTGAAAGATAGTATTTACCCAAAATAATATATAACAAGGATTATACATATGAGATCAAAGGTGGGAAGAGAAAAAATAGACATCGAAGAAAAATAAAACTATCTTGTTTTCATGGAGAGTGATAGGGAACATAGGTTAAAAGAAGTGGGTAATCACAAAACCATAAATCTATGATGATTTAAGGGACCGTATTATTTATCAGAAATAAAGGTCCTAGGATAAATATTTTTCAATATACTTTTCCTATATTCGATAAATTATTTTACTATCTAGGATAAATCATTTTCATATATACAATATCACCCTTTGTTTTTCCTTGATCAATTAGCACTTCATCTCTTACTCCAGGGAATGATGGTGAATTTTTCATTCTTAAATAATTTTCATATCATGAGATTAATAAATTGAATTATAACTTAATCCATCTACCTTCACTTAACATTTCAAAAAAAAGACTACCACAGGTTATCCAACATGCATAAATACTCAGATTTTGATATATTACTTTAATCTCACAAACATCATTTAAATTTTAACTTGAAATTTCCATAAATGGTTAAAATTTTAACCCTTATAAAATCTAAAATTCAAAAACATTATGAAGGAGGTCACCAAATCATCACAATATTGATCCCCAAAAAAGAAACTCTTGGTTGTCACATTCAAAACATGCAAATAAGTTGATCGTATGTTCCATTGAAACATGGTAATAAGATGAATTACCACAAATCCTTTTGGAAAACATGTATTATTCTTTATTCAAATGATTAATGGATACATTACTTAAATCTAAGAATCTATAAACTTCATCCGTCATGACATAGACCAATTTTCCAGTAAAAAAATAATCATATCCAGAGTAATCAGTGCAATCCAATTTACTTTATCAAAATCAATCATCACTTTATCTTAGATAAACATAATTTTCTCAACATATTGATCACATCAAGTGTTACCTTACCTTAATAAAAATATCACCTTTCCTTTTTAAGTCAATTTTTAATTTCTTAATCACAATTACATATATCATTTTCAATCCTTAATGAAAACATTTATTGAAAATAATTATATATTTTATGATTAATATAACATAATCTTTGAATTATAAATCATAAATAATTCATTCATCCAACTTTATTCTTAAACCATTACTCAAGATTCATCAACATATTCCTCAATACCTCATTCCTATAATATGAAATATGAATCATGTATTAATGTTCCTCAAAATCAATCAAATAAAACTTATTACATATAATGTAAACAATACTAGAAGAACATACCATACCTTTCACAAGGCGTTCACAGACTCGATATCTTCACCAGTATAACCAATACTCATACCACCTTCATGATTCTCTTCATAAGATTTCTACTTTGGAAATCAATTTTCACAATACCCATACTTTTCACATATGAAACATTTAATGTTAAGAAATTTCCATTGACTAAAACTAGAAATCATAGTGTGAGAAACATTTATCATAATGGTAAACTACATAATCATGAAAAACACATTTATAGGATGTCTAAATCATGGATCCTAAATATTTAATCTAAGAAACCTAAGGTTTATCCTATGTTATTCATAGTAATTTTAAACTTAAATCATTAATGATGGCTCATAATGTATTTTTGAATTCCCAAACCATATCCCCAAGGAGTGTCAAACTAGGTGTGCATCATCACCCATTGTCGTGTACTAGGTTACACTGATTCAGGATTGACACACCTTATCAATGTTATTACCCCTAGGTATATCTATTATAGATATATATCCACTTATAGTATCCATATCCACTTGTATAATCCAGGCTAGGATTTATTTCTAGGAAATAACTTACTCAATCCTTTACTAAAATTCTAGGACATTTTCCTTTACATTAACTCACCCTTATACTTATCATTAGAGACATCCCTAGACATATCCTTAGAAATATCCCTAGAGATCTCTCTAAATATTTCTCATCCTAGTTTCCCAATGCTGAATAAACCTTCAATTTGATACCAACTATAATAGCCATGTCTTAATGTACATAGGCATTACCTCAAATTTTTGGAATACTTAATACATTACAAACTCAAACTCCAAAATACTTTATTAGTTTAGCAGATTTGGAATTATGGAAACATAAACATTGGTACCTAAATGAGCTACATTATCTCCTACTAGGTTCATCATGACTAGAACCCTTCTAATACACATTAAAAATTATACATATAATTATAACCTAGGGAAGGAAAAATAAAAAGTGGAGAGCATAGATGCTCAATAAGGGTAAAAAAGGTACACATGTAAGAATAAACATGAGCATAGCGGTATAAGAAAGTGTTCATAACATTAGAAAATCAAACCCTTCATATCATAAGATCTGAAACACAAATCATGGAATAAAAATTAGCATTTACTAATAAAAAAATAATAATGGAATAAAGAACATAATCCCTGAAATCACATCATAATAATAAGACATGGAATTGTGTTATACACATAAGCATATAAAAACCCAATGTTAAGGATGCCAACAAAGACCTTTTAACATGTTAGGCTTGGGATAATCACTTTCGTACCTACTTTTATCTTAGGATTACATCCCATGTACCCTACTATTTTTGGGATTGATATGACCTCTCATGTACCCTCTTATTTTAGGATTCAGATTCCATCTCATGTACCCTTTTGTTTCAGGCTTGGGATGCTCTCCCATGTACCCTCTTGTTTCCAACATGGGAGGAACTCCCATTTACCCTCTTGTTTCAGGCTCGGGATACCTTCTCATGTACCATTTGAGATCCTAAAACATTTATCATTACCAAATTCATTGGAGGGAGATATAGGTCCCATCCATCAAATAATAAAATCATACATACATGTGCCACAAAACATTCATCATATCATGGCACATGAAAATAGATGGGTTTTATAAACTTAATATCATAACCCACAAAATTAAACGTGTATCATTAAAATATTATTACATCCTAACCTATGAAAAATGTATAGGTTTGATAACTATTTCATTAGATCATAATCTATGAAAATAAGTGGGTTTCAAAAGCATATAACCCATGAAAGAAAAATAGGTTTCATAATCATATAACACATGAAAGATAGATGAGTTTCATAAATATCATCCTATCAAAACATAAACCATTTAGATAAATAATATTAATGGAACCTTTGAATCATTTCCAAGAAGTGAATGAGTAACATCAATCGATGTCATCATAGATGGAAAATAACTTTGAAATTTCTTTTAAAAATACTTCTTGAGTTAAATATACTTTATTATTTGAAAAAGGATCCTTAAAACATAAAACCTTTTGAAAACCATTTTTGGGAAAATAAAATTGAAAACATATAAATAAATCATTGAAAACCTTTTGGAAACCTTTTTCTTTGAAAAAATATAAAGAGATATTGAAATTTTTTTGAAAACATTTTCATTAAAAACCTATTAAAGAAACCTGAAAACGTTATGTAAACCATTTCTTTAAAAATACTTTGAAAACTTAGGAAGAATTCCTAAAAATGTTTAAAATTATTTTATAACATAAAACATTTTTGAAAATCTTTTTTCATTTGAATTAGTTTTTAAAACATCTAAAGAAAGCATTGATAACCATAAAACATTTTTTAAAACCATTTTATTTTAAATCAACTTTAACGATAATGATTGTCCATAATATTACAGGAAAGATTTTTCACTAAAAATAAACTTATAAAATTACAATAGAATCTTCAAGTAAATAATGGTCATGATGCTGGGTATTTCCAAACAAATTGAACATGATTTTTTTACCTTAAAAGTTCATAAAAGTGTATTGATTAAAAAATGAAAATAAGATTCATTCTAAAACTATTTTTTAAAAGTTAAAACATGGTTAAATATTTTTTCCAACATCATAGGATAAAAGTAAAAAAATTAAATCATTTTTAGAAATAATGGTTTAGAAAAAACACATATTTCTGACCTAAATGAGAGGTAAATTCCTATTTTTATGAAAACATTTTTTTAATTTTCTTAAGTAAAAAATAGTATAAAAATGTTTCCAATACATGGATACAAGAGGAACGCACATATGGTAATAAAATTCATGAGATTTATAGAGATATGGATCATAATATTTCATCATTTGAAGCATAATCATAAACAATCTCAATAAATGATGAGATTATAGCAATAAATTGTTACCATTTGGGTAAAATTAATTCACGATAGGAAAAATAACATTAAATTATTATTAAACTATAATTAAGATAATTTTAATCATGATATAACATTTCAAAAGTCATTATATACACCTCAGAGAAAAATATAGGTGCATGAAATGGCATGTGTCTCAAAGAAGAAAAATTGATAGTGTTACTTTACCGATTTGTTAACTTTTGAAACATAACCCCCATAAAATAAATTTCATAAATTGGATATTTAAATAACCATAAAAATAATTATAAGAATAATATAATACATAAATTCTATGAATACAAACCACAAAAATTAAATGAGTGTTCAGTAAGGCATGTATCTTGTAAAAAAAAAGTGAGATGAAATCCCCTTACCTTGTGTCTTGAATCTCATTGTACTCATTAAATACTCCTTTATAACAAATTAAAGTTTATAATAAATATTTTAATGAAAAATATTCTTATATATAATACCATATATGGTTTTATTATTGAATTATATTACCTTCTTGTTAACAATTTCATGTTAAGGTTGCGCTTTGAGTAATATTTTCTTTGTTTTTCACATCTTTCTGAATTTGTTATATATTTGGTCCTTATAGATATATCATGATTTAGAGAATGTACATAATGATATAAATAAAATTTATATTCAGTATATTTTTATTATAATAATCTATAGAATATATAATTATGAAATGAAATACACCGTTCATGTAGATGGTAGGTCGTACGTACGCATGAACATAGTCTCTATTTTATTATCATATTGAAAGAACAAGTGTAAATTGAATATATATATATATATATATATTAAAATATCATTATTATATCATATATATCATATAAGTTTACTAAACCCATCCTTATCACATTCCATGTAAAGTGTGGACGAATCCAATTGCTTCGAGGGGCGGTAGTCCAAACTTCCGCAAACGAAATTATTATAATTACATAAAATGGAAAGCATAAAGACACATTTTTCTAAATAATTATAATATTTTAAAGACATAATAAATATAATATATATCGTATATAAATATTTTTTCCATCATAATTCCCAACCATTAAAGGTGGAAAAGGAAAAACAAACAAACATCATTACGTGAGGCGGTAGTTCGCCGTGCACATAAACAATGTGTCTGTTACCCATTAGATGGAAGTTTGTGTTTGTGTAGGTAGATCCCATAATATAAAAAAATCTCATTATATTTATTATATTGGTGTTTTTTTCTAATCGTTTAATAATAATAAATGATGGGATGGATCAATAAATTAATTAAAAAAGATTGAGAGAAGATGCTACATCTTAATCGGGTAACTCCTTTTGGTTTGCACTAAAAAGATTACTTGGGTGAATTTTTACATAAATGTGGGCATAAAGTGGAATTTAGGGATATCAGGGATTGAATTAGTTTGATCTTGGCCTAAAATAATTGGTTTTAATGGTGTGAATAATGATGAGAGTTCTTGCCTTTTTATAGTGGAGGATGAGTGGCACTCTTATAAATACCAAAAGTTATTCATTAATGGGAGGTATCGTTTAACTAAGTGTCTATAAAATAGAAAAATAATTTTTTAAATGGGAATAATGGTCCATTAAAACTTACACTATGTGAAAATATTTTCATTTTAATAATTTTTTTCCTTAACTTCTAAGATTCCCTAATTTTATAATTTGGTTTTTATTAAAGCATCTAATTATCTAACCTATATAATTTAACCATTAATACTAAAATAAGATTAGATTTAATATAAAATATAGATCCATTTAATTATTAATATGATACGCTATTTTTAAAATTAAAAACCCATGTGTTTTGGAAATTAAGTATAAAACTATTGAATTTTTCTCGCTAAACAACTGCTTAAACCTGGAAGGTGCTAACAATGTATTTACTATCTATTGGTCTATATGTTAAATATAAAATATAATTTGGTCAATTAATATAAAATATTTAATATTTATTATCAATTATAAATCAATTGGTGGAATATTGTAATTTTTTTAATTTGAAATAATTTAATAAAATATTTTTTTTGTAAAATAACATTAATGTCAATTATGACATTATATGTTTAATTTCAATTTTAAAATTTTAAGACAATATTGGAATTAAATTATATTTGGATTATAGAAATTTAACATGGTGTATTCAACTAAAATATAATTAAAGATAATAATTCAATCAATTTACTTCACTTTTAATATTTATAGTATCATTTATTTTAGTTAATTATTAACTAAATCTTCATTATGTTGGTGTTTCTTAAGAATTTTAAGTAACTAAATCATCTCTAGGAATTAATGATAAATTATTATTATAATAATACCCCTTTTATATTTCAAAAGGATATATATAACTGAAAATATGTTGTTTTTTACATATCTAAATGTTTTATAAATGTTAGAGGTAAGGAGAGTTCCCCTTTTGTATTTTTCCTTACATGACCATTTATATGGGGAAATTCCTGTTAATAATGTCCCAATAACCAATAAAATTATAACCAATAGGGTATGTGGTAAAACTATTGGTATACAATATATTTTGGATGTGTTTCCATGTCATGTTCTTCATTAAAATTAAGGTTTAGTCCCTTATTAAGCTTAATTTTACCTTAATCACTATAATTAAAAAAATCACTTTACCTAATATTTTTGGTCAACAATTATGTTGATATTAGTAGAAAAAAATTTATACTGATTAAAACCTTAAAGGTCTGTTTTAAAAAATTCAAATCATAAAAGTGAGAAAATTAAGTTTAATGCTAATCCAGCATACATAGTGAGAAATCAGGTTTTTAAAGTAAAACATTAAAAAGTTCAATAAGTATTTATATCTAATTTCAACATAAAAATGATTATAATAACTTAAATTGGATTAATGTATTTATATTTTTTCTATTGTGACATTAGAAACCATCTTAGAACATAATTTATCATTAATAGTTATTTAAAAGAAAAGGCAGTTTTTAAATAAATTGGGGTATTTTTCACCATTCATCAAAAAATAAAGTTTCTTAGAAAAAACGGAAAAACTCACCCAAATCAAATTTATACATTATAAATTGTAATATTATTTATTTTATCAAATTCAATTTCTACATTCTTCTAAAATTAATTTTATTATTTTTCACATAAGGACATCAAAATTAGTTCATTTGAGAAAATATTATTTTTGAAAAACATATAATGACTTTACCAACAATTATATTTTCCATTAAAAATATTTTTTTATTTATATAAAAAAATTATAAAAAAAATATATGAAATTTTTTTATTATTACTAAAATTTCTATGTTTAATGGCTAGGATATAACTGTCTCATTTAAATAATTATAATGATAAAATGATATTTCATAGAAACTTAGTGTTGCATGTAATATATTCCAAGTTGGTGTTGCATGTAACATATGAGAATTTATTGTTTCTTTTAATTCATTCCATGTCGTTTTTGTGTAAAAGGAGTGTGTAAATTAGTGCGATGCCAGACAACAATGAAAAATAATTTATTTGAAATAAAATCCGAAAATCTCATGGTGTTATGCCACGCCTAACTTAGAGAGATTCATGACATAGGAGAGTAAAACTATATTCCATAGATTCATTTGATCTATAAGCTCTGTGGATGAATATATTTATTCCTTATGTCATTCCTAATTTATAAAAAAGTAATTTTTAGACACTATTGAGAGGTACTCTTTTCTTTCTGCTTATTGCATCAGTTTTAATCATAGTGACGCAGGGAATCAGTGTAATCATGTGTTGGTTTTGTTTGATGTAGATATGAATACATGACATAGAGAGGTACTTAACCCAGCAAGATATTTTTTTTGTGACACAAAAAAAACTGTGAGGTCTAGTCATTGATGCCCAAAGATGGTAGTTTCAAGGTGTGGAAGATGAGTCTTTATAACTTGTGTGTTTTGGGATGAGTGTCTGGTTAGTGGTTGTAAAGGGTCCAGTAAGACCCAGTGAAAGAATTTTGGAATCCCTTTACTGTTTTGTAATACCCCATTGCTCTTAACTCATCTTTTTATGTAAGACACTCGAGGAGGATGAGGCACAGTTTAATGTTGCTTTGGACTTGTGAGGAAGATTAATGCTTTCCCCACCGAGATTCATTTTTGTGATGTGATCAAAACCATGTGGGTGCATTTATGCCACCAAAATAGGATAATATTGACATGTGGAGGAAGAGCTCTATATAATTGTGTTTTCATGGTAAGGAATAGTGGTGCGTGTCTGAGTAGGTCCTGGCCTTGCCAGTGGGGTTTTCTACTTGACCATTTTTGCTTGGCGGACCTAGTGAATGATCAGATTTTCTTAGAACTATTCCATATTGGTAGAGTAATATTTTATGATGTTTCTATATTATAGATTGCTTACATACCATACATAATAATTTGGGATTATACTAGTGGGTATGGAAGTTCTTCTAGTTTGGGTTACTCATCTTCAGAGAGGGGAAAAGATGTGTGAGGTATGCCACATGCTTTCTGTGTCAATCTCTTCATGGTTGTATGAGCTTACCCTCCTCTCTTTTTCATTGGTACCCTCATGTTCTCAGTGTAAACCTTGAATGAAAGGCTCTTGGGGATGATAAACTGTAATTCATCTAGGAGTGGATGAAAACTACTAGGTTATGTCAGTATCTATGTCAGGTTAGTGAGGTGGTGTATCACTAAACCATATGACTGAAAATGTACCATAGTGCATAGTTTTTCTTCACTTTTGGTGGCTGAAGATACGTGTGATACATTGTTGCAGGATGTCACATGGCTAAGTCTATATATAAGAATGGTTTGGTCTTGGTAGTTCCCCTAAGTTCATGCTGGGAAGTAGCTTGGGAATGCCTAGAGGGCTCACTCGAGTGGGAGTTCCAGTGTAGAGCTCAATTTATTTTCCCAATGCCTAGACTTTTCTTTATGGGGATGAAAATCTATGAAGGTTACAGTGATATAGTGACTGAGGTTTTGACCAGTAATAATTGGGAATATTTCTAAGAAGAATTCTAAAGTCAGCAACTGATTCGGCATAGGAATTATGGTCCTGGAGAGCCTTAGTGCGGTGATTTTGAAAATATTAAATATATTTTTTCACACACACATATATTTTCTTGGAAAGTCAATAACTCCTAATCAGAGTCTAAGATAAATTTTTTTAGAGCATGGTTAAATTTAGAATTTCATGTTTACCCTAGGCACAATCTAAAGTTATCTACATCGCATGTTTTTTAGGTAGAATGATGGGTCATTATGTGGTGGAATAATTAATTAAATGATAATGTAATTAATTAATTAAACCTAAATCTAATACTCTCCCCTCCCCTCACATTTTTTTTCATGAAACCAAGAGGATTCCCCCTTCTCTTCTACTATCCTCCCTTCAGAGATAATGGAAACAAAGATGAATCAATGCAACGATGTGCTGCCGATATCTATTTCTGACACAGATCAACATCAGATTGAGAAGCAACACGATCCATGCATATTTCTACACCCAATGCTTCGAAGTTTCACCCTTAAGGGGGGAGGTTTTTCATTTTAGTCATGATCCCCTTAATTTCACTTTGTTCTAAGTTTTTAGAGCCCAAATATAATTTCTAGTGATCCCTACTAGGTTTATCTATGGGTTTTTGGTTGAACTAGGGTGAAGCGTTCATTTTTTTAGGTGATTCCCAACTATAATTACCAACAACAAGACATGTAGTCCAGTAATACAAACCATGTAGCTCTTCATGTTTGGGGAAGAAATTTTGTGGGGACTAAATTCCATTTACTAGTGTTATACACCTTGTAGTCACCCCAATCTATGTGCCCATAGGACATGGCTTGTGAATACATGTGAAAACACATGGAACTGTACAATTACACGGACAAAGCACATGGACACAAGGTCTGGTACATAGACACAGGTAAGACTACATGTCAAGGGGATAGTTGAAGCAGGAAATTCCATGTACTATCTATACATGACTTTTACCCCACATGTGTTGGAAAACCATGTAGATCAGATACACATCCAGGTGCTCGGGTGGGATCACACATCATGTGGATCCCAGTGCACGTCGTGTACTCCTTAAGGAACTTATTCATATCATCTGACTTCTTTATATCCTCCTATAGATCATGGATTTAGGCTTACGAATAGCATGTCTTAATTAGTTTTCCATGTAGAAGAATGAAATGGTTGCCTCTATTATGGAATAAGATGTATGCAACGGTGAGTTTGGATTAAGTCTCTTTTGTAGGGGTTCATAACCATGAGAGCGATTAGGATGGATCACTTAGTTAATGTTTAGAGTCATTACCCTTCCCTTTCACCCTAGGATGTGGGTCCACTAAACTCTTAGGTCGGTAGAGAAGTTATCCCCTATTGGAATAGGGCATGGATCTCCTACCTTCGGTAGTGTTTCGATACAAAGTGTGATAGGCATGAAAATCCTTCAAGTGAATCTTGTATGGTGTATTAGATCATTGTGGTTCGTTCAGATAGAGGTTAGGACCGGTACTCCCTTGTGGCATCAGGGCATGAGTTTCCCTTACCTCGGGGCTTTGGTTGAGATAGGACTCCCCATGTCATGGGTGATGGTTCTTTTACCTTTGGTTAATTCTTCCAGTGTTGGTAATCCCCTAATGGATTAGGACCCAAGTTTCTTATTATATCCATATAGTTAGTCAGTAAACCCCTATTGTGTTATGGATTGGGCCCTTAATTCTCATTGGTTAGATAGAGTAGGTAATCTCCTGTTGGACCATGGTGTGGGTATTCTATCCCCAGAGTAAGTACTCCCCTACCATGTCAGGGTGGGGTCCTCTGGACATAAAGTAACTTTAGAGTGGGCCCTCCTCTTCTAGGAGAGGTACGAGTCCTCTATCCTTGGATTAGGTACTCCCCTATCATTCTAGGGCATGGGTCCTCTATACATGTTGTTATGGAAGAGTAGTACCCCCTTCCATGTCAAAGAGAGGATCCTCTAGCAAGGGATCTACACTCCCCTATCATACCAAGGTGTGGGTCTCCCACAGTAATGAGCTGGAATAGTCGGTACTCCCCTATCATACCAAGGTTTGGGTCTTGTGGCTACAGATTAGTACTCCCCTATCATTTTAGGTTGTGGGTCCTCTGTCTACTGTGTTTTACTCCCTTTCCAGGTCAAGGTACAGGTCCCCTATCCTTTGGGGTTTTTCCCCTTGTGTTCTTGGGTGTGGGTCCTCATACATGGAGTAGTACTCCCCAATATCTGGGTAGTATCGAGGAGTATATCCTCCATTGGAGTTGTTCTCCCTCATCTATCGAGTAAAATATGAGTAAAAAACTCTCCACAAGTTATGTTTAGTACCTGGTTAAGAGTTATTTCTCCCTCAATGGATTGAGGTGTGGGAGCCTCCATACAAGAATGATATAGGTTTTCTGGGTTGGTTTAGGATATATTACTCCCTCAACTATAGGGAAGTGGTGAGGTGTGGGTCCCTCCATTATCTCTCTATTAAGAGGATTCACAAGGGGCATAGTATGGATTAGTTCTCCCTAAACACTATGTGGGGGTGGGGGATATTCACTTGGGATTCTTTAGCTTGTACTGGGTGAAAGGTAGCGATGGTAGGACCTATGGTGTTGAGCACTAGGGCTAGACCTAGTGGGTTGTTCCTGATGGAGCATATCTCTTAGACGAGTGCCATTAGATGTGGCTGAGTTCATGGGGTGTGTTCTCCTATTTTTTGTTACCTTTAGATCCTTGAGTATAACCCTGTTATTGGCTATGGGGTTAGATACTCATGATACTTGGTGTTTGAAATGATTATATCTGGGTGAATCTAAGATCCCTTGTCGTGTTTTCATGTTCTGGGTGGACACCCTTATAGGAATAAGTATATATACCTTTTCAGTGCCTGTAATTTTTTTTGGTTACTCTCTTTTCATGGGAGGTGAAGACACATGGGGTATTCCACATGCTTTCCATGTTTAGATTATCGTGGTTGGATGAGATCAATCTCCAGTTTGGGGTGGAATATACTAAACGTCTGGTTCATCTACTAACAGTGTTGAGCCCCCTCAGTGCTTGGATGAGGTTTCTTTTTTCTAGGAGGAGTTGTGGGATGAGGTTTTCTTTACTATCTTGTTTGGGATTGTTTTGAATTATCTGATTAGTCATGTACAGCCAAGGACGAATCAAGATGGATTTTCTCTCTCGATGGGGTTCTCTATGGCTAGGTTGGGAGGAATGTTGTCGTTCAATTTCTCCCTTTTATTTTAGGGTTTTTTGGTGCCTAGTGAGTATTCTTATACCCACCCATACACAGGCTTTTCCTACACATGTTGTGTATTTTGTAGACCACATGCCTTTATATGGAGTCCCAGAAGGTCCCAAGGTAGGGAAATCTTAGCAAGATAGACTGAAGGATGTGGTTATCAGAGCTAGGATGAGGATATTTCTGATATATACATTTGATAGTAATTCTCTGGATGTATGCATGTATTTTTAATTTATGTCATTTCTTATCTCTATACTATTATATTAAGGGGTTTGTGGCTGTATGGGTACAAGTATTTTATAAAAGGTCCTCCCTGAGTTTAGTTATTCTTTCATCACTAGTTTCCACCCCTAGCCTAGGGAGGGAGGCTTAGGGTAGTTGCGACTCAAGCCCTAGCTTAGGTCGGGTCTTGAAATTATAAGTGGATATTCTTACTTAAAAACTTCTATTGATGACTTCAGTATATATGGATATATATAATTAATGAGGAATAATTCCATGTCCTTCAATAAATTCAAATAATTCAATAATGAAGTAAATAATCAACTTGGAAATAAAATAAAAGCGCTTCTATTAGATTAAGGTGGTGAATATATGATCCAAGAGTTCATTGACTTTCCAAAGAAGTTTGGGATTGTATCTTGACTCACATAAACTTATATACCACAGTGTAATGGTGTTAGTGAAAGAAGTAAACATACCTTCTTATACATGGTAAGGTCGATTATGAGTCATGCATATGTTCTGTTATCGTTTTAGGGACATACATTACAAATTGTGGCATATACATTAAACTGAGTACCAAATAAAACATAAAATTGAATTACCTTTGAGTTATGGAGTGTAAATAAACCTATTTTTTCATATACATGTGTATTAGGTTTCTAGGAATTTGTTAAGGCCTTTTCAAGTAACATACTAGCACTCTGATCATAAAGTGTATCTTTAAAGGTTATCTTAAGGAAACAAAGGGATACTACCTATATAACCCCTATAGTAAGAAATTAATTATCACTAGGAAAGCTATATTTATTAAGAGTAATAAAATCTTCAAAAAGAATAGTGGGATCTAGATTGAATTGAATGATGATGATACTCAAGATATAAAAGTGTTGTTAGAGATATAGATTCCATGGGTCCCTATGGAATAATTACTTCCTAAAACAAAAGTACTACATAAGATCACTATTGACATGTGAAAGATGGAGATATATGGTTTTATATTAACCAAATATGGTGACTCGTTACAGGTGAACACTGATGAACCTCTATCCTATAAATATGTTATACGAATGATATAAAATACATGATGGAATGAACCAAGGAATTCTAAAATGGATTCCATGTATCAAAACTAGGTTTGGGTTCTAGTTCATGCACCAGTTGATGTAAATCCCATAGTGTGCAAATGGGTATTAAAAAGAAGACTAGAAATAGAGGTAAAGTAAATAACTATAAAGCAATTCTAGTGGCTATAGGGTTAATTAGTGTTAAGTAATTTACTGTGATGAAAATTTTTCAGAAGTTTCCATGTTTAATTCCATCATAATTATAATTTCTCTAACATTTTACTATGACTATAAAATTTATAAAATGGATATAAAAACAATTTTCCTTATTTTTAACCTTCATTAATATATCTATATGACATAATCAAAAGGTTTTGGGGATCAAGGTGATTACAAAAAAATTCAAGTTGCATATATCCATTTATATATTGAAGAAATATTGTATGTTATGGAAAAATTTATTAAATAAAGTAATTAAATAATTTACTTTCATTAATAATGAATGTGATCCATATGTTTACAAAAGGTTTAGTGGGAATTGTTTCATTATCCCATAAGTATATTTTGATAACAGATTACTTATGGAAAATGATAAACTAGTCTTATAGTCTATTAAGGATTGGTTAGAAAATGTTTCTACATGAAGGACTTAGGTGATGTAGCCTATATTCTTGGGAACAAGGTCATTTGTGATAGATATAAGAGGTATCTTGGAATAAGTCAAAGTGAATAAATTGAACAGATACTAAATAGATTTAATATGGAAAAATCTAAGAGGTTATTGGTTCTAGTGTCACATGGTATGTATCTTTATAAGAAAACGTTCCCTAAAACATAATTGGCGAAATAGATAATAGGTAAGATATCATACGATTTAGTGATATGATCAATCATGTATTCCATTTTATATACTATAATTGATGTTTCCTATACTTTGATCATGGTAGTAAGATATTAAGAAAATCCAGGAGAACAACATTGGTCTGTTATGAAAGCTATCCTCAAGTATTTTAGAAGAACTAAGGATGTTTTCCTATTATATGGAGGAGAAGAGTATCTACTTATCAAGGGTAATACTGATTATAGTTTTCAAAAATATCATACTAATTTGAATTCATGGTTTGGATATGTTTTCTATCTCAATTGAGGATCTATAAGATGGAAGAGTTCAAAGAATCTAGTTTTCACTGCTTCTAAAGCAGAGTATGAGTATATAGAGGCATCTGATGCAGCCAAGGAATCCATCGGGATATGAAACATGGTCCATGATATGTATATATTAAATATAATTAAAAACCCAATTATATTTTATTGTGATAATACTGCAGTAGTTGCTCTTTTAAAACAGATTGGCCACACCAACCAACAAATCACATACTCTGAGAGTATTACCTCTTGAGGGATTTTTCTCATAGTGGTTAGTTTGTAGTAAGATAAGTTCACATAGAAGAAATTTTGGGGGACCACTTTACAAATGTCATATCTCAGAAAATGCATGATTATCATGTGAGAACTAGTGGATTGAAGGTTGTCAGAAGTTTTCTCTGGTGAAAGTGAGAATCTATTCAAGTTGGTTCTCTAGAACCAAATTTTGTGTACTATATGAAAACCAATATTAATAGTTTTGAATATTAATAAACTCCTTATCAAATCATTATTTTTATTCTTTTTTTCATAGTATGTAATAATTTCTTATGATTTTTTGTCTCACTAAAAGGTCATAGTAGTTCCTCGCTATAATGAGAACCTAGAAGTTCTCTGACTATATTTATAAATATATGTTTAATGGCCGGAAGAAATAATTTGAGGGACCCAAATGATTTAGGCTATTAGGAGTTAAACTCATAATACTTTTAGGCACCTTATCATGGTGTACAACCTTGGTAATATCTAGTGTAGGATATTATGAGAACAAGACCCGCCAATAGGAAATCCAAATTTATAGGTGTCACTAAATGTTCGAATATGAAGATGTGTATTTTGGTCCGTAGAATCTAATATTATAATTAATGATTATTCTAAGTCATCTACTTTGATGTATTGATGAAAATTATGTCGACATATGTTCACAGTGAGGTAGGATACATTGGTTGTGTCATGACTAATATTGCATTAATGAATTATTTAAGAAAGGATTTTTCCATTTTATTCTTTAATAGAAGTTGATATGTCAGGCCCTTTGATAGAAATGATATATCCTAAATAAATCCATGGACACAAAGTTCGGTCGACAAGTTCTATTTCTAAAAATTCAAAGAAATGGGCATCAAGCACATAGTTTGATGGCACTTTCATGAAACCTATTTGTTTAAAGATATTTTGATAAATGGATTATATTACAAAATAAACATTTGAATGGTGTATTATATCATTTATTATTTAATTTGTTTCTCTATGGGTTCCTTGGTGTGTTTCTTGATGGAAACCATAGACTTTAGGCTACTTTTCCAAATGCTATTGAGAAAGAGGCATAGTGATGCACACACTAAGTTTATCTAGAACTTTTTTAAATTATAAATTATTATTTATTATTTAAAAATTTGAATAAATATCATTCCCACCCATGGTTTAAAAATTATTCTTGTTTTATTGATCGCTTATATTTTATCACTAGTTAATTTAGAGAATATTATGTGAGAATAAAATTTAAAAAAAAATATTCATTTTCTATTTTGTGAATTTAATATTTATTTATTTATTTGTGAACAATGAAGTGATATTTATTTATTAAATAAATATTCGCTATTCAAGGTTAGATAAATATTATGGGGGAATGGTGGACCAAGTTCATAGGTGTGGTGATAAACAATATGTATTGAATATTATATGAATAAATAATATTTAATTTTAATTTGTGAGTTTAGAACTTGTCAAGAAATAGTATTATTATTATTATAGACGTGTTGTTCTATAAGGATTAAATAAATATTAAATGGAACTTGTGAAAATATTTATTTATAATCCCTAGTGGTATATAAACCAAATCATATTATTTTTCAGTAGAAGCAATTCATTTGTTTTTATTGTGTATAATGAATCTGTAGAATCCACTCGAAGACCTAGAAAGATTCCTTCTCCAAGAACTGACCCAAGAATAGAGAATGTTCTTTCTCCAACATCCACTTTTGATTCTAGAGGTATCAATAAGAATCTTATATAAGCAATTCCTGAGGCGATAAAAGGATAATGACGCAAGTGATAACATATACTCTTCAAGCACCTGTAGATTCCTACGATGATGTTTGAAGACTCATGGAACACTTGTGGATCACTGATAGAAGAAATATATCCCTGATTCCTTCAATAAAATGATGTATATATGTATATATGTTTCCAAATCAATCAATGGAGAAAAAAATTCATGAATTGTAATTCTTTAGTTATTTAAATTAGTTATAAATAATATTTGATGATCCTATTATTGGTTTCGGCATATAATCTCTTATCTATATTTTTTGATTTACTTTCATTTATCATGGAATTAAATGTTGTTTTAAATATCAGATTAATCATCGATCATGAGAAAATCAAAGCTATGCACAACCCATCACAAGTTTCCCTTGCATCTGAAATCTTCAATAAGAACATGCATGGGTTTTTTATACATCGGTTTAATTGTTACAAATAGATGTATTTTCTCCCTATCATCATTTTTGAAGCCTCGGAAAATCAGGTGATGTGCTTTTAAAAATGATGTATCTTGTAATGGTACTTTAGATTTCATCTACTAGGTTGGGGAATAATAAAATAGAATCAGATCAAGGTTTTTTTTTGTAAAATCAATTCTTTTCTATGTATACATCTCTTCTAGTTTCCGATTAACCTCTTGGAGTCTTGTTGTTATTTAATAATCCATGGCTAGATAGAATGAGGTTATTTGGACGGAAATTATATAAATGAATTGGTTTTAGTGGTGTGTTGTTGAGGTGCTCTAATTTCAAGTTGTAGGGAAAATTTACAGCAAAAATAGAATATTTATAACATAAATTTCTTGGGTTGGCTGACCCTGTAAAACCATTTGAAACTATATGATCATTGAAGGGAAGGCTTTAAATCTGAAACTTGTGTCATAAAATGAAATTTATGATGTAAAATCAATTTAATTCATTTTTTAATTATATGTGATGATTTTTTTAGCATATATTGAAATTTTGGGATTCACAACATAAATCCTATTTTTATTTCATGAATCATTCATGATCAGACAGTTTAATACTGTATAATTTCCATCATGTTCTTGGGTAATAATTTCTTACCTTACCTATTTAATCATATTCCTTCAACTAATGAATCTCGAGGATATTCTATTATGAAAAAGTAATAACACTTTGGATCCAGGGATTTTGGAGCTAGTGTTTTAAGGGAAAGAAGAATTCGATAACTTCCATACATGAGATGGATTATTTGCATCATTTTTTCTTTAGGTGTGGGTGGTCTAAATCATTTACATATGGATTTATTTCTATCATTAAGGTATTTAGAAAATATATTATAGTGTTGGAACACCGTGTATGAAACTGAATCTAAATGATAATTCACTACACTTGAGATATTCCATGATTAGACCACCCTTGGATTCTATTGGGTTTATTTTGGGAAAGACTGGACTTTCAGCCACCCTTGGGGTGTGCCAACCTTTAAAAACTTTTGGATATTGAATTTAATGAACTACATCCCTTTGAATTAATTGAATATTATTATATATAGAGCATAAAAATGTGGTTGGTGGAATGAAAATTGAAGTCTTCACACATTATAGTGAATGGTTATATTTTGTATGAAAATTATTTAATGTATTTTGTAATTTTTTCTTAATGAATATATGGTTGATTCTTTTTAATTTTATGGAATAAAAATTATTTAATGTTATTTTATATTTGATATATGTGTCATGATGACTTCTTATGTTTTCGGTTCTACAATAATTGTTATAGGGATTAACCAGACTATAATGTAGTTCTTATAGGTCATGGCATGGTTTTGCTATAATATTTATAGGTATCATGCAAAATTATGTAGTAATACTTATAGTTCTTGGCTTGGTTCTATCATAATTATTACAGGTCTTCGAACAGTTATGTTTTAATGCTTATAGGGATCAATCCTGGTTTTGCAGAAATGCTTATAGGGATTCTACCCTATTATATGGTTATTCCATATGTGATTATTCCATGAAAATTGGGGATATTATTGGAGTGGTTTTGTGACATGCACCAAGACACTCTAGAATCAAGTTGAATTTGGTTCGTCCAACCTAAGAATCACCATAGAGATCAAGGGTTGGCATGCCTATTTGATTCCAAGATTATATTATAAATTAAATTAATTATAAACCTTGTTATATTATTGTGTTCAATATTTATACAAGATGAACATGATTATAAATTGTGGCGGTTAGAATACTAAGTTGTACTCACACCCTATTTGGGTTTCATTTTGTACCTAGGAATATTTTATAGTTGTAGGTCCAGATATAGTAAAGGGAACATGTATTGATTGATTTCTTGTTAGATGGGATGGATCTTGGAGATGGGACCGATTGTGGATTCGGTACAAGGGTCTCTGTAGTATTAATTTTAGTTTATTAGTCTTTTATTTGTGTAACATTAAGTAATTCATTTACTTACATTCATGGTGAAATTACATTATTTTTTTAATATGGATTCTTCTAGTTTTATTTCCTCTATTTTGTTTATATATTTGTTATTTATATTTTTTCTACTACTCTGATACTCTGTTATTATTATCATTATTTGTGTGACTTTATACCAGAGGTATAGTGTCCCCACTATGTTCCATATTCTCCCAATGTTATTCATCATCCTATAGAATATGGGGAGGTGTGGCAGACGTCTAGTAACCAACCCTGATATGGCCAATTTGGGGAGTTTTTGGATATTGGATGTTACAAAGTGGAATCAATGGAGATTTCTTTTTCTAATGAATTACTATTTTTTAAAGGTATAAAGGATACTAGGAATGTGTTAGGACTTGTAAATAATCTTGGGTAAGGTAGTAGAAAATCCATGTGTGGGGAAAATCCGAGTTCCTAGGGGTGGTAATTTTTCTCATATTGTTATCATTCAACGGTTGATGTTATTTCACCTAGGGTGATTTTCATGTTGTGTGCTGTTATTTCTTATTGATATTTTTACTCATAGACCGGTATATCACTACATGAGTTTTCATACATAATGGTGGGAATGTGAGGATATATGCTGACATGCATTATTCATGGTAGGGGAATGTTTTTACATGTGATATATCTGTCTATAAACAATGAAGATTAAATTATGGTATATCTAAGGAAAAGGTTATAAATATACTGGTATATAATCCCAATTCAAAACTTAATATAATCATATAGGAACCTTGAGTTAGTGGTTCTTTTTTTTAACACCTATTGAAGGTGAACCTTTTTTGTATCCTAATTTCTAAGAAGTGTGTAGGTATTTGTAGATAATATGCCTCCAATTAATATTTTAATCCACCATTAAGAGAGTGTAAACCAGTATGCTCCTAACGTAACTAAGCTGAAACTTATTATAGATCCATATAATCATATGGGAAATTAGTTTCTCACCAACTTCTTTAGGGTCATGTGGTCCATTGAGATAGATATTTTTCACACTATACCATCAATATTTTTACTAAAAAAAGAGTTTCAACTACAGAATCCATCTACTATTACAAGGGAGGGAGGGACCTAAGCTACAATGTTTTTGATAGAGTCATTCTAGATGAAATTTAATCACCTCAATACACCTAAAAAAATAAGGGTTAATCTTACTATCTATATTCTTCTAGAACCATCCAGGTGTTGGTGGAATATTTTGGAGAAATCTAGATAATAAAAGGAGTTATCCTTGAAGGAATTCAAGTTGGAGTTTTTCATCTACATTTACGAGACACATTTACAGATGAAAAGTCTCAAGAGTTCATGCTCTTTATGTGGGAGGTCATGTCATTGATTGACTATGTTGGCCAATTCAATAACCATCATCACTATTATTCATCATTAGTAGCTAATTATTTCTTCAGTTATAGTCATTTTCAAGATGTGGTTTATTATGAGATTAGGTCATAGGTGGATATATTTCTCTTGAGAAGTTTTCTGGACATGATGAATCATGCTATCATCATAGAAGGGAATCTAAGTGAGGCACTGAGCAGGGTTCATATAGTTTTATTGGATTGATTTGGGAGCTCATCCTCTTATGGTAGGAAGCACTGCTATGATAGTTATCACAATGGTAGTAGTGGATACAGTATCCAGGGTAGTGCAGAATTGTATGAGGTTCATATTCCATTGTAGTTTTGTTAGTGAGTAAAGTTGGTCCAAAATCATCCTTAGTGTCTCTACCCCACTTTGGAGTCTCGCACTTACAACAGGTTAGACAAACTATAAAGGTTTTATAGGGAAACACGCAGGTAAGCATAGGTAGGGGACCAGGACCGATACCAGAGTTTGGGAAGGATATAATTACCCTTCAATAGACTAGTAGAAATATTTTCAGTAGAAATTTATGTAAAGGTAGGGGATGATGTTCCCTAAGGTATGGGAGGAAATACCAAGTAGAGGTAAAAGAAAAAAAGATTTATACTAGATACTACGGTATATGGGTTAGGCAACTACATGTATTGGAGACTACTCCAACTAACATTTATGCATAAACTTCTACTCTTAGAGGAATGATTCTTTTATCTTACAGTCACTGTTGTATTTTTTTATATAGGAGTGTCGTATTCTTTTTTATCTACTCAATTTGAAAAAGATTTTAGTTTGGATGTCGATATATTGGATGGTATTATAAACATTGATATGTCTATGGGAGTTTGGTTAGATGATATCAAACGTTGAAAGGACTATCCCCTTGATATTCATAGTTACCATTTCCTTTTGAAGATTTTTATTATGGTAATGAAAAGATACAATTTGAATCATGGTATTGATTGGTTATTTATAAAACAGAAATATATCAAAATTTATTTGATAATAGTTTCATGTATATCTCTAGTATGAGGCAGTTATTCTCACTAGAGTGAGTGGGATCTCCAGGTTAGTTCAATAGGAAAAATTCAGTAAGGATTGGATTTTCAAATTGATGGCATAGAAAGTATTTTTCTAGATAATGTAGTATAGTTGTGGGAAACTTTTCCTCCATTGGTAGATCATTTTTATAATTTATTTCTCAAATATTTATATAGCTTACTACCAAAGGGAGATATTGATTTCATGTTCGAGTTAGTGCTAGGAGATGATCTTGTTACTATTTCTCCTTATAGGATTCCACTAGTAGAGCTTTGTGATTTGAAATTAAAATTGGAATATCTGGAAGCTAATGGATTCATATGACTATTTACATAACCTTGGGGTTCTCCTATGATATTCTTCAAGATGTAAGATGGGTCTTTCTGCTTGTGTATGGATTATCATAGATTTAACCAAATGACGGTCAATAATCTGTACCCCTTTTGCACATCGATGATCTCTTTGATCACATAAAAGGTGCCTTAGTTTTCTCTAAGATTAAATTGATATCATAGTACAATTATTTGAGAGTGAGGCAATCCAACATACCTTTAACTACTTCTAAGAGAAGATATGTCTTTTTTGATTTCATATTGATGTCATTCATTTTAATGAACACCACAACAGTATTCATGAATTTGATGAATTAGATTTTAAATCCTTTCCATGATAAATTTTTGGTGATTTTCATCGATGAAATCCTAGTGTATCCCTATTATATAGAGGGTCATATCCAACATCTTAACATGTTCTTGATTCCATTAAAAGATCTTTTATTTACAACAAGCTAACCAAATTCAGTTTCTATATATATACAGTGAAATTCCTATGTCATTTTATTATAGATTTATGACTTTCAGTAGACCCGAAGAAGGTTGTGGTCATTGTATCTTTGGTATGGACTAATAATTTCATTGAGATTCTGAGTTTCCTTGGTCCTCAGAATACTATAGGTTCTTTATCTATGACTTCCCATGTTTGGTAGCACTAATTTCTAGGATAACCATGAAAGAGGTTATGTTTTTTGGTCAAAATCATGTGATAGATATTTTATGTAGCATATTTGAAATATGACATCAATACTGGTCCTCACTTTTCTTGTGACAGGAAAGGATTATACCAAGTAGTGTGATGCATCTGGAGTCAGTCTATAAGATGATCTAATGCATAAGTATTGATTGGTTTCTTATGGATCCAGATAGTTGATACCACAATAGATGAATTACCCAACTCATGATTTTGAGTTAGCTATGGTGGTACACACCCTAATATTCTAGAGATTCTATCTTTTGTATGATATTTTTGTGTGGTATATGGACCATAAGAACCATTATTATATATTTCATTAGTGACACATAAACCTTTTATAGATGAGTAAGTTAAAGTATTTGTTGTCTTCGGAATTTGAACTTGCTTGTACACTAGGTAATGGAAACATTATTACCAGCATCTTGAGACTAAAGATGAATAAATAGGTAGTATATGAGTTTTCGATGATTGGTGGCTGATGAAAAAAATTTCAGTCAAAAATCTTGATGTTTAGGAGTCACAAAGTTGAGTATCTCTGACTTGTACTTCTTTTATACACGTGCTTCTAGAGCATATTGAGAAGGAGAAGTTGTCAAGTCCGTAGGGGGTAGCTCTGAGGGAAAGCTTATATATTGGGGATCCACCATCTAAATGGTTTCTTGTTAGTAGTAAATTCTTCTTATCCATAGATGATTATGGGTTCCTAGGGGATTGAATATGTAGCTCATGAGGGAGTTTCATAATTCTATATCAAAAGTACATCCATATCTGAAAAAGATGTATCATGATTTCTATAGACAATTATGGTGTCCAAGGATGAAGAATTATATAGTATTAAATGAGGTTAGATGTTTTACTTATCGTCATATGAATGTTGATCACTAGATTACTACCAAGTTATTACAGACACTACCCATTCTAGAGTGTAAATGGGATGATTTCACTATGTATTTCATCATGGGATTACCTAAGAAACCTCATAATAATGATACATTATGGATGGTCATGGATCGACTAAAGAAAATATCCCATATTTTTTCATCAAGGAGAAATTCTCCATGGATAATTTAAATAGTCAGTACAGTCAAGAGATAGTTTGACTCCATGTTTTTTTGAGGATTATCAATTATGATAGAGATCCTCTTTGAAAATGATTCATATTTTAGAAGATATTTTTATGAGAATAAATTTCAGATTTCATTGGATCTTGATAAAATCATATATTACTTGTGGATTTCATATATAATAACATCTTCCATGAATCGATCCAAATGGTACCATTTGGGCCTTTTTATGGAAGTCAGTGTTGATCGCTAATTTTTTAATTAGAGGTGGGTGAGTTAGAGTTCATTAAATCTAGTATCACGTGGGAGACATCTGAGTAGGTTAAATTGATTATGAAGTTCTTGGTGACCGTGAAATCAGAAATAAATAATATCCTTACCATTGGAGATGACCTCTTCAGTTTCAGGTTGTTCATCATGTTTTCCTTCAGGTGTCACCTAGGCTAGTCCAATTTCATATCAAGAAAAAGGGAAACTTAGATCCAAGGTTTATTTGTCCATTTGGTATAGTGGAAAGGGTTGTTCTAGTGGAGTGCCATTTATCCCTTACAAAATACTATGATTCCATGCAATACATGTTCTACAGTTACATCTTTAGATATATCACCATATCCCTTATCACATGACAGATATTGATGGTGTTGAGATTGATGTTGGTGCATCCTTTGAGGAGCATGTCATTATTATTGTGGACCACAGTTAGAAGAATCTTAGGTGGAGATAGTAACTCAAGTGTGAATACAATGGCAGTATGAAAAATTTTAAGAGGAGGCCTATAAGACAGAGTTGGAAATAAAGACACAATGTCCAGATTTGTTTTTTAATACCCCACAGTGATGTTGGGAGAAAATATGAGAGGATCTGTTTTATGGTGTACTGGATTTAAGATTTTGAATATTCTAGGTATGTATCTCTTTTAGTTTTTGATTAACCTCTTAGAGTCTGGTTGTTCTTATTTTTTCATTGGTTGGAGAGTATGTGGGGAGTTTTGTGCCCTTTTTGTAATTGAATGGGTTCTCGTAAGATACTACAAAAGTGTTGAAATTTTAGGTCACTTATCATATTTATGGCATACTTTTATTTGGTTTTCCATCCTTGTAAAATTGTTTCAGAACATAATTTTATCATAGGTAAACCCATAAATTCGAAACATATTTCGTATAATGGAATTTATGGCATAAAATTAGTTTAAGTAAATTTTTAATTATAGGTGACACGTTTTTTGGTGTATATGGTAATAATGGTATTGAAAACATAAATTAACTATTTATATTTTGAATTTTCCATCATCAACGTATTTTAAAACATAAAATAGTCATCATTCATTGGTAAAACCTATTTTCACTTCTCATTGAATTTTCATACCTTTAATAGATGAATCTCAAGGACTGTATGAGATCAAGAATCAAGACCACTTTGGATCTTAGTGTTCTTGACCTAGATTTTTAAGGTAATGAATAGTTTGATCACTATATCAAATGAGAATAATTTTATGCATCCTTTCTTATTTTGAGGTGGATGGTCTGAATCATTTTCATAAGGCTTTATTACTTCTTTTCATGTATGTTCAAGATATATTACAGCATCATAACACCACATGTGTAGCCTAACTTAAATTATAATTCAATGAAATTTAGATATTTCATTTCTTGACCTCAAATAGACCCCATTAGGTATATTGGTCAAAATAACTAACTTTCATCAACTTGTGGGGTGCACTAACATTTAAAACCTTTTGGATCATGAAATAAATGATCTAATCCATTTTAAAGGTTTGAAAATTATTTTATATCTTCTTAAAAAAAACTTTGTGGCATGTGAGTTAAATTCCTTAATTGTTATAGTGAATGGGTACATTGGTATGAAAATTATTTAACATATTTGGTACTTTAGCTTAATGATTAAATGGATGATGATTAGAAATTTGATGAAATAACCACTATTTACTATGATATATGTGTGGTATGTTGAGTAGTTTTCTTTCTAGTTATATTTTAATAATTATACATCTTGGATGGATTATTCTACAATGCTTATAGGGATTATCCATGCTATTCCATAATTATTTTGGGTCTCATTCTTGGTTATGTTGTAATGTATATAGGGCTAGCTCGGTTATCTTGTAATGATTATATGGCTTGACCTTGTTATGTTGTAATACTTATAGGGGTCATGCCTGGTCATTATAAAATGTTTATAAAGATAGTTCCTAGTTATGTGGTTATCAATTATGTGACATGAATCATGTTATTATGCCATGGACTTTGTGGATATAGTTGTCATGGTTTTGCAGCATGCACTATGACACATCGACATCATGTCGAAGTAGGTTCGGTCAACCTGAGTTTCACCATAGAGATCAAGGGTTTATAGGTTTGTTTTATTCCTAGATACTATTATAAATTAATTTATTAATTAAAATTATAATATTTTTTCATGCAGAATTTATACATGTTGGACATGATTTGAAACCATGGGTGTCGGCGTACTGAGTTGTACTCACACCCAGTTCGGGTGTCATTTGGTACCTGGGTAGATTTTATTGATATAGTTCTGGATAAGGGAAAGGTGGCATGTGTTTATTGACTTTTTACTTGATGGGTTGGATCTCGGAGATAGTAATGATAGGTATTTTAGGATTGGAGTCTTTGGATTCTTTATTAGAGTATTTTATTCTTTATCTGTATGAAATTTACCATGTCATTTAGTTACATTCATCCTAGCATTATATTATTCAATTAATATATGGATTCATCTAGTTATCCTTTCTATATTTGGTTTACCTATTGTTTATTTATATTTCTACAGCTACTCTAAAACTCTATTTTTTTTTATTTCTTCTATTTTTGAAAATTTTCCCTAAGCGTCTAGTCTCACCACTATGTTTCATACACGCCCACTGCTAGTTAGAAGTCTCTAGTGTATAGTGAGGTTCACCTAACTATAGTACCCAAACCTAATTTTTTCACTTGAGGGAGTGTTGGTCCTGTTGAAATTGAATTTTTTAGTTCATCCATGGGTATTCTTATAGGAATAGAGAGTGGGATGGTTATGACTCATAACGTAATCATAAAAAATTTGAATAAAATCATTTTATGTAGAACACTGTGTCATCATAATATTTTGGTAAATGGAAGATATGTGGTGACCTTATAGAATTTACTTTTTTCCATTTTATCCATATTAGGTTTAAACTGATAATATTTCATGCATCATGGAAGATATGGTACTGAATATGTCTCATAGCATGGTTTTGAGGGGAAATGATTTTCTTACATGAGAATGGATTCCCAATGACATGAATTTTTTTATTTCAGTGTTTTTAAATAGATTTACTTTTATAAAACATAATATAACCATTAAGGTAAGTGTTTGGGAATAAAATTATCTAAATAAATTATATTCCACTTATTTTTTTTTGGAATTTGAATTTTTTTCATGATGAAAAATTAAGAAACTATGTGGTTTTGATGGAAATTTTTCATATGTTATAAACTATATTTCTTATGAGTGTTCCAGTTGGGTGAGTGTAAGGGGAAGTTCATCATACTACTATGTACCCTATGTCGGTGGGGAATATCATGTAAGAAATCATGGGTATTGGTAGGGAAACTAATTAGGATAGACCATGGGAGTAAAATAAGGAATCAAATCTCATTATATGGAATCCTCTATCATTTGGAGGGTATTTCATCCCATAATTTTTTGAGTTATGTTTATAGAAAAAACCATATCTTCATCTTTTTATAGACCCTGAAGACCTTTGTGTAAACTTTTGGTTATTATATAATAGATTTAATAAAAATGGTGTCGTGGGATATGATTAAAAAGGTAATATTGGAAATATAACTTGACAGGAAGGGATTTAAATAGATTTTCCAAGATCCACAGTTCATAGGGGAGTACAAATTATCTAATACTAAGAAATTTATGAATATCGAACTGGGGAATTTATTGGTCATGAAGTATGATTTATATTTCAATGATCTAGTGAATTATATTTTAGATCTTATGATTAATAAAAATATCATGACATAATTCATTGACATGAGTATATGATTATAGATCCATTCATTAACTATTCTTCTGAAGCATCCTACATAAGAGAAAGTGGATAGTATGGTATATTAAATGGATTAAAATATATAAGAAATAAAAAAGTGATTTTTTTTCTTCAATGGTGATGTGGTTGGAAGAAATTATTCTATAAATATAAGTGGTGGTGTAAGGATTTCCATGGAAATTGGGATGATAATTCTTCTCAGGTTTTCTAGGGAATATGACCAATAAATTTCTTCCAGTGTGGATAGTTTCTCTACAAGATTTATATTTAACCAAGTAATCCTCACATAATAAATAATTTTGGGATGTAGGTATACACGATGAATTATTACAACTGGTTATCATGGACAAGAAGTGGTGGAACATCCATATAGATCTAGGGATCAAAGATATAAGGTGGTGGACTGGGAAAAGTACAGTTATGGTCTTGTGTTAGAGTGGTCAAAACTAATAAAAAGGGGAGATCAACTCATCATAAGAGTTATGGAATTAATTTCACCACTGATTAATAAAAATTTTAGCTTATATTTGATACAATTGTATCTATATTGTGAGGTACCATCTTGATAGATTCGACTATAATTTCAGGATTATTCAATATTAAAACATGTCATTAATTAATTTTTATTCTTTTGATTCATGTTTTGAGGATTTAAATGGACTTGATTCCATGTTCCATGAGGATTAAAACTCCACTTACTGAGATAAATGAGTAGGTAATTAATCCTCCTTCCATGTTTTTCATTATCGATAGTGTAAAAATATCATGGTACTTTTTGGTTCTGAAGTTGAAGATATATAATCTAACCATCAAGATTGAATTCCTGGTTTTCTTTAAATAAACAATCTATTTCTATTCCTAAATATTTGTTGTTTCTCTAGATGTATTATTAATTATTTTTTCAATTGGTGGGTTTGGTGCTTAGGTATATGGAATGAAAAATCCACGTCTACTTTTTATAGTGGTGGCTTAGTATCCAGATTCTATTTTTGTGGATTTCTTTAGACAACCACCTTAGAGGTACATAGTATTTTAAATTTATTTAGTTCATATGAGGAGACATATATTGTTTCTGTATTATTTCACAAAACATTTATATTTGTGTGAATTGCAGGTTTAGTTTAAGATATATAGAAGAATAGATTCAACGGATCGAGTGTTTCCCCAGGCGTAGTTCTAGTTTTATTTTTAAAGAAATATGAAGGTAGAATAAGGATATTTATTTACTATTATAAGTTTTTCCATTTTGTAGTATATAATATATATCCCTTGACTAATATCGGTGATATGTGTATGATCTGCATTGGGGATGCAGGACCCTCTATAAAAATATTTCCTGTTTTGGGTCACTTCCTCATGGATTTGTTCTTCAGTAGGGATCACTTCCCACGAGGGTAGATCACTACCCATAACCCTTTAAAAAGTCCTTATAATGTGGAGGGGTACATAGGGATTATTTACCATTCCCAACACTCCCTCCAATATTATATTTGGGATAGGGAAATTGGTGTCATTCTGTGACATCCATATATCAGGCCATAAAACCCTTGTAGTTAGAAACCATGACCCATAGGGCACACACTAACATTTATTAGGGACTCCAAATATTTCCCCCTTCTTGATTTCCTTGAAAATTAGAGGCTACCAACCTCCTATGATACTAATTTTAAGATCTATATTGGATTTGTGGGACCCTCTATAATAATATTATGCACTTTGGGTCACTCCCTCATGAATTTTTTTTCAGTATGGATCACTACCCACTTGTTTGTATCACTTTGCATCCCCCTCTAAAAGGACCCTTTGATGGGGAGAGGGATGGTTGTGGCTTATATACCATTTCGAACACCCCTCCAATCTCCAATGAGGGGTATGGAAATATGTGTCATGGTCTGACATCCATATGTTATGTTGTCACACCTTTGCATCTAGAAACCATGAACCATGGGGAACACACTTCATATATCATGGACTCCAAAAATCTATTTATCATGCTGAAGGAAATTTATTGGTTTTCCAAGATCGACATTTTATCTAATTATCATCATCTAAGGGTGAAAGAGTATTTTAATTAAACATATTTCATATATTGATACAACCATTATGAGTTTTTGGTCATACCTTTTAGAGTTACCAATGCACTTATGGTTTTCAATACCTTAATTAATAGGATTATCCACTAGTGCATGTACTCTTTTATAAATTTATTCAGGTATAATATCATTTTAAAATCAAGGAATAAGGAATACCCTAAATAATATAGAATTTATTATAAGGATATTTTTCAATCATAAGATTGATAGAAAAATATATATAATATATGTTACGATTAAAGAGGTGATGATCATTGGGAATATTGTTTTTTTATAAAGGGATTTCCGTAAATCTTCATAAATTTAAGGCTTTTATGACATTAAACAGTGAAAATAACAAGTTTTATAGTTAGATTTTTTTTGATTGTGTCAATATTATTGGAGGATCATTCAATAATTATTTAAATTGGATTCTCCTATCACTACATTTACTTATAAAGGACAAATGTTTGAATGGGGAAGGAAATGTTAAGACGCATTTAAGGAAATAAATAGAAGACTAACTTTAGTGCCAATAATTATTCTCTTTGAATTAAGGATTGATTATGATGTTTATTATGAAATATAAAAATTTTCTTTGAGATGGGTTTTTAGAAAGGTGACTAATAATGTGGAATATGGTTCTAGGTAGCTAAGACATTATGAGAATAATTATTTTAATATATTTGTTTCCTTTACAAGAGACACTTTTGGTTTATGAGATCAGGAGGTTTTGTATGAAAGAAATTATTGGAAATCATGGGTTTTAAAATATTATTGTCTTTGATGGGGGCCAAGGTTTTACTTTGAGATTCTATAGAAGAATTTATAATATTATGGGAATCTAGTGGAATGTGATCACGACATATCATCTATAGATGAATGGGTTGACCATGCATATTATTCTTATTCTCAAGGATATTCTTTGAGATTCAGTGATTGATTTTAGAAGTAAGAAAACCCAAGTAATATTAAAAATAAATCTACCTTATGATTTATAAGTATTCATTTTAAGGATTCATATTAATAATAGTTTTTAAAATAAATTTTTATGAATTTTCAATTGTTAAAGGAATAGTTTTATTGATGTAAATTGACTTTCCATGAATTACGTGGTCTTTTTAAAAGTTTAATTTCATGATTTTTAAATTTGATTTTGATAAAATGGAATTAATTTTGTATATTAAAATAAAAAATATAGCTTAAGGTGATTTGTTTTATTTTTTTGAAATGATTTAATTTTTCACAAATAATTAAAAATACCAATTTTACTAAAAATGTCGTTTATTTTTAATAACTAAAATGTATAATTATATTTTGGATAGTGTTTCAAATTTAAATTATTCTCATCTGAATAAAAATATTTTATTCTATAGTAAACAATATTATACTTTATTTTGGTAGGAAATCATTTTTATGCTTTAAAAGGGAAATTTTCTAAAAATTGATTTTATTGGAGTTTGAATATTTTAATAAAAATTAATTTTAGAGGCTTATATAAATTAAATATTGAAAATGGATTTCATATTTGGAATTATAAGGTTCCAATTTTAAAAGTTTTTAAATTTAATTTTTGTTCATAATAAATAATTACCATGGTAAAAATATCTGATCACGGTAAAGAGTAAAATTGGTCAATTAATGAAATAAATAAGTAAAAAAGAACACAAAATCATATCTTAATTATTACTGTATGATGTAATTTTCAACCCTATCAAACTATCTTCCAAATTAGATAATTTTATTTCCACTTTACCATGAATAAAGCTTCATATTATTTTAAAACATTGAATAATTAAAAGAGTGTCACCCCCTTACTTATAAAATGTAACCTCCTATAATCACTTATTCAAACACTTTAAGAACTTTATTTTAGACTAGAATAGTGAAATTTCCCTAAAACTATCTTTAACACATCCTAGTGGTCCTCATATTAAAAAAATATCAACATAAGAAGGCTTAACGTGGAATCCAATGGAGGTTTTCGGAAGAAGATGTTTAATTATTTATCGTGTGTTTCATGTTTATTTTTTCTTTTACCCCCTTCAAATATTCCTTAAATAATGTAAAATAATAACATCATTATATTCAATATACTTAAATTTTAAGGCATAAAAGGGGTTTAGATACCTTAAGAGGGGGGTAAATCATGGTATAGATATTATTTTAAAAAATTATTCATGCCCCATAGGATCCTGACCTCTTTATTATATGGGTAAATTTTTTCATATTTAGTGTTTATAATAATTTTATCCTTAGAAACATTATATGATGATGATGATACATAGAAAGTAAAGTAATTAATTAAGAATAGGGACACACTGATTTTTACTTGGTTCACCACTATGGGTCAGTCAATAAGGCATTCATCCAATAGTGTGTTGGTGCACCAAAATCACTATGGTCACTACTTATATGTTTATGCTAGGTCACTTCTACCTAGGCTCACTACCCTTAAAATTTTTGGGGTAGATGAACTATCTCCCTAGGATAAAATCCCTCACACTTACCTTTTAATCTCACTACTTCAAAAGAAAAAACAATTGACACATAGGCAAAAGAACAATATCTTCTATTGTTGATAATTAGAATGAATGTATGACCTGTTCCTTTAAACTTAACCTTCTTCTTCTTAGCCCATATGTTAATATCCCTTTCAGCATCACATTTCCATGAGATATCATGGAAACTCCTCTTCACTTTAGAAAGTTCTTCAAGAGATTCCAAGTCTTCTTTTCACTATCTTCGATGAAAAGGTGAATAAAATACTTCTATGAATATTGTCATATGGTGAATATCCTTTATCTTCATCTTCTTTTGAAATTAGATATAAAAATTTTAATGTTCATAGGGTCACCTTGTTCTATGTCAACTTTTGCAAGATCCTAACATTCAATCATTTTTTAAGACCCCTTTGCAAGGCCTCTCCACAAGACTCATTCATGAGAATCCTCCATGATACTCCTTCGTAAGAATCCTCCATGAGACCCATCCACAAACCCGTCTATAGAAATTACTTTTGATGTGAGGTTTTAAAAAAACTATATCACCTCTTAAGGATGGTTTAGTGGGTATTTATAGGAAAAATTCCACAGCCTTAACTCCACAAATAATAGATAACCACCCATTCCACTACCTCAGAAATCAGCATTACACACATTATGTGATTTCTTCATATTATTATATATTGAATGTCATAAGAATTTATCATGATCAAATTAATTTTCATTGATTGTGTCACATGATCTCATCATGTGATCAATTAACAAAAATTTGTGTTTCATGTAATCATATCATGAGATTAAATGAGAATCGTGAGTTATTAGCAACATTGTCTTCAAGTGCTTAATGTGATCCCATCATGAGATCCAAATACAATAATTTAGTGATGTGATTTCAAATGTGACTGAAAATCACCTTTTCTAATTTTCTAAAACATTTAAGGGAAAAGTGAGAACATCTGAAAGTAAAAGAAATACTAACCATCAAATACCATACGAGAAAGATAAACCATTAAAATCTAATTTAAGACTATTAGACACATTATCCATAAATAATTTCCAGTATAGACTATTTACCTCTCCACCCGGGTCATCCTTGATAAGGTCTTCAAACTAATAATACATCTTTTCCCATGCCTAAATGTACTCCTCCATTTTTATTTTCCCGGTATTGAAACCCCTTACCAGAATACAATCATGCTTCATAATCCACTCTATCTTCTCTATATTAATTTCCACAAGTAGCAATCCCTCATCCATATTATCTATATACTCTTGCATGGAATTAATCATGACTTATTACTACATATTTTCTTCCTCATAATGGAGGATCGACACCCAAATTTTGACATAATCTAAACCTTCTTGCATGCCTCCCATTGCTGGTAATTAGGAATTCACTTATTTAGATCTACTCTATCAGTGGTGTTCTCACTATCCCCCGCCAATGAGGCTTCCTATATCTTACATGGTTCTCTCATCACACCTCCATCCTCTTATTCTATGAAGAAAACTATATTGGTCATTTAGACTCTATGTTGAACCAATGTGATATATCCATCATTCTTATCTTATTTTTATTTACGCACTTCACTTGATCACTTTGTAAGGTCCTCCAATAAAATTGTGGTGCCTTCAATTTCTTCACATGATATCTCCATTAGATCCTTTAAAAATCATGATATGTCTTCAAGTGTTACCCATGATCTCTCCACATGATCAGTTTAGACACTCTTGATCGACATTATTAGTTCAAAAATTAGTACTACGCATGATCAGTTCAGAAACTCACCCTCTTCGTGATCCGTTCTTATAGTCCTGCTAACTATTCAGGTGTCATTTGACAAATATCCCTTATTAACAGTGTCTAAACTTGTCAAAAAACTAAAACAGACCAAAAATCACCATCAATATTGGTTTTTTTCCATAAAATATTATTATAATTTTGGAATAACCCTTTTAACTCCTTTTTTATCCTATGGGAAATGAAAATATTTTTGGTGTGTACATGTGTACTACCACCTCCATGAAGTGAATTGATTTATTTTTCATCACCAAATTATAACATTGGTTAAAATGACGAATCAAATAAATATATTTGATATGTATTAAATAATTATCATTTGAAAAATATAACAAATTACTTACATTATTACCATTCCATCCATTGTAAAATAATAACATTACTCATGCGTATGTGTGGACTACCACCTCTATGATGTGATGTGGTTATTTTTTCATTTCCACCTTACAAGGTTGGTCATTAGAATGAAACTATTGAATAGATATGACATATATATTTTATTTATTAGTATTTAAAAGTAAGACAATATCTACTTTATTTCATTTCAACTCATTATAAAAATGATAAATTTCTTCATTCCTGCGTATGAATAATCGTCTTCATGAAATGATGTGCTTCATTTTTCATAATCACATAGACTGGATAGTTATAAAAGTATATTTATTTTATATAAATTATAATTATGACATGTTTATGGTTATTTATATTACATAAGAAATATACCTTCAACAACGTTCAACAAACCTGTATTATTTTTAGGTTATAAATTGAACACCCTCAAAACCTCCAAAATGAACTTACCTATTTTAATAACTATATAAAACATGATAAAAATTGAAAAAAATGGAATAATTATAATGCAATGAAAATTAAAAAATTTCTTAACAAAATTTAAAAATAATTTAATTTAATTAACTAGGAGGGAATATTTATGAATGAAATGAGTAAGGACTCGAGGTAGTGGAATTTCTTTTAAATATCATGTTTTAATTTTTTATTACCAACTCTATTTTATTCCATGTATAATTTATTTAAAATTTTCAAAAAAATAGTATTATTTATGATTAAATTTTATCTAAATGTGGTTTTTTACAAATTTTTACTTTTATTAAAAATTATTGAATAGGAATCTTTTCAATATTTTTTCATATGAGTTATTTTTGAATTTTTATAGATATGAAAAAAAAATGTTTTAAACATATAGGTATTTAACACATTTTATTTCCATCATATCCATTATTTGTTATCAATCTATAATTTAACTTATTTTTTCTAATAATTCTATATTCCTAGTGTTCTTGTAATTTTTCATTTCCAAGAGTTTCTATAAAAAAATAAAATCACACCCTTATGATTGGGTGAAAATGGATAGTGTTTTTCTTATGAATTAAAATGAGGTTTTATGGTGAAAAAGAGAAATTTTAAAAAGTATTTTGGACATGATATGGTTATTGGGAATTATAGATGATAAATGGTAAGCCTAATAATTCTCATGAAGATGGGTGATCCTAATATAGCTCTACGATGCAATTTTTAATGATGTACTCTTAAAAGTTGAAAATGAGGGAGATAACAGAATTTTTTAATCCTATATAATTATATTATATTTATTTATTGTGAAATAGGTTCAACATTAGTGAACACAAGTTCTGAACTTGATTCTCCAAGATACCTATATTATTCGTGTAAAAATGTTTTCTATGGAAATTGTTTTATTTCATGATATAAGGAATGTTTACAAAGATTTAAGGGTAAAAGGTTTGTTCTATAAATAAATTTTATCACAGTTTATCATTTTCCTCAAGATGCATTCAAGGTTTTACAATGATTAAAAATTAATTATCAAATTTTTAGATAAATTTTGAGTTTTATGTGTGGAAATGTTTTTTTATGGGCTCAGAGTTTCATTGGGAAAACGTAAAAATTTTCATGGCCTCCCATGTTTTTACTAGAGTAATGAGATTCCTTTATTTTTTGTCCCTTATTGAGATTTTTTTCTAAAACTAAATTTTCCAATATTATTCATAATATCTAAGGATGAGTAAGAACTATAAAAAGGCCATAAATTTCGTGTTGGAAAAGTATTAAAAGAAGAAAAAAATGTATTGAATGAAACAAGGGTGTAAACATAAAGACGTGTTTTTTAAGAAAATGAACACTATGCGGAAGTTTCCAATTTATTTTATTATATGTTTCCTACTTTTCATAATCTCTAAGCCTAGAATATCATGTGAATACAAAACATTTGAATTTATTTCTATAAAACTCATATTTATGGGTTTTTAAACTAACAGATCATTATAGTTGTTATGAGAAAAAGGGATTAGATAACATTAAATGTTATGAGAATGTTAAAATACACTCTGGAGATATTCATATTTATGTTTATATTTTCATAAGATATATTTTTAAAATTTCCATGTCTATTTATCTAATCTATGTTTGTTCAAAAATGTTTTTTGTATACTAAACATTGTAATTTATGTAGGAAGGCCTTAAAGGTATAATAAAATTCAAAATCAGTAACCTGGAATGTTCAAAACATATTATTTTGTGGTATTTTTTACTTTTTTGATAATTGGAACCCATGAAAGAGAGTGACCAAATTTTCCAAATAGGAACATGTTTATAGTGGATCATTTTCTAAAACAGCACCTATTAGATTTTTGGGGTTTTTTAGACCTAATAAAATATGATGGATGGGTAAATGAATTGGAGATTATATTTTTAGTTTTGGGATAAAGAAAACATCAAAAGAAAATTATTCATATTTAACATTTTTAATATGAAGTCAATCTATGGTGGTATCTAATTAATAATACTAAGGAAAATATGATACTGATGTCATCGAGGGGAAAATCAGAAAATATATTTTTCATAAGAATTATTTTATGAAATTATTTAACTTATAATAGAAAGGAAATTTGTGGAATTAAAAAAAAGAATAATACTCAGTGACCATTTACATGGAAATGTTTACCATACTTCACAAGTATGCATCAATTTGTTTTAGACCATGAGAGTAAAATTCATAGAATTTAAATGGGTATAAAACCATTTTTATAAAGAGAATTGGCATCCCATGAATTTAGAATTTGTGAGGAGGTTGTTCACTATATTGAGAAAGTTGACATAGAGTTTACCAACACTTATTTAAATTTTGAAAACATGGGTAATAAGTGGTCAAGGTGGTAAGAAATAGAGAATTAATCAATCAAGAAATAAGGAGGTAAGCCCCAAAAATGTTCCAAATGTGATAAATTAAATTTAAATAAAGTTTTATAGTATTATTAAAGTGTTTTCGATGTGTTAATATCATTAATTTATCTTGTGTCTATAAGAGAAAGAAAACTAATCAAAAATTTAATGATAATATAGATAATTAGCCATCAGTAAGATGTATTAATTTCAATGAGTATATATATTATGTTATTGAATTTCCAATGTAAGTTACTAAAGGTGGTAATCATAAAGATTGAAAGTAGAAAAGGTGTGAAGAAGAATTTTTCTACTACAACAATAGATGTGGGACCCTCGAATGAAGTGTTTATAGGTACATTACTTTTTAATTTCAGTTATTTCAATGTTTTTTTATTTTTAGATCTATCAATTCTTTCATATCTGGGAAATTTAAAAGTAAAATGGAAATACTAACTCATGATATGAATTCAAAACTTGTGGTAAAATTTTTTATGGTTAGTATAGTGGTAAAAATAATTTACAAAAATCTATATGTTATCATTAGTGGAATGGATTTTCTGGTGTTTTCTAAAATCCTTGTTGTATTTTCCACTGTAGAGTTTGATATTATCTAGGTGTGGATTGGATTTCATTTTTTCATGGTAAGATATATTTTAGAGCTAACTATTTTATTCTTCATAATTTGTTTCGGTTTTTATATAATAATTAATTCATTCCATTTATAACATATCAAGAAAATAAGAAACTGATAAAATATAAAATTAAAATTTATCTTTCAGATGTTATCGAAAAGAAGAAACTTTTCAAATTAGTGATATCCTAGTAGTTAATGAATACCAAGATGTCTTTCTTGATGATTTTGTTAAGATTAATCTTAATATGGAGGTGGAATATGTTATTAACTTAGTTCTTATTGATAATTTAATTTATAAACCCCCCATATCTAATAGATATAGTAGAACTTTTGGAATTGAAAATGGAGTTAAAAGAGGTTCATGATAAGAGTTCCATCCATCACAACACTCCACCTGGGGTGATCCTATTCTGTTTGTTAAAAATAAGGGTGGTTCTATAAGAATTTTAATTTATTATATAATAATTAATAACATTGTTATTAAGAATAATTATTTGTTGCCTCATATGGATGACATGCTTGATTAGCTTGGGGGTGATAATAATTTTTCCTATATTGACCTCAGATCCAACTATCACTAACTATAAGTGAAGGATGAATACATTATAAGGAAGTAATTTTATACATATTATAGACATTACGAGTTTATTTTTATTCATTTCATGGTTATGATTTCACTTGTTTTATTTATGTATCGTATGAATATATTTTTTCATGATTATTTAGATAAATTCAAGGTGGGTTTCATTGATCATATTAGGGTTTAATCTAAATATTTTTAGGAATATGATAAACCATTAAGTATTTTTTATAGACTTTAGAATAATATAAGTTTTAATTACAATCTAGTAAATTTGAATTTTGGTTATAATTGATTTCATTAAATAAAAATATTATTTCTAAACAAGGAATTATTATTCATAATTCTAAAACAAAACTAGTATAACAATGTCTAAGACATGAAAATATCACTGAGATTCAAAATTTAATTGGATTAGTAGGCTACAACTAATATTTTTCTAAGAACTCTACTTAGTTATCTATCCCACAAACTAAGCTTACATGAAAAGGAGTTAAAATAATATGGATAAAGTAATTTGATGAATATTTTAATGAAATAAAAAGAATATTTATTAATGATAAAGTGTTATAATTGAAAATAAGAAATGGGGAATTTTTTATTTATAGTGATACATATTTGTAAGGACTTGGTTTTTCCTTGATGTAAGATGCTCGGGTAATTGTATATTCCTCACATCAATTAATACTATAGGAGCATAATTACCCTACACATGAACTTAATATTGAATTATGGGTTTTTATTTAAAACTTTTATGGTATATTTTATATGGGCTGAAATATTAAATATATACTAAAAATAATATTTTAAAGTTTATATTAACACAAAATGAATTTAACATGAGGCAAAGAATATGGTTAGAAAAAAAAGGATTATGATTTCATGATTCACTATAATCAAGGTATAGTAAACAAGATAGTAGATGACTTTATTTGAAAATATAATGCATAATTAACTATGTTATATATAGAACATAACCCATTGGTTAATTATTGAATGAATTTTGGCCTAGAAATTCTGTATGTAGAAGCTCCTTCTCTTTTGAATTAGGTATCAGTATAGTAATTCTTGGAAGAAATAATTAAGAAGGATCATATATAATATCATAGCTTGTGATAAAAGGTATAATTGTTCAAGAAGGTCAAGTTGATAATGATTATTTTTTTTCAAGAATGTGTTATCATACTTCAAAATAGGTTATGTGTTCCAAGTGATTTCCAGTTAAAAATGAAATTGTTAAGTGAAGATTATATCTCTTCATTTTCCATTTATCTTTGAAGTTTTAAGATGTATAAAGACCCATTATAATATTATTAGTGGGGTGGAATGAAGAAATTTATTGTGGATTTTATTTTGAATTTTTTTTCTTATCAATATGTTATATCTGGAAAACCCACCAAATTGGATGGTTCATCCATTGTAGGTGTGTGAATGGAAATGAGAGAATATTTCCATAGATTCAATGTTAAGATAATCAAACACGTCTCTGGGTAACAATACAGTTTGGGTTGTTACTTCTTTTTTCACAAAATCTTATCATTTTCATCTTATTTAATATAATATGTATTTTGATTAGCCTTTTATATAGTATCTTAAATATATATTCATATCACAAGGATTACCTCTCTCTATTGCATCTGATCATGATTGTATATTTACCTCAAAGTTTTGGAAAGGAATTTATAAGTCATTGGGTACTAGATTAAATTTTAGTACATATTTTTATCCTTAATCTATTGGATAGTCCAAAAATTGAGACATTGGAAATTATTATTTTCGGTTAATCTATGGATTATCAGGGAATTTGAGATCAATATTTCACTTTGGTGTAATTTTCCAAAAATAAAAATTTTCATCCTAGTATACAAATGGAAATGTTTGAGGTATTATATAGATAGTGACATCAAACAACATCTTGTAACGATAGATTCAATTAAAGGATTTTGGTTATAATAGTATTGATAAAAGAGATTATTGAGAAGGTAAATATGATTCAGCACTATATGAGGGTAGTTTATATCAAGAAAACAATTTATGCAGATAACTAGAGGAATGATATCTCCTCTGAGTTAGGAGATCTTGTTTTTCTTAAACAATCTCCTTTAAAAGGTGTTATGAGTTTTTGAAGGAATGGAAAATTAAGTCCATAGTATATTGGTAAAATTTAAATTATAAAAAAAGTGTTATTAGTTTCATATTATATGTACTTACCTTCAATTTTATCTTGGGTACATGATGTGTTTCATATTTCCTTACAGAAAAAGTTAGAACTTGACACAGATCGAGTATTGAGCCCTGAAGTGGTACAATTAGAGGAGAATCTCTCATATAAAGAAAACCCATTTCATATTATGGACCATAGAGAGATGGTATTTTTAAAATAATTTTTTTTATCTAGGTATGATTTTATGGAAGAATCACATGATGGAATAAGGAACATGGGAATGAGAAAATTATTTGGGGGAGAAATACCTCATCTGTTTAAGTGATGAATGAAATTGAGAGAATTAAATTTATTAAATGGGGAAAATGTAAAAACCCAAGTAATATCAAAAATAAAAAAAAACTATTTGATTTATATTTATTTATTTTATATATTCATATTCAGTGTAATTTTATAAATGATTTTACATGCTTTTTCAATTGAAAATGGAATAGTTTTATTTAACTAAATTTTTTCCCTTGTATTGAATTATTTAAGTTAAAAGTTAAATTTCATGATTTTATAAATTTAGTATGATAAAATGTAATTAATTTTTATATAAATATTCCAAATATATTATAGGTTGAATTTTTTTAATTTTTCTCAAAAGATTAATTTTTGGGTGAGTAGTTAAAAATATAGATTTTTATTAAAATTGAAATTTATTTTCAATTATTTAAAAAGTATAATTCTATTTTGGATTGATTTTAATGTAAAATTAGTTCTATTTTACTAAAAATAATATAATAAATTCAATATTAATCATCATTACACCTTATTTTTTTATGAAATCATTTTTATTCTTAAAAAGAGAATTGTTTTTAAATTGATTTCATTTTGGTTAGCGTATTGAATTTAAAATTAATTTATGAAACTTTTAGAAATTAAATCATGAAATATTAATTTAATATTTTTAATCATTATTTTTAAACTTGGTACTTTGTTCAATTCCATTTATGGTCATGTTTAATGGTTACCTTAATTATCACAATAAAGGGTTAAACTTTTTGATTAATGTAAAAACTAAGTGATAATGATAAAAATATTATCTTAATTATTATTGGATTATTTGATTTATAAAATTTTCACATTATATTAAAAATGGGATAGTTTTAGATCCACTTTACCATGAATAATAATTTATATTATTTTATATCTTTGGATAATTAAAATAGTTCCACTCCCCTCACTTATTAAAGGGAACATCCTCTAATCACTTCTACGCACAGATTAACCAATAAATCTAAGCCAAAAACTATTCAAAACCCATATAAAATCTACTCCCAATTTTCCATAGGAATATTTCTCAACAAAAAAATTAATCTAAGATGGATTAAGGTGTAATACAATGGTGGTTTACAAGAAAGATGTATAATTCTTAAGAGAGGGTTTCATGTTTATTTCATCATCTACCTCTCTCAAATATTATTTAAACATCCCAAAAAAGTAGCATCATTATCTTATATATACTAAAATGTTTTTATTATTACATTAATACCCTTTTTAATATCTTTTTCCATTCTATGGGAAATTAAAAATTGATCATGTGTTCATGTCGACTAGCACCTCAATGAAGTGATGTGTCATTTTTCATCCCAGGATTATATACATGGCTAAAATGGTAGATAAAATGAATATGTATGATATTTATAATATAATTATAATTATTTAAATATTATATATTACTTACATTATTACATTTCCATATATCGGAAAATGATAACATCATTCATGCGTATTTCTGGACTACCACCTCCATAAAGCGATGTAAATTTTTTTCATTAACACCTTAAAAGGATGGTCATAATAATGGATAAAATGAATAAATATGACATATATAAAATATATTTGATTATATAAATTTAAAATATCTTCTATTTTATTCTTATCTATTAATTAAAAAAATGATAATATCATTCTTGCATAGGTACATAATGCAGTCTATGTAAAATGATGTGCTTCATTTTTCATGAACACCTTACATGGATGGTTAAAAAAGAAGATTTAATCTAAAAAATTATAATTATAAATTCTTTAATATTCTTTATATGATATAATAATGAACCACTTGACCACAGTCAATGCACCAATTTCATTTTTAATTCATAAACTGAATGACGACATAAAGCCTGATGTGAACTTAACAATTTTTATAACTAAATAAAAAATGGTGTGAAATGAAATGAAGAGAACAATTATAATGGAATTGAAATGAAAAATGTTATTAAAAAATATAACACTAATATAATTTTATTACTCATGTTGTTTTTTATTTTTATATGCTTTCACATCCTATATCATAAGAAGTGAATTATGGGAGATCTCAAGTAGGCATAAATCAAAAATGGGTGGCATTGGGAGATTTTAATACTATTTTGATGCTAGATTAGAAAATTGGAGATAATTTTAATTGTACTGCCTCTTTGGATTTCTATTCCTTTATTAATAATTTTAACTTTGTTGAGGATCCAGTTGTGGAGGCTAATTTCAAATGGATTTGATGCACTCTGAATGGTATATAGGCCAACAAGCTTGATCTGTGTTTTGTTCAGATGGATGAATAAAGTATTTCCCATGGGGTTTTTGGATTTACACTTTTAAAACATCACTCTGATCACACTCCCATTATTTTAGTTTTAATTTTTCAAAACACAAGTTGAGCTCTTATTCCTTTCTATTTTAATAATGGTTGGTTGGTAACTCCTTGGTGTAGAGAACTTGTTTTGGAGGCCTAGAAAATTGATATTATTGGTAGCTCTTTCCACAAGATTGTTGGGAAATTAAAGCACACCAAGTACTTTCAGAAAAGCAGGAGATTTTTTTTCAAAGATGGATTTGGATATTATAGCTTTTAAATAACATCTTTCTTATAGTTATAATATAAATGACCATCAAAATACTCCATCTTGGGAGGATATTGAGGAACATAAAAGGCTAGATGGCCTCTTAATGATTAAAGAAAGTCTAGAAAAAAATCATCTGAATGTCAAGTGGCTAAAATATGGAGATTGTAACACCAAGTTCTTCCATAGATTGTATAAGGAGAAGAGATACATGGTGAGGAATACATAAATAATTATAAATGGATTGTTTTACACTACTAAAAATGTGATGTATCATAAAGTGGTAATGAATTTTATGGAGTTTTATTCTAATGATTGGATGACACATACCCAAAAGATGGTAGGGAATATCATACCTTATGTTAAAGAGTATCATAATCAAGATCTTCTCAAGATCCTGCTTAAAGAGGAGATTAAGGAAGCCTTATTTACTACCAACATAGAGAGTGCACCTAGTCCTCGTGGTTTTTATAACAAATATTTCATGTTTTATTGGGATATCTTGTAGAATGAAATTTTCCAAGTTATCAGGGAATTATTCAATCACTCCATTATTCCATATCGGATTAAATCATGCTTCATTGCACTGATAACCCATAAGGAAAATTCTTTTGACAATAAATACTTCATACATGTGGATCTTGGGAACCCAATTCCCAAGCTCATTAGAAAAATCATCATGAATAAAATGGGGTGGATTATCAAAGACTCTTTAACTCTAAATAAATTTGGATTTGTTCCTGGGAGGAGTATTCAAAACTGCCACTTCACAGATTTTGATTGTATAAACATAATGAGGTAAAAATCAAAGGGACAACATTTTGAACTTAAAAGTAGCACCACTAAAGGCTTTTACATACTGAAATGGAGTTTTATTCTTAAGGTAATAAAAATATATTGATATTAAAAAAGGTTTATTATGATTATTCGTGCCATGCTCGGCACTTTACGGCTATCCATTCTCATTAATGGGGTGCCCATGGGTTTTTTCAACTGCTCAAGAGGTGTTAGATAAGGTGACCTTCTATGAGGACATTTTTTCCATTTCTAAGGACTACTTGACTATATGAATCCATGATCTCACTATCCATTTATTTTATAAGAAAATCAAGTTTAAGAGGAATGACTTTCTTCCCTCTCACATACTTTATGCTGATGATATTTTTTTTCTTATACAAGCCTCAAAAAGACCATATCCTCTGTTATGGAACTCTTTTCACATTATGAAGAAGGGCTTGGGTAGGCCATAAGTTGATACAAATCCTTTACAATCTTCGAATAGTGTATCTCAGTTTGTAAGAAAAACAGGATTACCCAACAACTTAGGGTGAGAAGGGTATTTATTCCCTTCAACTACCAGGATGTTCCTCTATTTTGGCCTAAGGTAAAAAGGTAGTATTTAGAATGAAGATATACTAGTATTATTAATCAAATGGAAAAGTGTAAAGGGAAGGTAGAAACCCAAGCTGGGAAAGTTTTTCTTCTTCACTCTGTTATGTCATCTAAGTTTATTTAATATTTCTTAGTATATAGATGGCCTAGGGGTCTCATTATAGAGTTTCAAATCATGGTTAAGAACATTATATGGATTGTATCATTACTTGAATATAAGTTGATCAGCATTTCATAGAAGAAATTTATTAAACTAGTGTAATTGGGAGGCCTTGGGATTAAAGACCTTGGGATTTTTAATGAAGATCCCATTTAGAAGATCACATGGATCTTTATTTCCAATGATACACCTGATGAATTACTTTCTAGTAGTTTTAATGGGAGATTAATGAATAGATATACATATTATATTTCCTCATCTATGTGGCCTTCCATCAAGCATTACTTTAATAGGATCATGTGTGATACTAAATGGCTAGTATGTAGGGGCTCCAATCTAAATTATGGGGCCACTAAATGGCTTGAGCATCAACTATAGGATAAAATGTTCATTCCCCCTATTGATAGATAGATGTCTATTTATGAGTTTTTATTACATATTATCAATTATGGTAGCATGATCCCATCATCAGTTTAGCTAGATATTCAAATCTACAATTTCATGGATTGTGAAATTTTTGTCTGGAAAACTAATTGAGTTGTACAATTTAGTAATAAAGAGTTTTATAAGCTATAATGTGGGGTTCCAATCAACCACTATACTGGTTAATGAGATTCAACACTCATTTAATTACACCATCTAATATCAATACTCTACGGAGGTACTAGAAAACCTGATTGAAAACACATGATCAACTCAAAAGGGTTTGCTTATTTCATCATGCACTATATGCATGAAGGCTGAAGACAGTGTAAAACACATCGTCCTTTCATGTTTTTTTCCATGGAAAATCTGGGAATATATTGGTTCTGTTTTTGGTTTGTTTATTGACACAAATATGAAGCTACACCTCTTCATGTAAGGAGTCTTTAGTGATTTTTGTAGTGAATAGGTATATAACCTATTGTTGCTGGAAGTAGTTGTATGTTTTGCTACAATTTGGAATACCCAGAATACCATACTGTTTGAGGAAAAGGAGTGAAATTCATATATTACCATTATTTCCATCCACCGTGAGCTGTATTAATTATTCAAGGTTCAAACTAGAAGTATGAGTAAAAGATTCAATGATATAAATATTATTCGGCTCCATTGTGTGTTGGGCCCACTTAGGAAACCAAAAGAGGTAAAATACATTTGATGGATACCTCAAATTTATCCATGTCTAAAATAGAATATTGGTTTGGGATATTCTAAAATACTAGGCCCCTCAGGTCATAATGGTATTTTCTGAACCTATTTTCTCTTTGTCAAGGGGTGCTTCTACCACTACACTAGGGTTGAGGTAGCATACGAAGCTGAGCTATAGGTGATTGTATATCCAGTTTGATATGATATTTTCTACAAATAGAACTTATTATTGATTGATTATGACACTCAAATCTCATTTTAGGCCTTAAAACCCAAAACAAGGAATGTGACTTGGTGTACACTACCTCATTATGTTGAATGTCTCAATGAGGTCAATTAGATCAACCATTTAGTTTCACCTTCTTACTGGGAGTCAAATCAAGTATCATATTTTCTGTCAATGAAGGTAGTTGCAGATATGAGCATTATGTGGTCTTTCACGGACCCATATTATTATTTTCCAATGTTGGAGGATCACATTTTTTCTAAACTTCGCTCTTATTTTTGTACCAACACATTATAACACTTCACTCATCCTTTTTATGATTATATATTTTTCTTGAGACTAGATTCAACTAGATCCTACACATTCAGGTATAATCATTATTTTTTCCAATATTAAAAAACATTTTAACTTGGATTCTCGAGTAATATAATATTTCCAATATTTAATAAAATTTAATTATTAATTTTTCAGAGAAAAAAAGTTATTTCTTCTTATGATTGTGTCAAAATGGAAAGTCTTTTACTTATGGGTTAAAATGATATTTTATGATGAAAAAGTTAATGATTAAATTGTTTTCTCATGATATAGTTATTTATAATTATATATGATCATAGGTGATGCCAATGTAGTCCATCGTGATGGGTGGGCCGATATTTCTCTCCAATTCACTGTGTAAGGATGTAGTCAGCGAAGGTTTAAATTAGGGAGATTACTGGGCTGGTTACTCATATGGAATTAACTAGGTTTCAGTTATTTTGAAATAGGTTAAACATGAGTGAAAAAAGTAACGAATATAATTATTTAAGATAACTATATTATTCTTGAAAAAAGTCTTTTTATAGAAACCATTTGATTTCACGAGGTAAGTAGAGTTTATAAATATTCAATGGTCAAAGATTATCTATATAAATAAACGTCTCCAAGAGCTCCCACATCTATCATGATTCCTTCATGGTTTTTCTATGATTAATAATGGGTTCTTAAATTTTTTATTTGATAAAATTTTGATTCTAATATATGGAAATGTTTTATTTTTGTTCTCAATGTTTTATTATAAAAACGGTAAACATTTTCAGGGGTTCTTATATTTCCATTAGACAAACAGGACTCATTTATTTTTTATGTCCCTTACATTGACTTTTTTTCTTTTTAAAGATTTCCAAATTCTTTTAATATAAATTAAGGATTATTAGAAACTATAAAAAGTTAAAATGTTCTTTTTTTGGAGTTTTCATAAAAGAAGAAAATGTGTCCTGAATGAAATAGTGGTGTAAACATGAAACCCAGTGTTTATTGAAAAATGTGAACTATGTGGAAATATCCACTTATTTATGTGATATTTTTCCTAATACTCTAACACTATAAACCTAAAAGGTAATGGGAATGAAAATTTCTAAAAACCTAAAAATTGTTCTCATATTTATGGGGTTTTTACTAATAGTTGGTTATAAGAAGGTCTTTGTAAGATCTTGTTTCATAGTTGGAGTTAAAAAATAATGAAAATTATTAATCAATAATTCATGAGAACATATTTGAGGAATTGTATGGTCATAAATATAGGTCATATTTGGGTTATGTTGAGATAGTTTAGAGGAGTCTTATGGGACACAATTTGGTATATAAGATGATTGAGTGAGTTTAGATTATCCATAAGCGTATCATCTTGGATTAGTGACAATAGATATTTTACACTGAACGTAAAAGAAGACCATTGAGATTTAATTTTGGATATTTTTTAAAAAATTGATTCCTAGGTTAGGGTACACATGATTTTAAATGAATATAAAGATGATTTTGTGGTATATACGACCATTGTTTATCAATTAATAGATTATAGATGTGACTTATTGATTTTATTTTCCAATGTTTTATATCGTGTTATATAATATTTTATTTTTATCTCAATTAAATGACTATCAATTTGATTCATATCATGTTCTATGATGAGGGACAGTTGATTTAGAACTCGATTCTTCTTTTGTAAAGAGTCATATTTGGGTTATAGATTATATAAATAATATTATTTAAGGAATAAGTATTCCTTTGGTTAGGGTTTTCTTATATCATGAAATGTTTTAAAAATATGTATATGAGAGAAATACTAAGATGTGGAAATAATTTTATAGATTTATAGAATAATGTATCATAATAAATTATTGGGGAAGAAAAGTTACATAGTGGGGAAAATAGTAATGTACAACATTATTTATACATGACCTCTTAAGAGTTTTGGATTGAAATTTTGAAATTTTAGCCAACAGGATAAGTAAAATTAGGATAATGTTTAGTCAAACCTTTTGGGATAACCATTTAGGCCAAAATATAGGCTAGTTTTAAATAAATATTTAATAAAAAATGAGGTTTATCATACAATCTAACCATGAAACATGATTTTTGACCTGGAATGGGTAATTCAGTTAGCATAACCTCGAAATTTTACCTTTCATGTTAGGGATTATTAAATGATTTTGGGGTTTAAACACCATTTATATACCCCCTAAATCCCACTATTCTACTTATTCATCCTTAGGTCATTTATGGTCATCTATAGTGTGAATTTTTATCTTTATCTTAATGAAAAATAAATATAATTTAAGGATTCACTATTATAGGTGGAATCTATGGTTATTTATTTGATTATTCATGTGATTATTAAATTTATTTCCTTAAATATTTTATTCTTCTTAAATCTAGAGTTTTGTTTTCAAAATTTTAAATTATTTTGATATATAATTGGGTATTTTTTTCATATTATTTACTAATTAAAGTATTCAAACCTATTTGAATGATTCCTAGAGTTGAAAATTATGTAATTATGGAAAATGAAATTAATTTGTTGTTGGTTCTAATATATCATATAAATTGAAAAAATTATAATTCGATATAAATTGATTTTAATCTATTAATGATTAATTTAATTTAGTTATTTTTAAGTTATATATTTATGAAAAATCAATATTTTATAATGGTTTATGTTTATCAAATGAATTATGTGTTTAGAACAATTTATTTTGGAATGAAATAGGGAATTTGAATATTGAAATTTTCAAATACAAGGCTCAAATTAATTTCAGATATTAAAAATTGGGTTTTTGAATAAGGTGAAATGTTTCTTAATTGATGAAAATTTAAACAATGTTTTTAGTGAGGAATTTTGGAATTAATTTTTTAAATGAAAACCTTGTATTTAATGGATATTTTCTGTTTTGAAAAATTATTTTATTATTGGAAAAGTATGGAATTTTTAAAAAAAATATTTTCATAAATTAAATTGAATTGCTGAAATTTTTATATATGGATTTGGGTTTGGATTTTTGGTGTGTTTATCAGGCTGTTTGTGTGTATTAAAATTTTATTAGTGAGGATTTATTTTGAAACCCCTATGTTCTATCCATGCGGATTGAAGTCTTTGGGAGCATTTGTTATGGAGATAAATATTTTTAATAACTAGGGAAAATGTGATTCTCACTATAGTATGTTTCTATATATACGAGTGATGATTCATACCATGGTAAATATAGCTAGTGATGGAATATATAAAAAAACGGTTTTCTATTTAGTGTTCTCGTAAATACTTAAAACATAGAATTGTATATAGAAAATATATATTTTTTATTACATTTGGAGAAAAGAATATTTTCCATGAAATTTTAAGAAATAATAATTTTCCAATGGGTTTGGGAAAAAATTTCATTTCCCGTTAATTTTTTAAGATAGTTGTTCTCTTAAGGATTTGGGAAAATTTTAATTTTCAAAAATATTTGTTTTATTGAAGAAATATTACTCAAAGAAAATTGATTAATATTTTTTTCGGAAGTTTTTTGGTTAAAATTTGAAATTAATTTAGAAATCATTGTTTATTATTAAAATATGATAAATCAATGTTTTAATTTTTAAACTATTTTTTATTTATCATAGAATATTTCAATTTCATTTGGAATTGATTTTTCATGGATATGGATTGCATTCCTAGGGAAACCCCCCTGTATTTTACACTCACCGCTATATCTTCACCACTATATTCATATAGATTTAATTTATTATGATGGTGGTAAGGTGAATAAATAATTTTCCGTTTGTATAGATTCATAGTTGAATATTGGAGTTATTGTTGATAAGATGGTAACTTGGGTTTCAAGCATTTTATATTTATTTGTTGTGTTGTTTGATTTTATTTTTCATATTATGTTTGGATTTTTTTGTAGAAAAAATCTTTCTACACTTTATATATAAATTTTAATGGTTTTTAAAAATTATTTTACATTAAGAAAAATGGGTTGTTGTTTTTTACCTTGGGTAAATTGTTCTTCATGCTTTTCTTTTATGACTCACAGCTTTTCAATGTCCTCTTGTGATCAAGGTGTGAACTTGAATACATGTTAAATCTTAGCATAAATCTTTGTATTTGGGTTCCAAGGACAAAATATTACAACTCATGTAATCAAAATTTCAACTTATCCAAAAATATCTATATTAAAACAAGTCTAATTTTTGAATATAAATCCACAAACATTTTTAAAAGAAATATTTTCTCCCATAATAGTAAGAGTATCATATTTTTATAACTCTATATACTTAAAATACTTAAACAAAAAATTTATATCACAGAAGAGTTTTACCGGAAGATTAAAGAATTTAAAACATTGATAAAAATTTACAAGGTAACTACTTGAAAAAGAACTAATATTTCCTCTCATTAACTATCTTAATATTAAAACCACATACCCTTTTCCAAACCCTACCATGAATAAAAATAAAAAACCCCAATTTTTCAGTATACTAAGAGAGTTAGAAAGATACAAATATTTGTTATGCTTCAACACCTAATTTATAACAATGATATTGTAAAACAAATCACACCAACCAATATTAAGACATTTTTTGAAAGAAATCATAGTTTTATGTAAATTATTTTTTCCCCTAAATGACTTTACATACTTTTTAAGAATTTTTAAACTAACATGGGATTTCTCATGGATTTGTTTCTGAAAAAATAAAAAATAAATTTTTAAATAATAAATGATAAATCATGGGACAATTCATACTATCCTTGACACTAGGGATTAGACCCCTATAAATCACCTCTAAGAAAATTCAACAAAATGAGTCAGTAATGATATTTTATAAACTTTTAAAGGTGAAAGATTTGTTTTTCAAATAAATATATCCATGAGGTCTGATTTTCCTCATTATTACTTCATTTTTTATGATTTCTAATCAGTTTAAAATGATTTAATTGATAGTTTTCTTATTTTATAATTTGGATATGTTTTATTTATGTGTTTAAAGTTTTACTGTGAAAATGGAAAACACTTTCATTTATTTTCATGTTTTACACTAGAAAAAAAGTGTTTTAATTATATTTACATTATATAATTATATTGTTTATGCCCATACCATGTTTTCAAATGTTTTTTATATTTCTTAAGTACTTTTATGAACTTTATTAAGTATATCCCAAAATAAAGGAAATTTTATTTGAATAAATCATGTTTTTTATGAATAAAACCAAATTTTAAACTTAAGAATCATATTTTTTAATAGAAAAATGTAAACCTTTTATTAGTTTTATATATGTTATGAAAAGGTTTTAAAAATTCCTTAAAAACTCTAAACTATACAGAATATAGGAATTTAATAAAGTTAAACCCTTTTCATAAATCATTTAATTATGGATTGATTATATTGTGAAGAGTTATAGTTTGTATCAGAGTAAGGTCTTAGATAATATTAGAGGTTAGGATGTCATTATATAAAAATATTCAAGGGTTAATAGGTTGGTTTGGGATCATAAGTAAAAATTATCCTTTAATGTTAAGGATCGGAATATTGGAGAAGAATATGGTTATTTTTGGGCATTAGGTTAAGAAGTATAAGTGAATCAAACTTAATGTTACCTTTGATGAACATATGGTGAATTAAAATCATCCTAGTATAAGGGGAGTATGTCTTAGAGAATTAAATTCATATTATATACTAATCATATTTATTTATAAGTTCACTCTGATTTTATCAAACAAAATTATTTTTTGTTGACTCCTAAATTTCCTTCCCCGTGCTAAATTTATTTTTTAATATGAATGGGTATAATAAAAACACTAAAATACTTTATCTAATAGAGGATTAACTTATAATAATAATTGTAAAGTATTTTTTATGTGATTTAGAAACATTATAAATTATTATACTTTCCTATAATTCACCTCTATACTTCATCTTTATGGGGAGTATTGGGATACATAGGACTATATTTTATAAAGGCATTTATCCCATTATGTCTATATATGAAAATATCATTAGTGACTTTATCATGTTTTTATAATTGATGACTTAGGGAATGGATTTTTAACCCTATATTTAGGGGAAAATAATGGTGACCTTCAAGTGGATTATTTCATTCTCTTACTATATATTTTTTTGAAAATTATATATTCAAAAACTTATTCAACTTACTCGTGTAAAAATATTTCCTAAAGTATTATAGGAAACATGTTTTGGAAGACGTATCAAAACTATACATTAATAAGTTATGATTATTTACACATTTTAATGTATTTCAATGTATATTTTAATAAAAATATAATAATTGTTTATGGATAAAGGAAGTATAAGATATTGGATGGATTGTGAGGTGTTATGATAGTGTGTGGTCTTGACTAGGTAGATTAGGGGGAATTGATATTTGAAATAAGTATTGGAATGAATGGTGATTGATATTTTAAAGGGATGTGCTATTTTAGAAGTTTATTTTATTCTCAAGTTAGGATAATTATTTATATTTTAGATTTATGAATCCATAAACATCATTAACAATTTTTTGGAAGTATAAATGAACAAGACAACAAATCATGCTAAAAAACTATAGTGGATGTTGAATTGTTGAAGTTTATATATAATGGTTTTCAAGAGAAATGATGTGATTGTATTTTATTTAATAATGGATAATCATTAAAAGTGATCATCATTTCAAAATTATGGATTCCCATTAAAGGTATTGTGAGATTGTACTCTAAATTGGTTAATAATACTTTTGGTAAATGTTTATTGGTTTTTAATATATGATTGAGGTATATATATAACTCTTTAGTTTATCATGTAATTTACTATTATGGTTATATAGGAAGAATGGTATTATTGGTAAATAAGTTCTAAGGTTAAGATAACCATTAGGGTGGATAAAACAATTGATGTTGAGGAATAAATATTGAGTTAACTTTTAGAAGAATATATAATTTTATTATGGCTCTATGGTGATTCAAGTTATTTATTGAAATTATTAACAAATATTAGTGAATATATGATCAGGTAATATTCAATTTTATTTTTAGGTAAATATGTTTTGATGAATATATGATCTCAATTCTTGCTAATCATTTGGTTTGAAATTTTCATCTATCCTATTTTTTAGTGTTTTAATGTTAGTTATTTATGGAATGTTTTAGTATGAAATTTGGGTGTTATTATTGAGGAAATGGATATTAATATAGTATTCCATCAAATAAATGTGTATTCATATAGGATATTATCTTATCTTATGTGAACAATCGTTAATTTTCATTAATGGATAGAAATATTATAAATAGATTATCCTCCTTTTGTGGATCTTATAGTCAATGGAAATTTAATTTTAGTTCTTTTTGGCATGAAAAAATCAACAAGGTTATTCATATTTTTGGATATATGATGAAATATTGGTGGAAAATACTGGAAACACACTACCAAAGGATTAAATTACATTTACCAATTTGAATAAACAAATCATGTATATATTAATTTGTTTCTATATGGATGGTAAATTAATTTCTCCACTTAAATAGGATAACAATAGTCAAGTATTATGTTAGAAACAAAACATAACTATATATTTATAATTTTTGAAACTATATCACAAGATTGAGTCTCATGATGGTAAATTCACGGTTCAATAAATATTATTTCTAGTCTTAACATAAATATTAATGTTCCTTTAAAAAGGAAAATGTATCAATGTGTACTAAAAAGTTATATCATTCCACTTATGTATATTTGTCTTCCACCTATGGAATTGATTATAAAAATGTTTTATACCCATTTTATAAGGAATGAGATAAAATTTTGAGGACATAATTTTTTTAACAAGAGATAAAATATAACACCCCATAATTCTTTAATTTATATTCCCATAAAATAATACCATGATTGATAGCGTGTACCACATGAAACACGAGGATTAAAGATAACCATAATATACTATAAAAATATTATTATATCACTATTATAACTTAGTCACTATTTTCGAGGGTACTAATAAGAGAAAATGATTTATAAAATATATATTTAAATTATTGCCATTATAAAAATGTACTTGTTAATTCCTAGGAAATAAGAACTAAATTTTAAATAAAATCATATAAAATTAAAGGTGATATTTTTTAGAAAAATGATTTATGTGTGAAATGCATATCCATCAATGTAAGTTAAGTTAATCCCTATATATTACTAATTTAAATGAAACTTTTAAATCATATATCTAATAAACTAACATTCATATAAGGTTAGTTATGAGATAAGTATTGAGAATAAACTCATTTTATACTTCAAAAATTCATTTTCATCAAAAATAGTTTTTTATTGCAGTTTAGTGGAAGATATTATAATTAATTTCCAACACTTTTAGAAATTTTACTTAATAAAATGTAAATCAGTTTTAAAACCACCTTGTAAAAATAATCTTAATATAACTTTTTTTTATTTATTTGAAAATTTCAATTTTTGGATAAATAATGAAAATAGTGGTTTTTATAGAAAACCTATCGTTTATTTTTCAAGTATTTAAAAATTAGAATTATTTTTTGGTTTGGTTTTAAGGTAAAATTATCCCAATTTAATAAATATAGTGTCATTAATTCCATAGGAATCTGTATTATACTTTCTCTTTTGATAAATTTATCTTTAGGCTTAATAATGCATTTTTCTAAAAAAATGCATTCCATTGCAGTTTTCATTCTTATATTAAAATTAACTTTTTTCACTTATAAATATTGAATCTTGAAAATATTATTTCATATTTTGAATATGGAGGTTTTAATTTCTTAATTAGTTCTATTTCATTATTAGTCATAATGAACAGTTACCGTGGTACAATTAGTTACCAGGGTAAAGGGTAAAATGGGTTATATAAGGTAAAAACTAACTGATTAGGTAAATAAATCATACCTTATTCTTATTATATGTGAGTAAGTTGACCCTTATCAGCTTATATTTGAAATTTTATAGATATACTATGAATTTTCCATGAGTAATGTGTTTACAATATTTATACTTTATGAAAAAATACAAGTTCACCGCTCCCCTAACTTATAAAGGGGGGACATCTATCTTCTCTTTCTCAAACTTCATGAGTAATTTAACTGAAATGATATCTATTCAAATCCATTCCCAAACTTCCTCTATGTGACCTAAATTCTATGGTCTCACCCAAATAATAACCTATATGGATTTAGGTTTAAGCCAAAAGAGATTTTCCAAATAAGGGGTATAACTCATAACCAAGTTATTTATAATTTATTTCTTATTACACCTTTTTCAAACTTATTATAACCTTACTTAGATGATAACATCAGTTTCTATAATATAATGAAATTTTATTGTGTAATATTACAACCCTTTTTCATCTCATTTTATAACATCTCGCAAATAAAAACATTGCTCATTTGTAGTTGTAAACTACCACCTCTACAAAGTGATGAATTTAATTTTATATCACCACCTCACACAGTTGGTTATAAGGATGGAATTAATCAATATATGATGACATAAAAATTTCAATGATGTTTTTTATGATAACTAGGGTTGAATAATTGGTGAATATGATATGATTGAGTGTGATGAATTTTATTATCAATGCATAAATAGTATTATTTGATAAATTAGATGATTTTATATTAAATAATGTCCAAAATTGATTAATATTTCATTACTATATTATCATTATTTTTTATTTATGATGTCAGAAGGAACCTATAGGTTTGATATAAGTTTCATGAAGTGTTTAAGGTTCTTGTAATAAAAGAGAGTCAATCCAGGTGGCCACACCCATGTTTGATGGAATATTGATGAGAAGAAGGTCCAAAATGGGAATGGAAGAACCCATGGAAGGGAATTTTTATTCCCATGGTGTATTTCTAGTGTTCCTATCTGAAACAAACAAGGAAAAAATGGTCTGGTGGTTTTAACATCCCAACCTGTGTGCCACACACAAGTTCCCAAAGCTGGTTTGCTACGTGACCTCAGGTGTGCGTCCTTGTATTTTATAGGTTACCAACAAGTACCAAGGGCCTAATATAGATCATGGGGATACTATAACATTTTTATCATAATAGTATAAATAAATAATAATGAAAAAATGATACAAACATAACCAAAACAATATGATTATCATATAATGACCAAAACAAGAAATACAATATCAATAACCAAATAGTAGATATGTCATTCCACATACGTGTCAAGTGTCAATATGAAAACCCAAGTTAAATAAAGATACTAACAACTCCTATGAGGGTCCCAACACTATTTTTGGTTCCCTCATACATGATCTATCCCGTATCATCCATATAACATAGGACATTTCCCTTAACCTATCCTACAACCTTGAAGTCTATTTGGGTACTGATCGGGAATCTCGAATAGTATGTGAGTACAACTTAATAGGCCACCACCAATGGAATCTAAAAAACCAGTCAATAATAGTGTATCCAGTTTTATAAATAATAAAGTACAATGCATAAAATAAATAGTTTGTCACATTCATTCAATTACTCTTTATTTAACCACAAAACTCTTGGGTTCCCATGGACAATGATCTCTCAATACCTACTTCATCTGATGTCATAGTCTAAACCATCCCTAAGGGATATCATATAATAGAATTCCATTGTTACTATTCATCATCTCAATTCATATCCCAACTAATTGGAACCATAGTCCAATGCCAACTCATGGGTTTAGAAAATCGTGTCTAACACCTTGTGGATATTTGGAGCCTCAATACCTATCCCACACCTCACTAATAACTATGGAATTTTGAAGCAGTAATCCCTATCCCACGCTCATATATCAATATTTATCAATATGGGATTTTGATGCAGAAGACCTTGTCCTATACATGAATATTAATACTTAAAATCATGGGCCTTTGATGCTGCAGACCATGTCCCACACACAATTTCCACATGTATCATAATTTCACATGTATCATAATATCACATGTGCCACCACAACCCATTATTTAATTGAGAAATTAATTAATCCAATTAAACAATTTCATATTCACTTCATTCCATTAATTAATAACACAACTAATTAATCACATCATTTCTATTAATTAATTCTACAATTATTTAATCACATCAATCCCATTAAGTAATTAAAAAATTAATTAATCACTTCAATTAAATTAATTAATACATAAATTAATTAATCCAATTTAATGAATATTATAACCACAACAATCTACATTAATTAATTAAACAATTAATTAATCAAATTTATCATTCCAAATATCTATGTAATTTCACAATCCTTTAATTAATTAATTTACCAAATTAACCAATTCAATTTAAGAAACTAAATTTATAATCATCCTATATAAATTATACAATTATTTATACAAAATTGAAATCAAGACTTTGGGATTTTAATAATAGACCACCTACCTCAATATTTACAATGTATGCTCACCAACAAAAATCCCCAATTAAAGTAGGACAACGATGAAGAATGAGATCTAGATCGAGATCCTAAATCCATTATAAAAAAATAGATATATTGAAACTAGATCTATATCCATCAAAATAGAGGAGAACAAATCTCCAAATTATGAGAGAAACATGTGAGAAAGGTAGGAAACCCCACTGGATTAGGATATCTTACCAGGAGAGCAGTAGATCTTCAATTGAGGCATCAAATCACTAATAATAGAGGTCAGGATCCCTATAAATTCATATGGTAACCTCCAAAAATGTGATAAATCATTTATGTTTTAGAGAGGGTTGATTTGGGTTTAAAATAAAGGGTTTGGGAATTTTAAATCTAATTTTTTGGTTAATCAAAAACCCCCACACAGTTTTTTGGGCATGGTCGCACAGTTTTCTAAATAGTGTGCCTTAACAATGTGCATATTCTAGGGGGTAATCATGGCTACTCCTAAGAGGTTTCACCATTTGAAAAACTATGCACTAGCCATGACAATACTCTTGTTTTGTTTTTCATGATTTGATGGGATGGGGTGCACGGTCTGACAAAACTATGTGCCAATCATAAAGTACCTATCCACTTTCAACATATCTCAAATTTCACCAAAAAACTACCTAATAAATAACCCCAAAAAAGTAAACAATACAAGGAAAAAGAGTACTTGTAAACAAGCCTAATAAATATCTAGGAAAGGGTGAGATCTTATAATAAACCTCCTTATAAAATCTCATCCTCGAGTTATACCACCATACATCTCTAAGATTCCAAGTAAAAAATATCAGGCTATTGAGCCCTCTAATCAACTACTCTCTCCCATGTATCCTCCTAAACAAGGTCATGTTTCCAAAATAAATGAACAATTAGTACGGTATTTCCCCACAACACTTTCTCATTTCAATCCAATATACATAAGGGATTCTCATCGTTGAATGCTTATATCTCAATCTCAACATCATCCACACCGATCACAGGAGAAGTGTCGGGGTGATACCATCGAAGTTGTCACATATGTAAAACATCATTCATAGAATTGTAACTTTGGGGAATATCATATCAATACACCACCTGACTAATTATCTTTATAACCTCAAATAGTCCAACAAAACTACGTGCTAGCTTGCCCTACTTCCATATCCTACGGTGACCCAATCTGGGTGACACCCAAAGAAATACAATATCACCCTCTAAAAAATCTAGGGTTCATTAATTTCTATTATAATAAGACTTTTGTCTACTTTGAGCCATATTTATATGATTTCAAATTATCTAAACTTTCTCCAAAGTCCCTTGCATGACACTCAGTCCCAAAAATTATGAATCACCTGCTTCCATCCATCATGGAGGTGAACTTCATAGACTACCACAAAGTGCCTTATTTGGTTCAATATGAATAGTTTCCCAAAAAAAAATTTTATAGGTGAACTCCACCAAATCTAGGTGTTTCTCTCAAGATCCACCGAAGTCTAGGACACATAACTAAAGAATTTCCACTAGAACCTATATAGTATGATCTAACTCCCCATCTATCTATGGGTGGAAATATGTACTCATTAAGTCCCAAAAAACTTCTATAAGACCTACCAAAAGTATGATGTAAATAGTGATTCATAATTTGAAACTATAATCTGGGGAACCCCATGCAGATAGAATATCTCCCAGAGATACAAGTCTCCCAACTTCTCCACCGAGGAAGTCTCTTGTATCAGTAAGAAATGTTCTACATTATTAAATCATTCCAAAATCACCCCAATAGCATCATTCTTCACATGAATCCTTTGGAACCCACCAAAAATTCCATATTAATGTCATCTCACTTCCATTCTGGAATGGGAAATAGTTGTAGAAAAACACTGAGTCATTGATGTTGGACATTCATCTATTGATAGGTGTAGCGTTGTGTCATGAACCCTATTGTCTCCTTTTTTATTCGTGGAAACCAAAACTATCATCATAGGTCAGGCACATCTTGGTCACACCAAGATACACCGTGATTCTTGCTCAAATTTACCCAAGAGATGAAGGTAGAACGGTCCTTGTAGTTATTTTGGGTTATCAAATCCTCAGAGACCTAAGAAGTAACCTAAAGACACGTACATTATATAGATTGTGTTTGGATATGAAGTGTCCAACTTGGGTTTATTTAAGATGGTTTTAAAGGATATCTAACAGATATAAGTGAATTCAATTTAAAATAATTAGTTGATCCTAGGTTATCACTTGGGGTGGATTGGACGTATTTCTTTTTCAATGATTTCAATTTATTATATTTGAGATAGGTTAATTTAAGAAAATAAAACAACATCATCACTTACTGGTTTAATTCCTAAACCATTTAATACTAATCACCTATAAACTTGAAGGATCAAAATTTTGATCACTTTAAGGTAATGGTTCGTATTAGCACATGAAGTGTGTGGCCTTAAATTTAACAAAGATGATGGAGTTTAAAAATAATCAAATAAAAATCTCAATTAAAGAAGTGATTATACATTAATGGGGTGATAAATAACATCCAATATAGCCCCTTTCTACTCCTTTGGATCAACCCATAATTGTATTAGCCCTCCATTGATGTTATGGTTTCAATGCAAGCGGGATGTAGACTCATGAGGGATGAATTGAAGAAGTAAAGAAAACAATAAAAAGAAAATGATCACTCCACCGTTGTGTGAATAATTTCACAAGATTTAGTGTGAATAAATTCACACCTTGAACCAAAGATATAAAAGTGATAGTAATAACAATATAATAAGAGGAAAATAAGAGATTCTATTAAGAAACTAAAGTGAATTTAACAACTTACATGTGAAAGACAAACTTGAGACAAGAAAATCACAGTATAACATTACAATTGAACAAATCACCAAAGATCATCAACTCCTCCACCACCACTGCCTTAAATAGGAATTTATAAAGCCTTGGGTAAATCCTTCAATAGTACAAGTCTCCTCAATTAATTTTGGTAGGCCATAGGTGGGTGGAAAGTTTAGGGAGAGTTGTTTTTTCCACCCTTGACCCGAGGTGGAATCCAGCTTTCGTCCCTCAAACAAACGAGCTTGTAACGCCTTCTATATGGTAGAATTAGAGTGGGACATAGAAGAAGAAAATGGATCCCCGGTTTCCTTCTAACCTACTGTAAAATTTGGTCCCATTTGGAGTTGTGTATTAGGAGATACGATTAGATTAGTAGGATGTTTATCTGGGACACAGAATCGAGCGCATAATTTTATCTCTAAAATGGGACGCCTAAATGACCACAATGGAGGCCAAATTAGCACTGGATCTTGAAGAAGGATTTGTTACTATATATGTCTTCTAGCTTCCCACAAAATTTTGGATTCTTTGGGTTTGTAATTTGGGTCCCACATGCACATCATTGGGCTGGTGTCCAATTTTCCTTCTCTAGAATTGCTTCTTTCATTACAAAATATCTCCATCTTCTTCCCTGAATTCTCCATTGATCCCTTAATGAAACATGTTCATATTTAAGTTTAGATCAATTTACCAAAATATAAAATTAAAATATGGATAATTAAATTCCTTAAAATTAGATGAATCATTGGGTACATTAAATGATGTTAAAAAAATGTACCATATAATAGTGCATTTTAAGAAGGTATTACAATCATAATGTGAAATGATGTTAAAAGTGTAAAATCCACTAAAATTGTGTTTATTAATAATAAAGAACATGAATATTATATATATTAACAATGAATATTAGCCTCATTTAATGGCTAATCACACCCCCCAACTTGAGTTTTGCTAGTCCCGAGAAAAATATATCTCAACAATATGAAATTCGAATACCATTTTACAAAAACATTTTAATACACAATGATCACCAAAAACCCTTATACCAAAAAATCATTAAACCCATAAAAATATTTTAATAAATGATATTTTCATAAGTAGATCTCAATCCCAAGCCCATTCCTTTGTTCAAATTCAGTGCCATATTTCATCCAATATCAATTAAGTATGAGGATGTGTTGTGCATCACAATAGACATGGGGGTTCATCTTTATTGAAGGGGAAAATGACGGAAGTGCTAGGTGGAATCACATTTCAATATTAAGATGAGTATTCAATTTTTTTATTGTATTTTTTTCGTTTTTTTTCAATTTTTCCATGTTAATTGAAATTGCACTCAAAAGAGTCAACCCATGTAGCGAGTCTTTGCCAATGATTCCCAGGCTCAAAGACCTTAGGGAATCAGGTGAATCTCACATACTCAGGCATCATCTTGATTTAACTCAGTCAAAAACAAATTCAAATTACCAAAATTAGATATAAAATTACTAACTCTGGGCTAGACAACTATGGAGTCACGATCCCCAAGTGTCGAAAGCCACACATTAGGTCATTTCATTTCTCTACGCGCAAATTTATTATTATTATTTTTATTTTTATTTATTGAATACTCATATTAAAACGAAAATGATCACCAAACCTATTCTATTTATTTGGGGGATCTCATGACCTCAAACTAATACCCCACTATCCAAAGGACATGCATTGTGATCTTTTTTTTATTTGGATGAAAATATAAACGATGAAATATCACATTGGACAACCACACTTTCCAAAATCTACGCTCATGAAATTATACAAGGATTAAAATCAGAATCGAATCATGTTAAATTATTTGATATTCAGTTTCAAAGTGTGCAATGTGTATTACCATGTTCAAAATTAAAGGAACTTTTGCTTTCATTTACACAAAAAATTCAAATCATTCATTTTTTGACACAAAATCATTTTTTATTTTATCTCACTCCCAACATAAAATAACACTTTCCCCTGTGTTTAAAGAAAAGAAAATTTATAAGGGTTAGAGGTATACAATGAAAGTTAAAAAAGGAAATTGAAAATGAGGATCATGGAATGAATTCACCTTGTGGTTGAAGTTGAAATTCTTCCTTCTCCTTTCTAATCCTTTGATATCCATGTCACTTGCAGAGTTCCCTAGTAGAAAAAGGAAAAAAACAAAACAAAAAAACAATATATATATATATATATGTATATATAATCAACAAAGTAAAATATAATTATATATATAAAAATTATAGAATAAGGAAGCATAAAAAGTCGTAGGTCAGTGGTAAGCGCGCGCCTGTGTCTCTCTTCGGTCCCAGGTTCGAATCCTCGCGGCTTAGCCGGTTGTGACGGGGTTTGACCCATGACCTACGATGTGGCCTTTTTTTATTATTATTGTATTTTTATTTATTTTTTTATTTTTAGTTTAACCTACAAACACATAAAAATAAAAATAAAATAAATTGATGATACATTGTCTTCTTTTTAAATTTCTGGGTAAGGTATTACTCAAGGATCACATCACGTGACATGGATGAATATGGCGCTCCCCTTTCATACCCATCCATACTCATAATATAAGAACAGTTCAATAGTCTATTTTATTTTTTTTAAATATCAAAATGATTCTTTAATCCTATTTAAAATATAAAGTTTATTAAAATAACAAAATGATTGAAAACTTGAAAGCCATGGGTTTCCTCCAATGCAGCGCTTTGTTTAATGTCGTTAGCCCGACATGGACCCCCTAACTTACCCAATACAAATTTTCAAAATTCTAAGGACCCCATATTTCTCCATTTACACTAGATTAAGATTGATTCTTTTTTTATAATTCTTGTCGTGTGCAAACCTATGTTCTATAATGAGTGGTAAAATCCAAGGAATATCAGAAATGGTTGATCCATTTTCTTTTTTAGTCTTTCCAAATACATTAAGAATCATTAACTCTTTATTGGTTTCAAGATAATAAATTGTGAAAATTGGATGTTTTTGTCTATCCCTAATGAATGGAAACCTGAGGGTGGATGGAAAGTCCTTTCGTTCAAGTTCGGGTAGGCTAACACTTTCAGACATCGGTTGGGACTTTGAATCAAACTCAATATTATTTTCAAAATTTCTCAACAGAATTGGTTCCTTTTGAGTATAATATTCAACCAAAAAATTTGAAAGATAAATTTTAGGAATGGGTATGGACTCAATATTTGTGATTTCTCTCAATGTTTCAATGGTTGTTGTTTTTGAAAATTTATCAATCGAGTTATACTTAGGAGACTCAATCCACGATGTCAAATCCTCGTCTTTTGAATCCAAAAAGTAAATTTCCTTTTGATTTAAAGACCCTTCAGAAATTCCTTTATCATCTTCATCTATCCCAAATCCAGAGGTCGGGTATTCGATAAATTTATGAGAAGTTTGTGGGAGAAAAGTGTCTTCTATCAATAATGAGGAAGGGATAGCATGAGTGGGAATGGGTTCCATAACCTTCTCAAAGTTTTGTAATTATAATCTCAAAGATGAAACCTCAAAATTCATATTCTCCATTTGTTGGTACAATTTTTCAAGTAATGGTTGTGGATCATGATATGAAAAGGGTTGAGAAAGATTTTCTATTCTAGGTGGATAATTAAGTTGTTGGAATTGCACTGGAGGGTGTTCAGATTGGCTTTGTGGGGATTGAAACTCATTATATGTTGGGATGTTTTGTGGATCATAAGAGTAAAAACATTGTGGTTCAGTAGTTTTTTTATGATCCCGTATGTAGAAATTAGGATGGTCATTGTACATCACACATGGGGTTGGGTGATCAAAGTAGGGATAGGTTTCCCATGTTTGGACTTGTTCAAAATTGATTTCTTTAGGAGTGAGGGGTTCAGAATAGAGAAGAGGGATGAAAAAAGGATGATAGTGTCTAAGATAACTTACTTAGTTCCCCGACAACAGCTCCAAAATTTGATTCTTGCTCCCCGACAACAGTGCCAAAATTTGATTCTCGCTCAAATTTACCCAAGAGATGAAGGTAGAGTGATCTTTGTAGTTAGTTTGGGTTATCGAAACCTCAGAGACCTAAGAAGTAACCTAAAGACATGTACATTCTATAGATTGTTTTTGGATATGAAGTGGCCAACTTGGGTTGATTTAAGATGGTTTTAAAGGATATATAACAGATTTAAGTGAATTCAATTTAAAATAATGAGTTGATCCAAGGTTATCACTTGGGGTGGACTGGACGTATTTCCTTTTTAATGATTTCAATTTCTTATATTTGAGATGGGTTCATTTAAGAAGATAAAACAACATCATCACTTGTTGTTTTAATGCCTACAACCTTTAATACTAATCACCTATACACTTGATGGATCAAATTTTTGAGCGCTTCAAGGTAAAGGTTCATATTAGCACATGAAGTGTGTGGCCTTAAATTCAACAAAGACGATGGAGTTTAAAAATCATCAAATAAAAATCTCAATTGAAGAAGTGATTATAAATTAATGGGGTGATAAATAACATCCAATCCAGCCACTTTCTACTCCATTTGATCAACCCATAAGTTGGTTATCCCTCCATTGATTCTATGGTTTCAATGGAAGCGGCAAATAGACTCATGAGGGAGAAATTGAAGAAGTAAAGAAAACAATAAAAAGAAAATGATCACTCCACCGTTGTGTGAATAATTTCACAAGGTTTAGTGTGAATAAATTCACACCTTGAACCAACGGTATCAAAGTGATAGGAAGAACAATAGAATAAGAGGAAAATAAGAGATTCTATTAAGAAACTAAAGTGAATTGAATAACTTACATGTGAAAGAAAAACTTGAGACAACAAAATCACAGTATAACATTACAATTGAAGAAAGCACCAAAGATCCTAAACTCCTACACCACTACTAACTTAAATAGGAATTTTTGATGCCTTGGGTCGATCCTTCAATAGTAAAAGTCTCCTAAATTAATTTTGGTAGGCCATAGGTGGGTGGAAAGTTGAGGGAGAGTTGATTTTTCCACCCTTGACCCGAGGTGGCATCCATCTTTCATCCATCGAACAGACGTGCTTGTAATACATTTTAGATGGCCTAATTAGAGTGGGACATAGAGGAAGAAAATGGATCCTCGGATGTCTTCTAACCTCCTATAAAATTTGGGCCCATTTTTAGTTTTTTATTTAGAGATACGATTATATTAGTGGGTTGTTTTTCTGGGCCGCAGAATCTGGCTTAGAATTTTATCTCTAACATGGGACGCCTAAATGACCACAATGGAGGCTGAATTAGTGTTGTCTCCTAAAGCAATATTTGTTCCTTTATATTTATTATAGAATACCACAAAATTTGGGATTCATTGGGTTTGTAATGTGGGTCCCACATTCTCATCAATGGGCTAGTGTCCAATTTTCCTTCTCTAGAATTACTTCCTTTCATCACAAAATATCTCCATCTTCTTCCATGAATTCTCCATTGATCCCTGAATGAAACATGTTCATATTGAAGTGTAGATAAATTTCCCAAAATATAAAATTAAAATATGGATAATTACATTCCTTAAAATCAGATGAATCATTGGGTACTTTAAATGATGTTCTAAAATGTATCACATAATAGTGCATTTTAAGAAGGTATTACAATCATAATGTGAAATGATGTTCAAAGTGTAAAATGAACTAAAATGGGGTTTATTAATAATAAATAACATGAATATTATATATATTAACAATTAATATTAGCCTCATTTAGTGGCTAATCACACCGCCCACTTTGAGGTGTGAAATTCACACCTCAGCCCCACCCTCATACTCATAGGCATAACAACTTGATTCTTGACATATATGATATCATACCAATATATAATTCAGTCTAAAGTTGTATCTACACATTCAAGTATTTTCCTAAAATATAAAAATTTCAGATCCTCATACTGTCTATCCCAGATCTGTCTTAAAAGTGTAGAGTCCATTGAAATAGATATGAGAGTCATCTACTCCTGAATCTCAGGAATCACAACATGCATCTCACCTAGTAAATTCAATATCTTCTTCACTAAACTCGACTATGGAACCCCTTGAGTCTTAGTTTTCCTGATAAACATGTCACCAATACTATTTCACTCCCTAGACATATATTCTAGATCGAATACAAATTATTCCATATACTCAACCCATCTCCACTACTGGAGAATCAAGTCTCATAGTGAAAATATGTAATTTAAGCTCTTATAATCATTATACATAGTAAACTTTTATCTCAACAGTTAATTCGACCAACACTTCAAATAATAAACCACTAAAACTAACTCAAGATCGTGCATATGTTGGTTCCATTCATGAGTCCTTTACTGACGTGACCCATACACCACAACTCGACCTCCCTAGATCAACACAGCTCCAAGACCTATCCCATAAACAACAAAAAACACTATATACTCCTCAGTTGGATCAAGTAGGATCATGATTTTTTCTATTTTCAAGCACGGATTCAACTCCTGGAAGTAATTCTCACATGCTTCTAACCATTCAAACTTTACTCCCTCTTTTTCCAAGCCTGGAAGAGGTGATACCAATCTTGAAAAGTCATGGATGAACTTCAAATAATATCCTTACAACTCTAAAAATATATGGATATAAAAATAATTCTTGGGTGGATCCCATGATAAAACTATTTAAACCTTCTCTGGGTCCACTGACACACATTCCTCCTAGATGATGTGACAGAATAACTGTGCATGATCAATCCAAAACTAACAATTAGTAATCTTGGTTTATAGTTGATGCTCTAATGGGGTACTTAGGATGATTTCAATATTTTACTATCCTATTATTGTTTTTAATTATTCCTAAACACCTCTTTTAACTATTATTTGTTTGAGATTCATTTGGGGTTACTTCGGGTGAAAACATTGAAAATTCCAAAAATTTATTGGTTGTTCACAGTTGGTGCATAGTTTTCCCAAACCTTGTGCCCTTTAAGATGAAACTATGTGAACCCATATTGTGGGGTTTTTCATATCTAGCACATGGTTTAGAAAACTATGCATACACTTTGGATAATCCTTGAAACCCATTAAAATGGGTGCATGGCTAGGGTGCACAATTTTTTTAAACCATGCCAACCTTCCTTACAAACTGTGTGTACTGGTTTTTTTTAATCTTAAAATTAGTTTTAAACTTCTAAAACCCCCTTTGTAGGTCCTCAATGGGCTAGTACGACCCCTAAGCTATTTTTTCTTCCCTATGAGCTACCAAGAGAATTTTGTATTTCCTCTACAACCTTTTATAAGAGAATCAAATCTAGGCAAATGGAATTCGATCTTCTCTTGATTAGTTTCCTCTTTTTGTTCTCTTTCTCACACCATATCTCTTCTCCTCCATAAGATTTTGTGGATCATCATTTTTTTAGAAGATCTAGTACACTTTTTCTCAGATCTTGAATCTAAGTATGATTCTTAGATTCTATTATCATCTCTCTTTGTTGGCGAATCCCGATTAGGGTTTGGAGTTTTTTGATCTTGTGATCCCGATGAAGGTGGATCCATTTTGATTGGCTAATTTAATAAATCGTAAACTGGTTGATTTGATTAAATTTCTTTAAATTGAATGTGTGGAATTTGAGTCTTATAAAATTGAGTAGTTAAAAACCCAATTCTATTGAATTTAGAGAGTTTGATTTGAAATTGGATTTCTTGCATAAAATTGGGAAAATCCCAAATTACATTAAATTGGGGATTTATTGTGAAATTGAAGGAATTTTGTGAAATTTAAATTGTTTGATTTATATTGTGAAAGTGAATTGTGAAATTTAATTGTGAATTGATTTCAGATTATTATATGATAAAAATGGTTTTAAATGGTTTTGATAGAAACCATTGGGTTTAATCATGGAAAAAAGGCATGTTTTTTGTTGAAAACTTGTTTTGTTTTTCAAATGGAAATCATAATATTTGGAATGGGAGAATTTTATGAATTGTATTTTAAACTATTTTTAAAATAAATTACCCATCATTGTTTGTTTATTAGAGAATGCACAATCCTAAGAATTAGTGATTTATTCAGGATGGAACTCCATGATTTTACAACATCACTAAAACATGAATGCAGCACATCATATCCCTGATGGTATGGTGATGAAGTCCTCTTAACCAGTGTCAAAGGGGGCATGTGTATACACATATTCCCATGTAAACTTGAGTGTGCGGAGACCTATATCCTGGAACTATTTTACATTTTGGCATATGACCATGTTACTCACTTATTTATATTTGAGATATAAATATATGACAATGTTTGTAAACTGTTTTATAGGCCTTATAAATTTATATAAACTATTTTATATTAAATGTTTCTTTATGAAATTTGTTTGATTTATTTTCATAATTTGAAATATAAATCTTGATTTGTTTAAATATTCGTTTGAAATTCCACACATTTGAATTTAAAAATTGAATTCTCTTTATTTGGTTAATCAAATGATGACATATTTTAGGGAATCCTTGCTGAGGCCCTACTGTGATTTTAGCACACATTGTACCATGCCTTCAGGTGTTTCTAAATTTTCTCCTTTGAGTTTTTAGTATCGCCAAAGCACCACATAGAGGTGGTTTTAGCTGTTGATCTATGGACTTTGAGAGTTTCATCTATTGGGACTTGGGTTATCTATCCTATTTTTTAGTACTTTCCTATAGAACTTTGGGCCGTTTATACCTATTTGACTTTTGGTAAACTTATCCCTAAGGATATTTCTTGTATGCATACTATATTATTTATCTTAATTCAACAATATTTCTGGTAAAATCATTAACACTTTAATTTTGTATGATTCCGAGTGCTGGTTTCCAACCATTGGGGATCATGAATGCCCTTCAGGCCATGTTAGGATTCACCAAGTTATTAGGTTACGAGGGTATAGGGGATGGTTCATGAAAAATTAGTATCAAATCTCTAGGTTTATATTCTTGTCTTGAATTCAGTATACAATGGGTAATCTTTTTGGGACTTAGGAGGGAGTCTCGATTGAGTTCTTGGTCAGCTCTAACTTTAATGAACCTTAATTTACTAGGGATGGTTTGGGAAAGACTCATTGAGGATTAGTTTTAGTATTTTCCATGATTTTTATTTGGATATGTTGAAATCCAAAAATAATTTTTTCAATATATTGGGACTAATTTTACCTCATTTCTCTATTTGAGTGGTTGTCTGATGTCTTCTTTATTGTTTTCTAGTGTTTTGGACCATCATGCCTCTGAGAAGATGTGTAAATCAGATCTAGGAAGAGGTTTCTGCTGAACCTTAGTGAGAAAATCCTCTTATTGACTTGAATCGGGTTGAGGTGATTGTGTGCACTATCCAAGTTCTAGGAAAGGCACATGCACCAACCTCATTCAGGCTCCAACTGTGGAACATCAAAGGGATGATCTTCATAATTATTCTCAAAAATTTAATTGCTAAAAGACGATAGCATTGAAATGATTAAATGATCTTGATGATTTTGGGGAATGATTGAGAAGGATGGATCGTATTTTTGGGTTAATGGAGATACTTGAACAAATCAAGGTGAATTGTGCCACCTTTGTGCTAGAAATACTGACCAGAAGATGGTGAGACACTATAGTGGCGGCAAAAAAGCATGAGGGATTAGAGTATAAAGACTTCAAGGTTATTTTCACTAACTAGTTCTGTCCAAATTTAATGTCGTGGGCTAATGACACTGTTTTTTTAAACTTAAGTAGGATGAAAAGACTATGATAGAATATGCAAACCATTTTTTTGATATTTTCCAATTTTCACCTGAGATACTTTCAAATAATAAGATTAAGGATAAATGGTTTCAGTTGGGAGTATAATTTGATCTTCATTCTCATATTTTCTTGTCGAAGTTGCCTTCTTATAGTGATGTGATGGGTAGAGCACTGATGGAACTAATGAAAATCGAGTCTCTAACAGCACTCGTTAGAGAGCTTTCTCAGTTATTCAAAAGTGTTGATATTGTGAGTGATGTTAAAAGGGGGGTTTTAACAGTGCTAAAAAGATGTTTTTAAAGACATCAGTTATCAGTTCTTTTTTGGAACTATTAAAATAAACCATTAATAGAACTTTTTAAGATCTATTAAAGTATGTCTTTTAACAGAACTAAAAAATAATAGTTAAAAATATGAAAATATATATAGTTTTTCACACACTCCCGACACCCCCTTTCTCAACGCTTATTGGCCCTTTCTCAGTGCTTTCCTATAAAAAATCATCCACTATGCACCCTACCCCCTTCCTCAACGCTGTAAGGAAAGCAAAAATACATGTTAATGCCTATATTTGATCTCAGGACCTCCCTTATTTGATTGAATATTGTTTACCACAATTTCGTGCATATTTTGTTGTATATTTAATGATTTTTCTATTTATTTGTGTATATTATAATTTTTTTTGATATATCTATACTAAATTATATTTATTTAAATATATTATATATTAATATTCATTTATGTATATTAGAATATAAATATATATATGTTTATTAATACATAATCATAGGTATATATAAAAATTATATATACATATTATTGCATTTTTATAAGGTAAATTAAATGGATAATTATTTAATTTGAATAAAATTAATGATGGATATTTATTTTATATATTTAAAAACACATTTTACATAAATATGTTGATATATGATTTTATACCACTGATTTATTATAATTAAATATAAGAAAATAATCCAATATTTAATTATAAATAAAAAACATAATGAAAAACTATAAATTTTAAAAAAAATAATAATATTAATATTAATACATGTCCAAGTAATAAATTTATTCCCCTGCAAAAAAAGACAATAAAACCCCCTTAAATAAGGCTAAAATCCATCAAATGTTAAAAAATTAGGGTACCCCAACTAAAAACTCAATTTTGGAAGCCTTTTGGGCCTCTTCAAACCTCAGAAAATTGTGAACTTGGTGGCCTCGGTCAACATGGCATAGATCTCATCGCAGTATTTGAATTGATATTTGTTAAAGCCCAAATGAACACCTAGATATAAAGTTATGCTCGTTTGAAGTTCGGATTATTTTTTTAAATTATTTTAGATCTTTCATTAACTTTTGGGTTTTTATTATCTTAAAATTGTTATTAAATGACTATTACTGAATAATAATTATCAAATTATTAATTAAAAATATTTTTTTATTTTATAATCCATATTCACTAAATATCTTATATATTATGTGTAAATTCTTATTTAGCCTTATCTAAGACATATTTAAAATATATATATTATATTTGTATCAATATAAATATATTTTTATATTAAAAATTTATTTTTGATGAAATATTTTTTTTAATATACACTTTATCAGCACTAGTAAAAATGTTTATGAAGGGGTCTTTATGAGCACTTGTAAAAAAATGTTGATATAGACCCCCTATAAATGCTTTTTTACTAGTACTAATAAAGGTTGATCCGTTATTAGAATATTTTTACAAGTGCTGATTAAGAGAACCCTTTAAGGGATATTTTTTTAGCATTGTCAAAGATCCCCTTTAACAGCACTAAAAGGAATTTTTAAAGACCCCCTTAAATAATACTTTTTCTAGAACTGATAACAGGGTCTTTAAAAGTGCCTTTTTCTAGTGTTGTTAAATTCCTAGCATTGAATAAACCCAATTTTGAAGTTGTGTGCCCAAAATGGATCTGGATAGAAATTCAGGGTTGTCCATAGTTTCTTTCTCTCCCACTGGAAAAGTGAGTTCCTTCAAGGGAATGAGGAAGCTTGATGATCCTTGTGGAATTTCTCGACAACACATATTTTCTAGACCTCCTATAGTGCCTGGTAGATTCCCTATGATTTTCTACCAATGTTTGAAGTTAGGGAACTCAATAAGGGTTTTGACTAAGGATCCCAAGAATTGTGTCTCCTGTGGATGATCGAGTAACTTTCATAAGTTCTCCCATGTCTATTCCACTCCACATAGTGGCATGGAATCATCATCACCTTCTAAAGCTATGGGGAAATCAGATTCTTCAATGACAAAGGGGTTATATCCACATGAATCTAGAATGAATCTTTTTTACACAGTGGAAGAGTCTCTAGAGGAAGCAGATATGGGTCTAATGACCATGATACATTCATAATTGGTGACTTCTTTATTTGATACTGGTGAATATCATTCATTTTTTTTCAACCCGTATTGTTAATTTGTTAAATCTTTCCATAGATATTTTATCTTATAAAATTGATATCACTACCCCCTTTGTAAAAAGAGATATTATGGTCTCTGTAGTCCCGCTTGTGTTTTCTCTCTATTATATGTTATGATTTTTTAGAGTTTTTTGGTTCTCTATATGAAACCACTTGATGTCACTTTCAGGATGTATTGTTTCATTTCCAGTAAATCCCAAATTTATAGTTATCTTTAAAATGTCACTTTCACTACACCTAATGGTTTATGCCGCACCTTCCAATGAGAACGGGACCCAAGGTTGACTAGAGATGGACCGTCTTTTTTGGAGTTGAGGAAATTGATATTTGTGTTTCATTTTGATCTTGAGTTGGAATATTTGAGGGTGATCTCCCTCTAGTTTTTATTGAGTTTCCCAACGTGTTTCCTTCTGACTTCTTTGGTTTTTCACTGGTAAGGGTGGTAGAGTTTTCTATTTATTTATTTCATGGTACTCTGTCAGTTTATATTCCTTCAAACCACATGGTTCTAGATAAAATGAAAGAGTTTAGCACTCATTTGGATGATCTATCTGAGAATGCCTTTGTGTTCCCAAGTGTGTCACCTTGGGTGTTGTTGGTTCTCTTTGCTAAGAAAGTTTATGGTTCACTTCACCTTTAAATTTATTACCAAAAACTCAATCAAATTATATAAAAAATCAAGTATATGTTGACACTAATTGATGATATGTTTGATCAGTTGAATGGGGAAACGTGGTTCTCAAAGTTATACTTTTGATCTAGTTACCATCAGTTGAGGATAAAAGAATCTGAAATTTATAAAATCAATTTTCAGTGTTGGTACAACCATTATGAGTGCCTTTTCATAACATTTGGTTTAACCAATTCTCTTGCAGTCTTTATAGATTTAATGAATAGTATTTTCAATGAGTATCTTGATACCTTCATGTTAGTCTTTGTGGATGACATTATTATTTAATCTAATTCTATGGAGGATCATGTCCATCATCTGAGATCAGTTTTGGAATTGTTCAGAACTCAATGAATTTATGCCAATATTTAAAAATGTGATTTCATGGTTAGAGAAGTGGAGTTCTTGGGACACGTCGCATAAGAACATGGAATATCGGTTGACCCTGAGAAGGTGAAATCTATTTGACATAGAAAAACACACATAATGTTTTTAAGATTCAGAGATTATTGGGTTTAGCGGGTTATTATCATCGGTTCATTAAGGAATTATCGGAGTTAGCTTTTCTAATGAATTCTCTAATTTGGAATGGAGTAAAGTTTGTTTGGAATGAGAAATGTCAGAGTTCTTTTATTGAGATGAAATTTCTTTTAACAAATACTCTGGGGTTGACTTTTCCCGAGGCTGGGTAGTTCTATGTGGTCGTTTTTTGATGTATCGAGTTTAGGTTTGGGATACATCTTTAAAAAATGTGATCATGTTGTTAATATAACTCTCGTTAACTTATGCCACATGAAAAAAATTACATGACCCATGACCTTGAGTTTGCAGTTAAGAAGCATGGGCTTAATAGTTTTTGGAATTACCTTTTTAGATAAAGGTTTTTTGTTTTTTCATACCACAAGAGCATGAGTTATATCTTCTCTCCAAAATATTTGAATCTACACCAAAGGCGTTGGGTGGAATCCCTGCAATATTTTGACTTTGACATATCCTATAATGTATGTAAAGGGAATGTAATCATATATTATTTAAGAAAGAAACTTATATTCCAGACTGTGAAATAATCTTCATAAGAGTGGAACTTGATGTCACTTTTTTCATAATTGCATATTAGATTTCAGGAATCTGATGATGAGGTTTCTTTATCCACTTTTCAGTTGACTTCCTCTCTTCTCATGATGATTCTTCAGGTACAACATCTTAATGATGAGTTCTGTAGCACTAGATATTCTCTTTATAGTGGGGAGACCATTACTTGTAACGACCCAAAGTTTTTCAATGGAAATTTCCTTCTTATAAGTATGTCATAAAATCACATGAAAACACAACATAATGAACTACTAAGTGCTAAGTGACCATTAAACATAAGTTCGTCACTTCTGTGTTTGGAATTTTGAAAATCTGACATACACGGTTGTGTTCAGGATGATTTTTGGAGTCTAATAAAACAAAAATAAATTTTGGTGAATAGTAACCTACCCATATGAATAGTAACATACCGTTATGAATAGTGATATACCCTAATGAATAGTAACCTTACCTATGATAGTATAAAAATAATATTCAAGTGAAAGTATGATGTACCTATATTTTAGAATAAGTAAATGAATATTTTAAAACTGTTTTTTTAGTAATAAACAATGATTTTAATTAAATATTCAATTAATCATATTTAGAAACTTATTTTAGAAAAATGGACTTTCTTTTTGGATTCTACATGTTGAAAAAATTTTGGGGTAAATTTTATGGATTTTTCTGAAATACTTGATTTTTTTTATGAATAGTGAAATACAATAATTTACAAAATAAGCTAAATAAGCTAAATAAGCTAATTATAGGGTCATGTGTGATTTTATGCTGATGTAACCCACTTGGTTCTGGATTACATTATAAAATTACTATTCTTGGTCATTCAGGACTCACTATTCCTTGTCTTGTGGGTAAATAATAAACTAATGAATTTTATATTAAGGAAACCCCTCTCCCCTCCACTATAAATACCACCCTTCACACCCTCATTTACTCACACCTCTCAAGCTTGAAGACTTATCTAAACTCTACCCAAGAATCTTTACTAGACCCTCCCACATGTCTAAGAGCTTTTTGTCTCATCATAATACCAATATTAGAGCCCTTAAAAAGGATCTCAGGAGAAGGATTCAAGAGGTAATTTCTCTCCCTCTTCGCCTTTAATTACCTTTCAATTTCAAGTTCTTTTATTATTCTCTCCCCACCTATCTTTATCAAAATGGTATGGTAACTCCAGTATCATTGATATACAGTAATTTTATAATAATAATGAGATATTATATCATCCAACCCATTTCCCTCTTCCTTTTATTTTATTAAAGAGAACGTTGTTCGTGAGGTGTTAGTTTATCACCTTCAAGAACGACATGTTTTCTTCTTCCATTTCTACCTTCAGATCTAGTCATTTAACCATTTTTATGGTTTAACCAGAATATTTTATATGTATTATTTCCTATTTAAAGTTATGGAACTGACTTATGTACATATTACTAAGTGATAAATTAAAACAAGTTCGTTGTGATCGAAAAAATGCCCAAATTAACCCAAAAATCATCATTTAATTTTTATATAATGATTCATCCACATGGTTTATAATATAACTCATTATAAGATCCTTTTAAATTCTGTAATTTCATTAATAACATGTAATATCAGTTATGGATGTTTACCCATGTTCTACCCGAACTTCAATTTAATAATATAAGTAAACCACCCAAGAAAAACCATAAAAACAAACATCACTAAAAAATGTTTTTAAACTCTATAAGTCGTCAAAAGGAACATAAAATGACATAATGAAAAAATAATGAACTCTATTAATGTATAAAAGTTTCTAGAATTTATAATTAATTAATATAGTTTCATTATACAGGACATTAAATATTAGGAAGCGTTCAGATACAAGGTAAGGGGAAACTCTTGAACCCAGTTTTCTTTCATTGGGTTCTCCCTCTTTCACTCCATTTTTTATATGGTTACTCCTTAAAAATCAATTGTTAATCATTTTATTTTTTATGGGATATACATGTTCAACACTATTTTTTATGTCAAACAAAATTTCTTCCAAAATAACTCTTCTTCTAAGAACTCACCTTTTACTTCTCATTCAAGGATGATGGTTCTTATATCAAGTATGTTGTTTCTTCTTTCTTTTGGAAACACATTGTTTATGAATATATTATTATGAGATGAAACCTATTCCTTTTTATGGGTTAGTTATTTTCATTATTGATATATTTTCTATTTGACATGCATGATAATGATAATATTATGAGGTGATGGGTGTGCCCAGAATTATATAGTGCAATATGAATGTTTGAATGTGACGGATGCGCCCGGAATTATACAGTGCTCCAATGCATTGGGTGATGTGATGAATCACATGATTAAATGAGAAATGATGTGTAAAAGATTCTAGCTTGGTTCACAAGTATGTGTGGTAGTTAACCACTAAGAAATGATGTTTCATTTTTATGCATTGCCACATTTCAAGTCTTATATTTCTGCTTCCTCTCATGTTCATGATCTTTTTCCCATGTTATGATTATGCTCACCCCGTGCTATATTGTTCTTGTCTATCCTCTTAATGGGATTTTCACTCACCCCTTTTTTTATTTATATCCTTAGGTGACTACATGTACTAAGGAGAGGTAAAGTTCCAATAAGAATCTCGTGAAGAATGAATTAAATGATTGTTTATGATTTATATTTTAAAAGTTATGAATGGTCCTAGTTTGCCCAAGACACCAAACCGTTGGATCCTATATGTCTAATACTATTATGTTTTTTATCTTTAAAATGATGTAATAAAAATGTAATAAAAGGTTGGGTCGCTATAGTTTTTATCAGAGGAAAGGTTTAGTTAATTTGGGAATTAGGATTAGTGAACCCTAGAGAAAACCTCTAGCGTGAGACAATGTACAGATATGCACACAAGAAGATTTACATAGGGATCCCATATGTTATCCTTTTAGTATAAATTGTGAAAATAAATAAGTTATTTATTCATGAATTGTTGACTTATGTTTTGTTCTAACCTTTTATCTTTTAGAAAATGGTGGGAACCAGGAGAAACCAGGCCAACAACTCGTGCGAGGGCCAATGTAATGATTCTCGAATGACATCCCCAATGGTTTGGGAGGTGGAGTTACAAACTTCATGGCGATGCTTACCCAATTATCTCAGGTTATTTAAAATAACCCTAATAATGGGGAATGTCCTCCTTCACCAAAGAAGGAGAAACTAGCTATTGAATATTTGATGCATCAACGACCACCGATGTTTAGTGGATCTTCTGATCCACTAGTTGTGGAACAGTGGGTCAACTCCATGGATAAGATATTTTATGTGCTTTACTATTCTGAGATAGAGAAGGTGACTCTAGTCTTTTATCGTCTAGATGGAGAAGCCGATCAATGGTGGGATTTGATTAAGAACACCAAGCCAAGGGAGGAAATTGAAGATATGGAATGGGAAGAGTTTAAGATAATGTTTCTTAATAAGTATTTCCCACAAACTCTTCATATGAAGATAGAGAGAAAATTTATAGAGCTAAAGAAAAAAGAAGGATAATATTTCACAACCTATGAAGCGAATTTCACAAGGCTTGCAAGGTATGCTTCAGGTTTTTTATAAATAATGATAGCAAAATTGATAGATTCTTTGGTGGGTTAAAACTACACCTTTGAAAGGCTCTTTGTAACAACCCAAAGGTTTTCAATGGAAATTCCCTTCTTATAAATATGTCATAAATTTACATGAAAACACAACATAATGAACTACTAAGTGATAAGTGACCTTTAAACAAAAGTTGTTCACTTCTATGTTTTAAATTTTGAAAATCCAACACACACGGTTGTGTTCAAGATGATTTTTGGAGTCTAATAAAACAAAAATAATTTTTTATGAATAGTAACCTACCCTTATGAATAGTAACATAACCTTATGAATATTAATATGAACCTTTTGAATATTAAATCATCCAACATAAGAGTAACCTTACCCATGATTAATTAAATAAAATTTAGACATCTTAGAAAGTGACAATTTGACCTTAGTGAACATTTCTGTATTTTCTAAGTCATAAATAAATAATTATAATTAATTAATTAATTTAAAATAAAATATGTTTTCCTAAAATGTGTTCATAAATTATCAAAAAAAATTATTATAGTTTTTAGATAATTTTATAAGACCCTACGTAATTTTTGAAAGCACTATAAAATTAGTTTTAATTTTTAAAATCTGTTTTTTAAGTAAATTATAATTATAATTAAATATTAAATTAATAATATTTAGAAAATTATTTTTCAAAAATGAAATTTATTTTTGGATTCTACATGTCAAAAAATAGTTGCGGTAAATTTTTGGGATTTTTCTGAAATACTTGAATTATTGATGAATAGTGAAATACCATAATTTACAAAAATAAGCTGAATAAGCTAATTATAGAGTCATGTATGATGTTCTGATGATGTAAGTCGACTTGTTTCAGGATCACATGATAAAATTACTATTCGGGGTCATGGAATACTCAATATTCCTTTTCTTGTGAAGAAATAATAAACTAATGAATTTTATATTAAGGAAACCCCTCTCCCCTCCACTATAAAATCCACCCTTCACGCCCTCATTTCTGCACACCTCTCAAGCTCCAAGCCTTCTTTAACCTCTACCCAGACATCTTCCCCATCCCCTCTCCCACGTCCAAGAGCTTCTAGTCTCATCAGAAGACCAATCCTAGCTACTTCAAGGGGGATCTCAAGAGGAGGATTTAAGAGGTAATTTCTCTCTCACTTCTCCTTTATTTCCTCTCAAGTTCAAGTTCATTTCTTGATCTCTCCCCACCTATCTTCATCCAAATGGTATTTTAACTCTAGTATTATAAATATACTGTAATTTTATGATTATAATGGTATATTATATCATCCAACCCTCTTTCCCTATTCCTTTTATTTTATTAAAGAGAACGCTGTTCGTGAGGTGTTAATTTATCACCTTCAAGAACGACATTCTTTCTTCTTCCATTTCTACCTTCATATATGGTAATGAAACCATTTTTATGGTTTAAATAGAATATTTTATATGTATTATTCCCTATTTAAAGTTATGTAACTGAATTATGAACATATTACTAAGTGATAAATTAAAACAAGTTCATTGTCATCGAAAAACCGCCAAAATTAACCCAAAAAATCTTCATTTAATTTTTATCTAATGATTCATCCAAATGGTATAAGATATAACTCATTATAAGATCATTTTAAATTATTTAATTTAATTAATAAAATGTGATATTAGTTCTGGATGTTTACCCATGTTCTACCCGAACTTCAATTTATGAATACAAGTGAACCACCCAAGAAAAACCATAAAAACGAACATCCCCGAGCAATGTTTTTAAACTCTATAAGTCATCAAAGGGAACATAAAATTACATAATGAAACAATAATGAACCCTATTAATGTATAAAAGGTTCTATAATTTTTAATTAATGAATATAATGTCATTATACAGGACATTAAATAGAAGGAAGCATTCGGATACAAGGTAAGGGGAAATTCTCGAACCCAACTTTCATCCTTCGTGTTCTCCCTCTTTCACTCCATTTTTGGATATGGTTACTCCTAAAAGATCATTTGTTAATAATTGTCTTTCCTTTATAGTATATACGTGTTTAAAAATACAGTTTATTTCAAACAAAATGTTTTCCAAATTAACTCTTCTTTTAAGAACTCACCTTTTACTTCTCATTCCAGGTTGATGGTTCTTGTATCAAGTATGTTATTCCCTCTTTGTTTTGGGATTCCAATGTTTATGAATGTGTTCTTATGAGATATTACCCATTCCATTTCTTGGTTTAGTTATGTTCACTTTTGATATATGTTCCACGTGGCAATCATGATGATGATAATGTTATGATGTGACGGGTGCACCCGGAATTATAAAGCGCAATATGAACGATTGAATGTGACGGGTGCGCCCGGAATTATATAGTGTTCCAATTCATTGGGTAAAGTGATGAATCTCATGAGTAAATGTAAAATGATGTGTGAAAAAGATTCTAGCTTGGTTCACAAGTATGTGTGGTAGTTAACCACAAATACATGATGTTTCATTTTATGCATTGCCACATTTCAAGTCTTTTATTTATGCTCCTCTCATGTTCATGATATTTTGCCTATGTCATGATTATGCTCACCCCATTCTATATTCTTATTATCTATCCTCTTACTGGCCTTTTGGCTCACCCATTTTTATGTATATCCTCAGGTGTCTACATGTACTAAGGAGAGGAAAAGTGCCAATAAGAATCTAGATAAGAAGAAATTAAATAAATGTTTATGCTTAATGTTGTATTTGTTATGTATGGTCCTACTTTTTCCAAGACACTAAACCTTTGGATCCTCTATGTGTAATACTTTTATGTTGTTTATATTTGAAATGATGTAATATTAATTTAAGAAAATGTCAGGTCTCTATAGTTGGTATCATGGGAACGGTTTAGTTAATTTGGGAATTAGGATTAGTGAACCCTAGGGAAAACCTATAGCATGAGACTAAGTACAAATATGAACACAAGAATATTTACATAGGGATCTCATATGTTATGTTTTTGGTATAAATTTTTTAAATGAATAAGTTATTAATGACTTGTTTACTTATGTTTTGTTCTAACATTTTCTATTTTAGAAAATGGTGGGAACCAGGAGAAATCAGGCCAACAAATCGTGCGAGGGCCAATGCAACGATTGCCTGAACGACATCCCCAATGCTTTGGGAGGTGTAGTTCAAAACTTCAAGACGATTCTTACCCAATTATCTCAGGTTATGAACAATAACCATAATAATGGGGAACTTCCTCCTTCACCAAAGAGGGAGCAACTGGCTATCGAATGTTTTATGCGGCAATGACCACTGAAGTTTAGTGGATCTTCCAATCCACTAGTTGTAGAATAGTGGGTTAACTCCATGGAGAATATCTTTTCTATTCTTCACTGTTTTGAGAGGGAGAAAGAGTCCCTAGTCATTTATCGTCTAGTTGGAGAAGCTGATCAATAGTGGGCTTCGATTAAGAACACCAAGCCAAGGGAGGAAATTGAAGAAATGGAATGGGAAGACATTAAGATAATGTTTCTTAATAAGTATTTCCCACCAACTCTTCGCACGAAGATGGGGAGAGAATTTATAGGGATCAAGAAAAAATAATGAGAATCTGTCACAACCTATGAAGCGAATTTCACCAGGCTTGCAAGTTACGCTTCGGGGTTTTTTATCAACAATGATAACAAAATTGATAGATTCTTTAGTTGATTAAAACCACACCATCTAAAGGATCTTGAAATTCAAGACTTTGGGAGTTATGAAGAAGTTTTTTTGTGTGCTCTCAAAGTGGAGATGTAGTTTCTAGAATGGTCCCATGTCTGTGGTGATAAGAATAAAAAGATGGAGTTTCAAGCTGGTGGATATAATGACAAAGGTGGGAAGAAAAATCAACGACCCACATGCCAAAAATGTGGGAAGTTGTACCATGGGAACTGCCTCAAAGGGACAAGGAAATGATTAAAGTGTGGGAAAGAAGGACACCATGCTCAAGAGTGTCGAAAAGAAATGAAAAGGAAGGAGAATGTAGCCGATGAAAGGAGAGAACAACTCATGGTTCAATGCAACAACAGTAGGGATCTAGTGACCTATGCAAACCGGATCACTAAACCTCGAGTTCTTGAGGGTAATCAACGTCAGCAACCACCAAAGCCAAAGGAACAAGGGGGGGATTATGCCATCACTTCTGTAGAGGTGGATTATGATAATGAAGTCGTACAAGGAACACTTCCTATTTACTCAATAATGGAAAAATTATTATTTGATTTTGGTTCTACGCATTCTTTTATATCATGAAAGTTTTCTAGAACTATAGAATTGAAGCTCCAAAACCTTAAATTAGAGATATATGTAAAAACATAAAGTTGTGAAATCATTGTAACCCAAGTGTTTGACTCTTCTCCTTTTGGCGTATGTGGTATGATTCTTCCAGAAAATATCATAATACTTCCCTTGGTGGAATTCGACGCTATAATAGGAATGGATTGTCTCTCGTTTTATAGAGCATATATCAACTGTCTCGAAAAGGAAATATATTTTCATATTTTGAACCATCCCATGCTCCTCTAAAAATTCAAGTAAGATCATGAATCTCATTTGAAAAATCCTTCAATGGTGTGGGTGTTGATACCCTATGAAGAAGAATACCTCACCCAAATGGTTGAGTTGAAGAAAAGTGCCAACCTTGAGGAAATGTCCATTGTGAGGGAATACTGAGATGTATTTCCCAAAGAGTTACCCGGAATTCCCCTGGATCGTGAGGTAGATTTATCAATTGAACTCATACCTTGAGCTACTACTATCTCGAAGTGTCCCTATAGGATAGCTCCTATCGAACTGGAGGAGTTAAAGAAGCAGCTGCAAGAGCATCTGGACAAAGGGTTCATGCGCCCTAGTGTATCACCTTGGGGTGAACCAGTGCTCTTTGTGAAGAAGCATGATGGAACAATGCCGATGTGTTTCGATTTTCAGGAGCTCAACAAGATCACCATAAAGAACAAGTATCCTCTTCCAAGGATTGATGACATGTTTGATCAGTTAAGAGGTGCTCAATAATTCTCAAAGGTGGATCTTGGTTCTGGATATCATTAGGTAAAGGTTAAGAAGGAAGATATTAATAAGACTATCTTCTGTACAATGTATGGGCACTATGGGTTTTTGGTAATGCCCTTCAGACTTACTAATGCCCCTAAAATCTTCATGGATTTGATGAATAGAGTCTCTAGACATTACCGAAACAAATTTGTGGTGGTTTTTATCGTTGATATTCTCATCTACTCCATAAGAAAGGAGGAACATGAAGAACATATAAGACTTGTGTTGGTGACATTGAGAAAGGAGAAGTTGTACGCCAAGTTCAGCAAGTGTGACTTTTGGATGAATCAAGTCACGTTCTTTGGACATGTGATCACAAGTGAGGGAATTTCTGTGGATCCTTCAAATAAAAAGGTGATTATGGAACGGCCCAGGCCCTCTAGTGTCATAGAAATCCATAGTTTTCTTGGATTAGCTGGGTACTATCGATGTTTTGTGAGAAACTTCTCACGATTGTCAATACCGCTAACTAGGTTACCAAGGAAAGGGGTAAAGTATGTCTGGACAGAAGAATGTGAGGGAAGCTTCAAGGAGATGAAGAGAAGGTTGATCACTGCACTTGTACTCACACTACTTCAAAAGTTGATAAAGTTTTCTGATATATAGTGAGGCTTCAAAGAAAGGCTTGGGTTGTGTACTCATAAAAAATGACAATGTGGTAGCCTACGCCTCACGATAGTTGAAGATCCATGAGCAGAACTACCTAAAGCATGATCTAGAGTTGGAATCCATGATTTTTTCTTTAAAAATCTGGAGGCACTACCTTTATAGTGAGAAGTGTGACATATACACCGACCACAAGAGACTAAAGTATATATTCACACAAAAGGAGCTCAACATGCGTCAAAGGAGATGATTAGAGATAATCAAGGATTACTATTTCTCTATTCACTATCATCTTGGAAAGGCGAACAAGGTTGTTGATTCTCTAAGAAGAAAAGAACCCTCTACTCTATCCATGTTACGGATTGGAAAAGACCCTATCTTCTTAGATATGTAAAGGATGTATTTGGAAATCATAAGGATAGGGGATACATCCTACCTTTCCCAAATGATTACGCAACCATCCATCCAGGAGAAGATTAAGGAAGAACAAAGGGATGGTGTGGAGATACAAAAGATGGTGAATTCAGTAAAGAAAGGGAAGCTGCAAGAGTTCCATATCGACGATGATGTTGTTATTCAGTTTGGAACGCGGCTTTGTGTGACTTCATCACCCGGGATAAAGAAGGAGCTATTGGATAATGCACATAGCTCAACTTTCTCTATCCATCCTGGGAGTACCAAGATGTATCGTGATCTCTGGGAACACTTCTGGTGGAATAACATGAAGAATGAGATTGAAAAATATATATCAAGGTGCTAGGTATGTTAGTAAGTTAAATATGAGCGACAAAAGTCCAAAGGTATGATGCTTCCATTGCCTGTACCCAAGTGGAAATGCGAAAATGTTACTACAGACTTTGTCACGGGTCTCTCGAAGACGTCAAAGGGAAATAATGTGATATGGGTTGTGGTTGACCAACTCACCAAGACTGCCTATTTTATCACTATTTAGTAAGATCTCTCGCTTGAACAACTTGCAAAGATATATGTAAAGGAAGTGGTGAGACTGCACGGTGTTCCACTCTCAATTGTCTCTGACCGTGATCCAAGGTTCAAATCTAAATTCTGGAGGAGCCTTCAACATACTTTGAGTACTGAATTAAATTTCAGCACGACCTATCACCCCCAAACTGATGTCCAGTCTGAAAGGACTATTCAGACACTTGAAGATATTCTACGATCCATCTCTCTTGAATTCAAAGGTGGTTGGGATCAACATCTCCCATTGGTTGAGTTCTCATACAACAATAGCTTCCACTAAAGTATTCATATGGCTCCATATGAAGCTCTATATGGAAAGCGATGTAGAACTCCAACCTGTTGAGATGAAGTTGGAGACAGAAAGCTACTCGGACCTGATCTTGTTCAAGAGATGGCAGAGAAGGTTCAAGTCGTCCAGAAACACATCAAAGATGCTCAAAGTCGGAAAAAGAGCTATGCTAACAACCGTTTAAGGGACTTGGAGTTTGACATTGGAGATAAAGTCTTCCTTCGAATATCTCCATGGAAGAGAGTCATGCGATTCGGTAAGAAAGGGAAGCTAAGACCAAGGTATATTGGCCCATTTGATATCCTTGACCGCATATGAGTTGTGGCCTATCGTCTTGCACTTCCACCGAATATGGATCATGTTTATGATATGTTTCATGTTTCACTACTGAGGAAGTACATACCAGACCCCTCACATGTACTAAACTCAGAGGTGGTGCAGCTGGAAGATGATCTCTCCTATGTGGAGCAGCCAGTAAAGATTCTGGATCGGAGATATAAGGTTCTACGCAACAATACAACCAATCTTGTCAAAGTGTTGTGGAAGAACAATAAGTTTGAGGAAGAAACTTGGGAACCAGAAGAAGCAATGTAGGAGAAACACCCTCACCTGTTTGTGTAAAGTGAAATTTCGGGGGCAAAATTTCTTAACGGGGGAAGAATGTAACATCCCAAAGCTTTTCAATGGAAATTCCCTTCTTATAAATATGTCATAAAGTCACATTAAAACACAACATAATAAACTACTAAGTGATAAGTGACCTTTAAACATAAGTTCAACACTTTTATTTTTTGAATTTTGGATTCTACATGTCAAAAAATGGTTGGGGTAAATTTTTGGGATTTTTCTGAAATACTTGAATTTTTTATGAATAGTGTAATACTGTAATTTACAAAAATTAGCTGAATAAGAGAATTATAGAGTCATGTGTGATGTTCTACTAATGTAATCCCACTTGGTTCTGAATCACATGATAACATTACTATTATTGGTCATGGAATAGTCACTATTCATTGTCTTGTGAAGAAATAATAAACTAATAAATTTCATATTAAGGAAACCCATCTCCCCTCCACTATAAAATCCACCCTTCACACCATCACTTCCTCACACCTCTCAAGATCCAAGACTTCTCCAAACTCTGCCCAAACATCCTCCCTAGCCCCTCTCCCATGTCCAAGAGCTTCTGGTCTCATTAAAAGACCAAGCCTAGCTTCCTTAAGGAGGATCTCAAGAGGAGGATTTAAGAGGTAATTTCTCTCCCACTTCTCCTTTAATTTCCTTTCAAGTTCAAGTTCATTTCTTGATCTCTCGCCACCTATCTTCATAAAAATGGTATTTTAACTCTAGTATTATACATATACTATAATTTTATGATTCTAAAGGGATATTATATCATCCAACCCCCTTTCCCTCTTCCTTTTATTTTATTAAAGAGAACGTTGTTCGTGAGGTGTTAATTTATCACCTTCAAGAACGACTTGCTTTCTTCTTCCATTTCTACCTTCAGATCTGGTCATGAAACCATTTTTATGGTTGAACCAGAATATTTTATATTTATTATTTCCTATTTAATGTTCTGTATCTAACTTATGAACATATTACTAAGTGATAAATTAAAAAAAGTTCATTGTGATCGAAAAACTGCCCAAATTAACCCAAAAAATCTTCATTTAATTTTTATCTAATGATTCATCCACATAGTATATGATATAACTCATTATAAGATCATTTTAAATTCTATAATGTCATTAATAACATTTAATATTACTTCTAGAAGTTTACCCATGTTCTACCCGAACATCAATTTATGAATACAAGTGAACCACCCAAGAAAAACCATAAAAACAAACATCCCCGAACAATGTTTTCAAACTACATAAGTCATCCAAAGGAACATAAAATGACATAATGAAACCATAATGAACCCTACTAAAGTATAAAAGGTTATATAATTTCTAATTAATGAATATAATGTCATTATACAGGACATTAAAGAGAGGGAATCATTCGGATACAAGGTAAGGGGAAATTCTCGAACCCAACTTCCATCCTTCAAGTTCTCCCTCTTTCACTCCATTTTTGATATGTTTACTACTTAAAGATCATTTATTAATCATTTTATTTCTTTTATAGGATATATATTTTTACCACTACTGTTTATGTCAAACATAATGTTTTCCAAAAGAACTCTTCTTTTAAGAACTCACCTTTTACTTCTCATTCAAGGTTGATGGTTCTTGTATAAAGTATGTTATTCGTTCTTTGTTTTGGGAAACCAATGTTTATGAATGTGTTATTATGAGATGTTACCCATTCTTTTCCAAGGGTTAGTTATGTTTAATTTTGACATATTTTCCATGTGTCAAGCATGATGATGATAATTTTATGATGTGACAGGTGCGCTCGGAATTATATAGTGCAATATGAACGATTGAATGTGACGGGTGCACCCAGAATTATACAGCGCTCCAATGCATTGGGTAAAGTGAAGAATCTCAAGATTAAATGTGAAATGATGTGTGAACAAGTTTCTAGCTTGGTTCACAAGAATTTGTGGTATTTAACCACTAAGACATGATGTTTCATTTTATGCATTTCCACATTTCTAGTCTTTTATTTATGCTCCTCTCATGTTCGTGATTGTAATGACCCGAAATTTTGAATAAATCTTGTTTCCTGATTTTGTGTGTTATTTTATTTTTTATACTCAACAGAACTGTTTCATTTGATAACATTAGTATAATTAAAATGAGACCGTTGGGTTTTGACTGTTATATGACCATTGGTCAATATGACCGCTGGAAACTAAACATTTCGATTATTGTCTCTAAAACAAGTAATATTGGTTAATTAATATGGAAAGAAGATTCGATGGCCTCACCCAGTAGTCTTGGACCGATCGAAGACCATCTAACAGAACTTGGGAAGGAGGTAACACCACTTGGCTTTGCTCTGGACCAAACCAAAGCCGAAATTCATCGTGTGAAGCTAGAACAGAATCGCCTTCGTGAGAAGTTCAAACTGATAGAAATTACAACTCGTGCGATGTTGGTCGAGCCTCCCTCTGATTCTCTCACCTCAGCACACCTTTCACTTAGGTCCTATGCTGGTGTGATAAGGGGCTATATAAGGAGACCATAACTGCCTTGTGTAATCTTTTGATTTAATTAAAAATTGGGATTTCTTCTTGTGATGAAGTTTGTAAATTTTCAAATGTCTGGATAAATATAGTATGCATATTTTTGATGAGTTCTAGAAAAAGAATATTTGAAAATATTTATGTAAACCTTAGATAACTAATTATGTGTAATGATTTTCAAAAAATGTTCTATAATTATGTTCAGTACGAAATATAGAGTCTAATAAGATCAACATAATTTTTGATGAACAGTAAATTATTAATAGTGATTTTATGCTTAGGATTAGTAATGTGACCAAATGGATTAGTAATATCACTTAAAGAAAGTATTAATATAATCATGGAACCTTGAATAAGTAATGTGATTCAATAAAATAGGTAAATAACTGTTTCATTAATTATTAGTCAAGTATTAGTTTTTTTGGGTGAATAGTGTTTTTTTAATTAAAAATATTTAGAAAATTATTTTTATAAAATGGATTTCATTTTTGAACTCAGAGCATCGATATTATGTTAAGGTGAAATTTTGGGCTTTTTCTGAAAAAAATGAATTTTCTGTGAATAGTGTATTTATTTAAAAATTAAATTAAAAATATTTAGAAAATTATTTTTATTAAATGGAGTTCATTTTTGAAATCATAGCATTGATATTTTGTTAAGGTGATATTTTGGGATTTTTCTAAGAAAGTTGAATTTTCAGTGAATAGTAAAAATACAGTTTTAGGGTTTCGAAATGTTTAATGACATCATAACTATGTCATGATGATGTCATGAGATATTTTAAGGGTTTTCTGACCAAAGGTGATGAATTATTGTATGGGGGACTACATGTGGCCCAACTCCATTGGAAATACCATGGGAGAGCCCATGGTTTTGAGAAAACCACTTGTGAGGTGTCCCTTGACCATTAATGCCTTGTCCCCTCACTTTCCCTATAAATACCAAGTCATCCTATTATCCATTCGACTCCCAACTCTCCCCCAATGAAGATATGGTCTCATTACCTCCCATGTATTCCTCCCAAGGTTCCCCAAATCCCTCAAGGTCCCAACTGTTGAGTTTTAAGAGTTGTGTTTTAAGGTAAGGGATCCTACCTCTCTCTTTCTTTCCAAGTACTCTCTTTTATGTCATTTCTTTTATGATCCATGTTATTATGTCACAGGATGTTATTTTATATTAATCTTACTTCCCTTTTAATTTTCATATGATGAGAGACCCCCTCTTTCTCTCATCATTTCGTTTTATGAATGTTTAAGTGGTGCCGTTAGGCTGCCGAAATTTTTTAACGGATTCTTTCACCCTTCTCATTTTCAAGTTCTATTTTATTTTCAAGTATTTCAAGTTCCTTTTTATGTTGGGGTATGATATATATATATATATATCATACTGATATTTTATGTTCATATGATGATATACCCTATTTTATCTCTTCAATTGATTTTTTTGATGTTTAAGTGACGTCGTTAGGCTCCCGAATTTTTAAGGGGTTCTTTCACCCTTCTCGTTTTCAAGATCTATTTTCATGTCAAGTCTTTCAAGTTCCTTTTTATTATATTACGGTATGATCACTATATCTATAATACTGATCTTTTATGTTCATATGATGAGATACCCTATTTTATCTCATCAATTCATTTTTTTGAAGTTTAAGTGACGTCGTTGGGCTGCTGAATTTTCATAAGAGAAATCTTATTTTTGTCTTCCTTCCATGTTTTTCATTTCATATGGTATATGTTTCAACTTTCATTACCATGTTCTTATACCCTTTATATTCTATCCCTATACTGTTTTATGGATAATTTATGAGTGGGTGACCCATGTCCCCTCTCTTTTCAATGTTTTCTAAAACCCCGAAACATAGCCGTTATGCTGCAGAATTTCCGTCTCAAAATGTCTCTCTCTTATCCTCAAATTCATTTATTTTATTAAGTGAATACTCAAAGATATTTCTTATAAAGTATTATTAACATATATACCAAAATGTTCTATTTTAAATTCTGGGATTTACATACATGAGACCCACTTTCCCTTTCCATGGGTTTAAAGTGACATAAAGATCATGTCTTTAAAGCAGTTTTTAAAACGTTATGATTATGAAATTAAACCCATTTCTTTTATTCTATATGGGTTGTTTATGAAATTATTGATGATGATATATGTTGCTCACATGATAATAAAGACAAATTAAGGGTGCGCCCTGATAGCGCTCCAATGCATTGGGTAAGGACTTAATCTCTAGAGATGACCATTTTTAACGACGCCTTGGTGAATAACCTTGGTAATTTTTAATGACACCTTGGGGATGAACCTTGGTGAAACGGAAATGATTGTCAATGTTAAATGTTGTAGACACATCTTCAAGTTATGAAATACATTATTTTTATTATGATATGCATCATGATTTCTTTCTCATGCCTTAAAGTTCTTTTTCATGACATTGTTGATGTACCTCAAGTTCACATGTTAAATGTTTCCCTTGTTTCCCTTACTAGGCCTTTTTCTCACCCTTTATTTTTATGTATGTCCCTAGGTTATGAGATGCATTAATTAACCTAGTATGAACATAAGGAGAATCCTTTCAATTGTTTAAGAAGGATGTTTTTTGTTTTCATGTTTTCAGTTCCTGGTTTCAAAGACACTAAACCTTAAAGATCTTCGATTTTGTAAAATGTAATGAAAAGGTATGTTATAAAAAGGAGAGATGCTATAGTTGGTATAAAATAATGGTTTAGTTATTTGTGGAAATTATGATATGAGAACTTTAGGAAGAAACCTATATAAATGTTTAAATATTGGAAATATTCCTGGTATTTTGGTGAGTATTGAGTAAGGGGTTTCCAAGTAAATACATCCCTGTCTGGATACGAGCAGGTAGAGGTGGCTCTGGCACAGATGTACATAGAGGTAAAACCCAAAAACACCGCTTTGAGATAGACTCGAATGGGAACTGGTACATGACAATGGGCCTTGCGGCACTCTTGGTTATGACATTCCCGGGGGATATGCTTTGGTAAATTCATAAGCTTGGTATGAACCATTATTAAAGGAACAAAGATAAAATAAAATTAAGATTCACATAAGAATATATGATCATGGATAACCTAGTTTTGAACCTAGGGGATCACAAGTTAGGGTATACTTTTCTTCTACAAGTTATCCTTTTATGCTTTAAGTTCCTTTTCATGATTATTGGATAAGTTTTTAAGCCCCTAATTGTACTTTATTTTCTTAGTTAATGGCGGGAAATGGAAGAACATGTCCCAACAACCAATGTGATAGGAAATGTGATGATTGCCGTATTAATATGACATAGATGATTAGGGGATTAAAAGATGATTATTATTTTGTAAGACATTCACTATTTTGGGAACCCTATTTGATCGAGGTAAATAGATTACTACGGTATTTTCTTTGAGGAGTAAAGGTTGACTTATATTTTGAAGAATCGATGAATTTAAGGTGAACTTATAGTAATTTAGGTTACTTATGGAAATGATTAACCTATCTTGGGGAAAATATGTTTAGGTTAGCTACTTTTGTTATAATATGTTAGGAGTGGTTGATGTTGTTTGTAGATGAATGATGAAGTTTATTTTGGAAGACTATGTTATCAAATCATTATTGTATTTGGGTTTCAATCTTAGTTTGGTTTATTTTGAGGAATTTTAAGGATAGTTATTTATGGAATGGTCTATGATGAACTTTGGGTAGTACCGTGGAATTTTGAAGATTTAAAGAAGTTTCCCTTCCTATGGGATTCTTTCTTTTTGAAGAGTTGTTTTATCCTACCCTTTCTATTTTTGGGATAATAGAATAAATAGATAGTTAATCTTCGGTGGATTATGTGATTCTCTAGAAGATGATTCTTGTGCTTTGATGAGACCAAGTAGATTTTAATGCTCATCGTTTGGATAAAAGAGTAGTTTTGGTAGAAACTTATTAAAGGATGAAACTCTACTTAAAGGTAGGTATATTTCCCTGTGTTTTATTCTATGTAGTAAATGAATTCCTAAAAACTATGAAAAGGAACTTAAAACAAAAACGTTGTATGTTAAAGTTTCCTATTGGGAAATCAAATACCATTTGACGCATCATAAGTTTGTGATTTTCTCATGGTTAACTTTCTCCTAATCATGTTTTCTATCACTCTCCCTCAAAACATGACCCTTAGTTTTCTCCTCCATGTCCATGTTTTCCTACATGAAATCCTGGTGTGGGTTAAATCAGGTGACCTTTGTACTTGCCTTTCTTTCTCTTAAAGTAATCTTTTTACTGACTCCTTTTCTGATGTGGGACTTTCAATGAAATTTCAAAACCCAATTTTAAAAAATTGCAAGGACGCAATTTCTTAAGGGGGGAAGATTGTAACGACCTGAAATTTTGAATAAATCTTGTTTCCTGATTTTGTGTGTTATTTTATTTTTTATACTCAACAAAACTGTTTCATTTGATAACATGAGTATAAATAAAATGAGACCGTTGGGTTTTGACTGTTATATGACCATTAGTCAATATGACTACTGGAAACTAAATGTTTCGATTATTGTCTCTAAATACAAGTAATCTTGGTTAATTAATATAGAAAGAAGATTCGATGGCCTCACCCAGTAGTCTTGGACCGATCAAAGCCTATCTAACAGAACTTGGGAAGGAGGTAGCACCACTGGGCTTTGCTCTGGAGCAAACCCAAGACGAACTTCATCGTGTGAAGCTAAAACGGAATCATCTTCATGAGAAGTTCAAACTGATAGAAATTACTACTCGTGCGATGTTGGCTGAGCCTCCCTCTGATTCTCTCACCTTAGCACATCTTACACTTAGGTCTTACGCTGGTTTGATAAGGGGATATGTAAGAAGACCATAACTGCCTTGTGTAATCCTTTGATTTAAATAAAAATTGTGATTTCTTCTTGTGATGTAGTTTGTAAATTTTCAAATGTCTGGACAAATATAGTATGCATATTTTTTATGAGTTCTAGAAAAAGAATATTTGAAAATATTTATGTAAACCTTAGATAACTAATTATGTGTAATGATTTTCAAAAAATGGTCTTCTATAATTATATTCAGTACAAAATTTAGAGTCTAATAAGATCAACTTAATTTTTGATGAATAGTAAATTATGAATAGTGATTTTATGCTTAGGATTAGTAATGTGACCATATGGATTAGTAATATCATTTAAAGAAAGTATTAATATTATCTTGGCACCTTGATTAAGTAATGTGATTCAATAAAATAGGTAAATAACTGTTTCATTAATTATTCGTCAAGTATTAGTTTTTTCGGGTGCATAGTATTTTTTTAATTAAAAATTAAATTAAAAATATTTATAAAATTATTTTTATAAAATGGATTTCATTTTTGAACTTAGAGCATCGATATTATGTTAAGGTGAAATTTTGGGATTTTTCTGAAAAAAATGAATTTTTGGTGAATAGTGTATTTATTTAAAAATTAAATTAAAAATATTTAGAAAATTATTTTTATAAAATGGATTTCATTTTTGAAATCAGAGCATTGATATTTGGTTAAGGTGAAATTTTGGGATTTTTCTGAGAAAGTTGAATTTTCAGTGAATAGTAAAAATACAGGTTTTGGGTTTCGGTATGTTTAATGACATCATAAATGTGTCATGATGATTTCATGTGATATTTTAAGGGTTGGCTGACCAAAGTTGATGAATTATTATATGTGGGGGCCCATGTGGCCTAACTCCATGGGAAATACCATGGGAGAGCCCATTGTTTTGAGAAAACCACTTGTGAGGTGTCACTTGGCCATTAATGCCTTGTCCCCTCACTTTCCCTATAAATACCAAGCCATCCTATCATCCATTCGACTCCCAACTCTCCCCCAACGAAGCTCTGGTCTCATTACCTCCCATTTAGTCCTCTCAAGGTGACCCAAATCCCTCAAGGTCCCAACCTTTGAGTTTTAAGAGTTACGTTTTAAGGTAAGGGATCCTACCTCTCTCTTTCTTTCCAAGTACTCTCTTTTATATAATTTCTTTTATGATCCATGTTCTTATGTTGGAGGATGTTCTTTTATATTAGTCTTACTTCCATTTTCATTTTCATATTGTGAGAGACCCCCTCTTTCTCTCATCATTTCGTTTTATTAATGTTTAAGTGGCACCGTTAGGCTGCCGAAATTTTTGTAACGGATTCTTTCACCCTTCTCATTTTCAAGTTATATTTTCTTTTAATGTATTTCAAGTTCCTTTTTATGTTGGGGTATGATATATATATCTATCATACTGATATTTTATGTTCATATGATGATAGAATTTATTTGATCTCTTCAATTGTTTTTTTTATGTTTAAGTGACGTCGTTAGGTTGCCGAATTTTTAAGTGGTTTTTTCACCCTTCTCATTTTCAAGATCTATTTTCATGTCAAGTCTCTCAAGTTCCTTTTTATTATTTTAGGGTATGATCTCTATATCTATAATACTGATATTTTATGTTCATATGATAATAGACCCTATTTTATCTCGTCAATTCATTTTTTTTGAAGTTTAAGTGACGTCGTTGGGCTGCAGAATTTTCAGAAGAGAAATCTTATTTTTGTCTTCCTTCCATGTCTTTCATTTCATATGGTATATGTTTAAAATTTCATTACCATGTTCTTATACCCTTTATATTATATCCCTCTACTTTTTTATGTATCATTTATGAGTGGGTGAACCATGTGCCCTCTCTTTTCAATGTTTTCTAAAACCCCGAAACATAGCCGTTATGCTGCAGAATTTCCATCTCAAAATGTCTCTCTCTTATCCTAAAATTCATTTATTTTATTAAGTGAATACTCAAATCTCTTTCTTCTAAAGGGGTATTAAAATATATACCAAAATTTTCTATTTTAAATTCTGGTATTTACATACATGAGACGCACTTTCCCTTTCCATAGGTTTAAAGTGACATAAAGATCATGTCTTTAAAGCAGTTTTTAAAATGTTATGATTATGAAATGAAACCCATTTCTTTTATGCTATATGAGTTGTTTATGAAATTATTTATGATGATATATGTGGATCACATGATAATAAATAAAAATTAATGGTGTGCCCTAATAGCGCTCCAATGCATTGGGTAAACACTTAATCTCTAGAGATGACCATTTTTAACGATGCCTTGGTGAATAACCTTGGTAATTTTTAATGACAGCCTGAGGATGGACATTGGTGAAATGGAAATGATTGTCAATATTAAATGTTGTAGCCACATCTTCAAGTTATGAAATACATTATTTTTATTATGATATGCCTCATGATTTCTTTCTCATGCCATAATGTTCTTTTTCATGACATTGTGGATGTATCTCAAGTTCACATGTTAAATGTTTCCCTTGTTCCCCTTACTGGGCCTTCTGCTCACACTTTCTTTTGATGTATATCCCTAGGTTATGAGATGCAGTAATGAACCTATGATTAACATAAGGAGAAGACTTTCAAGTTTTTAAGAAGGTTGTTTTATGTTTTCATGTTTTATGTTCCTGGTTTCCAAGACACTAAACCTTAAAGATCCTCGGTTTTGTAAAATGTAATGAAAAGTTATGTTATAAAAAGGAGGGATTCTATAATGATCTTTTGTATATGTCATGATTATGCTCACCCCTACTATATTCTTCTTATATATCCTCTTACTGGGATTTTAGCTCACCCCTTTTTTATGTATATCCTCAGGTGGCTACATGTACTAAGGAGAGGAAAAGTGCCAATAAGAAGCTTGAGAAGAAGAAATTCAATAATTTTTTATGCTTGATGTTGTATTTTTTATGTATGGTCCTAGTTTTCCCAAGACACTAAACCTTTGGATCCTCTATGTGTAATACTATTATGTTGTTTATCTTTGAAATGATGTAATAGTAATGTAAGAAAAGTTCAGGTCTCTATACTCTTGCAATTCGAGACTTTGGGAGTTATGAAGAAGTTTTTTGGTGTGATCTCAAAGTGGAGATAGAGTTTGGAGAATATTCTCACGGCTATGGTGATAAGAAATGAAAGATGGATTTTCAAGCTGGTGGATCTAATGATAAAGGTTGGACGAAAACTCAACGACCCACATGCCAAAAATATGGGATGTCGCCCCTCGGGAACTGCCTGAATGGGACGGAGAAATGCTTCAAGTGTGGGAAAGAAGTACATCACGCTCAAGAGTTTCGAAAAGACATGAAAAGGAAGAATAATGTAGGGGAATAAAGGAGAGAACCACCCATGGTTCAATGCTACAATTGCAGGGAGCTCGGGCACTTTCCAAGCCGGTGCACTAAACCTAGAGTTCTCGATGGTAATCAGCGTTAGCAGCCACCAAAGCCAAAGGAACAAGGGAAGTCTTATGAAATCACTACTGTGGAAGTGTAGAAAGATAATGAAGTTGTAAATGGTACACTTCCTATTCACTCATGAATGGAAAAATTATTATTTGATTGTGGTTTTACGCATTCCTTTATATCTTGAAAGTTTGCAAGAACTATAGAATCGAATCCCCGAAACCTTGAAGTAGAGATATCTGTAAAAACACCAAGTGGTGTAATCATTGCAACCGAAGTGTTTGACTCTTCTCCTATTGGCGTATGTGGGAAGATTCTTCCGGTGAATCTCGTAATACTTCCCTTGGTGGAATTAGACGTTATAATGGGAATGGATTGGCTCTCGTTATATAGATCACATATCAACTGTCGGGAAAACGAAATATATTTTCATATTCTGAACCATCCCATGATCCTTTAAAAATGTAAGGAAGATCATAAATCTCCTTTAAAAAATCTTTCATCTTTTTGGGTGTTGATTATCTATGAAGAAGAAAACCTCTCCCAAATGGTTGGGTCGAAGGATAGTTACAACCTTGTGGAAATTTCCATCGTAAGGGAATACGAATATGTATTTCCCGAAGAGTTACTCAGAATTCCCCCGGATTGTGAGGTAGAGTTCTCAATTGAACTCATACCCGGAGCTACTCCTATCTCAATGTGTCCCTATAGGATGGATACTGTCAAACTTGAGGAGTTAAAGAAGCAGCTGCAAGAGCATCTGGACAAAGGGTTCATACGCCCTAGTGCATCACCTTGGGGTGCACTAGTGCTCCTTGTGAAGAAGAAGGATGGAAAAATGTGGTTATGTATTGATTATCAGGAACTCAACAAGATCACCATAAAGAACAAGTATCCTCTCCCAAGGATTGATGACTTGTTTGACCAGTGAAGAGGAGCTCAATACTTCTCAATGGTGGATCTTCATTCTGGATATCATCAGGTAAAGGTAAATAAAAAAGATATTCAAAAGACTACCTTCCATATAGGGTATGGGCATTATGATTTTTGGTGATGCCCTTCGGACTTACTAATGCCCCTACAATCTTCATGGATTTGATGAATAGAGTCTTTATACATTACCTTGTCAAATTTTGGGTAGTGTTTATTGATGATATTCTCATCTACTCCAAGAGAAAGGAGGAACATGAAGAACATCTAAGACTTGTGTTGGCGACATTGAGAAAGGACTAGTTGTATGTCATGTTCACCAAGTGTGACTTTTGGATGAAACAAGTCACGTTCTTGGGACATGTGATCACAAGTGAGGGAATTTATGTGGATCCTTCAAAGACAAAGGTGATTGAGGAATGGCCAAAGCCCTCTAGTTTCACAGAAATTAGTAGTTTTCTTGGATTAGTTGGGTACTACCGACGTTTTGCGAGAAACATCTCACGATTGTCAAGACCACTAACTAAGTTAACAAGGAAATGGGTAAAGTATGTCTGGAAGGAAGAATGTGAGGGAAGCTTCAAGGAGCTAAAGAGAAGGTTGATCACTGTACCTATACTCACACTACCGGAAAGTGGAGAAATTTTTGGGATACACAGTGATGCTTCATAGAAAGTCTTGGGTTAGTTACTCATGAACAATGATAATGTGATATCCTATGCCTCATAAAAGTTGAAGATCCATGAGCAGAACTAGTTGACTTATGATCTAGAGCAGGCAGCCGTGATTTTTACCTTGAAAATCTAGTGGAACTACCTTTATGGTGAGAAGTGTGACATATACACCGACCACAAGAGCCTAAAGTATATATTCATACAAAAGGAGCTCAACATGCGTCAAAGGAGATGGTTAGAGCTAATCAAGTATTATGATTACTCTATTCACTACCATCCTGGAAAGGAGAACAAAGTTACTGATGCTCTAAGTAGAAAAGAACATGCTACTCTATCCATGTTATGGATTGAGAAAGACCCTATCTTCTTAGATATACAAAGGATGGATTTGTAAATCATAAGGTAAGGGGATACATCCTACCTTTCCCAAATGATTGCACAACCATCCATCCAAGAGAAGATTAAGGAAGAACAAAGGGATGATGTGGATATCCAAAAGAGGGTGAATGCAGAAAAGGAAGGGAAGCTACAAGAGTTCCATATCGACGATGATGGTGTGATTCGGTTTGGAACACGGATGTGTGTGCCTTCATCACCTAGGATAAAGAAGGAGTTATTGGACAATGCACATAGCTCAACTTTCTCTATCCATCTTGGGAGTACCAAGATGTACTGTGATCTCCGAGAACACTTCTGGTGGGATAACATGAAGAAGGATATTGCGGAATATATATCAAGGTTCTTGGTATGTCAGCAAGTTAATGCATCGAGACAAAAGTCCAAAGGGATTATTCTTCCATTTCCTATACCGATGTGGAAATGGTAAAATGTTATTATGGACTTTGTCATGGTTATCCTAAGGATGTCAAAGGGAAATAATGTGATATGGGTTGTGGTTGACCGACTCACCAAGACTTCACATTTTATCGCTATTTAGGAAGATATCTCGCTTGAACAACTTACAATGATATATGTGAAGGAAGTGGTGAGACAGCACGGTGTTCCACTCTCAATTGTCTCTGACCATGATAAGAGGTTCACCTCAAAATTCTGGAGGAGCCTTCAACATTCTTGAAGTACTGAATTAAATTTCGGCACGGCCTATCACCCCAAAACTGATGGCTAGTCTGAAAGGACTATTCAGATTCTTAAAGATATTCTAAGAGCATACTCCCTAGAATTGAAAGGTGGATGGGATCAGAATCTCCCATGGGTTGAGTTATCATAACAAAATATCTTTCACTCGAGTATTTAGATGGATCCATATGAAGCTCTGTACGGAAAACATTTTAGAACTCCAACCTGTTGGGATAAATTTGGAGAAAAAAAGCTACTTGGACCCAATCTTGTTAAAGAGATGAAATAGAAGGTTCAAGTCATCCAGAAACACATCAAAGCTACTCAGATTCGGCAAAAGAGCTATGTTGACAACCGTCGAAGGGACTTGGAGTTGGATGTTAGAGATAAATTCTTCCTTCGAATATCTCCATGGAAGAGATTCATGTGATTTGGGAAGAAGGGGAAGCTAAGCCCAAGGTACATTGGCCCCTTTGATATCCATGACCGCATAAGAGTCGTGGCCTATCGTCTTGCACTTCCACTGAATATGACTCAAGCTCATGATGTGTTTCATTTATCACTCCTGAGGAAGTACATATCGAACCCCTCACACGTACTTAACTCAGAGGTGGTACAGATGGAAGATGATCTCTCTTATGAGGAGTAGCCAGTAGAGATTCTGGACTGGAGAGATAAGGTTCTACACAACAAGGAAACCCACCTTGTCAAAGGGTTGTGGAGGAATTAAAATTTTTAAGAGGCTATATGGGAACTATAGGAGGTAATGAAGGAGAAGTACCCTCGCCTATTTTTGTAAAGTGAAATTTCGGGGGTGAAATTTCATAAGGGGGGAAGAATGTAACAACCCAAATTTTTTCAATGGAAATTTCCTTCTTATAATTATTTCATAAAATCACATGAAAACACAACATAATGAACTACTAAGTGCTAAGTGACCTTTAAATATAATTTTGTCACCTCTATGTTTAGAATTTTGAAAATCTGACATACACAGTTGTGTTCACGATTATTTTTGGAGTCTAATAAAACAAAAGTAAATTGTTTTGAATTGTAACCTACTCTTATGAATATTAACATACCATTATGAATAGTAATATACCCTAATGAATAGTAACCTTACCTATGATAGTATAAAAATAATATTCAAGTGAAATTCTGATATACCTATATTTTAGAATAATTAAATGAATGTTTTAAAACTGTTTTTTAGTAATATACCATGATTTTAATTAAATATTAAATTAATCATATTTAGAAAATTATTTTTGAAAAATGGACTTCATTTTTGGATTCTACATGTTGAAAAAAGTATGGGGTGAAATTTTGGGATTTTTCTGAAAAACTTGAATTTTTTTATGAATAGTAAAATACCATAATTTACAAAATAAGCTAAGTAATCTAATTATAGGGTCATGTGTGATGTTCTACTGATGTAAGACCACTTGGTTTAGGATTACATTATAAAATTACTATTCTTGGTCATGTAAGACTCATTATTCCTTGTCTTTTGGGGAAATAATAAACTGATGAATTTTATATTAAGGAAACCCCTCTTCCCTCCACTATAAATACCACCCTTCACACCCTCATTTTTTCACACCTCTCAAGATTGAATCCTTGTCTAAACTCTGCACAAGAATATTCTCTAGCCCCTCCCCCACATACAAGATCTTTTGTTCTCATAAAAATACCAATCTTAGAGCCCTTAAGGAGGATCTCAAGATGAGGATTCAAGAGGTAATTTCTCTCCCTCTTCCCCTTTAATTCCCTTTCAATTTCAAGTTCTTTTCTTATTCTCTCCCCACCTATATTTGTCCAAATGGTATGGTAAATCCAGTATAATGAATATAATATAATGTTATGATACTAATGGGATATTATATCATCCAACCCATTTCCCTCTTCCTTTTATTTTATTAAAGAGAATGTTATTCGTGAGGTGTTAATTTATCGCCTTCAAGAACGACATGTCTTCTTCTTCCATTTCTACCTTCAGATCTGGTCATGAAATTATTTTTATGGTTTAACCAGAATACGTTATATTTATTATGTTATATTTAAAGTTCTGGAACTAACTTATGTACATATTACTAAGTGATAAATTAAAACAAGTTTGTTGTGATCGAAAAACCGACCAAATTAACCCAAACAATCATCATTTAATTTTTATCTAATGATTCATCCACATGGTATATAATATCACTCATTATAATTTCATTTTAAATTCTGTAATGTCATTAATAACATGTAATATCAGTTCTGGATGTTTACCCATGTTCTACCTGAACTTCAATTTATGAATACAAGTGAACCACCCAAGAAATATCATAGAAACGAACATCCTCGAAAAATGTGTTTAAACTCTATAAGTAGTCCAATGGAACATAAAATGACATAATGACACAAGAATGAACTCTCTTAATTTATAAATGGTTATGGAATTTATAAATGGTTATGGAATTTATAATTAATAAATATAATGTCATTATACAGGACATTAAAGTGAAGGAAGCGTTCAGATAAAAGGTAAGGGGAAAATCTTGAACCCAAGTTTCTTTCTTCGGGTCTCCCTCTTTCACTCCATTTTTTATATGGTTAATCATTAAAAATCATTTTTTCATCATTTTATTTCCTTTTCTGGGATATAAATGTTCACCAATATTGTTTATGTTAAACAAAATGTTTTCTAAAAGAACTCTTCTTCTAAGAACTCACCTTTTACTTATCATTCAAGGTTGATGGTTCTTGTATCAAGTATGTTGTTCCCTCTTTCTTTTGGGAACCTAGAGATTATGAATGTACTCTTGTGAGATGAAACCCATTCCTTTCCATGGGTTAGTTATGTTCATTATTGATATATTTTCTATGTGGATTTCATGATAATGATAATATTATGAGGTGACGGGTGCACCCGCAATTATATAGAGCAATATGAATGTTTGAATGTGACGGGTGCACATGGAATTATAAAACGCTCCAATTCTTTGGATAAAGTGATGAAAATCATGAGTAAATGTGAAATGATGTGGAAAAGATGCTATCTCGGTTCATAAGTATGTGTGGTAGTCAACCACTAAGACATGATGTTTCATTTTTATACATTGCCACATTTCGAGTCTTATATTTATGCTTGCTCTCATGTTCGTGATCTTTTTCCCATGTTATGATTATGCTCACCCCATGCTATATTGTACTTATCTACCCTATTACTGGGCGTTTAGCTCATCCTTTTTTTATGTATATCCTTAGGTGAATACATGTACTAAGGAGAGGGAAAGTGCCAATAAGAAGCTGGTGAAGAAGAAATTAAATGATTGTTTATGATTTATGTCGTAAAAGTTATGAATTGTCCTAGTTTTCCCAAGACAATAAACCATTGGATCCTCTATGTGTAATACTATTGTGTTTTTTATCTTTAAAATGATTTAATAGTAATGTAAGAAAATTTTGGGTCGCTATTACTGGTATCAAAGGAAAGGTATAGTTAATTTGGGAATTAGGATTAGTGAACCCTAGAGAAAACCTCTAGCATGAGACTATGTACAAATATGCACACAAGAAGATTTACATTGGGATCCCATATGTTATGATTTTAGTATAAACTATGCAAATAAATAAGTTATTTATTCATGAATTGTTGACTTATGTTTTTTTATAACCTTTTTTATTTTAGAAAATGGTGGGAACCAGGAGAAACCACGGAAACAAATCTTGTGAGGGGCAATGCAACGATTGCCCGAACGAAACCCCCAATAATTTGGGAGGTGGAGTTCAAATCTTCATAGCGATGCTTACCCAATTATCTCAAGTTATTAACAATAACCACTATAATGGGGAACGTATTCCTTCACCAAAGAGGGAGAAACTGGTTATCGAATGATTTATGCATCAACGACTACTGACGTTTAGAGGATCTTTAGATCCACTAGTTGTGGAATAGTGGGTCAACTCCATGGAGAAGATATTTTCTATGCTTCACTGTTCTTAGATGGAGAAGGTGACTCTAGCCGTTTATCATCTAGATGGAGAAGCAGATCAATGGTGGGATTTGATTAAGAACACCAAGATAAGGAAGGAAATTGAAGAGATGGAATGGGAAGAATTTAAGATAATGTTTCTTAATAAGTATTTCCCACGAATTCTTTGTACGAATATGGAGAGAGAATTCATAGAGCTCAAGAAAAAATAAGGAGAATCTGTCACAACCTATGAAGGGAATTTGACAAGGCTCGCAAGGTACGCTTCGGGTTTTGTTATCAACAATTATATAAAAATTGATAGATTCTTTAGTGGATTAAAACCACACCTTCAAAAGTCTCCTGAAATTTGAGACTTTGGGAGTTATGAAGAATTTGTTTGGTGTTCTCTGAAAGTGGAGATAGAGTTTGGAGAATGGTCCCACGGATATGGTGATAAGAAATGAATATGGAGTTTCAAGCTAGTGGATCTAATGATAAAGGTGGGAAGAAAACTCAATGACCCACATGCCAAAAATGTGGGATGTGGCACCCTAAGAACTGCCTGAAAGGGACGAGGAAATGCTTCAAATGTGGTAATGAAGGAAATCACACTCAAGAGTGTCAAAAAGACATGAAAAGGAAGGATAATGTAGCAGAAGAAAGGAGAGAACCACAGATGGTTCAATTCTACAACTGCAGGGATCTGGGGCACTATGTATGCCAGTGCACTAAACCTTGAGTTCTCGAGGATAATCTGCGTCAGCAGCCACCAAAACCAAAGGAAAAAAGGGAAGTCTTATGCCATCACTACTGTGGAAGTGGAGAAAGATAATGAAGTCGTACATGGTACACTTCCTATTCACTCAGGAATGGAAAAATTCTTATTTGATTCTGGTTCTACGCATTCCTTTATATCTTGAAAGTTTTCTAGATCTATTGAATCGAATCCCTGAAACATTGATGTAGAGATATTTGTAAAAACAGAAAGTGTTTCAATCATTGAAACCCAAATGTTTGACTCTTCTCTTGTTGGCGTATGTGGGAAGATTCTTCCAGAGAATCTCGTAATACTTTATTTGGTGGAATTTTCCGTTATAATGGGAATGGATTGGCTCTCGTTATATAGAGCACATATCAACTGTCAGGAAAAGGAAATATATTTTCATATTCCGAACCATCCCATACTCCTCTACAAATTTAAGGAAGATCATAAATCTCCTTTGAAAAATCCTTCGTCTATGTGGGATTTGATTCCCTATGAAGAAGCAAAACTCTCCCAAATGGTTGGGTCGAAGGATAGTTCTAACCTTGTGGAAATGCCCATCATAAGGTAATATGAAGACGTATTTCCCCAAGAGTTACCTGGAATCCCCATGGATCGTGAGGTAGAGTTCTCAATATGAACTCATAACTGGAGCTACTCTTATCTCAATTTTTCCCTATAGGATGACTCCTATCAAACTGGTGGAGTTAAAGAAGAAGTTGCAAGAGCATCTGGACAAAGGGTTCATACACCCTAGTGCATCACCTTGGGGTGCACCATTGCTCTTTGTGAAGAAGAAGGATGGAAAAATGTGGTTGTGTATCGATTATCAGGAACTTAATAAGATCACCATAAAGAACAAGTATCCTCTACCAAGTATTGATGACTTGTTCGACCAGTTAAGAGGAGCTCAATACTTCTCAAAGGTGGATCTTAGTTCTAGATAACATTAGGGAAAGGTGAAGAAGGAAGATATTCAGAAGACTACCTTCCGTACAAGGTATGGGCACTATGAGTTTTTGGTGATGCCCTTCAGACATACTAATTCTCCTACAATCTTCGTGGATTTGATGAATAGAGTCTTTATACATTACCTTAAAAAAATTTTGGTAGTTTTTATTAATGATATTCTCATCTACTCCAAGAGTAAGGAGGAACATGAAGAACATCTAAGAATTTTTTTGGAGATATTGATAAAGGAGTAGTTGTACGCCATGTTCAACAAGTGTGACTTTTGGATGAAACAAGTCACGTTCTTGGGACATGTGATCATAAGTGAGGGAATTTCTGTGGATCCTTCAGATAAAAAGGTGATTGAGGAATGACACAGGCCCTCTAGTGTCACAGAAGTCCATGGTTTTCTTGGATTAGCTTGGTACTACCGATGTTTTGTGTGAAACTTCTCACGATTGTCAATCCCACTAACTAAGTTAAAAAGGAAAGGGGTAAAGTATGTCTGGACAGAAGAATGTGAGGGAAGCTTCAAGGAGCTAAATAGAAGGTTGATCACTACACATGTACTCACAATACCAAAAATTGGAGAAAGTTTTGTGATATATAGTGATGCTTTAAAGAATGGCTTGGGTTGCGTACTCATGAAAAATGATAATGTGATAGCCTACGCCTCACGACAGTTGAAGATCCATGAGCAGAACTACCTGACGCATGATCTAGAGCTGGAAACCGTGATTTTTTCCTTGAAAATATGGTGGCACTACCTTTATGGTGAGAAGTGCGACATATACACCAACCACAAGAGCCTAAAGTATATATTCAGACCAAAGGAGCTCAACATGCGTCAAAGGAGATGGTTAGAGCTAATCAAGGATTATGATTGCCCTATTCACTACCATCCTAGAAAGGCTAACAAAGTAGCTGATGCACTAAGTATAAAACAACCTACTACTCTATCCATGTTACAGATTGAGAAAGACCCTGTCTTCTTAGATATGCAAAGGATGGATTTGGAAATCATAAGGGAAGGGTATACATACTACCTTTCCCAAATTATTGTGCAACCATCCATCCAAGAGAAGATTAATGTAGCACAAAGCAATGATGTGGATATACAAAAGAGGGTGAATGTAGTAAAGGAAGGGAAGCTACAAGAGTTCCATATCGATGATGATGGTGTGATTCGGTTTGGAACATGGCTTTGTGTTCCTTCATCACCGAGGATAAAGAAGGAGCTATTGGACAATGCACATAGCTCGACTTTCTTTATCCATCTTGGGAGTACCAAGATGTACCGTGATCTCTAAGAACACTTCTGGTGGGATAACATGAAGAAGGAGATTGCAGAATATATATCAAGGTGCTTGGTATGTCAATAAGTTAAAGACGAGCGAAAAAAGTCCAAAGGGATGATACAGCCATGGCCAATACCCATGTGGAAATGGGAAAATGTTACTATGGAATTTGTCACAGGTCTCCCAAAGATGTCAAAGATAAATAATGTGATATGGGTTGGGGTTGACAGACTCACCAAGACTTCCAATTTTATCTCTATTTAGGAAGATCTCTCGCTTGAACAACTTGCAAAGATATATGTGACGGAAGTGGTGAGACTGCATGATGTTCCACTCTCAATTGTCTCTGACCATGATCTGAGGTTCACATCTAAATTCTGGAGGAGCTTTCAACATGCTTTGAGTACTGAATTAAATTTCAGTATGGCCTATCACCCCCAAATTGATAGCCAATATAAAAGGACTATTCAGATGCTTGAAGATATGCTAAGAGTCTGCTCTCTATAATTGAAAGGTGGATGGGATCAGCATCTCCCATTGGTTGAGTTCTCATATAACAATAGCTTCCACTTGAGTATTCAAATGGCTCTATATGAAGCTCTATATGGAAAGAAATGTAGAACTCCTACCTGTTGGGATGCAGTTTGAGAAAGAAAGCTACTTGGACCCGATCTTGTTCAAGAGATGAAAGAGAAGGTTCAAGTCATCCAGAAACACATCAAAGCAGGTCAGAGTCGGTAAAAGAGCTATAATGACAACCGTCGAGGGTACTTGGAGTTCGATTTTGGAGATAAAGTCTTCCTTCTAATATCTCCATGGAAGAGAGTCATGCGATTTGGGAAGAAAGGTAAGCTAAGCCAAAGGTACATTTTCCCCTTTAATATCCTTGACCGCATAAGAGATGTGGCCTATCAGCTTGTACTTTAACTGAATATGGCTCAAGTTCATGATTTGTTTCTCGTATCACCCCTGAAGAAGTACATACTAGACCCCTCACATGTACTAAACTTAGAGGTGCTACAACTAGAAGATGATCTCTTTTTTGAGGAGCAACCAATAGAGATTCTGAACCGGAGAGATAAGGTTCTATGGAACAAGACAACCCACCTTGTCAAAGTGTTGTGGAGGAATTATAATTTTTAAGAAACTACTTGGGAACCAGAGGAGGTGATAAATGGTAAGTACCCTCACCTGTTTGTGTAAAGTGAAATTTTGGTGGTGAAATTTCATAAGGGGGGAAGAATGTAACAACCCTATGTTTTTCAATAGAAATTTCCTTCTTATAATTATTTCATAAAATCACATGAAAACACAACATAATGAACTACTAAGTGCTAAGTGACCTTTAAACATAAGTTTTTCACTTCTGTGTTTGGAATTTTGAAAATCTGACATACACAGTTGTGTTCAAGATGATTTTTGGAGTCTAATAAAACAAAAATAATTTTTTGTGAAGAGTAACCTACCCTTATGAATAGTAACATACCCTTATGAATAGTGATATACCCTAATGAATAGTAACTTTACATATTATAGTATAAAAATAATATTCAAGTGAAAGTATGATGTACCTATATTTTAGAATAAGTTAATGAATGTTTTAAAACTGTGTTTTTATTAGTAAACCATGATTTTAATTAAATATTAAATTAATCAAATTTAGAAAATTATTTTTGAAAAATAGAATTCATCTTTGGATTCTACATTTCGAAAAATGGTTGGGGTGAAATTTTTGGATTTTTCTGAAATACTTAAATTTTTTGATGAATAGTGAAATACCATAATTTACCAAATAAGCTAAATAAGCTAATTATAGGGTCATGTGTGATTTTCTGCTGATGCAAGCCCACTTGGTTTGGTATTACATTATAAAATTACTATTCTTTTCATGAAAGACTCACTATTCCTTGTCTTGTGGGGAAATAATAAACTAATGAATTTTATATTAAGGAAACCCCTCTCCCCTCAACTATAAATACTACCCTTCACACCCACATTTCCTCTCACCTCTCAAGCATGAAGCCTTGTATAAAGTCTTCCCAATAATCTTCCCTTTCCCCTCCCCCACGTCCAATAGCTTTTGGTCACATCAAAATACCAATCTTAGATCCATTAAGGTGGATCTCAAGAGGAGGATTCAAGAGGTAATTTCTCTCCCTCTTCGCCTTTAATTCCCTTTCAATTTCAAGTTCTTTTCTTATTCTCTCCCCACCTATCTTTGTCCAAATGGTATGGTAAATCCCGTATCATGAATATACTGTAATTGTATTACAATAACGGGATATTATATCATCCAACCCATTTCCTTTTTCTTTTTATTTTATTAAAGACAACGTTGTTCGGGAGGTGTTAATTTATCACATTCAAGAATGACATGTTTTCTTCTTCCATTTCTACCTTCATATCTGGTCATGAAAACATTTTTATGGTTTAACAAGAATATAGTATATTTATTATGTCCTATTTAAAGTTCTATAACTGACTTATGTACATATTACTAAGTGATAAATTAAAACAAGTTTGTTGTGATAAAAAAACCACCCAAATTAACCCAAGCAATCATCATTTAATTTTTATCTTATGATTCATCCACATGGTATATAATATAACTCATTATAAGATCATTTTAAATTATGTAATTTCATTAATAACATGTAATATCAGTTCTGTATTTTTACCCATGTTCTACCCGAACTTCAATTTATGAATACAAGTGAACCACCTAAGAAAAACCATAAAAACGAACATCCCTGAACAATGTTTTTAAACTCTATAAGTCATGAAAAGGATCATAAAATGAAATAATGAAACCAAAATGAACTCTATTCGTGTATAAAAGGTTCTTTAATTTATAATTAATGAATATAATCTCATTATATAGGACATTAAATAAATGGAAGCTTTCAGATCCAAGGTAAGGGGAAAATCTAGAACCTAATTTTCATTCTTCGGGTTCTCCCTCTTTCACTCCATTTTTTATATGATTACTCCTTAAAAATAATGTTTTCATCATTTTATTTCCTTTTCTAGGATATACATGTTCACCACTACTGTTTATTTCAAATAAAATGTTTTCCAAAAGAACTCTTCTTCTAAGAACTCACCTTTTACTTCTCATTCAAGGTTTATGGTTATTGTATCAAGTATGTTGTTCCCTCTTTCTTTTGGGAACACAAAGTTTATGAATGTATTCTTATGAGATGAAACCCATTACTTTCCATGGGTTAGTTATGTTCATTATTGACATATTTTATAGGTGGCATGCATGATAATGATAATATTATGAGGTGAAGGGTGTGCCCAGAATTATATTGCGCAATATGAATGTTTGAATATGACGGGTGTGCCATGAATTATACAATGCTCCAATTCATTGGGTAAAGTGATTAATATCATTAGTAAATGTGAAATTATGTTGACAAGATTCTATCTTGGTTCAGAAGTTTGTGTGGAAGTTGACCACTAAGACATGATGTTTCATTTTTATGCATTGCCACATTTCAAGACTTATATTTTTGCGTCCTCTCATGTTCATGATCTTTTTCCCATGTTATGATTTTGGTCACCCCATGCTATATTGTTCTTATCTATCCTCTTAATGGGATTTTATCTCACCCCTTTTTTTATGTATATCCTCAGGTGACTACATATACTAAGGAGAGGGAAAGTGCCAATAAAAAGCTAGTGAAAAAAAATTAAATTATTGTTTACAATTTATGTTGTAAAAGTTATTGTTTTCGATGCTTTCACTAGGGTGCGAACTGTAAGAACCCGGACCTTCTTTTCAGGTATGTTTTCCTTTCCTGGCCATTTTTGAGAAAAAGAGGAGAATCTGGAAATTTTGTAAGTACACGTCGTGTACTTTTCTTCTGCTTGAGGCCATGTGCTGGCCTTGTCTGGGCCAGTCACACGGGGTGTAGCGAGGAGGTGGAGTCCAATTAATACAGCGTATGGAAAAGGGGACTACACGTCGTGTACTCAAGAAGTACATGCCGTGTAATTTTATTTTTTTTCATTAATCATATCGGGGTCGCGCCTAATCCCCGTTTTCATCTTCTTCTCTGCCTAATTATGACCAGAGTGACCTAGAGGTCCGATTCTTCTCCAAGCCACTGATCCTTCACCGGTTTTCCGAATCAAACGTCATCGGGTGCGATAGAATCGCAGCTATTTACTCCATTATGGGCCGATTCACAGGTCAAGGTTCAAGAGTATCAATCACCAAGGATCGAGGTAGGTGGTTTGTTTCCCTACGTTGAATGTCTTTGAGTTTTTGGTGAAAAGGTGTCAGATACCCATGTATCAAGTATCTCGGGTTAGGGTTTTGATCATGTTTTGTTATCTACCTTAGATTTCTTGTATGCTTGAGGTTATTAGATGATTAATAATTTCTTGTTAGCTTGTTTGAGGATCACCCCACGGGGGTTTCCCCTTGTTTTGGTTGTTGATTGTCGTTTGGCATGGTTTGCCTATGAGGCAACCCTTTTTCACATTGCTAGTATGCCTGTTGACTTGATTTCATGTATTGCCTACTGTTTATATGATTATGGATGCATTTGTAGCTCTTAGCCAAGTAGTTTCTGAACTTACTTAGGATACTAACAGTCGATTACGCACAACTAAACTGCTCAGGGCTGAGTGAACCTGGTGTGGTAGACTAAAGGGGGAATTGACGATTAGGGCTTCCCTAGAGATTCTATTATAATTAGTATCGATCACAGGACCTATGGGAATGGGAATTTGTGCTTCCTCAGAGTGTCCTTAGTTACGTAGCGAGACTATAGGGGGAATTAGACGTAAGTGCTTCCTCATAAAGTCTTTATATTTCGTTTCAAGAACACAGGGGAATTGACGGTGAGACCTTCCCAGAGTGTCTATGCCTTTGTACATCTACTTGACTAGAAGATTTTTCTAGTAGGAGCCACCCAGAGAGTCGGTTATTTATTTTTTGGTTGGTTGTGATGAGTCCACCAAGCCAAATAACAAGCTTGGGTTTTTACTTCTTGCTGTTTAGGTAGATTGTTGAGTTACCTGTTGTGATTACTTGATTTCCTTGGTAGTATAAATCTGTTGCTAGGTTCCTTGGTTGATAGCTATATGTTTGTAATAAACTGTTAAATAAATGTGAATGGAGATTGGTAGGATTGTTTACTTAGTGTATTTCTGCTTCTCTTCTGCATTTATTTCCTTTACATTTTCTATATTACTCACTGATAGTAGGGCACGGATCTCGTGGTGATTGCCTACTGGGATTAGTCTCACACCCTCTTTGGGTCCTGATTTTCGGCCCAAATAGGTTATATGGTTGCAGGTGTGGATAGGGATTGTGGACCATCTACTTCGGGTACGTGATTGCTGGTTGGAGCTGGAGTGCATAGGACCGAGCTTAGGCTTGCGATGCTGCTGGAGTTGCGGTTACTTTTGTACTTTGTTTTCAGTTGTATTTCAGAACATTGTTGTATTTGCTGCTTTCCTTAGATACTTTTACCTGCTGCGTCATTATCATCATTATTATATGTTCATTGCTTCCGCTATTTAGTTCCAGTGTTTTTATGTTGTTTACTGCTTCTTCCATTGACTGTTGTTTCTTGCTTTGTATACCTTACCAAATGAGGTCATAGTTTCCCCGATAACTTACCAAGGCCCTCGCTGCTAGTCGGCAGCCTCTGGCATTTGGGGAAATGTGCCTGAGGTTATCTGGCGAACCGGGTATGGGGCACCAGTGGAAGGGCTCCAGACTCAGGTCGTTACAAAGTGGTATCATAGGAGTTCTTTCCTTTTCTATTGACTTAATGTTTAGCGGCATTAGACAGGGATAGGATAGAATAGGTGAATGGTAAATAGTTGTTTCTGGGTGTTCTAGAACCCGTGTATAGGGAAAAAGCTAGATTACCTTGATTATTGCATGTTTTGAGTTTTGCAAATGTTAGAGTTTAATTGATTTCATCATTGGGTGATGCACTTGTTTTGTGATGTTACTGTTTATATGATTGCAGTTCTATTTTTTTGCAACCCGATGAGATGATGGTATTCCATCTCATGCATCATATAGGCACATGTTAGAAGATCACATGCCATGCATCTTGCCATTCCATCTAGGTTTCATTAGAGAATGCATGCTGTTGTGATAGGATTTGTGATAGACAATGCATGTTGTTGTGATAGTTGTTGTGATAGAATGCATGTTATGTTGATAAGGTATCGTTGTTTGGAGCTTTCTTATCATGGACGCCAAAATTTGATCTTAGAGGCGTTATGGGCCCTCGAGGATCGGAATTTGGTGAGTCGTGAGTTCTTATACTGTGGCTTGTTCTATGCATCGTTATGATGCCAATATTTGATTCGCGGGGAGTATGGGCCCCCACGGATTGAAATTTTGCACCTTAACCCTTGTTTTTCTGTGTTTTCCGGGCTCTGGTGCAGTTCTGAGGCTACTGCCCAAAGAAACCCAGAATACACGGTGTGTACTCTATAGATACACATCGTGTAGTCTTTGGTCATGTCACTGATCGTGTGGACAGGGACACGGAGCTGTAAATGGTTTTCAGGAACACGTTGTGTACTCTAGGTACATGCTGTGTAGAGGTTAACTAGGAGCCCGACCATGTATCTAACAACATGGGCCAGTTAATGAATGTTTAGTACACACCATTTTTGGTATGTACATGTCATTTACCTTTTCCCAGGTACCCGGCCATGTCTTGAAAAATACGGGTCGGTGTTATCTTCTCCTATACATGTCGTGTTTGTTCGAAACACGCCGTGTAAGGATCAACCGAGTACCCGGCCGTGTCACAAACAACACGGGCCGTGGTTTCCCTTCAAGTGCACGTCGTGTCTCATAGGAACACGATGTGTAGTGTCGACCGTTTCTCAGGTCGTGTCGCTAACAACACGAGCCAGGTAAGGTGTGTCCAGCACACGTCGTGTATGCCTCAAAGCACGCCATGTAGTTTCAGCTGGGACAGTCCGTGTGACTTAGTCGTGTAGGAGTAACCGGGCAGGGAGAAAAGGGTAAGTACACGCCGTGTAGTTTAAGAACACACCGTGTAGTTGGGTAGTTTACATATCCATGTATGGCCAATGTACACACCCTTGGAAAACTTTTAAGAAACATGCCGTGTAGTGGTATTACACACCGTGTAGTCATGTTTTTACCTATTTTAATGGTTTTTCCCTCCTGTTCTGTTTTACTCTCCTTTTTTGCAACTGTTTTCATCTTTAATGAAGGTGTGTTTTGGTCTTTCAGAGCTATGGCACTGAGATTTCCTCCTGTTAGACGTCAGGAACCAGGCAGTGATCGTATGCCTGATACAACTGATCAGGGACTGCCAGTAATTCCACCCATTGTTCGGGACATGGCACCTGCAGTGATTCTAGACACTAGTGCCGACACTCAGTTTAGAGAGGGTTTCTTGAGATTCATTCAGACCTTCCAAGGAGTTATGCATCCTGCCCCGTCTATGGCAGAGCTGACGCAGGTCTTCCAGCAGCAGCATCCTCCCACTTTCACAGGGGATGGAGGACCTCAAGCTGTAGAGTTATGGATGGAATCCATGCTGTCCATCTTCGAGCATCTGGAGACACCTCCAGAGATGAGGGTGAATCCCATGACGTATATGTTGAGATATTCCGCAAAGAGATGGTAGGACGTAGTCTCTCAGATGGGGCATCAGCAGGATATGGCTTGGGAGGAGATTTAGCGTACGTCTTACGACTACTTCTACCCAGCGACGCTGAGGGCTGATAGATCCAGGGAGTTCATGAGCCTACAGCAGGGTACTCTCTCAGTTATGGATTATTCCTCCCGCTTCACTGAGTTACAGTGATTCACTCCCGTTCTGGGGAATGACAAGCAGTTTATAGCAAGGAAGTTTGAGGAAGGCCTCAGACCGGAGATCAGATCACAGGTGAATGTCTTTCAGTTAACTTCTATTACTCTGATAGTCAACCAGGCACTCATCACGGAGAGGAACATGAGGGAGACTGGATCTGTGGACCAAGGAGGTTCAGCGTCCAAGGTTGATTCCCTCCAGGCAGACAGCAGGAAGCGCCACCGAGAGTCTACCTGAGTCGACTCGAGGAAACGTGGTATTCCTTATGGTAGACGAGATCTCTCTTCTGGAACCCAAGTGGTGTGTTATCAGTGTGGGAGGAGCAGGAATAAGAATCCCCAATGCCTGAGGGACCTAGTGGAGTGTGGATCCTGCGGCAAGATGGGTCACCTGCAGCGTTTCTGCAAGGTTCCCCTTCCAGCAGCTAGTGAAGGAGGATCAGTTTTGACCCCGTGTACGGGAGCAGGATTTCTAGCTCCACAGCAGACTGGGGGATGGGGTTCTGCAGGACGTTCAATTCTGGGTAGAGGCCATGGATGCAGTGGTCAGTCTCAGGGAGGAGCAGCTCAGGGTTTTCAGGCTGCTACATTGGGTCACGGTATAGGCCAGACTTTTGCTGTAGAGCAGATTCATCAGGAGCAGGATCCCATACACTCTACAGTTTGAGGTACAATCTTAGTAGCCTCAGTTTTATCTTCAGCCCTTTTCAATACTGGTGCTTCACATAGCTTTATCTCTATTGCTGTCGTGGAGAGCCTTGAGCTCTGTGACTTTTCGTCTACTGACATGTTGACTCTCAACACGCCCTTGGGAACGAGGACATCTAGCGTACGTCAGTGCAAGGAGTTCCCTCTTGAGGTTGCAGGGTATCATTTCTTATGGGACCTCTTTGTCCTAGAGATGACGGGCTATGGCGTCATTCTCAGTATGGACTGGTTGGTTCCCTTCCAAGCAGTCATCGATTTCTATCGCCGTAGGGTGAGTTTCGTATCACCAGAGGGTGAATATTTCCTTCATAAGGGTGAGTGGGATGTTTAGGCGAGTCAAGTCGGACTCGATCATCATGGTCTAGGAGGAGTTACAACACAGATTTCTAGTCTTTATCTAGATGAACAGGGGACTTCTCAGTTAGATTTTCCTCCAGTGGTTGATCGCTTTCCAGACGTCTTTCTAGAAGACTTTTTAGGTTTGCCTCCGGAGCGTGAGGTGGACTTCTCGATTGAGCTCGTGCCAGGAGCGGAACTAGTGTCCATTAATTCTTATAGGATGGCTACACCTGAGTTGCAGGAGCTCAAGAAGCAGTTGGAGGAGTTGCAGGCAAAGGGTTTTATCCGACCCAGTACTTCTCCTTGGGGTTCGCCTATCTTTTTCGCGAAGAAGGAAGATGGTACCCTTAGGCTTTGCATGGATTATCATAAGTTGAACCATTTGACGATCAAGAAATGATATCCCTTACTGAGAATTGATGATCTCTTCGATCAGCTTCGGGGAGCTCAGGTGTTCTCGAAGATCGATTTGAGGTTCGGTTATCATCAGCTGCACGTTAGACCTTCATATATACCTCTGACAGCCTTCAAGAGCAGGTATGGGCTCTACGAGTATATGGTTATGCTGTTCGGTCTTACGAATGTGCCAGCAGTTTTCATGGCACTGATGAACCGAGTGTTCCATCCTTACTTGTATTCCTCCGTTGTGGTCTTCGTGGATGATATCTTGGTGTACTCTCACACTCGACACGACCATGCAACCCATATTGAGATCGTTTTTAGTACACTAAGGGAGCATCGGCTATATGCTAAACTCTCAAAGTGCCACTTTTGGATGGGTGAGATTCACTTCCTAGGTCATGTCATCTTAGAGACAGGAGTATCAGTAGACCCAGAGAAGGTGAGAGCAGTAGTTACCTGGGAGAAGCTGAAGAACGTCTTCGAGGTACAGAGCTTCTTGGGGATGGATTGTTACTACAGGTGATTTATACAGGACTTCTCACGTCTAGAAGCACCGCTAACAGGCTTGACTAAGAAGGGGGTGACGTTTGTTTGGTCAGAAGCCAATGACTCAGCCTTCCAGGAGCTGAAGGGGGGATTGACTTCAGCACCGATCCTAGTTTTTCCGGAGCTGGGAAAGAGCTATACAGCTTTCTGTGATGCATATGGCATCGGAATTGGAGCAGTGCTTATGCAGGAGGATCTAGTGGTTGCATATGGATCTCGACAGTTGAGGTCTCATGAGAGGAATTATCCTACGCACGACCTGGAGTTGGCCGCGGTCGTTCATGCTTTACGTTGTTGGAGACATTACCTTCTGGGAGAACATTTTTTGGTATACACTGACCAAAAGAGTCTCAAGTACATCTTCACACAGTGTGACCTGAATCTGAGATAGTGGAGGTGGGTGGATTATCTCTAGTCCTTCGATTTCGAGCTTGCCTATACGCCTGGGAAAGACAACCCAGTGGCTGATGCACTGAGCAGGAGAACTCAGATACAGGAAGTTCAGGAGGCCAACAGTGAGTGGCAACTAATGGATCTATTCTCGGAGATGCATTTGGAGGTTCACAACAGGCAGGGGCAGACTTTACTATCTTATTTGGTTGTTACCTCTGTACTTCTAGAACGAGTTTGAATGAGGTAGCTAGCAGATTCAGAAGGGATAGTCCTATGGGAAAGCGTGTCAGGAGAGGACCCTCTTCCCGGGTGGACCGTTGGCGAGGATGAGAACTTTCATTTACAGGGACGCATATGGGTGCCAGCAGATATACACGAGGAGCTGATGCAGGACTTTCATTCCTTAATTTGGGCAGTTCATCCTGGCGTCACCAAGATGTACCGTGATTTACACCGCTAGTACTAGTGGCCAGGTATGAAGAGAGATGTGGCTGGTTTTGTCATGAGATGTTCCACCTGTCAGTAGGTGAAGGCGGAGTACCAGCGGCCAGTAGTGATTTTACAGCAGCTACCCATTCCAGAGTGGAAGTGGAATGATGTCGCGATGGACTTCGTGACAGGGTTATCGAGATCTTCGAGAGGAAACGATGCGGTGTGGGTTGTTGTTGACAGGCTTACGAAGGTTGCTCACTTCTTGTCGATAAAGGAGACCTTCAATGTCGATGAGATTGGACAGTTGTACGTCCGTGAGATTGTGCGCTTGCATAGGGTTCTGAGTACTATCATTTCAGATAGGGACGCCCACTTTACTTCGCATTTCTGGAAGGGGCTACAAAAAGCTTTGGGTACACAGGTGCTTCTAAGTACAACTTATCATCCTCATACAGATGGTCAGTCAGAGCACACAATCCAGGTGCTTGAGGATATGCTCCGAGCTTGCATTCTATACTTTGGTGGTTCTTGGGAAAAGCATATAACTATCATGGAGTTTTCCTATAACAATAGTTTCCAGGAAATTATTCATATGGAACCTTACAAGGCTTTGTACGGTAGGCCATGCCGATCACCTTTGTGTTCGTTGGAGGCAGGAGAGGCAGCTTTGCTGGGATCTCATCTTGTTCAGGAGACCTCAGAACAGATAGAGTTGATTTGGAAAAGGATGGCTACTGCACAGTCTCGTCAGAAATCTTATGCTGACCAGCGGAGGTGACCTCTGCAGTTCGGGGTCGGAGACCAGGTTTTCCTACGTGTTACCCCGAGGTTGGGACACAAGAGGATCAGGAGACAGGTTAAGCTTTCAACGAGATATGTCGGGTCGTTTGAGGTTCTGGAAAGAGTCGGGCTGGTTGCTTATAGGTTGCAGTTACCTCAGAGATATCAGGTTATGCACGACGTCTTCCATGTTTCTCAGCTTCGACACTATTTCTCATACCCGTCTCATGTTTTTTGACCTGAGGAGGTTGAGCTGGAGCAGGATACATCGTTCGAGGAACATCCTATCAGGATTGTTGATCGTAGTGCAAAAGTACTCTATGGTCGGTCTGTTCCTCTAGTACGGGTGCTATGGTAGCACGGTCGTGTGCAGGACGAGACTTGGGAGAGGGAGGCCAATATGCGATCACAATGGCCAGATTTGTTCAAGGTTTCTTCTTCGCCACCTTGCTAGGGAAATTCTGGGATGAATTTCTTTAATTAGGGAAGTTTCTAAGAACCCAGACCTTCTTTTCAGGTATGTTTTCCTTTTCTGGCCGTTTTTGAGAAAAAGAGGAGAATCTGGAAATTTTGTAAGTACACATCGTGTACTTTACAAGTACATGTTGTGTACTTTTCTTCCTCTTGAGGTCATGTGTTGGCCGTGTCCGGGCCAGTCACACAGGGTGTAGAAATTAGGTGGAGTCTGATTAATATGGTGTATGGAAAAGGGAACTACACGCCGTGTACTCAAGAAGTACACGCCATGTACATTTCTTTTTTTTTCATTAATCGGACCGGGGTCGCACCTAATCCCCATTTTCTTCTTCTTCTCTGCCTAATTACGACCAAAGTGACCTAGAGGGCTGATTCTTCTCCAAGCCACCGATCCTTCACTGATTGTCCAAATCGAACGTCATCGGGTGTGATAGAATAGCAGCGATTTACTCTGTTCTAGGCTGATTCATAGACCGAGGTTCAAGAGTATCAATCACCAAGTATAGAGGTAGGTGGTTTGTTGCCCTACATTGAATTTCTTTGAGTTTTTGGTGAAAAAGTGTCTGATACCCATGTATCGGGTATCTCGGGTAAGGGTTTTGATCATGTTTTGTTATCTGCCTTAGATTGCTTGTATGATTGAGGTTATTAGATGACTAATAATTTCTTGTTAGAATGTTTGAGGATCACCCCACAGGTGTTTCCCATTATTTTGGTTGTTGATTGCCATTTGGCACGGTTTGCCTACGAGGAAACCGTTTTTCACATTGCTAGTATGCATGTTGACTTTATTGCATGTATTGCCTGCTGTTTATATGCTTGTGGATACATTTGTATCCATTTTCCAAGTAGTTGCTGAAATTACTTAGGCTGCTAAAATTTGATTACACACGACTAAACTGCTCAGGGATGAGTTAACCATGTGTGGTAGACTAAAGGAGGAATTGACTATTAGGGCTTCCCTAGAGAGTCTGTTGTAATTAGTATCGATCGCAGGACCAATGGGAATGGGACTTTGTGCTTCCTCAGAGTGTCTTTAGTTACATAGTGAGACTATAAGGGGAATTAGACATAAGTGCTTCCTCAGAGATTCTATATCTTTCATTTCAAGACCACAGAGGAATTGATGGTGAGAGCTTCCCAGAGTGTCTGTGCCTTTGTACGTCTACTTGACTAGAAGGGTTTTCTAGTAGGATCCACCCAGAGAGTCATTTCTTTATTTGTTAGTTGGTTGTGACGAGTCCACCAAGCCAAAGAACAATCTTGGGTTTGTACTGCTTGCTGTTTAGGTAGACTGCTGAGTTACCTGTTGTGATTACTTGCTTAACTTGGGAGTATAAAGCTGTTGCTATGTTCCTTGGTTGATAACTAAATGTTTGTACTAAACTATTAAATAAATTTCAATGGAGATTGGTAGGATTGTTTACTTATTGTATTTCTGCTTCTCTGTTGCATTTATTTCCTTTACTATTGCTATATTACTCACTGACAGTAAGGCACAGATCTCGTGGTGATTGCCTATATGGATTAGTCTCACACCCTATTTGGGTCCTGCTTTTCAGCCCAAATAGGTTATATGGTTGCAGGTGTGGATAGGGATTGTGGCCCTTCTACTTCGGGTACGTCATTGCTGGTTGGAGCTGGAGAGCATAGGATCGAGCTTAGGCTAGCGATGCTGCTGGAGTTGCTATTACTTTTTTACTTTGTTTTCAGTTGTATTTCAGCACGTTGTTGTGTTTGCTGCTTTCCTTTGATACTTGTACATGATGCATCGTTATCATCATTATTATATGTTCATTGCTTTCGCAATTTAGTTCTAGTGTTTTTATGCTGTTTACTACTTCTTCCGTTGACTGTTGTTTCTTGCTTTGAATACCTTACCAAATGAGGGCATAGTTTCCTCGATAACTTACCAAGGCCCTCGCTGCTAGTCAGCAGCCTATGGCATTTGGGGAAATGCGCCTGAGGTTATGTGGTGAACCGGGTATGGGGCACCAGTGGAAGGGATCCAGACTTGGGTCGTTACACAAATTCACATCTGTCACGCAGGGGAGGATGCACAGCTTGTGGCCCCACATTCCTGCTTTCCAAAGATGGATGACATTCGTTCCTTGTTCAGGGACGTCTGCTCCTTCATCGAAACCGGGATGATGGTATGTCGGTTCTTCCTTCCATGGATTCCTCCTCGGAGCTTGTCACCTAATCAGGGTCTCCCTCATTGATTTAAGACATATTTTTTAATCTCATTCTTGGTGCCATTTATTCATGGACACCAGTTAATTACAATTCTTCCGTCGAGACGCTCCAAGGGGTCTGGCCAGGGCAGCAACCTTCAATGAGTAGAATGGTCACGCTGGAGCGTCGTTGGTGTGTCTTGATGCTGGGGCATTGGCATGTCTATCTTCTGTCCCTTATTATAGAGCTTCTCGAGGGCGAGGAATCCCGAGGCATCCCACATCAAACGCGGGGAACTACATGCCATAGGAATGTATTTGAGGTTTTCCTCATCTTCCCATGTTTAAGATGGGGTATACCGTGAGTTTAACATCTTTCAGAGACGGATCATACTAATCGGGACACTGAGAGTGGATCAGATTGAAGAACCCCCTGGGGGGAACACCGATGTCAGGGCCATCACGTGGGTGACTTCTCGGATATTGTGGAGTGGAATGTGGTAGCATGATCCCACTGGGATGTGGCGGCCCGGGTTGGAATCAGGATGGGTGATGAAGTGAAGGTCTTGAAAGTCGTGGGGATTCTTACGTATCCCCGTGGTAGGGAATCAAAGTCCGCATAGTTCGAAGATACGGTGGGACACCTGAAAAGGCGACCCATGAGAATGAATGCATGGATGGGACCCATAGAGAGTAAGGCCTCTAGGTCGTTTCATGAGCCTCTCGAGGCACGTGGGCTCGAGGGAGAGGTCATGATGGGACATGGATGTTGGATACGGGGATTAATCTCTGAGGCGGCCCATAAAGATGGATATGGGCTTACACTCTAAGGTGACCCATGGTGGTGGATATGGGGCTTACGCTCTGAGGCGGCCCACAATGGTGGTTGGTGAACCGAAACTAAGGGGTCGGAACAACTGAGTGATGGGATTGAACCTTGTGGAGGTTACCTACGTACCATACCTTAGAACGGATCAAAGTCCATGTAGTTTGAGCATACAGATTAACGTCATGCGGGACAACATACAGTTTAACATCATGTGGGATGAGGGAATAGAGTTTAATGTAATGTGGGATGGAATACAGTTTAACGTCATGCGGGATGAGGGCATACAGTTTAACGTCATGTGGGATAGGGCAGACAGTTTAACGTCATGCTGGACGGCATACAGTTTAACGTCATGCGGGATGGGGAAGATAGTTTAACATCGTGCTGGATGGAATTTGGGGATTACACTCGGAGGCGGCCCAAGAATTTGGCGAAACGATGTTAAGAGGTCATAACGACAGGGTGGTGGGCTTGAACCTCATGGAGGCTTCCTATGTACCATGCCTTAGCACGGATAAAAGTCCTCGTAGTACAAGCATACAGTTTAACGTCATGTGGGACGGAATATAGTTTAACGTCATACAGGATGGGGCAGACAGTTTAACATCGTGCTGGATGGCATTTGGGGCTTACACTCGGAGGCAGCCCAAGGAGTTGGTGAACCGACGTGAAGAGGTCAGAACGACCAGGTGGTGGGATTGAACCTCATGGAGGCTTCCTACATACCATGCCTTAGAAAAAATCAAAGTCCTCGTAGTTCATTGGGATGGGTCTTACGCTCTCAGGTAGCCCATAAGAGGATGTCATGGTCGATGCTCACTCTAATCCCACACGATTCATGCTCGGTGTGAGAAACAAGAGGCAGTAGGGACCAGACGATCACGTCGCAAGGGGTGCATCCGTGAGAAGTGAAGAGGGGCTTAAGCGTTGAGCGGCCCATGATGTCGGGACTTACTCTAGGATGGAGTCCCAAGATGCGACAAAGCGTAGAGGGAGAGGGATTCGGTACCGAACAAAGGAGATGCCCCGTTCCCTATCATGCCATCCCCTAGCCTTGGCGGTGGGGAAGTACGGAGGTGCATGGGTGCTACCTTCCGCAAGAGAGGCTTGGGGATTACTCACGGAGGCAGCCCTTCCCCTATGGACAAACGCCACTCCGAGAGGGAGTATATCATGCCATTTATGGGTGATTCCATTCATGTGGAGACGAGTGGTGTAAAGAATGTATGAGACGGGGGGAACCTGCGTGCGAGGCACGGGGTCGGATCACAGTTTAATTTCATGTGTTGAGGACGAGGTGCTTGGCAGTTTAACGTCCTTCATCTCAGACGAGGTGGGTTCGCTCCACACCCCTAGGACTTACATAACTGATACCCCCTGCTCCGTGTGGGAGGGAAGGTACCAGAAAGGTCGTATAGAAGGGGGGCCGCAGGACGAACCATCGAGGGTTCCACATTAGCATGGCTAAGCGAAGAAGCAATAGTCGTTAGCGTGCCTATGCGAAGGAGCATGAGGCAAAGCAACACAATGGGAAACACCGCCCAAGGCACCTTGAGGTTACTTCGTATGAGCCTGGAAGGCCGTACAGGAAAACAGCGCATGGTGCACATGCCCGGTATGGAGTACATCAGGCACCTACACAGGGAGGCACCCGAGGGGCGTCAAGGTGAGGGGTCTTGGGGATTGTGCGCAAGGAGAATATTTAAATGCAAAACACCGAGATGGCGCGTAATTGGGGAAGGTGGATTGCGCGTGGCTAGGAGGATCGCGCGTAGAGGATGTGAATTGTGAGCAAGTGGCAACGGCCGAATCCTATAAAAAGGCCTCACTCTATGATAGGATTGCATGCAATTGGAACGTTTTGTTCACAATGGAAGAAATTGTGTGCAACGGAGGAACCCTGAGGGGTTTGGAATTTTATTTAAGCCAGTGGGATTTCGTGCAAAGGCGGATCCCAGGGCAAGGTTGCGCGAAAAGGGGTCAATACCTGAAATCCATATTGCGACTGCGGAAGTCCAATTTCGCACACGAGAGCCAGTTCAAATTCTGCAACCCAGAAATGGAAGGTGTCTCCTTCTATTTATAGTCCTCTGGCGTCATGGAATCTAGGTGGCGCGTGAAATTTTGTGCACCGGAGACGGCGGCGCGAAAACGGGAACCGCGCGGGTGTTGGTGCACAAAAATTATGCACCGGGTCGAGGCCCTTTCACGAATCCCACACTCCTTTCGCGCGGCCAACCTTTTTTCGCGCACGTCCTTGTTTATTTCGCGCAACACTTTCGGGCCCTCCAGACCAGGTCTTCGGGTCCGAATATGACTTCGCTTCATTATTTCGAAACTCCCCTTAGGAATTATGGACTATTTCGGTTTCTACAAATCCCCCCCCCCCCCTTGAAATTGGATTGGCGAGAGGTCGCAACGATCGGATTCTGAGCGAAATTCCGAAGGGTTGGATTTTGTGGGTCCTTTGCACGCAAAAGATAACGAGGCACGCAAAACTCCCGCTTGGCGCGGAATTTGCATTCCACGCTGTGCGGAACCCCATCCTCGCCTATAAAAAGGGGACCTGGGTCCTATGCTTCATACTCAAGCTTTCTCGCGCGATAGGCTCTGAGATCTCGCACATGAAATTGCCTTGGCGACAGCGTGGAAAACACGCGGTGTTAGCGTGTAATTCCTTTTGATTTTCGGCTATATTTACGCGCAAAATTGGGATATTTCACGCCGACGGTTATGATTTGGCACCCTACTCCAGAATTGCGTGCCCTAGATCCAGATTTCATGCAACTATTTCCGATTTCACACAACCCATCCAGATTTCTCACAACCCATCCAGATTTCACACAACCCATCCGGATTTTGTGCAACTCTCAAAGAACTCAAGATAGCCGCGAACCCAGTCGATGAGGGGGAATCCGCCACTCGTAGAGCTGAAATGGTGGCAAATAAAGAGGTTTATAGCGCCAAGGTGGTTGTTTCGGACAACCTTACCATGTTCAACCTACTGACCCTCGCCTAGAAGGAGTATCCTCTGTCCAACAACCTCCCGCTCTAGAACTTCGGCATCCTGGAGGAGGTTCCACTACCGGGCTTTAAGGTGGACACACCGCGGTCATGGGTGACTTGGGAGGACAACCTTCCCCACTACAATATTACCAACAGTGGCCATCCTTCCAGGGAGACCATACACATGGATGTGTATGTCCTGAACTCGAGGACTAGGACCATTGCTAGGGGTGATCCTATTGCGGAGAGCTCTCCGGACCTCTATGAAAGCACGTTCCATCAGAGCATCACGGATGACACTAAGGGCTGGCTAAAAGATTAGGACCTGCGGTCCGGAGGCAACTTCACCGGTGAGTGGGCCTGGGTGTACTGGTTTTACAATATGTGCAATCAATTTGGGGCCGAGTTGCGGCACATTGTTTTGTTTGAGGTGGTGTGGACATCACAGTTCTACTTCCACCATCAACCTGAACTCGGTCCGGATCTGTTCACCCAGTGGTCCCCTGACACCAACACATTCCATCTTCACCATGGGAAAGTTGGTATCAGTCTCTGGGATGTCCATTGCATCGACGGTATCCCACTGGAGGGTTACCAGTACGATGAGTTCCTCCCCCCAATGAACACCTGGGAGGACAGATCACGGACCCCCAAGCTGATGTGGCACCTGCTGGATCTAGCCAAATAGAGGCTGAAGGTGAAGGATTTCCTGAAGGACATCGCCTACAAGGACTGGTTTAGCCAGTTCCTGGAGAAGGAACTGGAGGTCAAGATCCCAGGACGGGGAAAACAGTGCCCAACCGTGTCTCAGAGGAGCAAGAACGGATCATACTGGAGGATCCTGGAGACGGGGCAATACCAATCATAGGGCTACCACGTCATTGTGGCTCGGGACCCGAACTTCTGATATGCCGGGTTCCTTTCCACCTTCCTGAGTGGGTGGCACCTTCTGGTGCGGGACGCGTGGATGGGCATCCGTGCAACAACTCTAGTGATGGTGGGCACCATGGCCGCCAACAAAAGGTGCAATATGGGGGGTCCCCGTGCGGGCTAGGTTTTATGCCATTTTGGGACACATCTCCAGAGGGGGGTCACCTCGGAGGGTGTGTAGCCCCTTCCAGATCTTTCACGGCTCGGTGGAGGCTCATCTTGGTGGGTACACCTTCCCAAACACCATTCTTCCTCCGGGCAACGTCCTGCGGCCATCTATCCTGAATATTGTCGGGGTTGCACCGATGATGCTCAACGAGGAGGGTGTAAGGATCCGAATCGGTAACCACGCCAATTTCACCTTTAGCCCGTTCCCCACCCCAGTCAGCCAGATGGTGGACAATGGGAAAGGCTCGTCAGAGCATCAAGAATACTTCCAGAACATCCGAGGCGGGGTGCTTATAGCTCGGATTGATGGGAAGATCATCTGTGAGCCTTACGTGCCGTCCCGATTCGCCAGGGAGTTCGGGTGCCTCCAGCGAATGCCGAAGAAGGTATTCACGGATGTCAGGGAGGAGATGAATCCCTGCGACCTTCTCCAGATGTGGTTAATGTTCACCACTTATGGCTCTGGTGATGTCATTACCCTTCCTCCCACTGGGGTCGATGCTGGCCTATCAACCGAGTATGCCAAGCATTGGACTATCACATACCCTGAGGGGCTTTTACGCAAGCGAGTCCGGCAACTCGAGACTACCCACATGGAACCCAGGAGACGAGCGGGCAGGCAAGGTGCTGGTAGAAGGGGGGGACCATGGGCACGTCAGGCAGCGAGGCCAGCGCAGGCTGGGACCTCAACAGCGGGGACATCGCATGGTGTCGCTGCGACCTCGTTGCCCGGAGGGGGGTCACACGAGGCAGGCAGAGAGCTACCCGGGAAGCAGATAAGATACCTTCTCTAACCTTCCCCTGATTAAATCCTTCCGTCATTGTGTTCGACCTGGATGACCATGCGGTAATCAATGAGCTTCGAAGCCCTCTGGCAGAAGATAATGAAAAATGGGATCCAGCTGCCAGAAGTCGGGCTCATTCAGGTTACCGACCGGGTAAACTTCCATTGGAGGCATGCATATCTAACGGCCATGGACACATATGCACGCTAGTGGGGTCAGTGTTTGGAGCCACCTTTTATGTTGAAAGTGATGCTCGTCCAAGAGCATGATCTGAAAATGATTCCGCTGGGAGAGGGCGACAGTGATGACGAGTCAGAGGGAGAGGAGGAAACAGGAGAAGATGAAGGCGAAGGAGAAGATGAAGTAGAATGTTAAGGAGAATGAGAACCTGAAGGTGAGGGGTCTTAGGGGGTGGCCTACCAAAGGAGTCTCTGGGAGAGCGGCGAGATTGTCAGCTCTGATCTTGACATAACTGAGATACTCGAGGTCTGTCTCTATCCTCATCCATCCTCATCCATTCTACATTCTCTTCTGTAATTTCTAATCCATTTATGTATCTCACTGAGGATCACATTGGTGTTGATCAGGCGTCCCCAATAGAGGAAGGAGGAGAGGCGTCGGTGGGACAGGATGGGACTCCAATGCCCATTATCGAACTGACAAGCGCAGAGGGCTCTCCTACCACAACAGCTCCTGTAGCGACCAGAACACCGAAGGCTGATGCTCTAAGTTCCTATAAGTCCTCTGCTTCGCTACTGGTGATTACTGTCAGAAAACCCAACTAATCGGGATGCTCCTTGAGCAGTTATCTCGACTTTGGAGGCTCATCGGGCTGCTGAGCCCAGGCCGTCCGTGAGTGGACTAGTGGCGGACGTACCACCTCCTCCAGAACATACCTACCAAACTGAGTCGGCCTTGACAATTGGTGATTAGGGGGGATGGACATCAGCGGTGTTGTCATTCAAGCGTGGTCATAAGCTGATGAAGGCACCGCCGCTGTCGGGGCGAGAGAGGAAGGTCGCCCGGACGTCGATACTCTTATTCCTCATGAAGGCATCCTCGAGGCAGATCCTAATGTTGACCTGCTGGATGTCTTTCCTGCATACCGGCCTGCTGATCTGGAGGAGATAGATGATTCAGACTCGGAAATAGTCGTGGAGAGCTGGATGACACGACGCAAAGGGTGGAAGTGTATCCAGCACTTTCTCAAGCAGCGTCAGACGGGTTGGCTAAGGCGGATGGGATCACTCCAGACCTTGATGCGCTTCCTGTGTGACGGAGCGGCTGACGCTCAATGCCTTCATCTGACGTTCCATGATTACATGGCCGAGAAGATATGTGAGAGAGGTCGGCGCACCGATATTTCCCAGTGTCGGGAAAGATCGGTGATCACCCAAGCATTCCTCAGGGCAGAGCAGGAAGTCTAGCGCCTCGAAGGGCAGGCGGAAGAGAAAAAGGCCTTCATTGCAACATACTCTGAGATCGTGGAGAAACTGACGGCCCAGCTGGCTGACACCAAATAAAAACTGATGGAGGCGAGTAACCAGATGACCATACTTCAAACTGAATGAGGGCAGGCACAATCTAAGATTGGCAAACTGCGCTCTGCAGCTGTTGATGAAGAGAGAGTCTTCAGGGAGCGAGAAGCAGTCCTAGAGGCTACTGATAAAACATGATTTTATTGAATATTTTATTTATAATAAATGATATAATTTCCTCACATTGTGTTAAATATGTTTAATTAGAAAGTATTTGGGATTAGATCATTCATTTGAATATTTGATGAAAATTCCAGTTTTACCCTTTATAGTTCACTGTAGTATTTCGAAGATAAATATTTGTATATTTATTATTTGAAATTGAAATTTTTTAACAGTGTTCCTAATTTAATTACCGAAAACCTTTATTCAGGACACTAGAGCTAAAGAGTGCATTTGGTTGTTGAAAATGGGCCATGAAGTCAACGTTGGGATGGACTCTCCAGAATACAAAAACTTCTGTATTTTGGCCATAACTACTTCATATGGGCCTTGATTAAGCCCCAATTTGGAGAGGCGATATAGGACCCATATCCTCATATTTGATCCTTCTGGAAGGCCGGCCAATTCATGCGTTTTGGTGGTCAAATGGGCGGTTCAAGTTCGAATAAAATATTTGGCCGAGATTCCCCATTCACACTTGAAACTAATTTGAACCTAGCCTCCCCACCACTCTATAAATTGGTGTTTTTCTCATTTTTGGGGTTGGGACGTGCATTGGGAAGTTGAGGGCAGAGGAGAAGTGGATACACTCCAATTATCCAACCATTTCAATAAGGGTAGCTCTTGAAGCAAGGATCTCTTCGACGAAGCCTTCTTCTTCTCCTTCATGTTGTAATGATTTTGTTTGTGTAATAATCTTATTTATTCTTCTTTTATTTCTTCTCTTTTATTCTATTTTGTTTAAATTTATTCTTCTATTAATCTTCCTCTTTGGGCTGGAATTCTTGAGTAGAAGCGTTATTGAGTTATACCCATTATAAACCTTTGCACATGCAAAACGCTTCTACGATGATTACACCACCCATGGAAGAGTAGTCTTTTAGTAATCGATCTATTTTCTACCCTCTTCATTTAATTATTTTGAATCAATGAGCTACTTTAATTCACATAATATGATCCATGAATTGTGTTTTTAAATTACAAGAAACTAAGTAAGCAATTGAACAATTGACACAAAAACACGCGAGGTCGGGATTTTGTGTAAATTGTGAGAGTGTAATCTTAATCGGTAATACAAGACCATAGGGGATAAATTTATAGAGTTCAAATATAATCCCTAAACACAATTCATCCTCATTTACAGAATGGATATGTTCTCTAATTAACCACTGACCATAAGTTATCCTTAGAACAACAATCAAAGCAGAGTGTTGCGATTGCGTGTTCCGAAGCTAGCCTAGGGTTTAAGTAAATTCATCTTTGTGGTCAAGTTAACTCTCATAGGGTTCGAGGGATAAAAAATTAGGGGATCATAATTAAGTGGATATTGATTTAAATGATAATGATTAATAAGTGAATGAAAATGTAGAGTTAGATCGATTACACCTTTTAAAATAGATTTCTAAAAAAACATCTTCTTGTTGTGTCATTTTAATCGAAATTCATTTCAAAACTAAAAACAAAAAAAATATACAATCTTCTTCCAGCAAACTTCTTCTAGATTCATAAACTATAAAAAAAACCCCAATCCTTTAAAATAGTTTTTTTATTTTATTCTCTTTTATTTTATTTATAGAATACCTTTAATAAGTTGTCAAATTCACTTCCTCCTTTGAGAGACGACCTTGGTCAGCCGCTCTACTGCACCTAAGTACACCAAAATCACATTAATCATTTGAGGGCGCCCACGATAGCGCTCTTTCAAATTGGCGATGTTACCAGGGAGGAAAGTAATTATTTCAACCAATTATAGGTATTTATTTTATTTTACATTTTAATTATCTTCCTCTCTTCTTTCTTCCATCTTTACCCAATCTGATTTTTTTTCCTTCTTCTTTTGTTTCCTTATACTTCTTTCTGGACCATCAACTCAAACTTCTAATTTTTATTTTACTATGGTCCAATTTCTTTATTTTCATTTTTATTTGATTTATGACACGAACTAATCCCGAAGATCTCTTAGATATTGACCCTGATATTGAACGCAGCCTTAGGGCACGAATCAGACACTCTCAATATACGGGAAGTTTCAATATTCAACCATTTGGTGAATTCCTCTCTTCTGGAAACATTGGAATTGGAAGTTATTCAAATTCAAACATAAAAGAAGAACCAATGGCTGGAAATAATGGAAATGAACTTAATAGAACCATTCGAGAATTGGCTGCACCTGATATTAACTATCAACCGAATTGTATTGCATACCCAAATCTTGAATCAGACTTTGAGTTAAAATCTGGATTAATTCACCTTCTTCCAAAGTTTCATTGCTTATCTGGTGAGTATCCCAACAAACACCTTAATGAATTTAATGTGGTTTGCTCAAATTTAAAACCAAGAAATGTTTCTGAAGATCAAATCAAATTAAGAGCATTCCCATTCTCACTTGATGGAGCTGCAAAAGATTGGATGTATTATTTGCAACCTGAAGATGTAACATGTTGGAATGATTTGAAACATCTTTTCTTGCAAATATTTTTTCCAGCATCAAGGACCACATCCATTCGAAAGGAGATATCGGGGATCAAGCAAGCACAAGGGGAGTCAATGTATGAGTATTGGGAGTGATTCAAGAAGTTGTGTGCAAGCTGCCCACATCACCAAATCAGTGAGAAATTACTCATTCAGTACTTTTATGAAGGACTCACACCTATGGAGAGAAGCATGGTGGATACTGCAGCTGGAGGAGAAATGGTGGACAAGACACCAGTAGCTGCACGAGAATTGATCAGCAAAAAGGCCCAAAACTCCCAACAATTTGGCGATATAGGTACACCACATGTTAGGGGAGTACATCAGGTAAGTCCTTCTTCTCTTGAAAGTCATTTTATTGATACAAAGTTGGAAGAATTGACCACTATGGTGAGGCAGATTGCTTTGGCTCAAAAGACATCCCAACCCATTTCTTCAAGGCCTTGTGGCATTTGCACTGAGACAAGCCATCCAACTGACTGTTGCCCACAACTACAAGAGACAGAGGATTGTGCAGTAGTATTCCCTGGGAGACCATTTCAACAGCAACAACAACCATATCCCCAAAAGAAGTTTTATTCATTTTCTCCAACATACAACCAAGGGTGGAAGGATCAATCAGACATGAGGTATGGATCTGGACAACAACAAAGTCCCCCTTTTCAACACAACTTCCAGCAACCTCCGCCTTACCACCAGGGTTTCCAATAACCCCAAAGGAGATTTGAAGCTCAAACATCAATAAGACAACAACAAGGGAACCCCCCACCTAAGGTAGATTCTAACACTGATGATCTTTTGAAGCAAATTGTTCTTAATCAACAGAATGAACTAAAGAGTCAAGGTTCAGAGTTGAGGGAGTTAAAGACTCAAATGAGCCAGATTGCCACCGCCCTCCATGAACTTGTGAGTAAGAATTATGGAAATCTACCTTCCCAACCCACTCCAAATCCAAAGGGGAATGGCAGTGCCATCACATAGAGAAGTGGGAAGCAAATGAATGATACATCTGTACCTACCATTCCACCAGGATTCACCTCTACTCCGGAGCAGCCGCATTCCAAACCAACTGATGAGAAATCCAAGGAGAAAGATAAAGGTAAGAAAAAGATTGATGATGTTCCTCCTAAACTCCTTCCTTTTCCCAAAAGGGTTGTTCAAACCAAGAAGATGGCTGAGGAAACAATACAAAAGGAGGTTTTGGACACATTAAAGCATGTGGAGATCAACATTCCTCTACTTGAAGCCATTAAGCAAATTCCAAGGTATGAAAAATTCTTAAAAGAACTTTGTACCAATCAAAGAGGGATCAATGGAAATGAGAGGATAAACCTTGGAAGGAATGTTTCAGCACTCATTACACCAACTCTAGCAATGCCAACAAAGTGCAAGGATCCCGTGACATTCACCATCCCATGTACCATAGGGGAGTTCCACTTCTCTGATTCTCTTTGTGATTTAGGAACTTCAATAAATGTGATGCCTCACTCTGTATTCTCTTCTTCACAGGTTGGTGAGTTGAAGCCAACAAGAGTAGTGGTGCAGTTGGCGAATAGAGCTACGGCATATCCAGCGGGAGTTCTTGAGGATGTACTTTTCCGGGTAAGAGACATGATCTTTCCAGCAGATTTCTATGTTCTTAACATGGAGTATGATTAGGTAAGTTCTCATTCCCCCATTATCTTAGGTAGTCCCTTCCTCAAAACTGCACAAACTATCATAAATGTCAATGAGGGTACACTTTCTCGGGAATTTGGGGATGAAGTTGTGATATTTAATGTTATGGATTCCATGAAGTACCCCTCAGAGGATCATTCTTCATTTTTTATCTTCCATTTTGAACCAACAAGTAAAAACACCATGGAATTGGATTGTCCTATGCTTAGGGAGATTATGATTATTGGTTCTAGTTTGATGTCTAAAAGTACTTCCACACCCGTTTCTAAGGAACAATACTCTCTAAGATTTGATTTTGAAATGGAATCATATTCTGATTTTGATCATGTGGACTCTGATTATGACATGGCTATAGAGTATGCTGATGGATTTGATGCTTTATTCTCTGATTTTGACGATGAATATTCTGATACCGATGCTCTTTGTGCACATATTTCAGTTCCATCTCTGACCCCATCCATACACCCCCCCTACACTGGAACTCAAGCCATTGCCACCAAATCTAAAATACTCATACTTGTTGAGTGGTGAGAGATTACATGTTATCATTGCTAAAAATATACCTTTTGAACATGAAGAAAAACTTTTGAATCTTTTGAGGGAGAACATCAGGGCAATCGGGTGGACCTTGGCTGGCATATCAGGTATTAGCCCCTCTATTTGCATGCATAGGATTATTTTGTAGGATGGGGCTAAAACAGTGAGGAAACCACAAAGGAGAGTCAATACAACCCTTCTGGAGGTTGTTAAAAAGAGGTTGAAAAATTGCTCGAGGCATGTATAATTTACCCTATTTCTAACTCACAATGGGTTGGCCCTGTCCAGGTTATACCTAAGAAAACTGGTGTTACTGTTGTTAAAAATGAGAAAGATGAATTAGTTCCAATGAGGGTACAAAACAGTTGGCGTGTGTGTATTGATTATATGAAACTAAATCATTCCACTCACAAAGACCATTTCCCCCTCCCATTTATTGATCAGATGCTTGAGAGACTAGGTGGGAAGACACACTATTGTTTCTTGGATGGATTTTCTGGCTATTTTCAGGTTCCCATTGCAGTAGAGGACCAGGAGAAGACGACATTCACCTGCCTATTTGGTACCTTTTCTTACCGAAGGACGCCATTTGGACATTGCAATGCCCCAGGTACCTTCTAGAGATGCATGGTGAGTATTTTCTCAGATTTTATTGAGACTTGCATGGAGGTATTTATGGATGATTTTACAGTTTATGGGTCCTCATTTGATGAATGTCTCTCTAGTTTGGGTGATGTGTTGCATCGTTGTATTGAGAAAAAACTGGTCTAAAATTTTGAAAAATGTCATTTCATGGTCGAAAAGGGAATTGTATTAGGTTATACAGTCTCACAACATGGCATTGAAGTTGATAAATCTAAGGTATACATTATTTCATCCCTCCCATATCCTACATGTGTGCGTGATGTTCAATCATTCCTTGGACATGCTGGATTTTATCGATGCTTCATCAAAGATTTTAGTAAGATCGCTCTTCCTATGTCACGATTACTTCAAAAAGATTCTGATTTTGTGTTTGATGATTCTTGTAGGACTTCCTTTGATGAGATAAAGAAGTTTCTGACCACTCCACCTATCATACAGCCCCCACGGTGGGAGATTCCTTTTGAGCTTATGTGTGATGCCTCCAACTTCACGGTTGGAGTGGTCTTATCTCAGAGGGTGGAGGGACGTTCACATGTGATCGCCTATGCATCGAGGACACTGGATTCAGCCCAATAAAATTACACAACCACATAAAAGGAGTTTCTTGCTGTCATATTTGCTTTAGATAAATTCCGTTCATATTTATTGGGCTCTAAATTAGTTGTTTTTTCTGACCATGCAGCTTTGAGGTACGTCCTAAAGAAGCCAGATGCAAAGCCAAGAATTATCTGTTGGATTCTCCTTCTTCAAGAATTTGATATTAAGATAAAGGACAAGAAGGGATCATAGAATTTGGTGGCAGACCACATGAGTAGGCTTACTCACATACTAGAGGATGACACCTTGGAACAGGTACCACTTCGGGACACTTTCCCCAATGAGAATCTCCATACCATCTCAGTTACGCATCCTTGGTATGATGATTTAGTTAATTACATTTTTTCCTCTGAAATCCCATAAAATTTGAAGAAGCATCTAGTCTAAAAATTAAAAAGTGAGTCTAGGTATTATGTGTGGGATGATCCTTACCTCTGGCACATGTGTAGTGACTAAGTCATTAGAAGGTGTGTTCTCGATCATGCGTTTGAGTCTGTTTTGCATTTCTGTCATACACTTGCTTGTGGTGGACACTTTGGACCCCAACGGACAGCTAGGAAGGTTTTGGACTCTGGATTATATTGGCCTAGCTTGTTCCATGATGCCCATGTGTTTTGTAAGTCATTATCTCGTTGCCAACACACTTGGAATATTTCTAGGAGACATGAGATGCCCCAAAAACCCATACTATTCTGTGAGATTTTTTATGTATGGGGAATTGTTTTTTGGGTACTTTTCCTAGTTCATTTGGATTTTTGTATATTTTGGTTTCTGTTGATTATGTGAGTAAATGGGTGGAGGCCAAGGCCACCAGGACTGACGATTCTCATGTTGTTGTGGACTTTGTCAAAGCACAGATTTTCTGCAGGTTTGGAGTACCAAAGGCCATCATCAGTGACCAAGGGACACACTTTTGCAATAGGAATTTTTCTTCCCTCCTTCGGAATTATGGGGTGACACACAAAACATCAACACCATACCACCCCCAAACAAATGGTCAGGCTGAGGTTTCAAATCGTGAGCTGAAACAAATATTAGAAAAAATCATGCAACCAAATAGGAAGGATTGGAGCAAGTGCTTGGATGGTGCATTGTGGGCTTATAGGACAGCATACAAGAAACCCATTGGTATGTCCCCATTTAGGATTGTTTTTGGGAAAGCATGTCATCTCCCAGTGGAAGTCGAGCATCGGGCATATTGGGCTATAAAGAAATGCAACATGGATTTGGCCCAAGCTGGAATTCAAAGGAAGTTGCAAATTCAAGAGCTTGAGGAGATTTGACTGTCATCATATGAGAACTCAAGGCTCTACAAGGAAAGATCAAAAGCAGCTCATGAAAAAATGATCCAACAAAGGGAGTTTCATGTTGGAGAGAAAGTCCTTCTCTATAGTTCACGACTCAAGCTGATGCCTGGTAAGTTGCGTTCTGGATGGTTAGGTCCTTATATTGTGACTAATGTTTTTCCTTATGGTGCAGTGGAGATCACACAAGAGGACACTGGAAGGAGCTTTACAGTCAATGGGAAATGTTTGAAGAGATACATTGAGGGACTTCCTACTGATGTAGTGGATTTTATCACACTGCATGACCCCATCATCACTTGAGCACATCAGGCTGTTCCTAACCCTTTCACTTTTATATTATTTATACTATTTAAAAAGTCTTCATTTCATGTGCATATATCATCTCATGGGTTAACATTGAGGACAATGCAATATTTTAAGTGTGGGGGAGGGAACCTTTTAGTTTAGTAATTTCAATTGTTTTCCTGTTTAAAAAAACCCAAAAAATTTTGTGTTTTTCAAATTTTGTGTGTTTATTTTACAATTTTCTGTGTTTTTTTTTTGAAACTTTTGAGCTGAAATGACTCTCATCACCATTTTTAAATCCATATCAATGAGTGAAACAATTTATCCCATGAAACTAAGCTTAAATGAATGCTGAAAATGACTTTGTTTCAAGTTCAAATATTTAGTAATTTCATGAAAAGTACACTGAATTTTAAACCCCATGCCACATCTCACTGTCTTTATATTTGAAATCAATTTCCTGTGAGGCTTCTGAACCATTATTTTCATATTCTTTACATTCACCTCAATTCTTGAGAGAACCAAACCATGCTATATTTAACCATAATTTGATTTATTCCTGTCAAAACATGAGGGTTTGAGGTACTTATGTTTAAATGATTGAGGAATTTGTTTGGTATTAAATCCCCTATTTCAAATAATCCTTTTTTATAATGGCCTACCTTGAACAATTAATCCTTTTGGCCCTTAGAATTCATGCACAACCTATTAGGTTAGCCACATTACAAGCCAATTTTCTCTATCCAACCAACTCTTGAAGTGAAATTGCATAATCTAGTTGAGCTTAAGTGTGGGGGAAGCTATGTTGTGTTGTGCTACCACATTCTGTGAAACTTTGGGTGGAAAATTAAATTCTGAAGAAATGTGTTTGATACTGAAGAAATTCATTATATTGAAATATGTGCCTTTTCCGGAGGTTTCAAAACAAGTGAAGTTGTGCCTTTTCTGGAGCTTCTAATTGAGGTGGAAAGTTGTGCCTATTTGGAGCTTTCATGAAAATCATGTTTGAGAAGATTGACATTTTTTATGCTGAAATGATGAATGGTGTAAACTTTTATTGACTTTTCATGATGATGGAGCTGAATTGATACTATGGGGATTAATGAGGAGACCATATTTAAGTGAAAATTAGATTAATGCAATTTTGCTTCAAAAAGAGTCAAGCCCTCCTTATTCAGCCTCAGAATTTTTCACATATAAATCCTACCAACCGAAAGCCACAGAACAACCCTGAAAATTCCTCATGATAAACATATGTCCTTGACTCACATCGGGTAGCAATTTAGGAATCTATCAAACCTATGGTGACCCTTGTATGAGTTTAGATGAGAAAGACATTGCAAAACAAAAATTGATATTTGAGTGATGAGAGAAAATTCAAGCGAGGTAAGTGTTTTGTGCATGGGAGGATAAATGAAGTGGAAATATATGGAATGATATAAATGAAGAACTTGAAATAATGGTTTTTTTATAAGTAATTATATCTTTTGTTTCTTGGTGTGTAATTGTTTGATCTCAAGGATATGTGTTTTAAAATTGGTTTTGATTTGATATTGATGTTTACTTGATATGAGGTTTTGCTCAGGAGTGCAAAAGCGTAAGTGTGGGGGAGTTGATAAAACACTATTTTATTAAATATTTTATTTATAATAAATGATATAATTTCCTCACATTGTGTTAAATATGTTTAATTAGAATGTATTTGGGATTAGATCATTCATTTGAATATTTGATGAAAATTCCAGTTTTACCCTTTATAGTTCACTGTAGTATTTCGAAGAGAAATATTTTTATATTTATTATTTGAATTTGAAAGTTTGTAAAAGTGTTCCTAACGTAATTATCTACAATAGTTATTCATGAAACTAGAGCTAAAGAATGCATTTGTTTGTTGCAAATGGTCCATGAAGTCAAAGTTGGGCTGGACTCGCCAGAATGGGGAAGCTTCTGTATTTAGGCCATAACACCTTCATATTGACCTTTATTAAGCCCAAATTTGGAGAGCAGATATAGGACCCATATCCGCACAGTTGATCCTTCTAGAAGTCCGGCCAATTCACGAGTTTTGGTGGTAAAATGGGCGGTGCACGTTCGCATAAAATATTTGACCGAGATTCTCCATTCACACTTGAAATCACTTTGAAGCTAGCCTCCCCACCACTCTATAAATTGGTTTTTTTCTCATTTAGTGGATTTGGGACGTGCATTGGGAATTTTAGGGCAGATTAGAAGTGTATCCACTCCAATTCTCCAACCATTTCAATAAAGGTAGCTCTTGAAGCAAGGATCCCTTCGACGAAGACTTCTTTTTCTCCTTCATGTTGTAATGATTTTGTTTGTTTAATAAACTTTTTTGTTCGTATTTTATTTCTTCTATTTTCTTATGTTTTGTTTAAATTTATTCTTCTATTAATCTTCCTCTTTGGTCTGGAATTCTTGAGTAGAATCGTTATTGGGTTATACCTATTATAAACCTTTGCACATGCAAAACGCTTCTACGATGATTACGCCACCCTTGGAAGAGTAGTCTTTTAGTAATCGATCTATCTTCCACCCTCTTCATTTAATTATTTTGAATAAATGAGCTACTGTAATTCACATAATATGATCCATGAATTGTGTTTTTAAATTACAAGAAACTAAGCAAGCAATTGAACAATTAACACAAAAACACGCGAGGTCGGGATTTTGTGTAAATTGTGAGAGCGTAATCTTAATCGGTAATACAAGAACACATGGGATAAATTTATAGAGTTCAAATATAATCCCTAAACAAAATTGATCCTCATTTCCAGAATGTATATGTGCTCTAATTAACCACCGACCATAAGTTATCCTTAGAACAACAATCAAAGCAAGGTGCTGCGATTGCGTGTTCTGAAGCTAGCCTAGGGTTTAAGTAATTTCATCTTTGTGGTTAAGTTAACTCTCGTAGGGTTCAAGGGGTAACAAATTAGGGGATCATAATTAAGTGGATATTTATTTAAATGATAGTGATTAATAAGTGAATGAATAGGTAGAGTTAGATCAATTACGCCTATTAAAATAGATTTCTAAAAAAACATCTTCTTGTTGTGTCATTTTAATCGAAATTCATTTCAAAACAAAAAAAAAATATACAATCTTCTTCCAGAAAACATCTTATAGATTCATAAACTATAAAAAAACCCCAATCCTTTAAAGTAGTGTTTTTATTTTATACTCTTTTATTTTAGTTTTAGAATACCTTTAATAAGTTGTTAAATTCACTTCCTCCTTTGAGAGACGACCTTGGTCGGCCACTCTACTGCACCTAAGTACCCCAAAATCACATTAATCATTTGAGGGCATCCACGACATTGCTCTTGTAGCTACCAGCCAAAGGGTAGTGGTGTTGGAAAGATCAATCCAGCACGCTGATCCTTAAAGGCTCTGTTTTGGCCATCTCATGAACGTTTTGCTTTCACTGCTCAATATTTTGATCCAACGTATGGAAAAATCTATTTATATGTACCTTTGGTTTAATACTCTCAACCATAATCATGAAATGAAGAAAAATTCACCCTTAAGCTCATGTGGGTCGTACCCAATGTGAGAAACAAAGGATGATCGTGTTATCATTTCGTCTTACTATGGGGCGTCAACCAAGCTTCAGGAATCCAAAATAGGACCCGGATTTCTGAGGAGAGGGTGGTCCAGTCAAGAGGAGGGGACCTCAGACCGATCGATATATCATCTCCTCGATGTGCTCTGACACACGAGCGGGGAAATGCCAGGGGTATTGAAATCCATCCGAACATAGGGCGATGAAAAAGGTGAATCGCGTAACCCAAATTCAGAACACTATGGGGGGTGTGACGATGGAGGATAACTGTTAATCATGGAGGAAACGCAGCATCCATATTGCGTTGTCCTGGAATGGGGACAACAAATGAGGGCTGACCGCTAACCGTGTTTGCAACACGGGGCCTAACTCAAACATTTTCGATCAGTCTTCTGAAACATTGGCCTAGGACAGCAGGCGGACCGAATGTCAATCATCCATACTGTTACAATAGGTGGACCAAAGGTCTATCATCAATATTGTTACAGCAGGTGGACCACAGGTCGAGAATCCATACTGTTAGGGGGTCCCATCAAACATGACCAGTCTTCCAGAACGTTTGCCTAGGACAGCAGGCGGACTATAGGTCAATCATCCATATTGTTACAATAGGCGGACCAAAGGTCTATCATTCATATTGTTACAGCAGGTGGACCCCAGGTCGAGCATCCATACTGTTAAGGGGTTCAATCAAACATGAAAGAGGATGAAGATCCGAATAAAGGGGCACGCAAAGTGTGGAAAGTGGATTGGTGGTTTGTTCGAACAGAATCCAACACTCCCAAAATTGTGCCACTGTGGTGGAGGTGCATTAGGCAGATGTATTAATTTGGTCACGGATCATCCCAATTTTCAGACAGGACCTCTCTGACGAGAGTACTGTTGCTTCCCAACATCACTATGGGGAATCCCAAACTTATTCGGGGCAGATGATGCAGTTAAACAACTACCCAAGAAGTCATGACAAGGGGCCGACAGTGAGTAGGGACGAGATTTGGTAATCCCTGGGGCTGGACCCAAGATGAAATGTATGGGTGTTCCTACGTATCTCATAAGGATGAGAATCAAGCCACACGTAGTTCTTGGGGGCGCCTTTTAACGTCGTGCAGGACGGGACACAGGCGGGCTAATTCTTATAACGGGTCGCACGCGGTGTGTCTGTTGCAAACCCAATGTGAACAAGGATGAGGTCTTGCTCACCACGCAACACAGTCCCGTGGTCAAGGTCCCAAAGACGGGACAGACGCGATGAATTAACGGACCTCAAGCTGGACCCAAAGACAAGACGTCTGGGCATTCCTACGTACCCCATAAGAATGGGGATCAAGCTGGGCATAGTTCTTGAATGGGTGGCAAGGCACGACATAGTACCTCTTAAAAGGATTAAAGAGACGTGCAGGTCTAGCCCTCGCACCAAAAGAAGTGGTATTTGATGTATCTTGTTTGTTCTTAAAGGTATAGGGTTTTTATTTTGTGGAGCGACTGGCCTAGGTTAGAAATTCCTGGCATCGCCACAATAATCAATTCGTATACAGGCATTTAAAAATGGTATGGTAATTGAACAATACCCAACATGATGTCCCCTATGGAGAGGTCATCACAATGCAGTGTCGTTTTTCATCGGGCGGCCGGGACGATATCATCACATTTTATGGTTGTGTGGTAGGACCAACCAGCACAGTTTACGGTCGTATGGCTTGGACCTGGGGGAACATGCACGATGCAATAATTCGTACCTGATGTAGATGAGGACATAATCTGATACTGTCACCGCGCGCGATTCCGAGAGAGGAGCCTCGGGCCAAGGATCCAATAGGGGTCCAACAATCAGGGGGCAGGAGACACTAGTTTCCAACTGAGCTGGGCCCGAAACGCAATGTCTGGGTGACTCCTCATTTCCCATGGGGATGAGGGTCAAGCTGCACATAGTCCTTAGAGAAAACCAAATCATATAATCTTAGCACTCGGATCGCGAGAGCCCCGAGAGATGCCGTCACGCAGCTTTGTCCGCCAGACGTGTGGAGGTTCACTAAGGGTTAGTGAAAGGAGTTTCGAGATTCCACCTTGACACGATGGGGTGGAACACAATGCAAATCATGCAACCAACATTCAGGTCCTAGAGGAGTCGGTGTGATGACAGATGATTACTGCTGACCATGTTCGCAACACAGCATCTTGTCGTGTTAGCCTAAAATGGGGACAAACAAATGAGCATCGAGCGCTAACCATGTTCACAACATGGGATTTGTATCAATTTGAATTCTGAAACCCTCAGGGGAGTTGGACCGTGACGGTAAGAGATCCCTTAGGCATTGTATCCAATCCATTTTTGGGGGTCCCTCCGGGTGTGAAAGATAATGGGGGCCCGAATGAAAGGGAGCATGAAGCTTGACAAGTACATGAAACTTGCCTAAGTTGAATCTGACACTCCAGGTCCTAGACCAGATTACTCTAAGCACATTGGAGGACCACTGGAAAGGGATGAAGGGCTTATTTTGAGATCGTCCAAAAGATGGAGGATTCCCGGGAGAAGGGGGCATGGTGCCAAAAACCCTGTACCACACCTATATATCCCCCCGTGGGGAGGGATAGGACAAGAGACCGAGGTGACCAGGAGATCATGGGATCTCCTAAGAGATAGGGCTGGACCTGAAACCTAGACATTCAGTCGGTCCTACGTATCCCATAAGGATGGGAATCAAGCCGCACGTAGTTCTTGAAGCACAGTTTAACGTCATATAGGATGATGATTGGCATTTCATCCAGAAATGTGTACAGTGTGGTGGGTAACCCATCATGAATGAGGAAATAATACTACACCACACCTCACACTCTGGGTAAGGACTGGGGATAAGGGGCCCGAGAAGGCCAAGGGGCTTGAGGCTGGACCTCGGTCAGGAAGGCCTGACCAGCTTGCAGTTTAACGTCTTGCAGTAAGGACAAGTATGCAGTTTAAGGTCATGTTGGACCACAAGGATCAGGCAAAGTACTGCTTGAGGAACTTGTCGTTGGTTGGAGGAGTGACACGCTCGCCATCCATGGTCACGAGGGAGTACGCACCATTGGGATAGACCTTATGGACGATGAAAGGACCCTCCTATTTGGGATCCAACTTGGTTGGTTTCCTCCCGGGAATCATTGGCGCTCTGAGGGCCAGTACCAAGTCACCTTGCAGGAAAGAGTAGAGGTGAACCTTCTTATTGAAAGCTCGATTCGTCCTGCTCTAATGCCTTTCTAGGTTGTTCAAAGCGCAAATCCTATTCTCGTCTAGTGCTTCCAAATCATCTAGATGGATTTCAGCAACTCTATCTGGCGCTTGCTGGTCATAGACCGTCGTGCGCAATGATGGAAACTGAATATCGATGGGCAGGACGGCCTCATCTCCGTACACCAGGGAATACAGGGTCACCTGTGTGGAATTACGATTCATTGACCGATAATACCAGAGGGCGTTGGGGAGCTTTTCTGGTGAACTTTTCTTATTCTGACCAACCATTTTTTCCAGAATGTTAGAGAGGGTTTTGTTAAACGCCTTGATCTTTCAATTCGCCTGCACATGATAGCGGGAGGTATGGTTAGAGAAAATTTTTTACTTGGCATACAATTTCTTCAGATCGACCACTCGGAAGTTGGTTCTGTTATCTGTGAGGATAGCATGAGGTACTCCAACTCGATAGATGATGTTGGAACTCACAAAGTCAGTGGTAGAATGGGATTTGACTTCCTTGAGTGGAATTTCCTCTGCCCACTTGGAAAATAAATCCATAGCGGTCAGAATGAACCAACATTGGCGAGCCGTCACCGGTGGGTAAGGTCCTACGACATCTAACCCCCAGACTGCAAAGGGCTAAGAATACTTTGTAGTGTGGAGAGGCTCCGGTGGCTGATGCACAAAGTTAGCATGAACTTGGAATACATGGAAACTCTTGGAAAACTCAATGCAGTCATAGATCCTGGAGGGCTAGAAGTACCCTAGACTCTAAATCTGGTGAGACAACTTCAATCAGGCCTGATGGGCGCCACATGAACCAGCATGAAACTCTTGCATGACCTGTGGGATCTCGACTCCTTGAAGGGAATGGAGGATAAAACCATCAAATTTGCGTCCGTAAAGGATCTGCTTAATGTTGGGACCGCTCTGAAGGTTAAACTGTAGCGTGTGGTGTCAGATTCAGTCACGCTCAGCCTAGTCTAACAGAAGAGTACCGCATTGGAGGTATTCAACCAAGGGTTTCTGCCAATCATGAACTATTTCGATCACCGCATCTAAAGTACCTGGGGCTCCTAACGTAGGGGCACCAGTGGTAAGATGGTTCACTCGCGGGACGTGATCATCATCTGGGGTAATGGAAGCAATGACTCTCCAGTACGCCACGTGGATAATCAGGTCATCCTATTCAGGCTCTGCAAGCGACGTGGCTAGGCTGGCCAAAGCATCTGCTCGACCGTTCTGTGACCGGGGAATATGAACGACCTCCGGCCGAGAAGGGAACTGAGCCATTAGATGGAGGGTGCACTCCAAAAATAGCATGAGTTTTGGCTTTCTGACAACAAAGTCACCATTGACCTACCTGATGACCATCTCGGAGTCCCCTTTCACATGCAGATGGGGCACATCAATCTCAAGGGCCAGCTCGAGGCCAGTGATGAGGGCATGATACTCAGACTCATTGTTGGTGCAGCCCTCTAATAGTAGGAACTAATATGGTAGGAAAGATTGCTCTGGGGTGATGAAGACAATACCTAGGCCCACTCTATTGAGCCTAGGATCATTGAGTCTCCTACCAGTGGGGCTCCAAGAGGCACCGTCAAAGTACATCTGCCAGCATGAGACAACATGATCGACTAAGAGGATTACCTCATCAGGTAAACCTCATTCCAGTGGCTGATCTGAAGAGGTTGGGTGAGCTGCTAAAAAGTCTGACAATGCATATCCTTTAATAGACATCTGAGGTAAGAACCTGATGTCCAACTGCTGGAGGGTCACCTTCCACTGTGCTACTCAGCCAGTCAACATAGGTCGGTTCAGAATGTACTTCAACGGGTCTACCCGAGAGACCAGCTGTACCTCATGGTGCTGTAAGTAGTGCCACAAATTCTGTATGGAAAATATGAGTCCCGGGTAGCTCTTCTCGATGGTAGAATATCTAATTTACGTATCGAGGAGCATAAGACTGAGGTAGTAGAGGCTATTCTTTGTTCCCTCATTTTTCTTCTAGGCGAGAAGTGCGCTGAGGGACAGCTCCAGGGCGGTCACGTAAAGGACCAGCGGCTTCCCGGAGATGGGTGGAATCAAGACCAGAGGTTGGAGTAGATAATTCTTGATTTCATCAAAGTAGGACTGACAGTCTTCAACCCATTCATAGGTGGCGCCTTTATTCATGAGCTGGGAAAAGGGCTTACACTTGCTGGCCAGATTCGCAATGAATCGGCGTATGTAGGCTAAGTGGCCTTGGAGACCTCAAAGCTCCCGAATATTTCTTTGGGGATTCATTTGGTTGATGGCCTTGATCTTCTCTGGGTCGATCTCGATGCCTTGGTATCTGACAAAAAATCCAAGAAACTTCCCGGAGGTGACCCCGAAGGAACACTTCAATGGGTTCATCTTCAGGTGGTAGGAACGGAGGAAGCCGAACACTTTCTTAAGTTCCTTGATATGGTCCTAGCGCTGGTAAGATTTGACCACCAGATCATCCACGTAGTATTCCACCAGTGTCCTGAGAATTGGATTGAATATGCGATGCATGGCCTGTTGATAGGTGGCACCCACATTCTTCAGACCGAAGGGAATAACCTGGTAACAAAAAGTACCTTGGGGGGGCCTTGAAGGCAGTGAACTCTTCGTCCTTGGGGGCCATCCAGATCTGGTTGTACCAGGAATACCCATCCATGAAGGAGAGGGCATGGAACCCGGCCGTGGCATCAATCAACAACTCTGTCACTGGGAGGGGAAAATCATCCTTCAGACAGTGGCCATTGAGATCGCGGAAGTCGATGCAGACTCTGATCTACCCGTTCTTCTTCCTAACTGGCACAATGTTGGATAGCCACCTAGGGTACTGAACTTCCTTGACGAAGTTGGCCTTGATAAGCTAGTCAACTTCAGACTCAACCATGGCACTGTGAGAAGGGTGCATCTTTCTGGGAGGCTTCTTGAACCCACGATGGTTTTTCAGGAGACCAAGGCGGTGGATGGCTACCCGGGGATCTAGTCCTGGATCTCGTCGTAACTCCAGGAAAACACGTCATGGGGATGTTTAAGAAAGTCCATGTACTGTTTCTGCTCTTCGAGGGGCATGGCAACACTGATCAATGTGGGTATCAGATCTTCCTCACTACCAAGGATCACCTGTACCAGTTCATCGACCGTGGTAGAGACGCCTTCTTCAAAGTCCGGGGGAGCATCCTCCAGATCCTCTTCTCCACCTGTGAGGGATGTTCCGTGGGGGGAGTCGTTTCCGAGACACCAGGCTCTAAAGGTAGGATGGTTTCGGCTTGGGCGGTAGTGGTCATCATATCAAGAGACTCATCCACCACTAAGACCATAGCGATGAAGGCAGTCGATCCAATCCCATCGGGTCTTCGGCCCAAGGGGGCATGCTTGATGACATCAAAGCAGTAGTGGTGCATTAGCTTGAGCTGGTTAATTCCAGCCCAGTGGAAGAGACTTGTATGATGTACTGTCGTTTATATGCACCTGACGCCCCGATACCGTACAAGGGTATGAGGTTCTGGGATCACCCGGGCCTAGTTGGTGTAGGAGTATGGGGTGATTTCCCGCCGTCACTTGTACCTGGGAACATGCCTTCGTCTTGTACCTGAAACAACAAAGCACTACCCCATGTCTAGGGTTGTGGCCTCCAACTGATGGATTGATAAGACGTAGGCATCATCCAAACCTGCTCAGGGATCACTTGTGACAGTGGCGGGCTCAATCTCACCTACCAGAATTTGCTTATCCTTTCTCTTGTAATAGTCGGCGTCCAGGTAACGAGATTCACAAGAGGAAAAAGGAGACGCATATCCCTGGAGCACACCTACTCGACCATTAAGAGAGTATCTGAGGCATTGGTGATACGATGAGGGGACCACCGCGTGAAGGTGGATCCATGACCTGCCCATCAATGCGTTTTAGGCGGTGTCCTGGGAGACAACCATGAATTCATTGCTAGCAATTATGCCACTGAACAGGGTCTTCAAGAAAATTTTTCTGACTAGAGTTTGCTCGGTCCTATAATACCCCTGGATCCTGAGGTTGGAGGGAGTTAAATCATCCTCATACAGACCCAGCTTCCTACGTTTCCAAGTTGGGATTAGGTTAATCCCAGAACCCATGTCAACAAGACAGCGGCAGACTTCCATGCCATTGAACTAGCCAGTGATGTATAGTGGGGAATGTGCCCTTGTATGGGGGGTCTTCATCTTCACTGGAGAATGAGATAACTTCCTTGCATTCGGCATTCTCAATTGCCTCAGCATGGAAAGCTTCTGCAGCTGTTACCTCCATCTCAAACTTGAGGCGGCTCCTTAGGGCCTCGGCGAGCGCCTCACACATTTCAGACGATAGGAGAAGAGCCTCAAGGATAGAAAGCCTTGCTCGAATTTCGGCTAGGTGCTTCAGAACTTTATACTTTTAGGCCAAACACAAGCCTCTTCTTACAGGAGGCTGCTCTTCGATTGGAGGCATGACGGGCCATGTCGGTGGGACCGATGGATGACTGGTACTAGGAACGTCTCGTTGTTCTCTAGTCGAATCCCAGAGAGTGGCTGCTGAATTAGGACAGGAAGGCTGGGGCCGGCTAGTGGCAGGGCGGAGCGAGTCGCGGTACGGCATAGGTGGTTCCACCTCATCCAGTAACACAAACGGTGGCGGAGGAGAACCCGTCGACATCAGATAAAGGGGCCGCATGTGCTGAGCTTTGTACTGGACCTACTGTTTGGTCTCAGTGGCATGCACAACCTGGCTGGGAATGCCAACTATCATGCCCCGTAGATTCATGTAACCATGGCTCTGCTGACGCTGGCGATGGCTAGGGACATCGGGAAGGTCCACCCGGCGTTCCTCACCGTCGGGAGTCAAATAGGGATTTACCAACTCTATGGTGTTAACTGAAGCGTAAACCTGACTGTCACCTGAGGAGTCATCCACAACCAGGAAGAGTCTCAGAGGGATCCCCATTTCTGGGGGAATGAAGTCGCCAAGAGTGCGGGATGGGGACGGAATTGGTAGGGTGCATTTTTCTTCTTGCACCACCGCTGCTTGCTCTTCTGGGAAGAGGCTGGCTGGGATGAAAATGTCAAGGTAGAAACTGCAGCTTCTAAGGGCTCTAGCTGATTCAGGCGTGTGCAGATGATACCATGGGCGTAGGTGACCGTCTTGCGGGCCATCCAGTTATTATACTTCTGGGACCCACGGTCGGAAACCTGCTGCCATTCATCTTTATCGCTGCTACTGCCCTCGGATCTCACAAAGACATCTGCTACTTGTGCCAGGGCTGGGACCAACCTGACTATATTGTTGTAAATCTGGTCTTATATATAGTCCTTGAACACATAACATTTATGGATGGTGGGCCCCAGGGTCCAGTGATAAGGGCAATAGTTAGGGTGATTAGTGAGATGCGCCTCTTCTGGCTTCCGGCACTCAGGCAGCTACACAATCCTCTACTCCAAGGCACTACAGAAGTAACCAGGGACCTGAACCTCATTAAACGAGTAGGTCATATTCCTTCAGTCTGGAAAGGGGGCTCTAAAAGGCTGGCCCAGATGAGGGGTCGGAGGAGCATACCGAGGAGGCAGAACCTGATTATCTTGCCTAGGTGGTGGCGGTGCATTATGCGGAGGTGCTTGCTGATTTTGAGGCAATTACTGCTGGGCTGGAAGATGTGATCGTGGAGGTAGACCCCTATGGGGATGCGGATCTGGCCTCACTGGTAGCAACTCTAGATGCCTGGGGGCCTCTATCTAGGCCACAACAGCAGGCTTGGCTCTGGTAGCTCTCCTTGCAGGGATTACAGGAGGCAGCGGGTGAGCCTGACTGGCCTTTTGTAGGGCTTCTTTGAGGTATTGAGCCTTGTCTGAGAAGTCCTGGAACCCTCTAGGATAATTTTAAGTGATCAGATAAGGAACCAGATCTGCCTTGGCGTTCTCTATGCACATTGTCAGTAATTTCTCTTGAGTTAGTGGCATGTCAAGGGAGTATTTGAGCCCCTTCCATTGGGCGATGAAGTCTGTGACTCGCTCGTCTGGCCTTTGTTTGCATCTGAAGAGGTCTGCGATGTTCGTCTTCTGAGTTGTGGAACTGAACTTGTAGTGTAATTTCATGTGAAGGTCCTCCCATCTAGTCGCAGATCCGACAAGGAGCTTGTTGTACCAGACGAATGTCGGCCCCTCTAGTGTCTGAACAAAGTAATGGAGCTTGGCGGCCTCCTAATACGCCGGAGTCCCTAACATAGGCCCACACCTCGAGTTGAAGTGGACCAGGTGTTGTGGCGGGTCTCCTATCTCATTAAAGAGGGGAAAAGTGGGGTTCCCAAATCTTGGATGTGCCGGCATATCATCCACCCTTCTGGGTATGGATTACCATCTGGTGGGATCGCCACCTTTTGAGTTTTCAAAGCCTCTAATTGGGCGATGAGTGATACCATCGGATTGTCTGGACGCGGGTTCATGTCCTGACGGGGATCCCTAACCACAAGCGCATTGTCGGGCTCTTCAATCTGGTAGTCAAGCTCAGCAGGTCGTGGGGCGGCTGGTGGAGCGACTCTTGGGGCAGCGGGATGAACCCGAGTTGGATCTCTTGGGTGATCACACCACTCAGGAGGGTTTTCTGAAACATATCGCGCCCTCTTTCCATGAGCTCCTGCCTCTCCTCTGTCGATGAAAACGGCATGATCGTGGTTGCCCGGGAGAATCTCGTCAAGGGGTAGTTGTTCCTGCCCCTGCTATCCTGGCCTAGGATCACCGTAGTCAGGTCGCCGCTCTGCAATGTGTTCAGCCAGGAGCTCATCGACCAGCCTCTTCTGCTCAACAAGCTGTTGGCGCAGCGTGGCCTTCTCAGGATCTTCCTCTTCCTTCTGCACTGCGGTAGATGGGTCAGAGATCATGATAGACCCAACGTGTTCTATACCCTTACCGATATTCCGGCTCAGTGTTAACACCTTAGTGGGTGCGGGGAGACCTAGTAGGTTCCTCTGCTGGTGATTAATCCTCCTGAATGGGTCCATTAGCGGCCTGTCCTCAGGGGGTGAGTCCCCATCGAGAAGTTCCAAACCATTCCTTTCTCCCGATAGGTCGACCATGTTGACCACTGCTTCCCTCGGGGGCATTCCCTCAAATCCGCTCGGTGAGTTAGGCTGCCAGTGAATCGCACTGAAGACAAGGGCAGCGTACGGCCCCCATCCACGGATGTGCGTGTGGGGGGTGGCATCCTCGATAACTTTGTGGAGTACTTGAAAACTCTGAACACATTATTGTTGGAGGGTCCTGTAGTGGCCAAGGGAATCGGGATGTCGAACCGTGGGGAGCATGGCCAGGTCGACTTGACGACATTGCTCACTGATATCCTCGAGATGTGCTTGACTCCCGAGATAAGGCACTTTCTAATGGTGAAGATGGGAGTGAGTCGCTCGGAGAGTCTGGCGGAAACATTCAAACTCTGCCGGGGTGAGCGATTCTGGTATATCAAAATCTGACCCTGCGACCGGCCAAAACTTCTCAGGGAAGTGGCATGCTATGAGGATGGTCTAGAAGCTCCACGATTCAGGTTCATGATCTGGCCCTTGCTGGCCCCGCTCATCAACCGGGAGTGGTTGGGAAGGTGGCAGTGGTGTCGAGGCAGGCCGCTGATCCGGTGGGCTGGCCGGCAGAGAATACAGCGAGCAGGCCGATTGGGCGCCGAATCCCAAGTCATCCTCCAAGGGTTGGAGTGTCCTGTCTTCCATGTCACGATAGGATGGGTCGGCGAACAGGCCTCCCACCATGGTTTCGTTGTTTACCGAGGGTGTGATTTGTCACAGATCTTCTGCCATCGAACCCCAAAAAAGGTCTCCAACATCTCTAACAGAGGTGGAAGGTGCCTCCAGAGATGCTGATGGTGACTGCGAGTTTGATCCCTGGGGGTACTCCAAGTCCTCGTCCTCCTGGATATACCTTTGGAGAGAGACGGGGATCATATGGAGCTCGCATTCGGGGAGTACGAGGCTGACGCGCCGCGTCCCTATCCCTACCCTTGACTCATAGGACCGATGGGAGGGCTCCATTGCTGAATCATACTCCACCTCAGATTCTGAGAAACGGACTGGTCTGATTTCCATCCGGCCTTCCCTGGTATTTTTCTTGCGGCGATGACATCCTTTCTTCCTGCCCCTGCGTGGCTCCTCGAGGCAAGGTTGATTTCTGTAATGGAGTCCTCTGGCCGCAATGGTGATGGGGTGGAGAAGATCGAAGGCTGGGGTGTGAGGAGCACCAGGGCATATGTCGAAAAGGACATGGGGAGGACCACCATGTGGTTCAGTGACCGGATATGCAACGGCTCCATACTCGCGGTCTACGGTAGGGGATGTGACCTCTTAGCCAGTGTAGTGAGCGCAGGAAAGAGCCCCACCCAGGGCATTGATGTCATGGGGAATCCCTTTACCTACGGCGAGGGTGGCACCAGGTAGGCCTCCAGGATGAGGATGGAAGGAGGGAGAACCCATGCCTTCTGGAACGGTTTCATGGAGTAGGCCTTCATGCTGGATGGAACTACCGTGAATTGGTCTGCGGTGGCCATTGCCTTTGCTGGCGACCGGGTGAGTCGACCCAACCTGTCTGTGGGTCAGTTGGGGCCTCGATCCGGGTCGTGAATGTAACTGACTTTGCTAAACAGGTGGGGGGTTTGATGATAGGAGTAAGTAGTGGCTGAGGCCACAGTGTTTGCTGACGTTGATGCCCCAGGGTTGGCATACTCTTCCGCTCACGCCCGACACTGGCGTCGGGTCAGATGGGTTGGATCCGGTGGTGCGGGAACATGGATTGCCTGCTCCTTGGCCCGTGGAGTCAGGCAATAGCGTTGACGCGGCCTGGAGAGGTCCCTGACCATGAACCCTTGAATCAGGTCTCTGGTCGTGCCAACTCGGACATCCCCTACCCCATCGACGTAGGGAAGATATGTGTCGAGGCATTCCGGGGATAGGCTCCCAAAACAGTTGAACGTCGGGGTGGGAAGTAGCGGCTCCCTGTGCGGCCCTCGGGGGTAGCAATGGCGGTGAGGTGCAGCTGCCTCGAGATCCAAATGGGCCAGGTCCATGGTCGGGATGACCCCTTTCTCCTCGTACCTGTGCACAAGGTCGTTGATCACCCTTCGTTGGATAATCTCTGATGGGGAAAGGGGGCGTGAGCACCCAACAGTCACGACGGTCGGATCATCTATGGAAAAGGCAGAACCACGTGGGGTGGCTGCATCAGTACTGCCCCTACCCTTGCGCCGGTGGGCAGGTGGCGATCGAGCTCTGGATGCATCGGTCTGATTCCTGAAAGCAGGGATATGAACCTATCAACACTAATAGGAAAAGAAATCAACAACCAATAGCCCAGCGCCATTCCTTCTTCCATGGTCGGTAAGAGGGATCCATGCTGACAACGTCTCAGAACGGATTGTTCAACGTCCTGACTGCCCCAACCCCTGGCGGGTTTCATGTCCTGGTGCTGGGTTCCCGGACCTGGTGACATGCTAATCTTCCGACACCCCAAACACTACCGGTATCCGTATTGAGGAGAATAGATTCACGACGGGTTCACCATTTTCTGTTTCTGACGCTTTCGTCGGGGCACGCACGCACATCTATCACGCAGGGGAGGACGCGCGGCTTGTGGCCCCACATTCCTTCTTTCCAAAGGTGGGCGGCATCTGTTCCTTGTTTAAGGACATCTTCTCCTTAATCAAAACCGGGATGACGGGATGTCGGTTCTTTCTTCCGTGGATTCCTCCTCGGAGCTCATCACCTAGTCTGGGTCTCCCTCATAGATTTAAGACGTATTCGTTAATCTCATTCTTGGTGCCATGTCTTCATGGATACCAGTTAATTATGTTGCTTCCGTCGAGACGCTCCAAGTGGTTTGGTCGGGTAAACAACCTTCAGTGAAAAGAATGGTCACGCTGGGGCATCTTTGGCATGTCTTGATGCTGGGGGATTGGAATTTCTGTCCTCTTCTCCTTATTATAGGGCTTCTCTAGGGAACAGAAGCCCGAGGAATCCTACATCTAACGCGGGTAACTGCATTCCATAGGCATGTATATGAGGTTTTCCTCATCTTCCCATGTTTAACACAGGGTATGACACGAGTTTAATGTCTTGTGAAGATGGATCGGACTGATCGGAACACTGATAGTGGATCAGATTGAAGAACCCCCTGGGGGGAACACCGATGTCAGGGCCAGCACGTGGGCGGCTTCCCGGATATTGTGGAGTGGAATGAGGTGGCATGATCCCACTAGGATGTGGCGGCCCGGGTACGAATCAGGATGGGTGATGAAGTGAAGGGCTTGAAACTCATGGGGCTTCCTACATTTCCCTGTGGAAGGGAATCAAAGTCCGTGTAGTTCGAAGATATGGTGGGACACCTGAAAAGGCGACCTGTGAGAATGAACTCATGGATGAGACCCAGAGGGAGTAAGGCCTCTAGGCTGGGGCATGAGCCTCCCGAGGCACGTGGGCTTGAGGGAGAGGTCAGGATGTAACATGGATGTTGGATACGAGGATTACGCTCTAAGGCGGCCCATAATGATGGATATGGTGCTTACACTCTCAGGCGGCCCATGGCGGTGGATATGGGGCTTACGCTCTGAGGCATCCCACAATGGTGGTTCATAAACCGAAACTAAGGGGTTGGAACAATTGAGTGATGGGCTTGAACCTCGTGGAGGCTATCTACGTACCATACCTTATCACAGATCAAAGTCCACATAGTTCGAGCATACAGTTTAACGTCATGTGGGACGGAATACAGTTTAACGTCATGCGGGATGAGGGAAAACATTTTAATGTCATGCGGGACGGCATACAGTTTAACGTCATGCGGGATGAGGGCATACTGTTTAACATTATGCGGGGCGGGGCAGACAGTTTAACGTCATGCTGGACGGCATACAGTTTAACATCATGCGGGATGTGGCAGACAGTTTAACGTCATGCTGGATGGCATTTGGGGCTTACGATCGGAGGCAGCCCAAGGAGTTGGCGAACTAACGTGAAGAGGTCGAAACGACCGGGTGGTGGGCTTGAACCTCATGGAGGCTTCCTACGTACCATGCCTAGCACAGATCAAGGTCCTAGTAGTTCAAGCATATAGTTTAACATCATGCGGGATGGCATACAGTTTAACATCATGTGGGACGGGGCAGACAGTTTAACGTCGTGCTGGATGGCATTTGGGGCTTATGCTCGGAGGCGGCCCAAGGAGTTGGCTAACTGACGTGAAGAGGTCAGAACGACCGGGTGGTGGGCTTGAACCTCGTAGAGGCTTCCTACATACCATGCCTTAGCACAGATCAAAGTCCTCGTAGTTCACCGGGATGGGGCTTATGCTCTGAGGCGGCCCATAAGAGGATGTCATAGTTGATGCTCACTCTAATTCCACGTGGGTCATGCTCGGTGTGAGAAACAAGAGGTAACAGGGACCATATGAACACGTCGCAAAAGGTGCGTCCATGAGAAGCGAAAAGGGGCTTATGCGTTGAGCGGCCCATGCTGTCGGGACTTACTCCAGGATGGATGACCAAGATGCGACAAAGCATAGAGGGAGAGGGATTTGGGACCGAACAATGGAGATGCCTCGTTCCCAATGACTCCCTCCCCTGGCCTTGGCGGTGGGGAAGTACGGTGGTGCTTGGGTGCTACCTTCCACAAGATAGGCTTGGGGATTACGCTCTGAGGCAGCCCTTCCCCTGTGGACAAACACCACTCCGAGAGGGAGGATATCATCCCATGTGAGGGTGATTCCATTCCCATGGAGACGATCGGTGTAAAGAATGTCCGAGCTGGGAGGACCCTGCGTGCGAGGCATGGGGTCGGATCACAGTTTAATGTCATGTGTTGAGGGAAAGGTGCTTGGAAGTTTAATTTCCTGCAGCTCGGATGAGGTGGGTTCACTCCACACCCCCTAGTACTTACATAACTGGTACCCTCTACTCCCTGTGGGAGGGAAGGTACCAGCAAGGCCATATATAAGGGGTCCGCAGGGAGAACCATCGAGGGGTCCACGTTAGCATGGAAATGCGAAGAAGCAATAGCTGTTAGCGTGCCTATGAGAAGGAGCATGAGGCAAAGCAACATAATGGGAAACACCACGCACGGGACCTTGAGGTGACTTCCTATGAGCCCGGAAGGCCGTACGGGAAAACAACGCATGTCACACATGCCCGATATGGAGGACATCGGGCACCTATGCAGGGAGGCACCCGAGGGGCGTCAAGGTGAGGGGTCCTGGGGATTGCTTGAAAAGAGAAGATTTACATGCAAAACACTGGGATGGCGCATAATTGGGGTAGGTGGATTGCACGCGGCTAGGAAGATCGCGCACAAAGGAGGTGAATTGAGTGCGAGTGGCAACGGCAGAATCCTAAGTAAAGACCGCACTCCGCGATGGGATTGCGAGCAATTTGAACATTTTGATAACAATGGAAGAAAATGCGTGCAACAGAGGAACCCCGAGGGGTTCGGAATTTTATTTAAGCTAGTGGGATTGTGCACAAAGGCGGATCCTGGGGTAAGGTTGTGCGAAAAGGGGTCAATAGCTGAAGGCCATATTATGCACACAGAAGTCCTATTTCGCGCATGAGATCTGGTTCAAATTCCACAAACCTCCTTCTATTTATAGGCCTCCGACGTCACGGAATCTAGGCGGCGCGCGCAATTTCGCTCACCGGAGACGGAGGTGCAAAAAGGGGAACTGCGCGGGTGCGGGCGCGCAAAAATTCTGCGCTGGGCCAGGGCCCTTTCACGAATCTCAGACTCCTTTCGCGCGGCCAACCTTTTTTCACGCACGCCCTCATTTATTTCACACAACACTTTTGTGCCCTCCGAACCAGGTCTTCGGGTCCTAATATGACTTCGCTTCCTCATTTCGAAACTCCCCTTAGGAATTACGTACTTTTTCGGTGTCTACAGTTGTGAATGGTCCTAGTTTTCCCAAGACACTAAACCATTGAATCCTCTATGTGTAGTACTATTATGTTGTTTATCATTAAAATGATGTAATAGTAATGTAAGAAAAGGTTGGGTCACTATATTAGTTACTATTTATTCTCCGCTGAGGTCATTATATTCTATCATAATCACTTTTTTGTTCCATTATCAGTAAGGAAAACTGTGATGTTCGATTTCCATGACTCGTAGTAGGTAGTGCATCCAAGAACCAAGAAGCTGTTATATGACATACAGTAATTATTCTAGTTTCCATTTATGATATGGGGAATTTTTGAATTTTTCTCTCATTGTTATATGTGTCAGCAGGTCAAGGTTGAGCTCTAGAAACCTTTAGGTTTTCTTCAGGCACTTCTAGTCCCTATTTGGGAGTGGGATGATATCTCTATAGACTTTATGGTTGGGTTTCCTCATACCTAGAAAATGAAGATTGTGATATGGGTTGTGATCGATCAGTTGATGAAATCAAATCACATTATAGCCATTCATGATACAACTAAATTTGAAGAGTTGATAAATCCCTATGTGAAATAAATTGTTCACTTGCACAGAGTTCCATATATTATAGTCTCTGGTAGGGATCCTTAGTTCACTTCTCATTTTTGAAGATACCTTCACGAGGCACTGGGATCTGAGGTTTTTTTGAGAATGGAATACCATCGATAGTCATATGGCCAGACAGAATGAGATACATATATTCTTGAGTATATGATATGAACCTATGCTCTTAACTTTTATGGGGTTTGGGTTGATCATTTTGGAAGGTTGACTTTTATTCCAACAATAGATACCAATATGTGATACAAATATATCCTTTCGAGTACTTGTGTGGTCATCCTTATAGATCTTTTTTGTGTTGGTCAGAGATTGGTGAAAGTTCCATAGTTGGACCAATATTAGTTTAAGAGATGAAAAAAATATTCAGTTGATTCATCAGAGAATATTAATGGAATAGATCCAGTATAACTCTTACGATGGTCATCTCCATTGAACTTTGGAATTCACATTTGGTAGCCAGGTACTCTTGAATGTTTCACCTCAGTTGGGTCATCAATACCTTAGGAGGAAAGGGAAACTTGTTCCTTCTTTTGTGGGACCTTCTGAAGTTTTTGATCAGGTGGAGAATGTTTTTTACCATTTAGAACTTCCACTAGAGCTGATGTCGATACATAAAGTGTTTCAATTATCACATCTACAAAATTATCTATCTCATCCATCTCATGTTCTGAGTTGGAGGGATCTTGAAGTTGAGAATGATTTATCTTTGATTGAATGTCTGGTCAAGATAGTCGGTTCTAAAACCAATGTTCTTCATTGGAGGACGTTGCCTTTGGTTCGAGTACTATGGAAGCACAGTTCTGATAATTTTCTTGGGTTTCATTTAGGGCTGATTCAGGTGAAAGCATCATAAATTTGGAAAATTTATGGGTTATGAATGGTTTTCTCAAATCATGTTCTCATTCATAGGAAACTATGCAAGCCTAGACCATGGGGGTTTTCATGTCTACCATACAATTTTACAAATTGTACAGACAATTAGTATAACCCATGAAACCCATTAAACTGAGTGCATGGACAGGTTGTGTGGTTCTTCTAGACCGTGTGCATCTACCCAGAAAACCATCCATATATGTTTTCTTAATTCAAAAATTATTTTTAACCTCCTAAAACCCACTTTTAGGTCCCTGATGGTTTGGTATTACCCCCAATCAATTTATTCTTTACTAGGATCTCACAAGAGTAATTTTTGGTCACTCTAAACCCTTACAGAAGTGAATCTGAGCTAGTAGAATGGTTCTCGATCCTATCCCAATAAGTTTCATCATCCCATTTTCTTTATCCCACTCTCCTTCTTATCCTCCCTATGGTTTTGTGAATCATAATGATGTTGGTAGTACTAGTAACCCATTTATCATATCTTAGATCTATGTGTGATCCTTGGATTCCATTTCCATCATTCTTCATTGGTGAATCCTGATTCAGGTTTAGAGTTTCTTGACCCGTTTTTATTAACCAATTTAATTAACCCTAAACTACTTGATTTGATTAATCTTACTTCAATTGAATGTGTGGGATTTAATTTTTATGAAATTTAATTTTCAAAAACCCAATTTCATTAAATTTGGGGATTTGTATTTGAATTTGGATTTTTGGAATAAAATTGGGAAAACCCCCAATTCCAATGAATTGGAGATTTATTGTGAAATTGAAGAAATTTTGGGAAAATTAAATTGTTGAATTTAAATTGTGAAAGTGAATTGTGAATTGATTTAAAATTAATATATGGTAAAAGTGGATTAAAATGGTTTTGATTGAAACCTTTGGGTTTTATCTTTTAAAAGACGTGTTTTTTACTAAAATTTCATTTTTTCTTTTAAATGTAAATTTTAATATTTGAAATGAAATATTTGGATGAATTTTATTTTAAACTATTTTGAAAATAAATTTCCCATAATTGTTTGTTTACTAGATCACGTTAAATCCTAGGTAGTAATCCAGTTATTCTAGATAGCACTCTATAATTTTACAATGTCACTAAAACATAAATGTAGCACAGCACATCCCGGATGGGATGGTGATGAATTCCTATTGACCAATGTTGAAGTGGGGGTGTGTATACACATATTTTCATGTCACCTTGAGTTTTTGGACTCCTATATCTTGAAACTATCATACCTTTTTTCATATGACCAAGTTCTCCACTTATTTCTATTTTAGATATAAATATATGCTAGTGTTTTTAAACTATTTTACATGCCTTCTGAATTTATGTAAACTAGACATTTTGTAAAATTATTTATATAATTTAAAATGTAAAGCATGATTTTTTTAAATATTATTTTGAAATACCAAACATGTTTATTTAAACATTGAAAGCTATTTATTTGGTTAATTAAATGTTTGCATCTTATATGGAATTCTTAGTGAGACCCACTGGGATTTTAGATCAAACCCTTTCTATGCCTTCAGGTGTTTGCAGATTTCCTCCGTACAAGTTCGAGCAGGGGAAAGTCGCAACTTAGAGGTGGTTCTAGCTATTGATTTTTGGACTTGGAGAGTTGTATCCATTGGAACTTAGGTTATCTGTCCTATTTTTCTGGTGCTTTCTTATAGTGCATTGGGTTATCTATTCCTGTTTGACTTCTAGAACACTTCTACTAATGTAGTTTTATTTTATGCATATTGTCTTGTTTATGTTACTTCTAAATTATTTGAGGAAAATATGTTCCCACTTTTATTTTTTATGATACTAGGTGTTAGTTTTGAAGTTATGGGGATCAGGAATGCCCTTCAGGCCATGTTAGGACCAACTTAGTTATCATGTTACCAAGGTACCCATCCTGGTTCATGAAAAAGATGTTGGGAATGATTGTAATAAATCATTGAGTACACCAGGATTCCATCCATGAAAACAACAAAAAACTGATCTAGGTACAGATGGAAGATTCTGTTTGTCAAGTCTATAAACATCACTAGTGAGCTCATCAGCCAGAACAACATCATGAAAAACTCATAAAGGTCATACCTACTTCTAAAGGCAAACCTCGATATATCAAATGGCCAAACTCTAAACTAATGATATGATAATATCAATTAAATATTCAATAAGACACAACCTCCACCCAACCGGTAAAATAGTTCAACAATACATGGAAGAGGATACCAGTTCTTCACAGTCATCTGCTTCAACTTCATGTAATCAACACAAAAAAATAGGGTATCATCAACCTTCTTTGAAAAAACATACAGGCGAAACACAAGGATATATACTTGGATGGATAAACCCCTTATCCAGCGACTCTTCCAATTGATTCATGATCTCCTGAAGCTCTGTTGGTGCCAATCTGTATGGTGGAATAAAAACGGTCTTGGCCCCCAACATGAGATCAATATTAAATTCTACATCTCTCTCAGGTGGAATCCCTGATAAGTATTTAGGAAATACATCCTGAAACATTTCTATTATGGTTCGAAAGATATCGTGCTTTAAACCTACTTCATCTAATCAGAGACTTGAAACCTAGGTCGAAATGTCCCCCAGTTGCTGGTGAACTGGCCCTGCATAGACTGCCTTGATATCCCATTCTCTACATTGAACGTATTTTTCAACCTCGAAATAAGTAAAAGTCACTCTCCTATGTTAATAATCAATGTGGGATTAGTATTCTACCAACCAATGTCAAATAATTAATTAGATAGAAAAGAAGCTACTAGCATAGTGCCTATAATTTTCAATGGTCTTGCCTCTCTATCCACCTGTGTAGGCTGAACTGCATGTAACTATCCTTTCCCTCTTCCTTATGATGCAGTCTGAGTCCCCTGAGCTACACTACTTTGATGATATGGGTTCTCTTTCCCAAAATCACCCCATCCACTACCTCTACCTCTATGACCAATATAACTCCAACTTCCAGACTGATATGGGGTAGAATACCTCCTTCTAGTAATATGGTTCTCCCTTGTTGCTCCATTGTTACCCATTTTTCATGGGTTCCTAAAGAACATCTATAGATGGCTCGTCTTGTCAGAATATCTGCACTCCACAACTGGTCGGGTACAATGTCTATGATAGTGGACCAGCCTACCAAACTGGTGGAAAATAAATTCGGTAATATCCTAAGTAATTGATCCTTCCCCCTAGCCACTCTTCCCATTATCCCCTGGCTAACATTCTCTTAGCAATGCTTCATACTCTAAGAATACATGCCTCTTAAACATCCAATATCAACCATATATCCTTCACTATAAGACTCATTTAGGTTTCCCTCATCTATTAGAGCCATATCCACCACCTCATTAAGCTTCTTTAAACTAAAGAGGTTAACTTGGGACTTAATCTCACATTTAATTTCATCTTAGAAATTTCTTCTCATAGCGGTATCAACCCCTTCCTGTGATGGAGAAAAGCACTATAAGTTTTTAAAGTGACTAGAATAGTCCATCATAGACAAACTTCCTTGAGTCCTATTCATGAACTTAACTTTTATCTCTTGTCTCAACTTCTTTGGATAATATTTTTCCAAGAACTTCTCCAAAAATTCCTTCCAATCCATTCTGTCTACTTACTTGTTAGGGCCTGAACATCCCACCAGTGATTCAAAGATCCTTACAACATGTAAGTAACCAACATGGCCCTATTATTAGAAGGAGTCTCAAAATGATCATTTATAGTCTATATAGCCTCAATCCAGAAATTTTCTGCCTTAGTTCAACACTCTCTGGTAAAATTCAGAGGGTGTTGTAACTGAAAATCCTACATCAAGTCAGACATACTCCTCACAACCCGCTATAGTTCTCTATCCATAAAATGGATGAAGTGATCAAAGTTCACCCAGAACTTCTCCTCAAATTCTTCACCCCCAAAATCATTTCCTTAGGTTCCACTATTTGTAGATCATCTCCATCTATATCCTCTAATCATCCTCTCAACAAGTGTCATTGTGCAGGCATATCTTTCAATTACAAGCACATGTCTCTGAACACATAACACAACATTATCATGTTTACATAATAGTAAATCACAATAAGGCACAACATGTCTTTTCCCCAAACCCCACTGCATGGTCAAAACTGAGGAACCATCACTACCCTTAACCATCCAACACCAAGGTAATGTTTAACGAATGTTAAACTAATTCTCATTATTCAAGTTCTCATTATTCAACTATATTTTAATTAAAAAAATTTATCATTTTAAAATTCTCAATTTCATATTAGGCATCATTTTCAATTCAAATTCAGAAGCAGTAGAAAAACAGTTCAATTTCAACAACTTACACAAAACTCATTTTCCTGTGCATGCCTAAAATGATGCATGACATGAAATAATTGGGAGTTACAAGAATAATACATGCATACTGTACTCTCATTCCTTTCTATTAGATAATTAAAATCCCAAAAAAATCAGCATAAAATAATCAAATCACACAAAACGTGCATCACTCGAGGTGAACTAACATTTAACTGTAATAACACACATCAATAAAAACAATACCACCCATGGTACTTGGATTTTACCCTTATACATGGGTTAGATAATCCCATGCACGAGATCTTAAAAAAGTTCCAACTTATCCTATTCTCCTTTCTTCCTTTCCCAAATAGTAATATAAAAGAAAATAAAATAAACCTTCCTTTCAAACAACTATGTAACATACCAGCCCGATTTCCACAAACTAGTACCTGAGTTGGTTCGCTATGTGACCTAAGTCGTGCATCTCAGTACACCAGAGGCTACTAACAAGAAACAAGGGTCTAATACCGATCATGGGGAGACTATACCCTATTTTCTAAAGTAGCACAACATTTGAAATAAATAAGAATAACCAAATGATATAACCATAACCATAACAGTACCAGTATCACACAATGATCAAAACATGAAATACAATATCCAAAACTTAGTAGTAGATATTCCATGACATGTATTCCCCAAGTGTCAATATACAAAACCATAGATAAATAAAGGCACTAACAACTCCCGCGCGGGTCCTGACACCAATTGGGGTTCCCTCATCTGTGCTTTATCTCGTATCATCCATATAACATAGGGCCCTTTCACTTAACCTATCATGCAACCATTAATCTATTTGAGTACCGATTAGTCAACCCAAGTGGGGTGTGATTATAACTCATTAGGCCACCAAAAATGGTGTCTAAAACAATATCAAGTCAATAATAGTGTATGTATTTGTATAAGAAATAATTTATAATTCATAAAGTAAATATTTTATCACAATTATTCGATTACTCATTTTTTAACCACATAACTTTCATGCTATTGTGGACACCTAAACTCTCAATATATGCTTCAGCTAATTCCATAGTCTGAACTATCACCAATGGATATGATACAGTATAATTCTATTTTTACTGTTAATTATCACAATTCATATCATGGCCAATTGGAACCATTGTTCAATGCAAACTGATGGGCATAGAACGTCATTTCAAACGCACCATGGGTATTTAGAGCCTTAGTCCCTATCCCACACCTCAATAATAACTATGGGATTTTGAATTAGAAGTATCAGTCGAACACTCATATTTCAATATTAATCACTATGGGATTTTGATGCAGTATACCCTATCCCACACATGAATTTTAATATTTATCACTAAAGGATTTTGATGCATCAGATCATGTCCTACATAAGATTTTCACATATATCACAATATTACAATTTTATATGTATCAAAATATCAAATGTACCAAAACAACCCATTACTTAATTAAATAATTAATTAATCCAATTCAATAATTGAATTTCACATCATTCCATTAATTAATTCAACAATTATTTAATCAAATTAATTCCATTGATTTATTCAATAATTAATTAATCCCATCAATTCCATTAAGAAATTCAACAATTATTAATCGCATAAATTCCATTAGTTAATTCAACAATTTATTAATCCAAATTAATATATCTCATAATCTCAAAAATCTCTAATAATTAATTCAATAATTAATTAATCTAATTCAATAATCCCAATATCCTCATAATTTCATAATCCCATAATTAATTAATTTACCAAATTATTCAATTCAATTTAAGAAACTCAATTTATAATCATGTAATATAAAGTATAAAATTAATTACATGTAATTGAAATCATGACCTTGGGATTTTAACAATAGACCACTTACCTCAAGATTGATGATGAATGCTCACCAAAGGAAATCCCCAATTGAAGGGGAACAACGATGAAGAACGAGATCTAGATCAGGATCCTAAATCCAATATCAAATGGATTATGCATATTAAACCTAGATATATATCCATAAAACTAGAATATAAAACCCCTGTAAGGGATGATATAAACATAATAGAGATAGAGGAAACCACATGAGATTAGGATCTCCTACCCAGAGAGGTATAGATCTTCAATCTAGCCTTTGAATCACCAAGAAGGGAGTTTAAGAGCCCTAGGAATTCATTTGGGAGCCTCCAAAATGAGATAAATCATTTATGTTAAATTTAGGGTTTATTTGGGGTTATTATGTAGGGTTTATGAATTGTAAACCTAATTATTTTAGTTAATTAAAAACTCGTACATGGTTTCTTAGGCAGGGGCACATAGTTTTCTAAATCATTCACCTTAATAGTGCGCCTATTCTAGGGTTCATGGTTACTTATAAGAGGTTGACTGGTTTGAAGAACCATATACCATCCATGAAAATCCCCTCTATTTGGAGTTAGAGGTTTTTTTAGGATGGGGTCCACAATTTGGGAAAACTACGTATCAACTGTGCACCGCCTCTCCTCCTTCCAAATTTCTCAAATTGCACCCAAGAAATAAGCCAAACAAAAATTACTCAAAAATGAAAAAGAGTACCCATAAATTATCCAAATACATCTATATGAAAGGTTGGGATGTTACTATGGTTCTTATGGTGATATTATAGTGTTCCTGTATGAAATAGTCAGGGCCAAAATGGTTATAGTGGTCTATATGGAGGTTTTTGAGTCTACTTATGTGAAACCACCTAAGGTAGGTGACTACAACCATAGTCTATTAAGATGTGGTCAATAGGTAGGGAAAAATATTAAAATAATCATAAGTATGAGGATTAATCCTATGGTGATAGGTATTTTGAAGGAAAATAGAAACCAATATGCACTAGGTCATGGTACAAGTCGTGTTGGGGTTTTTATTTTAGTCATGAGCACTTTTGTAATGGGGACACATAGACAACTCAAGGGATTTCTAACTCAATCTATGAGGTTATTTTTGGAATAATAAATGGTATTTATAAGATCAATCAATATCCAGTTTATCAAAATGAATTATGAGTAGTTGAGTTGTTTAAATGATGTTATTGGTTTGAATTTTTTTTGTTGAAAATTTGGATTTAATATTATTTTTTATATTGTGGATGTGCAAATTATATAATGAATGTAAGAATAAAAAGATAGGACATAAAACAAATATAAGTTAGAAGAACTAGAAGAGAAGATATAATAACTATAAGATATTAAAGATGAATAAGGAGAGAGGTGGAAGAATAAATGGTTGTTAAAATTGTCACAGATTGAAGAGATCATACCTGAGTTTATATAGGATGAATAAGAGGAGTATAACTAAAACCAAAAATAAAGTCTATTTTTGGAAGGATTTATTCGTATTAATAAAAATTATAATATTATAGTTTGGGAAGCATGTTCATAATAAGGAGACTGGTTGTAATAGGAGTACAAGGATAAAACCTACTCATTGTACCTACATGTTCAAAATAGTGGGTTGTATTATCTTAGGAAATATTCATCATTATTAGGAATAAACTTATTTCTTTGAGAGTTGAAATTTATAAATATAATTTTCCCATTATGTGTGTGTGTTGGACATTGATCAAGATTCACTCTAACCGGTGACAAGGGTTGTTTCACTAAAGAAACATAAAATAAAAATGGAATACTAATTTACCCCTACCCCTAGGGGATTATTAACTTGTCTAGGAGGTTCCTTTTCAAGTGTTTTATAATCTAGGTCCCCTAATTAGTGATTTTATATTTATAGTTTGAAGTAGTAATTTCTCTCTATTTGAATTTATTGTCACTAAATTTCTATTGTGAATCATAAAAATATTAAAATTTAGTGAACAGAAATGGTATTCTTATAATTTATGGGAAAATATATCACATACTGAAAGATGGGATAATGTAATACCTATTATCTATCAGTTATATAATATTTAAAGACATAATTGATGGATTTATTCCTTAGTGTGAAGGTGTTTCTATAACATTAGCAGATAAGAGGAATTTGGAAAATGATGTTCGTGAAAATATTTATATTATATCATCCCTCTCATAAACTGAGTTTTTGAAATTCAAAGGACTCAAAACCAATAAATAAAATTAGGATAAACTTCAGAATGTCTAATAAAGAAATACTGAAGTGAAGTGTACTTGTAGTTTTGGAGACTAAGTATGAAGATATCTAGATGATGAAAATATTTATAGTTTCTTCAAAAGGGTGATTGAATTTGTGATCACAATCAAAGGGTGTGGGGAGAAGTTAGAAGATGTTGATATTGTTAAAATGATTTTACATATCTTACTAGATAATTTTGATTCTAATGTATTTTATTTTCAAGAAAGATATTCATGTGCTATTTCTCTTGAGGATTTTCACAGTGTTCTAATAACTTAAAAAATGATGAAATATAATGCTATCAAGAAGAATGTGAAGGAAGAAAAGGAAATTGTTTATTAATCAACAATAAAAAACGTAAATAATATGGATATTGTTTAAGAATAATCATGTTATTTGGATTATGATTCTAATTTTTGATCAGAAGTTCGATAAGATAACGCATCTAGTATATAGATAAATAACAATAGGTGAGGGAGGGTTTATAGGTAATATTCCTATAATATTATTTAGTTTTAGTGTAGTTGGACATTTATCTAAAAATTTTCCAAAGTTTGAAGAATATGGAGTTGATGATAAAGAAGAATAAACACCAAGGTTGTTCATTAAGAAGAAACCATAAAAGTTAAAAAAAATCCAAGGCATTCATCTAAATTGATGAGAAATAATTTCTCAAAATTCAATAATGGTAATTTCTTATCAAAGTTTGAAAGTATTGATAGTAGTGATGAACAAGAGTAAATAGATATTTCAAGATATGTTGATGAAAAACATCCCATTTCTTAGCTGAATGAATAAGAATTCACTAGTTAAGGTTGTAGTGAATTCGAGGAAAATTAACAAACTAAGATGCAATGCATGTTCAAGAGATAAATAATATAATTTCCCTAAACTAATTATAAATAGGATAAAGAAATTAAAAGGTTGAATATAAATGATGAATATATTTTTTTTAAGAAATTTCAAAGTTTATTGATGAATTTAAAGGGTCGAAGAAGGTTCCTGATGAAAATAAAACTCTTAACTTCAATTTGAAATATGTTTTGAAGGACAAAAAAAATATTTTGATCAATCATAGAAAAAAATAGTTACAATACAAGAGAATTTTAAGAAATGTGGATCCAATGTTTAGATTTCTATTTTAGAAATTGGATAATGTTTGAAGATGTGTGAATACTAATATGAACAACCAAAATCATTTATCAAGGATGATAATAATTCAAATTTTTTTAATAACTCAGAGAAGAAGAATCAAATCAAGAATACCAGTCTAATAGTAAAATAAAGTGATTTTCTAGATTCTTGAAATATTGAGTGTGACTTATTGAATGAATAAAATGCTGCATATGGTGAATGAAAAAAAGGCTACAAATAAAATGAATGTAAAGAAGAAAATTTTAGGAGTTCACCACAATTTTGGTTTGAAAAAATGATATAAGATTAATGTTGGGAATAAGGCTAAACTAAAAGTTCCCAGTTCTTGAAAGTATAATGGTTTTAGTAGAAAATATACTTTTATGGTAATTATTAGCATTGTAGATGTTTTGGGTACATGGAACGGATATGTTGGTTTTATTACCAATAAAATGATGAGTTTAGATGGTCTGGAATAAAAAATTGAGGGGGGGGGTTACCCCTTTCAAATAAGGACAATTCAAAGATAGGTGAGAAATTTCAATTGATAATTAAAAATAGATTTCAACCATGAGAAGGATTCTGTGAATGATGTGAGTAGCTAAGTTATCTTGAAAAATGAATTCTTACTATGATAACATTCCAAATGTAATCAATAGATATTATTTATAAGTCTTAGAAGAATAAGGTGAATGGGAAAGAGAAATATCTAGTTTATGAAGTTTCCAACAAAGAATTTAAAGAAGGATTCCAAGGATTTTGGATAGATGTTGTTCATCACATATGATAGGGTGTTATAACCTCCTAAAGGATTGTTTTCAACACTTTCCTCAGGGCACGTACATCCATCCGCTTGGGCGCGACAGGCGCGGATCATGTGTTGCCCCACATTCCTGCTTTCCAAAGGCGGGTGGCATCTGTTCCTTATTCAGGGACGTCTGCTCCTTGATTGAAACAGGATGATGGGATGTCGGTTCCTCCTTCCATGGATTCCTCCTCAGAACTCGTTACCTAGTCTAGGTATCCCTAGTTGATTTAATATGTTGTTCGTGAAACTCTTCTCAGTGCCATGTTTCCATGGACGTCGGTTAATTACACTTCTTCTGTCAGGACATTACAAAGGGTCCGGTTAGGGAAGCAAACTTCAATCAGGGGAGTATTCATGTTGAGGCATCATTAACGTGTCTGAACACTGGGGAATTGGCGTTTCTGTCTTTTGTCCCTTATTATAGGGCTTCTCGAGGGCACGGAAGCTCGAGGTATCCCACATTGAGCGCGGGGAATCATATTCCATATGCATGTATATGAGGTTTTCTTCAACTTCCCATGATTAGCACAGGGTATGTCGTGAGTTTAATGTCCAGTGGAGACTGATCGGCCTGATTAGAACCCTAGATGGAGTGGATCAGATTGAGGGATCCCCCTTGAGGGAACGCCGATATCAAAGTCAGCCCGTGGGCGGCCTCTCGAATGCTGTGGAGAGGAATGAGGTGGCATGATCTCACTGAGATGTGGTGGCCCGAGTAAGAATCCGGATGGATGATGGAGAATTTCATGGAGTGGAGGGGGAATGAAATGGGTCTGTCATGGAGATGGCGGTGGTGATGGGCTTGACTCTCGAAGATACCTCCTACGTATCCTCATGGCAGGGAATCAAAGTCCACGTAGTTTGGATTGGACGCCAGAGAACTGACGTGAAGAAGGACCTTTGTCCAATGGGTGGTGAGCTTGAACCTCAGGAAGGCTTCCTACGTACCATGCCCTGACATGGATCAAAGTCCACATAGTTTGGGAAAAGGGGCTGTTATACTGACACGAAGGGGTGTTGGAACAACTGGATGGCAGGCTCACAACAGCTTACCGCTGGATTGGGATGCAGTTTAACATCATGCGGAACGGGGCCGTGTCGGAGAACCAACATGAAGAAGGACCTTGGCCCAAATGGATGGTGGGATTTAACCTTAGGAAGGCTTCCTACGTACCATGCCTTGACATGGATCAAAGACCACGTAGTTCAAGTGAAAATGGGGGCTTGGAACACCGACACGGAGACGGTTGGGGCCAATGATTGTTGGGCTTGAACCTCAGGCAGGATTCCTACATACCATGCCTTGACATGGATCAAAGTCCACGTAGTTCAGGTTGGTCACAACGGCTTACCACTGGACTGAAATGTAGTTTAACGTCATGCGGGATGGTGGTGGAACCCGACGTGAAGAAAAAACCAGGCGGTGGGCTAGAACCTCATGAGGCTTCCTACTCACTATGCCTTGACATCGATCAAAGTCCTTGTAGTTCGGGATGGATGTGTGGGGCTTACACTCTAGGATGCCCAAGGTGTTGGAGGAACTGGCATGAATACGGTCAGAATGACCAGGTGATGGTGGGCTTGAACCACTTGAGGCTTCCTATGTACCATGCCTTAACATGGATCGAAGACCACGTAGTTCAGGTAAAAATGGTGGTCTTGCGCCTCGTGAGGCTTCCTACGTACCATTCCTTGACATGGATCAAATACCACAGAGTTCAGGTGAAAATAGTGGGCTTGCGCCTCGTGAGGCTTCCTACATACCATGCCTTGACATGGATCAAAGTCCTCGTAGTTCGGGTATACATTTTAACATCATGCTGGATGAGGGAATAATGTTTTACATCATGTTGGACAAGGGCATTGTCATGGTCAATGCTTACTCTAAGCCCACATGAGTCGTGCTAGGTGTGAGAAACAAGAGGAAGCAGGGACCTGACGATCACGTCGTGAAGGGTGCATCCATGAGAAGCGAAGATGGGGCTTATGCGTTAGGAGGCCCATAGTGCTGGGACTTACTCTAGGATGGAGGCTCGAGAGCGACAAAGCACAACGGGAGAGGGATGTGGGATCGAAGGAAGGATGTGCATCATTCCCTATCATGGCCTCCACTGGCCCTGGAGGTGAGGAAGTACGGAGGTGCATGGGTGATACCTTCCGCAAGAGGGGCTAGGGGGGCTTACACCAAGGTGGCTTCCCTTCCCTGCGGACATACGCCACTCCCGGAAGAAGGATATCATCCCATGTGGGGACCAAAGGGCGTAAAGAATGTCCGAGCTAGGGGGACCCTGCGTGTGAGGCACGGGGTCGGGTCACAGTTTAACATCATGTGTTGAGGACGAGGTGCTTGGTAGTTTAACGTCCTGCAGCTCGGATGAGGTGGGTTTACTCTACACCCCTAGGAATTACATGACTGGTACCCTCTACTCTTTTTGGGGGGGGAGGCATCGGCAAGGCCGTGGAAAAGGGGGGTCGTAGAGCGAACTATCGAGGGCTCCACGTTAGCGTGGCTATGTGAAGAAGTAATAGCCATTAGCGTGCCTATGTGAAGAAGCATTAGATGGGGCAAAGATAAAGGTGGTTTTGTCCAGTGGACTTTGAAATCACATTGTGCAAACCTGGAGGGTCGCACGGGAAGAGGAATTTCCTAGAAAAGGGATCCACAGGCAGGGACCTTGCGGAGCATGGTTGCTTTGCATAGTGGAGAGCACTTGCGTAGGGGTGTGCTTCACGAAGTGAAGTGCCTTGGACTTAGCATGGGGAAGTGATGCAAGCAGGAGGTGCTTCACGAAGTGAAATGGTGTTCGTAGAGCACTACCTCGCGAATCAGAGGAGCCTCGCGAAGCAAGGTGCTATGAAGCAGTGAGCTTTGCGAAGCACAGTGACCTTGCCTTGGCATGTGGATCACGTGTACAAGATGGGTGTTTGGCGAAGCATAAATTCTCCACGACTGCCCGGGTCCCCTTGGGGATCCCCTTATTTTGAAAATTCCCTTAGGCTTTATGAAGGGCATCCCTCTTAGAAGAGGGGCTCAAAACGAGACAAGGCGAAGGCCTCTCACGAAGCAAGAATACCTCGCAGAGCTCATGATTCCCAGAGTGAAGAGTGCTTCTCGATTTGGGAGTTGAGAATCCGAAAGGTCAGATTTTCCATCCAGATATCTCAAGGGGAGCTCGGTATTTATAGTCAAGGGGCACCGCGAATCAGAGCTCACGTGGAAGGAAGGGGGCTTCGGTGGCTTCGCGGAAGGTCGCGAACATCAACCGGATTCGCAGAGAGGTACTGCCTCTTCCGCTTCGCGGAGGGGTCACGAACGTCAAGGCATTTGCAGAGGGTTACCGCCTCTGGTGCTTCGCGGTGGGCTCACGAAATTCAGGGTGTTCGTGGAGCGTTACCACCTCTGGTGCTTCGCGGCGACTGTGTAACTAGGGGGCTTTGCGTCAGGGCTTTGCGAGGAAGGGTGAGGGGCCTCTATTTTCTTCATTCTTTTCATCCAATATTTTGGTGCCAACAAATGACCCCCCTCAGACTTGGAGCCTCAGAGGGACCAAGGGTCGAAGTCTGAGGAAAATCGCCCAAATTATCGGATGTTCACAGTGCTGGCACGCGGAGAAGGCGTGCGAGGCAGGCAGGGGTCGCGCGCTCTGGATGTGCCACGAAGCTCCATGTGGGCTGGATGCACCACGAAGCTCCAGGGTCGCCACCTATAAATAGGGGGCTGACCTCTCCTGTCTTTTTCCTTATTTGCAACTTTGTCCTCTTGCGCTCTCGATTCGCTAAGCTATGCATCCTCCGCGTCTGCTCACTGCGAATCGAGCTTCGCGGGGAACCACAAGTCTTCAACTCTGCGACTGCACCTAGAGAACGTCTGCTTGCAAGATGAGGTCAGGCCCCGCGTCTTGTTTTTGCGAATGAGCTTTGCAAGAAATCTTTGTGAACAATATTCGTGACCCGACCCGAAATTTTTCCGAGTTCTGAAATCGTAATGGCCCATCAAGAAGTTGTTCTGGGTGTGCTCGTAGATGTCGCCCGAAGGGATGCGATGGCAAACTGTCTGGGCCTAGGGGAACTAGTCGGAAGCCACTCGGACCATAATTCTTTGACAGACCTTCTATCAGAGATCCAAAAGAACTATCTGTTGTGCAAGAAGCTACCCTTTTATGGATTCAGGCTAAAGGATGACATCTTTATTCCTGAGGCGATCAGGAATGAACCAACTTACTGGTTCAGGAGCACGCCCTGCCAGTGTCAATGGTTCAGGGCAGCTGATGGTTACGCACGAGAGGACTTCACACCTGTCACCACCGACTGTCTGTACAACCATGTGAACAACATCGATGGTAAGACACTGCAACCAGAGACCTCCCCTCCCATGTACTACACCATATTGAAGGTGGATTTGTGGGATTCAAAGAAGGGGTGGTCCGATGAGTGGGACATGTGCTTGGGTGGAAACATTACCAACGACTGGGCATGGTCCTACTGGGTAGGTGCCTCATGCGAGGAGTTTGGGGCCGAGATGAGGTGATTGGGCTTGTATGAGGCGGCATGGGCCTCGAAATTCCACATTTATCAACTGAAATAGCTGATGCCGGAGTCGCTAAGAAGATGGTGGTCTAGGACCAACACTTTTCACCTACACCATGGGTAGGTTGGCATCAGTCTTTGGTATTTCCATCAGATCTCGGGGGTCCCGATCTTGGGGGACATATATGATGAGTTCCTCCCTATCATGAGTGTGTGGGATGATCTAGAGCAGATGTTGCGGCTGGCACTAGCACTGATGGCACTGGTCCCTGGAGAGGACAAGGTGGCGGTGAGAGATGTCCACTTTAAGAAGTGGTTCAAGCGGTTCCTGAAATTCCCGGAGGATCGAGAGTTCCCTCTGAGGCCTCGAACTTTTCCGAAGGGGGATCAACGGGGAAAGGAGCACTCGGATTGGCGGTTCTTGGAGAACATCCACTGGAAGACCTGAGGTTTCAGTTTCAGCACTGAACAGTAGCTGATAGTCAGGATGGCGGCATTTATCACGACCCTTATTTGTGGTTGGATACTACCAGTGAGGGATAACAACATGGGGGTGTGGCCTAGCTCGTTCATCATGGAATACATGCTGGCCATGGGAAGGCGGGTCAATATGGGAATACCGATTTTCGCCAGATTGTACAGGATTTTGTGGCACGTTTGCGAGGGCAAGAAGCTGCCGAGGATATGCGGGCCCTTCCACCTTCTGTATGGGTGGATCGCGGCGCACAATAGGGGGTTTTACGAATATCCAAACCCCATCTCATCACCGGAGTCGAAATTCTTCCCCTCCATTCTAAATGTGTTCGGGAGCTTCCCATTCAAACTAACTATGCCGATGGTGTTGAACTAGGTGTGGAAGGCGGAAAAATTTAACTTCCACCAGTTTCTATTGCTGACAGGAGTACTCACCGATGACGATCAGGGAACAGAAGAGAATTGTGCTTATCTCTTGGACTTTCGAGGTAGAGTTTTGGTGGAATGGGTGGACCGTGAGCCTCTCTGCGAGTCGTACACCCCACACCGGTTTGTGAGGCAATTCTGGTGCCTGCAGCGGTTGACCCTACAGGTCTACTCAGAGGTGCGTCATGAGGAGCACCTATGTGTAATGAGGAAGTTATGGCTATTGTTCACATGGGAAGACGGGAAAATGTGAATTGCATTGCCTCTGTCCACTGCTATCTTGGGACTGGGGAATGATTATGCCATCAGATGGGAGGCGACTTATCCTAGGGAAATGCTGAAGTAACCAACCATTCGGGCTGGTGACGGTGGGCCTACCCTATCTTGATGTCGGGGTAGAAGGGAAGGCATGGCCTCTCACGGTGGCGGGGCTTCCGTGGTGGCGAGACCTGCACCATCTGAGAATGCGGCAGCAGCGGTGGATCCGACAGTAGTAGTGGACCCGGTGGTTCCAAAAGAGCAGCGCCATCCGGAGGGGTGTCCATTGAGGGGATTTTGCAGGATATCCACTCAGGCTCCGGGGAAGCGGTTGCGCCATATCGATATGCCAGAGAATGTTGTTTTCTCAGAGGCCTAGGACATTTGGGATGTAAACCGCCAATTCCTCATCCAGCCCAAGATGTGGGGTCACCTGAACTGTCTCGGGATGGTTCTACCGGGTATAGCCCTTGTTCGGGCCGGTTTCACGGTGTCTTCGGCGGTGGCAGAGCAATATCTGGATGAGCTGGAGGACTACGTATATTCCAGTGGTGTCTTGCGCCCATTGACAGACCAAGTGAGGGTGCTACTGGATCGGACGGTTCCCCCATATTTATTGGCCGCTGAATTGAGAGAGTGCTTCCCCCTGCCAGAAGAATCAGACGAATCCTTCAGGGAAGACGAGGCCGTCGGAGGGAGCCCGTTGGAGGAAGGCGAAGTCGGAGATCAAGACTCGGATTCCGAAGATTTCTCGGAGGTTCTCGAGGTATCATTACAAATTTCTTTCCTCAGGGTCCTTTCTCAGGCCATTATGGACCTCTAACGAACATCTGAACCGTTCAGGAGGAACTTGTACGCAAACCTCGCTCTTGCCCCTTGGTGGGTGATGATGCAGGACCTTTAGAAACCGCGCCTGCGGTTGCATCCAGTTCTGTGTCTGGCGGGGCTAGAGCACCCAAGGTGGCCCCTCTAGGTTCTCCGGAGCTTCCAAAAATATACGGGGGGTCATGCCCTGGGGTCCCGTCAGCATCGACTCAGGAGCAGCACTAGGAGTTCGATCTTCGTAAGCCTTTTCCACTGAATTCATTGCTATCATATGTAGATTGTGCCGACTGACGTCCATGCCCTTCCATGTCGCGTATAGTTCTATGACTGGCATGGGCCACTGCGGCAAGGCTGGTCGGGATGTTTGGAGGCATCCCTCCTAGGGGCATGCCGGTGATCGTAGAGATAGTCACCCCGCCTACCCTAGCTGCAACACTCCCTATCATTGGTGGGACGCGGTTATTGAGGTCGAGTCCGATGATGAAGATCGACCGGCCGACCCAAGTCCTGCCACGCCTGATCCGGTGCCAGATGTCACACCGGATTCAATACCAGATGCAGATCCTACTGAAGACTTCATGTGGGCGTATCCTGCATACGAGCCTGCCAATTGCGCGGATTGGGATGAAATGGCCTCCGATGAAGAGGACAGATAAATAGTCTGTCGTCGATCGTGGATGTTGATCATGCACTTCATCAATGACACCCCCCAAGCGCTATGGCAGAATGAAATGGACAGACTTCACTCACGGTTGTGCAAAATGTGCGTTGGGGGAGTGGATGCCCAGCGTCCTCATATGCTCATCTGAGATCTCATGGCAGAGAAGATCTGAGAATATGAATGTGGGCTCAGCGTGGGATGGCAGTGGAGGAAGGCGACGAATTTCAAGAAGCTCCATGAGGATAAAAACGAGGTCCAATAGCTGCAGGCCCAGGAAGATGAGCACTCAGCCTCTCTCAATGCACAATATGAGTTGATCTCACAATTGACAGCCCAGCTGGAAGAGGTAGAAGAGCGTATGAGGCAGGCTTCCAGAGAGATGGCTATCATTCAGGTTGACATAGAGAGGGCCTGAGCGGGGGCTGATGAACTACACCCCATCGCTGCTGAGGAGGAGCGGGAGCTAAGTCGGTGGCAGCAATTCCTGGATGCCACAAGTCAAAGGGTGGTGGAGCTGCAATGCTCTTTTGAAGGGTTCAATTCATCCATGGGGGATTTTACCCTTGGGTACTGTAATGATTACAAACCCTTAAACATACTTTCGTGCTTTAATTTTTTTTGAATGTCGTAGCATGCACGATTTCTGTTGTTTGCATTGGTTCATTTTTCATCCTTGAAATGTTTGTGGGACGTCCAGTGACAATTACCTAAGCTCACATAGGTTGGGCCCAATGTGACAAACAAGAGATAGTCACCTCATCATCCCATCCAAACATAGGAGGGTAAACCAAGCTTCGGGCACCCGGGGTTAGGATAACCGGTCTGTATTTCTGGGAAATAGGAGAGACCTAGCCAGATAAAGAAGTTCTCAGAAAATCCAAATTACTATTTTTCCAGCATGCTCGTGTGCACGAACGGTTAAATGCCAGGGGCATTGAAATTGGTCCAAACAGGTGGGAATGGGAAGTGTGAATCACGATACCCAAGATTCGGAACATTGTGAGTGTGGAGTGACAATAAAGGCCAACCATTAACCGTGGAGGAAAAAAGGTATCCTTACTGTGTTAGCCTGAAATGGAGACAACAAATGAGGGCCAACCGTTGACCATGTTCGCAACACGGGGCCTAACTCGAATATCATCAATCAGTCTTCTGGAAAGTTGGCTCAGGACAGTAGGTGGACCATAGGTCGAGCATCCATACTATTAGGGGGTCTCTCCAAACATGACCAGTCTTCCAGAACATTAGCCCAGGACAGCAGGCGGACCATAGGTCAAGAATCCATACTTTTAGGGGGTTCCTCCAAACATTAAAGGGGATGGAGGTCCGAATATGGGGCACGCGAAGCATGGAATGTGGAGTGATGGTTTGTTCGAACAGAATCCAACACTCATGAAATTACACCACCGTGGTGGGAGTATGCCAGATGGTCACATCAGATTGATCATGGATCATTCTTTTTGTTTTTAGACAGGGCCTCTCTGGCGAGGTGGTCTGCCACTTCCCAACGTCATCTTGGGGCATCCTGAACTTGTTTAGGGCAGATTTATGGTTACACGGTCCCCTACGAGGGGTCCGGCCAGGGGGATGGAAAGGGGAAGAATAAGATTTATGATTCTTGTGGGTTGGACCCTAGGTAAAATACCATGGCGTCCTTACGTATCCCATGAGGATGGGAATCAATTCACACGTAGTTCTGGAAACACAGTTTAACGTCATGTACAGCGAAGAGAAGCCTGGTTGTGCCGGTACATATCCCACCAAAACTACTAAGCCCACGTGAGTCATGCTCGATGTGGGAAACAAGAAGTAATGGGGAACTTCCCCGACATAGGAAGGGGCGGGTTAAGGTGAAGGTATGATCGGTGAATACCGTCCCAATGACACTAACACCTCCATGTGGCGCATCTAGATGCGTGAAGAGGTAGATCCGAGTATGTTGGAAATCCACTTGAACATGAGGAAGTGGAAATGTGTGAATCATGACGCTCTAGATTTGGATCACAATGATGGTGGTGTGATGATGGAGGATAACTGTTAACCATGGCGGAAACGCAACATCCATATTGTATTATCCTGGAGTGGGGACAGACAAATGAGGGTCGACCGTTGACTATGTTCGAAACACGGGACCATGTCGCAAATGTTTTCATAGATCCGTAGGGATGTTGGCCCGAAACGATTGGAGGGCCCTTAGGTCCAGCATCCATGGAGATCCCTTAAGCCTAGAATCCATGTCGTCCAAGGGTCCTTTCGGATGTGGGAGAGGATGAGGATCCAAATAGCAAGCACACAAATCTTGGAAATGGAATGAGGGGATGGCGCCATGAAAATTCTATACTTCGGGATTTTTGTCGAAATGAATTCAAATACGTTAATGATACATATTAGATTGAGGGAGTCGAGTCCCTTCCCATAGGGAGATCTTATTTTAGGTTGTAGAATTCAGACCATGGATGGGAGGAAACACAGGAGGCACATGGCGGGTAATTACGAAAAACACGAAGTGGATGAGGACATAGTCCCATACCACACCGCACAACCCCCTTGAGAGAGGTTTTAGGTCAAGGGACCGAAAATGAGAGTTGATATGGGCTTGAGCAATGTGAAAAGGAGTTCCTATGTACCCCATGGGGATGGGGATCAAGCTGCACGTAGTTCTTGAAAGGGTCTTAGTTTAAGGTCTTAGAACTCAGACCATGTATGGGTAAGGAGATCAGGGGAAACGCGTTAAGGTGGTTACAAAACCCGACGATGAGGTCATAATTTCCACTTACCATGTGTTCTCTGGGGAAGTGCTCGAGTCAAGGGACCGAACACGAAAGTTAGGTTAGACAAGCAGGGAGGTTCTCGGGCGCTCCTACGTATCTTATGAGGATGAGAATCAAGCCATATTTAGTTCTAAAGGGTGGCATGGTAAGGTACCAGTGCTAGGGAAGAAAGAAGAAGAAAAAAAAGGGAGTGTGAGAATGTCTCTTTCACCAAAAGAAGCGGAATTTGATAAATCTTGTTTGTCCTTTAAGGTGAGTGGTTTTTTTTGTGAAGCGACGGGCCAAGGGTAGCAAGCCATGGTATCGCCACAAGAATCAAGCCGTTATAGGTGTTGAAAAATGTCATGGAACGTGACCAATACCCAACATGATGTCCTCTATGATGGGGTCATCACAATGCATTGCCATTTTTCATCATGCGGCTAGGACGATAATGACACAGTTTAGGGTCGAGTGATAGGACCAAGCATGCATTTTAACATCATGAATTGTAGACGTAGCAGAGATGATTCTAAGTGGGAAATGAGTACGGTGTCATGAAACATAACCGACGTGAATGGGGACATAATCCCACATTATACCGCACGCAATTCCGAGAGAGGAACCTCAGGCTGAGGGGCCTACATAGAGGTGAAAGTTGAAGGGGGAGAGATTAGCTCCCAAATGAGCTGGACCCGAAACTGAGACGTTTGGGTGGTCCTACGTATCCCATGAGGATGGGAATAAAGCTCAACATAGTTCTGAGGAGATCTTAGTTTATGGTCTTATAGCTCGGACCGTGGAGCGATGGAAACTTTCCAAGTAAGCGCAGACCTCGACCCAAACCCTAAGACAACGTGAGTTAAACTCAGTTGGGAAACAAGGGAGGAAGATCCTTATCACAATACCCGGAACGTCCATCGAGGGGAAGTTGGTGAAGAGCCCCGAAGGAAACCTTTAACACGGCTTTGTTCCCCTAACGTGTAGATGTGCACTGAGGAATAGTATCAAGAGTTACAAAACTCTATTTGGACATGATGAGAATGGAGAAGAATGTGAATCGTGTAACCGACATTTTGAGCTTAATGGGGTTGGCATGGAGATAGAGGATTAATGTTGACCATGGTGGAAAAGCAGTATCTACATCGCATTATCCTGAAATGGGAACAACAAATGAGCATCAACCACTGACCATATTCGTAACGTGGGATTTTTATTGATTTGTAGTCCGAAACCCTCGGGGTCATTGGCCCATAACGGTAGGAGATCCCTTGGGCGTTGTATCCATGCTGTTCTTGGGGGTCCATTTCGGTGTGAAAGATGGTGAAAGCCTTGATGAAGGGAAACACGAAGCCTGAAAAGCGTGTGCGGATGTGTCCGACTAGAGTCTAACATTCCAGGTAACTAAACCAGAGTACCCTTAGGAACATTGGTGAACCAACGAAAAGGGTCAACAAAGTGGCTCAGTAGGGAGAGGTAGGCCAAGGGGCCAAGGTGGGATGGAGATTTTCAGAAGATGGGGCTGGACCCAAAGCTTGGACATTCGGGTGGTCCTACGTATCTCATAAGGATGGGAATCAAGCCACACATAGTTCTAGAAGATGCACAGGGGGAAGGATACCTAATGAGGATGTGTACGGTGTGTCGAGTAACCTGGCATGAATGGGGACGTAATATCACACCACACCGCACAGTCCTGTAGGAAAGAACCTGGGCCAGGGGGGGCGGAAAAGGCCTAGGGGCCTGATAGTTGGGTTTTGGTTATGAAGGCCTGGCCTACTCGTATTTAACGTCTTGCAGTGAGAAAGAAGGTCAGGGAATAGGGCTCCTTGGACAGAGGAGTTGTATGGTACGAAGAAAAAATTGTCGTGAGCGTGGACATAATCCCTCACCACACCATACACTCTGGGTAAGAACTTGGGCTAGGGCCCGAAAAAGCCAAAAGGCATGAGGCAGGGCCTCGGTAAGGGAATGCGTACGTCATGGAATGTAACTCGATGTGAATGAGGACATAATCCTGCACCACGCCATACACTCCCTATAAAAGAATCGGGTTTGTGCGCCCGACCGTTGCCACCACCCAGAGGGAAGTTTGTCACTTCGGTATGGGGCAGAACGAATCACTGCACTCAATGTTTGGGACATCTGGGGGTGGACTCGAAGATCCGGGACATTGTTGACCATGTTTGAAACATAACGCCCCTATGATGACCTAATACGGGAGAAAAAAATGAGTGTCGACCACTGACTGCATTTGTAAACGTGGGACTTGTATCGGCTTGTTGCTCCACATCCTCGAGGGAGTTGACCCGAAGTGGTAAGAGGGACCTTAGGCCGAGCATCCATACCATTCAGGGGACCTTCCGGATGAGTAAAGTGATGGAATCCTAGTCAAGGAGAGGGTGAAGCATAGTTGCACCCATCTACGAAAGGGGAGAACATCTCCAGGGGGGATGCATAGCCGGGTCGAGGCTTGCTCGAGGTAAATTGGGGAAAAAGTGTGCACCCTGCCATATGTCTTGACCCGAGGGGAAGATATTGGCTTTTGGGCTGGGCCAATAGACAAAGTGTCCAGGAATTCCTACGTTTTCCATGAGGAAGGGAATCAAGCCATACGTAGTTCTAGAAGGTCATGCAGTTTAGCGTCGTGCGGTAAAGACGTGGAAGGATAGATGAATGGGAGTGGGAACATTGTGTGACCATTATAATCCCCATATGAGTGGGGCTAAAGAAGCCTACTCCTCATCATGTAAGGACCCTCCGAGGAAACTATACCCAGGGGGGCAGTCAAAGAGAAGATCTCGGGGTTGGGCTCAAGATGAGACGTCTGAGCATTCCTACATATCCCATTAGGATGGGAATCAATCCATACGTATTTCTAGAAGCACAGTTTAATGTCATGCGGGATGAAGGACACATATCATCTGGGAATATGTACGATACAAAGAGTAACCTGACATGAATGGGGACGTAATCCCGCACCACACCGTACAATCCCACAAGAGAGTCTGAGTCGGGGAAGGCCAAGGGGCTTGAGGCTGAGCCTCAGTCAGGAAGGACTGACTGGCTTGCAGTTTAACGTCTTGTAGTAAGGACAATGTCTAGGGGCCTGAAGAGGCCAAAGGGCCTGAGGCTGGACCTCGGTCAGGATGGCCTCACTGTCTTGTAGTTTAATGTCTTGTAGTAAGGACGGGGGCTAGGGGCCCGAAGAGGCCAAAGGGCCTGAGGCTGGGCCTCGGTTAGGAAGGCCTGACTGGCTTGCAGTTTAACATCTTGCAGTAAGGAAGAGAGAGATCTTAGTTTAATTTCATAGAGCTCGGACCATTTTGCAGTTCATTTTCATGCAAGACGATGCTGCATTTTAAGGTTATGCAAGACGGCGGTGTAGTTTAAGGTAATGCGGGGCCGTAATGTGTAGTTTAGGGTCATGCAGGACCATAATGTACAGTTTAATGTTATGACGGACGATAATGTACAGTTTAATGTCATGACGTATGAAGATGAGCAGTTTAATGTCATGCAGGACTGTGGTGTAGTTTAAGGTCATGTGGGACCATAATGTGCAGTTTAGGGTCATGTGGGACCGTATAGTTTAAGGTCGTGCATGACTAAGGGGCTCAGGAAAAGTATTTCTGGAGGAGCTTGGAATTGGTGGGAGGAGTTATGTGCACACTGTCCATGGTCACCAGGGAGTATGCTCCGTTGGGGTAAACCTTATGAACGGCGTAAGGTCCTTCCCATTTGGGCTCAAGCTTGGGTGGTTTCTAGCTAGGGATCATTGGCGCTCGGAGGGCCAACACCACGTTGCCTTTCAGAAAAGAGCGAAGGCGGACCTTCTTGTTGAAATCTCTAGCTATCTTATTCTGATGCCTTTCCAGATTGTGCAGGGCACAGAGCATGTTCTCGTCCAGTGCTTCCAATTCAGCTAGATGGATTTCAGCCACCTTATCTGGCTCCTGCTGATCATAGACTGTAGTACGTAATGATGGCAGCTGGATCTCAATGGGCAGGACGGCCTCATCCCCATACACCAAGGAATATGGGGTCACCTGGGTGGAATTTTGAGTCGTCGTCCAATAATCACAAAGGGCGTTGGGGAGCTTGTATGACCAACTCTTCTTGTTCTAACCAGCCATCTTTTGGAAAATGTTAGAGAGGGTTTTATTGAACGCCTCGATCTGTCCATTTGCCTGTGCATGATAGCGAGAGGTATGGTTCGAACGAATATTGTATATGGCATACAATTTCTTCATCTTGGCTGCTCGGAATTTGGTGTCTTTATCGATGAGGACATCGTGAGGGACTCCAAACCAGTGGATGATATTAGAGCTCACGAAGTCGACAATGGAATGGGCCTTGGCCTCTTTGAGTGGAACTGCCTCTGCCCACTTGGAGAATAAATCTGTAGTATTTGGGATGAACCTACACTGACGAGTTGTCGTTGGTGGATATGGTCCTACAACATCGAGTCCCCATACCGAAAATTTCCAAGAATACTTGGTGGAGTGGAGAGGCTCTGGCGGCCGATGTAGGAAGTTATCATGAACTTGGAACATGTGGCATCTCCTGGAAAACTCAATACAATCATGGATCATAGAGATCCAGAAGTATCCCAATCTCCGGATCTGATGGGACAGCTTGGGCCCAGCCTGGTGGGCACCAAGGAACCAACATGAACCTCTTGCATGACCTGAAAAATATCGACTCCTTGAATGCAATGGAGGAGAACACCATCGAAGCTCCACTTATAGGGGATCCACTCAAGTCTGGGACCACTCTGGAGAGTGAATTGCAGTGTGTGGTGTTGGATTCGCTCGCGCTCGGCCTGACCATCTGGGAGGAAACCATTTTGGAGGTACTCTACAAAAGGTGCCCTCCAGTCGAGAGTGGCCTCAACCACTGAATCTGAAGAAGCTGGGACCCCTGATGTAGAGGTTCTGGCGGTAAGGTGGCTTATCCGCAGGCCGTCTTTATCATATGGTGTGACGGGGGCGATGACTCTCTGATGTGAGACATGTATGATCAAATCATCATGCTCGGGTTCTGCGAGGGATGCAGATAAACTGGCCAAAGTTTCTGCTCGACCGTTCTATGACCGAGGGATGTGGGTAACCTCTGGTCGAGAAGGGAACTGGGCCATTAGATGGAGTGTGCACTCCAGCAATGGCATAAGCTCCGGATTCCTGACAACATAGTCGACATTGACCAACTTGATGACCAGTTCGGAATCCCCTTTCACAAGCAGATGGGGCACGTCAATCTCAAGGTCCAGCTCGAGGCCAGTGATGAGAGCCTGATACTCTGCCTCATTGTTGGTGCAGCCTTATGACAACAAGAATGAGTACGGAAGAACGGCTTGCGCTAGGGTGATGAAGATGATACCCAAACCTACTCTGTTGATCTTAGGATCATTGAGCCTCCTACCAGTGGGGCTCCGGGAGGCACCGTCGAAGTGCATTTTCCAGCATGATAAGGCATGATCGACTGAGATTATTGCCTCATTAGAAAAATCTAGATCCAGGGATTGATCCACGGAGGTTGGATGGGCAGCTAGGAAGTCTGCCAATTCATGTCCCTTGATGGCATTCTGAGTCATGAACCTCATATCGAACTGCTGGAGGATCACCGTCCACCGTGCTAGTCGTCCAATCAACATAGGGCGTTCCAGGATGTACTTCAATGGGTCTACTCGAGAGACCAACTGTACCTCAAGGTGTTGCAGGTAATGCCGCAATTTTTTTACGGATAACACAAGTGCAAGTCAGCTCTTTTAGATAGGGGAGTATCTGGTCTCTGTATCGAGGAGCATGCGGCTGAGATAGTAGAGGTTGTTCTCTGTTCCCTCATTGTTATTCTGGGCGAGAAGTGTGCCAAGGGACCGTTCCAGGGCGGTCACCTAAAGGACCAGAAACTTTCCAGAGAGAGGTGGCATCAAGACCGAAGGTTGGAGTAGATACTGCTTGATTTCCTCAAAGGCGGTCTGACACTCTTCATCCCATTCATAGGCCGAGCCTTTCTTCATGATCCGGGAAAAGGGCTTACACTTTCAAGACAGATTCACAATGAATCGTAATATGTACGCTAAGTGGCCTTGGAGACCTCAAAGCTCACGAATATTGCTTAGAGGAGGCATTTGGCTGATGGGATTTATCTTCTCTGAGTCAATCTTGATGAATCAATATCTAACAACAAAGCCAATAAACTTCCCGGAGGTGACCCCAAAGGCACACTTTAGCGGGTTCATCTTCTGGGGGCAGGAAGAGAGGAAGCCGACCACTTTCTCAAGGTCCTTGAGATGGTCCTAGCGCTGGCGAGATTTAACCACCAGATCATCCACATAGCATTCCACCAGTGTCCCAAGAATCGTCTTGAATATGCGATGCATGGCCCACTGGTAGGTGGAACCTGCATTTTTCAGGCCGAAAAGGCATGACCTGGTAACAGAAAGTACCTTGGGGATCCCTGAAGGTAGTGGACTCTTCATCCTCGGGGGACATCCGGATCTGGTTGTACCTGGAATACCCATCCATGAAGGAGAGGTCTTGGAACCCGGCTGTGGCATCAATCAACAACTCTGTCCCTGGGAGGGGAAAATCATCCTTTGGGTAGTGGCAGTTGAGATCGCAGAAGTCGATGCAGACTCTGATCTACCCATTCTTCTTTCGGAATGGCACAATGTTGGCAAGACACCGGGGGTGCTGAACATCCATGATGAAGTTGGTTGTGATAAGCTTGTCAAATTTGGCCTCAACCATGGCACCGTGAGAAGGGTGCATCTTTCTGGGAGGCTGCTTGAACCCGTGAGGGTTCGTCGGGAGACCAAGGTGGTGGACGGCTACCTGGGGATCTAGTCCTAGCATCTCGTCATAACTCCAGGAAAACATGTCATGGTGCTGTTTGAGAAAGTCCACGTACTGTTGCTACTCCTCGAGGGGCATAGCGGCACTGATCAATGTGGGTCTCGGATCTGCCTCGCTACCAAGGTTCTCCAGTACCAGTTCATCGACAGTGGTAGAGACTCCTTCCTCAAAGGTAGGGGGAGAGTCCTCCAGATCCTCTTCTCCACATTTGGAGGGATCTTCCGTGGGGGGGGATGATTCTGAGTTATCAAACCCTGAAGGGTGGTTGGTACCGGCTTGGGCAGTAGTGGTCATTATATCAGGATACTCATGCGCCATTGAGACCATAGAGATGAAGGCAGTCGATCCAATCCCATCTGGTCTTCGTCCTAGGGGGCCACGCTTGATGACATCAAAGCAGTAGTGACGCGTCGGCCTGAGCCAGTTGATTCCAGCCTGGTGGAAGAGACACGTATGACGTACCGTCATTGCCATGAGCCTGACATCCCGATATCGTACAGGGGTAGGAGGTTCCAGGATCACTTGAGCCTGGTTTTTGTAGGAGTACAAGGTGATTTTCTATCGTCGCTTGGACTTGGGAATATGACATCCTCTTGTACCTGAAACAACAAAACATTGTCCCATGTCGGGGGTCGTGGCCTCCAAACGATGGATCGGGAAGATGTAGGTGTCATCCAGGCCTACCTAGGGATCACTTGTGACCGGGGAAAGTTCATCCTCACTTGTCAGGATTTTCTTATCCTTGCTCTTGTAATAGTCGGCGTCCAGGTAGCGGGCTTTACAAGAGGCTAAAGGAGACACATCTCCTTGGATCACGCCTACTCGACCATTGAGAGAGTATTTGAAACATTGGTGATACGACGAAGGGACCACTGCATACAGATGGAGCCATGGCCTACCCATCAATGTGTTGTACGCGGTGTCCTGGGAGATGACCATGAACTCGGTGCTGGAAATTAGGCCACCAAAATGGGTCTTCAAGAAGATCTTGCGGACTAGGGATTTCTCGGTCTTGTCATATACCTGGATTCTGAGGTCGGAGGTAGTTAAATCATCCTCAGACAAATCTAGCTTCTGCAGTGTCCGAGTCGGGATTAGGTTAATCCCAGAACCTGTATCAACAAGATAGTGGCGGACTTCCATGCCATTGAACTGGCCAGTGACGTATAGTGTGAGAATGTTCCCATGTATGGGAGGGTCTTCATCTTCACTGGAGAATGAGATAACTGCCTGACATTCATCGTTCTCAATTTCCTCAACGTGGAAGGCTTCTGTAGCCGCTACCTCCGTCTCAAACTGGAGGGGGCTCCTTAGGGCCTCAGCAAGTTCCTCACACATTTCAGACGACAGGAGAAGAGCCTCAAGGATAGAAATCCTTGCTGTAATTCTGGAAAGGTACTTAAAAACGTCATACCTCTGTGCCAAACATGAGCCTCTGCTTACAAGAGGTCGTTCTGCAGTTGGAGGCATGGCGGGCCCTACCGGATTGGCCAGCGGCTGGCTGGTACTGGGTACATCCCGCTGCCTACTAGTTGATTTCTTAAGAATAGTTTCCAGATGAGGACCGGAAAACTATGATTGTCCTGTATCAGGTCAAGACTAGTCGCGGTATGGACAAGATAGATCTGCCTAATCTCGTAGCACAAACGGCGGTGGAGGTAGATCTGAGGGCACCAGATGAGGTCGCACGTGCTGAGATCTGCACTGGGCCGGTTGTCTAGTTTTAGTAGCATACACGACCTGGCTAAAAGTGCCTGATGATGTGCCTTGATGACCCATGTGGTCGCGGTTCCTCTGACGTTGATGTCGGATGGGGACGTTGGGGAGGTTTTCTTGTCATTCTCCCTCATCGGGAGTCATATAGGGATTTACCAACTCCACGGTATTAGCCAAAGTGTACCCCTGAATGTCGCTCGAAGAGTCATCCATCACTGGGTGGATTCTGGGATGAATACCTATCTCAGGGGGCATGAAATCACTGAGAGTGCGGGATGAAAATGGTAGTGGTGGAGTGCATTGCTTCTTTTTCCACCGTCACTGCTTGCCCTTTTGGGAAGGGGTCGGCTGAGATGATGACGCAGAGGTACTGGTCGCATCTTCTGAAGGCCTCAGATGATTCATGCATGCTCAAATGATACCATGGGTGTGGGCGATGGTTTTACGGGCCATATAGTCATCATACTTCTGGGACCCATGGCTGGGAACCTGCTGCCACTCGCCTTCGTCGTCGCTACCGCTTTCTGACCCTATGAAGAAACCCTCCACTTGTGTCGGGGTCGGGCCCAACCTGACTATGTTGTTGTCAACCTGGTCTTGGAGCCAGTCTTTAAACACATAGAACTACTTGAGGTTGTGCCCCAGAATCCGATGATAGGGGCAGTAGTTGGGGCGATCGGTGAGATTCGCCTCTATCGGCCTTCTGCACTCGAGTAAGAGCACAATCCCCTGCTCTAGGGCACTTCAAAAGTATCCAGGGACCAGATTCTCATTGAACAAGTAAGTCTAGTGCCTTATTTCTAGAGAGGGGGCTCTGGGTTCCTGGCCCTGACGAGGGGTCAGAGGGGCCTGCCGAGGAGGCAGAGCCTGATTTTCCTGCCTATGCGGTGGTGGCGCATTGCGCGGGGGAACCTTTCGGTTCTGAGGAAGTCGCTGCTGGGAAGGATCTTGTGCCTGAGGTGGAGGGCCTCTGCGGGGTTGCGGATCCGGTACCAATGGAATCAATTCTAGCTGCCTTGGGGATTCTATTTGGGCAACCACAACGGGCTCTTCTCTGGCAGCCCTCCTGGTGGGGATCATAGGGGGCAGCAGACGTGCCTGACTAGAATGTTTTAGAGCTTCCTCGAGGCACTGAGCCTTATCTGAGAAGTCCTGGAACACTCTGGGGTAGTTCTGGGTGATCAGGGAAGGAACCAGTTCTGTTTTAACATTACCTACGCACATCGTCAGTAATTTCTCCTCAGTCAGTGGCATGTCGAGGGAGTATGTAAGCCCCTTCCACCAGGCGATGAAGTCCGCGACTCGCTCATCAGGCCTTTGTTTGCACTTGAAGACGTCTGCGATGCTAGTCTTTCGCGTGGTGGAGCTGAACTTGTATAAGAACTACCGGAAGAGATCCTCCCAGCCAGTCACCAATCTTATAGGGAGCTAGATGTACTAGACGAATGCAGGGCCCTCCAATGTCTGCACAAAACATCGGATCTTGGCGGCTTCCTACTGTTCCGGGGTCCCCAACATGGGTCCACACCTAGAGGAAAAGTGAGCCAAGTGCTGCGGCGGGTCCTGAGTCCCGTTAAAGGGTGAGAAAGTGGGATTCCCAAAACCTGGGGGTGCAGGCATATCATCCACCCACGCGGGGTATGGCTTTCCATCTAGTGGGACTACAACCTGCCATGTTTCCAATGCCTTGAGGCGGGCGATGAGTTCTACTATAGGATCATCCAGGTGGGGGGTCCCTGTCTTGATGGGGATCCCTAACTATGAGTGCTTTGTTGGGCTCTTCGACACGGTAAACGGATTCAATGGCTCATGGAGCGACTAGTGGAACGACCCTTGGGGCAGCTGGGGGAACCCGGGCTGCATTCCTTGGATTGCCTCACCATTCAGGAGGGTTTGGCAAGACGTATCACACCCTCTTACTGTAAGTTCCGGTTTCTGCCCTGTCTGTGGGAGTAGCATGATTAGGGATGCCCAGAGGCATATCGCCGGGTGAAATTCTTCCTCCCCTGCTGCCCCGGCTTAGGATCACCATAGTTGGGTCGCCTCTCGATAGTGCGTTCGACTAAGAGTTCGTCGACCAGCCTCTTCTATTCAGCAAGTTGCTGGCACAACGTGGCCTTCTCGGGGTCTTCTTCCATCTTCTGCCCTGAGGCGGATGGATCAGAGTGCTTGACAGTTCTGACATGTTCTTTACCCTTATCGACATTCCGACTGAGTACCAGTGACTCGATGGGCGCAGGGAGGCTAAAAGGTTCCTCTGATGGTGAGTAATCCTCCCTGATGGGTCCAACAATGGTGGTACACCCTTAGGGGGTAAGTCTACATTGAGAAACTCCAGCTCATCTTCCTTGTCCACTATGTCATCCATGTGGACCGCAACCCTTCTTGGGGGCATGTCCTCAATGTCGCATAACAAATCGGGCTACCGCCGGATAGGACAGAAGATGAGGGTGGCATACTATCCCCATACATGGACTTGCACATGGAGGGTAGCTTCCCTGATGATTTTGCAGAGTACCTTGAAACTCTGAACGCATTTTTGTTGGAGAGTGCTCTAGCGACCTAGTGACTCAGGGCATTGGGCCACGGGGAGTGCGGCTAAATCGACAAGATGACATTGATCATCGATTTCCTCGAAGTTCAGTTGGCTCCTAGGGTAAAACACCCATTGATAGCGAAGATGGAAGTGCATCACCCATAGGGTTTTATGGAAGCACTCGACTTCCTCCAGGGTGAGGGATTCCGGTGCACAAAAGTTCGACCTTGTCACCGGCCAAAACTTCTCTAGGAAGTGATCTTCTATGAGAATGTTCCAGAATCTCATGGACTTGGATTCAGGGTCCAGCCCCATATTTCCCCACTCATAAACTAGAGGTGGATGAGGAACCTGTAGCGGTACTGAGGCGGACCCTTGGGACAGTAAACTGGGTGGCGGAGAATACAGCGAACGAGCCGACTGGACGCCAAATTCCGGGCCATCCTCCAAAGAGTGCGGTGACCTGACCACAATGTCACAATACGATGGGCTGATAGCCACAGCCTCTGGCACATGGATCGTGGTTACCGGTGATGGGTCACCTTGTCTCTCACCCACCGTCGTTCTCCAAAATATCTCTCTGTGATCTTTGGTCGAGGTAGAGGGCGCTTCTGGTGACGACGGTGGTGACTGTACAGTCAGAACCTGTGGAATTCCCACAATTTCCTCCTCCTGGATGTACCTATGAAGAGAGGTGGGAATCCGATGGAATTCTCATTCTGGAAGGATGAGGCTGACACGCCTTGTTCCTGCCCTGGTCCTTAATGCGGAGGAACGAGGGGAGGGTTCTGATGTCAAGTCGCATTCTGCCTCAGAATTCAAGAAGCGGGCCGGTTTTATGTCCACCCGGGCTTTCCTAGGATTCTTCTTGTGGCAACGACGACCCGCCCTCCTTCCCCTAGATGGCTCTTCGGGACAAGGTTGATTCCCGACATGTAGTCTCGGGGTCATGTTGGCGCCATGTCAGAGAGGACTTCCTCTTGAGACGGCCGGGGTGTGAGGGGCATCGGGGCACATGTTGAAGGGAACATGGGGAGGACCTCCATGGACAGCACCTGAGTGGGCGAAACCCTCGTCGGAATCGGCGGGAGCATGGGGAGGACCTCCATGCTTGGTGTTGGTGGAGCGAGGCTAACCTTCACCCCTTTGGTTTCTAGGGCAAGGAGGACCTTCGCCGACTACGGAGACAACGTAGGGAGGATCCCCACATTGGATAGGGACAGGATGGGCAATGCCTTCATATCGACGGTCGAGGGAAGGAGGAGGAATTACATACTCAGTGTGGTGGGAACGGAAAAGACTTCTGCGCCGAGTTTCACTACTGTGAGGCAAGTCTTCAATCGGGTTTGGGGTAGCACGGGCCATACCTCCATGATGAACTTCGTGGCGGGGAAGGCCCACGCTCTATGGAGTGGTGGTACATGGAGGACCTCCATATGGTGTGACATCACCGCGGGTTGGTCCGCGGCGATCACCACTCGGGCCTACGACCCGAAGAGTCAACCCATCCTACCTATGGGGCGGTTGGGGCCTTGATCCCGGTCGGGCATAGGGGTGTTCCTACTTAGTGTTTGTAAGGGATTCATGATATACGTCGGTGGTGGCTCGGTCCACAGTAGCTGTCGACGAAGACGCCCCTTGGCGGGTGCCCTCAGTTTGTGCCCAACACCAGCGTCAGGTCAGGCGAGCCGATGCGGGTGGTGTAAGGGCATAGCCTACCTGCTCCTCTGGCAACACCGGACGGCGGTGCTGACGCGGCCGGGTGGGGGACCTTGCTTGGAGTCCTTGGATCAGGATTCTGACTTGGCTGAGCCGGACATCACCCACCTCATCAGCGTAAGGCAGGGAGTCATCGAGGCGTTCTGGGGACAGGCTCCCGAAACAATTGAATGTTGGGGTGGGGAGCAGGGGCTCCCTGCGCAGCCTTCCAGGGTAGAATTGACAGCGGGGCTTGGATGCCTCCAAGTTAAGGTGGGCCATATCCCAGGTTGAGATTATGCACTCCTCCTCTTAATGATGTACGAGGTCGTTAATCACCCTTTGTTGGATGACTTCCGATGGTGAGAGGGGGTATGGGCGCCCCATGCTCGTGGATGTAGACGTCGTTGTGGAAATAGTGGAGCCACGCGGAGTGGCTGTGCTGGTATTTCCCCGGCCCCTGTGTAGGCAGGTGGGCAGCGATCGTGTTTCTATAGCAGCAAACTGATTCCTGAGAAGCAGGGAGATTAACTCATCAGCACTACGAGGATAAGAAATCGACAACCAGTTCCCCAGTGCCATTCTGTCTTCCGTGGCCAGTCAGAGGGATCCACACTGACAAAGTTGCATAACGGAATTACCCACGTTCTACTACCGCAACTTCTGGTGAGTTTCACACCAGGCCCACTATTTTCTTGGTGGGACCTGGTGCCGGATATTTGGATTCGGTGACACGTCAATCTACTGATGTATTTAATGCTACTAATCTCTACATTGAGGAGAATAATTTCTCATCAGACTCACCATTTCTATTTCCGACGCTTTCATCGGGGTGTGCGCGTCCAATCACTTGGGTGTGATAGGCACGACTCTTGTGTTACCCCACATTCCCGCTTTCCAAAGGCGGGTGACATCCATTTCTTATTCAGGGACGTCCTCTCCTTGATCGAAACAGGATAATGGGATGTTGGTTCCTCCATCCGTGGATTCCTCCTCGGAACTTGTTACCTAGTTCAGGTCTCCCTCATAGATTTAATATGTTGTTCGTGAAACTCTTCCCAGTGTCATGTTTCCATGGATGCCGGTTAATTACACCATTTCTGTCAGGACCTTCCAAAGGGTCCAGTCGGGACAGCCACCTTCAGTCAGGGGAGTAGTCATGTCGAGGCATCATTAACGTGTTTGAACACTGGGGAATTGGCATGTCTGTCTTTTTTACCTTATTATAGGTCTTCTCGAGGGCGTAGAAGCCCGAGGCATCCCACATCAAGCGTGGGGAATCATATTCCATAGGCATGTATCTGAGTTTTTCCTCAGCTTCCCATGTTTATCACAGGGTATGTCGCGTGTTTAACGTCCAGTGGAGACGGATCCGCCTAATCATAACTCTAGCTAGAGTGGATCAGATTGAGGGATCCCCCTTGAGGGAACGCCGATATCGGAGCCAGCCTGTGGGCGGCCTCCCGAATGTTGTGGAGGGGAATTAGGTGGTATGATCTCACTGGGATGTGGTGGCCCAGGTAATAATCAGGATGGATGATGGAGAATTTCATGGAGTGGAGGGGGAATGAAATGGGGCCATCCTGGAGATGCCGGTGGTGATGGGCTTGAGTCTCAAAGAGACCTCTTACGTATCCCTGTGATAGGGAATCAAAGTCCACGTAGTTCGGATTGGACGCCAGAGAAATGACGTGAAGAAGGAACTTGGTCCAATGGGTGGTGGGCTTGAACCTCAGGAAGGCTTCCTACGTACCATGCCTTGACATGGATCAAAGTCCATGTAGTTTGGAAAAAGGGGCTGTTATACTGACACGAAGGGGTGTCGGAACAACTGGATGGAAGGGTCACAACGGCTTACTGCTGGATTGGGATGCAGTTTAACATCATGCGGGACGGGGGCATGTCGGAGAACCAACGTGAAGAAGGACCTTGGCTGAAGTGGATGGTGGGCTTGAACCTCAGGAAGGCTTCCTACGTACCATGCCTTGACATGGATCAAAGACCCTGTAGTTCAGGTGAAAATGGCGGCTTGGCACACCAACATGGAGAAGGTTGGGGCCAATGATTGTTGGTCTTGAACCTCAGGCAAGATTCCTATGTACCATGCCTTGACATGGATCAAATACCACGTTGTTTAGGTTGGTCACAACGGCTTACCGCTAGACTAAAATGTAGTTTAATGTCATGAGGGATGAGGGTGGAACCCGACGTGAAGAAACAACTGGGCGGTGGGCTTGAACCTCGTGAGGCTTCCTATGTACCATGCATTGACATGGATCAAAGTAATTATAGTTCCGGATGGATGTGTGGGGCTTACACTCTAGGCTGCCTAAGGTGTTGGAGGAACCGACGTGAATACGGGCGGAACGGCCAGGTGATGGTGGGATTGAACCACGTGAGGCTTCCTACGTACCATGCCTTAACATGGATCAAAGACCACATAGTTCAGGTAAAAATTGTGGGCTTGCACCTCATGAGGATTCTTACATACCATGCCTTGACATGGATCCAAGACCACATAGTTCTGGTGAAAATGGTGGGCTTGTTCCTCGCGAGGCTTCCTACGTACCATTCCTTGACATGGATCAAATTCCCTGTAGTTCGGGTATACAGTTTAACGTCATGCTAGATGATGGCATACAGTTTAATGTCATACGGGACGAGGGATTTTTCATGGTCGATGCTTACTCGAAGCCCACTTGAGTCATGCTCGGTGTGAGAAACAAGAGGCAGCAGGGACCTGACGATCACGTCATGAAGGGTGCGTCTGTGAGAAGCGAAGATGGGGCTTATGCGTTAGGCGTCCCATGGTGCTGGGACTTACTCCATGATGGAGGCCCGAGAGTGAAAAAGCACAGGGGGAGAGGGATGTGGGATCGAAGGAAGGAGGTTCCTTCTTCCCTATCATGCCCTCCAATGGCCCTGGCGGTGAGGAAGTACGGAGGTGCATGGGTGCTACCTTTCACAAGAGGGGTTAGGGGGGCTTACACCAAGGTGGTTGCCCTTCCCCGCAGACATAATCCACTCCCGGAAGGAGGATATCATCCCATGTGGTGACCAAAGGGCATAAAGAATGTCCGAGCCGGGGGGACCCTGCGTACGAGGCATGGGGTCGGGTCACATTTTGACATCATGTGTTGAGGACAAGGTGCTTCGTAGTTTAACGTACTGCAGCTCGGATGAGGTGGGTTTACTCCGCAACCCTAGGAATTACATGACCAGTACCCTCTGATCCTTGTGGGAGGGGAGGCATCGGTAAGGCCATGGAAAATGGGGCTTGCAGAGCGAACCATCGAGGGGTCCATGTTAGCTTGTCTTTGCGAAGAAGCAATAGTTGTTAGCATGCCAATGCGAAGAAGCATTAGGCGAAGTAACGCTATGGGTGGTGTCATCCAGGGGACTTTGAAATCACATCCTGCAAACCTAGAGGGTCACATGAGAAGAGGAATTTCCAAGAAAAGGGGTCCAAAGGTAGGGACCTTGCGGAGCTTGGTTGCTTTGCATAGTGGAGAGCACTTGCGAAGGGGTGTGCTTCGCAAAGTAGAGTGCCTTGTCCTTAGCATGGGGCAGCGATGCGAGCAGGAGGTGCTTCACGAAGTGGATGGGTGTTTGTGGAGCATTACCTCGTGAAGCAGAGGAGCCTCGTGAAGCACAGTGACCCTACCTTGGCTTGTGGATCACATGTACATGATGGGTGTTTTGTGAAGCATAAACGCTCCACGACTTCCCGAGTCCCCTTGGGGATCCCCTTACTTCATGAATGCCCTTAGGCTTCGTGAAGGGAATCCCTCTCAGAAGAGGGGCACAAAACGAGATAAGGTGAAGGCCTCTCGGGAAGCAAGAATACCTCGTGGAGCTCATGATTTCCAGAGCGAAGAGTGCTTTGCGATTTGGGAGTTGAGAAGCCGAAAGGTCAGATTGTCCATCCAGAGAGCTCTGGGGGAGCTCGGTATTTATAGGAAAAGGGTGCCGTGAAGCAGAGCTCACGTGGCGTGAAGGGGTCTTCGGTGGCTTTGCGGTAGGTCGCGAACGTCAACCAGATTTGCGGAGAGGTACCGCCTCCTCCGCTTCGCGGCGGGGTCGCAAACGTCAGGGCGTTCGTGGAGGGTTACCTCCTCTAGTGCTTCGCGGCGGGCTCACGAACGACAGGTTGTTCGTGGAGTGTTACCGCCTCTGGTGCTTCGCGGTGACCGCATAGCTAGGGGGAATTTCGTCGGGGCTTCATGAGGAAGGGCGCGGGGCCTTTATTTTCTTTGTTCTTTTCGTCCAATATTTTGGCACCAACAAGGATCTTAAAAATGTAAATAATGACCAATGAGCTTTCAAAATGATGGTTCAATCAAAATACAATGTGTTGGATCAACATTTACGGATAAATATCAATTAAAATCTAAGAACATATTTCATTTTAAATGACTAAAACATAACAGTCTAAGTGTGTCTCGGTTTTCTGATACATAAAAAAGAATCAATTTTTTAGAAATATGGGTTTATTTTGAATAAATTTAATGATTGATGTATCCTGACAAGAGGATGGTGAAATAAAAGAAATTATTTTCAAATTGGTGATCATGTAAATTATTTATATTTTAGTATGAAATAAGAAAATTAATTATGGTATTAAAGAATTGTTCACCTTATCCAAAAGAATATTCAAAAAATTATTTAAGGGGAAAATGTTTTTGATGTTCCTATCTTCAAAAGATAAAGGAATTTTATGTATTACACTTTTCAAAAGGTAAACTTTGTGAATAATCCATATAAAAAGGTTTAAATACAATCTAATCATTCTTTAGGGTTAATTCACACTCACATTTATGGGCCTATGGGGAAGCAATCAAAAAATAGAGATAATTATTTTATTTTCTTTATTGATGAGTTTGATGGAATCACATGTATTAAGTTTATGAATCATAAATTATAGGAACTAAATGGTTTAAGAGTTTCATAATAAGTGGAAAAAATAGTGTGGTTACTCACTAAAGATGATCTAAACAGATAATGGTATTGAGTATATTTCCTGAAATCAGTACACTATAAAATCCTCAAAAAAAATATTGTGGATGAAAAAAATGATATAAGTCTTATGGATATGTCTTTAAATATGTTTTTAGAGAATGAAACATCACACAATTTCTAGATATAAGTTGTTTTAGTATTGATTCATTTTCAAAATAATTATCTTTAAAGGCCAAATTTTGATATTTCATCATATGAGATGTATTACATGAAATCTCAAATTTTGAAGAATTTAAGAGTACATGTAAGCCCTTGTATTATCAACTTTAAAGGTGAAAATATAAAAAAATAGAAAGAATAGTTTTTCATGGTATCTTTATAAGTTTTCCAGCAAATAAAAGAGGGTATTGTTATTAACTAAAATAAATAGGGAAGATTTTGTATTCAGATAAAATAAATGTGATGGAATATAGAGTTAAAGTAAAATCACATAATAAAGAATGTTTCAGAAGTGATAAAGATGAATCCATTTTTGTGAAACAACAAGGTGAAGTTCTATAAAATAGTGATAAATCTGAATAAGTTCAAGTTGAAAAAGTTGATTTAGTAAATTCAAGTGATGAAGAACAATCTTGTTCAAATCATCCAAGCTTGAGAAGGAAAGTTTAGGTCCAAATTATTATTGGAAATCATAGAGGATATATTAAAACTAGATAGACTTTTGGCATGGACCCACATATCTCATTAATCTCTCAATTTCAACCAAGAGATGTGCAAGAAGAAATGAAACATCCATAGTGGATTGGTTCAATGCATTATGAGTTAGATCAGATATAAAATAATGAGACTTGGTATTTTATAAACAAACCCCAAGAGATTATTATCATCAGAAAAAAAGTGAGTTCTAAAAAACAAGATGAATTAAAAAGGTGAAGTGATGAAAAATAAATAAATATTTGTGTATGAAGGATGGCCACATATTGAAAGAGTTAACTTTGATGAGACATTTTTACCAGTTACAATGCTTAAAACCATATGATTTGTTCTTTCCAATGTATCATAAAGGAAATGAAATATCATTCAAATTCATATCAGTTAATCCTTCCTCAATGGTGAATTAGAAGAGGAGGCGTATATTTAATAACCATATAGTTTTATTCTTGATGAATATGATAATTGTGTTTAAAGAATAAAAATCCTTTATACATGCTAAAACAAGCCCCAAGATCTTAGTATTTTATGCTTGACACCTTCTTGAAGAAATTTAAATTCAGTAAATGAATAGTTGACAACAATCTCTACATTAATGAAGATGATAACGTATTTATCATTTCTATTATTTATGTCTATCATATTATTATTATTGGAAATTATGGAGGTGTTTGTGAACAATTTTCTAAATAAATGAAGAATATTTTTGAAATTTATATGATTGGTGAGATGGGATTGTTTATTTACTTACAAATATATAAAGGAAACAATTATATATTTCTTTCTCAGTAGAATTACACTAATAAATTGTAGAATAACCATGGAAGGGATGATTTAAAACCTATTTCTACACTAATTTCTATAGAAACTAAATTTTCAACAAATAAAGAATTCATTTGTGGGTCATAGGTAATTATGAAAGCTAGTTGGTAATAAACTATACCTTATAGTTTCAAGACTAGATATTATGTATGTTGTTACACTTTTTGATCAATATCCAAGTTCCCCAAAATCTTATCATTCCATGAATGGAAATGGGATACTCAAACATATCAATGGCATATCAAAATATAAATTGAAATATGAAAATAAAGGGAAGATTAATATATTTAGTTATTTAGATGAAAATTAATAAGGAAGGGTTGATTATAGGGATTATAAATCTTGTGGACCTTTCTTTTTTGGAGAAATTTGTTTTTTTCATTCAAAGAAGTAGAATTCAGTAACATTTTGCATTGTTGGGGCTGAATATGTGGCTTCCCCCCATGACTCATCATAACTTATGAGGAAGAAAACTATGTTAATAGATATACAATTTCAAGTAAAGTTTTCACAACCATTGGTATATGATAATCAAAGTTATATTAATATTCAAAAAATCTTGATCAACATTTAAGATCCAATAACTTAGATATAAAATATCACTTCATCAAAGATATAGTGTAGAATAATGAGTTATCATTTGAATTTTTTTTAAATGAGAAGGTTATATATGTTTAAGTGCATTGTGTTGCATTTGTTGTCAATGAGACATGAAGTTGTCTTGGAATGAATGGAAGTCAAGGAATGTCAAGATGTGAATGACAAAGGTTGTGATGGTGTTGGTGATGAATGGAGAATGGCCATGGTACTAAGAGGCATGTCACTTAGGAGATTCACTAAGTGGAATAGGAGATGTGGTTGAAATATTCTCCAGTAAAATCAGACGATTGTAGAGCTGTTCTTTAAGTTCAAAGAACTTGTATCATGATGATACAAAGTCACAACAATGTTTGAAGACCATGCATTGTAGTGACAATGCATGAGGAGTTGAAGATGATCCATTCACATGTCCTAAGTGGATGAAGTGGTTTAATAAAATCCATGCACTAACACTTAGTGCATGTGAATCTGAAGAAGTCCCAATTTGATCTCTGATTAGATCAACAAAGTTTATTGAAGAAATATTTGATTCAGGAGCTCGGTTGAAGATGAAGAATCCGTTTGGAATTCCATTCCTAAGTGATGAATACATGTTGAGGATAATGGAGGAATTTCAAATGAAGAAGAAGAGAGGAAGAAGGAGAAATGAGGAAGATGGCTTAGAGAAGTGGCACTTGGCACTTGGCATGTTTTATATGAAGGAGAACTTTGTTTTTCACAAAGTCTTTACATTCTGTCCTTTGCCAAAAAATATGGCCAGCCCGTGAGCACCTTGTGGGTTCAACCCCAAGGCTCATGTGGGCCTAAGGCGCCACGCCCAAGGGGGAACCCGTGGGGCGAGCTCAGGGCGGCAGGGGCGCACCCGCAGACACCACAGAGGCGCTGGGGCACGCCCGGAGGAGCGCAGTGTGCATAGTGGGCGCCAGTGGCGCGCCCGCAGGAGGCATAGTGGGCGCTAGGAGTGCGCCCGCAGGGAGCATAGTGGGCGCAGAGCACGCCCGCAGAGAGAACCCGGTGCGGGGCGGCACCGGGAGGGGAGAAGTTCAACTGGCGTGTTGAGGCAGCGCCAGGGTTATAAGCCGCGGAGAAACCGGGCGAGGATTCGATGTGGGACGCGCAAAAAATCCCGAGAGCAAATCTCCGCCGTCCGTCTCATCGCGTGCTTGATCTGTGCCGCACGATCCATCTGCGGCGCCGCGATCTAATCCAGGCCGCCCGATGTATTTTGATCGTCCGATCCAACGGCTCCCGGCTCATCTCCTTCGTCGAGCTCGAGCTGAAGCCACCCGCGAGCAGCCGCTGAACCAGAGCCTCCCCGACGACCTATTTCGAGTTCCCGGCCACCGCTGATCGAAGTGAAGCCACCCTCGCGCTCGTCTGGCCATAACGAACAGGATCATGCCCAAGAATACACGTGCATGTAACAAATGAGGGAATTCGATGTTGGCCGAGGCAAACGAAGTTGCCGAGGCACCGGGTTGATGTTTTGCATGAGATAAGCCTAAACGAAGGCCGTGCATGCGTTCTAAGTCGCATGCACGTGGAGGAAACCGAAGGAAAAGAAAAGGAAACCCGCGTTGAAACAGAGTATAAAGATCAAGATTTGGAAAAATCTTGAAGATCCGAAGATCTCGGGTGTTTGATGTTTTTCTCACGCGGATGAACCGAGGCTCTCCTCGCCTATAAAAAGAAGACCCGAGGCGCTGGAGATGCTTGCTGATATTCTGAATATTTGAGGAGTCCCGTGAGAAGCACCTTGTGCCTCGCGAAGAATTACTGCGCGCATCACTTGCGCGGCAGAAGCCCAGAGCTCCCATTAGCTCCGTAGTGTTCCTTTTGTGCATACCTGCACAAAAGAAGAAAGGGAGAGATCCCTGTGCGCTATCCTTTGCGCGACAGGAAGGAGTTTGGGCAGCACAAAGTTGTGCGCCCCCTCTGTGCACCGTGCCCCCTGCGCGGTAGCACTTGCGCGCCCGCGGTGCCTTGCACCCGAGGCTTGCGCGCCCTAGAGGCCTTGTGCACTTGCAAGCTGCCTTGTGCACCAAGTGTGCCTTGTGCTTTGTTGAAGAAGAGGAGGCCGCGGCTCATCATGCACTTGCGCACCTACTTTGAAGGTGGAAGACCCGAGCCTTTGTGCTTGTGTGCCAAGTGAGGAGAACACCCTATGGGATGATTGAATTTGGGCAGTGTGTGTGCTAAGTGGAGAAGAAGTACCCGAGGCACTTTGTGTGCAATTTGAAGAAGAAGGCCGTAGCCCTTGTTGGGTGTGCACACTTGAAGATTAAAAGAGAAAGAACAAATTGTGTGTGCAAAGGAAGTGAAAGGCCGTAGCCTTGTGTGGGTGAAGTGAAGACCACACCTTAGTGTGTGTGTGCTAAATTGAAGAACCACCTATGGGTTAAGTGTGTGCAACAACAATAAGAACACACTTTGAGTGTGTGCATTTGAAGAGGCCGAGGGCTGTGACCTTGTGTGTGCATACCTTGAAGAACAAACTAAAAGAACACTAAAGTGAGTGTGTGCAACAAGAAGAGGAGAATAGGCCAAGTCTAAAGTGTGTGCAAAGTGAAGAATTTGTGTGTGCAAATTAAAGAAGTGGCCGAACCTAATGTGTGCACTAAAAGTGTATACACATTAGAAGAAGAAGAAGGAGTGACCCACACTAAAGTAGAACACACTCTAAGTGTGTAAGAAAATTGAATTAAGTGTGTGAAGTTCAGTGAAGGTGTGTGCTTAAAGTGACTACACCCTTTGTGGGTCTACTGCACCAAGAGGAAGAAAAGGAGAGTGCATGCATGCATGCATGCACATGCACACGTGAACAAAGACAAATCAGTGGTGTGCAACTGAGACTGGGCCAGACCGAAGATAAAGATATTATTTGTCTGAGCATTCAGTAATTGGAGAGAAGCCGGGGCATCCTTAGAAGAAGGTGATAAAGCCCGAGCAAGATGAGAAGACCTGTTCACCACAAGTGATCAGAAGAAGAGCAAGGCCAGTAGTCTTTATCCCAGACTGCTGAAGATACTTGAAGAAGCTTAAAGTGAAGAAGAGCTACTCGTGCGACTCGAGGAGCCAGGAGAAGACCCTGTGGGACTCAGGGAGAAGAAGTCTTCAGTGGGATTCTGGAGCAGGCCAGTGGGACTCTGGTAACACTGTGGGACGCAGTATAAAGACCCTCCTGTGGGACTCAGGAGATATACAGTGAGACTCTGTATCGACCATTGTAATTCTAACAAGTTATAATGGGAGAATCCATGCTGAGAGAGCATGGCAAGGATGTAGGCCTTTGGTGCTGAACCTTGTAAATCCTTGTGTCCTGTGCCTTTTCATTACTGCATTATCCGGGAAAGGTTGAGAGATACAAGAAGAGTGGATCGAGGCTTTAATCAGCCGTAGAGGTTTAATTGATATAGAATCAATTAGTAAAAAGTTTTAAAGGATCACTGATTCACCCCCTCCCCCTCTCAGTGATTCACACTGATCTGGGCACTTCAATTGGTATCAGAGCCAGGTTACCTCTAAAAGATCCAAGAGAGTCTATATAGTGTGCAGATTTGAGGAAAAGAGCAACCAGCCTCAAATGGAGATATCTTCCAAAACTCACAAAAAAACAGAATGAAGAAACAGGCAAATAAGATGAGGAAGAAGGTTGCTGCAATCAGAGAAACTCCTTCTATGGAAAGAAATGTGAAAGTCACATCAGATGACAATTCCTTTTATCATTCTTCTGATGAAGCCTGCTCTAGTTGTGATGAAGATGGAAGAAACAATGATCTTCTAAATGCAATCAAATATCTTCAGAAGAGAGTCCCCAAGGAAATTGTAATGTGTATAGCTACAGGCCTCCTTGATCTTCAAGAAGAAAAATTACAGCTAGAAGATGAAGCCAATTCTCTGGAAGTCGAATTGGCAAAAAGGGTTGGCATAACCAACACTCTCAGAAAGCTGGTAAATGCCAAAGATGAAACAGTATCTCTTTGCAATGAAAGATATGAAGACACTGCTGAAGAATTGCAGAGAAGCCTTTCTGAGAAAGAATTCTTTAAGACTGTGGTCAAAGAAGTTTTCCATGCACTGGAAAAGAGGCACAAAGTGTCAATGGTTGTCAAAGATGCTCAACTAGAAGACAAAGTCAAAAGGGTGAAGGAGCTGGACAATTCATTGCAAGAATTGAAGAAGGTGCATGAAGACCAGATGAAACAGCTGGAAGAGAAATGGGAAGGAAGGCTAAGAACAGTTGAGGATGAGAAGAACTCCCTCAACATGAAGTGTTTAGAATTAGAGGTGATATTGAACAATCAGCAATCACCCAAATCCAAAGCTTCCCAGTCAGCTGAAAGGAGAAATGTTTCTACTCAAGTATGCATTGAGCAGGATGATTCTAAGAGAAAGACATCCTCTAGTGAAAGTGCAACAACTTCTAAAAAGAAGGTACCATCCATACCATCTTGTACTAATGCTTCTAATTGTGTTTCCACAAAAAGTGCAGGATGGAAGAATAATTCCAAACAAATATGGATGAAGACAGTAAAGAAGCAGAGCTCTCCTAAAACAGCACAACAGGTCAAGAAAAGTACCCAACAATCAGAAGGAATCAAAAAGTCAAGATTTGTGGGTCAATGTTGGTGTTGTAATAAGTATGGGCACTGTGCAATGGATTGTTGGTACATTCCACTAAATGTCAAAGCACAAAGGAAGCCCATGCCTAGGGGGAGCAATCCAGAAGAAAAGAAGCAGCATCCACAGGTCCAGAGACATCTGTTTACTGCTAACAGATTTGGATTACTTGACAAAATCTGGGATGGTTGCAAAAGTGGTCAAAATGATACATGTCAATCTCCAACTGTATCCAAAGATGAAAAGAAGAGAAGATCACTGAACCTGGCTAAAAAGGAATCCTTGGGAAGCAAGAAGAAGAAAGCTGAAAAAGCTTCCAAGAAGATGTTGAAAAAGGAAGAGAAGTCCTTGGAGTCTGAGTCCAAGAAGGGTGATGCATCCGGAAGGACCACCAAGAAATGCTTCTTCTGTGGAAAGAAATGACACATCATGGACCTTTGTAAAGAAGCCATGAAACTAAATAGAAGTCAACTGAACTCCAAAAGACAATCAATCCAGAAGAAGAAGGGATTGATTGAAAATAAGTTGCCTAAGAAAGGTAGCTTAACAGCATCAAAAGAACCATGTGGAACTTCCAGAACTGGGGCCACCCTTCCAAATGATTTACTTGTCATATGGCCACATCAGTTGCAACTTGCCAAAGATCTGCAGAAAGCTGAAGATGAAGTTCTGGCAATTGCTAAAGCAAAAGGGAAGAAGAAGGTTTCACATGAAGATGTTTTGAGAACCACACCAGCACAATCATCAATGAAGATCAAATGTGCAAGTGTGAAGAATGGTGAAAATGGGACATCTCGGTTGAGAGAATCTTCTCAACCTTGTTGTTCACATTGATAAACCAAGGAGGTTCCATCTTATTCCCTTATACTATTGGTATTTACATGTGCTGACATTGCAGGGAATTGAAGATGATGATCATTCTCAGCTGGAGGATGGTTTGGACAGAATGGAGTGCACCCCTTGAGGGGGAGCCAATCTGGAGAAGATGGGATTCTGATATTTAATTCCATCTTGAGAAAAGTGAAGGTATTCTAATCATACATTCATCCCTTGTTTCTTAATTGAGGCTATCTTGTCAATTAAGGGGGAGTATGGATTGAAGACAAATGGATGAAAGGGGGAGCTTTATCTATGAACCTGAACTTTCTAATGAGTTTTGTGAAGTTGTGCAGGATTTAGAAAATTTATTGTTATATCTGAAAAATTTTCAAACCCCTGAAGCATGATCTCACATGTTATAGTGAATGTGGACAGCTTTGAATTCCTTGGTCATATCACTCTTGTTTTCTACACCGGGTTAGCCCAAATAGACTTAGAGCTGATTTACTAAAGGTTCTTTGCTAAAGAGAACATGTGACATCATCCCTCTCTTAGTGTTTTTCAAGAAAATACATTTTAAAGGGAGGAAGTGAGATTTTTGAAAGTGAACCACATCACACCTTTGCATTTGATTGCCAATAAGGGGGAGAAAATATTGGCACACATATTGACCCATTCATGTGTGCTGAAGTGGTGTATTGACAACAAATATAAAGGGGGAGATTGAAGTGCATTGTGTTGCATTTGTTGTCAATGAGACATGAAGTTGTCTTGGAATGAATGGAAGTCAAGTAATGTCAAGATGTGAATGACAAAGGTTGTGATGGTGTTGGTGATGAATGGAGAATGACCATGGTACTAAGAGGCATTTCACTTAGGAGATTCACTAAGTGGCATAGGAGATGTGGTTGAAATATTCTCCAGTAAAATCAGACGATTGTAGAGCTGTTCTTTAAGTTCAAAGAACTTGTATCATGATGATACAAAGTCACAACAATGTTTGAAGACCATGCATTGTAGTGACAATGCATGAGGAGTTGAAGATGATCCATTCACATGTCCTAAGTGGATGAAGTGGTTTAATAAAATCCATGCACTAACACTTAGTGCATGTGAATCTGAAGAAGTCCCAATTTGATCTCTGATTAGATCAACAAAGTTTATTGAAGAAATATTTGATTCAGGAGCTCGGTTGAAGATGAAGAATCCGTTTGGAATTCCATTCCTAAGTGATGAATACATGTTGAGGATAATGGAGGAATTTCAAATGAAGAAGAAGAGAGGAAGAAGGAGAAATGAGGAAGATGGCTTAGAGAAGTGGCACTTGGCACTTGGCATGTTTTATATGAAGGAGAACTTTGTTTTTCACAAAGTCTTTACATTCTGTCCTTTGCCAAAAAATATGGCCAGCCCGTGAGCACCTTGTGGGTTCAACCCCAAGGCTCATGTGGGCCTAAGGCGCCACGCCCAAGGGGGAACCCGTGGGGCGAGCTCAAGGCGGCAGGGGCGCACCCGCAGACACCACAGAGGCGCTGGGGCACGCCCGGAGGAGCGCAGTGTGCATAGTGGGCGCCAGTGGCGCGCCCGCAGGAGGCATAGTGGGCGCTAGGAGCGCGCCCGCAGGGAGCATAGTGGGCGCAGAGCGCGCCCGCAGAGAGAACCCGGTGCGGGGCGGCACCGGGAGGGGAGAAGTTCAACTGCCGTTTTGAGGCAGCGCCAGGGTTATAAGCCGCGGAGAAACCGGGCGAGGATTCGATGTGGGACACGCAAAAAATCCCGGGAGCAAATCTCCGCCGTCCGTCTCATCGCGCGCTTGATCTGCGCCGCACGATCCATCCGCGGCGCCGCGATCTAATCCAGGCCGCCCGATGTATTTTGATCGTCCGATCCAACGGCTCCCGGCTCATCTCCTTCGTCGAGCTCGAGCCGAAGCCACCCGCGAGCAGCCGCTGAACCAGAGCCTCCCCGACGACCTATTTCGAGTTCCCGGCCACCGCTGATCGAAGTGAAGCCACCCTCGCGCTCGTCTGGCCATAACGAACAGGATCATGCCCAAGAATACACGTGCATGCAACAAATGAGGGAATTCGATGTTGGCCGAGGCAAACGAAGTTGCCGAGGCACCGGGTTGATGTTTTGCATGAGATAAGCCTAAACGAAGGCCGTGCATGCGTTCTAAGTCGCATGCACGTGGAGGAAACCGAAGGAAAAGAAAAGGAAACCCGCGTTGAAACAGAGTATAAAGATCAAGATTTGGAAAAATCTTGAAGATCCGAAGATCTCGGGTGTTTGAAGTTTTTCTCACGCGGATGAACCGAGGCTCTCCTCGCCTATAAAAAGAAGACCCGAGGTGCTGGAGATGCTTGCTGATATTCTGAATATTTGAGGAGTCCCGTGAGAAGCACCCTGTGCCTCGCGAAGAATTACTGCGCGCATCACTTGCGCGGCAGAAGCCCGGAGCTCCCATTAGCTCCGTAGTGTTCCTTTTGTGCATACTTGCACAAAAGAAGAAAGGGAGAGATCCCTGTGCGCTATCCTTTGCGCGACAGGAAGGAGTTTGGGCAGCACAAAGTTGTGCGCCCCCTCTGTGCACCGTGCCCCCTGCGCGGTAGCACTTACGCGCCCGCGGTGCCTTGCACCCGAGGCTTGCGCGCCCTAGAGGCCTTGTGCACTTGCAAGCTGCCTTGTGCACCAAGTGTGCCTTGTGCTTTGTTGAAGAAGAGGAGGCCGCGGCTCATCATGCACTTGCGCACCTACTTTGAAGGTGGAAGACCCGAGCCTTTGTGCTTGTGTGCCAAGTGAGGAGAACACCCTATGGGATGATTGAATTTGGGCAGTGTGTGTGCTAAGTGGAGAAGAAGTACCCGAGGCACTTTGTGTGCAATTTGAAGAAGAAGGCCGTAGCCCTTGTTGGGTGTGCACACTTGAAGATTAAAAGAGAAAGAACAAATTGTGTGTGCAAAGGAAGTGAAAGGTCGTAGCCTTGTGTGGGTGAAGTGAAGACCACACCTTAGTGTGTGTGTGCTAAATTGAAGAACCACCTATGGGTTAAGTGTGTGCAACAACAATAAGAACACACTTTGAGTGTGTGCATTTGAAGAGGCCGAGGGCTGTGACCTTGTGTGTGCATACCTTGAAGAACAAACTAAAAGAACACTAAAGTGAGTGTGTGCAACAAGAAGAGGAGAATAGGCCAAGTCTAAAGTGTGTGCAAAGTGAAGAATTTGTGTGTGCAAATTAAAGAAGTGGCCAAACCTAATGTGTGCACTAAAAGTGTATACACATTAGAAGAAGAAGAAGGAGTGACCCACACTAAAGTAGAACACACTCTAAGTGTGTAAGAAAATTGAATTAAGTGTGTGAAGTTCAGTGAAGGTGTGTGCTTAAAGTGACTACACCCTTTGTGGGTCTACTGCACCAAGAGGAAGAAAAGGAGAGTGCATGCATGCATGCATGCACATGCACACGTGAACAAAGCCAAATCAGTGGTGTGCAACTGAGACTGGGCCAGACCGAAGATAAAGATATTATTTGTCTGAGCATTCAGTAATTGGAGAGAAGTCGGGGCATCCTTAGAAGAAGGTGATAAAGCCCGAGCAAGATGAGAAGACCTGTTCACCACAAGTGATCAGAAGAAGAGCAAGGCCAGTAGTCTTTATCCCAGACTGCTGAAGATACTTGAAGAAGCTTAAAGTGAAGAAGAGATACTCGTGCGACTCGAGGAGCCAGGAGAAGACCCTGTGGGACTCAGGGAGAAGAAGTCTTCAGTGGGATTCTGGAGCAGGCCAGTGGGACTCTGGTAACACTGTGGGACGCAGTATAAAGACCCTCCTGTGGGACTCAGGAGAGATACAGTGAGACTCTGTATCGACCATTGTAATTCTGACAAGTTATAATGGGAGAATCCATGCTGAGAGAGCATGGCAAGGATGTAGGCCTTTGGTGCCGAACCTTGTAAATCCTTGTGTCCTGTGCCTTTTCATTACTGCATTATCCGGGAAAGGTTGAGAGATACAAGAAGAGTGGATCGAGGCTTTAATCAGCCGTAGAGGTTTAATTGATATAGAATCAATTAGTAAAAAGTTTTAAAGGATCACTGATTCACCCCTCCCCCTCTCAGTGATTCACACTGATCTGGGCACTTCATATGTGTTCACCAAATGACTATTAAAAGAAGAATTTCACAATCTATGGTTGAAGTTAGGTGTTTAGTCTCAATATTTATAGGGATAAGTTATGGTTTTTTGGTCCCATATCTCATATGTTCTTTGGATACTGTTGTCAAATAGGGAAAATGTTTGGAAAGATAAATCTTTAATTTATGTTTATATTTCTATTGGTTATTAAGGGGGGAGTATCTATAGATATGTGTTACCTTTGGGGGTATTATATCCTGAGAGGATGCAGATATTTAGAGAGAGTTTTTTAAAAGGGTTAAATTTCTCATTCAGTGTCTGATAAACTAATTTAACTTTTTAGGTAAGTAGTTATATAAATATTTTAATTTCTAAATAATTATTCATATTATCATAAATTTCTATTTTAATATTTTTGGGTTTCTATTAATTAATATTCTTATTGATCACTATCATATGGAAAAAATGGTATTTTTTATTAGGTGTTCTTGTTTCCTACACCAATTTTTCTCATGTAGGCTTGGAACTATTGGATACTGATTTATTGATAAGTTTTCAGAGTATCTCTGTAATTTTTGTTTCTTGGTTTACAAAAAAATCTAATGTGGGATATTTTTTATCGCAAGAGGATCTAATATAGTATTTTTATATGTAAGGTATAAGAATTTGTTAGAAGATATGATAGAGTGTCTTGAATTTTTCTTCAATACATAAATCATTTTCAATGAAAAAATATAAAAGGTCAGGTGAAATAATCTTAAATGTTAATGTATATCATGATTGATTTATCATAACTCAAGCCTTTATGAAGTTAGAAGGAACCTAGATGGTATATAGAAAACTCAAGTAATATTAAAGGTTCTTTTAAGAAATAACGAACAATCCAAGAATTCCACACCCATATTACAAGGAATGTTGATGAGAATAATGTTCAAAATGGGAAATTCCACACCCATGCTAGAAGTTCCCAGTAAGTATCCAATAATCACTAAGAGGGGGAGGGGTGAATCAGTGATATATTTTTCTTTAAAGTTTACTTACTTTTGAAACAACATTCTACTCTTATTGAGGATTTAATTCTCTAATGAAAAAAATCCATACACACATCCATAGTAACCCAAGAATTTACAAAGTTCACTACTCAAAAATTGTAGTTATGTCCTTGGTATAGTTTGGAAACAATCCAATACCACACAATCCACACGAAAATAATCCTTTTGTGTGGAATAAAATGAATTGGATTTTTCTTTACACTCATGTAGAACTATGTTCAATACAATAGTTCATGTGTTTCAAGTAGCATTAAATGATGTAATACAATTTTTGTAACTAACATGTCGTGTTGATTATTGAAAAACATTCATAAATATAAACTTCAATACAATTCTTCACTACCTTACCTAGTAGTAGGAAATAAATTACCTAGACTTCATAATGATACTCAATTTTATTTCCCAATCTGATTCCCCATTAAGATTTCTTTATTATGATGAATAAAGAATATTATTAATTACATTTCTCCACACCAATTGAAAAAAATCAAATGTATTCTCATTAATATTCCTAGAACCAACTGGTCATTCTAATTAATTCATTGTGATGGAGGTATTAGATTCTTCATTACGTTAAACATATGAAAACCATTCTTCAAACTTATTCAATCTCTTATATAATCCCCTTCAATAACACTTTGACAAGATTCAAGCAATTGTCATTTTATTCTTTTCCCAGATTGATGATATTATGTCCGATGAAGTCATTAGTCTCAGCTCCAGTTTGATAGTCTTGACCCACTTGATACAAAAACCGTTGAAAAAAAATGAGATTTCTTCTTTGGATTTTTGACCCATTTGAAAACAACTAGAAATTAATTATGATGAAAATGGTTGATTATATTATTTATTGGACTATTAATTTCTTCACCCTCATTGGTGACACGAACTAACCCAGGTCAACCCTGAACTGGTCATCCGATCAGATCTATGACAACGACTAAGAGGCATTCCCAATCCTCATGGGCTGGCGACAAGTAAAAGGGGAATCATAAGAGATAGTGGGAATAGTTTCTCCCAAAAAAATTAACTCATAGAGGAAAATAATGAAATGAGAAACCTAAACTAAATATGATTTTCAAACTATAAATCATTTACAATTGAAAATAAAGGAATGAAGAACTAAATAATAAAATATACCATAAAACCCAAACTGATCCTAACACCCAAAACAACTCTATGTGACCCCAAGGGACACTCTCCAATCTATGACCAAACATCGCCCGAGGTGATCAAACTCAAGATGGAACCTACAAAAGAAACAAAAAATAAGAAAACACTATAGGCATGAGTATTAAAACTCAGTAGGTAGACCTAATTAATTCTATTCTCGATGCACAACCTTTAAAGGTGGAAAATACTAGTTCATTCAAAACGTCTTCTTTGAAATCTTTTTAACAAAACTAAAAATTCTCAATTTATTAAGAAAACAAAAAAACCAAGCACAAGGATAATGATTCCACATGACAAGGGAAATGAAACTAACTATACTATTATTATAGGAACATGGAAAAACCTAAGAACTTAGAGGAGAACCAGAACATACTATACATGTAACCCATCCCAAAGGCATGCCCTACCTAATGACATCATAATTCCCAAACACCCGATCATCACCCTACCTTTCATGACTAAGGGCCCCCATCCCATATCAATGATAACAAAATAACCCTCTAATATAGGCCACTATCTAGTGAAATTACCTAGACTAGTACAAAAAATGTTCTCATAATTACTCTTTTATATGCCAGGTTCCCATTCTATATTCACAATGGGGTGTGCCAAACCATTCAAACAATAATCAATACATATATGTCATCATAAAATCACACAACTAGAACCACCCCATCCACCTCAAGGGTAGTCACTTGCCTTATAATAATTATTACACAAGGGAGGTCCCATATTGAAGACCCTCACGTACCATGATCAACCAACAAGTAAAGTGACCTAACCCAAGTGGGGTTTTCCAAATAACCATTTCAAAATGCCAAACAGGCCTTTCAAAATTTACATAAAATAATACTTTTCACAAATTAACCATGCCAAACCATTTTCAAAACCAAACACACCCTTAGAAACCCATTAATCATAACAAATATCCATTTAACACTAACAGTTTTTACAAAGACCAAAGAGTCATTTTGATGTTACAATTACATATATCAAACCAAAACATTCTTGGAATGATCACAGCCCACTTGAAAAATCAAACTAGGTAATTTAACCAAAATATGGTGTGAAGAACTTAAAAAATATGCACCACACATTCAAGAAAAAAGAAAACGACAACATTTTTAACAAAATAATTTTTTTAAGAATGGAACATCACTATTTAGTAACTAAGGGTGGTGCTAAAATCAATAAAACAATGTAATATTTAATTTAAAGATATTTGCAAGGTATACCACCTCAAACAATGGCCAATACTAAGCTTTCTCACACAAGATATAATCTGCTCGCAAGAACACACTTCCATTAATATATATATATATATATATATATATATATATATATATATATATATATATATATCCCTGGACCAATGCATGTGTTCCCTCCTCCATGAGAGAAAAATCACATAGAAGATATATACATTTATATATATATCCATAACTGGGAATATGCATGCGCACCTTCAAAACCAATCACAAGTCCCTACAATTAATTCCCAAGACTCATAAACACCATAAATCACTAATTTAGAGGGTGTGAAACCAAACACGGGTTTAGAAACTTACCCCAAATTTATGGAGGTGGATCAAATCGACTCGAATTTCCTTTCCTTCAGTGGAAGTTTTTGTAACATAGACCAATGGGTCCCAATACACCCTCCACACAACCCTAAATTGAAAGAAAACCGGAAATCAGGTTATCCCTGACCTTAGGCATTCGATCGAAATTTGCAGGGAAACAGGCAGTATGAAAAGTCAAAGGAAATCATAAGATGAGGGATCATATAGACATACCATATCGATTATAAGGATAATCATGATGAAAAATGGTGGATTCGATGAATCAAAGAGGGGTCCTGGAGGAGGGGGTGTCTGTGAGGTGGTGCACGCTGGAGAGGAAACCACAAGAGGGGGGTCGTGTGAGGGAGAGGAGGTTGTCGGAGAAGAGTTGTGTGCCGAAGGACGGTCTGTTGGGGTGGTTCTCACACAGAGGGGCCCACATAGGGTAGTAGGAGGAGGGGTGTGCGGGGAATGGAATAGGAGTTAGGGTCTAATTGAAACCCTAAAAATCATAATAATAATAATAATAATAATAATAACATAATGATAAAAATAATAATAATATTCATTTCATTATTAATAATGAAAATATTAATAACAATTATAATAATGATGATGATTATTATAATTTTAATAATAATGATAATGATAATAAAACAATTAATAATAATAGTATTACTATCAACAATAATAATATTATTATTATGGTTAAAAAATTCTCTTTTGTTTATTTTAATTTTAATCTTATTTTGAATTATTTTATGTTATTTATTTGAATACTGGGAAACTGCGCACTCCACGCACAGCTCAAGTGACAATGTGCAAACAATGCGGTAGCTTATGACCATTCCAGAATTGGCCGCATGGGTACCTGGGCTGACCTCGCAGTTTCTGCTAATTATGTGGTTCCCTTGCACCGAACTAAAACTGACCAAAATTTCAAAACATCATAAATTTATGATGGGCCCCAAACCAAAGCTTTGACCACAGATATCCAAAAAACATCAAACTTGTCACACCCAGTTCCTAAGAAAAACAACCAAGAACCTAACCTGAGCTGGCACTATGGAAAAAACTAAAACCTGGGTGTGACAATCGGTCCTAAAAAATTCAAAATGAAAACTATATACCACCTGTTATTGGTGGCACTCCGCATCGAATAGACTGGTGTGAGCTGTTTTCAACTTTCAAAAACATTTTTCCTTTCTAAATAGGATTCACATAACTTATTTTTCGGAACATTTGTTTCTTGTGGATTATTAATCTCACTAGAACCTATCATCTTCATCTTCTCATGTTCCAATCAACCTTCTCATCCATTAAACAAATTTGGGTTTGGTGATCTCACACCTATGGACTGAGATTGGAAATCTTAAGCTTCAATAACTTCCTTCTTCTAAAAACTTTTGTTTGTAATCATGAATTTCTCGTGACTTTGAATATATTGAATATTGTAATAAAATATTATGTCTTTCAGTAGTAAGTATTCATAACTTCCCATCCTTTCCAGCTTACTTCATTTTTCCAACAAACCCTCAATAAGATTGGCATCACCGTTTCTCCCCCTTTCCTTTAAAAGGATTTAATTACATGTTTTATAGATTACATATGACTTATGTGAAATAAAAAATATAAAATCATCTTTAGGTTTTTCATCTAATCCAAGAAGACTCTTATACAACTTCCCAATATGATCTTCCTTTCATTCTAGACTCAAGTGAGTCTGATGAACCTGTTCTTCCATAAAATGTTTCTTCAATCTGATAGAATTTCTTAAGAATTATGTGTCTAAACTCTGGGATATGATGATCAGTCAGATTGTTAACAGTTTACAAATTGATTTGATTTCTTCTTCTTTGAAATCTTCTTGAAAAAAAACTTTTAAATAAAAACTTCATTCAATGTTAAAAACATCTTCCATCCAACTCGATCCCAACAAACTCCCCCTTTGGATATTTTTATCAACCAAGATTCATAAATAATTAACCTTTGTATGCTTATGATATGTATTACTTATCAAAAATTCTAAGCCTACGTGAGCTAATTCATTGAAGAAAATAAGAATTATTGATAGAAAAATCATGCTTTCCAAAAGTAATGAAACATGAAACTTATTCGACTTTTTTTCAAATCTTACTTTTCTTCTTTAACTTTCCTACGTAGAAAAAGTTTCCAAAAAACACTCAAAAAACTGTTAGAATAGTCTACACGTTTACATGTTGAGATGACAGCATAACCACAACTTCCCCTGCATACATGCTACTATAAAAGGTTTAACACATATCAATTGACATATTTATGAAACAATTATCCCCCTTGAAAAAATCTATCTAAAGACTATGTGATAGGGGGAAAACATACCATATCCCTAATGAGAAGTATGTTGGATTCCCATGTTCAACCTCGGTTTGTGAAAAGGTTCCTTCAGTAACGGTTCTGGGAAAATGTAAATAGCTTGTTATGATGTAGAAACATAATATAGATTCAATTCATTCTTCTTCACAAGATCTTTGATTAACTGATATTTGATATAAATATGTTTTGAATAATAATTTTATACTGGATTTTTTGTAAGGTTGATTACACTTTGACTAACACAACCCAAGAGCGTGGGTAACATTACTTCAATAAGTAAGTCTTCTAACTGAGTCTTCATCCACATAAGTTGGGTAGCATCTTGAGTGGAAAAAATATACTAATCTTCATCCATGATACAAGATACTTATTTTTCTTCTTTTTATGAAAAATACAACAAATTTACACTATAAAGAATACTCCACCAGAGGTGGGTCTTCTATCATCAAAATTTCCCTCCCAATCAGCATATGAATACCCAAAAAATTCAATACTTTTTATGCTTTCATACTTGATTCTGAATTTTTTGTTTCTTTGATATATCTGATAATTATTTTTCCATCTAATAAATGTGATTCTTTTGGAGAACTCTAAAATATTTCACCTAAGGTAACATAAACAAAAATGTTAGGTATTACAGTAGTAAAAACAAAAAAAACATCCTATCATCTTTTGAAACTCTTTTTGATAAACTTATATTCTTTATCAATCTTTAGACAACTTGATTCCCACTAAAATTGGTGAGTAAACTAGTTTTTAATTTTCTATGTTGAACTTCATAATAAGTTCCTTAACATACTTTTTCTAAGAAATAAATATGTATTTCTTATTTTGAAAGATTAGTAACCCAATAAATTATTTTATTTCTCCTAGAATGAATATTTCAAACAACTTTTTCATCTCTTTAAAAACAAATCATATGTTTTTTCATAATTCCTAGCAAAGATAATGTCATAAACACATATAATTATAATTAGGGGAGACTCTCCACTTTATTTGATATATATATTATAATCAACTCTTATTTATTAAAACTCATCTTCCTAAAGAAAGTTTACAATTTGGAATATCATTCCCTCAAAGATTGTTTGAGCTCATACAAGGATTTCTTCATATTTTCACATAACTTTCATCTTTCCCAAAAACAATCCTCATTTTTGTTCAATTTAAACTTCCTCATCAAGATTACCATTCAAAAATTTAGATTTCATATCCATTTTATAAAATTTGTAACTTCATTTTGGAGTAATAGAAAAAATGATTCCGATTGTTTCTAACCTTTACATCATAGAAAAGGTTTCATAAAAATCAATGCCTTATATTTTTTATTATCTTTTTCAAACTAATCTCTATTTTTAATTTATCACATCACCATTCACATTCAGCTTGTTCTGAAAACCCCACTTTGTACCAATAATTTTTTTTTTCATTTGGTTTAGGTATGAGTTCCCATGTATCATTCTGATTTATCTGATCTAGATATTCATTTATATAATGAACCCATTCTAAATAATCAAAAGCTTCATTCACATCTTTTGGAAGAATTTTTTAATACAAAGAATTATGTGTGATAACTTTTGATGTACTGGTTTTTGAACCATTTGATGTTTATCACCAATTATATTTTCAGATTGTACTTGCTTACTCATCCTGGGGTAATATTTTTGAGACTCTTCCGTATCTGAGTCTTATTATTCTTCTTGCGAATGATTATAATTATTTTCATCTTTATCAGAACCCTTATCATAATTTCTTTCTTCAACTTACCTTCCTGATATACATGAGTATGTTTATCTTTCTCTACATTTTTCAAAAACTTTCACATCAATAGATTAAACTATTCTTATAGATAATTTTTTAAAAAATATATATCCTCTTCCTTTGGGAGAATAGAAAATAAAAATTCCATCATCAACTCTTTGATCAAAGTTTCATAGGTTTCCACCTTTGTTCTTTATGATTAATGGACTCCAAAAAACTCTAAAGTGTTTTAAACTTAGAGTTTTTCCATAAAACATTTCATATAGAGTCGTATCTTAACTTAGACTATAAAAATATCAGTTTGGAATCTACACAAAAATTGTCATGGATTGACTCCAAAACTAATGAGAAGGACCATGTTCAAGTAAAATAGTCCGGAACATTTCCACCAAACTTTAATTTTTCTCCTTAGCAACACCATTTTTTTAGGAGTTTAAGTTGTGCTGAACTCATATTGAATTCTACGCTTATTAAGATAACTTTCAAATTATTCATTTTTATATTCACTACCATTTTCAGTTCTCAACTTATTCACTAAATACTCACATTCCCTCTCATATTTCCTCCTAAAACTTTAACCATTTTTAGAGCATCTGTCTTATGTTTCATATACATAACATAGGTAATGCGAGTAAAGTCCTCAATGAAAGTGATGAAGTACTTATCTAAATGAGGTAATTTTTTTCTCATTTTCCCATATATATCTGAGTGAATAAGTTCTCAGGATCACTTTGAATAAATGTAAACTTTCTTATACACATAATTTGAAATCTTTACTTTCTAATAGATTGTAAAACCCCAATATCTTCTTCATGAAATATCAGGAATACCTAGAACACTATATCATTTTGACAACTTTCTAAGGTTTCTTTAACAAATGTTTCACAACCTTTAATGCCACAACTATTTTTCTTCAACCATTCTTAAGTAAAAAGATCTTTAAAATTCACCAAATTGAAATATGTTTCATTTTGTTCATTAGCCTCTTGTAATAATCATTCCATCTTCCTCACTTTTCATAGAAAACCCATATTTTCTAAAAATAAATGTGTTTCCTTTATCACGCTATTTCGAAACACTTAACAAGTTGTATTTCATCCTATCGACATAAAATTATTTCTTGGACTTGAAGTTTTATTTTTTGATAACAGTAGATCCAATACCTTTGATTCTGAGGGATTCATCATTGCCAAATTTCATTGTACCTTCATTCAAGTCTTTCACAATCTTCAACAATTTTAGATCTCCTATCACATGTGAACAACACCCACTATCCAAGATCCAATTTCATTCTCCTTTTATATAATTGAGAGAATTTTCTAAAAGAATATCTTTTTCGTTCCCTTTATCTTTCTTAACATCCCACTTCATATAATTGTTAACAAACTTTTGTTGCGTTAGTAAAAAATGACATCCATTTTCAAGATGTATATGTTTTTTACATCTCTCATAAATAATTTCCAAAGGTAGGAATCTATTTTCAGATTTTTCTCCAACCATCTCATATTTCTTCAAAACACCCTTATCAGGCATATTTTAAGAGGAATTACCACCCATCAAACATTTCCTTCTGTAATTTAATGAATTGTGGTAATGTTTTTTATTACACCAACACATATTTCTCAATTGTTTGAATCCACCAAAAAACCAGCAGTATCAATAGAAAGTATATTTTTCTTTGAAACTTCCATATTGTCTGAATTTGTAACCATGTTTCTCAACAGCCTTCTTATTAGTTCTTTGTTGACCACTGGCCTTTCTATTGTTAACCATAATATTATTTTTTAGATGAGTTTTCATTTTAACCTTTTTTGAACCAGAAGTATTAAAAAAAATTCAGACTAAAACTTTTCAGAAACTTCTAACCTCTTCACTTTTCTAGCCTTGTCCACATACACAACTTTCCCATCCTTCTTATTCTCAAGATAAACTTCATATTTATTCTCAAACATCGAAGGTAATTTTTTTATCCTTCTCAGGTTTTTCATTTCTGAAACTTTCATCAAATTTAGAAATTTAATTACTGAAACTTGTAAACCTATGTTCGTCTTATGAAATATTTTTTTGGAAAATTTAAAAAAATTCTTCTTTTTCCTTCAACGTTACTTATATATGTTCAGTACAATTATTTTATTTCTATATATATATCTTCAAATTTTAAATCACTTATAGCATCTTAACATTCTCATTAGAGAAACATTATTTATTATTTATTGAAGAGTATTAACTTTTCAACTTCCAGATTTCTTTATCGAGCCTCCCAATCTTTCTCAGGCATGTTTTTAATCCTTTTTTCAGATTAAATTATAGTTGAGATTCTTCTTCTTAAGAACTACTACTTTTGAACTATTTATTTTTCAACTTTACAATGAAAGTATTTTCTCCAACCTTCTAAGAATAAATTTTGGATTCACCTCATTATCTTATTATTCATCATCATTAAATAAGAAACTTATTATTTTTAATTTTAAGAACTTTTTTATCTTTTCCTTTATAATAAGATTTAGCTTTATCACCTTATTTCTTCAATGATCATATCTATATTTTATCATCTTCCCTATTATCCTCTTCTTTATTTATTTGAGGAAAATTACCCAGAAAGGGCCCAATGGATCCATATTAAAAACATTTCAAGGTATGTTTCCCTTTATATTTACTTGTACCTCTTCTCTCATTTTTAGAAAACAAGCGGAAAAAATCATCATGTTTTTTACATACCTTATTTTTTGAATCAAAATCACTAGATTATTCTTTAATAAGAATATTTTATGACTTTTATTTTTTGGAAGCCTTGAAAGAAATTTCTCTATCAATTTTTTTTATTTTAAAAGATTTATCCATTATGATTTCATAAGTAATAAGAGTGCTATAAAAATCATCTGTAGATAATGTTTCATGATATCTATCTTCAAATAAGGAAACTTTACCTTCGAACATGTTGGGAATAATTCTTAATAACTTTTCAATAACTATAGAATCTTCAAAATTTTCACCAAGACATCTAATAGTGTTGACAATGTCATTCACCCTGGTAAAGAAGTCACCAAAAAATTATTTTTCACCCATCTATAGATCTTCATACTTCAACCTCTAAATTTTTAACATTGCCTTCTAATAATTTTTTTTAATTCATAAATGTTTTTTAGCTTACCCTAGATAAGTTTGGCTAGGGAAACACCTTTCACTCTTAATAATTAACTTTTAGAAAGTGATGAGAGTAAAGTATTCTTAGCCCTTTTATAATTCTCAAGATTATTATTATCAACATATGTAAGAGAAAAATTTTCATCAAAAGAAAGAAATACATTGGTTATAGCTTCAAGAACATCATACCCAAGAGACGTAATATAAGGAAAAATTATATATTTTCAGATATGATAGTTATTACCATAGAATACCAGAATCCATTTATTATTCACACAATTCAGATTCAATATAAAAACATATATTAAAAACTTCATTAATTAGTAAATGAAGGGAACCTTGACTCTGGTATCACTTGGAAGTTCCCAGTGATGATCCAAGTATTACTGAGAAGGGGAGGGGGTAAATCGGTGACATCTTTTTCTTTTAAGCTTCCTTACTTTTGAAACAACCTTTGCCTTTCTCTAATAGAAAAAAAATCAAAAATTCATCCCAAAGAACATGATAATTTACAAGGTTCACTACTAAACAAGAGCATCTTTGTCCTTGGTATGGTTTGGAAAAAATCATTTACCAAAAACTCCACTATAAAACGATCATTTTTTATAGAATACAACGAGTAGGATATGCCCTTACACACATTTAGAACTATGTTCAGTAAAATATTGAATTTTATTTAATTGGAATGAAATTATATAATATAATTTTTGTAACAAAAACGTTATGGTTATTATTGATCAACTTTGACAAATATAAACTTCAAAACAATTATTCACTTTCTTACCTAGTAGTAGGCAGGAACTTCCATGGACTTCAAAATGATACTCGGTCTAATTTCACAATATGATTACCCAGTTTTATGTCTTTATTATGATGAAGACATAAGATTATTCATTATGTTTCTCAGCATCAATTGATAAAAAACATATTTCTTCTTGTTATGATTCTTAAGAACAACTCCTCATTCTAATTTCTTCGTTACGATGGATGAAAAATATTCTTCATTGTGTTGTTCTACACCAAAGAAACATATGAAAACCATTCTTTGAACTTCATAAAATGTTTCTATGATCCCCTTGATAACACTTTGACAAGTTTTGATAAATTCTCCTTTTCTTATTTTCCAAGATTGATGATCTTATGTCTGATTAGCTTATCAATGTTAGCTCCAACCCGATAGTATTGACCCGCTTGATATAAGAACTCCTAAAAATAAGTCTGAGTTATTCTTTTAATTATTGACCCATTTGAAAAAAAACCACCAATTAATCTTGATGATAATGGTTGAATACATTGTTGATAGGTTGCGTACTTTCATCAACCTCATCGGTCTCAACAAATTTCTAATGAAATAAATTATTCCTTCGGTGATCGGTAGCACATTATTTCTAATGGACCAGTATTAGAATATTTAAATCCAAAAACATTCTCTTTTTTAATATGATTCACACAACTACTTCATAAAAAGATTTTTTATTTTGGATTATTATTTTGACTGAAAATGTGCATCTTCATCTTCTCACATTTTGATCTACCATCTCAGCCAATAAACAAATATGTGTTTGGTGATCTCACACCAATGGAATAAGAATGGAAAGCTTCGAATTTAGAAACTTCCTTCTTGTACAAACTTATTCTTATAAGAATGACTTCCAAAATAATTTTAATACATTGAATATCTTCATAACATCATCTATATTTCATTGTGAAGTATTCTTAATTTCTCATCCTTTCCATTTTACTTCTTTATTTTCTAACCAATCATCAATATGATAGGGAGCACCAATTCTACCCCTTTCCTTCATAAGGCTTTTATCACAAGTTTTACAAATTACTTATGATTTATGTGAAATAAAAAATAAAAAAGCATTATCAAAATTTCATTGAATCCAAGAGGACTCTCATATAGCTTCCCAATACAATATTTCTTTCATTTCGGACTCAGGGTGAATCTGATGAACATATTCTTAAAAAAACCTCTTCCTAAATCAAATGGACTTACTTAAGAATTTTGAGTTTGAACTCCTGATATGATGGGCAGTTCAATTTTTAATATTTTTCAAAGTGAGATTATTTCTTCTTCATTGACATATTATTGAAAAAAAAGAGACAACACTTTGAATTAAAAATTTCTTTCATCTCTAAATACATCATCCAGAAAAATTGGCCTCAATACATGGTAGGGAATTTTAATGGACATGGTTAATTCGTTATGTTATTGTGTAAAATAGTCAAGGTAAAAATAGTCATGGTGGTCCCTATTGTGATATTCTTGAGTTTCTAAGTGAAAATTTTAAGACTAAAATGTTTATGGTTGTTTTTTTGTATTTATTGAGTATAGATATGAGAAACATTCTAAGGTAGGTGACCACACCCATGGTTTGTCAAGCCAGGTTCAACAAGAAAGTTTCTAATCTAAATAACTAGAATTAAGAATACTATGACTGTAGTGAAAGGTGTTTTGAAAGAAAAATGATCCACTATTATTCACTAGGCTATGGTGAAATCTATATCATGGGTTTTTGTTTTAGTTATGGTCTGTTTTACTTAATTGGATTTGTGGATGAATTTAGTTCTATCTGAATCAATCTATGAGGTCATATTTTAATTCATCAATGTTATTTTGAAGATATAACAAGATCTAATTGATAAAAAATGAAGAGGGAGTAGTTGTGTTGGTTGAAGGAATTTATTGGTTTGAATTAAAATTTGAAAATTCAAATTGTCCCTTAAAATTTTATATTTATAATATAAATGTATGGAATGTTTTTATGAAGAAGAAAAAATATAGAAAAAGAATAAGAGAAGTGAGAATAATTAAAATATAGGATAGAATAATAATAAGAGAGATGGAAGAGGAAGTATCTTTAAAAATTAGAATAGATGAGAGATTATACCTAAGTTTCTAGATGTTGAATAAGAAGAGAAAGAGTATCACTGCATTAACCAATTAAGTATATGTTTGGAAGTATTTATTCTTGTTGATATCAATTTCTTTATCATCATAAAAGTGTATAATGTATTATCATTGTTAGTAGAATTGTTATAACATGAGTACAATGATAGAACCTACTCATTATACCTATATGTTCAAACTAGTGGGGAATATGGTCTCATTGAAATCCAAAATCATGACAAGGACTAGTCTTATCATTTTATATCTGTGTGTGTGTGTTGGACAGTAATCAAGATTCACTCTCAATGGTGATGAGGGTAGTTCCACCAAGGATCCATAAAAAGAAATTCGATCATTGATTTACCCACCCACCCCCCCCCCCAATGATTCTTCCTTAGTCCTAGAGGTTCCTTTAAAATGTATAATATTTTTATGAAATTATTTTGATTTTGTATATATAATACATTACTTAACTTCATTCCCTTTTCAAGGTGTTGGAAAATGATAACATCGCTCATGCATATATATGGACTACCACCTCTATAAAGTGATCTGATTTGTTTTTCATTTCCATGTCATATAGATATTCATAAGGATGGATATAATGAATAAAAATGACATGTATCATGCTTATTATTTTAAAAATTAATTTATTATCTACTTTATTTCTTTTCTACTGATTAAAAAAATTAAAATGGCATTCATGATTACATATAGATTTTTGTCTCTGTGAAATGATGTGCTTCATTTTTCATCACCAACTTCCATCGATGGTTCTAAAATTATATTTAATATAATAAAAATTATTTAATTATAAATATTATTGAGATAATGGAATCATGACCTCTTTGATCATTGTCAACCCACCAAAGTTGTTTTGGGATTGTGAACTAAACATCCTCAAAACATCTGAGAAGATCTTAACCGATTTTTAACTATATAATAAATGGTTTTCAATGATATTAAAGTGATTTTTATAAGGTAATAAACCTAAAAAATTTCTTAAGAAAGTATAAAATTAATAAAATTCTATTATTTGGGAATATAAAGGATCTATGTGGCAAGTCAGGATGTGATGTACGATATTTATTTTAAAAATAATGTTTTAATGTTTTAATTCAATTTGAGATTACTTAAAATGAATGAATATTATTATTATATATACTCTAATTATTATTTAATTTATTTTTCAACTATCCTTGAATTTTTATGAAGGTTTAGATGGAATATCTGAATTTTTTCTATATGGATTAATTTTTAATTTTTAGAAATTACAAAAAGAATGTTTCTTTAATATATACAACTTGAACTCATTTTCTCACTAACATATCAGGTGTTCATTTTCAAGATTCCCCTATAAGTTAGCTTGGTTTTTCAAGTAATAACATATTATATCTATTTAGATAATTTTTCATTTTTAACTATTTTTAAAAGATATTCATAATTTTCTTCAATTTTATATGAGAATGGAAAGTCTATTTTTTATGAATTCAAATGAATTTTCAAGGATTTTACGATAAAAAGTGAAAATATAAAAAACATGATATGTTAATTGAGAATAATATATAAAAATGGGTGATCAATATATATCTCTCCAATGTATTGGGTAATGATTTAGTAATCAAAGGTAAAAAAGAGGGAGATAACCATATAGGTTAGTACTATGGAATTAATTGGGCTTCAGTTATTCCATCATGGGTTAAGCACAAGTGAACTTGGGTTTTGAATATGATGCTCTAAGATAACAATTTTTTCTTGAAATGTTTTAATGGAAATATTTCGATTTTATTTGGAAAATAATGTTTATAAACATTTAAAGGTGAAAGGTTTATTTTCAAAAGATATGTTTTCAGGAGTTCTCATTTTTCTAAGGATACCTTTATAGTTTTTTATGCTTGATAAAGGGTTTTAAAGGCTTAATTTTATGAAATTTGGGTTTTATAATGTGTATTTTTTAATTTATGCTCTCAAAGTCTAACTGAGAAAAATGTAAATGTTTCCATGGGTTTTATGCTTTTCACTAGACTAATGGGTATCCATTATTTTTATATTCCTTAATGAGATTTTTATGATCATCCAATGTTTTAAAATATTTTTAAAGGGGCCTAAGGATGATTAGGAACACTTATAAATTTGAACTATAGACAATGGAAATTGGCCTTGAATGAAGCAAGTGTTTCATGAATAAAACATAGTTGTGAACTTAAGAATACTTTTTTGTGGAAAGAAGTACATGGTGTGTTAGTGTTTTCAATATATTGTAATTTGTTTCTATTTAAATATAACTATAAACATAAAATATTATTTTAATATAATAAAGTGAAAACCCTTGACATAAATATTGTAATTATTAGTCAATTATGTTACATGATTTTATAGTCAGTATCAAAGAAAGTGTTTAGATAACTTTTGAGGTTGGTATTTTATTATCTATAAATATTCAAATGTTAATAGGTAGGTATTGGATCAAAAGTTAGTCATCTCAAAAAAATTAAGTTTTATAATGTTAAGGAAGGATAATGTTTATTTTTGAGTGTATAAGTGAACCCAACATTACGTGGCCTAGTTTTTATAAGTTATAGGAACATAGGAAGTGTCCATTGATGGTATGAATAACACATATTTTAGTTTTAAATCACATGTAATTATTTCTTCAATTGATCAAATTATAATTTCCAACAAAAAATTTAGATTAATTGACTAAATTAAAACACTATAACTAGAAGTGAAGGATCTTCACATGTAATTTTTAATTAATTTATAAGCAGATATAGAATTACATAAAGTTGTAATTTATCATTTTTTGATGATCTAATAGAATAGATATTGTTGATCCATATTTTAATTGTATGATCCAAGTGAGTAATCCCTCTAGTATTGATCCCCACATGCACTACAATCTTTGAATGATGTCCTGGAATTTCTGGCTCCTTGGACAACCAATCAGGTTTTCTTGTGTTGTTCATGGTTGATCGCAATAATATCCTTCTCGGTGGAGGAAGAACTCTTAGTTTTCTCTTAAAAGTTTTAGATATGAGGAATATAGATTTTACTATAGTGATTGATATAGTATCTCTCTATCCATTGTTTAAACCAAATTATATTTTTGAAATTGTTATAATTAAATACTTATTATGGTAGTTTTAGGGTTGGAAAATATCACACAATCCCCTAACTATCTTTAAAATTCTTATTTTACCCCATTTCCATTAATAATAATAATAATAATCTCTTGAAATTTTAAACACATAAAGAATATAAATAAATATCATTTATACCATTTCTAATTATACCATTAACCATACTCGGTTTTCCCTCATCGATGTTTCCCAATACTAGAATAATGACTATTTAAAAAATAAATGTGAATGAATTATTCATAGATAAATATAATAAATATTATATTCACCAAACTTGAAAAAAATATAAATTATTATTATTTAACTCACTTATTATTTTGAATAACTTATGACTAAATTATGGTGATAAATAAAACCCAACTAAAAATTATTTATTCTAACTTATTAAATTCAATACATGAATTTATTTGAGATTGTGGATACACTTATCAAGTGAGATTTTATGAATATTTCACAGTAGGATTAGTCATAAACTCCTAAAGTCTAAGGTTAGTGTATTGAAACATTCAAAGGAACACATATAGAATGAAGTTAATATTGAAATTAAATTCAACCTCCTACAAACCCTTTCCATTTAATATAATCTCTTTATTGCTATATTGCAAATCGATCAAGTTGAAAGATAGTTCCATGAACCTATATACTCTATTTATATTTTTTTTAATTTCCTTAAATGAACTCTTTCACCAAACACCATGGACATGGATTTATACAAGTACTTTTACTCTATCAAATGGCTCGAGATATCTACCTCTTACATGTGATAAAAGGACGAAAAATCCTTTATCACATTATCCATTAATTCAATATCACTCATGATGTACCCAAAAAATCCAACTTTACCATGAGAATATTCTGTAATTATTTTCATAAATACATCAAAATATGTGAGTCATGATATCCACTATTGACAATATTAAATTCTAAGGATTAATACACACATCTTCATATAGAAACATCCAATGATACATGGAAGATGGATTTCTTGTTTAAAAGTTTTTCCATATAACCTCTTATCTTGGAGATTCGCAAGGGATAAAAACATAAGAAGGTGTCACAATGACTTATGAGCCACATTCCCTTGATATTTTGTATCATTTGTGTCCAATAAAACAATATCATTCAACCATATTACTATATTCAAGAATCCTTTCTTGGAACCAATTGGTTCACATAATTGTGGGGAACTATTATAACCTTTTAGTGCAACACATATTATTAATACAACATCACATATAAGAGTCATGCAAAGGAACAATCATGATATGATAAGTAAATTTGTTAATGAGGAAGATCTGCAATCAATTTTTAAGGATGTGGGTTCTAGGGTACCCACTCCAACAGATTCCTACTTACCCTTGATCCAACTAAAAATAACTTTTCGTATACTAGATATCATGTGATAATAATGTCTATTCTAAGATAAATCCTTGATAAACGTTTCCTCCATGATTTTATCCAAGGATACTTTTCTCACTGAAACTTCAACTAACTGAGAAAAATCCATCAAGATATGAAACTTCCAAAGTAAGTTCTTTTTCCATTAGTCTGAACTTAGCTATTTAGAGAGAGCCACAGTTATAGTGTTATCATTGAAAAAAGTGATAGGATCTTTATTTATAGGTAAAACAATAATACATTAGAAATTTTTTGAATCCAAACTATTTATGTGGCCACATCCGAAGTCACAATATACTCGGACTATACTTTAGAATCACTAATAACAGGTTACTTTGAGATCTTAAAACTCAAATACCTTCAATTGAGACAGAATATATATATATGTATTATGGATTTAGATCATTATTATAGGTATAAAAATTAGCATATATATAACCCCTAATGATTGGCTCTTCAACTCCTCCATACACCAGAATCATATCCTTAGTTCTCCTCAAATACTTAAGGATTTTCTTGAAAGTAGTCCAATGTTTTTCACCTGGATATTCTTGATATCTTCTAACTAAGATAAAAGAATTGGAAATATCAATACTCATGCATAACATGACATGAATGATATATCTTATCACAGAAGTGTTTGGGAGCATACTCGTTCTCTCTCTTTACTCTTGTGTGTAAGGAAAACATTTCTTGTAAAGATGTATACCATGTGACACTAGAAACAATACTATCTTAGATTATTCAATACTAAACTTATTCCTTATTTGGTCAATTTATATGCCTTGACTTAGTCTAAAAATCTTCTTGGATATATCACACATGATCATAATTCCTAGAATGTAAGCAACTTTTCCTGCATCCTTTAGGGAGAAGAACTTTCCCATCCACTCCATAACCTATTGTAAGGACGGTATATCATTTTTAATGAGAAATATTTCATATAAATTTTCTACTATTAAAAAATATATACTCCAAATAAACCGCTTGTAAATATATGGCTCATAGTAATTCTTAATGAAACCAAATTCCTTTTGGATTCATCAAATCAAATGTTCTATAGACTAGATGCTTTATTTGATCCATAGGTGGGTCTCTACAACATGTCTAACCTTTTCGAATTTCCTAGATTCCCAAAACCTTCCATTTTTTCTATATATGGATCCTCTTTAAGGTTCCCATTATAGAAATTAATTTTGAAATCCATTTTACAAATATCATAGTCACGGTAAAAATCTATGGAAAACAAAATTCTATTGGTTTAAACATGAAAACTGGAGAAAATGTTTCATCATAGTCAATTCCTTGATGTTTTCTAAACCATTTAGTAACTATTTGTTCTTTATTGGTATTTAATTTACCTTTAATTCCCAGATTTATCTTTAATACCCATATAAAACCAATAGGCTTTACATCAACTGGGTGATCAATCAAAACCCAAACATGGTTTTGACACATAGAATCCAGCTCAATGTTCATGGCTTTTTCCACCTTATAGCTTCTAACCTCTCTACTATCTCTATATATAAGAGAGGATCATTATCATGAACCAATAAATATTCACCATCATCAGTGACTAGAAAACCATATCTCTCTAGTTCTCTTACATCTCTAGTGCTCCTACACAGTACTTTTGTTTCATGAGCAGCTTCTTCCATGGGAACATATGGAATCTAATTCTATACTAACTCTAATGAATACTGATCAAAAACTTCATCAAAGCCAATATTGATCCCATAATCCTCTTTGAGGATGATCTACCTCTTAAGAAATCTGGCTTGTCTTGTGACTATTAATTTCTTATTTAAAGGGTTTTATAGATATCATCCCCTTATTTCCTTAGGATACACTTTAAAGATACACCTAGTGCCTTGGGGTTCTAGATTGTTTCTTGATTTGGCCCTAATAAACACCTCAAAAACCGAAACATGAACATTTGACAAAATGAGTCTCTTTCCACTCCATAACTCTAAGGGAATACTATTTTACACTTTAGTTGGTACTGAGATTAGAAATTATTTAATGTCTTTTGTATTGCATATCTCAAAAAGGAAAATGGAACTCTTTCATGACTCATCATTGACCATACCATGTCTATAAAGGTATAATTCATCCTTTTACTAACAAAATTACACTATGGTCATTATGATGGATTGATTTGAGAAAAAATCCTATAATCCCATAGAAAGTATATAAAGTCTTGGTTTTGATATTCACCAACTATATCTGGTCAAATTTTATTTCACTTCTTACCACATTGATTCTCAACCTCATTATTGAACTCTTTGAATTTATCAAAGGATTCATATTTATACATCATTAAGAAGATATAATCGTACCTTCTCAGTTCATCAGTAACTATAATAAAGCATGATAATCTATAACAAACCTCTAATTGAAAAGGTTTACACACATCAGTGTAAACCAAATCTATACTCTTTGTGGTTCTTTCAGCTTGACCATTGAATAGTGGTTTGGTCATAAAACCTTGTAAAAATGAATGACATCTTCTAAGTGGATTGATCTCAAGACAGTCTATGTAACCATCTAGATAGAGTTTTTTTGAACACTTCTTATTTACATGAACAGTATTGTCAGGACACATATGGGTTTTATATGATTCATTTGTAATTATTTCACTATCAATTTAAAATATTTGGTTTTTATAATTCAATGCATAAATTTTTTTTATTCAAATGTTCAATACCATAACACATGCTATCTTTATGAAAGTAGCTACCTTTATTTCCAGAGAAGAAAATAAATCCATCCATATATAAAAAATTAATAGAAATAATGTTCTTGGTAACACTAGGAACATAATAATAATTATTTAAAACCAAAATCAATCCTATGGGAAATGTGAGATGGTAGTCTCCAATTTCTAAAGGATCCAACCTCACTATATTGGGCGCCCATAGATCCACCTCAACTCTAGTAATATTTTGAAATCTACTTTTTTCTTATATTTGGAAAAAAAATCGGAGCACCATAGTCATTATCAAATACCGAACATGTAGATATAGAAATATTACACTCAATAACGAATGTGCATGAATATTCCCCTTACTTATTTGGATATTTGAAATTCCTCTTCAAGTGGCCCTTATTATAATGAAAAAAGATTTTTATACATAACTATTCCATATTTTTTATGAATATTCATTACATTATATAAACACACCCGAGGACCATAATATTTTTGTGTCATTGGAGACTAAAAATACAATCTTCTTGTTGTATTAAAGATCTTCAACATCTACCACAAATATCTTATCACATAGTACTCCTATTAGGCATATTTGACTTAAAACATTCTTCATAACCTGGGGAAGGAAACAGATGAAAGGGTGATCTTGGATTCTCAGTAAAGGTAAAAATAATATATATCAATCTATGATCATATGAAATCATACGATAAGAATACGGTCATGGATTATAAACATGAGTCATGGAATAAAAATTTATCTTTCAAAAAAATAGACCATAAAAGTAAGAAATCATCAAAAATAAGTCATAATTCATAATCTCATGTTATAAAAGTGTGGCACCATTATGAATATAGAAACTAATTTCATATTTTCATGTTAACAACCAATAACATAAATATAGTATATCAAAACGTATCATTTGTTACCCATTGTCGACCAGGACACACTGATTTCCAATTATGGATTAGGACACACATTTTTCCTATATTGTATTAGGACACACATATTTCACCTTATTAGATCAATCCCATTGACTTGTTTCCTATTTTTATCTCATGATATATAAATCTTTAACCAATTCATTGGAAGGAGATATAAGTACCACGAGTATCATATTGAAACCCATATTTTTGTGTTCCATAAGATCATAAAACATTTATCATATCATAACCCATTAAATGAAATGGGCTTTATGAAAATTTACTAAAATCATAACCTATGTAATATAGATAGGTTTCATAATTATTTAATCATCTCATTATAACATAACCTTTCAAAAAATGAAATGGGTTTCATAAGAATTTAGTCATGGTATAACTCACGAAAGAGAAATAGGTTTTATAAAAATTTCTAATAATAAAATATTCATAGAAATAATAATAATGGTATCATTAGTTCATATCCCTAGAAAATCATCAATCACATCAAAGGATTTCATTATACATAGAAAATAATTTTGAAAGATAAATCACATAGAACATTTCCTGAGAAAGATAAATTTTCTTTGAAAATACATTATTAAAATATAAAATATTTTATAAATATTTTTATTTGAAAATAAATATTAAAACATATAAATTAATATTTTAAAATCATTTAAATCATTTCTTAAGTAAAATATCATTTATATTTTGAAAAAAAAATTAAACACTAAACATTTTCAAAATCATTTTTACTCTAAAATCATTTATTTGAAATCTAAAAAAAAAGTCCCAAATATTAAGGAAAAAGTTTTCTTTGAAAATATATTTTAAAATTTTAAAGATATTCTTTAAATCATTAAGTGTCCATCATAGTGGTAAATACTATTCATGTCTTTCATGTTAGAAAATAAAGATTCTTTTAACATTTTTGGTAAATAAAAAACTAGAATTATTTAGAAAATTACAAGAATATTCCTTTAAAAATGTAAAAAATCAAACATGGGTAAAAATATATTTGATAAATAACTTTAATGATTTTAAAAACGTTTTTGAAACCATCTTTAGAAAACATTTTTTTAGAAGAAAAAGATTTTTTGACCGAAAATATGATTTTTCTTAAAAACATTATTTTTGAACTCTAGAGTACATAAAGAGATTAAAATGAAGTGAAAAATGTATTGTCATTACATAAATATATGAGAATAAAATTCATGAGTTTCTTGAGATATTGATCATATGATTCTATCATCAGAAACATAATCATAAACAATCTGGATCAATGATGAGATTATAACATAAAATATTTACTACTTTGGTAACTGTGAAACATAAGCCTCTTCAAAGAATATCATTAAAAGAATATTATAATATCAAGAAGATAAATAAATTCATGATATTACATTTCAAATGGGATTTATATACACCTTGTATAAGAATATATGTGTATAACATAATCATATGTCTCAAAGAAGGAAAATTGAGAGAGAATCCATTACTGATTTGGTAAATTTTAAACCGACCCATGAAAGAGAGACACTAAAATAGACATGTAAATACTAATAATTTTAATTATAATATTCATAAAATTAATTCCTAGGAATTATATACACCCCATAAAAGAAACATTTTGTGAATTGGCATATGTTTGACGGAAAAATAAAAGTGAGACAGAAATCCCTTACCTAAAGTCTGTACTTCCTTCATACTCATTAGAACCACCTCTATAATAAATAAAAATTTATCATGCATAATTTAAATAACCATACATATATATATCATACCATATTTTATTTACTTATGTTCTTTTATTATCCATTTGTTAAAAATTCTTTGTTAAAATTATGTTTTTGGGTAATAAGTGCTTTGTTTTTCATGTATGTTATGATTTGTTGTTTTTAGTCCATTAATTTGATCATGGTTCCATAATATACAGAATAATAATTAAGAAATAAATATAATATTTATACATCAATTTTAATTTTAAGACCAATCATGAAAGTTGAATTTTGAGAAATGAAGTGTGTTACGATCATGGAGATGGTAGGTCGTACAAACGAATGAGTAACGTTCCCATTTTTCAACGTTCATTTTCGAAAAAACGTAAGTAATATATTATAATTATATAGTGATAATAATATCATAAATACCATATTATTTCTTTAAATGTACTTACACGTATCATCCATGTGGTGTGGTGATGAAAAGAGAGTCACGTTGCTTAGTGATGGTGGTAGTCCACACTCACACAAAATACGTTATTATCATTCAATGAATGAAAAGGTATGAAATAAAATGATAGATTGTCCTTATAAGGATGATAAATATGTAATTAATACAAATATTATTTATATATTCATTAAATTCATCCTTATTATCTTCCTTGTAAATCATTAGTGAAAATGAATCACATTGCTTCAGGAGGCGGTAGTCCTCTGTACACATGAGCGAATTTATTATATCCCCCATGGAATGGAATTTAAAAGGTTATATTTGATATTATTATTCAAGAGACATAAGTTTTATATAAATATAATAAATATAATTTATATCCATCATTATACCCAATCGTGAGATGTGGTAATAGAAAATTAAATGGTGTCGGTTCTTGAGATGGTTGGAGTACATTACCTTAAAATAAAAAATAATAATTATATATAATTTACTAATTATAATATATCATCTTTGAATATTAAAAATTTTATGAGGTGGGGGAAGAAATAAAATAAAGACACTCATTCATGAACGTTGCCTCTTCTTAGGGTATCCTCATAGGGTTTGGCCCCAAAATCCTCCCTAGGTTGGATTTATATCAAAACTAAGTATTATAGCATGATATTATGGAATTTTGTAATATATTTGGGTAGTTATTTTTAGAACAAGAATGTTTTTTACAGTGTGAATAAGAGATGAAAGGGTGGCATTTTATAAGTGGGGGCAGTGACACACTTGTAATTTTTTAAAACAAAATGGTATACCCACATTTTTTACATACCAAAAGGCTCCAAAATGGGACATTATCAAAAATAGAAGAGATATTATGTAAATATTTCTATAAAATTGGTGTTTTACAAGTTTTTAGGTCATTTATTGGCTTTATATTCTTAGTTTAAACCCCTGATAAATTAGTTTTTACATTAACCATAGTAAATGAGTTTTATTATTTTACTATTCATTTTTGTAAAAAAATTATGTTGAAATTATTAGATAATATAAATTATTCTGATTCAAAATATGTAATCCATTTTTTCCAAAAAAAATCACAAAATTAGAAATTATTAATTTAAGAGTAATCCCACATACCTAATGAGAGAGCAGGTTTTTAAAGAGAAATGTTCAAAATTTTACAAATTTTTTATATCAAAATTCAATATTAAAAATATTCCAATTACCTAAATTGGATTAATATATATATATATATATAATTTAGCTAATTTACCTTAATAATTAAAATATAATTTAAATTTATAAATAATCTAAATGAAAAGACAATTTTCTAATAGAATTCATTATTTTTTACTATTCATCGTTAAAATTAAACTTTTCATAAAATTATAAAAAAAATTCAATAAGTTAATTTTATATTGTGATTTAAAAATTTATTTTATTTTTAAAAATAAATTTTCTTAAATTTTCAAAAATAAAATTTAAAACAAAACCTGATAATGCAATGAAAAAATGGGTTTTCAAGAAGTATAATTTTTTCAAGAATAAAATGATTTTTTATTAACTATATGCATAATAATAATCATTGTATGAATATAAATTAAAACTTATTGATATATAATCTTAATATTTAATTTATAACATTCCTCTTTAATTATTATTTTAGTTAATTAAAATGGATACACATTAGGCAGTTTAAAATAGTTTTCAGAAAAAAACCCTTTTAAAAAAATAACAATAAACTTAAATTAAAATCCAATATAATATAGATTAAAAATTAATTAAGTTTAGTAAACATTACTAAATATTCATTATTTTACTTTAAAACATAATTACTAAATTTATTGAAAATAGAGGATAATTTTACAAAAGTCAGTATTTTCATTATTCCCTAAAAAATCAATATTTTCAAAAACAACAAAAATTCCACCATGAGTTAATTTTTGTATGATGATTTATAAACTAAAGTTCAATAAATTTTTTAAAATATCTATAAATTAATTATAATATTTACTCATAAAAATAAATAAAAATTATTTTTAAAGAAAAAATATTTTTGATGAATATAATTATTTTACTAAAAATTAATTGATTATTTACTAAGCATATATAAATAAATTTATATTGAGTAGGAAATTTATTATTATATTTAATAAAGTATTTAATACTATTTATACTCTCATATTTAATAGCTAGGTTATAATAGACATATTTAAAATAATATTATTTCCCGATTTGGAGAAGCTTAGTATCGCATGCCAAGCACGCAATCAAAGAAACTTGTTTTTGCATGTAAAGAAATATAAACTCAGTGTTGATTATAAATCAAGATATAATCAGTGTTACTTGTAATTAAAACATCTAAAATATTAAATTTGTTTTAAGAAAATATATTTCACCAAAATCTCGGGGTGTTACATTCTACCCCCCATAAAATGAATTTCTCCCTTGAAATTCATCTTGGTTATCAATGGTTTAATATTTGAAAGTCCATCATAGAAACCCAGATAATAAAAATGGTTTATAAATCATCCTCTTTAAAAATATAAAGGTATGTTTGAAATTCATCTGTAATAACACATATTAGGTTTTCAAATAAGAGAACGTGGGTGGGACGTGAAAACATGGACATATAAGACAAAACTAACACCCAAATACTTATGGAGAGTGATAGAGAACAAGGTCAGGATAAAGTTAATTTCCTAAAATACATAATCCAAATAGTTGTGAATAAATTCATTTATATTCTCAAAAATGATGATAATAGGGAAACATTTTATTTCAATAACCTTTTCATAATTTTTTGGGACTTTTCCTAAGAAGATATTTTTACTTGATTTCATTCTATTTCATAATCCAAATCATACCCTTTGGTCTCACCCATTGGTTGTGCCTTGATTAATTTCCACTTTATCTCTTACTCAAATAATTGAAATTGAATTTTTTTTATGCCTAAATAATTAATGGGTCATAAGATCCATAAAAAAGTAACAAGTCACTCCTCCTATCTTTACTAAAACCAAAATCATTAGAAACAATTATCTTTTTAAAACCAAAGTTAAACGTAATCTATTCCATAAATAGTTAAACTTATAACCCTTCCAAAATTTAAAATTTATAAATAAGGTCACTAAATCTCTCAAAACAACTTAACATTGGTTCCCCATATATTATAAAGTGGCTCTTGATTGTCGCATACAAAACATGTGAATATTGTCATCATGTATTCTCATAAAACATGGTAATAACCTAAATTACCCCAAAACCTTATTTAAAACATACATTCTTACACATTCTTTACATAAAACACTTATTATTTCATAAATTCCTTAAAAATGTTTTAAACTCTATCAATGATAACAAAACCACTTTGTCCATAAATCATTAATCAGTTCCAAGGTCTTTAAAACTATCCAATTTACTTTATCCAAATCAATATTCTCTTTATCCTAACATTATTATCTTAACATAAAAAATATATTAAGTGTTATCTTTCACTTAATCAAGTGTTTTCCATGAATATCACTTTTCCATTAAATCAATTTTCTAGTCCATCAGTACCATTTAACATATTTTTAAAAATATTTAAATAAAAACATAGACTAAATAATCCTTATATATTTCATGATTCATATTACATAATCCTTGAATTACAATAAATTAATACTTCAATCATCCCAACTCCTTCTCAAACCATTAACTTGGCTTCATCATCTTATTCCTCAATACCTATTTCCTTTCATATGTCATTTGTAGTCTCTTCATCATTAACAGAAAATCCATTACCCATATAACCGTGTTCACTATCTTCCAAAGAATTCCCATTAGGAAATATATTTTTATAATTCACATACATTACACATTTAAACCATTCAACAGTCAATAATAAATTATGGTGGTCATTATTCTCATCCATTTCATTAACCAAACATTTCATTTTTCCTCTACAATTACTTTTATTATATCCTTGTTTTTCACACTCAAAAAATCTTCTAATTCCTTGAAGACATCCACTTGGGTGAATATTCCCACATTGTCATCGTATAGGAAATATAATCTTCTTTCCTCCATGTTCTCCAATACTGAAACTCCCAATTAATTACATTCTTCTATTATTTTATGAGTTTGAGAGTTGGTTATAGTTCACATTGTTAATCAAGTTCTATGATAACTAATTCTGCATAATCACAACATCGTTTACTCCAATAAACATCCCATTTGGCTGATCATCGATAAATTTTCCATCACATTCAATGTTAAACAAGTTCCTTCTGCTTTTCATCATTGGATAAAACCAAAAATCATAGTGTGATCAATAATAATCCTAGTAGAAAACCACACAGTCAAGAAAATTCAATTATAGGATGTCTAAATCATGACACCTTTTTTAAATATATGACAACTTAGGATTAACCTAATTCATCCATGATCATCATATATTTAAATCATTAATGATGGTTGGTAAAGATTTTGTGTATTTTGAAAGTATATCCCCTGGGAGGGTCAAAAAAGGTCTGTAGCAAGGCCAATTATTGTGCACTAGGTGATGATCGAGTCTATCTCAATGTTCCCTTTTCAGATTTATTACCATTAGGTACCTCTCAATCAAAGAAACATACGCTTTTAGTGCCCAAACATGTATTCATTTTCTTGGAAAACTCTTTTTCTATCCTTTACCAGAATTGCAGAACATTTTCCTATAATTTGACTCGTCCTTCAAAATATCCTTAGAGATATTCCTAGAAATATCCTTAGAAATTACCCTAGGTATTTCTCTAAAGTTATCTTATCCAAGTTTTCAAAGGTTAATTAAACCTTTCCTCTAATACCAAGTATAAAAACTCAGGCCTTTCATACAAAAATGTCCCATATATTTAGATTAATATTCATTACATTATATAAATACATGCCTAAGGACCATAATTGTTTAGTTTCTTTGGAGACTAGAAACACAAATTTATTATTTCATGGAATATCTTCAACATCTCCCAAAAAGTTCTTCTCACATAGTACTCCTATTAGGCATACCCTACATAAATATTTCTGCATAACCTAGGAAGGAAACATAATAAATGGAGATCCAAGATACACATTAAGGTTAAAAATAAAAGATATCAGTATACTATCATATAAACGCATAATATAATAATAAGGGTATATGATCCTTAACATAACTTACAATGTTAATACCCAACCTATAAAGGATCATAAACCTGATTCATGGAATATATATTTATCATTTCAAAAAACATGGTCCAAAATAGTGATAAAACATTATAAATAAATTTTGAACCATAATATCATGTCATAAAAGTGTGGCACCATCATAGATATAGAAAATAATTGTATATGTTAAGGTTAACTACCAAGACAATCAACATAGCGGATCATGACTTATCACCTATTTCTCATTGTGGATTGGGACACACTTATTTCTCATTGTGGATTAGGACACACCTATTTAAAATAGTTTATTAGGACACACCCATTTCTCATTATTGGATCAATACCATAAACTTATTTCACATAATTATCTCATGAGATATAAATCTTTACCCAATGCATTGGAGGGATATATAGGTCCCACACGTATCGAAATGAAACCCATATTTATGTGTGTCACAATATCATAAAACATTCATCATATAATAACCCATAAAATTAAATGTGTTTCATTATAATTTCATCATATCATAACCAATGTAAAAGGTTCAGGTTCCATAACCATTTCATTATCTCATTAAAGCGTAACCCTTGGAAAAAGAAAAAGGATTCATGAGAATTTTTTCATAGTATAACCCATGGAATAGAAACAGATTTTATAACCATAATTTCACCATAAACCACCCATTTAAATAACAATAATTTTATACTTGGTTCATATACCTATTAATGTACAAGTTACCACTAAGAATGTCATTTTAGATGGAAAAATATTTTGAATGAAAAATCACTTGGGACATTTCTTGAGAAACAAAAATATAAATTAAAAATACATTATTAAAACATAAAAAAAATTAATTCTATATATTTGAAATTAAAATTTATAACTTATAAAACAAACTTTAAAAAAAATTAAAACATTTCTTGAGTAAAATATCCTTCCTATATTAAAAAAACTTTTTAAAAAACAAAACATTTTCAAATTACTTTTCTCTATGAAATAATTTATTTAAAATATAAAAAAATACCAAATATTAAGAAAAATATTTTATTTTAAAATATCTTGGAAAACATTAAATGTAATATTAAAATCATTTATCATGCCATATAGTGGGAAATACTGTTCATGTCGTGCATGTTAGGAAACAAATATTCTTTTTACATTTTCGATAAAAGTTAAACTTACATTGTTTGGAAAAGGATATGAAGATTACATTCAAAAAAATAAAAAAATAAAACATTGTTAAAAATATCTTTAATAAATAATTTTATTAATTTTAAAAACATTTTCAAAACCATTTTTAGAAAACATGGTTTGGGAAGAAATGGGGTTTTCGATAGAAAAGATGATTTTTATTATAAAATCATTTTTGAAATCTTGAGTACATAAAGGGAGGAAAGTGGAAGGATAAAATTTATTCTAATTATAAAAACATAGGAGATGAAAATTACTTATTTTTTTGAGATATGGATCATAAGATTCTATCATCAGAAACATAATTATAAACAATCTAGATAAATGATTAGATTTTAACATAAAATCATTAACACTTTGGTAACTATGAAACATGAACCTTATGGAGGAATATAATTAAATGAAACTTATAATATCATTAGTATAAATAAATATATAATATTAAATATAAAATAGTTTGTATATACACCTCTTACAAGAATATATATACATAATATTATCATATGTCTCAAGAGGAAAAATTGAGACAAAATCCATTATCGATTTGGTAACTTTAGAACTGTAAACCCCATGAAATATATATCCTAAAATGGATATGTAAATTAAAATAGTTTTATGTAAATTAATCATAAAATAAATTCATTTAAATTATATACACCACAAAAAATAAACATGTAGTGAATATGTCATGTGTCTCCAGGAAAAATAAAATTGAGATAGAAATCCATTACCTTAAGTCTCGACTTCCTTTATTCTCATTAAAACCTCCTGTATAATAAATATAATTTTATTTTACAAAAAAGATAATGATAATTATATATATATTACCATATATGATTTACTTATGTCATTTCATTACTTTTTTAGTAACAAATATTTGTTAAAATCGTGTTTTAGGTAATAAGAGCATTATTTTTCATGTATTTTTTTATTGGTTATTTCCAGTCATTGGATATGATCATGGTTAAATCATATCAAGAATAATAAAAACGAAACAATTATAATATTTTTTACATCAATTATAGTTTTAATACCAATCATTAAAGTTTTTCTTGAGAAATGAAGTACATTAAGATCATGGATATGGTAGGTTGTATATACGCATTAGTAACATTTCCATTTTTTCAACATTTATTATGGAAATGAGTTCCGAAATATATTATTTTTAAATAATTATAATAATATCATATTTATTCTTTAAATATTCTTATAAATATCATCCACATCATCTGGTGATGATAAGAGAGTCACATTGCTTAGGGAAGGTGGTAATCCACACGTACATGAATGATGTTATTATCTTTCAGTGAGTGAAAAGTTGAGAAATAAAGTTATATATTATCATTTTAGTATTATAATTATGTAATTAATATAATGAATATTTTTTGTATATAATATATATTAAATAAATTTATTGGTTTTATCTTCCATGTAAAGCGTTAGTGAAAATGAATCACATTGCTTCGTGAGACTATAGTTTGTCGTATACACGAGTGACGTTATTGTATCCCCTATGAAATTGAAAGTATATATATATATATAGTTATTACATAGGAATAATGTTTTTATAAATATTATATATATACTTTATATTCATCATCATACCCAACTGTGAGAGGTGGTAAAGGAAAAATGAATGACATCGGTTAGTAAAGCGGTAGCCAGCCGTATACACAAACAATGATTTCATAACCCATTTGATGGAAGTAGAGATGTTTATAGGTCATTACCTTAACATAAAATCATCTCATTATATTTAATATACTTATTTTATTATAAAAACATGTCATAATAAGAATTTAATGAGGTGGAGGGAGAAATAAAATAATGATGCTTGTTGATGAATGTTGCCTCTTCTTCAGTTATCCTCATTAGGTTTGAACCAAAATCCACACTAGGTTAGATTTATATCCAAAATAAGACTTATAGGATGGGATGAGGGAAATTTATATGTGAATTTTAAGGTATTTTTTGAAATTATAGGTGTTTTAATGTGTGAAGAAGAGAGGAGAGGGGGTGGCCTTTTATAAGTGAGGTGAGGGGCACACTAGTATTTTTTGGAAAGGAAAAGGTGTACATACATTTTTCACATAAAAAAGGATCCAAAATGGTTATTTATAAAAATATAAGATATAATATCAAAATATGGCCTTCCAATGTGTTTTGGAAAACTTTTTGGGCCATTTTCTACCCTAATCTTCTTAGTTTATCCCCTGGAAAATAAGTTTTTACCTTAACGTGGTAAATGGTTTTTATTGATTTTACAATTAATTATGGTATTAATTTAATTTTTAAATTATTATATATTATAACCTATTATTATTCTAAAATTTTAATACATTTTTCCAAATTATATTCACATAATTTTCAAATTTTAATTAAAAGTTAATCTCACAAACATTATGAGAAAGAGGGTTTTTAAATTGAAAGTATTCAAAAGATTAAAAAATTTTTAGTCCAATTTCAATATTAAAATGATTAAAATTAACTTAATTGTATTAATAGAAATATAATTTTACTAATTTTATATTTAGAAAAATTAAAATAAAGTGTAAATTTATAGTTACTTTAAACAAAATTGTAGTTTTTAATTATAATTCAGCATTTTTCTCTATCAATCAAAAAAATTAATCTTTTCATAAAATTATAAAAAATTAAAACTAAGGTAATTTTTATATTATTATTTAAAAAAATTATTTTATTTTAAAAAATATATAAAACTGTGAAAAAATAAATTTAAAACAAAACCCACAGGCGAGATGAAAAAATAGGTTGTTGAGAAGTGTAGTTTTTTTCAAGGAAAAGATGATTTTATATTAACTCTAGTTTTTATAATAAAAATCATTGTATGAATATTAATTGATATATGATCTTTCAATTTCATTTAAAACATTACTAAAGAAGAATTATTTTAATTAATTGAAATGGAGAAACATTATTCACTTTAAAACAGTTTTTGTAAAAACCTATTTTTAAAACCAACTATAAAATTATACTAAAATCCAATATAAATTTGATTTAAAATTAATTAATTTGATTAAATATAACAAAATAATACTTATGTTACACTAAAACATAACTTCTAAATGTTTTGAAAATAAATAATAATTTTACAAAAGTCTATATTTTTCACTACTCACTGAAAAATCAATATTTTCAAAAAAATCAAAACATTCACTATAATTTAATTTTGATATGACGATTTCAAAAATTTCATTCAATAAATTTAAAAAAATATCTATAAATTAATTATAATATTTTCTCATAAAAATGAATACTAATAAATTTTGAGTAAAACATGTTTTTTATGAATATAGTTACTTTACTAAAAATTGATTGATCGTTTACTAAGCATTTATAAATAAATTTATTTTGTGTAGGACAAGTATATGTATATTTCAAAAAATAGTTAATATTATTCATTCTTTCCTATTTAACATACAGTTTATAACAAATATATTTAAATAATAGTATTTCATGGTTCACGGAAGCTCAGTGCCACGTGTCATGCACATTATCAAAGAAAATATTTATTGTATGTAATGAAAACAAAACTCAGTGTTGAATATAATGAAATCTAAACTCATTTTTAGGTGTATCAAAAAATATCAAAAATATTAAATTAATTTCTAAAAAATATTTCACCAAAAACTCAAGGTGTTACTCTGCTTTCCACATGTAAAACATATCGCATCATGTTATTTTCCTTGAATTTCTATATTCTTCTTCATGGATAGATGGTGCTCTATATCCTTACCATTAGAATAAGTATTCATACCTTTTCCCTTGTTCTTACACTTATTATTGCTTATATCTATGGTGTTCTTTTCACTCACCATGTCTTTAGCAACTTGGGGAATGGCTGTAAGAAGTTCTGAAAATTTCTTCTCACTATTCCTAATATTATAATTTATAATAAATAGGAGAATATTTTGGGTAGGGGGAAAGAATGAGATATATGGTAATCTCAATAGATATCTTAAAACCCTAGTTTTCCAACCACTCAATTTATCCAACCATTTTTACTCCATGTTCCCCATCTAGTGCTAACTCTCAAAGATTTCACATGAATGGTTCATTAGAGATCTCATATATTTATAATCTTGACTTATATTGATAGTGATATTTAAGGTAAGAAATTATGCTATGTGTATCCATATCATCATATTTCATTATAATTTCATTGGACATAGAGGATATCATTAAACATTTAAAATTCATAAAATCGCCTACATGCTTCAAATATAGAGATATCTCTTCCTCATTATACTCTTTGGAAATGAACTCAGTAATTGGGGTTTCCAGTAAGTATAAATTTGATTTGTTGTGTAGTATAACATTTAAGATACTATACCATTCATAGAAATTTACACTGATGAGATGGTTATCCCTCTCTAGTACGGATCATAGTGATATTTTCAATGTTTTTTGATTTTCCATTTCTACAAATTTAAGAGTATATAATTAGTACTTTATTTTGATTACAAAATTAGATTAACAATTTTAAATTTAACTAAATTCCATTAATATCCCACTATTTATTGAAATCGAAAATCCGTGAATATAAAATTCATAATATCATGTCTCCTATATATTTAGGTGTAAAGGATCCATATTCCCATTCTCATAACCCATACATAGGCCTAGCAAGTTATTTGAAATGGTTTTAGGTTGGTGGAATATGCTCATTGTATTAACTGCAGTTCCTTGATTTGTTGAGTGGACTCCCCAATCCTGAAATATTATTTTAAATATTTACTAAACACTTTCCTCTCACTTTCACCAAGTCTTACTTTTGAATAAAACTCTTGATGTGGACCAATTTAATTCAAGACAAAATGTTTTTTTAAAAGTTATACAATAATTGAAAGCATCCCAACATGGGTTGGTCAATAACATTGAACTATGATCTCATTTATATCTTAAGCAGTGGAAGGTTATACCAACTAAATATTTTAGTTCATGGGTTTTTATCCTTATGCATAAATCTAATTTTATCCTTATATATACCTTATTAATATTAAGTGGATTTTAATTATATGATTAACCACATCTGATAAAACATTTACATATAATCTAGTTATAATTTATTCTATCTTGCGTGCTTGTTAATTCATTTATTAGGTGATCATCTATCATCCACAAACAAAAATAATTAACCATACAACTAATAGAAATAAAATACATGTGTCATGATCATGATATTATCTAATGGTTATTTTATCTAGTGGATGATAAACTAACCCTTTACCCTCGGTAAAAACACTTGAATTATAGCTTGTTTTATGTTTATATCATTCCACCTCATCCCCTATGAATCACCTTGATTTATTTTACCCCAGATCTAGAAATTAGACCGCCTCCTTACACTAGGGATCTCCATACATACATTAGTATTTTACTCACACGCATGTGATGGGTTCCAATGGATTTGAAAAAAAGGTGGTTTTTATAAAAGAAACCATGGGAATGTAGAACCTTACATAATAAGAATAATGGAATGACACAAAGGCCATTAATTATAATTTAACTATAATAAATTGAAAGAAACCGCCAACGAGCCCGTACCCAAGTGGTAAGGGCTCCTGCTTGGCATCCAAGAGACCCAGGTTAAAAACCGGGTGGAGGCGAATTTTCGGGGGTACTGTAGCGGGCACTGTAGCAGGCACTGTTCGGTACTGTGGCAGTCGGACTATTCACCTGATTTGGGCTTTCGGGCCACCGTTTTGGGCCTACGGGTTTTAGGGCCTTCGGGCCATCAAAGGCCTTCGGGCCACAGGGCCTTCTGGCCATTGAATACCATGAAGTAGCCCATTTCACACAAGAGAAGGCCCTAGATAAGGATCAAAGCACCAGTAGCAGTCACCAGAAGCAGAGCTAACCAGATTAGAAGAATGAGAGGGTATGGAAACCGCCATCAGGACCAGGAACCGTGCAGCTTTGTATGGGGCAATGCTAGCCGATCAGCAATGCAGGTGGGGAGCTAAAGGCAATCAATGATGCAGAAGCTGGGGAGGGCCAGTTCTAGTGGGCTAGGCCTACGGGTCATGTATTGGGCATGGTATGCCACTCGGCCTTTAGGTCATGTATTATGGGTCATGTTGGGCCTTGTGCCTTGGGCCTATGGGTCATGTACAGGTTCCCCTTCAACCCTTAAAAGGGGGATTATCTAAAATAAAATAAAAAAAGAAGGCCTTCGGGCCATTCGGGTAAAAGAAACCAATCACATAAAAAGGGATGGTATAATAACAAGATCAATTACACAATAATAAATGAGACTATATTTACGATATAGTTACCAGTTACATCGATTCTTTCATTAATTAAGATAAAATTACAAAAATTAATCCAATTAATTCATTTATCTTAATTAATTATAAAACATCAGTAACTCAACATCATCTATAATTTTTTTAAAAACTAATTTTATTTAAAATTACCAAATTATACAAGTGAACTTTGAGAAAACTTCATGTGCTAATACCAAATGTTAACATGAAAATTTATTTAATATATAATTTTTAATCCTATTCCATGACATATACTATAGAATGAATGGCACAATGAACACATATGAATAGGTTAGACAACATGTATTAAAGTTCACAGTATGTTTTGTCTTCTACCCATGTTTACATTACATTTCCTAGGAATGGGTTTGTTCCCTATCGCGGACAAGCTTGAAGTGCATGGAATTTTGTACAATATACACAACAGGTGACCTCTGATTTGCATTACATTTTAGTCCTCATGTTATGTATCTAATAAAAAACATGTTTTATTACATATAAATATTAATATTATTATTAAAATATGATTTTATGTATAAATAAAATTCAAAAAAAATATTATAACACCCCAATATTTTTTGATGAAATTTTTCTTTTTAAATAATTTTATTTCTTCGATAGCCAGTGTTGCATGAAACACCAAGTTTAAACGAATAGTGGTATACTATAAAAATATTATTATTTTAACATGACCATTAAAATCTAGCCATAGAATTAGTGGGTATGAATAATAATAACTATATTTTGAAATATTTATTTATTTATTATTAGTAATTAAACACTTAATTTTTAACAATTTTTTTATTCTTCAAAAATATGTTTTCTTCAAAAAACGATTTTATTTCTTTCTATGAGAAAATAAATATACTTTTTAATCTTATAAACCATTTATTTGAAAAAATAAACTTCGTTTTTTAATTAATAATATCAAAATTATACTCGAATTAATTTTTTATAATTTTCTAAAATGTTTGAAATTTTAAGGAATAGTGAAAAATATTGATTAACATTAAAAACTATATTTTATTTTAAAACATTTAAAATGTAAAATTACTTTTTGGATTTGTTTTAATTTATAATTCATTCCTTTTTTACAAATAATTTAATTTTTTCTTTTAGAATAATTCTATGCATGAATTTAGTATAAAAACATTTTATACTTAAATAAGGTATTTTTTTGAAAAATTGTTTTCCATTGCTTTTTTCAGTTCAATCATAAAACAAACTCTGCCACTTATAAATTTTGAATTTTGAAAAATGGATTCCATATTTGGAATTAGGAGGTCCAAATTTAGTAAATTTACCCCTTTTATTTTTTATCAATATAAATATTAACCTTGGTAATTTTTATTACCACGATAAAAGGTAAATATGGTAGTTAAGAGGAAAAATAATATGATAAGGACTATAAAATAACCCTGAAACCTTCCCCAATTATATTATATGAGTAATTGTTGCCAGTAATCATCAAAGTTTCTAATTTATAACCATTTAAGGCCACTTAGATAAGATTATGACATTTATAGTATTTTATTTAAAGAAGAGTCAAATATGTCATGCTTATGTTTTTAATAAGTATGTTATTTTTAATATGTTGATATCCAAAGGATATTAATTATATAAATCCATATATACATTTTGGATACATTTATTTAAGAATTTTTCATGATATATTTTATAGTGGATTGGGTTTTGTTATTTCATAGGGATTAGGAATTATGGACTTAAAGGAAGAAATGTTAAAAAAGTCCCAAAATAGGCTTTACATGCTTTGTATCATGTACACAATGTGTATAACTCATTCAAAACATGCCCACTCGACTATAGACTAGTATTGAAGACATACATGACATGTAGACAACACATGGTGTGTAAATCCATTACATGATGTGCATATTTCAAAGATAGAATCCCTCTAAATGTGAATCTCATGCATGAGGTGCAGAGATTACATGATGTGAATGTTTCAAAGGTTCTCTTGGTCAAAGATATGAACAGATCCTTCATAGGTTATATTGGATTTCAATTACATGGCATGAAACCAAATTACATGACATTCATATGTTGATACTGAAGTCATTTAAGATGGTGAAAAACATGCAAGACTTGCACACTGTGTACTTATCAAGCCTATTAATATTTTAAGCACTCCGCTGTGCAAGATAGATTCGCATAGTTTATTTTTATTTCATTTTTATTCTGACATTTTCATATTTTTTAATTCTAAATTATATTTCTTTCACTACTTTAATTTTTTTATTGAGTCTTTTTGAGTTATTAATCATTCCTCACATATTCTTCATCTATTGTAATCTTGTTTCCATTTCTGATGTTTGTTTCCTTTACCACTTATCATTCTTCAATGACTCATTCATGTTTCTTTATCATTTCTTCATTCATAGTAAGTTTTTGGTTTTTTCTTATTTTTTTGGATGAATATATTTCTTTTTCTTCTTTGATTCATCATAAAAATTCAGTTTCTTGGTTTATTTTCATTGCTTTTAATTGTTAGAAATTTATTCTTACTTGTTTAATCCAAGATTGTCTCTTTTGTAACTATTTTATTATTATGCACATTATTTTTAATATTTCGTTTTTTTATCATCACTACAATACATGGATAATTAAAAACCAATTGGTGAATTTTTCACTACTTCTCAGCCTAATCTGTAGGACCATTCCAAGTTAAATATAGGATTATATTTTTATAAGAACCCTAAAATTGACTTCTAAACCTATATGGATTAACTATACATGGATTATCAAAAGAAATAAAATATTAATCATTCTATGCATAATCATAAAATAGTTGCAATAGAGACAATCCATTATTAAACAAGCAAGAATCAATTTCAAACAACTGAAATCATTACAAATCTACCCAGAAACTGACTTTTCATGACAAAATGATGAAGAATGAGCAATCCGATAATACAAACAAATAGAAAACAACCAAGAACTTACTATGAATGAATAAAAAATGAATAAATATATAGGTTTTATTAAATAAGGGAAATAAGTGAAGCAAATGAATGTCTGAAATGGAAACGGGATTGCAACGGATGAAGAATGGGTGAGGAATGATTAACAACTCACAAAGATTCAATAAAACAATGAAAGAAATGAAATAAATCTAATTTAAAAATAAAAAGGATGAAAATTTCAGAATAAAAATGAAAGAAAAATTTATTGTGTGAATATTTCTTGCACAGAGTGATGGAAATATTAATAGGCCCGACAAGTACACGACGTGAAAGTCATGCACATTGTGTACTAGATTAAGTAACTTTCATCCCAATATTTGCACATCATGTAAGTTTGTTTCACACCATGAAAATGAGATCCACTTTTTCTATAGAATAATATATCCATATATTTGACCATGTAAGGCTTTGAAACAATCATGTTGTGTATTGGTTTCAATTTTACCAAGATTTTGTCCTTGAAATATACTTGTTGTGTAATGATTTCACATGTTCTGTATTATCTCCATGTCATGTATGTATTCACGATTATTCTACGGTCTAGCATGAATACTGTGAATGAATCAAGAAAAATAATTAAATAAATGTATCCAAAATGTTTATATGAATTCAGATAATCAAATTCACGTACCTAACATGCCTCTGACCCATCCATGCTAGCACCCCCCCCCACACACACACACACACATGAAACCACTACCACCACCTCCACTCCAATCACTTTTTCTATCCCACTATCCCCCACTCCCCCTTCTCCTATTTTCATAACCACCACCACTGGCCCAGCCAATTATGCACCACCTCCTCCTCCATCTGATCTTTGGTTATCCCACCAGTATATTCTAGTGAACTAGCATCACATTCTCCTCCACTTGGTCAACCCCTTCATTACTCCACCATTCTATTTCATCCCTACCTCACCAAAATCCTTTTTAGACTATCACACCCCACCACTGGCAAGCTCTTCATCCACTGGTATTCCCATAGTAGCCCCCACCCAGACCGATATTTCTTCTGAGCTAACTGACCCTGCATCCCAACAATATTTTTTAGCAGGGAAGGCTCAGTGGGTAAAGGGAACATCCCTTACACCATATTATGAGGAGTCATTCATTGACCCTTATATAGACACACGGCCACCATCAAGATCAGAACCTTTCCTCCACCATCCACTGATATAACTACCAGCACCACGACACCCATATCAACATTTAATCATCTAACCCCTTCCTCCATCGCTGATATCGATATGGAGGGCCATCGGTAGGCACCCCATATTCAGGAGGGGACTCTTGATGTTGATCTCAATGGTTTTTATTTTACTAATTATTTGTATCCCATTCCCCTCCCTCATTTTTATAATATATTTGGTTCACTTTATTCTTTTTGTAATGATGTTATTTTATTACACACTGATGTATCATTTCTCTATATATATACATGGGATATGGTATTTTTATTCATTTTCGGTTGTCTTATTTTTCATTTCATTACTATATTACTTTATCCATGTATAGCTCTTCTTTTTTATCCATCCTCGTCGATGTGGTTGTTCTAGCACTATCTAACCTCCTACTTTGGATGAATCGCCATGTAGTAGACATTAAGAGACAACTTGAGGATATATCACTAGAGATCCATGGTTAGATGAGATCCCCACAATGATGAGTGTATATTTTTTTTCTTACCACATGATATTCAGGCTCAGTATGCTCCTGAGGTGGTAAATCTCACCAAGCATCCCCACAAGCTAGATGACATAGCCACCAGTTCCTGTTTGTGGAGTGGACTACAGAGCTGATGGATGACACTTCTTAATTCCATTATCCACCTATCTATATGAAGAAGTATTTTTTCACCTTATGGTAGGAAACCCATATTTTATTTGTTTTATTTATTTTCAGTCTTGTACTTATGTTTTTTTATTCCATTAGAATTATTACTCATGGTTCATCCATGAACTTCATTTTAACCATGTATCTTCATGTATCTGAGCTATTTTTCATTACTATTATTTGTGTGCATGGTCTCGCCCAAATTTACCCAAGATTTTATGGTTAAGCGTTCTCTTGTAGTTTATCTTGGGTTGTCGAATCCTCAGATACCTAAGAAGTAACCTATAGAGATGTACATTCTATGGATTTTTTTTGGATATGAAGTGGACAACTTGGGTTGATATTATACTGGTTTAAGTGAATTCTAATATACTTAATTGAATTAAAATTAAAGGAATGAGTTGATCCTAGGTTATCACTTGGGGTGGATTATATGCATTCCTTTTTCATCTATTTAAATTTCTTATATTTGAGATGGGTTCATTTAAGAAGATCAAACAACATCATCGCTTACTGGTTTAATAACTACACCATTTAATACTAATCACCTATACACTTAAAGGATCAATGTTTTGAGCACTTCAAGGTAAAGGTTTTTATTAGAACTTGAAGTGTGCGACCTTAAATTCCACAAGGATGAAGGAATTTAAAGATCTTCAAACAAAATTCTCAATTAAAATAAGTGATTGGAAATTAATGGAGTGAGAAATAACATCCAATCCATCCCATTTCTACTCCCTTTGATAAACCCAAAAGTGGGTTATCCCTCCATTGATTCTATGGTTTCAATGTAAACATAAAGTAGACTCATGAGGGAGGAATTGGAGAAGTAAAAAAACAATAAAAAGAAAGAAATCACTCCACCGTTGTGTGATAATTTCACAGGGTTTCGTGTGAATAAATTCACACCTTGAACCAACAGTATCAATGTGACATGAATATGAACAAAATAAGATTATAAGAAGAAATTTTATTAATAAACTAAGGGGAATTTAACAACTTGCAGTAGAAAGACAAACTCAAGGAAACAAATTCGCAGCAAAACATTACAATTGAAAAAAGGCCCAAAGTGGAATAAATCATCCAACACCACTATGTTAAATAGTAATTTTGGGAGCCTTGGGTAGATCCTCCAATATAGAAAGTCAACTCACTTTATTATGGTATGCTTAGGGTGGGGTAAATCTTGTGGAACTTGGACTTTTCCACTCTTGACACAAGGTGGCAACCATCTTGCATCCACTGAACAAAAGAGCCTCAATGAGCATCTAGATGGCAGAATTAGAGTGGTCTACAGAAGAATAAAATTAATCTCAGTATGTTCCCTAACCATATATAATGTTTCCTCCCAAAAGATTTTATGGTTTACGAGATATGTGTAAAATGGTGGGATGTTTTTTTGGGCGGGATAATCTAGCCTAGATTTTATATCCTACTTGGGCCGCCTGGATCTCCATTCAAACATCATAATTATCTTTGTAAAATGTTGGATTAAATGTTCCCCGTGATTTCCTCTATATTCATTTAAATTTTCAGAATTATCGGGGTTGTATATTGGCAGATAAAATAGTTTTATTGGGCTATTGTCCAGTTCACTTCACCCGGAATGTTGTTTGTTTAAGGCCAACTTTGGTGGTCTTACGATATGAATTTTCAAGTACTCAAAAGTATGAATTATTACCAATCTAATGATAAACCTGAAAATCAAATATGAAAATAAAATCAAGATCATTTGGTACTTTAGATGATGTTCAAATATATACTGTTTAATAGTTCATTTTAAAAAGGAATTACAATTATAATATGAAAAAATATTCAAAGTGTAAAATGAACTAAAATTGTGTTTATAAATAATAAATCCCATGAATATTATATATATTAACAATTAATATTAGCCTCATTCAGTGGATAATCACACACCCAAGTTTAGTTTTTCTAGTCCCGAGCAAAATATACCTCAAAAATGTGAAATTTGAATTCCCTTTTCCAAAAACATTTTAATAAACAATGATCACCAAAAACCCTTATATCAAACAACTATGAAACCAATAAAAATATTTTAATAAAAGATATTTTCATAAGAAAATCCCAATCCCAAGTCCATTCCTTTGTTCTAATTCATCGCCATATTTCATCCAATATCAATTAAGTATGAGTATGTGTTGTGTATCACAATAGACATGGGGGTTCATATTTAGTCATGGGGGAAATGATGGAAATGCTAGGTGGAATCACATTTCAATATTAAGATGAGTATTCAATTTATTTTGTTGCAATATTTCCATGGTAATTGAAATTGCACTCAAAATAGTCAACCCATGTAGCGAGACTTTGCCGATGACTCCCAGGCTCAAAGACCATAGGGCACCAAGTGAAACCCACATACTTGGGCATCATCTCGAGTTAACTCAGTCAAAAAACAGTCAAATTAACACAAATAGAGATAATATTACTAACTATGGTCCAGACAACTATGGAGTCATGATCCCCAAGTGCAGAAAGTCGCACATTATGTCATTTCATTGCTCTACGTGCAAATTTATTATTATTTTTATCTTTTTTATTAAATACTCCTATTAAAACTAAAATGATAACCAAACCTATGCTATTTATTTGGGGGACCCCATTAACTCAAACTAATACCCCACTATCTAAAGGACGTGTGTTGTGATCTCTTTTTTCCTATTTTGATGAAAATATAAATGATGAAATTTCACATTAGACAGCCACACTGTCAAAAATCTATACTCTTGAAATTATACATGGATTAAAATTAGAATCAGGGCATGCTAAATTATTTTATATTCAGTTTCAAAGTTTGAAATGTGTATTATCATGTTCAAAGTTAAAGAAATGTTTCCTTACATACATTTTTTTTAGACACACAAACTAAATTAATGTTCTCTCATTATTTTCACCCCCCCCCCCCCCCCCCCACAACATAGAATAACACTGTCCCTTGTGTTTAAATAAAATAAAATTGAGAAGGGGTAGAGGTGGATGAAAGGGGTTCTAAAAGGAACTTTCAATATGAGGATCATGGAATTAAGTCACATGGGGTTGAATTTTAAGTTCTTGCTGCTCCAATTTAGTCCTTTGATATCCAAGTCACTTGCAGAGTTCCCTAGTGGAAAAAAAGAAAAAAAACAAACAAACAAACAAAACAAAACAATATATATAGATATATATATTAATTCGTATTATAAAAATAGTAGAATATAAGTATATATACAAAAAATATAGAATATAAAAGCACTATAAGTCGTAGCTCAGTGGTAAGTGTGCACCCTTCTCTCCCTTCAGTCCCGAGTTCGAGTCCCCACAGCTTCACCGGTTGTGACGGGGTTTCCCTATGACCTACAACGTCTCCTTTTAATTTTTTTATTTAATATTATATTTTTTTTTATTTAACCTAAAAATCTATAAAAAAATAAAATAAACTAATGATACATTGTCTTCTTTTTAAAGTTCTGGGTAAGGTATTATTCCAGGATCACACCGTGTGACATGGATGAATACCATGCTCCCCTTTCATACCCATCCATACTCATAATATAAGAACAGGTCAATAGTCTATGGTACTATCATATTTAGAGTTAAGTATTTTTTTAATATAAAATTGATTTATTAATAAAGAAGATTAAAAATGATTGGAACCATGAAAACTATAGGTTTCCTCACGTGCAACGCTTTTGTTTAGCATCATTAGCCTGGCATGGATCCTAAATCTAACATTTTTTCCCTAGTTCATAGGTTAGCTCAATTAACTCAGCATCTATTTCTCGTTTATTGAATGATTCAATTAATTTTTTTAACCTATGACCATTGAATTTGAAAATGTGACCACTTGTGGAATCCTGAATCTCTACTACCCCGTGGGGGTACACATAATGCACTATGAATAGACCTGACTATCTAGACTTTAACATTTTTTGGTGTAAATGAAGTTTTGAACTATACAAGAGCACGAATTTTCCCGGTTCAAATTTTTTAACTTTGAGATTCATAAATTGGTAGGCTTGAACTCTGTCTTTATTTATCCTTGAATTTTCATAAGCCTCCATCCAAAGTTCCTCAACTTCATTAAGATCAAATTTTCTCTTTTCTTCAGCTAAAGAAATGTCAAAATTCATTTTTTTTATTTCCCAAAATGCCTTATGATCAAATTAAACAAGTAAATGGAATGATTTTACATAAATCAACCTATATGGTGACATTACTAGTATGGTTTTGATTGATGTATGATATTCCCAAAGAGAATACAAGAGTTTCTCAGACCAATCTTTTCTAGAGGTATTGACAGTTTTTTCAACAATATGCTTAATCTCCGTACTTTCTATCTTAGCTTGACCATTGGTTTGAGGATGGTATGAAGTAGAAACTTTATGAGAAATCCCATACTTAGACATGAGTGAAGAGACTGGACGGTTGCAGAAATGGGTTCCTCGATCACTGATTATAGCCTAGGAATTCCAAATCGAGAAAATATATGCTCTTTCAGAAATCGGATCACAATATGATGGTCGTTGGACTTGGTGGGAATGGACTCAACCCATTTTGAGACATAATAAATATCTAAGATAATTTATAGGTATACCCTAGAGTTTTGGAAAGGTCACATGAAATCAATTCCCCAACAGTCAAAGATTTCAATGACCAAAATGTGAGTGAGGTGAATTTGATTTCTTTGGTAATGGATCCTAATTGTTGACATTGAGGACAACTTTTTCAGAATTAGAAGGAATCCTTAGTGAGGTTAGGCCAGTATAGACCACTTTGGAGGACCTTTATAGTGGTTTTATTTGTGGAAAAGTGGCCTCCACATGCCTCTGTATGACAGAATCTTATAATGGACTCCTAATTGGACACAGTAACACATCTACTAATGATTTATTAGGAAAAAACTTTAATAGGTAAGGATCATCAAAAACATAGTGTTTTACATCAGAAAATAATTTCCTCTTAGATTGGGTCCCTATGAATTTTGGAATGTCACCCATCACCAAATGGTATGTTATTTCAGCATTCCATGGGCAATCACTCACTGAATAGAGGTGCTCATTGGGAAATGAATCAGAAACAGAAAGGTGGTGTGAGTTTTCTTTGAATCCTATCCTTGAGAGATGATCAGCTACAACATTTTCAACACCATTTTTATCCTTAATGGTTAAATCTAACTCTTGAAGAAGAAGGACCCACCTAGTCAATCTAGCCTTGGCATCTTCTCTTTGGAAAAGTTATTTTAGGGAAGAATGGTCGGTGAAGACAAATATGGGTGATACTAAGAGATAAGACCTAGATTTATCTAAGTAAAATACAATAACAAGAAACCCTTTCTCAGTGGTGGTGTAGTTGATTTGTGCATCATTTAAATATTTCCTTGCATAAGCAATGACACATGAAGTTTTCTCACACTGTTGTCCTAATACTGCACCTACAAAAAAGTTACTAGCATCACACATGAGTTCAAAAGGAAGTTTCCAATTTGGATATTTCATGATAGGTTGAGAGACAAGAGCTAACTTGTGTAACACCCCGAGCTTCCACGATACGCTTCTCATTCAATAATGCAATAGCTTGCATTGTACGCAACTTCGAGTTCTAAAACACTGCGACTAATCAAAGTAGCCGTTATGAATAGTAATAACCACTTTTTAAAATTATATAAATTTTATATTTCAAAATGGACTTCATTTTTGGATTCGGAATATTGAAATTAGCCTATGTCGAATTTTTGGTATTTTTCTGAGAACTTCTAATTTTTTATGAATAGAGAAAAATACATAAAAACAACTTTTTTAATCAAAATAATTTATAGTGATAAATTATACTATTAAGTGGTTTTAAAGTATAATTAGAATATATTTTTACCATTTTATCCAATGGTGTTCATTATAATTAATTTCACTTTGAAATTGGACATAAACAATTGTTAATCTTTTGATATATATTGTTTCTTAAAAACACGTTATTTGTTGTGACGGCGGGAATTAATTATAAAATTAATTAATGAAACTTATATGTTTGTAATTTTGTAAAATATACATCATTTTTTAATTAAGAATATCAATTATAGCTTACGGTGAAATTTTGGCATTGTTCTGAAAAACTTCAATTTTTGATGAATAGTGAAACCACTAAGTGGTAGTTAAATAACTGATTTTTCGTTTAAATGAAATATTACCACTTCTGTGTTTTGATTTTCAAAAATCCGACATACATGGTTTTCATTAAGAAGTAAAATGTGGTTCAATGAGATTAAAATAATTTTTGGTGAATAGTAACTTTTAAGTTCTTAATAGCGATTAGAGGTAATTAGTGTAGTTTAAGGTAAAAATAATGTTTTAATAATATGAGATGAGCTTGACACATGTCCTACCCTCATTGTATGTGCCATGGCCGACTAAGAAAATCCATGGGTCAACTTGGGGACCCCATGGAACCACTTTAGTTGGAAAATGACATAAATACCTTTTATTTAATGTTAAAGTAAAAAATGACACAAACATGAAATGTTTTACTAAAACAATTTTTACATGGGGTTATACAAGTCATATTTTTGACTATAAATAGTCATTGGAAAGATAAAAAGATTTCCGACATCATAGTATTTGTTTTATAATTTTTAGACATTAAATAAATTAAATTATTTATGACATCATTATGATGCAGCGATGACCTCATTATTTAACAATTTTAATAAAATGAAAAGATAATGTACAATACAAGGCCTAAACTTGTCCAAAGACTATTGGATGGGTATATTTCTAACCCTTATCACCTTATACACTAATTATATAAGTTTGGGACCTTTAGAATCTGAAAAGCATTGTATAATAATGTAAACTTTCCTTACTTTCCAAGAGTGCCCCCCCTCTCCTCTTATAAAAGGCCCCCACCTCTACCACCTCATTCACACTTTCAAAGCCTTTTGGCTCGGCCAAACTCTGTCCAAATACTCTCCCAACTTCCCCCTATTACTCCTAGAAGACTCACTTTGGGAATAATTCTTTCCAAAGAAGCCTTTGGCTCAAATCAAAAAGAGTTACCCGATTTTTAGGTAATGTCTTCTCTAATGTTGTTTTGTTTTATTTAGCTTCTCCAACCCCTTAAACTCTTTTTATTAATTTCTCTTGTAACAACACCAGTATCCTCAATATACTAGGATGTTTTTATAATAAGGATTAGAGCTACACTTACACACACCTACATCTAATGGTTAAAGAACATATTGTTTCTGTGGATGGTGAATTTCTGCCTCACGAAACAATGATTGTTCAACACTCATATAACACCTTCAAAGGTGGCCATTAAGATGTCACTATATTTATATATGATATATAATATGTTTATGTTTTACTTATGCTTCTATATTTCTCATTTATGGCATACTTTATGATTTCCATTATGGGTAAACGCGATAATTTCATTTTAGGAAGTGCGGACTACCGCCCCCTCAAAGTGATTTGAATCATTAATGCCATATGTGGGATGTATAAAGGATGTAGTAAATGGTATTATACACTATATTATACTGGAATTATATTATACATTTATATCATTATTATTTAATTCCATTAAATATGAAATAGAAATGAAAGTAGCGTTCATGCGTACGTACAGCTTATCGTCTCCATGAACGGTGCATTTCATTTCTTACCTCTAAATGTTACGTAATATTATAAATGAATGTATATACTTGATATATATGATATATATGACATATAAATCATGAATATAATTCTGGAGATAATGGATATTCTACCACATAAACAACTTGTAATTATAAGAAGTTTATTGTTGACTCAAGTACCAATGATCGAAAAAACGACCGTTATTAACTTAAATAATTACATAATGTTCATATCATTGTAACAAGTGATATAAAAAGGATAATGAAATTGAAAATGGTTCTTAATAAGGTATATATTAACTCTAGTTTATTATTCAGGAGGTTAAAGAACGGTTGAGTCAAGTCATACACGAGGTAAGGGAATTTCTTAACCCAACTTCCATTCTTTGGGTTAATCTCTAACTTTCAAATTATGTCATGATATTATTATGTCCTATTTTGTATTTTTACGTTCTTTATGTGTACCTATAGTGAATACACATAATAGATCTATTTTATTTTAAAAATGATCTTTTTAAGGACTTCTTCTCAATCTCCTTCATTGAGGCATATTTGGTTTTATACACAACTTTCTTTTATATGGTGTATAAACCACTTTGACTTTTACGTTTATTCAAAAGGAATATTTTTTATACCAATAATTTTGCTAAATGACAAAAGGGAATGTTTTTATTTCCGTACTTATGAGGCGACAACGACTTCTCCGCCGCCGTGACCATTATTTGAGTTTCGGCTTCCCATACAAGCCATCATTTTTTTTAATGAAAAATAAATACAAAGTTTTAACTTTCTTTTATTTTGGTATTGAAAATGGTTTTGAAAGCGTTTTTATTATATCAATGTGTTGTATTGATATCTTGTGATTGAAATGTGGAAATGTTATGTTTCCTTTATGCATGTTTTATGTGATACGATTATGTTATGGTTTATGATATGTTTAAACCTATTCATATGAGGAATGTATTGGACTTAATAAGTGAAGGGTGGAGCCCGCTATAGCTCCTCGATGCATCGGTAGGTCTCATGAGACAACTAGACGAGGAATTGGCTGAGGCCCTTTCCCAATTTGATTTATGGTTTTGGCCGAGGCCTTAATCATTTTAGACATCTTGGCCGAGGCCTTGACAAAATGTTTCAGAATGTATGGCATTATACATTCCATCATTATGAAAGTGGTTATTGATATTGCATGTGATTATTCGACCAGTAGAATATCCATTTGAATAAGTAAATGGAATTATCTCATTTTAATTTTGCCATATTATGTTGAAGTTCATGTTTAAAAGGCTTTTTTTAGTTATACATTTCCTTAAATGTTTATGTTTATTTATGAAAGCTTCTACAATATTGTTATCCTTACTGAGCATCTGAGCTCACCCCTTTCAATGTTTTAATATTTTCCAGGATGTGAAGAAGTATTTTATGAATGACCTACAGGGATAGTCATAAGAGGATATGAGTGTGGACTATGAAGACTTTGTTATTAGTTTTTCACTTTATGATGTAATGTAGCATTTATGAATGTATCTAGTGTTTCCAAGGCTACTAAACTAGTCGGTCTTTCGAGGCTTGATCTTTTGTGATCATGCCAATGTTAAGAAGTAACGCACCGACTCTGGGTAGCTGGGGTCGGGGCATTACAGTTGGTATCAGAGGCAGTTTAGTACTAACCTTGAAAGCTAGATTTAGATAAACTCTGATTAGAGCACATAGCCCAAAGATAGACTTTAAGGATTAGTATAGAAGAACTTCCTAGAATTTTGGTATTATAGAGATTTTGTGAGTTTTCCGAGAAATACATCTCTGTCTGGATATGAGCAGGTAGAGGTGGCTCTGGCACAGATGTATCTAGGGGTAAAACCCGAAAACACCGCTTTGAGCTAGACTCGAACGGGAACGGATGCACGACAACGGGCCTTGCTACACTCTTGGTTACGACACTCCCGGGGGATATGCTTAGGATAATTCTCATTTTCTTTACAAACCACTATGAAGGGTTATGAGTATATACTTTATCAAAGAAAACATTTCTTTTTATGATTATGTATTATATCCATAAATAGTTAAATTTATGTAAAGTGTTTTACAAATATGGAATTATGTATTTTAATTCATAAACTAATCTAGTTTATGCCATTGTATAGAAATGGCGCCTAGTGGAATGAATGGAAACCGTATCAATGCACGAACTCCATGTAGGGATTGCCCTCCTGTTCAAGATAATTATTGTGGATCTGGAGATACAACTGGTGCTGATCAACTTATTACCATACTGGGACAACTCACTCAAGTTATGAATAATAACCTTACTTGTATGGAGCACCCTGATCCGCAACGTGGAGGATCAATGTTAGACCGCTTCATGAGGCAACAACCACCAACATTTAATGGGGGTACAATTCCATTAGTAGCTGAGCAATGGATAAAATCCTTAGAGAAAATATTCCACGCCTTGGGGAGTAGTGAAAGGGAAAAGGTTATCATGGAAGTCTACCGCCTCACTGGAGATGCTGATCAATGGTGGTCATTGATTCAAAACACAAAGGAAGATGATGACATATAGAATATGGAATGGAGGGATTTCAAAGATCTTTTCTTAGAAAAATACTTTCCTCATGACCATAGAGCAGATATGGAAAGGCAATTTCTGAGTCTGAAACAAAAGGAGGATGAGAATGTCACAAAGTATGAGGCCAACTTTACAAGGTTAGTGAGGTATGCTGCAGATTATATACGTAACCCAAGAGGTAAGATTGATCATTTATTTGATGGGTTAAAACCATTTATCCGTCGAGCTTTAGTATCACAATCGTTCTCAACATACGAAGATATTGTCTCATGTGCTATCAAGACAGAAAAGGAATTCTCTAAGTCTTATGACAACAAAGTAAAGCAAGAGAAGAAGAGAACGGTGGAACAAGAGACAGATAAAGGGAAAAAGGGAAAGAAGGATTTTCCATTATGTGATAATTGTGGGAATAATCACCCTGGTACTTGCCTAAAAGGAATGGGAGTTTGTTATAAATGTGGAGAAAAAGGTCACCAGGCGCGTGATTGCAAGGGAAAGAAGGAGGCTATCATTGTTGAATGCTACAATTGTAGGGAATGGGGCATTATACAAATGAATGTCCTAAGCGTCAGGGAAACTTACCGCAGAAAAAGCCAAGGGATCAAGGAAAATCTTATGCTATTACTACAGTTGAAGCAGAATAATTAATGTATTGGTGCTTTTGGACTCATGGATTATATTCTGGTTATTAGAATAATGTGATATAAATATATATATATATATAAGGATTGTACTGCAGTACTTGTTGATTTCAGTAAGGTTTTAATATGATGAAGGTAATCATATTTTTAGTATGCGACAAAAAGAGAAACTTTAATTTGTTTGGGGAATCTGATAAATTGATTTTGGAATTAAGAGACCTTTTAGAGAAAGTCTGGATAGAGGTATTTTGGATAACTATAAAGGTTGGAGTGGATTAAGTTGATCTTTGGATAGTATTGTTTAAGGTTAAAAAATTTATGAAGATTATTTTTGGAATATTATAATACTATAGTTTTAGGAAAAGGACAACCTACAGGGTGGGGCATAACTCGTCGCGTCGGACAAAGCTGCAGGAATTGAACCCACAATCATAGTGCGACAGGCCTTTATTTCCTACCACTATCTTACAGGAAGTCCCTGGTTATTACAAAATAATTTTACTAATCTAAATGGTATGTGTTAACATTTGGAACCTTATACAATTAGGATAAATATAATATTTTTGAGTTCTTTTATCTTTTTGAGTGAAAGATGAGTTGAAGGTTGAAACTCTAATTGTCAAGCATAAATATATATATATATACCTATATCTTATTCAATGAATAAATTAATTCTTAAACTTTAGTAAAGGGATATTAAAACAAAAAAATGTGTTATCCTAATACCTTATGTCTTGTTGAACTGATGATATTTTAAATCAACATAGATTGAAGGCTTTGAGGCCCTCAATTTGATAGTTGATTGTAATTAATGACCTCAATCACTCCCAACAAATATTTACGTTTTTCCTCCAATTATATGTCTCTAATTTCCACCAATTTCTCCTAATCGAGATCATAATTGGTTGGTGACTTTTTCATTTCCCTTTCCCTCTTATTAAGGCTAAATTTTATTAATCTTATTTCTGATGTGGGTTTTCCACAAAGGTATTTCTCTTTTCAACCTTTTATTTTCAAAGAAAATTTTCAAATTGCGAGGACGCAATTTATTGAAGGAGGGGAAAATGTAACACCACGAGCTTCCACGATACACTTCTCATTCAATAATGCAATAGCTTGCATTGTACGCAACTTCGAGTTCTAAAACACCGCGACTAATCAAAGTAGTCGTTATGAATTGTAATAACCACTTTTTAAAATTATAGAAATTTTATATTTCAAAATTGACTTCATTTTTGGATTCGGAATATCGAAATTAGCCTATGTTGAATTTTTGGTATTTTTCTGAGAACTTCTAATTTTTTATGAATAGTGAAAAATACTTAAAAACATATTTTTTAATCAAAATAATTTATAGTGATAAATTATACTATTTAGTGGTTTTAAAGTATAATTATAATATATTTTTACATTTTATCCAATGGTTTTCATTAGAATTAATTTCACTTTGAAATTGGACATAAACAATTGTTAATCTTTTGATATATATTGTTTCTTAAAAACACGCTATTTGTTGTGACGGCGGGAATTAATTATAAAATTAATTAATGAAACTTATATGTTTGGAATTTTGTAAAATAGACATAATTTTTTAATTCGGAATATCAATTATAGCTTACGGTGAAATTTTGGCATTGTTCTGAAAAACTTCAATTTTTGATGAATAGTGAAACCACTAAGTGGTAGTTAAATAACTGATTTTTCGTTTAAATGAAATATTACCACTTCTGTATTTTTATTTTCAAAAATCCGACATACATGGTTTTCATTAAGAAGTAAAATGTGGTTCAATGAGATTAAAATAATTTTTGGTTAATAGTAACTTTTAAGTTCTTAATCGCGATTAGAGGTAATTAGTGTAGTTTAAGGTGAAAATAATGTTTTAATAATATGAGATGAGCTTGAAACATGTCCTACCCTCATTGGATGTGCCATGTCCAACCAAGAAAATCCATGGGTCAACTTGGGGACCCCATGGAGCCACTTTAGTTGGAAAATGGCATAAATACCTTTTAATTAATGTTAAAGTAAAAAATGACACAAACATGAAATGTTTTACTAAAACAATTTGTACATGGAGTTATACAAGTCATAGTTTTGACTATAAATAGTCATTGGAAATCTAAAAAGATTTAATACATCATAGTATTTTTTTTATAATTTTTAGACAGTAAATAAATTAAATTATTTATGACATTATTATGATTCAGCGATGACCTCATTATTTAACGATTTTAATAAAATGAAAAGATAATGTACAATCCAAGGCTTACACTTGTCCAAAGACTATTGGATGGGTATATGTCTAACCCTTATCACATTATCCACGAATTATATAAGTGTGGGACCTTTAGAATCTGAAAAGCATTGTATAATAATGTAAAATTTCCTTACTTTCCAAGAGTGCCCCTCCTCTCCTCTTATAAAAGGCCCCCACCTCTACCACCTCATTCACACTTTCAAAGCCTTTTTTCTCAGCCAACCTCTGCCCAAATACTCTCCCAACTTCCCCCTATTACTCCTAGAAGCCTCACTTTGGGTAGAATTATTCCCAAGGAAGCCTTTGGATCAAATCAAAAAGAGTTACCCGATTTTTAGGTAATGTCTTCTCTAATGTTGTTTTGTTTTATTTAGCTTCTCCAACCCCTTAAACTCTTTTTATTCATTTCTTTTGTAACAACACCAGTATCCTCAATATACTAGGATTTTGTTATAATAATTATTAGAGCTACACTTACACACACCTACATCTAATGGTTAAAGAACATACTGTTTCTGTGGATGGCGAATTTCTACCTCACGAAACGATGAGTGTTCAACACTCATATAACACCTTCAAAGGTGGCCATTAAGATGTCACTATATTTATATATGATATATAATATGTTTATGTTTTACTTATGATTCTGTATTTCTCATTTATGGCATACTTTATGATTTCCATTATGGGTAAACGTGATAATTTCATTTTAGGAAGTGCGGACTACCGCCCCCTCAAAGTGATTTGAATCGTTAATGCCATATGTGGGATGTATAAAGGATGGAGTAAATGGTATTATACACTATATTATACTGGAATTATATTATACATTTATATCATTATGATTTAATTCCATTAAATACTAAATAGAAATGAAAGTAGCGTTCATGCGTACGTACGGCTTACCGTCTCCATGAACGGTGCATTTCATTTCTTACCTCTAAATGTTACATAATATTATAAATGAATGTATATACTGGATATATATGATATATATGAAATCTAAATCATGAATATAATTCTGGAGATAATGGATATTCTACCACATAAACAACTTGTAATTATAAGAATTTTATTGTTGACTCAAGTACCAAAGATCGACAAAACGACCGTTATTAACTTAAATAATTACATAATGTTCATATCATTGTAATAAGTGATATAAAAAGGATAATGAAATTGAAAATGGTTCTTAATAAGGTATATATTAACTCTAGTTTATTATTCAGGAGGTTAAATAACGGTTGAGTCAAGTCAGACATGAGGTAAGGAAATTTCTTAACCCAACTTCCATTCTTTGGGTTAATCTCCTACTTTCAAATTATGTCATGATATTATTATGTCCTATTTTGTATTTTTACGTTCTTTATGTGTACCTATAGTGAATACACATAATAGATCTATTTTATTTTAAAAATGATCTTTTTAAGGACTTCGTCTCAATATCCTTTCATTGAGGCATATTTGGTTTTATACACAACTTTCTTTTATACGGTGTATAAACCCCTTTGAATTTTAAGTTTATTCAAAAGGAATATTTTTTATACGAAGTGTTTTTCTAAATGACAAAAGGGAATGTTTTTCTTTCCGTACTTATGCGGAGACAACGACTTCTCTGCCGCCGTGACCATTATTTGAGTTTCAGCTTCCTCTATAAGACATCATTTTTTTTAATCAAAAATAAATACAAAGTTTTAACTTTCTTTTATTTTGGTATTGAAAATGGTTTTGAAAGCGTTTTTATTATATCAATGTGTTGTATTGATATCTTGTGATTGAAATGTTGAAATGTTATGTTTCCTTTATGCATGTTTTATGTGATACGATTATGTTATGGTTTATGATATGTTTAAACCTATTCATATGAGGAATGTATTGGACTTAATAAGTGACGGGTGGAGCCCGCTATAGCTCCTCGATGCATCGCTAGGTCTCATGAGACAACTAGATGAGGAATTGGCTAAGGCCCTTCCCTAATTTGATTTATGGTTTTGGCCGAGGCCTTAATCATTTTAGACGTCTTGGCCGAGGCCTTGACAAAATGTTTCAGAATGTATGGAATTATACATTTCATCATTATGAAAGTGGTTATTGATATTGCATGTGATTATTCGACCAGTAGAATATCCATGTGAATAAGTAAATGGCATTATCTCATTTTACTTTTGCCATATTATGTTGAAGTTCATGTTTAAAAGGATTTTGTTTTATTTATACATTGCCTTAAATGTTTATGTTTATTTATGAAAGTTTCCGCAATATTGTTATCCTTACTGAGCATCTGAGCTCACCCCTTTCAATGTTTTAATATTTTCCAGGATGTGAAGAAGTATTTTATGAATGACCTGCAGTGATAGTCATAAGAGGATATGAGTGTGGACTATGAAGACTTTGTTATTAGTTTTTCACTTTATGATGTAATGTAGCATTTATGAATGTATCTAGTGTTTCCAAGGCTACTAAACTAATCGGTATTTTGAGACTTGATCTTTTGTGATCATGCCAATGTTACGAAGTAACGCACCGACTCTGGGTAGCTGGGGTCGGGGCGTTACAACTTGAGTGTAGAGAATGATTCCTCATAGATTTCTGTCCAAAAAATGGAGCATCTTTCTCTAATAGTGCACAAAGTGGTAGAGAAATAGAGCTGAAATCCCTAATGAACCTTCTATAGAAACCGACATGTCATAAGAAGGACCTCACTTCCTTAACAGTTTTATGAGAGGGAAGGTGATGAATGATGTCAAACTTAGCTTTATCTACTTCAATCCTTCTACCAGATACCATATGGCCTAGAAAAATTCCTACCTTTACCATGAAATGAAATTTTTTCCAATTTAGGATGAGATTCTTATCCTCTAATATTTACAAAACCCTTTCAAAATTTAGAAGGCATCCCTCAAAAGTATACCCAAAGATGGAGAATTCGTCCATGAATACCTTTAAACAATCCCCCACCATGTCCGAGAAGAATCTCATCATGCACCGTTGGAAGGTACCAGGGGCATTACATAACCTAAAGGGCATGCGTTTGAAGGAAAAAGTTCCGAATAGAAAAGTGAAGGTTGTTTTTCCTTGATCCTCTAAGGATACCTTGATTTGATTATACCCTGAGAATCCATCAATGAAGCAAGAAAATTGATGACATTCCACTTGCTCGAGGACTTGATCAATAAAGTGAAAGGGGAAATGGTATTTCTTGGTACAAGATTTGAGCTTCCTATTTTCAATATAGAATCTCCATCCACTACTGACCCTTTGGGGGAGAAGGTCAACATCCTCAGTAGTGATCACAGTAATTCTAGATTTCTTTGGGAAAACTTGAATTTGTCTTACCCACTCACTCTCAGTTATGGGATAGATGATACCCGCTTTCAATAACTTAATAATTTCTTTCCTTACCACATCCATAAGATTTGGATTGAGTCTCCAATGAGGTTTACAACATGGTTTGGATTCATATTTGAGAATAATTCTTTGAGTTCCAATGAGTGTTCTAATCCCAAGAATATTAGAATGGGTCCATCCAATTTCTTTCTTAGGCTTTCTTAGGACATCCAAAAGCATCATCTCTTGATTGTATTCAAGAGAGGAAGAAATGAAAACAGGAAAGGGTCGATTATACCCTAAGAACGCATACTTGAGTTATGAAGTTAAGACCTTAAATTCGAGATCAGATTTTTTATCAATTTCCAAGAAAGGATGAGACTTTGTATTGAACTCAGTTTCTTTTTTCAGATTTCTTGACAGAATCGGTTCCTTGTGAACAGAATTATCATCCACTATATTTTCTAGAGTATTGTCATGAATGGGTATGGACTCATTGTTATTGATTTCACCCATGGTATCATTTATTGGTGATTCTATAAAATCATCAATAGAGCTATCTGAATAATATTCAAGACAAGGAGACAAATTTCCCTCATGTGAAAAAATAAAATCAATCTCTTCTTGACTTAAACATCCTTTAGTAATCCATTGATATTTTTAGAGTTCACTATCAACACTACCAATCCAATTAATCTAATGTATCTCTTCATCATCCCCAATTTGAGATTTTTCATTGTAGATGTTCAAGTCTAGACTCATGTTTCCAAAGTTTATGCCCATGTTACCATTTCAGACTTAGATAACAGAGTTGATTGTTACAAGGAAGGGACGACCAAGGATTATTGGGGTTTTCTCCCTAGGACCTAAGCTTGGGTGATTGTCAAGGACAATGAAGTCATCTAGGTAAATGAAATTTTCAACTTTCACCAAAACATCCTTTAAGATCCCTTTAGGAACTCAAACACTACGATCAGCAAGTTGAAGAGTGACAGATGTGTGTTGGAGTTATTCGAGCCCTAACTAACAATACATGTCGTAAGTAATAAGGTTAACACTATCTCCTAGATCATAGAGGGCTTTTACAACTTTATTCTCTCTTAACTCAACATTGATGTATGGACATCCTGGATCTTTCAAATTTGGGGGAATGGTCCCTCGAAGGGTGGTACTCACATTAGTAGCCAAAAGGAATTGGTTTTTATGTGAAAATTTCCTTTTAAAAGTACAAAAGTCCTTAAGATACTTTGAGTATGCAGGAATGTTTTGGATTTCATCAAGAAGTGGAATGTTCAATTTAACCTGAGAGAATATTTCCCTCAAAGTTTCATTCAATTCTAGTTTAGATTTTCCACTCATGCATTGAGGGAAGGGAGTAGGTTGTTTGATTTTTTGGTTTGTTTTTAGTTCCTTCACATTATCATGTGTATTTTCATAATCTATGGGAGGTTCTTTATCATTTATATGTGTTTTTTAAGATTTTAATGGTTCTGGAATGTCTTGTTCAAGTTTCTCAATGGATTTTCCACTTCATAAAATAGTTACTACTTTGAGTTGTCCATGAAGGGTTTGTGTGGAACTAGATTCTCCCCTAAAAGTTGAGGATGGTACCACCTGAGTAAACATGGGTGCCTTCCAAGTTTTTATGGTTTTTAGTTCAGGTTTAAGGGATGATACTTCTGATTTCATTTTCTCCATTTGTTTACACAACTACTCAAGGATTGGAAGAGGGACAGATTGAGTAGAGGCTTGTGCTAGTTGGTTTATCCCAAGAGGATACTTTGGTTGTTGGTAATGGATAGGAGGATGTTAGTATTGTGATGTTTGTGTTTGTAATTGGTTATGGTTATGGAAATTTTATGTAGGGTAGGGGTTTGGTCCTTATGGTTGGCTAGGTTGTTGGCTATCTTTCCTACAGAAGCCTAGGTGGTCATTATACCTTGGTTTGAATGTGTTTTGGTATTGTGGATTTTGGATGTTTAGGGCATTGACTTCAGTAGGTGGTCCTCCTATAAGAACATCTTTAATGGAAGGGATGGTTGGGCAGTTTTCGGTCTTGTGGTCATGTTTGTCACAAATTGTGAAAACAGGGTCAACAGTTTGAATTTCATGGACCATCCTAAGATCGATCTCCTCAACCTTCCTAGTGAGTGCAGAAAGTTTCTCGTTAAGGATTTCCTCCTCCCTAAGTGTGTAAATTACACCAAATTTAGATGGCTTCTCATAGTATGGTGATTTTCCCCATGTTTGGTTTTGTTTGGCCAGTCCTTCTAGATACTCATAAGCATCATTTGGGGTTTGTTTTTTAAGGTCCCATTGCACATCATGTCAATGAATTGTTTGTTCCTCGAGACCAACCCTTCATATAATATTATAACTTGTTCTGGGATTTAAAATCCATGGTGAGGTACCATGTTGAGTGTTTCTTTGAACCTTTCCCAAGTTTCATAAAATGACTCCCTTTCTTTTTCAAAAAAAGTTTTGGATGCTCTTTTTAAGTCAATTGTTTTGTGATGAGGGAAGTATTTTTTATAGAATTCTCTTTGTAATTGGTCACAGGAGTGGATTGATGCAGGTCTCAAATTTTTTAACCAATTATTTTCTATATCCATTAAATAAAAAGGAAATATCCTAATCTTATCTGATTCTAGTTGATGTCAGGGGAACATGGTTTCTATAATGTCATTGAACACCTCAACATGAAGGTAGGGCATCTCGAACTCTATTCCATGGAATGTGGGAAGGTGGTTTAGGACATGGGGTTTAAAGATGTATCTGGAATCTCATAGATAATTGTGTCTAATTAATGAGGGTTCATTGGTCTAGGAATCTGTGAAGTAGTCATTCATGGTTTGATCGACTACATTCCCTATGTTTGGGGCTGCCTCATTTGGATTTCCATTTTGGATCCCACCCGGGTTTATGAGTTGGTTTCTTTGAAGGCCTTCCATTGAAATGGGACTAATTTTTGAATCTAGAGTATTATGAAGATTAGTATATAATGTAAATAGTTCCCTTTGTGTACTTGAATCCCTAACACCAAGACTATATACCATAACTAGACAATTTGATTGGTCACGAGTGTAGGCGGACATGCACCAAAAGAAAAAAAATGAGAAAGGGAAAAGATAAGAGAATTTGGATGAGAATAGAATAAATGGGAAATAATAGAATGGGTGTTGAGATGACTTAATTTGGTCCTCAGCAACGGTTCCAAAATTTGGTGTCGCCCAAATTTACCCAAGATTTTAGGGTTAAGCTGTCATTTGTAGTTTAGCTTGGGTGATCGAATCCTCAGAGACCTACGAAGTAACCTACAGACACATACATTATATGGATTTTTTTAGCTATAAAGTGGCTATCATAGGTTGATATTATATGGGTTTAAGTGAATTCTAAGATACTTGAGTTAATTAAAATTAAACGAATGAGTTTATCCTAGGTTATCACTTGGGGTAGATTAGATGCATTCCTTTTTCATCTATTTAAATTTCTTATATTTGAGATGGGTTCATTTAATAAGATCAAACAACATCATAACTTACTGGTTGAATACCTACACCATTTAATACTAATCACCTATACACTTGAAGGATCAACCTTTTGAGCATTTCAATGTAAAGTTTTGTATTATCACTTGAATTGTGTAGCCGTAAATTCAACAAGGACAAAGGAGTTTAAAGATATTCAAACAAAATTCTCAATTAAAATACGGGATTAGAAATTAATGAAGTAAGAAATAACATCCAATCCAGACCCTTTCTACTCCCTTGTATCAACCCATAAGTGTGTTATCCCTCCATTGATTCTATGGTTTCAATGGAAGCGGAAAGTAGACTCGTGAGGGAGGAATTGGAGAAGTAAAAAAAACAATAAAAATAAAGCAATCACTCCACCATTGTGTGACAATTTCACAAGGTTCGATGTGAATAAATTCACACCTTGAACCAATGGTATCAATGATATATGAATAAGAACAAAATAATGGTATAAGAATAAATTTTATTAAGAAACTATGGTGAATTGAATAACATACATGAGAAAGACAAACTCATGGAAATAAATTCACAGCATAACAATACAATTGAATAAATTGACAAAGATGAATATATCCTCTAACACCATAGCCTTATATATGAATTTTTGGATTCTTGGGTCGAGACTCCAATATTGAAAGTCATACCACTTGATTATGGTATGCTTAGGGAGGTGGAATACTTGTGGAACTTGGACTTTTCCACTCTTGACCTGAGGTGGCATCCATCTTCCATATACCGAAAAAAAAGCACCTAAATGAGCTTCTAGATGACCAAATTAGATTGGTCCATAGAATAATAAAATTAATATTAGGATTTAACTTAACATTGTGTAAAGTTTCATCCCAAAATAGTTTATGGTTTACAAGATATGTGTAAAATAGTGGGCTGTTTTTCTGGGCCACAGAATCTGGCCCAGAATTTTATCTCCAACTTGGTCCGCCTGGAACTCCATTAAAAAATCAGAATTAGATTTGGAAAGTTATTAATAAAATGTTCCCCATACTGACCTCAATATATATTTCTAGTTTCAGAATTATTGGGCTTGGATATTGTCCGCTACAGTGGTTTTATTGGGTAGCTTTCCAATTCACTTCACCCAGAATATTGTTTGTTCAAGGCCAACTTTGGTGGTCTTCCAATGTTAATATTCACGTACTCCAAAAGTATGAATTGTTACCAATGTAATGAGAAACATTAAAATTAAATTTGAAAATGAAATCAAGATCATTGGGTACTTTATATGATGTTCAAAAATGTGCCATGTAATAGTGCATTTTAAGAAGGAATTACAATTATAATATGAAATGATGTTCAAAGTGTAAAATTCACTAAAATAGTGTTTATGAATAATAAAGAACATGAATATTATATATATTAACAATTAATATTAGTCTCATTCAGTGGATAATTAGTTCACCTACAAAATTAACTGCATTCATTATGTTTAAACCTTGTGTACTAATGTTTAATCTAGTGAAGGTTTTGTATTTCTAACAAAATATATAGGTGTCCCAATTTTAAATCATAATCCATAAATTTTCTCTATGGAATGACACTCATCAAAAGTATCTCTCAATTCCCTAAAATAAATTTCAAGTTTCCATTACATTTTTTCAATGTTATATATATGATATCTCTCTCATGATTCAATTTAGAACAGTTGTGACATAGTCTCATTTTTAATTGTGGGTGGTTCTTTCTTCACCTTTATTGTTAATACACTTGTATTGTTACTTGTTTTCACTAATCTAGAAGACATGTTTCACTGAAATAATTCTTTAAACCTAAAAAATCATTTCACCAATTTAAATAAAAGACAAAATTAAGTTGGAAATTATTGAAATCTATGTTTTAATATTATTTTTCTTTTTATAATTATTTACTATTTTAGTAATTTAATTCAAATTTAAAAAAATTTAAATTTATTTTCATTGAATTATTTCTTGATTTGTTACCCTGAGTTATTTCTAGTTATTTTTTTTATACTCCCATTCCTAAGATGATTCTAGACCCATGATTTTAAATTATTTTCTAAGAATACTTCTTGAGAAAGATCTGGGGAATATGAACCTATCAAATCATTCATTGAGATCTTATTGAGGATATTATTGAACCAAGAAAATATTAATTTTATTGATGAAATATTTTTTTAACAAATGTTTTATGACACTCGCATTAAATTATTCCTTATTTATCCCATATTTTCCATGAATAATCTTTTCTGGATGGTGTCATTTCAATCAAATTATATCTTCCTACCCTACTCTTGGAAGTGCGTATGTTTATCCTTTGAACAAGTGCGGGTGAGTTTTTAGCTGGTGGACATGGGATGTTATTATTGAGAATTTTTACTATGTAATATTTTACAAACTGATATAATGTGATCCATGATTACTCTTGTAATTTTAATACTACCCTATTCCTTTAAAAATGTATATAAAAAGAAAAAAAATATTATGTCATATATTATGAAGGTAAAAATCACCATTTCCAAAATAATGAGTCCTTTTATGGATTATATGTTATTGGGGAATGTATATGATCTATGGAAAGAACGTGAATTTCAAAAAAAACGAAAGGAAAAAAGGTATATTTTTTGTACTTACATGATATATTTATTGATCCACTTTGAGCTATTTGGAGCATGGAGACCATTTGATCTTGGAGGAGACACTTCATTGCACTATCGATGACTAATATACATAATAATTTATATCTTACTCTCCTTTTGAGATTGATTTTTACTTTCGACCCACCCACCCTCAGCCTTGGATTCATTTTCACCCATTTTGCTGAAGCCCTCATGATTGATTTTGTATATTTTAGTGGATAAGATAGAACCAATGCAAGCGTATAGTAAGGAACATGTATTCAGGGTATGAGCATAAATTCAGTTACATTTTTTCCTTGAATTGTTAAATAAAATTAATTATTAGATAAATTTCCAAATGGGTATGGAATTTAAGGAACAGTTATGAAATTATAATTAAAATAATAGAGAATATAGATAAAGAATAGAACTAAAAGGCATTACTGATTTCCTCTGCAGGGTTGATTCAAGAGGAATAACTTTTTCTTCTTACACTTAGTTTTATTTTACTAATTATAATGAATGTTTCTTATTTCCAAATTTTTTCTTCTGGAATCCCTAAGAGATGATTTCTGCTTAAGGATAAAAAAATTCAAGTGTGGGGTAATTTTATTACGTAAATTCATATATAAATTTTAGATACATTTATTAATGCATTTTTCATTATTTACTGGATAATTCACAATGTTTTTGTTTGTTTTTACATGAATTAGGAATTATAGATGTAAATAAATAAATTCTAAAAAAGTGACACAAACATACTTTACATGCCATGTATCATGTACATGATATGTTGACCTCATTCACAGCATGATTTATCAACTATAGACTATCCATGAAGAAATAGATGAAATGAAGAAAATACATAGTGTGTATAGTCATTACATGACATGCATATTTCAAAGATAGAATCCCACTAAAACCAAATCCCATACAATACATGAAAATATTACATGGTATGTAAGTTTTGAAGTATCTCCCAATCAAAGATACAAATGGATTATTCAGTGGTAAAAGTGGATCTTAATTACATGGCATGAAACTAACTTAAGCCAATACCCAACATTCAGGGCTTAAACATCATGTACTTATTGGGCATATTAATATTTCTAGTAATCTGTTGCGCAAGGTATCTTTACATAATTTATTTTTCTCTCATTTTTATTCCAATATTTTCATCCATTTTCATTCTAAATTAGATTTAGTTCATTCCATTCAGTTTTTTATTGAAATTTTTTTAGTTTTTAATCATTCATCACCTATTCTTCATCTTTTGTAATCCCATTTCCATTTTCGGCATTCATTTCCTTAACTGGTCATTTTTATTTAACAATGCATGCATGTTTCTTCTTCATTTATTCATTAATAATATGTTCTTGGTTGTTTCTTATTATTTTGGATTACTGAATTTCTCACTCATCATTGTTTCATAGTGTAAAGTTAGTTCTAGGTAGATTTACATTAATTTCAATATTTTGAAATTGATTATTTCTTGTATAATCGTGGATTGTCTCTTTTAAAAATGTTTTATGATTATGAACAACATGATTAATATTTATTTTCTTTTGATCATCACTACCATGCGCGACTGATCAACCTAGGGTTAGGGGTTGAGAATAGGGGTTCTTTTGAGCCTAAAGAATCAATAAGTTGAAACCTTGTAACCCTGTGTCTAGTAATTAGGTTAATAATAATTTCTTATTACATTCTTCTGCACAACCTTGAGAACGGGAAGTGCAGTTGAACGAACCTAACCTAATTAGAGTTGAGTAATACTATGAACATTATCCTGTAACGCTTTCCCCATAGAATCTAAGTGTAATTCACTTAGTTCGTTGGCTATTCCCAAACCAAGGGATAGTTACAATAAAGGTATATCTAATTGGCATGACCAAAACCAATTAGTGACTTTTTCATAACTTGGTAGCCTAATCCATAGGATTGTTCAATGTTAAATCTGGGACTATCTTTTGTCAATAACCATAAAATTGACCTTAATACCATTCTTTATTCTCTGAATTAAAACTGAAATGCATAGTCTAAGTAAAAAACAAAACCTAAAGAGTGAATGTGAGGAATTCTTCCAAGGGTTTTTTTATTAGTTATTTTCCTTCTAATAGTCCTCATGGGTTAAACCCCACATGGCCACTTTACTATTCCCTCATAGTAAGTGTAGTTTAGGACTATAAATTCTATTCTGATCTCAACTCACTATAATTCAAATATGTGTGTAAGTGAGTCAGATATGTTCAACTATAAATATTATTTTTAATGATTAAATACTTTACCTTCATCGTGGAAATTTATTTTTAACTTTTAGTCAATAAATAATTACCTTAAATTCTTACACAATGATGATGCAGTAATTATTCAATTAATATAAAATTTAAAAAATGACATTGAAAATATTAAAATAAATATAATTTGAGATATTTAAGGTGATACATGAATTCTATAGATTCCTATGACATGTTTAGGATATAATAAAATATTTGTTTCAAATTTTTCTTTTTGTCATTATGTTTTTAAATTCATAGTAATGAATATAATCAAAATTAATAGTAATGATATATTATTAGATTGATATATTATTAAATTCTTTAAAATCGTAAAAATATTAAATAAGGCCAAAGGGGATAATATATGGACAAGAATTTCATCCGATGTCCATTGATGGGCTACTTGGAAGCAGTTGGATCTAGAATAGTCTAATTTTATTTTAATATTTTTAGAAATTGTAAAAGTGTCAATCACCACAATTATAAAAGGGAACCCCTTCATTCACTTATTTACACAAATTTGAGCCATTAATATGGACCAATACCCATTTCTATAAAGGAGCTCATTCAAAGAATAGGTAAGCGTCGTTACCAACTCTTTCAAATTTCATTCTTCTTACACCTCATCTTAATGTGTTTTACCCATACTAAACTGATAACTCTAGTATATTATAAACAATTATATTTTATTATGATGATAATACTGTTATATTCCTTCTCTTATCCATCCTATGAAAAATGAAATCATTATGCGTGCATACGTATGGCTTACTATCTCCATATAGCGGTGTAATTTGTTTTTCAACACCACATTAATTGGATTGTCATAATGAAGGAAATAATGGGTATATATGATACTTATTAAATGAAATTTATTATTTAAAATTAATACATCCTCATTTTCTCTACCGTTAAAAGAATTATATGGTCTCTCATGCATACATGTGGTCTACCGACTCCACGAAGTGATGAGACTCATTTTAAATATCCAATATTCAATAATGGTTATAAAAATTAATTATATCATTAAATATGATTCTTATAGTATTAATAAAATTCTATATTTGATTAATCAATATCCCATCCACATGAACCAGAGATTATGTGACAAAACATGCATGAAAAAATGAAGTAGGTAACACCTGAAACAACAGTAATAATGAGATATTATTAACAATTAGGTGGTAAGAGGTTATATATGGATTATATATGATATAAAAAATATTAATATGGTTCTAATATAAATTAATAACATGATTTAAACCATTATATAGTATTTTAAATCATGTTCTACTAAAGGAAAGTGTAATGTAAGGGATCTCTTCAAACCTCCATATTTCCTTTGGGTTATGCCTTCTCTATATTTGATTCAATTTATCCCTTCATTATTATTATATAATTATCCATTATTCTATGTATATGTACCACACAAATTAATTTATGTCAATTCATCTTTCTTTGATGTGTAATTATATTCTTTTAAAGTTTCTCATCTCAATTTCTCTCGATAAGCAAACCTGAATAAAGGGAACTTCTCTATTTTTTACCCATTTTCAAGTAAACTCTATAAAATGATTTAATCATCCAATATATTTCTAAAATCAATCAATTTATCACAAAAAAACTATTTGAGTTAATTTTTAGTTTTATGAAAACAATTATACCTTTATCCTCTTTAAATACTCTGTATTCTTCTCTATAAAACTATTCTTAAGTGGGACATTTATAAAATTACCTAGCCATTGTTTTCATGTTTTCACATCAATTGGAGTTCATTATTCATTATATATTCTTATATTTCCTCTATGAATGTACAAGAGTAATTTAAATCTCTTCTTTCATGGATACCACTATGATACACCCTTTGATTATGTCTTCAGACAAGATTACTAAATTCATTTCTTTCCATGGGTAACCCTTATGTTTATTACTTATGTTTGATTATTTATATGGAATAAATATGCATGTATATGTTATGTTGGATGTATTAAAATAGTGATCCAATGCATTTGGTAATGTTTCAGTCTCATGAGACATCATTCAGGAGATTAGGGAGTAATCCAAATCCATTATGGGACTCTATCCACCATGTGTTATATTTTTGGAAGTTAGCCATGACTCAGGTTTATATCATGTTATATATAGCTACCACTTTCCTATTTTCCATGATTATATGAATCCATGTTCTATATTTTATGCTTATATATGTTATGATTCTATATGTTTATTCATGATTTGTGCCTTTTATGTTATCATGTTATTCCAACTAACTCATGGGTTATGCTTCATTACCATGTTTATTTCCTTAATGGGGTTTTTATCTCATTTATTTTTTCTATGGATTCCCTTGTTTATCCTATGAATTTTTAGGTTCTCAAAGGTCATTAGGATATTATTATGGCGATTAATAAAAATATTTTTTATTCTAGTCTCATGTTTTCTAATTATGTACCAAGTGTTCCAAACACAATAGAATTTTTAATACTTGGTTGTATTTGAAGGATAATTATGACTAAGATCATGTAATAATATTTTTAAAAGACCTAGGTCACTATAGTTGGTATTAGAGGCAAAGGTGTTTATCTTATCCTTGGGAACTCTCATGTGTGAGATTTAGAAAAAGTATTTCTCTTTACCCAAGGGCTTCATGAGGAAAGGGTTTCCACTGGGGATGGTTGTGTGTCCCACCTAGGAGGTGTATCCACCCCTAGAGTTTCCTAATAGTTATCAATTATATTTCACTGTAAATAATTTAAAACTACTATAGTTGGTATTAGTATACGATCTAGTTATTTTTTATCATTAGGACTAGAAAATTTTAGTAAGAACCCTAAGGATAATTATATCACTCTAGATAACCTATATTGAAACATAAATAATCATAAGTTAGAATATACTTTTCATTTATAATTTATTCCTTCTATATTCATAGTCACCTTTTTATATAATCGTTAGCTAAGTATTTAAGCCCCTAATTCTATTTTTCTTTTATTTTAATGGTGGGAAATAGTAGAACCCATGCCAACAACCAATGTGATAGGAAATGCAATGATTTCTCATATTTGATACCAAATATTATGGGAATAAGATATCATAACTTTATAATGGTATTGGATCTATTGGCTCAAGTTGTGAATAATAACTTGAATCAGGTGGAACACCCTCCTTCTCCTAATAAAGTTCAAGTTTTGGTTGAATCATTTATGTGACAAAGGCCTCATATATTTAGTGGACCTTATGATCCCCTCATACCAGAACAATGGATTAAATCTATTGAGAACATATTTTTAGTCCTCTAGGTCTCAAAATAAGATAAATTCATTTTAAAGGTTTATAGTTTTGCTGGGGAAGGTGATCAGTGGTGGAAACTAATTAAGAACATGAATTATAAAGAATAAACTGATTTCATAGATTGGAAAGGATTCAATAAAATATTTTTTTTAAATATATATTTTCCCCAAAATCTCCATCTTAATATATAAAGAGTTCTTCATATTAAATCAAAAATATTATGAGTCTATCAGATTGTATAAATAAAAATTTACAAGGCTTTCATGATACACCTTCGGTTTTACCATGATCATCGAAATAAAGGTGGATCATTTCTTTAGTATATTAATTCTGAGTCTACAAAAATATTTGGTGATTCGATACTTTAACAAATATGAGGGGATTTTTCGTTGTTACCCTAATATTGATATGGATATTTTAGACTCTCAGTGGTCTCATACACTCAGAGATAAAAGATGAAGATGAAGTTTAATATGGGAGGATCAATAGATAAATCCAATGGATAAAAGAAAACCAAACATCCCATATATCAAAAATGTGAGAAGAATAATCTTGGGAACTGCCTAAAGGGAACTTGGAGATGCCTCAAAAATATAAGAGAGGGGAATCAAGATAATAATTTTTTAAGGTATTTTATGAATCCTACTAATACATAGTAAAAAAGGAAGTTTAATATCAAAACTCGGCCTATGGTATAGTGTTTCAACTACAAGGAACATGGGAATTATGCGAGACAATTCCCTAATCTTAGGGTTTTCATAGACAATAAATGAAAAAAACCTCCAACGTAGCAAGGAAGTACATATTCTATCACTTCTACTGAGGTGAATCCCAATAATGATGTAGCGATAGGTATGTTTATTATTGATTCAATAATAGTAAAAGTACTATTTCATTCAATTTCTGTGCATTCTTTCATATCTTTAAAGTTTAGTAGAACTATTCAAACACCACCTCAAAATATCAAGTTGAGTTATTTGTGATAATATATAATGGGAAAATTATTTCATCTAAAGTGTATAAATACTCTCTGGTCCATGTTAATGGACTAAACTTCCCAAAAAATTTCATCTTACTTAATTTGGTATAGTTTGATGTTATATTGTGAATGCATTGGCTATTATTATAAAAGACAACATCAACTTTCTGGAGAGGGAGATCACCCTTCACATCCTAAGGCATCCTTCATTTCTATACAAGTGTAAGGAGTAGGATGAATCTCCTACAATATCATCAACTCAAGTGTGGATATTATTTCTTTATAATCATCCATATCTAGATAAAATGATTGAGAAAAATGAGAGGATCGTGCTTGAAGACGTGCGCATTGTGAGGGACTGCACCGATGTGTTCTCTAAAAAATTTTCCAGTCTTCCTCCTTACTGAGAGGTTGAGTTCTCAAATGAAATTATACCTAGATCTCTACCAATATCAAATACTCCTTACAATATTGACGCCATTCAGGTGGAAGAAATGAAAAATAAGATACAAGATAATCTATAAAAGGGATTTATATACCTGAGTGCCTCACTGTGGGGTGAATCAGTCCTATTTTTCAACAAGAATGATAGATCAATGTACCTCTTCATTTATTATCGAGAGATTAACAAAATCATTATAAAGAACAAGTATCCCCTACCATGGATATATTAATGGTTTGGTCAACTATGTGGGGCCAATTATTTCTCTAAGGCAGACATTTTGTCTAGATATCACCAATTAATAGTGAAGATGGACGATATTCCCAAGATTAACTTTTGAATGAGGTATGGACACTATGATTTCATAGTGATTACCTTCAGACTGACTAATAATCTGGAAATATTCATGGACTAAATAAATAGAGTCTTTAAATATTACCTCCACAAATTTTTGGTAGTATTAATAGATGATATTTTGATATGATCCCAGAGTAAGGAGAAGCATGAGAATCATTTTAATACTACACTAAGGACTTTGATAAGGGATAAACTTTATTAAAAGTATAGTAAGTGTGAGTTATGGATGGAGGAAGTATCATTCTTGGTGCATGTTATCACTAGAAAAGGGATATCTATGGACCCTTATAAGAAAAATGAAATTAAGGAGTGGCCCAGGCTAGAATCTATAATGGAGATCTATAGTTTCTTTTTTCTAGCTAGGTATTACCAATAAATTTTGAGGAACTTCTCATGATTTTCAAACCCACTGATCAGGATGACTCGGAATAACTTAAATTTTGTATGGACTAGTTAATATGAATACTAATTTAAATAGTTTAAAAAAAGGCTTATCACTATAACAGTACTTACACTAACCACAAGGGGAGGACTCTTCATGGTATATAGTGATGCATCAAAGAATGGGTTAGGTTGTGCACTAATGAAAAATCATAAAGTAATATCCTAAGACTCAAGGAAACTAAAAGTTCATGAGAACAAATATCTCTCACGTGATCTAGAGTTGGTGGCTATGATCTTCACATTGAAAATATGGAGACGTTATCTTTATAGGAAGAATTGTTAAATATATTCTGATTATAACATCCTCAAATATATATTCACCTAGAAGGATTTTCATATGAAACATTAAAGAAGGTTAGATATCATCAAGGTTTATAACTTCTCAATCCACAGCTATCTTGGTAAATAAAATACGTGGTAGATGCTCTATGTAGAAAGGATCCTACAACTTTATCAATGATGAGAATTGAGAAGGATCCAATCATCTTATACTTACAAAGGATGGACATGGTAGTCATAAGGGGAGAGACATCATCATTTATTTCCCAATTTATTTCTCGACTATCCCTTATAGAGAAGATAAAGGATGCTTAAATAAATGATGTAGAAATTCATAATAAGGTTGAATATATCATAAATGGGAAATGATCAAAGTTAAAAATTAATGAGGAAGGATTCAATATATTAGGGTCATGAATATTTGAACCTTAAAATCCTAAGATAAAAAAGGGATATTTTGAATGATGTACATAGTTTGACCTTCTCTATCCACCCAGGGATCTCAAAGATGTATCGAGACCTCCGATATCACTATTCATGGGACAATATGAAGACGGAGATCATTGAATATATATTAAAATTACTGATGTGTCAGCAATTTGAGGATAAAAGTAAAAAGTATAAGGGGAAAATGAAATCATTACCTATACCTATACAGAAATGGGAAAAGGTCAGCATTGAATTTGTCATTAGACTTCTGAAGTCATCTAGAGTAAATAATTCTATATGGGTTGTTTTGGATCATCTTACAAATATAGATCACTTAATTTTAAATCAAGAGTACTTCTCAATTGATCAAATTGCATAGATATACATTAGAGAAGTGTTGAGGCTGTATGGATTACCAATATTAATTATATCAGATCGAGATCAAAGATTTTCCTCAATATTCTATAAAAGTATCCAACATTCTCTAAACACTGATCAGAACTTTAATACATATTATGACCCTCAAGCTAATGGTTGGTCTGAGAAGATATTTCAAACACTATAAGATATCTTTAATGCATGCTCAATTTACTTCAAAGTATTATGGGGTCATCATCTTCCATTGGTTGAGTTCTCTTAAAACCATATTTTCCACTCAAGCATCCAAATGTCTCTATATGAATTCCTTAATGGGAAGAGATATAGAAACCCTACATGCTAGGATGAAGTTGTAGAACATAAGTTTGTAGGACTAGAAGTAGTCAAAAAAAATAGTAGAAAATGTGAAGGTTATTCAAGAGCACATCAAGGCTACCCAAAGTTGACAGAAAAGCTATGCATAAAAAAGAAGAAAATATCTCTATGGAATAGATTAATTAGATTTGGGAATAAGGGAAATATAAGTACTAGGTACATTATCCCCTTTGATATTTTTGGTCTCATCAAAGCTATGGAAGATCGACTAGCACTTCCACCAATCACGTCTTAATTACATGATGTATTCCACATATCCCTCCGGAGGAAGTTACCAAATCCCTCCAATGTACAAAATTCAAAGTTGGTAAATCTAGAAAATGGTCTCTCTTATGAGGAGCTTCTAGTGAAGATCTTGTATTATTGAGACAATTTTCTAAGCAACAATACCACTCACCTGGTTAAAGTACTATAGAGGAACCAAAAATACGAAGAGGCGACATTAGAACTAGAGGAAGTGATTAAGGGGAAGTACCCTCACCTGTTTTAAACATAGTATGTAAAATGGAATTTTGATGGTGAAATTTCATATTGGGGGAATAATTTTACACCCCAATATTTTATTATGAAATATTTCCCTTTAAATAATTTTATTTCTTCAGTTTCTTATGTTGCACGCCACACCGGGTTTAAACGAACAGTGATATACTATTGAAATGTTATTATTTTAACACAACCATTATAACATAGCCATTGAATTAGTGGGTATTAATAGAAATAACTATATTATGAAATATATTTATTTATTAATTCTTAATATATAAAAATTAATTTTTAGTAAAGTCATTTTATTAATTAAAAATATGTTTTTCTTCAAAAAATGATTGTATTGCTTACTATGAGAAAATAAATAAAATTTTGAAAAAATTTAAAAATTAATTTTATAAATTAAACTTAATTTTTTAAATAATCATGTCGAAAATATCCTGGTATAAATTTTTTAGAATTTTCTAAAAAATTAAATTTTAATAAATAGTGAAAATAATGATTTACATTAAAAAATTTATTTTATTTTAAAGTATTTATAAAGTTAATTTATATTTTAGATTATTTTTTAAATATAATTAGTTCCATTTGATTATAAATAATTTAATTTTGGACTTTGAAATTAATTTTATACATGAAAACAGTATAAAAACATTTTATACTTAAAAGGGAACTTTTAGGAAAATTTGTTTTTCGTTTCACATTGATGGTTTAATATTAAATTAAATTATACTACTTCTTTATTTTTAATTTTGAAAAATTTATTCCATATTTTTTATTATAAGCTCTGAATTTAGTAAATATACCCATTTTATTTTTTGTCAATATAAATAGTAACCTTAGTAATTTTTGTTACCACGGTAAAGGGTGGATCAGATTAACAGTAAAAATAATATTATAAGGACTATAAAATCACTCTAACATTGACCCCAATTTTATTTTATGAGTAAATTTAGATCAAAATCATCCAAGGGTTAAATTTTTCACCCTTTTAGTCCACTTGGATATGATTATGACCTTTAAAGTATTTTATTTAAAGAAAAGTCAAACATCTCACGCTTATGCTTTTAATAAGTAATATATTTTTAATATGGTGTTATCTAGAGGATATGTTAGACTATAAATTTTATTTTGAAATATAAAATATTTATATTCATCATTGTAGTTTTTTTTATTTAATTAATTATTAAATTAAATTCATACACAATGATGATACAGTAAATATTCAATTAATGGAAAAATAAAATAAATGGTATTGAAAATATAAAAATAAATATAATTTGAGATATTCGAGGTGATTCAAAAAATATATACATTCCCAAAAATGATTCAGATATAACAAAATAGTTTTATTAAATGTCATTTGTTTTCTTGAGTATATTAAATTCATAGTAATTAATGGTATCAAAATTGACAATAATGATATTTTATGGGATTAATATTTTATTAAATTATTTAAAAATAAAAAAAAGTTAAATAAGAAAAAAAAGGTGATGCTCTAGGGTCTAAAATTTCATACACTGATAATTTATCATATATTTGGAAGAATTTATCTCTAGAATAGTCATATTATATGTTAATATTTTTAGAAATTCCAAAAGTGCCTCTCACCTCAATTATAAAAGGGCACCCCTTCACTTATTTACACCACTTTGAGCCATCTAGTTCAACCAACCTCTTCCCCATCATAACATGTACATGCATATGTGTTCCATATAAATAATTAAAGCTATCATCCAATCTATCCCCAACTACTTTATATCCCTATTTAAGCTCCTAGTGGTCATCGTCGACCAAATCCACACACGTACTGCCAATTTCTGGTGGGGGAAGAACGATGGAAAAAATCGACCCCACTGGATGGCCTGGGAGAAACTTTTCAAACCCAAATCAAAGGGTGGGGTGGGGTTCTAGAATATTCCTCTCTTTAGTGATGCGCTATTGGACAAGAAAGGATGGCACCTTATAAACCGTCGATCATCTATATGTGTGCGAGTTCTATGAGCTAAGTACTTTCCCCACACGAACTTTCATGCTTCCTCTCTTGGTCCACGTCCTCGCTTCCTATGGAGAATAATTTGGGGGGCTAAAAAGCTCGTGGATAAAGAACTGGACTGGAGGATTGGGACTGGATTATCTGTCAAAATCTGGACTGATCCCTGGATTATTGATAAGGAAGGTATATGGGCTACATCCCCTGCCCAACTAGGTCTTGAAGATGCCACTGTCAGCTGCCTCCTTTCCGACCAGGGACAGGGTGGTGTTTGGAAAAGATCCATGAATGGTTTAATGAAAGAGATCAACTAATTATCCTTAGCATTCCTTGGGTACCAGACACAGGCCTTGACCATCTCTTCTGGATCAATGACATCTCGGGCGACTACATGGTGAGATCTGGCTACAGACTTGCTCTTGGAATCCACTCATTCAGTCGGGATGAGGGACCATGGAAATCGATTTGGACGCTCAATGTTCCCCCAAAAATTCATCAATTTTGGTGGCAGATTTTTAGGGGCACTCTCCCAACAATGAGCCTTCTCGTTTACCGACATATGGCCAGTGCTGTTTTTTGTCCTTTCTGCCTGAACATTCCGGAAACTCCTCTGCACTCTATCATTAACTGCCCAGGAGCTAAGGAAATTTGGAATAAATAGGGCCCAGCTTCAGTTGCTTCACTGGCATTGGCCTCTGACCTTCCCAATCTTCTGACATGTTGGTTCTCCTCTCTCTCTTCAGCAAATGTAGGTTCACATTTCACTTTGGCTTAGATTATTTGGTTCCTGCGTAACGATGTTGTTTTTCATCAAGCTCACAGACCCCCCAAATTCTGTTTAGATCGGGCCACTTCTTGGATTGAGGGTTGGAAATGCCACAATGGACATTCTATGCTAGGTTTTACCCCCTCTCATCCCACTCATTGGAATCCCCCAACGGAAGGGATTCTTAAGATTAGCGTAGACGTGTCTCTTCCAAAGGATGGGCTTGTTTCCCTCAGCCTCCTTGCCCGAAATCATCTTGGGGAAAATCCTTGCTGCTAAATATGAACCACATCAGGCATTCTGGGAACCGGAAGTTGCTGAAGTCATGGCCATCCTTACTGGTATAATGCTCTCTATAGAACGTGGATGGGATGATATCATCATTAAGTCTGACTGTCTTACACTAATCGATGCTATTAATCACAACGACGGTGGACTCCAGTCATTTGGCATCATCATTAGGAGAATTTTCTCACTTCTCCAATGATACTCATTATGCACCTTCACATTCACCAAAAGGGAAGGAAACAACACGGCCCATCAGCTAGCGGCCTCAGGCTCATTCGATACCAACCAGTTCAGGTTGGACAATTTCCCTTCATGGCTTTGCGCATGTACTTTGACTGATCTTATTCATTAATGATATATGCTTTTAATCAAAAAAATGTACCACACATATGTATGTATCAAAATTCATCTTTATTTTATGTAAATTATATGTTTTAAAAGGTGCCTTCTCAATTATTCTCGATAAGCCCACCCAATTAAAGGGAACTTCTTTTCCTCTTAACCATTTCTAAGTACACTTTATAAAATTATTTAAGCCTCAAATATTTCTCAAAAATAAATTAATTTATCAATAAAAACTATTTTATTTCATTTTTTGGTTTTAAGAAAACAATTATGCCTTTATCCTCTTTAAATACACTTTATTCATTTCCCTAAAATTGTGCTTAAGTGTCACATTTATAAAGTTACCTAGTCACTCTTTTTCATGTTTTCACTTTAGTTGGACTTCAATATTCACAATATATTCTTATATTTCCTCTATGAATGTCCAAGAATAATTTAAATATCTTCACTCATGGATAAAATTTTGATATTACTTTTGGTTAAGCCTTATGATATAATTATTAAACCCATTACTTTCCATGGGTAACACTTCTATTTAATTATTTATACAGAACACATATGCATGTACATGTTATGATGGGGGCACCTAGATAGAGTTCAAATGCATTGGGTAATGTTTTAGTCTAATTAGACTTCATATATGGGATTAGGGAGTAAAATAAATACAATTTGGGACTCTATCAACCATATGATATAGTCTTGGATGATATCTTTGACTCGTGTTTAAGTCATGTTATATTTTCCTACCACTTTCCTATGTTTACATGATCATGTGATTCTATGTTCTATATTTTATTCTTCTATATGTTTATTTGTGATCCATATATTTTATGTTTTCATTTTATGCCTTCTAACTCATGTGTTATGCTTCATTCACATGTTTATTTCCTTACTCGGATTTTTAGCTAATCCCTTTGGTCTATGTTTCCCTCGGGCTATCCTATGCAGCTATAGGAATTCAAAGGAAGTTAGGAGCTCATTATGGAGATTAATAAAAAGATTTTTTATTCTAGTATCACGATTTCTAATTATGTACTTAGTCTTCCAAATACTCTAGAATTTTTTATCCTAGTCTTATAAAGGTTTGGGTCACTATAAATATCAATATAATAGAAAAATAAAACTTTTTAATATAAATATTTAATTTTAATGGTATTTTTTAAATCCTATTTAGTATAAAAGTAATATTTTTTAATACTTTTTTGTTAATTACTGTATATTTTATCCTAATATATTAAATTGAACACTCTTAAAATATTATTATATAAAAACTAACATATTAACATATTTTAAATTATAAATTTGTATGAAATAATATTAAGAACACTTAATGTTTAAAACCATTATTTTTTCAATAAGGTGATTTTTTCTAAAATTTTGTATTTTATTTTGAGAAATAAATCTATAAATTTCTGAATCTATATTATATAAAACTAAATTAATTTTTTGGATTTATAATTTCAAAATTATCTTATCATGAATTTTTTTTATTTTTTTCACAAATATTGATTTTTTAGGTGAATAGTGAAATTTACTAATATTATGAGTATATTTCCATTATTAGTATATAAGTATGACTTATAAATTTATCAAACCTTTTTATTTAAAAAATATATAATTTTTTATAATTAAATTTAAACATTTTCAAATGTTTATTTTAGCTTATATACATATATTAGATATTTTAAAACTCATGTAATATTTTCACCAAATTCTTTTAATACATTACATATTTATTATATTAAAATTAATTATTAACACTTTTAGAAATTAAATAATAAGTAATGGATTTAAAATTTATAATTAGTAGATAAAAATTATCAATTAGGGTCGATGTTATTTTTATTCATAAATATTAAGTAACCTTACGTAAAAATTAGTTTTTATGGTAAAAGCTAAAATGGAAAGCATAAATATTCGAGGGACGAAGGGATTGAAACATGTTAAAAATGTTTCTAATTGAGTGCTTAAGAGATGATAGACCTTATATTTCCCTCTAATAAATTACTGTCAATTTTTTTGAGCCACTTGACCTATTTAACATTTACTCCCCTTATATTATGTTTAAATGTTTAAAAAATGTCATTCTCACCACTTATAAAAGGGGCCTCTCACTTCCATTTAAACACCACTCTAAAAATAGTGTTTCCTCCAAAAATTATTCCCTATATCCATTCCTTATAATTCCATTTCAGTCTCATAATCTTCTAATAAAAATAAATTATCCTAAGACCTTCCTTTCACTGGAATCATCTATGAGAAACCTAAAGTTATCAATATTAGTTCAATTTTTTCTCTAACATATTTTCCTTTTATCTTTCCATTTAAATTTTATTTTTCCAAATATTAAATAATGAATTTGGTATTTATAGTATACTAAATATTATTATATTTTAGAAATAAACACTAACTCTAACACCTAAAAATTATAAAACAAGAACATTTTATTTGATGGCGTATGCAACATGCAACACCAAGATTAAACAACACAAAACATATATTTCTTTAAATTTAATTTCTTTAATAGCTTGTGGAACATGCATCCACGAGTCTAAATGAATCGTAATATAGTATAATCTTATAACCAAGATGTTAAATTATTGAGTATTAATAGTAATAACTAAAATATTAAAATTATTTTCATCTATTGATTAGAAATAAATTAATAATAATTTAAAATAAAAAAGATAGGTTTTCTGATAAATGTATTTTTCTACGAGACGGTTTAGTCCCACTTTTTGTACATAATTTAAAATAATTTTTTACCCCTTTTATAAAATTTATTTTTTAACATAAAATTAATTTTTTAAATCAAAATATCAAAATTATCTTAAAGTGGGTTTTAGGGATTTTTCTAAAATGTTTTATTTTTTGATAAATAGTGAAATATTTTGAATTTTAATCGAAAAATGCATTTTAATTTAAATTATTTATAAATTAAAATTTTATTTTAAATTGGTTTTAAAAATAAAATTAGTTCAATTATATATAAAATAATTCAACTTAGTTCATTGGAATGATTTTAATATTTAATTTTGATAAAAAAAATTAATCTTCAGGACATTTTCTCTTTAAAAACTCTCTTTCTCATCATGTCATCAGGATTAATTTAAAATTAAATTTTTCCATTTCTGTGAATTGAATTTAGAAAATTTTATTAAATATTTGGAATCATAATAACTTATAATTTCAAATTATTTCAAATTATTTTTTTTCCAAAATAGATTTTGAAAATAGAAAAAAAATATTTATGATGGTTATGGTAAAATGGATTTATCGGTGGTTAAACTAAAATGATAAGGATTAAATTGACCTATAAAATTGTCTAAAATGCATTTAATGGCCATATATAGAACATATAAATTCTATTTTCAATAATTGTTCATTATTGGAGGCTTGTTACATGAGAAAAACATGGTTGGAATTCAGCCTTTTCAAAAATTACATGTGTGTCACTCACCTCATCTATAAAAGGTCACCCCCTCTGCTCTCTTATTAACACCTTAAAACCTATTTGGTTAAGGAAATACCTAACCAAATATCTTTAAAAATTACATCCTATCATCCTAGATTCCTTATTTATGGTATCAATATAACCTAAAAAATATTTGGTGAAAACCTAAGGAGGATACCCGAAGAAGTGAAAACGTTCTCTAAAAAGAATTTTTTTAGTTTATTTATTCCCCCACCACCATAAATTATTATTAAACCAGGATTATATAATAACAAAATTATATTATATATAAATATATTTAGTTATATTAAATTAATGACCTATAACCAACCTCACTTCCATAAAATGGTTTATGGAATCATCATTCGTGTGAACGAAAAACTACCACCTCGTGAACCGATATTATTCATTCATCCATTACCAAATTTCACGGTTGAGTATGATAATGGATATAAAGTATATATATGTAATATTTATATTGTAATTATACCAATAGATTCATTATTTTATATATACCCTTTTACTTTCAATTCTGTAGGAGATATGATAATGTCCCTCGTGTGTACGGTGGACTACTACCTCACAAAGCAATGTGATTCATCTTTCACTAACAATTTACATGGAAAGTTATTAGGATAAGGTTAATGAATATATGTGATATTAATTAAATAATTATTATATTAATTGCATATTTATAATTTTTAGAGGACAATATATATCATCTTATTTCTTACCTTTTCACTCAAGGAATGATGATAATGAAGTTCATGTACGTGTGGACTATCACCTTCACGAAACAATGTAACTCTATTTTCATATCCACACCACATGGATGACATATATATATAATTATATTTTAAAAACAACATATTATATATTATCATTATTATCATTATTCAAAGTTATAATATTTCTTAACTCCTTTCTTTAATGATCATTAAAAAATAGAAATGTTACTCATGTGTGTGTGAGACCACCATCTCCATGATCATAACATACTTCATTTATCAAAACCATATTTCATGATTGATATTAAAAGTATAATTGATGTTAAAATATGATAATTATTTCATTATTATTTTTCTTGAGATGATATAACTATATATTTTTAATAATAACTGGATCTTTCATAACGAAATATGCATGAGAAAACAGGGTAACTAACACTCAAAACAATAAAAATAATGAAATATTATAAAAATAAGGGTGATGATATGTTTTAAAAGTATTATATATGATATTTTAAATATTAATAAATTTATATTATAATTTAATAACATGTTTAAAACTAATATACAATAGGTTAAATCATGTTCAACCAAAATGAATCACGAGGTAATGGATTTCGCCTCAATTTCATTTCATTGAGGCACATTGTAATGTTATGAACATAATTTCATTTATATAGAGTATATAATTGACCTTTTAAATGTAATATAATGAATAATAAATTGTTAATGTTATATTAAGTTTTAATTTAAATTATTTTATCAAATGGTGTTTTAATTAAAATTTTCTAAGTAGTAAAGAATTCCATAACCCAATTACTTTTCTTTAGCTTATATTACTCCTTCATAGTCTTTGGTATTATATCATTATGTGTATAATGAATTTTTATTTTCTTATATTTTATTTCCAATTTTTAATGTGGATTTATATATGATACACATAATATATTCATTAATTAATTCTTACTCCAACGTTGTGATCAATTTAAGGGTTTATTTCACAGTCTTATTCTAATCAAGGCTGTTTGTACTTGAATTTCCATTGATGTAAATTCTTTAATAATTATTTAATAAAATATTTAATTTTATTCTCAGCTAGTTATTCATGAAATTTTTCAATTAATAGTATAATTTCTTTACTCTTTGGTACCAAAAATAATTGACAAATTGTTTTTTAGAGAATCAAGCTTCATTTCTCTCTTCAGTGAGAAATCGGTTTTCTTCCAAACCCAAGTTTTCTAAAAATGTCTTCAAAAATGTTTTTAAAATTTTAAAAATGATTTATTAATGAAATTTTTACCCATTTTAAGATTTTTAATAATTTTTTGAAAGGAATATTTTTTTCATTTTTTTAACAAGTCACTTTTCTAACCTTTTACAGTATAAATGGAATTTTCTTTTGAAGTTTTAAGGAATTTATGAAATTTCCCACCATCATGAACATCATTTCCGAAAATATTCATATTCTAGTTTACAAGGTTCCTTTTTAAGAAATTTTTTCCCTAATATTTTGTAAATTCATATCTTTTAAAAGTTATTTTCAAATAAAAGTATTTTAAAAATATATATATTATCAAAAAAAAATTCAAAATGAAAAGGATATTTTCTTAGATAATGTATTTAATGATATTTTTATGGTGTTTCAATTAAAAAATGAAAAAAATCCTTTATTATTACTCTAATTAGTATATATTTTATTGATATCATCCTTACTCTTCTTCGGGATAGTTTATGATTATTTTGACCAAGGATAGTATTGACATTCACTTGATTCATTTTTAAACTCATTAACTTCCTATGGAAATATTAACTTTATTGTGATCATTTAGCATTAAATTTCTCCTAAATATTCATATTACTTATCATGGAAATGTTTATTACTTAAATCGTATATTATTTTTATATATGTTTTTCTACATTGAAAGATACTTATTTTTTTAGGTAAATATTGATAAATCCATATTCTTTACTAAATATGGATATTTCATGATAAGGAACATTTCTTCTAAATTGAATATATTATTTGATATATTAGGAATTATTTTCACATGAAGACATGGGTGGGGCTCGGTTATAAATAGCCCCTCGATGGTCGATAGTATCATGAGATGAAGTAGTTGGCTAGCCTAAGTTAAATGGGTTTCTACCCATCAAGTTTAAACTATATTGAGGATTGATATTAGTGGTTGAGGTATCATGTGCCTGAGACATGATGTCTAGTAATTAATCATTTCCTTCATTCATAATTAAGTTATTATTATCAATGATATTTTCACAATAATATTATCTCTGGAAGCATTTCATTATTATTTATTGAATAAATAGCATGTGTTTTTAGTTATTTACTTTTCTATATTGATTATGCCCTATACAGTTCTGATAGTCATGTTATTGATTAAATGGAATGTGTTTTTAGTTATTTACCTTGCTATATTGAGAATACATTTGTTATTATTATCCATGATATTTTCTCATTGATATTATCTTTGGATGCACTTCCTTATTAGTTTTTGATTACATGGTATGTGTGTTCAATTATTTACCTTGCCATATTTTTATGCTTATATATTCATGATAGATTCTATTATACATAAACCTTACTGAGAATTTGATCTCACCCTTATTTTTCTTCCTTTCCCAACAATCCATGAAGTTTACTATTATTGATATTCAAGTAAATTCTAGATGGAATTAATTTATTCTCATAAAAAGTAATTATATAGTAATTTTTTTAATTTAATTAAATACCTGAGTATATATCCAGTTCACCAAAACTAATAAACTGTTTACTCTTTTGGGATGTGATTCCTAGCATCTCATTCTAATGTAATAAATCAAACACTGGCTTTGGGCTACGAGGGTCATGGTTTCAACAGTTGGTATCAGAGGAAGTTTAGTAGAAACCTTGGGAACTATATTTATTAAAACATATATTAGGGAACATAACCCTATGATAAACTTTTAGGACAAGTAAATAAGATAATCCTAAAGTTTTGGTAAGGAATATATTATGTAGTTTTTCTTATAAATACATCTATTCTTAGATTCAACAAGTGGACATGGTACTAGAAAAGATGTACCTAGGGGTAATAACTCAGGAAAAGGTGATGGCCATGACAGGATCATCACTTGATGTATGATAATGTGCCTTACTACACACTTGTTTTGACACTCCTAGGGGATATGATTAGGATAATTCACATTTTATTTACAAACCATTATGGGGAGTTTGAATAGGTAAGGAAAACGAATGACCTAGGTTAAACCTACAGTATATTATATTTAAAAGAAGTTGTCTCAAAGGAAGAGGAAAAAAATTTATGTGTAAAAAAGTAGGTCATGAAGTAATGAATTACTGAGGAAAAATGAAGAGTATGGTGTAAGAAAATAATTCTAATCCAAGGGGTATATTTATAGTTCATTGTATTAATTGTAAAGAACCTGGGTATTATCCAAGTCAATGCATTATTCTAAATGTTAAATCATAGACCAAGGAAGGGCCTACATTGAAATAAAATGGTTGAGCTATTTATTAGGATTCCAAAATTATATTACATAAGTATTTTAACCAACAGTATCTTGGTAAAATAATCACGAAACATTTAAGTATTTTGTTAAAATTTAGAAGAATATATGTCTCCATTAACTTAAGAGTTATGGATAACATAATAGGTTAAAGAGTTTAATATTGATTATAAGTTAAAAATTTTAAACAACACTTTTTTCATTTTATGTGATGGGATTCTACCAAGATTAAGGATATTCTAGGAGAAATTTATGGAAATACAATATGTTGGTTTAGTATATGTTTTAGTAAAAAAAATATTATTTGAGGAATAATGCCATTACATTTTATAAACAAAGGTTTAAAGTCATGGATAACATTTAGGGTTAATATAATCATTAATGAAATTATAATAATAATAAAATAAGAATATTATATGTTATGAAAAAACATTGTATTGAAAAGATTAGTAAAATGTCATTTAATGATTAATTTTATATCAAGGATGTTCATCATATTTTTTTAGGAACATTATATTAATTATATTAATATAGTTTATAAATGGGACAACCAACTTACTGGATGACAACACATAGCATATAGTAAGGTTGCGGGGCTAAAACCATGACTAAAGGATGATAAAGGTTTAGAAACTACCACTAGTCTACTTGAATTCCTAGTTTATATGTCATTTTTTTAGCTAGATGATTTGAAAACAAAATATTAATGATGAACCAGTGGTGTTACTTTTCAGTTTTAGAGATTAATTTATTATATTGGATAACTTGTGCTAACCATACTAGTTTTTGGAAAATAATTAGACGGAAAGTATTTTCACTCTTTTATGGATCTTATAACCCATTAAAAGTAAATTTTACTGTTTAGGGCATAAAAAATTCATTTTTGAATATTCATTTCTTGGAGTGAGGGATAAATTTGAAATTGATCAAAGCACAACCAAGGGATAATATTGTTCTTATGGAATAGAAATGTATCAAGAAAGTATATTTCCTTCTATTCTTAGACTGTAAAAAATTCCTCAACACTAGAAAAATGATTTTGAAACAAAATTTTATCCTAATACCTTTATTCATTTTGAACCAATGGTCTTTTAAATCATAACAGGTTTATGGTTTTGAGTCCCTCTGCTTTCTATTGATCATTCTCCTGTTTTTAATCAATTACCTCAAACACTCTCTATAGTTTCTTATGATTCTCTTCCATGTCTATATCCCCACCTTTCACCAGTGTCTCCTAATTAGAAACCTATTTTTTGTTTTATTTAATATGTACTTTTACTTATCTTTATCTCTAATTAAAATGGTATTTTATTAACCCTTTTATGATGTGGTTTTATCAATAATGGTATTCCAAAATGTCAAACCCTTGATTACTGAGATCATGTTTAAATTGTGAGGACACGGTTTATTTAAGGTGGGGAGAATATAAAATACCAAAATTATAAAATAATAAAATTGTATTCTATAGTGTATATGACATGAAACACTAAGCTTAAACAACCCACAAATATATTTATTTAAATTTAATATATTCAATATCTTTTGAAACACACAGCCCCAATTCTAAATGAACTGTAATAGAGTATATCATTATAACCTATAATTTAATTTTTGGTTATGAATATTACTACCTAAAATATTAAAATAATAGTTATTGATTTATTAAAATTAAATAAGGATCATTTAAAATAAAAATAAAGTTTTTCTGAAAATTAAATTTTTTCTTAGAGATGGTTTATTCATACTTTGCACACACAATTTTAAATTAATTTTAACCAGTTATATAAAATTTATTTGAAAAAATAAAATTAATTTTTGAAATAAAAATATGAAAATTATCTTAGGGTAAATGTTTTGGATTTTTCTAAAAGGATTCATTTTTTGATGAATGGTGAAAAATACTGAATTTTAATTGAAAACTTCCTTTCCATTTAAATTACATATAAATTTAAATTATATTTTAAATTATTTATAAAAGTAAATTAGTTAAATTATATACAAATTAATTCAATTTAGTTCACTAGATTCATTTTCGTATTCATTTTTTATATAAAAACTTTTAAACTTATGAACTTTTTCTCTTTAAATACTAGCTTTCTTGTCACGTCTGCTAGATTAATTTCAAATTAAATTTACCAATTATATGAATTGAATTATGAAAAATGGATTCCATATTTGGATTCATCATAATTTTTAATTTTTAATTTTTTTTAATTTTTTTATCAAAATGAATAGTGAAAATAGTAGAAAATATTTATCATGGTTAAGGTAAAAATGTATTTACAATGGGATAAACTAAAAAGATAAGGGTTAAATTGACTTATAAAATTTTATAAAATATATTTTCCATATATATTTTAATCTTATAACTTCTATTATAAATTATTTTATATTAACATATCCTTATGATATGAAAACAAATGTGTGTTGAATACATCATTTTCAAATATTACTAGTGTACCACTCACATCACTTATAAAAAGCCACCCCACTCCTATCTTCTTCACACCTTAAGACATATATATTTAGGCCAATAAATGATCAAATACCTTCCCAAAATCACTCCTCGTTGTAACTCCATGACCCCATTTTCCCAGATTTGTTTCATTATTATATTACATTGGCATGATCATAAAAAAATCAAATCTCGAAGGACCGATCGGTTTAGTAGCCATTGAAATACTAGATACAAACATAAGTTTTACATTATATAATTAAATTAAAAGAAACATATTACCCCCTTTGAAAACACTCATATCCCTTAGACAATCTATGTATTTCATTTATAATATTCTTCTTCACATCGTGGGGAAAACGAAAAATAAGAAATGGGTGAGATCAGATGCTCAGACTAGATAAACAACATAGAAGAATTTATCATAAATAAGTATAAACTTTTAAGTCAAGGTTTAAAACTAAAACACATGAATTTAAAACAAAATATTTAGCACAATATGGAAATAATAATTCAAATAATTCCATTTAAACTTTCATATGGATATTCTAATGGCTGAATAATCAATGAAATATCAATAACTAATCTCATAATGTGGAAATGTATAATGTTGGACATCATAACCACACCATCAATGCCTCATTACAATACCATTACCAAACCATCAATACCTTCTTCCAAGAAACTAGTTTGTCTCATGAGACCTACTAATGCATCAAGGGGCTATAGTGGGCCTTGCCCCTCTCTTACTAAGTCCAATGCATTCCTCTTATGAAAATAGTGAAAAATAACATAAAAATTCATACTAAAACTAGAATAAAAAATGTTAATAATTTAACCATAAACAATGTATATTATAATCATATAAAAACCACAATCAAATATGTCATAACCACTTTAGTAAAATATGGAATATTGTATCATAATAATTCAACCTCAAATAATCATAAAATTTAACAAAGGATGTTTTCATAGATAAAAATAATTTAATGAATTCATTAAAACCATTTGAGGGAAATATCACTTTTTTACTTTGAAATAATTTAAAAGCCTCAAAATTATAAAATAAATCATTTATTTTGAATATAACATTATATTTTGTAAGTAAAGATTCAAAAATTTTAGGTATCATAACGGCAAAAAATAGTTGATTGCGCCGTATAAGTTAAAAAACATTATTTCCTTAATTTTTAGAAAATTTTATAAAGTACTTCATTTGGAAAATGATAGAAATATTCCTTTTAAAATGTTTTGTAAAAGTTAAAACATGGGTAAAATTAATTTAAAAAAAATCGATAATATTTTAAATTACATTTTAATAAACATGGACATGGATGATAAGGAAGTCCCAGTAGATACTTTCGTATAAGCAATCTAGGATAATAAATAGATTGTGAAATTAACTCTTACCTTGTACTTTATGTTAGTCAAGGGTGTGTTAACCTCATGTATAATGGTGAAAGTATGTTATTAAATTATGACATAACCATATACATATTTAGGATATCAAATATTACACTCTTTTATCATTTTTTTAATAATATTCCAGTATTATCATTGTTCAGGTGATAACTGATTCATTTTCCCATTCTTGTTTTGTCATGTAAATCATTTTTCTTATGCATAGAATATATTTTAATCATATACAGAATGATATTAATTTCATAATTATTATTTTTACTCATCATATACATTTTATAATCATTCTTGAATGGTTAACGTGGAGAATGAATCTCACCACATCGTGGAAATGGTAGGTCGTATGTACGCACGAGCGACGGTATCATTCACTTGATGGTTAAATAGTATGGAATTTGATGTTATATTAATTATATAGAATAATTATCATGTTATATTCATTATTTTTATCCATTATATTCATCATTATACCCATCCAAATAAAGTATTGTTGAATAACAAATTTCTCAAACACGTGGAGATGGTAAGTTTTATGAACACACACAAGGTGATATTATTATTCATAGGATAGATAAAAAGAGGTATAGCTATTTCAATAATTATAATAACATCTCATTATATGGATGATACTGGATTTATTATTTTGATATGGAAACAACATAGAAAGAGGATGTAGAAGAAGAAAAGAACTTTGAAAGAGGTGATGAAACAATTAATTTTTTATTTTGTGTGTCTCCTTTTTATTTGTACAAAATGACTCTTTAGGATGGATTTCTACCCAATGCATGGCTTCTAGTATGTATTAAGGTAATTTGGGAGAGAAAATGGGAAGATTTTGGATGAACCAAAAGGATTTAGAGGTCTGATTCAAATAGAAGGATAGGTTCCCTTTTATAAGAGAGGGGAGGGGCACCTTTGGAAATACTAACATGATTAAATTAATATAAAATAATTTTTAAATAAAAATGGATCCAAAGTGGATAATTTAGAAATTAATATTAGGAATGGTCTAAATAATCTAAACTAATAAAATTTATACATGTTTTTATTTTATTTTAAACCTTATCATTTTGATTTATCGTTATTTAATCTATTTAATTTTAATTATGGTAATAACATTCTAAATATTAAATGGTTATAAATATTCACTTATACGGTGTCAATTGAGCATAAATGGATATTTTATTATATTTCAGACCATATTATTATAACTTTTTAATTTTTAAATATTTTTATGATTTTTAAATAATTTAATAAAATGTTATTTTTATAAAATATCAATTGTGTCAATTTTAACACTATTCATTTCATTGATTTTAAATAAATACCATATAGAAGATAACTTCGAACCAAAAAATTTAATATAGTCTTAAAATTTCATGGTCGCCTAGAAAATTTGTAGATAACCTTAATTAATTCAAATTATATTTCTTTCAATATTTTTAACATCATTTATTTGATATTTCTATTAATAAAATAATTTCTGCGTCACTATTGTGTCATCCTTAATGGTAAATATTTAATATCTAAAAATTAAAAATAAATTTCTATGATTTATGAAATTATTTTATATTTCCATATACTACCTATAGTTTATTTTATCTCTTGTTTGACACTATATTAAAATTAATATACTTATATAAATTAGAGTCTGGCATTTTGTCACATTCACGCATTTTAATAATATTAATTTCATATTCATGGGTAAGTGGTCATTAAGTGCTGAAATTTAGATCCATATATTATAAGGTTCTAATTTAGTCATCCAATAGGATTTTTATAGGTGTTAAGGTAATTTTATAATATTAATTTTACCTTTAATTACTAGATTGACACTTAACCGTGATAATAAAAAAATTATTAAAATTACTATTTATAATGCCCAAAAATAAAAGTATAACATTAAAATAATTTAGACCCAATGATCCAAATATTCAATCCATTTTTTCAAAATTTAGAGCATATAATTTTCAGTAATTAATTTAAAATTAATTTCTGTTGTCAAAACAATAAAACGGGTTTCTCAAAAGTAAAACCCATCAAAATATTGACATGTTTTTATATCTAATTTTAATGTAAAAATAATTACAATGACCTGAATTATATTAAATTATAAAAATATAATCTAATTATACTTTAAAACCATTCATATTTATAATTTAACACTATAAATAATTCCGAATAAAAAAGTTGTTTTCAATTAAAATTTAGTATATTTTACTATTCATCAAAATATAAAAGTTATCAGAAAAACACCAAACATTTATCCAAACTAAATTTTAATGTCCCACTTCTAAATAAGAAGTTTATTTTTTAAAATTTAATATATAAGTGTCAAATATTAGATCTAAAAAGGTTCTCCATTAAAAAGCGGTAAAAATAATTTTATAAATAGACTTCTAATGTGTAAGATTGGATTAATTCTTATTTTATGCCTATAAAATAAATTTTGATGGATTTAAAAACATTTTATTAATTATATTATATATAAAATTAATCACTTGGTTAATAATATTTAAAACCTCTTTTTAAATGGATAGTTTTATAGGTTATGGTGCGCTCGAACTCGGTGTTGTGTTCAATGCAAGCTATTGAATTATTTAAAAGGAAGCATATCGTGGAAGCTTGGGGTGTTACATTTTTACCACCTTCAAATAATTTCATCCTTAAAATTTCTAGAATATCACTTTATAAAAATATTAAGGTGGTTCTTCATCATAATTTCTTTAGGTTCCCATGTCACATCTTCCATTATATGGTTTCTCTAAAGAACCTTTACCAAATGAGTCATCTGATTTCCCAACATTTGTTATTTGGTATCAAGAATCTTAATAGGATCTTCAAAATAAGATAGATCAGGTTTTGGTTCTATTTATTAATAGGTGAGTACATGTTTTGGTTCTAACATATATTTCCTTATCATTGATACATGGAACACATCATGAACTTTGGAGAGACTTGGCCGCATTTCAAAACGATAAGTTGCAACTCCAATTTGTTCTAGCATTTCAAAAGGTCTGATGTACTTGGGAGTTAATTTGCCCTTCTAATAAAATCATATAACACCCTTCCATGGATATACCTTTAAGAAAACATGATATCCCAGTTGAAATTCCAAATCCTTCCTTTGGTTTTCAACATAGCTCTTTTTCCTACTTTGATCTGTTTTGATATGGGTCTAAATAGTTTTTACATTTTCTATCATTTCCTCAACAAGTTCTGGGCCTACGAGTTTTCATTCACCAGTATCATCCCAACAAGTTGTTGTATGACATATCTTACCATATAATACTTCATAAGGTGCCACGTATATACTTTAATGGAAGCTTTTATTATAGTAAAATACTACCATAGGTAAATATTGGTCCCACGTACCTTGAAATTCCAGATATAAATATCTCAACATGTATTCTAAGGCTTGAGTAGTCCTCTATAATTGTCCATCAGTTTGAGCATGGTAGGTTGTGCTCAAACTAAGATTAGTATTTAGGTACTTCTAAAGACTTTTTTAGAATTATGATGTAAAATGGGGATCACTGTCAGAAACAATCGATAGGGTTACACCATGAAGGCTTAGAAATCATTAATATGTAGTCTTTCTAAATGTTCAAGTGGTAAATTATCTCTTATAGCAATAAAATATACTGATTAGGTAAGATGGTCAACAATAACCCATATCACATCATTTCTTATAGGAGTATTTGGTACCCCATGACAAAGTCTATCATAATATCATCCTCTTTCCATACAGGTATAGGAAGAGGTTGCATGACTCCTTTCATATGTTCTATTCCAACCTTTACCTATTGACAAACCAAACATCTTGACACATCATTAGCAATCTCCATCTTCATGTTGTCTCGCCAAAAATGTTCCTTTAAATCTCCATACATCTTAGTTCCACTAGGGTGTATAGGTAAATTAGAGTTATGAGCATCATCCAATAATTCCCTTTTTAGCACATTTATATAAGGAACACAAAGAATCTTCCCAAATTTCAACGTACCATCTTTAAATATGAATTCAATCAGTCTCCCATCATTCATAGCTTTAATTTTCATTTGAAACTCATCATTATCAGACTGAGAAATTTTTATCCTTTCTAGTAAAGAAATTTTGGCAACCATTTGAAATAGTAGTGATGTTTCACCTTCCATAATAATTACCATATCCATCTTTACTAGATCTATGAACATATGATCCCTTTCAACTCTCATCTTTTTTAGAACTCCATGGTCTTTTCTACTTAAAACATTGTCCACCTTATTTTTCTTCCCTTGGTGGTAGTGTATTGTGAAATCGTAATCCTTACGTAGCTCAAGCCATATCCTTTGTATCATGTTGATTTATTTAAGTGAGAAAAAATATATTTCAAACTCTTATGATCAGTATATATCTTTCATATTTCACCTTAGATATAGTGTCTTCATATCTTCATGGAAAAAATTGCTACAGCTAACTCAAGATCATGAGTTGGATAGTTTTGTTCATTAATCTTTAATTTCCTTAATGTATAAGAAATAACCCTATCATTCTGCATAAGAACACAACTGAGTCCTTTCCTTGATGCATCACTATAAATCATAAACCCATCATTCCCAAATGGTAGATTCAAGATAGGAGAATTTACTAATCTTATCTTCAATTCATCAAAACATTTTTCACACTCTTTTGTCTGAATGAATTTAACCCCTTTATGTGTGAGCTTGGTTAATGGGTTTTCCAATCGGGAAAAATTATGAATAAAACACCGATAATAACCTTCTTAACCAATAAAACTGCATACCTCAGTCATACGCATTAGTTCTGGCCATTCTTGGATTGCTTCTATTTTTTCAAGATCAATAGAGATTTTATCTTTAGAGAAAATATGGCCAAGAAAGAAAATTTCTTGAATCCATAATTCATGCTTTCTAAACTTCCCATATAGTTCATTTCTTCTAAGAGTCTTCAGGATAATCTTCAAGTGGTTATCATGGTCTTCATAGATTTTGGAGTATACCAAGATATCATCAACCAATAATACAATAAAATCATCAAGATATTCATCGAACACTCTATTTATTAGATCTATAAAAACAGAAGGTGCATTAGTCAATCCAAATGGCATTACCGTAATTTGGTAATAATCAAACCTTGTTCATAATATTGTCTTTAGAATATCTTCCTTTTTACACGCAATTTATCATATCTAGAATGAAGGTAAATCTTTTAAAAATATTTAGATTCGTGAAGTTGATCAAATTAATCATCAATGTGAGTCAGAGGATACTTGTTCTTTATCGAAATAGTATTTATTTCTCTATATTCAATGTAAAGCCTCATTAATCCATATTTCTTCTTAACAAAAAAACTCAGGATCCACATGGAGAAACACTAGGTCGAATAAATCCCTTATTACTCAAATCCTCTAGTTTTTTCTTCAGCTATACTAATTCCATAGTGTCTATTATATAAGGATTCTTTGATATTGGTCTTTCATTAGTGATTAAATCAATAAAAAACTCAACTTCACACTCTGGGGGGTGTCCAAGTAAATATTCAAGAAAAGCATCAATTTACTTCTTTACAATAGGTACATACTCAATTTGAATATTTCTTTCTTCATACCTAGATGATATTTACTCTTCCTCCCCATGAATCTCATTTAGTAAAGCTACTAGGGTAGATTTTGATAATAATTAGGTGATGAATTTTTTGTTCTAAATATAATGCATTCTACATCATCCTCACAAATCCTAACCTCCTTCTTCTTACAATAACTTTTCACATAATATTTTGATATCCAATCCATACTGAGGATTATATCAAATTCAACCATAGGTATGATAATAAATTCAACATATAATGCATGTTTATATTCCATAATGGAAACTACTTGACAGATCTTTGTTATAATGAGACTTACCTTAGGATTTTTTACTAACTCCCTTGTTAAAGTGATTTTGAAATATCTAATTTTAATGAAATCTGGGAAGATATAAAGGAATGTGAGGATCCAAATATCAAATAAATATTTTCTTAAATTTGAGGTGATGATTATAATACCTTCCACTACATTATTAGAAGTTTCAAACTCAGTATTTGTGATCACAAAAGTTTATCCTTTATCCCTTGGCCTTTTCTAAGGTATGTTTCCTTGATGCTTAGGATAATCATTTTCATAATGTCTCATTTATTTATAATTGTAGCACTGAACATTGATAGCTTATTTCTTACCCTTGTAATCATGAGATTTGTGGCCTCTTCTCCACACTTATAACAAACTCACATCCCCTTTAGGCAAGTACCATGGTGCTTCTTTCTACAATTACTGCAGAGTAGAAAGTCATATTTTCCCTTATTCACCTTATTTCCTTTCCTAGAGTGTTCAGAAATGCTCTTCTTCTCTTTATTCCCTTTAAATTCATATTATGTAGAGGAATTATTTTCCTATCTTGATAGCACATGAAACTATATCTTCATATGATGAGAAAGATTTTGAGACTAATGATCATCAGAGGAATGGTTTAAACCCATCAAAGAATTGATCAATCTTGCTTTTTGGGTTATGTATGTAGTCTGCAACATGGCTTGCTAACATTGTGATCTTAGCCTCATACACTGCAACATTCTCATTCTCTTTTTTCCTCAGACTCAACAATTACCTTTTCATATCATCTCATTATTCACAATGAAAGTATTTTTCTAGGAAAAATTATTTAAACTCCCTCTATTCCATATTTTCTACTTCATCATCCTCCTTCATGTTTTTAATTAATGACAACCATTGATCTGTATCTCTTGATAGATAATAAACTACCATGTCAACATTTTCCCTTTCGTTACTTCCAATTAAAGAAATATTTTCTATAAGAAACTTATCCATTTCTCAGCTACAAATATATTTTTAGTCCCATTGAACATTTGCAGTTGTTGGATCAGGAAGAGTTCTAACATTGATCCTCTACATTATAGATCAGGATTCTCCATACAGGTAAGGTTATTATTCATAATTTGAGTCATTTGTCCCAGTATGGTTATAAGTTGTTCAGTACTAGTTATGTCACCAGATCCACTATCATTATATTTCATAGGATATCAATCCCTACATGGATTACATGCATTGATAGAATTTCTATTTCTTCCACTAGGTTCCATTTCTAAACAATGTCATAAACTAGATTAGGTTGTGAATCATAATGCATAATTCCAAACTAGTAAATACTTAACATAAATTGAAAAATTAATTCATATCTAATCTATAATCATAAATTTGGTTTATTTTATTTCATAGTTAATCATAAAACCTTCATCATGGTTGGTAAAAAAAATATGAATTATCCTAATAATATCCCACATGAGTGTCAAACCAGGTGTATAATAAGGCTCATTGTTGTGTACTAGGTTACCTCAAGTAAAGCTCAGAACGCCTTATCAGAGTTTTCACCCCTAGGTACATCTATTCCAGAACCACATACACTTGTAGTATCCAGATAAAGATTTATTTTCTAAGTATACCCACATAATATATATCTTACCAAAATTCTAAGATATTCTTTTATACTTATCCTCAAATTCTTTATTGGGGTAATGTTCCCTAATCAAAGGTTGTTTTTAAAATCTAGTTTCTAAGGTTTGTACTAAACTTCCTCTGATACCAACTGTAATGCCCCAACCCTGTTTTCCTAAAGTCATTAAATTATTTTATTACATTAGCATGATCATAATAAAATCAAATCCCAAAGCACTGATTGATTTAGTAGCCTTGGAAATACTAGATACAAACATAAGTTTTATCTTACATCATGAAATGAAAAAACAACATATTATCCCCTTTAAAAACCCTCATATCCCTTAAAATATCACTGCATGTCAATCATAATATACTTATTCACATCCTAGGGAAAAATAAAACATAATAAAGGGGTGAGCTCATATGCTCAGAAAGGATAATAAATATAGTAGAAGCTATCATAAATAAGCATAAAGTTTTAAGGCAAGGTACAATACTGAAACAAAATAGTTTTAAATATAATATTCAGCACAATATAGAAAGAATAAATCAAAGAATTCCATTTAAACTTTCACATGAATATTCTACTAGTCGAATAATCACATGAAATATCAATAGCTAATACCAAGAAGGTTTGGCCATGGGTTCTAAACCCAGGCCCCAAATTTATTTAAAAAAAAGATAGTAAAGATACAGCAGATTAAGGGGGTGCTTACATGCATAGAACTACACCATAAACCAACACAAATGAACCCCATAGAGTTACATCTTCCTAGGCCGGCCACGGCCCCTGGATCGTCCCCTGTTATCAATATCTAATATCATAATGAGTAAATTCATAATTACAGGCCTCATATACATACTGTCAAGGCATCATTCCAAGACCATTACCATACTATCAAGGCCTTGTGCCAAGACACTATTTTGTCTCAAGATACCTACCAATGTATCAAGGGGCTATAGCAGGCCCCACCCATCACTTACTAAGTCCAATTCATTCCTCTTATGAAAATAGAGAAACATAACATAAACATTCATATTAAAACAAGCATACAAAATTTTAATACTTTAACCATAAACCATGAATAGTATAAACATATCACATCCATCATAAAATATATCATAAAACCTTAAATACAATATGGAATATTGTATCATAATAATCCAACCTCAAATAATCATAAAATTAAACAAAATACATTAACATAGATGAAAATAATTTAATAAATTCACTAAAAAACTTTGAGGGAAATATCCCTTTTTACTTTGAAATAATTTAGAATGAGCAAAATTATAAAAGAATATTTTCTTTTGAAAATAACCTTATAATATTGTAGGTGAATCTTAAAAATATTAAGGCATCATAATGGTGGAAAATAGTTTCTTGCGCTATATAAGTTAAAAACCATTCTTTCCATAATTTATCGAAAAGGTTATAAAGTACCTCGCTTGGAAAATGATGAAAAGATGCCTCTCAAAATATTTTTAAAAAATTAAAAAATGGGTAAAAATGACTTTAAAAAAAATTGATAATATTTTAAACAATATTTTAATAAACATGGATGTGGATGATAAGGATTTCTCGGTAGATACTTACATATAACCAATCTCAGATAATAAAGAGATTCTAAAATTATCCCTTACCTTGTACTTTATGTTAGTCGAGGGTGTGTTAACATCCTGTATAACATTTAAAGTATTTTATTAAATTATACTAGAACAATATACATGTTTATGATATCATCTATGACACTCTTTTATCATTTTGTTAACAATATTTTAGTATTACCATTATTTCAGGTGTTAACTGCTTCATTTTCTCATTCTTGTTTTGTCGTGTAAATCATGTCTGTTTTGCATAGGATGTATTTTAGTCATATCCAGAATGATATTAAGTACATAATTATTATTTTTACTCATCATATAAATTTTATAATCATTCTTGAATGGTTAAATTGGATAATGAATCTCACTGTATCGTGGAGACAGTAGGTCATACGTACACAAGAGCGACGGTATCATTCACTTGATTGATAAATGGTATGGAATTGGATGGTATATTAATTATATATAATAATTATATGGTTATAATTATCATTTACTTCCATTATAATCATCATCATACCCGTCAAAATAAAGTATTTTTGAATAAAAAAATTCACTAGGACGTGGAGATGGTAAGCAGCACTTACGCACACATGGTGATATTTTTATTTATAGGTAGGATAAAATGAGGTATAAGGTTTTCCCATAATTATAATATCATATAATTATATTTATGATATGGGATTTATTATTTTTATATGGAAACAACATAGAAATAGGAAGTAGAAGAATAAAATAACTTTGAAATAGGTGATAAAACAATTACCACCTTTTTAGGTATCGCCTATTGATTTGTACAAAAGGACTCCTTATGATGGAGTTTTTTCTAATGAATATCCTCTAGGATATATTTAGGTACTTTGGGATAGAAAATGGGCTGATTTTCGCCAAACCAAAAAGGCTTTATAGGTGTGATTAAATGAGAAGAAGAGGTTCCCTTTTATAAGAGAGGGGAGGAGAACCTTTGAAAATACCTAAACTATTAAATTAATATAAATTAATTTTTAAATAAAAATGGCTAAAAATTTGATCATTTAGAATATAAGATGATTATGGTTTTTAATCCTCTAAAACAATAATATTTAGAAATGTTTTTATTTTATTTTAAACAGTATCATTTTGATTTATCCTTATTTAATCTATTTAACTTTAATTGTGGTAATTACATTTTAAAAATTAAATGGTTATAAATATTTACATATATGATGTAAATTTAGTATAAATGGATATCATATGACATTTTAGACCTTATAATTATCACTTTTTAATTTTTAAATATTTTTATGATTTTAAAATAATTTAATAAAATGTTATTTTCATAAAATATCAATAGTGTCAATTTTGACACTATTTATTTCTTTGATTTTAAATAAACACCACACAAAATATAAATTAAAACCAAAACATTTAATATAATCTTAACATTTCATATTAACCAATAAAATTCTAGTATCACCTTAATAAATTAAATTATATTTCTTTTAATTTTTCAAAATCATTTATTTGATATTTCAATTAATAAAATAATTTCTCTATCACTATTGTGTCATCCTTAATGCTAATTATTTAATCTGTAAAAATTATAATTAAATTTATATGATGTTATTTATTATATTAAATTTCTATATACTACCTATAGTATATTTTATCCTCTGGTTATCCCTATATTGAAATTAATATACATATATAAAATGAGAGTGTGACATTTTGTCACATTCATTATTTTTAATAATATTAATGTCATATTCATGGTAAAGTGGCCATTAATTGTTTCCATTTCAAACCATATATGATAAAGGAATAATTTATTCATGCGATAGGATTTTTTACTCATGTTAAGGTAATTTTATAATATTATTTTTACCTTTAGTTACTCGATTTACACTTAATCGTGGTAATAAACAAAGTACTAAAATAACTATTCATAATGCCCAAAAATAAAATTAGTCTATTAAAATAATTTATACCAACTGATTAAAAATATGGAATCCATTTTTACAAATTTATAACACATAAGTTTCATTAATTAATTTAAAATTAATTCCCATTTTCAAAATAAGAAAATGGTTTTTCCAAAAGTAAAAATCACTAGAAGATTGAAATGTGTTTATATCTAATTTTAATTGTGAAAAAAATTAATTCTATGTAAATTATATTTAATGATAAAAAATTTAATCTATTAATACTTTAAAACTATTCAAATTTATAATTTAACACTATAAATTATTTTGAATAAAAAAGTTGTTTTCAATTAAAATTTAGTCTTTTTCACTATTTATCAAAATATGAAAGTCATCAGAAAAACACCAAACCTTTATTTGAACTAAATTTTGATATTCCAATTATAAATAAAAAGTTTATTTTTTAGAATTTAATATATAAAAGTGTAAAATATTTGATCTAAAAAGGTTTTCCATTAAAAAGCGGTAAAATTGTTTTCATGAACAAATAGCCTTCTGATGTGTAAGATTGAATTAATTCTTATCTTATGCCTAAAAATCATTTTAAATGGATTTAGAAACATTTTATTAATTATATATTATATAAAATTTATAATTTTATTAATACTATTCATAAACGCTTTTTAAACGGCTAGTTTGATAGGTTATGGTGCGCTCAAACTCGGTGTTGCGTTTAGTGCAAGCTATTGAATTGTTTAAAAGGAAGCATACTGTAGAATATTGGGGTGTTGAAATATTAACCTAAATGCATTGTTTTTTTATAAATTAAATCTATGAAGGATTTGATTTAAACCTAAGTAGGATACCTGAAGAATAGGTCATGTTCTCCAATGAATGTTTTTATTTTATTTGTTCCTACACCTCCCTCAATTATTATTAAACCATTATGATATAATAAACTCATTATATTTCATATATTAAGATGTTTCTATGTTAATTTAATTACCTAAAACCATCTCTACTTCTATGAAATTGGTTATGAAATCATCATTCGTGTGTACAATAGATTACTGCCTCGTGAACCGATGCCATTAATTCTTTCATTACCACCTTTCAGAGTTTGTTATGATGATGGATGTAAAGTATATATATGCTATTTATAACATAATTTTATCTCTATATTAATTTTATCATATATACCTTTTTAATTTCCATTCCATAGGAGATATGATAATTTCATTCATGTATACGACAGACTACAGCCTTACGAAGCAATCTGATCCGTCTTTCACGAACTCCATACATGGAAATTGATAAGTGTAAATTTAAAGATTATGTGTGATATAAATGACATAGTTATGATATTAATGAAATAGTTACCTTTATAAAGAGATAATATATATAATTTTCTTTCTTACCTTTTCACTCAATGAAAGATGAAAATGTCATTCGTGTATGTATGGACTACTGCTTTCATGAAATGATGTGACTCTCTTTTCATCACCACGACACATGGAAAATATATATATATATATAAGTATATTGAAAGAAATAATATGGTATATATCATAATATTATACTTATGTAAAGATAAAATATTACTTAACTCCTCTTCATAATGATCATTGAAAAATAGAAACGTTACTCATATACACGTACGACCTACCGTATTTATGATCGTAATGTACTTAATTTATCAAAACCATAATTCAGTATTGGTATTAAAACTATAATTGATACATGAATATGATAATTATTTCATAATTAATATTATATAAATTATATAACTATATAATATGTGTAAGAATTAGATCTTTTGTGACAAAACACGCATAAGAAAACAAGGCAATTAACACGTGAAACAACCAAAATAATGAATGATTATTAATAGAAGGTTGATAAGATGTCATATGAGAATCATATGTGACATTATAAACATAAATATTTTTATTTTATAATTTAATAACTTTTTTAAAAATATTATACTGAAATTCAAATCACGTTCAATCAAAAGGAAGCGTGATGTAAGGGATTTCGTCTCAATTTCATTTCATTAAGTCACATTGTAATATTATGCACCTAATTTATTTTTTATGGTGTATCTAATGACCCTTTGATATGTAGTATCATGATTAATAAATTAATAATGGTATTTTAAGTTTTAATTTTAATTATTTCATATAAGTTTATTTAAATTAAAATTTTCTAAGTGGTCAATAATTTCATAACTCAATTTCTTTTCAATGGGTTATATTACTCCTTCATTGTCTTTGATATTATATGATTGGGTGAGTAATGAATTTTGATTATAATATTTTTTATTTACACTTGTTTTATTTCTATTTACATTTTATACACATAATCGATTCATTGATTAATTATCACTTCAATGTTGTTATTATTTTAAAGGTTTATTTTACAATCTCATTCTAATCGGAATTGTTTATACTTGGATTTCCATTGAAGGAAATTATTTGATATTTTTTCAAAAATCATTTAATTTTATTACCCTCTTTTAATTCATAAACCTTTTTAATTAATAGTACCATTTTTCACTTTTTTTACTCAAAATAGTTAAAAAACATTTTTTTAGAAAATCTAACTTTGTTTCTCTCTCTGATTGGAAATCTATTTTATTCCAAAAACATGTTTTCTAAGTATGATTTTAGAAATATTTTTATCATTTTAAATATGATATATTAAATGAATACTTACACATTTTGAGTTTTTACAAAAAAAAATGAAAGGAATCTTCCTATCTTTTTTGGAATAAGGCACGTTTCTAACCTTTTACAGTCTAAAAGGAATGTTCTTTCTAACTTATACAGCATGTATAGAATTACCCATTATGATGAAAACAATTTATTTGAATATTAATTTAAAATTTTACATGGATATTTTAAATAAGAAAATTTCTCTAATATTTTGGAAATTTGATATTTTTATAAGTAATTTTCAAAAAAAAATATTCTCAAAAAAAATTATGTTTTAAAAATTGATTTTTAAAATGAAAAGGATAGTTTCCTCAAGAATTTTTTAAAGATTTTTTATGGAATTTATACTCATAAAAAACCTTTATTTTTAATCCAATGGTTATTAATTTTATTGATACTGTCCTTATTTATCCTCTAGAAGGTTTATGGTCCTTTTGACTATAGATAGTATTGACACTCACTTCCTTGATTTGTTTTGGTAGTCATTAACTTCCCCTATAAATATTAATTTCCATATGATCATTGGAAATTAAATTTCCCCTAAATATCAATATTACTTATCATGGATATTTTTATTTCTTAAATCATATATTATTTTTTAATAATGTGTTTTACATTGAAAGTTGTTCTTTTATTTGGGGAAATATTGGTAAATATGTATTATTTACACAATATGGATATTTCATGATAAAGGAAAATGATTAAGAATTAAGTAGATTAATTGATATATCAGGAATTTTTTGGATATACAGACATGGGGGTTCTAGTTATAGATATCCCCTTGATGCATCGGTAGTTTCATGAGATGAAATAATTGGATAGCCTTAGTTGATTAGGTTTCTACCCATTAGTTTTAAACTATCTTATGGATAGATCTTGAAGGTAGAGGTATCATATGCATGAGAAATTTGTTTCGTCCCAGCTGAAGTGTTTATTTTGGAAACCCAAATTGAATTTCTAATTCTTACTACTAGTATAGTGTAAGTATGGGGTCGATCCCTAGGGAGAGTTAATGTTTTTAATATTCTTGATTTGTGATTAATTTAGTGAATGTAATGAATTTTAAAATATATGTTCGTTGTTTGTAGTAATTGTCTTCAAAAGCTAAAATGATTCACCTTTTACAAATCAAAGATAATTAATCTTTAGAATAGAAAAACACTTAAACTGATTTTTGAGGCTATATGATAAAAATGTATTGGGGTTGTGGGTGTCTGTGTAGGTCAACAAGAATCATTTTTCTTATTTTATTGTTTTTTCATAATAAACTAATTCTTCGAGTTTTGAACGTAACAGAACCCCCTTGGCCAGATGATTTCTGAATAAATAAATAGATATCAATTCCTTGGTACGGAATTTGATTCCTATTGATTTAATTAAAGACAAGCCCTTACGAGATGACAAGTGCACCCAGTGATCATGGGTTTAATTTAACATAATTCCCCTAAGGATCCCTAGAAACTCTGATCTTGGTCTGATATGGGGTTTCTAGAGAGATTCAATAAGAGGTATAGAAGGAATTATTAGAGAATAATGAACAACATGAACAGTAGAAAATTAATCGATTAACAAACCCACCTTTATCCACAGCCCCAACACATGGGGAATTTAGCTACACAAAGAGTAAATGATGAAAAAAACATGAAATACCTGAATTGTTCATTACAGTATAATGAAAAATAGAAAACCAAAACTTACAAGAGAAAAACTCCAAAATTTTCCTAGAATGAGTTCCAATATATTCCTCTGATAAGATGTTTCCTCCAGATGATGCCCCCTTTTTTCAAAAGTGTCTCACTCCCCTTAATTGGTTGACCCACTTGTCCTAAGGTGGTTAGGGGTCCAAATCTTGGGTCAATGGTGGGAAAGGAGGGGTAGATAGGAGTAGGTGGTTGGCTATTGACAACCACATGGTTATGGAGAATGGTTAGATAAATTCTCCACCAATCATATGCATGGTTATATCCACTAGAAGAAGAAAGCATGGGTAATTGGGCTTGTCTGCACAGTTTGAAAGAATGTGAGGATCCCATGTGGAGGGTCTCTGTCTCAAAAAATGCACACCCCATATGGTTTTCTGGGGAATCCAAATGGTTTGTCAAACCATGTGGAAACTGTTCATGGTACCTCTTCCTTGAAAAATTAGGATATGCTTGGCCTTCAGGTCAGGGTGGTTGGCTTGGGTGACAAAGCAGTAGCAAACACCATTGAAAAATGGTCCAAATGCCTTTGATTTCCATCTAAATCATCAAAAAATGCAATGTCTTCAATTTTCTTTCCTTGGTGAAAATAATACCTATCAAGACATAATTAAATTGTGAAAATCATGAAAATCCATTCCCACAACCAGATTAGAGATACTTAAATAAGTGGAAATGTCATATGCACAACAGTGGATCAAAACTCCCCCACACTATATTGATTGTTTTTCATAAAAAACAATGACTAGACAATAATTTCAAAGGAATTACCAAATAAACTTGTCTAAGTGTCACAAATTATATCAATTAAATGAATATGGATTTTGAATGAATTATCATTAAAAATTACTACATTTATATTTCATAACTCCCCAAATTTGTGTAATTAGCTAAAAAGGTAATCCTAATCAAAAAACCCGAACCATTCATCCATAAATAATTGTTATTTAAAACTATATTCTTCCTTATTCATTCAAAGAAAGTCCCAACCTCTATTTCCATCTTATCATACTCTTAAACTGGTGAAGTATAGGTTTCATCATCGCCAATCAGTGCGCTACCAGTTTTATAGGTTTCAAACCCTCATTGACTTGTATATTTTGGAACATGATGAAAGGTCATCAAAACTATTGGGTATGCCTTTGCATATCTCGGATAAATTTCATTGGGATGAGATGATAGTAATAAATTGGGACCAATTTTTCATGTCAACACATGATGAATATTTGGAACAAGTCAAGAGTTCATGAAATTAAGACTGTGTGATATCCACTAGTGTGGCAAAAACAATTCCCATACCTCACCTCTCTTTATGCACAAATTTATTTCCATTTTAATGGGTTCCCTAATTTAAATTACTCTATCACAAAATTCATTTTTTTTAAATGTTTTCTAAAATAATTAATAAATGTTTCTTATCAAATTTTACAATGATCATTCATATCACAAACAAGGTTTGTAAATCCAGACATATGAGAAAATTATAGAAATAATTACCCAAAATCTATTTTTATCCAATTGATGTAAGTTTGTGGAACCTATAACAACCCTTTATTAAAATCTGAAGAAAACATGTCATCCCAGGTAATGTTCAATCAGTTGATTAATTGGGGTGCCATATGTGGGCACCCTCCCCCACATTGAAAACCATTCATAGTCCCTTGGGAAGGTAGTAAGGTGGATAAGTGTGAGAAAGGATAGTTAGGTAAGGTGAGGGAGGAAAACCAAAGAAAGAAAATATTTAGAACTGAAAAACTTCCTTGGAAAGATGGTAAGGAGATGGAAGGAATGGGTGTGTGAGATCCCACCAAGCAGAAAACTGGCTTCAAGCTATATAGAGTGATTCACCTACTGACTAAACAAGAAAACCAGAAAAAGTAAAGCAAGAAAACCAAAGCAGCAATAGGGATAATTAAAAGGAAGCACAAAATCACATCATGTATATGAACCAAAATAGTGGAAAATAGATGATAACAAATTAACATAAGACAATTGGACAAAAATAATAGCAACAAAACATGATTATTTTCATCCCACAGAGGGATCAGATAAATCGAATGACTGATCATGGGAGGCTTCATCCCAGGTGGGGTCTGCAGTAGGTAGAGTGGTGACCATCCCTTCGGTGGGAGAAGAGGTAGTGGAAGGACCACCCATCGATGAGGAGCCCCAAGTAGGATCATGCTATAATGGTGCATCTTCATACATGTAATAGGAGGGAGGATGGTTGGGCACTACCTTGGAGAGATCGGGAGCTTTAATATTGGCCAGGATGAGGCCTTCCACCTCCATCTGATTTTTTTATAAATTCTAGTGGAACATCTGATATTGGTCATACACCCACTTCCATTAGAGGTCTGGTTCGGCATATGGGGTTCCATGTAGGTTGGGGTAGGAGGGATAGGGTGGGAAATGGGGTGGGTTCATATAAGAGGGGGAGGTGGTGGGAGGATATGTGTCAGCATGGGGAGAGGAGTGGTGGGAGGTGTCTCTTCCTCAGCAACCTCATGTTGGGGTTTAGCTGGTTCTTCCATGGGTTTGCCTCTAAAATGGTATCGAGTTCCATCATACTTTAGAATCTGCATACGATAGGAGAGGGTGATGTCAAAGGGAGGGTCTGGAGGTAGTTAATTGAATTTTATCTCATCGTATTAAATATCTAATATGCACATCAAGAGAGTGAAGAACGGGCTGGAAAAAATGTCCTCCTTTATCTTGGAGAACATAGTCTTGAGGTATTTTCAGAAAATATATACAAGGTTAACCATGGCCCTGGTGATAATGGAGTCCAGGAAGAACAAATCCTAATTATTAATGTTTCCCTCGCTATCTAACCAAGTAGTGAAGCATGCGGTAATAATCCAATGAAAAATAAGATGAATGGGATTAATTAGTCAGGATGCCTTGGCAGTTTTGGGGATATATGAATCTCCAAGTTGGGAAATAGTGGTCTAGAAGGCTCAGGCAGTTTTGGGGTCCCATTCAAGGGACTCCTCAGCATAGGCTATAGTTTCCACGTATGTGCGATCATAAATTCATATGAAAGTGGAAAAATCACTAAGGCAAAAAACCGAATTGGTTGTTCATCAAGTGGAATTTGATATCACCTTCAGCCTCACTCAAATAGATCTTCTCATTTCAATTATATCGATCACATCATTTTAAAGTTGTTTTAAACTCTAAAACCATCTCCTTGAATGTGGGGTTATGAATGTCAAGTGCTCGGGTAAGGTGTCCATGGGATATGAACTATTTTAGTTCTTCTAAAATTCAAAAAGCCTCAAGGGATTCCAGTGCAAAACAATGAGGGTATTGACCTCCCAAGTTACCAACATCTTATATTTCAAATGTTATTATTTTTTACTGAATTTCAAGTGGGGACCATGGGTGGAGGAAAAACCGGAAGCACGAGATCGCTTTGAGGATGAAATTATGGGTTTGGGTTATGGAACCTGTAGGAAGTGGAGTTCACACAAATAAATTTACAAATTTACAATAAAATAGATATAAAATTGAATAAATATTATGAAAAAACCTAAAGAACCAATGGAAAATAAAAAATCCATAAAATGAAATTCTAAAATTGGGGATTTTTGGAACAATTCATTGTTATGCAAATGTATGACAATGAATCAGTGAAAAACAAAGTGGAAGAGAGAATAAATTAAATCCAATGGGAGAAGAAAAGAAAAGAAAAGAAAATGGGGGAGAAAGAAGGTGCTGGTTGAACCCTAGAGAGAAAATATAGAGGATAAGAAGAAGAATAATAAGATAAAAAGAGAGAGACAGAGGGAGAGAACATACCTTAGTGAAGATTTAGTGGAAGAATGAAGGAATGCTTGAAGGGAAAGGGGAGGAAAGGCTGGATGTGGAACACAATGATGGAGAAGGGATCTTATGATTATGGTTAGAATGAGAGGGGGAAGAAAGTTAGGTTTTTTTAAAAAAAGTCAGTTTTTAAGTGGTCGCACGGTTTTAGCATGTGGTTTACCAAACCATGCGCCAACCATGCGGGAGGCTACTGGATGAGAGGTTTTATCCCACATGGTTTCCTAGGGATGAATGAATGGTTTGGAAAATCATACGGCAACCATGTAATAGGCCACTAGAATGGGAACTTTAAGTCACACAGTTAGACTGTAAGGTTTTCCAAACCATGTTCCAACTGTGCTGTTGGTTCTATTTGAAAACTTTTTGAAAATTTTCATCTCTTAATTCAAAAAAAACCATTGAAAATCGAAAACATGGATTCCCCCATGAATTATAAAAGATTAAGTGATATTTTCCATAATATATTTAAGCCTTTCATAATAAAAATTAGGTAACATATTTATCTCATTGTATTTATTCTATACTAAAACACAATCAATAAAAAACACAATAAAATGAATCCCTAAGAACCCAGAAACAAACAATTGCTTTAATAAAAGTTTTTGAAATGTCGAGTTTCCTCTTGTTCAATACTACATTTAAAGTCTTGATAATGTCATACCTGGGCCTCTTGCTACCCAAATTTCATGTTAGAGACCGTGCCCACCATGTCTTCCATTTGAATATAAGGTTTGAGACATTGTCCATTTACCTTAAATGCTATACCCTATGCTCCAGCAACTTCAACCACACTATTCTGGAATACTTTTTTCTTTTTTTTGACAACAAAATAAGACGGATCCATTAATGATGGAGATCAGCAGAAATACATGAGCATAACCACGATGGAAAATGATTGAGCCAAAGCAAATCCTCGTAGGGATGGCCAATGCCTGCCATCTTGTGAGCAGCTTCATTCGCTTCCCTTATAATAAATGAGAAATTGCAGGAATTGAAGCCTTGTCTCCGCAAGTGAATACACCGGATAATGGGACCGAAAGGTTGAAGCCCGCCGTCAGTGAGATTGATGGCATTGATTACAGTGAGACAGTCGGATTCGATGTGAATGGAATCCCAACCGCAATCTTTTGCGAAGTTTAATCCAGCAAGGATGGCGGCGGCCTCCGTGACTGAGGGCTCCCAAAGTGCATAATGTTCTTCGTATTTGGCAGCGATAAGATTTCCCAGGTTGTCTCGGGCCAGTAAACCTAGTCCAACTGGGCCATCCTTAGGGAGAGAGGCATCCACATTGATCTTAAAAATCCCTTCCGGTGGGGGGCACCAATGTTGGGGAAGAGGAGGGTGGGTGGAAAGTCTTTGTTGTTCAGGGTGGTTCTGCCAAACCGCAATCCATGACAATGCCCGGTCAATCCAAAATCTGGGGGGCCTCCGGAAATGATTGAAAATGGCCTCGTTCCGCCTATTCCAGATAATCCAAGCCAAAATGCACAGGGCGCCTGCTTTGGCCGGCGAAAAGGAGGAGCACCATCGCATCAGGAGAGATGTAAGATCTGAGGCGGTGTCCAGAAACAGCTCTAAAGTTGATCCCCAGCCATTCCAAACCTCCTGAGCCCCGGGACATTGAACAAGAGCATGGAAAGGGGATTCAGTCTCAGAAGGGCAGAAAGGGCAAGAGTTGTCGTTTGAAAAGTGTCTGTAGACAAGGAGGCTCTTATTTGGGAGGATACCAGTACACACCTGCCACCAGAAAAAGCGAACTTTAGGGGGAACATTAAGCTTCCAAATTGATGTCCAGGGCCTTGCATCTCCTTCTGAAATCTGAGCAGAAAGAGCTCGTCGGTAGCCAGCTTTCACTGTATACTCACCTGAGCTGTCGTTTGTCCAGTAGAGATGATCTGGCCCTGCGTCTGACACACAGGGAATACTCAGAATAATTCTCCTATCCCTCTCATTAAACCAGGAGAAGAGTTTTTCCAGACACCATCCCGCCCCTTGATCATCAAAAAGACAACAGACTGTGGCATGTTCGGATCCTGGAAAAACAGGGGATGACGCCTTCGTGCCTGTCTGATCAACAAGCCAAGGATCGGTCCAAATCTTGACCGTAGAACCATTCCCAATCCTCCAGCCGAGTCCTTTCCTCAGAAGATTACGACCGCCCCAAATGCTTCTCCAGAGAAAACTGGGTCGATAGCCAAGATGGGAGTCCATAAAATCCTTATGTGGGAAATATTTAGCCCGGAGAACACGCGTGCATAGGGATGATGGGTTATTAATCATACGCCAACCTTGTTTATCCAGCAAAGCATCATTAAAAAGAGAAAGGTCCCGGAAGCCCATTCCGCCTTCAGATTTTGGTTTACAGAGAGCAGATCAGGCGATCCAGTGGACTTTATTTTTTCCGTCCTTTCGTCCCCACCAAAAGTTAGATGTACTGGATTGAATCTTTGAAAGCACCACGTCAGGGAGTTTAAAAATAGACATCAAATAGCTGGGGACAGATTGAAGTGCCGCCTTGATGAGGATTTCCTTGCCGGCCTTGGAGATTTTTTTAGAGGTCCAACCTTGTATTTTTCTTTCAATTCGATCCACAATAGCTGAACAGATTTCTTTCTTTGACCGTCCAACCACCGTCGGGAGCCCAAGATACTTCTGGTGCTTATCGACCCCAGGAATGCGTGCTAAAGAGCAGAGATCTTCTCTTTTCGTCTGGGGAACTCCAGAGCTGAAAGAAATTTCTGATTTACTCTGATTGATCATTTGTCCTGAAGCCCGTTCATACTGTTGCATCGCCTGGCAGATTGCAGTACACTCATTAGGGGTAGCTCGAGAAAAAAGAAGGCAATCATCAGCGAAGAAGAGGTGGGATATCGGAGGGCCCTTGAGACACGCTTTCGCCCCATGGATTATGGAAAGCGAGGCTGCCCTGGAAAGGAGGTTAGAAAACACATCAGCCACTAAAATAAAAAGTAAGGGTGAAAGAGGGTCTCCCTGGCGAAGCCCACGGGATGGGGAGAAGCATCAGGTGAGCACCCCGTTGACATTAATGCAAAAGGAAACTGACGAGACGCATTGCATGATCATGGCAATCCATTTGGTGCAGAAACCCATCTTGAGCATCACAAATTCCAGGAAGTTCCATTCCACTCTATCATAGGCCTTAGCCATATCCAATTTCCACGCCATGATCCCTCTCTTTGCTCGTGTACGTGTTTTCATGGAATGGAAAATTTCATGAGCAATAATGGCGTTATCAGTGATTAACCTTTTTGCCACAAAAGCGCTTTGGTTCTCAGAAATGACGTCGGGTAGCCAAGGACGCAACCGATTCGCCAGGATCTTCGAGAAGATCTTATACGAGACATTGCACAGACTGATCGGTCGAAAGTCCGACACCCCTTGCGGATTTTTCATCTTGGGAATGAGAGTAAGAATAGTTTCATTAAGAGGAGATAGGTCCGTTTTCCCCGCCCAAATATCCCGCATTAAATTGCAAAAGTCTGGACCGATGATGTGCCAGTAATTCTTGAAAAAGAGGGCGTGGAATCCGTCTGGTCCCGGGGCTTTCGTAGAGTGGATTTGCTTTAAGGCCTTAAGAGTATCGTCATTCGTCACATCTTTAGAAAGTTGTCTGTTTATATCGTCAGAAATCACAGGTTTGATGCAGTCCTCAATCTCGGGAGAAATGTAAGAATGGCCTGCAGAGAAGAGTTTCTGAAAATGGCTCAGGAATGCTTCTTGGATTCCCCCTGTGTCAGACACTTTACTACCATCTGAATTAAGAATGCCAGAAATAAAGTTTTTCTGGCGTCTTGCTGAAGCCTTCTGGTGGAAATAACAGGTATTAGCGTCCCCTTCAGCTATATGAATATCACGCGCTCGCATAGCCCAAAAACCTTCCTTAGTGCGCAGGGAAACATCCAGCTCTCGTTGGGTTTCACTTATTTTGGAGAGAATGCTGCAAGACGGGGGTTTGCTAAGAAGATAGCCAATCTTCCTTTCAAGAAAATTGCAGTGCCGGTCCGGATGGCGGAATTTAGAGTAGCTCCATGTCTTCAGATCATATGCTACTCGGAGAAGGTTGGTTCTCAGATCCGCTTGCCCATTCTTCCAGCCTGAACGGATAACCGCCTCGCATTCGGGATCATTTGACCAGAAGCTTTCAAATCTGAAAGGTTTCCTGGAACTAGTAACGTGCTCATTATGGGTACAGTTAATGAAAATTGGGCAGTGATCCGAGCAGTTGAACGAGAGATGTCTGATATGGTACATTTTGAAGAGGCTCATCCAGTCCATTGAGCCGAAGAATCTATCCAGACGTTCAGCGATTCGAGTTCCATCATATCTGCCTCGGAACCATGTAAAGGGATTACCCGTGTAACCCAGGTCCATCAGCTCTGCCTTAAGGATCGCATCATTAAAATCAGACATAGACGTGGAGGAGCGCATAGCTCCACCAATTTTCTCCTTCTGGAAAAGGATCTCGTTAAAGTCCCCTCCAAACAGAATGGGGCTTGGCAGATCACGACGGAGTTTGCAAAGAAGATCCCAAGATTTCCACTTTTCAGACTGGGAGGGCCAGCCATAGAATCCCACAAAAGTCCAAGTGGGGTTGTGGGGATCACCAATGGAAGCAGCCACATGGCGCTGGGAAAAAGACAGGAGCCTAACATCGACATTATCCTTCCAGAGCAGACACAATCCCCCTGAATGACCCTGTCGGGGGACCGGGAAACAGCCCTGGAAACCGCATTTTAGGGCAAGATTTGTGATGTCCTTATTTTCCAATATGGTTTCGGACAGGAAAACCATATCAGGGCGACTTTGAGCGCAATGGCGCTGAAACATACGAACCGTTCGTGGGTTGCCAAGCCCACGGCAGTTCCAGTATAACACAATCATTGCTCTAGGCGGGGTCGGGCCTGGCCCGCCTCCACCTTTGTCTCTTGTGGGGTAAATGACGTACCTGATGCTTTCCTCCTTTTGGGAAGACTGGTGTACATACCACTGGACTCGCTTTGCCGTTTCAGATCTCCTGGTTTCGGATTCCCTGGACAATCGCCTTTACCACCGCCACGTGCCCTTCTCCAGGTTCCACGAGTAACATGTCCTGAAGGTGAGGCTTCAGTCATCCCAGAATCGGCTTGCAGAAGGGCATCAGTTGGGAACCGCTTTGGACTCTGCTCAGCTTCAGGCAGATCCAAGGAAACATGTTCCTGCCTCGGAAATTTCTCTGGAGGTTCTTTTGGTTTAGGAAGCGGCCCAGTTGAAGTAAGGACCGTTAAATCCGGTGTTGTGGAAGCGAAGTCGGATTTTGTGATACCCTGAGTCAGGTGACTGTCTTGCCGAGCCCCATCATTACATCTGACGATAATCGCTTGGGAGGCGTTTCCATTTCCCCTAAGTTCAGCCGGGGGTTCTTTAGGGAAGACAGGTGGTCCCATCCTTATGATAGGAGGTTGTTCAGATTCCGGTCGCCTTAGATGGGCTGCAAAGAGACGGTCCCGATCAATTTGTCTCTCCGCCTCAGGGATATATGCCTCTCTGTGTGTTTTGGCCCGGAGCCACGGACCGTATTGAAAGGTAATAGTTTCGGTGGAATTCTCTGGCCGTGCCCCACATGCTTTCTCCATGTGGCCGATACGTCCGCAAAGGAAGCAGAAGATTGGTAGTTTTTCGAATTCGAACGAGATCCAGGTGTTGGAATCATCAATTTTTAGGAACATACCTCGCATTAAGGGTTCAGACACGTCGATCTCAGTCATTATTCGAACCCAGGGGCCCCATTGTATTGGGTCCGAGCAATCCCATTCTAAGAAATGGCCGATCCGGTCTCCAATTTCTTTCATCACCTGTGTTGATCTCCCATGGAACGGTATTCCTTTAATTCTTATCCAGAACGGGGATCGGGTAAGTGTGCAATTCTGAATCTCGTCACCCCCTTTAAATTCCTCCATCATGATGAGATGATTATCAAAGGACCAAGGTCGTCCTCTGAGGACTTTATCTTTGTCTTTATCGCTGAAGAACTCAAAAACAAGGAGTTTATTCTCAATTTCCCGGATGGCTACTCCAGCTTCCAATTTCCAGAGATTTTGAAGAGTGGTCCTGAGGGCCTTTAGATTAAAAGGTGTCTCGGTCGCCAGTCTTCCGACCACTAATAAAGCCATTCGTTTTGTCAAAGTGTTATCTTCATTTCTACGGGTTGCAAGTGGCTCTTTTTCTTTGTCTGTTAATGTGAGGTTCTTCCATTGGTTCAGCAGAGCCGTCTCCATGTTGAGAGCCACGTAAAACTCCCAGGGAGGGAAAGGCCAAACAGAGGTCCCCTATCCAAGGGGAGTTAAGCCCAGAGGGGGTCCCCGACCCCGAGACTCCGGCTCAGTCCGAACCAGCGCAAGCTAGTTCTTCACAACCGAAGCTTTGCGGCCAGGAGAATCACAATTTTTCCAGACCTCCAGGAATCAGCAAAAAGTATCTCAGACCGGATTTGAACAAAAATTCGCATAGGTCAGGCCCGACCCCACGATGTCTCTGTTCCGGCACAACCCGAAAAAAGTCCTCCAGTCAGGTGCGGCCCGGAAGCTCCATACCACTGATTCTTTCCGTGCCAGCTCTACACGACCCAATCTTTCAAGAAAGGGAAGACCACCATCCGCACCAAGACCTGCGCGGCCAACAGGAACGCGCTGGGGACAAACTCACTCCACAACCCGCCCTGCGCGGTAAAAACAAACGCGCTGGGTAAAACAGACAGAAATCGCGCAAGCCCCCTCGCGCTTCAACTTGCACACGTCCCCTCGCGCTTCAACTTGCGCGCTTCAACTCGCGCTTCAACTTGCGCGCAAGTCCCCTCGCGCTACAACTTGTGCGCTGGGAATTTCCTTCGCGCTGGGTAACACTGGCAGGCTGCGAGGTGCTCCAACTTGCGCGCTGAGGGACTCGTCTTCACGTCCACGCCCTCCTCGCCTCGGGGAGCCACCACACCTTCGCGATTACTCCTTCGCGAAGGCTGGGAGAACTTCGCGGGATAGTGAACTCCAAATCTGAAGCCGACAAGGGGGGAGCGGCGATGGACGGCAGTGCAGAGCCCCGGAGGAAACCTGGACCAACACCGGGTTCGGAGAACAGCAGAGGATGAGGGTTGGCCCCGCTTTTCTGCAAGACACAGACGGCGGAAGCCGAGGCACAGGCAGCGAGGGAAGCCAAGGGAAACCGGAAAATCAAAAGGAGGGAAGAGGGGGGGAACACCGGAGTGAAGGAGGACCAGAACACAGGGGGAAGAACGATCGCGTGGCGCAAAACCTCAGGCAGAAGCGCGAAACACGCGAGAAGAAGCGGCGCCGCCGAGAAAACGAAACGGCCGCGGAACTGAAACCCTAGAAAATCTAGGAGAGAGAGACTCTCACGCAGGGGAGAGACTTCAATTCATAATTGAAAATAAGACAAATAAAATTTTCCTTATTTTCTGGAATACTTTGATCACTTTAAAGGGTCCCAAACATCAGGACTTCATCTTTCCAGGAAACAATCTCAAGTGAGATTTAAACAAAAATATCTCAATGCCAGGTTGGAATAATTTTTGAGCTATCATGTGGTTATGAACTGCCTTTTTCTTCTCCTTGTATAGATTAAAATTCTCATAATCCTCCCACTAGATTTAATCATGCTAAATAAATTGAAATTTTTGTTTCTATTCTATGGCCTTTAGATCATAGTTCAAGGCCTTCACAGACAAATAATCCTTATGATCAAGTTCCACACATAAGTGACATGGTTTTCTATAGATTATACAGAATGGGAACATACCCATTGGTGTTTAGAAGGTAGTCATATATTCCCATAAGGCATTATCAAGCTTCTTAGACCAATCCTTCCTTGATCCCACAGATTTCTCTAGGATTTATTTTAGTTTTCGGTTTGAGATCTCCACTTGGTCGATGGACTAGGGATGGTAGGGTGTCCCCATGCTATATCTCACTTTATATTTTATGAGCACATTCTTCATCAACGCATTATCAAAATGAGTTCTTCTATTACTAATTAGAACAAGTGGAACATAAAATCTACTAAAAATATTCTTCTTCAAGAAGGTAGCGATAACCTTAATTGTGTTATGTGTTGTGGCAGCATCTTCCACCCATTTACATATATAATCCACAAAAACTAAAATATAGGAGTTCCCATATGAAGATAGAAATGGCCCCTTGAAATCAATACCCCACACGTCAAAGACCACAAACCCAAGGATGGGGTGATGATGGATTTAGGCTCGGCACCCCATGTTACCAGTCCACTAGAACCTATCACAGCGTGCTACAAAATAGCAGGCATACTTGTGCATGGTAGGCCAGAAAAATATAGATTGAAATTTTTTTCTATCATTAAATCGGGCTAGTGATTCCCCCCAACTAGGGAAGAATGAAAAAACTCCATAATTCCTTCAATTTATTCTTCTGGGACATAGCGGCGGATTACCCCATCTCCACATGAGCAGAAGAGTAGCGAGTCTTCCCAAAAATATATTTTTACTTCTGACAGTAATCATTTTTCATTGGAAAGAAAGATCAGGATGAACCACTCCCATAACCAAGTATTTGGTGATGTCGGCATACCATGGGTGAGGTGTAACTCTGACCGAGAAAAGATTCCCATCCAGGAAGTCTTCTTTGATTTCTCTGTCATCCTCTCTTTCCAAATGAGGTAATTCCAAGAAGGAGAGATGATCCATGACTACATTCTCAATTTATTTCTTTTCATGTATTTCTAAGTCAATTTCTTGGATTATAGTCACCCAACAAATGAGTCACAGCTTTATATACTTATAATTCATAAATTATTTAATTTTCGTATAGTCATAACAAACAACTACTTTGGATAGCACCCAATATGATCAGAATATATCAAATGAAAATACCAACTGTACCATTTCCTTCTTGGTAGGGTGTAGTTAATTTGAGCTTCATTCAATGCTCATCTTTCACAATAAATTGGTCTGAAGATACGATTCAGCCACTGTATGAGTATTGCTCCCACCGTATAATCACTTCGTCATATATTATCTCAAATTGTTCCTCCCAATTTGGGGAAATCATGATAGGAGACTCTACCAATATTTGTCTCAAGAGATAGAAGGTTTTAGTTCATTTTCCATCAAATTCAAAGATATCATCATTCGAAAGGAGATTGGTCAACGGTTGAGCTATTTTTGAGAAGTCACGAACGAATCGTCAATAAAAATATACGTGTCCCAGATAACTCAAAATGGATCAGACAGAAGTTGGAATGGGAAGCTATGAAATTACATCAATCTTGGTTGGGTCAACTTCAGTTCCTTTCATGGAACTCCATTGGCCTAAGACAATTCCATTTTTTACCATAAAGTGTCACTTCTCCTAATTCAAAACCAGATTGGTGTGCCCACAGCGTTCAAGGGCTAATTCCAAATTTTTCAAGCAGGTGTTGATTGATTTTCCATATACTGAGAAATCATCAATGAAGACTTCTAAATCCTTCTCCATTGTATCATGTAATATTTCCAACATACATCACTATAAGGTGTCTGGAGCATTGCACATGACGAAAGGCATTCGTCGATAAGAAAAATTTCCAAACAGTCATGTGAAAGTACTCTTCTCTTGGTCTTCAGTAGCAATAGATATTTGTTTATATCTAGAATAACCATCCAAAAATCAGTACAACTCATTCCCTACTAATCGTTCCAATATATGATACATAAAGGTAAGTGGGAAGTGATCCTTCCTTATGGAATCATTGAGCTTCTGGTAGTCTACACAAACTCTCCATCCCGTAACTATTCTTGTTGGGATGAGTTCATTTTTATCATTGTAAATCATGGTGATACCCCCCTTCTTGGGTACCACTTATAGAGGACTCACCCATGGGTTGTTGGAAATTGGATAGATGATTCTAACACCCAATAACTTGATCACTGATTTCTTCGCTATATCCTTCATTGGTGGGTTTATCCATTTCTACGGTTGCCAAGAGGGATTTTCTCCTTCCTAAAGAAACATCGTATGTGTAAAAATAGTGGGACTAATTCCCTTAAGATCAATGACCATCCAACCAATGGCCTCTTTTCTTATCTTCAGAACTTGTAAGAGTGTATCCTCTTGATATTCCATAAGTGATGCATTGAGGATTACTGTAAGAGTGTTCTCATCCCCTAGGAACCCATATTTTAAAGAATACGAAAGATGTTTCAACTCAAGTTGTGGGGCCTTAAGAACTAAAGGCATGATTGGTTCAACATCAACCCGCTCTATAATATCCATAATCACTACTCACTACCAATAATGAACGCCCTGGACTACAATAAATTGATGCTTATTTGGTTCTTCTTCAAGATAGATGTTTTTGAAAACCGATTCATCAATGGTATAACGACATCCCATTTCACTATCCATTTGTACAAAGGATCGTCCATCGTTATCAATGCACAACAGTCCTCATGCTCCACAATTGATGCTTGCTTAATACCTTTGAGGATGTTCTAGGATACCTTTTCATCTCCTACTCTGAAGATCAATTCCCCTTGGTGAAAATCTATCAAAACTTTTCCCGCAACCAATAAGGGTCTTCCTAGAATAATAGGTGCCTATTGGTATTCTTCCATGTCAAGTACAATAAAATAATCATGAAGAATCAGCCTTCCCACTTTAACTAGAACATCCTCAAGTAACCCTATAGGATATTTAATAGACCGATCAGCTAGTTGTAATGCAACTCAAGTCAGTTTTAGATCATTCAACCCCAACCTCTTAAAGACTCAAAAGGGAATCAAGTCCAAACTAGACCCTAAATCACAAAGTTTCTTTCCAAATTCACAACATCCAATTGTTCAAGGGATTATGAAACTTTTGAGATCTTTTAGTTTTAGAGGAAGAGAGTGTAGAACCACCACTGAGAATTCCTTAGTGAGAGGGATGGTTCCCAAATCCTTCATCTTCCTCCTATTTGGGAGGGTATCCTTCATGAACTTCATGTAGGTTGGAATTTGAGTCAATTCATCTAATAAGGAATATTAATTTGAAGTTTTCATAACACCTCCATGAAATTTCCAAACAACTAGTACAACTTCCTTTGCTTCATTCATTCAGGAAATAGAAAGGTGGGTTCATAAGTTTTGACCACCTATTTTCCTTTAGCATTTAGGGCCACCTTCTCATTTGATAATCCCTATGATGAGGGAGTCTCCTCATCTTTATCTTCTCTATCTGAAGAGGGTTTATGTTGATTTGGATTTTTAGCTTCACCTGGATTTTTAGTTACTTTTTGGGGGAGCTCATTCCCACTCTGAAAAGTAACAAAATTAGCCTCCACTTATGCATTATTTTCTGTATTACTCGGTAGTGTATTGGGTTGTCTTGAAGAGATCTGATTAGAAAGCTACCTAATCTTTTTTTCAAGTATTTTAATAGATGCATCATGATTCTAAAATTATCTCTTAGCAGTTGTGGTGAATTTCAACATCATTTCTTCAAACCTTGATGGGGGTTCCTATTGAGGTTGTTGGGCAGCTAGTTTAGGTTATAGCTACCATGGCAGTTGCACTGGATGAGGGTTTTGATACCCTTTTTGTTGGAAGGTTTCTTGCTGAAACTAATTTCCCTATTGTTTTCAGGGATAAGGATTTTGAAACTACTGTTGACCATAACCAGGTGGCCTCTGTGGTTGGGGTTAAGGATTTTGTTTCTACTGTCCTTATCCCATGTTCACATTATCTTGCCAAGTCGGGTTTTGGTATTGAGGGTAAATATTTGGACCTCAGTTTTGTGAAAAATAATTCACCTCACTAGTGGAAGGACTGACACTTATCCCTAGGAATTATCCTATAACATGATTGTCTCCACATTCGCTGCATGTAGAGTGATTAACTGCTTAAACTTGTGACGTGATTTTCATATTTAATGCATCAATTTTCTTTTACACAGTATTTTGTTGGGTAGCAAGCATCGTAGTGGAATCATTGTTGTTCATGCCTCTCTTTTGATTTCCCCACTCATAATTACATTGAAATCGATTCACAGACATATCTTCCAATAAGTCAAAGTGTTCCTCCGGATATTTTCTCATAACCGTACTTCCAGCCACTACATCCACCACTGATTTGGTGTTCGTAGAAAGACCTACATAAAAATTTTGGACTTGCATCCACAAGTGGAGTCCATGATGTGGGAATTTTTACAAAAATTTCTGGAAGTGCTCCCAAGTCACATATAGTGACTCTGAATCATGCTGTTGAAAGTTGTAAAATTCATTCTATAATGCCACTTTCCTGGAGGGAGGAAAATAATTGGACAAAAATGCCTAGGATAATTCCTCCTAGGTGAGGATGGAACATTGTGGAAATATTTTAATCTATTCCTTTTCTTTATCCCTTAAGGAGAAAACGAACAAGCAAAGATGAATGGAAATGTTGAATACTCCATGGTAACGAAATGTATAACAGATTTCTAGAAAGTTGGATAGATGAGTGTTGGGGACTTCACTTAGTAAATCTAAAAACTGAACTATGTTTTGGATGAGCTACATGATGGTCGGCTTGATATCAAAATGTTGGGCTTGCACAGGTGGTCTGACAATACCGGTATCCACCCCATGAATAGATGGTAGCTCATACTCCATAAGAGTATGGCATTGAAGTGGTTGTTCTAGAATAAATGGTTGAATAAATTTCTACTATTGTGGGAAATAACTCTGCTAATTTATAGGTAAGTGTAGATGTGGATCTTGTAGAATGTATTGTTGTGGCTGTTGTGGTTCAAACCCTGGCATAAATTGAACTGGTGGTCATTGCTGGTTTTGAGGTGCATACTCCATAAAATTGGCCGATTGATTTTGTTTTTTCTCATCCTCATTACCCAATTGTTTGTTTCTATCAAGTAAAAACTACTAACTGAATCTTTGGATAGTAGCCAGTTCTTTTTCTTCCAAATTCTCCATGGGGGTGTTTTGGTTGTGCTCTCCCATAAGTGACTGATGTCACCGGGATAACGTTATTTCAATTTATGGATCAAGCAGAAGTATTTAAAATGACTTATAACTCTTATAATGCATGACCCAACCACTCATATACTAATGGTTCTTTACAACACCAAACAACACACCATGCATAAAAGGAAAAAACCAAAAATAATTAAAAACATTGAGGTCAAAAACAGAATTTTCAGAATTTTGTATTTTTTGTTTTCACTCAATTAATTCAACTAGAATTTACAAAACATCACTAAAAAACCTCCCCAGACACGATTCCATAATTTTTTCTCATCCCAGATGAATTTTTTATTTCTTAAACACAAATTGAATTTCTCATTCTTACTACAAGTATAGCATCAGTATGGGGTCGATCCACAAGGATTGTTAATGTGTTCTGGCTTCTTGATTTGTGATTAATTTAGTGAATGTACTAAATTTTAAAATTGATGTTCATTGTTTGTGGAAATTTTTTTAAAAACGTAAAATGAGTCAACTCATCCAAATCAATGATAATTAATCTTTAGAATAGAAAAACACTTAAACTGATTTTTGATGTTATATCATAAAAATGTGTTGGGGTTGTGGGTATCGTTGTAGGTCATCAAGAATCATTTGGATTATTGTGTTTTTTGTTCATAATAAATCACATATCTAGGTTTCAAACAATTCATAACCCCCTTATCCTTGTCAGTTTCGATTAAATCAATAGAGACCAATTTTTTGGTCTAGAATTTGATTCCTATTAATTTTATTAAAGACCGGCCTTTCTGAGATGAAAAGTGCACCCAATGATCATGTGTGTACTTTTTCATAATTTCCGTGAGGATCCCTGAGAGGTCTATTCTTGGTCTGATATGGGGTTTACAGTGAGATTCAACAAGAGGTATCGAGGGAATTATGAGAGAAAAATGAAATACACAAATAGTATAAAGTAGATCGATTAACAAACCCACCTTTGTCTCAACCCCAACACATCAATAATCTAGCTACACATGGAGTAAATGATGAGAAATATACTTTTAATACTTGAAGTTTTCATTATATTGGAATGGAAAAGATACAACTGATGATTACAAGAGAAAAACACCAAAATTTTCCTAGAATGAGTTATAAGCTCTTCCTCCAAGAAGATGTGTCCTCTGGATAATCCCCCATTTTCTCAAAAGTATCATGGTCCCCTTAATTTCATGTCCCCCTTTGTCCTAGGGTGGTTAGAGGTCTAACTCTTGGGTCATATGTTGGGTATGATGGGTAGATAGAAGTAGGTGATGGGTTGTTGACAACCACATGGTTATGGTGCATGATTAGATAAATTGTGCACCAACTGTGTGCATACTTCTGTCTGCCAGAAGAAGAGCGCATGGGTAACTGGGCTGGTCCGCATGGTTTTACAAATCATGAAAATCCCGTGCAGATGGTATATATATCAAAAAATGCACACCTCACATAGTTTTTTTGGGAATCCACATAGTTTTTTAAATCGTTCCAAAACCATGTGGGGTGCCTCTTTCATTAAAAATCAAGATCTATTTGGCCTTCGGGTCAGGGTACTCAGCCTAGGTGACATAGGAGTAGAAAAGACCATGAAAAAGGGTCTAAATGCCTCTGATTTCCATTTGAATGACCCAGAAATGAAATTTCTTCAATTTTCTTTCCTTGGTGACTAAAATACCTATAAATATATAATTAAATTTTGAAAATCATGAAAATCCATTCCCACAACCAGATTTTAGAAACTTAAATAAGTGGAAATGCCCTATGCACAACAGTGCGTCAGAAATTATTCCTAATAATTAACAACCACCTTAATTTATAATTTAGTTATTATTATCCATGATATTTTCTAAATGTTATTATCTATATATGAAATTCATTCTCAGTTATGGATTAAATGGAATGTGTTTTCATTTATTTACCTTAACATATTAATTATGCCTAATCCAGTTATGATAGTCATGTTATTGATTAAATGTAATGTGTTTTAAATTATTTCTCTTTACATATTGAGAATATAGTTGTTTTTATTATCCGTGATATTTCTTTCATTAATATTATCTCTAGATTCACTTCCTTCTCAGTTTATTGATTGAATGGTATGTGTGTTGAATTATTTACCCATCTATATTGTTTATGCTTATTGATTCATGATAGCTTTTGTTGTACTTAACCCTTACCAATAATTTGATATCACACTTGTTTTGTTTCCTTTCACAAGAACCCATGAAGTTCACTATGAATTATATGAAAGGATATGATATATGGAATAAATTTATTCTAAAAAAATATGTTGTAATTTATGTCTTCAATTGTAATGCAAAATGCTAGTATTTATCTAGTTCACCAAGGCTACTAAACTATTTAGTAATTTGAGATTTCATTCGTTATATCTTATGACAATGTAATAAATCATACATTTTCTTTGGTCTTCTGGGTTAATGATCGCTACACTAACCACCTCCACCCTTCCCCTTAAGAAAAGTGAAAATGTTAATCATGCACATGTGCATACTACCACCTTCATGACGTAATGTGTTTCATTTTCCTAAACCACCTTAAAAATATGGTCTTAATAAGGAATATAATATATAACTATGATATTTATAACTTTTTTTATGTTTTAAAAATAATGAAATCTATTTCTAGTTTCTCTTATTCTGTGGGAAATAAAATCATCATCTATGTGTACGTGCAGACTACAGACTCCATGGAACGGTATATTCAATTCTCCACTACCAAATTCATGTATAGTTATATATTATAATTGATGATTAGATAAGATATATAATATTAATAAATATCATAAATATGTTTATTAATGGACAACTCAAAAAATAATGATCGTATTAGGTAATCTATCAATGTCTATAAATAGTCCGAAACTAATTCATCATCGATTTAATCTTCAAAAAACATGAAAACAATATCCCATAATAAGATTATAATATTATATATAATTATAAAACATCAATTAAAGTATCTTATATTGCCTAGGAATTATTTTTATTAATTAATGGGTGATGAAATTGACATCATAAATCATGCACATAACAATTAAAGCTACTAATACCTGATGGTAAAAATAAGTGATAACTATCTAATATATTCATAATGAATGGACATAAATGAACAATATAAAGGGTAATTTATAAGAATAAGGTTATAAAATAGATTACTATGATAGTTATTATTGTTTTAAAGGAGGTTATATCCTATTCAAATAAGTAGGAATAAAGGTACTGGGTTTTCTTGAATCAAATATTCTTCTTGAGTTATAGTCACCCCACTTTGATCATAATATTTATATATTGAATTATACTAACCTATAATGATGTTATGTGGTATTTACATATTATTTTTGGGGGAAATAATGTTTCAAATTGATGTATTGTTCCTTGAAGAATCTATTATTTCATAAAAATGTGATTTTCTAAGATTATTTCCAATCTCTTTTAATGGGTGTTTTCCTCCATATACATGTTTTTACATTATAGCAATGTTATTCATTCTATAGTGTAAACTAAAATTGTTTTTATCTCTAATAATACTTATATTCCCCTTTATTAATTTTAAAATTAATTTATTTTTATTCTTTTAATGATGTGGGTTTTCAATAAAGGCGTTTTAAAATATTTAAAAGGCTTTTCCTTACCATGATCTTATACTCTTCCCTTCTATTTAAAATTTTGATATATGTTATATTTCCTATCAAGGTCCATATTTTGGAATTTAATTTAATGTAATGTTTTACGAAGTTTTAACTTCATTTTTAAAAATATAGTTTTTGTAAAGTGACTTGAAAATCAAATCTTTTTAAGGTGATATTAAAAATACTTTTTATGAAAAATCCTTTTTGGGATTTCAATTCCATTTTTAAAGGGATATTATCCAATGTATTAATGGTTCATAAATCACCCAACATGTGGTATTTTTAGATAATCCTTTTGTGTGGTCTTATTTTTGGTATCAAATTATCGTTATTTTACATGAGATACCATTTGGAAAAATTATGAAATCCATTTTATTCTCATAGATTATTTATGAAAAGATGAATTATTTTATTATAAGTGGCACTCACATGTAAGGATAATGATGGGTGGGGTATTATATTTACATTAAATTCATTGGTAATGCTTTTATATCTCATTAGATAATTGTGGGAATCAAGTAAATAATTTTCACTCCATTATGCGAATCAGGTTGGGATGTCTAATCAACTTTGTTAGGGGAATCATGTGGCGATGCTTGGTCTAAAATTATATTCTTACCTATGCTTATTTTTTCCCCACATTTTTCCTAATTATTTATTTATTTCTAATAAACACCAAATGATTATGATATTCCATGTTCTAAAGTTTTTTTACTTTCTTATATTATGATTTCAAAAAAAAGTATTTCTATTATGCGTTTATAAGCCATTTTTTAATAACCTTTATTTGGTATAATGTTTTTCTGCCATGATATTTAATAACAAATATAATTTTATGATTATCACTTATGATCCCCTAATATTTATATGTGATATTTCAACCTTGCTCATTTATTCCCTCAAGTTTATGATCTAATAGTTTAACTAATTAATAAGTTTCCCTTACTAAGCAATCAACCTCACCCATTTCCTATGTTTCCAACCCCTAGGTTATGAAGATGATTATATCATATGAGATGTATAGAAGTGGGTCTAAAGTATCATGGATATGGGTAAAATTTCACATGTATTTTAAAATAAGATATTTATATAGATAGTCTCTAAAAACGAAACCTTTAAGTCACTGGGTTAGGAGAATACTTGTGAGATGTATTAATTTAGCCTTCGTATCAATGTATTTTTTATATATGTTTAGCTTGTATCTCTATATGTAAAATGGATTGTATAAATAATGATAACATGGTAATAATATTACTCTAAATAGGAGTCTCAACTGCTATTTTGGGTCATTAAAGATACACATAGGACTTATTCAAGTATTGGACAACGGGACACATTTCTTATTGTTTGTATTGATTTTATACAAATGAATCTTAATTTTATGGATATGGGTCTCATATATAGTCAAATCTATCAAATTATTTTTTTATAGGAGGTATTAATTTAGTTACCAACAACATTGATTCATGCAAGATGGGGTTTAGGAGACCATTACATGTGAATGGAATTAATCCACTTGTATGAGGTATATTATTTATGAAAGGGAGTTTTGTAAGGACATAACACACACTTTGAAAATCAATAAATGTATTGAATGATGGAATTCAAATATTTTTCTCACAAGAAGGATTCTATATTGGTTACTTGGATTTCATAAATCATGTAGAAGTTGAGGTTGTTCGAGCTGAGAGTTTAAAATTCCCAAAAAACATAAATTTAATGTATGAACCCATGAAATTGTGAGATTAAGGATATTTATAGGCCTCTAGATCATGAAATTCAATATTCCATAGATAAGTTTTATGATCGTTCAATTGGAAATTTACATCATGCCTCAAGATAGGGATTCATATAATGATTCATGCGTAGAACTTAGAATTTAATGGATATATGGATATGATAATAAAAAATAATTATGTGGGTGTGGAACTATATATTTTTGTGACACTTTAATTTAAGGTAACACACAACTAAATTTTATTATTAATCAATCATTTTCTCAAAAAAATCAATTCTATCATCTATTTTCTATGATATTCTTTGGAAACATTTTTCATTATTAATAATTATATTTATGAACTCCTAATATGGAGAAGTAAGGATTTATTTTCATTATATTTATGCACTGATGGATTTAATCCCATTGGTTCGCTTCAAGAAAATCATAATTTGGAAATTTTGTAAAATTGTGTGACTAGGTAGGTGGTTTTTCTCTATTATTTTAATTGAAAAATTTCATATGACTTTTTGAATCATTTTGATATATTGAAGAAATATTTCATTAAATACATGGGAAATTTTTAATTTATCCCAAATAAGGAGTTTGGTAAAATTTATTTTTAAAGAAAATTTAGGGGTGTCTATGACCCCATATTTTTGAATAAAATTATGAATTTGATTTGAAATAATTTCAAATATATATATTACATTTGTTTTTTTATTTTGAGAAAATGGTTTTTAAAAAATGGACAAAATGAAAGGTTTATGGGAATTTGAAATGGGGTTTTGAATGAGGAAGTTATTCATTGATTTAGAATTGAAATTTTGATTTTAATGGAAATTTGTTATTTTGAAAAATTATTTAATTATAGGAAAAATATATAATTTTTTTATATTAATTTGTATATATTGACTTGAACGGATTGAATTGTGATATGAGGATTTAAGGTAGACTTTGGGGTTTTATATAGAGTGTATTCATGTGTAAAAACGTTTAAGTTGGGCTTGGTTTTGAAACGTATATGTTTTATCCATGGGGATGGGTGGCTTAGGGAGTGTGAATTAAGGAAATAAATGATTTTGATAACTAGGGTCAAATGGAGACATTCACTATCGTGTGAGCTAGACATATAAATGGTGATTCATACCATGGTAAATCTAGCTAGTGATAGAACCTAGAAAATAGTTATTTTCAACTTAGAGAGCTAAAAAATATTTAGAAAGGAGAATTGTTTTTTAAAATAAATATTTTCTAAAAGATTAACTAAAAATTGGTTTTTTTCATTGATTGTGGGAAATATGTATTTTCCTATGGATTTGTGAAAAGTTTGATTTCTTATAATGTTTTTAAATGAGTGTTTTCTAAAATTTAGGGGAAAATGTAATTTTTTTCTCATTGTGTGTTTTTTTGAAGAAACATTGTTTTATGAAAATTAATTAATTAAATTTGATAAAAAAAATTGTTAATATTTATAATTATTTAAGAAATAATGGTTAGGTTTTTTAATATGATTAATAAATGTTTTAGTTTCAAAACTATTTTGGATTTATCAGGGTTTATTATTATTGAATTTGGAATTTCTTTTCCTTGGTAATGAATTAGAGTGTTTGATAAATCCTACTAAGTTTATACTCATCCCATTTATGTTCACCTTAGAAGAGATTTATTCATTATTGTTCATGATTCATATAAGTGAAAGGAAATTTTATTCATCTATGGTGAGTTTTAGTTCCACATTAGAGTTATAGAGGAGGATATGGTAGCACATATTTTTAGAATTTAGTTTTTTCTGTTGGTGTATTATTTAATTTATTGTATACATTATGTGTGGTTTATTTTTCAAAAAAAAGTGTATTTCAATTATAAATATTATTTTAAATGGGGGTTTAAAGGATATTATAAGAATATTCATTTTTTTATACATTGGTTAAATTATTGCCCATAGTTTTACTTTATACCTCACTACATTTTAGAATCCTTAGAATATTAGGTTATGTACATGCGAAAATGTTGTATTCTTCAATGGTATTCAATATTCAATCTAATGGGTTGGGCTATAATGAAATGGTTTCAGATCTAGTTTTTTTCTAAGATCAAGTTTTTTCCAGGTATGTAACTCTTTTCGTTTTTGGTTAACCTCTTAGAGTCTGGTTGTTCTTCAGTGATCCTTGGTTAGAGAGATTGAGCCAAGTTGGGTGGAAAGTCTATAAATGAAAGAGATTTAGTGATTTGTTTTAGTGGTTCTAGAATTACAGGTTCCATAGCATATTTATAGCATAAATCCTAAATTTATGACATCAAATGGTCAGGTTATCCAACCCTGTAAAACTATTTCAAGCTATAAGTTCATCAGATGTAAAGTCATAAATCTAAAACCTATGTTGTAAAAAGAAATTTACAATATAAAATCAATTTAAGTCGTTTTTTAATTACAAGAGACATGTTTTTCATCGTATATGTAAATCAGGGTATTCATGATATAAATCCCATATTTACTTGGTGATTCAATAGCATTCAATGTGTTTTAAATACTACAATGGTCATTGTGTTTTGGCATAACACACTTTTACCTTCTCTCTTGATTTTCAAACCTTTAGTTGATAACTCTCAAGGATATTCTCGAATCTAAAAGCACGATATCTTAGTTTTCTGAACTTATAGTTTTAAGGGAAGGAAGAATTTGATCAATGCATCATATGAGAGTAATTGATTACAACATTTATTCTTTTGGGGTGGGTGGTCTGAATTATTTTTATAAGGCTTTATTTTTATCATTCATGTATTTGAAACATGTAATATAGTTTCGGCACACTGCATGCGGGATTGAATCTAAATGATAATTCACTGCACTTGAGATTCAAAACCACAAAATAGGTATTTATCAGCGCTAAAAATGTATTTTATCAATGCTAAAAAATCAATGATAATAAAGGTGATATTAAAAGGGGTCCCTTTTATCAGTGCTAAAAAATGCGGATAAAGGTCCCTTTTATCAGTACTTTTTAAAAAACACTGATAAAAGTTTACAAAAAATAAAAAAAAAACTTTAAATAGTAAACCCTCTTTTCACGGTACTTTATCCCCACTTTAATAGTGCTAGGAAGCCCCACCTTCACCCCCACCACCCCCTTTAATAGCACTAGGCACACCCACCCACCCTTTAATAGCGCTATCCCCGCCCCACTACACCCACCCGCACACCCTTTCCTCTACTTGGATTCAAAGTCAAGGCCTCTCCTTTGCTCTCTTGCACCTTTACCACTCACCAATATTGTTTTGTTCTCCATACAATGATATATCTATTTATTTATATATATATTTAGTTATATTTATTCGTGTATTAATATAGATTTATATTAATATATATATTTAGTTATATAAACATATAAATATATTTATATATTTATATATATTTATATATATCTATTTATATATGTATTTAGTTATATTTTTTTATCCGTATATTTATTCATATATTAATATATATTTATAAGATTAGTTTTAAATACATTTATAGAATATTTTTTTTATGTGTGTTTATAAATAAATACATATATATATACAACATACATACACATGTATATATTATATATATGTTTATGTATCTGTAAGTATAGTTATATATATATACATATATTATATATTAAAATGTATATTCATATGTTAGAATATTTATATAATATATATTATTTTGTTAATATAGACACACACTAACACAAACACAAACATTATATAGGTATATAAATATTCATATATTTTTTTTAAATAAAATGGATATATAAGGCTTATATATTGAGAAATAAAATTTATATGTAAATAGGTTTAATTATTTATTTATAAAATTAAATTTTTATGTGTGAATATATAAAAAAATACGTATCTATTATTATATATTTGATTATAAATAATAGTACATTATGAAAAACGATAAATTTTCAAATCCATAATATAAATATGAATGTGATCCTTGAGAATAAATTTATTCCCCACTAAAAAAGGGAAAAAAGACCCCCTGATATGAGGCTAAAATTCCATCGAATGTTAAAAGAGCTGGGTATCCCGACTAAAAAAGGAGTCTCTTTAGGAATTTTTTGGCCAAAAAATTGTGACAGAAGGTACCCTTCTTTAACTAGTGAATAGAGCTCATTGCAGGCTTCGATTTGATATGTCTTAGATCTCAAACAAACACTCATATCAAAAGTTATGTTCATTTGATGTTTGAGTTACGTTTTCAACTTATTTTACATCTTTTAATGATTTTTTGATTTTTTTTGTCTTCAAAATTTTATTAAATGATTATTACTTGATGATAATTAAAAAATTATTAATTAATAATATTTCTTTAAATATCTCATAAGTCATTTTCACTAAATTTATTATAGATTAAGTGTAAATGTCTATTTATACTTCTCTAAAACATATTTTAAAAATATATATTATATTTATATCAATATAAATATATTTATATATTTATATATTTAAATATTATTTTTAACGATTTCTTTAGAAATATACCCTTTATCAGCGTTAGTAAAAAAACTATGATAAAGACCCCCCTATATCAGCACTACTAAAAAACACTGATAAAGGGGGCCCTTTAATAGAGCTAAAAAATCACTGATAAAGGGGGTACCTTTATCAGTGTTGATAAAAGCACTGATAAAGGGGTTCTTTTAACATTTCTTTTTCTAGCGCTATTAAAAGTACCCTTTATCAGCGCTTTTTTGAGCATTGATAAAGGTAACACCTTTATCAGCACTTTTTTTAGTGTTGTTAAAGGGTGGTGCAGTGAAAACCCATTTTTGTGGTAGTGATATTCCATGCCTAGACTTCCCTCAGATCCCATTGGGTCAGTTAGTTATAATAACGGACTTGCATCTACTCGTGGGGTGTGCCAGCCTTAAAAACCTTGTGTATATTGAATTAAATAAACTAGATCCCTTTAAATGAATTGAAACATATTATGTATCTTGCTTAATAAGAAGATTTTTGGCATGCGAATTGAATTCTTCATGAGTTATAGTGGAGGGGTCATTGGTTTAAAAATTATTTAATGGATTTGGTATTTTTTCTTAATGAATATATGGTTGATGCTTAGTAATTTGATAAAATAACCATTGTTTCATGTGATTTTATAATTTATATATGTTTAGTTTTGATAAGTTATGTTTATAGTTGTGCTATAATGATTATAGTGATTGATGTGGTTATGTTGGAATGCTTAGAGGACTTGTCCTGGTTATGTTGTAATGCTTATAGGGATCATGCTCGGTAATGTAGTAATGCTGCCTTATGTGATTATTCTAAGGAAATTGTGGATATTATTGGAATATATTTTCTATATGCACTGAGACACTCTGGCATTAAATCTAAGAAGATTCATCCAACCTAATCATCACTATTAAGTACAAGGGTTTGAAGGTTTTTTTGATTTCTAGATTTTATTATAAATTAAATTAATGACTAAACTTCTAGTATTGTTTTTTGCATTATTTATACAAGGTCTACATGATTAGGAAATGTCATTTTTATCCTATAGAGTTTTACTCACACCCTATTCAGGTTCTATTTGGTACCCAGGTATATTTTATGGTTGTAGGTCAGGACAAGGAAAAAGATCCATATGTTAATTTATTTCTTGCTGGATAGGTTGGATATTGGAGATGAGACCGACAGTGGATTTGGGACCAGGGCCTTTTTAGTATTTATTTGAGTCTTCTAGTCTATATTTGTATGAAATTCATCATTTAATTTAGTTACATTTGGCATGAAATTACATTATTCTATTTTTATATAGATTTTTCTAGTTATCCTTTATCTTTTTGGTTTTCCTATTGTTTATTTAAATTATTTCCACTACTCTTATACTTTTTTATTGGAACCACTATTTTTGTAAATTTGTAACTGGGGGAATAGTCTCCCCACTATGTTCCATACACACCTTCCACTAGTCATCATCCTATGATATATGGAGAGGTGCACATGAGGTCTAGTAACTAACCCCGGTTTGGACACTTGAGGGAGTGGTGGGATGGGGATGTTACAAAGTGGTATCAATGGGTATTTTTATTTTATGTGGATTTAGAATTTTTTTAAAGGTATAAATATACTAGGAATGTGTCAAGACTTGGTAAAAAGATTTTTCATGGGATTATCTAACCCATGTATGAGAGAAAAGATGATTTCTTGGGGGTTGGATTGTTGCTCATGATGTTATCTTGTTACAATTGATGTTATTTCACCTTGGGTGATTAACATGTTGTCTGAGGATATTTCTTATTGATATATTTACTCATGGACTAGTATGGCATGAGATGAGTATGCAAGAATTGTGATATTCGTGTAGGGATATATGTTGATATGCATTATTAATGGGAGGGGAATCTTTTTGCATGTGATATATCTACTTATGAACTATGAAAATTAAATTATGGTATATATGATGAAAAGGTAATAAAGATAATATTATGTAATGCCAAATTACTTGTTAATTCTAGATTAGGGGAACCTTGGGTCAGTGGTTCTCTATGTTTATCACCTGTTGAGGTTGACCCTTTTGTGTAAGCTGTGTTCTAAGGACCGTGTTGGTCTCTATAGAGAAAATCCCTCCCCATTATATTTGAATCAAGAATTAGGATAGTTTAAATTAGCACACTCCTACTATATCTGATCTATAAAATCATGTAGATTTATATAATAAGATTGATAATAATATTTTCAATAGCTTCTTGAGGGTTGTGTAATCCATGGAGAGGTACATTATTCACATCATACCATTGATGTCTGAGATGATGAGAGAGTTTCAACAACAGCATCTGCCAACTTTCACTAGCAAGGGAGCCCCCCCAAGCTGTTGAGTTTTGGATTGAGTTAGTACAGATGATCGTTAATCACCTCAAGATATATGTATATTGAAAGTTGAATCTTTCTACTTGCATGCTTCAAGGATCATCCAAGTGTTTATGGTACATTTGGGAGCATGTTAGGCAAAAAGGGGATTTATCTTGTAAGGACTTCAAGGTAAAGTGTTTGAACCATTTTTACCAGAGATGTTTAAGGATGATAATTCCCAATATTTCATTCACATGATATAGGAGGGAATGTTTATTATGGACTATGCCGGACATTTAAAAACCATTTAATGCTTTTCTCCATCATTAGTAGTTGATGAGGTCTCTAGGGAGAGGTGTTTTCAGTATGGGCTTCATTGTGATATTAGGTCATAGGCATATTTATCTTGATCAGTTTTTTGAATGTGATGAATTAAGATCTCATCGTGGAAGGGAGTCTGAGAGATGACACGATCAGTGTTCATAAAGTTTTAGTGGGGTGATTTGGGAGCTCTTCCTATGGTAGTTGCAAGTGCTTCTATGAAATCTATCACCATGGTATTGGTGGGAAGAGTAGAGAGGGAAGTGGAAAACCATCTTAGGACCATGGTCCAATGTATTGTTGTCAGTATGAAAATTTAGGACATAAGTGGCCATAGTGTCCTTACCATGCTTTAGAGTATCAATCTCATGATAATCTAGACTGCCTATAAAGGTTTTATAGGGGATCACAATTGATGAGTAGTGGTAGGGGATTGGGATAGGTGCCAGAGTCTAGGAATGACACAGTTACCCCTCAATAGACTGGTAGCTGGATTTCCACCATGAATTCAGGTCAAGGTAGGGGATGAGGTACCCCATTGCTGGAGAGGAAATTCCAATTAGAGGCAGTATCACAAAGGAGTCAGATAGGATCCCAAGAAATATGGGTAAACCAACTTCATGTTATACAGAAAAATCTGGCTAGCATTGATGTCGGACCTTCTATTATTTAAGGTATGATTCATGTATCATTCACCATTTATTTTTATTTTTATTTTTATTTTTTTTATATAGGAGCATCACATTTATTTTTACCTGATAAATTTGAAAATGGTTTAGATTTTTATGTGGGGAGATATAATGGTATTAGAACCATCGATACGTCATTGGAAGTTTGGTCAGAGGATATCAGGCATTTCATGGAATGTTCTCATGAAATTGGTGGTCACTGTTTCCTTTAGGATATTGTTTTACTAGAAATGATTGGATTCAAATTGATTCATGGTATGAACTTTATATTTATTCATGAGTCTCATATCAAAAGTTATCAAATTATATTTACATTTTTATCTCCAGAAGAAGCTAGGTATTATTACCAGTGTGAGTGGGATCTTTCGGTTAGTCCTATAGGGAAAATTCATTATAGATTAGATTATATAATGTATAAGATAAAAATTAATATTTTGGATGATGTAGGAGTGTTGTAGGATACTTTTCCTTCATTGGTAGACTATTTTTAGAATGTATTTCTAGAATACTTCTATAGCTTACCACAAGAGTTTTATATTGAGTTCACGGTCGAGTTAGTCCTAGGAGATGAGTCAGTTTCTATTCCACCTTATTGGTTGTAACTAGCCATGCTTCATGATTTTAAATTCCAATTGGAAGTTCTAGAAGCTAAGCTATTCATATAAACAAGTACATCACCTTGGGGTTTTCTATTTCTTTACAATAAGAAGGATGATGGGAATTTGTGCTTCTGTTTGGATTATCATAGATTGAACTAGATAAAGATTAGGAACTAGTATCCCCTTCTATGCATTAATAATATCTTTAATAAACTGAGTGGTTATTGAATTTTCTTTAATATTGACTTGTTATCATGGTATCATCAGTTGAGATTGAGACCATCTAACATACCTTGGACTGCATTTAGAAGGAGATATGGATTGTTTGAGTTGGTAGTGATTTTGTTCGGTTTGAATAATTCCCTATTTGGATCCATGGCTCTAATGAATCAGATTTTCTAACATTTCCTAGATAAATGTTTGGTATTTTTCCTCGATGACAGTTTAATCCCATTCTACAGAGGTCATATCCAACATCTTGACATTTTATTGAATTTATTGAGAGAGAACCAGCTTTATACCAATCTAACCAAATATAGTTTCTATATTTATATAGTGCACTTCATGGGTCATCTTATTTTATAGATCATAGTGTTAGTGGACCCAAATAAGGTTATATTCATGGTATATTTGGGTATTACTAAGAATTTATTTGACATTTAGAGATTTCTTGTTCTTGCAGACTACTATTGGCAGTTTATCTAGGACTTCCCATGTTTGGTACAATCGATTTTTGGGATGACCATGAAAGAGGTGGATTTGATTTCAGAAGATTTTGAGAGATATTTTTAAGAGCTAAAGATAAGGTTGACATGAGCATCAATCTTTACTTTTCTTAATCTAGGAAAATATTATACCATATAGTTCAATGCATCCAAAGTCTGACCATGATAATATATGATAAATTAGGATCGAGTGGTTCTTTATGGATTTAGAAATTTGATACTACATGATAGGAATTACCCTTTCATGATTTGGAGTTAACTATGGTGGTACACACCCTGAGATCCTAGAGAAATTATCTTCTGAATGAGAGTTATGTGGTTTATATGGACCATAAGATCCAAAAGTATATCTATTCTCAGCGAGACCTAAACCTACTATAGAGAAGCTGGTTTGAGTATTTTCAGTCATTTGAATTTGAATGGGCTTATACATTGGGTAAGGGAAACATTATTACAAACATATTGAGCTAGAAGATTAATACGGAGGTAGTGTAAGAGTTTTATAATGAGTGGTGGCTGATGACACTCTTTTTGTACATGCATCTAGATGTTCAGGAGTCCAAGGGATGAGTAGCTCTGACTTCAATTTCTATTATGCTCATGCTTCTAAACCAGATCAAAAAGAAGTTGTCTATTCTTGAAGGATTTTCTCTGAGAGACATATTATACGGTGGAGATCCACCATCAAGATAAATTATTGGAAGTGGTGTTGTTATTCTTATATATGTATGATTATGGGTTCATATGGGTTTTCACGAGGAGGTGATGATGGCGATTCATACTTCTAGATGGATGGTATATCCAGGTCTAATAAATATTTATCATTATCTCCATAGACAGTTCTGTTATCTAGGGATAATGAAATAGATAGTAGGATTCACAGTGATATGTTTCACCTATCATCATATAAAGGCTAAGCACTAGAGGCATGCCGAGTTGTTTCAACCTCTACCCATTCTGCAGTAGAAATGGAATGATGTCACTATGGATTTTTTTATGGGATTACCCAATAAACCTCATAATAATGATGCGGTATGGGTGTTCATAGATCAATTGATAAAGGTGTCCCACTTTTTCATCATCATGGAGACATTCACCATGGATTTTCTAGGTATTAATTACATAAAAGAGATATTTTGACTACATGGTTTTCTAAGGCGTATCATTTATGATAGAGATCCTCGTTTCTCATTTTGGTTATCCCAGGGTCCTCAAAAGGCTCTGGGATCACAGTTACTTATGATTACAGCCTATTATCCTCAAATAAAAATACAATCTAATTGGATGATTTAGATTTTTGAGGATATGTTATGATCAGATGTTTTAGATATTAGTGGATCATGTGAGAATCATATAGCACTTATGTATTTCACATATAAAACATATTATAGGCATCAATCCAAATAGAACTATTCGATCATTTGAATGGAAATCCATACCGATCACCTCTTTAATGGTTAGAGGTAGGTAATTCAATGATCATTGGACCCAGTCCCATACATGATACATCTGAGTAGGTTAAATTGATCAATATATGGTTGGGGACCATGCATATTTAACAGAAACCATATGCTGACCATCGAAGATGACCTATAGAGTTTAAGTTTTGTCATAAATTTTTCATTTAAGTGTCTCATAGGATGGTTAAATTCCATATCAGTAAACAGGGAAAGTTATCACCTAGGTTTTCGGGCCATTTGAGATAGTGGAAAGGGTTGGTCTAATGGCATACCATTTATTCCTTCCACAATGATATTGTTCCATGCATGTTGTGTTCCGCATATTGAAACTTCTGTCAAATCACTCAATCCCTTATCATATGGTAGAAATTGATGATGTTGAACTTTATGTTGATGTGTCATTTAAAGATCATCCAATTCATATTATATACCATAGTAATAATAATCTCAGGGTGGACAGTGTCTCTAGTGTGAGTTTAGTGGCACCATGGACGAGTGTAAGTGGAGTCCTAGGATATAGAGTTTTATATGAAAACACAGTGTCCGTAATTGTTCATCGATACTTGCACAGTGACATTGGGAGCAACTCTGGGATGAGCTGTTATATGGTTGGGAGGTTATAAGATCCTATATTTTCTAGGTATGCACCTATTATAGTTTTTTTATCCTCTTGAAGTCTGTTTCTTCATTGTTGAGCCTTCATTGGAGAGTATGAGGCAAGTTGTGTGGCATGTTTATAAATGAATGGGTTCTAGTGAGTGGTTGCGGAGGTGATAGAATTGTAGGATATAGAGCAGATTTATAGAGTAAATCATTTACAATGTAAATTACTCAGGCTATCCAACCCTATAAAACCATTTCAAGTCGTAAGTTTATTAGAGGGAAATCCATAAATATGAAACTTATATCATAAAATAAAATTGATGACATAAAGTTAGTTTAAGTAAGTTTTCAATTCCAAGAAAAGGGTTTTTTGTAATATATAGTAATCATGGTATTCACAATAGAAATATCCTATTTACATCATGAATCAGACATGGTCATCCTATTTTAAAACCTATAATGGAAATCATGTGTTGGGATAATGGGTTTCTCACTTCTCTCTTGATTCTCATACCTTGAACAGATGAATCACATGGATCCTCTTTAATCTAGAATTAAGAACACTTTGGATATTTTCTTTATAGACTAGTTTTATGGGAATGAAGAAGTTTATTTCTACCTCATATGAGAGGAATTGTCTTCATCCTTTATACTTTTGAGGTGGGTGATTTGAATCATTACCATAATGCTTTCTTATTGATTTTCATGTATTTGAAACATGTATTAGATCATCATAACACCATGTGTATGACCCAATCTAAATGATAATTCAATTCACTTGATATATTCCATGCCTAGACCTCCCTTGAACCCCTTTGGGTATGTTGGTGATCAGACCGGACATTCATCCACCCATAGGGTGCACCATCCGTTAAAACCTTGTGGATAATGAACTGAATAAACTAGATCACTTTGAATGAATTGAAACATAGTAAGTATCTAACTTAAAAAGATTATTTTTGGCATGTTAATTGAAGTATTCACATGTTATAGTGAATGAGTACATTGGTATGAAAATGATTTAATGTCTTTGGCATTTTTACTTAATGAATAAATGGTTAATGATTTGAAATTTGATGAAATAGACACTATTTCCTAGGTTTTATATCAGATATGTGTGGCATGATCATCTTTTATGTTTTTAGTTATGTTTTAATTATTATAGGTCTTGGAATGGTTATATTTTAATGCTTATAAGGCTTGGCCCTAGTTATGATATAATTCTTATAGGGTTGTTGTAATGCATATAGGGTTGGATCGGTTATACTCTAATACTTATAGAACTTGGCCCAATTATTCCATAATTCTTATAGGGATCATTTTTTGTTATATTTAAATGATTATATGTCTTATTCACATTTATGTGTTTATTCCTTGTGTTATATTCCTTATGTGATTATGCCATGAAATTGTTTGGTTATAGTTGTTAGGGTTTTACTACATGCACAGATACACTCATGCAACCATCAACCATGACCCATAAGCAATGCACTGTCATTTATTTGGGACTCTAACAATATCCCCCTCATTGCTTTCCCTACAAATCATAGGCTTCCTACCTCCTTTGATACCAATTTTAGGATCTAAATTGGGGTTTTAGGATCCTCCATCATAATATTTTCTACTTTGGGTCACTCCCTTACAGTTTTGTTCTTCAGTAGGACACAATGCCCACTAGGGACGATCACTACCCATCCCCCTCTCAAAAAGGACCGATTATGGGGAGGGGATAGTTTTGTACTATATACCATTCCCAAAACCCCTATAGTATTCTATGTGGTATAGGGAAACATGTGTAACAGTGTTACACCCATATTTCACGTCATGATACCCCAGAAATCATTACCCATAGGGAATACGTTGCATTTATTTTGGAATCCAAAAATCTTTTTGTTTAGATGAAGGTAATTTATTGGTTTTCTATGATCTAAATTTTATCTAATTATCATCATATATTGGTGAAAGGGGAGTATGTTCCTTAAAAAATTTCATATATTGATATAACCATTTTGTGTTTTTGGTTGTACCTTTTAGAGTTACCAATGCACCTATGGTTTTCAATTCCTTGATGAATATGATTTTTCACTGGTGCATAGACTCATTTATGGTGGTATTCATGGATGATATCATTTTTTACTCAAGTACTAAGGCATACTATATGAAAAATCTCAAAACTCTTCTATGGAAATTTTTCAATTATACTATTGACAAAAAAATATCTAAAATATATTTTCTGATTCAAGAGGTGATGTTCCTTGGAAAAGTTTTTTTATGGTATGTCGATAGATCTTGAGAAATATAATGTTTTTATGACTTTTAAAATTGAAAATAACATGTGTGCTATTTATATTTTTTGTGTTTGGTTTAATATTATAATAGGATCATTTAATAATTGTTTAAATTAGATTTTATATAAATACATTAACTTGGAAAGGATAAATTTTTTAATAGAAGAGAAAATGTTAAGAGGCATTTAAGGAAATTAATAGAAGAATAAATTTAGCACCAGTAATTATTATCCTTGAATTGTGGATTTATTATAAAGTTTATTATGATATATAAAAAATTGGTTAGAGATGGGTCTTGATAAATGTGATTAATATTGTGGAATATGGTTATATGTAGCAGATACCTCCTAATAATAATTATATAACACATGAATTAGAGACAACTATGTTTTTCATACTTTTTAGAGTTTTTGAATAAAATTTTTTGTTAGAAATTCATGGTGTGTATGGATCATAATATCATGAAGTGCATTTTTTCATAGACATGATCTCAACTGGAGGTAGCATAGGAAGGTGGAATATATTTTAAAATTTAATGATGGTCTCATGTAAACACTGGGGAAAGGGAATTTGTTGGAAGATTACATTTTTAAGAAAACATTAACTTTGAAAGTGATAAAAGTTATAGAGATGTGGTAGATGATGGTATTATTGGTGTGGTTTTACTTGTAAGAGATAGAGATGATTTATGGTGTGGTACTTTTTTTCCCTAAATGTGACAACCATGTTAGTGGACCTAGTGAAAGTTGGTTGGTCATCTGATGAGAACTATAATAGGATAAGGGACGCCATAAATAGTAGGTATTTCATCATCGAATGGCCGATCTTAGTGGATTTGGTTCTTTACTTTATAATATGGAAGGCAGTTCCTCTTGACCTTAGGAAATATTTGTATGGATCATTTTACCATTAATATTTGGTGGTACATCCTTGAGTGACCAAGATTTATCCTGACATTATACATCAATTCTAGTGGATAGGGATATTGAGGTATATTAAAAAAAAATTCTTAAATTTTAGTATATCAATGAGTAAGGATGGATCCCCAATAACTAATAATGTTGTTACAAAATTTTATAATTTTCTAATAGAAATAGAAGGACATATCTCTGAACTTCATGACTGGGTTAAAAATATCAACTTTAAAACATGATGGTGTTTGTGTTATGTTGTATTGAATCATTAAGTTATCTTATTTGGTTCCTTTACAAAATAAAATTTTGGTTTATGAGACCAAGAGGCTGTATATAAAAGAGATTTTTGGACATCATGGGATTTCAAATACTATTGTCTCTAATAGGGACGAGGGATTTACTTTGCAATTCTATGGAATACTTCATACTATTATGGGAATCTAGTCAAATATGATCATGACATATTATCTATAGATGGATGGGTTGACCATGCATATTACTATTACTCTCAAGGATATGCTTTGAGATTCTGTGTTTCATTTTAGAAGTGTGAAAACCCAAGTAATATTAAAAAAATATACATTATAATTTATAAGTATTCATTTTATAGATTAATATTCATCATAGTTTTATAAATAATTTTATATGTATTCTCAATTGTTAAAGGAATAGTTTTATTTAATTAAATTGTTTTTCCAGGTATTAAATGATTTTTTAAGTTAAATTTCCTGATTTTAGAAATTGAATTTGATAAAATGGACTTCATTTTTTGTAAAAAAAATATAAAATATATTTTAGGGTGATATTTTTGATTTTTTTTAAATGATTTATTTTTTCATGAATAATGAAAAATGCTAATTTTATTAAAAATAAAATTTCATTTCAATTAATTAAAAATTATGATTCCATTTGGGATTGGTTTTAAATTTATATTAGTCCCCTATTACTAAAAATAATCTAATTAATTCCATATTGATCATAATTATACTTTATTTTGGTATGAAATAATTTTAATTCATTAAAAAGTCATTTTTTATAATAACAGTTTACATTACAATTTGAATATTTTTAAAAAATTAATTCTAGAAACTTATATAAATTAAATTTAAAAAAAATATATTTCATATTTGGAATTAGTAGGTTCAAATTTTTTAATGTTTTTAATTTCATTTTTGTTTATAATGAATGTAGAGACCCAACCCCAGATAGCCCAAATTCGGTGTCTGCTATCAATTACATTGGCATGATTATAAGGAATCAAATCTCGAATGAATGAGAGTTCAGTTGTATTGGTAAACTAGACACAAAAATGAGAAAATAATACACTGATTAAAACATATTATTTTCTTCTTTCTAGATAAATAACTTAAAGACTAACTTTATTCCATCTACTAAATCCATGCATATCTTTAATAGTATTCTTCTTAATTTTCTGAGGAAAGAAATATAATAAGGGTGTGATCAAATTCTCATTAAGTCAATAATATAGAAGATTCAATAATTAATCAATTATAATAGTCAATATATCAAGGTAAATAACTATAAAAACATGTCATTCAAATAACCAGATAAGGAAAAATAAATATGGAAAGGTATGAAACTAAAACACATTCCATCCAAATAACTGAAACTAAAATTTATCCATAGATATGTTGAAACAAAATATCATGGATGAATAATAATTGAAACTAATATGAGGGTAATTCTATCTTAATTGACATCATGTCTCAGACACATGAAAACCTATACTGTAAAGATCCATCCTCTGGATAGTTTAAAACAATGGATAGAAACCTTTTTAATTTTCATAACTTATTTTTCTCATGATAACTTATCGATGAATCGAGGATCTATATAAAGTTTAAGCTCCACTCATCATTTTATGTACAAATCATTTTTTATATTGAGTAATTTATTATTAATAAATAATATTCCTCGTTAAATATCTGTATTGAATAAATAATATGGATTTATCAATATTTTTTCAAATAATCAAACAACTATAAAAGTAGACACTATATGTAAAGAGGTATATGGTTTAGGGAATAGTAATATCCATGATAAATGAAATGGATGATTTAGGGGAAATTAAATGTTAAATAATCATAGGAGATTGATTATAACAAGGGGAATAAAAAATGAATCAAGGAAGTGAATGTGAATACTATACTTGGACAAAAAATCCAAAAAAAATCTAGAGGAACAAATATTATGGTATCAATACAAAATATCCTAAGTGTATTAAAAATAAGGGTTTTTGATAATGATGAATAAAAATACTATAAAATGATCATTTCAAAACATTATTGAGAAATAGTTTCTTTTATAATGAAAATACTTTTCTCCAAAAATTACATTAGAAAATATTTTCTTTAAAAAAATCCTTTTAAACATGAAAAGGAAGATTCAAATAAATGATGGTAGGTAAATTCGTACAAGACATACATGGTAAAAAACATTCCTTTTTCATGATAAAAGCTTATAAAAATTCCATCTTCAGAAAACGATTAGAAGGTTCTTTTGAAAAAAATGGTAGAAGAAAAAAAGGGTAAAAATGTCCTGACAAATAAAATTAAAATAATTTAGGAAATATTTTTTAAAAAAAAAATGTTTTTTTGATTGAAAAATGTTCTCTGGCTAAAGATAGAAATGAATTTGGGTTTTCTTAAAAACATTTTTAAAACACTTTGAGTACCAAAGAGTGTAAAATGGTACTAATACATGAAAAAGTTTGTGAATTACCATAGGAGAGGATAATTAAAGGGTTTATTGAAAAATGGTAATATAATTTTCTCAAATGTAAATACCATTGAAAGATCATCAAATTTATTGTTGAGGAAAATAATCTTTAAACATTCCAAAGTTCCTCATACCAATTCAAAACATTTTAAATAAGAAAACTCATGAAATAATAATATTAAATTAATTCCATAATTACCATAAATATAAATTAATTCCTGATATAATATATCAACATGGGTATCAGATACACCACACAAAAGATGTAACTGGTGAACAGGACATTTATCTTATATATGTAAAAAGTGAGATGACAATCCCTTACCTTGAGTTTCCTTTCAGGTGAACATCCTTTAACTTCTTGTATAATAAATTTATGTTAATTTTATACTTTATTGATAACATATTTCATTTTTATCATTAATTTTATTTCAATTTTTACTATTTTGTATACAACTACTTAAACAATTCTGTTTACATTGCGTGTTTTGACCAAATTAATTTTATGTGTCAAAAACGAATTTAGTATGTCAACTATGGTCACAGGGGTCATTATATATCATCTCCAGAATAGAAAGCATGTCATAATTATCATATATATATATATATATATATATGTATGTATATTAAATATAATTTTAAAATCTATCATTAAATATGGTTATGAAAAATGAACCAACACTGTGATCATGGAGACGGTAGGTCGTACGTATGCATGAGTAATGTTTTCATTTTTCAATGATCATTATGGAAAGAAGTCAAGTAGAATTACATATTTATAGAATGATAATTATATCATAAATACCATATTATTTAATCATTTATGCCTATAAATAATATTATTGTGATGAAAAATGAATCATATCGTGTCAAGGAGGTGGTAGTCCACCGGTCCATGATCGACAGTATCACCTATTAGTGTGTGTGAAAGGGTAATAAATAAAATGATATATATATATATATATTATTTAAAGAAATATAATTATTCCATTAATATAATATATAGGTTATTTATTTCACCAATTATTAATTATGATCATCTTTTCTACATTCCATTGATCATGTGAATGAGTCACATTTCTTTGAGGGGGTGGTAGTCCACACTTCTTCAAACGATGTTATTGTATTAACAAAAAATAGAAAGTATTAAAGTTAAGTATTATAAAAGTATAAAAAGTTTAAGTAAATAATTAATATCATATATATACAAATTTTCCATCATAATGGCCAACCATGAAAGTTGGTAAATGAAAAATGAACAATCATCGTTTTTTGAGGCAGTAGTTCACCGTACACAGAAACAGTATGTTAGTTTCCCATTAGATGGAAGTGTGTATAAGTATAGGTATAACACTCAGAATAAAAAAATACTAGCATATTGAGGATACATTTTTTATAAAATAGTATAATAATATGATATTAGGGTTTGGATAATGGAAATAAAACTAAAAATCTCGAGAGAAGACGTTACCTCTTAATCAGGTAACTACTTTTGGTTTGTACTAAAAGGATTACACGGAAGTATTTATACCAAAAGGGAGGAGTCAAGGTCTATTTAAGGGATTTTAGGAAGATATATGGTCATATATTTTCAGAAACTAGGTGGTTTTATAGGTGGGAGGAATGGAGATAGGTGGGGGCCTTTTATAGGTAAGCAAAAGGACTCACTTTTAATTTTTAGAATCATGAAAGGTTTACACATGTTATTACCTAAAAAATAATACCAAAAAAACTCAATAATTGAAGTTTTATGGCCGAGATATGTCCATAAAATGGGTGTTGAACAAATGGATATGTCATTTTGGCCCCTAAGTTAAAGGTTTAGCCCTTTATTAAACTTAATTTTTCCTTAATAATTGTAATTAATTTTAATTAATTTCACTAATCTTTTTTGTGGAAAAAAAGTTTGTATTGTTATAAAATATAAATTATTATTATTCTATATATTTAATCCATTTTTCCAAATTCTAATCATATAAGTGGCATAAAGTGTTTTAAAATTCCTCTTGCAAGCGAGACAACATTGCGGATTTTTAAATTAAAAACGTCTGAAAGTTTGTATGTCTTTATAATAAATTTCTAAGTGAAATTGATTCCAATGATATAATTTGTATTAATTGATAAAAATATTATCTAATTTAACTTTAAACCCAATTAAAATTTTAATTTAACCTTATAAATAAATTATATGAAAATTAGTTTTAAACTAAAATTCCGAATTTGTAACTATTCATTAAAAAATGAAATGTTTTCAAAAAATACTAAAAAATCTCCCTAAAGTAATTTTTATGTATCTATTTCAAATATGAAGTTTATATTGACATATTAAATCAATAAAATTGTCAAAATTGATATTTAAAATTGGTTCTCTATTAAAATGTGGTAAAATTTTCTTTATAAAAATATTGGTCTTTATGTGTAAAGTAGGGTTTATTCTTATCTTATGAATATCAAACCTAATGGATGAATATAAAAAATATTTGATTGAATATAAAAAATATATATTTCATTAAAATCATTAAGTAATTTTAATTTATTGTTTTTATTAATACAAAACTGCTTTGGAAGCATACAAATAAAAATAACTCTTTTTATATCCAATTGGTTCTTATTTTATTTTATCATTAATTAGTAACCCATTAATTCATTTTATATTTATATAAACCATAAATATTAATAATTTAGTTAAAATTATTCATAAAAACTAACATAATTTCTAGGTTATATCATATTATATTAAATAATAATATTTTAATAATACATTGTTATTTGGTGAAACTCGGTCTTGTGTGTAACGCAAGCTATCAAGGAAGGTCTCTCTTACATGTAACACAATATATCAAGAAAGGTTTATCTTGTATGAGATGAAAGATATAAAATATATTGAATTCATTTAATATATTAAATATATTATAAATTATCTGAATATTATATTACCTTATGCCCTTGGTGTTGTATGTTATACACGCTATTGAATAACAAATTATTACTTTATATTTTCAAGGCATCACATTCTCCCCACCTTATTTAAATGAAATCCTCAAAATTTAAACTTCACCATCATGATATATTGTTTTATACTTCCTATGTTTGAAATCCCACATCATGAGAAGGGTTCATAAGTCATCCTCTATAAAAGAGAGAATGGAAATTTCAAGGGTCATGTGTACTACCATGTAACTTGGTCTCTAATTAGGAGACAAACAGTGGAAATTGAAAATACATACTTATAGGAAAAGCATAAATAGTTATAGAAAGTGAATGGGTCATCAATCATAGACAAGTGAGAGATTAATATAAAGTTCAGGGCCTCAAATCCATAAATTTGGGATGATTTAAGAGACCATCGATTCAATATAAATTAAGGTATTATGACATAATTTTATTTCTAAGTCATTTTACTAATGTTGGGTAATTATTTTACAAACCTTGAATATAAGGAAATATTCATACCAGATAGTTTTCAATTTCATGTTAACAATTATAACTTTTGGTTTTCCTTCGATCAAATTATAATTAATTCTTTTATTACCATAAATTAATTACAAATAATGAATTTTTTTATTCCTGAAGCACTAAAATATACTTTTAATGGATATTAAGGCATATAAAATTGTAAAAAGTCTAACTATTTGTCTCTAACTATCTCCAAGGTCAGTATGGTTAATAAATTAATCTCTAATTCTCAAAAGTTATATTACTAGTTCATCATTAACATTTATTCATCAAAATGTTTAACTAAAAACAATGAAAATTTAACCAAGAAATTGTGTAGGTATGTTGTTGGCATGAAACCCTTATTGTTGTTTGTTCATGGGTTCAAGACCTATGGCCTTACCATATTTGATTAGTTGCTACCCGACTTATAGGTTTTCCTTTACACAAAGGTCCTTCTTTGGTCTATAGTTTATCTATAATATAATTCATTAGATTTATAAATCATGAAACCTTGTCTTCAATATAAAACACCTTTGGTTTAACCTAAGTTATTCATTGTAAAATTCATTTATAGTGGTTTGTAAAGAAAATGTGAATTATCCTAAGAAAATTCCATGATAGTGTCAAACTAGGTGCACAGTAAGTCCCATTTTCATGTACCAGGTTACCCTGATTCAAGTTTAGAACACCTTGTTAGAGTTATTACTCTAAGTACATATGTTCCAGAACTATGTCTACTTATAGTAACCACACAGGGATGTATATCTAGTAAAACCCACATACTCTCTACCTTACCAAAATTCTAGGTTGTTATTAAATAATTATATTCAAATTAAACATTATGGTTATGTTCACCAATCTATATTTTCCTAAATCCAGTCCCTAAGGTTGCTACTAAACATCCTTTGATACTAACTATAGAGACTCGACCCCAGATAGCTCGGATCTGGTGTCTGCTATCAATTACATTGGTATGATTACAAGGAATCAAGTCTCAAAGGAATGAGAGGTTAATAGTCTTGGTAAACCAAATATATACATGAGAAAAGAATACACTAATTACAACATATTTTTGTCTTCTTTCTAGATAAACAACTTCAAGGGTAACTTTATTCCATATAGTAAATACCTGCATATCCTTCATAGTATACTTATTGGTTTCTAGGGGAAAGATACATAATAAGGGTGATATAAAATGATAATTAAGTGAAAAATATAGCATAATAAATAATGAATCAATGAGAATGGTCAATATGTAAATGTAAATAACTAGAAACATATGCCATTCAAATAACTATATAAGGAAAAATAAATATGGAAAGGTATGAAACTAAAACACATGCCATCTAAATAACTTAAAATTAAATTTATACATAGATATGTTAATGAAAAATCTCATAGATGAATAAAAAATTAAACTAATATGAGGGAAACGCTTTCTTAATGGACGCCATCTCTCAGGAACATGAAAACATATACTTTCAAGATCCATCTTCTGGATAGTTTAAAACTATTGATAGAAACTCATTTAATTTGTGCAACTTATTTGTCTCATGAGAACCTATCGATGCATCGAAGATCTATATAAATTCTGGGATCCACCCATCATTGAATGTCCTAATAATTTTTCATATAGATTAATTGATTTAATTAATAAACAATATGACTTATCAAATATCTGTATTTAATAAAGAATACATTTATATCAATATTTCCGCAAATAATCAAACAATTGTCAAAGTAGTCACCGTATTTAAAGAGGTATATGGTTTAGGCAATAGTAATACCCATGAAAAATGAAATATATAATTTAGAGGAAATTCAATGTTCAATGATCACAGGAGATTGATTATTTCAAGGGGAATAACAAATGAATCAAAGAAGTGAATGTGAAAACTATCCATGGAAAATAAATCAAAAAACCATCCAGAGGAAGAAATAAGATGGTATCAATACAACATATCCCAAGTGGATTAAAAATAAGGGTTGTTGTCATTGATGAATAGAAATAATATAAAATATCTTTTAAAAATAATCTTGATGAAAATATCCTTTTATTATGAAAAACCTTTTGAAACCCACTTTCTTTGAAAATCACTTTAGAAAATATTATCTTTAAAAATAAAATTTTTAAACATGCATAGGGAGCTCCAAATAAATTATTTTAGTTAAATCCAAACAAGTCGTACGAGGTAAAAAGAACATTCCTTTTTCACTATTAAAGGTTAGAAAAATTCCTTTTTTGGAATGTGGCAAGAATATTACTTTTAAAAAATTTGTAAAAGAAAAAAAGGGTAAAAATTTCTTTAAAAAATCATTTTAAAATAATTTTTGGAAACATTTTAATAAAATATGGTTTTTAGAAAAAAATAGGTTCTTTGACTAAAGAGAAAAATGAAGTCAGGTTTTCTTTAAAACATTTTTAAAATACTTTTGACTTCCAAAGATTGTAAAAATAGTACTAATACTTGAAAAATTTCATGAATTAACAATATATAGGAAAAATAAATGGTTAATTCAAATATTCTAATATAATGTTCTAAAATGGAAATACCATTTAAATATTATTAAATTTTTTATTGAGAAAAATAATCTTTAAACATTCCAAAGTGTCTCATACCACTTTGAAACTTTTTAAAACATAAAAATCGTGAAGGAATAATATTAAATGAAATATTTAAATACCATGAAGATAAATTAATTCCTAATATAATATATAAAAATGGGTAGTAGATACACCACACAAAAGATGTAAGTAGTGAACCTGAAATTTATCTCACAGATGTAAACAGTGAGATGAGAATCCCTTACCTTGAGTTTTCTTTTAGGTGAGCATCATTTAAATTCCAATATAATAAACTTATGTTAATTTTATAATTTCTTGAGAAACAATTTCATGTTTATCATTACTTTTATTTCACTTTTTTACTATGTTGTATACAACTACTTAAACAATTATGTTTATGTTAGGTGTTTTGACTAAATTCAATTTATGTGTGAAAAACAACTTTGGTAGGTCAAATATGGTCAAAGGGTCAATATATAACATCTATAGAATAATAAACATGACATAATTAAAATATTTATACTATAATTAAACTTTTAAAATAAATCGTTCAATATGGTTTTGAAAAATGAATCAATGTTGTGATCATGGAGATGGTAGGTCGTAAAAACGCTTGAGTAACGTTCTCATTTTTCAATGGTCATTATGGAAATAAGGTATGTAGAATTATAATATTACAAAATGATAATTATATCATAAATAACATACTATTTAATCATTTATACCTATATATATAATTATTGTGATGAAAAACGAATCACATCGCGTCGAGGAGGCCGTAGTCCACACATCCACGATCAACATTATCTCTTTTTAGTGTGTGTGAAAGGGTAAGAAATAAAATCATATATATATATATATATATTATTTACATAAAGTTAATTATGTCATGAATATAATATATAGGTTATTTATTTTACCTATGTTTAATTATGGTCATCCTTTATACATTCTATTGATATTGTGAATGAATCACATCAATTTGGGGGGCGGTAGTCCACACTTCCTCAAACAATGTTATCGTATTAACACAAAATGGAAAGTATTAAAGGTATGTGTTATAAAATAATTAAAGTATAAATACATAATAAATATCATATATATCATATATAGATTTATTTTGCATCATAATTTCCAACCATTAAAGTTGGGAAAGGAAAAATGAACAATCATCATTTCATGAGGCAGTATTTCGTCGTACACAGAAATAGTATGTTTGTTACCCATTAGATGGAAGTGTGTGTAATTTTAGGTCTAACCCTAAACATAAAAAATCCTAGTATATTTAGGATACTGGTTTTTTTATAAAAGAATATAATAATAAGATATTAGGGGTTGGAGAATGGAAATGAAACTAAAACGCTTGAGAGAAGATGTTACCTCTTAATCAGGTAACTACTTTTGGATTATACCAAAAGGCTTCCTTGGAAGGATTTCTTCCCAAATTGATGAGTAAAGGTAAATAGGATGTTTTTTAGAAATCTATAAGGGAATATATTGGCTTAGCCTAAGTGGTTTGAGATGTGTGAGGAATGGGGAGAGGTGGTGGCCTTTTATAGGGAAGGAAAAGGACTCACTTGGAATTTTTGGAAACAATTTATGTGTGCACATGTTCTTGCCTAAAAAATTCATTAAAAACTAGAAAAAAAACTCAATAATTTAAGGTTTATTTCTGTCCAATGGATTTTGGAAAATTGTATAGGTCATTTGGGCCCCTAATTTAAAGGTATGTCCCTTTATTTAGCTTAATGTTTCCTTAGTAATTTTAATTAATTTTAATTAATTTCACTAATATTTTTTTGTAAAAAAAATTTGGTATTATTAGAAATTATAAATTATTCTAATTAAAAATATGGAATAAATTTTTCTAAATTAAAATCATATCAGTGGTATAAATTGTTGTAAAATTCATCCTGTAAGCGGGACGACATTGTGGGTTTCAATGTAAAAATGTCTGAAAGATTACTATGTTTTTTTAATCAATTTCAGACTAAAATTGATTAAAATAATATAATTTGTATTAATTGATAAAAGTATTATATAATTAAACTTTAAAACCAATTAAAATTATAATTTAACCTTATAAATAAATTAGATGAAAAAACAGTTTTAAACTAAAATTCTGTATTTTTAATTATTCATTAAAAAATGATATGTTTCCTAAAAATATAAAAAAATCACCCTAACATAATTTTTATGTCTCTATCTAAAATTTTAAGTTAATTTTGACATATTAAATCAATATAAGTGTAAAAATAAATATTTAAAATGGATTTTCCATTAAAAGGTGGTAAAATTTACTTTATAAAAATATTTGTTTTTATGTGTAAAGTAGGGTTTGTTCTTAACTTATTCATATCAAACCTAATAGATGAATATAAAAAATATTCTATTGAATATAATATATATATATATATATTTCATTAAAATCGTTAACTAATTTTAATTAATTATGTTTATAAAGACAAAACTCCTTTGGAATCATAAAGATAATAATATCTCTTTTTATATCCAATTGGTTCTTATTTTCATTTCTCATTAATTGGTAACCCATTAATTCATTTTATATTTATATAAACCATTAATTTTTATAATTTGGTTCATAATATTCATAACCTCTAACATAATTTCAAGGTTATATCATATTATATTAAATAATAATATTTTAATAATAAATTTTCATTTGGTGAAACTCGGTCTTGCGTGAAACCAAGCTATTGAGGAAGTTCGCTCTTGCGTGTAACAAAATCTATCAAGGAAGGTATCTCTTTTGTGTGATTAAATATATAAAATATATTGAATTCATTTAACATAGTAAATATATTATAAAGTATCTGGATATTATATTACCTTACGAGCTTGGTGTCTCATGTCATACACACTATCGAATACCAGGTTCTTATTCTAGATTTGTGCGGCATCATAATGAATAGTTACCTTGTTAAAATTTTGTTACCACAATAAAGGATAAAAAGGGTCAATTAATGTAATAACTAAGTTAAAATACCACGAAATCATATCTTAATTATTATTGGATTATGTTTTTGACCCATATCAACTGATCTTATAAATTGAATAATTTTAGCTCCACTTTTTTTATGAATAAGTTTTGATATTATTTTAAAACTTTGAATAATTATAAGAGTGTCACTCCCCTCAACTATAAAAGGTAACCTCTTCTTCTCACTTATTCACACTATTTGAGAAATCTATTTTATCCTAGAACAACCAAAATCCACTATCAACTCTCCTTCCCATATCTTAGAGGTCCTCATCTCAAAAAAATACCAACTTAAGAAGGATTAATATGTAATACAATTGAGGTTTTCTAAAGAATGTGTATAATTATTAACCGAGTGTTTTAGGTTTATTTATTCTTCTACCTCCTTCAAATATTTTTTAAACATGATGTAATAATAACATTAGTATATTCAATATAGTAAAATTTTTAGGCACAAAAGGAATTAGATACCCTGAGAAGGAGGGTGAATCAGGTTATGGATATTATTTTATAAAAAAATTCATGCCCCACTGGATCTTGATCTCTTTATTATGAGGGTCACTTATTTTTATATTTAGTTTTTATATTAATCTTGTAAAGACCCGCAAATTTCAAGGAAATTTTTTTCTTAATTTTCTTTGGAATTATAGAAGAGCGCAGCTTCAGACGGCACCTGATTCCGAGGCCCGATGTGCCCGGAATCAATTTCCGAAGTTTGGCTCGGGTACGTTCAGTGAACGGACGAGCGGGTTTTTCTATCTTTTGAACCGGTGCCCGGAATCAAATTCTGAGGGCACCGATGAAATCGCAGTGCCGGTATTTGCTTAGAAACGCCTCTTCCGGAGTTGCGTTTACTCAGACGTGGTTTTTAAATTTTGCGGCTTTAAGTCAGAAATAAAATAAAGTTTGTGCGACAACTTTATTTTATTTCACTTAAGCTGCTTGGAAGCCACTTGAAGTCACTTAAAGGCGGCTTGAGCTGAGTTGAACTGGATAGGATGCTATCCAGAAATATCCTAACCCCTTGGTAGGATATTTGTGAGGTGGGGCCCGCACGAGCCCCGCCGTTTCTTTCGCTAAGTAACGCACCCGCAAAAACCCGTCAAAGTAACTGAAAAGTCAACCGACGCGTTTTCTTTAATTCTTAACAGACCATTTAATTGGGCGGTTTATTTCGTGAATTAAATGGGTTGTTTCTTTCGTGAATTAAATGGGCTGTTTCGCTCGTTGAATTAATTCAACGAACTGATGGGTCGTTACTTACGATTTTGCGTTTGTTGGCATGTTTATAAAATAAGACCAACCTAAAAATCCTTTGAAAGGATTTGAGAGGATCCTTGTTTCTTCATCTCCCCGCGAAGAACGCGAAGAACGCGAAGAACGCGAAGAACGCGAAGAACGCCGGCGACCGGAATTCGACGACGCACACCGAGATCTGCGACGTCGACGAGCTTTACCCGCGACGTTCTTCGGCGACGCCTCTTCTTCCGCGGCCGATCCTCGTTCGGCAACTAAGGTGAGAATCGGATCGTTTAAATTCTCCCTTTTTAAATTTCATGGCAACGGATTTAATTAATTAAATCCGTTTGTTCTTGATCCGGAGATTGGCGACGCGACGCCGGATACCGCGACGACGCGACGATCTCCTTCTTCCGCGACGAGCGATTCCGCGACGACCTCTCGTCCGACGACGACGACAAGGTAGGGGTTTATTTTTTCTTGATGATTCATTCCCGTGTTCTTATTTCTTTTGAATAAAGAACCGGCATGAATAATTTCAATTAATTAAAAATTGAAATGCCGTTTAAAAGAAAAAGGAGTGAACAATTTTTATCTTTGATTAAAAATTGTTGTAGCCTTTCCTCCCGTTGATTATGACTAACGCGGAGGGTGCGGGTCTAACGAACAAGACCCGGCAACCCTCCGCCGATCTCTTTTGTTGTGAGGATATGGCGGACGACGACGAACCGCGCGGCAGGGGCGATCTGTTGATCCCGCAGTGGATATCGGCCCCCGGGAGGAGCATCGGCGCAGACGGGAGGCAAAACGGGCCACCGGAGCAACTCCGGCGGCCCAGGGAAGGTGGCGGCGGCGCGGGTCGCCGGCGCGGCGGCGCCGGCGACCGGAGGCGGCGGCGCCCGGCGCGCCGCCGGAGGAGTCCGCCACGGCCGAACCGCGGCGGCGGCGAACCGCCGGACCGCGTCCGCGGTCCGGCCACCCAGCACGCGGCCCGCGCGGGCCGCGTTTCTCCAAAGCCGCGGGTCAAACCCGCGGCGGCTCACGCGGCCGCTCGGCCGAAGCCGAGCCGGCCGGGTCGCCCCGGGCCCAGAACCCCCGTTTCGGGCCTTCTTCGGTCTTTCGCCCATAACTTGGGTCTGGGACCTCCGAATGACGAACCGTCAGCGGCTACGCGATCCTTGGATCGAGAAGGTCGTTTCGGTATATTATACTCAAGGTTTCGGGAGACTTTGGGTTCGGCCGGGTTGGTTCGTACACGAAACCAACCGGTCCCTCGGAGCGGAAACGCTCATAACTTGAGCTACGGACGTCCGATCGACGTACCGTCAGCTGTGGTAGTTTCCTCTAAGTGAGACGGAACTTTTGGCATACTCCGCCCGAGGATCGGATACAGGCGGAGTACGGTCGGGTTGGTTTTTCCCTAAAAACCAACCGGGCCCCTCGGACGAAAATGCCAAAAACTCTCAGACCGGGCGTCCGATTGACGCGCCGTCTGTTGCGTTGAGATCCTGTTGTCGATACGGAACTTTTGGATACATCAACTTCGGACTACGTGTCAGTTGATGTATCAGCCTCTCGGCTCGTGGAGCGGACCCTCCTAAACGAGCTCGCTATGTGCGGGAACCCTAGTGCTGGCTGTGACTTCGACGACAGAGCAGAGATCCTCAGTGGACTGCGACGACGGTAGAGCAGAGATCCTCTGTGGACTGCGACGACGGCAGAGCAGAGATCCTCAGTGGACTGCGACGACGGCAGAGCAGAGATCCTCCGTGGACTGCGACGACAGCAGAGCAGAGATCCTCAGTGGACTGCGACGACGGCAGAGCAGAGATCCTTCGTGGACTGCGGCGACGACTGTGCAGAGATCCTCAGTGGACTGCGTCGACTACTGCACTCAGCGATCCCACGTGGATTAGTGCTACAGGTTCTGTGTGAGCCCGATCCTATGTGGGTCCTTACTACCGGTTCTGTGTGAGCCACTGCCTACAGGTTCTGTGTGAGCCCGATCCTACGTGGGTCTTTTGCGGGGGTTAGTACCTATCGATCCTTCGTGGGTCCGACGACTTAGATGGATCAGTGATCATCTTTGACGTCATCTGAAAAAGTATACCTGGTTGAGCTGAATCTTTATTACTCTCCTTCGTGGATTGTGTTGAACTATCCTATGTGGATTTACTGTTTACTCTCCTTGTGGATTTGAGTCTTGCTTTCCTATGTGGATTGAGTTGTTCTTGAGCTCGTGAGCAGAGCTAGAATTGGGGACTTAGGTATATGTATGGGCATATACCTAAGTCGAGTCAGATGTTACTTCGTGATTGCATCTTTCTTTTGTGCTATATCCTTTGTGGATTTCGGGAGACCTTCGGGGGTCTCGGGGTCCTTACTGAGTAGCTTGTACTCACCCCTGCACGGGCTATGCCCGCACCTTGTTGTGTTGGTTGCAGACGACGGACAGCGCTGATCACGGTTGGGGCGTGGAGCAGGACGGTACCTGGAGGTGGACCACTGGGCGGGACGTGCTCGGAGCGGACGTGGGACCCGAGGAGCCTGGAGGCTATCTGTACCCACCCTTCAGGTGGGATTGCCAGTGGACGACACGAGGCCGCCGTTTTTTCTTCAGTTGCTGTACTTTACTTTTCAGTTGTACTTTACAGTTGGGCTTGTATTTCTGGCCCCCCTTTACTTTTCTGCACTTTACTTTCCGCTTGCTGACTCTGTGTGGTTGTTACTTATAAAGGCAATGCCTTCCCTGTTTACTGAGATTTTACGCCTTGGTGCTAGTCGCCAGCCCCTGGCCTATGGAAGGCGGGCTTGGGGTAGTCACGGCACGGGCCCCGAGGACGGGTCGTGACAAATTGGTATCAGAGGTGGTCGGTTCTACCGCAGACTCTGATTGTCCTTTCTTTCTATATGAAGCTATAGTGTTTAGTGTATTGAGTGTGGTTATCAGTTCAGGGAGCCCAGTGTTGGTGCGGCGGCCGACGTATCCGTACACCAGGACCCTGACTCCTGATTTCCGACTTAATGCATGAAAACATTGATTGCGTGTGTGTTTCAAGTTTCTTTGTGATTACTTGTGTCAGCTCACCGGGTATACTGATCTGCTTATGAAAGTCTCAAGTTTTCCTTGTGATTACTTGTGCCAGCTCACCAGGTATACTGTTCTGACTGTGGTGCTCTTGTTCTCCTTTTCAGGATGGCCCCGCGACGACAGCCAGCTAGGGTTCTGAGTGTAGGGCGCGACGGCAGCCCGCCGAGCGACGAGGCCTCGGTGCAGGGCCCTTTGCCAGCAGTGGCACCGGCGGTAGCCTTACCCTCCGAGCCACCGATGCTTCCAGTACCAGACGCTGACGATGCACGTCGCCTCAGGGCACTGCATGAGTTTCAGAGCCAGCGACCGCCCAGGTTTCGCGGTGAGGCGGACCCCCAGGCCGCCGAGGACTGGCTAGAGGCGGTGGTACGGATCTTTAGGCTAGTGAGGACACCAGCGGATCTCATGGTGATTCTCGCGGCGAGCCTCCTGCAGGCGGCGGCAGGACGATGGTGGAGCCTGATGCTCCAGGTTCACGATGAGACATCCTTGCTCTGGGCGGACTTCGAGAGCCTCTTCCGCTCTGAGTTCGTCCCGGCCACCCTCCGAGCGGTGCGCATCCAAGAGCTTCTCCAGCTGCGCCAGGGCAGCATGACGGTCGCTCAGTACGCGGCGAGGTTCACTGACCTATCTCGCTACTCGACCGACATGGTACGGGAGCCCTTCTTCCAGGCCCGGACCTTCGAGCAGGGCTTGCGGCAGGAGATTCGGGCGTCGCTGATCTCCCTCAGCATTCCGACCCAGGCGGGAGTGCTGGAGCGAGCCCTCCTGATCGAGAGCTTCCTGGCAGAGCCTTCTTCAGCGGCGAGACCTAGCGCAGGGCGGCAGGTAGCTGAGTCTTCGGCAGCAGGTAGCCGACGGATGACTCTCGGGTCCAGGCAGACCAGACCCCCATGCAGACGGCCTCAGGACACCGGCTCAGCAGTGCGAGGCACACAGCGGAGTGCCAGCCTTCCGAGAGGCAGGCTGTGCTACTCCTGCGGCGGGTAGGGTCACATGGCTCGTGACTGCCCGACTCGCCGACCAGAGGAGCAGCAGACGGTGGAGGGGCCACCCAGGCAGAGGCAGAGGGTCGACTGTAGCGGTCCGCAGGGAGGAGGCGGACGAGGCAGAGGAGCTGGCCGAGCAGCGGGTGGTGGGCGACGCTTCCAGGCTCTACCCCCACCACCACCAGGAGGGCCACCTCGACCACATGGAGCTGGCGGGCAGGGGCAGGCCCAGCTCCAGGCAGTGGAGGCCTACGACCCCGACTTTCCAGAGATGATTCGAGGTACGATCTGTGTCTATTCCACCCTTGCTGCAGTACTTATAGACACAGGAGCGAGTCACTCTTTCATAGCCTCTGCCCTTGTTCGGAGCTCGGAGATTCCGACTGAGCCGTTGGCTCGATCCTTACGGCTAGAGACTCCTACGGGAGCAGACTCGACGATTACGCACTGGTGCCGGCAGTGTGAGCTTACTCTAGGAGGCGAGAGCTTCGGCTGGGATCTCCTTGTAGCGGCGTCGAGGCCTTACGACGTCATCTTGGGCATGGATTGGCTATCCACGGTTCATGCCCAGATCGACTGTTTTAGGCACAAGGTGCGATGTGTTCGTACCGACAGGAGCAGGTTTACCTTCACCGGCGAGAAGGGAACCTTTGCAGCACAGGATGGACTTCCGTGGAGGAGAGTGCAGCCCATCTCTCATCAGTTGGCTAGCCTCATCCTAGGAGCAGTGGACGTGCGGAGTCCAGCTTTTCCTGCAGTGGTGGACCAGTACGTGGACGTCTTTCCCGACGACGTTCCAGGGATACCTCCTCGTAGAGAGGTAGACTTTTACATCGACTTGTACCCCAGGACAGCCCCGATATCTACTCCAGCATATCGGATGGCCCCCGCCGAGCTTCGGGAGCTGCGGGTACAGTTGGAGGACTTGCAGAGCAAGGGGTTTATCCGACCCAGTGTTTCACCCTGGGCTTCCCCGATTTTGTTCGCCAAGAAGGCAGACGGGAGCTTGCGACTATGTGTCGACTATCGTCGCCTGAACCAGGTGACAGTGAGGAACAAGTATCCGCTGCCACGGATTGATGACCTCTTCGATCAGCTCAAGGGAGCGCGGTGGTTCTCGAAGATAGACCTCTGGTCAGGCTATCATCAGCTCAGAGTTCGAGACGAGGACGTGCAGAAGACGGCCTTCAGGTGTCGGTATGGCCATTATGAGTTCTTGGTTATGCCGTTCGGCGTAACCAATGCTCCAGCAGTGTTCATGAGCCTCATGAACAGGATCTTCCAGCCATACCTCGACCGATTTGTCGTGGTCTTCATTGACGACATTTTGGTATACTCGACGACTGAGGAGGAGCATGCCTACCACCTGTGAGTTGTGCTAGACACACTCCGAGAGCACCAGCTTTATGGCAAGCTCTCAAAATGCCAGTTCTGGTTACGTGAGGTCCATTTCTTGGGGCACGTCATTTCTGAGGCGGGAGTTGCAGTGGATCCCGCGAAGATCGAGGCAGTGCTAGCTTGGGAGCCACCCAGGAGCGTGACAGAGGTGCGGAGCTTCTTGGGCCTAGCGGGATACTATCGGAGATTCGTGCCAGACTTCTCCAGAGTTGCGGCACCACTCTCAGCGTTGACGAAGAAGGGGAAACCCTTCGTGTGGTCAGACAGATGTCATCAGAGCTTCCAGGAGCTGAGACAGAGATTGACCAGCGCACCTATCTTGAGGTTGCCTGAGGAGGGAGTAGGATACGTAGTTTACTGTGATGCATCAGGGACTGGACTCGGGTGCGTCCTGATGCAGGAGCGGGCCGTGATCGCCTACGGATCACGTCAGTTGAGGCCGCATGAGCAGAACTACGCCACTCATGACCTGGAGTTAGCAGCAGTGGTCTTCGCTCTGAAGACTTGGCGGCACTATCTGATGGGCGAGCGCTTCACAGTCTTTTCTGACCACCAGATTCTCAGGTATATCTTCTCTCAGAAGGACCTGAACCTGAGACAGCGGAGATGGCTTGAGTTCCTCCAGGACTATGACTTTGAAATAGTCTATAATCCTGGGAAGGGGAACGTGGTAGCCGACGCCCTCAGCAGGAGGACGGGCATTCAGCTACTTGAGGAGGCGACGGAGCAGCTAGCCTCCTTACAGATATCCTTCGTGGATAGAGACGGAGCAGCCTTTCTTCAGTCTCTCACAGTCTCTCCTCCACTTCTACAGCGGGTCAGAGAGGCTCAGCGTGGGGACGCTGACTGTGAGACCCGGCGTGCACTGATATCCTCAGGTCAGGCGCCTGATGGCTTCTCCCTTGGAGCAGAGCACGACATCCTTTTCAGAGGGCATACCTTCGTACGAGTCGCTTTACGAGAGGAGGTGTTGAGAGAGTTTCACACTTCTCCCTTGGCGGTGCATCCCGGCGTGGCGAAGATGTACCAGGATCTCAGACGACAGCACTGGTGGCCAGGCATGAAGAAAGCTGTGGCAGAGTTCGTTTCACGATGCCTCACCTGCCAGCAGGTGAAGGCAGAGCATCAGGTACCAGCAGGCTTGGTACAGCCCTTGGAGGTCCCGGAGTGGAAGTAGGATGGCATATCTATGGACTTCGTGACTGGACTTCCACGCACTTCTAGAGGTCACGACTCCATTTGGGTGATTGTCGACCGACTCACCAAGTCGGCACACTTCTTACCCATCAGAGAGCAGGGCTCAGTGGAGAGCTTGGGACGTCTTTACGTCCAGGAGATCGTACGGCTTCATGGTGTGCCATCGTCTATCGTCTCCGATCGAGATGCTCGTTTCACTTCCCGGCTTTGGAAGGGGTTGCAGGAGGCGTTCGGGATGCGGCTCCATCTGAGCACAGCCTTCCACCCTCAGACGGATGGTCAGACGGAGAGGACCATACAGACACTCGAGGACATGCTCCGTGCATGTGTTCTCGACTTTGGTCGCAGCTGGGAGGACCACCTACCCTTGGTGGAGTTCGCGTATAACAACAGCTACCACTCCACCATCGGGATGGCACCATACGAGGCGTTGTACGGCAGACCCTGCAGATCACCGTTGTGCTGGACAGACCCTGGGGAGTCAGCACTCGTGGGACCAGAGATGGTCCGAGCCACGACAGAGAAGGTCCAGATCATCCAGGAGAGGATGAGGACAGCTCAGAGCCGGCATAAGTCATATGCTGACAGGTGGCGGAGGCCACTAGAGTTCGAGGATGGCGACCACGTATTTTTGCGTGTCTCACCTCGACGTGGTTTACGGAGATTTGGCCAAGGCGGCAAGTTATCTCCACGCTTCATCGGGCCTTTTCAGGTCCTCAGCAGGATAGGAGAGGTGGCTTATCGCCTGGCTCTACCACCTCAGTTGCACCGGGTGCACGACGTCTTCCACGTGTCTCAGCTGAGGAGATACGTGCACGACCCGACGCACATCATCGACTTTGGGGAGCTAGACGTGGACGATGGGGCGACTTTTGCGGAGGTCCCAGTGGAGATCGAGGATCGACAGGAGAGGGTCCTACGTGGGCGGTCGATTCCTCTTGTGCGCGTCAGATGGCAGCACGGGAACCTCCAGGAGAGCACTTGGGAGCGGGAGGCTCAGATGCGTGCTCAGTACCCCCATTTGTTCCCCTAGTTTTTGATGTATCTTTACGGGGACGTAAAGCCCTGAGGTGGGAGTAATGTAAAGACCCGCAAATTTCAAGGAAATTTTTTTCTTAATTTTCTTTGGAATTTTAGAAGAGCGCAGCTTCAGACGGCACCTGATTCCGAGGCCCGGTGTGCCCGGAATCAATTTCCGAAGTTTGGCTCGGGTATGTTCAGTGAACGGACGAGCGGGTTTTTCTATCTTTTGAACCGGTGCCCGGAATCAAATTCTGAGGGCACCGATGAAATCGCAGCGCCGGTATTTTCTTAGAAACGCCTCTTCCGGAGTTGCGTTTGCTCAGACGTGGTTTTTAAATTTTGCGGCATTAAGTCAGAAATAAAATAAAGTTTGTGCGACAACTTTATTTTATTTCACTTAAGCTGCTTGGAAGCCACTTGAAGTCACTTAAAGGCGGCTTGAGCTGAGTTGAACTGGATAGGATGCTATCCAGAAATATCCTAACCCCTTGGTAGGATATTTGTGAGGTGGGGCCCGCACTAGCCCCGCCGTTTCTTTCGCTAAGTAACGCACCCGCAAAAACCCGTCAAAGTAACTGAAAAGTCAACCGATGCGTTTTCTTTAATTCTTAACAGACCATTTAATTGGGCGGTTTATTTCGTGAATTAAATGGGCTGTTTCTTTCGTGAATTAAATGGGTTGTTTCGCTCGTTGAATTAATTCAACGAACTGATGGGTCGTTACTTACGCTTTTGCGTTTGTTGGCATGTTTATAAAATAAGACCAACCTAAAAATCCTTTGAAAGGATTTGAGAGGATCCTTGTTTCTTCATCTCCCCGCGAAGAACGCGAAGAACGCGAAGAACGCGAAGAACGCCGGCGACCGGAATTCGACGACGCACACCGAGATCTGCGACGTCGACGAGCTTTACCCGCGACGTTCTTCGGCGACGCCTCTTCTTCCGCGGCCGATCCTCGTTCGGCAACTAAGGTGAGAATCGGATCGTTTAAATTCTCCCTTTTTAAATTTAATGGCAACGGATTTAATTAATTAAATCCGTTTGTTCTTGATCCGGAGATTGGCGACGCGACGCCGGATACCGCGACGACGCGACGATCTCCTTCTTCCGCGACGAGCGATTCCGCGACGACCTCTCGTCCGACGACGACGACAAGGTAGGGGTTTATTTTTTCTTGATGATTCATTCCCGTGTTCTTATTTATTTTGAATAAAGAACCGGCATGAATAATTTCAATTAATTAAAAATTGAAATGCCATTTAAAAGAAAAAGGAGTGAACAATTTTTATCTTTGATTAAAAATTGTTGTAGTCTTTCCTCCCGTTGATTATGACTAACGCGGAGGGTGCGGGTCTAACGAACAAGACCCGGCAACCCTCCGCCGATCTCTTTTGTTGTGCGGATATGGCGGACGACGACGAACCGCGCGGCAGGGGCGATCTGTTGATCCCGCAGTGGAGATCGGCCCCCGGGAGGAGCATCGGCGCAGACGGGAGGCAAAACGGGCCACCGGAGCAACTCCGGCGGCCCGCGGAAGGTGGCGGCGGCGCGGGTCGCCGGCGCGGCAGCGCCGGCGACCGGAGGCGGCGGCGCCCGGCGCGCCACCGGAGGAGCCGCCGCGGCCGAACCGCCGGACCGCGTCCGCGGTCCGGCCACCCAGCACGCGGCCCGCGCGGGCCGCGTTTCTCCAAAGCCGTGGGTCAAACCCGCGGCGGCTCACTCGGCCGCTCGGCCGAAGCCGAGTCGGCCGGTCCGGTCGGCCGGGCCGCGCCCAGGCCGGACCGGACCCGGCCTAGCCGGGTCGGGCCGCCCCAGGGGGGGTTCGGGCCGGGTCGCCCTGGGCCCAGAACCCCCGTTTCGGGCCTTCTTCGGTCTTTCGCCCATAACATGGGCCTGGGACCTCCGAATGACGAACCGTCAGCGGCTACGCAATCCTTGGATCGAGACGGTCGTTTCGGTATATTATACTCAAGGTTTCGGGAGACTTTGGGTTCGGCCGGGTTGGTTCGTACACGAAACCAACCGGGCCCTCGGAGCGGAAACGCTCATAACTTGAGCTACGGACGTCCGATCGACGTACCGTCAGCTGTGGTAGTTTCCTCTAAGTGAGACGGAACTTTTGGCATACTCCGCCCGAGGATCGGATACAGGCGGAGTACGGTCGGGTTGGTTTTTCCCTAAAAACCAACCGGGCCCCTGGGACGAAAATGCCAAAAACTCTCAGACCGGGCGTCCGATTGACGCGCCGTCTGTTGCGTTGAGATCCTGTTGTCGATACGGAACTTTTGGATACATCAACTTCGGACTACGTGTCAGTTGATGTATCAGCCTCTCGGCTCGTGGTGCAGACCCTCCTAAACGAGCTCGCTATGTGCGGGAACCCTAGTGCTGGCTGTGACTTCGACGACAGAGCAGAGATCCTCAGTGGACTACGACGACGGCAGAGCAGAGATCCTCCGTGGACTGCGACGACGGCAGAGCAGAGATCCTCAGTGGACTGCGACGACGGCAGAGCAGAGATCCTTCGTGGACTGCGGCGACGACTGTGCAGAGATCCTCAGTGGACTGCGTCGACTACTGCACTCAGCGATCCCACGTGGATCAGTGCTACAGGTTCTGTGTGAGCCCGATCCTATGTGGGTCCTTACTACCGGTTCTGTGTGATCCACTGCCTACAGGTTCTGTGTGAGCCCGATCCTACGTGGGTCTTTTGCGGGGGTTAGTACCTATCGATCCTTCGTGGGTCCGACGACTTAGATGGATCAGTGATCATCTTTGACGTCATCTGAAAAAGTATACCTGGTTGAGCTGAATCTTTATTACTCTCCTTCGTGGATTGTGTTGAACTATCCTATGTGGATTTACTGTTTACTCTCCTTGTGGATTTGAGTCTTGCTTTCCTATGTGGATTGAGTTGTTCTTGAGCTCGTGAGCAGAGCTAGAATTGGGGACTTAGGTATATGTATGGGCATATACCTAAGTCGAGTCAGATGTTACTTCGTGATTGCATCTTTCTTTTGTGCTATATCCTTTGTGGATTTCGGGAGACCTTCGGGGGTCTCGGGGTCCTTACTGAGTAGCTTGTACTCACCCCTGCACGGGCTATGCCCGCACCTTGTTGTGTTGGTTGCAGACGACGGACAGCGCTGATCACGGTTGGGGCGTGGAGCAGGACGGTACCTGGAGGTGGACCACTGGGCGGGACGTGCTCGGAGCGGACGTGGGACCCGAGGAGCCTGGAGGCTATCTGTACCCACCCTTCAGGTGGGATTTCCAGTGGACGACACGAGGCCGCCGTTTTTTCTTCAGTTGCTGTACTTTACTTTTCAGTTGTACTTTACAGTTGGGCTTGTATTTCCGGCCCCCCTTTACTTTTCTGCACTTTACTTTCCGCTTGCTGACTCTGTGTGGTTGTTACTTATAAAGGCAATGCCTTCCCTGTTTACTGGGATTTTACGCCTTGGTGCTAGTCGCCAGCCCCTGGCCTATGGAAGGCGGGCTTGGGGTAGTCACGGCACGGGCCCCGAGGACGGGTCGTGACAAATTGGTATCAGAGGTGGTCGGTTCTACCGCAGACTCTGATCGTCCTTTCTTTCTATATGAAGCTATAGTGTTTAGTGTATTGAGTGTGGTTATCAGTTCAGGGAGCCCAGTGTTGGTGCGGCGGCCGACGTATCCGTACACCAGGACCCTGACTCCTGATTTCCGACTTAATGCATGAAAACATTGATTGCGTGTGTGTTTCAAGTTTCTTTGTGATTACTTGTGTCAGCTCACCGGGTATACTGATCTGCTTATGAAAGTCTCAAGTTTTCCTTGTGATTACTTGTGCCAGCTCACCAGGTATACTGTTCTGACTGTGGTGCTCTTGTTCTCCTTTTCAGGATGGCCCCGCGACGACAGCCAGCTAGGGTTCCGAGTGTAGGGCGCGACGGCAGCCCGCCGAGCGACGAGGCCTCGGTGCAGGGCCCTTTGCCAGCAGTGGCACCGGCGGTAGCCTTACCCTCCGAGCCACCGATGCTTCCAGTACCAGACGCTGACGATGCACGTCGCCTCAGGGCACTGCATGAGTTTCAGAGCCAGCGACCGCCCAGGTTTCGCGGTGAGGTGGACCCCCAGGCCGCCGAGGACTGGCTAGAGGCGGTGGTACGGATCTTTAGGCTAGTGAGGACACCAGCGGATCTCATGGTGATTCTCGCGGCGAGCCTCCTGCAGGCGGCGGCAGGACGATGGTGGAGCCTGATGCTCCAGGTTCACGATGAGACATCCTTGCTCTGGGCGGACTTCGAGAGCCTCTTCCGCTCTGAGTTCGTCCCGGCCACCCTCCGAGCGGTGCGCATCCAGGAGCTTCTCCAGCTGCGCCAGGGCAGCATGACGGTCGCTCAGTACGCGGCGAGGTTCACTGACCTATCTCGCTACTCGACCGACATGGTACGGGAGCCCTTCTTCCGGGCCCGGACCTTCGAGTAGGGCTTGCGGCAGGAGATTCGGGCGTCGCTGATCTCCCTCAGCATTCCGACCCAGGCGGGAGTGCTGGAGCGAGCCCTCCTGATCGAGAGCTTCCTCGCAGAGCCTTCTTCAGCGGCGAGACCTAGCGCAGGGCGGCAGGTAGCTGAGTCTTTGGCAGCAGGTAGCCGACGGATGACTCTCGGGTCCAGGCAGACCAGACCCCCATGCAGACGGCCTCAGGACACCGGCTCAGCAGTGCGAGGCACACAGCGGAGTGCCAGCCTTCCGAGAGGCAGGCTGTGCTACTCCTGCGGCGGGTAGGGTCACATGGCTCGTGACTGCCCGACTCGCCGACCAGAGGAGCAGCAGACGGTGGAGGGGCCACCCAGGCAGAGGCAGAGGGTCGACCGTGGCGGTCCGCAGGGAGGAGGCGGACGAGGCAGAGGAGCTGGCCGAGCAGCGGGTGGTGGGCGACGCTTCCAGGCTCTACCCCCACCACCACCAGGAGGGCCACCTCGACCACATGGAGCTGGCGGGCAGGGGCAGGCCCAGCTCCAGGCAGTGGAGGCCTACGACCCCGACTTGCCAGAGATGATTCGAGGTACGATCTATGTCTATTCCACCCTTGCTGCAGTACTTATAGACACAGGAGCGAGTCACTCTTTCATAGCCTCTGCCCTTGTTCGGAGCTCGGAGATTCCGACTGAGCCGTTGGCTCGATCCTTACGGCTAGAGACTCCTACGGGAGCAGACTCGACGATTACGCACTGGTGCCGGCAGTGTGAGCTTACTCTAGGAGGGGAGAGCTTCGGCTGGGATCTCCTTGTAGCGGCGTCGAGGCCTTACGACGTCATCTTGGGCATGGATTGGCTATCCACGGTTCATGCCCAGATCGACTGTTTTAGGCGCAAGGTGCAATGTGTTCGTACCGACGGGAGCAGGTTTACCTTCACCGGCGAGAAGGGAACCTTTGCAGCACAGGATGGACTTCCGCGGAGGAGAGTGCAGCCCATCTCTCATCAGTTGGCTAGCCTCATCCTAGGAGCAGTGGACGTGCGGAGTCCAGCTTTTCCTGCAGTGGTGGACCAGTACGTGGACGTCTTTCCCGACGACGTTCCAGGGCTACCTCCTCGTAGAGAGGTAGACTTTTACATCGACTTGTACCCCGGGACAGCCCCGATATCTACTCCAGCATATCGGATGGCCCCCGCCGAGCTTCGGGAGCTGCGGGTACAGTTGGAGGACTTGCAGAGCAAGGGGTTTATCCGACCCAGTGTTTCACCCTGGGCTTCCCCGATTTTGTTCGCCAAGAAGGCGGACGGGAGCTTGCGACTATGTGTCGACTATCGTCGCCTGAACCAGGTGACAGTGAGGAACAAGTATCCTCTGCCACGGATTGATGACCTCTTCGATCAGCTCAAGGGAGCGCGGTGGTTCTCGAAGATAGACCTCTGGTCAGGCGATCATCAGCTCAGAGTTCGAGACGAGGACGTGCAGAAGACGGCCTTCAGGTGTCGGTATGGCCATTATGAGTTCTTGGTTATGCCGTTCGGCGTAACCAATGCTCCAGCAGTGTTCATGAGCCTCATGAACAGGATCTTCCAGCCATACCTCGACCGATTTGTCGTGGTCTTCATTGACGACATTTTGGTATACTCGACGACTGAGGAGGAGCATGCCTACCACCTGCGAGTTGTGCTAGACACACTCCGAGAGCACCAGCTTTATGGCAAGCTCTCAAAATTCCAGTTCTGGTTACGTGAGGTCCATTTCTTGGGGCACGTCATTTCTGAGGCGGGAGTTGCAGTGGATCCCGCGAAGATCGAGGCAGTGCTAGCTTGGGAGCCACCCAGGAGCGTGACAGAGGTGCGGAGCTTCTTGGGCCTAGCGGGATACTATCGGAGATTCGTGCCAGACTTCTCCAGAGTTGCGGCACCACTCTCAGCGTTGACGAAGAAGGGGAAACCCTTCGTGTGGTCAGACAGATGTCATCAGAGCTTCCAGGAGCTGAGACAGAGATTGACCAGCGCACCTATCTTGAGGTTGCCTGAGGAGGGAGTAGGATACGTAGTTTACTGCGATGCATCAGGTACTGGACTCGGGTGCGTCCTGATGCAGGAGCGGGCCGTGATCGCCTACGGATCACGTCAGTTGAGGCTGCATGAGCAGAACTACGCCACTCATGACCTTGAGTTAGCAGCAGTGGTCTTCGCTCTGAAGACTTGGCGGCACTATCTGATGGGAGAGCGCTTCACAGTCTTTTCTGACCACCAGATTCTCAGGTATATCTTCTCTCAGAAGGACCTGAACCTGAGACAGCGGAGATGGCTTGAGTTCCTCCAGGACTATGACTTTGAAATAGTCTATAATACTGGGAAGGGGAACGTGGTAGCCGACGCCCTCAGCAGGAGGACGGGCATTCAGCTACTTGAGGAGGCGACGGAGCAGCTAGCCTCCTTACAAATATCCTTCGTGGATAGAGACGGAGCAGCCTTTCTTCAGTCTCTCACAGTCTCTCCTCCACTTCTACAGCGGGTCAGAGAGGCTCAGCGTGGGGACGCTGACTGTGAGACCCGGCGTGCACTGATATCCTCAGGTCAGGCGCCTGATGGCTTCTCCCTTGGAGCAGAGCACGACATCCTTTTCAGAGGGCGTACCTTCGTACCAGTCGCTTTACGAGAGGAGGTGTTGAGAGAGTTTCACACTTCTCCCTTGGCGGTGCATCCCGGCGTGGCGAAGATGTACCAGGATCTCAGACGACAGCACTGGTGGCCGGGCATGAAGAAAGCTGTGGCAGAGTTCGTTTCACGATGCCTCACCTTCCAGCAGGTGAAGGCAGAGCATCAGGTACCAGCAGGCTTGGTACAGCCCTTGGAGGTCCCGGAGTGGAAGTGGGATGGCATATCTATGGACTTCGTGACTGGACTTCCACGCACTTCCAGAGGTCACGACTCCATTTGGGTGATTGTCGACCGACTCACCAAGTCGGCACACTTCTTACCCATCAGAGAGCAGGGCTCGGTGGAGAGCTTGGGACGTCTTTACGTCCAGGAGATCGTACGGCTTCACGGTGTGCCATCGTCTATCGTCTCCGATCGAGATGCTCGTTTCACTTCCCGGCTTTGGAAGGGGTTGCAGGAGGCGTTCGGGATGCGGCTCCATCTGAGCACAGCCTTCCACCCTCAGACGGATGGTCAGATGGAGAGGACCATACAGACACTCGAGGACATGCTCCGTGCATGTGTTCTCGACTTTGGTCGCAGCTGGGAGGACCACCTACCCTTGGTGGAGTTCGCGTACAACAACAGCTACCACTCCACCATCGGGATGGCACCATACGAGGCGTTGTACGGCAGACCCTGCAGATCACCGTTGTGCTGGACAGACCCTGGGGAGTCAGCACTCGTGGGACCAGAGATGGTCCGAGCCACGACAGAGAAGGTCCAGATCATCCAGGAGAGGATGAGGACAGCTCAGAGCCGGCAGAAGTCATATGCTGACAGGAGGCGGAGGCCACTAGAGTTCGAGGATGGCGACCACGTATTTTTGTGTGTCTCACCTCGACCTGGTTTACGGAGATTTGGCCAAGGCGGCAAGTTATCTCCACGCTTCATCGGGCCTTTTCAGGTCCTCAGCAGGATAGGAGAGGTGGCTTATCGCCTGGCTCTACCACCTCAGTTGTACCGGGTGCACGACGTCTTCCACGTGTCTCAGCTGAGGAGATACGTGCACGACCCGACGCACATCATCGACTTTGGGGAGCTAGACGTGGACGATGGGGCGACTTTTGCGGAGGTCCCAGTGGAGATCGAGGATCGACAGGAGCGGGTCCTACGTGGGCGGTCGATTCCTCTTGTGCGCGTCAGATGGCAGCACGGGAACCTCCAGGAGAGCACTTGGGAGCGGGAGGCTCAGATGCGTGCTCAGTACCCCCATTTTTTCCCCTAGTTTTTGATGTATCTTTACGGGGACGTAAATCCCTGAGGTGGGAGTAATGTAAAGACCCGCAAATTTCAAGGAAATTTTTTTCTTAATTTTCTTTGGAATTTTAGAAGAGCGCAGCTTCAGACGGCACCTGATTCCGAGGCCCGGTGTGCCCGGAATCAATTTCCGAAGTTTGGCTCGGGTACGTTCAGTGAACGGACGAGCGGGTTTTTCTATCTTTTGAACCGGTTCCCGAAATCAAATTCTGAGGGCACCGATGAAATCGCAGCGCCGGTATTTGCTTAGAAACGCCTCTTCCGGAGTTGCGTTTGCTCAGACGTGGTTTTTAAATTTTGCGGCTTTAAGTCAGAAATAAAATAAAGTTTGTGCGACAACTTTATTTTATTTCACTTAAGCTGCTTGGAAGCCACTTGAAGTCACTTAAAGGCGGCTTGAGCTGAGTTGAACTGGATAGGATGCTATCCAGAAATATCCTAACCCCTTGGTAGGATATTTGTGAGGTGGGGCCCGCACGAGCCCCGCCGTTTCTTTCGCTAAGTAACGCACCCGCAAAAACCCGTCAAAGTAACTGAAAAGTCAACCGACGCGTTTTCTTTAATTCTTAACAGACCATTTAATTGGGCGGTTTATTTCGTGAATTAAATGGGCTGTTTCTTTCGTGAATTAAATGGGCTGTTTCGCTCGTTGAATTAATTCAACGAACTGATGGGTCGTTACTTACGCTTTTGCGTTTGTTGGCATGTTTATAAAATAAGACCAACCTAAAAATCCTTTGAAAGGATTTGAGAGGATCCTTGTTTCTTCATCTCCCCGCGAAGAACGCGAAGAACGCGAAGAACGCGAAGAACGCGAAGAACGCAAAGAACGCCGGCGACCGGAATTCGACGACGCACACCGAGATCTGCGACGTCGACGAGCTTTACCCGCGACGTTCTTCGGCGACGCCTCTTCTTCCGCGGCCGATCCTCGTTCGGCAACTAAGGTGAGAATCGGATCGTTTAAATTCTCCCTTTTTAAATTTAATGGCAACGGATTTAATTAATTAAATCCGTTTGTTCTTGATCCGGAGATTGGCGACGCGACGCCGGATACCGCGACGACGCGACGATCTCCTTCTTCCGCGACGAGCGATTCCGCGACGACCTCTCGTCCGACGACGACGACAAGGTAGGGGTTTATTTTTTCTTGATGATTCATTCCCGTGTTCTTATTTCTTTTGAATAAAGAACCGGCATGAATAATTTCAATTAATTAAAAATTGAAATGCCGTTTAAAAGAAAAAGGAGTGAACAATTTTTATCTTTGATTAAAAATTGTTGTAGCCTTTCCTCCCGTTGATTATGACTAACGCGGAGGGTGCGGGTCTAACGAACAAGACCCGGCAACCCTCCGCCGATCTCTTTTGTTGTGCGGATATGGCGGACGACGACGAACCGCGCGGCAGGGGCGATCTGTTGATCCCGCAGTGGAGATCGGCCCCCGGGAGGAGCATCGGCGTAGACGGGAGGCAAAACGGGCCCCCGGAGCAACTCCGGCGGCCCGCGGAAGGAGGCGGCGGCGCGGGCGCCGGCGCGGCGGCGCCGGCGACCGGAGGCGGCGGCGCCCGGCGCGCCGCCGGAGGAGTCCGCCGCGGCCGAACCGCGGCGGCGGCGAACCGCCGGACCGCGTCCGCGGTCCGGCCACCCAGCACGCGGCCCGCGCGGGCCGCATTTCTCCAAAGCCGCGGGTCAAACCCGCGGCGGCTCACTCGGCCGCTCAGCCGAAGCCGAGCCGGCCGGTCCGGTCGGCCGGGCCGCGACCAGGCCGGACCGGACCCGGCCTAGCCGGGTCGGGCCGACCCAGGGGGGGTTCGGGCCGGGTCGCCCCGGGCCCAGAACCCCCGTTTCGGGCCTTCTTCGGTCTTTCACCCATAACTTGGGCCTGGGACCTCCGAATGACGAACCGTCAGCGGCTACGCGATCCTTGGATCGAGACGGTCGTTTCGGTATATTATACTCAAGGTTTCGGGAGACTTTGGGTTCGGCCGGGTTGGTTCGTACACGAAACCAACCGGGCCCTCGGAGCGGAAACGCTCATAACTTGAGCTACGGACGTCCGATCGACGTACCGTCAGCTGTGGTAGTTTCCTCTAAGTGAGACGGAACTTTTGGCATACTCCTCCCGAGGATCGGATACAGGCGGAGTACGGTCGGGTTGGTTTTTCCCTAAAAACCAACCGGGCCCCTGGGACGAAAATGCCAAAAACACTCAGACCGGGCGTCCGATTGACGCGCCGTCTGTTGCGTTGAGATCCTGTTGTCGATACGGAACTTTTGGATACATCAACTTCGGACTACGTGTCAGTTGATGTATCAGCCTCTCGGCTCGTGGAGCGGACCCTCCTAAACGAGCTCGCTATGTGCGGGAACCCTAGTGCTGGCTGTGACTTCGACGACAGAGCAGAGATCCTCAGTGGACTGCGACGACGGCAGAGCAGAGATCCTCCGTGGACTGCGACGACGGCAGAGCAGAGATCCTCAGTGGACTGCGACGACGGCAGAGCAGAGATCCTTCGTGGACTGCGGCGACGACTGTGCAGAGATCCTCAGTGGACTGCGTCGACTACTGCACTCAGCGATCCCACGTGGATCAGTGCTACAGGTTCTGTGTGAGCCCGATCCTATGTGGGTCCTTACTACCGGTTCTGTGTGAGCCACTGCCTACAGGTTCTGTGTGAGCCCGATCCTACGTGGGTCTTTTGCGGGGGTTAGTACCTATCGATCCTTCGTGGATCCGACGACTTAGATGGATCAGTGATCATCTTTGACGTCATCTGAAAAAGTATACCCGGTTGAGCTGAATCTTTATTACTCTCCTTCGTGGATTGTGTTGAACTATCCTATGTGGATTTACTGTTTACTCTCCTTGTGGATTTGAGTCTTGCTTTCCTATGTGGATTGAGTTGTTCTTGAGCTCGTGAGCAGAGCTAGAATTGGGGACTTAGGTATATGTATGGGCATATACCTAAGTCGAGTCAGATGTTACTTCGTGATTGCATCTTTCTTTTGTGCTATATCCTTTGTGGATTTCGGGAGACCTTCGGGGGTCTCGGGGTCCTTACTGAGTAGCTTGTACTCACCCCTGCACGGGCTATGCCCGCACCTTGTTGTGTTGGTTGCAGACGATGGACAGCGCTGATCACGGTTGGGGCGTGGAGCAGGACGGTACCTGGAGGTGGACCACTGGGCGGGACGTGCTCGGAGCGGACGTGGGACCCGAGGAGCCTGGAGGCTATCTGTACCCACCCTTCAGGTGGGATTGCCAGTGGACGACACGAGGCCGCCGTTTTTTCTTCAGTTGCTGTACTTTACTTTTCAGTTGTACTTTACAGTTGGGCTTGTATTTCCGGCCCCCCTTTACTTTTCTGCACTTTACTTTCCGCTTGCTGACTATGTGTGGTTGTTACTTATAAAGGCAATGCCTTCCCTGTTTACTGGGATTTTACGCCTTGGTGCTAGTCGCCAGCCCCTGGCCTATGGAAGGCGGGCTTGGGGTAGTCACGGCACGGGCCCCGAGGACGGGTCGTGACAAATCTTATCAAAACCAAATTTATTTTATTATGATTCATAGAAAGTAAAAAAAGAAATTATGCATAGTTACATAGAAATTTTTACTTTTTAACCACTATAGTCTAGTCAAAGGAACATGCATCCAACAATGTGTTGATGCAAAAAAATCACTAAACTCACTAATTGTTGGTGTAAAATAGGTCACTCATTCCTAGTCTCACTAACCTTACATATTTTTGGGGAAAATGCACTATCTCTCTAGGATCTCTTTCCTCACACTTCCCTTCTATGCCTAATTCTTCATAAGGAAAAAAATTGGAATTCAGGACAAAGAACAATATCTTCTATTATTGAGAGTTTCACCAAATGTATGGTAAGTGAATTTGAAATTCACATGATCCTTCATAGCCTTGATGTGAATATCCCCTTGAGAATCACTTTTCCATGAGATATTATAGAAACACCTCTTCACTTTGGAAAGTTCTTCAAAATATGTCAAGTATTCCATTTACTGTCTTGGATGTAGTAGGGAATAAACTCATTCTGTAAATATTTTTAGATGGATTGGATCCTCTATGTTATTCTTATTATAAATTCAGATATGAAAATGATATTTTTTTTATAGGGTAACCTTGTCCTATATCTCATTGTGCTATATCCTAACATGAAACCCTTTCATGAGACCCCTTCGTGAGACCTCTATAAAAGACTCCTCTGTAAGACTACTCAAAGAGACTCCTTCACAAGAATCCTCTACAAGATTCATCTACAACATCCCTCTATAATACCATTTCTCTATACTTTTTTTCAGATGTGATGTTTTAAAAAAACACGAAATCACCCCTTAATTATGATTTAGTGGATATTTATAGGAAACTTCCACCACTTTAACTTTACAAATCACGAACAACCATCAGTTCCACTACCATAAAAATCGGCATTACAAACTTCACATTATTGCTTCGCATGATCACTTCCTGTATGTATAAAGTATTGTACATGATTAACTACATTTTCTTTGAGTGTGTTGTATAATAAAATCATGTGATCAATTGAAAATCATGTGTGCTTACCGTAATCTCATTGTGAGACCAAATGAAAATCATGAGGTTTCAATGACATTATCTTCAAGCGCTTCATGTGATCCCATCATGTGATCCAAAGAAAATCATGTTATCGTGTGATTTTGAATGACCATGTGATATATCCATTATTTTCATATTCTTTTCCTTTATGTTCTTTGCATGACCACTTCATGAGATCCTCTAACAAACATTCAGTGTCTTTTAGTACTTCACATGATCTCTCCATGAAATCCATTGACAATCATAAAATGTCTTCAAGTGCTTTTCATGACATATTTGTATGATAATTTCAGACACTCGCACTCCATGTGATCAGTTCAGAAATTCTCACTCCTTGTGATAAGTTTAGATATTCACGATATGTGTGATCAGTTCTGATATTTATGGTAAATCTTCATGCCTCTTTTGATAACCATCCTTTTTCGAAAAAATATAACCTTCTCAAAAAAAATAAAACCAAAAACACAATCAAGAGATATTTTTTCTAAAAACAATTATTATGATAATGGTATAACCCTTTTTTATCTCATTTTTCATCCAATGGGAAATGAAACTATCACTCGTGTGTACATATGGACTACCACCTCCATAAAGTGATGTATTTCATTTTTTATCACCAAATTATATCACTAATTAAAATGATGTATCAAATGAATATATATTATATTTATGAAATTATTATCATTATATAAATATAATATATTACTTACTTTCTTGAATGTTCATCCATTGGAAAATGATAACATCTCTCATGCGTATGTGTGGAATACCACCTCTACGAAGTGATGTGATTATTTTTTCATTTCCACCTTACAAGGATGGTTATAATAATGAGAATAAAGAATAACTATGACATTTATAATATATTTATGATTATTTAAAAGTAAAATATTATCTATATTATTTATTTTCCACTCAGTATAAAAAAATTATTCATGCATATGTATGGACTAACATCTTCATAAAATGATGTGATTTATTCTTCTTGATCACATAACATGGATAGTTAAAAAAGTATATTTAATGTATAAAAATGATAATTATAACATTATTAAGATTCTTTTAATGATATAGCAATAAACCTTCCAACCATTTCCAACACACCTATGTTATTTTTAGGTCATAAACCAAACTACATCAAAAGGTATAAAATGAACTTAACCATATTAGTAACTAAATAAAATATGATAAAAAATTAAATAAATCGAATAATTATAATGGAATAAACATTAATAAAATTCATAATAAAACTTAAAAAACTAATATAATTTTATTACTCAAGAGGGTATATTTATGAATGAAATGACTCAAGCCTCGGGTTAGGGAACTTTCTTTTAAAAATAATGTTTTATAGTGTTCTTACCAAATATATTTCTTCCATGTATAATTTATTTTACATGATTAAAAAAATTTATTCTTTAGGCTTCAAAGGTTTATAAAGGTCATTTTTTTACTAATTTTTTCATTATTTACAATGTATTAAAGATGAATCATTTCAATGTTTTCCATGTGATTTATTTTTTTCTTTGTATATATATGAAAGAAAATGCTTTTTAATATATATAGGTTTCACGCCTTTTAACACAACCATATCCATAATTAATTACCAATATTTCTCAATAATTTAATATGGTTTTAAAATAATTTCATATTCCTAATCTTCTGGTAATTTTTCTTTTTTAAGATTTTCTATTGAAAAAAGGATATTTCCCCTTATAATTGTGTAAAAATGGATAGTGCTTTGATTATGGGATAAAATTGGGTTTTAAGATAAAAAATAGAAATCTTACAAATATTTTGTTCATGATATGGTTATTGGGCATTATAGATGATGAATTATAAGACAAATAATGCTCGTGAAGATGGGTGAGCCTGTTATAGCTCTCTTATGAATTTTGTAGTGAGGTACACTTTGGTGGTTAAAATGAGGAAGATAACTAGGATGCTGACTTCAATGAATTAATTGGTCTTTGGTGATTTTAAAATAGGTTAAACATGATTTCAAAATATAATGCTAAAAGATACCTATATTATACATGTTAAAATGGTTTTTATGGAAATTGTTTGATTTCAAGATTTAAGGAAAGTTTATGAATATTTAAAGTTAAATGGTTTGTTTTATAAGGAAATTTTTTCGTGGGTTCCCACATACCTCAAGATGCATTCAAGGCTTTACTATGATTAATAATTGGTTCTCAAATGTTTTCTTTTATAAAAGTTTTATTTTTATGTGTGGAAATGATTTATTTATGGGCTAAATATTTTATTGGGAAAGTTAAACAATTTAATTGGTTCCCATTTATTTACTGGAGTAACAAGATTCATTTATTTTGTGTCCCTTGTTGATATTTTTTGTGATCATGCCACATTTTCAAATATTATTCATAGGATCTAAGTATGAGTAAGAACTATGTAAAGGTCAAACATTCATCTTTGTACTAGTCTTAAAAGAAGAAAAAATGTCTTGAATCAAACATGGGTGTAAACTTAAGGCCCGGTTTTTGTGGGAAAATATACACTCTTTAGAAGTTTCTAATTTTTTATATAATATGTCTCCATATTATCTTAAGTTGTAATCCAAAAAGATCATGGTAATGTAAAAAAATTTAATTTATTTTTATTAAATTCATATTTATGGGTTATTAAAGTAATTGGTCATCATAGTTGGTATTAGAGAAAATATTTAGATACATTTAAAGGTTTGGATAATGTTAAAAGACATTCTTAAGAGATTTATATTTGTGTTTATATTTCCATGTGATATATTTTTATGATTTCCATGTTTCTTTATCTAATCTATTTCGGTTTAAAATGGTTTTATGAAAAGGAAACAAGGTAACTAAATTAGGAAGTCATCAAAGGTATAATAAAATTAAAAATTAGTAACCTAGAATGGTTGAAGAAGATTATGTTTTTTAGTGTTGAATTTTTTGATGTAGGATATTAATAGTGGAACCCATGAAAGAGGGCAGGCAAATTCTCTATAGAGTAACATGACAATAGTGAATCCTTTCTTGAAACAGCACCCAACAACCTTTGGTGGTTCTTCTGACCTGCTGAAATATGAAAGATGATTAAATTCATTGGAGATAATTTTTTTAGTTTTGTGATGTATGGAAAATAAAAATTTAATTCTTAATATTTATCATTTTTAAGGTCAATTCAATCTATAGTGGTCTCTCATTAAGAATACTAAATAAAAATGTGATATTGATGTCATGGAGTGAAAATTCATTAAAAAAACTTTTTGTTAAGAATTATTTTATGAAAATTCATAAAAATAGAATGGAAATGGAATTTAAGGAATTTAATAAAAAGAAATATGTCTAAGTGGCTACATATAAAGAAACGTTTACCAGACTATCTCGGTAGGCATAAATTTTTCTTCTAGTCCATGAGAGTAAATTTTATAGATTTTACATAGGTCTAAAACTAAGTTTACAAAGAGATTTGGCCTTTTCTGAATTTAAAATCCATGAGGAGGTTGTTCATTATGTTGAAAATTTTGATGTGAATTTTTTTAATATTTATTTACTTTGTGAAAACAGTGGTAAGAAGAGGTTTGTGTGGAAATAAATGGAGATTCAGTCAATCAAGAAATATGGAGGTAAGCCCCCCAAATGTTCCAAATGTGGTAAAATAAATTTCAGAGAATTTTTTACGAGATAAGTTAAGTTTTTCCAATGTGGTATGCCCAATCATTTAGCATGTGACTATAAGAAAAATAGTTATAATTAGAAATTTAATTATAAAAAAGATAATCATCCATTAGTGAGATATTTTAATTGGAATGAGTAGTGATATTTTGATAATTCATGTACAATATTAGTTACTCAAGGTGGGAATCATCAATATTAAAAACAAAAAGGTGATATGAATCTTTTTTCTACTACAAAAATAGATTTGGTACCCTCAAATGAAGATGTAAAAGTTGAATTAATTTTTTATTCATATTATGTCAAAGTCTTGTTTGATTTTAGATCTATTCATTATTTTATATCTATGAAATTATCAAGTAAAATGGAAACATAACTCATGAAATTAAGTTAAAACTCTTGGTAAAATTTAATATGGGTAGTATAATGGTAAAATAAATTATAAAAATATTTCCGTTATCATCCATGGAATGGTTTTTCTTGAAGACCTTGTTGTATTTCCCATTGTATATTCTGATGTTACCTGGGTATGGATTGAATTTCAATCCATCGGGATAATATATATTACATATGTAAATAATGTTTTTTAGAAAATGTTTTAGTATTTATATAAGAATGAATTCATACCTTTGATAACATATCAAGAAGATAAAAAATGATAAATATGGAAGTAAAATTTATCTTGCACGTATTATTGAAATGAAAGGAATTGTTCAAATTAGTGATGTGATAGTAGTTAATGAATACTTGGATGTATTTACTGATGATTTTATTATGATTATTCCTAATGGGGTGGTTGAATATATTATTTTCTTAGTTATTTATTCTATTTTAATTTCAAAACCCCCTTATCGAATAAATCTAGTAGAAATTTTTAAATTGAAAATGTAGTTAAAAGAGTTTCTTTATAAGAGTCTCATCCATCCTAAAACATCTCAATATAGTGATCGTATTCTATTTGTTAAAAATAATTATAGTTCTCTAATACTTTTCATTGATTATATGTTACTCAATAGCATCACTATTAGGAACAATTATTTATTGCCTCAAATCGTTGACTTATTTGATTAACTCTAGGGTACTATGTATTTTTCAAATATTGATCTTAGATATGGGTATCACCAACTAAAATTGAAGGATGAATAAATTATAATGAAGGACTTTAATAATTATTATAGACATTATGAGTTTATTTTTATGCCTTTGAAGTTTAATATTTCACTCGTTGTATTTATGGATCTTGTGAATAGAGTTTTCCATGAGTATTTAGATAAATTCAATGTGGTTTTCCCTAATGATATTCTAGATTACTCCAAAAAAATTTAAGGAACATGATGAAATTTTAAATATTTTTCTATATAATTTATAAGAATAGAATTTGTGAGTAAAATCCAAAAAAAATTGAATTTTTCTTATAACATATTTGTTTCCTTGAGCATATTATTTCTAAACAAGGAATAATTATTGATCCTGATAAAACCATTGTGGTGGAAGAGTGTCCAATGATGAAAAATATCACTAATACTTAAAGTTTAATTTTATTAGTGGGTTACAATTGATGGTTTTCAGATAAAACTACTTAGTTATCTATCCCACAATGTAAGTTTACTCGAAAAGGAGTTAAATTAATCTTGATAAAGGAATGTAATTATTTTTTTCATGAATTTAAATTAAAATTTGTTAATTCTATTTTATTAGCATTGAAAATAAGAACAGGTGGGTTTTTTATTTAAATTGATACTTATTTTATTGGACTGGGTTTTTTCTTGATTCATTGTGATCAGGTAATTGTATACATGTCACATCAATTAAAAATCCATTATAATAATTTCCCTATACAAGATCTTGAGGTTGTAGTGGTGTTTTTTCCTTACAAATTTGGTTTTATCTTTTATATGGGGTAAAATATGAAATATATTCTGAAAATAATAGTTTAAATTCTATATTAACTCAAAAATAATTGAATATGAGGTAGAGAAGATGTTTGGAACTGATAAAGGATTATTATTGCTTGATTTACTATCATCCAGGTAACGAAAACACGGTAGTCAATGCCTTTAGTTGAAAACATAATACAAAATTAACTATATTATGTATATAACATGATCCATTATTTAATTATTTAATGAATTTCAGTATATAAATTTTGAATGAAAAAGCTCCTTATCATTTGAATCAGATGTTATTATATTCAATCTTTTCAGAAATAATTATGAAGGATCAGATGGAAGATTATGGATTGTGGTAAAAGGTATAATTTTTCAATAAGGGTAAGGTGATAATGTTTAATTTTTATTAAGAATTTGTTATAATATTTTGAAATAGGTTATGTGTTCTGAGTGATTCCCAGTTAAATATGAAATTGTTAAGTGAAGCTCATGGAACTTCATTTGATATTCATACTGGAAGTACTAAAATGTATAGAGACCTACAATAATGTTATTGATTGGGTGGGATGATGAAATATATTTCATATTTTAATTTAAAAATTTTTAATTATAAATATTTTAAATCCAAAATACATCCAAAAAATGAGATGTTTCAACCATTACAAGTTCTTGAATGAAAATGAGATAATATATCCATGGATTTCAAGGTGAGATAACCAAATACATCACTAGGTAAAAATGAAATTTAGGTTTTTATTTATTTTTTGACTAAATATATATATTTTCATCCTATCCGATATAATATGTATTTGGATCAACTTTCTATAAATTTTCTTGAAGATGTATCCTGATTACACGGAGTCCCTCTCTAATATATCTTATCATGATTCCATATTTACCTCAAATTGTTGTAAAGGACATCAAAAGTTGTTAGGTACTAAAATAAATATAAGTATATCTTTTCATCCATGATCTAATATATAATTATAGAGAACAACTAAAATTTTATAATTTATTTTTCAGACCTTATCTTTAAATTATTAGAAAATTTGGGATCAATATTTTTATTTGGTTGAATTTTCTTATAATAAAATTTTTCATTCTAGTATACAAATGGAACCTTTTGAGGCATTATATATAAAGAAGTGTCGAACTCAATCATGTTGGGAAAGGGTATCTGAAAGGAATTTGGTTTGACTAGAGTTGGTAGAAGACATGAATAAGAAGGTAAAGATTATTTAGCACCATATGAGGGTGGATCATAGCAAGTAGAAAAGTTGTGTAGATAACCAGAGGAAAGGTATCTCATTTGAGGTGGGAGATCATGTTTTTTTACAATATCTCCTTAGAAAAGTCTTATGAGTATTGTAAGGAATGGAAAATTAAGTCCACATTATATTGGTCCATTTAAAATTATATAAAAAGAGGTATTATTTTCTTACTAAGTGTCCTTACATCCAATTTTATCTTACGTGCATGATGTGTTTCATGTTTCTTTTCTAAGGAAGTAAGTACCAAATGCTTCTCGAGTTTTTAGCCTTAAAGTAGTAAAATTAGAGGAGAATCTATCATATAAAGAAAATCCATTTCATATTTTAGACCATATAGAGAAGTCATTGTAAAATAGGGTGATTTATTAAGTTAATATTTTATGTAATAATCACATGATGGAAGAAGTAACATGAGAATTGAAAAATGATTTGAGGGGGAAATAACTACACATATTTAAGTAATGAATGAAATTGAGAGGGCACAATTTCTTAAAGGTGGTAAGAATGTGACAACCCAAGTAATATTAAAAATAAGTCATCCTAGTTATTTATATTTATGCATTTAATAGATTTATATTCATCATAGTTTTATAAATAATTTTATATGATTTTTCAATTGAAAAAAAAATAATAGTTTAATTTAACAAAATTGTTTTCTATGTATTATATGTTATAAGTTAAAAGTTAAATTTCATTATTTTAGAAATTTAATTTGATAAAATGGAATTCATTTTTTATCTAAATATATCAAATATATCATAGGTTGAATTTTTGGTATTTTCCTTGAAAGATTTATTTTTTGTTAAATAATGAAAATGTCATTTTTTATTAAAACTATCATTTATTTTCAATTATTTAAAAAGTATAATTATATTTTGGATTGTTTTTAAAGTCAAATTAATCCCATTTTACTAATAATAATCTAATTAATTTCATAGTAATTGACATTATACATGATTTTGGTATAAAATCATTTTTATGCTTAAAAGGTAATTTTTATAAAAAAATGTTTTCATTGTTGTTTGAATAATTATATTAAAATTAATTTTTGATAATTTTTGAAATTGAATATTGAAAAATAAATTTAATATTTTAATCTGGTGTTTCAAACTATGTATTGTGTTCAATTTAATTTATGGTCTTGATGAATGGTTACTATCGTAAAAATTAGTTACCATGGTAAAGGGTTAAACTTGTTGATTACGGTAAAACTAAGTGATAAGGCCAAAAAATATTATCTTAATTATTATTATATGATTTTATTTAAAACCTTATAACATTTTCTTAAAATTTTTATAGTTTTATATCCACTTTACCATGAATAAAAATTTATATTATTTTAAAACTTTTAATAATTACAGTAGTGCCACTCCCCTTACTTATAATAGTGCACTTACTCTTATCACTTCTACGTGTACATTAAGAACTTTAGATCAGACAATACCTAGTTAAAAACCTTATAAAATATAATCAAATATCCTAGATTTATTTTTCTCACCAAAACATTAATCTAAGAAGGATTAAGGTGTAATCCTACGGTGGTTTTCCAAATAAGAGGTATAATTCTTAATAAAGTGTTTCATGTTTATTTATATTTCTACATCCATCAAATAATATTTAACCATGCTGAAATAGTAACATACGTATCTTATATACAATAAAATTTTATTATAATTACAATAAAACCCTTTTTAATCTCTTTTTACATCCTATGGGAAATGAAAACATCGCTTATGTGTATGTGTGGACTACCACCTCAATGAAGCGATGTGTTTCATTTTTTATCACATGATTATATGGATGGTTAAAATAATGGATAAAATTAATATATATGATATTTATGAAATAATTTTGATTATTTAATTATAATATATTTCTTAACTTCTTATATTCCCATATATTAGAAAATGAAAACATCGCTCATGTGTACGTGTGGACTACCACCTCTTTGAAGCGATGTAATTTTTTCATTACCATATTACAAGGTTGGTCATAATAATGGAATAAATGAATAAATATGAAATTTATAAAATATTTATGATTCAATAAATATAAAATATCTTCTAAATTATTATTTTCCACCCAATAGAATAATTAAAACGTGATTCATGTGTAGGTATGGAATGAAGTTTCCCCAAAATGATGTGATTTATTTTTGATCAACACCATACATGGATGGTTATTAAAGTATATTTAATCTATAAAAATAAAAATTATAACATTTTTAAGAATATAGAGTATATTTAATAATTAACCCTTTGACTACGTTCAATGCACCAATGTTATTTTAATTTTATAAACCGAATGACCCCATAACACCTGATCTGAACATATCAATTTTTATAATTAAATAAAACATAGTGAAAAATGAAATGAAGAGAATAATTATAATGTAATGAAAATGAATAATTTTATTAATAAATTATAAAACTAATATAATTTTATAACTCGATAGGATATTTATACAAATTAAATGAGTCGAGACTCGTGGTAAAAGACTTTCTTTTAAAAATTGTGTTTTTTAAATTCTCTTCAAACCTATTTTTCTACCATGTTGAGGTTCTTTTAAATTTTTAAAGAAAGTTATTATTTATTATTAAAAAGCTTATAAAGGTAATTTTTTACCATTTTTTAATTTATTTACAAATTATTAAAAAGGAATCTTTTCAAAAAAAAATTTGTATGGTTTATTTTTGACATTTTACAGAAGTGAAAAAAAAATGTTTTTTAAGGTATACAGCTTTACCTAATTTTCCCAAAGTCATTGTCCTTTTTTCATCAGGATTAAAATAAATGTTAACATGATTTCTAAAATATTATCATATTTCCACTCTTTGAGTAATTTTTCATTTTTACTAGTTTTCAAAGAATAAATTTATTTATCCTTATGATTGTGGGAAATTGGATAGTCTATTTCTTGTGGGTTAAAATGAGGTTTTATGATGAAAAAGTGAAAGATTAAAAATATTTTTCTCCTTGTATAGTTATTTATAATTATATATGATTTTGGATTATCCTAATATATCTCATGATTATGGGTGTATTGATATATCTCTCCAATGCATTAGGTAATGATGTAGTTTATGGAGGTTAAAATGGGGAGATCACCTGGTTCGTTACTCCTATAGAATTAACTAGTGTTTAGATATTCTGAAATAGGTTAAACATGAGTCAACATAGGTTATTATTATAATTCTAAAAGATACCTATATTATTCCTTCAAAAATATTTTTCATAGAAATTATTTTATTTCATGATGTAAGTAGAGTTTATTAACTTGCAATGGTGAAAGGTTATCTTTATAAATAAATGTTTTCAAAAGTTCCCACATGATTCAGGATACCATCATTGTTTTCCTATTATTAATAATAGTTTATAAAATGTTTTATTTTATAAAAATTTGGTTTTTATATATATAAGTTTTTTACTTTTTGTTCTCAATGTTTTATTAGAAAAAAATGTAAACATTTTTATGGGTTCCCATGTTTTCACCGGACTAATTGGATTCCTTTATTTTTATGTCCCTTCATTGGTTGTTTTGTGCTCATTCCAAATTTTTAAATGATTTTAATATGATTTAAAGATGATAATATTCTATATAATGTTAAAAACAATTCTTTGGACTCATCATAAAAGAAGAAAAAGTGTCTTTAATGAAACATTAGTGTACACTTAAAGTCCTTTTTTATTGAAATATTGTACACTATATGGAAGTATCCACTTTTTTATGTGATATTTTTCCTAATTATCTAAAAATAACCTAAAATTTCATGGGAATTGAAATATTTTAAATCTTTTTAATTAATCTCATATTTATAGTTTTTTCAATTAATAGGTTGTTATAAGATAGTCTTGTTAGTATCTTGTTTCGTTGATGGAGTTCGAATATAATAACACTTATCAATTAACAATTTATGTGGTGTTATTTAAGGAATTGTATGGTAATATATGTTGGTCATATTTGGGTTGGGTTGAGATAGTTGATAAGTCTCTTGTGGGACCCATCTTGGTATATAAGAGGATTGAGCGAGTTCAGATAATTCATAAGTGTTTCATCTTGGCTCGGTGAAAACAGAACCAACCCTCAATGAAGACCATTGATATTTAATATTAGAGATTTTTTGTTCATAAAATTAATTCCTATGTTAGGGTTCACATGATTTGGGATGAATATATATAATATTTTTTGGTACATGGGAACATTTTTTATTAATAAATGGATTAGACAAGTTGCTTAATAATATTCTATTCTAATGTTTTAAATGGTGTTAGATAATATTTTCTATATATATCAATTTAATAACTAACAATATGATTCATATCATGTTATATTATAGTGTGAATTTGAGTTATCACTCGATTCATCTTAGGTGGAGAGACATATTTGGGTTATAGATTATGTAAATAAGATCATTTAAAGAATAAGTATTCCATTGGTTTGGGTTTTTTGGTAGCATGAAATGTTTCAAGAAGAGGTATAGAGATAAATACCAATATGTGGAAACAATTTATTGAGTTTTTCATAAATAATAGATCAAAAAAATTGGGATGAAAAGTTCCATGGTGGAAAGAATAGTAATGCTCAACATTTTTTAGGCATGATCTATTTTGAGTTTTGGAAGTTTTGGATTGAAATTTATAAATTTTAGCATAGAGGATAAGTAAAATTAGGAAAATGTTTAGTCAAACCTTGTGGTATAACTACCACCAAAATATATTTTTTTATTAAGAAAAGAACATTTAAGGAAAAATTGGGAAACCATTCAAGTACACAATTAGACAATCAACCAACACCATAAGTTATGACTAAGTCATAAAATTAAATTTTAAGCCTTTTAGAAACCTTAACTCTATGGAGACTCCATTGTATAGAAGTAACCTGTCCATCCAGATCATATTTGAGGAGGTCTTCCATATTGTACTCTATCTTATCAAAAGTTTGGATCAGCTCTTCCAGAGTCTAACCATGAAACATGTTTTTTGAACTAGAATATATAATTCATTTAGCTTAACCATGAAAGATTACCATGCATGACTGGCATGGTTATATAATTTTGGGTTTTAAACACAATTTGGATGCCCCATAATTCCCATTCATCCACTCATTCAATCTTATGTGATTTTAGGTCATCAATGGGATGATTTTTGAGCTCTCCTCTAAAGAAAAAAATGATGCAAGGATTGATTATTGATGGTGAAATATATGGTTATGTATTTGATTATTCATTTGATTCTTGAATAAATTTCCTTAAATCATTTTTCATTCTTAAATATAGAGTTGTGTTATCAATTTTTTATATTCCTAATATATATAATTGGTAATTTTGGTTCATAATATTTATTAATTGATGGAATCAATCTTGTTTGTATGATTCGAGGAGTTAAATATTAGGGAATTTTGTAAAATGACATGACTTGGTTATTAGTTCCAATATATTCTATGAATTGAATAATTTCTTATAATTTATTTATTAATTTTGATCTATTTATGATTAATTTAATTTAGTTATTTTTAAGTTATAGATATATGAAAATGAAGATTTCATAATAATTTATTTTAATTTAAAATTAAGGAGTTTTATAACAATGGGTTTTGGAATGAAATTTGGAATTTGAATATATATATTTTTAAATACACGGTTCAAATTTCTTTTTATATTTAAAATTGATTTTTCCAAGAAGTTGAAATATTTATTTCTTAATGGAAGTTGAAACAAGTTTTTCATTAAGTATTTTATTGAATAATTTTTGAATTAAAAACCAGGTTTTAAATGGATAATTATGGTCTTGGAAAGTGATTTGATTATTTGAAAATTATGTAATTATTTTAAGAAATCATAAATTAACTTGAATGGATGGAATTTTTATATATGAATTTGATTGTGTATTTTTTTGTATTTTTCTTAGGTTTTTTATTTGTATCAAAATTATATTAGTGATAATTTGTTTTAAAGCCTCAATATTTCATCCATGGGGATGGAATACTTTGGAATAATTTTTTATGGAGAGAAATAGTTGCAATAACTAGGGCCAAAATATGACTCTCACTACGATATGAGTATAAATATATGAATGATGATTCATATTGTGGTAAAGGTAGCTTGTGATGGAATATATAAAATAAGGGTTTTTTATTTAGTAATCATGGAAATATTGAGAATATAGTATTGTTTTTAGAAAAAAACTAAATCTGATTAAATTAGGTGGAAATAGTATTTTCCATGAAACATTAAGAAATAGTAATTTTTAAATGGGTTTGGTAAAAATAGAGATTTTCTATTTCTTGGTTAAGATTTTTATTCTCTTAAAGTTTTCTAAAAATTATATTTTTTTGAAATATACGTTTTCTTGAATAAATCATGGTCTAAAGAAATTGATTAATATTATTTGATGAAGTTTTTTTGTTAAATTCTGAAATTCAATGAGAAATCATGGTTTTTTTAAAGTAAATAAATAAATGTTTTAATTTTTAAACTATATTTGATTTATCATGGTCTATTAGAATTTCATTTTGAAATGATTTTTTATGGATGTGGCTTGCATTCTTAGGGTAATACCACCAAGTTTACACTCACCTATATATGTTCACTATTTTTTTCATGTAGACATAATTTTTTATGATGCTGGAAAGGAAAAGAAATCATTCTCCATCATTAGAGATTTTTAATTCTATATTTCAGTTATTGATGAGGAGATGGTAACTCATGGTTCAATCATTTTATCTTTATCTTTTTGTGTTTTTTTATTTATTTTTCACATTGTGTTTGGTTTTCTGTGTAAAAAAATACACTATATAGATTGTTTTTATGGGTTTTTTGAAATTATTTTACATGAACATATATGTTTTATGGTTTTGTACCTTGGTTAAATTCCTCCCTATGGTTTTCTTTTATGCCTCATTGCATGTCGATAACCTCTAGTGATAAAGGTGTGTGATTTAGAGCATATTAAATCTTAGCATGGATCTCAAGATTTTGATTACAAGTTCAACATATTATAACTCATGTAATCACAATTTCTAATTTTCCAGAATATCTTTATTAAAAAAAGTCTAATTTTTGAATCCCATCCCACCAAAAAAAATTGGTAGACAAAGTTTCTACCATAACAACAAGTAAATAATGTTCATATCACTCACAATACTTCACTATAAGTTATCCAACAAAAAATTATATCACAAAAGAGTATTTTTGGAAGATTAAAATTTGAATCAAATTGGTAGGAATTGATATGGTAACTAGTTCAATAAAAACTAATTTTAACACTCATTAAATAATTTTAATATTACAATTGCACACCCTTTTCCAAACCCTCCCATGAATAAAAGAAGAAATCCTATTATTTCAATCTACCAAAATAGGTATAAAGTTGAAAATATTTATCATGATTCAAGACCTAATTTATACCATTTAGATTATAAAATAAATCACACCAGCAACCATTAACACATTTACTGAATGAAACCATATATTTGTGTAAATAATTTTTTCCCTGAATATGTTTTGACACTTATTACAAATTTTGATACTAACATGGGATTATTCATGTATTTATTTTAATAAAATAATGAAATCATTTGAAAATTATAAATTATAAATCATATTATTATTCCTACTAGCCTTAACACTAGGGATTATAACCCTATGAACTACATCTAAAAAAGTTTAGAAAATGAATCAGTAACCATGATAAAAAGTTATAAAGAAATAGGGTCACCATATCTTAATCCTATTTAAGTTATAACCATACCTGAAAACCTACCATTTTTAATTAATTTTATATAAAACTAGTGCATAATCATTTATAATCATAGAAATCCATTTTCCCTTGAACCCAAAATGTTAAATAACTAACCTTAAAAAAATATAGATCACTCTTTATTAGGTATATTTTGTATTTAAGATCCAAGAGGCCACACATTTTTGAGAATATGAATGTGTTTTTATGGAATTAAAAATCTCTTGATCAATAATCACATTAGCTATAATCATCCTTTAAGGGATAAAAACACATTGATTCTCACTAATAATAGGAAGAAGTATTTCCTTCACCTTTTTCCCTATTAACTTCAAATATATTTTATAAATGAACTTATAGTGGATAATAGGATGGATCTTCAACACCCTGGATGGAGAATCCATCTTTGGAATAAGAATAGTAAGAGTATTATGATTTCATCCACATAAAAATAGAATATAAATAATAAAATATTTTTATTATTTCATAGGCTAATGGGATGAAACTTTCAAAAACTTGATGGATAAGTAATATTTGGAAGAAGATAAATAATAGTGTTATTAATTCTATCCACCTCAAAATATAATATAATTATAAAAAATATTTTAATATTATATTTTATATTTTATATTTTGATGCACTTTTTTATTTTTTTCATTTTTTATGATGTCATTTAACGTTATAGTGATTTTTATAAATAAATTGAAATAAATAACTTATCATAAAAGAAAAAATATAGGTAATAGTATATAATAATTATACTAAAATTTAAATTATATTTATAAAATTGAAAATAAAATTAAAATATATTAGTATAATTATAAATATAATGAATTATAAATTAAATTGAGTAATTATATTTTATATAAATATATATATATATATAATATTTTTGTTACATAAGTGTTATATTTAAATAATTAAATGTAATTATAAATTTAATAAAAAAATATGACAATTAATGATGAATAATATATCTCATTACATTAAACATTAGGTTGGGATGAATGATTTCACTAATAAAACTACCACCATGTCATTTTAATAACTCGATCTAATTCTTTTTTGTAATATCATGTTAGAATACATATGGACCAAAGAAAACATCAATATTTTCATTTGGGCCCACTAGTTATGTGTCTATAAAAAACTAATTTATTTTCTTTTTAAATTTTTTAAAAATTATTTTATATATGCACACACAATAACACAATTTTATTTAACAAATATAAATTAAAAATATCTTTATTAATATATAGAGTGAAAAAATATATTACAATACACACTTTTATAATAGATTAGTAACAGGAATTTTTATAAAAGTTTTAACTTGGGACTGTATCCCACTCCCCTTTTATAATGTAAACTTGGGTTTCTTCCTCCTATTTCCATTGTGTGACTCTTTCATGAAACTTTAATAATAAACAAAATATCTAATATATTTTTTTATAAAAATAAATAAAATTAAAGGGAAGTAATTTTAAAAAAAATAAACATTAAAAGTATATGTTTTATAATGGATTGAAAATATGTTAATACCCTTAAAATAGTTATAAGATTATATAAATATAATATAATAAAAACATTATAAATAATAAACTAATAATAAAATAAAAATATAATAAAAACCATTTAAATAGTTTGACTTAACTTATCTAAAAGATCCAATCAGAATTACCCATATATGATTTAATGACCTATTTACCAAAGAGGCTCGGGTGTGGGTTAGAGACCCAGCCCGTACCCAAATTTTTTTTAGAAAAAGTAGAATTCAATTACATGGGGACGTAATGAAAATAAATTTGAAATACCACTATCAAAAATAAGAAAAATAACAAAAATAGAAAATAGAAGCAATTAGACCCTACTCGGTAACCTAAAAATCATCTTGTGGACTGAAATCGTCCATCGTCTCTACTTCTTAGATGGTGACCCCTCCCCTGGGTTTTATGTTTCCACCATGTCATGTCATCATCATATTAATGATAAATTTTATTCTCTGGTTGGGTGGGATCCTCAAGAGACCGAGGGTCTTGTTCTCTACCTCGACTTGAACCCTCTAATAAAATCTTCAGATCATAGATGCTCCTTGAAATCACAGTCTTAGTGCAAGTTCCATGGGAATTACTGAATTTTGTAGACAATACCTCCATGCTAGTGGATCTATTTAAAATATAAAGTAGACTAAGAGAGTTATCTCTTACCCTAATAGAATCACTTTTTTTAATAGTGGCTAGACCAGCCTTCAGATAGACCACGGCATGCACTACCGGGGTTCTTCTAATGATTCCATTCATTTCAGCAGACTCACCAAGATACTATGATCCTTCCTTAATTAATTCATACCCAACATCCTGATTGGGACATGAAATGACCTACTAGATATATCCTATAGGCATCATTGTTGTAGCATGCTTGTCCATGCCCACATTATCCTTGTAAACATGGGATTTAGCAAGCTTGGATTTCCTATGGGCTCTAATCTTGCTCTTTATATAGACATGAGATGAATCCTTGAGTTGTTTCTCACCCTTAAAATTTCTGGACTTCATAAATATTACATCCATCATATGAGAAGAATTTATATAGTCTTCACCATAAATATTCTCCAACTCATTAGTGGTCCTTGAATTTACAACAATATAATAAAAATCATGTTGGGCCTCCTCCTCACCATGCAACAGGTCTTCCTTATTCATGAAATATTACTTTACCATCTGAACAGGTTCCCTCAGTCCAATATTATAAGGAATATTGAATTTTTATTACTCCATAGTGTCTCCAAAGATCTTGTAGTTTGAACACAAATCCATCGAGACCTTTATAAGAGAAATATCATAATATGTTTCACCAATATTCATAGATTCATCCGGATGAGAGTTTGTCACCAAATCCTGAGCATAAGAAGAAAACCCCATTGGATTATTCTTACATAAGTCAGTTAAGAAACCATGTTTCTTACAGAGAGAACACAACAAGTTCCTATGGTAATTTTCAGCAACATAACCAATGCATTTTCATTTCACATAGATGTTAGGAACTCTCTCATAGTCTATTTACATTTCGAGTCTAAATTGAGAAGAAACTAGTATAACAGTCTTGATCAACCAAGAAGCAATATCAACTTTGACCAAAAATTTGGTGAATTTTCCATATCTCACACATTCGATCTCCTTATCAAACATGATAGGAATAGAAACCACTAAGGAAACTTCCCATAAGATCTAGGGATTCCATAAGAACCATATGTTTCTACAAATTTGGATCCAAATTTGAGTCACAAATTTATTATCCAGCATTATGTTAAACTGAGGATCCCAATAAATTATATAAAATTTAACTACCGATAAATTATATAAAACTTAAACTTGAAAAAATAAATACAAATCAATATAGTTAATTCACATTTAATTTACATAAATAAATAAAATTTTATCATCTATCAAACAAACTTTTTATAAAAATTATGAGTTCCACTTTGGTTCAATCAACTGACTTGTAAATATACCATTTAAGGAATATTTCTTTGTAAAAATAAATAAATAAGTGAACTTAAGTAATTATATATAATACCTGATAATTTTTTAAGTATACTTCTTTCTTAAAATTAATATGAACATTAAATAAGTGATACACAAAAAAATAATACAGTTTAATACTATTATATAGGACATGAAATATATAAGTGAATATAAATTATTCTCTTATTAAAAACCATTTAAAATTATTATAGTTTATCTCAAGTTTAGTTATTGTATTTTAAAGTGGAACTTAAAATGTTTATTTCTTCTGGAAATGATAAATAAAGCGAACATTTTTTACTAGTGTGCCAATATAACAATTTATTTAAATGATATTTCATGTTTTAAATTAACTTATTCATTGAATATATGATCCAAATAAAACTAAATTTAACATGATAGTAAAAATAATAATATTTAAATCAAACCATAGTATTTCATTTTCAATAGGTGATAGATTTATAAACAATTTAAAATATACCAAATCATTATTTGCTGATAATATAAGGATAGATCAATGAAAAAATCAATATATTTTTTATGGATTATATGCTTGTAAATGGAGTCGTTTAATTTATGAAAATTGCATAAAAAATGTTTATTTCTTTTCCAATTCATCTCTTTTCTTTTTATTTTTTGTATCCTTCTCAGTAGTGAGAGGGAGTTCCATGTACTTTAATGGTGCATCTTCATCGATTAATTTAAACAATAGTTCTTTTTTCATGTCTCTTATCCTCAATAGTTCACAATGAGTATGTTGTTCTTATTATGAGTTCCCACACCCCTTAATGTGGTCATTTATTAAAATTAAAAAGGGGTTTGAGTGAAAAATGTTAAAAATAATTCAATACCATTGATGTAAATCTTTTATGTTTTTTCCTTAGATCATTTTTTTGTTACAATATGGTAAACATTTCCCAAAAAAATAAAAAATTATCATTGATGATTCTTTACAATTTCATATCTTGTTACATAGTGTATTTCAAATTTATTTTACAGAAAAATATGTTCTGGTAAATTTTTGATACAATTATCTATTTGAATCCATAAATTTCAAGGAAATATTGAAATTAGAAGACTAACTATTGTCTCTGTATTCAAGTCAATCACATGGAAGTAATGAAAAAATTAATGAAAATTAAATTAGATTTCAGGTTTATTTATAACATTTTTAGTCAAGTAATAGGATTTATTACATTTAAATTTTTATATAGTAATTATTTTTTTGGAAATTATTATGAAATTAATAAGGTAATGATAAATTTTGGTCTCTACACTCATAATATTCGTTTTTATTCATAATATTTCATGATATATACTAGTAAATATAAATACTTAACTAATTGTGCAATATGTGGAAAATATAGTTCTAAAGAATCAAAAGGAACAAAAAATATAATTTGTTTAGTTAAATAGTTGGTGTATTTTATATCAAATTTTAAAAGACCCCCAATGTGATTGATTGATTCATGGGGGAGACTGAGGATCCTTGAGAAGTGAGTTGTGAAGTGATATATTGAAGACATATTTTAGATAATGAGACTTGATTAATGATGTATCATCCCTTGCACTAAGATATAAATATCTTTCATAAACTTTACTTTTTCAAATAATATTTTCTTTAAATAACTCTCACATAGGGAGAAAACTATGACTAATTTCATTATGTTAATCCATCACAAATTATGAACATGTTATTGTATTTTATGTATTTTAAAAATTCACAAGGATTAATTTGTGGTTGATTGAATATGAACAATTTATAAAGTAGTGATGAATTTTCATGACATCAAAAAAACTTTAATTATGGGATACAAAACATTTTTTAATTTATTTATGAGGACAAATGATTAGGAAGAAGTATGAATGATGTGAAGATGAATTCTCACTCATGTGAAAATCATTAAATATATTATATAATCATGTTATAAGTATTCATTGAGATGAATGGAAAATCTCATGATCTACCATGAATAAGAAAACCACATGGTGGTTTTTGAAACCAAATCATTGTTCAATCAAAAAAAATTAGTCATTTATTAGGGACTAATAGAATATTTTTAAGAGTAATGAAAATTTTCTAACATAAAATATAGTCATGGTTTTCCATGAAAAGTCATGGTGCAAAGATGTAATGTTGGTTTGAGTAAAAATTCATGTAGTCTATGATCAGGGTTGCTGAAGATTTTTAAAGAACTTATTAACCACTTCATGCATAAAACACATCATATTTTCAATGTATTTTCCATATTTTGGACAAAATGATTTTGGTTTGGAGATATTGGTTCTTGAGAATGATATTGGAATTATGGATGAAAATAATGTTTTTCTTTAGAGGAAAACATATCATGGTTTTAGTAAAATATATGATTTTTTAAAGAAGTAATGACTTCTATATTTTTTAGAGGTGTGATATTTTAATTGTGGTTTTCATATCTGTATTTGAGTAGATAAACCCTCACAATGGTTTAGGATACTATGTTGTGGATTTTTTAAATCTATATAAAAATGGATTCTGAATGGGAGAATGGTAGATATAGTCTCTTAAATTTTAGAACTTTCATATTAGATAATGGATGGTTTTTAAGAATGATTATTTATTCTTTTCATTGATCATTATTCATATTAGTTTTAATTTCTTATCTGTAACATATAGTAGACACTATGTGGTTTTTAGGAGGAATATTTTAATGAATTTGTGAAAATATTTTTTCATTACTCACTCATCATCAATAAAAATATAATGACCATTAAATGGAAGATAACACCCACTAATCACCAATGACTCACTACTCATAAAGATTCAATGAAAACTATAAAAAAAATTATTTTTGTGTTGTTATTTTTTCATTTATTATTTTAATAGTTTTTAATAATTCGACTAGAGGTTCATAAACACTAATCAGTAACATGACAAAATTAGTTTATGGGAAATGTTTTTATAATCATCTATTCACACCCATCTCAATATTTCTTATTCTCATCTGGGAACCTAAATTGGTATGAGATCAAAGGTTTTCGATCTAGTATTTTGAATTATTTTTCTATTATTTATATTATTAATTAATTATATTTTTATTTGGAGTATAAATTATATAAAAATTAATGGAATTACATTTTTTATATAAAGGTATTTCATTTGTTAAAGGAGATAATGATTCCAAACTTTCTCTCATTGGGATTGGATAAACTTTAAATAAAAAAGAATGGATTTATTCCACCTAGATTAGTATTGGAAAATATTTTTATGGATTAGAAGAATATTTATTTTAACTGAAGATCATATTGTGAATTTATCTCATCACTCTAAAATAAGGAACATACAAAGTTAAATTATTCCAAAATAACCAATTCCATGTAAATAAAATTATATGCAGTTTTTGAATGACTTAAAAAGATGATAAATTCCTAAATTCAATAATTTCATGATCAATTTGATGAGATAAGAAATGTATAAATAAAATTTTGGATGATTTTTATGCTGCAACAATAGATTTTGATTTTATTTTTTTTTCAAATATTAATAGGAATCCCAATGGAGAGGAGTAATTTTAATTGTGGAAGTTCTCTGGTGTTCAGAAAAGTTAGTGTGAAGTTTAGTAAAGGAAGCAGTACCATGATATTCACTATATAATAGTGATACCTATAGTGGACATGGAAATAACAAGAGTGAAGTTTTTATATGTGTTTTGGATTATATTTTATTTTAGAGTATCTTTTGAAATAAAAAACAAGGAAATCCAAACCATAGTGGAAGCCAAGGTAGAAATAGTGGACATATGAAATCAGTGAGACCAGGAGATTTGTAAATATAATGAAATCCATTTTACTATGGGTACTAAAGACTACAGTGATGTTGAATTGGTTAGTATATTCATCCCTTTCCATGGAAGCTAGTATTTAATGTTGATGGAATTTAAATCAAAAATAGTGATTGACACCGCACAAAAGTAGGGGGTTTTTGAATTAAAAAATCTCTATATAAAATCGGGAGACCCAACATATATGTTTTTAAGGCCATTATGAACTTAATATAAGATTTGAGAAAATATGAACTCAAAAAGAATCATGACACGTTGATAGATGTATTATTTATTGGGTTTTCAAGAGATGAAACAAAATTGGTAGATATGTGTTTTGGAAGTAATTTTAAAGGGAATTTTGACATGATGTGGTTATAGGACTTGGTAATTTTTACAACATATTTTTGATAATAAGATTCAATGCCCAAAATGGTCATTTTAATAATGTAATGTTCCTTAGAGTTTATATATTTTTATATTACACCAAGATTTGAATATTTGGTTCCACTACAACTTCTTGGTTGTTATGGATCAAGCTTCAATGACCTAAATCAAATTCAGTAGTAGATATTTGAAAAAAGATGATTCATGGGATCAAATTGAAGAAATAGAAGTTTAAAATTATATTGGTCTAAATTTATAATTTGAAAATCAAAATTTTATGATTATACTAGATGGTGGTTGTGAAAACAAAGAGTTATCATACATAGAGAAGAGAGACTAGGAAATCATGATGATCCAAATATAGAGTAACACAAATGAATTTTATTTAATACATGGTATTAAAAATTGAAGTGTGGTCAATATAAGTTATGTTTGTGATTAGGATTTTAAGATTAATATGTCATTCATTTCACTGAATATATGTAATTGAATATTGGTGTAATGTAAAGAACACCCATTGTTTTTTGGTGTTGAATCTTTTATTTATATACATTAAATTTGACTTGTGTGTCGACTATAACTATATATCCATCTTGAAATGTAGTGATTGGAAGAGACAAAGTGGTCATGGAACTTGGATGAGCAGTGATATATTCATAAGGTTTCTAATCCTATATTATTAAAGTAGTGATTAATTAGAATATCAACACATCATTTATTAGTGCTCCTTAGATGTAATCCATTACAGGAAAATCAAGTAAAATCATGTGTTATTTATATTTATGGTTGATCATTTGATTGTGATTATAATTGTAACATCCCAGGTAAATAAAGAATATGACATTTTCATATTTATTAATATTTTTGAATTAAATATTACTTTTACTTTAAAAGTTTTTCTATGTTTGATAGAGTACCCGATACACAACAACAGGTTTCTTTGAAATCTTACGTTGCACACTAATAATATAATATTGTTATTTTAAATGGTCATTAACTCCTAGATGTTGTATTGGCTGTAATGAAAAAAACTAAATAAAATATGATTATACATTTTTGTTAAATGTAATTACATTTATCCAATAAATATTAGAGGCTTAAAATGTGAATGAATATAATTTTAAGCATAATTTACATTAAAAGGTCGATTTACCGCCTTTTAATGGAGAAACATAATTAAATAGAGTTTTAGTCACTTTAATACATTCTAATTGACCAAATAAAATCCTTCTTTATAATGGGAACAACAAAATTTACTTTGTGTAAATTTTTGGAATTTTTCCGATAAAGTTCATTTTTTAATGAATAGTGAAAAATATTGTATTTTAATTCAAAAGTGACTTTTAATCTAATTTATTTATATGGTTAAATTATATTTTTAATTGGTTTTAAAGATAAATTAAAATATATTTTTACCATTTAATCCAATGTTGGTGTCACGAACCAGGCCGGGTCGCAATCCGACCCGGCGCCCGACCCGGTCCGCGGCAAGGCCCGAAGGGCATTCCCAATCCCCACGGGCTGGAAAAAGTGCCCAGGTATCAAAACTAGCACGTGGGAACGATTTACCCGAAATAATAAACACAAAGCCTCTGATAAGTTGACTAAAATAAAACTATGAACTGACCACCAAACATACCCTTAAACTAAAATCAACTTTAAAGGATTACAACATGAACCAGCATCCAAAAGAAAATGACAACAAAAGAAACTCAACTGAAACTCAAACCTCCAAGCAATAGGAGAGGTGCGACATCCACACGTCACAAACGTTAACCTGCACGAGAAGACCACCAACGACCAACCACCATCACTGAGCACGATGTCACAACCTGGAATAAACAAGCAATAAGGTCTACATACACCCAAAGGTGTATGTAGGGTGTGAGCCAAGATCCCAGTAGGACGTCACCCAACAAAAAGGTTCCACGTATACACATTAAATGACAAATACATTTTCAATATTAACTAAATAAAATAAAATGAATGCTTGAACAATTTAAAAGAAAATGGGATTAAAGAAAATAGTTTCAAATGGAACAACTTAAATTAAAACACACACACACACTTTTTAAAATAACCAGTTTGTCACACTGATGAGCGTAAGGTGACCAATGAGGACTATGGGGGAGGGGCCGCATGGGAGTTATCTAGCTTAGGTCCCTAGATCTTCGTGTCTTGGTGAAACGTGTCTTAGAAGGCCACGACCCTCAGAAAACATGGCTTAGAAGGCCACGACCCTCAGAAAACGTGGCTTAGAAGGCCACGACCCTCAGAAAAACATATATTTAGTTAGTGTTGCAATCATCCATCCTGTCGGTGAAACCGGGTCGAGTTACCTCCAGAACACTAGCTCACTAGTCTAGTCCACCCTCCTAGCTAACCAGGCTTCCCGGTTTGTGCTCAAACAAGTTTCAAGTTCATGTAACATGTCACTATAATGCATAAAAGTCAAACAGGGTACTTACAGACGCAAAACACAATTTTTACACCCAAATATGCTTTTAAAACCGTACGCACACCAAAATCTTTTCAAAACAATATTTGCATTGGTTACATACACAATTAAATCATCTGCACACTTTAAAAGACACTCATCGCTAAATAAACCACCACTTACACACGTAGACACTATTTTGAAATACGGCACACACTAAATCATTTTTTTTAAACATGTTTAGCACCATTTTCATAATTAAGTAAACCATAGAAGAAATTATAAAGCAATAGGAAGAAAAAGTGTCTCATGTCTTTTCACAAACTAAAGTAACCATTTATAAGTTCAAACGCATTTACATGTCGCACGCACTCAAATAAAATTTTAAAGTGTGACATACACCACCCGAGTAGTTTAATGGAAAAAAACATTACACTATTAAAAACACAAATTCATAAACCACATAATTTAACAAGTCAAAAATAAAAGCTAAAAAAATTTGAAAGAAATCGCTTGGCATTAACCACTAAACCAACACAAACCCCTCTTTTACGACGAAACGCACACGACGTCATGTCAAGGATACTATTTTCACCACTTTCACAAGTTAATAAGCCAACCGCATAATAAAAAAAATTACTAACAACTAAATAAATGTTCACAGTAGAAAACACACACGTACATAAATAGGCTACTAACAATTTTAAATGCAAATCAAACTCTAATGAAAACTCACTTCACGCTAAACCAATTAATTAAATAAAATTCTAAACAAATTAAACATGAAAATTAATTTATCAAATAATGATAAAACATGGACCACCTACCTCGACGTCAAACCCTGAAAATTGATGTGGAATCTTTAAATTCTATCTCGAAACATCAATCATGTTCCGTTTTCACCGTAAGGCACCTAGAACGAACTCAAACACATGAATTCGAACCCAAAAACTTGAAATTAAAACCCTAAAACAAACAATTAAACCTCAAAATCTGACTCAAAACTCATTGAAAAAACCAAAAACACAAATATATAAGAAGAGAAAATATATAGGAGAGGCCTAACCTAAGGGGTTGTGCCTGGAGGGAGCAGCGCGCCGGGGAGGCGCTCGGCCATGGTGAGAAGCACGCCGGGGAGGCGCTCAACCAAGGGGACCAACGCGTCGGGGAGGAGGAGGTTCCAGCGGTAGTCGTTGTTCGCATGCAGGGAGGATGGTGGTCGGATAGAGGAGTGCAGGGGTGCGCTGGGGTTCACCAGACAAGGGGGTATGGGGTTCGCCAGACCAGGTGAGGGGGGTGTTGGGGTTTGCCGGATGTTCAGTCGCATCAGAACAGGGGTGCGCCAGCATGGGGCTTCGCACCGGCTAGGGCTCCATCGGAAGGTAGCGGTGCGACGGCGTGAGGGAGTGGTGTGTTGCGGCGCAAGGGAGCAGGGGTGGTGGTTCGCTGCGCCGGAGGAGGGAGGGTTGGTGAGGGAGGGGGCTGTGCGAAATGGGGGTAGGAGGCGGGTGTTCCGCAACGGGAGGAGGAGGAAAAAGAGGTAGCGCAACCCTAGCCCCAAAAAAAGGAAATAACAAGAAAATAAAATAAAAAGAAATTAATAATAATAATAAAATTAATAAAACAATAATAATTGTAAACTAAAATAGGAATAATAATAATAATCATAATAATAAATAAGTAATAAAATAAATAAATGAAATAAGTGAAATAATAATTATTATTATTATAATAACGTCACATAATATTAACCATAATATTTATTAATCTCAAACGATATTATTATTATTATTTTTTATCATTAAAACAATTTCTTAAAGTTTATTAAACTTCTTACTTCAATTTTATTTCTATTGCATTATTCATTATTATTCTGTTATGTTTCAACTCAGTTTGAAAGTCAGGCAGACGGCTCGGTCTCAAAACCATGCCCCGCCCATGCGTCACATGATGTCAAGCCCTGATGAGCTGGGCAAGGTCACGTGACTTCGGAGAAGTCATGCATCAAGGCCAAAACGTGTGTTTCAAAATAAGAATTCAAAAATTTAAGTCGGGTTTCACCCCAACTCCCCGATACCAAAAAATAATAATAATTGGTAAAATAAATAACGTAAAAGTGATAGGTGTGACAATTCTCCCCACCATAAAGCTTCCCGTCCCCGTAAAGCCACAACTAAGGTAGAAACCCAAACTAGGAAACGACACCCCACTAAGGACCAAATAGGATCCCCACAAACATCAAGCAAATAGAGAGAAAAAAACATCGTGCTCAGAGAAAGTGACTCAAAGACAACATCAAGAGACGCGTAAAAAGACTTTCTGATATGTGTCACCTTCCCCAAAGAGCTAGATCTCCTCCAGATGATTGTTTTAGAAAACGAACTATTGAACCCACAGGAACCAACTTCACATGACGAAACACCTCAAGCACTATGAAACCGAAACCACACCACTTGGCTAAAATGAACAAATAAGGTCAAACCACATCCACGGAACACTCTTATCACTTATCACCAAACCATATTTAAAAACAGATGCAAAATATCAACATGGGGAGGCCCGAGGGGCTCCCCACCATTAGGAAGTTACTAACGCTCAAAACGAGACTAGAAACCCGACACGGAGAAGTTCGAGCGGACTCCCCGCCATTAAAGAAAAGTCCAGTACTGATTCATTCTAGAGACATTTTTGTGAGACCAAATGTGGGTCTCCCCACCATTAAGAACCTACCAATGCCCAAGGTGAGACTAGAAAACCAACATGGGGAGGTCTAGGTGGACTCCCCACCATCCAAGAAAGGCCAACACCAATTTATTCCAAAGACCTTTGTACGAGACCCATCGTGGGTATCGCCGCCACTAGAACTAACAGAGGATATAGAACATTGAAAAAAATTCCCAATGGTGACCAAACACCCCACCATAAGGGGCGGGGAGGGAGGGGCCCGACCACTGGGGAGTCAACAGCATGACCCAAGACAAACCAGCATCTCCACATCCCTCGATGAGCCCCATTCAACTTTGATACTAACTTAACCAACATACCCCATAAAGACCCCTAAAGTGATTACATCCAGTGGGATGCAACCCCCAAGACTTTAAGGCGGCGTGACAAACACGCCTCCACCTAGTCACAGAAACCTTACACAGCCAGATGGTTCATTTGGAACGGAACAACCATAGAAACAATATAAACTGCCTCTACTTTCCACACCGATGACAGAAATAAGGTTGGGTCCCGTACACTCTTGGGGTTCCTGACCACGCGCCAGCTTCACTCCGAGGCCTATGGTTGTAGCCCTAATTTTTGAAACATCTTCTGCCTCACAGTCATGAATGGAGGACTTCCGAATGGAGCTTCTCCTTTTGGTGTCACACGCAACCACACTGCAACCGAGATAACACCAGCAAAACACAACACATTAAGACATCCAACTGATCATACACGGAATATTCACCAATATAAGAGCTGAAATGGTGCATGTGCATCACCCTTTGTCACACTGAATGAGAACACGACACCACAAAACGTCACCGAGCACGATCATTGTTGTCGAGAGAAACACTACGTTGAGAAAGACTTTAAACCATGTCTGAACAACACGTGATTCCTGCAAACGACCATAGTATCCCCATGTGACTAGGTCTACCACAATAGTGGCCTAACGTAGACCCTTTCTTAAAAGAAACCAATGAAGGACCAAAGGTCATTTCGAATATGGCCTGCACCGGACACTCTAGGTTTCTTCCACCTTTTTCCCACTGGAATCTCCTTCACCGTTTCCAAACAGAACTTTTGAATCAGTGAGGTCAAACTTCACCCTTGACAATCAAAGAGAACTCACACTGCTAGACATCACCGAAAACGACCCTTACAACTGATGAAAAATACTACAAAGCCCTTCAAGACTCTGGTCAACACTGAAAATTCGGAACCGCCTTCACCCTTTCCCATTGGAATTCCTTTCACTGCTTCTAAGGGGGAACCTTTAGACGTAACGATGTCAAACTTCATACCTGACCACTAAGACAAATAAAAGAGACCAAAGTCCCCTTCAACTCCTCTCGCGTCTGCCATCCCGTTGCGAGAGGATCTTTTTAACTGGAAAGGACAAGGGACAACTTATCATTATCACTCAAAAGGGAGAGTCCCTATTTTAATCAACTGGAGGGTCGGCCAACGGTGAACTGCCTATGGCCGCACTTCAATTACATGTTAATGCTTTATGGGGGGGCGTGCACCTGTCAAGAAAGGAAACCACAGACCCAATCAAACTAGTCCAATGACCAAGAAATATCACAAGCGAACTCCAAACGTGCAGGGGAAACCACTACAAGGGCTTCTCGCATCACTTTTCAAAAGAGGTCATTAACCACACGCTTTCTTACCAAACTACAAATAAGAATTCACACAAGGGACACAAATCATTCAGAAAGGATCCTCGGCTCAAAATGCCTCATATCCGACATTTCCAAAACACAAGGACACGCCACACAAACACCGTTTACTAAAACGCCAAATTTTTTTTCCTTTAACAAAACATTTTGAAAATAAGCAAACCCAATGGGTTGCACAAACACCAATGGCGTCCCATGAGCCTCGCACATGCATGTTCTCGTGCCGCACCGGCACCCACCTCATGTCATCCAAGCACTCATTCGCTAATGCCATTAACCCTTTTTCTCCCCATATATACTCATGCATGTGGTTTTCCACGAGAACACCAAGGATCAAAACTGAACCTTTTCATTTTTCAAAACCAAAACATTCAACCCACACTTTTCAAACCTCACGCACCATTTCATTTTTAAGGCGCTTCATTTGAAAACATTTTCCAAGACCAAAAATCATTTTTACTTAAAAACCAAATGTCCACGAATCCAAAACAAAGAGACGAGAAACGACGCAAGAGAAAACTTGTGTCAGCGGGTGGCTGGAACGTATGGTTGGCGGCCATACGCCAATCACACCACTGCCACGGAGGATATTCCATGACAGCGTCCCCAGCTCCGCATGGCTTGCCAGACCCTGCGAGCTCACTAGGACCATTGACCTTACCCCTTTTTCATTTCCCTTAGACAAGATTAACTGCAAGGACCAAAAACTCAGACAAACCTCAACATACTTTGGTAACTTGAGTCCCACCACGAGGTGTACTGGCCAGGCACCTTACTCATAGCCAGGACGTCGAGTCCTGACAACCTTAACTCAAGTCTACCGTGGCTCTATCCCAAAAGATCACGACCCAAGAGAGCAACCCTCGCCCTCTGATACCATTTTTTCATGAACCAGGCCGAGTCGCAATCCGACCCGGCGCCCGACCCGGTCCGCGGCAAGGCCCGAAGGGCGTTCCCGATCCCCACGGGCTGGCAAAAGTGCCCGGGTATCAAAAATAGCACGTGGGAACGATTTAACCGAAATAATAAACACAAAACCTCTGATAAGTTGAATAAATAAACCAATGAACTGACCACCAAACATACCCTTAAACTAAAATCAACTTTAAAGGATTACAACATGAACCAGCATCCAAAAGAAAACGACAAAAAAAGAAACCCAACTCAAACTCAAACCTCCAAGCAACAAGAGAGGTGTGACATCCACATGTCACAAACATTAACCTGCATGAGAAGACCACCAACGACCAACAACCATCACTGAGCATGATGTCACAACCTAGAATAAACAAGAAACAAGGACTACACACACCCAAAGGTGTATGTAGGGTGTGAGCCAAGAGCCCAGTAGGACGTCACCCAACAAAAAGGTTCCACGTATACACATTAAATGAAAAATACATTTGCAATATTAACTAAAGAAAAGAAAATGAATGCTTGAACAGTTTAAAAGAAAACGGGATTAAAGAAAACAGTTTCAAATGGAACAACTTAAATTAAAACACACACACTCACTTTTTAAAATAACCAGTTTGTCACACAAATGAGCATAAGGTGACCAATGAGAACTAATACGAGAGGGGCCGCATGGGCGTTAGCTAGCTTGGGTCCCTAGATCTTCATGTCTCGGTGAAACGTGTCTTAGAAGGCCACGACCCTCAGAAAATGTGGCTTAGAAGGACACGACCCTCAGAAAACATGGCTTAGAAGGCCACGACCCTCAGAAAACCATATATTTAGTTAGTGTTGCAATCGTCCGTCATGCCGGTGAAACCGGGTCGAGTCACCTCCGAAACACTAGCTCGCTAGTCTAGTCCACCCTCCTAGCTACCCGGGCTTCCCGGTTTGTGCTCAAACAAGTTTCAAGTTCATGTAACATGTCACTATAATGCATAAAAGTCAAACAGGGTACTTACACATGCAAAACACAATTTTTACACCCAAATCCGCTTTTAAAACCGTACGCACACCAAAATCTTTTCAAAACAATATTTGCATTGGTTAAATACACAATTAAATCATCTGCACACTTTAAAAGACACTCATCGCTAAACAAACCACCACTTACACACGTAGACACTATTTTGAAATACGGCACACACTAAATCATTTTTTTAAACATGTTTAGCACAATTTTCATAATTAAGTAAACCATAGAAGAAATTATAAAGCAATAGAAAAAAAAAGTGTCTCATGTCTTTTCACAAACTAAATTAACCATTTATAAGTTCAAATACATTTACGCGTCGCACGCACTCAAATAAAATTTTAGAGTGTGACATGCACCACCCGAGTAGTTTAATGGAAAAAAACCTTACACTATTAAAAACACAAATTCATAAACCACATAATTTAACAATCCAAAAATAAAATCTAAAAAAATTGAAAGAAATTGCTTGGCATTAACCACTAAACCAACACAAACCCCTCTTTTACGACGAAACGCACACGACGTCATGTCAAGGATACTATTTTCACCACTTTCACAGGTTAATAAGCCAACCGCATAATAAAAAAAATTACTAACAACTAAATAAATTTTCACAGTAGAAAACACAAACGTACATAAACAGGCTCCTAACAATTTTCAATGCAAATAAAAATATAATGAAAACTCACTTCGCGCTACACCAATTAATTAAATAACATGCTAAACAAATTAAACTAGCAAATTAATTTATCAAATAATGATTAAACATGGAACCACCTACCTCGACGTCAAACCCTGAAAATTGATGTGGAATCTTCAAATTCTAGCTCGAACCCTCAATCGCGTGCCGTTTACACTGTAAGGCACCTAGCGCGAACTCAAACACATGAATTCGAACACAAAAACTTCAAATTAAAACCCTAAAACAAACAATTAAACCTCAAAACCCGACTCAAAACTCATTGAAAAAACCAAAAACACAAATATAGAAGAAAAGAAAATATATAAGAGAGGCCTAACCCGAGGGGTTGTACCCGGAGGGAGCAGCGCGCCGGGGAGGCGCACGGCCATGGTGAGCAGCACACCGGGGAGGCGATCGACCAAGGGGACCAACGCGTCGAGGAGGAGGAGGTGCCATAGGAAGTCGTTGTTCGCATGCGGGGAGGCTGGTCGTCGGATAGAGGAGTGCAGGGGTGTGCTGGGGTTCGCCGGACCAGGGGGTATGGGGTTCGCCGGACCAAGTGAGGGGGGGTGTTGGGGTTTGTCAGATGTTCAGCCACATCAGAACAGGGGTGCGCCAGCATGGGGCTTCGCACCGGCTAGGGCTTCGTCGGAAGGCAGCGGCGCGACGGCATGAGGGAGTGGTGCGTTGCGGCGCAAGGGAGCAGGGGTGGCGGTTCGCTGCGCCGGAGGAGGGAGGGTCGGTGAGGGAGGGGGCTGTGCGAAATGGGGGTAGGAGGCGGGTGTGCCGCAACGGGGGGAGGAGGAAAAAGAGGTAGCGCAACCCTAGCCCCAAAAAAGGAAATGACAAGAAAATAAAATAAAAAGAAATTAATAATAATAATAATAAAATTAATAAAACAATAATAATTGTAAACTAAAATAGGAATAATAATAATAATCATAATAATAAATAAGTAATAAAATAAATAAATTAAATAAGTGAAATAATAATAATAATAATTATAATAACGTCACATAATATTAACCATAATATTTATTAATCTCAAATGATATTATTATTATTATTATTATTATTATTATTATTATTTATCATTAAAACAATTTCTTAAAGTTTATTAAACTTCTTACTTCAATTTTATTTCTATTTCATTATTCATTATTATTTTGTTATGTTTCAACTCAGTTTGAAATTCAGGCAGACGGCTCGGTCTCAAAACCATGCCCCGCCCATGCGTCGCATGCTGTCAAGCCCCGATGAGCCAGGCAAGGTCACGCGACTTCGGCGAAGTCACTCATCAAGGCCAAAACATGTGTTTCAAAATAAGAATTCAAAAACTTAAGTCGGGTTTCACCCCGACTCCCCGATACAAAAAAAATAAAAAAAATAAAAATTGGTAAAATAAATAATTTAAAAGTGACAGGTGTGATAGTTGGTCATTATAATTAATTTCACTTTAAAATTGGACATAAACAAGTATCAATCTTTTGATAGTTTTTGCTTCTTAAAAACACGCTATTTGTTTTGATAACGGGAATTGATTTTAAAATTAATTAATGCCACTTCTATGTTTTGAATTTGGAAAAATAGGCATCATTTTTTAATTTGGAATATCAAATATAGCTTAGGCTGAATTTTTGGTATTTTTCTGAAAAACATCAATTTTTGATGAATAGTGAAACGACTTAGCGGTAGTTAAAAAAACTGACTTTTTCATTTAAATGAAATTTTACCACTTCTGTGAATTGAATTTCAAAAATATGACATACATGGTTGTTATCAAGAAGTAAAATTTGGTTCATTAAGATGAAAATAATTTTTGGTGAATAGTAACTTTTGACTTTTATTTACTGTGGTTAAAGGTAAATTGGGGCAATTCAAGGTTAAAAGAATAATATAATAATTCGAAATTACCTTAACACTTATCCAAACCATAATGGTTGAGTCATTAATGACCATGGTAATCTTTGGGTTGATTTTAGGACTCCATTGAGCCACTTGGGAGTGAAAATGATAATTTAGATTAATTAACTTAAAGTAAAGGCAAAAATTACAAAAGCAAATAACTTGTAGTAAATTAATTTTTAGAAGGAGTTATATAAATTATCTATTAAACTATAAATATTCATTATAAAGATAAAAATATTTCCTACATGATAGTATTTTGTTTAATTTTTAGAAATCAAATAAATTTATTTATTTATCACATAATAATGATGGAGTATTTAACTCATTAATAAATGATTCAAATAAATAAGGTTATAATGATTAAATTATTATCCAAAACATGTAAAATTCTGATTGTATGACTTTATTTCGAATATTAGTCATCTTATCTTCGAACTTAATGATTTTTGGACCATTAGAAACTGAATATCACTATATTATAAAATAATATTTTCACACTTTCCTAAAGATCCCCTCCTCTCCCTTATAAAAGGAGACCACTTATAACCAATTCCTCACACCTATCAAGCCATTTGGATCGTTCAAACTCTACCCACTTACACTCCCTGCATCCCTCTCCTCCTCCTAGAAGCCTTACCTTAGCCAGAAGGAACTTCAAGAAGTCCTTTGGTTCAAACCAAAGGGAGTTACCCAAATTAAAGGTAACGGTTTCTCTTAAATTGTTTTATTTTATTTTACTTCTCCAACCCCTAAACACCTTTTATTCCTTTCTTTTGTAACAACACCAGTATCCTCAATATACTAGGATGTTTTTATGAGAAGGATTCGAACTACACTTATACACACCTCCATCTAATGGATGAATAACATAATGTTTTTGTGGATGGCAAACTAAAGCATCACTAAACGATGATTGTTCGATTATCTTCTACCGCCTCTCATGGTGGCCATTATGATGGAACTGTATTTATATATGATATATATTATATTTATGTTTTCTTTATGCTTCTATAATTTCTATTTATAGAATTCCTTTATGGTTTCCATTATGGGTAAACACGATAATCTCATTAGAGAAAGTGCGGACTACCGCCCCCTCAAAGTGATATGACTCATTCATACCATATGCGGTACGTATAAAGGATAGATTTAATGATATTATATATGATAAAATACTGGAATTATAATACTACTATGTATCATTATGTTTTAATTCCATTAAATATGAAATATAAATGGAAGTAGCATTCATGCGTACCTACGGCTTACTGTCTCCATGAATGGTAAGTTTCATTTCTTACCTCTAAATGATATGTACTATTATAAATACATTTATATTCTGGATATATATGATATATATGATATCCAAATTATGAATATAATTTTGGATATAATTAACCTTTTACCACATGAACAACATGTAATTATAAGAAGTCCATTTTTTACTCAAGTACCAAATATCGACAAAATAAACATTATTAACTTAAATGATTACATTATATTTATAACATGGTAATAAGTGATATAAAAAGTAATAATAAACTTGAAAAAGGTTATTAAGCAAGTAGAAATTAACTTTAGTTTATTATTCAGGAGATTAATGAACGATCAAGTCAAGTCGTACATAAGGTAAGGGATCTGATCTCTCTCTTTCTTTTCAAGTACTCTATTTTATGTCATTTCTTTTATGATCAATGTTATCATGTTGTAGGATGTTATTTTATATTCAACATAATGTAATTTGTATTTTCATATGGTTAGATACCCCTTCTTACTCTCATCAATTCATTTTAAAAAAATTTAAGTGGCGTCGTTAGGCTGCCGAATTTTTGTAAGGGGATTTCTTATCTCACTTTTAATTCTGTGAGATTTCCATTCTTCGCCACTTATTTATTGCATGTGGTGTATTTTGTACTGTATTTTGATTTATATTATCATGATTATCATTATATTCATGGTATTCTGTGATTAATTTTGTGTTTATTAACTTTGTGTCATACGACTCGATTGATTACAATGTGGTAAGGGGTTTTCATCTCAATTTTTATCCCCATGAGATTCATGCTATATTTGCCACTACTTTATTTTTTGTTGTGTATGTACTTCCCATGATTTTACTATTTGTGTAATATACTTTCATTTATGAGTATTTACATATTCATTTAATGATCCTTCTTTCATGTGGCGTATGTTTTGTAAGTTACCAAATCGGTAAGGGAACCTTTCACCCTCCTCTTTTTAAAAGACTTCATTTTGTTATGTCTTTTAATTTACATATTATTATGTTGGGATATGTTATTATATATCCTTATTGATGTAAATTTTATGTACAATTGATGAGATACCCTTTTCATCTCATCAACTCATTTTTCTGAATTTTAATGTGACGTCGTTAGGCTGTCGAATTTTTACAAGGGAACTTCTTAACCCAATTTCGATTCTTTGGTTTCAACTTGTAGTTATTGAATATGTCATCCTATGAATATGTTTGAATGGCCTATGATTGTTTTACACTTAATATCCACTTATATTGGGTGTATTTATATTTTTCACAAATAATTAAGAGATTAATTTATCCTTAATTTAAGGATACCATCTTTATAATGGATTTCATCTCAATTTACATTTCCATTGAGACTTAATTGTTGTTATGAACCAATTCAGTCTTATATGGTGTATATACTGTCCTTTGACATATTATATCATGAATCCCTTTATTCTCATGATATTATAAAGTTATGATTAAATTTTTTTCCACAATTATTTGTATTCAAGAGTCTCCCTTTTTGTTAAAAAATCTTTAACAAAAATATCAATTTTAAATGTTTTAAAGATTTATTATTCTAAATATTTATCTTTAATGTCCATGTTTTAAAATTGGTTTTGAGTATTTATTTATATGGGAATTAATGTTTTAAAATTATAATTCCATTAAAATCTTCAAAGTGGCATGGGACACGTTGATTCAAAAATCTTTTTTTAAATGGTTTTTGAAAATGGAATGATTATTTCAATATCTTGAAATTACTTCTTGTGATTGAAAATGAAATGTTATTAGTGAACTGTTTATATTTTCAATATTTTATGTGTTATGATGGTACTTGGACATTTGATGGGTGGTTATGTGATAAACTATATGACGGGTGGTGTCATGAATACCAGGACGGGTGGTTACATTATAACCTCCAATGCATTGGGTATGGAAGTCGGTCGTATGGCTATTCTATTTAGTGATATGTGTGGAAGTCGGTCGTATCGTTATTCCATTTAAGTATGTTTATGTCCCAAGTTACCTTATATGTTATGTGTTCTTTATATGGGTTTTATGGTAATCTTTTGGTTACAAAAGGGTAAGTAATGATCTTTTATTTAGTGAATAGTATTTACTACTTCATAAAGGTGAAAATTATTACTTATGTTAAAGTATTCATGGTTTACTTGTTTTTTTGAAAAACTAATAGTTTTCCTTATTTTTGTATCCCTTAATGAGCTTTTTATGCTCATCCCAAGTTTTTGAAATGTTTTCCACAAGACATAAAGATGAATAGGTTCAATGATGGGATCATGGAAAAGTTATGCTGTCTAAAATATGGAACTAGACATATTTCTTTTTAAGAGTTTTTATTTTATGAAAAAGAATGGATACTGAGTAGTAGTTTATACTTTTAATATTCAAGTTGTTATGTAATAGTTATGTCCTAATTCTCTAAAACTCTAAACCTGAAAAGATCCTCAAGGTGAATTATTAATTTAATTAAAGATTATGTAATGTTTAAGGTCGGGTCCTCATAGTTGGTATCAGAGGTCGGTTTAGACAACTTTAGGGATTAGGAATTTTTGTTAGACATATGGTTAGTCCCTATCTAATATTTCAGTTAAATAATTGTTTTATAACTTTTTTCAGATCAAGGAAAGTTAGTTACAAATGGAAGGAGGAGGATCTCAAACAAAATTCCTATCTCTTCCTGATGACATGCTTGCAATAATTATTGCAAAGTCATGTTCGGATGATTATGAAACTTTTTCTAGCATACAAATCACTTTCAAGCAGTTGTTTGGGATATCAAACACCTACACTATACCTCGTTATCATTGTGGGTCATGGGTTGTATTTAGAAAAATCCTATTTTCACAATATTCCCATATTTTCAAGAAAGGTGAATATTATCAAGGAATTTTCAAATATTTTACCATATCACAAGATTTTGAAGCATATTATGATTTTAAAAAATGGTGCTGAAGAAGGAGACCCTTGCACAACCTATTTATATTTGATTTTAAAATATAGTCTCTCAGTAAATACTAATGGTATTTTAAAAGGACCGTTAATTGAAAGTTTCAACTCAAATTCAGTTCGACTATTTTATAGAAATTTTGTTTTATGAGATGTTCTGAAATTATATGTCATACATAATTATTTTCCAAAACTGTTTTTTTGTGAACACCCATATGACCCATGTTGTACAAGGTGTATTTGGATGGAGGAAGGAAATGATTTTAAAGTATCTATAAATCATTGTTGCAATGCAAGGACCTTCTACCTACGTGAACAAGATGATGATGAAACCAAATGGACACCATGATCAAGGTATGATGTTCTTCATTTTGGGGATTGTTTTATTTTATCATATGGTGGTGAAATAAGACTTCGAGAATTAATATGTTGAGATCATAATGAATTTGGATGAAAATGAGAGGTATAAGGAAACCATTGAGGTTAAAACATGTTAGGGTTATTTTTGAGTTTTATAAAAAGGACAACTCATAGGATGGGTGACAACCCGTCGCATCCGGCAAGGCTGCAGGAATCGAACCCACAACGGAAGGGAGACAAGGGCGCATCGCCTACCACTAGCCTACTTGAAGTCCCTGGTTAGTATGACTTATTATTTTAGTAAAATGTTTTCATGGAACAAGAATAAGTTGATTTTTGGAACTTATGTTTTACCAAATGGATATACTTAGTATTGAAAAATGATTTAGTGATTAAGTGATAAAAGGTTGTTGTGTAAGACGTTCTATATTTTAAAGAAACACTATATACCTAAGGAATATACAATAATATGGGATTTCAATTGTGGGATAATGGTTCAAATTTTAGTTTGGAAGAATCTATGTTTTTATTATGGACACATAATTATTTGATTTATTTATGAAAATGATTAACCTATCACGGAGAATATGTGATTAGGTTAATTACTTTTCAATATGATACTTTATGAGTAACTGGTGTTACTTGGAGATAAATGTTAAGATATATCTTGGAAGTATATGTAATAAAATCCTTATGAGATTTGGGTTACAATCAAATTTTGGATTACTTTTGAAGAATTTTAGGGACAATTGTTTATTGAATGGTCTTTGTTGAACTTTGGGTTTTGTTAAGACAAATTTTGGAGATTAAGATTAGTTTCTATTTATGTAAAAGTTTATCCTTTTTGGGGATTATCTGATCTTGTACTAACAATTTTAGTTCATGTCTAAATACAAGAGAAATATATAGGTCTCCATTTGTGGATTATGTGATTCTCTAGAAGATGATTCTTGTGCTTTTGATGTGACCAAATCTTTTTGAATGCTCATCATTTAGAGAAATGAAGAGTTTTTGTAGGAACTTATTAAAAGATGAAACTCTACTTGAAGGTAAGTATATTTCCTTATATTTTTATTCTATGTTGAATATGAATTCCTCAAAATTATGAAAAGGAATGTAAAACAAAAACGTTGTTGGTTTACGTTTCCTACTGGGTAATCAAAGACCGTTTACACACATCATAAGTTTGTGATTTTCTTGTGGTTAACTTTCTCCTAATCATGCTTCCTATCACTCTCCATCAGAACTTGACCCTTTGTTTTCTCCTCCATATCCATGTTTTCATGGAATCTTAGTATGGGTTAACTCGGGTGACCATTTTAATTCTCTTTCTTTCTTTTAAAGTGACAGTTTAATTTACTCCTTTTCCGATGTGGGGATTTCAATGAAGTTTCCGAGCCCAATTTCAAAATTGTGAGCACGCAATTCCCAAAAGGGGGGAAGGATGTAACATCCCAAGTAAGTACAGAATATGACATTTTCATATTTATTAAAATTTGTGAATTAAATATTACTTTTACTTTAAAACGTTTTCTATGTTCGATAGCATACCCGATATACAAAAACGGGTTTCTTTGAAATCTTACGTTGCACGCTAATAATATAATATTATTATTTTAAATGGTCATTAAATCCTAGCCGTTGCATTGGTAGGAATGAAAAAAACTAAATACAATATGATTATACATGTTTGTTAAATGTAATTACATTTATCCAATAAATTTTAGAGGCTTAAAATGTGAATGAATATAATTTTAAGCATAATTTACATTAAAAGGTTGATTTACCACCTTTTAATGGAGAACCCTATTTAAATATAGTTTTGGTCACTTTAATACATTATAATTGAACAAATAAAATCCTTCTTTAGAATGGGGACATCAAAATTTACTTTGTGTAAATTTTTTGAATTTTTCTGATAAAGTTCATTTTTAATGAATAGTGAAAAATATTGTATTTTAATTCAAAAGTGAATTTTAATATAATTTATATATATGGTTAGATTATCATTTTAATTGGTTTTAAATATAAATTAAAATATATTTTTACCATTTAATCCAATCTTGGTCATTGAATTATTTTCACTTTAAAATTGGACATAAACAAGTATCAATCTTTTGATAGTTATTGTTTCTTAAAAACACGCTATTTGTTTTGATAATGGGAATTAATTTTAAAATTAATTAACTCCACATATATGTTTTGAATTTGTAAAAATATATATAATTTTTGAAATCAGAATATCAAATATATCTTAGGATGAATTTTTGGTATTTTTCTGAAAAATATCAATTTTTGATGAATAGTGAAACCACTTAGTGGTAGTTAAAAAAACTGACTTTTTCATTTAAATGAAATTTTACCACTTCTGTGAATTTAATTTCAAAAATCAGACATACATGGTTGTTATCAAGAAGTAAAATGTGGTTCATTAAGATGAAAATAAGTTTTGGTGAATAGTAACTTTTGACTTTTATTTATTGTGGTTAAAGGTAAATAGGGTAATTTAAGGTTAAAAGAATATTATAATAATTTAAAATTACCTTAAAATTTGTCCAAACATTATTGGTTGAGTCATTAACGACAATGTAAATATTTTTGTCGATTTTGGGACCCCATTGAGCCACTTGGGAGTGAAAATGTCAATTTAGATTAATTAACTTAATGTAAAGGCAAAAATGACAAGAGCAAATAACTTGTAGTAAATTAATTTTTAGAATGGGTTATATAAATTATAATTTAGACTATAAATATTAATTATAAAGCTAAAAATACTTCCTACATGACAGTATTTTTTTTATAATTTTTAGACATCAAATAAATTAAATTATTTATGACATAATAATGATACAGTATTTACCTCATTAATAAATGATTTAAATAAATAAGGTTATAATGATTAAATTATTATCCAAAACATGTCAAATTATGATTGGATGATTTTATTTCGAATATGAGTCATCTTATCTTCAACCTTAATTATTTTTTGACCATTATAAACCGAATATAAATATATTATAAAATAATATTTTCACACTTTCCTAAAGAGCCCCTCCTCTCCCTTATAAAAGGAGACCACTTCTAACAAATTCCTCACACCTCTCAATCTATTTGTCTTGTCAAAAATCTACCCAATTACACTCCCTACATACTTATCCTCCTCCTAGAAGCCTTAAATTAGGCATAAGTCACTTCAAGAAGTCCTTTGGTTCAAACCAAAGGGAGTTACCCAAATTAAAGGTAACGGTTTCTCTTAAATTGTTTTATTTTATTTTACTTATCCAACCCCTAAACTCTTTTTATTCCTTTCTTTTGTAATAACACCAGTATCCTCAATATACTAGTATATTTTTATGAGAAGGATTCTAACTAAACTTACACACACCTCCATCTAATGGATGAAGAACATAATGTTTCTGTGGATGGAAAACTAAAGCCTCACGAAATGATGATTGTTCAATTATCTTCTACCGCCTCTCATGGTGGACATTATGATGGCACTGTATTTATATATGATATATATTATGTCTATGTTTTCTTTATGCTTCTGTTATTTCCATTTATATAATTCCTTTATGGTTTCCATTATGGGTAAACACGATAATCTCATTAGAGTAAGTGCGGACTACCGCCCCCTCAAAGTGATATGACTCGTTCATACCATATGTGGTACGTATAAAGGATAGATTTAATGATATTATATATGATACAATATTTAAATTATAATACTACTATGTATCATTATGTTTTAATTCCATTAAATATGAAATAGAAATGGAAGTAGCATTCATGCATACGTACGGCTTACCGTCTCCATGAATGGTACATTTTATTTCTTACCTATAAATGTTATGTACTATTATAAAAACATGTATATTCTGGATATATATGATATATATGATATCAAAATCATTAATATCATTATGTATATAATTAACCTTTTACCACATGAACAACATGTAATTATAAGTAGTCCATTCTTGACTCAAGTACCAAATTTCGACAAAACAAACATTATTAACTTAAATGATTACATAATATTTATAAAATGGTAATAAGTGATATAAAAAGGAATAATAAACTTTAAAAATGTTATTAAGCAAGTAGGAATTAACTTTAGTTTATTATTCAGGAGATTAATGAACGATCGAGTCAAGTCGGACACGAGGTAAGGGATCTGGTCCCTATCTTTCTTTTCAAGTACTCTCTTTTATGTCATTTATTTTATGCTTCATGTTCTTATGTTGGAGGATGTTATTTTATATTCACCATAATGTAATTTGAATTTTCATATGGTGAGATACCCCCTCTTACTCTCATCAATTAATTTTAATAATTTTTTAGTGGCGCTATTAGGCTGCCGAATTTTTGTAAGGGGATTTCTTATCTCACTTTTAATACTATGAGATTTCCATTGTTCGCCACTTATTTATTGCATGTGTTGTATTGTGTATTGTCTTTTGATGTATATTGTCATGATTCTCATTATATTCATGGTATTCTGTGGTTCATTTGGTGGTTATTAACTTTGGTTCATACGACTCGATTGATTACAACGTGGTAAGGGGTTTTCATCTCAATTTTTATCCCCATGAGATTCATGCTATATTTTCCACTAATATCTTTTTTGTGGTTTATTTACTGCCCATGATTGTGCTCTTTGTGTAATATAATTTCATTTATTAGTATTTACATCCTCATTTAATGATCCTTTTTTCATGTGGTGTATGTTTTGTAAGTTACCAAATCGGTAAGGGAACCTTTCACCCTCCTCTCTTTAAAAGACTTATTTTTGTTATGTCTTTTAATTTACATCTTATTATGTTGGGATATGTTCTTATATATCCTTATTTATGTAAATTTTATGTCCAAGTTATGAGATACCCTTTTCATCTCATCAACTCATTTTCTTAATTTTAATGTGACGCCGTTAGGCTGTCGAATTTTTACAAGGAAACTTCTTAACCCAATTTCGATTCTTTGGGTTCAACTTGTAGTTATTGAATATGTCATCCTATTAATATGTGTGAATGGACTATGATTGTTTTAAACTTAATATCTACTTATATTAGGTTTATTTATATTTTTCACACATAATTAATAGATTTATTTATCCTTAATTTAAGGATACCATCTTTATAATGGATTTCATCTCAATTTACATTTCCATTGAGGCTTCATTGTTGTTATGCACCAATTCACTCTTATATAGTGTATATACTGTCCTTTGACATATTATATCATGAATACCTTTATTCTCATGATATTATAAAGTTATGATTAAATGTTATTCCACCATTATTTGTATTCAAGAGTCTCTCTTTTTGTTAAAAACTCTTTAACAAAAATATCAATTTTAAATGTTTTAAAGATTTATTATTCTAAATATTTATCTTTAATGTCCATGTTTTAAAAATGGTTTTTAGTATTCATTTATATAGACATTAATGTTTTAAAATTATAATTCCATTAAAATCTTCAAAGTGGCATGGGACACTTTGATTCAAAAATCTTTTTTTAAATGGTTTTTGAAAATGGATTGATTATTTCAATATCTTGAAATTACTTATTGTGATTGCAAATGAAATGTTATTAGTGAAATGTTTATATTTGAAATATTTTATGTGTTATGATTGTACTTGGACATTTGATGGGTGGTTACTTGATAAACCATATGACGGGTGGTGCCATGAATACCAGGATGGGTGGTTACGTTATAACCTCCAATGCATTGGGTATGGAAGTCATCCGTATGGCTATTCCATTTAGTGATATGTGTGGAAGTAGATCGTATGGTTATTCCATTTAAGTATGTTTATGTCCCAAGTTACCTTTATATGTTATGTGTTCTTTATATGGGTTTTATGGTAATATTTTGGTTAAAAAAGGGTAAGTAATGATCTTTTATTTATTGAATAGTATTTACTACTTCATAAAGGTGAAAAGTATTAATTATGTTAAGGTATTCATGGTTTACTTGTTGTTTTGAAAAACTAACAGTTTTCATTCTTTTTGTATCCCTTACTGGGCTTTTTATGCTCATCCCAAGTTTTTGAAATGTTTTCCACAGGACATAAAGATGAATAGGGTCAAGGATGGGATCATGGAAAAGTCATGTTGTCTAAAATATGGAACTAGACATGTTTCTTTTTAAGAGTTTTTATTTTATGAAAAAAAATGGATACTGAGTAGTAGTGTCTACTTGTAATATTCAGGTTGTTATGTAATAGTTATGGCCTAATTCTCTAAAAATCTAAACCTGAAAAGATCCTCAAGGTTAATTATTCATTTAATTCAAGATTATGTAATTTTTAAGGTCGGGTCCTCATAATAATAAATATTAAAGGTGTCTTTTACAATGAAAATACAATATCCGGTTAATCTAAAGAAAAGAAAAAATTTAAATACATTCTAATTCACCCCCTCTTAGGGTGTTGTGAGACCTCAGGTCACAACAATTTTTTACATGGTTAAATAGTATTATTATCTCTATTTATAGATTCTATATAAATAGGATAATTACACCATCCAAAACCATTTAAATAACCTTCAAAATTATGGGTATAGGATATGAAAATGTTTTGGGATATTGTGGGTGGTATCTCTGTAGTATTATATCCAAAGCTATTCCATGGTTTTGGAACTATTGAAAGATTTTAAATTGAATTAAATTAAACCCCAATTTCTATTATTTTAGAAATGTGGTAGGAGAATAAATTAAAATAAAATCTGTAAGGATTCAAACTCTTTATCTCCATATTATAGAATAACGAATTAATAATAAGTATATATACTATTTCATGTAATGTCTCTATAATTTTTACATATTGGTTATTATTATTTTTATAAAATTTTAATATTATTTTAATTGTGTTATTAAAAATATTATTATAGCATGTTTAAAAATATTTATTTTAGAAACCTATTAATATAGTATACAAAATTCATTATAATATGTCACTTATTTTATAGTACATAAGAACTGTGATTCTAAGGTAACATATTGCCATGATATTAAGAAACCTCGGAAATACGTGTGAACTATTTAGAAACTTATTGTTAAAATTCCTCAAAAACCATGGAAATAGGGTACCCTATTCCCACGATTCTCCTAAACCATATCCATAGCTCTCTTACCCCTTAACTATGGCCATTATTCCTTGAAACCATGATAATAGGGTGCCCTAAAACCATAGTTCTCAAAACATTGTGCCTATAGGACTCTTATCTCATACTTATTACCATGGTTCCCCAAAACTATGTTAATATAATAATTTATGGGAATTGTTTTCTAAGAATCGCGGTTAAAATTCACCTATAACCATAATTTTAAGGATTTTGGTGAAACAAACTAGTGCAATACTCCAATTTCTTAATAGTGGGGTGAATTTTTTGTAAATTAAAAAATTTTGAAGAAATTAATGATAATTCTATTAGATAAATTTGATACAAATGTTTAAATTCTTTAAGATCAATATTTATATGTGTTTAAAATTTAAAAACAAAATAATATCATGATTAGTTATAAGATAAGAAAAATCTATTCATTGAATCATAAAGGAAGATCAAAATTTTAGATTACTTTTTAATCCCTTAATGGAATAAATATTAATGATCAAAAAAATATAATGATAAAGAATATAAATTTTTGAAGGATGACATGAATTATAAAAAGTTTATATAAATTTTCATTAAAGGCATTCAAAAATGTAAACATAAGTAAAATGATAAAAAAAATTAAATGTTTCAATTATAGATAAATTAGGCATTTTTATATTAATTTACTTGAGTAGAATCTCAATGAATATGAGAATGATCAATCAAAAATGTCATCAAAGAAGAAAAAATAGTTTTAATTTCATATAAGTTTAACAAGTGTCTCTAAACAAAACCATAAGGCTACATCATCTAAAAGGAGAAATATTTTATATAAATAAGAAGTGACATCTTGTGATGAGGAAATTGAATTGAAAGTAAAAGACATAGAGGATAAAGTTGATCATGATTTCTTAAATAATCTAAACAATCTAATGAATCATATTATAATGAAGATAACAATTAAGAGTATTATGAGAAAAAAACGACATTGAAAATGAATATTTTCTAATTATGGTGATCATGGTTTTCATTAAAAAGATTACAAAACCTGAAACAAAGAATACATCATTTAGGAAAACTATTAACACACTAAATGTGAAAATTAATGTAAATAAAGAATAAGAGAACAACATTAAAGTTATAAATTTTATTCTTATCAAAAGAAACAAAATAATTGATAACATTTTCTCTCTTTTAATTGTGAGGAAAGAGGAGGTTCACTCAAATAATCAAAAATTATACGAATCTAAAAAATTTCTCAAGAAAATTATGTTTGATTTTTATAATTCTATAAATTTAGTGGGTAATCATCAAAATCACTAATTAAAGATATTAATAGAAATTAAAAATTGTTAATTTCTTAAAAAATGGTAAAATCTCACTAGGAACACACAAGGAATGGGAGGAAGTAAATAAAAATATGATAATCAGGGGTTGATAATATCTGGTTATTATGGGAAATATTAAACATGAACCAAAACATCAATTGATTGTTCTTAAAATAAAAATAAAAATATTTTATATAATTAAAATTTATTAAGACTTATATTTATGTATTTTTTCTATGTTATGGCGTGTATGGTCATAAGAAATACATTTTGGGTACAACATTTCTTTCTCTCAATAATTGAGAGGCACTGAATTAAGGGGGAGACAACCTAAAATTGAAGAATGAAACCAATAGAATATCCCAAAAATATATAAAGGTAAAGCATGAATTTGCTTCACTTGGAAATACGTTTGGTTGTTGTGAATAACAAGGGGACATTTTGAAATCATCAATTAGTGGGAGGCATTGAATTTTGGATAGTTGATTCTCAGAACACATGAATGATTATAAACAAATTAAATGGTCTTTAAAATTATGATGGAGGTGTTATAAATTTGAATAATTACATCTCCTTAAATTTTTAATACATTGGAAGTAGTAATATTAGTGTAAATAAAATCATTTCATAATATGTTCCCTTTATTTATGGGTTGATACAAAATTTATTTAGTGTTTCATGAGAGGATAATGAAAAAGTGAGAAGTTATTTCAAATTAAGGATGAGAAAATTTCTTATTTGTTACATTTAAAATTATAAAATGAGTTATAGCATCAGATACATGGTCATTTAGGCTAAAACAACACGAGAAAACATTTCCATTATGGTGTTATAAGAAATATTCTTTAGATAAACCAAGAAAGAGGAAATTGTTATGTTATTTTTAATCAAGGGGATATGGAGAAAAATTTCAAAATATGGTGGAGATGAAAATAATGAGTATACTTGAACTTTTAAATTAATATATATATATATATGATCCTAAAATAAAAAAAAAAAATATAATTATTTTATAATTTTTTCTAATTCTATTACTTATATAAATTATTTTTTGTCATGACCTCAATAGAGTGGGTTTCACTGGGGGTAAATCAGTGAAAAATAACAATTTGTTTTTCATTTATAATTTCATTTGAAATAAACCTCTATCACTTATAAGAGTGAGAAATATCACTATTTAAATCACAAAAACTAAGGAAAGAAAAGCAATAAGAAAACTCTATGTGTAAGATTTACTACTCAAATGAGTAATTAATCCTTAGCATGATCCAAACTCACCTGAGATCATAAGGTCTGCTATAATCACCATTGTGGATTATTAAAAGAAGGAAATATACATGAAATCATATTGTAATATTATCAATAATATTTTATACTGAAAATTATCTTGATAAGTTATATTGATATCTTATACATTGATGAGGTAGATATTATCCTTCTTCCTCTAATGATTATCTCCTATAAATATTATAGTGCACTCATAATTCTTCACTACATAGATTAGGTGTGAATTCCTTATTCCTTACCATGCGGTATACAAGTGATGATTATACGAAAAATAATGTAAACTCTTTCTCTTCTTATTTTTCTACATGAATTATTATAAGTAATCTTCTAGTGTGTATTCCACTATGCATAAAAAATCTCTTCACTCTCTTCAATAATTCTCTTGATTATTCTTTCTTCACTCTAAAACACAAATCCTAAATATTACATGAAATATTCATGTTTATATTTTTCCAGTACAATAATAGACTCTTATTATATATTTAAATTCAAAATAAAAACTTCCTTAAACTACTTCGTTAACTTTTTATCAAATTATATCACTTCTTATTTAGTTACTGAAACTATCTAGTCATCACGGTGTGACTGCATTCATGTTTCAGCATGAAAAAATATTATTCCTCTAATTCATTCTTCCTTATAAGGTGTGATATATTTATTCAAAGTCTAAATCTTCTTTCTTTGTTATAATTTCATTAAGTAAAATTCACATGACTTCTCATTCAAGTACAAGGCTCTTCTTAACACAAAGTGACCATCTTCTTCATAAAATAACCTTTATTATCCCCTGATTGTATACTGGTTTACCTTTATGATATTTGTTACATCAAATAAATATTTTCTCTATCATCATATTTAAAATAACTTTAAATATTCTCTCTTTATTTTTTCTATATCATTTAGTATGGAATAGAGATATCGTACCTTACGACTATCTTAACATCTATAAATTATTTTTCTGATTCTTCCTAGTATCTTCCATAAACCTCACATTGAAAAATTCTATAACCCTTTAAATAAAGACTATTATGTATCATAGAAAAACATTATATGACTCTTACATGTCATTGGAATTTCCATTATATATTTTATTTGTCTTTTTTGACCCATACATATTGGAAAATTTACTATTATGTATTTACTTTATCTTGCCTTAAACCTTACATATCAGTAGATTAAACTTTACATATGAGAATATTTACTATTATTCATATAATGATTCTTTTTAACTTTTTCAATTTTCAACTATATAATTAGCACTACTAGAATTCTGGGCATTTGAGCGCGTCAGTATTAGCGACCGCCAAATGGAAGTCGCTAAAAGGGGTATTAGCGGCCGCCATTTGGCGGCCGCTAATACTGAAATAAAATTCGGCGGGATTTTTCCCGCCTTTTGGTTGAATGTATTAGCGGCCGCCAATTGGCGGCCGCTAAAGGGTGTATTAGCATCCGCTAAATGGCGGCCGCTAATACTGAAGTAAAAAATCAGCGGGATTTTTCCCTCGTCTTCTTCACCAAGACCTGCAACACCACCAGTTCGCCGCCCGTCGCCGCGCTGCCCCCTACCACCCCACCCCCGCCTCATTTGTAGCCATCCCGAACACTAGTGCACCTCCAATGACCCTATGGTCTCCCCTTGACATCACCCCACCACAAAATGACTCCCCCTAACTGACCTGAACCCTCCCTGGCCGTCGTGCATCCGCCATTGCTAGTGAGCCAAGCTTGTGGACGACATTCTGTTGCCTACTACATCATGGACAGAAAATCACATTTTTTTGGGTTGATCTTTAGCAGCCGCCATTTGTCGGACGCTAAAGGCTTTAGCGACAGGCCAAAAACGTCCGCCGTTTGGCAGACGCTAGGCGTACGCGAAAGGGCTTTAGCGGCCACCAAATGGCGGCCGCTAAAGCCCTTATTTCTAGTAGTGTAGGTTTACCTATATGTATTATCTAAATGACCTTTATTTATTCAAGGACTTTTCTAAATTTCCACTATCTTCTCCAAGTTCCCTTTTTATATACAAGGAAGGTTCTTTCATTTATAATTTTTATATATTCTACTTAGTACTAGAGTAGTCCTAACATATTTAGAAAATTTTCTCTTATATATGGTCTTTTCTAAATTTCACACCCAAGTATAATCAACTCAAAAACACATCGAAACACCTCCAAACTTCTTCCAAACACCTACAAACACTCCCAAACCTTTGAATGAACATCACCTAAATTCAAGGACCATGAAACACTTTAATTTTAACATTATTTATATATTTAAAAAAAATCATATTCACTTATTCCCTTCTATACTTCTTCTTTTTAATCATCTTCTTAACAAAACAAACTCCTCTTGGGTCTCAATGAAATCCCTAAGGATATAACCACTCTTTGTCTCAACGCTATTTTCATTCATGGGCTCAAAAAACTCCCCATTTGGATTTTTTTATTAGCCATTGAACATAAATCCCATTTAAAACACAACTCACAATATAATGAATTATTATTCAATAATTCTATGTATACATGAGTGAACTTAAAGTTGGAAACCAGAACATTGAATAATAATACCATGTGGTCCATTAATGTGATTTATATCCACCTCTTGTCTAATCTTGATACTAATTCAGAAAAAAAAAATATCCTTAAAATTATGAATATTATATTACTTTGAACCTTTTTATAACAAGATCCTATAAAAATACTCACAAAATATGTTATAACATTTCACAACTCACACAATCACATGTTATCTTCATAACTTACAATTTTTAAAAACTCTATCTAAATATATGCTCACCCAAATCAAGATACATTTCATATGTTAGTTTAAAAACATATCATTGTATTATTCCACTACATTTATTTTCTACCCCTTTTTTAATTCATAAATTAATAAACATAAAGGGATTTATGTTTTCATTCTCCCCCTTTGACAATAACAATTCAAAGAATAAGTGAGAGAGGGGATGAATTCGTCGTACCTTAGATTTTGATGAGTGAAGGAGGGTATTTCTTCTTCAAAATACATGTCTTGGTAACAAATATCTTGATCATAAATATGCTTTATCAAATCCTATTTTATTTTTAGATAACTCTTATTTTTATTTCCTTTAGTAATATGACATGTTGAAGCTTCATTCTTTTTTATGAACTTTACTTATTCATTTTTAGAACATTTACACTATTGTTCTTAAATAATAGCCACTTACACTTCCATTTTTCATAGATATATTCTTCTTGAGATCAATTTTCCATCCTTATTATTTAATAAACATGTTTTTCCCCCATTTTTGGAGTCAATAATCTCCAATTACATCTCAAATTCTTTCTTGTTTTTCTTGAAAGTAATCTTCTTCCTCATAACATTATTTATATTATCTCTAACCTAAAATACTTTATACTCTGTCTGTTTAATCTACTTAACTAGTAAGATCAAAATAAACTCTTCACTAAAATGAATTTTTTCTATCACATCTCTTGTACAATTCATTCAAGTCTTTAAATGGTTCATTAACTTCACACTTTATTGTTTAATAACATCATACATGAATTTGTTCGTTTTTAAGTGTTGTCTTCCCCTACATATGATATTTATATCACTATTTATAGAATAAAATATACTTCCTAGGAAGTATAAACATTTTATAAAATTATGGAATCCTTCACAGAACCAATAATGACCGTAAAAGGACAATCATTTCACTAAATTGCTAGTCTACCTAGTAGTACTACTCATAAAAGATTCATTATTTTAAATGAATTATTAACCTCATTTTTCTAAATTAAAGCTATAGGATACCCTAAACATGTTCCCCTTTATTTTATATATTTTTATTAAACTTTTTTAATCAAAAAAGTACGAAATTCTCCATTAATTTTAGTATTTTCAACATAAAAAATAATATATATAATCATTTACTTAGTGAATTTATTCACTTTTCTCACATTATATTAGCTTTAAATGTTTTCAATAATGATTAAACGATTTTTAAAAATTATTGGTTGAGATTCTTATTGATTATAATAATATTCAAGTCTTATTTCATCCAAAACAATGTTCTCCATCTTCAAGAAATATCCCACTTCATGATTTGGATTTGAAATATCATATATAAATTTTTTGATATAATTTTATTCTCCAAAAAAGACACCTTAAGAGATTAAATGTGTTTCTCCTATATAAGAAAATTATATTTCTCCAATTGAAACTTCTTATTCTCCTTAGTGAGTAATTTTATTACTTCCTCAACACTTAGTAGTAACTCAAATTACTTATTTATAAATTTATCTTGTCCAATTAAAACATATTAGACATATTCTTGATTCTTCTATTTTCATTCTCTAACTTAAAAATATTGGATATTAACTAATTCAATTCCTTCTTCAATGTGAAATCCATTTTAGACTCAAGAAACTCTTCATCATTACTTGATGAATACTATTCTATTATATTTGAGTAATATCCACTACATGACTCCTCAACATCCATTATTAAAATGAATTCTTTCTCTCCTATACCTCTTTAGGAATGACCACTCTCAATACCATTACTAGATGTTTCATATTTCATTGTTAAATAATGCCTTGTTTTTCTAAAATAAAAGTTATTTATTTAGATACTTGATGAAAACATATGTCTTCTTAAATTATTAGAATTATTCCTTGAAACTTCATGAGATGAATCCTATTTAAATTCACTTTCCTATTCTTCCATCTTTGGTTAATTTGTTGTAAAATGTTCAATACCCCAACAATTGAAACAATTCAGAGGTAACTTTCAATGAAATTTTCCAATACCTCTTTGGAAACCTCTTGAGATGAGTAATGATGCATGCTTACTATAGGGAGTGGAAAAATCAAATTTTATATTCTTAATGCATCATAGAGGCTGACTAGGGTGGTATCACTTGAGGAGCATTATGGTCGATACAATCACTAATTCTATTCCACCTAATCTAATTATTTTTTTATTATTATATATGAAAACAATATTTTTTGGTTTCTAAAATAGTAATGTAATGAAAAACTAAAACCCAAATGAATGAAGATGAAAAATGTGATGAAATTATGGAAGAAAGGTCTTTGTCCTAGGGTTTTCTACATTGGTTTTTTAATTATTTGTTGTTTTTTACATTCATTCCAACAATACTATTACATCATAAAATAATTAATAATATCTACCTTAAGTGGGACTTTTTCTGACCTAGGAAACCTCTTCAGTGTGGAAAAGGTTCACCTCCTTTAGTAGAAAGTATGAATGTATTCGAGATTCATGTTGGGGTGGAAATTCTTTGTACCTATTCATTTCACTCTCATCCACCATGTAATAACCCACCTTTTTTAAGAAGGTACGGATCATTATTTTTTTATTTTTAATATTTCCTTTAATCATGGTAAAGGTATACTATGGCCTTGGGAAGGACCGATGAGTGTTTATGGATTTTTTGGAGCCCGGAGTTCTGGAAAAGTTGGTTGTAGGATAGGATGCATGTTTAGTGAAAATCATACGACACAGGCCGCACAGTTTGTTTAAACCATGCGGCTACAAACAAGGGTGTGAAAAAGTCTGCATGGTTTGTCTGCAACCATATGGGCTTAGGCCCATGTCCATGCGGCCTGCTTCATATGGGGGAATATCCATTTATCATGGTTTGCACATAGTTTGTAAATCATTCACAGTGAATTTTTGGGGAAAAATTACCATTTTTTCCTCTTTAATTCTAAAACCTAATTTCAATATTTCTTCTTATTCCTCTTATGTTTTCTAGTATATCTTTCTCTTGTGGGTTCTCAAATCCCTCAAGCTTTAATATTATAAAACTCCTTCATTCAGTACCCATTTCTCAAACTGTCGGATGCATTGGATAGCCCAAGGTAAGGCTAAACTCCACACCTGCCTCTTTCCTCAATAAATCTCTCCATATTTTACGCTATTTAGATGCAGTATCATTCACCATATTTTCAGGGTGGTGGAATAAAACTCAGATCTCTCCCAACCTACTTTGAATCTGAGGTTGAAATCAATAGAGGCTTCATCTACATCCCTAATTTTGGTTATATTGTAGTTTTCCATTTGAGTTTTGGATGTTTCATATTTATTTAATCATTTCATAATATAAACTTTATCGAGATTCTATATTTTTTTGACTCCTTCATATCTAAATGAACCTGGTGCCTTAATATAGATTAATTGGTTCATGTTTTAGTGGTTTAGGAATCACACATATCCTATATGGACACCCATAGGTGTGCCACCTTGAAAATGGTCATTTTGGGCCAAATGGTTGAAATGCTTGGAACCCAATTTGATATCCATCTTGAATTTTGAATGAAATGGAATTTGTCTCATGTGTAATTTATTTAACCCAAGACACCCCATGGGTGTTTAGATGTATTAGGCTTGGAATTTCCCAAGTGTGAATTTGAGTTGTTTCCATGAAACTTACCTTAAACCTTGAAATAGACATCTCCATGACTTAATTAGTGATATGAAATGGTTAAGGTAAATGTTTTTATATAGGATCACTTCAATGAGATAGTTACATCCTTTGATTTCATTGACCAAGACACTTGTACCTTATCAATCAATTTTCTATGATTAGGAAAATTGAGTGAGATGAATTGGGTGGGTTAACTTACTCTTTATGGCATGTATTTATTAGAAATGTATCAAATGGAATTGAATGTGGTAAATTACATGCATGAGAGGTTTTGCCTCATGGTTTGAATTAATTATGTAACCATTCCGTTTTAGATGTTTAAATATAAATGATTAAGATGTTATGCCTTAAGTATATTTGTAATAATGAATGTGCCTATTATATAGATATGGTTTTGATGAGGGTATGAGAGGTGTATGCCTCATGCCCTATGTATTTATAAATGTTACACTTAATTGGTTGTGGAGATAAGGGGTCGTGAGATCCCTAATGGGAAGACTATGTGAGCTTCTATTTGCGGACCCAAGGACCATGAGATCCTTGAGGTAGGGAAGATCATGAGATCTCCCTTGTGTTTTGTCAAGAGACTATGAGAGATCTTGGAGTTGGGTCAGGGGATAGACTTTGAGAGCTTCCCTAGTATTGGATGTTAGTGGGTTATGTCCCAATCCACCCCAGCATATATTTATTTTTATACATATATATAATTATAATATATATATATATATTGAGTAATGTGGTCAGACATACCATCCATGGGATGAAGCAAGGTGACCCGCCATGTGTCATTTAGGAACCTAAGAGGGAGGTTATTTAATTATTCAGGAGTGCTTTATTTTCCTGTATATACCTACACACTAGTTATTTATGAGCACCTACTCAGATCACATGTAGACACCATTGGTGGGGGTTTGCTGAGATTTTTATCTCACATCCTACTCTGGTTTCCCTTGGCACCCAAGAAGATTATACTATTATAGGTATGGGTAAGGGTAAATCCCCTTCTATAGGTTGTTGGATTGTACTAATTAGCTATATCTTAGGAGCAAAGGATTGGGCTTGGGATCGAGATGCTTGTGGAGATACTTTTGTCCTTTTGCTTCCTTTTGTACTATTGTATATCATGATTGTATATGTTCGTTATTTACAGTATTATCAGCATATCATGCATCATTGTATCAGACTCATCCATTGAGCCTTTTTCTATGTTATTTAGTTATTCAGTCTTCCACTATTTATTTTATCTATCTGCTGTATTATTATTATGCTATTGTTTGTTATTTTCTGTATCCATTATGTTACTCTGACATGGGGGTAGAGTCTCCCTGTTGTACTACCTGTGCACCCTGACTGATAGTCGGAATCCCCTAGAATATGGGGAGACATGTCGGGGGTCATGTAGAAAACTAGGCTCAGGGCATGGGTTAAGTGGCATTCAGGTCTAGCATATCACAAAGTGAATGGAATTTCATTTAATTTAGCATGTTCAAATGTTTTAAATGTTTAAATTAGGAAACATTCAAGTGTTAAATGACTTTTAACTTCATAACAACCATCTTTCACATGCCTAACATAGAAAATTGACCCAAACTCAACCTTAGTAGATGGTAGTGGGGGTTTATTCATTATTATGGCCTATTATGGTCTGTTCCATCATCTAGATATTAATTTTGAAGCAGGAAGAGAGGTGTGTTCATTGTTATAGGAAGGATTTTGTACTTTTCCTAGTTTCTTGAATGCAATATTCTAAATTTAATGAATACCTTTTGATACATTCATTTGGCATTGTAGAGTTATGTCTCCATGATTTCTTTAAGCCAAAATCCCTGAAGGTGATGACGATCATGTTCTTGAGGTGGTGGGCCATGATCCGCCAGTTTTCACTTCTGTTGATCCACCTATAAATACTCTTCTTGTACTTGTTATGGGAACTGATGCTTAGTTTTGAGGGGTTTTCTTGGGTATGATTCAGAACGTGAAAGGCAGAGTTCAAGATGCCCCAAGTATGGTAGATTTGACTCATGAGTTCCAGCAGCATCATCCTTTCACTTTCTCAGGATATAGAGGACTACTTTTTGAGGATTCTTGGCTCAAGGTGATCCTGTCTATATTCAAGAATCTAAAGATGCCTCCAGAGAGTAGGGTTAAACTAGGTACTTACATGATTTGGGATTCATCCAAGAGGTTGTGGGATGTCATCACCCAGGAAGGAAAATATAGAGAGATGGTTTGGGCTGACTTTCAGACTATCTTCTACGACTACTTTTTTTCCCAGAATCTGAGGGCTGATAGAGCTAGAGAGTTTATGAATCTATAATAAGGGACCATGATAGTTATGGATTACTCATCTCATTTTAATGGCCTGTAGTGGTTTTCTCCTTCTCTAATTACTGATGATATGATGTCCATTAAGCGATTTGAGTATAGACTATGTTACACCATATGGTCATAAGGTAATGTGTTCAGGATGACGACTATTTTTGAAATCGTTAATCGGGCTTTAATTATATATTAGAATTTGAGGGATGCTGATAGTGCAAGCTAGGGTAGTTCGGAACCTAAGGTTTCCAATGGATCTTCTTCTGGGTGAAAATGATGCTTTAAGGTTTCTTGTAGAGGATGTAGTAGTCAGGCTCCTACCACCGGTAGTTGTCTTGCCTATCACTAGCGTGGAAAAGCATGGAACTTCAAAGTGTAGTGTCCATGGGATCAAATGTAGTGTAGAGACTATGGTGGGACAAGACATATTCATCTTTTCTACAGGTATTTCCTGATAGTGCCTAGAAAATGGGGATCTACACCTACTCCTCAGTCAAGAGTGGGGTCAACAGGATCACAACAGACAATTAGATAGAATACCACCGGCTGATCAAGCCGAGGTGGTGGTTGAGGAAGAGGTAACCATACATATGATTCCCATCTCTAGTAGAGCGAGCCTACTTAGGGTAGTCAACAAGTGAATCGGGGCCATAGTACAGGCCAATTACATGTAGTCTGGCCTACACCGGAAAAGCAGAGAACCATACCATCTACTATATGAGGCACTATTCTAGTATCCTCCACTTTAGTGTCTACTCTTTTTTACACGGGTGTGTCTCACACTTTTATATCAAAGACAATTACTTAGAGTTTGGGCCTCGACATTGAGTACTATCATGGCGTCATGATGCTAGATACACCCTTAGATATCCATTCATATGGCATTCTCCATTATCAGGATTGTACCCTTGAGGTAGGCAGTTACCTATTCATGTAGAATATATACGTTCTTGAAATATCATACTTTGATGTAATCATCGGTATGGAATTTCTAGTTCCCTACAATGCCCATATTGACTACTATCGGTGGAGGGTGAAGTTTATATCACCATAGGGAATTACGAACATGCATAAGGGATAATGGGATGTCATTGTGACTCGATAAAGACTCGAGTAGCAGAGGTTGGGTAGTGTTACAGCATAGGTCACCAGTTTTTATCCTGATTACCAGGGGTTACAACAAGCTATCTTTCCTCCAATGGAGTGATTCGGAGACATTTTTTTATGACTTCTCCATTCCACCTCTGATGAAAGAGTTAGATTCTACTATTGAGCTTGTGCTAAGAGAAGCACATGTGACCATTCCTCCTTAAGGAATGGAACCTAAGGAGATTCTCAAGCTCAAGAATTAGTTAGGGGATTTGGAGGTGAAAGGATTTATATTCCCTATCACTTCTCCTTGGGGTTCACTATTCCTCTTTGACAATAATGTAGATTGTACCCTTATCCATTGTGTGGATTACCGTCAGTTGAATCAGCTGACTATCAAGAATCAGTATTCATTTCCTAGAATAGACAACTTATTTGATCATCCTTAAGGAGATAAGGTGTTTTTAAAGATAAATCTAAGGTTAGTATATCATCAGGTGCATGAAAAAACTTCAAACATACCTCACATAGCTTTTGGGAGCAGTTATGGTCTCCATGAGTACCTGGTTATATCATTCAAACTTATGAATAAACCTACTATCTTCATTAATCTTATGAACTAGGTCTTCCACCCATACCTGGATTCATTTTTTGTTGTCTTTTTTAATGGTATCTTATTGTATTCATGCTCTAGACACGACCATGAAACCCATATTAAGATCATGATGAATACACTGAGAGATCATTAGATCTATGATAAGATCAGTAAATTCCACTTCTGGATTGATAGATTCTGCTTCCTAGGTTATATCATCTTGGAGTCGGGAGTTTCATTTGACCTAAATAAAGTGAGATATGTGATTTCTTGGGAGAATCCCAAGAATTCCTTTGATATTTAGAGTTTATTGGGGCTTACTAGATACTATGGATGCTTTATTGAGAATTTATCACACCTTGCAACACTATTTATTTTCTTGAAAAAGAAGGGTGTGAAATTCTAATGGTTTAGATCTTGTAAAATATCCTTTCAAGAGTTGATGGGAATACTTACTTCAGAGTTGATACTACTTCCACCGGATTTAGGTAAGGATTATATAGTATATTGTGATGCATTGGGTTTTGTTATTGGATTTAATCTGATGTAGGACGAGTGAGTTATTGTGTATAGTTCCCATTATTTGAGGCCTCATGAGAAAAATTACCCAACGCATGACCTCAAGCTCATTGTAGTTGTTCATGCCTTGTGCTGTTGGAGACACTATCTTTTGGGAGAGCAATTTATGGTATTCACATACCACAAAATCCTCAAATAAATATTCACTCTATGGGATATTAATCTCAAATATTGTAGGTGGTTTGAGTACCTACAATAGTTTTATTTTGAGAATACCTACACTCCAAGGAAAGGGAATTCAATAGCTGATGCACTGAGCCAGAAGACTTAGACTAATGCGGTTCTGGAATCTAGTGACGAATGGAATCTTGTAGCTTTATTCTCAGATATGTGCATTGAGGTTTAGGAGGACCAAGGTCAAACTATTATCTCAGCCTTAGCGGTGACATATACTCTTCTAGAATGAGTAAGGTTGAGATGGATATCGAATCTTGAAGGCCTTTTCCCATGGGAAATTGTCTTATAAGACAATACAGCTTCTGGTTAGACGGACGATAGGGATGATACTATTTTCTTATATGTATGTGTATAGGTCCTAGAAGACATTAGAGAATATATAATGATGGATTTCCATGCCTCGGTATGGGCAGTTCACCCTAGTGTCACCAAAATGTATCAAGATCTACAACACCAATACAGGTGGTCCAGCATGAAAGATGATATAGATGGTTTCAACACTTGATGTTACACCTATCAGTAGGTGAAGGTGGAACATCAATGTTTGGTAGGGCTTATTCAGCTGTTGTCCTTTCTTGAGTGGAAATAGGATAATGTTTCAATGGACTTTGTGACATGTCTACCTAGATCACCTAATGGAAATGACTCATTGTGGGTTATTATTGACCATTTGAAAAAGGTCGCACACATCTTACCTGTATGAGAGACCTTCTTGGTAAACGGTCTAGGAATTTTATACATCAAATAGGTGGTAAGTATTTATAGGGATCCTCTTTCTATTATTTCTAATATAGACACTCATTTCACATCATAGTTCTGGAAAGGTTTGCAAAAGTCCTTGGGTACACTGGTACGTTTGAGCATGACCTATCACCCACAGACCGATGGACAGAAAAAGAATATAAAACAAGTTCTAGAGGATATGGTTCAAGCATGTTTCCTAGATAGTGGAGGTTATTTCGAAAATAATATTCCACTCATTGAGTATTCTTATAACAATAGATTGCAAGCTACCATTGGGATGGCTCCCTATGAATCCTTATATGGTAGGCCTTGTCACTCACCTATGTGACAGCTAGAGGTAAGAGAGGTAGTTGTTCTTGGAAATCATCTCTTTCAAGAGAATATAGAGTAGGTCTAGTTGATCAGAAAGTGTATGTTGACAGCATAGTCCAGACATCAGTCTTACGCAAATAGGCATCATCGACCTATCAAGTTTGAGGTCGGAGGCTGAGTTTTCATGCAAGTATCACCTAGGTTGTGGCATAGATGTATTTTGAAGTATGGTAAGCTATCACTGAGATTAATTGGACCCTTTGAGGTTGTAAATCATATCAGACCAGTAGATTACTAGTTGGAACTTCTTCATAGATACTGGTCCATGCATGATTTCTTTCATGTATATCAGATTCACTGAAACTATCCAGAACTAGCTCATTTATTTCAGCTCGAGGAGTTCGAATTGGACATGAATGCATCTTTGAGGAGTATCTGATGTGTATTGTTGATTAGAGCATGAAGATGCTCTGAGGTAGGTTTGTTCCTCTTGTACAGGTTTTATAGTAGCATAGATAGGTATAGGATGAGACCTGGGAGTGGGAAGCTGATATATGATCCCAATGGCTAGAACTTTTTTCTGACAGTACCTCTTTACCCTTAAGAGGTCAACTTAGGGATGAGTTGCTATAAGGAGGGGAGGTTGTAACAAATCACCTTTTTGATGAAGGTATGGGTCATTAGTTTTCCACTTTGAATCTTTATTTGAATTATGGTAAAGGTATACTATGGCCTAGGGATGGCCCGAGGAGTGTCTGGGGCTTGTTCAGAGCCCAGAGTTCTGGAAAAGTGGGATTCAGGCTAGGTTTCATGGTTAGTGGAAACCCTGAGACCTAGGCTGCATAGTTTTTTAAACCATGCAGCAGTAGACAAGGGCACCTACAAGTTTGCACGGTTTTTCTGCAACCATGTGGGCATAGGTGCATAGCCATGTGGCCTATTGTAGAATGGAGGTAGATACTTTTAGCATGGTTTATGCATATTTTTTAAATCATGCACATAAACTGTTCATGGTGTAATTTTGGGGAAAGATTTTCCATGTTTCCCCTCTTAAATTATAAAAGCTAATTTCCATATTTCTTTTTCTTCCTCCTACATTTTCTAGTAGCTATTCCTCCCATTAGTTCTCAAATCCCTCAAGATTCAATCTTCTAGAACTCATTCTTATCAAACTCATTTCTCAAACCATTAGAATTATTGGATATCCCAAGGTAAGTCTAACCCCATGCTCTCCTCTTTCCTTGGTAAATATTAACATCTTTTGCGCTATTTAGATGTAGGATCAATCACACTATTTTCAAGGTGGTGGACTAAAACTCATATCACTTACAACCTACTTTGAATATGAGGTTGATATCAAGTGAGGCTTCATCTACGTCCCTAAGGTAGGTGGTTACATAGTTTTCCATTTTAGTTTTGGTTGTTTCATATTTATTCCATCATTCCATAAGCCATCTTTTGTTGGGCGTCTATATTGTGTCAACTACTTCATGTATAAATGACCCTAGTATCTTAATATAGATGAATCAGTTCATTTTTATGGGTTTAGGAATCACACATATCCTATATGGACACCCATAGGTGTGCCACCTTGAAAATGGTCAATTTGGGCCAAATGGTTGAAATGGGTGGAATCCAATTTGAAATCTGTCTTGACTTCCGAATAAAATATCATTTATCTCATGTGTAATTTGTTTAACCCAAGACACCTCAAGTGTGTTTGGACTTATTGGTCTTGGAATTTTCCAAGTGGGCATTTGTGTTGTTTCCATGATACTTATCTTGAGCCTTGAAATGGAAATCCCCATGTCTTAATGAGTGATATGAAATGGTTGTGGTAAATGGGTTTTTATAGGATTAATTCAATGAGATTGTTCCATCATTTGATTAGAATGACCATGAAACTTGTACCTTGTCAATAAATTTTCCATGTTTAGGAAAATTTAGTGAGATGACTTGTGTGGGTTGACTTACTCTTGATGGCATGTTTTTCTTGTAAATGTATCAAATGGAATTGAATGTGGTAAATGGAATGCATGAGAGGTTTTGCCTCATGGTTTGAATTATTTATATAACCATTCATTTGTATATGTTTAAATGTAAATTCTTAGGATGTTATTCATTAAGTACATTTTTAATAATGAATGTTCCTCTTATATGGATATTGTTTTGATGAGGGAATGATAGGTGTAGACCTCATGCCCTGTGTATTTGTAAATGTTATACCTTATTATCTGTGGAGATAAGGGACCTTGAGATCCCTAATGGGAAGACTTTATGAGATTATATATGATGAACCAAGGTCCTTGAGAGCCTTGAGGTAGGGAAGGCCATGAGATCTCCCTTGTGTATTGTCAAGAGACTATGAGAGCTCTTAGAGTTGGGTCAAGGGATAGACCATGAGAGATACCCTGGTATTGGATGTTAGTGGGTTATGTCCTGATCCACCCCAGCATACATCTATTTATATATATATATAATCATACTATATATATATGGAGTGAAATGATCAGACATACCATCCATGCACTGAAGCAAGTAGACCCATGAGGTGTCCTTTAAGAACTTGAGGGGGAGGTTATTTAATTATTCAGTAGTGCTTTAATTTTCTATATATACCTACACACTAGTTATTTATGTGCACCAACTCAGATCACACGTAGACACTATTGGTGGTGGCCTACTGATATTTTTATCTCACACCCTACTCGGTCCGCCCTTGGAACCCGAGAAGATTATGTTGTTGTGGGTATGGGTAAGGGTAAAGGCCCTTCTATAGGCTGTTGACTTGTACTACATAGCTGGAGCTTAGGAGAAAAGGATCGTTCTTGGGCTAGAGATTCTCATGGAGGTACTTTGGTTCTTTTTTTCTTTTTTTACTATTGTATAGCATACTTGTATCTATTCATTATTTATAGTATTATTTGTATGACATTCATCATTGTATCAAACTCTTCCATTGAGGATTTTGATATGTTATTCATTTGTTTAGTCTTCCACTGTTTACTATATTTTTCTATTGTATGATGCTTATGCTACTATTTTCTATTGGTTTTATCTACTGCATTACTCTAACATGGGGGTATAGTCTCCCCACATACTACCTATACACCCCCACTACTATTAGACAACCCCTAGAAAATGGGGAGATGCACCTGGGGTCATGCGACCAACCGAGCTTGGGGCACGGGTTAAGTGGGATTCAGGTCCAGGATGTCACACACCAAAAAAATAATATCATTAAATAATTTCAAGTGCAATGATAAAGAATACCATGAAGCCTCCCCCAGGGACAATCCTTAGGTTAGTCACTTTCCATTCACAAAGTGAAAAGAGATCATGGTGGGAAGATAGAAGAGAGAGAAAATGAGATTATGGTTGGAAAAGAAAGAGAGGTGGAAGAATATAGAAGCACTTGAATTAAAAGATAAAAGAATGTGTTACATGGGAAAAGAAAACAAAAAAAAGGAAAAGAAAGAAATCCTAAAGTAGTAGAATCCCTACAGTGCAGCATAGTGATGATCCTTATAAATTGATTGATCATTTTCCATCCACACAAGTCATTTATTTATAAGGATATAGGTTCCATTAATGGGCCAATAAATGGGTAAAAAATAATTTTGGTTCATCCCAGGGTAATTAAATTGGTATCTAGAATTTATTACATCAAATATTCTCACTCTTGGTCCCTTTCGATGATTTCATGTCATGTAAATGATATTCACAATGAGTAATGTGTGGGATTAGCCTTCTAATTTCAAAAATATTACACATCATGAATAGTGGATTTGTGAAGTGTAATGTGAAGGACTATCCTTTTCATGGCTTGTTTTCACACTGTGTAATTCTTCATTTTACACATCTTGAATAACTTACACGATGTGTAAATTTTATTTCCAGCTAGTTTCACTCAAAATCAGCCTAGTTATTCATTTTAAATCTTTTTACTTGGTCTTTCACTTGTCTCTTTTATCACAAGATATCATATACATCATCAAATCATCATCTTATAGATTCAAAAAATAATGTGTCATGTCACCCCTCTTTACGGCGCATCATAAAGTGTTTGTGGATCACTACATTCATCTCTTTTTGTTCAATTTTAATCAATCTCTATATCCTTCCCCAAAACATAAAAAAAAATTAAATAATAGTAAGAATAACAAATTAAAGTGTAAGAACAATATTTTTTATATACAAAAATATATGAAAAATATGACTTTGTAAAGAAAATTTAGTTTATCTAACTTCACGCCAATATTTTCATACAAATTTGTACTTAAAAATTCATATTCATATTCTTATTAAATAATATATGATTACCTTTCATTATTCATGGAATTGAATGAGACTTCCTTATCATCCAAATTCTTTTTTATTTAGAGTTCATGCCTTTTTCATTTCAAATACAACCAAGATTTTATGAAAGTCATACAAAGGATGTGCATCAAGATCAAGATCCTCTAAAGCCAAAACTTTGGAATCAAATCATTCTAGTAAGAAATGAAGTATCCTATCAACCACTATTAAATATTTAAGAGTTTCACTGAATCCTATAATGGTTCTCACCACCTATTTAATGCTTATAAATAATTCATATACATATATACCATCAACCATATACATATCTTTATACTTCAATTGCCAATTTTTAAATTTATTCCTTTTTACTTTGAAATTAATTTAACATATATTTTAAATCCAATACCAAATTCCTTATATATATTTGATCCCCATAACATTTTAAAAATTCTTCTATGAAGGTGTATATGTAATAAAATTTTCATTAAAAATATATTGAACATACATACCCAATAAAAGAAAGTAGGGAAACATTATTCCCTTCTAAATATTGAAATTTTTCTATTGAATATCAGAACACCTTTTCCGTTCACTGAATTAATATTATCCATAATAGATATAAAAATTAATATCAGAACTCTAACTTCATTGAACACTTTCAATAAAGAAACTCAAACACATCTTGTATTATGAATGATACAAAGAAAATAAAATTCCAACTAAGTTCAAAAATATTTAAAATATCCAACTTCATACATCATAATCTTTGGAGGAAACCTAGACTACTTTGACACCAATTGTAGTGACCATAGGAATAGAGAGGCTCACTCAAAGTGGGTTAAATCAGTGAAAATTAATAATCTATTTCCCTTTTTAATTTATTACAAAATCCACTTATGTCACTTGTTAGAGTGGTAAATCTCACTACTTTACTCACACTCACTGTGTAAAGAAGACAAACAAGTACACTTGATGTATATAGTTCATTATCAAAAATGAGTAGCTAATCTTCAGACTAATATGGACTCACTCAAGACTATAAGATCCACTAGAATCATCATTATATATTATAAGGAGAAAAGGATATCCATGAACTCATGTTATAATATTATCAACAATGGTGTATCCATAAAAGTCTTCTGAAAAATTTTATTATTTTCATTCACACGGATGACGAAGGGATTATCCTTCTTCCTCGTATGATTATATTTTAAAAATATTATAGTGATACCACACTTATTTTCTATATATAATGGGTGTAAGTTTCTTATTACTCAACACATGACACAGCTGTGATGATTACACTTAAACCTGTGTGTAATCTTTTTCTTCTTCCTCTTTTAATTTCACTACTTCAATTACTCTTCTAGAGCATGTTTCACTGCACAAAAACTCTATCAAATCATATTTACCTTTGTATATTTTAGGGGGGGAAATCTTTTATAATTTTTCAATATTATGGTCAAAAACATAGTAACCTTTATATATTGAGTAAAGTTACTCTTACATATGGAACTTAATTTAATTTTATAACCAATTCTACTAAACTCCAAAACACTTCCAAACAACTCCAAAAAACTCCAAACTTCTTCTATACAACTTCAAACACTCCAGAACATCAAAATAAACTTCACCTAAAATGAAACACCATGTAACACTTGATTTTAAGAATGATTTATGTATTGAAAATAAAATAAAACACAGAAATCATATCCACTTGATCTCTTATCCAATTCTACTTAATCATCTTATCAATCCAACAAACTCCTCTTGGGCATTACTAAACTCCCCGAGGATATAACCACACTTGATCTCACTACCACATTCATTCATAGGATCAACATGTTCATTTATGTAGAATAATTCATGGTCTATTAATAAAATTAAAACTTACCAAATAAATTTTGAAAAGAAAATAGGATTTTTTATGAAATGATTTTGATTGGAAAATTGATAGAAATACAAAAAAAATAGGATTTTAGGGGATATATTGAGAAGCATGGAATAATTTAAGAATATTAATATCTATAAACACCAAAATTAAATGGAGTATAGAAACATAAAAATTGAATTTTTGTTGGAATTAGAGTGACTATATTATCATAGAATATAATTTTGAAGTTATTTTGGAGCCAAGATACAAAAATTAATGCATTCATTTGAAATCAGTGTTTTATTTGATTAAATTCAGTAAACATGTCTTATAAGACATAATTTAAAAAGAATATAAACATGGTGAATTTGAGAATATTTTCATGTCTTTAAATATCAAAATCAGATATAAAGGAATTTGAGAAAATTTGATGAAAGGGTTGATGAGGGTATTTTATCTTGATACACAACAGGAAGAAGAAGCTATAGGTTTTATAACAAGTCTCTCAAAAAGATTGTTGGAAATTTTTATGTTATTATCTTGGATTAATACCATACTTTAAGAACATGAATTATATTTGATGATGAGATTAAAGTGGATTCTTGAGAAAATAATGTTTCTTAGGGTTCACCATCAGCTAGTACAATTGTCTGAAAGATTGAAAATCCCATTTTGAAATTTCAAGTCATATTAACATATCAAAAGGAATTATATTTATGTTATTATAACTTTTATTACCATAAAAATAGATTTACGTAGAGCCACTCTTTATCAGTGCTAAAAAATCGCTGATAAAAGGTACCCCCTTTATCAGTTTTTTTTAGCGATGATAAATATACCACCTTTATCTGTACTTTTTTTAGCATTGTTAAAGAGACCCCCTTTATCAATGATTTTTTAATAGCACTAATAAAGGGTTGTATTTATCAGTGATTTTTTAATACTACTGATAAAGGGTATACTTTAAAAAATCATTAAATATATTATATTAATATATAAATATTTTTATATTAATATAAATATAATATATATTTTTAAATATGTTTTAGATAAGGCTAAATAGGAATTTACACATAATATATAATATATTTAGTGAAAATGACTTATAAAATAAATAAAAAATATTTATAATTAATAATTTTTTAATTATTATTGAGTAATAGTCATTTAATAACAATTTGAGATAAAAAAATCAAAAAATTAATAAAAGATATAAAATAAGATGAAAATTTAACTAGAACTTCAAATGGTCATAACTTTTTATCTGGGTGTCCTTTTGGGCTCTACCACATATCAAATCAAATTCTGCAACAATATCTACGTACTGATGACATGGGGGAACCTTTTGTCACATATTTTGATGCCAAAAAAGGCTAAGAAGGCCTCCAAAACTGAGTATTTAGTTGGGGTATCCCAATTTTTTAACATTATACGGAATTTCAACATCGTTTAAGGGGGGGTTTTACCCGTTTTTAGTGGGGACAAAATTTATTCTCAGGGCTTACATTCATATTGATATTATTGTTTTGATATTTTATCGTTTTTCACAATTTACTATTATTTATAGTCAAATATATAACAATACATACATATTTTTATATATTCACACATAAAAATTTAATTTTATAAATAGATAATTAAATATATTTACATATAAAATATATTTCTCAATATATAAACCTTATCTAAATAAAAAAATAATATCCATTTTATTTAAAATACAAATATATGAATATTTATATACAAATATAATTAATGTATATATAATGTTTATATATATATATATATATATTTGTGTGTGTATTAACAAACATACATATATTTATCCACATATTCTAATATATGTATATAAATATTAATATATAATATATGAAAATAAATATAAATATGTATAATTATATTTATAGATGCATGCATGTGTGTGTATTTATAAACACACATACATGCACAAAACATATTTTATATATGTATTTAAATATATATATATATGTGGATAAAAAATGTAAATAAATATATATAAATATAGAGATATATCATAAAATAAATAACAAAACAATATAGGTGAGTGGAAAAGGCATAGGATTATGAGGGGGAGGTCTCAAGTTCAAAACCCACCAAAGGCAGGGGATCATGTGGGCGGGTAAGGCAGATGCAAAGCGCTATTAAATGGGGGTGGGATTCATAGTGTTGTTAAAGGGGGTGGGGTGGGAGGATAGACAAGAGTTGTTAAAGGGGGTGTTGGAATTTGATAAAAGGGGGCTTGGTCCACCCTCTGAGTTTACAGAAGAAGAAAATTTTTAAAAATTAATTTTTTGACTTTTATCACCACTTTTTTAGCACTAATAAACGTGACCACATTTTAATAGCGCTTCGCTAATCATTATTTTTTTAGCGCAGTAAATGATCTTTTTTCACACTTTTAAAGGTCATATCTGCAAGAGTGTTGTAAACATATGGAACCAAAAATATAATTAGAGAGAACATAAAAAATCAAACTCAGAGGACCATGAGGAATTCAAATCATACAATCTAACTTTCTAAAGGTGTTAAAAATACCTATAACATAAGGATGGATAGTTGTAATAGAGTAAGAGTTAAATAAAATAGAAATGAATGTCACATGAGAGTTTAGGTCATGTCCCAAGGAAACAAATGTAATAGGGATATGATGAGAGACATTTTTTCCATAATTTTACATTGAATTTTATTAAGAAAACCCCCATAATTTTAAATAAAAAACAAACACAAAACACATTTCTTTATCTTTTTGAATAATTTAGAATAATATTTAAAAAATATTTTTTTTTCAAAATAAATAACATAAGGGAGTGAAATTTGAACAAAAAGACATGGTCTGAATGCCCGGCCTAAAAAGGCCAAACCACATATCACCTTATACTATCCCATGACCAGAACTATTGATATCAACACCTTTGGAAAAGTTTCAAAATTGAACTCTATATGGAATATTTAACAAGATATTGACTCCTACTCTTATCCAGGTGATGCCTATTGCAGGGAAAATTGAGGTCACAATAATGAATTAAGGTAAGAATAGTGGAACTCTGGGGAAAAAAATTATAAAACCAAAAAAATTTGAAGTCGTCAACCACAAAGTCCATTGACATTATCACCGGTGTGACTATCTTCAAGAACACCACAGAAGATTGGCACCGAGATGATGGAAGTGTAAGTGGAAAATATAAACCAAAATAATGAATTCTTTTTTTGTTGTGGAATCATTGTAGTTTAAAAAGGTTTATACAAAGTAAACTCAATAGAATTTAATATGTTTTATTAACAAAGTCGAAGTACAAAAAATGAAATTGCAGGAAAGTTAATGGAACACCAGTATTTATGTGGTTTGAACCTATTTGGACCTAATCCATGGAAATAACATCACCAAAGTTTCTATATTATTATGGAAAACAGAAACAATAGTGCACATACAAGAAGAGAAGACAAATAAGGCAGAACACACACATAAACCACAAAAAACTATCCAAGAACAGGGACCTCTACACCCCCAAGAGAAAGTGATTAAGTTTGTCTCGATGTTAGTGAAGTACTCTGATGATATGGATGGACTCACGCACAGAACCCAGACTCCATGAACTAGACAATCAAATAAACCATAAACATACAATGAAAATACTAAATAAGAGGTAAATAATGGGCTCACAACAAAGAAGCATCAAATAACACAAGTCTCTACTGGGGTTAGATGTTCTGGATTCTAAAGCGGCCTCTACAGAACTCGTAAGATCCGAGTTCTCCACCGGGGTTCACCGAAATGGCATCGAGAAGGCGTACATCAAACGGGTCTCTGAATATAAGGGATCCTATCAGCACTCTCTTTGACCATGAAGATGAATTACACACACAAAACAGAATCAAAAGAACACCACATAGGAAATTAGGCCACACCGAAGTCGAGGGGTCGCCTTGACAGGCATGTAGACGAGGCAGCAAGGGAAAAATAAATCTCAAATCATCCGGGACATGCAGATGTCCAAGGATGCAAAAATGGTGGAAGATCAATAAACCATGTCACACAAAATGGTGGAACTATATCCATCAAATGGAGTCGCATCAACATCTATAAATGGGCAAGAAATGAGGATCACCTTAGTGGCAGTGGGGTAGCAAAGTGGTCTAGCTGAACATCACACCCAACAACCCAGCAGCCATAGTCCAAAATAGTCCCAACAAAACAAAAGCCCCATGCGAGGCCCAAAATAGAATAGCCCAAAAAAACAACAACAAAAAAATTTCATTATAATTATAAGAAAAAAACATGTGTAAGTTTTTCATGGAAATCAAAAAATAATAATTTTGAAAACACCAATTAAAAAATCTCAACCTTTTCAATATTAAAATTTAAAACTATAATGATGGTGTTCTTGAAAAAAAAATTACCATTAATTATAAGTAGTGTGGGGGGTATTACTAAAACTGAAAAACCAAGGTCTAAAAATATCCACCCAGCATGAATATAACCTAGCATGTATCAGTAGTGGCCTATGTTCTACCCATACTACACATCTACTGCTTAACAGATTAAAACATGCTCAGAAATTTAAACCAACTAAGTGATGACATTAAAACCAAGCTTACCCAACAAATTACATTTGTTTTAACAGAAAATCTATCACCCCGTAAAAATAAAACACCTACAAAATTAAATAGCCTTTCCCAAGGTAAGATACAGTGAACAATAAAACAAAATAAAGCTCATAAAATGCAACAGTAATCAGAAGGCATTAGAACACTAAACATATTAATCACATAACAGAAAGCTAATTGGAAAAAAAATACTTCTCTACCTAATCCTAAATAGATTAGAACATCCCCCACAACCCTTTTTCTCAACCACGATTCCCCCACAAAGACAAGTGGAGCCAATCCAAGGAACACAAGAAAAAGACTACACAAAACCTATGTCCAGTCCAAACGAAGGGGATGCAAACAAAAGGACTTTGGAAACTTCATAACTGGGACATACCATATTTGACTGGGCCATAATATCTCTATCTTTTAGTTTAGGATAGTAACATTTTATGTGGCTGGTATTACCACACTAAAAACACTGATAACTCTTAAATCGGTTCTTATCTTTCCTACCCTTGTTTTTCTTAAGAGCCTTAGTATACAAAATCTGAGGTTCACTCGTAACAGTACTCATCTATTCACTACTAAAAATTCAGGCATTAGCGACCGCCATTGGAGGTCACTATAGGCCTATAGAGACCGCCCAGCGACCGCCAATGGCGGTCGCTTCAGCTTCTTCGTTGTAGGCCAATAGCAACCGCTAATGGCAGTCGCTATAGGTGGCTGAAATTCCGGCCTTAAGCGACCGCTTGGCGGTCGCTAGCCTGGGAAAAAAAATTTAAAAAAAAAATTCCTACTGAAAGAAATATATATATATATATTAAATAAAATATTTATATATATAATATTAAATAAAATATTTTAAATATATATATATAATATTTTTTAAATATTTTTCATTTTTTTAATGAAATGTACGAATTGTGTTTTTTTTTTCTTCACGGTGCAAAATCAGAGATAAAACAAGGTAAAAATCATAAAAAATGGAAAACAATTTCAAACAGCATAAACATCAAGATTTTCATAAACAATAAATGATAAAAGTGCTTCAATGATCTGAGCAGGTCCATCTATTTCAATCTTCTGCTTCAATAAACCTACAATAAGACAAAAAAAACAACAAAACAAAACAAATGTAAATTGGACATAATTATTCAGTAATTATATACATATAATAAAATTAAATATGACATCAAATCATGGTGCTATAATAATTTAAAACCCCTAATTTAAGAAATGCTATCATTTCAGGCCATTCGAAGCACGTTTGCTCTGAATTCGACCGTCTCACGCCGTTTCTGGTGTTTTATGACACCGGAAACGCGTTTTCGGTCACTGCGGTCAAACGACACCTCCGATTGACGTTTCATCTACCCGAACATTTCACAAATTATACAGCGATTGTTGTTGTATGGTTTCATGGCATTCTGAGGTCGTTCGGGTGGTTTTGACCCCCCAACGTGCCATTTTAGCGTGCGACGAGCTGCTGAAAACGACACAATCGGTCGTACCGTGCGCACCGCATGTCCGATGGGCATGTCGTCTCATTATACACGTCACAAATAATATTCCTAATGATTTCATGTGGTTTCAGGTCATTCAGAGCACGTTTGCTCCGAATTCGACCGTCTCACGCCGTTTTTGGTGTTTTATGACACCGGAAATGTGTTTTCGGTCACCGCGGTCAAAAAACACCTCTGATTGACATGACGTCTACCTGACCATTTCAAAAATCACACAACGTCTATTGTCGTACGGTTTCATGGAATTCTGAGGTCGTTCGGGTGGTTTTGACCCCCCAACGCGCCATTTTAGCGCGCGCCGAGCTGCTGAAAACGACACAATCGGCCGTACCGCGCGCACCGCACGTCCGATGGGCGTTTCGTCTCCTCCTACATGTCACAAATAATATTCCTAAAGTTTTCGTGTGGCTTCAAGTCATTCGGAGCACGTTTGCTCCGAATTTGACCGTCTCACGCCGTTTTTGGTGTTTTATGACACCGGAAACACGTTTCTGGTCACCGCGGTCAAACGACACATCCTATTGACGTGTCGTCTTCCCAATCATTTCCAAAATCACACAAAGGATGTTTTCGTATAGTTTCATGGCATTCCAAGCTCTTTCGTGTGGTTTTGACTCCCCAATGCGTCATTTTAGCACGCGTCGAGCTGCTAAAAACAACACAATTGACCGTACCGTGCGCACCACAGGTCTGATGGGCATGAAGTCTCCTCCTACACTTCACAAATAATATTCCTAATGTTTTCATGTAGTTTCAGGTCATTCGGAGCACGTTTGCTCCGAATTTGACCGCCTCACGCTGTTTTTTGTGTTTTATGACACCAGAAACGCGTTTCCGGTCACCGCGGTCAAACGACACCTCCGATTGATGTGTTGTCTGCCCAACCATTTCACAAATAACACAACGGCTGTTTTCCTACGGTTTCATGGCATTCCGAGGTCATTCGGGTGGTTTTGACCCCCAACGTGCCATTTTAGCGCGCGCCGAGCTGCTAAAAACGACACAATCGGCCGTACCGCGCAAACCGCATGTCCGATGGGCATTCCGTCTCCTCCTACACGTCCCGAATAATATTCCTAATGTTTTCGTGTGGTTTTAGGTCATTCGGATCATTTTTTTCTCCGAATTCGGTCGTCTCACGCCGTTTTTAGTGTTTTATGACACCGGAAACGCGTTTCCGTTCACCGCGGTCAAACGACACCTCCGATTGATGTGTCGTCTGCCCGAACATTTCAAAAATCACACAATGGCTGTTTTTGTACGATTTCATGGCATTCCGATGTTGTTCGGGTGGTTTTGACCCCCCAACGCACCATTTTAGCGCGCGCTGAGCTGCTGAAAACGACACAATCGACCGTACCGCGCGCACCGCACGTCCGATGGGTGTGTTGTCTCCTCCTACACATCACGAATAATATTCCTAATGTTTTCGTGTGGTTTAAGGTCATTCAGATCATGTTTTCTCCGAATTCGACCGTCTCACGCCGTTTTTGGTGTTTTTTGACACCAGAAACGCGTTTCTGGTCACCACGGTCAAACGACACCTCCGATTGATGCGTCGTCTGCCCGACCATTTCAAACTTTACACAACGGCTGTTTTCGTACGGTTTCATGGAATTCTGAGGTTGTTCAGGTGGTTTTGACCCCCCAACGCTCCATTTTAGCGCGTGTCGAGCTGCTGAAAACGACACAATCGACCGTACCGCGTGCACCGCACGTCCGATGGGCGTTCCGTCTCCTGACATGCTTGAGATCATGGAAAACATTAGTAAGGGAACTATCCAAAGTGTCCAAATGATAAATTGGATTGTTTTTAAAAAAATCAAACTTGTACAGTTGTTAATCAAACAAAAAGGGATTGAATAATTAGTTGTGAATGAATTTTAAAAAATCAGAAAGTTCACAAAACAGATAAACAAATTATGTACAAAACCAATCAATGCATAGCCAAATTTCAAATTGAATCAATAAAAATTCAAGCAGCACATGAACCAAATGAAGAATACCTCAATGGTAAGATACACCGACAATAACATCAATATAACATGAGTTAAATCACCCTAAATATTTATAACTGAATAAACTTCCAAAATTGAGGATTAAAACTTACAAGGATTTATAAAATGTTTTGATAATGTATGATATCTTAGGCTGAATAGCGGGAAAACAATTATACCTTTCATTAAGCATGCAAATCGACTGTTTCTCCTTCAACAGCCACTCTGACCCAATAAATATCTTCTTCACATTGAACTACGGTATGTTGATCAAGCTGTTGGGAAACAAAAGGAACAGTCTCAGGTTCATCTTGTTCAAATACAAACACTCCTCACCGAGACATTTTGACAACAACTTTCCAACTTGGATTTGAAGGAAAAGTAACGAAGAATAATTGTTCCGCTTGTGATGTCAAAATTAAAGGTTCATTATCAACTCGTTCATTTCTGTATAAAATATAGTTAAAATTCACTAATGAAAACTGATATTGATCGACTTTACATCCACGCACTGGATCAACCCAATTACACTTTAACAATATGTACTTCAACCCATGTGTGTATACAACTTCAATGATGTCTATCAATTGACCATAGTAATAACTAGAATCGACAAATGGACAACCGATGCCACTATTTTGTGTTTCTATTTTGTCGTCAACATCTTTAATGCGAAATCGAAAACCATTAGCATTTATATATTTATAACGATGAGCCGTTATAGATGGACCCTCAGCCAGTTGGATAAATTCTTCAATTAGCGTGGGGTCCCCTAACTCCCTCAGCTTATGAACCTACATAATTCATAGAATTTAATAATTATATATGAAGAAAGAAATTAGTATAATACTTCACTCATAATGAAAATTAATTTATACGTACATAATCCTTGAACCAATCATGAAATGACGCATAATGAGACTGTTGAATTTGCAACTCAGTCGCACGATACATCTCTTCTTTTATCTCATTAATGTGTTTCCTGCAAATGATAACACGATGTTTAAATGATCAACTTATGCAAACAAAACATGTAAAAGTTAAACAATAAAAGTGATAAGATACTTACTGCATTAATGGTGCAACTGATGGAGTATTCAACAAGATATATCGATGCACTTGTATCCACTCGATGTTGTCCATATCATATGTGGTTCCTTCTCCAACTGGACCATCCTGAATCTGAGAGGGCTTATCTAATTTTGTTTCAACATCCATAAGATATTCTGCACAAAAATTATTACACTCATCCATCAAATAACCATTGGCTATTGATGCCTCCGGACGAGCTCTGTTACATACAAATCGTTTCAATGTACTCAAATACTGCTCAATAGGATACATCCACCTGAATTGCACTAGACCAGCAGCCATTACTTCATCAGTTAGGTGCACTATCAAGTGGACCATAACATCGAAAAATGAGGGTGGAAATAGTTTCTCAAAGTGACAAAGCGTAAGTATAATTCGGTCATATAAAATTTTTAAATCACTCATTCGTTGATGTATTAAACAAAGCTATCTAAAAAAATTACTCATCTCAATCAACGGCTGAACAACATTGGGGGATAAACAATCAAAAATTGCGATTGGAATCAACTTCTGAAGTAGTATGTGATTGTCATGACTTTTCAACCCTTGCAATATCTTGCTTGTCAGATTCACACACTTTGAAATATTAGAAGAGTAACCATCAGGCACCTTGAGCATCTTCAAAATGGAAAGAAATTTCTATTTCTCCTTTGTAGTCATCGTATACTGTGCAGCAGGCATATATGCCTTGTTTCCCTCAGCTAACTATAAATGCAACTTTTTCCTTAAACCCATTTCTTACAAATCATGGAGTGCATTAACATGGTCCTTTGATTTTCCACTGACACCTAAAATGGTCCACAATATTTTATCACAAACATTTTTTTCAATGTGCATGACATCAAAATTATGCCTCAGCATGTTAGTTTTCCAATACGGAAGACTATAAAAAATACTTTTCTTTTTCCAATTGTGACTGCGCTGCCTACCCGCAGCTCGAATATTACATACTGGAGGAGCCACCAAATCCTGAATTTCATATACCGTGCGGATTTTTTCTTCCTCAATCTGTGATAACATTTCGACTCCTATCATGATCTTTGGTGCTGGGCTGAACTCTCTAGAACCATCAAATGTCACTCTGTCCTTTCTGAACTTGTGCTGAGGGGGGAGAAAACGTCTATGACCCATGTATGACCATTTTTTGGAATGCTTAATCCATATAGATTTTTTACTTTTGTTGCAACAAGGGAAAGCAAATTCCCCTTTCGTACTCCAGCCTGATAAATTTGCATAATCTGGGAAGTCATTGATTGTCCACAATAAAGCAGTATGCAGTTTGAACATTTCATTCATTTCACAGTCATAAGTCATCACACCATCGCCCCAAAATTCATTCAACTCATCAATCAAAGGCTGAAGGTAAACATCAATCTTATCCCCCCAGACTTTTAGTTCCATCAATAAGAGTGGAAAGTAATATAAATTGTTTCTTCATACAAAGCCATGGAGGAAGATTATACGGAACCAACACCACGGTCCATGTGCTATGAGTTGCACCAACCATAGACTTGAATGGATTGAAACCATCTGCTTCCAATCCCAATCGGAAATTATGAACATCTTTGGCAAAGTCGGGATGTCTCTTATCAAAATCCTTCCATGCATGAGAGTTTGTCGGGTGGGTTAACATATCACTTTCATGAACTCTTTCTGCATGCCATCTCATTAAATTAGAAACTTTAGATGACATAAAAAATATTTTCAACCTTGGTTTAAGGGGAAAGTAACGCATTTGATTTATGGAAATCGGTTTCCCCTATATCACAATCTGACTTTGATGAGTCTGATTTCCCCTGTTCTCTTTCCACCTGGAAGCACCAAAAACCATACAAATATCCAAATGGGAATTTTCCTTTCTAAAAACAACATACAGTTGTTTGCACATGCATCTATGGTCTCATATGTAAAACCTAAGTTCTCTAGAAGCTTACGAGCATGGTAATATGACTCGGGAATCTTAGCATCGACAGGAAGAACCTTTTTCAATAACACCAACAGCATGTCGAATGATGTGTATGACCAATGATTCAAAGTCTTCAAATGCAACAACTCCATGATAAACGACAATTTAATGTAAGAAGTACATCCAGGATATAATTCTATTTTTGCATCATCAATTGCTTTATAAAACCTCCTCGAATCACGATCTCCACCAGAGTGAAGATTTATCTCACCAGTCTCAAGATTCTGGATGTCAATGCCTTCAGGATCCAACCCACATACCATTTCAGTAAGAATTTCATGCATTGGATCATTCATCTGTGCATCAACATCCATCTGAACTGCATCCATATTTTGACAATGAACATATTATTCTCCATGACGAATCCAACTCTTATAATTTTTCAGAAATCCATTAAAGAATAGGTGCTTCCTCACAGTATCTCGTGTGAATTGATATCTGTTAGCACATTTTCTACATGGACAACTAATATAGTCACTTTCAAATCCTCTGGTGAAGTCAATAAACTGCATAATTCCATTGAAATACTCTCTAGACGTTTGATTTGGAAGATCAATCCAACTCTTATCCATAATAAGATCCCTATAACAAACATTTACACAAGACTTATTACATTTTCATTTTTCATATCAAATATATTTAAAATAAATACTAATTAATTGTTTGTGAACCATTTATAAAATAATAAAGTAAGTGAAAGCCCATGTCATACCTGATTGAGCTAGAAACCTGGAAGGGAGGGGAGCCAAAGGCGGTGCTGCGAGGGAGAGGAGAGGCAGCGGTGGGGAGTCGGAGCCAGAGCTGGTGCGGCGAGGGAGGGGACGGGCGGCGGCGGCGACGGGGATCCGGAGGAGAGGAGGCGGTGAGGTGGTGACGGTGCACCAAGGGTGGGACGAAGACGGAGGGGACCGAGGACAGGGGGAGCCGGAGTGGATGGGCGGCAGCGGTGAGGGGACGAGTAACGGTCATGCGGGGAGGGAGGGGACCGGGCGACGGCGGTGCGGCAAGGGAGAGGATGGTGAAGGAGGGTACGGGTGGCGGTGGTGCGGCGAGGGAGGGGACGAAGACGGAGGGGACGAGGGTTGGCGGGGTGCGGGGGGTGTTCGGGGTGCTGGGGGGAGGGACGAGGGGACGGAGGGCCGAGGTCCGAGGGCAGAGGTCGGAGGCTGGAGGGGCTGGAGGCCGAAAGCCAGAGGGCCGCCCGAGGGCTGCCGGAGGGCCACCCGAGGGCTGCAGGAGGGCTTCCAGAGGTGGGTGGTGGGAGGCCCAAGGGCAGAGGGAGGCCGGAGGTCGGCTGCAGGGAGGAGGGCGGCCGGAGCCGGAGGGCAGAGGCGGAGGAAGCCCGGGGGAGATGGAGGGCAGGGCAGAGGGCGGTTGGAGGGCGGCCGGAGGGAGGAGGGAGGCAGGAGGGTGGCCGGCGGAGGGCGGGGCGGCAGAGGGCGGATGGCGGAGGGCGGAGGGCAGCCGGCGGAGGTCGGAAGGGCGACGGGGAGGGTAGTGAGGGATGGTGTGCGGCGACGGGGCAGGGCGCGCGGCAACTGGGGAGGGCGCGCGGCGACGGGGAGGGCGCGCGGCGACGGGGAGGGTGAAATGGTTCGGGGGGGCGCTTCACGAGAGGAGGGAGGAGAGGGTTCGGGGGGGTGCCGAAGCCGGTTTTTTTTTTTAGGGAAACCTAGAGACCGCCAGTGGCGGTCGCTATTGGTTACCTATAGCGACTGCCAGTGGCGGTCTCTATAGGTAAAGGGGCTCAAAAGCCCATATTTATAGTAGTGATTCCTTCAAAACATGTGTTTAAAAGTCACGGGATATGAAAGCCGACTTAACTTCTTATAATGTAATGGAATCCCTACCATACATCATAGATTCTTTTAATGAATTAAAAGAGTCATCAAGATAAGTGAACAAAATTAAATCTTGGTCCTCGTATTTAACCTCAATATCAATGTTAGCTAAATCTAACAACACTTTGTTTAAATCATCTATATGAACTCGGATCGACAACCTGGGGGACTTCTTAAAATTGTATAACCACGTCTTTTTATATAGACACCTAAGAAGAGACTTAGTCATGTACAAGTGTTTGAGTTTAACCCAATTTGATTTAGCACTGGTTTCATGTGCAACCTCACGCAAAACCTTATCACCTAAAGTTAACAGAAGAGTATAATGAGCCATTTTGAGTATACTAGGATATACATCTACAAAGGAAGTGGTGGAATAACCATCAACAATAAAGGTTATTAGAGGTTTCTTTCTACTGTGTAAAGCATCAGCAAGGTTATTATGAACTAATAAATCATGCATTTTAACTCTCCACAAATTAAAATCATTTTCTTAGTCAAAATTTTCAATCTCAAATTTAATAGAAATTGTAAAATAAAATGAATAATAGGCTCTGATAACACTTTTTGTGGAATAATTGTAGTTTAAAAATGTTTATACAAAGTAAACTCAATAGAATTTAAGACATTTTATTAAAAAAGTTGAAGTGCAAAAAATTAAATTGCAAGAATGTAAATGGAACACTAGTATTTACGTAGTTTGGACCTGTTTGGTCCTACTCCATGGAAAGAAAACCACCATAGTTTCTATATTATTATGAAAAATAGAAACAACTGTTCACATACAAAAAGAGAATAAAAATAAGGAAGACCACACACACGGACCACAAAACCTATCCAAGAACGGAGACCTCTCCACCCCGAGAGCCAATGATCAAGTCTAGATCCGTGTTAGCGGAGTACTCTCTCGATTTGGATGGACTCGCATGCACAACCCAGACTATGTGAACCAGACCAGCAAGGAAACCATAAAAATAAAATGCAAAGAAAAAATAGAAGGTAAAGAACGGGCTCACAATAAAGAAGCACCAAAGAACACAAGCCTTTGTCGGGGTCGTATGTTCTGGATTTTAAAGCAGCCTCTACAGAACTCTCAAGATCTGAGTTCTCCACTGGGGTTCACCAAAATGGCATCAGGAAGGCATGAAAACAGCGAGTCTCTGAATAGTAGGGATACTCTCAATGCTCTCTCTTTCTAGGAAGACAAAGAACACACCCACAGCAGTATCAAAAGAACACCGCATAGAAAATTAGGGCACACTGAAGCCGAGGGGTCTCTATAACAGGTGTGTAGACGAGGCATCATGGGAGAAACAAATCCCAAATCATCAAGGACATGTGGATGGCCAAGGATACACAGAAAGCGATGGATCAACAAAGTAACACAGAACTGTGGAACCATAGCCATCAGATGGAGCTGCATCAATGATTAGTGGTGAGTAAGAAATGAGGATCACCACATTGGCAGTGGGGTAGCAAAGTGGGCCAGGCGAATAGCAAGACCAACAACCCAGCGGCCACAGTTCAAAACCAGACCAGTGAAACAAAATCCCCATGTGAGGCCCATAATAGAACAACCCAAAAAAACAACAAAAAAAGTGCATAATAATAATACGAAAAAAACAAATGTAAGTTTTGCATGGAAACTGAAAACATTTTAATTTTGAAAACACCAATTCACATTTTGGAATTCTATCCACATTTAAACAAAGTAAAATTACCTCAATCCATTCTAAGAATAATTGTAGAAAAAATGAAATAGAAAAAAAGTTGTCAGGATTCCATCTACAGTATGTGCAGTGGAGCTCAAAAATGATTTATCTCCTATATCAACCATAGAGTATAGGGGGCTTGATAATATAGGAGGTTTTACGATTAAAAAAACAACCCCCAACCCATTTGGTCTATAAATTTGTTTGAGGTGGTGGGTGGTTGAGCATTGTAGAAATGGACAACCAATTTCTTACATTTTCTGACTTTGTCCATGTTAATCAATGAAAAAATATCAATCCAAGCACCCTCTTTTGCAAGAAACATAATACATGAATAATAATGGTATGTCCTCTAAATGAATGAGTTGTACCTTCCATGTATAACAATGTATTATGTATCTTTACTAACCATACAAATAATCCTCAACCACATGGTTTATTCTATAGCCCCAAAATATATTTCACAAGTAACAAATGTGTACACGGTAACTAAAAAATGAGAAATATATACATATGGAGTTTCAAATATAATTTTTTTATACAAATAAATTACAAGTGGGATGTAATCATATGAAAATTACACGATAATAGAATTTGAATGGAGGCATTTCTTTTCTCAAAGGATATACAATCATCAATTCCATGTTGATATATTGAATAAACACTTTCGTATCTTTAACACATTCCCCTATGGATATATACTTAAGTCGATGTGATTACCTAGACTTCCAAATTTGTTATTCTTGGTCATAACAATACCACAGATAGGCACAAGGGCAGCGCTGACCTTTATCAAAGTTAAGAAAAATGTGCTGATAAAAGGAGGTATTTATTAGCGCTAGCTAAAAGTACTAAAAAATCTACCAAAAAGCCTTGATAAAGGTGTACCCTTTATCAGCGCTTTTTTAGCACTGATAAAATGTATATTTATCAATACCATTATCAGCACTGATAAAAGTTTCTATTAAAAAATATTATTAATTTATATAAAATTATTATATTTATATTCAAAAATAATGCATATTTATACACAATAAATAAATAACGCATGTTTATAATTAATATATTTTTTAATAATTCAAATATATATATAATGCTTTAAAAAAGTATTTATAAGATTATAAATATATATTTAAATAATTATAAGATTATAATAAATTTTATTAAATAATAAATATATTTATTATATTTATAATTATATATTTATAATTATATATTTATAATTATATATTTATAATTATATATTTATAATTATATATTTAGAATTATATATAAATAATTTTTAAATATATATAATTATAATTATAATTATAATTATATATATATATATGTTTCCAATGAATTTGGTCAATAAATATATTGATGTGTGAGTATAATTGACATGCATGTGTTATGTATTCATTTTGAATTAATGTTCATTTATACATTACACCCTTATTATTATTATCCATGTTGCCCATATATGACGACTCGTTTTTTATTATCTATATACTTTACTAGGTATATGATTCATTCATGTTATACCTATGAATCTATTCTAATATATACTTATAAAATTACAATAAATATATTTAAATAATATATAACTGTAGCAGTCTAGGTACTATAGCAGCACTGCTCACCGGAGGGCCTTTGAGTCTAAAATTTGGGCATTTAGGGTCATGTAATGGGATTTCATGCCCACTGGGCCTACGGGCCATGTAATGGGTTTCATGCCCACTAGACCTATTGTCCATGTACTGAATAAATAAGGCTTAATGGGTAGGTTATCCCTTTGGTGGGATATGACCAGCCTTTCTAGCTTATGGGTGTGGTATGTATGTCTTTAATGTAATTGTACCCCTAAACACCTAATATATAAAATAAATATAGATAATTAAATAAATTTATTTATAAATATATACAAATATTTATAAATAAATACAAATAATTATAATTATAATTATAAATAAATACAAATATATTTAAATAATTATAAAATTATAATAAATATTTTAATTATATATATTAATAAAATTATAAATATAATAAATATATTTGTTATAATTTATAATTATTTAAATATATATGTTTATAATTAAATAATTATAAAATTATAATAACTGTATTTCTTATATTTATAATTTTATTAATATATATAATTAAATAAATATATTTATAAATATATACAAATATTTATAATTATAATTCTAAATAAATATAGATATATTTAAATAACTATAAAATTATAATAAATATATTAATTATATATATTTATAAAATTATAAGTATAATAAATACAGTTCTTATAATTTTATAATTATTTAAATATATATATATTATAATTATAAATATATATATATATATATATATATTTTAAAAAAAATCAAAATTAAATATTTATATAAATATATATTTATTATATTTATTTTTATTTAGAATTATAATTATAAATATTTTTATTTTTTCATAAATATTTGTATATATTTATAAATATATTTATTTAATCAAGAAAAACTCAAAGAAAAATATTTTGTGATCTTCAATCAAAGGAACTCATAATCGGAGTGAGAAACTACTGGTTACAATGATAACTCAGATCATGATTATGGACATAACCCTATTCTTGATTTGTAGTATTTTTCTCATGGATGAGGGCATGTCTCTCTATTTGACTTCGTCCATCCACTTTCTGTCTGCACCTTATGTTCTTTAATAAATTTTTTGGACCAAACACACTCAGATCCTGAATTTTCTCAGTTATATTTATTTAATTATATATATATTTAACATTATAAATATAAGAAATACATTATAATAATTTTATAATTATTTAAATAAATATATATAAATTTAGTCATAAATATAACTAAATATATATTTATAATTATATACAATAAATATATTTATTATATATATTTATTATATATAATTATAAATATAATAAATATATTTATTATAATTTAATAATTATAAATAAATATTTATTTATTTATAATATTTATAATTTTATAACTATATATAATTATATAAATATATTTATTGTATAAATAAATATAAATTATAAATATATTTATTTATAGTTATAATTATAAATAAATATATTTATTTATTTATTTATTATATAATTTTATAAATATATATTATAATATAAATAAATTATTAACATTATGGCATTATCATTGCTTTTTTTAGCACTGATAAAGGCATGTTTTATCAATTTTTATTATTTTAATGCTGATAAAACATACCTTTATCAGTGCTTTTTGACTAGCGTTGATATAAGCTTTACCCTATTTTATAAATGAACCCTAACAGTCAGTTTCTTCTCCCACATGCTTGAAGATCTCGTGGAAGCCGACCCCTGTCATCACTGACCCCTCCTCTACCGCCACTGACCCCTCCTCTGCCCCAACCCCTCCTTTTCCGCCATGAATCACTCCTTTTCCATAAACCCCACCTCAACCACACATCGAACCCCACCTCCGCTGTGAACCCACCTCCACCGCGAACCCGACCTCTGCCTCTAAACCCCACCTCTGCTATAAACCCCTCCTCAGTCGTGAACCCACCTCTACAACGAAACCCACCTCCACTATGAACCCCTTCACAGCCTCCACTGCCACCACCGCCTACCCCAACTCCACCATCACCAGACCCTAATATTGTCTTCGGACCTCCAAATATATGGTATGTTTTTATTTGACTTGGAATGCTTAAATAGTTATAGGGTTTTATTATTCAAAATCATTTTGATGTATGAATTATGTGTTTGGTTTGATTCATTAGTGTGAGATAGTTGGGTTTTGATTGGTAAAGTGTTTGATTGGTTTTTTGGTCATATTCTATGAATCTTTTGATAATTTTCTATTTATAGTTGTATAAGACTTTGGTGAAATTAAAATTTCTAGATTTGGATTGCTCTAAATGTCATAACATTCTTATATGAGGTAGTTTGAAATATTAGAAACATTATATAGATTGTTTTAGGTGATAAGTATCATGATTGGTATTATAATAGAGTTATTATGGTGAGTAGTTTGGATAAAATATAATTTTTTCAATGGATAAATAAGATAAAACACTTTTGAGTTGGAACTTATAGTGAAAGTGGGATCTGTTTTTGGGTTTTGATTAACATTTTTATGACTGATTTTGGATGAATTGAAGTGTTTTATATGTATGATTTTCTAATATATATTTTAAATTATATCATGTTTAATTATGGGTGTTGATGTGTAATTGGATGCTTCAATGTATTTTATACCATGTTGACATGATAGTTTTATAAATGTGTTTCATTGATTATTAGTGTTGGGATTTTAGAAAAACAACATGGGAATATTTAGTTAGAGATGTGGGAATTATAGAAACATGAGTTATAATATTATGGTCACACATTTATAGTACCCCTATCTTAGGTCTCACACCAGATATTGGAATTACCTTTTGTTAGGCGGAGAAAAGAAGGAAGTGATGGCAAGAGGGGGGGTGAATTGCCTTTTAAAAAATGATTAACAATTTAAAATCAAAGTTGAAAGTGCAGCGGAAATAAAGAGGCAAGACACAAGAATTGATAATGGAGTTCAGCCTAAAACAAGGCCTACGTCTCCGCTCCCAACTCAACCGTTGAGAGATTTACTACCGCTTGCTTTTCAATGGTTGTAGCAAGAAACCCACTAGCCTTTTTACAGGTGAAGGCTAGCTCACCTATTACAGCTTGCTTTTGTTGGTTATGCAAGAACCCACTTGCTTTCAATGGTTGAGCAAGAACCCACTAGCCTTCTTACAGGTAAAGGCTAGCTCACCTTTGATTCAAGCCTTTTAAAAGGAAAGGCTTGACTAACCTCTTCACACCTTAAAGGTGATGTGAAAACCCAAAAGAAAGGATGAGAGAAAGAGATGGGGTTTGTAGGCACAAACCCAAATTTAAGCTCAAAATGAATAAAACAATAAAAACCGTATTTGGAGAAGCCTTGGGCGCCAATGGATGATTGGAGTTGAAGACGTGCACTCCCAAGCTTCTTTGGTGATTCTCCTTGGATGTGGAATTGAGTTGGAGTGATTGGGGTTCCTTGGAGGAAGTCCGCCGGAGGTTCGCCAAATGATGAGAAATGTGTCTGTTGGCTTAACAATTGTTCCGACTTTAATCCTTAGGCTTCCGGGGGTTCCTAGTCCTTTATTTATAGAGGGGGAACCCTCAAATGGCCTTAGGGAGTCTTCAGAGCCGTTGGAGAGGTCTTCGGAGCCGTTGGAGGCCAAGTGGACAGGCTGGTCAAAAGCCCAACGGCTAGTTTGACTAGCTCCACCGGCTGACCGGTACAGGGCCACCGGTTGGCCGGTGTGTGCAAAATGGAGGAGGGCTTGGGCTCAGGCTCCACCAGCTGGCCGGTGCTGAGGCCACCGGTTGGCCGGTGCTGAGGCAGTGGCTCAGCCTTCTGTCTGGGTGCCACCGGCTGGCCGCTGGTGTGACACCGGTTGGCCGGTGGTCTGGACAGAGGGATGCCTTCTGTCCAGGCCTCCATCGGCTGGCTGGTGATCTTCCATCGGTTGGCCGGTGGACTGAATTTCAGTCCACTTTGCCTTGTTGCTTTCTTGGCCCAATTCTTTGGCCACCTGAAATTATGTCTATCAACCAAAAATACTTAAAACAATATTAGATAAATAAGAAGGTGATTGTGATCATGAAAATTAAACCACGAGGGGTACGAGAGGTACAACAATCTCCCCCTATTTTGATGATCACAATCACCAAAACAAACAATGTAAAAAGACTGAAATGAGAGGTATGCTTAAAAAGGTTTTTCCCCCAATCAACCAAGAATTTCTCCCCCTTTGTGATTATCAAAATAGCACGGGGCATAAAACTTGATTGAGGGAAAAGTATTGAAAAACAAGATAGAGATTTTAAACCAATTGAAATTTTTGAAATTTGAATTGAAAGTTTTGAAATGAAAAATGAATAACAGTTTGAATTGAAAGGTTGAAATGAAAAATTGAATAACAATTTGAAATTAAAAAATTTGATACCAAGTGTTGAAATTGAAAGTTTGAATTGAAAATTTTGAAATTGAAATCAAAAGGGCTTAAACGATCCTAACTCTCCCTAAATAAAAACAACAAATCACCTGGGAGAGGTTTTTGGAACCGAGACAAATTTTGGCCCGGAGAGACTCGCTAGAAGGGATTTATCAATCCATACTTGTCTAGTGGCGGGTCTTCTCCTATAAAATTCATCATTAAGGAAAATGGTTTTGGGCCTACCATACCGGGCATTTTTGCAATTGCACTCATAGATTAAGTGCCCGGGTTTTTTGCAATAATTACAAAATTTAAATTGGGAGCTCCCCCTTACAAAAAAGTTGGAGCATGGGAGGAGGAAGCTTGCTTGGAATAGCCAAGACCTTCGGTGGTTCTAGAGATGCGTTGGGAACCTAGCAAATTGTTCAAATTTTGTTCCCCTTGGGGGAACTTAGCAAGAGATTCCCTTAGATCTTTGATGGTTGATTCCATGGAATCAACATCGGGAAAGTTTTGGATTTTGAGGGTCAACTCTTCCTTCTCTTTGAGAAGTTGTTCTTTTTCGGAAGAGAGTTTTTTGAAATTCTTTTTTAAAGAAACAAATTTGGAAGAAAGTTCGTGAAAACCTTCCTCCAATTGGTCTCGCGCATGTTGGAGATCCTCGTATGACAAATGATTAAAAGAATTATAAGAACAAGAGGATGAGGAGTCGGAATATGTTACCTCATGAAATTCCATTAGGCATTTGTTTCCGTTGTCGCTTGAGGAGGAGGAGGAGGAGGAAGTGGAGCTATCACTCCATGTGGCCTTGAAGGCCTTCTTCTTCTCTTTTTGCTTGGCCTTTTTCTTTTTGAGAGGGCAATCGGGCTTGTCATCGCCTTTAGTACCTTCATGGGTTACTTCTAAAAGTTTCCAAATATTATAAGAAGATGAGCAAGTAGAAATACGATTAAATTCATTACGGTCTAACCCATAATGAAGAGCATTCATGGCTTTGCCATCAAGCTCAAAATTTGCAATGTCTTCGGGGGTCCATTTGGATTCATCGGAAGAAGAAAGTGAATAACCATGCATGACAATTTTAAAAATAGGATAACCAATGCTTTTAAGAAATGTGGTCATGCGGGTTTTCCAAAAAGAATAGTCGGTTCCATCAAAAAATGGAGCACGACCCAAAGAAAAGCCTTCGGGGGCGAAAGAGGTTGATGTCATCACAATGGATCTTAAATTTGAAACCGGTGAAGGTATTACTCAAATTTTGCCTCTGATACCAATTGTTAGGTGGAGAAAAGAAGGAAGTGATGGCAAGAGGGGGGGTGAATTGCCTTTTAAAAAATGATTAACAATTTAAAATCAAAGTTGAAAGTGCAGCGGAAATAAAGAGGCAAGACACAAGAATTGATAACGGAGTTCGGCCTAAAACCCGGCCTACGTCTCCGCTCCCAACTCAACCGTTGAGAGATTTACTACCGCTTGCTTTTCAATGGTTGTAGCAAGAAACCCACTAGCCTTTTTACAGGTGAAGGCTAGCTCACCTATTACAGCTTTCTTTTGTTGGTTATGCAAGAACCCACTTGCTTTCAATGGTTGAGCAAGAACCCACTGGCCTTCTTACAGGTGAAGGCTAGCTCACCTTTGATTCAAGACTTTTAAAAGGAAAGGATTGACTAACCTCGTCACACCTTAAAGGTGATGTGAAAACCCAAAAGAAAGGATGAGAGAAAGAGATGGGGTTTGTAGGCACAAACCCAAATTTAAGCTCAAAATGAATAAAACAATAAAAATCATATTTGGAGAAGCCTTGGGCGCCAATGGATGATTGGAGTTGAAGACGTGCACTCCCAAGCTTCTTTGGTGATGCTCCTTGGATGTGGAATTGAGTTGGAGCGATTGGGGTTCCTTGGAGGAAGTCCGCCGGAGGTTCGCCAAATGATGAGAAATGTGTCCGTTGGCTTCACAATTGTTCCGACTTTAATCCTTAGGCTTCCGGGGGTTCCTAGTCCTTTATTTATAGAGGGGGAACCCTCAAATGGCCTTAGGGAGTCTTCGGAGCCGTTGGAGAGGTCTTCGGAGCCGTTGGAGGCCAAGTGGACAGGCTGGTCAAAAGCCCAACGGCTAGTTTGACTGGCTCCATCGGCTGACCGGTACAGGGCCACCGGTTGGCCGGTGTGTGCAAAATGGAGGAGGGCTCGGGCTCAGGCTCCACCGGCTGGCCGGTGCTGAGGCCACCGGTTGGCCGGTGCTGAGGCAGTGGCTCGGCCTTCTGTCTGGGTGCCACCGGCTGGCCGCTGGTGTGACACCGGTTGGCCGGTGGTCTGGACAGAGGGATGCCTTCTGTCCAGGCCTCCATCGGCTGGCCGGTGCTCTTCCATCGGTTGGCCGGTGGACTGAATTTCAGTCCACTTTTCCTTGTTGCTTTCTTGGCCCAATTCTTTGGCCACCTGAAATTATGCCTATCAACCAAAAATACTTAAAACAATATTAGATAAATAAGAAGGTGATTGTGATCATGAAAATTAAACCACGAGGGGTACGAGAGGTACAACACCTTTTTTATGAGGCCATTAATGGTGAGTTGATTGTGTTTCATTTGTATTACAATAATATTCTAGTGAGATGATTCTCTTAATTTTTCAACATAGATTATCTCCTTAGGCCTTTGGTAAGTACCCCTTAATGGTTGATACTTGATATTTTATTATAATTTTATCTTATTGTTGTATCTTGGTAAATTAGATTTTATTTAAAAGAAAAATAAATATTTTCTTATTTTTATTTACTCAACCCTATGTAATAAAATTATTTTCATTATTTTCCCTAAAACTAGAATTTTTTTGTTTGTCTTAAAAAATGAATGGTATAAAATCTTTGACGATATCATACTAGGATTTTTCTCACACCATACATAGACACATTAGTGCGTATATAGAATTAGTTTTCTATGATACAGGTAAAAGGAAAGGGTCACACTTTTATAGTGGTGTTCCTAAAGGTTTCAGGCGCAACAGAAGTGCAGTATGGACATGTACCCAACATTGAAAATTTCCATAATCGATGATTAATTTGGGATCAATATGATAATGAACGCCAATATACATGGAATTGAATAAAAGATAAAAGATAAAGGAGAGATCCTAGAACTGAGAAGAGAGGATCGAAATATTTTGTTTATAATTAATTTAATTAAATTATAGAATTACCTCCAAGGTGATTCTTTCTTCGTTGATGCGTCCGACCATAGGTCCGAGGTGCGGCTTCATTGTGATGTAGAATCCAAGGATAGAAATCCTCTAGTGGTGATCCACACATGCTCTACATATCTCTAGACATCGCTGAAGGAGTCCCTGGCTGCTAGCGCATAAGATCCTTACGCTTGTGATTTCCACCTTAAATTGCCTTGATAATCACTTCCAAAGTGTTCTCCTTGATCCGGAGGAGGAGGATCTCTCTCATTCTTGAGAGTTCTTGGAGAGGGAAGAGTTCTCTAGGCTCGAGATATTTTCTCCAAGGATGTTGTGAACACAACGATTGGTTAACCGGTGGAATGACCCCTTGGATTATATAGAGAATAATAACATAATGGGGAATTTAATTCACTAGGTAATGATAAATAATTAGCAAAGGTGTTGTTACTTAATTTACTATTCCATGTGAAAACCCCAAGTAAAATAATAATAGCAATGTTATTATTTCCATGACATGTGCTTAACGAATTTAACTCACCGGGTAATAATAAATAACTCGACGGGTGTTGTTACTTAATTTATTATATCACGTGAAAACACCATGTTAAATAATAATAGCAATGCTATTATTTCCATGACATGTGATTAAATTTCTTATTATATTTAAATATTATTTAACCAAATAATATTTAATATTATTTCTCACTGGAACCATAACTCCTCAATATTTACTGAGCCTTAAATAATGTCTATTTATTTATTAAATAAATGTAACTGCATTATTTACTGATAAATAAATATTTCAACCATAATATATTCTTCTAAATAACTATCAAAAAAATAAATGAGATCAGGCATACTTAAATAATTATTAAACCAAAATTGGGAATAATATTTATTCATCTTGTTAAATAAATAAATTATTTAACTGAGATACTAACTACACATAGTGTGTGACCCTCTAGGCCTCTTTCTCGTTGGCATTAGGCGGTCTTGCCTAAAGTCCAAGATTACTATCTAGCAAGAGGTCAAGATACCAAAGAGAAATAAGTTGATGTCAGAATGACATGTCACCTCATACAAACGCTTACTATGTAATATAATCCATTTGTTTCGATATCTCCAATCAAGTGGGTTGCATGCAAGTGCCATCAACCCATTTGCTCGATTTCTCATTCTTTGACTTCCTAGAATTGAAATTGCCTAGATAATACCATGGACAAGGATTTAGTTAGGCTATATCATTTCCATTAAGGGCCTGAGATATCTACTTATTTAGAAGTAACAAATCCTTTATCACATTATTCATTAATGCAGTATTACTCATGATGCACCCAACCTATCCTACCTCTCCATGAACATTTGTCGTCACGGTTTTCATCAATACATCTATGTATGTGAGTCATGATACCCATTAATAATAATATTAAAGTCTAAGGTCTAATACACATGTCCATATATAGGAACATCCAATGACACTTATGAATGTTGATTTCCTACTAGCGGGTCTTGTTCTCATAATATCCTTCTAGATATTACCAAGGGCGTATACCATGAGAAGGTGCCTCAAAGTTTCATGAGTCCCCACCCCTAGTAGCCTATATCATTTGTGTCCCTTAAAATGATATCATTTGTCCATAGAATATATATTCAATAATAGTTTCATGGAACTTCCATGTTATCATCGTAGTAGGGATCCGTTATGACCTTTTAGTGCACCAACTATTATTAAGAAATTATCACATACTATGTCATGCAAAAGAACAAGCATGATGTGATAAGGAGTTTATTAATATTCATCCAATGAATACTGGTTTATCATAAAGTACAAATAAGTTGGTTTCTAGAGCACCAACTCCATTAGACTCTCACTTGCACTAGAGCTAACTGCTAACAACCTTCAGTCCCCTAGCTCTCGCATGATATTCATGCTTATGTTGAGATAGGACTTTAGTCAAGGGGTCCACCACATTCTCTTCTGTGGACACTCTGATCACTTCAACTTCACCCCTTTTATAGAAATCCCTCAAGATGTGATATTTCTGGAGTATGTACTTTTTCTGTCGATGTGACCTTGGCTCTTTTGCAAGATCCACTGTTGCAGTATTATCACAACACAATGTAATAGCATCTTTACTACTAGTTACCACATCAAGCTCTTGGGAAAAGTTCCGAATCCAGGCGGATTCCTTGGATGCATCAAAAGATGCTATATATTTGGAATCCTATGTAGAATCAGTGACAACTGGATGCTTTGAACTCTTTCATCTCAAAAAATCCTCCGTTGAGACAGAAAACATATCCTGATTGAAACTTCAGATCATGCTGATGTATCTAAAAACCATCATCAACATACCCTCTAATGACAATCTACTCATCTCCTCTATACACCAGGAACATATCCTTAGTTATTCTCATATACTTAAGGATAGTCTTGATAGCAGTCCAATGTTGTTCTCCTAGATTTGCTTGATATCTTTCTACCATGCTCAGTGAATAGGAAACATCAAGGCTGGTACATAACATAGAATACATGATATATCCTATTGTTGAAGTGTATAGAATCTTACTCATCCTATCTTTCTCATGTTGTTTCTGGTAACACATTTTCTTAGAAAGATGTATAGCATGTGACACTGGAACCAATCCCCTCTTGGATTGTTCTATACTAAAACTCTTCAGTATCTGGTCAATGTATGCACTTTGACTTAGTCCAAGCTGCCTCTGGGATCTATCATGAATGATATTGATCCCTATAATGTAGGTTGCTTCACTTAAGTCCTTCATGGGGAAGTACTTGTTTAACCGGTCCTTGACTGACTGCAACAATGGTATGTTATTTCAAATAAGTAATATTTCATCAACATACACTACTAGGATAAGGACCGCATTCCCATTAAACTGCTTGTAAACACATGGCTCACATTCATTCTTAATGAAACCAAATTCTCTTATGGATTTATCAAATCAATTTTTCCATGACCTAGATTCTTGATTTAATCAATAAATGGATCTTTGTAACTTGAAAACCCTTTTAGCATCACCTGGTGTCACAAACCCTTTTGGTTGTGTCATATATACATCTTCCTGAAGGTTCCCTATAAGGAATGCAGTTTTGACATCCATATGTCAAATCTCATAGTCATGGAAAGTAGCTATGTCAAGTATGATTCTTATGGATTTAAACATTGAAACTAGTGAGAAGGTTTCATCATAGTCAATTCCTTGATGTTGTTTCAAACCCTTATCCACTATCCTTACTTTATAGGTAATAACTTGACCTTCCATGTCAAGTTTCTTCTTGAATACCCATTTACACCCAATAGGATTTACATCAACTGGCACATTAGCCAAAACTCAGACTTGGTTCTGATACATAGAATCCATCTCAAAATTCATATCTTCTATCCATCTTACAGCTTCTGAGATTTCTACTACTTCATTGTAGGAGAGAGGTTCATCATTGTCCAACAATAATGAGTCACCATCCTCAGTGACAAGGAAACCATATATCTATGGTTCCCTTACCTCTCTTGTACTCCTATGTAGTACTTGTGTTTCATGAAGTACCTCTTCCATGGGAACCTATGAAACTTGTTCCTGTACCAACTTTTGTGTATCTTGATCATCAAATTCATCGAAGTCAGTCTTTCTCCCACTATCCTTTTTTAGGATGAGATCCCTCTCAAGAAAGATGGCATGTTTGGAAATAGTCACTTTCTTGTCTGAGGGGTTGTATAGGTTGTATCCCTTTCTTTCCTTGAGATGACCTATTAATATACACTTCGTGCCCTGGGGTTCTATTATGTTTCCTAAGAAATCCATAACAAATGCCTTGAATCCCCATACACGTTTATTCGATAAAGTGGGTTTCTTTCCACTCCATAGCTCAAAGGGAACCCCATTTTCTGCCTTACTTGTTAATTGGTTTAATGTATATGTCATAGTTTGCAATGCATATCCCCAAAAGGATAATGGAAGATCTATATGAATCATCGTCGACCTTACCATGTCTATCAAGGAATGATTCCTCCTTTTACTAACACCATTCTACTATGGTGTATAAGGTGGAGTGAGTTGAGATAGAATCCCAAACTCCTGTAAAAGGTTGATGAACTCTTGGTTAAGATATTCTCCACCTCGACCTGATCAAAGATTCTTTATCTTCTTACCAAGATGATTCTATACTTCATTCTTGAACTCCTTGAATTTATCAAAGGAATTAAACTTATACCTCATTAAGTAGACATAGCCATATTTTCTCAAGTCATTATTGACTAAAAATTCTATTTTTATTTGATTTTGCAAACCACTTTTTGGGTGAGCGGGAACCATACACGGGATAACCAGAACACCGAAATGGTTCACACACATCAGTGTGTACCAATCCTAGAAGCTTTTCACCCCTTTCACCCTGTCCACAAAATGGTGGTTTGGTCATTTTCCCTTGTAAACAAGTGTGACATCTATCAAGTGGTTTTAGCTCAAAAGAGTAAATAACCATCTTGATAGATCTTTGTCAAACACTGCTTGTTTACATGACCGAGATGGTGATGCCACAACTGGGTGTTGTATGAGTCATGTGAACTTGGTTCTTTATCAATTTCCAATAATTGGTTCTCATAATTTAATACATACAAACCATTATTTAAATGTGTCATACCATAACATATGTTGTCCTTATAAAAGTAACAACATTTTTTTCCGGACATGAAAATAAATCCATCTGTATCTAAACTCGATACATAAATTATGTCCTTGGTAACACTAGGTACATAATAACAGCCATGTAAAACCAAAATCAGTCTCTTCGACAATGTGAGGTGGTAGTAACCAATGGAAAGATAAGTCATCCCCACACCATTGGTAGCTTGTAGATCCACCTCTCCTCTGGAAATTTTCTGAAATATACTTAGTTCCTATATTTGAATACATATGTGAGGACCACAAGCTATATCTAATACCCAATGTGTAGAAATGGAAATATTTCAGTCGATAATGAATGCACCTTTGGCTTCCCCTTGCCTCTGGGTGCAATTCCTCTTCCAGTGGTCGGACTTGCCACATGCAAAGCATACTACCTCCTTTTCCTTACTCGGCCTCTAGATCTTCTTCTTCTTGGTCAGATGGTGATTGGGAGCTTTAGACTGTTTATAAATCTTAGTCCCCTTTTCCTTGTCCTTCCTCTTCCTATTCACCATAAGTACTACGAGTTTGTCATGTCCCATGTCCTTATCTACTTGGTGAACCAAGGTAATAAGATTCAATATACTCTTCTCATTATTACTCATATTATAATTCGTAATAAAACTAGAGAAGGTATTTGTCACTTATGATAGTATGAGATCTATATGCAAATCATCTAGGGATTTAATCCCTAAGATGTCCAGATGCTCAATGTAGCCAATAAGCTTGACTACATGTAGTCTAGCTGGCACAAACTCTTCAATCTTATTATTGAACAAAGCTTTGGAGATCTCATACCTCTCATGTCTCACCTTCTCTTGATAGAGATCCCGAATGTGAGACATCATGCTATAAGAATACATTTCCTCATGTTACTTCAAGAACTCATTAGTCAGGGATGATAACATGAGGCACTTAACATCCATAGCATTATTCAAATTTTCTCATAAATAGAGATTTCCTTGTCACTCACCTCATTTCTAGGCACAACTAGTCAAGGTTCTTCCAACACATAAAGTTTCTTCTCAGGGAAAAAGATAACTCGAAGGAACCTTTACCACTCCTGGAAATTAGTGTCATTGAGAAGGTTTTCCTTCTCGAGTATAGATCGTAATGATATGTTTGATGTCATTTTGATTGTTGTTTCTACAAATTAAGACGAATAGATTTTTAGTACTTTATCTTGATAAATATAGACAAATTAATTAATTAATATTTATTAGTCTCCCTCTATTTTGTTGAAACCCAATATCCCTCACCACTAGCTTTAGAATATCATGTTGCTTGGAAATTATAGCGGCAAGGATCCATATTTCCCTTCACATTACCCCAAATAGGTTCAGTCAAGTATCTCTAAAGTTTTTAGGTAGTCATTTCAAATGCCAACTTCATTAACTCACAGCTCCTTGATCTTTTGAGTGGACTCCCCAATCCTGAAATCCTTAATTTTGGATTTCCTCAACCTTTGCCTCTTAGTTACACCAAGTTCATTTAAGGCAGTTGACCCTTGATTTAAACTAATTTAATTCAACCCAAAACTTCAAATTAGAATTCCCCAATAATTGAAAGCACCCCAAATAAGGTTGTTTAAGCACTTTGAACTATGGTTTGATTATAACTGAAGTAATGGAAGGCTATACTAACTAGATATTTAATTGAGGGATTTTATCCTTTATGTGTAAATTGTCACTTATTATATTTTCACATGCTTGTTAATGTTAAGAGGGATATACTTAAGTGATTAAATATGTATAGATAATATTTACGCATAAGCCATTTTTATTTGAGTTCCATCTTGTATGCTTGTTAGTTCATTAATTATGTGATCTTGTCAGACATCCATAATGAATAACCATACAACTGACAGAAATAAAATAAAAGGTATGATCATGAGTTTTACTATTGGTTAGTTTATCTAGCGATTGATAAACTAATCCTAGACAAGGGGAGAAACACCTTGAACCATTTAAGGTTCATGTTTACAGCTTTCCAACTGTCTACCTTTGTATCTCCTTGGATTGGATTCTCCTTAGCTCCTAACTTGAACCACCTCCTCTAGATTTGGAGCTCCATCCATTACATATACTTTTAACTCAGATGTATGTGAGAGGTAAAACAAGGGTTTACATAAAAGAAACCATGGGCATGTAGGCTCTATATATTAATGAGGAGAAGGCATGCAGGCCAACAATTTTAATTTAATAAATAAATTAAAAGGGAACCAATAACATAAAAAGGTATAGTCTATCTCATGATCATCCACATACATGCAATGAATTTCACATTTAATAAAACTAGCATTCAATTATTTAATCATTCTTATTAAGATAAATTACGCTCGAATCAATTAATCATTTTCTTTAATTAATCAATCCTTTTTATCTTAATCATTTTTTCTAAATTTCCTTGAGATTATTATCCATAACCTTGTACATAACTTGTACCTTTTAAGAAACTTGGTGAATACCCATCCAAAACTACCCATCATGAATTTATACTTGTATACACTTTATTATTTTTTATATATAGCATGCACGTAGAATTATAATTATAATACAACTCATACATGATGTGTGGATCTTTGAACATTACGCAGATGTTAATTAAACAATTATATATATATATATACATCAAACACCTATCACATGTTGTGTCCTAGATTTATTCCCACACGAAGGTACATGTCTCAAGGGTTACATAATATAATAATAAATTTTTAAATCTGCATAATCTGGAAACAGTACACAGTGTGTAGATCCGACTACACAGCGTGTACCCTCCTCACTGTCCATCCAAAGTGCATGCCTAGGGAAATGGTGTGTGAGGTGTGCTTTGGAAATATTCAGAGTACATGATGTGTCCAGTGGGTCACACGCTGTGTAGACTTTGTGTTACATGGTCACCAGCTGAGCAAGTCGAGTATGGGATACACAACTTGACCATGACACAAAGGGACTACACGTCATGTCTAGTGTGCCACAGGACATGTAGTCTGGATAACCATGTGCCAGTCTATCCTGGTCAACATGTGGTGTAATAATTAACTACATTATGTGTCATTAATGCACATGGATTGAGTAATTTCTGAATTACTCCTGATGCATTGAACACAAATACATGGTGTGTAGATCTGATTACACAGCGTGTATTATTGTGTTATCTGGACAGATCCTTAGATTCCTCCTTATGAGATCTTCGATTTAATTTTAATCATAAAATTATTTGTTTCTGTTTGATCTATGAGAAATGATAAAAGAGGTACGGATCGTGAAATTTAGATTACAAGAATGATTAAACATGAATTGAAAAACTAAATTATTAAAGAATAAATATTTAATGAATTATTTAAATAATTATAAATGAAATTATGACCCCTCTAATACCACTTAAAGGTTTTGGGCGTAGTATAATCTCAATATGAGTGTGTACCCACCTTTGAAAATTTCCATAATCGATGATTAATATGGGTTCAATACGACAATGAACACCAATGTACATGGAATTGAATTAAAGATAAAATACAAAGGAGAGAACCTAGAACCATGAAGAGAGGATCATCATATTTTTTTATAATTAATTTAATTTAATTATAGAATTACCTCCAAGGTGATTATTTCTTCATTGATGCATCTGAACATGGGTCTGAGGTGCAGATTTGTTGTGATGTGCAATCCAAGGATAAGAATCCTCTAGCGGTGATCCACACATGCTCCACATATCTCCAAACATCGCTGAAGGAGTCTATGGGTGCTAGCATGGAAGATCCATATGCTTGTGATGTCCTCTTTTTATTTCCTTGAGAATTGCTTCCAAAGTGTTCTCCTTGATCCAGTGGAGGAGGATCTCTCTCATTCTTGCGAGTGTTCTTTGATATGGAAGAGTTATCTAGGATTTAGAGTTTTTCTCTAAGTATATCGTGCACACAACAATTAGTTAGTCGGTGGAATGGCTCCTTGGATTATATAGATAATAATAACATAATGGGGAATTTAATTCACTAGGTAATAATAAATAATTAGCAAAGGCGTCATTACTTAATTTATTATTCCTTGTGAAAACCCCATGTCAAATAATATTAAGAATTATATTATTTTCATAACATGTGTTTAACGAATTTAATTTACTAGGTAATAATAAATAATTAGCATAGGTTTCGTTACTTAATTTATTATTCCATGTGAAAACCCCATGTCAATTAATAATAGAAATGCTATTATTTCTATGACATGTGTTTAACTTGCATGTTATATTTAAATATTATTTAACCAAATAATATTTAATATTATTTCTCACTGGACCCATAACTTGGTTCGCCGATCCTCCCCAATATTTATCGGGCCTTGAGTAATGACTATTTATTTATTAAATAAATATAACTTCATTATTTGCCGATAAGTAAATATTTCATCCACAATATATTCTTCCGAATAACTATCAATGAAATAAATGTGAGTAGGAATACTTGAATAATTATTAAACCACAACCAGGAATAATATTTATTCAACTTGTTAGATAAATAAATTATTTAACTGAGATACTGGCTACACTTAGTGTGTGAACCACTATGCATCTTTCTCATTGACATTAAGTGGGATTTCCTAAAGTCCAAGATTACTGTCTAGCAATGGGACAAGGCACCAAAAGAAATAAGTTTATGTCACAATGACATGTCACCTTATACGAATACTTACTATGTAATATAATCCCTTTATCCTGATATCTTCAATCAAGCGAGTTGCATGAAAGTTCCATCAACCCATTTTCTTGATTTCCCATTCTTTGACTTCCCGGAATTGAAATTTCCTAGAGAACACCATGGCCAAGGATTTAGTTAGGCTATATCATTTCCATAAAAGGGCCTGAGATATCTACTTATGTAGAAGTGACATATCCTTTATCTCATTATTCATTAATGTAGTATTACTCGTGACGCACCCAACATTTCCTATCTCACCACGAAAATATATCGTCACGATTTTCCTCAATACATTTAAGTGAGCGAGTAATAATACCCATTAATAATAATCTTAAAGTCTAAGGACCAATACACACATCCACGTATAGGAACATTCAATGACACTTATGAATGTGGATTTCCTATTGGCGGATCTTGTTCTCATAATATCCTCCTAGATATTACTAAGGGCTCACACCACGAGAAGGTGCCTCAAAGTTTCATGAGTCCCCACCCCTAATAGCCTATATCATTTGTGTCCCTTCGAATGATATCATCTGGCCATAAAACATATATTCAAGAATAGATTAATGGCACTTCTAGGTTCTCATCATAGTAGGGATCTGTTATGAACTTTTAGTGTGACAACTATTCTTAGGACATTATCACATACTATGTCATGCAGAAGAACAATCATGATGTGATAAGGATTTTATTAATATTCATCCAATGAATATAGGTTTATAATAAAGTAAAAATAAGTTGGTTTCTAGGGAACCAACTCCAACAGTTCCATAGTAACTTGTTAAAGATATAATGATAATGGAATGTAGAGGTCACCATAGGTTATAAAGAGACAATATTCATTTTGTGTTATTTTAAGATATTTACTATAAAGTGACTCTCTTGAAAATAAATTTATTTTTGGTTTACCTTTATATTTTGGATTATGTGTAAACCTTTTATATCTTTATATTTTATAAAATGTTGGTTATTTTTAATTCGTGAATCTTTTATAAAGTGCCTCTCTTAGGATTTATGTCTTCATGAAAATGACTAAGTGGATCTTCTAAAATGATTCAAGTGTTTTGAAATGTTTCTTGAAAAATTATATGTGTTTAACATACCCTTTTTTGGTTTTAAATAGCTTTAAAATGATTTAAAAACTTTAAATAGACTTAGGTTTCATGCCAAGTGTTTGTCAACTCACCTGATTAGATTTCATAAGGGGTGGGTAAGCTTTAAATGAAAATTTTTAAAATATAGAGTGTTGTCGCTCATTTTAAATGATTAAGACTATTGGGTCATGAAGTTACCTTGAATGATTTTAAAAAAAAGGAATTGTGGTTTTTTGAAAGAGTTCTTGGAATTTATTGGTTTATTTTAAAAATGGTGTGTTATTTTAAATAGGGATTCGTGTAAATGGTTGGGTTTTTTAATGGGATTTCAAGTGTAATTTTATAAATAGTTTTCAAAGGACATCTGAAATGTAGTTTTTCTATAATTTTTTAAGTTTATATTTTTATTGAATTAGGAAATCGATTAAATTATATAGGGAAGACAAGTAGATTAATAATAACACTATGGAAAGGGCATGTCACTAACTCTATCCAATCCATAGGATATCTATCATGACCCCACTCCCGAAAAATGTGAATTAATGTTTAACTCTATTACAACCCTTAAACCTAATTTTCAGCCAATATCACCTGCATGGTTTAAATTAGGGGAGTCCTCTACAATTACATATTCTTTCTAGTTTGTTGTTTGCTTCTAAGGGGATGAGTCTTAAGTAAAAAAATGAAATAATTACTATCATTCAAATGTTGATCTCCCCTTATTTGAAATTCCCCTTTTGTGTATTTATTTTGTTAAATAATAATATTACTGAATCAAATAGGATGGATATGAATAAATAATTGATGGATTCCAATCGTCTAACAAATGAGTATGAAGATGGAGTGAAAGTGTTTATCAAGTTTACAAAAGATCATGCATATGATCCTTCTCAAATCATTTTTCCATGTTTATATTGTTTTTATTCAATACTAATTAGTCTAAAGGAGTTATAAGAACACTTGATCTATCACAGAATAAATTTAATTTATAAATGTTGTAATAAACATGGGGAAAAAAGAATGTAGCAAGTGGTTGGGATAGCACTGCATTTTATGGATCATCTGATATGATTACAAGTATGGAAAATGAAGAAGATTTTATCGAGGATGTGATTAAAGATGTTAATGATGATGAATATCATATTGATGAAATTATAAGGACATTTTAAGATGAACTTCATGATTTCCCAAAAAAATTTGAGCAGTTAAAGAGTTGTGAAAAGACTCTATTGTATGTTGTTTGCACTAAATATACAGCATTGTCAGTTGTACTGAAACTATATGATTTTAAAGTAGGAAAAGAATGGATTGAAACTACTTTTATGGAACTACTTACTCTCTTGAATGACTTTCTCCCAGAAGATAATGATCTTATGAGCTGAACATGCGACGCCAAATGAATGCTACGCTTGATGGATATGATCTCTGAGAGAATACACATCTGCCCAGATGATTTTATTCTATTTCACAAAGGCCACAAATAACTTAAAGAATACCCAAAGTTTGGTGCTTCTCAATACAAGAAAGATGAATCTTGTCCTACAAAAGTTGTATGGTACTTTCCAATCATTCCAAAGTTTAGGCACCTATATGGAAGTGAGGATACTGTAGGGAAATTGACGTGGCACACAAATACAATAAATAAAGATAGAAAACTCCATCACCAGACAGACTCTCCTTAGTGGAAGAAAATTGATCATGAGTATCCTAAATTTGTAAATGAGATGAGAAACCTTCATCTTGCATTATCTACAGATGGAGTGAATCCTTTTGGTTTTCAAAGAAGCACTCACGGTATATGGCCGGTTATGTTGGTAAATTATAACTTTTCACTACCATTATGAATGAAATGAAAATACATAATGTTATTTATCCTTATATCAAGACCAAAACAACCAATTAATTATATTGATGTTTATTTGGATTCATTGATTGAAGATTTAAAATTATTGTGGGATTTAGGTGTTAAGTTGTATGATGCTTACATAAATGAAGATTTCGTTTTGAGAGCCATGTTTTATGGGATGATAAATGAATTTCCTTCTAATATAAATTTTCTAGGATATAGTATTAAAGGAACTCAAGGGTGTCTCATTTGCGAACAATGTACATAGTCAATTAGGTTGAAACATTCATTAAAAACCATGTTTCTAGGACATCACAGATTTATACCCCGATGGCATAAGTGCTGATCTTGGATGACATCATTTTATGGAAGTTCATAAGAATGTACAACACTGTATCCACTAATAAGTGATAAACTATTTGAGAAAGTAAAAAGATTTGGACACTGCTTTTGGTAAACTGTTTTCGAAAAACCTTATGAAAATCGGTTGGGAAAAGAAGGCAGTTTTTTTAATAACCATACTAGAATTGTTTTTACATAAAAAAATTTCTTGATGTTATGTATGTTGAAAAAAATGTATGTGATAGTGTTATCAAAACGTTTCTAAATGAACCCATCAAAATAAAGGATGGAATTAAGGCTAGGTTGGACATGGTTGACATGGGAATACAAGAAGAGTTTGCACTAGTGAATGATGAAAAACAAACTTTTCTTCCTCCATATACTTACATACTTTTCATATAGGATAGATATTAGTTTTACAACTTCTTGAATGATATAAAGGTTCTAGATGGGTATTAATCAAATATCAAGAACATCGTTTCAATGGAAGATTTAAAGTTAAAGGGTCTGAAATCGCATACCTTCCATGTTTTGATTCAAGATCTAATTATTATATCTTTACATTGTATTTTTACCAAGAATTTCCATCATACATTAACCAAGAACTGTTTCTTCTTCAAAGCTATATATAGAAAAGTTATAGACTCGGTGAAATTTCCGACTATAGAAAGAGAAATTTTTGTCATGTTATGTGAATTGGAAATCTTCTTCCCACCAACATTCTTTGATATGATGGTTCATTTGATGGTTCACTTAGTGATATAGATTCAAATAAAAATTTCTATACACTATAGATAGATGTACCCCATTGAATAGTATATGAATATTCTTAAAGGGTATGTCAAAAATCGAATTCATCCATAGAGTTGTATTGCAGAGCGATATATTGTTGAGGAAGTCATTGAATTATATACCGAATAACTATCTGGTGTGGAAAGAATTGGTCTACCAAAATATCATTACATTGGACGGCTTGTGGGTATAAGAATTTCTAGAAAAGTTGTTGTCGCAATCAATATTACAGATTGGGAGCAGTCCTACCTTTACATTTTGCATAACAATTTAGAGGTTTCCCCATATGTTGAAACCTGCAAAGAAATTCTTATCCATTTGAATTCATCAAGGTCCTAAATATGGATATCATATACACATAATCAAAAGTTTATAGGATGGTTTTAGGACCATATTTTTAAGGATTTAGATGAAAATATGGATTCAATTTCAGAATGACTTTGATGGCTAGCTGGAGTACCAAGTGTGTATGTATTATCTTACAATGGTTATGCAATTAATGGTTATATTTCTATAAAAATGAATATGATGAAGACAGTAGAATGAAAAATAGTGGAGTTACACTTGTGGTTGAAGCGATGCATGTTTTTTGTACTAAGGACAGAAATTCAATTTACATGAATATGTCATACTTTGGCATCATCAAAAAAATATGAAAGTTTGATTATACAACATTCCAAGTTCTATTTTTCAATTCATGTGGGTTGATAACAGGTGTGTTACCAAAATAGATGAATTGGGATTCTTGAAAGTTGATTTCAGTAAGAAAGGGTACAAAGATAAACCATTTATAATGGAATCATCGGTAGTACAAGTATTTTATGTTCCAAATCCCGCAAACCTAAAGTGGTCAATTGTTCTGTTATCGACCAAACCCACTGAAGGGTTAGATGAAAATTCAACTAAGGATGGCCCTTTCATTAGGACGTCATAATCATTTCATAGTGGTCCCAATGTAGAAGGACTTTTGTATGTCATAGGAGACCATAATGAAGGGATTTAGATCATCAATAGAGGGGTCAAATACCTTCATCCTTTAAAGAAAAAGATATTTCAATAGTCAGGTTGTAATTTTTTGTAATATACATCATGTTACCTCATGTTGTTATTTGTTCGCTACTAAATTTATGTACTCTAAATTAAATGTTAAACCATTTCTATAGATAATGACATTTTCATGTGATGGTACTCCCAATCCTAAGGAACAACACTTCTCTAAACCTGTTGTTGCTCGTAGTGCAAAGGAACAAGGACCTTATGCATGTATTGGTTCTCCAAATCTTGAGGAACAGTAGGTTTCTCAAACTGTTGCTACTCCCATTGTAGAGGTACATTGACTATCTGCACATACTAATGATACTACTCTAGAAGAACATATTGATAATGTTGAATCCTAATAAATGGTAGGAAATGAAGGACCGAAGATGCAATAAAAACAAAAGCACCGTAGTTTGACAGTGTTATAAAAAATCATTAAGGTGAAAATAAAAGGCATCAAATATGAGGTTGGATGGAATGCATGAGGCCAACATGTTAACCCCAACAAGGCCATATTCAGTAGTTACATTGGAATCGCCACTCATTAACATATGTCGATTAATGTAGATTTATGGAACCATGTTGTGGTAGATCATAATACACTGATGTGGGAAGAGATTATGGTTACATTATAATATCATTTCTTTATTTTACTAAAAAATAAAATAATGAAACATTGACTTACTCTTCATCACCCCTTGTATAGTGCATTTATAGTAGATTACTCCCATAATAAATATGTATCAATACTTTTTGGAAGGATTCATAGAGGCTTTCGCACAATTCTAACGAGATATTGTCTTAAATATGTTGAAGAGGGAATAAAATCAGACCCACCACTTATGTATGCACACCTGATAACCCAAGAAGTTTGGGATGCATTTACTAGTCATCGTACAAATGTGTCTTTTTAAGTACATTGTGGCTAGTAATATGTTGTTTGAAAATATGTGGATTCATAACTTCGATTAACAATTTTTTATTTATGAAATAGTAACTAAGTGCTGAAATTAAGGAACGGGCAGCAAAACCAACATACCCCTTCCATAAAGCAAGGATGGGGGGATGCTTCACTTGAAAAAAATGGCATTTATTTTAAATCTACTGTAATACTTTTATGTGACATGAAACAAAAATATAATTATGATCCTCTATTTATATGCATATTGATGAATCTAAATCCAAATCCCCTTCCATCCCACACTGTGTATTATGGAAGGAGGAACGTATAGATAAAGATGAGATATTAATCGATGAAAACACACAAAAAGTGTGGGAAACATGTGAAAGTATGACATAATAAAAAAAATTAAATTTCTTTTACATGATAATGATTACTTATTTTCCAATATTTTTTATCTAACATAGTCATAGGAATCAGTAACACCTATACTGGATGAACACCTACTATCAGTGGCCTTAAAGCAGCCAGAACAGTATGGTTTCATGAGAGGTGCGGGTTCTGGGGTGACCCCCAAACATATTTTGAGAAAAAAACAATAGGAGTGCCAAAGTAAAGAAATTAAATAGATGAGAGAAATAATATCTACCCTTGAAGAAAAATTTCAATGGTAGAGAGAGTTTCTAGAAACTTTTATGGGGGAAAAGAAAAGATAAGAAACAACTCAGGAACAACCATTGTGTAAAGATCCCACCCTGCCCCCACCAGCTTTGAGGTGAGTCATTCCCCTCAAAAAGATATCTTAGCTGAGGTAATCGATGTTTTAATAATTTTTTTTGTGAAATATTAATCAGATAGACATTGATACCTTTCTGTAACTTATATTCTACATGGTGATAATGATTATGATTTATATCTATCAACACCCACCCATTGCCTTGTAGTGAGGGATACGGTGTTCAATATCCAAAACGACATGCTACACAACAAACCACTTCCAATAGGTCATGTGAGAGTGTCGATTAGCCTATCCCATGATCCGAGCACTGAGATACCTATTCCAATTGATGAGGAAGATATTCATAAAGTCAAACAAGTTGTTGGAACATTCATCGCATGGTCGTCACATCTTGTAAAAAACATTTTGATAAGGAGGTATTCATTTCCAATTTATTTTTTCAAGCTAAAAATTTAACAATTAATGAAAAAGGTTTTGAACCAATGAATGTTTGATATTCTTGTGGGGAATCATTAGTTCCCAATGGTACTATACAAAAACAAAATTTATAAAACTCAAACTATCCTACTCAATTAATTCAAATGTAGTAAAGCGATAGTTCAAGGTCGAACCCAAAGAGACGGTGATTTAGTTTTATTTAGTTTTTCAAAAGATTTAATTTTATTTAATTGAGGAATAAAGGGATAAAATAGTTATTTGAGTGGTTTTTATTGAAAAAATGGAAAATGAAAACAAAGTGGAGTAGATTGATTGTTTTGTGTGTAAATAATTTTAAAAGGTTTTCCAGGGTTTTTTAATTTTAGGATTCATGTGCAATTGAATTTTAGAGAATATTTTAACTTATTCGTGATTAGTTTCAGAGTCAAGATGAGGAATATCCATTGGTCATGTTATCCCCTCCTCAATGCGATAATACCATATTTCCCTTAGTTCAGTAATATAGGATTTTGTTGAATTGAGTTTGTCTCGATACCGTATTTAAAGCTGATTTCCCCTAAAGTTGACAATGGTCATGCCTCCTTTAGGGTTATCAATTTCACAATTTAAATGTGCCTTTTTTATTTGAATATCAATGGTCATGATAAAAGAAAAAATAAAGGTATTTGAAGTTGAAATATAAATTGCATCCACCCAAACACATGAATAATAAAAATAATTAAATCCAACGCACCTTCCCCCTTCTATTACATCACCCTAGAACATGTAGGGACTACTCCCTCATCCTACCGATGAGAGGTTTAAAGGGAAGGAGAAAATAAGTCATAAATAAAAGAAAATAAGGAGCTTGGGGAGGTCATAGAAGCTACTCATACCAAGCTTTTTCTCTCAATCCGAATTGCAATCCAAGGCTGCAGGAAATATCTCTATTTATAGGATTTGGATGGGATATACCCATCACATTTCACAATGTGTAATGTGATTACACATCATGTAATGTTTATTCGAGGTTGCCTCTATTATTTTTTAATCTAAATGAATCTCGTATGTGGATTTTGACCATTTACTTTCTTCACAGTGTGTAACTGGAACTCACACTACTGGAAATAGAGGATTTCCCAACGGTTTAGAACCATTGGGAAAGGCTGCAGAACCGTTGGTGTATGTTATACCAATGGTTCTAAAAACCGTAGGGAAGTAAGCCATTGGGAAAGATTTTCCCAACGGTTTACAGTGAACTGTTGGGATAGGGTGGAGAAAAATTACCTTATCCCAAAGGTTCTGGAAAACTGTTGGGAAAGTTGTTTCCCAACGGTTTACAACCGTCGGGATAATGTGCTGAAAATTACCAGGTTTTTTCCAACGGTTTGGCCAAACCGTTGGGAAAAACCCAAGATCTCCTCTTTCCCAATGGTTTCTAAACCGTTGGGAAAAGTGTTTTACCAACGGTTCCATGAACCGTTGGTAAAACAGAACACAGAATGCTATGCCAATGGTTTAAAACAGTTGACATAGCCTATGCTGGGCAAATTGCACAACAGCTCTGCAATTTGCCCAGCAGCTCTCCAATTTGCCCACCAGGTCTCATTTTGTGGGTTCCCCCTCATTTTCAATCCAATTATTATACCTTCAATAAACTAACATACATATACAATTATTGTACCTACAATAACCAACTAACACATACATATAGAGAACAAATTCGTACACATTTAACATATAATGCTGGAACTATAAACATCCATAATTAAATTAGAATTCATAACGTAATTATAAACATACCTAATTCATTTAGAATTCAATTTAAAATTTAGATGACAATTATATGTGGAATCCGGAAGTCAATTCATAATTTGATCGGTTTTTTGTATACCATATATTTTTACCTAAAATGATGTCCATTTTAAACAAAATACATACACTTGGAGTGATAACGGCCACACCACACATTGGATTGAGGTGGGGTTGACTCGTACATGTCACATATGACCCATGGATCGTTCTCCTAAAGTTTCAATTAAAACTGAATGCGTTTGGTCGGCTTTTTGTATGTCAGTTCATGTTTTTCAATTAAAATGACATCCTTTTGAAACAAAAGGCAGACACTTTGAGTGGTGTCGGCCACACCGCATCTCATATTGAGGCGGGGTTTATTCGTACACGTCACATATTACCCATGAATCGTTCTCTTAAAGTTTCAACGGAAACCGAATGCGTTTGGTCGGTTTTTCGCATGTACTTAAAATGTTGTCCATTTTAAACAAAAGAGAGCCACTTAGAGTGATTCCGGCCACACCGTGCCTCCTATTAAGACGGGTTTGACTCTTACACATCACATTTGACCCATGGATCATTGTGATAAAGTATCGACACAATCCGAATGCGTTTGGTTGCTTTTTCGTATGTCAGTTGATGTTTTTCAATTAAAATGGCGTCCTTTTGAAACAAAAAGCAGACACTTTGAGTGGTGGCGGCCACACCACACCTCAGATTGAGGCGGGGTTGACTCTTACACATCACATATGACCCATGGATCGTTTTGCTAAAGTATCGACACAGTCTGAATGCGTTTGGCCGGTTTTCTGCATGCCAGTTGATGTTTTTCAATTAAAATGACGTCCTTTTGAAACAAAAGGCAGACACTTTGAGTGGTGTAGGCCACACCGTGCCTCGTATTGAGGCGGGGTTGATTCATACATTTCACATATGACCCATGGATCATTCTCCTAAAGTTTCAACGGAAACCAAATGTGTTTGGTCAGTTTTCCGTATGTACTTAAAATGTTGTCCATTTTAAACAAAAAAGAGCCACTTAGAGTGATTCTGGCCACACCATGTCTTCGATTAAGGCGGGGTTGACTCGTACACGTCACATATGACCCATGGATTGTTGTGATAAAGTATCGACACAATATGAATGTGTTTGGTTGGTTTTCTGTATTCCAGTTGATGTTTTTCACTTAAAATGACGTCCTTTTGAAACAAAAGACAGACACTTTGAGTGGTGGTGGCCACACCGTGCCTCGGATTGAGGCGGGGTTGACTCATACACGTCACATATGACCCAGGGATCTTTGTGCTAAAGTATCAACACAATCTGAATGTGTTTGTCTGTTTTCCGTATGCCAGTTGATGTTTTTCAATTAAAATGATGTCCTGTCGAAACAAAAGGCAGACACTTTGAGTTGTGGCAGCCACACTGCACCTCGGATTGAGGCAGGGTTGACTCGTACACATCACATATGGACCATGGATCATTGTGCTAAAGTATCGACACAATCTGAATGTGTTTGGTCGCCTTTCCGTATTCTAGTTGATGTTTTTTAATTAAAATGACGTCCTTTTGAAACAAAAGGTAGACACCTTGAGTGGTGCCGGCCACACCGCGCCTCAGATTGAGGCGGTGTTGATTCGTACACGTCACATATGACCCATGGATTGTTCTCCTAAAGTTTCAATGGAAACCGAATGCGTTTGGTCGGTTTTCCGTATGTACTTAAAATGTTGTCCATTTTAAACAAAAGAGAGCCACTTAGAGTGATTCCGGCCACATCGTGCCTCTGATTAAGATGGGTTTGACTTGTACGCGTCACATTTGACCCATGGATTTTTGTGCTAAAGTATCAACACAATATGAATGCATTTGGTCACTCTTCCGTATGCCAGTTGATGTTTTTCAATTAAAATGACATCCTTTTGAAACAAAAGCAGACACTTTGAGTGGTGGCGGCCACAACGTGCCTCGTATTGAGGCGAGGTTGACTCGTACACGTCACATATGACCCATGGATCGTTTTTCTAAAGTATCGACACAATCTGAATGCGTTTGGTCAGTTTTCTATATGCCAGTTGATGTTTTTCAATTAAAATGACATCCTTTTGAAACAAAAGGTAGACACTTTGAGTGGTGCCGGCCACACAACACCTCGGATTGAGGCGGGTTGATTATTACATGTCACATATGACCCATGGATCGTTCTCCTAAAGTTTCAATGGAAACCGGATGCGTTTTGTTGGTTTTCCGTATGTACTTAAAATGTTGTCCATTTTAAACAAAAGAGAACCACTTAGAGTGATTATGGACACACCGTGCCTCCGATTAAGACGGGTTTGACTCGTATGCATCACATTTGACCCATGGATTGTTTTGATAAAGTATCGACACAATCTGAATGCGTTTGGTTGCTTTTTTGTATGCCAGTGGATGTTTTTCAATTAAAATGACGTCCTTTTGAAATAAAAGTCAGACACTTTGAGTGGTGGCAGCCACACCGCGTCTCGAATTGAGGAGGGGTTGACTCGTACACGTCATATATGACCCATGGATCATTTTTCTAAACTATCCACACAATTTGAATGCGTTTGGTCGGTTTTCCGTATGCCAGTTGATGTTTTTCAATTAAAATGACATCCTTTTGAAACAAAAGGCAGACACTTTGAGTGGTGTCGGCCACACCATGCCTCGGATTGAGGCAAGGTTGACTCGTACACGTCACATATGACCCATGGATCGTTGTTCTAAAGTATCGACACAATCCGAATGCATTTGGTCGCTTTTCCGTATGCCAGTTGATGTTTTTCAATTAAAATGATGTCCTTTTGAAACAAAAGGCAGACACTTTGAGTGGTGGCAGCCACACCACACCTCGTATTGAGGCAGGGTTGACTCGTACATGTTATATATGACCCATGTATCGTTTTTCTAAAGTATCGACACAATCCGAATGCGTTTGGTCTCTTTTACGTATGCCAGTTGATGTTTTTCAATTAAAATGACGTCCTTTTGAAACAAAAGGCGGACACTTTGAGTGGTGTCAGCCACACCATGCCTCAGATTGAGGCGGGTTTGACTCGTACACGTCACATATGACCCATGGATCGTTGTGCTAAAGTATCGACACAATCTGAATGCGTTTGGTCACTTTTCCGTATTCCAGTTGATGTTTTTCAATTAAAATGATATCCTTTTGAAACAAAAGGAAGACACTTTGAGTGGTGGAGGACACACCGCACCTCGGATTGAGGAAGGGTTGAATCATAAATGTCACATATAACCCATGGATCATTTTTCTAAAGTATCGATACAATCCAAATGCGTTTGGTCGCTTTTCCGTATGCCAGTTGATGTTTTTCAATTAAAATGACGTCCTTTTGAAACAAAAGGCAGACACTTTGAGTGGTGTCAGCCACACTGCACCTCAAATTGAGGCGGGGTTGACTCTTACACGTCACATATGACCCATGGATCGTTATCCTAAAGTTTCAACAGAAACCGAATGCGTTTGGTCGGTTTTCCGTATGTACTTAAAATGTTGTCCATTTTAAACAAAAGAGAGCCACTTAGAGTGATTCCGGCCACACCGTGCCTCCGATTAAGACAGGGTTGACTCGTACACGTCACATTTTACCCATGGATTGTTGTGCTAAAGTATCGACACAATCCGAATGCGTTTGGTCACTTTGTCATATGACAGTTGATATTTTTCACTTAAAATGACGTCCTTTTGAAACAAAAGACAGACACTTTGAGTGATGGCGGCCACACCGCACCTCGGATTGAGGCGGGGTTGACTCGTACACATCACATATGACCCATGGATCATTGTGCTAAAGTATCGACACAATCAGAATGCGTTTTTCAGTTTTCCGTATGCCATTTGATGTTTTTCAATTAAAATGGCGTCATTTTGAAACAAAAGGCAGACACTTTGAGTGGTGACGGCCACACTGTGCCTCGGATTGAGGCGGGGTTGACTCGTACATGTCACATATGACCCATGGATTGTTGTTCTAAAGTATCGACACAATACGAATGCGTTAGGTTGGTTTTCCGTATGCCAGTTGATGTTTTTCAATTAAAATGACGTCCTTTTGAAACAAAAGGTAGACATTTTGAGTGGTGTCGGCCACACTGTGCCTCGGATTGAGGCGGGATTGATTCGTACATGTCACATATGACCCATGGATCATTCTACTAAAGTTTCAACGGAAACCCAATGCGTTTGAGTGGTGTCGGCCACACCGCGCCTCGGATTCATGCCCAATGAATACATCTCTTTTATAACATACCAAGAATCTATGATATTGATTAGATGTGTAGATCTTATTTACATTGATTATCATGATGAAAATAAATAAAATATATATTATAGATTTTCTAGTATTAAATGAAATCAAGGAGGGTGGGGGGGGCTGTCCGGCGGGGCCGTCCGGTGGGCTGTCTGGTAGGTGTCCGGGGGGCTGTCCGGGGACAAAGAAGGAGGGTGGGGGTTGTGCGGGGGTTGTCCGGGGTCCAAGGAAGAGGGTGGGGGGGCTGTCCAGGGGGCTGTCTGGGGGGAAGTCTGGGGAGTTGTCCGGTGTCCAGGGAGGAGGGTGGGGGGGCTGTGCGGGGGGCTGTCTGGGGGGTGTTCGGGGGGTTGTCTGGGGTCCAAGGAGGAGGGTGGGGGGCTGTCTGGGAGGCTGTCCGGGGGGTTGTCTGGGGTCCAGGGAGAAGGGTGGGGGGCTGTTCGGGGGGCTGTTCAAGGGGCTATTTGGGGGCTGTCCGGGGGTGTTTGGGGGGTTGTCTGGGGTCCAAGGAAGAGGGTGGGGGGCTATCCGGGGGGGGCTGTCTGGGGGGCTGTCCAGGGGGGTTGTCCGGGGTCCAGGAAGGAGGGTGGGGGGGCTGTCCGGGGGGCTGTTCGGGGGGCTGTCTGGGGGCTGTCCGGGGGTGTTCGGGGGGTTGTTCGGGGTCCAAGGAAGAGGGTGGGGGGACTGTTCGGGGGGCTGTCTGGGGGGCAGTCCGGGGGGGCTGTCCGGGGTCCAGGGAGGAGGGTGGGGGGCCTGTCCGGGGGGCTGTTCGAGGGGCTATTCGGGGGCTGTCCTGGGGGTGTTCGGGGGGTTGTCCGGGGTCCAAGGAAGAGGGTGGGGGGCTGTCTGGGGGGCTGTTCGGCGGGACTGTCCGGGGTCTAGGGAGGAGGGTGGGGGGTTGTCCAGGGTCCAGGAAGGAGGGGGGTTCCCAAACACACAACCACTAAAAGACAAAAACATCCATAAAAACAGATAATATATAAAAATAACTCAACTCCAATACTATACTACGAGTCTAGATAAAACCAACAACTAGAATAGATTAAATATCAAATCTCAGTAATATCAGTCAAAAATGTAATGGATCAACTTGTCCCACATCACCATCACCATCATCACCATCATCATCACCCTCGTCCTCGTCCCCATCATCGTCCTCGCCCTCCTCGTCCTCTCCCTCCTCCTCGTCCTCGCCCTCCTCCTCGTCCTCGCCCTCCTCCTCACCCTCGCCACCCGCCTCGGCCTCCTCCTCTCCCTCCTCTTCCGCATCAGACTCCTCGCCATCATCATCATCAAGCTAGACATCATCCTGACCACCACTAGAACTGCCACCTAGTGCACCGTATATAGAACGTATCAACGACATATACTCATCAAAAGTTGGGTTGTCCTCTGCTGGAAGTGCAGGACGTATAACTTCTATAAATTTCATAAACGCACTTTTTGCCCTAGCAGACTGTTATACCGTCTCTGTGGCCCTTTTCTCAGCCTGTGATGCCCGTGCCCTAACTTGATGTAGCTAGGTGGCACTACATCTCGTACTTGAGGATGGCCAATACCTCGTCGGGGCTATCCTAGGTCGGCAGCGTACTCTGCCAGAATGCTTCTCTCCCAAGACCTGATGTAAGTGATATGTTGGCCCAAAATTGTCTGGTTCTTGGGCATCGAGGTACTCTAAAGCAGCCTGTTAAAAATATAAATATATCATTAAGTTACAAAATAGATATTAAAATATAAATTCAACAGACTAAAACTTACAATCTGCTACTGAGTCGCTTCGTTGACGGCACTTCCATCCTTTTTCCGTCTACTCGAGCAAAACAGTTTTGCTCGAGGCACAGATCCTTCAATATTTTTTATTTGCCTCTAAAATGACATTGAAAACTAAAGTTATATGAAAACTTTATCAAACTATTAAATAATTGAGGAAACAAAAGAAATCCCAAGGTGTAAATAAAACTTATAAACAATTGTCATACCTAATTCCTCTCATGATCAGGCATCGTAGTGCGTCCCAGTGTGTGGAGGTATTTTTTTGCATCAATGTTGTTTTTATTTTTTCCAGATGATTCCTAAATAAAATTCGAAAATGCAATAGATATTATTAATGCAAAAAATGAAAGTTATTATTTAAATACCTTAAATATTATTAATACCTTAAACTGGGTACTCGTCCAATGAGTAATCATCTGACGATACTGCTCTATAGGACAATCATCCACCACTGGTACCGCCTCTAAATCAGTGCCAACTCTAGAAACCCAGCCAATAAACAACTCATGCTTGTAGGCTCTCCAAATCTCACCTAAATCCTTTAGACGTTCCGGTCGTGCACCCTCACCATTATGAAAATTAAATAGAAGTTGAAATCAAAATATTAATTCATATAAATACAAAAATAATTCATGGAATTAAATAAAACATATTTTTTACCCATATCTCTGCCCAAGATCTATCCTTGGCCTCATTTGGCAAATGTCTCCACGATAGCGGGCTGATGGGAATGATGTCTGAGTATTTGGCAAGCGTCGCCAAAAAACTCCGACATTGCTACCCTGTTTTCTCAACCACTTGGTTGTCTTCATTATAATCCACCATAACTTGTGTGCGGCAGTTCCACACCAAACGCATGCGTGTACGCCCCCACCCATGCCTCCTGTCAGTAGATGTATCTATCATGAAAGAAAAACAAATATTTTATCAAAACATGTTATAATGAAAATAAATATTGCTATAAAATTTTGTTAGGGTTCTATAAATATACCTATGCCAGTCTGATCGCTGAGCGCCGCTGGATCCACAAAAACTGATGGAAAACTCTGTGGTGGAACAGGAGTCAAAGACGATAGAATATAGAATCTCGGAGAGATAGAAGTGGAAGGAAAAGAATATGGGACGGCTGTCTGACCGGATGCTGACTAGGGAGTTGGAATCATCATGGGATGTGAAAATGATGGGCCAGAATATGCAGAAGGTAGTGAAAACATGGGAGGCCTAAATATCCTGTGTGTCCCTAACAACACATCAGGATCAGAATGTGGGAAGTATGACATGTCAGTGGGAGGGGCAGGGTCTAGTCGGGTACGTGCAGCTGCTCGTCCACCTCTGGTACGAACCCTCCTTGTACCACCGTCCTGAGTACTAGGACCAGTACTAGGCTCCTCTTCGAATAACTGTCGAAGTATAGGTGGGTCCTACAAAAATGTTTACAAAAAAATAATTACATTACATTATTTATTCTTTAAATATATCAATTTGAAATAAAGTACTCACTACAGGCACTAATGATGGAACTCCCAACTCCGTCATTCGACGATTGTTCTCCATCATTTTTTTCCTTCGTCTCTCTTCAATTGGCTTCATTTCCTGCTTTTGAAAACAAATATGTAATTAATTAGAAAAATAAAAATAATGTGTAACCCAAAAAACTAAATATATAAGGGAATAGGGGGATTCATTGGTAATTCAGCTATCAATTGTTTTAGAAGAGCTTGAATGGATTTAATAAATCATACAAGTTGTAATGTTCACCAAGTTATAAATATTGTTTGACTATGTTTGAATACAGTTCAATTCCAAATTAGGAAATGCAATTCAAATAAAACTGCAACCAATAAACATTGAAAATTCACATAATGGTCAAGTCAGCTATAAATTGTTTTAGAATATCTTGAATGGATTTAATAAATCATACAAGTTTTAATGTTCACCAAGTTAGAAATATTGTTTGACTATGTTTGAATACAGTTCAATTCCAAATTAGAAAAAGCAATTCAAATAAAACTGCAACCAATAAACATTGAAAATTCACATAACGGTCAAGTCAGCTAAAACATATTTGTGATCAATACTAAATCAATTTTAATATTACCAACCTTAACAACCCAAATCGAGGTAAAACAAAAGAATTGAGAACATGGATGAATGATTATATATATTTTCAACCACAACTTCAGGTTCACAATCAACTCTGACAATTGAGCTGTTTGAGTCATCAAAAGAAATAAATGGATTGGTTCCAATGGCACTAGGGACAGTGTCAATTCCATCATCACCATCATCAAAAATATGTCTTGGAATTACTTCAACTATGACACCAAATTCAGGTTGAAGTTGGTCTTTGACATAAAAAACTTGTTTAGCCATTGATGCCAACACATATGGTTCTTTAGTAGTAAGAGTATGAGTCATATTAATTACTCAAAATCCAAAATCATCAATAAATGTTCCATTTCTCATCATCAAATCAAACCGATGGCATTTCATCATTGTGACTCGTCCATGAGAGTAATAATCCAATATTATTATTTTCTCAACAACTACATAATAACCCACATTTTCAAATCGCGGTCTACTATCTGATGCACTGGCATAACAATCTGTTGTGGCAGTAACCATAACACCATCATTTTGTGTTCTCATGTTCTTTGCTCGTTCAGTGACAATAAATTTGTACCCATTGATAACAATTGATTTATAGTCACGAACCACGGTATTAGGACCAAAAGCCAAAGCTCTTATTTCCTCAGAGACAGAGTCAGCAGACAAACTCAATACCTGCAATATAAATGACTATTAACCTTAATTAAATATTGATATAATTATTTTAAACATTAATTTTTTTATACCTTCAATTTTAACCAAGCAGAAAACTCTTTGCTATGCAAAGTCTCTCTCCTTCTCAAAGATAAAGAACGATGCTTCCTATTTATCATTATTTTATGTTCCCTGTAGATAAAAAATATGAATATTTTAATAGATATATATGTAATATATACATAATAAATTTAGTTACCTGATATAGTCATTGAACAAATCACATTTGAACAAAACTGTGCGATGTGCCATCTCCCGCTCTTCATGGCTTAATGTCTTCAATGTATATGATCCAGGAATTCCTCATGTTTGAAGAAGTGATGGAAAACTGGGTTCAATTTTCTCATACTATTCTTCTTCATTTCTCATTGGTTTGTTCAATCTTGTATTAAGATCAGACAAATACATCGAGCATAAATCCATGCATTCTTGAGCCAAGTAACCGTTCATGATAGAACCTTCGGGATGATTTCTGTTTCGAACATAAGAATTTAATGTGAACATATTTCTTTCAGTTGGATACATCCAACGAAAATAAACAGGTCCTACGAGAAGTATTTCAGTGGGAATATGGATACTCAGATGCGGTATGCGTGTGAAAAATGATGGAGGAAATATTTTCTCCAACTCACACAAAATTAATGGGGCATCAGTCAACATTTTTTGCAAGAAAGACTTGGACAACTTATTAGCACAAAGATCTCTAAACAAATGGCACAACCGAATAACATCCACCCTTACATTATTGGACAAAATATGACGGATTTCTATTGGAAGCAACTCATGCAGTAGAATGTGATAATCATGAGTCTTCAAAGATTTTAGCTTCAACTCTCTTCTGTTGACCCGTTTAGATATGTTTCTTGAATAGCCATCAGGAACTCTAATAGTCTCTAATACTTCCAGAAATTGTTTTTTTCTGTATGTGTCATCACATAATAACCACATGGAAGTTTCCATTTATTTTCACTAATACGCACAGGATGTAATTCTGGTCTGATGCCCTAATCCACCAAGTCACGTCGAGATCGTAAATCATCTTTTGTCTTCCCCTTGACATTTAGAAGAACCGAAAGCAACATTTCACATATATTCTTTTCAATATGCATTACATCTAAGCAATGACGTAACAAATTGGTTGACCAATAAGGCAAATCAAAAAAGATACTCCTCTTCTTCCAATTGTAACAGGTTTCAGTGGAAACATTCTTTCTCTTTCCAGATTTCATTTGACCCTTCCCGAACGAAAAACTGAAATCTTTCAATTCATTAAGCACGTCAGTTCCAGACATACGTTGAGGTGGATCATCGGTCTCTATGGTATTATCAAATCTTCGACGATTCATTCTATATGGATGATCCTTTGGCAAGAATCGTCGATGTCCCATAAAATTGAAACTACAGCGATGTTTCAGTCTTCTGGATCGTGTATTCTTCATACAAATTGGACATGACAATTTTCCATTCATGCTCCATCCAGACATCATTGCATAAGCTGGAAAATCATTGATCGTCCACATAAGCACAGCATGCATCTGAAATATGTCTTTCGAACATGCATCGTATGTGCGCACACCCACATCCCAAAGAAGTTTCAACTCTTTTATTAAAGGTTTCATGTAGACATCAATATCAATGCTGGGATCAAAAGGACCAGATATGAGTATACTCATTAAAGTGAAAGGTTTTTTCATACACAACCATGGGGGAAGATTATAAATGTGTATAAAAACTGGCCATGTGTTGTGCGAAGTAAGCATCTGCCCAAATGGATTAAAATCGTCTCATGAAAGACCCAGCCTCACATTACGCACATCAGCTACAAAATCAAGATGGCGAGCATCAAATCTCTGCCATGCAAATCCATATGCAGGATGAACCAACTCATCATTAGTCTTCTTTCTCTCGGTATCATGCCATCTCATTTTTATTGATATTTCATCAGACATAAAAAGATTCTGGAGTCTGGGGATCAATGGAAAGCACCACACTACTTTCTATGGAATGCGGGATGGTGTTCCATCAGATTTTGACTTCCAGCGGGATGTGCCACATTTAATACAATCATTTCGTTCAGAGGTTTCCTCCCAGAATAAACTGCAATCTTTTGGGAAAGCATGAATTTTGTTTCTTGAAAATCCAAGTTCCTCAACTAACTTCCATGCCATATAGTGGTTTGAGGGAATATCTGCGTCATTTGGAAGTAAATCCTTAAAGAGGGTAAGAATGTAATTGATTGCTGTATTAGAAATCCCATACATAGTTTTCCCATGAAACAATTGGATTAAAAATTTCAGCTTTTTCATTTTATCACATTGTCGATATACTGGAGTCGTGGCAGCATCATTCAATTTTTTCACCATATCAATATCATCATATTCACTAGATGCATTAGTTGTGCTCATATCGAAGTCTTCTTGAGTTGAAATCCTTTCTTTTTCATAATGACGAATAAACGGAAACCGATCATCTAAAAAATTCTCCATTCCAGTCTTTTCATTTCGATCATCACCAATTTTTGATTTCATTTTCTCCCCATTGTGATACCACACAAAGTAGTTTGCTTGAAAACCATTTTTGGTTATGTGATAGCTGACTTCTTCACGGCTCAACCAAGGTCTACCAACACAACTGGAACATGGTCAGTGTATGCGACCACTATCTGAAGCATTGTGAAATGAAAAATCTATAAAGCTCTCCAAATTGTTTTGAAAATCGCTTGAGATCTGATCGGTTTCATACATACAACTTCTGTCCATTCTGTAAAAAGAATTTATATAAGTCATTTTGTCATAAACAATTCAATAGGATTGAACTTTAATAGAAAATACATTTAAGTAAACGATAAAGGAAGAAGTTTCTAGTCGATGTAGTGAAAAGCACCCCACCCTCATAAAAGTGAGTATTGGACAAGAAGGACACATAATATACAACGTACAATGAGAACCATATTTAGTTGACCCTAAAGTTATATTAGTACAGTCATCTTGGGGGAAATGGAATATATGATCCTGGTTAACTGATGAATTCAAAAGCTCGTATTCCATTTGTTGGACACTATCTAAGGTAAGAAATCATGTGAGGATGGGTTTACATCATTCAATTTCTTACATGCTAGTGAGAATGAAGACTTAAATTAATGACTTGAGTTCACCGATACCATGTCAACCGTTATACACACCATGTGAACCCTTATACACACCATATGAACCCTTATACCATATCGTCATTATTACAACCATTAATAACAACTTATTAAATAACATCAATTATTAAAGATAATCAAATTGAACATAAATCAATAATAATATTGGATATATCAAGTAAAATGAAGTCATACTATCTTACATCATAAATGACCACCCACAACCATGATTAATGACCACAAATCTCCCATTTCGACCAAATCAAAAGTGAAAACAAAAACACATAGTTTTAGAAAAAAACTTCATTTGTGTGAAGAATAATAATCTCATGGTCCTCGTGATATTTGAACCACGCAGTCATGATTTTTGAGATGAACTTGTATCCATGAAACCATATGAGAAACACGATTCAATGCATGCATTTTTCTGATTTTCCCAAGCATTTTGAGGAACCCCAAATCAATGAAAATGGTCATTGTGTTTTAAAAAGGTGATTGAATAACACATGTATGATGTCGAAGGTAGAATGATTAATGGTTATATTAGAAAAACTAATATTCACTAATATTGCGAATTTGACATTCTGTGAATTAGTTTCATGAAGAAGGAAGAAGTACTAATTAGGGACCACATACTATTTGGCAAAGTTCAAGAAGATGCTCCATATGTTCTATTGTGAAAAGGATAAGTGAACAGTGTGTCATTTTATATATATATAGATTTTGATAGAAACATGATACATAATTGTTATGTAATACACATAGTGTACAAAAATTAAGATGAACAAGATCTTCATGTTTGGCATGATTTTAATGAAAGAGTGATTTTCATGAAATAATATCAATAAATATTACAAACAATTTCTTATTAGTTCCTATACATGAACCTATAATATTTGAACCAGATTAAAAAAACTATGAATCTTCAAAATTAGAACACAATAAAGAGACATCATGCCCTTATAAATGTAAATGTGTAATGAAAACATTAATTGGACATACACTAATATAGGGATTTGAGTACAAAATTCGTGGAACAATCATAAAATTTTACAAAAACCCTAAAAATTGGGAATAACGAAATCGTTGAGAATAGAAGGATATGTTTTATAAGAGGTGGAACTATATCCTTGATAAAATATAGAAGGAGTCTAACCTAGTAGTTGCTGATCCGATGGAAGATGTGGGGATTGGGAAGTGCTTCTTCCAAGGAATCGCGTCTGTAGATGAGCGGAAGGCTTCTGGAATCGTGGGGAGGCCGCTGCCTACATTTGGGTATTTGGGGATTTTTTCCCAATAATTCTTAAAAACCGTTGGGAAAACCCAATCTTTCCCAACGGTTTCATAAAACCGTTGGGAAAACTAATTTTTCCCCCACTTTTCCCAACGGTTTCATAAAACTGTTGGGAAAACTAAGTTTTTCCCCACTTTTCCCAACGGTTTCATAAAACCGTTGGGAAAAGTCGGTTCTTCAAGGTCTTTACCAACAGTTTATATAAACCATTGGGAAAGAAAACATATACCAATGGTTCTTTGAACCGTTGGTATACAAGTGTTGGGAAAACTCCCCTTTCCAGTAGTGTCACGACGTGTAATAGCTTCATGACTTAATATTTCGTGACTTTGCTTCAGGGTATGCGGCATGCTGTGAAATGAAACTACATGTTGTTTAATGGTGATTTACAATGTGTAATCAACTTTTCTACCCTCAGATCTTATTTTTCCTTGGTTTCTCAATTTTTCCATTAAAAGTGCTCCATGATCATCCACAAAAATCTAGTGTCGCGCCGCTTTCCTTCACTCACGATGCTAAGTGTCATTTTGCTCCAAAATTTTCCTCCTTTCGTTCCTTTTTAGAAAATTATTTGTATCCTCCCACAAAACATAAAACAAATCAATACGTTCCAAATTTGTCAAAATTAATCAATTAAATCCACAAATAAGTATAATAAACCACTCTAAAATGTATGTATGAATTACACTTATCAATGTTTTTACAAACGGATAAGGGGAAGGGGGTGAAATAAAAGAAAATCTCAAGAAACATATAAAGGATTGACCAACCGATCGAAAAGAACTACCAAAAGAACCTTTACCCCCACCCATTCTATATCTTCATTTACTGTCATTGAAGGTTAATGTGGATACAGAGTTAAAAAATAGTCTTACTCACAAAGATGATTTTGAATAAAATATGTATAGAGAGGAATTTTAAGACTTCATTAGTGTTGAGAATGTAAGGGAAATCCTCAACTATGATTGGATAGGGGGATCAGTTGTAAATGTATACATGAGGTATGTTTTTATGATTTGATTTTCCAAAAGCTAATATACTGTGTTAATTGTGACTAAATGAATTTCATATTTTTTCAAGAGTGTATATCAAAAACAATTGAAGGGATTTCCCCATGAAAAAAATTTAGACTCGTTAGTCCTCACATCTCCTCTACATAACAACCAAAAATAGATTCCAAAAAAAGATGAAATAGTGGAAGGCCAGGTCAGATTGTTTGAAAGAAAACTTAAGGATGACAGACTCTTCTTAATACTAATGATACAGGGGTAAAACTCTAAAATTTAATAATATCAAATATATTTTCATTTCTTTCATTACTTATTCTTTTGTGTATTTTTAGGCCACATTGGATACTCATTGCAGTCAATTTGGATACTCCAAAGATTTATTTCCTGGATTAGATGCATGGATATCCAACAAACCAACCACACATGATAGAATTTTTCAATTTTTAATACACTAAATCAAATGTTTTAGAACTAAAAATCAAGTTATATAATTTATATTATGTTTTAATAAGGATTTTGTTATGATAGAGTGGTACATCAATATAATGAAAACAAGGAATGACGCCAAGGGCTAAGCATGAGGACCATGATAAGTTCTACGACCAGACAAGTATCAGGGTATATATAATAATATTTCACTATCCAAACACATATAAAAACAAATTACTTATTCTCCTCAACGTTTATACAGTGTTTGAAACAAACAAATGGAAAATATTTTGGTTATTATGTTTGTAAATTTATGAGAGAAATCATATTCCATAAAACAAATTAACATCCCCGAATAGGTATTTTCAAAGATAATTAGAATTTCATTTAAAATATTTATTAATCCTTTGTGTATTTATATTTTTCTAATACTAATATGACTGTTGAAAAGACTCGTATTCACAAGACGATGTAGATTTTCTTATAAATGAATGGGAAGTATACCTGATGGAAGAATGTACACACATAGCATGAATATCTGACTTCTATAGAAGTAGTGGATTGTTTCATATTTATATTTAATTTAATTATTTTTAGTATTACTCACATAAGAATTGTTTTCTTATATAGGTGGATTCCTTTGTTCGATTTCGGGTGGCTTGTTTGAATATGCTCATACTCATGAGAGATAGGACTTCAGGACTGCAACTCAAAATTCAATGGGGAGGTAATGTTTTTTTTAATATACTATGTTTTTTCTCATAATATTATATGTTCTCTACTGCATTATCATAATCCAATTGATTTTTTTATTTAAAATTGACAATAATTTTAGTAAAAAGACAACTAAAATGATGAAAACTAATAAAACACATTCATATTGTTTTGATACTTTAGGAAAACAATCCATGAGTCATTTTTGATGTGTGTGAGTTGACCGCACCTCAATACGGTGCATAGTGTGACTAGTATGAATCCAATTGTATCTTTTTATTTAAATTTGACATTAATTTTAGTAAAAAGAACAAGTGACATAGTAAAAAATGAGAAATGCATTCGAATTATTTTGATGATTTAGGAAAAAGATCTGTGAATCATTTGTGACGTGTAGGAATCATCCCCACCTCAATCACTACTACAAAACATGATTTTAACAGCACTAGAATCATCCTTTATCAGTGCTAGAAAAGTTCTGATAACCTTAGAATGGTTAAAAGTCCATCGCTTTTATAAGTGCTAAAAAATCGCTAATAAAGGGTATATTTATCAATGTAAATAAAAGCGCTGATAAATCATAATTTTATCAGTGCTTTTAAAAGAACTACTAAAATACCCCATCTATCATTATGTTTATTTAACACTAATAAATAGTACCTTTATCAGTGCTTTTAAAAGAACTGATAAATGTCATCTTTTATCAGCACTTTTATTTGCACTGATAAAAGTATGATTTATCAGTGCTTTTATTTTCTCTAATAAAAGTATGATTTCTCATCACTTTTTAATGCACTGATATAGATAGAATTTTTCATCACCTGTATAAGCACCGATAAAAGACATATTTATCAGCGCATTTAGTAGCACTGATAAAGGTGAAAACTGTAGTGTGATGCTACAACACATTGCATCACTAGAAATAGGTGTAGTGTGCTACAACAACACACTACATCAGCATAAATAGAAAAAAAAATACCAAAATAATATACAAATAATAAATTTAAATGAAATAAAATTTCTAACACAAATACAAGAAAAATAAAACACTACAGTAGAGTATGTCGATTGTTTTTTGATTAAAAATAATTTTTTTTTTTGAATAAAAAACGCACTTAGAGCCATATTGGTCACACCATGCATCAAATTGAGGCGCGGATGAATACTACACGTCCCAAATGACTCATAGATCATTTTTCTAAAGTATCAAAACAATTAGAATGATTTTTCTTATTTTTTAGTATTTCAGTTGTTTTTTGATTAACATTAATGTCACTTTTGAATAAAAAATTTTCACTTGGAGTCATATTGGTCAAACTATGTGTCGAATAGAGGTGCAGCTAATCCCTACAGGTCAAAATGATATATGGATCATTTTCCTAAAGTACCAAAACAATCCAAATGATTTTTCTTGGTTTTGAGTATATCAATTATTTTTACTAAAATTAATGTTAATTTTAAATAAAAAAAGATGCACTTGTAGTCACACCATGCATCGGATTGAGATGCAGTTGAATGATACATTTCTCAAATGACTCATGGATCATTTTCCTAAAGTATCAAAATAATAGGAATGTGTTTTCTCAGTTTTGAGTATGTCAATTGTTTTTTTGATTAAAATTAATACCAATTTTGAATAAAAAGACACACTTGGAGTTATATAATGGTCACACCATGCGTTGGATTGAGGTATGGATGATCCCTATACATTACAAATGACATATGGATCATTTTCCTAATGTACCAAAACAATCTGAATGTGTTTTCTCAGTTTTGAGTATGTCAGTTTTTTTTACTAAATTTAATGTCACTTTTGAATAAAAAAAGACACAATTTGAGTCATATCAGGCACACCATGCATCGGATTGATATTTGGATAATCCATACACATCACAAATGATGTATGGATCATTTTCCTAGATTAAAAAAACAATACAATTTTTTTTCTCAGTTTTTAGTATGTCAATTGTTTTTTTTACTAAAATTAATGTCAATTTTGAATAAAAAAATATGCACTTGGATTCATATCGGTCACACCATGTGTAAAATGGAGGCGTAGCTGAATGATACACATCCCAAATGACTCATGAATCATTTTCCTAAAGTATCAAAACAATAAGAATGTGTTTTATTGGTTTTGAGTATGCTATTTGTTTTTTTTATTAATATTAATGTCACTTTTGAATAAAAAAGACTCACCTAGAGTCATATTGGTCACACCGTGTGTCAGATAGAGGTACAGTTGATCCCTACATGTCATAAATGACATATGGATCATTGTCCCAAAGTACCAAAACAATCTGAATGTGTTTGATCAGTTTTGAGTATGTAAGTTGTTTTTTTACTAAAATTGATATTAATTTTGAATAAAAAAGATGAACTTGGAGTCACACTATGCGTTGAATTGAGGCACGGTAATTTTCCTAAAGTATCAAAACAATCAGAATGTGTTTGCTCAGTTTTGAGTATGTGAGTTGTTTTTTTATTAAAATTATTGTTATTTTTGAATAAAAAGACACACTTGGAGTTATATCGATCACACCGTGTGCCATATTGAGGTGAGGCTGATCCCTACACATCACAAATGATGTATGGATTTTTTTCTTAAAGTACCAAAATAATATGAATGTGTTTGCTTATTTTTGATTATATCATTTTTTTATTAGAATTAATGTCACTTTTGAATAAAAAAGATGCATTTGGAGTCATACCGGTCACACCGTGCATCGGATTAAGGTTTGGTTGATCCCTACATGTCAAAAATAGTTTATGGATCATTATAATAAAGTAATAAAATAATATGAACGTGTTTTCTTAGTTTTGAGTACACCACGTGTGTGTTTTACTGAAATGTCATTTTAAACTTGAAAGACGGACAATCGCGCTTATCTTAAGTGACTAGTGTTGTGTGCACTTTTAAACAATTTTTCTCAAACACAATCATGGTATGATCTTTATTCTACTTCATTGCCCAAAAATTTTATTGTTTGCAAGTTATCACTTATTATACTCCTCCACCTTGTTCTCCACCTTGGTCTTCACCTATGCCTCCTCCTCCACATTGGTCTCCGACTTCGACTCTGTCTCCACCTTCACCTCCATCTCCGCCCCTACCTTTGCCTCTGCCTCCACCTACACCTCTATGTTTACCCAATAATTTTATTTTTTTATGTCAGTTCTTCTAAACAAATTGATTTCCTCCATTAATATTCTCCTTGAGAAAGAGATCAAAAATAATATATAAGCATTCTGACACTAATGATTCACACCCCAAATATCTTTCAAAAATCATAACTCGTACTAGATCAAAAACATAGCATGTAATCAACTAAATTTGTTTTCAGTATACATTCTAACAAAAAGTATGATGTCCACTCATCTCTAAACAATTTGATTTCTTCTTTTGAGTAACTCTTTTTTCAGCAATATTTATAGTATTGATAAAATATAAACAAACAAATGATTATGAAATATATTTAATAAAATTATAATTACCTTAGGAAATTACCTATTGGGGGATGCTGGTATTTTCATGTTGTATGATTTCTATCATAAATTTTCAAACATAATATCCACAATAGATTAAATTAACTTATTTTGGACACTGCAAAAACATTGACCAAAATATGTAAATTGTTTTGAAATGTTTTGATAGTTAAATATTTCTATATATTCCTTAATTTTTTATATTTGTATCCACAGGCTTTATCTTGTCAGTTACTAATCTCATGCCATGATCTAGCCTATATTTATCAACCTTCCTATCATAATAAAATTATCGTTAAAACACATACTGAACATATAATTTAAATTTTATCTATAAAATGTTGGTTATAATGTATTACATATTCACAATACACATCATGTGTGGTCGATTGGATGGAAATCCATGCATTGAATCCAAAAAATAAATATTTGGGGTGTCTGTGTTGACTGTTATCAGCATCTGGTGCTTCCTAAATAAAAAACAATTAATTAATGAAAAAATTAAAAATATATTTTATGTGATTAGATTGTAAATTTACCCTTGTATTGTAGGCATCAAAAAGAGTATGCCATCTAGTGTTCTTTTATTAAATGCTTTGAGTTAACCAACTTTTTTATTCTTTATTTATTTTTTTTCTAAATTAATTTCTATCATAGAAATGATGATGGGATTAATGAATCAAAATATTTCTTCTCGGGATCTTCCCTTTATATAGTTGTAATATAAACGCCTGTAAAAAATATGAATAATTATTAACTTTAATAAACATATTTAGCTCACTATTTGGATAGACGTATTATGAAAATGTACCTTATGTATGTATTCACAATTGAGACGCCCAACCATTCATGCTTGAGAATCTCATTTAGATACTCAAGACCACTTTCGTCAATAATGGAAGCTCCAAATATCTCTTATTTATAGTGAATGTAAGATATAGATTTATCTTTAAATGTGGTCTCTGCATGAAGTTGTAATTTTAATAAATGTTATTCTAGAACTGGCAGAGAGAAGGTACTATCAGAAGTTTGTTTTGTTTTCTTGGTCAATTCACTAGATTTTCTTGATTCGACCTTTCCTTTCTTCACCGCTTTATCCATCTATAATATCATACCTCACTTCAGACCTTTTATCATCAATTGTTACATTTTTTTCATATGAAAAAAAATTGTTAAATACATACCCCGTGTATCTTTATAAGATTAGGCGGTCATTCTATGAAATCTCCAATAGCAGCTTTGACCGTTGTAATATCTGGATCATCAAGTGGAACAGGCAACTCAATAGTCAACTTATAAGATACCTCAATCCCCACTCTCGTGTGATATTTTGGGAGGGGTTGATTGTGTAGCTGGTCTCTCGAGATATTATACATTGTACCCCTCATAACACAGTGGTACGAGGGTGTTGACATAAAAAAATCACATACAGTTACACCCTACAGAATTTTAGTAATATAAAGTTATCGGAAGTTGTTTGATTCGCATTAAGGAGAAAGAGTAATGAAAAAATTTATTACCCTAGGTAAGGTTTGGGGGGATTACTAGCCTCAAAGATAGTGGGGTCATTTGGATCATGTGAGGGTCTTTTTTCCACCACCGGTTCGCTTTGATCTTTTCTTATACATTGGTTTTCCAAACTAGACTGCAAAATAATATCTTACAGTGAGTATATTTGTGTATGAATTCATCTTATCATATTATATGTATATTCATGTGGTTTTATCTTCTCAAAATATGTTTGAGGAGAGACTCCAAAACCTAATCCTATAACGCAACCATATTGTTCAAGCTGCTAGAAAGCTACTGAAAGTCACTTTTCTTCTCATACGGTTGTTGATGATTCTTGTGTCTAAACCATATAAACAATATGAACATATTTATTTTATGTAATATTGTTATGAATCGTAACGAATTACAATTATTTCATACTTACACATGATTCCCATACCGCTTTTGTGTTTTCATCAACTAATATACCATCCTTATTTACATGAGCCTTCGTCCATAGCATATGATATGGGATGGAAGTGGCTTCATAGTTTGATTCATAAATCTACATATAAACAAAGGAACATAGCAATTAAAATACATAGCAATTTCATATCACATTATTAAACTTTTATTATTGATTTAAAATACATAGCAATTTCATCTCTAATGAAGCATACATTGTCCTTCCTTTATGATAGGGGTACACTGGTTTTGATGCGTGTTCTTTATTTTCAGCACTCTTTTTTTTATAAATTAATAATTTTGAATCAAGTTGGATAAAATAAATAATGTCAAATAATATATTACCAACTACAATGCACCTGAAATGATTTCTCATTGTGACAATTGTTGAAAGCAGCCCATATTTTCTGCTTTATAATGTGTGCATAACAAAGTGGTTGGTGGGGCTTTATTTCCCCTCAGCATCCCTAAGATGTAACTTCATTAAAAGAGTCTAAAAGCCTCTATGGGCATTTCCAGTGGCCATTATGAAAAATTTCTTACAGTAATCTTCTAAAATAAATGAAGTCTGCAAGGAATAATGAAAATTAAATCAATGTTTCATTATATAATTTTCCAGTAAAATTGATAAAGTATATTGTAACATTACCATTATATCATTCCAAAGGATTTCCTTCATTACAAGTTGGGCATGGTTCCATGATTCAATATTTGTAGCACCCCAAACATTTTATGGTATGTTTCACTTGAATACATTATAGTCATAGCCTATGTTTCATAAAGCACTAAGTTTCTTTGAAACAACACTTGGTTATTTAGGAGATAGTCATAGTCTAGCCATTAAACTTAAATTTTCCACTTGCGTGTTTTGAATTTTAAAAATCTGACATACACAGTTGTGTTCGGGATGATATTTAGAGTCTGATAGAATTAACATAATTTTTTGTGAATAGTAACCTACCCTTATGAATAATAATCTACCCTTATGAATAGTAACTTACCCTTATTAATATTAATATGAATCTTATGAATGGTATCCATACCCATGAATGTATAAATAAATTTCGGCACCTTAAAAATGAAAATGAATATTTTAAGTGTTTATAATTTTCGATTAAATAATGATTTTAATTAAATATTTAATTAATCATATTTAGAAAATTATTTTTGAAAAATGTACTTCATTTTTGTATTCTACACGTCAAAAAATGTTTAGGGTGAATTTTTTGTATTTTTCTGAAATACTTGAATTTTTTATGAATAGTGAAATGCCATAATTTACAAAATAAGCTAAATACACTAATTATAGAGTCATGTATGATGTTTTGCTGATGTAAGCCCGATTTATTCGGATTCACATGATATAATTACTATTATTGTTCATGGAAGACTCAATATTCCTTGTCTTTTGGAGAAATAATAAATTAATGAATATAATATAGAGAAATCCCCTCTCCCTCCACTATATAAACCACCCCTCACCCCCTCTTCCTCTCACACCACTCATACTTCAATCCTTGCCTAAATTCTGCTCAAATATCTCCCTAACCTCCTCCCCTACGTCCAAGACCTTCTGTTCTCACCAAAAGGCCAAAAACAAATGTCTTAAGGAGTTTCTCAAGGAGGAGTACTCAAGAGGTGAACCTCCCTTCCTTTTTCTTTCAATTCCTTTTACAAGTTCCATTATTTTGTTCTCTCTTATCACCTCACCTAATCCAAATTCCATGATAATTATATTAACATACATTTAATTTATTTTCATTATTCTAATGGAATATTTCATCATAATCTCTTTTCTTTCTTTCCTTTTATACTATAAATGAAAACATCGTCTGAGATGTGTCAATTTATGACACACAAGGAAGACGAGTTTTCAATTTGCATTACAATATTCAAGACTGGTCATGAAACCTTTTCAATGGTTGAACCAGATCATATATATGTATTTTATCTTGTTTAATTTTCTGAAATCCTTACACACTCATAATATGGAATAATAATACAAAACAAGTTCATTGTGCACAAAACCGCCAAACCAATCCAAGCGTTTAACATTAACTCATCGAATGAGTCGTCCTCATGGTATATAACCAGAATCATTATATGATAATTTATATCTATTTAATGTCACTAATATTATATATTAACAATTCTTAATATTTAACCACATTTCAAACTAACTTCCATTCATGAATACAAGTAAATGGATCATGAAACCCAAGTAAGAAAATGCTTCCAAAACAATAAAATTGAATCTTATAAGCCCATCAAAAAGGCCATTAATGAACCTAATATGGTTATACCATATCAATTAAATGTTTATGATGTTATGGAATTATTAATTAATGAAGCTAAATTTGATTATTCAGGTCTTTAAGAACAATCAAGAACACCTTCGAGCATAAGGTAAGGGATCCTCTCTCTCACTTTTGTTCAAGAATTTCCCCTATGTTGGGCCATTTTATTTTTAATTCCTAATGATGGGGTATGTTTTCACACATCCCCAATACTTATCTTATGATATATAAATAATTGGATACCCCTTTACCTCTCATTAATCCTTCACAAGAACACTCGTTACCATGCCAAAATGTTTGTAAGGGGTTTTCTCATCCCACCTTCATTTCCATGAGATTTCTAATGTTCGCCACTTATTTCTTGAATGTGGTGTATGTGTACTTACATTTTTTATATAATATCATGATTCTATTTATATTCATGGTATTCAATTATTCATTTGATGGTTATTATTTTTTGGTCATATGATTCGACTGTTTATATTGTGGTAAGGGACTTTGTCTCAATTTTATATTTCGTTGTGATTTACTTTGTATTGTGCACCTAATAATTCTAATGTGGTGTACCTACTGCCCATTTTATATCAAATTTCATTTGAAATTATAATTCTATTAAATATCCATATTCTCATATCATGGATATGATTATTGTCTTATTCGTATACCATTTTACATACGGTATTTATTTTGAATGTTGTTTTAATTGTGGAAGTGTTGATGAATCCGTATCCTCTATTCTGTACAGATATTGAAAAGGAATATTTCTCTTGTATTTAATCTATGTATAAATAATTCTTTGGACATTTAGTGATGGGTGGGGCTGCTATATCCCTTCGATGCATCAATAGGTCTCATGAGACAATTAGTTTGGCGACAAACCCTTCGAGTTTGTTTCCAAAAATTAGATGGGTTTATACCCACAGAACTAAACTTTATTTAATGGTATTATGGTATCATGTGATAGATACATGACTTAAAATTAATAATAATTCTCTTTATTCATTATCAGTTATTACTATCCATGAGGTTTTCACTATGAAAAAATCTATGGATGCAGTTTCATTCTCAGTTTATTAATGGCGTGAGTTTTTCATTTATTCACCATTCCATATTGATTATGTCAAATTTTTTACAATTAAGTTACTATTGATTCATGATTCCCCCATTTTTAACCATTACTGAGAATTTGATCTCACCCCTTTCATTTGTTTACCTTCAATAGGTTATAAAGAGGAGACTATTTATTGATCTATGTGGATGTAGTTTTTAGTTTTTGTTACGTATTGTATTTTGTAACCTTTTCCAATGAAATTTGAGTTACATATCTGTATATAGTTTCTTCAAGACTACTAAACTGATCGTTCCTTCAAGATTTATTTCCTTCTAACCATGCCAATGTACTTAGTAATGCACCAGCTCCAGACTAGAGGGATCGGGGTGTTATAGTTGGTATTAGATGAAGTTTGGTAGAAAACTTAGAAACTAGATTTAGAAGACGTAGATTAAGGAAGATCCCCTAAGATAGTATTTGAGGATAAACATGCAAGAACTTCTTGGTATTTTGTTAAGTAATTGATTATGTGGATATTTCAAGCAATACATCCCTGTCTGGATACGAGAAGGTAGAGTTGGCTCTGGCACAGATGTACCTAGGAGTGAAAGCTCCAACAAAGAGTTTTGTGCTTGACCAATGGTATCCTGGTACATGATAATATAACTTGTTGCACTCTTGGTTATGACACTCCTGAGGGATCTGCTTAGGATAATTCACATTTTCTTACAAGAAATTATGAAGGATTTTAATGTAAATGTTTCCTCAGAGAAGCCATGTTTATGAGATTAATTGTGCATAGAATTTCAATATATGTTAAGTGATTTTCTGTTTGATATTCATAACCTAATATAGTGTATGCCATTATTTATAAATGGAATCTAATGAAAGAAGGGAAATCAATACTCATGGGCAATGTAGGGATCTCCCCACTGAGAAAGTCAACACAGTCAATGTTGGCGCAGATCAGATCATGACCATATTGGGACAACTTAATCAGGTTGTAACGAATAACCATTCCACACCTGTGTTGGATCGTTTCATGTGGAATAATCCCCCATCTTTCAGTGGGAATACTAATCCAGTGGTTTCTGAGAAATGGATCAAGTCCCTTGAAAAGATATTCATGGCATTAAAATGCAATGAAAATGAAAAGGTAGTACTGGTAGTATATTGTCTCAAGGGAGACGCTGATCAATGGTGGTACTTGATTCGGAATACCATGGAGGAAGAAGAAATATAAGATATGGAATGGAGGACTTTTAAGGAAATATTCTTCAAAAAATATTTCCCTCGTGAGCAATGAACCGAAATAAAGAGAAAGTTCCTTGGCTTAAAGCAAAGGGAAGAAGACAGTGTTGTAGAGTATGAGGCTACCTTCACAAGGCTAGCCAAGTATGATGTAGATTACGTACGTGACTCAGCAGACAAGATTGATCATTTCTTTGAAATTATTAATCCAAGTCTTTTAAGGGCACTGGCTTCTCAAATATTTTCATCATATGATGAAATTGAATCAAGTTCCATCAAAATAGAGAAATAATTTGCTAGATCAAATTTGTTCAAGGGAAACCAAGATAAAAAGCGGTACTCTAATAATCAAGGTAAATGTGAAGATCCAAATAAGAAAAATGGAATGAAGAAATTCCCATTATATGAGAGTTATGAAAAGAATCATCTTGGGAAATGCTTGAAAGGCATGGGAGTATTCTATAAGTGTGTAGAAAAGGGTCATCTATCTAATGAATGCAAGGGGAAGAAAAAATTTGATGATGTTCAATGCTATAATTGTAGAGATATGGGATACTATGTTAATGAGTGTCCTAAGCGCTAAGGAAACATTCCACAGAAAAGGCCAAGAGAGCAAGGGAGAGCTTATGCAATTACAACCACAGAAGTTGAAGTTTCTAATGATGTGGTGGAAGGTACTTTAATTGTTTCCTCAAACTTAACCAACACTTTATTTGATTCTAGATCATCACATTCATTTATATCTTCCCAATTTTCCAAGAAAATTAGACATGTCCAATTTTATTTAATAAAGGATTTATCAGTCAAAACTCATAAGGGATGCATCATTGCAACAAAGGTGTGTCAACTAGTCCCCCTCATGACACATAAATGTGCTTTAGTTGATAACCTTATCATCATACCAATGATTGAATTTGATATAATTCTTGGTATTAATTGGCTATCAAATTATGATATCAATATCTATTATAAGAATAAGGAAGTTACAATTTTTGAAAATGGTGTAGAATCCCTTATCTTTAGAGCAGAAACCTCACCACATGATTCTTATCTAGATCCACCCCCAGTAGATCTACTGAATGCAATACTTGGAGAGGAAGATAAAAAAATATATATATGGGTGAGTAAAGAAATATTCAAATTGAATATGTGCATATAGTGAAAGAATACATTGATGTATTTTCAGAGGATTTACCTGGACATCCTCCAGAGCAGGAAGTTTAGTTCTCTATTGATTTAATTCTTGTTGCAAGACCTATATAAAAGACTCCCTATAGAATGGTCATTGTGGAATTAGTGGAACTAAATAAAAAACTAGAGGAATTGAGTGAAAAGAGATTTATTCGAACTAGTGTTTCTCCATGGGGAGGCCTTGTCCTCTTTGTCAAGAAAAAAGATGGATCTATGAGGCTAGGCATTGATTACAGGGAAATCAATGCTATTAAAATAAATAATAAGTATCCACTGCCCTGTATTGATGATTTGTTTGATCAACTTCATGGAGCACAATACTTTTTGAAGATTGACCTTCGATCTGGATATCATCAGCTGCGTGTGAGAAAGGAAGATATTTTGAAGACAACGTTTCAAACTAGGTATGGGTATTATGAGTTTACAGTGATGCCTTTTGGACTGACTAATGCACCATCTATTTTCATGGATTTAATGAATATATTTTTCAAGGAATATCTTGATAACTTTATTGTGGTATTCATCGATGATATCTTGGTATACTCAAAAATATATGAAGACCACGAGAATCACTTGTGGATTATTCTGAAAACTCTTAGAAGAAATGAATTATATGGGAAGTTTAGAAAGTGAAAATTCTGGCTTCAATCAGTTTCTTTTCTTGGCCATATTTTCTCTAAGTATGGAACCCTAATTGATCCTGTAAAGAAAAATCCAATCTAAGAGTGTCCCACACCAATGAACATAACCAAGGTACGCAATTTTATTGGCCTAGTAGGTTACTATCGACGTTTTGTCTAGAATTTTGTCTGACTAGCTAACCCACTAACCAAGATCACATGTAAAGGGGTTAAGTTTGTATGGAAAAAATAATGTGCAGAATGCTTTGAATAATTGAAAAGAAGACTAGTCAATACTCTAATTTTGACTCTTCCATCTGGAAGTGATGGATTTGTAATATACAGTGATGCATCAAATAATGGTTTGGGTTGTTTCCTTATTCAAAATGATAAATTTATTGCTTATTCATCAAGAAAATTGAATAATCATGATAAAAAATATCCAACTCATGATCTTGAGTTAGTAGTCATAATCTTTGCTCTGAAAATATGGAGACATTATCTCTACGGAGAAAGATGTGAGATTTATATAGACCAAAAGAGTTTGAAATACATTTTCACACAAAAAGAACGCAACATGAAGTAAAGGAGATGGCTCGAGTTACTCAAAGATTATGATTTTTCAATACACTACCACCCAAGAAAGGAAAATAAGGTGGTAGATGCATTAAATGAGAAAGATCACGAACTACTGACCCAAATGAGGATTGAAAGATATCCTATATTCATAGATCTACTGAATATGGATATAGGAATTGTTAAAGAAGGGGAAACATCTTTCATCTTTCAAATTATTGCTAATCCATATTTACTAGAAAAGATAAAAATATCTCAATCTGATGATGAGAATCTGCACAAGAAAATTAATGCTGTCAAGGATGGGAGATTGGAAGACTTCATGTATGAAGAAGGAGTTCTGAAATTTGGGAAGAGGTTATGTGTTCCATAAATACCTAAGCTAAAAATGGAACTATTAGATGATACTCATAACTCAAATTTCTCTATACACCCAGGAAGCACAAAGATGTATAGAGATCTTAAGGAACATTTTTGGTGGGATAATATAAAGCGGGAGATTGCTGACTACATGTCAAGGTGCCTAGTTTGTCAACGAGTAAAGGCAGAGAGACAACATCGTAGAGGGGTGATGCAACCTCTACCTATTCTTATGTGGAAGTGGTATGACATTACAATGGACATTGTCACTGGACTACTGAGGACACCTAAAAGGAATGATGCAATATGGGTAATTGTTGATCATCTCACAAAATCAGCACATTTCCTTCCTATAAGAGAGGATTTACCACTTGAGCGCCTGGTAAGACTTAATGAAGTTGTAAGACTTCATGGTGCACCTCTATCGATTTTGTCCGATCGAGATCCTCAGTTTACATCAAAATTCTATAAAAGTATCCAAAAGGCTTTGAATACTGAGCTTCGTATGAGTACTTTTTATCACCCCCAAACCGACGGACAGTCTGAAAGGACTAATCAAACTCTGGAAGACATGTTGATATCATGCTCTCTTGACTTTCAAGGTATGTGGGATCAATACTTGCCTTTGGTGGAATTTTCCTACAACAATAGTTTCCATTCTAGTATTCAAATGGCCCCATATGAAGCATTATATGGAAAGAGATTTCGAACTCCAACTTGTTGGGATGAAGTTGGTGAGAGGAAACTTATAGGTCCAGAACTTATTGAAGAGACCACGGCAAAGGTGAAGACAATCCAATCCCATATTAAAGTAGCCAAAAGTAGGCAGAAGAGTTATGCTGACAACTAGAGAAAGGATTTGGAATTCCAAGTGGGAGATCATGTCTTTCTGAAAGTATCGCAATGGAAGGGTGTCTTAAGGTTCGGTAAGAAAGGGAAATTAAGCCCCAGTTATATCGGACCATTTGAAATTCTGGAAAGAATCAGAGTTGTAGTTTACTGTTTAGTGATGACACCAAATCTCACCAGATTTCATGATGTGTTCCATGTTTCATTATTAAATAAATACATGCCAAACCCAATGCATGTACACACCTATGGAGAAATAGAACTGGAACCTGATTTTTCTTACTGTGAAGAGCCTGTCGGGATTCTTGACATAAGGGAGTAGGTATTGAGAAATCAGACAACTTTTCTAGTAAAGCTTCTTTGGAGAAATTAGAATATGGAGGAAGCAGCATGGGAACCTAAAGATGTTATGAAGAAGAACCACCCACATCTTTTTAGTGGGATTTATAAATGAAAAATTTCGAGGATGAAATTTCTGAAGGAGGGAATAATGTAGCACCCCAAACATTTTATGGTATGTTTCTCTTGAATACATTCTTGTCATAGTCTATGTTTCATAAAGCACTGAGTTTCTTTTAAACAACACTTGGTTATTTAGGGCATAGTCATAGCCTAGCCATTAAACTTAAATTTTCCACTTGTGTGTTTTGAATTTTGAAAATCTGACATACACAGTTGTGTTCAGGATGATATTTATAGTCTAATAGAATTAACTTAATTTTTGGTGAATATTAACCTCTCTTTATGAATAGTAACCTACCCTTATGAATGGTAATATGACTCTTATGAATGGTATCCATACCCATGACTGTATAAATAAATTTAAGCACCTTAAAAATGAAGATGAATATTTTAAGTGTTTATATTTTTCGATTAAATAATAATTTTAATTAAATATTTAATTAATCATATTTAGAAAATTATTTTTGAAAAATGGACTTCATTTTTTGATTCTACACATCAAAAAAATGTTAGGGTGAATTTTTTGTATTTTTCTGAAATACTTGAATTTTTGATGAATAGTAAAATACCATAATTTACAAAATAAGCTAAATACACTAATTATAGAGTCATGTATGATGTTCTGCTGATGTAAGCCCAATTGATTCGGATTTACATGATACAATTACTACTCTTGGTCATGGAAGACTCACTATTCCTTGTCTTGTGGATAAATAATAAATTAATGGATATAATATAGAGAAATCCCCTCTTCCCTCCACTATATAAACCACCCCTCGCCCCGTCTTCCTCCCACACCCCTAAAGCTTCAATCCTTGCATAAATTATTCTCAAATAGCTTCCTAACCTTCTCCTCCACGTCCAATACCTTCTGGTCTCACCAAAAGGCCAAAAACAAAGGTCTTAAGGAGTTTCTCAAGGAGGAGTACTCAAGAGGTGAACCTCTCTTCCTTTTTCTTTCAATTCCTTTTACAAGTTCCATTATTTTGTTCTCTCTTCTCACCTCACCTCATCCAAATGTCATGATAATTCCAGTACCATACATGTACTGGATTTATATTATGCTAATGGAATGTTTCAACATAATCTCTTTTCTTCCTTTTCTTTTAAACTATAAATGCAAACACCGTCCAAGATGTGTCAATTTATCACACTCAAGGAAGACATGTTTTCAATTTTCATTACTATCTTCAATAATGGTCATGAAACCTTTTCAATGGTTGAAACATATCAAAATATATTTATTTTATCTTGTTTAATTTTCTTAAATCCTTACACACTCATAATATAGAATAATAATACAAAACAAGTTCATTGTGCACAAAACCGCAAAGCCAATCCAAGCGTTTAACATTAACTCATCGAATGAGTCATCCTCATGGTATATAACCAGAATCATTATAAGATAATTTATATCTCTTTAATGTCACTAATATTATATATTAAAAATTCTGAATGTTTGACCACATTTCAAATGAACTTCCATTCATGAATACAAGTAAATGGATTATGAAAACCAAGTAAGAAAATGCTTCCAAAACAATAAAATTGAATCTCATAAACCCATCAAAAAGGACATTAATGAACCTAATAAGGTAATACCATATCAATTAAATGTTTATAAGGTTCTGGAAATATTAATTAATGAATCTAAATCTGATTATTTAGGTCGTTAAAAATGATCAAGAACACCTTCGAGCATAAGGTAAGGGATCCTCTCTCTCACTTTTGTTCAAGAATTTCCCCTATTGTGCCCTTTTATTTTTAATTCCTAATGATGGGGTATGTTTTCTCACCTCCCCCATACTGACCTTATGATATATAAATAATGGTATATACCTTTACCTCTCATTAATCCCTCACAAGAACACCTATTACCATGCCAAATTGTTTATAAGGGGTTTTCTCATCCCACCTTCATTTCTGTGAGATTTCTAATGTTTGCCACTTATTTCTTAAATGTGGTGTATATGTACTTACATTTGTCATATAATATCATGATTCTCTTTATATTAATGGTATTCAATGATTAATTTTATGGTTATTATGTTTTGGTCATATGATTCGACTGATTACATTGTGGTATGGGACTTTGTCTCAATTTTCTATTTCGTTGTGACTTACTTTGTATTGTGCACCTAATAATTCTGATGTGTTGTACCTACTACCCATTTGATATCAAATTTCATTTGAAATTATAATTCTATTAAATATCCATATTCTCATATCATGGATATGATTATTGTCTAAGTCGTATACCATTTTACATATGATATTTATTTTGAATGTTGTTTTAACTGTGGAAGTGTTGATGAATTTGTATCCTCTATTCTATAGGGATATTGAAAAGTAATATTTCTCTTGTATTTAATATATTTATAAAGAATTATTTGGACATGAAGTGATGGGTAGCGCCCACTATAGCCTCTCTATGCATCGACAGGTCTCATGAGACAATCAGTTTGGTGACAAACCCTTCGAGTTTGTTTCCAAAAATCAGACGGGTTTCTACCCACATAACTAAAACGTTTTTAACGGTATTATGGTATCATGTGCCAGATACATGACATCCAATTAATAATAATTCTCTTTATTCATTATCATTTATTACTATCCATGAGTTTTTCACTATGAAAAAATCTATGGATGCAGTTTCATTTTCAGTTTATTAATGGCGTGAGTTTTTCATTTATTCACCATGTTGTATTGATTATGTAAAATTTTTTACAATTCAGTTATTATTGATTCATGATTCCACCATTTGTAACCCTTACTGATCATTTGATATCACCCCTTTCATTTTTTTACCTTCAACAGGTTATGAAGAGGAGACTATTTATTGAGCTCTGTGGATGCAATTTTTAGTTTGTGTTATGTATTGTATTTTGTAACATTTTCCAATGAAATTTGAGTTACATCTATGTGTCCAGTTTCTTCAAGACTACTAAACTGATCGTTCCTTCAAGATTTATTTCCTTCTGACCATGATAATGTACTTAGTAATGCATTGGCTCCAGTATATAGGGGTCGGGGTGTTACAATATCAATCGGCACATTCATCCTCATTGTGACCCCAAGATAATTAATGAACATTGACTTGTTGGGGTTAATAGGTTGAATGTGTTGATTCCAACCAACCTCAAATTTTATAGCCTAACTTCTTACCTCGGTATTTTTATTCAAAACTGTGATGTTGTGTTGTTGTTTTTTCATTTTTGTCATCAAAATATTGTTGATCCCCTAATAATTCCACAGTTTCATCATCAATAGTATGTTCTTGATCAGGATTGGAAACATCATCATGTTCAGAATCCATTGTCTTCATGAGTAGTCAAACATTTAATGTGTATTAAATAACAATAATGCAATACACTCCATGCATAAAATTCCACAATTTCATGCATCTTGCATGAAGTCTTGAATAGAGATACAATACTTCGATACAACAGTACAACTAACCTTCACTACCTTTATTTAATCTATCCTCAGATGCTTGATTGCCTTATATATCTTGATGATTAGAATAAGGCTAGTTTGAAAAGGGGAGTAAAATCCATCATCAAGAAATGGAAGACAATCAAGCATCTAAGGACTAGGAACCTACACTAATGGAATCACTCAAAAATTCTCCTCAGTTAATATATAATAGCCATATGTTATGGATGAACAAAGAAATATTTCATATCATAATATATGATATTGACATATACGGTGTGAAATTTATTTATTCAAAAAAACTAATAAATTAATACATTGTGTCCTTTAAGAACAAGTCTCTAATACCACTTATGAGTTTTAGGGTATCATCCTATGAACATTAGAGGGATAAAAAACCTAAAAAGGGCCGATTTATCTCAAGGATAAATGTGCATGAAAACAAAGAAAAAACCTATGGAATACTTATAATATAGTATCAGTGGAATCCATATTTATGCTTCAATATAATATGTTTAATTTATAACACTAAAGTGGAAAACAAAGTATTCTATCCTTTGAGGAGATTACACTAGCCTTCGATCACAGAAACATTCTTGAGGACCCTTGATCACTGAAGCAGTGCTAGCGCCTTAACCTAGTGATGAACAATGATCAAAGAAGAAGATAGGTTTTTCTATGGAGTGAAACAAAGGGTTAATTACAATAGGGGGATCGTATCTATATTTTGTGCATTTTTTACATGGAAAAAAAATTATCATGCCTTATATGACATAAAGATCCAAACCATCAAAAGTATATTTTAATCCATTTTTATTCTCTCTACGGTTATTCACCATGTTAGATGGATTTTAAAATTCTTTCTTTATCCTATAAATTAATTATCTCTCTATTTTTATTAGTAAATATATTAATAAATCACATCTCATAGTTTTCTTAATCAACTATCCAACCATGTATAACTCACTTACTTTTGGGAAATACACTCTTTATATTTTGTTGTGTATTTCTAAGTCCATTTACCCAATGATTTCTCAACTCTATCCAATCTAGGAATTATTTTTAAAAACAATTGAGCATACTTTTCTCACCAAAGAAATTACCCATCACTCTTTGTAACCCATGGTTAAAGTTTAATAATAATCTTGAATTAATTAAAAAAACAAAACTCTCACAAAATTCATCACTAAAATAATTTTTGGAACATTACTAATTAATTAAATATTTTTTTGAATTCAATAAAAAATTATTCATCAAAATCATAAATCTAAATAACCTGTTTTATGGTTTAACAATTTACATGAATAACCAAAATCCAAAAAACATGTTTTAATGATTTTTTCACTTACCTTGGCCCATATATGTTCATCACCCATAAATGAGGGCCACAACTTGGTATCCCCTAATCCTTAAAAACCCTCATAATTAAGCCTTTAGAATCTATAATCTAGTATATAAGATGAATTAAATTTGAGAAACTACCTATATTTTGGAACCCTGTATTATTCAAATGAAGAGAAAACCAAGGGGGTGAGAGGTCTCCTTGTTAATGTCAATAGGAGAGTAAACCATCTATGTGTGTCTTTAGGGAAAAATGGGTTGGAAAATCAAATACATATGAAAGGAGAAAATGATTAAATAGAACCACACTTGTTGTATTTTAGTAGAAACGAGAATAGCTGTAGGGTTCTTCATGTTTAAGAACGGTGCAAAAACGCAAAAAAAAACGGAACCCAAAACATCAAACAACGATAGAGGAAGAGTATAAAATAACATACATTGGATTATAAACTTGATTAATCTGAGGGAACGTAGAGGAGTCACGCCAGCAGTAGAGGAGTTTCACGAGAGCTTGAGAATCACGAGTGACTGAGTCGTGGTTGGGGTTTTTTTATATAGATCAGGGACATTTTTAACAGCACTTTCAAAAAAGCATTGACAAAGATCTCTTTTATCAACGCTAAATTTATAAGTGATGATAAATATGTCTTTTATCATCACTTTGTTAGCGCTGATAAATCTCAATATTTAATTTAAGTGATATTTCACAATCGCTTCCTATCACTCCCTTGGTAAATGGTGGTGGTGAGAATACCCTCAATTGAGTTAGGCAATTCTTGGTCGGGACTTGTTTATCCCAAACAATTAAGAATATTCAATACCCCTGCCACACGTACTGACGATCGTCAAGTACTTCACCGCTAAGCCCTGATCTATTCCATAGTATATAGACCAGAACCTATTGGAGGGAGATTATGATCATTTACCAAAGTTATAATAAATAACGGAATCAAAAACCAAATACAATCGCACTTGATAATAAGAACCACTAAATGAAATTGAAAACCACTTTGTAGAAAGAGAAAGAGTTTTTATTCAATCAAAATTACAAGAACTCATGCATTACATAAATATAAAACATAAACTTAACCAATCACTCAGAATATTACCCCACCATGGTAAGGTTAATTGAGAATAAGGAGGAAGAATAATTCATTATAAAACTAAGAAGAACAAAAGAAAGAAAAGAAAGAACACAATGTTTCTCCTCCAGAATCTGTCCACCAGAAAGATAGCTTTGGTTCTCCCACCATCTCTTCGAATCAGGCCAAGGTCCCTTCTTATAGGAGGTGATTAATGAAGTTGGAAATCTTCCCATGACGTTTCAAGGCATTTTGAGTCATGTGGAATGGGTTAGAGTCGAATTAGAAGACCTGACTTATTCTGGCCTCCAATGACTATTCCACCAACCATACTTTGATCGGTTGAAGGGCGGCCTTAATCGCCTCCTTTATCCATGAAATTTAATATTAATCTTCCTCATCGAGTTTTCTTTCTGAAAAAGCTATAATCACCCCATTTTTTGGTCGGTATCTCGATATATTGATCATTGAATGAGTCATGGTCCATTCTGCCGGCCAGAATAAATGTCACATTGACCGAATTCTTTTGGCTTGTTGAAGTTCTAATTGTCTTTTGCTCCTGAAGACTTATATGTAGCCCACGAATCATGACATCATAAAAAATCACATGAATTTGATGAATATTGTGGGAGTTATGCTTAAAATCCAGAGGCAACATAAAAATGCTTAAATGTCCATAATTAACCAATTTTCACACTTAAGCTCAAAACTCACCAAAAGTCATAAAATGGTCCAAAGAAGCTCAAATTGGTTAATGAGAAGGGATTAAATCATTTAAAAACATTTTTATAATTATGAAAATATTAGCTCTGTCAATTCCCCTACACTTAGCACTTGGACTTCTGGACAAGTAAATATCGATATTAAATCAAAGCAAATTTAAAACACAAACCAATGAGATCTAAAAATTTAACACCAAGAAACGAAAGATATCATGCCTCATCAACAACCATTATTCCAAGTTCGAAATTTAGTTTATTAAATATATTTCCTATTCATTTATTCTCCCACGCACACAAAACACTTACCTAACATGCATTTTTTTCTCATCACACAAATATCAATTTTCAACAATGTCTTTCTCATCTAATACTCATGCAAGGGTCACCATAGGCTTGATAAATTCCTAAATCTCCACCCGATATGATTCAAGGACATATGTTTATCATGAGGACTTTATAGGGTTGTTCTGTGGCTTCAGGTTGGTAGGATTTAGATGTGAAAAATTATGTGGCTGAATAAGGAGTGTTTGGCTCTTTTTGAAGAAAAATTGCATTATTCTAATTTTTACTCAAATATGGTCTTCTCCTCACTCACCTTAAGAGTAAATCAGCTCCAACAGCATGAAAAATCAGTGAAACTACACACCATTAATCATTTCAGAATAAAAAGTTTCAATCATCTTAAACATGATTTTTCTGGAAAGCTCCAGAAAAGGCACAGCTTTCCTTTAATTAGAAGCTTCAGAAAGGCACAGCTTCTCTTGTATGAAAGCTCCAGAAAAGGCACAGCTTTCAACAGAATGATTTTTTTCAGAAACAAGAACATCTCTTTAATGTTTTATTTTCCACCCAATGTATCACCAAATTAGGTAGCACAACATAAGTCAACCTCCCCCCACACTTAAGTTTAACTAGATTATGCAATTTCACTTCAAGAGCGGGTTGGATAGGAAAAATTGGCCAATAATGTGGCTAACCTAACAGGTTGTTCATGGATTCTATGGGCTATGAGGATTAAATTTACAAGGTGGGAAATTATGAAAAGGGTTATTTTGAAAAGGGGGCTTTAATACCAATGAAATGCCTCAATCATTTAAAACACATGTACCTCAAACCCTCAAGTTTTGACAGAAATAAATCAAATTCTAGTTAAATCAAGCGTGGTATGGTTCTCTCAAGAAGTGAGGTGAATGAGAAGAGTATGAAAAATAGGTTTATAAGCCTCATGAGAAAGTGATTTCAAATATAAAGACAGTTAATTGTGGCATGGGATTCAAAAATTAGAGTATTTTTCATGAAATTTCCAAATATTTAAACTTGAAACAAAGTAAATTTCAACATTCATTTAAGCTCAGTTTCATGGGATAAATTGTTTCACACATTGAAGTGGGTTTCAAAATTTGTGATGATAATCATTTTAGCTCAAAAGTTTCAAAAACACACAAAAATTTGAAATACAGATAATTTTTTTTGAAACAAATAATTGAAAATACTAAACTTCAAAGGTTCTCTCTCCCACACTTAAATGATGCAATGTATGCAGTGCATTCAAATTGATTTAACATGTGATAATATTTTTAATTGAATCATAACAGTTGATAAAGTTTAAAGGAAAGGTATAACTTGACTTATTGGTAGTGCAATGTTGAGTTAAGCTCCTAATTGTTACGCACATAAAAACCTACAAACAAAGGTAGATAATAAAACATAAAAAATTTATTAAAAGTAAAGAAAATGGAAATAGAATGAGAATAGAAGGATAGATCTTGGTTTAATCCCCCAAGTGGGCCATGGGTTTTGATTTCCTTCAGATGGGAAGTTTCAGTCAGTTATCCCCAATCCGATGGTGGGTGAAGTTTCTTTAATATGAACCACCAGAACTTCTTCTTTACATCATGAACTTCTTCCTTTTTTTGAGGACTACATGGATATAGTACACCAAATCCACCCCTATGAAAATGTTATTAAACTTGCATTTTGAGGGTAAAAAAAAGAATGAGTCCTCTTTATTGGTTTCCATTTCACAACTTCTTCTCCATTCTCCAGCGGTTCCTCAATGTATGCTACATCAAAAGAATAATAAATGAGAGAATCCGAAAGTAATTCAATTTGAATAATATTAAAACATGATGAATCAATATCAAACTCTTCCCTTTAAAAGTAATCATCTTGTTTCTCTTCTTCCTCAAGAAAGTCCACTTGGATCTCATATTGAACTCCTTCCAATAAATGATCAACATGTTTGGGGAGCTCTAGGTGTTCCTCTTCAGGTGTATCTTCTTCTTTTTCGTCATCCACCAAGGCAATACATTTGTTGTCCAAATATGAAAATTTCAAGCAAGGGGAGGTGATAATCAATTCAGATTCTATATAATCAGAATGAAAAGAGTTAAGAAAAAGATTATCTATCTTAAGTGGATTGACTTTAATTGCTTCTTCAGTATGAGGTTCCACTTGTAGTTAAATTTCATAAGATAGAGGTAGGTAGTCAGGCTCCTCCATCTTTTCTTCAAATTCCACCGCTTTGATGGTGTCTTCCTTCAATGGTTATGGATCTTCTTGATCTCCCACATGTATCTCAATAGGTAATTCTTCCTTCTTGTCCTCCTTAGGTTCATTCATAGGTTATGGTTTTTCCATCAATGCACAAACATATTCAAATGAAAGTTCTACTTTGTTCTCTAGTTTTGCTATGTCATTTCGAAGTTCTTGCATCTGAACTATATTATAACCAAACTCATCTTATTGTTCCACTTGTGGGTAATTGTTCCATGAATTAAAGATATGATCATTTGAAAACATCATGGAAAATTATTTTTTTATGTTTTTTTAAATGGTAAATATTAATAATTAAATTGTGGCACTGCCTCCCCGGCAACGACGCCAAGTTTTGACACGTGCCTGTAGTGGGGTGTGGAAAAAAAATTATTTTCTAAGTTAAAATATAGTATAGTGGTTAACCTAGGTTGTATCCAGAGAGGAGTGCTCAACAATCACTTATTTCACTTTAAATTTGATAATGAAGTGGGGTTGTTTTTTATATCGTTTGGTTATAAAAACAAAGCAATGAAACTAAAGAAAGCAATAAAGTAAAAGATTTAAAACAAATTGAAAAATAATTCAATTAAAAATAGTGATTATAATTGGGTGATCAGGTTGGGGTTGGTTTTCTAATTACAATGCAATCATTGTTCCATTTTATTCTATCCTTTTCTACTAAGTTGATTTAAGCGATATTTCACAATTGCTTCCTATCACTCCCTTGGTAAATGGTGATGGTGAGAGTAAACCTTAAAAATATCTCAGATCATTCTAATCTTCTTCCTATGTGTTAAACAGATGTAGAGAATACCCTCAATTGAGTTAGGCAATTCCCAATCGGGTCTTGTTTATCCCAAACAATTAAGAATATTCAATACCCCTGCCACACGTACTGACGATCATCGAGTACTTCACCGCTAAGACCTGATCTATTCCATCGTATATAGACCAGAACCTAGTGGAGGGAGATTATGATCATTTACCAAAGCTATAATCAATAATGGAATCAAAAACCAAATACAATCGCACTTGATAATAAGAACCGCTAAATGAAATTGAAAACAACTTTGTAGAAAGAGAAAGAGTTTTTATTCAATCAAAATTACAAGAAATCATGCATTACATAAATAGAAAACATCACCTTACCCAATCACTCAGAATATTACCCCTCCATGGTAATGGTAATTGAGAAGAAGGGTGAAGAATAATGCATTATAAAACTAAGAAGAACAAAAGAAAGAAAAGAAAGAACATAATGTTTCTCCTCCAGAATATGTCCACCAGAAAGATAGTTTCGGTTCTCCCACCATCTCTTCGAATTAGGACAAGTTCCCTTCTTATAGGAGGTGATTAATGAATTTGGTCATATACCCACAAAGTTTCAAGGCATTGTGATCCGTGTGAAATGGGTTAGAGCCGAATTAGAAGACCTGACTTATTCTGGCCTCTAATCACTATTCCACCAACCATACTTTTACCGGTTAAAGGGTGGCCTTAATCACCTCCTTTATCCATGAAATTTAATATGAATCTTCCTCATCGAGTTGGATTTCTGACCCAGCTTGAATCACCCCATTTGGTGGTCGGTAGATCGAGATATTGATCATTGAATGAGTCATGGTTCATTCTGTCGGCCAGAATAAATGTTCACATTGACCGAATTCTTTTGGCTTGTTGGAGTTCGAATTGGATTTTGTTCCTGAAGACTTATATGTATCCCACAAATCATGACATCCTACAAAAAAGGAATCACGTGAATTGGATGGATATTGTGGGAGTTATGCTTAAAATCTAGAGGCAACATAAAAATGATTAAATGTCCAGAATTAACCAATTTTCACACTTAAGCTCAAAACTCACCAAAAGTCATAAAATGGTCCAAAGAAGTTCAAATTGGTTAATGAGAAGGGATTAAATCCTTTAAAAACATGTGTATAATTATGAAAATATTAGCTCTATCACTTAGATATATTTGTGTGTGCGTTTGTATATACAAATGAATTAACACATATATATATATATACATATATATACGTGAAATAAATGCAACACACGACATTTAATATAGGTTAAATTGAAAAATTAAACAACATTAAAAATGAATAAGACATTAATATGTTTTTAATTATCATTTTATATATATTATACTTATTCATTTATATATCTATATTTAATATATACTATTTATTAATATTTATAATCTATATATATGTATATTAAATTTATTCATTTTTATCAATAATTATTTAATTGATAAAATGTTTGATATTTTTCTTAATTTACTCATTTTATTTTTATTTGTTTAATTTTTTATTTTATTCTGGACATTTAACAACCCTAAAAAGCATTGATGAAGGGGAACTTTTATTAGCGCTAAAAACGCGTTGATAAAGGACACCTTTTATTAGTGCTAGAAATGTAGCACTGATACAGGTTTCATTTATTAGCGCTAAAGTAAAGTGCTGATAAAGGTTAAATTTTATCAGCGCTAAAAAACACTGATAAAGGGTGAATTTTATTAATGCTTTTTTTAGCACTGATAAAGGGATTCCTTTATCAGTGCTTATTTTAGTGCTGATAAAGATGAACTTTATTAGCGAATTTCTCAAGCGCTGATAAATGTCAGCACTATCATAGGTCAATTTTGTAGTAGTGAATTCAATGCACAGTGTGACTGGTATGACTAAAACTGTATGTTATTAGTTTAAAGTTCATATTTTAGTTCAAAATGTGTCACTCACTGAAAACCAAGAAAACGCACTTCGATTGTCTTGATAATTTAGGAAAATTATTCATGAGTCATTTGTGACATGTATGAAGCTGTCTCACATCAAACTAACGCATGATACGACCGGTATGACTCAAAATGTGTGTTTCAAGTTTGAAATGACATTTTAGTAAAAAAAACACAACTGGCATACTGAAAACTGAGAAAATACATTCATATTGTTTTGATACTTTTGGAAAACAATCCATGAGTCATTTTTGATGTGTAGGAGTCAACTGCACCTCAATACGACGCACAGTGTTACTGGTATGACTCTAAGTGTGTTTTTTATTTAAAATTGAAATTAATTTTAGTAAAAAGAACAAGTGACATATTGGAAACTGATCAAATGCATTCTCATTATTTTTATACTTTAGTACAATGATCCATGAATCATTTTTGACATGTAGGAATCAACCACACCTCAATCTGATGCATGGTGTGACTAGTATGACTAAAAGTGTTCATTATCAGTTTAAAGTTGACATTTTAGTTCAAAATGTAAAACTCGCTAAAAATCAAGAAAGTGTGCTCTGATTGTCTTGATAATTTAGGACAGAAATTCATAAGTCATTTGTGATGTGTATGAAGTAGTCTCACATCAAACTGACGCACGATACGACTGGTATAACTCAAAATGTGTGTTTTCAGTTTGAAATGACATTTTAGTAAAAAAAACACAACTAACATACTGAAAACTAATAAAACACATTCAGACTATTTTGATACTTTAAGAAAATGATTCATAAGTCATTTGTGACGTATAAGAGTCAACCACACCTCAATGCAATGCACAGTGTGACCGGTATGACTCCAAGTGTCTTTTTATTTAAAATTGACATTAATTTTAGTAAAAAGAAAAAGTGACATACTGAAATCTAAGAAAACACATTCAAATTGTTTTGATACTTTATAAAAACGATCCATGATTCATTTGTGATGTTTAGAAATCAACTACACCTCAATCCGATGCATGGTGTGATTGGTATGGCTAAAAGTGTTTGTCATCATTTTAAAATTGACATTTTAGTTCAAAACATGTCACTCACTAAAAACCAAAAAAATGCACTCTGATTGTCTAGATAGTTTAGGACAGCAATTCATAAGTCATTTTTGACGTGTATGAAGCAGTCTCACGTCAAACTGATGCACGATGCGACCGATATGACTCAAAATGCGTGTTTCCAGTTTGAAATGACATTTTAGTAAAAAAACAAAACTGACATACTGAAAGTCGAGAAAACACATTCGGATTGTTTTGATGCTTTAGGAAAATGATCCATGAGTCATTTTTGATGTGTAGGAGTCAACCACACCTCAATATGATGCACGGTGTGACTGATATGACTCAAAGTGTATCTTTTTATTTAAAATTGACATTAATTTTAGTAAAAAAGAACAAGTGACATACTGAAAACTGAGAAAACACATTTGGATTGTTTTAATACTTTAGGTAAATGATCCATTAGTCATTTGTGACATGTAGGAATCAACCACACCTCAATCCGACACACGGTTTGATCAGTATGACTAAAGGTGTCCATTATCAGTTTAAAATTGACATTTTAGTTCAAAATGTGTCACTCTCTGAAAACTAAGAAAACACGCTCTGATTGTCTTCATAATTTAGAAAAATAATTCATTTGTCATTTGTGACATGTATGAAGCAGTTTCACATCAAATTGACCCAAGATGCAACTGATATGACTCAAAATGCATGTTTTCAGTTTGAAATGACATTTTAGTAAAAAAACACAACTTGCATATTGAAAAATGAGCAAGCGCATTCATATTGTTTTGAAACTTTATGAAAACTATCCATGAGTCATTTTTGACATGTATGAGTCAATCATACCTCAATACGATGCACAGTGTGACCAGTATGACTCCAAATGTGTCTTTTTATTTAAAATTGACATTAATTTTAGTAAAAAGAAAATGCGACATACTGAAAATCAAGAAAATGTATTCAGATTGTTTTGATACTTTAAGACAATGATCTATGAGTCATTTGTGACGTGTAGGAATCAAAATCACCTCAATCTGATGCACAATGTGACTGGTATAACTCCAAATGTATCTTTTTTATTAAATATTGACATTTTATTAATGTGTTTTTTCATATTAATGTTTAATTTATTTCTTTATAGTATTACTAACATAATATTTGTTTTCTTATATAGGCAGAATCTTTTGCTCGGGTTGAGATGATTTGTTCGGCAACTAATATCATGGGTGGACATTTTTGAGAGGGGATCATGGGTGTCAAAAATGAAACATTAATGTTTTTAAATGTTTGTTGGATAATTGTAAATGTAATTATATAAAACATTGTTTGAAATGTATATAGTAGTGTGTGTTTTTATATACCATGGGTGGAAATTTTTGTATTCATGGTATCACATTAAATGTATATAGCATTTTTTGAAATTGTAGGTTTTTGCTGGGTGTGTTGTTAATATAACAGCACATTGTAACCTGCTAGGCCTTTATTAGTGCTTTTTTAGTGTGGATAAAGGACTCCTTTTATCGGCGCTGCGATTAACAATGTTTTTTTAGCGTTGTTAAAAGCCATTTTGCGCACTGTTAAATGGCATATGTGTAGTAGTGTAAAGACAAGAGCTAAATTATCACACAAAAATGATTAATGGCCTGGAAATAGAATCCATAATTTTAATCCCTAAAATGAAACTTTGTAGCCATACACTGGGAGAAGTGTCCTCAAAAAAAGAAACAAACTCAAAGATGTCCTCATAGAATTCATCTCTTCATACATGTCATCGCGTACCACAGTTTTGACTTATTACATCTTCATGGCTTGTAAAAAAGTTTCAGGATGATTTTTGACTCTAATATTGTAGTCAAATTCTAATTGATACATTGTATAGTCACTAGAAATTGTCGATCTATTCATCCTAGTAGATCATCATAATGTTTCACCATCATTTTCATGAGGAGCACTACTACAAAAATGGTTTTTAACAGCGCTAAAAAATTCCATCAATATCGCAAAAAAACATTGCTAATCTAAGCACCATTAAAAGAGGGTCCTTTTTATCAGCGCTAACAAAAGTGATGAAAAATACACCTTTTATCGGCGCTAATAAAAACACTGATAAAAGTCAAAAAAATTGCAAATTAAAAAAAGTGGAGGTGTATCATCACTCGAAACTCCCTTTAACATCGCTAGACCACCCCCCCCCCCCACACACACACACACACCTTTAACATCGCTACTCACCCCCTTTACCTCTCCCTTGCGCGGACCCTTATCACTCCTTTATGTGTGTATATATATATATCTAGATATATTTTTTAGTCCAACTATTTATTCGTATATTAATATATATTTATATGATTATTTTTAAATACATTTATAAAATATGTTTTTTGTGTGTGTAAATAAATAAATAAATAAATAAATACATATACACAACATACATACATACATACATACATATATATATATTATATTTGTGTATCTATAAATATAATTATACATATTTTTATTTATTTACATATATTATATATTAATATTTATATGCATATATTAGAATATATAGATAATATATATCAGTTTGTTAATACAGACACACACAAATATATATACACACACACACACATTATATAGGTATATAAATATTCATATATTTTTATTTTAAATAAAATGGATATTATTTTTTATTTAGATATGTTTTGTATATTTATAAAGATATTTTATATGTAAATATGTTTACATATTTATTTATAAAATTAAATTTTTATGTGTTAAATATGTATATATGTGTATATACTTAATTATAAATAACAGTACATTATGAAAAATAACAAAATTTGAATGTCATAATATCCTTGTGAGTATAAGACTTGAAAATAAATTGAGTTTCCATTGAAAAAATGCAATGATACCCCCTTAAACGAGGCTGAAAATCTATCGAATGTTAAAAAATTGAGGTGCCCGACTAAAAACTCAATTTTGGAGGTCTTATGAGGTTTTTTGCCTCAAAAAACACAATCAAGGTTCCCCTAATTTGTTAGGGTGTAGAGCTCATCACAAACTTAGATTTGATATGTTGTAGAGCTTAAACGGACTTCCGGATCAAAAGTTATAGTCGTTTGAAATTTGAGTGATGTGTTCAACTTATTTTAGATCTTTTTATTTATTTTTTTATTTTTTTTATTTTCAAATTATTATGAAATGACTATTACTCAATAATAATTAGCAAGTTATTTATTTAAATTATTTTTTAATTATTTTATAAGTCATTTTCACTAAATATCTTATATATTATTTGTAAATGCCTATTTAGCATTATCTAAAATATATTTAAAAGTATATATATTATATTTATATCAATATAAATATATTAATATGTTATTTTTAAATATATTTTTTTGAAATATATCTTTTATCAGCGTTAGTAAAAAAAACGATGATAAAAGGAGGTCCTTATCTGTGTTTCTATTAAAACGCTAATAAAGGGGACACTTTTAACAACGCTAAAAAACACGGTGATAAAGAGATACATTTATCAACGCTGAAAAAAGTGATGATAAATGGATACTTTTAACATCACCTTTTTTACCAATGTTAGCAGCACCCTTTATCATAGATTTTTTAGTATTAATAAAGGTATTCCCTTTATCAATGATTTTTTTAGAGTTGTTAAAGGGCAGCGCTGCGTAAAGATGTTTTTGTGGTAGTGGAAAAATTGGTTCCACTGGTTGTTCAAGAGTTTCTGGTCCTTGAACTACTTGATCCATAAGTTGAATATCAACATATTATGGAATAATATTTGTTTGAACACCAGCTGATAAATGTGGAGTCTTATGAAAAATTATCATTCCATCACCTGAAGTAGAGTGTTGAGTATCTGGGTGATCCTTCATAGACTAATTTATGATCACCCTTCATAGAATAATTTCGGATCAGATTGATCCCACTAATCAACTCATTTTCATGAAATTTTTTATTTCTTGATTCTACAATTCATGTGCTTAACAATGGACAAAAAAACTTGCATCCTTTAGATCTTTGAGCATATCCAATAAAGAAACCCCTCAAGTTCCAACCCTTAAACAATTCAAAAAATGCCTTTGAAACATCCTTTGTTGGGACTCGATTTAAAATATATGACAATGTTTTAAGTGCTTCGGTCTACAAGAATTCCGCTAACATAGAATTACTAAGCACGCTACATATGATTTCCATTAATGTTCATTTTCTTTCAGCTGCACCATTTTGGTCCAGTGAACCAATCATAGAATACTGGGAATCAATTCCATTTTCCCAAAGAAACCTTGGAAAAGGACCAAGTAATTGTCCGTCCTCAGTTTATTTTCCACAATATTTTATGCCTTGATTTGACCTCACGATCTTAATTGGTTTACCACATTGGTTCTCCACCTCACCCTTGAAAAAATTAAAGGCATCAAAACCATCATTTTTACTGTGAAACAAGTAGCGATACATATATCGTGAAAAGTCATCTATGAATGAGATGAAGAATTTATGACCATACAAATCCATGTTTGAATTATATATAACTATATATATTATTCCTAAAATGGTTGAACTTATAGCAGCACCTTTCTTTGATATATTAGATTATTTCCTCTTGACACAATCCAAACAAATTCCAAAGTATGTAATGCCAAGAGTAATGTGTACTCCATCATGTACTAATCTTTGAATTAATTCATTGGAGATATAACATAATATCTAGTTCCACAATGTAGGAGAGTTTTCATTTATAACACTTCTTTTAATATCATCATGAACATGAATGACATCATTAACAACATAAATTTACAAATCAATCAAAAAAAGACCATCTTTTAAAGTACCACATCCAACGATGTCATTTACATGTATCAAGAAAAAATTAGTTTTACAAAAATTGAATGTAAAACATTATGGTACATGTCGGGATATGAAAATTTGTTTATGGAGAAACATGGAATATAAAGGGTCTTTTCTAAATACAAAGTATATCAAATGTTTAACACCAATTTGAACTATCAATGTTCATATAAAGTAATAGCTTCAATTGTGCTAACATAATTTACTACAGGTGGTTCATCTTTCTCGATGGTATAGTCAATATTAATGCATCCCAAAGAAGAATTTTCTCGTTCAAAATTTTGTAATCATTTCCCTTTAGTTCAGGATTATTAGAATGAATATTAAAAGAATTAGAAGGTACAACAACAAAAAAATACATGCTTATAAGTTCATAATTTACATTGGTGAATCATGATAACTTGAATCTGAAATATAAAATTGGTTGTGGGTGAAATTTTATAAGTATTATATTGAAAAAAAATAATTTCAAATTATCAATTATAAATTAAATTCAAAAGATTATGAATTTTAATTTCAAAATTTAATAAACACTAAATATTAAATATTATATTCATAATCCCTATGGGTAAATTATAAAAAAAATAATGTATATGTAAATTTTATTTTATTTATATATGTTGTGGGAAATCCCAAAATAAATATAATTTACAAGTATCAAAATTAAATAATAATTGTTTTAGAAAATTAAAGATATATAATAAATATCATTAAATACAAAAAAAAACCACATTAAGTGCAGTCATTAAACATTGGAATAATATCTCAAATTTAGTTCTGAAAAATGAGATTCAATGTATAAATTTCAGTTTACTAAAGTTGTAAAAATTTATTTCAGTAGGTTATTAAGGATTCAAACCCCAATAAATATAATTTTACTAAATATAAAAGTTTATTTAATTTTATTCAATAAATATACAAAATTTAATAAATCAGGTTTTCCGTGGGAAAATCAAATTTAGTAAAATTTACCCAAATTACAATTAATATCACATTTAAAGTAAAGATATCTCTCTCTAGATATATAATAAATATTTTAAAATTTGCAGAATATATTTTTAAGTGAAATATTTAGAAAACTTAAAACAGATCTCTAAAAAATGAAGGTGTAATCAACAGTTTCCATAGCATTAAATTGCCCAGATTCAAAACCGTCATTTTATAAAATTTATGTTTACTATAGTAGTAAACTTACGGATTTCAATATGTGGGTTTCAGTTACACCCGGATGAAGCCTTTACAATGTAATATTATTTTATTCAAAAATGAGATATTTAAAAAAAAAATACAAAGCTCCATTTATTCAACCGACAAGATTTATACATAATAGATAAACAATTGTTTTAAAAATATAAATGAAAATCAGGTTGGGCCATAGCGATAGAGGCCCCCCGTTATTATCCTCCAGCTGTCAATTTTTTAAAATATTAAAAATGCATCCGATTAATGCAGATGTTACCGATTTATTCTATTTTATTCATTGTTAATCATGTTAAATCACCTTAAAAGGTGAAGATGAGGATGAATGGTAATAATTAACCTAAAATAATCATATTCTTTTCATGATAAACCTACTGAAGAAAAAAAAAGGTAAGGGGCGGAAGACGTGTGACGCGCTTGGTATGAGATTTGCTACGCTTGGTGGGGCATTGACTAGAAATCAACAAACCTTTAATATCCATAAACGAAACTCAGTTACACCCGGATGAAGCCTTTACAATGTAATATTATTTTATTCAAAAATGAGATATTTAAAAAAAAAATACAAAGCTCCATTTATTCATCCGATAAGATTTATACATAATAGATAAACAATTGTTTTAAAAATATAAATGAAAATTAGGTTGGGCCATAGCGATAGGCCCCCCGTTATTATCCTCCAGCCGTCAATTTTTTAAAATATTAAAAATACATCCGATTAATGCAGATGTTACCGCTTTATTCTATTTTATTCAATATTAATCATGTTAAATCACCTTAAAAGGTGCAGATGAGGATGAATGGTAATAATTAACCTAAAATAATCATAATCTTTTCATGATAAACCTACTGAAGAAAAAAAAAGATAAGGGGCGGAAGACGTGTGACGCGGTTGGTATGAGATTTGCTACGCTTGGTCACTGGTGGGGCATTGACTAGAAATCAACAAACCTTTAATATCCATAAACAAAACTCCACCTCCTCCATTGAAGCCCACTAAGGCACAGTTCAACATCAGTGATGATGTTGTATATTAAATCTCTTCTGCAGTTAATTTTTAATGTGGAGATTTGTTGATTTGAGTTCCCCTTTTTTGTTGCTAATTAAATGCGGGTTTTAATATGCTTGGTTTTCTTGTTTTCATCCTCCGTCTTTATTTTGACCCTGACCTAGGTTGGATTTACCCCTATCACTACTACCGATTGGGCTAAAGATAGCACTAGAAAACTCTTTTAACAACACTAAAAAAACGTTGTTGTCCTAAACGTCTTTAAAAAGGGGCCTCCTTTATCATCAATATTTCTAACTTTGATAAAGGTCATACTCCTGCAGTGTGTTGTTAATTTTACACCACACTGTAGCAACAAACGGGAAACATATACCGGCAGCACCAACAACAAATACAAGATATGACAAATTAATAATTTAATTGAAATAAAAACTACATCACAAATAAAAAAACACTATATTATAGACATTTTAAACACTGTTTTGTATAATTACATTAGCAAGTGCACTTTATAAGACACATTCAAAAACATCAATGGTTTCATTGTCTTTGGCACCCGACCCCCTCTAAAAAAGCACGATCATGGTATCAGTTGCCGAACAAACCACCCAAAATTGAACAAAAGAATCCACCTGTATAATAAAATAATTCTTAAGTTATTAATACCATAAAGAAATAAATTAAATATAAATATGAAACAATACATCAATAAAATATCAATTTTAAACTGACAACGAACACTTTGTGTCATATCGGGCACACTGTGTATCAGATTGAGGTGCGACTGATTCCTACATGTCACAAATAACTTATGAATCATTGTCCTAAATTATCAAAACAATCTAAATGCATTTTCTCAGTTTTGAGTATGTCAGTTGTCCTTTTTACTAAAATGTCAATTTTAAATAAAAAGTCACACTTGGAGTCATACCGGTCACACTGTGAGTCATATTGAGGTGTGACTGATTCTTAGACTAAACAAATGTCTTATGGATCGCTGTCCTAAAGTGTCAAAATAATCTGAATGTGTTTGCTAGGTTTTGAGTATGTCACTTGTCTTTTTTACTAAAATGTCAATTTAAACCGAAAACACACACTTTGAGTCATATCGGTCACATTGTGTGTCGGTTTGACATGAGACTGATTCCTACACGTCACAAATGACTTATGAATCTTTATCCTAAATTATCAAGACAATTTAAGTGTGTTTTCTCAGTTTTCAGTGAGCGACACATGTTTTGAACTAAAATGTCAATTTTAGACTGATAACATACACTTTGAGTCATATTGGGCGCACCGTGTATTGGATTGAGGTGCGACAGATTCCTAAACGTCACAAATGACTTATGGATCATTTTTCTAAAGTATCAAAATAATACTAATGTGTTTGCTTTGTTTTGAGTATGACAATTGTCTTTTTTACTAAAATGTCAATTTTAAATAAAAAGATACACATGAAGTCATACCGGTCACACCGCGCGTCAGATTGAGGTGCATCTGATTCCTACGTATCACAAATGACATATGAATCGTTGTCCTAAAGTATCGAAACAATCCGAATGCATTTACTCTATTTTGAGTATGTCACTTGTATTTTTTACTAAAATGTCATTTTAAACTGAAAACACACACTTTGAGTCATGTCGGTCAAATCATGTGTCGATTTGACGTGAGATTGATTCATACATGTGACAAATGACTTATGAATCATTTTTATAAAGTACCAAGACAATACGAGTATGTTTCCTCAATTTTCAGCGAGTGACACACATTTTGAACTAAAATGTCAATTTTAGACTGATATTAAAAAATTTGAGCCATACCGGGCACACCGTATGTTGGATTGAGGTGCGACAGATTCATACAGATCACAAATAACATATGGACCATTTTCCCAAAGTATAAAAACAATCTGAATGTGTTTACTTAGTTTTGAGTATGTCGGTTGTCTTTCTTACTAAAATGTCAATTTTAAATAAAAAGACACACTTTGAGCCACACGGGTCACACTGTACGTCGGATTGAGGTGCGACCAATTCCTACATTTAAAAACAACTTATGCATTTTTTCCTAAAGTATTAAAACAATCCAAACTCATTTTCTCAGTTTTGGGTATGTCTCCAGTCTTTTTCACTAAAATGCCATTTTAAACTTAAAACACACACTTTGAGTCATACCGATACATCGTGTGGTGGTTTGGCATGAGACCGATTACTACACATCAAAAATGATTTATAAATCATTTTCCTAAAATATCAAGATAATACGAGCACATTTGCTCAATTTTTAGTGAGTAACATGTGCTTTGAACTAAAATGTCAATTTTAGACTGATAATGAACACTTTGAGTCATATCAGGCACGCCGTGTATTAGATTGAGGTGTGACTGATTCCTACACATCACAAATGATTTATGGACCATTTTTCTAAAGTATCGAAACAATTCGAATGCATTTTTTCAGTTTTGAGTATGTGGCATGTGTTTTTAACTAAAATGTCAATTTAAAACTAAAAACATAAACTTCGAGTCATACTAGACATAAAACGATGAAAAAATCAACTATATAAGTAGTAGAAAGTCAACTCTTTATGATGTCTGTATACATTCTGACACCATGTATGCTTCCCATTCATTTCTAAAAAAATATATTTCCTCTTTCAATTATGAGGACTGTGACAGTTCTAGTAGTACTGGGAAAATATAAATAAACAAAATATTAATAAATATTTTAAATGAAATTGTAATTATCTTCAAAAATACCACTTCAAGGATGCTAGTTTTTTGATGGTATACGATATATTTCATAAATTCTCAAATATAATAACCATAATCTTTGTCATTGGTTTGTTTCAGACACTGCAGAAACATTGAGAAAAATAAGAAATTTGTTTTGATATATGTTTTCCTAGTGAAATCTTATTATATATACCCTAATACATATCCACTTATAGAAGTCGATAGGCTCCTTGTTCTCATGGACTATCTTTATGCCACGATTTTGATGGTATTTAAACACCACCCTATTATAAAAAAAATTTCATTAAAACATCATATAAAATGTATAACTTCAAGTTTAGTTGTAAAATGTTGCATGTAGAGTATTAAAAATTGATAAACATCATCACCTATGGTTGATTTTTTGGGTATCCATGCATTGAATCTAGAAAATAAATCTTTGGAGTATCCAAATTGATTGCAATGAGTAACCAATGCTACCTAAAAAAACAAAAAAGAATAAGTAATGAAATGAATGAAAATATATTTGATATGATTAAATTATAGAGTGTTACCCCTACATCGTGGGTATTAAGAAGAGTATGTCATCTGTAAGTTTTATTACAAACATTGTGGCAAGTTTTTCCACTATTCCTTCATATTGCTTTGGTTCCAATGAGAATTCTTGTGTAGAAGTGATGTGAAGACTAATGAGTCCAAATTTATGTTCACTGGGATTTCCCTTAAAATAGTATTGATATATATGCCTGCAAAAATTATGAATAGTATTCAATCATAATTAATATAGTAGATCAGCTATTAGACAAAAAAATTATGAAAACAAACCTCATGTATACATCTACAACTGAGATTCTTAGCCATTCATGCATGAGAGTTTCAGTTACACTCTCAAGGCCAATATAGTCTGTAATGGCCTCTCTGTACATCTGTTATTTAAAATCAACTGCGGTCGTATTACCACTTGTTAAAATTGCATCTACAAGAACCTTTAATGTTAGTAAATGCAAAAGTTGAATGGGTAGAGTAAAAGTACTTTGCGAAGATCTTTTTGATTTGTTGGTTGATCCTTTAGATCATTTTGATTCGAACTTCTATTTCAAACCCTTCCCCTTTTTTGTCTGTAATAATATACAACAGTTTAGACATTTTTTCATTATTTGTTAAATGTTTTGCACGAAAAATAAATTGGAAATGAATACCTCATTGTCAACATTTTTTTACAATATTTAACAGCCATGCTATGAAAGTTCCAACAGCTTTCTCGATCATGTGAATATCCGTATCATCAAGTGGAATAGGTAGCTCGATGCTTGGCTCTTGAACTATGTTAATCCCCACTCTCACATAACCTATTATAAGTTGTTTGTTTTTTATAACATCTCCTTGTATATTGTACATGATACCCCTTGCAATAAGAAGATGGGTGGATGTTGATATATATAAATCAAAATCATTTTCACCCTCTAGAATATCAGTACATAAAAGGTATTAGTGTCTTCCTAATTCACATTTCAAAGAAAAAATTATGACAATATTGATTACCTCTTATAAGACAACTCTTTGAGGGGAATGACTTTCCTCAAAGTTGGTGGGGGGTGGGATGGGGGATCTTCACATAGTGGTTGTTCTTGTGTTGTTTCTTCTCTTTGATTGCTTCCTATAACATTTTCTAACAACTCTGACTGCCAATTAAGTTTTTCTTATAGATTAGATAATAGTGCCTACAAATCTTAAATTCCTATCTTTATCCCCTTCTTCATTTATTTTCTCAAAATATGTTTGGGGTGACAACCCAAAACCCGCACCTCTAACACGTTCATACTGTTCTGCCTACTTCAAGGCCACTGATAGTAGCTGTTCATCGGGTACAACTGATGATGATTCATGTGTCTAAGTCAGATAAAAAATATAGTAAAATAAGAAATAATTATTATGTAATACCAATTTAAAGAAAAACAAATTTTTTATTATGTCATACTTACAAATGTTTCCCACACTTTTTTTGTGTTTTCATCTATTAGTATCTTTTTTTTATTTACACGCGCCTCCTTCCATAGCACATGATGTGGTATAGAAGTGGCTTCAGACTTCAATTCATCAATCTACATATAAATATAGAAACATAATTATGATGTATTTTCATGTCACATAAAAGTATTATGGTGGATTTAAAATACATACCATTTTTTTAAGTGAATCATATCCCATCCTTTCTTTACGGTAAGGGTACATTGGCTTTGCTACTCGGTGCTTATTTTCAGCACTTAGTTAATGTTTCATAAATTAACAATTCTTAATCAAAGTGTTTAATACACATATTTTCAAGAAATGTATTACCATTCACAATATACCTGAAAAGTTGTATCCTTATGATGACCAATAAACGCATCCCACACTTGTTGGTTTATCAAGTGTGCATACATATGTGGTGGGTGCAGGTTTATTTTCCCTTCATCATCTTTGAGATGAAACTTCATAAGAATCATGAGAAAGTATTTATGAGTCTTTCCAATGAGAATTAATACAAATATCATTTTGGATTCATCTACTATAAATTCACTCTACAGGAGATAATTAAGAGTAAGTCAACATTTCATTATTTTTTTGTTTAGTTAAATAAAGAAAGTATATCATAATGTTACCCTAATCTCTTCCCAAATAAGTGTCTTGAGCATGAGCATAACATTGTGCCATGAATCTATATTAATCGTCATGCGCATGCGAGTGGTGATCTCAATGTAACTACTAAACATGGTCTTATTGGGGTTAACAAGATGACCACATGCATTATATCCAACCTTGAATTTGATGCCTTTGTTTCTCACTTTAATAATTTTTTCTAACACCACCACACTACGACGCTTTTATTTTTTCTAGGAACCGGTTATTCACCATGTACCATTTCCTAAAATTCAACATCATTAATATGTTGTTTAAATAGATTAGTAGCATCGACATGTGCATAAGGTTGTTGTTCCCATGTATTGAGAGCACCAACATGTTGAGAGACCTGTTGTTCCTCAGGATTGGGAGCATCAGCATGTGCAGAAGTCATTATCTGCAGAAGTGGTTGAACATTTAATTTAGATTACATAAATGTAGCAGTGAACAAATAATAATATTAGGTAACATAATGTATATTACAAAAAAATATAACATAATTATTGAACTCTAAATTTTTAAAAGTTGAAGGGATTTGACCCCTTTATCGAGTATCTAAATCCCTTCATTGTGATCTCCTCTAACATAAAACACCCTATCTATATTGGGACTGTTGTGAAATGATTATGACGTCCCAAATAAAGTGCCATCCTCAGTTGAATTGACATCTGACCCTTCAGTGATTTTGGTTAATAACAGAACAATTGACCACTTTCAATTTATAGGATCTGGAACATAAGATACTTGTACTGCCTATGACGCCATTATAAACTATTCATCTTGGTAACCTTCCTTACTAAAATCCACTTTCACAAATCCCAATTCATCTATTTTAACAACACTCCTAATATCAACCCACTTTCTTTGAGAAATCAAGACTTGGAATGTTGTATAATACAACTCTCATTTTTTTTATTATATCAAATTATGACATATTCGCATAAATTGAATTTCTATCCTTGGTACCAAATATATGCATCGCTTCAGGCATAAGTTTAACTCAACTATTTTTCATGGTACTATGTTCATTGTGTTCATTTGTATATAACGAATAACCATTAATTAAATAACCATCATAAGATAATACCTGTAAACTTGGTCCTCTGGCTATCTATCAAAGTCATTCTAAAATTGAATCTGAATTTTCAACTAACTCTATACAAATATGGTCTTGAAACCATCCTATAAACTATTGATTATGTGTATTTGATATCCAACTTTAAACCCTTGATGGATTCAAATTCTTAATAGTTTTTTGTGGGTTTCAATATATGGGGTAACCTTTAAACTATTATAAAAAATGTAAAGGTGGGCCTACTCCTGATCTATAATAGTAATTTTGGCAATGTCTATTCTATAAATTCCTTCACCCAAAAGTAGCTCGGTGTGATGAGATTTTGGTAGACCAATGCTTTCCACATTGGAAAGGCGGTCAGTATAGAATTCAACAGCTTCCTTAACAACATATCGCACCACAATAGAACCTTATGGACAACTTATATTTTGATACACCCTTTAAAAATATTCATATACCATTCAATGAGGTACACCCATCTATAATGTATAAGTCTACATAGTCCAATCTCTCTTACCAAGTGAACCATCAATTGAACCATCATATCAAAGAATGTTGGTGGGAAGAAAATCTTTAATTTACATAATATGATAGAAATTTATTTTTCCATAGTTGGTAATTTCTCTAGGTCTATAAATTTGTTGCATATAGCTTTGAAAAAGAAACAGATTCTAGTTAATTTATGATGGTCATTCTTTGAAAAAATGAAACGTAAAGCTACATGCATTAGATCTTGCATCAAAACATGATAGTCATATGATTTCAGACCCTTTAACTTTAAATCAGTCATTGGCACAATATTCTTGATATTTTATAAATACCCATTTGGAACCATTTCATCATACAAGAAGTTGAAAATCTAATATAACTCTTTCCTAGAAAGAGTGTAAGCAGCCAGAGGAAGAAAAGACCATTTTTCACTCTTCGTTGGAGCCAAATCTTCCCATATTCTCATGCCAATCATGTCCAACCTAGCCTTAATTAAAACCTTTGTTTTTCCAGGTGCATTTATTAACATCCCAATCACACTATCACATAATTTTTTTTCAACATGCATAACATCAAGAAAATTCCTCACATACAAAAAATTCTAATATGGAAATAAAAAAAATTAATCTCTATTTTCAACTAGTTTTTGTAATATATTTTAAAAAAGGTTTACCAAAACCAGTGTCCATATATTTTATTTTCTCAAACATTTGATCACCTATTAGTGGAGATGATGTTTTATATTCTTATAAACACCCAGTGAATGATGTCGTCTAAGATCGATACTTATTTTATCGGGGTAAAAATCTGTGATGTCCTAGAAACACAGTCTTTGATGAATGTTTTAACTTAATTGATTGTGTAGCATGTACAAAAATGGGAAACCCTTGAGTTCCTTTAATTATATATCCTAAAAAATTTCCACAATAAAGGAATTCATTTATCATCCCATATAACATGTCTCTCAATGTGAAATCTTCATTTATATAAACATCATGCAATGTAACACATAAATCCCACAATAAATTCAAATATTTGATCAATGGATCCAAATAAACATCAATATCATTACTCAATTGTTTTGATCCTCATATAAGAAAAGATAACATAATTTATTTTTGTTCAATTCATAAATACGGTAGAAAGTTATAATTTACTAAAATAACTGGCCATATACTATGATTGCTACTTTGAAAACCAAAAGGATTCACTCCATCTGTAGATAAAGTAAGAGGAAGGTTTCTCAGATTGTATTCAAATTTAGGATACTCATGATCAATTATATTCCACCGAGGAGAGTCTACCAGGTGATTAAGTTATCCCATATTTATTTATTTTATCTGCATGTCACATTAATTGTCTTTCATTATCCTCACTTCCATATAGGCAGCTAAACATTGGAATGATTGGAAATTACCATACAACTTTCATAAGACCTGATTCATCTTTCTTGCATCAATAAGAACTACACATTGGGAATTTTTAAGTGATTTTTGGTCCTTAAAAATAGGATATAGTCATTTGGATATGAATGTATTATTTTAGAGATTATACCCATTGAACATAACATTTTTTTAGCATCGTATGTTTGGTAAGGATACTCATTATCTTCTGGGATTATATCATTCAAGAGAATAAGTAGTTCAGTAAAACTGGTGTCACCCCATCTATTACCATATTTTAAATTATTCAACTTTAGTATGGTTAAAAATTCTATATATTTAGTGTTGAGCCCTCTGGAAGATTGTTGATTTCATGTCTATGACTGATGTTTTAATAATCACAAATCATCACATACCATTAATGCTTAATCTAGTTTGATTTCTCATAAACTTAATTACAATCTGTTAATGAATCTGTTATCATGTTTTTGTCTATGCTTATTGACTTACAAAGTATTTTGAAGTCTTCTGGATTCAACAGACACCGGAAGCACCGATCCAATATCAACAGACATCGGAAGCACCGATCCAATATCAACAGACATCGGAAGCACCGATCCAATATCAACAGACATTGGAAGTACCGATCCAATATCAACAGACATCGGAAGCACCGATCCAATATCAAAGGACATCAGAAGCACCGATCCAATATCAAAGGACAACGGTCGCACCGATCCGATATCAGGATGCAAATGACTCACCGATACAAATGACTCACCGATGCAAATGACTCACCTATGCAAATGACTCACCGATGCAAATGACTCACCGATGCAAATGACTCACCGATGCAAAATGAGTCACCGATGCAAAATGAGTCACCGATCAAATGACTCACTGATGCTGATCAAACTGACTCACCGATCAGATGACAGACCGATGATGATCAGTCTGATTCACCGATGCTGATCTATCTAAGTCACCGATCATTACCCACCGATGCTGATCAGTCTGATTCACCGATGCTGATCTATCTGAGTCACCGATCATTACCCACCGATGCTGATGACCTACCGATCACTTGATTCTTCAATAGTCATAAACAACTGTTTGAATTTCTTTATCTTTATCTTTATTTAATCTAACCAACGGTCATATTTGGTATATTTTAATGCTCTGTCAATTAATTAATAAAGGTTGTCGGATGTCAGGAAACCGTACCTCGTTCCTATGGAAAGGGAACTTTTTCTGTCTTCCGAAGCACGTGACATAAATACAAGAAGACTCTGCTGAAGAAAAGAGTCGATAGAAGAACACAAGAAGAATATAGAGAAAAGAAAGAGGAGGAAGAACCAAGCAAGACAGAACCTCATACACAATCAAGCCTACTCAGGAAGAGTTCTGTGCATACAAAAGAACATTGAAGAACTTAATCGACTACATATCACTACCTTTGAACCTGAAGCATACGAAACTCTTCTTCTCAAACAAAAACGAGAAGAGGACTCAGAATAAATTCTGACCAAATACAAAAGAGTCCAGAGCTACACTGAAATCACCAGAGCTATTTCTAAACTCTACATCTCTGCTCTGTGATACATTTGTTTTACATTTTGAGAAGTGTGTGTTATCTGCTGTATTAAACACACACACTGACTCCTGTACTTTCACTGGAGGATCTGTAAATCCTCAGCAAACCTTTTCACACTTCATTTCCCACTGTGGATAGTGGTAGAGGTCGTGTGAGACCTGGAAAGCTCTAAGCTGTTGTTTGTTTTCCCACGCAGAACTGTGGTAGAGGTCTTGTGACCTGGACAGTGTGTTCACTGTTGTTAACCCCGATCCAGGGTGTGGATCATTTTTATATAAACTTTTGAGAGGACTAAGTCTCGGATTGAGACTGAACCTCTTGGTTAATTCTCTGTGTTTTTAGCTACATACTATATCCATACTACATATTTATTTCATATTCCGCTGCTATTACTTTGAAATATAATTTATTTTCAAAGCTACTTTGATAGTTAAACTCGCAAGTGTTTATACTTATTATAAACCAGTAAGTTAGTTTCAAAAGTTAACTTAATCATAATATTAAGTTAACTGAGAACTAATCAATCTTTGAGAAACTAATTGAACCTTTATAATCTGTATAAATTCACTACAGTTTGATTTGTTTTTGAAAAAAGGGGATTTTAATAAACATTGTTTTTAACAGAAAATTTTAATTGGAACTCAATTCACCCCCCCTCTTGAGTATCCACTCCGACCAACATTTGGTATCAGAGGATTGAAAATATTTTCTAAAGTACCCTGTCTTTAAACTGTGATTCTAGTTGTATTTTAAAGTTCTTAAAATTTCTGTTAGTTCTAAAGTTTTATCTCTTTAAAATTCTTTTTGTGATATCATGGATAATAGACTTGAGGGTGCTGCTACTAACCGGCCACCTTTCTTTAATGGAAACAACTATTCTCAGTGGAAGCTAAAAATGAAAATTCACTTAGAAAGTATGATCTTTGATATTTGGACTGTCATTGAAGCTGAATAAAAAATTCCCAGTACTGATAGATCTACTTGGGATGAACCTACAAAGACTGCTTACAATAATAATTATAAAGCTATGAATTCCTTGTACTGTGCTTTAGGAGATGAAGAATTTAATAGAATTTCTGCATGTAAAACTGCATATGAAATTTGGGATACCTTAGCTGTTTCTCATGAAGGAACAACTAATGTTAAGGAGATGAGATTGAATACCTATACTATTAAGTATGATAATTTTAAGATGAAGCCTGATGAACCCATTTCTGATATGTATCTCAGGTTCAATGAAATTGTCAACACAATGACTTCTCTGGGAAAGGATGTTCCAGCAAAGGAACAAATCATGAGAATTTTGAGATGTCTACCTGAAAGATGGAGAGGAACCTCTGTCTCCATTAGAGAATCATGTGACATTGGAGAACTTCCAGCCAAGGAACTAATTGGTAAGTTGATGATGTATGAAGAAGAACTCAAGGTAAACAAAGAAGAAGATGATGAACCTAAAAGGAAGTCTATTGCCTTCAAGACTACAACCTCAAAGAATAAGGATAAGGAAAAGCCTCAAGCTATCAATGAAAGTTCAAGCAGTGAGGAAAGTGAGAATGATTCTGACAGTGATGCTGAGATGGCTCACATTGCTAGAAGATTTAAGAAATTCTATAGGAAGAAGAAGTTTTTCAGAAAGTCAAACTACAAAGGCAAGTATGATAACAAAGGACACTGGAAAAAGGATTGGAAGAAGTCTGATAAATCAGATGAAGTTGTCTGTTATGAATGTAAAAGAAAAGGACACATAAAAGCAGACTGTCCAAAGATGAAATACAGAAAGAAGTATGAATACAAGGATAATAAGTACAAGAAAGCCATGAAGGCTACTTGGAGTGCTTCAGAAGACAACACAAGTGAAGATGAATCTTCAGACTCTGAAAGGAATCGAGCCAACATGTGTTTCATGACAAACACTTCTAAGGTAACATCAGAAACTCCTGCTTCAAATTCATATTATTCTGGAGATGATTCTGAATGTGATAACATGTCTAAATCTGAACTGTTTGAATATTGTGATATGCTTGAAGAAACCTGTAATGAGCTTAAAGATAAATATAAAGGTTTAAAGAAACAGTATGCTTTAAGTGTTAAGCATAAATCTGATCTGGATATAGAAGTAGAAAAGAATGATTAGTTTCTTAAAGAGAATACTGAACTAAAATTGTCTAATGAGCAACTCAGAAAAGACTTAGAGAAGTTCACAAATGGAAAGAATACTCTAACACAAATGCTAGGAAAGCAAGTTGCACCTAGATATACTACTGGTATAGGATACCAACTTGGACAAAGAAAAGTTGCCAAAACTAGATTCATTCCTAAATCTGGACAGAAGATAGTTAATTCTGGAACTTCATATGCCTCAACCAGTTATATTCATAGTTATGGATCTAATAAGGTTTATCTTTCAAAGAATGTTAATTCTACAAATTATATGAGACCCATTAGACAAATATGGGTACCTAAAGTATCATTGGCTAACATGTCTAGACCCAAGAAGATCTGGGTACCAAAATCATCTTCCATCTAAATCTGTTTTGTAGGAGACCTGCTTGAAGAGATGTCACAAGAAGATATGGTACTTAGACAGTGGATGTTCAAGACATATGTCAGGATACTTTTCATGTTTCAAGAGCTTAGTAAAAGTTGATGGAGGCTTTGTCACTTTTGGTGATAATTCAAAAGTAAAAATCATCGGCTTAGGCCAGATTGGTAACACTGATTCAATCTTGGTGTCTAAAGTTTTATTTCTCGATGGACTTAAATATAACTTGTTAAGCATTTCTCAGTTGTGTGATGATGGTTTTTATGTGAAATTTAAAAATGATTCTTGCAATGTTTTTAACTCTAAAAATGTTTTAGTATTTTCTGCTTTAAGAAATGAAAATGTTTATGCTGTTGATTTAGATTCTTTAGCTAAGCAGAATATTCCTTGTTTAAATGCTTTTCATAAAGAGTCTTGGCTTTGGAACAGAAGATTAGGACACTTCAATGTACACTCACTTAGAAAACTTTCTAGGAAGAACTTAGTTAGAGACCTACCCAAACTTGAATTTCCAGCAGACAAAGTTTGTAATCCCTGTCAAAAAGGAAAGCAACATAAAGTTTCTTTTAAATCAAAGAAAGAAGTGTCAACTTCTCAACCTCTCGAGTTGGTTCACATGGATTTATTTGGACATTCTAGAGTTTCTAGTTTGAATGGGAAGCACTATGTCTATGTTCTTGTAGATGACTTTTCTAGATATACTTGGGTATATTTTCTAGCTCACAAAAGTGAAGCCTGTTCTTACTTTGTTAAATACTCCAAGTCTGTAGAAAATCTTAGTGGACTCAAGATTAAGACCCTGAGAAGTGATCATGGTCGTGAGTTTGAAAATCATGAGTTTGATTCTTACTGCTCACACAATGGCTATAGTCACAATTTCTCTGCACCTAGGACACCCCAACAAAATGGTGTAGTAGAGAGAAGGAATAGAACTCTGCAAGAAATAGCTAGAACTATGCTCAATGAATATGAACTGCCTATTTACTTTTGGGCTGAAGCTGTAAATACAGCTTGTTATGTCATTAATAGAGTCTTGATCAGACCAGTTCTTAAGAGGACCCCTTATGAGTTGTGGAACCATAGGAAACCTAAGGTTAACTACTTCAAAGTTTTTGGCTGCAAAGTCTTCATTCTCAATACTAAAGAAAATCTTGACAAATTTGCATCCAAGAGTGATGAAGGAATTTTCCTAGGTTACTCTATCTCTAGTAAAGCCTATAGAGTTTTCAATAAAAGAACCAAATGTGTGGAAGAATCTGTTCACATCAAATTTGATGAAACTGATCCACATGAACCTAAAATCTCTCTTGAAGATGATCTCTCTGGTTTGAATCTCAATGATAAAGACGATGGACCCACCGTTAAAACATCCAGCTCTGGAAATTCTCCAGAACCTGCTTCTGTTGAACCTCAATCTGTAGATGAATCTGAAATCTCTAGCCCTATCTTTTCAAGACCATCTAGGACTCTAAAGAACCATCCTTTAGATGCTGTTGTAGGAAATCTAGATAGAGGAACACAGACTAGAGCTTCTCTAAGAAATCAGGTTGAACATCAAGCTTTTCTTTCACAGTTAGAACCTAAAAATATCAATGATGCTATCAATGATGAATTTTGGGTAATGGCTATGCAAGAAGAACTAAATCAATTTGAAAGAAACAAAGTCTGGAAATTAGTAGAAAGATCTAAGGAAATTTTGACCATAGGCACAAAATGGGTGTTTAGAAACAAAGTTGATGAACCTGGAAACATCATTAGAAACAAAGCTAGGCTGGTTGCACAAGGTTACAATCAAGAAGAAGGAATTGACTATGAGGAAACCTTTGCACCTGTAGCTAGATTAGAGGCTATTAGGATCTTACTTTCCTATGCATCACATCTGAATTTCAAGCTATATCAAATGGATGTCAAAAGTGCTTTTCTAAATAGTTTTATTGTTGAAGATGTTTTTGTAGAACAACCACCTGGTTTTTTAAATCCTCATTTTCCAAATCATGTTTTTAAACTTTCTAAAGCTTTATATGGTTTAAAACAAGCTCCAAGAGCTTGGTATGAAAGGATTTCAAACTTTCTTATCTCAAAAGGATTTACAAAAGGAGTAGCTGATCCCACTCTTTTTATAAAAAGGATTTCAAAAGATGTATTAATAGTACAAATCTATGTTGATGATATCATTTTTGGATCTTCTAAAAATTCTTTATGTACTGATTTTTCAAAGGTTATGCAAAATGAATTTGAAATGAGCTTAATGGGAGAGCTTAAGTATTTTCTTGGTTTTCAAATTTTTCAAACTAAAGATGGAATTATTTTAAATCAAAGTAAATATACAAAGGATCTTTTAAAATGTTTTGGATTGGATAGTATTAAGGAAAGTGATACACCTATGAGTACTACCTGTAAATTGGATACAGATGAAGCTGGGAAACCAGTGGATCAAACCAATTACAGAGGTACGATTGGGAGCTTACTTTATCTTACTGCTAGTCGACCAGACATTATGTTCAGTGTATATATGTGTGCTAGATTTCAAGCTAATCCTAAAGAATCACACTTACTGGCTGTTAAAAGGATTTTTAAATATCTTAAGTATACTGTAAATTTAGGTTTGCTTTATCCAAAAGGACAATCATTTAACATAACTAGCTATTCAGATGCTGAATTTGATGGATGTAAGTTAGATAGGAAGAGCACATCTGGAACATGTCATTTTCTTGGAAAATCCCTAGTATCATGGTGTAGTAAGAAACAGAACTCAGTTGCATTGTCTACTGCCGAGGCAGAATACATAGCTGCTGGTAGTTGCTGTGAACAAATTCTGTGGATGAAACACACTTTATTGGATTATGGATTTGATTTTAAACATGTTTCAATTAACTGTGATAATACTAGTGCAATCAATATATCTAAGAACCCTGTGTCTCACTCTAGAACTAAGAACATTGATGTCAGACATCACTTTCTAAGAGATCATTATCAAAAAGGTGATATTTCTTTAAAATTTATTAGTTCTGAACATCAATTAGATGATATCTTCACAAAGCCTTTATGTTCTGAAAGAATGAAATTTATTAAACAAGAGTTGTGTATGATCGATCTGTGAAACTGATCTGTGAAACCGATCTGTGAAACCGATCTGTGAAACCGATCTGTGAAACCGATCTGTGAAACCGATCTGTGAAACCGATCTGTGAAACCGATCTGTGAAACCGATCTGTGAAACCGATCTGTGAAACCGATCTGTGAAACGGATCTGTGAAACCGATCTGTGAAACCGATCTGTGAAACTGATCTGTGAAACCGATATGTGAAACCGATCTGTGAAACTGATCTGTCACACCGATCTGTCAAACCGATTCTCTGTATTACTTTTTATTATATTGTAATTAATTAGTAAATTTCTTTTATACTTTTTATGGGAACCCTAAATGATAAAATAAATGATACACGACTATTTATCTTCCTTAAACCTTTGACCTTTCATTTCCCGCCGAACCTTTCAACCTCTCTTCCCCTCTACTTCGAACCTTTGAACTCCTGCCTTCCCAAAATCTTCGAATGGCTAAGAAAAAGAGACCGAGCAAAGGACCAGATAGCCCTGTACCTTCAAAGCATGCTCGAGGCGAGTCTAGTAGTACCTCTCAACGATCAGTAAATCCGAACCTGGAAACTCGGATTGTTGCTGTAGAAAGAGAAGTCAGCTCTGCGTGGATTTTGTCAAGTAAGTCACTGTTGCTGCAAGTTCTTGAATCGCAAGGATGGATAGACTGGTTTTCAGACAACTCTCGAATAGACTACCCGAAGCTGGTACATGAGTTCTACATGAATCTGAAAATCACTCTAGATGGTGTGGAGGCTGCCAGGATGTCGTCTGTGGTAAAAGGAAAGAAAATATCCTTCTCATCTAAGCAGTGGGCTGAGTGCTTGAATGTACCTCATGAAGGTCGGTATGAGGATTATACTAGGAATATTCCTCCAACATCTGATTACTTCTCTTATGAATTAGCTCTAGAGCTTCTGACTGGAAACATAGAGTCACGGAGAATCATAGCTTCAGAATTAGATGGTGAATGCAGACTTCTTTTCAAGTTTATTCAGCACCAACTTTGCCCTAGGAGAGGAGATTTTGCTGCGGTAAAGTACCAGGATGTTTTCCTGTTGTTTCTTCTGAAAACACATGAGAAGATCAATTTGTGTAGATATGTGATGGTGCACATAGCTGGAATGGTAAAACCGTCCAAGAAAGCCACTGCCTTGTTTTATTCAAAGATGATATCTACCATGCTCAAGAATCTTGAATGTGTTGATGAAGATTATTAAGTTGATGAAACAGATCATACCTTCTGTCTCAACAAAGAGATCTGCAAGAGGATGAAAATCAATTGGAATCCATGGAAGAAGTACTGGGTTGCAGATGAAGATAAATTGTATGAAGCCTACAATCCCATAGATCATGGAAAGAGGCCAAAGGATTTGAGAGACCCTGGCTTGAAACCAGATGAGGAACCAGTTTATTTTGATGATGATGAGCAAGAAGAAGGAAAGGATGAGGCCACCAAAGCCCCAGAGCAAGAAGAAGCTGAGACTAAGGAAGGAAGTATGTCATCTCCTGATGATAGGAGTGATCCTGACACTGCTAGTCCCAAAAGAAGAATAGAATTTGGACCTGCTAGTCCACCCTTAGCCCTACCAGAATCAGAACCTATTCTTGGTGATGAAGAAGATTCTGATACTGAAGAATATCACAGTGAAGCTTCTGAGAAGAGTGATGATGGACATGCTGATGATGCTGAGGCTGCTGTTGATGGTGATAACAGACCAGTGGATGGTCTTTCTGTAGATCAAATAGAATCACCTCAGTCAGTACAAGAAATACATATCAGTGGCAAGGTTGATTCACCAAAAATCAGTGGAACAACAAGCTATGAGAAACCAAAATACACCCTGTGTGCTGCTGTTTGGGATGACTACCCTGGTTATGCTGTGTTGGGCTTAGAATATTCTGAAGAAGAAGAAGCAATGCCAGAATCTGCTGCAGCTGTGAAGAGGAACCTCCCAAGAGAAGCAAGGTCTGTTCCTACTGTTGATCCTACAAATGTTAATCTACCTGGTTCTGGAATCTCTCAAGCTGATCTTGATAAGTTTAAGATTGAATTGCTAACTACTGTGAGAGACACAGTTAGAGAATAAATTTCTAATGCTCTTACTCAAGTGTCTCTACAAGTTTCTGAAAATTCATTGGAAGCTTTCTCACAAAGAGTATCGAATGCTGTAAAGCCAGACCTGGCCAATACTGGTGAACTTATTGGCAGGAACATAGACTTTTTGAATCAGACAATGAAGGATCTTCACACCGGCTTGATATCTCTATCAAGCGAATTCCAATCAACCATCTCTAGTATGATGGAAGTTTTGAGAAATTTGATTGAACATCTCAACAAGTCTGACCTGAGGAAGTTGAAAGCTGAGTTAACTCACATAGTTGGCCAAGCCACTACAGGCAAGGTAACCAAGATCACTACCCGTGAGCTAGAAGCTCTAAGAGAAGTTGTGCATGATGAGTTAGCTGCTGTTAGACAAATTCTTGATTTAGAATCTTTGCGGAAGATGAAAGAGCTCTGTGATAACAGTCATAAGATGGCATTGGTGTATTCAGCAGATGCTAAGAAAGCTCTGCAAGAGATCAAAGAGAAAGTTGATAATTACTTTTCCAAGATTTATACAAAACTTGAGATGGCTGCAAACTTCAAGGTGTTGGCAGAGAATCTGAAATTACCTCCAGTCACTCAGGCCTTCAAAACTCAAGTTCATCAGTTGCAAGATTTTACCCCTTCCTTGGAACAGTTCATGGAGAATAAAGATGATTTTGAAAAAGCTATGAAGTATGGGGAAGAAGTCATTTAGGACTTCATTCATCTTTTGAAGCCCTATTTGAATGCACATGCCACTGCAATAGTACTTCCTACTTCTGAACCTCTCAGTGACTCTGATGTAGCTCCAAATCAGCTATCTATTGCTCAAGCTCTATCTCAGTTAAGACCAGTCCCTCAGCAAGCTTCTCAACCAGCTCCTGTTTCTCAACAACAACTCTCTGTGGCACCTGCTCCTACACCTGCCCGAGTTGTCCTGCCACCACTTCAGATTCGCCAAGTACAGCCTGCCTCCAAGCCTTCAAACTTACCCACTATTGATCCCAAAGACAAAGGCAAAGCCCCTTTGTATCCCAACAAATAGTTGTGTATTGCTTTTGATAGGGTGAACAATGTGATGCTTGTAATATTCTGTACTTTATCAACTTTTCTCTCTCTCCTCTATGCTGCCTGCTTTTACTTTCACTTATATGTTTTCCCTCCTTTTTGATTATCCCAAAGGGGGAGAAGAAAAATAATGATTTATGGGCGAAGAGAGATATATGAAAAAAAAGGATGTATATATCTAAGGTGAGGAGAAAGATCTATATATATATGAGAGATGTATATCTCTCAGGGGGAGAAATATGTATAATATATATGGGAAATTTAAATTAAGGGGGAGATTTATATATCTCTTTATATTTATTATCTTTATGGTTTAATTATCATTATGTTTTTATTGATGATATATCATATTATTTATATTTTATGATAAAGATTTGTGATTATCAAAAAGGGGGAGATTGTTGAGCCCTCTGGAAGATTGTTGATTTCATGTCTATGATTGATGTTTTAATAATCACAAATCATCACATACCATTAATGCTTAATCTAGTTTTATTTCTCATAAACTTAATTACAATCTGTTAATGAATCTGTTATCATGTTTTTGTCTATGCTTATTGACTTACAAAGTATTTTGAAGTCTTCTGGATTCAACAGACACCGGAAGCACTGATCCAATATCAACAGACATCGGAAGCACCGATCCAATATCAACAGACATCGGAAGAACCGATCCAATATCAACAGACATTGGAAGCACCGATCCAATATCAACAGACATCGGAAGCACCGATCCAATATCAAAGGACATCGGAAGCACCGATCCAATATCAAAGGACAACGGTCACACCGATCCGATATCAGGATGCAAATGACTCACCGATGCAAATGACTCACCGATGAAAATGACTCACCGATGAAAATGACTCACCGATGCAAATGACTCACCGATGCAAAATGAGTCACCGATGCAAAATGAGTCACCGATCAAATGACTCACTGATGCTGATCAAACTGACTCACCGATCAGATGACAGACCGATGCTGATCAGTCTGATTCACCGATGCTGATCTATCTGAGTCACCGATCATTACCCACCGATGCTGATCAGTCTGATTCACCGATGCTGATCTATCTGAGTCACCGATCATTACCCACCGATGCTGATGACCTACCGATCACTTGATTCTTCAATAGTCATAAACAACTATTTGAATTTCTTTATCTTTATCTTTATTTAAGCTAACCAACGGTCATATTAGGTATATTTTAATGCTCTGTCAATTAATTAATAAAGGTTGTTGGATGTTAGGAAACCGTACCTCGTACCAGCGGAAAGGAAACTTTTTCTGTCTTCCGAAGCACGTGACATAAATACAAGAAGACTCTACTGAAGAAAAGAGTCGATAGAAGAACACAAGAAGAATATAGAGAAAAGAAAGAGGAGGAAGAACCAAGCAAGACAGAACCTCATACACAATCAAGCCTACTCAGGAAGAGTTCTGTGCATACAAAAGAACATTGAAGAACTTCATCGACTACATCTCACTGCCTTTGAACCTGAAGCATACGACACTCTTCTTCTCAAACAAAAACGAGAAGAGGACTCAGAATAAATTCTGACCAAATACAAAAGAGTCCAGAGCTACACTGAAATTACCAGAGATATTTCTAAACTCTACATCTCTACTCTGTGATACGTTTGTTTTACATTTTGAGCAGTGTGTGTTATCTGCTGTATTAAACACACACACTGACTCCTGTACTTTCACTGGAGGATCTGTAAATCCTCAGCAAACCTTTTCACACTTCATTTCCCACTATGGATAGTGGTAGAGGTCGTGTGAGACCTGGACAGCTCTAAGCTGTTGTTTGTTTTCCCACGCAGAACTGTGGTAGAGGTCTTGTGACCTGGACAGTGTGTTCACTGTTGTTAACCCTGATCCAGGGTGTGGATAATTTTTATATAAACTTTTGAGAGGACTAAGTCTCGGCTTGAGACTGAACCTCTTGGTTAATTCTCTGTGTTTGTAGCTACATACTATATCCATACTACATATTTATTTCATATTCCGTTGCTATTACTTTGAAATATAATTTATTTTCAAAGCTACTTTGATAGTTAAACTCGCAAGTGTTTATACTTATTATAAACCAGTAAGTTAGTTTCAAAAGTTAACTTAATCATAAGATTAAGTTAACTGAGAACTAATCAATCTTTGAGAAACTAATTGAACCTTTATAATCTGTATAAATTCACTACAGTTTGATTTGTTCTTGAAAAAAGGGGATTTTAATAAACATTGTTTTTACTAGAAAATTTTAATTGGAACTCAATTCACCCCCCCTCTTGAGTATCCACTCTGACCAACATTTAGTATAACCAGCATACAGTGGAATCTTTACACAACTCTTTAACTTATCAAATAATTTTGGACAATCAAGAAGTTCATATTCAACTGTCATTTTCATTTCCTCAATACAATATTCATCATCATTCACAGCTGCAATCACATCCTCAATATTGTCTTCATCACTGTCCACACTTGTAATCATATCAGGAAATCTATAAAACACAGTCTTATCCCAGTCACTAACTACATTCAGTTTTTACCCATGTTTAGTCCAACATTTATAACTTTGATCTATTCTGTGACATACCAAGTGATCTTTCAACTCCTATAGACTTATTAGTCTTGAATAACAATAGAATAAACATGAAAAAAGTAATTAAGAAGGGTCATATGCATGATCTTTTTCAAACTTGATGAATTCTTTCACCCCATCCTCATAATATTTTGTCATACGATTAGAATCCATCCATTTTTGATTCATATCCATCCTATTTGATTTTGGTAATATTAACATTAAAATAAATAAAAAAAATCATAAAATCCATTTCATAGAAAAGGTTAATATTATGATCAAAATATTATTATAAGGTAATATTATTAATGGTTATGATTTTAAAGACATAAATTGGTTTATTAATGGTTATGATTTTACTAATGTGGATTATAATTAATATTTTATATATTATATAAACCTAATATACCATCTCTTTCACAAATTCGGGTCCCAAGAGAGACCACTCCCCTCTCAGAACCCAACATAGAGGTGATCAACATATGACCTTTAATACAAATATTAAAAAATAGCTATATATATATAAATAATTAATAACTATTTTTATACAAAAATTATAATTTTTTAGATTTAAAATTTTCTCTCAACTTTTGGCACAATATACTTTCCATATTTTGGTTTCCTGAAGAAAAAAAATAATATTGAATAATGATACTCTAATGGTCATTAAAAGGAAAATACACAATATCATGAAATGTTTTAAAAAGGCATTGTGGTTTTAATCCATGGGAGTACGAGGGATAAATGGAATAAAATAGAATGAATTATTTGATTTTAATCCATGGGAGTAGGAGGGATAATTGGAACTTGGAGGCAATTACTAGCTGTGCACCACAAAAACATTGCCTACTTATCATTTACAGTCACCACCTTACAAGATAAGCGGGCAATGTTTTTATGCTATACAACTAGGAGCTCCATGTAATCAGAGTGATAAATAATGATAAATTATTGAAAATGAACATGAATGTGAGGGAGAGGGTGAACTAAAAATGGATCAAGGTAAGAGATATTTGGTGGAACATGGGAGCCAAAGGGATACTTGGACCTTGGATCCGATTAAGAGCTGTGAGCCACAAAAAATATTCCTATTTACCATTTTCAATCACCAACTTACATGATCAGTGGAAAAATTTTTTGTGGGTCATAACTACGAGATCCATGAAATCAGAGTGAGAAATAATGATGAATGAGTGAAAATGAACGTGGATGTGAGGTAGAGGGTGAACTAACAATGGATAAAGGAAAGATATATTTGGTGGAACATGGGATCAGAGGGGATACTTGGAACTTGGAGTCGATTACCAATTGCGCACTATAAAAACTCTACCTACTTATCATTTGCAGTCACCACCTTACATGGAAAGCGGGCAGAGTTTTTGTGGTGCATAGTTAGGATCTCCATGTAATTAGAGTGAGAAATAATGACGAATGAGTGAAAATGAATGTGAAGGAGAGGGAGAGGGTAAACCAACAATGGACTAAGGCAAGAGAGATATGGTGGAGAATCAGTGAGGTAGATTGAGGACAAATAAGATCATTTACGCATGCATTGTTCAAACCATTTGGGAAAATAAAAAAAATAAAGACGTTCAACGGGGAGAAATGGATCACAACTAATCACATACCTTGATTTTAATATATCATTAAATTTTCAAGACAAAAAAATTAGATAAACTTTAAACTAAGATAAATATTTTAATACAGATTTTAAAATTTAAAAAAAAATCTTTAAACAAAGAAATGTTTGTAATTTTAATTTATATTAATTTTTTTGATGTGAAATTTAGTAAAATAAAATAAATGATTGTAATTTCTCTCTATATTATTTTATGATTTTTTTAAAAACTAAAAAATCACTTTTTATAGATAAAAACCAACAAGAAAACTCCACCCCCAATTTAAGGGGTCCAAAAATGATGGAGGACAAGGGAATCACTTGTTACAATAAGCTTATAGTCATTAGGAAAATAATCTAAACCAGTGTATAAGATAATGTCGTTTCCCTAGATCCCTTTTTTGGCTAAGGCATCAACTACATAATTGCCTTCCCTCTAAGTGTGACCAACCTGAATGCCCTGGTTGACAAAAAATTTGTAGTTACTTACAAGATAATCCAACTCCTACATTACTCTACCCATTACTTGAATGAACCCAACTAGTAAAGGAAAATTAGATTCCACTTCCACAATTATAATATTATAAATCCTACACAACATAATACTAGTAACCATGGATCTTTCTTATGCTCCAAGGGAATTACTTGTCCCATAGAAGTAACTAAAACTTAGAATCACCGAGCCCATATTGTCTCTCACCAACCCACCCCCACTCATCTCCCAATACATTCATGATCCATCCACATTTAAATTTAGTCCCGTATTAGGTGGCTTCCACTTTATCCATTTAGCTTATTTACCTCGAGCATGCTCCATATTGCCACAAGTCCTTGGTAGAATCCTTCATAAATAAATAAATAAATGGATGAATTTAAAAATATTTATATAATTTATTAATTCAAAGTTATTAATTCAAGATAATTAAAAGTATTAATTCAAAATTATTAATTCAAAATAATTAATTTAAAATTATTATTAAATCAAATTATTAATTCAAAATAAATATTAATAAAAAATATGAATTCAAAATAATTTTTAATTCAAAATTATTTATATAAATTACTAATTCAAGATAATAAAAATTATTTATAATAAAGATTGTCTATAATCAAAATTATTTATAAATTATTTATAATTATTTATACATGCATAATAAAAAATAATAACAATTTTTTGTTATTATTACTTATAAATTACATTGAAGTTATAAAAATAATTATTTAAAAATTATATTTAACAAAATATTTATATACACATTAAAATAATTTTTATTATTATTAATAATCACAAAGATGATCATTTACTTAAATATTAATTTAAGAAAACATTGAATAAAATATGCACAATGGGTAGTGTAATTTTTTTAAAAAATGGAATAGGCTCGCCGAGTTTCCTTCCAAATCAACCTAATTTTTGGGTGATTGGAAATCTATAGTGGGAAGATGGTGATAAGTATGAAATCCCAAACAATATGAACCACCATCATCTAAAAAAACATAGTCAAAATATCAACCAATAAAAAAAAGTGAACTGGTGAAGCAAAGAAAAACCAAAGACAGGTTGGGACTTTAGTGGGTATTTTAGAACTATATTGGGGTGAATCCAAGAGTGAAGACAATAGGTTTAGGTAAATGAATAGTGTGCTAGCGGAGAAAGCTGATATTTTTCAAAGGGGTCGACCAATGGTGGCTTGATCAGTTGTTTTTCATGTGGTGAGATACGGTGGGATAGGAATGAGATTAGATGGGTAGTTTGGCATGTGGTGGATTTGTTTTGAACATTAATAGTAATTTTTTTAGGAAAAGTCGGCGCGCTCATGTTGCGATGGGATTAAGGTGGATTCATGTAGTGAGCAATGGATCTTCAGGAACTAAAACAATATATCAACACATATTTTAGCTTTTGAGAGGATCGATTCGTCGAGAAGATCGATGAAGAGTGGTGACAACGATTTGATTCCATGAGAGATTGAATGGCGTGAGGGAGGAGGACTCTATTAGGGTTTTATTTAAAGATCGGGTATGGCTTTTATTAGCTTTTTCAAAAATGTGATGATAAAGAGCGGTTTTGTCAGCGCTAAAATAGTAAGCGCTGATAAAATGGATGTTTATTAGTGCTAAAATTCTAGCACTAATAAAGATATGTTTAATCAGAGCCTTTTTAGCACTGATAAAAATAAATATTTCTACAATGTTAAAGAAGCATTGATAAAGACATAATTTTAATAATATAAAAAATATAAAAAAATATTAATTAATTAAATATATTTATTACAATTTTATATTTATTTAAATATATATACTTATAATTATAATTATAAATAAATATATTTTAAAATATTTTTATATAATTATAAATATATTAATATAATTATATAATTATATATATATATATATATTAATATATATATATATATATATATATATATATATATATATTAGGTGTTTGGGGGCACAATTACAATAAACACACACACACACACCACACACACAGGCCGAAAAGGCAGGCTATAGCCCCCCAAGGGATAGCCCACCCATCAAGCCTTATTCTATTCAATACATAGCCCAAAGGCCCAATGAGCATAAAGCCCATTAAATAACCCAAAGGATCAGTGAAACATCATGCCTGCATCATACTGCCTACATCACAAGGCCTACATCATGCCTATATTATCATTTGTCTGTGGAAATTCGCTCCCACCCAGATTTGAACCCGGGTCTGATATAAGTTTACGGGGAGCCTTCACCACTCGAATAAGCCACAAAATATATAATTATAAATATAATAAATATATTTATTATAATTTTATAATTATTTAAATAAATACATTTAAAAATATTTCTATATATATATATATAATTATATATATATAATTATATATATTTATATAATTATATATAATTATATAATTATATATATATTTAGAAGATGGTAGAGTAAAGGGGGGATGATTCCAGACACTCTCATCAGGGCGATTTGATGGAAATTCACGGTGAATCCATAGAGATCGCACGGCTTCCTGCTTTCGATGGTTGATTTGCACCTCATTCTGAAGACTTTGGAGGTTAGTATTGTCAATTATGTGGTTACCCCTTTGGGGATCAACTCTAGGGATCCCCTTTATGAACCTGTAAATCAGGCGGTCTTGGATCCAACTCCAGTTGATTCATTGAATAATGGTTCTTATATTCTCGATGAGCTTGATGGATCAAATACTGTTAAATGAGTATTATTTTCTCAAGTAGTTACCAAGACTTCAGGTCCACACCAACCCCAAGTTTTAGTCTCTTCTTATAATGATTTGGGGTTTCATTTGGTGGTTGCTCGAGATCACAAGCACAAGAACTTTGATGGGTTTCAGAAGGATCCTAGGTTTCCATCTCTGAAGGTAATCAGGATGGGTGGCACTACATTCATGGAAGCTAATCAAGGTATCTTTGCTAAAAAGTTTCAAGAATGTAAGAATTTTATTATCATTAATTTTTCATTATCTCAAGATGATAAATGATTTTTTTGAGTTTAGGAAGAGAATGGTCGGTTTTTGGGGATTTGATGGATGGAGTATGACACCACTAGGGAGGGGATAATTCTATATTTCCTTCCCAAATTCAGTCCTGAAATCCAAGGCATGGGGTATTGGATTTGCTAACATAAATTCTGGGATAGTAAGAATCCAAGATTGGGACCCCAACTTTAATCCCTTGAAGGTTCAAAACTCCATTACCCAACTTTGGATTAAAATTAGAGGGTTGAGATGGTATTTCTGGCACCCCAAAATTATATGGGAGATCGTTTTTTCTACTAGAGTTCTAATAAAGACGAATAGAGAGACTAAAAGGGAAAGTTTTGGACATGTTTAATTCCTATTAGTGTAGGTTGATTTCATCTCTCCCCTTATTAAAACCATCATTTTGAACTATGATGACTTTCAACTCAACCTTTCAATTGAGTATGAGAGGTTTACCTACTTCTTCTCAGGGTGTAACAACACTGGTCACACTTTTGAAATAAGATGTCATAGCTTGGTTTGTGGAAATTTTGGTCTAAGAGGCCATACCTTTGACACATGTAGGTGGTTGAATAAGGATTCCATGAGTCTGGATGAAAAAAAGAAAGATGCTTTTGGGGAGGTTCATACCTTGGATCCTAGTAGCGTGAACCTATTAAATCAGGCACTAGATGAAGGGGGGATTGACATGTTCCTATCATGGGGTGTGAAAAAAACAAATATAACCTAACTTAAAATGTATTATAGTGGTTTACCTAGGTTTTCTCCAAGGAGTGCTCAACAATAGTGTTTGTCACTTAAAATAAGTGAAATAATTGATGTGGTTTTTGAACTTGTTTGATTTGGAAAATAAAAGAAAGAAACTAAATAAAGTAAAGAAATTAAATGAAAGTTTTAAAACAAATTTACAAATGCTGTGATTTAAATCAGTGATATGAAATAGTGATTAGGTTAGGGTTGGTTTTCTGATTGTAATTTTATCACAGTTCATTTTACCCAATTCTCTTTTGCTAAGTCGTTAAGAGTAAGAATCCAAAATCGTTTCTCCTCACTCCCTTGGTCAAATAATAATGTGATAATAAACCTTACTAAAACCTCATATTGGTATAATCTCCTTTCAATGTGTAATAGAGTTGTAGAGAATACCCCCAATTATCTTAGCCAATTCCCAATCCGGTCTTGTTTATCCCAAGCAATCAAGAACATTCATTAATCCTCACACACGTACCGGTGATCACTGAGTACTTCACCACTAAGTCCTGGTCTATTCCATCGTATATAAACCATAACCTAGTGGAAGGATATATTTATCATTGACCAAATGTAAATAAACAACAGAATCTAAAATCAGATACAATCATACATGATAATAAAAAGTGTTATAAGAATGAAACCGATTCGCAGAAGAGAAAAGAGGATATTAAAACATTAAGTGCAAGAACTCAAGAATTACAGAAGGGTAAACCCACCCCTCCCCAATCACTCAGAAGATATACCCCACCATGTTAAGGGTATCCGAGTTGAAGTGGGAAGAAGAAGTCATTACAAAGCTAATAATAACAAAAGAAAGAAAAACAAGAACATGAATTTTGATCCTCCAGAATCTGTCCTCCAGAATATTGCCTCTGTTATGCCCACCAGACGATCGAAACTCACTTAGGTCCCTTATTATAAAATATGTGTAATGAAGTTGTTTATCGAACCTAAAAATTTAGAGTCTTTGGATAGGTATAAATAAATATATGGCCGAATTAATGACCATTACTTTTTCTGGCCGCAAAAAACCGTTTCACCCACTCCACTTGGAATCACTCAAACTATGCCTTAATGAGATCTTTAATTAATAAAATTTAATGTGAACCATCCTTTGGAGGCCCTATGTCGAAAACAGATGGAATCACTTAATTTGAAGGTCGGTTGAATGAGATATTTCATATTTTGTGCGGTGGGGTCCATTCTGCCATCCAAACTAAGTTCTCCACTTGATTGGTTTTTTTGTACCATTGGATTTCGAATTGGGTCTTGGTATAGAAGAAAAAATTGAATCCCAAGAGAATATTAAGCCTACAAAAACGGATTCACTTAAATTGGATAAATAATATAAAAGTTATGCCCGAAAAAGAAAAGCTCCCAAAAACTGTCAATTTTAGAGAATTACCCCATTTTCACATTTAAGCCCAAAATACACCAAAAACACACAAATGATGTAAATATACCCAAATTGAATAATTGGGAGCGATTAAATCATTTAAAAACATATTAATAATAATGAAAATATTAACTCTATCAATTCCCCCATACTTATCACTTGGACGCCTAGACAAGTCAGAATCAAAATAAAATCAAAGCAAATTCAAAACACATATCCATGAGATCCACCAATTTGACAACAAGAAACAAAATATATAATACCTCCTCAAAAAATATTATTTAAAGTTCTTAATTTCATATCATTCAATATATTTCCCCTTCATTTCTCTTCCCATGCACACAAACACTTACCTAACTTTCGTTATCTCTCATCACACAAATTTCAATTTTTAGCAATGTCTTTCTCATCCAAACTCATACAAGGGTCACCATAGGATTGGTAAATTCCTAAATCTACACCTGATGTGAGTTAAATACATATGTTTATCATGAGGAATTTTGAAGGTTGTTTTGTGTCTTTAGGTTTGTAGGATTTAGATGTGAAAATTCTGAGGCTGAATGAAGAGGGCTTGGCTCGTTTTGAAGCAAAATTGCATTACTCTAATTTTTACACAAGTATGATCTACTATTCACAACCCTTAGTAGAAAATCAGATCTTTCTTCATGAAATATCAAGTAATGTTCACATAGTTCATCATTTCAGCAGCAAACATTTCAATCTTCTCAAACATAATATTTCTTAAAAGCTCTAGAAAAGGCACAACTTTCTTTCTGTATTAGAAGCTTCAGAAAGGCACAAATTCCCTCATCATGAAAGCTCTAGAAAAGGCACGAATTTCAATAGAATGATTTTTTTAGTAGAAAAATAATCTCTTTAATATTTTATTTCAACCCAAAGTTTCACCCAATGAAGTATCACAACACAAGATAGCTTTCTACCACACTTAAGTTCAAATAGATCATGTAATTTCACTTCAAGAGCAGGTTGGACAGGGAATACTGGCTTGTAATTTGGCTAACCTAACAGGCTGTTCATGGAATATATAGGCTACAAGAATTAAATGTTCAAGGTAGGACATTATAAAAAAGTATTTTATTGAAAATGGAGCTTTAAAACCAAATAAATTCCTCAATCATTTAAAACACATGTACCTCAAACCATCAAGTTTTGATAGGAATAAATAAAATTCTAGTTAAATCAAGCATTGTTTGGTTATCTCAAGAAGCGAGGTGAATGTAAAGAATATGAAAACAATAGCTTCAAAAGCCTCATGATAATGTGATTTCAAATATAAAGATAGTGATATGTGGCATGGGATTCAAAAATCATATTACTTTTCATGAAATTCACAAAGAATTGAACTTGAAATAAAGTAATTTTTAGCATTTATTTAAGCTCAGTTTCATGGAATAAATTATTTCACTCATGGAAATGGGTTTCAAAAATGTCAAAGATAATCATTTCTGTTCAAAAGTTTCAAAAAAACACAAAATTTTAAAATGAAATACCCAAAATTTGATTTTTTTGAAAATAGGTGAAAATAGGAAGACAAACAATAAATAAAAATCCTAAACTACAAAGGCTCCCCCACACTTAAATGATGCAGTGTCCGAAATGTATTCAAATGGATTTAACATATAATAAGATTTGAAAAATGAATCACAACAAGCAAGAAAGTGTAAAGGAGAGGTACGACCTGGTGGATTTTATTGATAAATAGGTTGGAGGAGTGCGATCTCCTCCACTGAATCTGATGGAATGGTCTCATGGAATTTCTTCAGCCTATTTACATTAATAGTGAATGGCTCATGTTCTCCATCCTTCAAAATTTGCACAACACTAAAAGGATATACCTGAGTAACTATAAATGGGCCTTCCCACCTGGAATTAAGTTTACCTAGCATCAGCTTGAGTCTTGAATTGAATAACAACACTTTGTCTTTGGGATGAAAGTATTTGGGTTGGATCAGCTTATAATGAGGCACTCTTGTTCTCTCTTTTTAAATCTTGGAATTTTCAAAATCTTATCTTCTAATTTCTTCTAGCTCCTATAACTGAAATCTTCTCTCTTTCCCAGCACTTTCAAGATCCAAATTCATCTTCCTCACAGCCTAGTATGCCTTGTGTTCCAATTCCATAGGTAGGTGAAAACTTTTCCCATAAATTAGACTATATGGACTCATTCCAATTGGGGTTTTGTAGGATTTCCTATAATCCCATAACTTGTATTCTAAACTTTGGCTCCAATCCTTCCTTTTTGGATTAACAGTCTTTTCCAAAATTCCTTTGATTTCCCTATTAGACACTTCAGCTTTCCCATTAGTCTGTGGATGATAGGGAGTCAATGTTTTATGATACACCCAATACTTTTTCAATAAATTCTCCATTATCCTATTGAAAAAGTGAGTCTCCTGGTCACTAATTATGGCTCTAGGAATTCCAAACCTTCAAAATATGTTAGCCCTGACAAAATCACAAACAAATTTACCATCATCAGTCCTGGTGGATTTTTCTTCCACCCATTTGGAAACATAATCAATAGAAAACAGAATATAAGAATTTACAAATCACATCGGTAAAGTGCCCATAAAATCTAGCCCCCAAACTTAAAAAATTTCACAAAAATTAAGTGGATTTTGGGGCATTTCTTGTCTCTTTGAAATATTTCCTATAAAATGACATTTTTCACACCGTTTGCAAAATTTATGAGAATATTTGAAAAGTGTTGGCCAATAAAGTCTAGATTCTAAAACCTTCCTTTCCATCCTTTGAGGTCAAAAGTGGCATCCACAAGCTAAAGTGTGAAAGAACTTAGAGACAGAATCAATTTCAATTTCAGTCAAACATCTTCTTATCACTTGGTCATTGCAAATCTTCCGAATAAATGGATCATCCCAGATGTAATATCTAGATTCAGCTTTCAATTTGTGAGTTTGGTGAGAATTTAAATGATATGGAACCTAAGATGTTACCAGATAATTTACCATGTCAGCATACCAAGGTACTTCTCCTTTAATCAAGTACAATTTATCTACTGGAAGGTGATCATTCAGTGGTTCTCTGTCTGGAATTTTAACTTCAGCGGTGTTGGGTAGTCTATTTAAGTGATCAGGCACTTGGTTCTCAGATCCCTTATTATCTTTTATTTCTATGTTGAACTCCTGTAGTAATAGCATCCATCTCACAAGCCTTGGTTTTGCTTCAGCTTTTTTCATCAAGTACATAAGAGCTGCATGATCATAAAACACAATGACTTTAGTTCCAAAAAAGATATGAACTAAATCTTTCTAAAGAAAAAACAACTACTAAAAACTTTTTTTTCTGTTGTTGTGTAGTTTAATTGGGCCACATCTAATTTTTTGGAGGCATATGAAATGACTTGTGGCCTGACCTCAATTCTATGGGAAAGTACTGCTCCAACTACTTGGTTTGAAGCATCACAAAGTAGCTCGAATGGTTCTTCCTAATTGGGTGGCTGCATTACTTGTGGTGTAATCAATCTCCTTTTCAACTCATCAAAAGGCTTCCCTAAATGAACCATTTAAGTCTAAATCAGCATATTTTAAAAGTAATATATAGAGAGGGAGATAAATCTTACTGAAATATTTAATAAACCTCCTTTATAATCCTACACGTACTAAAAATGATCTAACATGTTTCACACAAGTTGGGTAAGGAAAAGAATTTATCACTTCAATTTTTGATTTATAAACTTCAATGCCTTTCTGTGAAATGACATGCCCAAGGACAATTCCTCTCTCAACCATAAAATGAAACTTTTCAAAATTCAAAACAAGGTTCTTTTCAATGCAAGTTTTCAAAAAAAATTCTAGATTTTTAAAACAATGTTCAAAATAATTTCCAAAAACTATGAAATCATCCAAGAAAACTTCCAAGAAATCTTTAATTTTATTAGAAAATATACTTACCATACACCTCTGAAATGTACCTAGATCATTACACAATCCAAATGGCATCCTTTTGTATGCAAAAGTAACGAAAGGACAAGTAAATGTAGTATTCTCTTGATCCTTAGGAGCAATGGGTACCTGAAAATAACATGAAAATCCATCCAAAAAGCAATAATAAGTTCTCCCTACCAATCTCTCTAGAATCTGGTCAATGAAAGGGATAGGGAAATGATCTTTTTGAGTGACCTGATTCAACTTCCTAAAATCTATGCACACTATCCATCTATTATGAATTCTTATAGGTATTAATTCATTCTTTTCATGCCTCACAATGGTTAGACTAGTTTTCTTTGGGACTACATGGATGGGGATAACCCACTGTGAATCTGATATGGGATAGATGATCCCAGCTTCTAATAGCTTCTCAATCTCTTTTTTCATAACCTCCATCAGGGTGGGGTTCAGCCTCCTTTGGGGTTGTCTGATAGATTTGAAATCTTCATCAAGAACAATTCTATGTGAGATTTTTTTGGGTTTATTTATGGTATATCACCTAATCTCCACCCTTTTTCTTGGAAATTATCTCTCAAAATCTCAATAAATTATTTTTATTGAGTTTTAGATAGATTATTAGCAATTATTACTGGTAATTTCTCTCCCTCCACAAGGTAAACATATTTTAAATAAGTGGGGAGTGGTTTTAATTCTATATCATGAGGATTCTCAAGGGATGAAACTAAATTGTGGTTCCCCACTTACAATGGTTTGAAATCCTACACACAAGTAATCATATCATCTTTATCATAATTTAACAAATTATCAAAGAAATCATATTTTACCTATTCTTCCAACAGAAAATCAGAATCTCTAGGAGTTTGAGCATCCATATGTTCAGTGATAGTTTTAATGGAAAAATTATCTCCTAATGCTAAGAATTCATGAAACATACCTGATTATTCAATTGGTTCTGTACTATCTTCATGGGAGAGTGCGAAGAGTGAATAATCATCTGATGGGTGCCTCATGGATTCAAAAATATTGAAGTAGATAGTGCTATCTCCAAACTCCATTGTAAGTGTATCTTCATGGACATTGATGATGGTTTTTAATGTCTTCAAGAAAGGTCTTCCCAAAATGATGGGTGAGTGTGATGGGATCCTATCATCTTCCATATTCAACACATAGAAGTCAACAGAGAATAAAAGATCTTTGACTATTACTAGGACATCCTCCAGAACTCCTATTGGGAAAACTGTTGATCTATTTTCAAGTTGGACCACCACTCTTGTGGGATTCAATTCTCCCATATGCAAAGAAGTATATACTGAGTGAGGAAATACATTAATTGACGCACCTAAATGACACAAATCATTAGATAAATTTAATTAACCAATGGTTCATGGAATAGAAAATGTCCCTAGATCTTGACATTTGGTTGGCAATTGTGGTATGATAAGGGATGAGACACTTATTCCCAAATTGATCATCTCATTACCTTGAAGTATCCTCTTCTTGGTACAAAGATCCTTAAAAAATTTAGCATACTTTGGAATTTGTTTTAGTGCTTCAAGCAGAGGTATGTTTATTTCCACTTTCTGTAAGGTGTCTAGAATTTCTTTTTTGCAGTGATTATTCTTGAAACCTCTTTGATTAAATCATAATTGATGGAAATGGTGGGGGTATATTTTTCTTATCCCTTTGTTTCCTTTGATTTTTTTTCTTTTTTCTTCTTCCTTGGCCTATACTTCTCCTCCTCCTCTTTCTTATCTTCTTCCTAATGCATTTTCATAGAATTTTTATCATTTTCCAACTTCATTCTCCCTTATCCTAGGTGGTCTTGTTTTAGAATCAATGGTGGATGGTGGTGGGAGTTCTTTTCCACTTCTTGTTTTTATCATAATGACATTATCTTTTGGGTTTGGGATTGTTTGGGAAGGGAGTTTACTTGGATTTTTGTTCATAAAGTCCATGAGACTTTCAAACTTATTGGAAAAATCTTTAACAGTGTCCTTCAACCCCTCAAACTCAGATTTTTGCTGTTGGTTTTGAATTGGAGGTCGTGCACTAGTAGATTGTTTCTCATAGGGTATTTGGAAAGTGGTTGGTTTTTGGTAAGAATGCTGGTTATAAGACTACTTTTGTTGAAATGGTGGTGGGTTCTGGAATTTATTCTAGAATGGTTGTTGGTTTTGAAACTGGTTTTGGTACGGGGGTCTACCTTGATTCTGCTGATTTCCAAACCCATATTCGACTTGGTTAGGATCTCCTCATCCTTGATTTTTTTGGAGCTGTCTTTGATTAAATGTTTCAATTCCCTGTATTTTAGAACAGTGGTTAGTGAAATGATCAGGTGATGAGCATAAACCACATACCTTAGTTGGAACTTGTTGGTCACTAACTTGATTCAAGGCCATCTGCCTCACCAAAGTAGTTAGATCTTCAATCATAGTTTCTAGTAAGGGTTATGGATGAGAAGCGTGTACCTCATGAATACCTCTTGTTCCAATACCTCTTGTTCCAAACTGCTGTGAGTTCTGGGAAATCTTCTTAATCAAGCCTTGGATTCTTCTGGTGACTTTTCAATAAATGCACCTCCAGATGATGCATCAAGAAGGTTTATATCATTTTCCAGTAGTACTTGATAGAATAAGATAATAAATTTATGTTCCTCAATGGCTTGATGTGGGCAGATGGCACATAGATTCTTAAATCTCTCCCAGTACTCGTAAATGGTTTCTCCAGATGATTGTCGTATGGTGTAGATTTCCTTCAGAATGATGTGATTCTAGAGGTGGGGAAGAATCTTTTCATAAAACATCTTACCAGGTCATTCCAATCATGCACGTCTCCTGGTTGTAGGCCGTACAACCATTCTTTTGTTGCCTCATCCAATGAAAATGGAACTGCCTTCCACTTTACCCGCCCCTCAGCAACTCCACGGGGTCTGAAAGTTGAGAAAACATGTGTGAACTCTTTAATGTGTTTGTTTGGATCTTCACATACCAAACCATGAAACTTTGGAAGCAAAGTAATCATGTTAGTTTTCATTTCAAAATCATTTTGTAACACTGGCATGGAAAGTTGATTGTTTTGATTAAGGAATTAAAATGCACAGAGGTCTCTAAGTGTTTGGTTTTAATTTTCAGCCATGATGACAGGATTAGAATGAACACTTGAAGTTTCACTTGAGTCTAAAAGAGAAATTTCCTCAAATTAAGATTGAAAATTCAGGTTTCTAAGTCTATTCAACAAGTTTATTTCAATTTCAGGATCTATGGGGAAAGGGACAGGGTTTGTACTTCTAGTCATGCAATATAAGAAAAGAAAAAAAAAATGTTGGCACTACCTCCCCGGCAATGGAGCCAAGTTTTGACATGTGCCTATCATGGGGTGTGGAAAAAACAAATATAACCTAAGTTAAAATTTATTATAGTGGGTTACCAAGTTTGTCTCCAGAGAGGAGTGCTCAACAATAGTGTTTGTCACTTAAAATAAGAGAAAGAAGTGATGTTGTTTTTAACTTGTTTGATTTGGAAAATATAAGAAGGAAACTAAATAAAGTAAAGAAATTAAGAGAAAGTTTTAATTTTTTTTACAAATTATGTGATTTAAATCATTAATATGAAATTATGATTAGGTTAGGATTGGTTTTCCAATTTTAATTTTATCACAGTTCACTTTACCCAATTCCCTTATGCTAAGTCGTTAAGAGTGAGAATCCACAATCGTTTCTCCTCAGTCACTTGGAAAAATAATAATGTGAGAATAAACCTTACTAAAACCTCAGATTGTTCTACTTTCCTTCCAATGTGTAATAGAGTTGTAGCGAATACACCCAATTATCTTAGGCAATTCCCAATCAGGTCTTTTTTATCCCAAGCAATCAATAACATTCACTACCCCTCACACACGTATCGGTGATCATCGAGCACTTCACCACTAAGTCCTAGTCTATTCCATTGTATATAAACTATAACCTAATGGAGATAGATATTTATAATTGACCAAATATAAATAAATAATATAATCTAAAATCAGATACAATCATACATGATAATAAAAAGTGTTATAAGAAATTGAAACCGATTCACAGAAGAGAAAAGAGGATATTAAAACTTTAAGTGAAAGAACTCAAGAATTAAAAAACAGTTTACCCACCCCTCCCCAATCACTCATAAGATCTACCCCACCATGGTAAGGGTAACTGAGTTGAAGTGGGAAGAAGAAGTCATTACAAATCTAAGAAGAATAAAAGAAACAAAAACAAGAACAAAAATTTTGATCCTCTAAAATCTATCCTCCAGAAGTTTGCCGCTGTTATGCCCACCAGACAGCCAAAACTCACTGAGGTCCCTTATTATAAAATATGTGTAATGAAGTTGGCTATAGAACCTAAAAATTTAGAGTCTTTGGACAAGTGTAAAGAAAGATATGGCTGAATCAATGACCATTACTTTTTATGGCCTCCAAAAACTATTTCTCCTACTCCACTTGAAATTGCTCAAACTATCTATTAATGAGATCCTTAATTAATTAAATTTAATGTGAACTATCCTTTGTAGGTCCTATGTCAACAAAAGATAAAATGACCTCATTTGAAGGTTGGTTGAATGAGATATTTCAGATTTAGTGCGGTGGAGTCCATTCTGCCATCTAAACTGAGTTCTCCACTTGATTGATTTTTCTGTACCATTGGGTTTCGAATTGGGTCTTGGTCTAGAAGAAAAAATTGAATCCCACGAGCATATAAAGCCTAAAAAAATGATTCACTTAAATTGGATCAATAATATAAAAGTTATGACCAAAAAACAGAATCTCCCAAAAACTGTCAATTTTACAGAATTACCCCATTTTCACATTTAAGCCCAAAATACACCAAAAACACATAAATAATGTAAATATACTCAAATTGAATAATTGGGAGGGATTAAATCATTTAAAAACATATTAATAATAATGAAAATATTAACTCTATCAGGGATAACTATTGTGATAGAGTAGGATTGAAATCAAGGTAAGGTTGATATGGAAGTGGACCTGAATCATGAAATAGTGGTCTATAAATAACATGAAAGAATTGGTGTATATGATCTTAAGGAATTTGAACCTAAAGATGATTTTTCCTTCTTTGATTTTGATCCATATAAGTACTAGTAGTATTATTTCCACACCTCATTCAGAAAAAAAGAATACATTATAAGAGGTGATCTACCTCTCCTTTTCTCATCTCAAACTAAAACCCAACAAGGGTATACAGTCTACAGTGTAGTCTAAGCTTTTGTATTTGGATGCTGTTTTGAAACTTGGATGCATTGAAACTAATGGAAAACCACATGAGGGATACTATTCAAGTGATGTAGTAGAGGCTTCCAAAGTCAAGGTCATTGGAATTGATAAGCAGGATCAACCTCTGGTTGACCGAGTAGACAATCAATCACCTCATACCAAAGGAAAAAAATGTTTTAGTGGATGATGAGGGATATCGACTAGTAACCTATAGGAAAGAAAGTTTGTGACCCCCTTTACACCACATATATAGGGTGAGGTCAATATTCCATGTAAGGAAAGGGCTAAGGTAGATGATCAACCTAAATTGTCTGGTCAGAATGTTTTTATGACTGCTGTTGATGTTTAGGAAGCTCACAAGGATGAAGAAGCTGTTCTTGAGGATGCAGTGGGTGATCTTGTTGTTAGTGGTTCATTGGAAGGGAATGTGGAAAACAAGTAAGATGCCATTATCCTACCAGTCTCTAGTTCTAATAAAAATAGATTAAATTTGGTTGACATTTTAAATAGATATAATACCAGGGAAGTCTTCTGTGAGGAATTTGAAAATGTTCATGATAAGTTTCAAGTTGACGATCATAAGGCATTGAGAATGTCAAGGAAAGGATAGATATGAAGGACAACCATGATGGATCTATTTTGATTTTAGAAAATGATTTCACTGGAGGCATTGAGCATCATGATGAGGAAGAGAAGTCATCGAGCATGAATGATCAGGATGAAACTCGGCAGGTTCGTAAGTAGTGGTAGATAGGAAAACACCCCAGAGGTTGATGTGGATCCTGAGGAAGGGGCGAAAGACATAAAAAGGTGATTGTTTAATGAAATTTTGTTTTTGGTGGCGTTTTGTGCCACCTTTTACCAATGCATCCCCTCTTTCTGGCTCGTGTGCTTTCTCTTTTAATAATAAATTTTCTGAGGCCATGGGTTTTAACCCATGGTTCATGTCATTCTAAGTATATATATATTAATATATATATATATATATATATATAATTATAAATATAATAAATATATTTATTATAATTTTATAATATTTTAAATTTATTTATTTATTTATAAGGATAATCTGGATGGTGAGTAGGGAGATTTCCTACCAAAAACATGGCAATGTGGGCAGCATCCCAGAGGTTATGGTCATGGGTGTGGGCGTGATGATGCATCACAGGGATGGTCCACCAAGAATTATATCAAGTATCTGCTTACACCGGAGCAGCAAAGGCTCAGGGAGATGTATACTATGCTCCTCAATCAACAACATTCACAGTCTGAGTGGGAGTCAGTTGATGATGGTGTAACCTCTACATATGGTCATAATGATGGTATTGATTCTTTTGATATGTAACTTTTCCATTTGGTCGAGGGCTTGTCTCGTCTGTTTACCCCACCCCTTTTGTGCCTGCTTGTTACTTTTCTCTTTATTTTAATAAATAGCAAGGTTCCTTGTCTTCTGGTTGGACTGACTTCGTATTTTATAATTATAACCATGAATAAATATATTTAATTTTGTTTTATATAATTATAAATTTATATATATAATTATAAATAATTATATATAATTTATATATAATTATATATATATATTTATTATTTAAATATATTTATTATAATTTTATCATTATTTACATATATATTTATAATTTTATAAATACTTTAAAAAAAGATATATTTATTTATAATTTTATAATTAACTATTTGAATTAAAAAATTATTAAAAAATTCATTTAAATAGATTAATTATATAAATTTTGAACATATTTTAAATGATAAAACTTAATAAACAAAAATGAATAAATATTATTCATATAAATTAAAAACATATTGAAATTATTACATGTATATGAAATAAATATATATAAAGATAAATATTAAAAAATGATTAAATATATTTTCAACATTATTAATGAATATATAATAATAAATGAATAAATAAAATTAAATAAATTACAAAAAATATTAAAAAGTGAATTCATAACATTTATGTGAATTACAGACACCAAAAAAATGAAGAAAAATGAATTAATAGATGATATTAATTATATAAAAAAATAAAATTATTAAAAATGAATTATATTAATAATAAAAAACATTAATAATTAAAATAAATCAAATGAAATTAAATCTAATCTAATTAAAAAAACAAACATATATATTCATGATGAATAGATTAAAATAAATTTATATTAAAAATGAATAAATATAGAAAATACTAAAAATGGAGAGATATTAAAAAATAATAAATAATATTAAATCAATAAACAAACACGTGCATGGACATACATGTACACATGACAAACATACATATGCACACACACACACATACATATACATACATACAGTTATACATATGTACATATATTTTAAATTATTCAATATCAATATAAATATATATTCAAATAAATATGTTCATTTATATATTATATAATTATTTAAATAAAATATTAAAATATTATATTTATTTTAATTATATACATATTTTTTAATTAATGTATATAAATAAACTAATAATCATTTTAACTAATATAAATTTGATAATTTTTTATATATAAAATTATGAAAATAAGATTCATTTTTTATTAAAAATTATATAAATCATATTTATATATCCTATTTAAATATATATACTTATTTTAATATAAATATTATTTAAAAATATATAAATATTTATATATAAATAATTACTCACTGCAACCTTCATCAGCGCTAGAAAAAAATGCTCACAAAGGGCACCCTTTTATTAGTGTTTTTTTAGCATTAATAAAGGGAAACTTTATCAGTTCTTTTTTTCAAGTACTGATAAACAACCCCCTTTATCAGTGATTTTTGTATAGAATTGTTAAAGGCTATCACTGTATAAGGTGTGATCTTTGGTAGTGCATGCGAGTCACTGCCCCTTTGCTTTACCCTTATGTGAGACCTCTTTCCCCTTATGTGAGGTCCCCTGACCTTTACACATCTTTAGCCCTACCCTTAGATGGGTTTCACATTAGCCTTTCACAACCCATGTATTAGTCACATTACCCTTATATAAGTGGTTTATAACCTCATGCAGCGGCATGGTACTTTTATGTGAGTATATGGTACCCTTACAAGACTAGTATGGTACCCTTATGCAAGTGGTTGGTACCCTTACACGAGCAGCTGGTTCACTTATACTGAATTTTGTTACCTTTATGTGAATGGATACTAGACCTTATGCAGCTGGGTGTCTACCCTTAGGTAGCAGCAATGGACCTTACATAGCAGGTCTAACCCTTAGACCGCAGCTGGGTACCCTTACATGGTACCCTTATGCAATGAGTATTGACCCTTACATAGTGTCACATAACCCTTACATAACATCTCTTTATAGTTACATGAGTGTTTTTGTACCCTCACACAATAATGGTTCATCTAGGACCTTTATGCATCAGTGTTATTCACCTTTATGTAGTTATGTTTATTTTTTATTGGGTTGTTAGGGTTCAAGGATTTGCAGGTATCTATTCTTGATTATTGTTGAGTTATTGTAAAAACCTTTGATTCTGGTGGGTATTTCAACCCTTGTTCTTCTAGATCACAGTTCAATTGAGGATAGTCATGTGGAAATATTCTTCCATACTTCAAGAGAGAGATAGATAGAGATATATATCAAATTGAAGGGAGATATCTGGTGGCGCCTAGTTCTTGGTTTGTTAGTGAAAAATATAAATGTTGACTTTATAGAGTTCTTTGACGGATCCCAAAGTTGTTGTGACCCCCTACTGGTTCGTGGCATGCAATCCTAGCTAGTTATTAACTCAAACACAGGATATGAACCTAGAACTTGATGTTCTTGACAATGTTGGGCTTTGAGGACTTCACATCAATGATTACAACATCTAGTTTAATCCTCTTTTTCAACAAAGGTTGGGCCAATCCCTGGTACATGGGTTTTGGCACTATTTACAATTTTCTTTATTGTTTTTTTGTAAAACATATTATATGATGATTTTTTCTTCATTTGTGTATTTGTATTCATCCTCTTGTAAAGTTATGTTCATTTTTTACTATTTTTTATTTTTCTTATTGAAAACCCTCGATGATCCTACCCCATGCAAGTATTCCAATTTGCTGAAGCATATAAATCTTTGTGTCCCTTTTACATCTTTAATTTACACATTTTTTCGACCTATAATTTTTGAATGAATTGTTTCTTATTGAATCGAATCAAGTGTGGTTTTCATTTTTTTCCAGTAAAGAAGCTAAAGTTTCACCTGCTTTTGATGTCTCTTGAACCTTGTTACATGTGTCTTGTGTTCTTTTGATGAATCAAAACTAGTTTTTACTAATTTTTATACTAATTTTATCCCACTTCAATCATTTTTGATGTCTTCATTGTTTCTTTCTATCAAACCTTGTTTATAGTATTTTTTCAATTATGAAATTTAATTCTCATGTTTTGATTATTTTTATCAAGAATCATCATGTACGGAATTTTGTTTTTAGTTTTATGACAATTCTTGAAAATATTGATGTAATTGTCACTATCCAGTGTTATTGTTCACTTCCATGTAATCATTTATATTTTCCTGATGTTTGGAAATGCAATTTGAACATGTTTTCATGTTTCTTAGTTTATGTATTATAAATCAAAAATAAACATCATTGTTGGTTTTATATTTTATGAACCAAAATACCAAAGTGGATCCCCCTCATGGTTGAATATGCAATACCTTGTGTAGCACATCCCATAATAAAGTGGCATTAGAGGGTGGTTGAGATTTTTTTGTATCATTAAAATTTGAAGTAAATTTTTTCATTGCTTTAAGATGATTTTCTAGTGGATTTTATATTTCACCATGCTTTAATGTTTGTTCAGGTAAGTCATTTTCTCTATTTTTCCTTGTCACGACCCATCCTCGGGGCCCGTGCTGTGACTAACCCAAGCCCGCCTTCCATAGGCCAGGGGCTGGAAACTAGCACCAAAGGCGTAAATCCCCAAAAAAGGGAAGGAATTTCCTTTTTATATATTAAACAAAAACACAACAGAGTACACAAGTCATAAATGGAGGATTTATGACAGAGGGCTCCACCCAATTAATTTGCTTCGGTGGCACATTAAAATGGGGAGGAAGTCAAAAAGGGGGGGGGTTAATGCTTGGGTGGTCCCCTCATTAAAAAGGGAGGTTTCATCCTCCTCAATTAAAATGGGGATTTAAACCTAGAGGCTCTCCCTCATAAATGAGGGGGAGTCAAGGAGTTATGATTCCCCTCCCATTAATGGGAGGCCTCGTGTGGTTTCCACCACAATAAACCTCACATGGGAGGTTGGATATCAGTGGACCCCACCACCATAACCTCTCAAGGGAGGTTAGGGTGTGGCGGTCCCACCACCAACTCCCAAGTGGGGCTTCTAACCACTTTATCCGCACGACATGTGTTTAACAAAATAAAATAAATTGTTTACTTATTTTATTTTATTAACCCACGTAAAACCCCAAAAACTAACTTTCATACCTGATCATCTACCGTCGAGGTGAAAGTTTTCTTAAGCGAAAACCCATGCTGTGAGTTCAATGGTGCCCTCAGATTTCAATTCCAAGCACCAGTTCAGAAGATAGAAAAACCCACTCGTTCGTTCACTGAACGTACCCGAGCTAAACTTCGAAAATTAATTCCGGGCACACCGGGCCTCAGAATCAAGTGCCGTCAGAAGCCACAGACTCGTAAAATTCCAAAGAAATTAAGAAGAAAAAAAATTTCCTTGAAATTTTAGGGTCTTTACATTACTCCCACCTTATGTCTTTATGTCCCCGTAAAGGTACAACACAAACTAGGGAAACTAAAGGAGGTACCGAGCACGCATCTGAGCCTCCCGCTCCCATGTTCTTTCCTAGAGGTTCCCGTGCTGCCAACGAAAGCGCACAAGAGGAATCGACCGTCCTCATAGGACCCGCTCCTATCGATCCTCAACCTCTACTGGAACCTCGTGAAGGTCGCCCTGTCATTGATGTCCAGATCCTCGTGGTCGATGATGACAGATAGGTTGAGCACACATCTCCTCAGCTGAGATATGTGGATGACGTCGTGCACCCGGTGTATCTGAGGTGGAAAGGGAAGGTGGTAAGCCATCTCGCCTACCCTGATGAGGACCTGAAATGGTCTGATGAACCTCGAAGATAACTTGCTGCCTCGGCCACATCTCTGTAGACCCCGTCGAGGTGAGACCCGTAAGAAGATGTGGTCGCCATCCTCGAACTCCAGTGGTCTCGTCCCCTATCAGCATAGGACTTCTTCCTGCTCTGTGCAGTCTTCATCCTCTCCTGGATGATCTACACCTTCTCCATCATAGCCTGAACCATCTCTGGTTTTACACATGCTGGTTCCATCATTATCCACAAAGTATATCTGCAACGTGGCCAGCTGCTGTCTTGCTACTCCTAACAGCTGAATGCCCGATCTCCTACTAAGAGAATCTTCTACAATGATCCCATCCCCAGGAGTATAAAATATCTCTAAGTCATAGTCCCAGATGAATTCAAGCCATCACTGCTGTCTCAGGTTCATGTCCTTCTAAGAGAAGATACACCTGAGACTATTGAGTTGGAGAGAACTATAAACTGTTCGCTCAACGAACAATGGGTGAGACTAGCCAATTGTAAGAACTCATCTTCACCCTTCTTTGTCTATGTTCTACCAAATAGCTGCTGAGATTTATCCTCTCCCAAAAAGAGAAATCTGGTCTCACCCCCTGGATGAACCATGTTCTTTGCCTAATATAGTCAATCCTGACATGAATGGTACAATTTCATGCCATAGACAACATTGTAAGGCCTCGACGCTACTACTAAGAGATCCAACTATTACTCTCACCTCCAAGGGTTGAGTCACACTGTCGGCATCAGTGCATGGTTACTGGGTCTCCTCTAGTTGGAATCTCACAAGTGAGGGTCAAGTAAACGGTTTTAACCGGAACCTCTCAGTATCAACCACATAAAAAGGGCAGGGACGCAAACGTCACAAGAACAAGTGTCTATTATTACTGCAGCTCAAAGTACAAAGACCCAAAGCATCCAAAAACAACGACATTAACAAAGATAGAAGTAACATGAACAAAATTATCCATGCCTGGAGCTACTCCTACTCCTGCCCATCTTCTCTCGATGCTCTATGGTCGTAGGGATCAGTTGCCTGAAGCTGAGCTCTCCCCTGTCCAGCTGTTCCCTGCGGTCGGGGTGATCCTCTTGGTGGTGGTGGTGGTAGGGCCTCGAAATGTCATCCAAAACCTATTTCTTGGCCATCCCCTCTTCCACGTCCGCCTGATCCCAGCGAACCCCCACAGTCGAACCTCTGCTCGGGAGGTCCCTCTACCGCCTGCTGCTCATCTGTAGGGTGGGTCGGGCAGTCTCGAGCCATGTGACCCTGCCCACCACATGCATAGCACTGCCTGCTCCTCGTATGGATGTCTCTGTGCCGTGTTCCCCACACAGCCGAACCTATATCCTAAGGTCGCTCATTTGATAGCCTGGTCCTCTTGGACCTCTGAGTCAACTGTCTACTTCCGGCTTCATAATATTCCGCTACGTGTTGTCTATTGGAGAGTTTTATCGCTGTGTGAGGTGAAAGACCCATGGCGAGGAGCACTACTTTGTGAGGTGTCAGACCCGTGGTACTCGACAGGAGGAGTACCTTATAATTCTAACGTTAGTGAGTGGAACCTTGGAGTCGTGACAGAACTACTGTGCTCGACAGAGGAGGAGTTCTCCAGCAGCCGTGTTTTCGTCAACGTTAATGAAAGTCCTGGTTTGAGCTGAGTCAATGAACTCTGTGTTTTCCTCATGATTGAGATGGGTTACTTGATAACTTAGGTATATGTATGGGCATATACCTAAGTAAGGGTTATTTGTTGAGATATTTCTTTGTGGTTTATTCTTGTTGGATTTAGTGAGACCTTGAGGGTCTCAGGGTCCCTACTGAGTATCGTTATACTCACCCCTGCATGGGCTATGCCTGCACCTCATTGTGTTGGATGCAGACAATGGATAACACTAAACGTGGTTGAGGCTTGTAGAGCTGGACGGTACCCGGAGGTGGAATTCACAACGAGACGGTACCTGGAGCTGGACTTCACGACGAGACAATACCTGGAGGTGGACTTCACGACGAGACGGTACCCGGAGGTGAACTTCACGACGAGACATTACCCGGAGGTGACAGAAGGACGCGGAGAGTTGAGGTGGCCATCTGTACCTACCCTTCAGGTAGGAACTCCAGAGGATGATCTAAGAGCAGCTTGATAGCTTCCTGTTGTTTTGTCTTTTCCTTGTACTTTACTTTTGGGCTTGTATTCTGGCCCCTTTGTACTTTCAGCACACTTGTTATACTGCTTCACTTAGTGTTTGCTTCTGCTTGTACTCTGGTTGTGCGTGTTTACGTTTCATAAAGGAAATGCCTTCCCTTTTTATCGGGATTTACGCCTTTGGTGCTAGTCGCCAGCCCCTGGACTATGGAAGGCGGGCTTGGGGTAGTCACGACACGGGCCCTGAGGATGGGTCGTGACAAATTGGTATCAAAGGGAAAGATACAATCACGAAGTATCTATCGACTCTACTTAGGTATATGCCCATACATATACCTAAGTCATCAATTACAGTTCGCCTCCAACTCTCGAGCCCAAGAACAACCAGTACACACAGGAAAACACAACCCAGTCCACACAGGAAAACACAACCCAATCCACATAGGAAAGCACAACCCAGTCCACACAAGAAAGCAATTCAAACACATTGTTGTTAAATATTGAAGTCAAGACTCAGATCACACAGGTATACATCTTTCGTATAGCGTTAAAGATGATCAGATGTAGACACCGATTCATCTAAGTTGTTAGACCCACATAAGATACAAGAATAGCTAGGCTGTCGAACCCACATAAGATACAAGACCAGATACTATGCCGGACCCACTCAGGATAACAGTACAGAGGTCATACTTCCAGAACCAAGTAGGATACAATAACATTAGTCATCGCTGTTAGACCCAATGGAGGATCCCAGTACAGTCTTCATCGCTGCCAAACCCACGGAGGATCCAAGTACAGTCGTCCTCATTGCCGAACCCACGGAGGATCCAAGTATAGTCGTTCTCACTGCCAAACCCATGGAGGATCCACGTACAGTTGTCCTCGCTACTGAACCCACAGAGGATCCAGGTACATTCTTCCTCATTGCTGAACCCACGGAGGATCCAGATACAGTCGTCATCGTCGCAGTCGCAGCCAGCTCTAGGGTTCCCGCACACAGCATGCTCAATTCCGGGAGGTTCCTCTCCTCGAGCAAGAGATTCGATACATCAACTGTCACGAAGTCCAGATTTGATGTATCCGAAGGTTCCGTCTTGTCAAAAGAAACCCAACACGACAGACGGTGCATCAATCAGACGTCCAGTATGAGAGTTATTGGCTTTTCTGTTCCAGGGGCCCGATTGGTTTTTAATCTAAAACCAACCCGACCATACTCCAGTTGTGTCCAAACCTTAAGTGGAGTAAGCCAAAACTACCGTCTCATCAATTGGATTTCAACTTAGTTGACGACACGTCAAATGGATGTCCGGTCCTTAAGTTATAAGCGTTTCTGCCCCAAGGGACCGGTTGGTTTCGGGTTTGAACCAACCCGGCCATATCCAAACTTTGATGAAACCTCTAGTGTAATATATAGAAACGACCGTCTTGATCCAAGGATTCCTACGCAACTAATTATGCATCGATTGGAGGTCCTTAGCTCACGTTATGGGAAAAATACTGAAAATGGTCCGAAGTGGGGGGTCTGGGCCCGGTCCGACCCGGCCCAACCCCCCTGGGTCGGCCTGGTTGGGCGCGGCCCGGTCCGCGCGACCCACCTCGGCCCGGCCCGGGGGGGGGGGGGTGCGCTGAGCGGGAGGCGCGACCCCCAATTTCCGCGGACGCGGTGCCAGTGTGGTGCCGCAGCTCCCCTGGATTGAAAACCACACTCAATACTCTTAACACTATTGCTTCATAGAAAGGAAAGATCACAGTCCTGAATTCTGCGGTAGAACCAACTCCTCTGATACCAATTTGTCACGACCCATCCTCAGGGACCATGCCGTGACTACCCCAAGCCCGCCTTCCATAGACCAGGGGCTGGCGACTAGCACCAAAGGCATAAATCCCAAAAAAAGGGAAGACATTACCTTTTTATATAGTAAACAAAAACACAATAGAGTACGCAATTCATAAATGGAGGATTTATGACAGAGGGCTCCACCCAATTAATCCACTGTGGTGGCGCATTAAAATGGGGAGGAAGTCAAAAAGGGGGGTTAATGCTTGGGTGGTCCCCTCATTAAAAAGGGAGGTTTCATCCTCCTCAATTAATAAGGGGATTTAAACCTAGAGGCTCTCCCTCATAAATGAGGGGGAGTGAAGGAGTTATGATCCTCCTCCGATTAATGGGAGGCCTCATGTGGTTTCCACCACAATCAACCTCACATGAGAGGTTGGATCTCTGTGGACCCCACCACTATAACCTCTCAAGGGGGGGTTAGGGTGTGGCGGTCCCACCACCAACTCCCAAGTGGGGATTCTAACCACTTTATCCGCACAACATGTGTTTAACAAAATAAAATAAATTGTTTACTTATTTTATTTTATTAACCCACATAAAACCCCAAAAACTAACTTTCATACCCGATCATATTCCATCGAGGTGAAAGTTTTCCTAAGCAAAAACCTACGCTGTGAGTTCAACGGTGCCCTCAGATTTCAATTCCGAGCACCGGTTCGAAAGATAGAAAAACCCGCTCGTTCGTTCACTGAACGTACCTGAGCTAAACTTTGGAAATTGATTCCTAGCACACCGGGCCTCAGAATCAAGTGCCGTTAGAAGCCATAGACACGTAAAATTCCAAAGAAATTAAGAAAAAAAAATTCCTTGAAATTTATGGGTCTTTACATTCCTATAATTTTACAATTTTTTGTTTGAGTGCTGTTTCCTTACTATTTTGCATTTCCATTTTATTGTATGAGCCTTATAGATGCCTTTGGTAGGTATTTCATATGCATGTATCTGGTTTTGAGGTAGGAAAAGGGCATGTGTGAGGTTTTATTATGTTTCAGAGCTGGTTATCTACGAGGTGTGTTGAAAAATTTATAAGTCTCAAATGTCTTTTTTTCATAGGAGTTGAGCTTATGTTAGCTCTAGTGTGTTCCTATACATCCTTTAGGGATGTTGGATCTAGGTATGAACTTGTACTGGTTTAGTGTTTAGGATTGGGTAGTTTGTGGGTGTAATGCTATTATTTGTTTCTTGAATGATCACTAAGTTCTTATATTTTCTAGTCAATGTTTTGGTTTCCTAGTGTTAGGAATTGTGTTCTATTAGGAAGCTAGACTAGGATGCGTGGCCCTTTCGTCTCTTGTTTACCACTAAGTCTTTAGTCTAATGCCTACCTTTGGTCTTGAATTTTAGAGATTTCCTAGGATGTTGGGACTACTTGCATGTGTTCTTACAGTTTCCTTTTGTTTGAGGAACTCTCCTTTTGGATTTTGTTAAGGAATCTGTATCCTTACATGGATATTCTTGATCCCTATTAGGATGTTTGGTCATTTATTTTTTGTAGGTTCAAGTGGATACTCTCACTTTTTTATTTTATTATTCTTTTTCTATTTATTTGTTTCCTTGTTTTTGGTTGCATGATTTCATAGTTTTTTATTGAGTTTCATTCTTTGTTAATTTCTGAGATGTTTTATTCTACATGTTTTTTTTGTTTGAGGATGGATACCGCTCTATTTTTTGGTGTTCTACAGGCACTGGTGAGCTATTTTTGGGACCTTTATTAGCCTGTGATTTGATGGTCCTGACTTCCACATTGGAATCATCTCAAAGATTTACTTAGGTAAGTGCATGTATGGTTTTTATCATGCAATTTGTTTTGAATTATTTAATTTTGATCATGTTTAGAAGATTTATAATATCATTGGGCCTCATGTATCATTATTAATTCATATTAGGGGAAACTTGATCAATAGTATGACTATGTTTGTATAGTTGTTATACCCCTATTTGTTTCTTATTTAGGATGATATACGCAAGTTGATGATGTTGGGTGGTGTAGAATTATCATGTGGTTTAGGGTTTTAATTTTCAAGGTGGAGAGCATAATTATGTTTCATATTAAACCCCGTTTTCATTTAATTTACAAGGTAGAGATTTAGTTATTTGGTTTCCCCTTTTTGGGGTTTTTAATTAAACACACATTTTAATATGCTTGGTATTCTTGTTTTCATCCTCCCCTGGTCTTTATTTTTACCCTTACATTGGTTGGATTTAACCCCATATGAGTATCCCCCCCTTTTCTTTATCTTTATGTGAGACATCTTTCCCCTTACATGAGGTCCCCTAAACATTATGCATTGTTGGAATTACCATTTCATGGGGTTCACCTTACCATTATGAAACCTGTGTATTGGCCATGTTACCCTTCCTTAATTGGTTTTTACCCTTACACAGTGGCATAGAACCCTTATGTGAACGACTGGTACCCTTATATAAGTGGTATGAAACCCTTACGCGAGTAGATGGTACCCTTAAACAAGTGATTTTAACCCTTACAAGATGGTTTTTACCTTTACATGAGTGTCTACTGAACCTTATGCAGTTGAGTGTCTACCCTTAAGTAGTGATAATTACGCTTACATAGTGGGTATAAACCTTAAATCGTAGTTGGGTACCCTTATGTGGTACCCTTATGCTATGGTTCCTGACCCTTATGCATCATCTCTTAACCCTTATACAACATATCTTGACCATTACTTGAGTGGTTTTGTACCCTTATGTGGTGGTGGTTCATCCAGAACCTTTACACATCGGTTTTATTCACCATTATTGGGTTCTATTTCTTTTGTTTTATTGGGTTGTTAGGGCTCAAGGATTTTCCTCCATCAATTATCAATTTCTATTGATCCATTGAAATAACCCCATACTCCTGTGGGTATTTCAACCATTATTATTCTAGATTATAGTTCAATTGATAATAATCAGGTGGAAAGATTCTCAACTACCTTGAGAGAGAGAGAGATAAAGAGAGAGTACAACTTGAAGAGAGAGCTCTGGTGGACCCTAGTTCTTGGATCCTCAGAGAAGAATCTAAATGTTTTCTTGATGTATCTCATAGTTTCTTTTCCCCCTACTGGTTCGTGGTGTGCGATCTTGGCCATCAATGAACTCATACATAGAAAATAAACTAGGATCTTAATGTTATTAATGATATTGGTCTTTAATAACCTCACATCAATGATTACAACAACTGGTTCGACCCTCCTTCTTCAATAAATATTTGGCCATGCCCTGATAAGGGGTTTTTGATCCTGTTTATGGTCTTCTTTCTTGATTTTTAGGTCTGTTGTATTCCAATTGCTTATTTATTTGTACATTTGTATTCATAATCTTGTCTAGTTCTATTCATTGTTTATTTTAATCCTTTTACTTTTTCTTGGTGAAAACACCTGATGATCCTACCATGTGTACCTAGGATAATTATCCAAAGCACATAAATCCTTGTGTCCCTTTTATTACTTTCGTTTCTTAAATTTTTTGAACTGCAATCACTAAATGAATTATTTTTTCTTGAGTTAATTTCAATGTGGTTTGAATATTTTTTATAATAAAGAAGCTAGATTTTCTCATATTTTTGATGTCTCTTGAACCTTGTTACATGTGTCTTATATTATTTTTATGTATTGAAACAAGTTTTTTTTCCTACTTTGTATATTGATTTTATCTCGCTTCAATCATTGTTTTTGTCTTCATTGTTTCTTTTTATCGATTTTTTTTTGGTTTTTTTTCAATTCTATAATTTAATTCTCATGTTTTGATTATATTTATCAAAAAGAATCATGTAATTTTTTTTTCTATTTTATAAGAAATATTACAAATATTGTTTTAATTTCCAATGTATAATGTTTTTTATTTCTACCATGTAATCATTTAAATTTTCATGATGTTTTCAAATGAAATTTGAAAACATTTTTCTATTTATTATTTTATGTGTTTTTAATTGGAAGTAAACATCATTATTGGTTTTGGATTTTATGAACCATAATACCCAAGTGGATCCTCCTCATGGTTAAATGTGTATTGCCTCATGTAGCGCACCCCAAAACAATGAGAGACCTATAAATTTTAAGGAATTCTAGAAATTGAAAATAGGAAGATTCATGGTCATCATATCTATAGGATTTTGATGAGTACTAACCATACTCACAATAATATCTCTATGAGAAATAAAATATCTCAGAAAATGATATCACGCAAAAATGTTCTCTTTCCACTCATAAAACATATGATTCTTTTCGAGAAATATTACACTTTGATTAAAACAATAGTATTTAATGATTTCCTTAGTGGTAAGAACCATGTAAAGCTGCATGAAAGACCCAAATTCAAATCTGAAAGGGGGATAATTTCTAAGTTATAGTAACAGTACTATATAAGTTACTATTGTGGTATAATAATAGAATCACTACTCACCCAAAAGGGTCTTTAGGCCACAAAATTTGGCCTTCTACCCACATGGCCTCTATTCCACCCATGGTCCTTCTAGCCACAAGACCTATGAGTGAAAAATATTAGTGTATAGGTAGTCACCAACAAGAGAAAACTAGACACATGATAGAGGGTGGGATATGGATCCAACCATTGTCCTGGAAGCTTTGTACAAGGGCACTACAAGCTATTAGAAACCTCCGGTGGTGAGCTAGATGTTTTCCTGAAGAGGGGTTGGGGAGGGGTTGTTCTAGTGTAGTTGGTTCATTAAGAAGTTATAAGGGATTATACCCATGGGCCTCGAAGCCATGTAAGTACAACTTTGTGCCTCTGGGCCTCTAGGTTATGTAAGGGTTCCCTCTAAACCCAGTTAAAAATAGGTATTATTTTATAATAATAAATATTTGAATTGGAGTCATCATAATAAAGTGAATAAATATATAGATCTATAATAATATCAATAATTATTACCCTTAACCAAATAAATTCTTTAATAGTGTCTGCAATAGCCATATAATTAGACTTAGTAGTATATAAAGAAATTGTATTCAATAATGTTTCTTTCCAACTAATTTCACATTAGACAATGGTAAAGACATAACTTGTCAAAGATATTCTCATGTTAATATATCCTACAAAATCAGAGTATACATAGCCCATCACACCATCCTATTATCTCCCAAAATGTAAGAAAACATCAATAGTCCAACATATATATTTAAATATATAATAGATTACCTTATAGTGTTCTTTACTTGGATTATCCATATATCTTCTAACCACACTAAAAACATGATATAAATATTTATGGGTACATACCATCAAATACATGAAAGAAACAACTACACTAGAATATGAAAATCAAGACATATATTAAACCTCACCATCTTAATGGAGTCATAAATAAAATGAAAATAAAAAATGAGTAGCTAATGGTGTACCTATAAGATTAAAATTATTCATATTAAACCTATCAAGAACTTTCTCAATGTATCGTTTCTAACTCAAATATAGGATTCACACATTTGTGTCCCTATAAATCTCCATGAAAATAATTTTCTTTAAAGTAACTAAATATTTCTTTTTAAAATCCAAATTCAACATATATTTAACCTGTCTAATATCTTTATTATCCTTATCTACAATCAACACGTCATTAACATATATTAATACATAAAAAAATATCCATCATAGTATTTCTTAAGATAAATGTAACTATCATAAATAAACCATCCAAAACCAAGAGATTCTATAAAAGATTTAAACCACTTATACCACTGTCTAGGTGAGTTTTTTAGGCTATGAAGAGATTTATTCAATGAACATAAATAGTCTTCCTTACGTAAAAATATAAAAACCTCTAGTTGTTTTATATAGATATCTACCTCAATATCTCTATGATAAAAATATATATTCACAACCAATTTATCAAACTCAATGTTCAAAAAAGCTACAATACCCAACATAACTTGAATAGAGCTACACTTTACAACTATAGAGAAGACACATATGAAGTCAACACCTAGAACCTGATTATAGACTTTAGCAAATAACCTTGATTTATATATTGGTCCTTCAACTCTTAGGATTCCTTCATTTTTTGAACACCAATTAAAAGTGGACAACTTTCTTACCCTAAGGAAATTTCACCAAATCCCATGCATAATTTTTCTAAGGAGACTCATTCTCTTCGTGTACAACCAACATCCATCTACATGAATCATTACAACTAACTGCATTCAAATAATTCAAAGGTGCTTCATTTAAATCAATACCTTCAACCAAATTTAGTACATAAGAAACCAAGTCAGCCTCAACATACCACTATGGATGTCTAATATTTTTAAGGGGCCAGTCTTTTACAATATAATACTATAATGGTGGTGGGGAAGGAGAAATATCACCTAAGATCTCAGAGTCATCATGAGATGAGAAATTTATTGAAGAATCTGAATGATGTTAAACTTCAACATGAGTGATATATTCAAGTTATCTAAAATTATTAGAAGGTGAGGGACTTAACATGTAATTCTCATAAAATATTACATTCTTTCTAACAATAACTTTCTTCTTTTAGGAAACCACACCTTCTATCTTTTAACCCTTGATTTATAACCAAGAAAGGCACACTTTTTAGATATGGGTTCTAATTTTCTATTTTGTACATGAGAATAAACAAGACAACCAAATATTTTCAAATCAGAGTAAGACATTAGAGAATCAAACCATACTACATCTAGAGTATAATTTTCAATAATAGTTTAATGATACTGATTGATTAGTAGACATACAGTTATAGTAGCTTCAACCCAAAATGATTTGGGTAAATGAGTGTTAGATAGAATACATCATACATTATATATCAATTTCTTATTCATGTGTTTTGACACACCATTTTTTAATAGAGTACCAAGAATATTAAAATTCCTCAAAATATATTATTCTTTACAAAATGAATTGAATTCATGAAAATAAAATTCAAGAAAATTATCAATGTGAAGATTCTTAATTTTTCTCCTAGTTTTATTTTAAAACAAAATCTTCTAATGCTTAAAATTTTCAAATACTATATTTTTCTACTTCAAGAAGATAACCTACAAATTCCTAAAAAAGAAATCAATAATGGTTAACATATAGCCTGTATGGCCTTTAGAAGTCACTCTAGTTGGACCCCAAAGATCATAATGAATATATTCATGTGTCCCCTTCAAATTTTGAGTTCCCTTTCTAAATCTAACTATTTTATACTTCCAAAACATATATTTCTCATAATATTACAACTTATTAATAAATTGGAAGACAAGAAAACCTATTATACACAATTCAATAATTTTATTTTGACTCATATTCCCAAGTTTAATATACCATAATTTATAAATACCATCATCAGATAAATGAGTAGAAATAGTAGCATCACCAATGAAAGTAGAACCTTGAAGAAAATATAACCTTCCAAATTATTTTTTCCATTTAATCATAATAAGAAATCATTTACCAACCTTTAAAACTCTACCTTCACCAATTTACTTATATCTATTTTTATCAAGATTACTTAAAAATATAAAATTTCTTTTAAGATCAAGGACATGATTCACATCATTAAGAGTTCTCCCAACACCAAAAAACATCTTAATTTTGATGGTTCAAATTCTATAAATATTGAAAAATACATTATTTATCATCAACATAACACCTTTTATAAAAATTTTATATTTTGGAAACCAGTACTGATTGAAAGATAGTAAAAGTACATGTTAAATCAAGAATCCATTCATCACATGATTTAGATTCACTATCAGAAAAAACTAGAAGTTCCCCATAACTGTTATTATGCTCTATAACACCAGCTTTAATAGAATTTTATACTTTATTTCCTTTCTAATTAACAAGTCTATTATTATTTTTATTATTTGTATCTTGAAACATTCATATTTAATATTCCCCTTCTTCTTATAGTAATTTTAGGTTTTATATTTATTTCAATATTTTGAGTTGCTCCTTTTAGAAGTAAAAAAAGTTCTTTTCACAGGTTCTTCTTATGAAAACTGTTCCCTCTTACTCATATTTAGAACCAACCACAATATATTTTATTTTTTCATTTAAAAATAAATCATCATAAACCTCATCAAGTGTAAGTATATCATAACTATAGATAATTATATCTCTAAAGTTCATATATGAAGGAGGAAAAGAGCATAAAAAAATTAAATCTAATTCTTCTAAATCATATTTCACATCCATATTTTTTAAATCAAAAATAATTTCCTTAAAAACTACTAAATGATACATGTATATAGAACTTACAACAAGTTATGGGAGTATGGACTCTTATTTAGATCCAAATTTTTGGTAATACTTTTCATCATAAAAAGATTCTTCATTTTTTTCCATAACACAATCATAGTTTTCTTTTTCAAAGATCCTGAAAAATTTGTTTTGACAGATGTAGTTGGATTAATGAGAGAGACTTAGGATCCATTCTTTTCTTTTCCACCATATTCAATGATTTAAGAATATTATATATCATAATAACACATCATCCATATCAATATTCTTCAGAACAACACACATCTTAATCCACCATAATGAAAACATGGCATTCCTATCAAAAATCATAATATCAAAATTCATGGATTACATTATGATAAAAATAAATAAGATCCTAAAATAGATTTGATTTTAAAAGTTATTCAGTTCATAATAACCCGATTGGATCTATGTTTGATCAAAACCAAATGCTCTGATTACATTTTTTTGTGACACTAGAATTTTACATGGAAAACCCAAATCAGGAAAAACCAAAAGAATAGGAATTGTAGAAAATTCACTATGATATCGAGTTAGTATAGATTATCTCACAAGGATACAAAACAAATTAAATATATGAATTTGTCTCAATCATTAATAGAGATACAATTATCAAAATTTATAGAGATAATAAAGGGGTGTTTACCACCTTAAATAGAGATATGGGCCACAATACCAACACAAAGTAAAATTATCACCCACCATTGTTGGAATAATTTTAGAAAAGTATAAATAAAAAAATGGATGTTGGGATTCCTTTGGAAATCCATGCATAGGATATCAAAAAGGTGTATCTCCTATTTCTTCCATGGAGTGAAAGGGTCTTGATAATGTAGGAGTATTTACCATTAAAAACTCATCCCCCAACCCATTTATTAAAAAAATATGGGTGTTGTGGTGGGTGGTTGAGCAGTGGAGGAAATGACTAGCAATTTATTATAGTATGTCTAGAACCAGGATGAGATGAGAATGATAAAATAGAAAATATAGAGAGAGAATTCATCTAGAGTTAGAGTTTATGACCATCATAAACACCGAGACATCATCAAAGAGACTATAATAAATAACCGTCATAGAAGATTTGTGTTGATACGATAGAAGGCTTAAAAACAAGAAGTCATAAACATAAACAAACCAAACTAGGCTGCAAGATCCCACACTCCCATATCAACTCACCAAGGCACAAACAAGTGTTTTATTTAACCGCAACAACTGTCACAATATTAAACCACAGCAGAACTCATCATGCATTTCCAAAATTATGTCAATCATGATGGGATAAGTAAAAGGTGTCTGGGGAAGCATGAACCATGTTCACAATTCTTCCTTCATCAGGAATCATGAATAGGGTTCATGATTTCTATGTAACCCTTAAATAGTAAGAGTGGATGAGATTCACTCTTACAAGGGGATTTTTTTAATAAAAATCACTTTTCTTATCTTTTATATATATATAAGATAATAAAATAATTAATATAATTACTAATTAATAATATAAGTAATATAATTTATAATAAAACATATTTAATTAATATAAGTTAGAAATTATTAATAATATAATTAACAATTAATATAAATAATAAAATTAATTAATAGTTACCAATTAACAATTAATATAATTAATAGTTAATAAGTAATAATCATTATTGGGGTTCCTCAACTAGGCCGAGGCCCTACCTCCTTTACCGATGTTATTAGTGGCTGACATTGACCATCTCTACCAAGTCAGTGATGAAGGATTTGCTTCATGCCGATACCATGGTCCAAGGTGAGGATTATTTATCTAAATGGATGACATGGTCAAATAACCTGAAAATCATGACCTTGATGGTGATTTTATTGGGAATCTATTGTTTTAATAGAGGAGAAATACCTCTGAAAAGGCAATCTTACTTCTAGGACACGATAGACCAAAGGGATTGTTCACATATGTATAAGAAGATTACATGAGCTAGGAGTATAACCCATGTTGTGGATGTGAATATGACAAGGGTGGAATCTAGGGACACTCAAGCTATAGAGCCTTCATTTGTTCCAAATCAGGTTGAAAAGAATTCTACTGATGTTAATTCCATTTTGGCTATATCTAAAGATAATTCTCTTGGGATATTGAGTATAGAGGTCCCAATGGTATCAGATTTAGTGAAAGCCTATAGAAATGAAGGACATTCCCCTATAATGGGGTTTTTTTCTCTAAGTAGAATCTATAGGTTATGTCTAGAATTAGTGGTAAGAAGTATGTTTCTCTAACCCTACTTCTTTACCATTCTAGAATCTATCAACAACCCAGATTTTGATGCTATATATCTTGAGAGCGATGAGAGGAAATGTATCATGAGTAGGATTAAATCTGATTCTAATTTATCTTACTATCCTCTATTGCCTATACAAGCTTCTAATTAGGATCTTCATGTGGCGTCTTCCCACTGTGGGCAGTCCTCACTTGGGGAAAATGCCACACGAGACATTCATGGAGATAAGTCTCCTCTAAATGAGGGCTTACTCAAGGATGATGACCTAAATCAAGAAGGTTATCAAAAATATTCTCAATTTTTGGTATCAAGAAATGATTTGAATGGAGGTCAAGAAATTGAGCCTCATAATAAGGATGATGAATCATCAAGAAAAGATGACCAGGATGGTACTTGGAAAACTTCTAAGAAATGTAAAAGTGGAAGACACCTGAGATGTCGGGGAAACTCCAAAAGAAGGGGTTGTTGTAATAGCGGGTTCCCAATACCTAACTTTATCAGCACTTTTTGATTATTATATCATGTATATAGTGAGTTATGCATGATTTAAACTTACCATTATAGTGTATAAATTTATACATCCACTATTTAAATAGAAATATCAATAGATTAATTATACTATCAATAGGTTACAATAGATCCTAGGCTATAATGATAACCTTGAGATACTATGACATTTATCCTAAATATATGTCCTATAGTCTAGATACATCATACTAAATGAAAATAGTTGATATCTAACTATCAGGTGCTGGGATCTCATAGGAATTGAGACTTCTTCTCATGAAGTTCACACATGGTGATCTATGGTAGGTGAGACCATGAGGGCACACCCGCGAATAGGAACACCACATGTTTTGGGTGTCATTGGATGTTCCTATCTACAGACATGTGTATTGTTCTCTTGACTTGAGATCATTATCAATGTGTTCCATTCAATTTCGTACTTTGATGCAAGGAAAAATCCATGATAATGAAATCGTAGTGACGTATCTTGTGTTGGGTGCATCATTAGTGTTATGAAATTGGTTGAATGGACAAGATAGAATTTCTCACTTCTGATTTGAGGAAGTAATATCTCTGGTCGGGTTGCTCAAGATGGTAGAACCATCATAAATCATTGTCCAAGGTAGTCAGTGGTAAATTTATCAAAATAGATAAAAAAATAATAATGCAAGAAAGTACGATGACGCAAATGTGTGTCCTTCTTTATGTGATATCTAATGACAAAGTGATTATATTACAGAGTGTCTATTCATAGTTTGGTTATTGTTTCTATGACTAATTATTATCTCTTTAGGGGAATTGATGGGTTACTAGACTCTACTCTTGGTATACAAATACTATTAATTTCTATTGAGATAAAGGCATATATGGTTACACACAATAACATATTCAATAATCTACCCTATTCTGGTGAATAGGTAAATAGGACATGGTGGGACCCACCATGGGGTCCGAGGGTTGTCCAAGTATTGATGATCAACGATGAATAAATAAATTCATTATTATTTGAGTATTGAATAATTGGGTTGAATTTATTTATTAAAAGTATTCATGAGGTTTTTAGCGAATATAAAAAATTATTATACGAATGAATATTATTTTAATATTTCAGGTTTGTTTTATTATTACCAGGAATTACAAGTCGAGTTAAATAAATCAATTTTATCATGAAATATATTTAATATATATTATAGGTATGTGATAAAATATAAATAATATTTATGACATAGTTTAGTTCATCATAATTAATTATTAATTAATTATTTAGTGTATGTTAAATATATGGGGGTCGGGGAACCCTAACTGGGTATTTTAGGAATCCACTATATAAATAAGAGAGGAGCATCATTACATGTACTATTCATGTATTTGGAATTGGGAGCTTTTCTATCCCCCACATCCTAAAGACAAAAAATCTATCTCTAAGCATTCAATCCAAGAATGCCTTCGACAGATCGAAGGCATGGGATCAAGGTGATCATCATGATGCCGAAGGATTTGTTGGAACTCTAAGTCATCACCTAGAATTCAATGAATGGTGAGATTTCAGATTCTTGGATCATGTGTGGATGATCTAGAGGGGTTCGTCTTTAGATTTTTCGAACAACGGTCACCAGCAACGAGCTGCAGTTGAGCTTACTCTGAATCAAACGATACACTTATTCTATTTTATTTTCTATGGATATCAAAGTCATGCAAGATCCTCAGACTGCACCGGGGCTCATATTTCCAAAGATGATAGGTTCTGTCACTACAATGATGATAATTTTTAATTTTCTCGGCCCACTGGCTTCCTCTGTGCGCCCCAATACCTTTAATTGACATCATATCGAGTCGTGCGTATTTTTTGAGCCAAGAGAAATAATTTTTCATTAAATTAATTAGAGTGTTTAAATTCGGTCCCAACAAATATGACTGTGCTTCAATATGAGTTTGGATGACCAAGTTACGGTCATTTTATTTTTTTAGATTGAAAATGATGAGTTTTCATGTATTAAAATTTGAAAAATATTTCATATATTTGAATTTATATCTAGGTTGTATCATCGGTGACAGTTTTTGGTGAAATACGTTATCCGACAAGAACTCAAGAAGCCAAAATAGTATTTTTTGGCGGGAGCTCTTTCCGCAGTTTTTTGGAAATTATAACATTATAATAATTATGTTATCATAATATTATAATAATTATAATTATTTTATTAAAAGGATAATTCAATATCCTTAAGAAAATATGAGAATAGAAACTTTTTTTGAGGGTGGTAGCTTGACATAGGGTTTAGTCTAGGGTTGTCTCAAATTTGTGCACAAAAAAAAGTTTTGAGAATATATTTAAAAGAAGGTTTTCAGTCCTATGTTTAAAAATTATTAAAAAAAGGAAGTCCAAGAGGTGGGGAGACTACATCTAAAAGTAAAAAAAAAACAAAAAAAATGGTCTTCTTGAAGAACCCTACTTCACCTGATCTATAGCCCGCACAACGTCCCCTTCACTGCCCTGACTAGCTCCCACTAGAACACCACCCCATTCTACCCTCCATCACCATTTGGTCCAGTCACCATTATTGACCGGCTGTCACCTGATCCATCAGGGAACATGCCAAAGAACCACCTCCCATCTATAGCAGCACCAGCTACAGCTATCCACATACCACCATTTCGTTGGCCTCTACCGAGCTGAGAACCCATGACCCTTCCAAGAATCCATGCTACAACCCTCTAACTAAGCCCATATTATCCTCTCCTCTTAGCACCGCCCACCTCACTCATCCCCACTATGGGGCTAGACATCACCTTAGATCTAGCAGGAAACCACGCCACCCACACCAGCCCACACCACGACAGGGTTCACTGAACGATGCCTCCATTGAATTCACTACCATCATCAGAAAACCACGCTGCTAGGCCATGAACCCCCTTTTCAGACTGAGCTCAACTGTATGCAACCCAATGTAATACCTACCTGAGTTTTCGTTTTCCGTTTGGGTACTAACCGGGTTCTTCCCACTCAGTACTAGACTACAATAGGATGAGGTAGATCGTCTCGACCCAAGACGGGTCAAGGATGGCCCACAATACCCTTGAACTAGGTCTGCCTAGCCCAAAATGGGACTGCATAGGGTCCGACCGACCCAATTTAGTCCTGTGCAAGGTTTTGAGACTCGTGAATAATTTATTTAATCAAAATTATTTAATTTAATTGATTTAGTTTTATTATTAAATAAAAATAATTAAAAATTAATTTTGGTTCAAAAATATAATAGTTTAATACTTCTTGAAAAATTTAATTTAATTTTGGTATTAAATTGAAAAATTATTTAATTTAATTTTTGGAAGTAAAATTAAATTAATATTATGGACCAAATAGAATTAAATTATTTTAATTTAAATAATTCATCTAATTTAATAAATTCCCTCATACGTAAATTAGTGCATTTAATTTTTATCATGATTTACTTTTAGCCATTGACTAGTCTTGATATTTGGTTAACCTGTGTATGTTCGTTTTATTTTATTTAATTATTTAATTGCATGTGATGATTCCAATTAAATAAGAAGGTCTGCATATCATTATTTTTTTTCTCATTTAATATGTATAAGGACCTGTGCTCCCAATTTATCAGTCTGTATTTTGTACTCCTAAGATCCAATCATATGAAAGTGAGTATTTTTATACTATGATGAGGTCATTGTAAGTCGCAAACAACACTGATTTGAGGTGAAATCTAGATGATAAATGGAAACACTAGACGAGGATGAACTACATCACGATTCAAGACACGACTTAGGTATGATTTCCTTAGGTCATGGTTGATCCATTAAGTTTAAATAGATCAATCGATACTAGATTCTCAAGACCATTTGGGTGTTTTTATTTCCTTTATGCATTTTTTTTATTTTATGAATTTACATGACAACAGGAAACACAAAAAATAATAAATAAGAAAAAAATCATAAAGAAGGGATGAATGCTTTGCTGTTAATGTTCTGTTGTGAGTGTGACAATATAGTATGAACATATTAATATAAATAGATTAAATTCATATAAAAATATTAAAAAATCTAAAAGGAATATTAAGTCACAAATGAATTCCATCATTTAAATTTGAACAAAACCACATGTTCATGGTGCTCATTAACCAAAGTTGAGGGTGCATCCTATTACTGGGGATTTATTTTGAGAGTGATGGGTTGACTTAAATGAATTTGAAATAAAATAAATAACAAAATATATCTTGTTACAATTTTTTTGGAAAGAATTGATTAAATCAAGTTTATGATTTCAGAAGCTGGGAATTCACTCAATAGATCAAGGACACATGGGTTAATGCAGTTAGCCAGTAAAATGTATACCTTAAAATATTTGAGTAGTGGCGTAACCATAAATTGTAGATTATGAGGGGAGGTTCAAGAATACTTTACACTAGAATACTCAAGTGAAAGAATATTAAAATTCTAGTACATGGAGTTTCTATAGTTTGATAAAATAATGGGAGACATTTAATGATTTAAATAATTTGTAATGTTTAATTGATAATCAAGACAAAAATTACTAAGATACTAGATTTTATTTTCTTTTGGAAAAAGGAAAGTAATAACACAATACATACTGTGATATTTATTGGAAAAAGACGATGTCCTATCTAGTATGAGTTTCCAAAAGGTAGTACAGTTGCTTACGAAAACTACCATGACATCAAAAATCTAAGGTACCGGTTTCCCCAATACCTGTTAAGCCACCTTAGGAAGCGAGGATGTAAAAATTATTATAGTAGACTCATGTATGATGAATATAATTGGTATGTCATAATGATATCATTAACATATAATGTAAGTTGTGGATAAAAAATCAATACATGGATGATTTAGCATGAACTCTCATACCTGAGAATCTTATGAGGAGAAAGTGAATTGATATATGAATAGGTGATGATTACATTGGATATGTGTAAATTTAAAAACTGATCATGATATTTCAATGGATCCCTTTAACATATAATTTTAACCCATTTACTTTAGTTTCATTTAAGGTAACAAAACAAAAATTTTGGGGAAAAACACTTTGTTATCTTCTAGGTAAAGTTCAAAAGTAAATAAGAACTTAAAAAAGGTTAAATAATTAGTTTTCATGGTGAACAAATTGAAATGAAAGGTGAAGAGGAAAATGCAAAGAACAATATCATAGGAACCTTTACAACATCCTTCAAAGAAAATTGGTTGGTTATTAAACATGAGGTTATTTTCTTCACATATCATGAAATGAAATTAAATTTTAAATGCAATGAACTAAATTAAAGAAGAAAATAATCGATTCTTCTTTGGGTATATTCATCAAAAGTATGTAATGTTTATGTAATACTTTTTAGGAATTAAATAAAATACTAAAATCATATATGTGTATTTAAATACAATAACCAAGTAAGTATAGAATCATTATTGGAAGTAAGGTGTGTTCTCCAAGAAGGTGAGAAAGGGTGGTTCCTAAGTTAGCGGTGAGAAGTATATGACTTATAATTTCCAAGTATTGATCACAGTTGAAATTTTGTTAATTATTACCAAAAAATTTATCTCATGTTTCATTTGTACATGAGCTTAAATCATTCTAGTTTAGGAATTAATGTTTTTTATGGTTTTTAATACACAATAAATAGTTCAATAATATATGAATTTTAGGCAATACGTGATGAATATAAAAAGTAAGACTTATATACCCAATTGTGGAAAGATAGTTCTTTCTCAAGAAAAATTAAATAGTTTTTAAGGATATATTGAGTATGGTTTTATAATATTTAGAGTTAAAGACCTTAGGTATTATTGACATACTAATGTACTTATTTTTGGACAATGAAACCTTTATAAATAAAGGTACGCCACAAAGATTTTAGAACTAGTTTAGATAGAGAGAATGAACTATTCAAAGGGTAAGATAATGGTTAATATACTTAATAATATTACCTTAAGCATTTAAGAAATATTAATATGAACTATGGTATTTTCATGTTCAAAAGATATGAGTTTCTTTGGGATGGTGTGATGAAGAATATCTTGAACAATCATTCATCGATCATTATAATGTAGTATGGAGTAATTCCTAAACACACATTACCTTATCCACATAAAATCTACGATTCTAATAAGGAGTATTGATGATGAATATTACATGTGAAAATTGATCAATAAAATGTAGTGTGGAGAAATTGCTAAACTCAAATTTCTTTATACACATCAGAGTCATGATGTATGTTAAATAAGCATAAATTTTGAGACATATATCCATTATAGACACTTCCACTATTTTTCAGGATATGCATTGAAAATAACGATGTTATCCCATAACCAAATTCCATCCATCATGAAAAATGGATATCATATGAGTTATAATATGATTGAAATCCATTATGTCATAAGAAAATGTGTTTTAATGCAAAGGGGTTTTTAGGATATAAACAAACTTGAAACAAGTAAAAGAAAAAGTGCATCTATTATAATTATCCTAAAGTTTCTTAGGATATTACGAAAAATCCATAAGATAGAAAAGATATAGTCAAACTATAGACTATATTACTATAAAAGGGTTCACATATCTACTCCATAAAGTGGTAGCTAGATTGACTTTGGTTTAGTCAATACCAGAGATGAACATATAGTTATATAGAAACAAGTTCCAAAATATCTTGTGGAAAAGGAATGTTCCAGAGATACATACTACACAGGAAGGATAAAACCATAGTGATGGATTTATATTCATTGTGGATGATGATATTTTATTCATTAAGAATAATAATTCCCAAAAATTAATCACTATATGTAATTCAGATAAGATTAACAAGATAAATTAAATTTTAGTGATGGATTTCATGTATCAATGTATAAGGGGATTATTATTTTGAATACTGTGGTGAGTATTCAAGTGAGACGATACATGGGTGGTACAAGTGTGGTACTAATATGGCCTAAATGGTAACACCTAGTCATTATTTCTAAATCCATTAGAATTTTACTTTTCATAGCTATTTTTCTATGATCATATTATTGAGAATTGAATGTCAAGGCCACCAATCATGGTAGGTGTCTATAGTATGAAACTAGAAATAGATGGTGACACCTTATAATTATAATAATAAGATAAAGTTACTAAAATACAATTTAGGATTAAAAGTAACAAGATCATAGAATATTCATTTGGAATGAATATTTTTCATGTGTCAACCAGAGGTTAGTGAGATCACCTTTGTTTTCCAAGTGAAATATGTTTGGTAATGTATAGAAAACAACTATTGGTCTTATAGTTAGTCAAGACCAGAATAAATGTATCTCTCTAGAGATGGACTTAAAGTAGCTACCTAAGTTCTAGGGAATATGATATACTATGGTAGATCTAACAGTTTCTTAGACATAGTCAATAGTACATATATTGAAAATGAATTGAAAATAAAAGTTGGAATAATTCAAGAGAGAATTGTTACTAAACTCACACTTATGCGATGGATCAATCAAATATTCTATGATATGTACTATAAATGATATTTCCAACATATACTTTATGGTAGGAAAATATCATTTATATCCAATATAATTGAAAGGTATTATCCACTAATATTCAATAGTACTAGATAAAGTACAAAAGATATATATTTGGTATGGGTATAGGAAAGGATACTAGTTTTTAGGGGACACAAACTAGTCTTCCTTGGATCAATGTGATCTTATATTATATCTAGGCTAAGGTAATGAGTAAGACAAGCTCATTCAAGCCCGTGGTATCCATATCTATAAATACTAAGTACGTTGTAACTTCTAAGTCAGGTAATACACAGTGTATTAAATGAATATTTTTGTTCCAGTTCTTGGAACCATACCTAGTAAGAAAAGTTTTATCATAATATAAATTATGATAATTATACTACTAGTACTATCCAAGATGTTAAGTTTTGATAGTGTAAAAAGGTTAAATAATTAGGGACATCATCCCTTGATAAGTCTTACTTAAGGAGGTGAGGTTGCACATAGTGTAATAGCTACACGATGATGGCATGTCAAACCCAGTAACTGAAGCCATCACTCTGCAGAAATATGATCTTTATCATGTGATAGAAAACAAGGATAGTTAGTATGTAGGATTTAGTAAAAATGGGGGTGATGTAATAGTGGGTTCCCTAGACCCAAATTTATCAATAATTTTAAATTATCATATCATGTATACAGTGAGTTATTCATGATGTACAGTTACCATTATAGTATAGAAATTTATACGTCCACTATTTAAATGGTAATGTCTACAGATTAATTATCATATCAGCAGGTTATATAAGATCCTAAGATATAATAAGAACCTCGAGATACTATACATCAATCTTAATCATATGTCTTATGGTCTAGATACATCATACCAACTGGACATAGTTTATGTCTAACTATCAAGTGTTGGGGAATAATAAGCATTGATAATTCTTCTCATGAAGTTCTCACTTGGTGAACTCTAGTGGGTGATATCATGAGGACAACCCCTCCAATAGGAACACCACATGTTTTGGGTGTCATTGGATGTTCCTACCTATGGAAATGTGTATTGGTATCTTAACTTGAGATCATTATCAATGTGTTCAATTTGATCACATACTTCGATGCAAGAAAAAAACCATGATAATGAAATCATGGAGAGGTAACTTGTGTTGGGTGCGTTATTGGTGGTATGAAATTGGTTGAATGGTCAAGAAAATTTTTTTTACTTTTGAGTTAAGGAAGTAATATCTTGGACCTAGTTGATCAGGATGGTAGTACCTTCATAAATCTTTGTCCAAGGTAGTGAGAGGTAAATCAGTCTAGATAGATCAACAATTAATAAATCAAAAAAGGATAATTCCACAAGTGCATGTCATACTTTATGAGATATATAAATATAAAGAGATTATATTACAAGTTCATGTTTATAGGTTGGTTGTCATTGCTATGAATATTCCTTATCTCTTTAGGGGACTTGATGGGATAATAGAATCCACTCTTGGTTTTTGAATACTATTTACTACTATCAGGATAAGGTCCTAGAGGGTCACACACAATACCGTATTCAAGAATCTACCATATTCTGGTGAATTGGTAAATATGATATGGTGCGCCCCACCACAGGGTCCGAGGGTTGTCCAATTATTAACGATCATCGATGAATAAATAAATTCATTATTATTCAGGTACTAAACAATTTTGTGGAATTTATTTATTAAAATTATTCATGAAGTATTTAGTGAATACAATACAAATATTACATGTACAAATATTATTTTAATATTCCAGGTTTGTTTAATTTTACTGAGAATTACAAGTTGATTTAAATGACATAGTTTTATCACATAATATATTTAATATATATTATAGGTATGTGTTAAAATATAAATAATATTTATGATATAGTTTAGTTCTTCATAATTATTTATTTATTACTTATTTAGTGGACGTTAAATATATGGGGGCCGGAGAACCATAATCAGGTACTTGGGGAATCCACTATATAATAAAGAGAGAAGATTCATTCTATGTACTATTAATGAATTTATAGTTGATAGATTCTATCTCCTCCCATATAGTAGAGAGATAAATTCTCTATCTGAGTGTTCGATCTGAGAATGCCTTTGACAGATAAAATAAACGAGATCAAGGTGATCGTTGCGGCATCAAAGGATTTGTCAAAGCTCTGCACTAGCACCCAGAATTCAAAGAACAATGAGTGCATGGATTGTTGGACTATGTGTGGATGATATAAAGGGGTTAAACTTTAGATCATTAAAAAAATGTTCATCAGTGATGAGCCATAGCCGATCACACTCCGAATCAAATGAGGTACTTATTCTATTTTATTTTATGTGATTATCAATTCCACATGAGATCCTTGGACTATATCAGGGATTAGATCACCAGAAATAACAAGTTTTATAATTTTGGTGATGAAAATTTTTAATATCTTTGGCCCACCATCTTCTACTATGCACCCCAGTACTTTCAGGGCCTGTAGAAATAAACATAGTTGATCTCCAGATGATCAAGTGTTTATTATGGAATTTCTTACATCACTCTTTTAACCTAGAAACTCCTCATATTCTTATGTATGTGTAATTTCATTTTAATAATAATCTTTTTTCTACCATGGTTTCTAAATCCATGGTTTGCATCATTCCAATTAATCATTAATATATTAACTAATAATTAATAAAATTAAAATTAATAGTTAATAATTAGAAGTAACACTTTATAATTAAAATTACTAGTTAATAGTTTATATAATATAATTAATAGTTAATAATTAATATAATATAATTAATTATTCATTTAATATGTTTTATAATTAATATAATAAAATTATTTAATTTACAATTAAAAATTAAAAAATAAATAATTAATATATACTTAATATTTAAAACTTAATATAATATAATATAATATAATTAATAGACAATAATTCATATTATATAATTAATTAATAGTTAACAATAAGAAGAGGTGATATGTCATCTAGAAATCCAAGGCTCGTTTATTAAAAGAAAAAGAGTTAGATGAGTCTGAATCTAGGAATTTTACAATGATCTATATCCAAAATATAAATCAAATTGTTAATCATTAATATAATTATATATTAATATAATTAAAATATTTTATTGATAAGGAAACTAAGTGTTCTAGGTTTGGTAATTTTTCTAAAATCTTGGTTGAAATTGACCTCTATGATACTCCAATTGATAATGTGATTCTTATTGACGTGGAGCATCGAATGGAATTGAGAATTGAATTTGGGAATCTCTAATACTTTTGAAAGAATTATAAACATATCAGGTCCTCCTTAGAGATATCTCATACAAATTGATGTTGTATAAATTATAAGTGATATGAGAACTCTATAAATTTGTGAAAATTTAAATTTCTGGCCAATGGAGGGTCAACTTTGGAGGAATTAGTTGTTGAAAAGAGTGATTCCCAAATTAGTAAATATGTGAATAAGAAGTATAAATATTGGTAGGAAGTTTTACATTATATAGTGGTAGAGGGGACATATGTTTAGAGTCTTGTGAAATCCCCTAGTTCTGATTTTGCTGGGAGTGAAGTGTAGAAGAACATGTTCTAAGTTAGTCAATGAAAGATATTGTTTCCCACAAGCAACAGGAATTTAAGGTGATTGTTCAATCATAGGTGCATATTGACGGTGCTTCTTCTCATGCCTATGTTGGAAAAAAGATATTTTATTGGGTGTAACTTGTGAATAAGGATCATAAATATTCTAAAGGAGCCATCACTACAGTTTCCACTGATAAAGTGATTGAGGTTGAACCTATCTATGAAGATCTTTTTGAATTTGATGCACAAATAGATGTTGATTTTCATATTTTCTAGAAAAAAACCGATTTCTACAAGGTGACATAAAGGTAAAGATAAGCTTCTAGCCATCTCACCCTTGAGACCTAAGAAAAAGGGAGATTTCATTTATACGTTCCTTTTTAAAGTATCAAGGTAGGTTCTATAATGTTGAAGCCACTCTTACTTTGATTATAATGATCATTATCCCTCTTTATTTGGCACATGATTTTGTGGTTTACCCTTCTACTGCATCCTTTTTCACTATGTAGGGGATTTTAGTAGCAACATGTAACATTTTAACTAATATTTTTTCTCATGATGAGGTGTCTTTTGTGACAAGGATTCCATAGTTCTGGATTTCATCCTAGAGTGCTATTCAACATGTTTCTCTATGGTAGAGAAAGAAAATGGTACTTGATACACTTTTCATCCCCTAGGATGTCCATGATCTTATAGAAGTGATATATCCCTATTCTAAAACTAATGACATGGATAACTTTGATACTCCAACAGGTAAGGATGTCTCTATTTTCTTGATATTGGATACAATCAGTTCCAAAATATTCCTTGTAAATATCTAGAGAGATTGGATATTTCCATTGAATTGGGCCCCTGAGAGGACTGTTTTCAAATCGCTCGAGGAATTTTTTCATGAAGTAAATGACTTCTTATTAGTGTCTACTTTCAAAACCTTTTCCTTCCTTAATAATGATACTTTTTCAACCATCATGTAGGAAGTAACTGATTAGTTAAGGGCATCTCATGCTGAGAAGGATATCACTTCATTTAGTGATGTGCTAGACACTAATAATTATAACAAAGAGGGAAAACATCACGGGGTAGATTTTGAATATGTGAGGAAATAGGGAATTTCCACTTCATCATTGAATGAAGTCCAGGATCCTTGGTTAAGGGAAATACATAGAGGCTATTGATTCTAAATTTTTTACTTTCCACTTTTCCTTTACTTAATTTTAGAAATCACAAACACTTTCTTAAAAATCTATTTTACTAAATTTATATTTCTCAAGTGTTTTAGCATGTTTTTTTGTAGAAAAAATATTTTTAATACTGAAAATATAAATTATGAAAATGTAAAATTAATCTAAAATTTTATTATTAAATTTGATCCATCAGAATGAAGGTACATATGATACATTAGATCTATTATTGTTCTAAACAGTAGTTAGAAAAGTGTTCTATCTATCAGACTGGCCGAATTCATAACCATTGGACTGGCATTAGTACCAATACATTATATTAACCTTTGTCTAGTTTATCAGATAGATAAATAATATTATAGTCTATCAACCTACCCAAAGTTTATAATTAGTGTATACAAAATTATTTCTATTTAATTGAAATATTTAATAGAATTGTAATTGTGTTAAACAAAATTACATTAGAAAAATGAAGTACTATTCATGCTTAGATTTCAAGATCAAGATCCAAATCATTATGAGCTGTCAAAGTGAAAGTTATTCAAGGCCATTGTAGCCAACTCAAAAATATGACCATTGAATAATTTCCTATAAATAAGAGGTTATTTAAAGAGCTGAGAGCTGATGTATTTTGCAACTCAACCCGTTTAAAGATCACTCTATATGAATATATGATTCCTAATATTTGTAATATTTTAGAGATTTGTAGTTCTAAGGAATCCTTGTAAGGATTGTAAATTCTATAGAACACTTTACTTTTGTATTAACTAAGTATGATCATAGTTTTGATTAAGTGATTCCATAGATAGAAAGAAAAAAATAATCCGATCCACCATATCAAGGGATTATAAGGATAAGAAGAGAGATATTCCAATCTTCATATTGAGGGATTTCTTATTTAACAAAGACAGATCCAAGTCCAATCTATTGGATTGAGTTCTTCTAGGGGATTGGAAGGAAGATACATTCTAATCATCATATTGAGGGATTTATCAATAGGGAAATACATATTTTTATAGTATTTATAAAAAATGTGGATATCTTAAGTTAGAATTTCTGAATTCCGTAACTCTTAAGGTTAAAGAGTAAAATTATCTTTTATTAAGATTTTAATTCACTCTTATTATAATAATATTTTGTTTTACTTGTTTTTACAAGTTTACATTCTACTGTGTATATACATTAAAAAGTTAATATTTACTTATCCTTATAATAATAGTTTTATTGGTGTGACTATGAGTCCAATAATAACTATGATGTATCAAAAGATTTTTGGATTTGATTTAAATGCTTTGATCAATAGATGAATTCTGATTCTAATCTTTTTAAATTAAGAGGTTTTGCGTTTTTTCTTAGTTTAAATTTTTAAACTAAAATTCACCCCCCTCTTGTAGCCATCATAAACTTTTACGATCCAATAATTGGTATCAAAGGGATCTACTACTATAGTTGTTAACTTTTTTACTCTTGTTATATACTACAAGTTATTAAGTTTTGTTATTAAATTATTGTTTATAAATTGCTATTAAACTAATATAATTTTTATAAAAAGAGTTTCTATTTGATAAGATGGTGGTTTTTAATATTGGTACACTTGAAAATATGAATCCTAATAGATCACCAATTTTTGTTGGGAATGATTTGAATACTAAAGAGAAATAATAAAGACTTTTGTTATCAATACTGGTGTGGATAATTTTGTTATGTTAACTGGTGATTATAAAACTCTAAAGAAGGAAGTTATTACTTTTATGAATTAGGAAAATAAGTATATTAATTGAATTATAGATTTAGGAATAATCTACTTTTTTATATTATAAGAAGTATCTATAGTAAAATTTATTCATGTGAAGTAGGTAACAATATATAGAAAAATTTTATAAGTTACTCACTTTGAAACTTCAAAAGCTATTGAAAGTAGAAGAGCTATATTGAAAGATGATTATCAAGTTTTTGATTTTCTACCTGGAGAATTAGTAGAAAAGATGTATCAAATATTTATGACTATTTTTAATAGTTTACATTCTCTTGGATATAAAGATTTACCAGATGGAATCTTAGTTGAGGAAATTATTGATATAATGCCTAATGAATGGGAATCTAAAAGAACAACTTTTGATAATATGAGGAGGATTAAAAATCTTAATCTATATGAATTATTGGTACCCTAAGGAAATATAAAGGTAGAATAAAAATGTTTGAAGAGTATGTGAAAAAGAAAAATATAGGATTTTCCTTTAAAACCACATATAATGTTTCTCATAAAGATTAATCTACTAAAAATTTGTTAAATATTCTAAGAAGAAGAAATTTATTTATTTAATAATATGCTAGTTAATATGAAAAGTCTGAGAATTAATTGGATAATATTTCAAGAAGAATGAATAATATTATATCCAATAAATACTTTTTTTACAGATATAAGAAGAGTCATAGAGATAATGCTGATAAAAAACATTCTTCTGTGGTTATATGTTATAATTGTAAGAAAACATTACATATAAGACCTGATTTCCCTAAAATTATAAGAAAGGATAAAAAATAAAGGAATTATGATATAAATTCTAAGAATTATTATAAGCACAAATTTAGTAAGTGTTTGAAACATTTAGAAACTTCGAGTGAATGTAAAGGATATAGTTCTTCTAAAAATTATTTGGATAATGAAATTTTTTGATAGAATAATATTGGTTTCTTTATATAAATACCTAATATAAATAAATGTATTATAGCTAAGGTAAAACTGCTAAATCTATTATTAATCTTACATTAAATGCTAACTACCCCAATATTAATGATGAAAATAATTCTACATCTTATAATGAAGAATATTTTTCATATGATGTGGAAAATAATACCTTACCTAGTTTTTAAGAGGTGTTTATATTGGCTAAAATTATTGAAAATTAAAACTATAAGATTTATATAAAACTTGAAAATGTTCAAAAAAAACATACAAATGAAAATTCAAGGACAATTATTTTAACCAGTTAAATATCAGATCTTTCTACAAATATTGATAAATCTAATTTTAAAAAATATAGTTTTTCGAAAGATCTTGAGAAATCTATTTTTGAAAAAACTAGTTTATAAGGTTACATTGTAAATCTTATTTAAAATACTAATAGTACTAAGGATAAAAATTTAGTTGTAAAACTAAAATATGGAATTTATAGTTTGAAGAAATTTTTTTCTAATTTTAACACTGGAAAGTAACATTTTGACAAAATTTATAAACAAATTATACCTCATAGAGATATTTCTATAATGGGTTTTACAAATAAAAAACCTATTTTTAGTAATAAATATTTTTTATAAAAAGTTATCTATTTTTTATAGAATGTCAAAGTGGTGGATATTGAAAGAATAAATGTTCTTTAATTAGAGTCCAGTATTTAGTTTTTCATAAAGCATATTTTTTCAAAGAAACTACTTTTTATCAATGTAGTAATGTTGGAAAAATATTGTTACCTAATGTTTTATTTTCTGATAATACGATACCCAAGAATGTTTGGGTTCCGAAACACTAAAACTTTTTTTATGAAAACAAAGAAAGTAAAAAAAATTGGTACATGGATAGTGGTTTTTCTAGGCATATGAGTGAAAATAAATATTTCTTTAAGAAGATATTAAAGATGATAGGTGGAAATGTCACTTTTAGAGATGAAGCTTAAGGAGAAGTTATTCGTATTGGTAAAATTGTTCTTCTTGTAAAATCCTTAATTTAAAATATTTTGTTTTTTTTAGGACTTAAGAAAATCCTTATTAGCATAAGTCAATTATGTGATGAGGGTTATCTTTTGAACTTTAGGAATGACAAATATATAGTTCACAATTCAAAAGATGAGTTTATTCTTTATACCAATTGGTTTGAGAATGTTTACACATTAAACATAGAATACCTTAGTAGTCATGTTATACCATATATTAGTGAAATGGAAGATAAATATTGGTTATGAAATAGAATATTTGGACACTATAATCTTATAATTTTAACTAAGATATCTAATAAAGGACTTGTGAAAGATCTACCAGAACTTATGTTTCATTCTTATAAAGTTTGTGATACATGTCAATTTAGTAAATAGCATAAGTAAAGTTTTAAATATATTAGTGAAGTCTAAACTTATGATGATTTACAGTTAATGTACATGGACTTATTTGGACCTACAAAAAAATAGGGACTATTGGTGGAAAATACTATATATATGTTTTTATTGATGATTACACTAGATACACATGGGTCTATTTTCTAAAAAATAAATCCAAATCCTTTATTTGTTTAAAACTTTTGTAACTAGAATTATAAATTATAAAAACTTCTCATTGATAACCATCTATAGGGATCATTTTAGAGAATTTTTAAATTATGATTTTAAAACTTTTTTTTAGTAAAAAAGGTATTATACATAACTTTTCAACACCCAAAACTCCATAAAAAATGGTGTAGTAGAAAGAAGAAATAAAATTCTTCATGAGATTATAAGAACCATGTAGAGTGAATAATCAATATCTATTTTTTTTTATTGAAGTAGTTTTTAATGTATGATATACTATAAATCAAGTTTTAATTAGACCTTTTATTAATTAAACTCCCTTTGAGTTTTAGAATAGAAGGAAACCAAAACTTTTTTCTTAAAAGTTTTTGGATGCAAAGTATTCATTCTGAATAAAAAATTTAATTTACATAAATTTGCACCAAAATATGATTAAGGAATATTTTTGAGTTACTCTACAACTAGTAAGTCTTATAGACTATTCAATAAAAATACAAGTACTATTGAGAAAATAGTACTTGTTATGTTTTATGAAACTAATTATTTTGTTTTCCAACACCTCAACCTATATATTAACATGTTTTTTATAAAACTAATTTTCAACCTATGTAATAAATTTATTCTCATGATAAAAAAATTGAAGAATATATTTCTAAAATTATACCTCAAGAATATTTTCAAATTATTGTTGAAGAATAGAGTTTTGAAAATCCAAGAAATTTGTTGTTTCTTAGGAATCATCCTAGTGAAAATATCATTGGTGATGTAGATCAACTAGTTATAACTATATATGAATCCAATAAAAAATATACAAATCTTAAAACTATTAAATAAATATTGTGTTATCTTAAGGGAACTATGGATTTAGTTTTGTTTTACTCTTTTGGAAATATTTTTGAGTTAAAACGTTTTTTAGATGATGAATTTGGTGGATTTATAATGGATGAAAAAATTACATAAGAAACATGTCATTTATTAGGAGAAAATTTAGTTTCATGGTATTTTAAGAAACAACAATCAGTATAACTTCCCACAAAAAAAGATGAATATGTGAAAACTGGAAGTTATTGTGCTCAAGGGTTGTGGATGCAACACACGCTCCATGACTATGACATGAATTTTACTAAAAATCAAATATTGTGTGATAACATAAGAGAATTTTCCTTAATTAAAACCCATCACATTACTCACAAACTAAACACATAGACATAAGAAACCATTTCATTTGGGATCACACAAAAAATGAGATATCATTTTACAATTCATTGGAAAGCAATAACAACTTGATGATATTTTTACTAAACTACTTAGTTGTGATATATTTGAATATATTAAACATAATCTAATAATGATCAATATCGAACAATTATTCATATCTAATTAATGTTTAAAAATATCATTTCATTAATGAACTACTTCTCAAAGGGGGAGTACATATTCTTTTGTTTTCTAATTTTTTTTAGTTTTTTAAAACTTTATGTTTTTTATTTTTAATTTTATAAAAAGTTATTATTTTCATACCTTTAACTTTTTCAAAGCCAATTTTTTTTAAAAAAGTTTTGGAATCAAAATTATTAATCAAAATCTTCAGTGTAAAAGAGTTATAAAAATATTTTTCAGAATCAAAATTTTTTAGGAATCAAAAAATGTTTGATAAAGGTTTTTGGACAATAATTTTATTATAAATATTATCATAATTAGTTTCCATTACAAAAAATAAGAATAATAGGTTACTCATACCGAAATTAAATTTCTACTCCAAAAGGTATTCTTATTTTAGTTTTTATACTTATTTATTACTTTAGTTTATCAATGTTGCTGTGCAAATTTTTTTTTTGCAATACTTCAGTTTTTTTAAAACTTTTAAAAGTATATGTAGTTGGATAATAAAATCATATAATGATTATTTTTCTTAAAAAAACTTTAATATTTCAATATTATTTTTAAAAAATCATTCTTCAATAAAATATGAATCGTCAGATCAAAAAATTATTTCTAATATGAGTAGTTAAAATTTGTAAAAGTTGAAACACCACCTCCTATACCTATATAAGTGTAGGTCAACCATATACTACATTGGTTTCTATAATTTTTAAACCCTAATTTCATCACTTGTTTAAGTGCTTAGTCTGATCCTTAGGAATTTGTATGATCTCCAACACCAGTTTTAGTAAGATGGAAACTAATAAATATTTTTCTCAAATTGAATTTGTCAAGAAAAGGTTGATTAAAAGAGATTGGTATAAAAATAATGATTTACTTCTTAAAAATATTATTAATTTTTAGATATGGGAAAAATTATTTTTTTCAAAGCAAGATAAGGATATTCAAATACATTACCCTGAGATAGTAAGAGAATTTTTTTCATCAAAAAAGTTTCTTTCAAAAGATGATAAGGAAGAAATATTTTCCCCACTTTTTAGTCATGAATATAAAATTTCTTTTCAAAAAAAGATAACCTAGTGGAATTTACCCTAGAGGGATAAACGTATCTGCCTTTTCACAATCTTATAGAAATTTTTGGGTGTTTTGTTAATTCGAAGGCTAAAGAATCATTATTTACATATTTTGAGAAGGTTATAAAGGTTTCACATATTAATCTAGATAAAGGGTTATTTGATTCTAAGAATTGGTGATATGTACACCCTGACAATTATTGATACATTTGTATTAGATTTTATAATGAACATGAAATAAATCAACATCATAGTGTTTTGTTATATCGGTAGAATCGATTAATAATTATTCAATGAAATTAAATATATTTATGTTTCCTAGATTTATAAAAAAAATTCTTGTGAATTATGTGGATTTTTTTGAATCAAGAATCAGAGTTATTTAAAGAGGGAAAATATAAAGCCCTAAACCCGCACTTCTAGATTCAGTACTAAAACATGATGTGTATTTTTTTATTAGAGATAACATAAAAATAAATAGTACATTATATAATAAAGGAACTTTTCTATTCTAGGTTTTGAAGGATTATAAAAACCATACATTAAATTAGAGTTTACAAAAAATAATTTCAAAATAAATAACTATATTCATTTGCATTATCACCTTAACTATCCTTTGAACTTATAAGAAATCCAATGATTTTTTTTTCAAAACATGGTATGAGCACAATAATCTTAAAAAGGGATATAAAAATGAGACAAACCATTAGTACATGAATTCTTATAAACATATGAAATCATTTTCATAAAAACATACTTATCACCCAATGAGTATCACATAGTTACTTTGTGAAAAAATGAGATTTACATAAAACCCAGGAAACATAAATAATATAATAAAGGAAAATTGGGGCATTAATTACTTAATATTGTAACCCTCATGACTACCATATGATTTTTAACCCTCACAACTACCTTATAATGTAACCCTCACGACTACCTTACAATGTAACCATCATAGTTACACATAGAGTAACCATATGGTTGACCTCTAAAATAAACACAACCAATGAATTGGAAGAATATATAGGTCCCAACATTATTCATAAAAAATGTCCAAGAACCACAACATAGTCATAAAATAAGAATAATTGTATAAAAACATTCCCTTGAATTTTGTAAAAATGGAAATTTAAAAGAGAATTTTTAAAGAAAAGTCCCTTACAAATATGATATCATTAAAGAGAGAATTGGTAAAATGAAATGAATATGTATATTCATTATAAATAAACATAATAAAATAAAATATAATTGAATTTAATTTCACAAATAATCTTATCACGATAGAATCATTGAAGTAGAAGGTTAACCCAAAGAATGGGAATTGGGTTAAGAATTCACTTACCTCAGGTTCATCTTACTTCAAATATGTTTAAACCACTTGTATAATGGTTAAAATAGTTTTATTAATATTTTATGGAAACATATTGATTTTAATAATACCTTATATGATAATTTTATAACATAATTCCATCCATTTATTAATATTATTTTGTTATCTCCATTGTTTTGGGTACATTCTTTACATGGTTTCCATGGTCGGTCTGTAAAGGGTTTTCTTATCGAATAGAAGAGAAACTAAAGAAGTGGAATGAAATGGTATTAATATGTTTTTATAATAATAAATTACAGCATAAATCATTTTTTAATATATGATGACAAATCATTAGATAAAACATTAACGATATTCATTTAGATCATTTTGGCGGTTCTTTGACAATCACGAACTAGTTTCATTATATAATTAAATATTATGTATATATGTTAATTTTAGATCATAAAATAAGTTATATAATAAAATTTAAAATCTTTTTCCACAATTAAAATGGTTTTATGACCATCCATGAAGGTGGTATTGGAAATTGAGGACACATCGTCCATGATATTGGTAAATCAACACATCAGAGATGATGTTTTTATTTTTTAGAATAAATGGGAGAGGAGATGAAGTATAATGATGAATATTTCCATAAATATGATAAAATTCCATTATATAAGATAATTTGTTTTTAATTCCTCTTAGATAAGGGGAGGTGAAGAGATTATAAGAAAATAAAAATATTTGAAAAGAAAAGAAAATACAATGAAAAAGGATTTTACCTCTGTAATTATCTTCCATGATAACTTCCTTAAATACAGTTCTTTAGGCCTATTGGTGATACTGGAAGGGTTTAGACATGGGTAAGAGTCTTGGGAAGACATTTGGGTAGAAATTAATCTATTTAGAAGGCTTTGATGTGTGGGGAGAATAGGTGGTGAGGGGTGGTATTTATAGTGAAGGAGAGGAGGGTTTTCTCATTATTATATTCATTAGTTTATTAATTTGGATCAAGAATATGAATAGTTTGATAATTATCATAAAATATATTAAAATAATCTAGTTAATTTCGAGATTATGGTGCTTACATCATTCATTACTTAAGGAATATTGTATTTATCTTATGATGCATATATAACGTAAATTACTATAATTTACTATTAAAAAAATTCAAGTATTTTAGAAAAATCCCAAAAATTCACCCCATCCATTTTCGATGTGTAATATTTAAAAATGAACTCATTTTTTTTTGAAAATAATTTTATAAATATGAGAAATTTTATTTTTAAATAAAATCATAATTTATTCAAAAAATAACAATTTAAAAACTATAATTGATTTTATAATACCTTTAAAAATTAATCAGGGTCTCATAAAATTATATTATAACCATAAGATAATAAAATAATAATTTATGAATCTATTTTATGAAAATAAATTTTCTTTTAAATCATTAAATTAATTATAAAATTATAAATAAACATTTTTGTTAAAAAAACTAATAATTAATTTATCATTTTCAAAATATTAATTAACTTATCCCGTGATATAAATATGTCATATTTTCACTTATAAGATACCTAAATTTTATATATACTATCATAGGTGATATTACTATTCATTTGGCCAGTTTACTATTCATAAGGGTCATATTACTATTCATAAGGTTAACATTACTATTCCAAATGGTAAAGTTACTATTCACAAAAAATTAAGTTGATCTTATTAGTCTCTAAATATATTACTGATCACAACCGTGTCTATCTGTTTTTTGAAATTCAATTCACAAATGTGGAAAAATTATTTTTATCGACTAGGCTAGAAAGGTCACATAATAGTATTTAGTTGTACATTTAAGCATTATGTAGCGCTATGTATCCTTTTAAAATATCAGGATATTACATTCTTCCCCCTTAAATGAATTGTGCCCTCGTAAATCTTTCATTGTACTTGTTATTCTGAATTTAAATATTGATAATTAATAAAAACTATTTTCTTATGTGTACTTAATTAACTAGAAGTTCAAAAGTAAATACTATCAATATTTTTTTTCTAAAAAAATGACAACGTATAATCTGCAAATTTGTCTAGATCAAACCTATGATACCAACTGTAAAGCCCTGAACCCACACTTTCAGATTCAGTACTAAAACATTCTGTGTATTTTTTTATTAGACGTAATAGAAAAATACACTGTACATTATACAATTGAGGACCTTTTCTTCTATAGGTTTTGGATGATTAGACAAACCATAAATTAAATTATAGTTTACATAAAATAATTACAAAATAAATAATTGGATTTATCTGCATTAGCACCATAATTGTCCTTTAAACTTATAAAAAATCCTATGAAAAACATTTTCAAAACTTGATATGAGAAAATAAATCTTAGTAAGGGATATAAAAAAACTAGAGAAACCGTTAGTACATGAATGTTTATAAATATATGAAATCATTTCCATAAAGACATACTCTTCACCCAATGAGTATCACATAGTTACTTTTTAAAAACACGGGATTTCCATAAAACATATAAAACATAAATAATATCATAAAGGTAAATTGGTGCATTAATTACTTAATATTGTTACCCTCATGGATACCATATGTTTTTTAACCCTCACGAATACCTTACAATGTAACCCTCATAACTACCTTACAATGTAACCATCACAATTACACTTGGAGTAACCATACAGTCAACCTCTAGCATAAACACACCCAATGAATTTTACAGAGATATAGGTACCACCCTTAATCATAAACAATTCCCAATAACCATAACATAATCATAAAATAAGAATACTTTCATAAAAATATTTCATAGAATTTTGTAAAAATGGAAATTTAAAAGGATTTTTAAAGAAAAGTCCCTTAGAAATAGCATATCATTGAAGTGATAATTGATCAAATGAAAGGAATATGTATATTCACTATAAATAAACTTAATAAAACATAATATAATAAAATTATATTTCACAAATAATCTTATCATGACAAAATTATTGAAGTATAAGGTTAACCCAAAGAATGGAAATTGGGTTAAAAATTCCCTTACCTTGGGTTATTATTACTTAAAATGTGTTTAAACATAATTTATAATGGTTAGAACAGTGTTATTAATATTTTAAATAAACAAATTAATTTTTATAACACCTTATATGATCATTTTATAACATCATTCCACCCAATTATTAATAATATTTTGTTATCTCCATTGTTTCAGGTGCGTTCTTTACATGGTTTCCATGGTTAGTTCGTAAAGGGTTTTCTTGTCGAATGGAAAAGAAAATATGGAAGATTAATGAAATGGTATTAGTATGTTTATATAATATTAATTTATACCATAAATCATTTTTTTTGGATATGATGTTGAATCATTAGATAAAACATTAATGATATTCATTTAGATCATTTTTCCAGTTCTTTGATAATCACAAACTATTTTCATTATATAATTTTATATTATGTATATATGTTAATTAAAGATCATAAAATAGGATATATCATAAAATTTAAAATATTTTTCAAACATTAAAATGGTTTTATGACCATCCGAGAAGGAGGTAATGGAAATTGAGAACACATCGTCCATGATGTTGGTAAATCGACACATCACAAATGATGTTTTTATTTTTTATAATAAAAGGGATAAGAGAAGAAGTATGATGATTAATATTTCCATAAACATAATAAAATTATATTATATAATATAATTTAGTTTTCATGGCCCTTGTATAAGGGTATGCTAAGAGAATATAAGAAAATAAAAAGAATTGAAAAGAAAAGAAAATGAAAGTGGATTTTACCTCTTGAATTCTCTTCGTTGAGAACATCCTTAAAGCCATTGTTTTAGGCCTATTGGTGATAAAAACATGTCTTGGATGTAGGGAATATTATTTTTAAGGTTTTTGGGCAGAAATTAATAATTCTAAAAGGTTTTGAGGTGTGAGCATAATAGGTGGCATGGGGTGATATTTATAGTGGAGGAGAGGAGAGTTTTCTCATTATTATATTCATTAGTTTATTAATTTGGCTCAAGACTATGAATAGTTTGAGAATTTTCATAAAATAAATTAAAATAATCAATTTAATTTAGATATTATGGTGTTTACACCATTCATTACTCAAGTAATAGTGTATTTATCTTATAATGTATATACACAGTAAATTATTGTATTGTACTATTCAAAAAATTCATGTATTTCAGAAAAATCCCTAAAATTTACCCTAACCATTTTTTGATGTATATAATTCAAAAATGAACTCCATTTTTTGAAAATAATTTTCTAAATATGATAAATTTAATTTTTAATTAATATCATAATTTATTTGAAAAATAATAATTTAAAAACTATAATTGATTTTATAACACCTTGAATTTTTTTTCAAGGTCTTATAAAATTATATTATAAACATAAGATAATAAAATAATTATTTAATAATATATTTTATAAAAATAAAATTTATTTTAAATCATTAAATTAATTATAAAATTATAAATAAACATTTACATTTCACAAAAATACCAACAATTAATTTATCATTTTCAAAATATTTATTTACTTATTCTATGATATAAATATATCATATTTTCACTTATAAGATACCAAAATTTTATATATACTATCATAGGTGAGTTTACTATTCATTTGACTGATTTACTATTCATAAGGGTCATATTACTATTCTTAAGGGTAACATTACTATTCCAAAGGGTAAAGTTACTATTAACAAAAATTAAGTTGATCTTATCAGACTCTAAATATCTTATTGATTGTAGCCGTGTAAGTCCATTTTTTAAAATTCAATTTAGAGAAGTGTAAAAATTATGTTTAACGACTAGGCTATAAAGGTCACATAATAGTATTTAGTTGTTCATTTAATCATGATGTGTCATTGTGTTTCCTTTGAAAATATCAGGATGTTACAGAAAATATTTCCCTAATTAGAAAAGAGACTATGGATTAGATGAAGATTGTGCTTGATTTAAAGTTAAAGAAATTTGTAGACAATGTGGATAATGCTATGTTTGAAGTTAAACTAGTTATAGAAAAGGATGTTGGAAAATAAAAGAGGAAAGTTGAGTCCTCTCATCCAAAAGTGAAAAAGAAATAGAAATCCATGTCAGATGAAGAATCCAAAAATATTATAGAACATAAGGCATAAAAGAAACTAGGGGATCCTTCTTTTTTTCTTGATATGGATGAGGTTTTGACCTTGAAAATTCAAACTGGTGTTGAGTTTAAGGAGTCTATAAAGAAAAATAAACAAAAGAAAATATTTACAAAGGAAATAATGGTTGAAAGGTTAATAAAGGGAGTTAAAGTAGCTTCAGTAGTACTTCACTTATCTCTTTCCCATTATCTATTATATAACCACCTAAATTATCTGGAACAATCCCTCATGATGATCAAAAAAATCCCGATTCCAGACTAGAGTTTTTGGAAACTTCAGTTTTTCCTTTTGTTTTTCCATCAGTTTATATTTAAGGAAAAGGAAAATAGATTGCATATTAAGTCATTTCTCAATCTAAATCTCAAAAGTATGTTATAGAATTAGTCCTAGTATAAGTTTAGAAATTTATGGAGAATAAGAAACCCAAATCAGTTAAGAAAGTTGGTAAATGTGTTCTAAGAACTACGTGGATGTTAGAAAAATAACTTGAAGAAGAGGAAGAATGGGAAGAATAATAATAAACCTAGACTGAGGCAGAAACAAGGGAAGAAAAAAGTTCTTTTGAGTCATCTTCTAAGTCAACTCAGTTGTCATCCAAGTCATACAAGAATCCAGAGATATACATTTCAAGGGAAGTTAAATCATCATCTAAATATAAAGTAAAATCAACATTAAAAGGAGAATAAGAAGCTCATCATTCTCTCATTAAAATTTCATACAAATTCTATAAATATAAGGATGTTGACATTATAAATTTTTTAGAACAAGGAAAAGATAAAGAGGTAAAGAATAAAGATGTCAAACCATCTAGACCATATATTTTAGAGGTTCCATCAGATTCATCGGACTTAGTATCCATAGAGGCACAAAAGAAAATTTATTACATTTTTCAAGCTATGAAACTGTTAACTAATTTGATCCCCCACCTACCAAAAATTAAAGCTAGGTGTTAATAGATTCAAAATTCTCTGAATAAAAAATTGGAATCATTAAATATGTTTATTGAGATAGTTATCCAAAATTAGGTAGAAGTAAAAACTGTCAAATCTAAATAAAATGAACACATGAGAAGTTTTAACCAAATGGTAAGATGAACCAGACAATTTGATACCGATTTAAAGGATCATAAGGATCATATTATAGAAATGAAGAAATTTTCCTTTGACTTTACTGACTTTTTTGATAAGTTATCAATAGATGTATGAGATAGAGTTAAGTTTATTGAATAGTTCAAAACATGACTGATAATTAGGACGAGGAAGTAAGAATTATAAAAGAAAAGGTTCAGATATTTGAAATAGAAAAAAATAGGCTTCAATCATGTGAAGATTATTTTTTCATCTTAAAAACTGAAAATAATAAAATCCATGAGAAGGTTGAGAAGTTGGAGGAATAAAATAAAAAACTATCAGTTGTGGAGAGGAGGATGGTGAAGCTCAAGACATCTCTTGCTAAAACTAAGAAGGATCATGAGCATGTCAAGAATTTAAAGGTGATATTCAATAATACATATAAGTAATAATGATTTATTTTTATCTGAACTCTTTACATAGTGATAAATTTTTAATGAATTTTTTTTGAATATGTTTTTCTCTAATTATATTTTGTATGAATGTTTCCCAATTTCACTTGAAAGAATATTCTACACATTTTCTTTAATGAACACTTATTCAAACACATATTTTTTCATATGTTTTGTTTTACTAAATTTTTTAGGATATTATAATTCTTTCCTAATAAATTTTTTTAATCATAAAGGGTGAGAAGTTTTGATAATTTGTTCAAAAGGGGGAAATTTTTTTTTGGGTGGGGGTTATTATCAAAAGGAGTTAACTAAGGTAGAATTTTTATTAAGGTAGAGAATCTAAATCATAAATACTTCACATTAGTTCAAAAATGGTAAAGAACAAGGCAGTTTAACTCCTAGGTAGTTTAAATATAATAAATCAATAAATTTCGTATGAGGTATATCTTTTAAGGTCTTAAAATAACAAAGGATTGTAAGTATTTAAAAGTTTTTAGTTTTCATTTTAAGTGTTGTGTTTTGTGTTTTCCAAAAAGATGGAGATTATTGATTCAAAAGTTTTACCTTCCACATTTCTTTTCCTTAGTTTTTCAAATTGTAAACAATTTCTTAAAACTATATTTTACTAAATTTATATATCCCAAGTGTTTTAGTATGTTTTTATAGAAATCATATTTTTAATACCAAACATATAAATTGTTCTAATGTAAAATGATTATAAAATTTTATTATTCAATATGATCCATCAGACTGAAGGTATATTTGATACATCAAATCAACTATTGTTTTAAACAATGGTTAGTAAAGTGTTATGCCCATTAGACCGACTGAAGTCATAACTATCAGACTGACACGAGCATTGATACATCAGATTAACCTATATTCAGTTTATCAGATTGATAAATAATTGTGTAGTCCATCAAACTTCCCAATGTTTATAATGAGAGTATACAAAATTGTTTATATCAGATGTAAATCTTTAATAACATTGTAATGGTGCTAAAAAATGACATTGGATAAATAAACTACATATTGTGATTGGATTTGAAGATCAAGATCCAGATCATTATTAACTATCAAAGTGAAAACTATCCAAGTATGTTGCAACCAACTTAGAAATATGAACATTGAAGAATTGCTGATAAATAGAAGGTAATTTGAATAGTTGATTGCTAATTCATTTTACAACTCAACCCATTTAAGGACTAATCTTCATGAACATATCATTCCTAAGCCTTTTAATCTTTTAGTGAGTTGTATTTATAAGGAATCATTGTATGGATTCAAAGTTACTTAAAACAATTTTCTTTTTTATTACTGTGTCCGATCATGGTTTTGATTCGGGGCTTCTGTGGATAGAAAGATAAAAGAATCCAATCCATCAGATCAAGAGATTATAATACTATGAAGGCAGAGACACTGATATATGTATTGATGGATTTCTTATTTAAGGAATATTGAGCTGATTCTAATATGTCGGATTGAGGGATATCAATGGAATGGAAGGTAGAGACATTATGATCATTATTTCAAGGGGTCTCTTGGTAAGGAAAGATAGATCTTTACTGTAGGTATTAAAACTATAGACATCTTAAGTCAGGATTTCCGACTTCCTTAACTCTTAAGGTTAAAGATAAAAATTATATTTTATTAATCTTGTAAGTCATTCTTATTGTTATAATATTTTTTTACTTGTTTCTACAAGTTTAAATTTTGTTGTGTATATACATTAGATAGTTAGTGTTTACTTATCCTTATAATAGTTTTATCGGTGTGACTGTGAGACCGATAATAAATCTGATATATTGGATGACTTCTAGATCCGATTTAAACACTCTAATCATTAGACTAATTTTGAGTTAGATCTTTTTGACTTAATAGTTTTTTTATCTTAGTTTAAAATTTTAAACTAAAATTCACCCCACCACTTGTATCCATTATAAACCCTTATGATCCAACAGAGATGAGGATGACACCCATGAGGTTGAGGAAACCTGCATGGTTGGGGTGGAAGGGGTTCATACTATACCCTTCTCATCTGTTGACTTTGATTTGTAGTGCTCCATGTTTTGGGGTTGTTCTTGTAATCCCCATGAGGGCAGTTGATGCCATGTTCGATCCCATCCGTACCTATTACACTATTTTATTACTTTAATAAATGGGATAGGGCCTTTAAATATATTATATTATATTTAATATTATTTATATTATATTAAATATTATTTATATTATATTAACTATTAATAATATAATATAATTAATAAAATATAATAACTAATTATTAGTTAATAAATATAATATAATTAATCGTATATATAATATTAAATTATAATTGATAATTAATTATATTAACATTTTATATTAAATTATATTACATATTAATTATATTTTATTATATAAAAACTTATATTATATTAAATTTTAATTATATTACGGATGGAGGAATGAGAGAGGACTCTAGAGGTCCTCTATGATCACCTCATCCAGGAACACCCTTGAAGATTGAATCTCTTCTTCCATGTATCGAATCACCTAATCATGAATCTTGGATTTTTATCGAGGGTTTGTATCGAGGAAGCACCAAAGGTTTTTTATCCCTTTATTTTGGAAACTCCATTGAATTTCTAAAAAACTGAGTCTCGCAATGAATCATGAGGAAAAGAAACACTGCCCATGTATCAGTCTCTGATGAAACTATTTCAGAGAGGATTGATCTATTTAAGCACTCCTTCATTGAAAAGATTTCTTTGTTGAAAGGTATGAATCCATGGAAGGTTTTTGAATCTATTTAATTTTTATCCGCAATTTAATAATTCTTTTATTTTAAATGTGTTTCTCTTAGCTAGGGTTTCTATCATGTCCTATTCCCCTCTGTGGAACTAAAAAATATAACATGGAGTGTGGGTTCATCCAATTTAAAGTCAGGTATGATGAGAATCCATGATTGGAAATTGAAATTCAATCTAAATGATTTTAAGGAATCTTGCACTCAGGTACGGGTTAAAATCCATGGTTTAAGCTTGGTCCTTTGACATCCATAAATCCTTTATGATATTACCTCCATGATTGGAATTCCAATTTGGATGGAAACTACTATAGAACATGTTAACTTTATACATTTTTCAATATTATTGGTTGAAATTGACTTTAGATCCACCTTAATTTACAATGCGGTTCTCTCCACACTATTGGATAAAGTTTACCTTAAAATAGAATATGAAATGACCCCCCTATTTTGTGATTCTTGTGAGATTATTGGGCATTACAAAGATTATTATAGAAGAAATATTATTTTCTATAACTATAATTTGAAAGTTCATGACCTTTCTCATTGTTGAAGGAGGAAGGTCAATGGGGCTGCCTAAGTTGATGAAAATCAACCCTATGATTAGATTAAAGAGGATACTTTTCCTGTTCCTGCAATGGAAAATATTATTCCCATAAAGGATCAGCCTCCATTGACTATTTTTTCCCTTCACAAGAGAAGACATTCATTGAAAAAGGATGTTATTCTAAGGATTTTGGGTGTGGTTCTAATATTAGGACTGCCCTCCCCCCTCAGGATGAGGAGCTGATTGTGTCATATGATGTTTTATTGGAATGTCTGAAGACTAGGATATCCTGGGCTGATATCGGTGATGATACCCACTTATTTAATTCTAGTTTTTCTTTTAGAGATTCCTTGTACAAAGGGATTACAGATGAACATGAAAATGTAGATTCTTATGACAATCAGGTACCCATGGAGATTTATCTATAGGAAGAAGTTGATTTAAATTTATGGAAAGAGTAGGGAATTATTGGTCTCAAGATACACAAAGGGATAGAAAAAATAGAGCTATAAATTTCAAATAAATAAGAATTTAAAAGGATTCATACTTCATTTAGATAAGAGAAACCTAGAATATTCCATGATTCTGATAAAGGTAAGAAGGGTACGGGGCTTCCTGTCTCCAAAACTTTAGCCAGTAGTAAGGATATAGGGAATACTCAAACTGTTTATAGAAAGGTGAGCTCTCTTACTTATGATAATATTTTGGTACCATGGCTGGCTACTAAATAGGTTAAGAAATTTGTAGAATATTCCATGATAGAGACCCCTCCCCTTGTTACTTTTGTTAATTCTGATAAAGGTAAGAAATGGACAGGGATTCCTGCTTCCCAAAGTCTATCTAGCAGCAAGGATATAGAGAATTATGAAATCTCTCAATCATGATAGTGGTATCACTGAGAGGGGGAGGGGTGAATCAATGATATTATTTTCTTTTATGTTTCCTTACTTATGAAAGAACCTTTAACTCCTATTAAAAATATATTTCCCTTCTGAAAGAAAAAAAGAACACAGTAATTTATAAGGTTCACTACACAATAAGAGTAGTTATGTCCTTGGTATGGTTCAGAAATGATCCAATACCACACAATCCACTAAAAAAAAATCCTTTTATGTGGAATAAAATGAGTAATATTTTCCCTTACACTCGTGTATCTCTATGATCAATACAACAGAGCATATGCTTCAAGTAGCACAAATATGTAATGAAAAGTTTTTTTTAACAAACATGTTACGATGCTTCTTGACCAACTTTCACAAATATGATCTTTTAAAACAAGTATTAACTTTCTTCCCCAGAAATTGGTAAGAAATTCTTGGACTTTGTTATAAAACTCAGTGTGATTTCCTATTCTTATTCTCCCAGTTTTATTGCTCAATACGGAAAATATATATAGCTCTATTAGAATAAAATTGAGACAAATATGAACAAATTCTTCTTCAATATAGAAATACAAATACAATATTCCTAGTATGATTCTTCAATATGATGACCAAGTGAATATGATAAGCAAATGAGTATGATGATCAGATGAAATGTTGAAATGTTTTATCTTCCACCTGGAATGACCTCTTTAAGAAATACAATATGAAAACTCATTATTCTCTCTATAATTATTCAGTACTCCACCTTCTTTCTTCCTTTTGTGAATAGTACATATGTCAGATGAAAGAACAAAGTACATTCACTATTATAGGTGACCCAAATTCGGTTTGGGATAGATTCTGAAATTGTTTCCCGCTCAACCAAATTTTCTGAATTTGTATGTTTCCTTGAATTTCAGATAAATTTATGAATTCTTTAACACTTCTCAAATCTTATCAAACCTTCTAAAATATTTTATCAAATTCATATCACCTTTGAATTTATTTAAAAACATTAGTCAGATTTTGATTCTCCACTCTAATTTCATTATGATATGCCTCATTTATGATGAAGACAAATGTAAAACAATATATTCTTCTTCTACTTTTATCTTGACCAACTTGAGTGATAAAAAAAGTAATTAAACCTATTATAAACGGTTGAATACATTATTGAAAAAAAGTTCTAACTTTGTTTTATTGTTGTCCATAACAACTTCAACTTATTTTCTTTATCATTGGCCCAGAAATTATCAATAAAAACAAATCTTCCTTTGAATATTACAATGGTATTGCGAGTCCGATGGATCGGTATAAGTCGCTTTAACTTTAGAAAAGTCTTTCTCTTCTGAATACAATACCAATGATTATTCTGCACAAACAATTCTATCTTTGATGAATATGATGACATGCTGAATTAGATGGAATAGTATCAGTAACTTCTTTCTTTTATGAATATGATACTCACCATATTTTTTCTCTAAGGATTTAAATATTTTGGATTTTGGTCTGACTAAAAACTAGTACCTTTGTTCAAATCCTCCTCCTTATCCTTTAAATAAATCTGCATCTAGTAAAATCATTATGATGATCATGAGACCAAAAATATCTGGCTTTACCAAATTTCATCTTATTTAATCTTTCAGCAAGTATCATGACTTCCTTCATGACATTGAATACATTGAAGATCAGCTTTATCATCATCTGACTTACCAAGTAAAGTATTACAACTTTCCTATCTTCCATAAACTTCATTATTTCCTTCTCAAATACGATTGGCATGATACTGATTGGTAGTATCTCTTATCCCCCTTTTTTATCAATCTTTCATCATAATTTTCACAACTTAATTATGATTTTAAGAAATAAAAAATAGTAAAGAATAGTCATATTTATATCGGATCCATGTTGAATCTGATTCTCTCCTCATTATGATTAGAACCTCATTATGGACCCAAGGTGAGTCCAATAAACCTCTTATTCTAGAATTTTTTTATCAATATGATGGACTTTCTTGAATAAAGTGTGTATGATTTCCTGAATATGATTGTCAGACCGTATTTCTAAAACTTTTATAAGTGAATTAATTTATCCTTTTTGATAAAAAAAGAGAATACACTTGAAAAATATATTCAAAACATCCAAAAACCTTTTCTATATAAGTTGGACCCAAAAATATCTTCCTGTGGATTTTTTCTCAATCAAGATTCATAAATTACTGAATTTTGTAACCTCAAGATACAGATTAATTATCAACAATTATAAGCCTATGTGATCTAAATCATTTTAGGAAATAAGAATTATTGATAGAAAAACCATGCTGTCCAAAAGTAGTGATCTTGAAAACCTCCCCGACTTTTCTTCCACATCTCTTCAACTTTCCTAGAAAACAAATTTTTTTTCTTCTAACAACCACTCCAATAAATAGTTATAATTGTTGTCACACTTACATTGTTTAGTTCACAACTTACCCACAACTCTCTCCTTTTACATAATTTCTTAAAGGATAGATTTACGAAACAATTATCCCCCTTTGAAAACAGTATCTGAAGATAAGGTATGGGAGGGGAGAAAAACACATACCTTAAATTTGATGAGAAAGAGGTTGGAAAATCATGTTAAACCTCAATTTAGAGAAATATTTCTTCGGTAAAGGTTTCAGCAACTTGTTCTGATGTAGGAACATACTATAGTTTTAATTAATTCTTCTCCCTATTCTCTTGGATGAAATGATATTTGATGTCAATATGTTTTGAATGAGAATGTTATAATGGATTCTTGGTAAGATTTATTGTACTTTGATTATCACAATCGAAGATAAATGGTAACTTCGCTTCAATAAGTAATTCTTTGAACTAAGTTTTCATCCACATAAGTTAAGTAGTAGCTTAAGTGGTAGAAATATACCCAGATTTAGCCATTATAAGAGTTACCGAAATATTTTTCTTTGTATGCCAACTAACACAACTTTTCCCCATAAAGAATAATCTACTAGATGTGGATATTATATCATTAACATTTCCTACCTAATCAACATCTAAATACCCAAACAAGTCAATTCTTTCTGAGCTATCATACCTAATTCAGAAATTGTTTTGTGCCTTTTATGCATCTCAAAATTATTTTTCTAGCCATAAAATGTTATTCTTTTGGGGAACTCTAAAATCTTGCACATAAGGTAACAATGTAGACAGTGTTGGGTCTTGAGGCAGTTAAATACATCAGACTTCCAATAATATTTCTAAATTATTTCTGATCAAGTTTCTTACCTTCTCCATCTTTACTCAACTTGGTTCCCACTGATATTGGTGTGGAAACTAATTTTGAATTTTCCATACTGAACTTTTTAAGAATTTCCTTAGAATACTTTTCTTGAGATAGAAAAATTTGTTTCTTCTTTTTTAAAATTTTTAAATCAAGAAATTATTTCATTTCCCCAAGCATGGACATTTCAAAAAAAAATCACCCCTTCTGCAAATCTTTCACATGTTCTTTAATTATTCCTAGAAAATATAATATCATCAACATAAACAATCACGATGAGGGAAAACTCTTATCTTTATTTAATGTGAATATTTCAATCAATTATTCCCTTAGTAAAGATCATCTTCCTCAAGAAAGTATCAAATTTGGAATACCACACTCTTGGATCTTGTTTTAGAGCACACACAGATTTATTTATCTTACACACATAAATTTCATCATTCCCAACAAAAAAGACACAATTTTGTTCAATGTAATCTACCTCATCAAGATCACCATTTAGGAATACATATTTAACATCTATTTAAAAAAATTTGTGTCTTTATTGTGTAATAATAGTAATAAATATTCTAATAGTTTCTACTCTTGATACCAGAGAAAAAGTTTCATCAAAATCAATAACTTCAATTTGTGAATAAACCTTGAAAAAAATTATTTCCTTTTTTCTTATCAATTCACCTTCTTTATTTAACCTGTTATGGAAAAACCACTTTGCACCAATAATATTTTTGTTATCCATCTTAGGTATGAGTTCCCATGTATCATTATTTTCTATCTGATCTAGCTCTTTATTCATATCCTGAACCCATTCCGGATACTAAAAACCTTAATCAACATATTTCGGTTCCAATTTTGAATATAAAGAAGTGTGTGTAATGGAATTTGATGTTCTTATTGTTTAAACTTTCTGATTTTGATCACCAATAATTTTATGAGCTTTCACTTTCTTCCTCAACCTGAAATGGTATTTTTGAGTATCTTCATCCTCACTAGAAATAGCTGAGTCTGATTCTTCTTCTTGAGTATGATTACAATTGTCTGTATCATTATTGGAATTGTTAAGAAAAGTTTCCCCATCCTACTCAACTTAATTCTTTTCATTAGTATTTTTATCTTTATCACACTTTTAAATAACTTTCACATAATAAGAATTAAAATTTATTCCCATTTCTTTTTTGAAACATCTATATCCTCTTCCTTCTAGAGCATAGCCAAGAAAAATTCCATCTTCACCTTTCTTCAAAAACTTTCCCAAGTTTTCACATTTATTCTTTATAATACATGGACTCCCAAAAATTATTAAGCATTCCAAACTTAGATTTTTTCCATAAAAAAATTCATATGGAGTCATATCAAAACATGTCCTATAGAAACATAGATTTTGAATATATGCAGTAGTACTCATGGATTGCCTCCAAAAGTAATGAAAATACCATGTTCAAGTAACATAGTTCTCCCCATTTCCATCAGATTTAAATTCTTCCTTTCAGAAACCCCATTTTGTTGAGGAGTAAAGGGTGAGATATAATCATGTTTAATTCTATGCTTATCAAGATATATTTCAAATTATTCACCTCTGTATTCAATAAAATTTTCAGTTCTCAAATTCTTCACTGAATACTCACATTTTTCCTTAGCTTTCCTCTTAAAACTTGTAAACATTTTCAGAGAATCTAGTTTATGTTTCATATACCTGAAAGAAGCAATGAGAGTAAAGTCAATAATGAAAGTGATGAAATAATTATCTCCATTCATTGATTGTTTTATCATCATCCCATATATTTTTTAATGGATAAGTTCTAAGGTTCATTTTGAAGAAATATCAACTTTGTTATGCACAAAAATTGTAATATTTCCTTTATAAAAAATAGTTCAACACCAATCGCTTTTTCTGGGAAAACCAGGAATGTATTAGACAATATTTCTTTCAGATAATTTGATCACGTTTCTTTGAAATATGTGTCCTTTCCTTTTAGGCCACAATTTATTCTCTTCCACAATTCCCAAGTTATAATATTTTTGTACGTCACTAACTTGAAATAAGTTTCCCCTTGTACGTTGGCCTCTTATAACAATATTTCCATCCTTCTCTCTTTTCACTAAATATCCTTCTTTCCTGAAAGTAATTTTTTTACCTTCATCACATAATTGTGAAACAATTAGTGGGTTATGTTTCAACCCATCAACATATAATTATTTCTTGGATTTTAATCTTTATTTCCCAATGATAGTTGATCCAACACCTTTGATTCTTAGTTATTCATCATTGACTAATGTCACATCTCATTCTTTGAAATATTTTACATTCTAAAAATATTTAAAATCTTTGGTTATATGAGAAGAACACCCACTATAAAGAGTCCAAGGTTATTATACTTTTATAGCTTTCAAAGCAGTTTCAACAATAAGAGGTTTTTCCTCTCCCTTTTCTTTAATCACCTCTAACTTATGAGAATTATTAAGAAACATTTTTTTGTGATGGTAACAAAAAAAGACAACCCTTAGAAAGAGTCCCTAGTTGTTCACATATTTCAAAAATATTTTCCATGGTTTGTAACCAAATTTTAATTTTTACACCATAATTCCCAAATTTCTTCAGAAATTCTTTTTCATACTTATTCTTTTGAGAGGATTGACTTCCCATAAAATTATTCCTTTCATAAGTTGTGGACTAAGTGTAATGTTTTTGGTTAAACCAATACATATTTTTTATATGTCTGAATCCACCATAATACCAGTAGTCACCATAGAAATATTATTTACCTCTATAGCTTTCATATTGACTAGGATTGTGAGGATGTTTCTCAAAAACCTTCTTATCTAATTTTTTTTGACCACAAACCTTTGTGTTTCCAACTGTAGTCTTGTTTATTAGCTCTGTTTTATTTTTAGATTTATCAAAACCATAAGTTGTAAGAGATTTTTCATATCTATAATCTTTAGAAATATTTTTGTACTTAGAGTTTTCAGGAACGTCTGATATTTCAGCTTTGTTAACTTTGGCCACATACATAACCTTTCCATACTTTTCTTTTTTAGAAATAATTCCACATTTATTCTCAACCTTTGAAGGTTAACTTTTTTGATACTTCATAGTTTTATCCTTACCATAACTTTCAAAAAAATTTGAGATAGAGTTTTTGAAACTCATATTCTTCACTTCAACTTTAGATAGTTTTTTTGGACAAGTTCAATATCTTATTAATTTTCCTTTAGCTTTAATTATATATTCTCATTATGATTCTTTTATTCCTTAAGATATTTCTTCAAATCATCAATCTTCACCAGCATCTTGTTCTTATCTTTCGAAAAATTTTATTGAATTTTTGTTGAGGAACATTCATCTTCCAACTTCATTTTTTTTTCTTTTCAAGCATTATAATATCAGTTAGATATTCTTTCAAATCTTCTTTCGAATGAAATTAAAGTTGAGTTTTTTCTTTATTCGAATCACTACTTCCAAATTCTTCATCATTAACTATTGCAATAAAAGAATTGTCACCAACATGATCAGTAGAATTTTTGAATTCAACATTACTGCATTCTTCTTCATCATATATAGATAAAAAACTCCTCCTTTTATATTTGGATAATTTTCTATCTTTCCTTATGGGATAAAAGTTTTCTTTATCATCCTATTTATTCCATGACCTTTTTGACCTTCTTTCTTCTTCATCACTATCTTTTTCTTTCTATCTTCATGGAAAAGTTTCTAAAAATTTCCCAACGAATCCGCATTCAAAACATTTCAATGAAATTTTACCTTTTTATTTACCTATATGAATTCTCACATTTTTAAAAAACAAGGATAAAATTTCATCAAGATTTTTACATACCTCATTTTTGAGTCAGAATCACCAGATTATTCTTCAATAAGACTCTTCTTTGACTTCTCTTTCTTGGTATCCTTGAAAGAAATTTCTCTATCAAATTTTGTTTTTCTTTTCATAACTTTCTCCCATATTATTTCATAAGTGATGAGAGTGATATTTAAATCATCCAAAGATAATGTTTTAGGGTCTCTATCTTACAATGAAGAAAATTTAGAATCAAAATTATCAAGAAGAATTCATAAGATCTTCTCAATAACTGTAGAATCCACCAGCTTCTCACCAAGACATATGATAGTGCTGATAATGTCATTCAACCTGGTAAAGAAGTCCCCAATAGATTCAAACTCACACATTTTCAAATCTTCATACTCCAGTCTCTAGATTTGTAATTTTTTCTTCTTCACTTTCTTTCCTTATTATATGTTTTATAGCTTATCCCATATACCTTTAGCTGCGAAAACACCTTTTACCCTTATGAATTAATTTTCAAAAAGTAATGATAGGAAATCATTCTTAGACCTTCTATAATTCTCGATATTATTCTTATAAATAGATGTAATAGAAAAATTTTCATCAGTAGAAGGAAATTGATATGTAACAGCTTCAAGAACATCATATCCAAGATACATAAGAAAATTCAAAATTCTATATTTCTAGATATGATAATTCTAACCATCAAAAACTATAATTACTTTAATATTCACACAATTTAGATTCTCCATAACAACTTATAGTTAAAACTTTAGTAAATAATAAATGAATAGAACCTTGGATTTGATACCAATTGAAATTTCCTAATCAAGATAGTTATATCACTAAGATGGTGAGGGTGTGAATTAGTGATATAATTTCCTTTTATGTTTCCTTACTTAAGAGAAAAACTTCTCCTCCCATTAATGATTTTTTCCGTACTAAAACAAAACAAGAATACATCCATAGGAATATAAGAATTTAAAAGGTTCAATACTAAATAAGAGTAGTTACATCATTAGTATGATTTGGAAATGATCCAATACAATAAAATCCGCTAGAAAGAAATCCTTCTATATGGAATACAATGAACATGATATTCCCTTACACTTGTGTAGCTCTATGATCAATACAAAAAATCATGTGATTCAAGTAGCACCAAGATGTAATATAATGTTTTTATAAAAAACATGTTATGGTTATTATTGACTAACTTTCACAAATATGATATTTTAAAACAAATATTCACTTTCTTACCCAGAAGTTGGTAAGAACTTCCTAGAATTTTTTATAAAACTCAGTTCGATTTCCCAGTCCAATTCTCCCTATCTTATTGTTAAATACAAAAAATATATATAGCTCTATCAGAATATTGTTGAGAAAAATTTTAATAACTTCTTCTTCAATCTAGAAATCCAAATAAAATATTCCCAGTTTGATTCCTCAATACGATGACTAGCTGAATACGATAATCATCTGAATATGATGTTCAACTGAAATGTTTCAATCTTATATCTTCTCCTTTCTCTTCTATCCGGAATGAATTCTTCAAGAAAGAAAATTTGGAAACTTCTTATTCTCTCTAGAATTCTTTAGTTCTCTAGTCCTCTCTTCCTTTAGTGAATAGTACATATTTTAGATGAAAGTACAAAGTAATTTCCATTTTATAGGTGACCTGAATTAGGTTTAGGAGGGATTTTGAAATTGTTTCACGCTCAACCAAATTTTCTAAATTTGCATGTTCCCTTGAATTTTGGATACATTTAAGACCTTTTCAAAACTTCTCAAATATTCTCAAATGTTCTCAAATATTCTATAAACTTTATCTCACCTCTGAATTTCTTCACAAACATTAGTTTGATTCCGATTCTCAATTGTAATTGTCATTATGATCTGCCTCATTTATAATAAAGAAAAATGAAAATAATAGATTATTATTCTATTTTTTTCTTGACCAACTTGAAAAATAAAAAGATAAATTAAACCTATTGTTAATGCTTGAATACATTGTTAAAAAAGAGATATGAATTTCTTTTCATATTTTCCATAACAACTTTGAATTCTTTTCTTTATCATTGGTCCCAAAAATTCCCAATTGAAATAGATCCTCCTTTGAATATTATGATGGTATACTAAGACTGATGGATATGTATAAGCAACTTAAACTTCAAAAAATTATTTCCATTCTTAATATGATACCAATGATTCTTTTTAACAAACAATTATGTCTCTGATGAATTTGATGACACACTGAATCAGATGGATAAATATTGTTGACTTATTTCTTTTTTGAATACGATACTCACCAAATTCTTTCTCTGAGGATTTAAATATTTTGGATTTTGGTATGACTAAAAACTAGTACCTTTATTATGATCTGCCTCCCTATCATTTCAAAAAATCTACATCTGGTAATATCATTAGGATGATCTTGAGAATATAAATCATCAGCTTCAAAAAATTTCGTCTTCTTTAATCTTTCAGTAAGTATCATGACTTCCTTCATAACATTAAACACATTGAAGATAAAATTTAGAATTTTATGACTTACCAAGGAATGTATTGTAACTTACCTATCTTCTATAAAAATCTTTCTTTCCTTCCTGAATACGTCTGGAATGATTCCAATTGGTATAAACTCTTCTCCCCCTATATTTTATCAAGTTTTCATCATAAGTTTCACAACTTAATTATGATTTGTAAGAAATATGAAATAAAAAAAGCATCATTAGATTTATATCAGATACATATTGAATCTGATTCTCTTCCTTATTATGATTAGAACCTTATTCCGGACCCAAGGTGAGTCCGTTGAACCTCTTCTTACAGATAAATTCTCAATACAATGGAATTTCTTAAATATAGTGTGTCTGATTTCCTAAATACGATGGCCTGTCTGAATTTTCAAAACTTTTACAAAGTGAATTGATTTATCCTTTAAAAAAAATACAATAAACTTAAAAAATATCTTAAAAACATCCAAAAACCTTTTCCATCCAACTTGGTCCCAAAAAATTATCTTACTATCTATGGGAATGTGAGCTATCCTGCCTCTACTGACCATCTTACACCAAGGCTAGCTACTGAACTTGATAAGGAATATGTAGAGGGTTCCATGCGAGTGACCCCTCACCTTACTATTTATACTAACCATGATTCTGGAACTGAGAGAAGAAATTTGAAACCTCTCAATCAGTCTTAATATAGTGATACCTCTATGGGAGATTTAGCTAATCTATAATCTTCCTGCTCTTTAAAACCCAAGTCTAGTAGCAAGAATTTTTTTGGGGAAATACCCACTGGCCTTATATAAATCCATAATGGTATTGGAATTCCTATGTTGGAATCAAATTTAGATTCCATTGAAAATATTAGGAGCAATACTATGGGACTCGACCTGCCTACCAGCTAGGCTCATGATATCGTTAGTGATAGATTGAAATATTTACCATTTTTGGTTCTTTCTTCCAAGAATTCTATTCTATATAAAAATGAAAAAAGGAAAACGTGAAACTACCTACATATAATTATTTCAATTTAATTGATTTTGGATGTATTGAGGAAGATGAAAAAAAGTGATGGTTCTACTGACGACACAAAAGATGACATTGATGTTAAATCACCAGATGATGGATCAAGTAGAGACCTAGAAAAGGGGTTAGCATCTTTGGGGTAGGGGTGGTGGACGCCCTTCTTATCATAATATGAACACTCATTCTTGAGCCTAATTTCATTTTTTCTTATTAGCATGATGTGGACTAATTTGGTCTTGTATGTCCCTTCTTTTTCTCTCTCTCTTCATTCCAATAAAGGGGCCTTCATGTCCTAAAATTTTCAATTTTTTTAAATATTATTTATATTAACTGTTAACTATATTAATAATTATATTATTTCAACTACTAAATATATTATATTATATTAATTATATTAATTATTAAATATATTAGATCATGTTAAATATTAATTATATTAATTATATTAATAATTATAATGTATTAAAAATAAATAATATTAAATATTAAATAAATAATTATTTTAATTATATTAACTATTAATTATATTTTATTATATTAACTATTAATTACATTAACTATTAAATATATTAATAATTAAATTATATTAAAAATTATGTGATAATATTATATTAATAATTATATTTTATGAAATATTACTTATATTAAATATTAATTACATTTTATTACGTTAACTATTAATTATCATTATATAACTCAAGAGGGCCTGAGTAAGTTTGAGGGGGAATCTTAGCGATGTCTCCTCTATCTCCTTCTCACCCTAGGGTTTTTCCTCAACGGCGATCAGGAGGGGGAGGATTTTGTGCATCTTCTCCAGTGCCTCCCTCTCCCCTCCCTCATTTCATCTCACCTCCACCTCTCTTTTTCTCCTCTCTCTCGATGTTTTGGATTTCTCGCTGGTGCTTGGTGTTCCAACCTTTTGATGTTGAAAACTTTTAAAATGGCAGTCGGTGGTCCTACTAACAAAGTGTGTGCTGTCAAAGCCCTTAGACGCTAAGCCAATGCTCTGACCCCTAGTTCATCTACGACTCTCCGAGGTAGATCTGGAGCGATGGTTACATAGGGGTTTTGGGTTATGAGGTTTGGAAGTCGATGGTGTCCTGGAATGGTCTGATTCTACTCTCTCTTGTGACAACGGGTCGTCGTTTGAAGTTTCTTCCTCAAAGCCAGTGGTGGAGGTGGCGGTCATGGGCATTGAATGTCCATGATGACGAGATATCTCTTGATGCCTGAGTCTGATCCTTTATCTGCTCTTACTCTAGGATTCCACCACTCTTATCCTAGTTGGATCTATGCAATGGTTTTTAAAGTGTTTTGGGATGTGAGTTTAAGTGACTGGAGACATCCTTGAGTGTGTCTCTCATGATGGATTCTTATCTATATTAGGGTCTTCCAGGATGGTCTTTGATTTGGTTGTGGTGCTTTATCATATTGAGGTACTCGAATGTTCAGTGGTGTTTTGATAATCTTCAGTGGATTTCTGTGATTTTCATTTCTGGAGTGGTGATGGGCATCAGCATTAGCGGTGACGATGTGCGTGAAGTGACAACGGTGAGGTGTTTTCTATGATGGATGATGTGGTAGGATTATCTGGTGGTTTTTCGATAGCAATGTGATGATGGAGACGACGATGTGGTGAGACGATGCAGTGACAGAGACCTCGATACAAGGTTCCTCAGGTAGCTCATGGGATTTGTAGGGATCAAACGTGATGTTCCTGAGCCATGGGTTTTGAATTTCTACAAATGGATTTTGAATTTTGTAATTGCCTGCTGTATTTTGTGTGTTTTAGATGATGTGAGGTTCCCACTTTAACCCTAAATGTGGTATTCCGAAAATAAAAAAAAATGATTTTGAGGAAGAGGGTCCGAGTATGAGTTGTCAATCCAACCCACACTCACCAAAATTATTATAAAAATAGTAAATCACAACACAAGAGAGGAGTTAAACACACAGTAGAGTTAGAAAAATCTTACAAATAAGATAAAATAAGAGATCAGTTCCTTCCACTCCCTTTGGATCCTGAGTTCCTGGGGTAATAACCACTGTTTTTTGGGTGTCGCCCTCTCCACCATGATTGAGTCCGTTGGGGAAAAACTAGCACATCACTCAACGACGAGTCCAAGGAGTCCTCTAGAATGATGTTTCTCATGAATTTACATGAAAGGTCCAGAAAGTTATGCCTTAGATGGAGCCGATAACCATATTCAATGTTCTTTGATAATAATTTTTGGATTTTCAAATAATCCCTTTATCCAAAAACATATGGTTCCATATTATCAAAGGTAAATTCTAGCTATAAGTCAAACCATTTAGTGATTTTATCTGTAAGTACCTGGTGGTACCACTCACCCTAATAATTAGGCGAAGGGGCCTTGAAATTTTTTCCCTTATAGATTCAAATTCCATGAGTGAGGCCATTCAAAAGAATTCATAAGAAGATTTCATGTGATCAAAAAATTGAGATAGATAAGTCCAATCCCCTCCTGTTTCCTGACTTACCTCAGAAATTACTGGTGTTTGAAATAATAACAACCCTTGTTGATCATCAGTAGAATGAGGGACCTCATGAACATGAGACTCACCACTTGCTCCAGGTTTCACACCTTCCTGTATAGGAGAAGATGTCTTGCTATCATTTTCCTTATCACCAATAGAAGGGACATCCAACACTACATCCATATGAGAAAAGTTATTAGATGACTTAGAAGAAATGAGATATTTAGGAAGAACCATTTGATATCCCTCATTATCCAAAACTTTCTTGCCTTTGGCCATATTCCAATCCACATCCATATCTAAAGGTAGTGGAGATTGAGCCAAAACCACTGGATCCTCCCTTGCAGCACCTTCAACATTGGCCAATGTACCATAGCCTCTAGAATCATGAACAATATCTTAATTATCAATACTTGATAGGTAAATCTAACCCCACCCATATATGTCATAGGCATTACCAAGTTATCATTTTGTTCAACCAGATTTTTAGATCCTAATGCAACCACACCAGCAAAAGATTTTTTATACATTGCACCATCATGTGGAGTAAGAGCACCATTGCTACTTCCTTTCCTATCAAAACTTCCATCACCATCCTTCTTAACATCTTGAGTGGCATCGTTATTGGTAGTAGAGGGGATCTTAGATTTACAATCGTCAGTCCGATGCCCATGATTCCTGCAAGTGGATCATCTCAATACCCTTCATAAATTAGCTCTGACATGACCAATTGATTGCAGTTATAGCAAAAATTAAGAACCGATTCATAATCAACACCCAATTAAAATTTAAAATATCCATCATTCAAATAAACTATCTCAGCCAATATTGAACTAAGGTCAAATTCAACCAGAATTCAAGAAAAATGACCATATCTATCCAATTCAGTTTCTTTGTCAAACTTGATTGGGGAAATGTAACATTGAAAATCCCATACCTAATGAAACAATACGCCAACCATAAATGCCCCAAATCTACAGCAGCTAATTATGCATATTATCAACTTCACATGGACCATTTCTTGAGAAAGGGATGATCTGTGCAATGATGGAATGATTTCATTCCTCAATCCGGTCCTCAAAAAATTTTAGGTTTATTTCAACAAAATCAATTACACAATTCCTTGAAATTTGATTATGCTCAGGCGCTGAATCATGTCAAGGGAAAGGAAAAAATATGACATTCCCACCAGGCTGCAAAGCACACTAAGCCAATGGGTTAGGGAACTCATGATTAACAGAAGGGATAAGCACAAATTGATGGAGTCTATCATCAGCCTTCCCCAACTCCCACACATTATCAACTTCCTCATGATCTATAATTGACCGCAAATCGACATCTTCTCCATATCTCTAAATAGGAGAGGTAGGTGTGGAACTCTGAGCCGACGGGTTCATGAAACCATGATCAAGTAGCATAGAAGAGGGTGCGACACTTCAAGCTGATGGGTTCATGAAATCATGATCAGGTAGCATAGAGGTGGGTGTGGCACTCCGACCTCATAGTTCCAAGTTTTTCTATATAAATTATTTAATAGTTATTATATTAATTAATTATATTATATTAATTATTAACTATTAATTAAATAATTATATTATATTGTATATATTAAATAAATATATAATTATATTAATTATATTATATTATATTATATTGTATTAATAAATAACTATTAATTATATTTTATTATTTATTAATTATTAATTATGATAATTAAGTTTTATTTATAATTATTAATTATTATTTATAATTATAATAATCATTAGAAGGTATGTTAATTATTAATTTACTATTAACTACTAATTAATTATTACTTATTAACTATTAATTATATTAATTATCAATTACTTACTATATATTAATTAAGGCAATTATATTAATTATATTAATTGTATTATATTAATTAAATATGTTTTATTACTATTTATATTAATTATATTATAATTTTTTTATTATACTAAATATTTTATTATCTTATATATATATATGTATCAATAGATGAGAAAAGGATTTTTTTAAAAAAAATCCCCTAAAAAGAGTAAATGTCACTCTACCTAGCCAAGGGTTACATATGAAGTGTGAACCCCATTCAATATTCTAAATGAATAAATAATAATGAATGGGGTTCATGCCTTCCCATACACCTTTTTGTGAAATTCTAAAAGCCCTATACTTTTTCAATTTTTTTCTAAAAAATCCATTCAAAAAATTATTGGGAAGACGAACAATGTAGAAAACACTACACAAAGAGATGTGTACACATGAGAACATTGAGATGAGGGAGGAAACACCACTGGAATGGGCCAAATCATGAGTAGATAGTTACAAATAAGGCCCCTCACATATAACAAAGCATCGTCATTTACACCCACCCCATCTCACTCCAAACAATAGTTTGACTGTACCACCATGTGACCTCATGCACGCCTCCCTATATGACAGATGCTATAGAATAGAAATGGGGGTCTATGGAGGTACCTTTGGGACCCCTATATCAGTGTGAAAAATAGTAGATAAATAACCCATTATCATCCACACTACAAAGTAACTAAACAATAAAAGTATAAAAATATAACATTCTATTACAAAAAGAAATGAAGCATATAGGATGGATCACCCATTGGTCCGATCACATATATAGAATAAACTAAAGAAGAAAAATGAAGTTCTAAATAAAATTAAAGTAAGATCCACTATAATCCTTGAGGCTTAACTCATCCTGTTATTTGAATATCATATGATCTTATCCATCTTGATCATGCAAGCTTAAGCCTCCACCCAACCTGTACTTGCAGTAAATTGAGTGTCTACTTGAGTGCCTAAGTGCAATGTCTTCCTAATATGTATTTGAGTACATAACTTAGTAGGGAACCACCAATGTATTCCTATACTAACCAATAATGGTGTGATATGTTCATCTTACATGCTTTGGATAAATAATTACTACTAAATAATAACATAAAAAAATGACACTATCAATCTTTAGGTTTGTGACCCTGATCAACCATACATGCTTTAGACCAGTGTTGGAATGCCTCTGAGAATAAGCATCACCTTAGGTAGACCCTTTTCTACACCTTGGGGATCCTGGTCCCATGCCTTCATCATGATGAGTGGAAGATCCTAGTGTGTATCCTGAAATCCCTCATCTTAAAGCCCAAAGGATGAACCCCATTATAGTACCTATGCTTTATCAATGTTGGGTTATTGACTGACTCCTAGGAGGATGAGGTCCTAGGAAATCCTATATGTCTAAGAATGACTAATTCCTAGGTAACCCAGGTAATCTAATGTAATATCCTATCTTATCCCATTTTATAACACATGGGAATAAAAAATAACACAGATCCTTATCTGATACATATCTGGTGCATCCACCCGATCCTGGGGGTATCCTAGGTATCGATAGAGGGGACCCAACATTCACCCCTGGGATGCCCAACATTCTTTCTTGGGGATATATACCCACCTAAAATCCCATACCACAATTCTAATCTTAGAGGTCCCAAGAATTCACAATGGTCTAAGGTATCACCATTCGATTCCCAATCTCCCCTAGAATTTTCAACGGTCTCACTATATCAAGGAATCCCAGGCTTCTCAAGATTTTCTGTATGCATTCCATCACTAAAACTGATTCTATATCCTTAGAACCATCTCCATGCATGCACATTTTTATAAACCATATGCAATGTATTCTATTAAAACTAGTAATCCACCCCCAATATGTTGTGAGATCATATCCTAAAAATTTCAGGCATCCAATGAACTCATCCATCACAATAAGCAATTTCTTGACATCTTGAGAAATCGTAGAAAATCCAAGACCAATAAGGCTAAAACATTGGTTTAGAATCTAAGGTAACACCCGTAACCCTCACTAGCGAACCACTTTCACCTTATTAGGGACAATATATCAATAAAAACATCAATTTGGTTTCCTATATCCAATATGTATGTTGAGTAATCCCTCCTAGGATCCCAAATCCCCATTATTCTATTGGTTCAACACCTAATTATTAGAGGACATATCATCTATATACATCGTAAAAATTAACATATAGACTAATATGTATCAAGGTTATGCCTCACTAGCCACAATCTCATGAGATGGACCATGGTCCATCTCAATATTGATAGAATCTAAGTTAGTTTTCCTATAAAAAAACCTATCCAAACTCATTCTACCTAAGATATATCCACCTAGGTTGAACTCATATCAAAAGGGAAGCATCACCTGCCCAAGTTCTATCATCAAGAATGAACACTCTAAGGTGTTACTGGGGACCTCACATGGTTTTCTCTATTTATTCATTTGAAGTCATTCCCAAAACCCCCTCTTGGAGGTGTATAAGAATCCTAGCCTAGGGGAACTATGGAATACTAATTTTGGTAAAACCCCTCAATTGGTACATATGAAAAATGGAATAAAATCAAAAGTCATGATCCTAACCATCAACGTTTGGGTATACTAGATAGTTATCAAGGGCCCACTATATCCCCTCAAACTTACTTAGTCCAGAGAATTTATTTCAAATTAACCCTTTATCAAAATTTTAAATAGAAATTATTTATCCTAAATAGTCCAAATCCCTTAGTGGTTAGTCCAAAAATCATATACACCATAATAAAAATGTAATAATCCATAGAGTGATTATTGAGGAACACTTAGCTTATCTATGAGGATTCCAAAAGTAATCTATAGTTTGATAGCTACTTCCCAGAACCACCAAGGCTTGAGAAATCAATTTTTATGAACTAATTGACATTAGAATCATCCATGAGGTCCTAAAACACATTCAATATAGACAATAACCAATTTTAAAAAATTTGAATTAATTTGATAATACAAACCAAATAATACATAATCATTGAAATCTCACCAGGAATATAATGATCACTAAATTCTTAAGAAACATGGTTCCAACCATCCCAAGCACACCTTAGAACCCATACCTAGTAGAGGACACAACCTATGTTTCTAATTACATCATTAAAAGAATTTAATTTTAATAAAAAACTGAAGATAAGTGAATAGTGTAGTGTACCTTTGATGAAATGATGAAAAATGATATTCAAACATCATCTTGGGATTCCCTCTATGAAATCATTATGAAATCTACATTAGAAGTGAGAGATTTTAACATCCTCTAGGGAAATGACCATTAAAAACCTAGTAAAAAACATACAATAATTAAGGAAACTAATATGAGTTTAAGAATAGAGGATTAAGAAAATGACATACATTTAATCCTATATGGGTAACACCTAATAAACACACCCCAAACCAAGGAGGTGAATAGTGGAGAGGGGGTTTAAACCCCATGGTATTGTTTCCAAATGAGAAGGAGTAGGGGATCCCCCCTCAAAGTCCCAAGTTGGAAAAATGGAAAATAAACCATTTTAAAATGATACCAGATAACTAGTACTAATACATCACTATCTAGTGGTTACAGTAGTCATATAGCTTACTGTCTACAGCTAAGGCTACAATAGCCACCCAATCCCTCCCGAGGCCCTTTTGATCTCCTGAGATACATCCTAAAAGTCATTCATTGCCTAAAAAACCTTCTTTTGATGTTTTTAATCTCCATGAATTTCATTTTGAATCCCAGTTCTCAAAAAATCCATACACTAAACTAAAAAATTCAAATTACTCTTGAAATTAAAACACCCATATAGACACAGGGTATCAAAATCTCCACACCAGTGATCTTCCCACCCTTGAGAATTCATAGTTTTAATTCCACTACATCATGAAACATACATTAGGTTTCAATCACCATTAAAACATTCACACCCTTAATCGAATTCTGAACATTATTACGAAGCACCACTTTGAATTCAAGGCACTAGAATCATGGAAACACAATCCACTACTCATTTTCATCACTGAAACACTTAGATAATGCTTTCCTACACCTATATATCCTAAGAAACTTTAGGAGTATTCATTCAATTTCTCTCCAATACCACGGTTCTCTCTATCAAAATATATAGCTAAAGAGGCTGATTCTGATATATGGAACCATCCACTATTAGAATTCCCTATTGAAATATTGCAACCATATCCTAATGGAATGCTTGCCACAATTTCCAACTTAACACACCTAAAAACACATGAGAACACCATTCAAGAACTAGTACCAACTTACACTTTCTATTTCAAAGAAAAAAAAATGTGCTCCTACCATCCAAGAATAATACAAGAATGACGAATTTTCCTCAAAAATCCCTAACCAATCCCAAGAAACCCATCATATCCAAAATTATTCACCAAATGTGACTTCCCTCTCATTAAATCCAATTACATGAAAACCTGTGGTCATACCTCCTAAGGTCATCCTATCTCAAGGAAATTAGGCTCTAGATTTCAACATTATTCTAAATTTCCCAATCAAGATTCTTTTATCCCCAAATTTCTCTTCTTATTGTTTGAATATGTCCACTAATTTCCATACCCGAATTCCATTGAAACTCTATGGTTGGATTCTCAACCGATTGAAACCAATGTTATGCTCTGACCATGAGCACCAATGGTTCCTCAATTCAAAGCATTCACGGATCATCCAAATTTATCCCAAGCTTGTGTCAATTCCCAAACTCTAACCCATGTGACATATGAATTAATTCCTAGAATTCCCTAAGGAATCTATGTGTATTTAGATCCATTTAATAACCAATATCAAAATGTCTTAAATATTGTACAATGGTTGATTCTATGATATAAAGACGCATACAAGACAAGGGTTATTATACAATTATTTCTATCCTACACACCACTATAGGATAATCATCTTCATCTCAACACTAAACAAAATTCACAATCTCTATAACTCACATTCTATTCATCACCGAAATTAACTGTCATACATGAACAGAATAGATTGTACATAATCACCAAGTAAAAATACCAATAAATAACCCATTATCACCTCATGGAAGCTCAATCCCTAAAAAAACCCAAAACTAAATTCATAATAAGGTTCCCCATCCCAACCGACCACTGGTGTACTCCTGACTATATAGCTTTACTTATTCCACTCCTCAAGCACAACCTCGTTAGGTTTATCCATAGTTAAATGCATGTAGATACCTATAATCCAAGATCACTAACCTATTAGCACCTAATTTGGATAAACCCAAATCAATCATTCCCCCACACACTAATCTAACTCTAAATCCTCCTCTGCCCTAGAGGGGAAATTACCATTTTGATCCAAGCGAAGGGAAACTATGCTCACCAGTATTCACAATTGTCATCAGTTGTTTAATCACACATAAATTCCCATAGATTTAAAACTCATCAAGAACCACACATAATATAATGTGTTACCTCGATATCACCTAAAAACAGACAACCATGTGCTTCATCACTATCCAAAAAAAGAAACCCAACTCTTTCTCTCATGAGTTTCACATCGCTAGAACTAGGATAGATGACTAAACACTGACCATGCCACTTTTCATGTTAGTATTATCTTATAAGATCACCCTTTTTACTCCTTTTCAAAATTAGTAACCTTATATATGTCAGGCATAGACAAATGAAACCAACCAACCAACATTATTCAAAATATGAGGGTCTACTCATGCTATCGCCGCACTTGAATAGAACATCCTAAATCAATAGGTCAAGGAATCTAAATGATCCTTCCCTATAATACCATCCTTGATACCTAGCACTATAACTCAAGGTTATTTTCTCTCAATTCTCAAGGAATCATTATTCCTATTCCAAAACCCCTTAGCACATTCTATGCATCTATGTTGAAAAAAATCACCTACCCACACTCCTCAATTCTAAGGGAACTTATAAACCTTGGCCAAACCCCTTTGTGGGTTAACCGTGTATAACACTGATAATCGAATCACTAAACTTGAGTCCCATACAAGTTTTACTAGGTATCCCACATTGACTATATTGGGTCTAATGAAGGTTAAATCTCAATGGAAACACTCTTGATCCCATACCAAAACTCCATGAACACATGTGTTGAAATACCCAATAATGGGTCTTATACACAAGTCATGGATCACGAGTCTCATATGTGCACCCATCTTAAATATTACATAATATAAAGCACAAAATACACCCATATCTAGGTTCTCAACATATACCATAGGCATCGAATTCCAAGTTATCATCCTATAAGGGAATAATTTTTTCACCTAGCATAAACCTATGTGACTACTCCCTTGAGAATCCCAAACTCATTTGTCACCAATATTATAAATAATAACATCTCTATAAAAGATCTATGTAAAAAAAACTAGAAACACAAGGTTTGGTAGAATAGAAATCCATTCCAATAAATTTAGGAAAATGACATATAGGTTGTCATTGGAACTTTAAATAACCAAACTTAGGGAACCCACCCTCTCTGATCATCTTCACATTAGATTTCTTCCTAGAGGGATTGGTCACATCACATAAAAACAAAAACACGACCTGCTTCTCCCAAAGATGATATGTATCCCATGAACCACTATTAAAAAATTCATTCCAAGATAAATGGTAGAAAACCATATAGGTTATTACTATAATTTTAAATAACTAAACCTTTAAAATAATCACTCCTAAATTGTTTATCATAAAGTAATTCAATGCTCACATATACTGACTAGGGTCATTGCACCTCCCAAGAACATATGACTATATCATCATACTCATTATGAAAATTATCATCATAGATCTACATGAAATTCCATGAGAAAGGAATATATATATATATATATATATATATATATATTGGTCTAGCTGTGTAGAATTCCCCCAAGAAATTATACGAGAAAACATCATATGAGCTATTATTCACACTTTAAACAGTTGGGCCTCCATCTTTGATAATAAAAAACACCCTATATTTTTCCTAAATGTCATGTAAATATTATGTTATTATAATGATGCATAATATTACCCTTAATTATGTTGTTTAAGATTTGAAATCTAAATAACTCATTAACTTTAAAACTCCATGTGCATCACATGAGGTGAAATAATATATAAAACTATAACATTGTAAATATATAACTTCAATACCATCCAGAACAACCTAGAATTCCTATCAAAACATTTTTTCAGGATGAACCATCCTTTTATCCATCATAGGATCTAAAACATTCCTATCTTTTGGATACCATATCAAGAATAGTAAGACAAATGAAAAGGAAGGCTCTGATACCATTTTTAATGAACTTCCCTAGATCAACCTGAATAGTAGTAAGACCAAACTGATACGTGAGCTTAAGAATGCCTCACTATACACCAGAGGCTTCCAACTAGAAGTGAGATTCGGTGAAGTGGATTTTATGGGATTGTGGATTCCAATTCATAATGATCATGAAAACTTGGGCCTCCTCCTAACCTATACCTTTAAACAAGTGAGTGTATGCTTGGGAAACCAAGTGAAATAGCTGCCTGAGTGGGGTGTCAGTTCATAACTCAAGGGAAAACCCAATGTGGTTCTGTACTAACCATAAATGTATTGATATATAGATGTGAAATGATCTAAATAAATAAATATTATTGAATAAAAAATAAACCAAACACTATCATAGATCCTTAGGTCCATAACCACGATTGACTATACCTACTTCATCATAGTGATGAAATGTATCTAAAAATGCGAATAACCTTATGGGGGACCCTATCCACATCTTGAGGATACCGTTCCTATGCCTTCATCACGATGAGTGGTGGATCTTTGGGTATCACCATACATCCCTCATCCTCAAGACCAAAGGCTGAGCCCTATGATAGTACATGGGGATTCTCTATGTAAGGACTTTGTATCATTCTAAGAAGTTGGGGGTGGGGTCCTAGGGAATCCTATATTTCTGTTTGTGAAAAATTTCTAGGTGACCTAGGAAATTGACTAGAATACCCTCCTAGATCCCATGATCCATCACCCAGACATCTAAAAATCAGACAACTACTCATCCAGTCTATATCTGGTGCATCCATCCTATCAATGGGCGTATCCTTAAAATTGATCAAGGGGATCCAATAGTCACCCTTGGAATTTCCAACATTTTCACTCAAGGATATACACCCACCCAACACTACATACCTTCAGTAAAATCACAGAGTTCACAAGCATTCATAATGATATAATGGTATCTTAATTAAAATCCTAGGGTCTATAATAATTCTTGATGGTCTCAATGTATCAAAAAATCCCTGGAATATCAGGAATCAGTATATACATTCCATTATTGGCTCCAATTCTCGTTTCTAAGAACCATCGATCAACATCCACAACTATATTAACCATATGCATTATATGTTATTCAAAATATGAATCTACCCCTAATATATTGTGATACTAAATCCAAGAAAATTAGGTAATCCCAGGTTCTCATCTATATCAATATTTTATTACTAGTCATTTTAGGAAATCACAACAATTGAGAGCCCAACATCTAATTCCTAGGCTTTCCTGGATAATCAAATTTCATAACGAACAATAAAATTAAAACATATCAAGGACAGGTTGAATGCCCATACCGGTAACCATCATCCCATCCCCATTAGTGTTACACATTCGATCAAGTTACAAGGTGACACCTAAAACCCTCATTGTAACACCCCAATATTTTATATATATCTTCTTTGAAGTAAACTTGAGATATTTGACAACTAATCTTACACACAACCCTAAGTCTAACTGAATCATGATATAATAATCCTTTATAAACCAACCATTGTATTGGTGGGTATGAATAGGATTAAAAATAATATAAAATATATTTATAATGGTTAAGGGTGGTAAAAATGTCTTGATATGAACTCAATTTTATTAAAATCATTTAATGATTAAAAGTCTTATTTTTCGATGAAATATAATTTTCTACATGTTATCTATTTTTATCTAAACAAAGTATATTGATCACTATTGAAAAATAGTTTAAATAAAATATATTTATAATTTATGAAAATAAATGAATAATTAGTGATAAATTAGTTAATTAATGGTTATGGATGAATATAAAATCATTTAAAGTTAAAAACAACTATCTTTCAAAAATTTTTTATGTGCAAAGTGTTTTTATCATTATAAATTAAATAAGTAATTATTAATTAATGGTTTTAATTGAATAAATATAAATATAAATATTATATATATTAAATAAAATATTTTAACAATCATTTTATAGTTTCTACAAGGTGTGTAATAGAAGTAAATTCATCTTTATGCTTAAAATGCATTTTTTCTAAAAATGGGTTTTTGTTTCATTTTCCACGCTTATTTTAATTTAATTTTTTCAAATTATAGAGATTGAATATGGTGAAATGGATTCCATATTTTTAATTATAATAATTAATATAATTTTATATATTTAAATTAATTTTCTATAATGAATAATAAAAATAGTAAAATTTATATGGTTAAGGTTAAAAGGAGTTTATCGGGGGGGGGGGGGGGGGGTTAAACTAAGATATTAGGGTAGGAATTCCACATAAAATTATCTAATTAATATTGGTTGAATATATTTCAGATTTATATTATATTATCTTACATTTATTGGCCATATTTTCACTTTCTCTTGAAAATTACCTTATATTATTGAAGTCTTTTAAGTGATTCCATGTGTGTCCTTTCACTCACTATAAAAGGGAACCTAATATACTATATTGTTCAAAAATTTTGAGATAATAAATAATCTAAAATCTTCCTATAATCCTTTAATTCATCCTTGATACCCTGGGATTCTCCTAATAACAATCATTCAAGGCTTAAAGTGTAAGTTAATGGAGGTCTCTCAATGAAGTGTTATAAATCTTAATTGTGATCATTCAATTTATTTCTTATTATATCTCCTATAAAACTGTTATATCCATCACAACATTATTAATATGTTTAAGTGAATATATTGGGATTTTATTATGATTATGGAAAAACCACTTTCAACATCCATTCCAACAAATAAAAAATTAAAGTATTGCTTGTGCATACGTGTGGACTACAACCTCTACATAGCAATATGATTTATTTTCCATCACCACTTCACATTGATGTATATAATGATGTATTTAATAAATATATAATATATTTATGTTATATATATTATTTTTTAATGGTAAAAATATTATTTATATTTCTTTCATTATTTTCATTGAAAAAATGAAAACAATATTCATGCATACGTATGGACCACCATCTCCATGAATGGTGTAATTCATTTTTCTCTATCTAAATTTTATGTATGGTTATAAATAATTATATAATTAATATATATGATATTTATTTAATGATTAAAATTTTGGATATTATGGGACCATGATCAAAGTAAAATACCCAAAATTGAAGAACTGAAGCTTTTATAAAAAATGAAACTGTTAAATCCCATAAATAACGATTTTAATATAGATTTATTAACAAATGGGTGTTAAAATGTTATAAGTGAAATATATATGGTATTATAGGTATTAATATTATTATTTTTATATAATTATAACAAATATTAATTTATTATATATGAGTTTAGAGTGCTTATGAAACAATTCAGACTAGAGGTAAGGGTTTTATGTTATAATACCATTTTTCTCTAGATTGTTTATTATTAAATTTATGATGATGAAGTTATAAGATATATATCTAATAAATATTTCTTTTCTTATCATATTATTAGTTTTTAAAACATTATTTTCCTCCCTTTAATTACTCAAATGTTTAAAATGATGTTTTTTTAGGAAACCCACCCTTTTTTATCTTTAGTCGGGATTCATTTTCTTCCATGTCCATATTTTTATTAAAATATTTTTGATAATATTTTTACTATTATCCAATTATATATTAATTAATTTTTTGACCATTTTTTACTTTCTATAAAGTGTTTTAAAGGAAATTTTATTGTCATTCTTTGAACAAGGTACTTTTTACCAAATGTGTGGATAAAATATTCTTTATTGTATACTTTATGAATCAATTTTCCCATTGAAATGACTATTATTTTATTTGAAGCTTATATTATGATTTTCCATAATTATTTTAAATTAATTTTTCCTTGATATTTTATTAATATTTTATATTTTAAATAAGTTATTTTAAAATGAAAGTGTATTTTCCTAAATAAATATTTCAATGATCTTTTAAAGGAATTTTTCATTTATAATAAAATACTTTGATGTTAATTATTATTCACTAGAGATATGATCCTATGATACCATCCTTTTTCTTTCTTTGAGATGGTTTATTTTTATGATTCTGAAATATTGATGAACCTCATTTCTTTTCTATGGGTTAATCTATGAATATATGATAAAAATTTCTTGATATTGTGGCATACATATAACTAAATTATGATTATACGATAGGTGGGTCTATTATATCCCTCTAATTAATTAAGTGATTGTTAATATTTTATGATTTGAAATGGTACATAAGAGTTTATCCCAATACCAAAAGAGGTTGCACGAGTGGTTATCCTAATCCGAACAGGGGTACATGAGAATTTATCACAATACTAAAGCAAGTACATGTGTGGTTAAACCAATCCCAAAATGTGATGAATGTATTTGTTGGTATCCTTGACATAGTATTTATATTATTATGATTACTAAACTATTTTATAACATTATATAATTCCAATATTATGCTAACATAACTCATGTTATTTGATTATTTTTAGATTCTTGTCTTATGAACTATCAATATTTTTTCTATGGCACATGATTATGGTCTATTAATTGATGGGTTTGATTTTCAAATTTTTATATTATTTCCTCATATTATTATTACCATGTTATACAAAAAATTATCATTGATTGATATCTCCCTTGTTTACCCTCACTAAGAATTTAATCCCACCCTTTACTATCTTTCCCTTTCCAAAGGATTTGAAGTAAGGTTTTAAGTACAACATGTCTAAGAAAGGTGTTAGTAATGAATAAATTACTGGGAAATGATGTAGATATTTTATGTACCTATTTTTTATTTATCTATTTTTAAAAAGACACTAAACCTTCACAGTTCTTATGTTGATCATAATTATATATAGTGAATATTCATCTATAATGATGTAATATTTATGTATGTAATGTTTTGGTTCCCTTTGTTAGAATCAGAGTGATATTTAGTTATTTTTGGAAACCATGATGTGAAAAAAATTAGTGAGAAACCTTATAATAAATATATATATAATATAACATCCAAAGTTGTTATAAATAATGAAATATGGTTATCCTAGAAAATAAATCACTATCTAGATACTAGAAAGTGGATGTGGATGTGACAAAAATACACCTATTAGCAACAACTCTGAACGGGGACAACTGGGTTTTAACTCGATCATCACCGGTGGATGATGAGTGGACCTAAAATTGAAAACATAGTTATACACTCCTAAGGGATATGCTTAGGTTGATTAATATTTTATTTATGAACCTTTATAAAGGATTTAAATAATTGATGACCATGGATGAACTAGGTTAAAACTAAGGTCCCATAGATTGAAAGGAAGGTGTAATGAATTAGTTATCATATGAAATAATTTCATTATTATATTATTTTACACTATAATTATTGTTTATCATACTATGATTTTTTAATCATTGGCACAAACTAGAAGGAACCATGTTAACGTTGAATGTGAAACACAATGAAATGATTGTTCTCATGAGGAACCAAATGTTATGGGAGCTGGAATGAAAAATATCATTGCTATTCATACTGAACATTCTCAATATATGAATAATTTTGAGCTTCTGAATGTTAGAAGTAGGAAAAAATGTTCCGTTGAGTCCTTCATGAAGCAACACTAACCTTATTTTAGTGGGTCCACTTATCCCCTAATTTCTAGAAATGGATAAATACCACAAAAAAGATATTTTCTATTATCTAGTGCTTATAACATGAAAATGATATCTTTTTCTTTTATAATTTGTAAGGTTAAGTAGATCAATGGAGAAATATTAAAAAAAATGAGGCAATGATAATAAATTGACACCATGGAGTGTGTAACATCCCAGGTAAATAAATAACATGATATGTTTCATATTTATTAATATTTTTGAACTAAATATTAATTCTACTTTAAAGGGGACACTATGTTCGATGGTATACCCGATACACAACAATGAGTTTCTTTGAAATTTTACATTGCACACTAATAATATAATATTATTATTTTAATTGGTAGTTAACACCTATCCGTTGTAATGGTGGGAATGAACAAAACTAACTACAAAATGGTTATATATGTTTTTTAAATGTTTTTACATTTATCCAATAAAAGTTAGAGACTTAAAATGTGAATGAATCTAATTTTAAACATAATTTACTTTAAAGGGTTGATTTAACACCTTTTAATGGAGAACCCTCTTTAAATATAGTTTTGGTAACTTTTATATATTCCATTTGAAAAAATAAAATTCTTTTTTAGAATCGTGAAATCAAAATTTACTTTGGGTAAATTTTTGGTATTTTTCTAATAATGTTCATTTTTTTATGAATAGTAAGAAATAATGTATTTTAATTCAAAAATTCCTTTTAATATAATTTATTTATATGATTATAGTATATTTTAAATTGGTTTTGATATGTAATTATATTAATTTTTTACCATTTAATCCAATTTTTGTCATTGGAATTAATTTCACTTTGAAATTATACATAAACAAGTGTCAATCTTTTGATGGATATTGTTTCTTAAAAACACGCTATTTGTTTTGACAACGGGAATTAATTTTAAATTAATTAATCCAAATACAACATTTTTAATTTGGTAAAATGGACATCATTTTTGAATTCAAAATATCAAATATATCTTAGACTTAATTTTTGGTATTTTTCTGAAAAACTTCAATTTTTGATGAATAGTGAAACCACTAAGTAATAGTTAAAAATCTGACGTTTTCATTTAAATGAAATTTTACCGCTTCTATGAATTGAATTTATAAGATACAAGATACATGGTTGTTATTATTAAGTAAAATATGGTTCAATATGATGAAAATAATTTTTGGTGAATAGTAACTTTTGACTTTTATTTACCGCGGCTAAAGGTAAATAGGGTAATTCAAGGTAAAAAGAATATTATAATAATAAAAAATTTCCTTAAAACTTGTCCTAACATTATTGGATGAGTAATGGACGACCATGGGCATCCTTGGGTCAATTTTGGGACCCCATTGAGCCACTTAATAATGATAATGACACTTTATTTTAATTAACTTAAAGTAAAGACAAAAATGACATTAACAAATATCTTTTAGTATATCAATTTTTACATGGGGTAATATAAGTCATATTTTCAACTATAAATAATTATTGAAAATATAAAAATATTTCCTACATTATGGTAATTTTTTTATAATTTTTAGACAACAAGTAAATTAAATTATTTATGACACAATAATGATGTAGTATTTACCTCATTAATAAATGATTTAAATAAATATGATTATTAATATTAAAATAATATCCAAAACCTATCCAATTCTTATTGGATGATTTTATTTGAACCATGAGTCATATTAACTTTGACTCTAATTAGTTTTGGACCTTTAGAAACTGAATATCACTATATAATAAAATAATATTTTCACACTTTCCTAAAGAGCCCCTCCTCCCCCTTATAAAAGGACACCACTTCTAATCCATTCCACACACCTCTCAAGCCGCTTGGCTCATCCAACCCCTACCAAAATAATCTCTCAAGATCCCCCTATTCCTCCTAGAAGCCTCACCTTAGGCAGAAGGCACTTCAATAATTCCTTTTGGTTCAAACCAAAGGAAGTTACCCAAATTAAAGGTAGTGCTTTCTCTTAAATTATTTTGTTTTATTTTACTTCTCCAACCCCCTAAAAACTTTTTATTAAATTTATTTTATAAAAAAACCAGTATCCTCAATATACCGGTATGTTTTTATAAGAATTATTCAAACTACACTTACACACACCTCCATCTAATGGGTGAAGAACATACTGTTTCTGTGGATGGAAAACCAACGCCTCATGAAACGATGATTGTTCTATTATATCCTACCGCCTCTCATGGTGGCCATTAAGATGGAAATTTATTTATATATGATATATATATTATGTTTATGTTTTATTTATGATTCTGTATTTTCCATTTATATCATTATTTTATGGTTTCCATTATGGGTAAAACGCGATAATTTCATTTGAGGAAGTGCGGACTATCGCCCCCTCAAAATGATATGAATCATTAATGACTTATGTGGGATGTATAAAGGATGAAATTAATGATATTATATATATGATATTATTCTGTAATTATAATATAACTATGTATCATTATGTTTTAATTCCATTAAAATACAAAATAGAAATGAAAGTGGTGTTCATGCGTACGTATGACTTACCGTCTCCATGAACGGTACATTTCATTTCTTGTCTCCAAATGTTATGTACTGTTATAAATAGATATATATACTGGATATATAATATATATATGATATCTAAATCATGTATATAATTCTAGAGATAATGTACTTTTGACCACATTGAAAAATAGTAATTATAACAAGTTCATTTTTGACTCAAGTTCCAAACATCGATAAAATATTCAATATGAACCCAAATAAATAACTAATTGTTATAGAAAGTTAGTAAGTGATACAAAAGGAAAAATAAACTTGAAAAATTTTCTTAATCAATTATAAATTAACTTAATCTTATTATTCAATAAGAACAAGGAACATACAAGACAAGTCGGACTTGAGGTAAGGGGTTTCTTATCTCACTTTTAATTTCGTGAGATTTCCATTGTTCGCCACTTATTTATTAAATGTGGTGTATTTTGTACTGTAATTTGATATATATATTGTCATTATTCTATTTATATTCATGGTATTCTGTGATTCATTTGGTTATTGTTAACTTTTGGCCATACGACTCGATTGATTACAATGAAGTAAGGGTTTTCATCTCACTTCCTATTTCCGTGAGATTCATGCCATATTGCCACTATTTCCTTTTGTGTGGTAAATGTACTACCCAATGATTGTATTCTTTGTGTAATATAAGTTAATTTATGAGTATTTACATCTTTATTTTACGATCCATCTTTCATGGGATTTATGTTTCGTAAGTTACAAAATTGGTAAGGGAATTTCAAATTTTAATTTACACACATTCGGCTTTACGCATACTTCATTGATTATTTTACTCCATGATTATGTGAGGAATCACTATTTATTATTTGTGTAGTAATTTCCACTCCCCTTTATGTGGATATACTTATGATACACATAATGTCACGACCCCCTCCCCACAAAGTGTACCCCTCCAGGGTCGGCAATGTGAGAAGGGAGATAATGACCCCCGAGTCCCGCCTCTAGTAGGCCCTGGGTTGGAGACTTGCATGGAGGGTATATTAACACACAAATGGGAGCCATTACCCCATAAGAGAACACATTTAGAAGAGAGAGATAAGATATACACCAATCAACTCCAACTCAGACTGAAAATATAAAAGAAACCCAAGTGCACAAATGAAATTCCCTGAAAAGGTACTACAACTGAAAGGGAAAAACTGCAATTACCCAAAAGAAAGTAAAAACAACAGCAACCACAAGCCCAAATAGCTCTTGCTACCCCAAGCTAGTGGAAACCATCTTGATCTCGAACCTTCTCCAAGTGACCTGAAAAAAAGTTTATACATACGTAGGGTGAGTATAACAGTATACTCAGTAGGATCCTCCCCGAAGCCTCTCGTGCAAAGGTAAAGAAAGCATGCTAAAGAACAGTGAACAACAAATGAAACTAACTCGTCATCTAAACAGGTATACCAAGTTCCCAACCTCACCATGGATACTCTCACCAAGTAACACATACAAGGATATATCATATAATAAAGAATATCAAGGGTACCCCGCTGTAGTTTGTCTCTCCCGCTCGTGAGAGGTTTCCTACAAGGGTTTTCCTAGGTTCGGCCTATTCTTGGTTCTCCCAAATTCCGGCGTTTGCTTCAGCGGCGATTCACGTCTACTCCAATTGTCCTTCGCGTTCTGAGGCTCGTCTTCTCTAAGCGTTCCTCTTGAACAGATTTATGCAGACATGCCTCATCAATCCACATGATTTCTGGCGCGGGATTTCTGTGATGGTGCGGAGGCTGTGCGCTCGATATCTTCCGAGCGACTTCAGATCAGCTCCGTTTGGTCGCTTTCGAAGTATTGACCAGATTCGGCGGCATCCGGTTGCTCACCCCCATCAGATCATCTTTCGACCGACTCCCAGGGGTTCACTGTGCATCGGACCAACAACAAATATGCTTTTGAGGGCCGAAATCACGAAGGAGAGTGCTCGCACAGGGAGGGCTCACGAAGGGTGGGTTCGCGAAGTAGGTGGTTCGCGGAGTGCACAGTGGGAAAAGATTCCAGTTCGAAAAGGGGTGTCTTCGCGTTGATTTATTTTTATGGTGGAGTGGGTTTAGGGTGTGCACGCGAAGGGTGGGTTCACGAAGTGCACTGTGGACAATGAACCCAGTTCATGAAGGGGGTTTCTTCATGTAGCCTTTTCTTTGCGGTCAAGTGGGATCCATAAAGGAGGCAATGGGGTGAACCTTCTTGGGGGTTTTGCTTGCAATGGAGCTCTATTTTCCAACAACAACAATAAAAAAAGGGGAAAAAAGTGTTCCTGTGGCGTCCCTTTTTCCTGGTTTGCGGTGGATTTGACCCGCGGTGGGAGTGGGATTTGAAGGATTTTGGGGAGGTTTGGGCGGGATCACGGTGCGTGTCAAGATGGTTCGTGACTTGGAGTTGGTTTGCCAAAGGTGTTGGTTTGTGATCCGATGGTGGTTTGTGTTCTGGCGCAGGGTCCGCGAAGGCACTTGGCCGTGAAGGTTCAGGTGTGTGGCAGCTCAAAGTGCGGTGACTCTTGAGGGGGGCCTGAGGACGAAGGGGTTTGTGGTGAAATGGGAAGTTCTTAGTTTCAGTTAAATGGAGCCGGAACTAATGAATCGCTGGAGGAACATCTCCTTAACTGATAAATAAAAATTGGTAATTGCTACACGGAAGACTGAAGATGTGTTTCTCTCAAAGAGACTGTCCTTTTTTATAGTTGGAAAATTTCTAGAAAAAAGGTCCTTCAACCAGGGAGCACTGAAAAATACTCTGTAAAATATCTGGTGATTGGAGGACGACATTTCTATAATAGAAGTGGAAGCGGGACTCCTTGTCTTTGAATTCTTTAACGGAGGGGGTAAATTAAAAGTCCTAAAAGGTTGACCATGGTCCTTTGACAATCAAATCATTCTCATGGAGGATCTTAAAGGTGAAGAAAAGTTTCATTCAGTTAATCTATATTGCTCACCTTTATGGATTCGAATTAGAGGAATCCCCTTTCATGGTAGTACAGAACGTGTTATGCATGAGATTGGAGGACGCATCGGTTCATTTCTGGAATGGTACCAGTCTAATCCAATTCACTGGGGACCTTTTGTGAGAATCAGAGATTATATGGATGTTTCAAAACCTATTATGTGAGGCATGTTCTTGAAAATTGAGGACTCAGATGTCTGGATTTCTTTTGAGTTTGAAAAGCTTCCTATTTTCTGTTTATTTTGTGGGTGCCTCAGACACTTAGAAAAGGCATGTGAGGCGAAGAAGGAGGATGGGCAGGGCAATGTTATTTTTCAATACAGTCCCTGGATCTGTGAAAAAACCTCTAGGGTGGGTTTTATATCCGAAGTTGGAAAACAACAGGACCACGAGAAACTATAGAAGGCTCTTAATGCACGGGCTGAACCAACTCATACTAATATAGTCATGCTTGGGCTGCCAAATATTTCTGATGATAGTCATGTGGTTCAACGGGCGGAAGGAAGGAATCTGGATGGGCCACAGATCTCGGTCGACTTGAGGGATCAACACATGAGTCAATGGTAGGGGCCGACTGCCCCCCCAAGCCGGACCACAACTATTTTGAAGGCCATTTCCACCCAATCAGCTAGGCTGTAGCCAAACTTCAAGGAACCACCAGACCCAGACTCAGGGGTACAACAACTATGAAATGACCCACCAGACCAGGTTCTCAGTTTAGATGATGCTACTCCCAATGCTACCCCTCAGGCAATATATGAAATGATGGGGATCACATTGACAGGTACTATAAAACACCAGTCTTGGAAAAGAATGATTAGCGAGGATAAGGGCGTGGATCCCCCCAGTTCACAGCACAAGGACCAAAAACATTGATTGGAGGCATCTCAGATGATCAAGAGCCTATCAAAAAGGTGGAAAGTGGTAGATGAAGGGCGGGTAGTCGAAGTTTCATAGGTGGCGGCGGGTGTGTCCCAGCCCCACCTAGGGCAATGAAAATCTTATGCTGGAACTATCGGGGGCTTGGAAATCCCCGAACAGTTCGTGTTCTCCATCACTGGAGTTCCAAATTTTTCCCTGACATAGTTTTTGTATCTAAAACTATGTTGGATTGCAAGTATACTGACTTTATGGGCCAGAAGATTGGGTTCAAAAACATATTACCCATTGGAAGACAGGGACACTCAGGTGGACTTTGCCTCTGGTGGAAGGAGGACCTTAGGGTCAAGATCTCTAATTACTCAAGTAACCAAATTGCTGTGACGGTTGCTAGCCCAGGGGCTCCTCCTTGGTCGTTTGTTGGGTTTTACGGGTGGCCGGGTGGGCAGGATAAACACAGATCATGGCCCCTTTTGAAGCGACTGCGGGACTCCCTCCCTGGCCCTCTTCTGATGGGGGGGATTTTAACGAGGTCCTTTATCCTCATGAAAAATAAGGGGGACGTGTGAGGAGTGGTTCTATGAGGAACGATTTTAGGATGTATCTTGTTTCGAACTCTCTTCATGACCTCAGGTTTTCTGGATCTCCGTTTACCTGGCATCGGGGTAGGTCAATAGAGAACCACCTGGCAGAAAGGTTGGACAGATTTGTTGGGAATGATGAGTGGAACTCTCTCTTCCATGCCTTCTCAATTGTCCACCTGCCCGCATCTCCTCTGATCACTTCCCAATCATGTTTTCAACAGTCTCACAAGGGAAATGTAACACCCCGAGCTTCCATGATACGCTTCTCATTCAATAATGCAATAGCTTGCATTGTACGCAACTTCGAGTTCTAAAACACCGTGACTAATCAAAGTAGCCGTTATGAATAGTAATAACCACTTTTTAAAATTATAGAAATTTTATATTTCAAAATGGACTTCATTTTTGGATTCAGAATATCGAAATTAGCCTATGTTGAATTTTTGGTATTTTTCTGAGAACTTCTAATTTTTTATGAATAGTGAAACCACTAAGTGGTAGTTAAATAACTGATTTTTCGTTTAAATGAAATATTACCACTTATGTGATTTGATTTTCAAAAATCCGACATACATGGTTGTCATTAATAAGTAAAATTTGGTTCAATGAGATTAAAATAATTTTTTGGTGATTAGTAACTTTTAAGTTCTTAATCGCGATTAGAGGTAATTAGTGTAGTTTAAGGTACAAATAATGTTTTAATAATATGAGATGAGCATGAAACTTGTCCTACTCCTATTGGATGAGTCATGGACGACCAAGAAAACCCATGGGTCAAGTTAGGGACCCCATGGAGCCACTTTAGTTGGAAAATGACATTAATATATATTTATTTAATGTTAAAATTAAATTGACACAAACATGAGTTATTTTACTAAAACAGTTTTTAAGTGGGGTTACACAAGTCCAAATTTTGACTATAAATATTCATTAGAAATCAAAAAATATTTCCTACATCATAGTATTTTTTTTATAATTTTTAGACATTAAATAAATTAAATTATTTATGACATCATTATGATGCAGCGATGACCTCATTATTTAACGATTTTAATAAAATGAAACGATAATGTAAAATCCAAGGCTTACACTTGTCCAAAGACTATTGGATGGGTATATTTAGAACCCTTATCACCTTATCCACGAATTATATAAGTGTGGGACCTTTATAATCCGAAAAGCATTGTGTAATAATGTAACATTTCAATCTTTCCAAAAGAGCCCCTCCTCTCCACTTATAAAAGGCCCCCACCTCTCCCACCTTATTCACACCTTCAAGCCATTTTGCTTGGCCAACCTCTGCCCAAATACTCTCCCAACTTCCCCCTATTACTCCTAGAAGCCTCACTTTGGGAAGAACTCTTCCCAAGGAAGCCTTTGGCTCAAATCAAAAATAGTTACCCGATTTTGAGGTAATGTCTTCTCTAATGTTGTTTTGTTTTATTTTTCTTCTCCAACCCCCTAAACTCTTTTTATTCATTTCTTTTGTAACAACACCAGTATCATAAATATACTAGGATGTTGTTATAATAAAGATTCGAGCTACACTTACACACACCTACATCTAATGGTTAAAGAACATACGGTTTCTGTGGATGGAGAATTTCTGCCTCACGAAACGATGATTGTTCAACACTCATACAACACCTTCAAAGGTGGCCATTAAGATGTCACTATTTTTATATATGATATATAATATGTTTATGTTTTACTTATTCTTCTGTATTTCTCATTTATGGCATACTTTATGATTTCCATTATGGGTAAAACGCGATAATTTCATTTTAGGAAGTGCGGACTACCGCCCCCTCAAAGTGATTTGAATCGTTAATGCCATATGTGGGATGTATAAAGGATGGAGTAAATGGTATTATAAACTATATTATACTGGAATTATATTATACATTTATATCATTATGATTTCGTTCCATTAAATATGAAATTGAAATGAAAGTAGCGTTCATGCGTACGTAAGGCTTACCGTCTCCATGAACGGTGCATTTCATTTCTTACCTCTAAATGTTACGTGATATTATAAATTAATGTATATACTGGATATATAAGATATATATGACATCTAAATCATGAATATAATTGTGGAGATAATGGATATTTCACCACATGAACAACTTGTAATTATAAGAAGTTTATTTTTGACTCAAGTACCAAAGATCGACAAAACGACTGTTATTAAATTAAATAATTAAATAATGTTCATAACATGGTAATAAGTGATATAAATGGAATAATGAACATGAAAAAGGTTCTTAAGTAAATAGAAATTAACTCTAGTTTATTATTCATGAGGTTAAAGAACGGTCGAGTCAGGACAAGACGCAAGGTAAGGGAATTTTTAACCCAATTTCCATTCTTTGGGTTAATCTCCTACTTTCAAATTATGTCATGATATTATTATGTGCTATCTTGTATTTTTACATTATTTATGTGTACTTATAGTGAATACACATTATAGATGTACTTTATTTAAAAAAAATGATCTTTTTAAGGACTTCGTCTCAATCTCCTTTCATTGAGGCATATTTTGTTTTATACACAAATTTCTTTTATACGGTATATAAACCCCTTTGACTTTTACGTTTATTCAAATGGTTTTATTTTATAATTATGTGATTTTTAAATGATTTCAAAAAAGAGATATTTCTCTCCAATATATGAAAATCCAGTGCAAATGTATACGTATTTAACGCAAGCTTAAAAATGTATTCATAAAACCCGACTCTCGAGTGTGGTAGACAGGAAGGGATTGGGCGTAGACCCATCATGGCCTGTAATTAGTCGAGCAGTCACAGAATTAGTTATTTTGTTTTAAGAAGCTTGCATAATGTTTTCAGAAAAACACTGGGGTATATTTGAGAAATTTTAAATGTAAGTATCTTCTAAAAAAATTGCATCTGTAGGTCTCATGAGACAACTAGACGTGGAATTGGCCGAGGCCCTTTCCCAATTTGATTTATGGTTTTGGCCGAGGCCTTAATCATTTTAGACGTCTTGGCCGAGGCCTTGACAAAATGTTTCAGAATGTCAGGCATTATATATTCCCTCATTATGAGAGTGGTTATTGATATTTAATGTGATTATTCATCTAGTAGAATATCCATGTAAAGAAGTAAATGGCATTATCTCATTTTACTTTTGCCATATTATGTTGATGTTCAAGTTCAATAAGGCTTTTGTTTTAGTTACACATTGCCTTAAATGTTTATGTTTATTTATGAAAGATTCCGTAATATTGTCAACCTTACTGAGCATCTGAGCTCACCCCTTTCAATGTTTTAATATTTTTTCCAGGATGTGAAGAAGTATTTTATGAATGACCTGTAGGGATAATCAGAAGAGGATATGAGGGTGGACTATGAAGACTTTGTTATTAGTTTTTTACTTTATAATGTAATGTAAGACTTATGAATGTATCTAGTGTTTCCAAGGCTACTAAACTAATCGGTCTTTTGAGACTTGATCTTTTGTGATCATGCCAATGTTACGAAGTAATGCACCGACTCTGGGTAGCTGGGGTCGGGGCGTTACAGTTGGTATCAGAGGCAGTTTAGTACTAACCTTGGAAGCTAGATTTAGATAAACTCTGATTAGAGCACATAGACCAAAGATAGACTTTGAGGATTAGTATAGAAGAGCTTCCTAGAATTTTGGTAACATAGATATGTTGTGAGTTTTCCGAGCAACACATCCTTGTCTGGATACGAGCAGGTAGAGGCGGCTCTGGCACAGATGTACCTAGGGGTAAAACCCGAAAAAACTGATTTGAGCTAGACTCAAACGGGAACTGGTGCACGACAACGAGCCTTGCTGCACTCTTGGTTACGACACTCCTAGGGGATATGCTTAGGATAACTCTCATTTTCTTTACAAATCATTATGAAGGGTTTATGAGTATATACTTCCTCAAAGAAAACATTTTTATGATTATGGATTATATCCATAAATAGTTCAATTTATGTTAAGTGTTTTATAAGTATGGGATTATGTATTTTGATTCATAAACTAATCTAGTTTATGCCATTGTTTAGAAATGGCGCCTAGTGGAAGGATTGGAAACCGTATAAATGCACGAACTCCGTGTAGGGATTGCCCTCCTGCTCAAGATAATTATTGTGGATCTGGAGATACAACTGGTGCTGATCAACTTATTACCATACTGGGACAACTCACTCAGGTTATGAATAATAACCTTACTCGTATGGAGCACCCTGATCCGCAACGTGGAGGATCAATGCTAGACCGTTTCATGCGGAAAAAACCACTAACCTTCAATGGGATTACAAATCCTATAGTAGCTGAGCAATGGATAAATTCCTTAGAGAAAATATTCCATGCCTTGGGGAGTAGTGAAAGGGACAAGGTTGTCATGGCAGTTTACCGCCTCACTGGAGATGCCGATCAGTGGTGGTCGCTGATTCAAAACATAAAGGAAGATGATGACGTATCGAATATGGAATGGAGAGAGTTCAAAGAGATTTTCTTAGAAAAATACTTTCCTCGTGACCATCGAGCAGATATGGAAAGGCAATTTTTGAGTCTGAGACAAAAGGAGGATGAGAATGTCGCAAAGTATGAGGCCAACTTTACAAGGTTAGCGAGGCTTTCTGCAGATTATATACGTAACCCAAGGAGTAAGATTGATCGTTTCTTTGATGGGTTAAAACCATTTCTCCGTCGAGCTTTAGTATCACAATCCTTCTCATCATACGAAGATATTGTCTCATGTGCTATCAAGACAGAAAAGGAATTCTCTAAGTCTTATGACAACAAAGTAAAGAAAGATAATAAGAGAACGGGGGAACAAGAGACAGATAAAGGGAAAAAGGGAAAGAAGGATTTTCCATTATGTGATAATTGTGGGAAGAATCACCCTGGTACGTGCCTAAAAGGAATGAGAGTTTGTTATAAATGTGGAGAAAAGGGTCACCAGGCTCGTGATTGCAGGGGAAAGAAAGAGGCTACCAAAGTTGAATGATATAATTGTAGAGAAATGAGTCATTATGCAAATGAATGTCCTAAGCGTCAGGGAAACATGCCTCAGAAAAGGCCAAGGGATCAAGGACAATCTTATGCTGTTACTACAGTTGAAGCAGAATAATTAATGTATTGGTGCTTTTGGACTCATGGATTATATTCTGGTTATTAGAATAATGTGATATATAAGGATTGTACTGCAGTACTTTTTGATTTCAGTAAGGTTTTAATATGATGAAGGTAATTATATTTTTAGTATGTGACAATAAGAGAAACTTTACTTTGTTTGGGGAATCTGATAAATTGATTTTGGAATTAAGATACCTTTTAGAGAAAGTCTGGACAGAGGTATTTTGGATAACTATAATGGTTGGAGTGGATTAATTTGATCTTTGGATAGTATTGTTTAAGGTTAAAAAATTTATGAAGATTATTTTTGGAATATTATGATACTATAGTTTTAGGAAAAGGACAACCTGCAGGGTGGGGAATAACCCGTCGCGTCGGACAAAGCTGCAGGAATCAAACCCACAACCATAGTGAGACAAGCCTTTATTTCCTACCACTAGCCTACAGGAAGTCCCTGGTTATTACAAAACAGTTTTACTAATCTAAATGGTATGTGTTAACATTTGGAACCTTATACAAATAGGATAAATAGAATATTTTTGATTTCCATTACCATTTGGAGTAAAAGTTGGGTTTGTGGTAAAAATTTATTAACGAATGAAAGTATACATAACAAGTATGTATATTCCCTTACGTTCTTAGTAAATCTCCTAAATAAATTCCTCAACATTATAAAAGGTAACTTAAAACAGAAATGTTGTCGGTTAACTTTTCCAACTGGGGATTCAATGACCGTTTAACCAATCACAAGTTTGTGATTTTATTGTGGTTAAACTTTATCCTAATCCTATTTTCTATAACTCTCCATCAGACCTTGATGGTTTGTTTCTCCTCCATATCCATATTTTCATAGAATCCTATAATGGGCTATATCGGTTGACCTTTGTACTTATCTTGCTTTCTTTTAATGTTATATATTTATTAACCTTATTTTCGATGTGGGTTTTCCTCAAAGGTATTTTCTCTTTTCAACGTTTTATTTTCCAAGAAGAATTTCAAATTGCGAGGACGCAATTTATTGAAGGAGGGGAGAATGTAACACCCCGAGATTCTATGATATGCTTCTCATTCAATAAGGCAATAGCTTGCATTGTACGCAACTTCGAGTTCTAAAACACCGCGACTAATCAAAGTAGCCGTTATGAATAGTAATAACCACTTTTTAAAATTATAGAAATTTTATATTTCAAAATGGACTTCATTTTTGGATTCGGAATATCGAAATTAGCCTATGTTGAATTTTTGGTATTTTTCTGAGAATTTCTAATTTTTTATGAATAGTGAAACCACTAAGTGGTAGTTAAATAACTGATTTTTCGTTTAAATGAAATATTACCACTTCTGTGATTTGATTTTCAAAAATTCGACATACATGGTTGTCATTAAGAAGTAAAATGTGGTTCAATGAGATTAAAATAATTTTTTGGTGAATAGTAACTTTTAAGTTCTTAATCGCGATTAGAGGTAATTAGTGTAGTTTAAGGTACAAATAATGTTTTCATAATATGAGATGAGCATGAAAGTTGTCCTACTCCTATTGGATGAGTCATGGCCGACCAAGACAACCCATGGGTCAACTTGGGGACCCCATGGATCCACTTTAGTTGGAAAATGACATTAATATATATTTATTTAGTGTTAAAATTAAATTGACACAAACATGAGTTATTTTACTAAAACAGTTTTTAAGTGGGGTTACACAAGTCCAAATTTTGACTATAAATATTCATTAGAAAGCTAAAAAGATTTCCTACATCATATTAGTTTTTTTATAATTTTTAGACATTAAATAAATTAAATTATTTATGACATCATTATGATGCAGCGATGACCTCATTATTTAACGATTTTAATAAAATGCAAAGATAATGTAAAATCCAAGGCTTACACTTTTCCAAAGACTATTGTATGGGTATATTTAGAACCCTTATCACCTTATCCACGAATAATATAAGTGTGGGACCTTTAGAATCCGAAAACCATTGTGTAATAATGTAACATTTCAATCTTTCCAAAAGAGCCCCTCCTCTCCACTTATAAAAGGCCCCCACCTCTCCCACCTTATTCACACCTTCAAGCCATTTTGCTCGGCCAAACTCTGCCCAAATACTCTCCCAACTTCCCCCTATTACTCCCAGAAGCCTCACTTTGGGCATAACTCTTCCCAAGGAAGGCTTTGGCTCAAATCAAAAATAGCTACCCGATTTTGAGGTAATGTCTTCTCTAATGTTGTTTTGTTTTATTTTTCTTCTCCAACCCCCTAAACTCTTTTTATTCATTTCTTTTGTAACAACACCAGTATCCTCAATATACTAGGATGTTGTAATAAGAAGGATTCGAGCTACACTTACACACACCTACATCTAATGGTTAAAGAACATACGGTTTCTGTGGATGGCGAATTTCTGCCTCACGAAACGATGATTGTTCAACACTCATACAACACCTTCAAAGGTGGCCATTAAGATGTCACTATTTTTATATATGATATATAATATGTTTATGTTTTACTTATGCTTCTGTATTTCTCATTTATGGCATACTTTATGATTTCCATTATGGGTAAAACGCGATAATTTCATTTTAGGAAGTGCGGACTACCGCCCCCTCAAAGTGATTTGAATCGTTAATGCCATATGTGGGATGTATAAAGGATGGAGTAAATGGTATTATACACTATATTATACTGGAATTATATTATACATTTATATCATTATGATTTCGTTCCATTAAATATGAAATTGAAATGAAAGTAGCGTTCATGCGTACGTACGGCTTACCGTCTCCATGAACGGTGCATTTCATTTCTTACCTCTAAATGTTACGTGATATTATAAATTAATGTATATACTGGATATATAAGATATATATGACATCTAAATCATGAATATAATTGTGGAGATAATGGATATTTCACCACATGAACAACTTGTAATTATAAGAAGTTTATTTTTGACTCAAGTACCAAAGATCGACAAAACGACCGTTATTAACTTAAATAATTAAATAATGTTCATCACATGGTAATAAGTGATATAAATGGAATAATGAAAATGAAAAAGGTTATTAAGTAAATAGAAATTAACTCTAGTTTATTATTCAGGAGGTTAAAGAACGGTCGAGTCAGGACAAGACACAAGGTAAGGGAATTTTTAACCCAATTTCCATTCTTTGGGTTAATCTTCTACTTTCAAATTATGTCATGATATTATTATGTCCTATCTTGTATTTTTACATTATTTATGTGTACTTATAGTGAATACACATTATAGATGTACTTTATTTAAAAAAATGATCTTTTTAAGGATTCGTCTCAATCTCCTTTCATTGAGGCATATTTTGTTTTATACACAAATTTATTTTATACGGTATATAAACCCCTTTTACTTTTACGTTTATTCAAATGGTTTTCTTTTATAATTATGTGATTTTTAAATGATTTCAAAAAAGAGATATTTCTCTCCAATATATGAAAATCCAGTGCAAATGTATACGTATTTAACGCAAGCTTAAAAATGTATTCATAAAACCCGACTCTCGAGTGTGGTAGACAGGAAGGGATTGGGCGTAGACCCATCATGGCATGTAATTAGTCGAGCAGTCACAGAATTAGTTATTTTGTTTTAAGAAGCTTGCATAATGTTTTCAGAAAAACATTGGGGTATATTTGAGAAATTTTAAATGTAAGTATCTTCTAAAAAAATTGCATCGGTAGGTCTCATGAGACAACTAGACGTGGAATTGGCCGAGGCCCTTTCCCAATTTGATTTATGGTTTTGGCCGAGGCCTTAATCATTTTAGAAGTCTTGGCCGAGGCCTTGACAAAATGTTTCAGAATGTACGGCATTATACATTCCCTCATTATGAGAGTGGTTATTGATATTTAATGTGATTATTCATCTAGTAGAATATCCATGTGAAGAAGTAAATGGCATTATCTCATTTTACTTTTGCCATATTATGTTGATGTTCAAGTTCAATAAGGCTTTTGTTTTAGTTACACATTGCCTTAAATGTTTATGTTTATTTATGAAAGATTCCGTAATATTGTTAACCTTACTGAGCATCTGAGCTCACCCCTTTCAATGTTTTAATATTTTTTCCAGGATGTGAAGAAGTATTTTATGAATGACATACAGGGATAGTCAGAAGAGGATATGAGGGTGGACTATGAAGACTTTGTTATTAGTTTTTTACTTTATGATGTAATGTAAGACTTATGAATGTATCTAGTGTTTCCAAGGCTACTAAACTAATCGGTCTTTTGAGACTTGATCTTTCGTGATCAGTCCAATGTTACGAAGTAATGCACCGACTCTGGGTAGCTGGGGTCGGGGCGTTACAGTTGGTATCAGAGGCAGTTTAGTACTAACCTTGGAAGCTAGATTTAGATAAACTCTGATTAGAGAACATAGACCAAAGATAGACTTTGAGGATTAGTATAGAAGAGCTTCCTAGAATTTTGGTAACATAGAGATGTTGTGATTTTTCCGAGCAACACATCCCTGTCTGGATACGAGCAGGTAGAGGCGGCTTTGGCACAGATGTACCTAGGGGTAAAACCCAAAAACACCGCTTTGAGCTAGACTCGAACGGGAACTGGTGCACGACAACGGGCCTTGCTGCACTCTTGGTTACGACACTCCCGGGGGATATGCTTAGGATAACTCTCATTTTCTTTACAAATCATTATGAAGGGTTTATGAGTATATACTTCCTCAAAGAAAACATTTTTATGATTATGGATTATATCCATAAATAGTTCAATTTATGTTAAGTGTTTTATAAGTATGGGATTATGTATTTTGATTCATAAACTAATCTAGTTTATGACATTGTTTAGAAATGGCGCCTAGTGGAAGGATTGGAAACCATATCAATGCACGAACTCCGTGTAGGGATTGCCCTCCTGCTCAAGATAATTATTGTGGATCTGGAGATACAACTGGTGCTGATCAACTTATTACCATACTGGGACAACTCACTCAGGTTATGAATAATAACCTTACTCGTATGGAGCACCCTGATCCGCAACGTGGAGGATCAATGCTAGACCGTTTCATGAGGAAAAAACCACTAACCTTCAATGGGAGTACAAATCCTATAGTAGCTGAGCAATGGATAAATTCCTTAGAGAAAATATTCCATGCCTTGGGGAGTAGTGAAAGGGAGAAGGTTGTCATGGCAGTTTACCGCCTCACTGGAGATGCCGATCAGTGGTGGTCGCTGATTCAAAATCGAATATGGAATGGAGGGAGTTCGAAGAGCTTTTCTTAGAAAAATACTTTCCTCGTGACCATCGAGCAGATATGGAAAGGCAATTTTTGAGTCTGAGACAAAAGGAGGATGAGAATGTCGCAAAGTATGAGGCCAACTTTACAAGGTTAGCGAGGCATGCTGCAGATTATATATGTAACCCAAGGAGTAAGATTGATCGTTTCTTTGATGGGTTAAAACCATTTCTTCGTCGAGCTTTAGTATCACAATCCTTCTCATCATACGAAGATATTGTCTCATGTGCTATCAAGACAGAAAAGGAATTCTCTAAGTCTTATGACAACAAAGTAAAGCAAGAGAAGAAGAGAACGGGGGAACAAGAGACAGATAAAGGGAAAAAGGGAAAGAAGGATTTTCCATTATGTGATAATTGTGGGAAGAATCACCCTGGTACGTGCCTAAAAGGAATGAGAGTTTGTTATAAATGTGGAGAAAAGGGTCACCAGGCTCGTGATTGCAAGGGAAAGAAAGAGGCTACCAAAGTTGAATGCTATAATTGTAGAGAAATGGGTCATTATGAAAATGAATGTCCTAAGCGTCAGGGAAACTTACCTCAGAAAAGGCCAAGGGATCAAGGACAATCTTATGCTGTTACTACAGTTGAAGTAGAATAACTAATGTATTGGTGCTTTTGGACTCATGGATTATATTCTGGTTATTAGAATAATGTGATATATAAGGATTTTACGGAAGTACTTTTTTATTTCAGTAAGGTTTTAATATGATGAAGGTAATTATATTTTTAGTATGTGACAATAAGAGAAACTTTACTTTGTTTGGGGAATCTGATAAATTGATTTTGGAATTAAGAGACCTTTTAGAGAAAGTCTGGACAGAGGTATTTTGGATAACTATAATGGTTGGAGTGGATTAATTTGATCTTTGGATAGTATTGTTTAAGGTTAAAAAATTTATGAAGATTATTTTTGGAATATTATGATACTATAGTTTTAGGAAAAGGACAACCTGCAGGGTGGGGAATAACCCGTCGCGTCGGACAAAGCTGCAGGAATCGAACCCACAACCATAGTGCGACAAGCCTTTATTTCTTACCACTAGCCTACAGGAAGTCCCTGGTTATTACAAAATAGTTTTACTAATCTAAATGGTATGTGTTAACATTTGGAACCTTATACAAATAGGATAAATAGAATATTTTTGAGTTCCATTACCATTTGGAGTAAAAGTTGGGTTTGTGGTAAAAATTTATTAACGAATGAAAGTATACATAACAAGTATGTATATTCCCTTACGTTCTTAGTAAATCTCCTAAATAAATTTCTCAACATTATAAAAGGTAACTTAAAACAAAAATGTTGTCGGTTAACTTTTCCAACTGGGGATTCAATGACCGTTTAACCAATCACAAGTTTGTGATTTTCTTGTGGTTAAACTTTCTCCTAATCCTGTTTTCTATAACTCTCCATCAGACCTTGATGGTTTGTTTCTCCTCCATATCCATATTTTCATAGAATCCTATAATGGGCTATATCGGTTGACCTTTGTACTTATCTTACTTTCTTTTAATGTTATATATTTATTAACCTTATTTCCGATGTGGGTTTTCCTCAAAGGTATTTTCTCTTTTCAACGTTTTATTTTCCAAGAAGAATTTCAAATTGCGAGGACGCAATTTATTGAAGGAGGGGAGAATGTAACACCCCGAGCTTCCATGATACGCTTCTCATTCAATAATGCAATAGCTTGCATTGTACGCAACTTCGAGTTCTAAAACACCGCGACTAATCAAAGTAGCCGTTATGAATAGTAATAACCACTTTTTAAAATTATAGAAATTTTATATTTCAAAATGGACTTCATTTTTGGATTCGGAATATCGAAATTAGCCTATGTTGAATTTTTGGTATTTTTCTGAGAACTTCTAATTTTTTATGAATAGTGAAACCACTAAGTGGTAGTTAAATAACTGATTTTTCGTTTAAATGAAATATTACCACTTCTGTGATTTGATTTTCAAAAATTCGACATACATGGTTGTCATTAAAAAGTAAAATGTGGTTCAATGAGATTAAAATAATTTTTTGGTGAATAGTAACTTTTAAGTTCTTAATCGCGATTAGAGGTAATTAGTGTAGTTTAAGGTACAAATAATGTTTTAATAATATGAGATGAGCATGACACTTGTCCTACTCCTATTGGATGAGTCATGTCCGACCAAGACAACTCATGGGTCAACTTGGGGACCCCATGGATCCACTTTAGTTGGAAAATGACATTAATATATATTTATTTAATGTTAAAATTAAATTGACACAAACATGAGTTATTTTACTAAAATAGTTTTTAAGTGGGGTTACACAAGTCCAAATTTTGACTATAAATATTAATTAGAAATCTAAAAAGATTTCCTATATCATATTATTTTTTTTTATAATTTTTAGACATTAAATAAATTAAATTATTTATGACATCATTATGATGCAGCGATGACCTCATTATTTAACGATTTTAATAAAATGAAAAGATAATATAAAATCCAAGGCTTAAACTTGTACAAAGACTATTGGATGGGTATATTTCGAACCCTTATCACCTTAGCCACGAATTATATAAGTGTGGGACCTTTAGAATCCAAAAATCATTGTGTAATAATGTAACATTTCAATCTTTCCAAAAGAGCCCCTCCTCTCCACTTATAAAAGGCCTTCACCTCTCCCACCTTATTCACACCTTCAAGCCATTTTGCTCGGCCAACCTCTGCCCAAATACTCTCCCAACTTCCCCCTATTACTCCTAGAAGCCTCACTTTGGGCAGAACTCTTCTCAAGGAAGCCTTTGGCTCAAATCAAAAAGAGTTACCCGATTTTGAGGTAATGTCTTCTCTAATGTTGTTTTGTTTTATTTTTCTTCTCCAACCCCGTAAACTCTTTTTATTCATTTCTTTTGTAACAACACCAGTATCCTCAATATACTAGGATGTTGTTATAAGAAGTATTCGAGCTACACTTACACACACCTACATGTAATGGTTAAAGAACATACGGTTTCTGTGGATGGTGAATTTCTGCCTCACGAAACGATGATTGTTCAACACTCATATAACACCTTCAAAGGTGGCCATTAAGATGTCACTATTTTTATATATGATATATAATATGTTTATGTTTTACTTATGCTTCTGTATTTCTCATTTATGGCATACTTTATGATTTCCATTATGGGTAAAACGCGATAATTTCATTTTAGGAAGTGCGGACTACCGCCCCCTCAAAGTGATTTGAATCATTAATACCATATGTGGGATGTATAAAGGATGGAGTAAATGGTATTATACACTATATTATACTGGAATTATATTATACATTTATATCATTATGATTTCGTTCCCTTAAATATGAAATTGAAATGAAAGTAGCGTTCATGCGTACGTACGGCTTACCGTCTCCATGAACGGTGCATTTCATTTCTTACCTCTAAATGTTACGTGATATTATAAATTAATGTATATACTGGATATATAAGATATATATGACATCTAAATAATGAATATAATTGTGGAGATAATGGATATTTCACCACATGAACAACTTGTAATTATAAGAAGTTTATTTTTGACTCAAGTACCAAAGATCGACAAAACGACCGTTATTAACTTAAATAATTAAATAATGTTCATAACATGGTAATAAGTGATATAAATGGAATAATGAACATGAAAAAGGTTCTTAAGTAAATAGAAATTAACTCTAGTTTATTATTCAGGAGGTTAAAGAACGGTCGAGTCAGGACAAGACGCAAGGTAAGGGAATTTTTAACCCAATTTCCATTCTTTGGGTTAATCTCCTACTTTCAAATTATGTCATGATATTATTATGTCCTATCTTGTATTTTTACATTATTTATGTGTACTTATAGTGAATACACATTATATATGTACTTTGTTTAAAAAAATGATCTTTTTAAGGACTTCGTCTCAATCTCCTTTCATTGAGGCATATTTTGTTTTATACAAAAATTTCTTTTATACGGTATATAAACCCCTTTGACTTTTACGTTTATTCAAATGGTTTTCTTTTATAATTATGTGATTTTTAAATGATTTCAAAAAAGAGATATTTCTCTCCAATATATGAAAATCCAGTGCAAATGTATACGTATTTAACGCAAGCTTAAAAATGTATTCATAAAACCCGACTCTCGAGTGTGGTAGACAGGAAGGGATTGGGCGTAGACCCATCATGGCCTGTAATTAGTCGAGCAGTCACAGAATTAGTTATTTTGTTTTAAGAAGCTTGCATAATGTTTTCAGAAAAACACTGGGGTATATTTGAGAAATTTTAAATGTAAGTATCTTCTAAAAAAATTGCATCGGTAGGTCTCATGAGACAACTAGACGTGGAATTGGCCGAGGCCCTTTCCCAATTTGATTTATGGTTTTGGCTGAGGCCTTAATCATTTTAGAAGTCTTGGCCGAGGCCTTGAAAAAATGTTTCAGAATGTCCGGAATTATACATTCCCTCATTATGAGAGTGGTTATTGATATTTCATGTGATTATTCATCTAGTAGAATATCCATGTGAAGAAGTAAATGGCATTATCTCATTTTACTTTTTCCATATTATGTTGATGTTCAAGTTCAATAAGGCTTTTGTTTTAGTTACACATTGCCTTAAATGTTTATGTTTATTTATGAAAGCTTCCGTAATATTTTTAACCTTACTGAGCATCTGAGCTCACCTCTTTCAATGTTTTAATATTTTTTCCAGGATGTGAAGAAGTATTTTATGAATGACCTGCAGGGATAGTCAGAAGAGGATATGAGGGTGGACTATGAAGACTTTGTTATTAGTTTTTTACTTTATGATGTAATGTAAGACTTATGAATGTATCTAGTGTTTCCAAGGCTACTAAACTAATCGGTCTTTCGAGACTTGATCTTTTGTGATCATGCCAATGTTACGAAGTAATGCACCGACTCTGGGTAGCTGGGGTCGGGGCGTTACAGGCAACATAGGGGACCTGAGAAAACCTTTTTCTTTGAAAGTATGTGGCTCCAAGATAGTGACCATTAAAAGGTGGTTCAAGCAGCTTGGGAGGGATCGAATCGGTGCATCATGTCCAACTTCCACACTTTTGCATCTCGCCTTCAGAAGTGGAGATCAGCTTGGTTTGGTAACTTTGACTGAGGTATTAAGGAGCTGGAGAATCAATTAAAACGACTTCACTCGTATCATTGTTCTGACTCTGTCCTTAGAAACATCTCTGTGGCAGAATTTTTTTAATGCATCTTTGAGGGAGAAAGAGAGTTTTTGGTTCATTCGGGCACGGGAGGCCCATATCCGAGATGGTGATCAGAACACCAACTTTTTTCACCAGTGAGCGTCTGTGAGGAGAAGGAAGAATTATATTGCTCATCTAGAGGACCCCACTGGAAGAGTTTCACATGACATAAATGGCATTCACTCCATCATCATGAACTTTTTCAGTAACCTCTATTCAGCAGAAAGTATTAGCACTTCCTCATGCCTAATTGGATGCATCCCAAAGTTGGTTACATAAGACATGAACCGGTACCTGGAAAGCGATTTGTCTAAGAATGAAGTTCTTGGGGCCCTACATCTTATTCACTCTACCAAGGCTCCGAGGCCTGATGGGTTTCATGATTTGTTCTTTAAATGATTTTGGCATATTGTGGGGCCCGATGTGGTGGCCCTAATGAAGGAGGTGTGGGATGGAAGAGCCTCTCTTGAATCATTGAATGAAACTCTCATTACTCTTATCCCCAAATCCCAGTGCCCTCAGAAAATATCGAAGTTTCGGCCAATCATCCTGTGTAATGTGATTTACAAAATTTTCTCCAAAATCATGGTGGCCAGACTGAGGAATTTTCTCCTGCTTCTTGTCTCAGATAACAAAAGTGCTTTAATTCCAAATATATCTATTACGGACAATGCTGCCATTACCTTTGAATTATTCCACTCAATAAAAACTCGCTCCTCATCCAAGCATGGCACCATGGCAATGAAACTAGACATGATGAAAGCTTATGATAGAGTTGAATGACCTTTCCTCGAACTGGTTCTATCCAGGCTGTACTTTGGGATGAAATGGATCTCTAATGTCATGAATTGTGTTACATTTGTCTCCTACAGAATCAATATTAATGGGGTCCCTTCATCGAGCTTTAAACCACCAAGAGGCTTGAGACAAGGGGACCCCTGTCACCTTACCTCTTCATTCTGGTGGTAGATGTCTTTTCTCATCTCATCCTGAATGCAGCCGATCAAGGTGTTATCCATAGTGCTACGGTATGTAGAAATGCCTCTATCTCTCATCTCTTCTTTGCAGATGATATCCTCCTTTTCACGCGTGCTACCCCGCAAGAATGTAGTGTAGTGCTGAATATCATCAATCTGTATAAAAAGGCCTCTGGACAACGTCTCAATGCTTCGAAATCAGAGTTATCTTTCAGTAAAGGCATCCCACAAGCTAATAGAGAGTATTTGTAGTGAATGTGTGGGTTTGTGCTGGTCGATAAGCATCCCAAGTACTTTGGCCTCCCGACCCTGGTGGGTAGGTCTAAGAAACAAGTTTTCAGCGTGATTGTGGATAGGGTGGATAATATAATTTGTATTTGGTCTAGTAGGAAGATTTACAAGGCGGGAAAGGAAGTTCTCATGAAGTCAGTGGCCCAAGAAATCCCGTCTTATGCTATGTCACTGTTTAAATTCCTAGAAACTCTCATGGATCAAATCCACTCCCGGTTGGATAATTTTTGGTGGGGCTCCCATGAGGGCAAACATAATTCCCATTGGATGTCTTGGGAGAAGTTATGTGTTTCAAAATTCCATGGCGGCCTCGACTTCCAAAATCTCAAATGGTTTAATGAGGCTCTTTTGGTGAAGCAAGGATGACGCCTTCTTTCCCACCCAAATGCCCTGTTATCAAAGGCGATACGAGCTAAGTACTTCCCTCACTCTGACTTATTGCATGCCAAGATGGGGCCATGACCGAGTTTTTTGTGGAGAAGTATTTGGGGAGAAAAATCTCTCATTGATTTGGGATAGATGTGGTGAATTGCTAATGGGAATAATATTAACATTTGGAAGGATCTATGGCTGGAATATGGCGTCAATCATAAGGTTTACTCACCAGTTGTTCCTGGTTCTGAAGATGCAAGGGTACGTGACCTGCTCGATGACTCACTTGAGGAGTGGCATCAGGAGAAGATTTGTTGCTGGTTTAATGAGGTGGATCGTCAGCTCATCCTGAGTATCCCTCTCACACGAGGAATGGTTATTGACCAGATTTTTTGGACTGGGGAAACTTATGGGAGATATTCTGTTCATTCAGTTTACAAAATAAGGGTCCAAGGATTGTCCCAGGTCTCTACCGATAATCGGTGGAAGTGCCTATGGTCCCTAAATGCTCCCCCTAAGGTGAATATTTTTTGGTGGCAGGTCTGTGCTGGGGTTCTTCCAACCCATGACTTTCTGGTGTAGCATCATTTGTAAGAGGATGACACTTGTCCTTTGTGCCTCCATGAAGTGGAATCCCCTTTGCATACAATTCTTTCTTGTAAGGGGCTGGAAGGGGTGTGGAAGTTTTGGAGGCCGGATTTTGGTATTTTCTTTTATCTTTCAATTGGGTTGGTCCCAAACCTTAATAAATGGGTGTCTTATCTGTAACCAAGAGTGGTGGGGATGATATGCACAATTGCTTGGTTGGTTTGGACTCGACGTAATGAATGCATTTTCCAGATGAAGGTGACCCCTAATCACCTATGGGTGGATAGATCTTTGGAGTGGATGAATGGTTGGAATAAAAGTGATGATGGGAATCCTTTGATCCACACTCGATGAGAGGATCCTGTTTGGTCTCCCCCCTGAGGGTTTCTTAAAGATTAATACAGATGCTTCTATCTCTACCTATTCAAGGTTCGGTATTGGAATCATTGCTCATAACAGTGTTCGCTAGATTGTGGAAGCTTAGTGTAGGGTAGTGTCTAACACATGGATCCCTGTGGTTGCTAAGGCCTCCTCCATTCTCTAGGGGCTTCTTTTTGACCGTTCAAAATGTTGGCCCAAGATTCTGGTGGAATCCGACTGCCTCGAAGTGGTGAACGCGCTCTCAACAAAAGATGAGGATTCCCAGCCCTATGGCCTCATCTTGAGGAAGATCTGGTCCCTAGCTGATGGATTCAATGCATGAAAATTTTCTTTTATCAAAAGATATGGTAATTCGAAAGCCCATCGTTCGGCTCGTTTTGGGAAATTTTGGGGTGATCATTGTTGGGTGAACTCATTCCCTGATTGGCTTTGTAATCCTGGTTTCCTTGATCAGTAATTTATCTTTTCCTTTCCTTCAAAAAAAATCAAGGGTACCCCGCTACCACTTCCCCACTGGTTTTCCGCTTTGCCCCAACGTCACACATCCTAAACATCTCTCTCCAAAAAGGATTTCTAGTAGACACCTGGGTAAAACACCACAATCTGCACCTCGTGCACCACAAAGGCTTTCCCACAGACACCTAGGCGAAGCAAGACACCATCCTCACAACCAAAAGTAACCAGATAGTTTCTGGGAGCCACCACAGCTCGCATAACGTGTATCATGCGCCTGGTATTATACCTCAATCCATTACATACCATACACCGATTAAGGATCCTCAAGCCATCACAACCTATACACGTTACACCTATAGTAGTCCATATGATACTATATTCAGAATATATGTGTGTGAATAACCACAATCCATTACAATCCTCTACACACATATATGGGGGAAACTAACCGCTATGACTAACAGCACAAATATCTACCAAGAGAAGAGTGTGGGACCAAAGGGGGTAGTCAACCATTCATCCTTCCACCGGAATGTTGGAAAAAACACCCCCAGGGCTTAGAATCCCCGGGGTGTCAGTTGCCCTTACTGATAGGGTGGAGTAGCGTATAGAAACACAAAAACTACAAAAATATACTATAAGTCACAACCACACTAAGGGAATAACCTAGTCTTAGACACACTGTAGCTAACGTCTCTCAGACTCCGGGCTGCTACTTCTAAGACTAGGTCTCCTATAAGCACACAACCATTTAAAGAGCTTTATTAAATTACTTCATTCCCTCTTTATCAGTTCCACTATACGTTAATTAATTATTTAAACATTAATTAACCATGAAAAATTCCACATTAAATTTCATTAGCATCTTACCCAAGTAAACCGTTCCTTCAAAAATTATAGCCTCATCATTATGTTTCAGCGAACACCAACCCCATGGGTTAACACCATTTAATCAAACATTTATTACAAAAACACTTTCCCATATTCCCAGGCATTCTAGAAAATCATTCTATACTACTAACACAAGGGGCTCAACATGGTGAGTAGATGTACTACCCGTCGAGTCTTTGCCACCTATATCAAGAGCGTAGACCTATCTTCCCTGGAGAAGCTAAACACGGAAAGCATGTGGAATACCCCGCGCGTCTTTACCTCTTTCAGAAGAAGGGGAAAACAAGACCAACTTCCTCGAGCAGTGGGGAAAAGTAAATTAGATAAACAACCACAAAACCAACAATCAACTAAAAATCACATCCATCCCATTCCATCAACCCTGGTGTCCTCCCCGACACCCACATACATAAACCAATTCATCTCTCCACTCTAGGCGTTATCTGCTGCCATAACCAAAAGGCCTCTATGCCCCCACATATCACAAAAACCATCCAGGATCACATCACAACATAAGCAGCAGGAAAGAAACATCACATCAATTGGGATCTTGTCCCTTTAACAATCAAGAGGGTAACTCAGAACCCTTAAAGGGATTATCAACCAATAAAATTCTTTAACCCATCTAGAATTAACAGGTTTATAAATCTTTGGTTCCAAAATCAGGAATCTAACCAGTAAGCTATCACAAATGATCATACATGCTTACTACGAAAATTTGATTAACATAAAATTACAACAAGAACCAGTTTCATTCACATGACTCTTTATCTTTAGCCAAAAAAATATCAATTAGTCCCAGTTTACGTTCTTTACCGATTTCCATCAAGGACAACAACTAAGCAAAGCAAGCATAGATATCACACCATCTAGAAAAACATGAGGCAATAAAATACGATTGATACCATTTCTTTGTCCAGTTAAAAATATTTATTATTCCAATTCCATTATCATCCAGCAGAATTAAAAATGCTAACAATACACTTGTATGTAAAAGAAAGAGAAGCAACGAATCCTCTACCTCAAGGGTTTTTGATGAAAACCCCAAAAAACGAAGAACACACAATAAAGCATGGTTGATTCTCCACAATCCTCCTTAGATCTCTTCTCCTAGAAAGATCAAGACCAAACTCATCATATTTGGTAACCACACACTTATATCTACCCATAATGGGCGTAGATCTAAGAAACTGAGAGAAGAGGAGGATTAGATCTAAGTATATCTAAGAACCAAACATGAACGATGACATACCTCAAGAAATTGGCTTAGATTCACCAAGAGAAGCCTTCAGATAACCTCTAAAATTATTTGTAGAGGTTCTCCTACCTTAAAGGAAGGGTAATCATGAGTTATGACCGCTTATGATCTTAAACAGGTAAGTTAGAGGCGAAACAGTTGATATCCACAATTTTAGGATCTAATTTAAGTGCCTGCACGGTTTTCTCGCATGGTTAGACAAACCGTGCTCTAACCGTGCGGTCGCTACTGCCTCGTCAAACACTCGTCGCATGGTTAGGCCACACGGTTATACAAACCATGCACTAACCGTGTGTTAGACACTGCCTCCAAGACCAACCTCACACGGTTTGGCCGCATGGTTTAGACAAACCGTGCGCAACCCGTGCGAAATCTATTTCCCTTTAGTCTTCCTTAAAAGTCCACCCAAATGCACCCCCAAGCCACCTTGGCCATCCAAAACACCTCTAACACCGCATTTTCACAAATTAATGGACTGTATAGGTCCAGGAAATTACACATAATCACTCCATTGATAAATTCTCAAGCAATCTATATGAACTTGATAAGAGTAATTGTAACTCAATATCCATTTATCGAGTTAAACATAAAATTTATTGGTGTTGTTTTTACAAGAATATGTGTGAACGTCCTCTGATTGATTTACACTGAATATCCAATCATATTGAGTGTATTTATATTTTTCACACATAATTATGTCATTGATTTATCCTTTACCTAAGGATACTATCTTTATAAAGGATTCCATCTCAATTTACATTCCTTTGATACTTATTTGTTGTTATGCACCAATTCACTTTTATATGGTGTATATACTGTCCTTTGACATAGTATATAATGAAATCCTTTATTCTCATGGTATTATAAAGTTTTTATTACCTCAATTGTTTGTATTCAAACGTCTCTCATTCAGATAGTAACTCTAACTAAAATACAATTTTAAATGTTTTAAAAATTTATTCTTCTAAATATTTCTCATTAATATCCATGTTTTAAAAATGGTTTTAAGGTTTTATTTATATAGACATTAATTTTTTAAAATTAAAATTCCTTTTAAAAATTTCAAAGTGTTATGGGATACTTTGATTAAAAAATCTATTTTTAAATAGCTTCTTGACAAATAGTGTGACTTTTAAATGTTTTCAAGAAAAAGGGGAATATTTATCTCAAATAGTTTTGATGATTATTTTCATCTATGTCAATATCCTTCATTATTCTCGATTGAGGTTAATATATTACAATAAAATCTTTCATATTGTATTGAATGAGTTATTTTTGACTGTGGATGTGCCATTTTTATACCATTCATGGTTTGCGGATAAAGTATTGACATTTCATATGCTAGTTTTAATACGAATGTTTATGTTATTTTTTAGACTTTTCATATGGGGAATGCATTGGACTTAGTAAGTGACGGGTGAAGCCCGCTATAGCTCCTCGATGCATCAGTAGGTCTCATGAGAAAAACCAGTGTCTTGGTATAAGGCCTTGAAAAAAATCTTATTTGTAGTCTTGGCATGAGGATTTTACTATGTGGTTATGATGTCCAGCATTATTCATTCCATCATTATGAGATTATCTATTGATATTTCATGTGGTTATTCAACTAGTATAATACCCATGACTATGTTTTATTATGGAATTATTTACTCAGGTCATATTCCTTCCAAAAAGTGTTCATGTTAATTATTTGTAAAGGCATGTGTTTTCAATTATTCACCAAGCCTAATATTTATGTTATCTTCCATTGTATTTCTTACTCTTACTGAGCATTTTGTCTCACCCCTTTCTCATGTTTCATTTTCCTAGGATATAAAGAATTTATTTATGAGTGACTTGTAGGAATAATCTTGGAAGCTTGGATGTTTCTAATGGAACAAATTAGTGTTGTTTTTCTTTTCAAGTTGTAGTATTGAACTTATGTATGTATCTTTTTTACAAGACTACCTAACTGATTGGTCCTTCAGGACTTGATTCCTTTTAATAATGCCAATGTATTAAAATAATGCGCCGACTCTAGGATTCTGGGGTCGGGGTGTTACAGAGTGGGATGAGTTTAGGAGTTTGTTTTTTAATAATTAATTTCCTCATATTCTTTATAAAAAAATATAGATGGAACTATTTAGTTGAAATTATAAGGACAATGAATCCATTAGTACCTATGAGACAAATTTTACAAGACTTTCAAGGTATTCTTATAGGATTGTCATTGAACTAGAATGTAATAATGATCAATTCTTTAGTGGATTAAAACTAATTCTTTGAAGGGTGTTTTCCATAAGATACTTAAATTTATATAAATAAATCATTTTATTTGATTTCAAGGGATAAATAGATATTTGAGTCACTCATTGATCTTTTTTTTATAAGAAAAGAAAGATTTAATTTGAAGGAAATTATACTATCAAAATCCATGGAGGGAAGAAGACGAGTCTTTTTTTTTCCAGAAGTGTGGAAAGAAAAATAAAGGAAAATATATTAAGGGGAGCATTGAATTATTTAGGTTTGGAAAGTAAGTTCATTGGGAAATAAAATTATGAATTAATTATATGAAGTTAGAAAATGATGTGAATAGAGAGAATGTTCTACAGAATGCACCACCCACACTCCTATGTTTACAATTCAATGAGTATAGGCATTATGCTAACTAGTGCTCCAATATAAGGGTTAAAAATAAGATCAGTGTTGGAAACCTCTTAATCACAAAGTCAAAGAGAAGTATCATATAATAACTATTATATATGTGGTTATGATAAAGAAGTGATGAAAGGTACACTAACCATCCACTCTATAATTACAAATATATTATTTTATTATATTTTACCCACTATTTTATATCTTAATTATTTTCTAAAGGTATCACATTACCACCTCAATGATTAGATGTTTAATTATCTATGAAAACTTCTAATGTTATGATGATCATATCTCAAGTCTCTGATTCATCCCCAATTAAAGTTTGTGGGAATGCCATTCCTAAAAATCTTGTTATTCTCCCTTAAGTTGAAGTTGATGTTATTTTGGGCATGTAATGTCTTTATTTATGTAGATCATATATAAATTGAAGTGAAAGGGAAGTAAAATTTGATATTTTGAACTAACCTATGATTTTCTATCAGTGTGAGGATAAATATGAACTTAAAATAAAAATTACATCTATTTCATGGGTCTTGATTCTTATTCAAAGGGGGTATTTATCTCATATGGTTGGGGAGAAACTTAAAATCGATGATATGCCTATTATATGATAGTTTGTTTATTTTTTTGAAAGAGTTTCCCAGTCTTCCTCCAAATATTAAAGTTAAGTTTTCAATAAAACTCATGATTGGTGTTGCAACTATTTCAAATACTCCATATAGAATAGCCTTGATTGAGTTATAGTAATTGAAGGAGAAACTCCTAGATAGTCTTGAGAAATGATTGATTCATCCAAGTGCACCACTAAGGTGTGAAATTATTTTTTTTAAGAATAATGATTAATCTATGCGAATACATATTTATTATTGAGAACTTAACAAGACCATGATTTAGAATAAGTATCCTACACCCCATATTGATGATTTTTTTGATTAATTAAGTGGAGCTAAATATTTTTCCAAAATTGTTCTTTGATCTCGATACTATTATTTGAGGGTAAAAATTGATGAAATATGCAAGACATCCTTCAATTTAATGTATGGACACTATGAATTTATATTGAAACCATTTGGTTTTACTATTTCCCCTACTATATTCATGGATTTAATGAATAAAGTACATAAATATTATATTGATCAGTTTGTGTTAGTCTTTATAGATGATATTATTATATATTTCAAGATAATTGAAGAGCATGAATATCACTTAAGGATTTCACTAAAGACCCAAAAAAGGGGAATATGTTTGAAAATTTTACCAAGTGTGAATTTTTCTGAAAAAAGTTTCAATTTGGGTTATAATCTCAAGAGAGGGTATAAATTTAGATCCATCATTAATGGAAGTTAAGAAAAATTATCCTAGACCAACAAATATGATTGAGATCCAAAGTTTTATTATTTTTGATAGATATTATTTATTCTTTTTGGAGGTTTTATCATGGTTATCTAATCCACTCACCAAGTTAACCAGGAAGGGTGTTAGGTTCCTTTGGACTGATGAAGGTGAATAGAATTTCAAGGAATTGAATAGAAAGTTGGTTAGTTCAGCTATTCCCACACTACCCTGTAGTGGAGAAGGGTTTGTGATTTATAGTGATGCATTGAATAATTATCCTTTATGTTTTCTTATTCAAATTTATATGGTGATAACTTATGCCTCATTTCAATTGAAGGTTCATGATTAAAATTACCCGACTTGTGCTTTGGATTTAAAAGTAGAAATATTTACATTATGATATGGAGTCATTATATTTATGAATAAAGGTGTAACATCTATATAAATCACAAAAATTTAATGTATATATTTACCCAGAAATATTTGAATATGGAACAAATGAAATAGTTGGAATTGATTAAAAAATATGACTGCTCAATACATCACCACCTCAGGAAAGAGAAAAAGGTGGATGATGTTTTGAGTCAAAAGTATCATGATAACTTATCGATAATGAGAATCATAAAATATTCAATATTTATGGATTGGAAAAATTTGGAACTTGAAATATTAATGGATGAGTATAAATCTTATCTTTATCAAGTTAGTGTTCAATTTTCTATCCATGTGAAGATTAAAGATACAAAAAAGGAAGATACAAATATAAAAAAAGGTGAGAATTGTTCCTAAGTTTAAATTTGATTATAATGGAATGATAAGGTTCAATAACCTAGTATGTATCCTATAAATACAAGACTTTAATCAGGAACTATTTGAAGAAGAACATGGATCATTATTCTCTATTAATCTGATAAGTATAAAGATGTATAGTGGTCTGAAAGAGTATTTATGATGGGACAAAATGGAGTGAGATACTATAGATCATGTATGTCATCAATTGGTATGTCACCATTTTAAAGATGATAGATAGAATTATAAAGGTATGTTACAAACATTACCTATACTAAAATAGAAATGTGAAAACATCAACATGGATTTCATCATTGGAATCCCCAAAATGTCTAAAACATATAATGATATTTGGGCTATAGTCAATCACCTTATGGAGTCAGAAATTTTCATTTCTATATGGGTTGATTTATCTCTCGATCATATTTCTTGTATATACATTAAGAAATTGGTAAAGTTTCATAGAGTACCACATTCTATTGTATCTGATTGAGATTTGAGGTTTACCTAAAAGTTATAAAAAATATTTTAACAAGATTGGGATGCATATTTGTGTTTTATTACTAATTATTATCCTCAGATAGATAGTCAGTCTGATAGGACCATTCAAACTACAAAGGATATGTTAAGATCTAGTTCTCTGAATTTTAAAGGTGGTTGGGATCAACACCTTCCTCTTGTTGAATTATATAATAAAAATATCTTTTACACAAGTATTAATATGGATCCTATTGAATCCCTCCATGGAAATATGTGAAAAAATATGTCATAATGGAATAAAGTTTTATAAAGAAGCATATTGGGGTCTAATATATCTGAATAAATGTGGAGAAATTCATAGTTATTCAGTAGCACATAAAGGAATCTTAGAGTCAACAAAAGATTTATGTTGATAATCGCTGGAGAGATTTGTAATTCAAAGATGGTGAGAAAATTTTACAATGAATTTTTATATGGAATAAATTTATGATATTTTAAAATAAGTGAAAGTTGATCCCTAGATATATCATCATTTTAAAAAAAAATTATTGGATTAGGAAAATTGCTTATATATTGGCGCTTCAACTGAAAACTCTCTCTCAAGTTCACGATGTGTTCCATGTATCTATTTTGAGGAAGTAAATGCCCAATAATTAACATGTATAAAAAATATAGGTTTAATCACTAGATCATGATATTTATTATTAATAACAACTAGTATAAATTTTTGATCATAGATATAAATTTCTATGGAACAATACAACTCTCCTGATTAATGTTATTTGGAGGAATTATAAATTCAAGGAAGCTATATGGGAATTCAAGTATGAGATGAATCAGTTGTTTCATCATTTTTTATCAAGGTGATGGAATTTAAAAGTCAAAATTCATTTTATGTTGTTTATAATTTATCACACCAAGATTTAATATTTGCTTCCTTTGAAATAAATATGAGGTATTCAATAGCTTACCTTACACATAAACCCGAGTCTAAATGAAATGTGATATAGAAATCCTATATAAACTAGCAATTGGATTGGTGGGTATGGATACAATTAACCATATTAATAAATATATTTTCAATGGTTAAGGCTGCCATTTTTTTGATAATAACTCAATTTTAATAAAACCATTTAATGATTAAAATACATATTTTTTGATGAAATTTATTTATCTACATGTTATGTATTTTTATCTAAAAAAGTATATTCATCACTATTGAAAATTTATTTCAATAAAATATATTGATAATTTATATAAATAAAGGAATAATCAATTATACATTAGTTATCTAATGGTTATAGATGAAGTTAAAATCATTTAAAGGTAAAAAGAGTTATTTTTTAGAAAATTGTTTTTCTATGCACAAAGTGTTTTAAGTATTATAAAATAAATAATCCATTATAGAATAATATTTTTAATGAATTTTATTTATTATATATTGAATAAAATATTTTAACATTCATTTAATAGTTTTTACAAGGAATGGAATGAATGTAAATTCAGTTTTTTTGCTTAAAAATGCATTTTTCTAAGAACGAGTTTTCACCGTGTTTTATGCGCTTATTTAAAATTAAATTCTAAAAATTATAGAAATTGAATCTGGTGAAATATAATAAATATAATTAATTATAACATTAAATACAATTTAATATATTAAATTTAAATATTGTTCACAATGAATAGTAAGAATAATAATTTTTTTTACCATAGTTAAGGTTAAAATTGTTTTAATGAGGTGGTTAAACTAAAAGATCAAGGTCAGAATGCCACAAAAAATGTCTAATTATTATTGTTTGAACATATTTCAATCTTATATTATCTTATAATTTATTTAGTGTCTATATTATTTCCACTTTCTAATTAAATGCGAGCTTATATTATTGAAATGTGTTAAGTCATTCCATTTGTGTCCCTCCCCTCACTTATAAAAGAGAACCTATTATCCTCCATTATTCAGAAAATTTGATCCATATAGATGGAAAAATACCTAATTTAAAAAATTTCTAGATTCCTTAGCTTTATCCTTGAGCCCCTGTTATTATTCTTAGACAAATCTTTTGAGGCTTAAGGTGTATCTAAAGGAGGTCACTCAATGAAGACGTATAGATATTAACTGAGCTCTTTAAATTTCATTTATTATTGAATATATTAAAATACTATTATATCAATCATAAAATGATTAATATAGTAAAATAAATATCATGGGATTTTATTATGATGATTTAACAACCATTTACCACCTTTTCTCATCAAATGTGAAATATCAATATCTATCATGTATATGTGTGGATCACCACCTGCACGTAGCGATATGATTCATTTTCCATAAAATTTTCAAATTGATGGATATAATTATGGATTTAGTAAATATATATGAAATTATAATATAATTATGATACTTTAATGCTAAAATATCATTTAACTATCTTTATTTCTTTTCATTAAGAAAATGAAACCTATGTTTATGTGTACAAACATACTAACATCTCCTTGAACTATGCAATTCATTTATATATAAACATATTAATAAATTATTTTACCTGGAATCTATTTAGGGAAGGATATTCCAATCGCCTTAGAATTTTGTTTAATAAGTCAGTTGTATCCTTTAATGCTTGATCCGCTTTATCTGTGAGGGTTCTCACTTGCCCCTTAAAAATATTGGAAAATAAAAATGTTAATTTGGAGGTGTTATATATATGTATATAATGAATATATATTATTTTTATATTATTATTAACATTTTGGAGATAATATTTTTGTAATCAAATTACAAATACTAGAAATGGTGAACTGAAACTTTTATAAAAAAAGAAATAATTAACACATAAAAATGAAGAATTTAATAAATAATTATTAGTAAATGGGTGTTGAAATGTTATAAGTAGACCATCTATGGTATTATAGGTATGTATGTGGTTATTTTATATAATTACAATAAATTATAATTTATTATAAAGGAGGTTAGAGTGCTTAAGTAACAATTCATACTTGATGAAAAGGTTTTACATTAAAATCACATTTTTTCTAGGATTGTTTATGATTAATTTTCTGATGATGAAGTTATATGATATATCTCTAATAAATATTAATTATTGTAATATAATATGTTTATTTTTATGTAAATGACATGTTATTCATTCATTTACTTCTCTCCAAGTACTCAAATATTGAAATAAATATTTCTAAGGAAAATCGACCTTGTTTTTCATTTCGATTGGGAATATTTTTCTTCAATATATATATTTTCATTAAAATATATCCAATAATGTTATCACTATTTTGAAATGATTTACTAAATATTTTTTACCCATGTTTTATTTTTTATAAAAATGTTTAAAAATAATTTTCATGTCATTCTTAGAATGAGGTACTTTTTTCCAAAGGTGAAAAAAATCTTGTTTTAACATATATTGCATGAATTTATTTTTCCACAATTATGAATAATAAATTTTTTGAAGCTTACCTTAAAATTTTACATTGTTCTTTTCAATGAAAATTATTTCCCTAATATTTTAGAAATCTTTTTGAATTTAAATAAGTGATTTCAAAATAAAAAGGGTATTTTCCTTAAGAAATAATTTAGTGTCTTAATAAATTTTTCATATATGATAAAATAATTTTTTGATACTTATGATTAAATAGGGATATGATCTTATGATACCAAAATTATTATTTCTCTATGCAGTTTATGTTTATGAAGATGAAATATTTATGAAACTCATTTTCTTTTCCATAGGTTAAGCTATGATGAGATGATAATGGTTTTCATTATACTGTGGAATACACATGAATATATTATGATTATGTGATGGGTTGGTCTATTATATCCCTCTAAAATATTGGGTAAAGATCAATGTTTTATTATAGGGTATATAAAAGGTCACCTAAATCCCCAAATAGGGTACGTGGGTGGCTAGCCCAAGCCTAAAAAATGTGCACATGAGGTTATCACAAGACCAAAGTAGGTACATGGGTGGTTATCCCATGCTTAACATTATATTAATGTCTTAGTGGTTAGTCTTGACAAAATATTTATATTATTTTTATTATTAAAAACCTTATAGTACTCTTTTGTGACATGATATTATTCTTATGTTATGCTCTTATGGATCATGTTTATAAATTATTTTATGACTAATGTCTTCTGAACTATTAATAATTATATCATGAATCATTATTATGTTCTATAAATTATTGAGTATGATTTTAAAATGTGTATCTCATGTCTTGATACCCCTATGATCTTGTTTTTATGAAAAAATTATCATTAAATAACCTCTCTCTTATTTAACCTTACTATGCATCTCATCTCACCCTTTATTATGTTTCAATTTCCTCAGAATATAAAGGAATATTTTAAGCATGATATTTATAATAAGGGTGATATTTAGGAAGAAATTAGTGTGAAATGATGTAGATTTTTATGTACCAAATTATTATGTATCCAAAATTAAAAAACAATAAAAATTAAAAGTTCTTGTGTGGATCTAAATTATATATAAGGACTATTCATATGAAATGATGTAATATTTATGTTTGTAATTTTTCTGCCACCTCACACTTTAGCCAACCAATACACCCACTCAGTGTAGGTTTGTCAATAGGACACCAACCTAATATACCCCTTGTAATTATGTAAGAATAGTCATGCATACTTGGATCCTCATTTACAATTAGTCTCTTGGGGAAACCACCAATTCTTATATGAGATATCATCCCTTAAAATCATAAAATTAACATACAGACTCATATGACTCAAGCATATGCCTCAAAAGACACCGTCTCATGAGATGTCCTATGGAAAATATCAATATCCATGTCATCTAAGTCGGTTCACTCATCTAAACTTGATCCCAATCCATTTTTCCTATGATCATTCCATATAGGGTAAACACATCTCAAAATGTAAGGATCATCCATCCATGTTATGTTTAATGATAAAAATCACTCTAAGGTGTTACAAGGGTCCTCACATGGTATACTCAGGACATTCATCTCAATTAATTTCCAAAAACCCATCTTGGACGTGTCAATGTCTCCTAGGTAAGGGATATTAAATCACACTCATTCTAGTCACACCCCTTAAGAGGTCTATATAATATATAAAAACACATCACAAATCATGATACCACCCATCGATGGATAGGTAAACTAACTAGTGCTCAAGGGCCCACTATGTCCCCTATAACATACTTACTATGGGGAATTTATTTCAAATTAAACCTTTATCAAAATTTTAAATGGTAATTATTTATCTTAAACAAGCCAACACCCTTAGTGGAAAGGCCACACATTGCATGCACTAAAACAAAAATGTAATAAGTCATAGTATGAGTACTGAGGACCACTTACATCATCCATGAAGTTTCCTAATTTAATCTACATCCCAACAGTTTATACCCTGATCCACTAAAGAAAATACTACAAAAGGCCTTTAATAGAACTAGAATAGGCCTTTATCAGTGCTAAAAAAGTTATGATAATCTGAGTGCGGTAAAAATCTTGAAACTTTTATCAACACTAAAAAAGCACTATTAAATACTCCCATTAATAGCACTAAAAAAGTGCCATCAAAAGGGTCCTTTAGCAACATTTTTTTTCTCTATTAAAGGGCCCTTTTAACAGTTCTTTTTAGTGCTATTAAATGGGGCATTTAACATTTATTTTTAGAACTGATAAAAGAAGCGCTATTAAAGGGGGTAATTTTTTTTCCAGATGTCTATGAGCATCTAAAACCTTTATCAGCGCTTCCATGACCCTTTAACAACACTCCACGCCTATTTATCAATGCTTTTCATTCCCCCTTTATTAGCGCTTTTTTACCCCCCTTTATAAGTGCTTTGTAAATTTCCAATCTCATCGACGCCCTCTTAGATTTGAACCCTACACCTCTCATTAGAAGATGGAACGCCTTTACCACCACACCATGTTTTTTTTCTTTCTGTTTAATGATATATTTTTTTATTTATATATATTTACATACATTTACATAATTATTTTTAAATATATTTATACAATATATGTGTGTGTGTGTGATATATATATACTTATATTTATTTAAATATATTATATATTATATTCATTTACATATACAAGAATATAATGCAAATATACATCTATTTATTAATGCACACATATATGTATATGTTTATATAGTGTAAAAATGGTTAGATATTGTTTTAAATACATTTTTAGAAGATGTATTTATTTACATATATTAGAATATACATTTTTTTACATAAATATATTGATATATGTATTTATATGAGTGATTTATTATAAGTAAATATAAGAAAATTGTCATATATTTAATTATAAATAATATTAAGTTATGAAAAATGATAAAGTTTCAAATCCATAATATCAATATGAATGTAAGGCCAAAAAATAAATTCATTCCCCACTGAAAAAGGGTAGAAAGACCCCCTTCAATGAGGCTTAAAATCCATTGAATATTAAAAACTTGGGGTACCCAAACTAAAAACTCATTTTCGATGGTCTTATGAACATTTTTTGGCCTCGAGAAACATGACAAAGAGTTTATCCAAAGTAATTAGTGTTTAGAGATCATTGTAGGTTTCGATTTAATTTGAGTTAGAGTCCAAAAGGACACCCATATCAAAAGTAATGGCCATTTGAAGTTCGAGTTACATTTTTAAATTATTTTAGATCTTTTATTAATTTTTCATTTTTTTATATTCAAATTTTTATTAAATGATTATTACTCAATAAAAATTAAAAAATTATTAATTATTATTTTTAATTATTTTTTAATCCATTTTCACTAAATATCTTATATATTAAGTGTAAATTCCTATTTACCTTATTTATAACATATTTTAAAAAATATATATTATATTTATATCAATATAAATATATTTATATATAAATATATTATTTTTAGTAAAATATATTTTTTGAAGTATACTTTTATCAGCACTTGTCAAAAAGTGATGATAAATGTCCCCCTTTAACATAAATTTTTTTTAACACTGTTAAATCCCCCTTTAATAGTGCTAAAAAAGTGTTGTTATAGAAAACCTTTAACAATAGTTTTTTTAGTGTTGACAAAGGGGGTCTTTAACAATGTTTTTAGCTAGTGTTATTAAATCCATGGTGCTGGATAAACCCAATATTGTAGTAGTGAGCCTGACTAATCCTATCCATGCCCAATTAATCATCACCAACATTCGTGAGGTCCTAACTCATCCCCAAAACATTCAATAATTAATTTTAACAAATTATAATTAATTATACAATTGAAACCAAATAATGGATAATCAGCATAATCTTTTAGGGCATTGGATGATCATCGAATCCTCTAGTAATTGGGTGTTATCCATCCCTAACACACCCTTAAACCCATGATGGGACAAATACCTAAACTACTCAACCAATTACATCATTAAATAATTTTTTTTTAATAAAAAATCAAATAAAAATCCATGGTGCATTGTTCCTTTGATGATATGGTGATTAGAAACACTAGCCCTCAAAACAAGACGTCCACCAAAATAAAAAACTCAAATTAATCTTGAAATAAAAACACTCATATGGACACTATGTATTACATCATAAAAGTAGGGTGAACCACGTAAGAGACTTTAAAGCCCGAGACTTGAAATAAATAAATTTTAAAGATGTATGCACCACATGACCACCTATCTGAAGTGGGCCAATAGAGAGGCGGGCGAAGGTCATCATGCCTAAGCATGAAGACCAACCATCAACACCAGAGATGGGGAAAGTGCAGGTAGGAGGAACAACATTGGTGGTAAAAAACCTAGTCATTAGAGTGAGGGTGTTTTTATATGTTTTCGAAAAAAATTAAGAAAATAATGATAAGATTAAAATATTTTGAAATATATTTCTTAAAGGAGTTAAGGACACTAACCCCTTTGGCCTCTTCCAAAGCCAATAGGGCCCTTAACGCCTTTACCTTGAATCTTCCTAAAAAGTCGTTAGGTCCCTTAAAACCTATTCGCAGACCAAAAAAATACAAAAAAATTAAATTCATTTAAATGAAAATGAAAAATTACATTCATTTTTCAAAAAATATATTATTTAAAAATAATAATTAGTAGTTTATATTTTTTATTTATAATTAATTTTAAATAAGTACACAAATAATAGAAAATATGTATTAAATTTTTAGTATTCAATATAAATATACAATATGATAAGTAATTATTTTTTAAAAAATTATAATATTTAAAATAACTAATTCTAATAATTATTTCATATTTTCATAATAATTAATAATTAATTTTAAAAATTAATATATATTAGTAGTAATTTTCAACTGTAGTAATAATTAATAACTATATATTTTTATCCTATTTTTATGAATTATAAATAATTAAATAGTAATTATTTATAATAATTATCAATTAATAAATAATAAATAATTATTTTATTAATTATAACTAAAAAAATTTATATTTTTTAGTAAACATTATTAGATAATTAATAATTTTTTTATTATCATTAAATAGTTAAATCTCTTTAGTAATTATTATATACATATAATAAATATTGTAATTGATGTTATTAATAATTAGTTTTATTTATTCACTAATAATTAGAGATTGAATTACTGAAATTAAGTTTATTTAATTAATTACTAATTATTCTTAATTGTTATTAATTAATAACTATTACTTACAAATTACTTTAAAAACAACGAATTTCAAAATAATTATAGTAATTATAAAATAAAATATTATTTTTTATGTATTCAATTTTTTTTAATAATTAAATGATTTGATTAAAAATTTATAGTAAAAGGGAATGTATAAATATTAAAATTAAACTATTAATTATAATTTCAATATTCTATAGAATTTTATTTTTTAAAATATATTTATGATATTTAATTAGTTAAATATATTTTTTATAATAATTCGAGCATTATCAATAAGATAGGGTAGTCAACGTAGTATCAAATACTTTAAGTCAATAGAAAACATATAAATCAATGAGTACAATCAATGTCTATGATGAGGTGTAGTCTCATAGTCTGGTGTGTTAATGAGACCCTTGTATCGAGATCACCGAATTCTATGTCGGGGTAGAGTCTGATGAGATGTAGGGGGATCTTCTCTAGGTGCCGAAACGTCGATTTTCAGTTGCTCTATCTGTGAATCATTGAGAGGAGGTTTTATTCAGAACTTGAGATGTTAATCAGTTCCTTATCCAATTACATAAGTAGAATGAACTTCCTTCTAATGAGGAGACCATATTCCCTATGATGTCTTGAGCACAAAAGATGGAGGCATGGGAAATGACTCATGATACAAGCTTGAATTAGCTATACCCAGTAAAAATTGTGGATATATTAACAAGAGAAATGGATCATGTACCTACTGGTACACATCCAAAATCTATTGAGGATCATCTACTGAAGGTGCTTCCCCTTCAAATAGAATAGGTGATGCATCACATATATCCTGACATGGTCTACATCATTATAGTTGCATCTCTTGAACATCAGTAGCTTCTATAAGAGGTTTTTGATCAGGAACCTCCTCTCCCTTAGTAGAAAAATCATCTCCCCAAGTTGGATGATTGAAGATAAAATGATATAGAACACGATATAGTGGCCTTATGTTGTACGTTGCAGCATAGTACACTACCTGAATAAATACATTACTCTCATCTAGATTAGACGAGTGGATAATATTCTACAATCGAGTATGCTATAAAGAGATTCAAAATGAATTAAAAATTGGTCAAAAAATAAATTAATGTAATGATTTTGACTTACCAGATCCTAGATCCCTCTTTCATGTGGTTTAAGATACAATATAAACTTTAGTCTATACCATAACACATAATTAGTCTTCTATAATAGATTAAATCACATCATATACATTCCCTTAATATGGAATGATGCTTACCTGTCCTATATATAAAAATATTGTGCATGCTGTCATTGAAAATCGACATCCTACTCCCGTCTCAGCTTTAAGGAATAAAGTGTTTCTGGTTGTCTCGGTGGAAATTAAATATGTTGAACCAATCCAAAATGTTTCATGACTCTATCAGGGAAGTTCCACTTAACAATATAAAAGTGTATAAGAGAAACTACAACTATAGAATCATCCATAACAGTAGTGAAGTATGTTGGAATCTGGACTAATATAGACCAGTATGGGAACAATGATATCTGAAATTAAATGTCACATTTGTTTAAATATTTTTATACTAATTTCAAAAAATGATAATATTATTAAATTGACAATTCAATATAAGAATCCCTATACTTATGTCAAGGGTTAGTAGAATGTCCAACCTGAGATTGTATGTACCCAAATTGTGAGTTAGTGTCCTGAAGAACTGGTGTACCCAACTCTAAATTTAATGTAAAATATAGAATGTGATAATTAATAAGTAATTAAGAACAATAACTCATGTTACCCTCAAATTACAATAATGATTAGTGATAATACCAGCATCCACACATAGCGTCATACAAAACATCCATATCATATTCTGGACCAGAATAAATATGGGTAAGGGGAGGGATGATCCCCCATACCCACATCTAAATGAGGATGAAATATCCGCCAAAATCATTGTGATCTAATCGAAATATAGTATATAATTATATATATATCAATGCCAAGCATGCAGATTCCCAGCTGTATCTCCCATCCTGATCAAAGTCTTCCAATATCCCTACATACATCTTTTAGGCATGCATACTGGAGTGATCATTACACATTGTCCATCCAATGAGCTATATGATATATGCAAAGGCATGAGACATGATAGTTCAATCACCAGTGTTAAAGGGTAAATGTGAAAAGTGAATGTCCTTCTAGATCATAGATAGAGAACCTCCATATATAGTAATATCATCCCCCAAAATTTTGTGGCCTTAAAACAACTATGAAATCTTAGTCCAGTCTCTACCATTGGGTCTTATAACAAAAATAACCTAGATAGGAAGACCGATCATAACTACCACATCCTCTAGGGTGATGGTCATATATTCCTTGAGCATGCGGAATGTGTGGGTCTTAGGTCACCATCTCTTGGTGAGGGGAGAAAGGAGGAGATGATCAACAAATATACCATATAATATATCAATGCTATAGAATCCAACATGTCATAGGTATGGTATAATTAAATCTGGAGGAATAATGTGGTGATAATGGTTTTCCCTACGTACCCTTAACCATTGAACCTCATACCCCACAAGCATTTCACGTGAAACATGTATATAATTCTCTGTGAGTAGAGTAATATCCCTCATATCTACACATAAAAAGGTAATGACAATTATTTATGTTTCAAATGTAAATATAATGTTATTATTAGTAGAATGTTATGACTGGTAGAATGTTGTATATAACAGTTATGTTAAAACCCTTTTCTCTTTCTTTAGTTGATAACATGGTTTGCCATTTTTTTATTATAGAGTGTATTGTACATAATTACATCTTCATTATTCTTGAAAACACAATTTCATCATTTTTTATTGATCTTCTTCATGATTCCTTTTAAATAATTTACATGTTTACTTAGATAATCACTTTTATTAGAATTAGAATATTTTTAACAATCACTATAAGAGTTAGAAGAAATATGTTTAGTAAACTAGAACAATAACTGGAGTTGATTGGGAATTTTTTGAAGGATGGTTTTATAATTAAAATTTAATATATTTTTATAAGGTTGATTTTCAATCACTGAAACTTTTCAAAAACCACACAATAGATGGACCCAGGGGGCCCTAATGCAAATTTTAAAGGCTTAGGATATTAAATTATTTATAGGATATACATCATCAAGGTTGATAATTAGATATTGTTCCATCAATGTGAGGGAATTTCTTTTAGTCATGACCTTCTCTATGACATATACTACATCTCAGAAACATTCCTTGTTCTTCAGGTTTCAATGTTGGGTGATCTTTGGGAATTGAGAAATGTTGAAACTCCCCAATAGGCATCCATAGTTCACTATAGTTGTTAGAAATGGTGTCAATATGATAGAATAGATCAACATATGGGTCCCATGAGGTTTTCACAATAGAACATTTTGTAATGGTGTGTGTGCATGGAAACCACAATTCTTAGAAGTTTCCACATTCACAATGCCTCATGTTCAGTAATACCACTGACACTCGACCACTACTACCTATGATTGGGTCCTAACACTCTTTCACTTCAAATAAAAATTCTTATTGGTTGAATAATCCCACTCAATAATCTGAAGTTTCATCAATGTTTTTTCAATCTATCATTAAAAGTGTCACCCGTACCCTAGTCCCCGATGAATCCCATGAGCAGTCTATATTCCTCTTTCTATGAAGTACTTTACAAAATGGTAAAATATCTCCTGAACTAATACAATTATAGGTAACTTGATAAGCACCTTGAATATTCCATTAATTAACTCCATAATATTTTTAGTCATGTTTCCATACATTCCACCCATCATATAATGATGTACCTTTCTCTTTTATAATCTGCATCATATAATCATACACCCCCTGATGAGCCCTTCAAATTCCTTCTAATCGATGCCCAAACCTTTGTTTATTTAGCTTATATGGAACAAAAAAGTGATCATATTTCATATAAATTAATTTTAACATTTTTTACAAAGTAAAACATAATATGAAATATAATGTATACCAAGATTTGTGATAGTATTCTCTGTAGCATCATAATGAAAAGTATTTCACACATTGTATGAAATGTGTCTGATTTTATACCGATCATAAACATTTTGGGATCTCCACATAATAGGATATTCATTTATTGACTCAATAATTTCTTGATGAAAATAATATTTCAAACATAAAACCCTAATTCAGGTTAAATGGTTTCTAATACATGCTAAAAACCAAATCCAATATCGATAGTTTACTTTGTCCACTATAGAAAATACAAGAACCAGAGGTGTATGGTCACTATCTTGGGGTGCCTCAATCAAAAGTATACATATGTAATTTTCGTAAAGAAATGTTTATTTAATTTATATAAACTATTTTATGAAACAAAATGAATAAATAAATGAAATGAATCCCCAGAAAAATTGTTGAAATTTGAAATGAGAAGGATAAAGTCAGTTATCCCAAGACAAATGACCATTCATATCAAGGTGGAATACATGTTTGTTTTTTTACCTTGGTATTTATATAAATTGAAGAAACACCAGATAGAAGTCATCCAAATCACCACACACCTTTATAATTTCCTTATGTTTCTCCATCCATGCCTTTAAATAGGAAATATTATAACCAAAAGTTTTTTGTTTCCTCTCTTACACAAGGGACACAGGTGTAACAACCCCAAATCCTGTAACCTAGAGTTTGTGTCTACTTTATTACATTGGTATAAGACACAAGGGATAACATCATCAATGATTTATTAATTTAGTAGTTTTTAAGAACCATAAACATACATGATTACCATATTACATTGGAAATATAAAAAAACATAACATAAGTAATTGTATTAAATCTTTGATATTATTCATAATATCATTCTTTATATCCTAGGGAATGGAAAAAAATAAAGGGTGAGCTCATATGCTTAGTAAGAGATACTTATAGTTGATGATATCATGAATAAATAAGTCACAATCAATATAGTAAGGTAAATAATTGGAAGAACATTCCATTTAATAAATAACTTGAGAATAAAATACATCTATGGATAATATCAATGCATTGATCTCCTAGATGGTAATTATAACATCATACTAACTTATTCTGTGTACTTATTAACTCTTTTTTTATTTCCCTTTTTTTGTTGGGTGTGTTTCAGGCCTCTTGAGGGTGGATACACTTTTTCAGGGAAAATGGCCCAAAGTCTAGGGATGTATGTTTGTTTGTTTTAGTGGAGTATGATTATAAACATGACACTGGATTTGGAGGGTTCTCTTTAGGTCCAGGTGGAGTTGGATAATTTTATGAGTTTTTTTCAACATGTTCTAATTGTATATTATTTTTAGGACATATTAATTTATTAAATGTATTTCACGATGTGTATTCATCGCTCTGTAGAAGACATGAAATAGTTTCATGATGTGAATGTTTACAAGAAATGATTTGGTTTCACAATGTGTAATGAATGGGATCTATTTTATTAACCCAAGGTGATTCTATTTTTAGTGTATACCCCACCCAAGATATTCATGCCATACATCGATGATCCATGTTGTGAATTCATCAAGTCTAGTGAGTTTCTATATGGTGAATCTTATAAATTATTTATTTTATCACGAAACATTTTCTCTCGATCTCTAGGGAAAATCGTTGTGTTTTTTGGGTGATCTATTCCTTTTGAGATGTCTAAATTTGGAATTTAATCTTCAACGAGTTTCCTCGCTTGGGTTTTCTCTCTCTCTCCACTACCCCTATTTGGAAATGGTATGATATCACATTTACTGATGGAATTTGAGTTTTATCTTGGTGATTTGTGATCTTGTATTTCCTTATTCATAACCTTTTCCTTCATTCTTAATTGGAATTTCCTATTTTGGGTTTTGATTTGATCATTGATTAAATATATGTAGTTCCAGTTGATTTTTCCCTATAACTGAAACCTTTAATTGATTTTTTTGAAATTAGTATTTAAATGATTTAGAACCCAAATATGAGTTAATTGATGGGTGATTTCTAGAAGGGTATAGAATTTGTGAAAACCCCATATTTCAATGGAATTGAAATTGTAGAGTGGTTTGATAAAAATGGATTGAATTTGAACTTTGATTTGATGAAATGGTTTGGTGTTGAACTTTATGATAAAATGGATTAAATTGAAAGATTATTTGAAAAGGTATTATTTGATGAAAACCTATGATTTGTTTTTGAAATGTGCAAGGCATGTTGAAAACTAAAATCAAGAAATTGTATTTTGTACTAATTTGAAATGATTGATTTGACCATGATTAATTGATTTATTGAATGAGGATAATGAAATCTTAGGTATTTTGTGTGTAATTAGGATAAGAATTCTAGGATGTGACCCCCTAGCTATGGATTGACAATTACAACACTAACTTAAACATACTACGACATGATTTTATCCCCTATGGAGAGTTGAGTCTGAAATATAAGATTTGTGGGACATATGCACACATTGAGATGAGATAAAAAATGAGTAGTGTAAGGAAAATATTACTAGAAAAATAATGTACCACAAGGCCTCTTAAAGTAATATTAGATGTTTGATTTTATTATTATATTCCATTTATTTATAGAACTATTTTATTCATTCCATCCGCTTTATATAAATATTTTATATAATTTTTTGATTTAAGCTTGTTTTGAATATATTCTATCTTATGATTATGAAATTATGTTTTGTTGAAATTAAGTGAATTCCATTTCATGTCCTATTTTAACTAAATTGAAATAAAATTTGGTTTAATTGTTTTGGAAATTGATTATGGAACACTCAATGATACTATACAGGGATTTTATCGCACACACTACCTTTTCCTTTGGGTGTTTGTAGATTTTATTATGCTAGATCTAAAAAAAGGAAAATGGCCACATAAAAGTGGTGGATTTTATTGATACTTAGAACCTTGAGTGATAGAGGTGATTAGTGGAGTTTTGATCCAATTTTTACATGGGATTATCATTGAGATTTATCTTGGTAGACATGGTGTATTTCAATGATGTGTTGTTTGGGTATTGTTTTACATATTTGATTATGGTACATTATCCCTTTAGACCATTGAGCATAATGACTTGTAACATTTTTCATCCATGGTTTTTTAGAATAAATTATTCCATCTTTATTCTTGTATGATGTTAGGTGTTGGTCTCCAACCCATGAGAAACAATAATGCCCTTTAGTCCATGTTTGACCCGGATCAGATATTAGGGCACATGGGTATCCAGGTCGGTTCATAAACAAGTGGTATTTGAGTAAGGTTTTGTATCTTCCCTTGATTTCAGTATGTAGTTGAGTTGTGTTGGTAGATAGAAGGTAGGATTTATGGATCTTAGGAGGTAGTTATGAGTGAGTTCATGGACACGCATCATCATAATGAGACTTAAGTCACCATGGGAATTTGGGAAAAGTGACTTGAGGTATGTTTTGATCTATTTTAAAGTATTTTCCTCGTTTTTGATTTGGGTTTTTTGATTCACCAATCTTGATCACTTCTTGATGGAATTGATTTTCCATGACTCTTTTTTGATTTATTAGTTGTGTTTCCTTACAGATTTTTTCAGTGTTGTCTATTGATGTTGTGTAGTATCATGCCTCTGAGGAGACGTTTGAATAGGATACCAGAGAAAGATGTTGGTGAACCACAATAAGTAAATCTCATGTTAGAATAGAATATTTTGGAGATAGTTGGGTATGTTTTTGAAACTCTTGGATGGGAACAAACACATATTCCCATTCAAGATCCATTTATGGAACCTAGAAGTGATGAATTGAGGGATATTTTTCAACAATTTATTTTCTAAAATCCACTGAATTTATAAGGTTATAGTTATCCTAAAGTGACTAAGGATTGGTAAAAAAAAATTGAGATACTTTTTGAGTTCTTGGAAATGCTGATTTTGATTAATGTAAAGTGTTATAAATTCATGATTGAGGAACCTAGAAGGATATGGGGATATTAGATGGTGATAGAAAATATGAATGATGTTTTAGAGTGTAAATACTCTAGGTTTATCTTGATCAATCAATTTTATCTATAATATATGGGTTTTTTTAATCTATGGAGTTCCTTAACCTTCAGTAGAGTGATTGGACCACGATACAGTATGTGAACCATTTTTATGATCTTGTTTAATTATCTCATAAGGTAGTGACTAATGGGAAGTTAAAGGAACAAATGTTGTAGATGGATCTTCATGATGAAACATGATTTAAGTTTTTATTTCTAAATATCAGTTCTTATGCGGACTTGCTGGATAGAGTGTTTTTGGTTAAGCTTGACTTAGATAATAAGTTAGTGTTAACATGACTTCCATTTTCTCCAAGTGGTAGTTCTATGAGTTCCATTAAAGGAAAGAGAAATTTTAATGAGTCTCATGGTGGTTATAAAAATCACATGTTATCTATACATCCTGTAGTTCCTTGAAGAGTCCCATTGACTCGCTTCTAGTGTGACATGGTTGGGAATTTGATACGAGTTTATACTGATGCATCATAGATCTATAGTTCTTGTGGGTTATTAGGAAACCTAAAAAAGTTATTCCATATCATGTTTATCTACATATTGGTATCAGATCATCATCCCCTAAGTGTATTGTAGTGTAATAATATTCTTAAAAAACCAAGTGGTTATAGCCACTGGCATTCTAAAGGAAGCTTCTTTATTCTATGGAAGAGTCTCTAGAGGAAGCTGATGTGGGTCCAATTACTTTGAGAGGTACCGTACCTATAGATTAATCTTTAGTTGCTTCTTTATTTGATATTGGTGCATCTAAATCATTTATATCAACTTGTTTTTTAAACTTATAAATCTTCTTATGAAGATTTTGTCTTATGTGATCGATATTACTATGCCCCTTGAAATAAATAGAGAGAAAGGTCTCTAATGTCCCTCTTTTTTGTATTTATTTAACATTGATACTACCTAGTATTTTTTTTGGTTCTGAACAAGAAAAATATTTTCATCATTCTTGGTATGGATTAAATCATAAATAATAAGTACAAAATTGATTGTTAACTTTGATGAATCTTTTTTACTTTGCTCGATGAGGTGTATTTTTTGTTTTAGGGAGAATGGAATATGAATTTGAGTCGAGATGAACCTTTTTTAGAGTTGGGTAGGGTAATATCAATGTTTTCTTATGAATTAGAGTGATAATATTTTAGTGATGATCTCATACCTATTTTTATCAATTTTCTCGATGAGTTTTGTTCTAATTTCTCTAGTATTCAATTATGAAGAGAGTTAGAATTTTTTATCGATTTGATACCTAGTACTCAACCAGTATCTATTCTTTCTTACCATATAGAACTATAATAGAGAAAATAGTTAATGAATAATTTGGATGATCTATTTTAGAAAGGATTTATACAACTAAGTGTGTCACCTTGGGGAGAACCTATTATCTTCATGAAGAAAGATTACGAAACACTATACCTAAGTGTTGATAATGAAAACTCAACCAAGTTATGATAAATAATAAGTATTTGTTTCCATGGATTGATTATTAGAATGACCAGTTGAATGGGGGAAAAGTGGTTCTCAAAGATAGATCTTTAATCAGGTTATCAACAGTTGAGAATAAAATGATCTGACATTCAGAAGACATGAGGAGTAGGTATGTCCACTATGAGTATCAAGTTATTCCATTTGGTCAAACCAATTCTCTTGTAGTTTTATGTCTTTTATGAAAATGATTTTTCATGAGCAACTTGATTTGTTTGTAGTGGATATTTTGGATGAAATTTTGGTTTAATCCCAGATAGAGGAGGACCATGTGAATTATTTGAGAGTAGTTCTAGAAAGCTTGAGAAATATTTGACTTTTCAGGAAGGTTTAAAAATGTAATTTTTAGATTCAGGAAGTTATGTTCTGAGGGCACATAGTCTGAAAACATAGAGTTTTATTTGGTCCTGAGAAGGTGAAAATTTTTATGACATGTGAGTGACCATATAATGTTTTCATGATTCATAGATTCTTGGGTTTGGGAGGATATTATCATCGATTCATAAAATATTTATTGAATATGGCTTCTCCAATAACTATCATCACTCAGAAGGGAGTAATGTTTTTATGGGATGAGAAATTTCATAGTTATTTTTTAAGCTAAAACATATTTTGACTTATGTTTCATTGTTTACTCTTCTAGAGGTAGGGATGGGCTTTGTATTATTTTATGATTCATTAGTTTCGAGTTTGGTATGTTTCCTTATGTAGGGTGATCATGATGTGGACTATGGTTTGAGATATATTAGGAATAATGAGAAGAATTATCTAAGAAATGACCTTGAACTAGAAGTTATGATGCATGCTCTTAAGAGTTGTAAAAAATGTTGTACCTCTCGTACCCCTCGTGGTTTAATTTTCATGATCACAATCACTCTCTTATTTATCTAATCTTTTTTTAAGTGTTTTTGGATGATAGGCATGATTTCAGGTTGCCAAGGAATTGGGCCAAGAAAGCCAGAAGGCAAAAGTGGACTGAAAATCAGTCCACCGGCCAACCGGTGTATGACCACCGGCCAGCCGATGGAGTCTTGACAGAAGGCATCCTTTCTGTCCAGACCACCGGCCAACCGGTGTCCCATCACCGGCCAGCCGGTGGAACGCAGACAGAAGGGTTTGCTACTGTCTCAGCACCGGCCAGCCGGTGGTGCCTGGGCAGAAGGTCTCTCCCTTTTCCAAAGCACCGGCCAACCGGTGGCCAAGCACCGGTCAGCCGGTGGAGCCAGTCAAACTAACCGTTGGGCTTTGACCAGACTTGTCCACTTGACTCCCAACGGATCTGAAGGCCTCTCCAACGGCTCCGAAGACCCCCAAAGGCCATTTGAGGGTTCCCCCTCTATAAATAAAGGACTAGGAAGCCCCGGAAAAATACGTTAGCCCACGGGAACATTGTTCGATCATTTGGCGAACCTCCGGCGCATTTCTTCAAGGAACCTCAATTTCTCCAACCCATTTCCACATCCAAGGAGCATCACCATAGAAGCTTGGGAGCGCTCTTCATCAATTCCAATCAATCCTTTGGCGCCCAAGACTTCTCCACATTACGGTTTTTCTTGTTTTATCATTTTGAGAATCAATTTGGGTTTGTGCCTACAAACCCCTCTTTCTCTCATCTTTCTTTGTTTGGGTTTTCACACCACCTTCAAGGTGTGAAGAGGTTAGTCAAGCCTTCCCTTTAAAAGGCTTGAGTCATAGGTGAGCTAGCCTTCACCTGTAAGAAGGCTAGTGGGTTCTTGATCAACCATTAAAAGCAAGCTGTAATAGGTTCTAGACTACCTTAAAGTCTAGTGGGTTTCTTGCTAAAACCATTAAAAAGCAAGCGGTAGTAAATCTCTCAACGGTTGAGTTGGGATCGGAGACGTAGGCTTTGGTTTAAGCCGAACTCCGTTATCAAGTTTTGTGTCTTGCCTCTTTTATTTCCGTTGCACTTTTAACTTTTTTTTTTAAATTGTTAATTTTATTTTAAAAGGCAATTCACCCCCCCTCTTTCCATCACTCTCCGCCCAACAATTGGTATCAGAGGAAAAATTTGAGTAATACCCTAACCGGTTTCAAATTCAAGATCCTTTGTGATGGCTTCAACTTCTTTCGCCCTCGAAGGTTATTCTTTGGGTCGTGCTCCATTCTTTGATGGAACCGACTATACTTATTGGAAAACCCGCATGACCACTTTTCTTAGAAGTATAGGCTATACTATTTATAAAATTGTCATGCATGTTTATTCTTTTCTTCTCCCGATGAATCCAAATGGACTCAAGCCGATATTAAAAATTTCGAGCTTGATGGAAAATCCATGAACGCTCTTCATTGCGGCCTTGATCGTAATGAATTCAATTGAGTTTCCACATGCACTTCATCCCATGAAATCTGGAAACTTTTGGAGGTTACCCATGAGGGGACCAACAAAGTTAAGGATACTCGATTGGATATGTACCGTCAAGATTTTGAGTCTTTTACCATGCATCCATCTGAAAATATAACTGAAATGTTTACACGTTTTACTGATGTTTGCAATGGGAGAAAGTCCCTTGGTGAGGATGTGTCTGCAGAAACGATGGTCAAGAAGATCCTTTGGATCTTACCAAGCACATGGGCACCGAAATTCACGACAATCCAAGAAGAAAAAGACATCAAGAACATGCCGGTCGAAGATCTCATCGGATCCCTCATGACCTACGAGATCACCATGAGGAGGCAAGTTGAAAAGGAAGGCAGACCGATCAAAGTTCCAAAGAACATCGCCTTCAAAGTTCAAAAAGAAGAAAGCTCCCCCTCCTCATCTTCTTCCTCTTCAAGCGGCGATTCAGAAATGGAGAACCTTGCCCACAAGATGCACAAATTCATGAAGAAGAACAAGAAGAAGAAATCCCGCAAGGCTCAACCCAACGAAAAATCCGAGCCCGAGGTAACATGTTATGGGTGTGGCAAGAAAGGCCATTTCAAGCCCGATTGTCCACTCAACAAGAAAAAGTCCAAGAAAAAGGAAAAGAAAAATGTATTCAAGGCCACATGGAGTGATAGCTCCACATCCTCCTCCTCCTCCTCCTCAAGTGAAAATGGTAAAAAATGCCTAATGGCATTTCATGAGGTATCCTCTTCCGACTCCTCTTCCTCTAGTTCTTCCAATTATTTTAATCATTTATCTTATGAGGATCTCCAACATGCTAGAGATCAATTGGAGGAAGTTTTTCACAAACTTTCTTCCAAATTTATTGCTTTAAAAAAGAATTTCAAAAAACTTTCTTCCGAAAAGGAACAACTTCTCAAAGAAAAGGATGAGTTGTCCCTCAAGATCCAAAACCCTCCCGATGTTGATTCTATGGAATTAACAATCAAGGATTTAAGGGAATCCCTAGCTAAGTTCACCGAAGGTGAACATAACCTTTCGAAGCTCCTTGGTTCCCAATGCATATCTAGAACCACCCAAGGGCTTGGGTATTCCAAGCAAGCTTCCTCTTCCCATGCTCCAACTATTTTTGTAAGGGGGAGCTCCCAATATAAATTTTGCAACTATTGTAAAAAACCCGGGCACTTAATTTATGAGTGCAATGGAAAAAATGCCCGGTATGGAAGGCCCAAAACCATTTCCTTTAATGATAAATTTCATAGGAGAAGACCCTCCACTAGACAAGTTTGGATTGAAAAATCCCTTTTAGCGAGTCTCACCGGACCAAATTTTGTCTCGGTTCTAAAATCCTCTCCCCGGTGATTTGTTGTTTTTATTTAGGGGGAGTTAGGATCGTTTAAGCCTTTTTGCGATTTTCTCTCAAAACTTTCAATTCAAAACTTTCATTTCAAAACTTTCAATTCAAAACTTTCAATTAAAAAATTTCAATTCAAATTTCAAAAATTTCAATTGGTTTAAAATCTCTATCTTGTTTTTCAATATTTCCCTCAATCAAGTTTTATGCCCCGTGCTATTTTGATAATCACAAAGGGGGAGAAATTCTTGGTTGATTGGGGGACAAATCTTTCTCTCATTCTTTGCTTTGTCCTTTAAAGCATGCCTTTCATTTCAATCTTTTACATTGCTTGTTTTTAGTGATTGTGATCATCAAAATAGGGGGAGATTGTTGTACCTCTCGTACCCCTCGTGGTTTAATTTTCATGATCACAATCACTCTCTTATTTATCTAATCTTGTTTTAAGTGTTTTGGGATGATAGGCATGATTTCAGGTTGCCAAGGAATTGGGCCAAGAAAGCCAGAAGGCAAAAGTGGACTGAAAATCAGTCCACCAGCCAACCGGTGTATGACCACCGACCATCCGATGGAGTCTTGAAAGAAGGCATCCTTTCTGTCCAGACCACCGGCCAACCGGTGTCCCATCACCGGCCAGCCGGTGTACCCCAGACAGAAGGGTTTGCTACTGTCTCAGCACCGGCCAACCGGTGGCCTCCTCACCGGCCAACCGGTGGTGCCTGGGTAGAAGGTCTCTCCCTTTTCCAAAGCACCGGCCAACCGGTGGCCAAGCACCGGTCAGCCGGTGGAGCCAGCCAAACTAGCTGTTGGGCTTTGACCAGACTTGTCCACTTGACTCCCAACGGCTCCGAAGGCCTCTCCAACGGCTCCGAAGACCCCCAAAGACCATTTGAGGGTTCCCCCTCTATAAATAAAGGACTAGGAAGCCCCGGAAAAATACGGTAGCCCACAAGAACATTGTTCGATCATTTGGCGAACCTCCAGCGCATTTCTTCAAGGAACCTCAATTGCTCCAACCCATTTCCACATCCAAGGAGCATCACCATAGAAGCTTGGGAGCACTCTTCATCAACTCCAATCAATCCTTTGGTGCCCAAGACTTCTCCACATTACGGTTTTTCTTGTTTTATCATTTTGAGCATCAATTTGGGTTTGTGCCTACAAACCCCTCTTTCTCTCATCTTTCTTTGTTTGGGTTTTCACACCACCTTCAAGGTGTGAAGAGGTTAGTCAAGCCTTCCCTTTAAAAGGCTTGAGTCATAGGTGAGCTAGCCTACACCTGTAAGAAGGCTAGTGGGTTCTTGCTCAACCATTAAAAGCAAGCTGTAATAGGTTCTAGACTACCTTAAAGTCTAGTGGGTTTCTTGCTAAAACCATTAAAAAGGAAGCGGTAGTAAATCTCTCAACGGTTGAGTTGGGCGTGGAGACGTAGGCTTTGGTTTAAGACGAACTCCGTTATCAAGTTTTGTGTCTTGCCTCTTTTATTTACGCTGCACTTTTAACTTTGTTTTTAAATTGTTAATTTTATTTTAAAAGGAAATTCACCCCCCCTCTTGCCATCACTCTCCGCCCAACAAAAAATACCTTTTTATATAAAGGTTCACCATTTATTCTTATCATAAAATATTGATTTGTATATTCTATAAAAAGGATTTGAATCTCTTCTGGAGGCACTGTGTGGAGTACCCAAAATATTTTGATTTTGAAATTTCCTACACCCATGGAAAGGGTAACTTCATTATTGAGGCTTTGATTAGGAAACCTATGACCCAATCCATGAAAAAAACATCAGAAGAGTGGAATTTGACATCTCTCATTTCTCAGTTTCATTTAGGAGTTTGGGAGAATGAGTCATAGGTTGTTTTCATGAGTGTGTTTTTAACCTCATCTCTTCTGGAGATAATTATTTAGGAGCAGATGTTTGATGATGAATTTCTTGGATTTAGGGACTCTTTTTATAAAGGTGAGATCATTGGTGGATGGTCATTCTCTCTATAGGTAATCCGATATTTACAGAATTGGTTTGTTGTTCCTATAACTATAAGAAAGAATGCGATAGGGGATTTCCATAATTCCCAATGGGCGGTGAACCCATGAACCAAAATATGTTCTATGATATGGGGTGAAAATTCAGGTGTCCAAGTATGGTATGAGATCACTGACTTTGTTTCTCATATTTATAACTTCCAACCGGCCAAAGCCAAGCACTAGAGACCTTCAGTTTTGTTTTTTTGTTTCTAGTTATGAATTTTAAGTGGGATGTGATTTACATGGACTTTAATTTGGGTGGTTATATACACCTCGATGGAAGAATGAAAAATGGATAGTGACTAATTGGATAAACAAATATGTGAAGCCACAAAACCATACTTCTAGATTCAGTACTAAAAATGCAGTGTATTTTTCTCATTTATAAAATAAAACTGAAAATACACAGATCATTTTACAATATAAGAGATTTTACAGTCTAGGTTATAGAGAATTAGACAACAACTTACAATTGAACTAAGTTTCAAAAAAATAAAAATAAAATAACTATTTCTCTTCATGTGTTCTGACTCTAAAAGTGAAGATGTTTGTCCAAGAACTTCTAAGAGATTCCTGTGAAAACATTTTTAAAACTTTGGATGAGCATTTTATTGTCCAGTAAGGGGTTTTAAAAACAATGGAAAATATTTTTATAAGAACTTGTTTAAAACTATTTTCAAATACTTTATATCAAATATAAATATTATATATATATATAAACCATTCAAAATTACTTATTTCAAAAATTCATTTCAAAAATACATCTTTGAATACAATTGGATTTCTCCTAAAAATCACATGAAAATATTAATATTTTTATAGTTAAAAATGATAATTGACATATATTATAAAACCCTTATGGTCACAAGAAATATCATTGGAAGGACAATGTCCTGTGAGGTTGTGGTTTCACTCCCCATACCTCATTATCCCACCTGATACCCAAGATCCAGATTAATTTTTTAAGAAATTTTTTATGAAGATTCACCTTTCTCATAAATAACCCATTAAAAACATTCCAAAATATACATATATTATTTTCATAGAAGAAAAAATTTCATAAATTCTAATCTTGGAAAATTCACTTTTCAAAGAAAAAGTTTTGATAAATGCTTTTTTTAGAAAATAATTAATTACATTTAAATATTGTATTAAAATTAAAATAATTACTTGTATTAAAATAAATGAAATTCTATGAGAACTTATAGAATTTTAACATATCTATTAACATGTATGACATTAATGAACATACAAAATAATTTTATACCTAAAATGATAAATTTTAAAATATTAACATTAAAAATAAAAACTTCCCTTACCTTGAGTTCACATTTCCTTTATCTTCTTCTCATTCAAACAATTCCTCTTCTTAACATATTAAAACAACTAAGGATGGTATTATGCCTAAAGCAATTCCTTTATTATAACACCCTATTAATTTTTTTATAATTTTAAATACATTAAGTTATAAAAAATAATGATCTAAAATTAAGTGTATTAATTAAAAATACTTGTATTTCAAATTTATAGATTTTAGATTAATTTTAAAAACAAATATTATTCTACAGTATTATTTTGTGTAAAATAATATTTTAATATGAATATGTTTTCTTTATTATTAAAAAATTCATTTTTATCAATAGATTATAATGTATATATATATTGACTATTATAATTATTTTGGTAAATAGTAAATTATGTTATGAATATATTCACTATTATTATAACACCCCAAGATTTTTTGGTATGTTTATTTATAAATAATTTCAATTCATTTGATAGCTTATACGCACATAACACCAAGTCTCTGTGAAACAACAGTTTGTTATAACCTAGCCATTAAACTTAATTTTTGCCACATTTGTGTTTTAAATTTCGAAGAATTGACATAAACAGTTGCGTTCAGTAAGATATTTATAGTCTGATCGAATCAACTTAATTTTTGGTGAATAGTAACTCACCCATTTGAATAGTGGCATAACCTTATGAATATCAACTTGACCCATATGAATAGTAATGTACACTTATGAACAGTAACTTGAACCCTTTGAATAGTAATATACCCTTATGAATATAAACTTGACCCTTATGAATAGTAGTGCACCCTTATGAATAGTAACATGACCCATATGAATATTAATGTACCCTTATAAATATTAATCTCACTCATGTTAGTATAAATAAAATTTAGGCGCCTTATAAATGTGAGTGAATATTTTAAACAATAATAATTAAGTGTTGGTATTTTTTGAGCAATAAATATTAAATCACAATTTTATAATTCATAAATTAATTTAAAAGAGAATTCATTAAAATTTATTCATAAATCAATATTTTTTGTCCAATTATTTTGGGTGTAAGAACCCAGATCTTCTTTTTAAGTACGTTTTTCGTTTTTTAGTTGTTTTTGAGAAAAAGAGGAGTTTCTAGAAATTTTAGGAGTACACATCGTGTACTTTTAAGTACACATCGTGTTCCTGGTTGCGACAGGTGACTGTGTACTGGCTGTGTAATGGCCGAGTACGTGGACATGTGTGGTGACCTAGAGACTGCCTAAAATGGAGTCTGGAAAAGGAAAGTACACACTCTGTACTTTTAAAAAACACACTGTGTAATTTCTTTTTTTCATTAAACAGACCGGGGTCGCCTCTGATGGACAAAACCATCTTCTTCTCGACCTATCTCATCCAAGAGAGAACGAGACTGCCATATCTTCATTGAGCCTCCAACTCGCCATCTTTTCTCCAATCCAAACTCTATTGGTTGCGTTGGAATCGCATCGGTGAGTTCTTCCTTTTTCTAGAACCTCATTTCCTTATTTCTCCTCTTTCACGAGATATCCTCAGTTGGACGTTTTTAGCATTTTTATAGATCAACAACATTCTAGGGTGATTCAAGGCCTGAGGTTCACGTATATCGATCTCACGATGCCGAGGTAGGTGGTTTTTTCCTTTCCGTAGATAGTCTTTGAATTTTATGTGCAAAAGTTCCCAATACCCATGAACGAGGTATTGCATGTTTTTGGTTTTTAGACCTGTTTTCCCTTCCGTTCCTTGTTTGTTTGGATAGAGGTTGTTTGTTTTTGAATAGAGTCAATTTTTCCATTCTATGGAGGTTTTTCCCATGTTTTCTTGTTTTGACTGTTTGGTCGAGCTTACCTGTTAGGCTGATTTTCTTCCCTTGCCTAGTATTGTGAGGATGAAGTGATTATTATTTGACATGCCATGATATGTTGTAGATTGTTCAGCCAAGTAGTTCTTAAGGTTTAATTTTTCTTCCATGTATTGTGTTTGCACGACTGACTTACACAAGGCCGTGAGAACCTAGTGTAATAGACCATAGGGAGAATGGATGTTGAGGGAATCTCGAGAGTGTATGTTTTACTGTTACGTTGAGAGACCATAGGGGGGATTGAATTTGTGCTCCCTCATAGTGTCTATAGATTCCTCTATATGGTCCACATGGTGAATTGGACATTGAGTGCTTCCTTAGAGTTCTTATTATTTACCGATACGAGACCACATGGGGAATTGACAGCGAGTGCTTCCTCAGAGTGTCTTCGCTAAAGCTGAACCAGAGGGGTTAGACTATGTGTACTTCCCAGAGGGTTGCTTATGTTTGTTTGGTTGAATCAGAGGGGTTTAGCTGTGATTACTACCCATAGGGTTAACTTATTTTATTTATATACTTACTTGATATATAAAAATGAATGCAATTAAATTTGTAGGATTGTTACTATGTGTACTTCCCTGTTTACTGCTTCATTTTCTTCATTTCCTACCATATATATTCACTGACTGTTAGGAACAGATCTTTGGGTGGTTTCCTACTGGGATTAATTTCACAGCCTATTTGGGTCATGAATTTGAGTCTAAAAAGATTATATTGTTACAGGTATAGATAAGGGCAATCTCCATTCTACTTCAGGTACTTGATTGTTGTGGAGATGGGGAGTATGGGACCAAGTTGAGGCTTGCGATGCTATGGAGATATTTTCTTTCTTTTATTTTTTATTTTTTTAGTATTGTATTCCAGCACTGTGAATTGTTTGGAAACTTTTCTAGAAATATGTATCATGCATCATATATATTTATTTGTGCTCAGTTGTTATTACTTCTAGTCTTCCGCTGTTTACTGTTTTATGGTATTATTACTGCTTCTGCTATTACTATTTGTTTACTTCCCCTATGTTACTCTGCCAATGAGGGAATAGTTTCCCCACTATCACACCCAAGGCCCTTGCTGCTAGTCATCAGCCTCTGGATATGGCTGATCAGGGCAGTGATCAGACACCGGTTGTCTACCAGTTATAGGGCAGTGATCAGACAACGGATATGGATTATCAGGGACTACCAGTAGATCCTCCAGTTGTGCTAGTCTTGGAACCAACTATCATTCCGGACACAGTTGATGATGCACATTTCTAAGAGGGATTTATGAGGTTTATGTAGACCTTATGAAGAGTACCACATCCTACCCCTTCTATGGCAGAGTTGACGTGGTTTTTCCAGCAGCAACATACTCCCACCTTCATAGGGAAAGGAGGACTCCAGGCTGAGGAGTCATGGTTAGAATACATGCTTTATATCTTTGAGCATCTGGAGATTCCTCCAAAGAGGAGGGTGATTCTCGCTACATATATGATTCGGGAGTCTTCCAAGAGATGGTGGGATGTGATCTCACAGGCGGGATGCCAGCAGGTTATGGTGTGGGATGAGTTCCAGCGTGCATTTTATGAATACTTCTACTTTGAGACTTTGAGGGCCGATCGAGCCTAAGAGTTCATGAGTCTAGACCAGGGTACTCTTTCAGTTATGGAGTATTCTTCTCGCTTCCTAGAGTTGTAGCGCTTCACACCTATTCCAAGAGGTGATGAGTTATTCCTGGCAAGGAAGTTTGAGGATGGTCTTAGGCATGACATCTAATCTCAGGTGAACATCTTCAGGTTGACTTCCATCACTTCTATAGTCAACGAGACATTAATCACATAGCATAATCTAAGGGATTCTGGAGTGGTGAGCCAGGGAAGTTCGACATCTGGATTTGGTATCCCTCATACCGATAGTAGGAAGTGCCATAGGGAGTCTACATGCGGGGATTCGAGGAGGCGGGATAATTCTTCTAGTATCTTGGTGGTGTGCTACCAGTGTGGGAAGAGTGGGAATATGAGGCCACATTGCCTAAGAGACCCAGTGGAGTGAAGATAATACGACAAGATAGGCACTCTTTAACGTTTCTGTCTGTTTTTCTCACCAGTAGCTAGTGACAAGGGTTCTTCTATGACTCCTCATTCAGGAGAAGCACCACCAGTTTCTCATCAATCAGGGAAATGGATCTCTTCCGGCCATTCAAAATAAGGTGGAGGTCGCGGCCATGGTATCCAGTCACCAGGCCTTCGGCGAAAATGGGGTGGATCAGCTCAAAGTGGTCAAATAGGGTCACAGGGCCGTGGTGCATGTCAGACTTTTGCAGTGGAGTAGACCCAACATGAGCAGGATCTATGACCCTCTACACTTTGAGGTACAATCCTAATTGCCTCAATTTTTTATTCTTCTCTTTTCGATACTGGGGCTTCCTATAGCTTTATATCTGTTTCTATTGTGGAGATCCTTGGGCTCTGTATCTTTTCTTCTACTGATATCTTGATGATAGACACACCGTTGAGGACAAGAATGACTAGTATAAGTTAGTGCAAGGAGTTACCTCCCAAGGATGGTGGGTGTCTCTTCCTATGGGACCTTTATTTCCTAGATATTATAGGATATGATTCCATTCTCAGAATAGACTGGTTAGTTCCCTTCTAGGCAGTCACTACTACAAAAACGGGTAAGGGAAGTGCCACCTTTTATCAGGGCTAAGAAAAAAACGTTGATAAAGGTAACTCTTTATCAGCGCTAATTAAAAGCATTGATAAAGGGTCACTTTATCAGTTCTTTTCTAACACTGATAAAGATTTACCTTTATCAATGCTAAAATTGTAGCACTAATAAAGGGTCACTTTATTAGTGATTTTTAGCACTGATAAAGGGATTCTTTATCAGTTCTAGAAAAGCACTTATAAAGTAACACTTTATCAGCACTAAATTTTAGCTCTGATAAAGATTTACCTTTATCATCACTAAAATTTTAGCACGGATAAAGGGATCCTTTATGATCTCTTTTCTAGCGCTGATAAAACCATAGTCCCATTTTATAAAATAGGGTGCATAGTGCCCTCTGTTTATCGTGCCCTCAAGCTTTCATGGGACTGTACCCCTGTGACAACTCCCCTCACTCCCCACGATCTTCTCTTTGCTGGCCACTACTCCACCGCCACTTCCCTACTCTGCCGCTGCTGCCCTACTCCACTGCTAGCCCTTCTCTACCATCGCTGCCCTACTATGTTTCCGCTAGCCCTTCTCCGCTGCCACTTCCCTACTCCTCCACCACTATCCCTTCTCCGCTGCCATTTCCCTACTCTACCATCAATGACCTACTCCACCGCTAGACCTACTCTTCCACCACTACCCTACTCTACCACCGCTATCCCAACTCCTTATCCCCCCCTCTAACCCCTTCCGCAGATCCTCCTCCCCACAAACCCTACTTCTCTTCCTCCCCGCTGGACCCTACTCCCCACAAACCCTACTTCAAGTATTTGGGATTCCTTTCAATGAGGTTAGATTCTCGGCTTCCCATATTTGATCTTTGGTGATTTCTATGCTCATCCTCATCTATCTCCTTTTGTTCTTATACTAATATTCATTATGGTGTAGTTTTATTTAGTCGGATGGTCATGTTTTAATTGATAAAATTTTGGGATGTGGTGAGTTTGGTTTGAGAGTCTAGGCATGATTATGTCCTGAGTTATTGACCTCATCCATTTATTAACCAATACCCTCTTTTAATTGATAATAAAAGATTCAGTTGAATTATTTTCAATGGAATTATTTATCTCTCTTTGCCTTCAAATTCCTGTGAAAATATGAATTTTATTGATTTGGTTAGTGTGTTTGTCCAAATTTAACGATTCATAATAAAAAAATGAATCATATTTCAATTTTACCTAAATTGATGGGAATTTTTCTAATCTAAAGGTCATGATTTTAGGAAATAATTTATTCATGGTAGGTATTAATATTATGGAAGATATTAATAGTTAGTGATAGGTGGTTTGAGAGGAGGTTTGAGTTTTGGATAGGGATGGTCGATGTGGTCCTTCTCCCTCATGTGTGAGTTTTTTTAACACTAAGGGATTATTGTTTATCCCTTTGTATGAGAATGTTCATTTTTATAGAATATATGTAAGACGTGTCTATGGATATTAGTTTCAAGTTTGGGGAAGGTGAGGGAGAGTTATTGCATATCCTTTAGATGTTCATGATAGAATTTATGTTCACTAACCTCAAATTTCTATTAATTATGTTAATTTGGGTAACAAAAACTATGATGTTCCATAGTAATTTTGGATAAAAATTGGTTATTGTCTCCCCTGCGAACCCCTTTGTGTTTGTAAAAGTATCTACTATATTAGTTTTCTCATCAAAATTGTATCCTTGTTTTCATTTTATTTGAGTTTGGTCACTAGTTTTGGGCTGTTTAATGTGATTATTTTATTATGAATGAGGTGGCTGGTAGGGGTGGTTAAAAGGATGTTTAATGTTTTGCTACAAGGGTGGTGGGTGATAGAACTATTGGTAAGGGGGATGGAAAGTGTGTTGATTTTTCTGGGGGGTCTATCCTGGTTCTGTTGATTTCTAAATCTTTATTGGAAATGGTTAGACTCTATTAATCTATATTTTTATATGTGGTTCTCTTCTATTGTATTTTTAATTCTTATTTTGTGTATTTGAAACATAAATAATAATATTTGAGATTCAAATAGGATGGATATGAATAATGATTGGATGGATGCTAATCATTTGACAATAGTGTATGAGAATGGAGTGAAAGAGTTCATCAAGTTTTCAAAGGATCATGAAAAGGATCCTTCTCAAATCCTTTGTCGGTGTTTACATTGTTTTTATTTTAGACTAATTACTCCAGAGGAGTTGGAAGAACATTTGATATGTCACAGAATAGATCGAAGTTATAAATGTTGGATCATCAATAATTACAAATATGGATAATGAAGAATACCATATGGAGGATGTGATTACAGATGTCAATGATGATGAAGATTTTTTTGAGGAAATGACAAGGACAATTGAAGATGAACTTCGTGATTTCCCAAAATAGTTTGAAAAGTTAAAGAGTTATGCAAAGATGTCATTGTATGCTGGTTGCACTAAATATACAACATTGTTAGCTGTACTAAAGTTGTATAAATTGAAAGCAGGCAACAGATGGAGTGATGTCAGTTTTATGGAACTACTTTCTATCTTGAATGACATGCTCCCAGAAGATAATGAGCTCCCAAGCCAGACATATGAAGCTAAACGAATTCTATGCTCAATTGGTATGATTTCTGAAAGAATACATGCCTGGACAAAAGACTGTATATTGTTTCGAAAGGAGAACAATTCACTTATAGAATGACCAAAGTGTGGTGATTCACTATACAAGGTAGATGAATCCAGTCCTATGAAAGCTGTATGGAACTTTCCAATCATCCTAAGCTTTAGGCATCTATATAGAAGTAAAGAAACTATAAGACCATTGTCATGGAATGTAGAGAAAATAAATAAATTTGGGAAATTACGTCACCTGAGGAACTCTCCTCAATGTAAGAGAATTTATCTTGAGTATCCTGAATTTGGAAATGAGTCGAGAAACCTTTTTCTTGTGTTATCCACATATAGAGTGAATCCTTTTTGTTTTCAAACCATCACTCATAGTTCATGGCCTGTTATGTTGGTAAATTATAACTTGCAACGCTGGTTATGAAAAATTCATCATGATATCTATGCTTATATTAAGAACAAAACAACAAGGTAACTATATTGATGTTTATCTGGCTCCTTTGATCAAGTATTTGAAGTTATTGTGGGATTCAGGTGTTATGTTGTATGATGCTTATAAAAGTGAATACTTCACGTCGAGAGCGATGCTGTATGGGATGATAAATGATTTCGCTACTTATGGAAATTTTTCAAGAAATATAATTAAAGGAAATCAAGGTTGTCCTGTGTACGAAGAATATACAGAATCAATTAGGTTGAAAAATTCATCGAAATATGTGTTTATAGGACATAATAGATTTCTACCTCATTGGAATAAGTACCAATCTTGGACGACATCATTAAATGGAAGTTCAGAACAATGCACAACACCGTCTCTACTAATAGGTGATCAGATGTTTGAGAAAGTAAAAGATATGAACACTGTTTTTGGTAAACCATTTTTGAAAAAACATAAAAAAATCAGTTGGAAAAAGAGATCAGTTTTTTTTGAATTACCATACTGGAATTATCTGATCGTCAGAAATTTTCTTGATGTGGTGCACGCAGAAAAAAATGTATGTGACAATGTTATTAGAATGTTGCTAAATGCCCCTAGAAAAAAAAATATGATATAATTAAGGCAAGGTTGGACATGGTTGAAATGAGAATACGAGAAGAGTTGGCTCCTGTGAAGGGTGAAAATCAAATGTTTCTTCCTCCAGCTGCTTACACTCTTTCTAGGGAGGAGAGATATCAGTTTTTAAACTTCTTCAATGATGTAATGGTTCTATAGGGGTATTAATAAAATATCAAGAACATTATTTCAATTAATTATTTGAAGTTAAAAAGTTTGAAATCACATGACTGCCATGTTTTGATGCAAGATTTATTTCCTATAGCTTTACGTTGCATTTTTTCCAAGAATGTTCATCATACGTTAACCAACCTTTGTTTCTTTTTCAAAGCTATATGAAACAAAATTTTAGACCCAAAATAATTTCTAGCTATTGAAAGAGAAATTTTCATCATATTATGTGAATTATAAATGTTCTTCCTGTCATAATTATTTGATAAGATGGTTGATTTGATGGTTTACTTAGTGAGAGAGATTCGAATTTGTGGTCCTGTGCAATATAGATGGATGTACCCCATTGAATGGTATATGAATATTTTGAAAGGGTATGTCAAAAATCGAATTCAGCTAGAGGGTTGTATTGTGGAGTGACATATTATTGAGGAAGCCATTTAATTCTGTACTGAATACTTATCTGATGTGGAAAGCATTGGTCTCCCAAAATCTCGTTACACTGGACGCATTGAGGGTGAGGGAATTTCTTGAAGAGATGTTGTGACAATAAATATTATAGATCAGGAGTAGGCCTGCCTTTATGTTTTGCATAACAGTTGGGAGGTTTCTCCATATATTGAATCCCACAAAGAAATTATTAGGTAGTTGAATCCATCAAGGGATGAAAAATGGATATCAAATTCACATAATCACCAGCTTATAGGATGGTTTCAAGACCATATTTTTAAAGAGTTAGCTGAAAATATGAATTCAATTTTAGAATGAATTTGATGGCTAGCCTCCAGACCAAGTGTGTATATATTATCTTACAATGGTTATGTAATTAGTGGTTATACATTCTATACAGAAGAACATAATGAAGATAGTACCATGAAAAATAGTGGAGTTACACTTGTGGGTAAATATATGTATGTTTTTGGTAGTAAGGATAGAAATCCAATTTATTCAAATATGTCATAATTTAACATTATAAAACAAATATGGGAGTTTTATTATATGACATTACAATTGATGATTTTTCAGTGAAAATGGGTTGATAACAAAAGTGGTGTTAAAATAGATGAATTGGGATTTGTGAAAGTTTATTTTAGTAAATAAGGGTACAAAGACGAACAATTTTTAATGGAATCACAAGCGGTATGAGTATTTTATGTTCTAGATCCTGCAAACCGAAAGGAGTTGATTGTTCTGTTATCATCCAAAACTACTTAAGGGTCCAATGAAAATTCAGTTGAGGACAATCCTTTCAGTGGTATGATGTAATCATTTCGCATCGGTCCCAATGTAGATGATGTTTTTTATGTTATAGGATACCACAATAAAGGGATTTGGATAATCTATAGAGGTGTAAAATCCCTTCAGCCTTTGTAAAAAAGAAATAGAGTTCAATAAATTGGTTATATTTTGTTTGTAATATAGATCTTGTTATCTCATGCTATTATATTATCATTACTGAATTTATGTAATCTAAATTAACTGTTCCACCACTTTTTTAGATAATGACTTCTACCCATTCTGGTGCTCTTAACCTCAAGGCTGAACAAGTCTCTCAAGCTGCTGCTACTGCTACTGCTGCTCACAGTGCATAGCAACAACAAGTTTCTGAATCTGTTGCTGCTCCTAGTGTTGAGGTCCAACAACCATCAACACATTCCATTGCTACCATTTCATATGAACATATAGATGATGTCGATATCGATGAAATGGTTAGGGATGAAGGACCGACGTCACAAAAAACACAGGTGCATCATAGTTTGACGGTGTTAGCAAAAGTTCTTAAGGAGAAAAGCAAAGGCATCAAATTTGATGTCGAATGGAATGCATGAGGCCAACATGTGAATCCCAAAAAGGCTATGTTTAGTAGTTACATTGGAATTTTCACTCAACAATGCATGTTTATTGACATAGATTCAAGGCACTATGTTGTGTCTGGGCTAAAAGCTATGTTATGGGAAGAAATTATGGTAACATTATGATATTATTTCTTTAATTTACTAGAAAATAAAATAATGAAACAATGTCTTACTCTTATCAATATCTTTCAGAGTACATTTATAGTAGATTATTCACACAAGAATTATATACTAAGTCTTATAGGAAAGATTCATCAAGGTTTTCTCACTATTTTAACAAAATGTCACCTAAAAGATTCCAAAGGTAAAATAAACCCGCACCCACCTCTTGTATATGCTCGCCTGATATCCCAAGAAGCTTGGGATGCATTTATATTATCTTTTACTAAGGAGTGGACTGCGTACATGATGGAAGATTTTAAATAAATAGCATGAATATCTGACTTGGGGACGCGTTCAATTGGCGGCCATTTTTGAGAGGGGTTAAGGAGATCAAAAGATGAAACATTGTTGTATGTAAATGTTTATAGGAAAATTTTAATTGATATTAAATAAAACATCCTTTATCCAATGAGTAATTTGTCTATTTTAACAGATGAAATGCACCAACAACATGCAAGAATGATGAACCACTTTTCTTTGGAATTTGGATAAGAAAAACCAGTAAAATCTCTAAAATACCTTCATATCCAACCAAACACATTTGGATTATGTTGATACATTAGGATAAAGATACATGGGTCATGTGTGACATGTACGAGTCAACTCTACTTCAATTAGAGGCAAGGTGTGGCCGATATCACTCAAAGTGTCTCTCTTTTGTTTAAAATGGAAAGAATTTTAAGTGAAAATAACAACTAACGTACAAAAAACCAACCAAATGCATTCATATTGTGTTGATACTTTAGGATAATGATCCATGGGTCATTAGCGATGTGTACAAGTCAACCTAACCTCAATCCAAGGCATGGTGTGGCCGGTATCACTCAAAGTGTCTCTCTTTTGTTTAAAATGTACAAAATTTTAAGTGAAAACAACTACTAACGTATAGAAATATGACCAAACACATTTTTATTGTGTTGATATTTTAGTATAATGATCCATGGGTAATTTTTGATGTGTATGAGTCAAAAAAACCTCAATCCAAGGCACTGTGTGACCGGTATCACTCAAAGTCTCTCTCTTTTGTTTAAAATGGACAGAATTTTAAGTGAAAATAACAGCTGATGTATGGAAATCTGACCAAACGCATTTAGATTGTGTTGATTGTTTTGGAGAACGATCTATGGGTCATTTTTGATGTGTACGAGTCAACCTAACCTTAATCCGAGGCATGGTGTGGCCGATATCACTCAAAGTATCTCTCTTTTGTTTAAAATGGACAAAATTTTAAGTGAAAACAACAACTGTCATACAAAAAACTGATCAAATGCATTTAGATTGTGTTTATACTTTAGGATAATGATCCATGGGTCATGTGTGACATGTATGAGTCAATCCCACCTCAATCTAAGGCATGATGTGGCTATTATCACTCAAAGTGTCTCTCTTTTGTTTAAAATGGACATAATTTTAAGTGAAAACAACAACCGACGTACTAAAAACCCTTTTCCTACCATACACACCAAGAGAATTCATTTTTTCCTAAATAAACACATACTATTAAGATGAAAACTATTCCAAGATCATTTTAAAAATACTAATGATCTTAAAATCCATGAAATTCATTCCATTAAAACCATTAAATCCCCCACCCCTGGACACCCCCACCCCCAGACACCCCCACCCCTTGGACACCCCCATGGACAGCCCCCACCACCTTGGATAGCCCCCTACCCCCTGGATACCCTCCCACCCCCTGGATGGCCCCACCCCTTGGACAAACCCCCCCCTCCTAGGCACCACCCCACCACCTGGACACCCCCACACCCCTGGACACTCCCACCCCCATGGACAACCACCCCCACCCCCCCTGGACACCGCCCTTGGACACCCTCCCACCCCACCCCCTGGACACCCCCACCCCCTATACACCACCCCACCCCCTCTGGACACCACCATGGATAGCCCCCCCACCATGGACAACCCCCCCACTCCCCTTGGACACCCTCATCCCCCTGGACACCCCCACCCCTGGACACCACTTACCCCCTTGGACAGCCACCCCAAACCCCTGAACAACCCCAACCCCCTGAATTATGAATTGAATTATTTATGTATTTAATTGACTTATGAATTTTGTGTTAATGGTGTATGGGTATAATTTTTGTATGTGTATACTTGCTGTAATTACATTATGAATTATGTGTTAATTTTGTATGAGTATACTTGTTGATATTCTGATTTTTTGTAGGTATTGTTTGGGTGTGCTACTACAGAATTTTCTATTACACCAGGAAGGGAATTTATCAGCGCCTTTTTAGCACTGATAATGGTGACCCACCTTTATCAGCGCTGAGCTTTACAGTACTTTTTTAGCACTGTTAAAGCCTGTTTTGAGCACTGATAAAGCCCATTTTGGTAGTAGTGAGTTGTCGATTGCTATTGTCGTAGGGTGAGTTTCACATCACTATAGGGCATATTGTTTCTTCATAAGGGTGAGTGGGATGTCCAGGCGAGCAGAGAAGGACCCAAGAATCATGGGTTGGGAGGAGTTACAACCAGATTTCTAGTCTATATCTGGATGACCAGGGGACTTCACAGATGAACTTTCCTCCAGTGGTGGATCATTTCAAGGATGTCATTCCAGAGGACTTTTGAAGTTTTCCTCTGGAGTAAGAGGTGGACTTTTTTATTGACCTCATTCCAGGAGGGGCATTTGTGTCCATCCTTCCTTATAAGATGGCTAGACTAGAGTTACAGGAGCTTAAGAAGCAGTTAGATGAGTTACAGGAAAAGGGTTTCATCCAACCCAGTACTTCTACTTGGGGTTCGCCTATCCTATTTGAGAAAAAGGTAGATGATACCCTCAGAATTTATGTGGATTGTCGGAAGTTGAACAAGTTTATGGTCAAGAACCGATATCCCTTGTAGAGGATTGATGACCTCTTTTATCAACTTCTAGGATCCCGGGTGTTCTCGAATATTGAATTGAGATCCCGTTACCATCAGTTGCATGTTAGACTATCATATGTACCTCTTACAACCTTCTAGAGTAGGTATGGTATGTACGAGTATGTGGTTATGTTGTTTGGTCTCACAAACGTGCCTGCAGTTTTCATGGAATTGATGAACTGAGTGTTCCATCCTTATTTGGATTCTTTCATGGTGGTCTTCATGGAAGATATCTTGGTGTACTATCACACTCGATACGACCATGCCACACATCTTGAGATCATTTTGAGTACACTAAGAGAGCATCTATTATATTCTAAGCTCTCAAAATGCCACTTTTGGATAGACCAGATTCACTTCTTGGGTCATGTTATCTCAGAGACATGAGTATCAGTAGACATAGAGAAAGTGAGATTAGTAGTTTCCTGGGAGTATCCAAAGAATGTGTTTGATGTACAAAGTTTTTTAGGGATGGATGGTTACTAAATGAATTTTATACAGGACTTTTCATGCTTAGCAGCACCACTGATGGGCCTGACTAAGAATGGTGTGAAGTACTTGTGGTCAGATTCTTGCGAGTCATCCTTTCAGGAGTTGAAAGGGAGGTTGAATTCCGCACCGATACTTGTATTTCTAGAGCTGGGAAAGAGCCATACTTTTTACTGTGATGCATCGGGTATCGAGCTAGGAGAAATGCTTATGAATTGAGAAGGATTTGTTGCGTACATGTCTCGGTAGTTGAGGCCACATGAGATAAATTACCCGACACACAATGTCAAGTTGGCTGTAGTTGTTCATGCCTTATGCTATTGGAAACACTACCTGTTGGGAGAGCATTTTTTGGTTTTCACCAACCAAAAAAGTCTCAAGTACATCTTCACTCAGCGTGACCAGATTTTGACACAACAAAGGTGGGTCGAGTACCTTCAGTCTTTTGACTTTGAGCTTGCCTACATGCCTGGGAAGGGAAACGCAGTGGCTAATGCAGTGAGTAGGAGGAATCAGGTATAGGAAGTTCAAGAGGCCAACAGTGAGTGGCCGCTTATGGCTCTGTAATCTGAAATGCAGTTGGAGGTGCACAACAGATAGGGGAAGACATTTCTATCTTTTTTAGCTGTTACCTCTACTCTTCTTGATTGAGAGAAAATGAGGAAGTTATCAGATTCAGAAGGCATAGTCCTACGGAAGAGTGTTTCAGGAGAGAAACCTATTCTTGGATGGATAATAGGTGAGGATGAGATCTTGCATTTTCATAGATGCATTTGGGTTCCAACAGACATACGCGAGGAGTTAATGAGAGGCTTTTATTCCTCAGTTTTTCAAGTTCATCCTAGTGTCATAAAGATGTATAGTGATCTACACCATAATTATTGGTGTCCAAGTATGAAGGGAGATGTTTCTAGTTTTGTCATGATGTGTTCCACCAGTCGGCAGGTGAAGGCGGAGCATCAGTGACTAGCAGATCTTTTATAGTAGTTACCCATTCTTGAGTGGAAGTGGAACGATGTTGCGATGGACTTCATGATGGGTTTACCGAGGTCTCCTTGAGGGAATGATGTAGTATGGATTGTCATTGACAGACTCATGAAGGTTTCTCACTTATTTCTGATCAAGGAGACCTTCTATGTTGATGAGTTTGGAAGGTTGTACATCCAGGAGTTTGTATGTCTACATGGGGTTCCACAATCCATTGTTTCAGATAGGGATGCCTGTTTTACTTCTCAAGTATGGCAGGTACTTCAGAGTGTTTTGGGTACACAGGTACTTCTGAGTATAGCTTACCATTCCCAGATAGATGGGAAAACTGAGCGTACGATTCAGGTTCTTGGGGACATGCTTCGAGCATGCATCCTGGATTTTGGAGGTTCTTGGGAGAAGCACTTACCTCTTGTAGAGTTTTACTACAATAATAGTTTTCAAACAACTATTCAGATTGTACCTTATGAACCCTTGTACGATAGGCCATGCCGATCACCCTTATGCTGGCTGGTGGCAGGAGAGTCAGTTATGCTGGGACCTTGACTTGTCCAGGAGACCACAAAGCATATAGAGTTGATTCAGAAGAGGATGTCTATGACACAGTCACCACAGAAGTCTTATGATGATCAATGGAGATGACCTCTGAAGTTTGTGGTTGGAGATTAGGATTTTCTACATGTCACATCGAGGTTGGAACACAGGAGGATTAGGAGATGGGGTAAGCTTTCGCCAAGGTACATCGGGCCATTTTAGGTGTTGGAGAGAGTTCGGAGGGTTTCCTATCAGTTGAAGTTGCCTCAGAGGTACCGGGCTATGCATGCTGTCTTCCATGTTTCTCAGCTTCGACGTTACTTCTCAGACCCGTCTCAAGTTTTTGAACCCGAGGAGGCTGAGTTAGAGGTGGAAACGTCCTTCGAAGAGCATCCTCTCTGGACTATTGATCGAAGTATGATGGTTCTCCATGGCCGGTCTGTTCCTTTGGTATGAGTGCTATGGTAGTACGGGTGAGTACAGAACAAGACTTGGCAGAGGGAGGCTGATGTATGATCATAGTGGCCAGAGCTGTTCGAGGATTCATCTTCTACGCCACCTTGTTAGGAAAACATGGGGATAAATTTATTTTATGGGGGAAGTTTTTAAGAACTCAAATCTTCTTTTTCGGTAAATTTTTCGTTTCTGGTTGTTTTTGAGAAAAGAGATGTTTCTGGAAATTTTAGAAGTACATGCCATGTACTTTTAAGTAAACGCCGTGTACCCGGTTGACGCGGGTGACCATGTACTAGCCATTTAACTAACGAGTACATGGCCATGTTTGGTGACCTAGAGACCACCTAAAGTGAAGGCCAGAAAAGGAAAGTACATGCCGTGTAATTTTAAATAACACGATGTGTACTTTATTTTTTTTCATTAAATGGACCGGGGTCACATCTGATGGACAAAACCATCTTCTTCTTGACCTATCTCGTCTGGGAGTGAACGAGACCACCAGATCTTCATTGAGCCCCTGAATCACCATCTTTTCTCCAATAGAAACTACATTGGTTGCATTGGAATCGCATCGGTGATTTATTACTTCTTCTAGAACCTCATTTCCCGATTTCTCCTCTTTCACGAGATATACTTGGTTGAACGTTTTATCATTTTTATAGATCTATGGCATGCTCGGGGGGGGGGGGGGGGGTTAAAAGCATGAGGTTCATGTATATTGATCTCAGGACACTAAGGTAGGTGGTTTTTTCCTTTCAATAGATATTATTTGTATTTTATGTGAGAAAGTGCCGAATACCCAAGAACCGGGTATTGTGTGTTTGTGGTTTTTAGCCCTTTTTTGCCTTTTGTGCCGTGTTTTTTTGGACAGAGGTTGTTTGTTTATGAATAGGGTTAATTTTTCCATTCTATGGATGGTTTTTCCATGTTTTCTTGTTTTGACCATTTGGTCCAGCTTGCCTGTTAAGCTGCTTTTCTTCCCTTGCATAGTATTGTTAGGATGGAGTGATTATTATCTGACATGCTATGATATGTTGTAGATTGTTTATCTAAGTATTTCTTGAGGTTTAATTTGGGTTACATGTATCGTTTTTGCATGAATAACTTACACAGGGCCATCAGAACCTGGTGTAGTAGACCACATGGATAATGGACATTTATGGCTTCTCCATAGTGTATGTTTTACTATTACATTGCGAGACCGTAAGGGGGATGGACTTTGTGCTCCCTCATAGTGTCTGTAGATTCCTCGATAAGGGCCAAATGGGTTATTGGACGTTGAGTGATTCCTCAGAGTGCCTATTATTTACCGATACAAGACCACATGGGGAATTGATGGTTAGTGCTTCCTTAGAGTGTCTTTACTAAAGATCAACCAGAGAGGTTCGACTCTGTGTGCTTCCCAGAAGGTTGCTTCTGTTTTTTTGGTTGAACCAGAGGGGTTAGGATGTGAGTACCTCCTAGAGGGTTACTTTCTTTTGTTTAGATACTTACTTAATATATAAAAATGAACGCAATTGAATTTATAGGATTGTTACTATGTGAACTTTCCTTTTTTACTGCCTCATTTTGTTTATTGCCTACCATATATATTCACTGAATATTAGTCATATATCTTTGGGTGGTTTCCTACTGGGATTAGTCTCACACCCTATTTGGGTCATGCATTTGGGACCAAACAGATTATATTGTTGCAGGTATAGATAAGGGAAAGCTCCCTTCTACTTTAGGTACTTGATTTCCATGGCGCTGGGGAGTATGGGACCAAGCTGAGGCTTGTGATGCTGTGGAGCTGTTTACTTTCTTTTCTTTGTAATTTGGTTTAGTATTGTATTCCAACACTGTGAATTGTTTGGATGATTTTCTAGACATATGTACCATGAATCATATATATTTATATGTGCTCAGTTATTATTACTTCCAGACTTCCATTATTTACTATTTTATGGTATTATTACTACTTCCACTATTACTATTTGTTTACTTCCGCTGTGTTACTCTGCCAATGAGGGCATAGTTTCCCCACTATCACACCTGAGGCCCTCACTGCTAATCAGAAGCCTCTAGAATTTGGGGAAATAAACTTGAGGACATGCGACAAACTGGGTATGGGGTGCCTCTGGGCAGCTTCCAGAACCTAGATGTTACATTGGGATAATTTAATGAGACCTCAGTCAAATTCTTATGGTATTATAAAGAGTTTTAATTTTAAAAACTGTATTTTTTGTGTAATTGGTGGTTGTGATTAAAAAATTAAATTTATAAAATTTATAAAATTTTAATCATAAAATGGAGTTCATTTTTGGATTCTACATATTAAAAAATGGTTAGGGTGTTTTCTGGGGTTTTTTTTTCTGAAATACTCGAATTTTCGGTGAATAGTAAAAATACGTTTACTTATGATAAATGCTAAATACATGATTTTTCGAGTCATAGGTGATTTAAGGTTGATGTAAGCACAATTCTTTCAATCTCACATGCACTTATTACTATTTTTAGTCACAATAATCAAGACTATTCATAGTCTTGAGTGAAAATAATTAAATAATGATTAAAATAATGGAAAAAACCCTTCTCTCCCCCACTATAAAAACTATCCCTCACCCCCTCTTCCTCTCACACCAATAAAGATTTAATACTTTACTAATTTCTACCAAATACTCTTCCCAACCCCCTTACTATCATACAAGACCTACTGGTCACACCAAAAGGCCAAAACCAAAGGCCTTATAGAGATTCTCAAGGAGTACTCAAGAGGTAAACCTCTCTTCCCTTTTCATTCAATTTCTTTTACAAGTTCTAATCTTTTGTTTATCTCTCCTCATCTCCACTCATCCAAATACTTTTAAAATTACATTACCTTACATGTTCTGGAATTTTATTATGGTAATGGAATATTTCATCATCATCTCTATTTCCCCCTCTTTTTATATTAGAAATAGAAACAGTGTCTGAGATGTGTTAATTTATCACATTCAATGACGTTGGGTTTTCAATTTCTATTATCATATTAAATTTTAGTCATGAAACCATTTTTATATTTGAAACAGATAATAATATATTTAATATATCCTATTTAATTTACTAGAATCATTTTTTACACATGGTTTTATATTATAAAAGAAAATGAGTTTGTGGTGATCAAAAAACCACAAAATTAATCCCAACATTTATTATTAAAATTTTATCTATTGATTCATCCAATCCTAAAATAAAAAAAGATTCATATGATCATTTAACCTTCTGGATGATCAATAATAACACATAACTTCATTTCTGTATTTCAATTTTCATTATACATGAACTTCCATACTTTTATACAAGAAAACCGATCATGAAAACTAAGAAAACATGCACTCCCAAATGATGAAATTGAATCTCCTAACCCGTATAAAAGGACATAAATGAAATTAATAAAGATATAGTAAATAGATTACATGTATATAAATTTATGGTTTTATTAATTAATTAATATTATTTTATTATTCAGGAAATTAAGATTAAGTGCAGAATACATTCGAACATAAGGTAAGGGTTTCCTCATCTCACTTCCATTTTTGTGAGATATTCCATATTCACTACTATTAGTTTAGTATAGTGTATATATAGAGACCATTAATGTATCATATAATTAATATATTTATTTTCACAATATTCAATGTATCATTTTATGATTATTAATTTTGGGGCATATGATTCGATTGATTACAAAGTGGTAAGGATTTTCTACCTGAACCACCATTTTCATTCAGGTTACTATTATTCTCTAATTACCTAAATGAAATTATTATTTATTCTTATATAATCCTCATTAATTATGTGTAAATTTTATATATATGTGTACCAATTATAATACTTCTTTATTATTGGTAGTTACATATAATAAAAGAATCTTTAAAAAAATTCTTCCCAAAATACAAGCCCGATTCCAGGGAACTTCTCAAATTATTACCCATTTTCAAGTGCACTGTATATTATATTTTAAGCCAAAATTATTTATTTAAAATAAACCATTTTATCATGAAAAAATATCTTGGTTCATTTCTAATTTTATTAAAACCAAAATTCCTTTCCGCTTTAAAATTTATTCAATATTTTCCTTAAACCACACAAAAATGTTTTATTTATAAAGCTTATTAAAAACACTTTTTTACACGATTTAACTTCAATAAGAGATCATTTATACCTCAAATATAATATCAAAATCCTTACATTTTCTTTTCTAGGATATAAATGTTTAAAATTTGATTTTTATGACAGATATAAATGATTTTTCAAAAGAACTCTTCTTTCCAAAATAAAAATGTTTTTTTCTCATCTCACTTTAACTTTTATGAGTTATATGACTTATTAAACACTAATTCCATACATTTGGTGTATGTACTTCCCTTTATTATATCTTACAAAGAGTATTATTATTCTCATAATATTATCATGGATTATGTTTTGAATGATTCAAGGTAGTATGGGATGCCTTGGAATGTTTAAGGATTATTTCTTCAAGAATTTTCAATGGTCTCATTTAATAGTATCTTCACCTATGTCAACATTATTTGTTGAATATTGTACTTAATTAAGGTTTATATATTAATATATCATATAAAATATATTTTTAAGGGTTTTTGATTATTTTGACTGTGGATGTTCTATCTTGATACCATTCACCATATTACTCTGAAAGGTTAGTGTTTATGTTTAATGATTAGGGAAAGTTATTTACATTTCATATGTTAGTTTCAATAAGAATGTATATGTTGTTTAAGTTTTTCCCCATTTATATAAGGAATTCATTGGAGTTATTAAGTGATAGGGGGGATCTCTATAGCTTCTCGATGCATCGGTGTGTCTAATGAGACAAACAGATATGAGCTTGGTTGAGGACTTGCCCATTTTCAGACATGGCTTTGGATGAGGCCTTAATCATTTTAGATGTCATGGATGAGTCCTTAAAGGTATGTTTTAGAATGTATGACATATAAATTTTCCTCATTATGATACTAGTAATTGATAAATTAAGTTATCATTCGACTAGTAGAATATCCATGGTAGAGTTTCTTGTGGCCAGTTATATGGATTTATTTACTCAGCTTTCATTCATGCCATATTGTGAACAGGTTTATTTTTAAAGGAATTAATTTTTAGTTATTCACCATGAATAATTTTTATGTTTATTATAACTTCCATTATATTAATTAATCTTACTAAGAAGCTGATCTCACCGCTTTCTTATGTTTCTTTTCCCCTGGTTATGAAGAAGAAAAAATTGTATTGGCTTTCAAGGATGAAATTTATTTCATTTTATTTTATGTAATGTTTTATTTTGTTTTCCAAATATATTATGGGTATCAGGAATGTAATTTGGTATTCCAAGACTAAAAAATTTGTCAATCCTTTGGAATTTGATTCCCTGTAATCATGCTAATGTATTAAAATAATGCACCGACTCTAGGATTCTGGGGTCAGGGAGTTACAATTGGTATAAGGAGAAGTTTATAAGAAACCTTGGAAACTATATTTATAAGACATATATTAGGGAACATAACCCTGAGATATACTTTGGGATTATGTTTATGATAATTCACATTTTTCTTACAAACCATTATGAAGGATTTATGCTTCTAAAGTAACAAAAGTATATGGTTCTAGGATTTATGATGCATAAATTTATTATTATGCTATACAATGATAAAAGTTATAGAAATTTCATCATTTTATAAGATAATATAGTGTATGGAATTGTTTAGAAATGAAGCCTAGTAGAATGAATGATAAATCCACGAATGCACATGACAAAAAGCGTAAGAAGGATCATATCTCTCATGGTCTTAAGCCACCATTTTGAAGTAGTATAGTCTCCCATGTATCCTCATAATATGAGGAAATTGTATCATATGTTGATAAGATAAGTAATGAATTATCTGTGTCCTATGTCTTTGAAGGGAAGACAGAGAAGAAAAGAATGGAAGAGGAAAATATGCATAAAGGGAAGAAGGGAAAGAAGGGTTTTCCCACATGTGATAAATGTGGAAAGAATCACCCTGGTAAATTCTTGAAGGGAATGAGAGTTTGTTATAAGAGTGGAGAAAAAGGACACCGGGTTCGTGATTGAAAGGGTAAAAAAGGAATCCAATGTAAAATTATTCTACTGTAAGGAGATGAGACACTATGTGAATCAATGTTCCAAGCATCAAAGGAATATACCCCAAATGATGTTACTGGATAATGATCAAGTTATGATACTACCACAGATTAAGTAGAATGATTAATATGCCTAATCAAGAATCACATCATTTTAATGTTTTGTTCACAATGTATTGGATATAATAATTATGAAATATATGAGGATTGTACTGTAGTGATTTTTCATTATGGGTTTGAAACCAAAAGTTGAATGGTACCAAGAAAAGTTATTCAGTGGAAATTTAAATGATTTGGAAATGCATGATTTATGGAAAGTGAACTCTAAATATATTCCTAATGTTGAGATAATGATAAAGAAATGATTTATTTAGATAAGTACTAACTAACTTTGAACTTATTATTGACTTTTAGATAAGTATTCTACGCTATCATCAAAGGATTTTACAAAACTTTTGGATTTAAGGACTAAATCCAATAACATGTATCTTACTTAAGGAATATTGAAGAGTTCATGTTTCCAATAAGGTTTTATGGTAATTTGAGTTATTATCATATTTCAAGATGATACATGATGAAGTTATTCACAAGTTTGGAATGTGAAAATTTAGAGTTAGTTCATGTTGATTAAGGGCTAATGAAAAGTTCATCTTGGAAATTCAAAGAACTTCTTTATAAAGTGTTAAATCATTATGGATATTTTAAAAACTTATGAATGGTTTAAGTTGATCCTTTTTTGATCTTTTAGAGGTTAATGTATTTCTTCACCACATGGCACAACCTGTACTAAGTGATAAAGTATATATAGTTCAAGGTGAAATCAAAGGATAAGTTTGTGTATATTTATACTATTATAAAAAGAAATAATTCCTCAACTCTAGGAAAAAGTTAATAAAAAATGGTGTCCAAATATCAAATTTTTTAATAATAACAATGAAAGTTATCATAATTGTAGTTTATGGTTTTGTGGTAATCAACTTTCATCTGAACATGCTATCTATCACGTTCCATCAGAACATGATGGTTATATTATACTTCCATATCCATCTTCTCACTTCGCACTAATGTTATCTAATTAGAATGAATAGAATTGTGGTAACCTATGCATTTCATTTTCCCCCATATTAAAAGAATATTTTTTTAAACCTGTTTCCGACGTACATTTCTCACAAGAGAATTTTCAAGTATCAACTTTTAACTTTCAAAGTGAAATTTAGAATTGAGAGGATGCAATTCTATTGAGGGGGAATAATGTACCACCCTAGTAATTTTTTTTATAATTTTAAATGCATCATGTTATTAAAAATAATGATAAAAAATCAATTGTTTTAATTAATAATACTTATATTTCAAATTTATAGCTTTCAAATTAATTTTAAAAACAAATTATATTTTATAGTATTTTTTTAAATAATATTTTAATATGAATATGTGTATTTTATTGTTAAAATACATCATTATTATAAATAGATTATAATAAATATATTGAATATTATAATTATTTTGATAAATAATAAATTATGTTATGAATATAATCACTATTATTTTGACACCCTGAGATTTTAATGTATGTTTCTTCATAAATAAATTCGATTCATTTGATAGATTATATGCACACAACAAGGAGTCTCTACAAAACAACAATTTGTTATAACCTAGCCGTTAAACATAGTTTTGCCACTTCTATGTTTTGAATTTCAAAAAACGGACATACACGGTTGCGTTCAGTAAGATATTTGGAGTCTGATAGAATCAACTTAATTTTTGGTGAATAGTAATTCACCCTTATGGATAGTGACATACCATTATGAATAGTAACTTGACCCTAATGAATAGTAATATACCCTTAAGAATAGTAACTTGACCCTTATGAATAGTAGTGTGTCCTTATGAATAATAACATGAACCATATGAATATTAATGCACACTTATGAATATTAACCTCACCCATGTAAGTATAAATAAAATTTAGGTGCCTTATAAATGTGAGTGAATATTTTAAACATTAATAATTAAGTGTTGGTTTTGTCATGAGAAATAAATATTTAATTATAATTTTATAATTCATAAATTAATTTAAAATATAATTAATTTTTATAAAATGTATTCATAAATCAATATTTTGTTGTCTTATTATTTTGGGATAATTTAATGAGACCTTAGTTAATTTTTTAGTGTATTATAAAAACAATTATAATTTTGAAAACTGTATTTTCCGAGTAAAAGGTGGTTTTGATTAAAAATTAAATTTCTCATATTTATAATTTTTTTTATAAAATGGAGATCATTTTTTAATTCTAAACATCAAAAAATTGTTAGGGTGAATTTTTGGGGTTTTTTGAAATACTTGATTTTTTAGTGAATAGTGAAAATATGTTAATTTAGGATAAATTTTGAATACATGATTTATTGAGTCATGGCTGATGTAAGGCCGATGTAAGGACACTTATTTCAAACTAAAATGCATTTATTACTATTTTTAGTCACAATAATAAAGACTATTCATAGTATTGGGTGAAAATAATTAAATAATGATTAAAATAATGGAAAAAACCCTCCTCTTCTCCACTATAAAAACCACCCCTCACCCCATCTTCCTCTCACACCACTAAAGATTTCAGCCTTACATATGTTCTTCCAAATACTCTTCCCAAGACCCTTGCCCAATTTCAAGACCTTCTGGTCTCTCTAAAAGGCCAAAACCAATGGCCTTAAGGAGGTTCTCAAGTAGGAGTACTCAAGAGGCAATACTCACTTCCTTTTTTATTTCAATTTATTTTACAAGTTCCATTATTTTGTTTCTCTATCCTCACCTCCCCTCATCCAAATAATATGATAATTACAGTACCTTAAATTTACTATAATTTTATTATTCTAATGGAATATTTCATCATCATATCTCTTTCCTCCTCCTCTTATATTAAAAATGGAAATACCATCTGAGATGTGTTAATTTATCACATTCAAGGATGACAAGTTTTCAATTTCTATTAAAATATTAAATTATGGCCATGAAACAATTTTTATGTTTAAAAAATATCATGATATATTTTATATATCCTATTTAGTGTTCTGGAATCATTTTCTACACAGTGTATTAAATTATAAAACAAAACGAGTTCATGGTGATCGAAAAACCACCAAATTAATCCAAGTATTTATCATTAAAATTTTATCTATTGATTCATCCTCTACAAAAATAAACAAAGGATTTATATGATCATTTAACCTTATGTATAATCATTAATAACTCATAACATCAATTATGGATTTCAATTTTCATTTTACCTGAACTTCCATACTCTTATACAAGTTAACCGATCATGAAAACTAAGAAAACATGCACTCCCAAATGATGAAATTGAATCTTTTAAACCATATAAAAGTCCATAAATGAACTTAATAAATATATAATAATAAATTTCATGTATATATAGTTATAGTATTATTAATTAATGAATCTAATTTTATTATTCAGGAAATTAAGATTAAGTGCAGAATACATTCAGACATAAGGTAAGGGTTTCCTCATCTCACTTACATTTTTGTGAGATATTCCTTATTCAATACTATTAGTTGAGTATGGTGTATGTATACAGAACATTTATGTATAATATAATGAATCTATTTATTTTAAGGGTATTCAATGTATCATTTTATGATTATTAATTTTGGGGCATATGATTCGATTGATTACAAAGTGGTAAGTATTTTCTACCCGAACCTCTATTTTCATTTGGGTTACTATTATTATCTACTTACCTCAATGAAATTATTATTTATTATTACATACTCCTAATTAATTCTATGTTAATGTTCTATATATGTGTACCAATCATAATCCTTCCCAATTTTTGGTATTTATATTTTTAAAAATAATCCTTCAAAAAATCCTTCCCGAAAAAGAAGCCCGATTCTAGGAAACTTCTCAAATCCTTACCCATTTTCAAGTGCATTGTATATTATATTTAAATCCATAATTATTTTTTTAAAAATTTCACATTTTTTCATGAAAAACTATCTTGGTTTTTTTTGGTTTTATTAAAACAAACATTCTTTTCTACTTTAAAATCTCTTCAATATTTTCCTTAAACCACACAAAAATGTTTTATTTCTAAAGCCTATTAAAAACTATTTTTTTTAAATTATTTAACTTCAATAGAAAATAATTTATTACTAAAATATAATCTAAATATACTTCCATTTTATTTTCTAAGATATTCATTTTTAAAATCTTATTTTTATGACAAATATAAATAATTTTTCAAAATAACTCTTCTTTCCAAATTAAAAAGGATTTTTCTCATATCACTTTAACTTTTATGAGATATATGACTTGTTAACCATTTATTCCTTGAATTGGGTGTATGTAATTCCATTTGGTATATCATATCAAGAGTCACTTTATTCTCAAGATATTCTAAGGGATTATTATTTGAAAGCTTCAAGGTAGTATGGGACATTTTGTAATGTTTAAGCATTATTTCCTCATGAATTTTTCAATGGTCTCATTTAATAGTATATTAAACAATGCCAACATTATTTTTTTAATATTACACTTCATTTATGTTTATATATTAAGATATCATATACAATTTATTATTGATGGGTTTCTGATTAGTTTTTTATGGATTCTCTATCTTGTTATCATTCACCATATTACTCCGAATGGTTAGTGTTTTTGTTTAATGATTGGTGAAAGTTATTTACATTTTATATGTTAGTTTAAATATAAATTTATATATTTTTTAATATTATCCCCATTAATATGAGGAATGAATTAGACTTAGTAAGTGATGATTGGGGCTCGCTATAGCCCCTCGATGCATTGGTGGGTCTCATGCGACAAACAGATATGGACTTGGCTAAGGCCTTGCGCATTTTCAGATATGGATTTGGCCGAGGCCTTAATCATTTTTAGATGTATTGCCCGAGTACTTGACTATATGTTTGAGAATTTCCATCATATGAATTTCCATCATTATTCAATTAGTAATTAATAAATCATGTGATTATTCTACAAGTATAATATCCATGATAGAGTTTCATGTGATGAGTTATATGGATTTATTTCCTTATCTTTCATTCATGCCATATTATGAACAACTTTATTTTTAAAGTCATGTGTTTTTAGTTATTTACCATCACTAATGTTTATGTTTATGATAAATTCCATTGTATTAATTACCCCTACCGAGCATATGATCTCACCTCTTTCTTACATTTCTTTTCCCCAGGTTATGAAGAAGAAAACATTGTATAAGCTTAGAAGGATGAAATTTATTTCATATTATTATTTTTCACGTTTTATTTTGTTTTACTAATTTATTATGGGAATTATGACTATAATCCAGTCTTCCAAGACTGCTAAACTAATCAGCCTTTTGGGATTTTATTCCTTGTAATCATACCAATTTATTAAAATAATGCACCGACTCCGGGCTTCTGGGGTAGGGGATTTACAGTTGGTATCAGAGGAAGTTTAGATGAAACCTTGGGAAATAGATTTATAAAAAATATATTAGGGAACAAAACCCTAATATTTAATTTGGTATTATGCTTAGGATAATTCACATTTTTCTTACATACCATTACAAAGGATTTATGCTTACAAAGTAACCAAAGTATATGGTTCTAAGATTTTAGATGAATAAATTTATGATTATGATATACCATGATAAGAGTTATATTGAGATAATAATTTTATGAGATAATATACTATATGGAATTTTTTAGAAATGGTTCATAGTTGAAGGAATGAGAACTCCACTAATGCACATGATCAAAAGGATCATATGACTCATGGTCTTAAGCCACTGTTTCAAAGGACGATTGTATCCCATGTATACTCATCATATGAGGAAATAATATCATATGTTAACAATATAAGTAAATAATTATCTGATTCCTATGTATTTTTAAGTAATTAAGAGAATAAAAGGATGGAAGAAGAAAATATGGATAAAGGGAAGAGGGGAAAGAAAGTTTTACCCACATGTGATAAATGTGGAAAGAATCAACCTAGTAAATGATTGAAGGGAATGAGAGTTTGTTATAAGTGTGGAGAAAAAGGACACCTTTTTTGTGATTTCAAGGGTAAGAAAAAGGATTTCAAGGGTAAGAAAAATATTCTAATGTACAATGCTTCAACTGCAAGGAGTTTGGACACTATGTGAATTAATGTTCCAAGTGTCAAAAGAATACACCCCAAATGATGTTACTAGATAATTGTAATGCCCCAAACCTAGTTACCTAGATTCAGTGAATTATTACAAAACATTAACATGTTATATTTATTATTTAAATCAATTATAATCATTATTATACCCATCAAATAATGAATCGTTGAATGAAAAACGACACCACGACGTGGAGATGGTAAGCTGTACATACGCACGTATGATGACTTTTTCATTCATAGGATGAATAGAATAATGAATATGGTTGTACCATATTTATAATAACATCAAAGTATGTATAAGGTACTGGAGTTATTATTTTGGTATGGAAACAACAAAGAAAGAGAAAGTGTAAGAAGAAAAGAACTTTGAAAGAGGTGGTGAAATTATTACCGCTTCTTCGGGTGTTTCCTTTTGAGTTGATCAAAAGGGATTATTAGGTTGAATTTATGATAAAATTAAGGCATCTAGGTTTAATTTAGGGAAGTTGGGAGGATATTTGAGTAGGGGTTGGCTGGGCCAAATGACTTTGAAGGTGTGATTTTGTGTGAAGGGGAAGTACCCTTTTATAAGAGAGGTGAGGGTCACTTTAGGAAAAGCTTGAAATGTTATTTTATTATATAACCATATTAAGTTTATAATGTCTCAAAAATGATTTATTCCGAGGCTAATATGAGTATGGGTCAAAAAAATCTCAACCAATAGGTTTTAGACAGGTTTATGTGACCATATTGACCTTATATTTTATATTTAACTCTTAGTTAAATAGTTTAACTTTTACCACGTATTCTTGTATTATTATAATAAATGGTTAATAAACTTACTATAAAAAGACAAGAGAACCCCAAGTGGTTAATTATTGATATATATAACCTTATCTAAGTCATTGTTTCTAACCTTATATTTTTAGGAATATTATATCAATTAATAATATAGTATTTCTTTTAAAAACTCATTTATGTCAAATTTGACACTATTTGGTATTCTGTTATTGTGAAAGTAATAAAAACTTTATTACTTCAAAAATAATTTATTTACTCAACCCTAACATGTCATATTAACCTATAAAATTAGTGTAATTCATCATAAGTCTCAATTTACATTTATTTGTATATTTATAATATCAATTATTTTAATCATTCATTAATAAGGTAATTAATGCATCATTATTTTTTCATAAATAAATTTAATTATTTAATGTCTAAAAATTATAAATATAATACCATTATTTAGGAAATATTTTTATATTTCTAATGAATATTTATATTCGAATTTATCTTATGTATAACCCTATATTAAAAATGGTTTAGTTATTAAACATTGAATTTAACACTTTTAACTCTTCTTTAAATAAAATAATAATAAATTTCCTAATCTAAACCAAGCGGACCTAAAGGATCATATTTTATTTACTAAGGTTTATTTTGGTTGAAAAAAGCCATCCAATAGAAATAGGACATGTGTTAGGGTAATTATAATATCATTTTTTACATTTAATTACCCTATTTACTTTTAACTGTGGTAAATAAAAGTCAACAGTTACTATTCACTAAAAATTATTTTCATCTTATCAAACCACATTTTACTTACTGATGTCAACCTTCTCTCTTGGATTTTTGAAATTTAATTCATAGAAGAAGTAAAATTATGTTTTATGCAAATTTTCAAATGCACCTAGAAGGTTCGTAAAAAACGGTAAAAAGTTCAATAAAATTTTATATATCTAATAATATTATAAAATGACTCCAATGAATTACATTGAACATATATAGGTATTATGTATATATTTTTAACTAATATAAATTTAAATAAAATAACTAATTATTCAAATAAAAAGTTAGTTTTTAAATAATAACGGAGTGTTTTTCACTATTCATCAAAAATTGAAAGTTTTCAGAAAAATACCAAAACAATCACCCTTAGCTAATTTTGATATTATGAATCCAAAAATGAAGTCCATTTTGAAAAATAAAATTTATAAAATTTTAAAAAGTGGGTATTACTATTCATAACTACTTTTAAAATGGCTAGTTTGATTTTTCATGGTGTGGTAGAACTCGAAGTTGCATGCAATAGAAGCTATTGTATTATTCAAAGGGAAACGTACCGTGGAAGCTTGAGGTGTTACAATAAAAAGGAACCACCAACCCTATATTTTATACAACACCTAGACCCACTTGTATTAAAAAACCCCTACTAAAACCTCTTATAAACATAATTTTCCAAGTGATATAGGTGATTTTATTCCTAGAAGAACAATCTTAGGTCCCATAATAGGAGATCTAAAGGATCACTTTCAAAGAAGAGGTAGTAATCTTCACATGGCACTTTATTTTTCTTCTTATTTTACCACTTTCAACTATGTCCTATCAATTCCTATATAATATAACTAGTATATATCATATAATTTTTTGTTATTATATTTATTTAAAAATATTTATATATCTCTTTCTCCATCAAATGGGAAGAAAAACGAGCGCACATGTATATGGTGGACTATGCCTAACGAACCGATGAAATTTGTTTTTCATTACTATCACACATGGATTTTCATAATGATAGAACTAATGAATAAATATGATAATTATGAGATAATTTTAATTATTTAATTATAATATATCTTCTAATTCCTTACTCTTCAAACAATTAAAAAATGATAATGTTGATCATGCATACATACGACCTACCATCTCCTTGAAGAGATGCGACTAATTTTTCATGTCTGTTTCCTATGGATGATTTTAAATATGTATATAATGAATATTTATTATTTTTATATCATAATTAACTATCTATAGATTATATAACCATGATCAAGATATAAGTACCAAATCTACAGAATCAAAACATACATGAAAAACAAAGTAGTTACCATTAGAAATGAAGATAATAATAAAATATTGTTAACAAATGGGACATAATATGTTATAAATGGATCATATATGATATTATAGATATGTATATATTTTTTATAATGTAAATATAATAAATATACATTTATTATAAAATAGCCTAATATAACTTACAAGGAAAGTCAAACTTGAGGTAAGAGGTTTCTTAACTAAATTTTCATTCATTGGGTTATACTTCTAATTAATGGGCTCTATTATGAAATGATTATGTGTGAAATTAACTATTATTATATTTTGTTTTTTTCACATTTGTTTTATGTGGTTTTACAATGTTTTCACATAATATATCCATTTATTATTTCTCAACTAAATGATATGATCTTAGTATGGGGTTTCTTAACTCAATTTTCATTCATTGGTTTATACAACTACTTTATTGACCATATTACTTAATGATTATGTGTAAAATGAATTATTATTATATTATGTTTTATCTACACATGTTTTATAGGATTTTAAAAATTTTACACATAATCACTCCATTGATTAATTATCACTTCAATGGTATGATCATTGTATGAGTTTTCTTAACTCAATTTCAATTCATTGGGTTATACTTCTTCATCATTGACAATGTTATATCATAATTATGTGTGAAATAAAATGTTATTGTATTATTTTTTATTTATTAAAGTTTTTTATCTATATTTGTTTATAAATAATCACTTCATTGATTTATTCTCAAATCAATGATATAATATATATAAGATATTTCACCGTAATTTTCACTATATTCAGACGTATTTGGTATTATACACCTATTTTTTTTATATGGTGTATATAATGACCCTTTGATTCATTTAAAATTAATAAATATTTATTAATGGTTATTAAACTATTAATTCATGTTTAATATTCCACTGTTTTAGAATTTAAAAGTTACCAAAGAGGTAATAATTTATTTTATAATCTCATTTTTTGGGGAATGGTTATATTTTTCATTGAAATAATGTTATAAAATAACCTTCATAAAATACTTTTATTTTGTTATACCCAATATATTTAAATATTTTATAAGTTTTCTTTAAATGTTTTATCTCTTTATCACTTTAATTAAGCAAATACATGTTTAAAATAAAATCCAATCTAATTTCCCCTTTTTATTAGGTGTATTTTTCTTCCATGTCCATATTTTTTAATTTTTTACAAAAGTAATTTTTATTTACTCAAATAATTTATTAAGGGAATTTTATGTTAGCCTTGTAATTTTACAAGGTTTGAAAAGAATCATTCTATTTTTTTTTCTGAAAGTGTAATTTTTGAATTTAATTATTAAATGTGAAAAGGAATGTTTCTTTTTAAAGTATATTATGTTAACATATTTTCAAGATTTCATAACCATTTTTCTCAATTTAGATTCTCCCTATAATCAATGCACAAACTCATAAATCCATATTTCTTATTAACAAAAAGAACAGGGGCTCCCCATGGAGAAACACTGGGGAAAATAAATCATTTATTACTCAAGAGGTCTTCAATACGGGCCTTAAACTAGAAATTAAATCAATGGAAAACTCAATTTCTCATTCTTGAGGATGTTCAGGTAAGGCTTCTGAAAACACATCAAAATATTATTGCACAATAGGTACATCCTCTATTTGAAAATTTGTTTCCTCACCCATAAGTATTTCACTCTCTTCCTCCCTAATAATTGAATTTAGTAGAGAAACTGGGGGTGGATCTAGATAAGAATTAGATGGTGAAATTTCTTCTAAAAAGATATGGTACTTCTTATCATCATCGAAAATTGTAACCTCCTTCTTCTTACAATAAATTTTCGTATCATGGTATTAAATCCAATACATATCGAGGATTATATCAAATTAAATCATGGGTATGGCGATGAGATCAGCAGATAAAGCATGTTTATATTCCCTAATAAGAACTGATTCACAAAACTTTGTTACAACTATACTTCACTTAGGAGTTTTTACTAATAACTCTCTTGTTAAATCAAATTGGAAACATGTAATCTTCTTAGAAAATTATGAATATATGAAATGATGTGATGATAAAAAATCAAATAAATCATTTTCTAAATTTGAGTAAACCATTAAATTACCTACCACCACATCATTCAGAGTTTCAACCTCTATAGTAGTGATTGCCTAAGATTGGCCTTGCTCCCTTGGGATTTTCTGAGGTAAGTTTCTTGGGCACTTAGGAAATTTATTTTCATAATTCTCTATTTCTCTACAATTATAGCATTCATCATTGACAGGCTCATTCTTTCCCTTGTAATCACGAGTTTGGTTGTATTTTTCACCACACTTGTAATAGACTCCCATTCCCTTTAGGCAAGTACCGGGGTGTTTCTACCCATATTTACTACAGGATAAAAATTTATCTTTTCTCTTCTTTCCCTTATTTTAATTTCTATAGTATTCATTAGATCTCTTCTTCCCTTGATTTTCTTTAAAGTCGTAATACTTAGAGATTTTTTTCTGCCTTGATAGCACAAGAGACAATATCTTCATACGATGAGAAGGATTATGAGACTAATTCTCGATGGAGAAATGGTTTTAACCCATCAAATAATTGATCAATTTTACTCATTGGCTTACATATATAATCTTTTTAATGCCTTACTAACCTTGTAAAGTTATCCTCATACTTTGTGACATTCTCATCCTCCTTTTTCCGTAGAATCTGAAATTGTATTTCTATATCCACTCGATGGTCATGAGGAATGAATATTTCTAATAAAATCTCTTTAAAATCCCTCTATTCCATTTTTTATACTTTTTCAACCTCATTTTTGTTTTGAATTAATGACCACCATTGATTTGTATCTCCCATGAGGTGATAAACTGCCATGAATTTTTTTCCCTTTCGCTACTCCCCAAAGCATGAAATATTTTCTCTAAGGAACTTATATATTGATAAGATACAAATGGATTTGTAGTATCATTGAATTTTGGTGTTTGTTTCCTCATAAAGTGTTCTAACATTGATCCTCTACAATGTGGATCAGGGTGCTCTGTACGGGTAAGGTTATTTTTCATAATCTGAGTGAGTTGTCCTAGTATAGTTATAAGTTGTTCAGAAACGGTTGCATCACCAGCTCCCCTATAATTATCTTGAGTATGAGTTAAATCCCTACATGTATTATGTGAATTTATATGGTTTCCATTCCTTCCACTAGGCTCCATTTCTAAACAATTTCATACACTAGATTAGTTTATGAATCGCAATACATAATTCCAAACTAGTAAAATGCCTAACATAAATTGAACAGTTTATGCATATAATCCATAATAATAAAAAATGTTTTCTTTGAGGAGGTATTAACTCATAAATCATTCATAATGTTATGTAAAGAAAATGTAAATTATCCTATGCATATCCCCCGGTGGAATCGTAACCAAGAGTGCAGCAAGGCCTGTTGTCCTGTACCAGGATACCCCGAGTCAAGCCCGAAACTCCTTGTTGGAGTTTTCTCTCCTAGGTACATCTGTGCCAGAGCCACCACTACCTACTCGTATCCAGACAAGGATGTATTTTTTTGAAAATACACAAAATCTATATATTACCAAAATTCTAGGAAGTTATTATATATTAATCTTCAAAGTTTATCTTAGGGTAATGTTCTCTAATCAGAGTTTTTCTAAATCTAGCTTCCAAGGTTTGTAATAAACTTATTCTGTTACCAACTGTAACTCCCTGACCCTAGTTACCTAGAGTTGGTGCATTATTACATAAAATTTTCATGATCACAAAAGATAAATTCTAGAAATACCGATTAGTTTAGTAGCCTTGGAAGTTTTAGATACATACACATGTTTTACATTACATCATGAAATTGAACAACAATAAAAAAATTGTGTCACCTTTGAACACACTCATATCCATCAGCCTATTCTTGCTGGTTAATCGTATTATAATTTTTCACCTCGTGGGAAAAAACAAAACATAAGAAATGGGTGAGCTTAGATGCTCAGTAAGGTTAACAATATAGCAGAAACTTTCATAAATAAGTATAAACATTGAAGACAATGTATAAGACTAAAACATAAGATTTTTAAACTTAAACTTCAGAATAATATGGAAAATATGAATCAAATAATTACATTTATTTATTTAAATGGATATTCTACTAGTTAAATAATCACATGTAATATCAATAGAAAATTTCATAATGATGGAATGCATAATGCCGGACATCATAACCACATAGTCAACGACTCGTTCCAAGAATACAAATAAGATTTTGTCAAGGCCTTGTTCCAAGACACTAGTTTTTCTCATGATACCTACCGATGCATCTAGGACCTATAGAGGGCTCCACCCGTCACTTACTAAGTCCAATGTATTCCTAATATGAAAAGGTTGAAACATAACATAAACAATCGTATTAAATCTAACATAAAATTTTTTAATACTTTAACCATAAACTATGAATGGTATAAAAATAACACATCCACAATCAAACATATCAGAAAACCTTCAATATAATATGGAAGATTGTATCAAAATAAATCAACTTCAAACAAGTATAAAATCCATCAAAGGATGTTGACATAGATGAAATAAAAAATATTTTAGAGAAACATCTCTTTCTATTTTGAAATAATTTAAATGTCACATAATTATAAAAAAACATTTATTTTGAAAATATTCTTATAAGATTGTAAGGGAAGCTTCAAATGTTTTATAACAGAAGAAAATAGACGCACTTGCTGTATAAGTTAAAAAAACATCATTTTCTTAATTTTGTCGAAAATGTTGTAAAAGACCTTGTTTGTACAATGATAAAAAGATTCATTTATAAATTAATTTAACCCATAGTATATGAAATAGTAAAAATGTTTTGAAATAAATTTTTAAGAAACAAAGATGTGGATGATAAAGTAGTCTCAGTAGATACTCACGTATAAACAACCTTTGATAATAAGGAGATTGTAAAATTAACCTTTAACTTGTAATTTTCCTTGATCGAGGGTACGTTAACCTCCTGTATAATAGTTAAATCATTGTTATTAAATTATACAATAACCACATACATAAATATGATATCATATATGATCTTCTAATATTTCTTTGTTAATAATATTTCAGTAGTATCATTATTTTGGGTGTTAACCGATTCCATTTCCTTTATATGTTTTGTTATGTAAGTCATGTTTGTTATGGATAGGATGTATTTTATTCATATATAGAATGATATTAGGTTCTTAAGTATTATTTTTAATCATAAAATGAAAATTATTCTTGAATGATTATGATGGGAAATGAATGTCATCGCGTTCGTGGAGACGGTAATCCGTACGTACGCACGAGTGACAATATCATTATATTAACAGTGAAATCATTTTTAATTGAATGGTATATCATATATAAAGAATAATTAACATGTTATATTAATTATTAAATCAATTATACTCATTATTATACCCATCCAAATAATGAAGTGTTGAATGACAAACCACACCACGATGTGGAGACGGTAAGTTGTAGGTACACACATATGGTGAATTTGTCATTCATAGGATGAATAGAATAATGAATATGGTTGTACCATATTTATAATAACATCACAGTAAGTATAAGGTACAATAGTTATTATTTTGGTATGGAAACAAAAAATGAGGAAGTGGAAAAAGAACATTGAAAAAGGTGATGAAATTATTACCTCTTCTTCGAGTGCTTCCTTTTGATTTGATCAAAATGGCTCCTTAGGTTGGCTTCTAATCAAATTAAGGCCTATATTTTTAAGTGAGGGTAGTTGGGAGGATATTGTATCAGGTTTTGGATGAGACAAATGAATTTGGAGGTGTGATTTTTTGAGAATGGGAAGTACCATTTTATAAGAGAGGTGAGGGTCACTTTAGGAAAAGCTTGGAATATTATTTTATTATACAATTATATTCGGTTTATAATGGTTCCAAAAGGATTTATTTCGAGGATAAGGTGGGTATGGGTTGAAAAAATCTTAAAAAATAGGTTTTAGATAGGTTTAAGTCACCATATTAACCTTATATTTTTGATTTAACTCTTAGTTAAATAGTTTAACTTTTGCTATGTATTCTTATATTATTATAATAAATGGTTAATAAAATTACTATAAAAAGCCCAGAGAGACCTAAGTGGTTCATTATGGATATATATAACCTTATATAATTCCTTTTACCAAAACTTAGATTTTTAGAAATAATATATCATTTAATAATATAGTATTTATTTTAGAAACTCATTTATGTCAGTTTTGACACTATTTGGTATTTGGTTTTTGTGAAAGTCATAAAAATTTTATCACTTCAAAAAAATTTATTTAATCAATGATAACATGTCATATTAACCTAGAATATTCATGTAATACTTAATAAGCTTCAATTTAAGATTATATTAATATTTACAATATCAATTATTTTAATCTTTTAATAATAAGGTAATTACTTCATCATCACTTTGTCATACAAAAATTTAATTATTTAAAGTCTAGAAATTATAAATAAAATACCATTATGTAGGAAATTTTTGTATCTTTATAATTAATATTTATATTTGAATTTATCTTATGTATAACACTATATTAAAAAAAATTAGTTATGAAAATTTGAATTTAACACTATTAACTCTTCTTTAAATAAAATAATAATAAATGTCCTAATCTAATACAAGTGGACCAAAAGGATCATATTTTATTCCTAAGGTTAATTTTGGTCGAAATAAACTTATTCAATAGAATTAATACATGTGTTAGGGTGATTATAAAATCCTTTTTACCTTTAATTATTATATTTACTTTTAACCATGATAAATAAAATTCAAATTTACTATTCACCAAAAATGATTTTCATCCTATTGAACCATATTTTACTTAAATATGTCAACCATGTCTCTCGTATTTTTGAAATTCAATTCAATGAAGTGGTAAAATTATATTTTTTTCAAATTTGAAAGTGTGCCTAGATGGTGGGTAAAAGACATTAAAAAGTTCAATAAAATTTTATATATGTAATCTTATTATAAAATGTCTCCAATGAATTACATTGAACTAATATAGGTTTTATGTATCTATTTTTACTTAAAATAATTTTAATTAAAATAAATAATTATTTAAATAAAAAGTTAGTTTTAAACAATAACACAGTGTTTTTCACCATTCATCAAAAATTGAAAGTATTCATAAAAATACCAAAAATTCACCCTAAGATAATTTTGATATTACGAATGAAAAAATGAAGCCCATTTTGAAAAATAAAATTTATAAAATTTCAAAAAGTGTTTATTACTATTCATAATGCCTAGTTTGATTGGTCGTGGTGTATTAGAACTCGAAGTTGCGTACAACGCAAGCTATTGTAGTATTCAAAGAGAAGCGTACCGTGGAAGCTTGGGGTGATAAAATAATGATCAAGTTATTATAATGACATAGATGAAGTTTAATGATTAATATTCCTAGTCAAGAATCATATCATTTGAATATTTTTGTCAGTAATGTACTAGTTATAAGAATTATGGAATATATGAGGATTCTATTGCAGTACTTTTTCAATAGGGATTTGGATAAGTACTGACTATCTTGGAACTGATTATTGACTTGTTGACAAGTGGTGTATGCTATCATCGAAGGATTTTACAACACTTTTGGATTTAAGGAATAAATACAATAACATGTATCTTACATAAGTAACATGGAAGAGTGCACGTTTCCAATGAGGTTTTATCATAATTCATGTTATTACCATATTTCAAGAGGATACATGATGAAGTTATCCACATGTTTGGAATGTGAAAATTTAGAGCTACTTCTTGTTGATAAAAGGCTAATGAAAAGTTCATCTAGGAAATTCAGAGAACTTCTTTATAAAGTGTTGAATCATTGTGGAAAGTGTAAACACTTATTAATAGTTTAAGTTGATCATTGTATGAGCTTTTAGAGGCTAATGTATTACTTCGCCACATAGGGAAACATGTGCTATGTGAGGAAGTATAGAAAATTTGTGGGAAATAAAAGGATAAGTTTGTGTATATTTATACTATTGTATAATGAAATAATTAGTCAACTATAGGAAAAGGGATATAAAAAAATAGTGTCCTATTATAAATTTTTTTAATGTTATCAATGAACTTTTTCATAATTGTAGTTTATGGTTTTGTGGTAATAAAATTTCATCTGAACATGTGATCTATCAGGTTAACATGATGGTTATATAATTCTTCCATGTCCATATTTTCACTTTTACATTAGAATATTTAGTTAACCTTTATTCTGATGTGGGTTTCCCATAAGATAATTTTCAAGTGTCAAATTTTAACTTTCAAAGTGAAATATTGAATTGCAAGTATGTAATTCTATTGAGGGGTAATAATGGAAAACCCAAATATTTTCTTTTATAATTTTAAATACATTAAGTTATAAAAAATAATGATTTAAAATTAAGTGTTTTAATTTATTATACTTATATTTCAAATTTATTCCTTTTAAATTAATTTGAAAAAGAAATGCTATTTTACAGTATTATTTTGTTTAAAATAATATTTTAATATGAATATGTGTATTTGATTATTTGAAAATTCATTTTTATAAATTGATTATAATATATATATATGTTGGATTATAATTATATTGATAAATACTAAATTATGTTATGAATATATTCACTATTATTATGACACCCCAAGATTTTATGGTATGTTTCTTTATAAATATTTTTAATTCATTTGATAGCTTATATACACACAACACTGAGTCTCTGTGAAACAACAGTTTGTTATAACCAAGCTGTTAAGCTTAATTTTTCCAATTATGTGTTTTGAATTTCAAAAAACGGACATACAAGGCTGCGTTCAATAAGATATTTAGAGTTTGATAGAGTCAACTTAATTTTTAGTGAATAATAACTCACCCTTATGAATAGTTATATACTATGATGAATAGGAACTTGACCCTTATGAATAGTAATGTACCCTTATGAACAGTAACTTGACCCTTATGAATAGTGTTATACCCTTATAAATAGTAACTTGACCCTTATGAATAGTAGAGTACCATTATGAATAGTAACAGGCGCCATATGAATATTAATGTACCCTTATGAATATTAACCTCACCCATGTAAGTTTAAATAAAATTTAGGAACCTTATAAATGTGAGTGAAGATTTTAAACATTATTAATTAAGTATTGGTATTTTTGTGAGAAATAAATATTTAATTACAATTTTATATTTCATAAATTAATTTAAAAGATAATTCATTTTCATAAAATGTATTCATTAATCAATATTTTTTTTGTTTTGTTATTTTGGGATATTTTAATGAGACCTTAGTTAATTTTTCAGGGTATTATAAAAATAGTTATAATTTTAAAAACTATATTTTTTTTGTGTAAATGGTGGTTGTGATTAAAATTTAAAATATTCCTCTTTAGAAAATTATTTTCATAAAGTAGATTTAATTTCTGGATTCCACACATCAAAAAATGGTTAGGGTGAAGTTTTGGGGTTTTCCTAAAATGCTTGAATTTTTAGTGAATAGTGAAAATACGTTAATTTACGATAAATGCTAAATACATGATTTATTGAGTCATATGTGAGGTAAGGATGATGTAAGAACAATTGGTTCGAACTCACATTCACTTATTACTTTTTTTAGTGAAAATAATAAAGATTATTCATTATCTTTATCCAAAATAATAAAATAATAATTATAATAATGGAAAAAAACCCTCCTCTCCTCCACTATAAAAACCACCCTCACCCCCTCTTCCTCTCACACCACTCAAGAATTTAGCCTCACCTAGGTTATAAAAAATACTCTTACCAAGAACCTTTAACACTTCAAAGACCTAGTGGTCTCACAAAATTTACAAAACCAAAGGACTTAAGGAGGTTCTCAAGGTGGAGTACTAAAGAGGTTAACCTCTCTTCCTTTTTCTTTCAATTTCCTTTAGAAGTTCCATTAATTTGTTTCTATCTACTAACCTCCACTAATAAAAATAATATAAATATTACAATACCTTAAATGTACTAGAATTTTATCATTCTAATTGACTTTTTCATCATCATCTCTCTTTCCCCCTCCTCTTATATAAAAATGGAAACACCATCTGAGATGTGTTAATTTATCACATTTAAGGACGGTGAGTTTTAAATTTCCATTACCATATTTAATTCTAGTAATGATACCATTTTTATGGTTGAAATAGATCATAATATATTTAATATATCCTATTTAATGTTTTTGAATCATTTTTCACACATGGTATTAAATTATAAGACAAACTGAGTTCGTGGTGGTCGAGAAACCACCAAATTAATCCATGCATTTATCATTAAAATTTATTCTATTGATTCATAATCTCCAAAAATAAACAAAATAATTATATGATAATTTTACCTTCTAAACGATAATTAATAACCCATAACTTAAATTCTATATTTCAATTTCCATTTTACCCGAACTTCCATACTCTTATACAAGCAAATCAGTCATAAAAACTAAGAAAACATGCACTCCAAAATGATGAAATCGATCTCTTAACCCTTATAAAAGGTCATAAATGAAAATAATAAATATATAATAAATATATTAAATGTAGATTAGGTTTTGATATTTTTAATTAGAGAGTCTAATTTTATTATTCAGGACATTAATATCAAGTGCATAATACATTCAGACACAAGGTAAGGGTTTCCTCATCTCACTTCTATTTTTTTGTGAGATATTCCTTATTTACTACTATTAGTTGAGTATGGTGTATTTATAAATCCCATTGATGTATCATATCATGAATCTATTTTTTTCATGGTATTCAATATATCATTTTATGATTATTAATTTTTAGGAATATGATTCGATTGATTACAAAGTGGTAAGGATTTTCTACCCGAACCTCTATTTTCATTCAGGTTACTATTATTCTATACTTGGATCAATGAAATTATTATTTACTATTATATACTACTAATAAAGTTTAGTGTAAATGTTATATATATTTTTACCAATCATAATACTTCTTCATTATGGGTAGTTACATGTTTTAAAAGAATCTTCCAAAAAATGCTTCTTGAAATACAAGCCTGATTCAATGGAACTTCTTAAACTCCTAACCATTTTCAAGTGCACTCTATATTATATTTTAAGTCATCATTATTATTTTTATATCAAAAATTTTATCATAAAAATAAGTCTTGGTTAATTTCTAGTTTTATTAAAACAAACATTCCTTAGCGCTTTAAAATTTCATTAATATTTTCTTTAAACCACACAAAGATGTTTTATTTCTAAAGCTTCTTAAAAACTCTTTTTAGATGATTTTACTTCAATGTGACATCATTTATGCCTAAAATATAATATAAATATCCTTCCATTTTCTTTTCTGGTATATACAAGTTCACAATCGGACTTTTTATGACAAATATAAATGATTTTCCAAAAGAACTCTTCTTTCCAAAATAAAAAGGATTTTTCTCATCTTAGTTAAACTTTTATGAGATATATTTCTTGTTGTACACTTATTAATTTCATGTGGTTTATGTAATTACCTTTGGTATATCATATCTAGAGTCTCCTTATTTTCATGATATTCTAAGGGATTATGATTTAAATTCTTCAAGGTAGCATGAGATTCTTTGGAATGTTTAAAATTTATTTCCTCAAGAATTTTTCAATGGCCTCATTTAATAGTATCTTCATCTATGTCAACATTATTTGTTTAATCTTATACTTAATTGAGGTTTATATCTTAAGATATCATATAATACATGTTGTTGAAGGGTTTCAGATTAGTTTGACTATGGATGTGTTGTCTTGATACCATTCACCATATTACTCCGAATGGCTAGTGTTTATGTTTAATGATTGGGGAAAGTTATTTACATTTCGTATGTTAGTTTCAATATGAATTTATATGTTGTTTAAGTTTATCCCCATTCATATGAGGGATGCATTGGACTTACTAAGTGACGGGGTGGGGGTGCTATAGCCCCTCGACGCATCGATGGGTCTCATGAGAGAAACAAATGTGGACTTGGGCAAGGCCTTACACATTTTCCGATATGGTTTTGGCAAAGGTATTAATCATTTTAAGATTTCTTGGCTGAGGAATTAACGGTATGTTTCATAATTTCCATCATTTTCATTTCCCCCATTATGATATTAGTAATTAATAAATCATGTGGTTATTCGAATACTAGAATAGACATGGTAGAGTTTAATGCGATTAGTTATATGGATTTATTTACTCAGCTTTCATTAATTCCATATTATGCACAAGTTTACTTTTAAAGGCATGTGTTTTTAGTTACTCACTATGACTAATGTTTATGTTTATGATAACTTACATTGTATTACTTACCCTTACTAAGTATCTAATCTCACCCATTTCTTATGTTTCTTTTCCCCTGGTTATGAAGAAGAAAACATTGTATAAGCTTTAATGGATGAAATTTATTTAATTTTATATTATTTCATGTTTTATTTTGTTTTCCAAATGTATTATGGGTACCATGACTGTAATCCGGTCTTCCAAGATGGTTAAACTGATCGGTCCTTCTGGATTTGATTCCTTGTAATCATTCAAATGTATTAAAATAATGCACCGGCTCTGGGCTTCTGTGGTCGGGGCGTTACATCTAAATGTTTCTTGGGAAGTGGAGAAGAGTATTTTATAGGTTATGGTCAATCTATAAGGCTCAAGGTGATTAAATTAAGTGAATGAAAGTGTCTCTTTTTATAATATAGGTGATGGGAAATTTTGGAATTACTTAAAATATTAAAATATAACAAGTCTATTATTAGGGTAAAGACTTCCAAAAGTAATAAAAATATAATTAGATTAATTTTTTTTCTAAAATATCATCATATTTGGCCTTATTAAATATTTTTCAAATTTTTAAATAATTTAAAAAATATTATACTCATGAGATATTTTTTTTTCAAATTTAATACTATTCATTACTATGACTTTAAAAACATCAAAACCAAGATTTAAATTCAAATAGAAACATTTTATTTTATATCAGGAATGTCATATGTATTTGGATAATTCATTTACAAGCTTAATTTTCTAATATTATAATTATTTTAATATTTTAAATATCATTTATTTTATTTTTTCATTAAATTAATAATTACTTCACCATCATTATGCAAGCCTTTAAGGTGTTTATTTATTCCATAAAAATTAAAAATAAATTTTCATGAATAATATAAATTTCTTAGATTTCAAATAAATATTTATTTCTAAATTTCCCTTCTATAAAACCATATATTAAAATATTATCATAATTAAGAACTATAGTATGAACAACTGGACTTTCTTTTAAATAAAATATTATCATGGTATTAATCATGTCAAAGTGGATACAAATTGTCATTAATTATACTATTGAACAAAAATGGTCAAGATATAATCAATGAATAATATTTATACAAGTTTTTTGATCATTTAATGGTTCTTATAAATTTAATTGAAATCATTTTATTGATTTTTCTTGTACTTTCACAAGCATTGTATATGCATTAAAGTTATTTATTTGATATATTAAAATTAAAAATAAATTAACATCATAAAAAAAAATTAATTAGGTTCAATATAATCATTTAGATTTATTAATTATATATTTTTACTCAAATAAATGTAAAGAAAACTTCTTTAATTTTTTAATTTTACTTTTCTTTCCATGATCAAGCATTACAAACATATTATGATAATATTCCTATTATATAACTTTAAAAATTGAAATTTCCATAAAACAATATTTATCATAAATAATAATTAATAAAAAAGATGTGAAAATTATCTTTATCACTCAGTAATTATTTATAAGAAACCACATTTTACTTTTCCATCACTGCGCAAACACTACGTTGACACTGAAAATGATTTTATAATTTATGATGAAGTAATTTAAAATTTATATGTTCTGTATTATTTTTGTACAATATTTATATAATAATATCATATATTATTAACTACATAAGTTTAATAACATTTTATATCATAATTAGTTCTTGATGATACCACAAATTATGTCGTATTTAATAAAGCATTATATTTTTACTATTCACCAAAAGTTCAATATTTTGGAAAATTATAAAAATTTAACCATAGGATAATTTTGTTATGATGATTTAAAAAATTAATTTAATTTTATCAAATAAATTTTATAAAATTTCCAGAAATTAATTATTTTATTTGTCCATAAAATTCCATAAAAATCATTTTCAATGAAAACCCATTTTTGAAGATTAAAATGACTTTACTAAAAATTATGTAATTTTTTTCCAATCATTTTCCAATACATTTATATTTATTTGGTCCTATTTATTTATTTCATAAATAATTTATTCTTACTTATACCCACTAAATTAATGGTAAGGTTATAATAGTCACATTTAAATAATAATATTTAGTTGTCCGTTTAATCATTTTGTGAAATATCTTATATGCTATCAAATATAATGTTTCGTTTTGAAATATCAAGATGTTACATCATCCCCCCTTAAATGAATTTCTACCTCTCAATTTGTCCATATAACTTAAGAATATTCGGAATTTCAATCTTCAGAATTCGATCTATTGCTCTTCTATATTTTTAAGTGAACTTAATTAACTAGAAGTTTCATAGAAAGAAAATTCTATCGTGAAGATTTTATTTTTAAAATGAATAAAACTAATATCCAATGTTTTCTAGACTATATCTCTGATACAAAGTGTGAACCCATGAACCCTCACTTTTAGATTCAGTACTAAAAATGTTGTGTATTTATTCATTTTATGAAATACAACTGTAAATACACATATTATTTTACATTCTAGGACCTTTTTCAGTCTAGGTTTTGGAGAATTAGACTAAAACTTATTGTTGAATAGAGTTTTATAAAAAATAAAAATAAAATAATTATTTATCTTTACGTGTGATAACTCCAAAAGTGAAGACGTTCATTTAATAATTTCTAAGAGGATCTCATGAAAACATTTTGAAAACATGGGATGAGCGTTTCCGAGTAAAGGGTGTTAAAATCTATGAAAAATGTTTTTATAAAAACTACTTTAATATTTTTTAAACTAATTTATGTAAAATATAAATAATTTTTATATATAAAAACCTTTTAAAACAATTATTTTGAAAATTCATTTCAAAAATTCATCTTTGAATATAATTGGATTTATCTTAAAAATCACATGAGAATATTAATATTTTTATGAATTAAAATGATACTCGACAGATGTTATAAAGCCCTATGGACACAAAAAATATCATCAGTAGGAAAATGTCCTATGAGGCTATGGTTTCAATCCCTATACCTCATTCTCTTATCAGATACCCGAGTGATGAATTAAATTTTAAGAAAAAATTTTCTGAAGATTCATCTTTCTTATAAATAACCTATTAAAAATATTCAAAAATATACACATATTATTTTCATTAAATAAAATATTTTCGTAACTTTTAAGCTTATAAAAGTCTATTTTCAAAGAAAAAGTTAGGATAAATCCATTTTCTAGAAAATAATTACTTAGATTTAAAAGGTGCATTTAAATTAAAAAAATTGCTTGTATTAAAATGTATGAAATATCATGAGAAATTATAGAATATGGACATATATACAAACATGTATGAAATTAGTTATCATAAAAAATCATTTTATATATAAAATGGTATTTTTTAAAATATAAACATTAGAAATATAAATTTCCTCTCCTTGAGTCCACATGTCCTTTATTTCCTCTCATTCAGACAATCCCTTTGCCTAACATATTAAGACAACTAAGGATGGTATCGTGGCTAAACTAAGGCATCTAGAATGTTTCTAGGGATGTGGATAAGAGAAATTGGCAGGGGGTGGTTGAGATAGAAGGCTCAAGGTGATGAAATTTAGTGAATGAAAGAGTCCCTTCTTATAATTTAGGTGAGGGGAAATTTAGGAATTACATAAAATATTAAAATATAATAAGTCTATTATAGGAGTAAAGACTTCCAAAAGGACTAAAAATCTTAAGAGATTACATTTTGTACCATATATAATCATATTTTTCCTTATTCAGTATTTTTTTATTTATAAATAATTTAATAAAATATTATATTCATTAAATATATTTTTTTTTCAAATTTAACACTATTCATTACTATGACTTTAAAAACATAAAATAAAGATTAAAATTAGAAAAAAATATTTTATTATATCTTATAAATTCCACAATTATCTGGATAATTCATGGATCAATTTAATTATCTCAGATTTTATTTATTTTAATATTTTTAATACCATTTATTTGATTTTCCATCAAATTAATAATTACAGCATCATCATTGTGTAATCCTTTATGGTACTAATTTATTCCTTAAAAATAAAAAATAAATTTTCCTGAAGAAGATAAATTTATTATATTTTAGATGGATATTTATTGTTGTATTTATCTTCCTCGAAACCATATATTAAAATATTGTACTAATTAAAAACTATAGTTTGAACAACTTGACTTTCTTTCAAATAAAATATTATAAGGGTATTAATCATATAAAATTGGATAAAAATGGTCATTAATTAGACCTTTAAACAAAAAATATCAAGATACAGTCAAATAATAAGATTTATATATGTTTTTATTCATTTAATGGTTTTTATAATTTTAATTAAAATCATTTTATTGATTTTCATTCAGCTTTCAAAGCGTTGCATAAGCATTAAAGGTAATTATTTCATATATAAAAATTAAAAAATAAATTATTATCCTAAAAATAAATTAATTAGGTTTAATATAATAATTTATTTTCATTTATTGTGTATATTTACTCATATCTATGTTAAGAAAACTTCTTTAATATATTAATTTGCCTTTTTTTACCTTGAACAAGCATTGCAAATGAATTAGGATATGATTCATATTATATAACTATAAAATTAGGAAATATCATCCAAAAACATAAATTATACATAATAATTAATTAAAAATTTAGGCAAAGTCTTTTTATCACTTAATTATTATCTATAAGGAACCAAATTTGACTTTGCCAATGCTATGCAGGCACTGCACACTAGTAGAAAAATGGTTCTTAACATCGAAAATTTGATGTCGGTTTATTATGAACTAATGTAAAAAATGTTTGCAGAGATTTTTTGGTGTTGGGTTTTAAACAAACGAGGACAAAAATAGAAAAAAATTATTTTTGGCATCATTTTTTTTAAAACCAAAGCCAATTTGTTTTTAAAAAAAGGAATTTATTGATTAAATTTTTTTTACTATGTTTTATATTATTTTCTAAGCTTCGATTTTACTGGTTTTTGAGCTAAAATAGAGTTACAGAATAAAATTTATGGATGTTGGAAGTTGATCTTCTCTAAGAGAAGTCTTAAAGAAGTCCAAATTTCAGAGGACATAACTTTTAATGCGTAACTTTGTTTGAGCTCCACAGCCAGTCAAATCAAAGATTAAGAAGTTATCTAAAACATTGTGAATAAAATTTTAATTTATGGAATCATTTTTATGAAAACTAATTCCAAAAATAATTATTTTCTTTCCCATCAGTTTTTAGAAAAACCGATGTGAAAAATAATTTTTTTTGTACTTTTTTGCGTTAGTTTTTTTTAAAAATTGACACAATTTTTTTACTTTTTAGAATGGGTTTTTAAATAAACTGATACAAAAAGTAATTTTTTATAACTTTTTAGCATCGGTTTATTAAAATTCCAATTCCAAAAATGATATTTATTTGAATTTTTGGTGTCAGTTTTGTAAAAAAATGACACAAAAAGAGCAATGTAAATCCCATTTTGCATCAGTTTTAAACAAAATTATTTCCAATGGTTATTGTACAATACACAGAATCAGTATTTCAATTTTTTTCACAACGCATTTTTATCTTTTTAAAATCCCACCAACATTTTGATACAATGATGTTGAAAATATTTTCATTTACTATATATAATTCCATTTTCTCCTTTGTTCTTCATTTTCTACCTCTCCTATTCAATCATGTTTTCAACGCGGATTCAATAGTTTATTTGAACATAATATCTATACTAATCATTTATTTTCATTGTTACAATTTCTTTTTATTTCTAAACAACTCAATTATAATTATTAAAAAGATGATTTATTCTTTTTATCGAGTTACAAATATAAAACATCTGAAAGAGATTTACCAACAGTGGTGTATATTTAATTATCGATCACCTTTTTAATTACCGTGTGAGTTCTGACCTAAAACTAAAGACACGATGATAAAAAATGTATCATTTTGATAGAAAATCCTAAAACAATTTAAATTTTTTCAAAATATTATATTTACTTTTTTTTTTCATTTGGTATTTGTTATTTTAATTCATTTTTATCATGTTTTCGATGAAACGAGTTGTATCAATCAAAATTTTAACAAGTTAAACTTCATATGGCTATAAATTTTGATATGTAACTTCGTTTTATCTATATAATCAGTCAAATCGAATATTAAAAAATGATCTAAAACATAGAAGGAAAAATATTATTTTTTAGGCTCGTTTTTTAAAAACTAATGCCAAAAATATATTTTTTCGTTTATGGCGTGGTTTTTTCTTAAAAGACACACCAAAATTATTATTATTTTTAACTTTTTGGCATCCATTTTTCATGAAATCGATGCAAAAAATGATACCTATGGGGTTTTTTGGCATTGGGTTTTTACAAAACTGATGTTATAAAACAAATTTAATTCCTCTTTGGCATCAGTTTACAAAAAATAGGCATCAAAATTCATTTTTTTATGTTGTAAGCATCAACATTTGTTAAAAACCAACATCAAAATAAAAAAAACCAATGTTGAAGACCATTTTTCTATTAGTGGTGTCGACACGAAAAATGATTTTATAATTTATCATGAAGTGATTTATAATTTATATGTTTTAGATTATTTTTATAAAATATTTTTATAATAATATCATACCTTAGTAATTACATAAGTTTAATAAATTTTTGGTATCATAATTATATCTTAAAGATACCATAAAGGATACAATATTTTTTTTTAAAAACTGAATTTTTTTACTATTTACTAAAAATTCAAATATTTCAAAAAATTATCAAAATATCACCCTAGGATAATTTTTTATGATTATTTCAAAAATTAGTTTCATTTTATCAAATAAATTTTCTAAAATTTCCATAAATTAATTATAATATTTGTACATAAAAAGCCATATAAAATCATTTTTGAAGGAAACATATTTCTGAAGATTAAAAAAACTTTACTAAAAATTATTTTATTATTTTCTAGTCATTTTACAATAAATTTATATTTATTAGGATATAAATATTTATTTAGTAAATAATTTATTCTTATTCATACCTGCTAAATTAACAGCATGGTTATAACATTAACATTTAAATAATAATATTTAGTTGTTTGTCTAAGATTTGTGTGATGTATCTTATGTGCTATTGAACATAGTGTTTCATTTTAAAATATAAAGATGTTGGAAAATATGCTCATTTTTACCAATTTATAATATAAAAAAAATTGAGTATTTTTGAAATCTCTATATTAAAGAGATTTTTCATCTTTACGGAGTTCTTTATGTTATTGTCTTAGATAGGGATCCCAATTTTACTTTTTACTTTGGAGAGGCCTCTAGGAGGAACTATGTTCTTAGGTATATTTGAGCATGAAATATCATATATAGGTAGATGGATTGACATATCAAGATATATATATATTCTTGAGTACATGCTATGTTCTTGCATTCTTGACTTTGGTAGAGCTTGGGATGACCATTTGGGATTGGTTTATTTTTCCTAAAACAAAAGTTACCTATATTCTACCAGATTATATCCTTTTGAGGCATAGTATGGACATCCTTGAAGATCTTTATTGTGTTGGTCTAAGATTGGTGAAAGCTCTGTGGTTGAACTAATTTTGGTTCAAGAGGTTTTGGTGTGGATTTAGTTGAATAGTCAGAGAATATTAATAGCATAGAGCTGGTATAAATCCTATATTGATTATCATCGATGACTATTATAATTTTCTATTGGTGACTATATTTTTTTGAGAGTTTCACCTAGGTTGGGTCCCTAATGTCTAAGAAAATAGTGAAAGATTTAACTGAGGTTTGTGGGTCCTTTTTAGTTTGTTGAGTGAGTGGGGAAGGTGGCATATTATTTGGAACTTCCATAGTAGTTGAATTCAATCCACAATATGTTTCTTGTTTCTTGGATTCTAAATTATCTCTATGAACCTTATAATTTTTTGATATGGGAATACCTTGATGTTGAGCCTGATTTTTCTTTGATTGAGCATGTTTTCAAGATTTTTTATTTTGAGACAAATGTTCTTTTTTTCGGAATATGACACCTTTGGTCCCTGATCTATGGTAGCATGGGTTTGATTCGTATGAGACTTGAGAGTGTGAGGTACTAAAGAGAGAGTAGTGTCCAAATATATTTGACATTGAATCTTATTTATAGGATTTATAGGGGTAGAAAGCACTTATGGTGGGGGGGGGGGGTCTTATAACATCCTATTACTTTCTTTCAGGTACTTGTTGACTCTTATTTTATTTCCCATTTTTTATGTGCATTTCAAGCCTCTTGAGGATGGAGGTATTTTGTTTGGGAGAATGAAATAAAATTTAGGGATGTATGTTTTTTTATTTTATTAGAGTTTGGGTATAAATTGGAAAAATAATTTAGAGGTTTCTCTTTGGGTTCGTGTTTAGTTGGATGCTTTTTTGAGTTTTCTAAGCCTTTTCTGGTTGTATACTATCAACTGAATAGATTGATGATGTAAACATATTTAATGACATGAATAAATCACACTATATAATCTATGAAAAATTTTCATAAAATGAGTGTTTATAAGTTTTGAATTTGTTTTACAATGTGAAATGGAAAAGATCATTTTTATTAACCGGAGATAATTCATTTTTCGGTGTATACACCACCCAGGATATTCATATCATGAATCGAGGATTCACAACATGAATTCCTTGGGTCTAGTGAGTATTTATATGATAAATCCTAAAAAATATTTATTTTATTATGAATCCTTTTCTTCTGATCCATACGGAGCATATATGAATTTTTGGGGAAATATATTCCTTTATAGATATCTTAGTTTGGTGTTTGATCTCTGGTGAGTTTCGTCGCTTTGCTTTTACCCCTCTCTTCGCAACCACTCATTAGAAGTGGTTTGATCTAGTATTTTCTGATGGAATAAGAGTTTGATATTGGATATTTTTGACCTATGACTTCATTTTTGGTCTTCAAATCCTTTGTTCTTAGTTGGAGCATCCTTTTTTGGGTGTTCATTTTATCTTTGATTAAATGTAAGTGTCTCCATATGATTTCCCTATAACTGCAACCTTAAATCAGTTAATTTATTTGAAATGAGTTTTGAAATGATTTAAAAACCCCTATTTGAGATGATTGATTTGTGATTTTGAAAAGGGAATGGAAATTTTGAAAACCACCAATTTCAATGGAATTGAAATTTTAAGGTGTATTTGTGAAAAATTAATGGCTTGATTTTGAAATTTGATTTGATGAAATGGTTTAGTGTCGAATATAACACCCTAGGATTTTAAAAGAAGAAAGCTATATTCGATAGTGTAAAGGACACACAACAATGAGTATATATTGAGTTTCACACAAAAATATATTCATATTTCATTACATGCAACACTCATTTCAGATTACTTTAAATGCAACCCTGATATTTTTATTTTCGATAGCATATTCAAAACGCAACACCAAACTTAAATGACTAAAAATATATATTACCACTATAACATATCTGTTAAATTGACATGTATGAATAATATTAACTAATTTATGAAATATGTAAATATGAATATATATATATATATATATATATATATATAAATTACTTACCCAATATAAATTATTGATAAATGTTTAATAAATAATCAATCATTTTTTAGTAACGTAGTTTTATTCTTCAAAAATATGTTTTCTTCAAAAATGTTTTTATTTATTTTCATGAAAATATGTTATAATATATTTTGGAAAATTTATAAACTTTATTTGATACAATTATATTCATTTTTTTAATCATAATATGAAAATTTACTTTGGTTTAAATTTTGGGACTTTTTAGAAAATTTTGATTTTTCAGTAAATATGAAAATACTGATTTTTATAAAAAGTCTATTATTTTCAATAAATTAAGTAATTTAAAAATACTAATAATTTTTGAATATGTTTTAAAGTAGAATATGTATTTTTTAGTTATATTTAATAAAATTAATTACCTACAATAAAATTTATACTTTTTTTAGTATAAGTTTTTTTTAGGTTTAAAAACGGGGTTTTTAAAAACTATTTTAAAATGAATAATGTTTCTCCATTTTAATTAATTAAAATAATCCCCAATATATAATGTTTTAAATTAAATATATAGATTATATATCATTAAATATTAATTCATTTTAATATAATAATAATAATAATAATTCATATATTTATTGTAGAATCATCTTTTTCTCTAAAAAACACTCTTCTTAAAAACCCGTTGTCTCACCGCAGCTCCAAGATTGGTTTTAAATTATATTCTTCCAATTCTGTATATTGAATTTGGGAAAATGGATTACATATTTAGAATCAAAATAATTTATATTATACAACAATTTTAGCTTAATTTTTGACCATAATGATTAGTGAAATCAGTTAAAATTAATTAGAACAATTAAGATAAAAACGAGATCACTTAGTGATTAAAATTATAATATAATGTCTAAAAATGACCCAAAACTTGTTAAAAACCCATTTCATGGCCATATATAGACCTTATAACTTATATAATCTCCAAAAAACCATTAACGTTTCCTATTTACATGAAACATATGTGGGTGGAATTCACTCTTTCAAAACAATACAAATGTGCCACTCACCCCTCTTGTAAAAGGACACCCTCCTCCATTCTTCCCAGCATCAAACCTCTTTGGTTCTAACAATAATTTCCAAAATAAATTCCCAAATTCTATCCTCTAATCCTAGAATCCTTTTTTTTGGAATTAATATAACCTCAGAAGGAATTTTGTGGAAACCTAAGGGGGATACCTGAAGAAGAGGCAATGTTCTTCAATAAGCGTTTTTATTTTATTTATTTCAAAACCTCTTTAAATTATTATTATACCATGATGATATAATAAAATAATTATATTTAGTATGATTTTATGTTTTTATGTTAATGTTTTGAACTAAAAAAACACACATTTCCATCAAATGGGTTAAAAAATCATCATTCGTGCGTACGACAAGATACCGCCTTATGAAATGATGTCATTTATTTTTCCAATACCACATATGAAGGTTGATTATGATGATGGATATAAAGTTTATATATAATATTTATAATATAATTATACCTATGGATTCATTATATCATATATACCCTTTTACTTTCTATTATGTATGGGATACAATAATATCGCTTGTGTGTACGGTGGACTCCTGTCCCACGAAGCGATGTGGTTCATTTTTCACTAACACATTAAATGGATGGTAATAAGGGTAAATATAATAAATATATGTGATATAAATGAAATATTTATGATATTAATGACATAATTATAATTATTTAAATATAATATATCATTTTATTTTTAACTTTTCACCCACTAAAAAAAATGATAACGTTGTTCATGGACGTGTGGACTACTACCTCCTCGAAAAGATGTGATTCATATTTTCACCACCACATAACAATAATTATATATATATATGTATATATAATTATGAAATATTTTATTTATGATATTATTATCATTATTTAAATATAAAATATTACTTACCTTGTTTCCATACTGGTCATTGAAAAATGGAAACGTTATTAATGCGTACGTACAACCAACCATCTCCATGATCGTAACATTAGTTCATTTTTCATAAACATATTTCATGATGGGTTTCAAAAGTATAATTTATGTATAAATTTGATAATTATTTCATGATTATTATTCTATATATTTTTAAATAATTACCTCTTTGACCATAGTCAATCCACCTAAGTCATTTTTGACATACAAGCTGAATATAGTCAAAACATATGACGTAAACTTAATCGTTTAAGTAATTTTATATAATATGTTAATAAGTGAAAAAAAGAAATAACAATATTTAAAAAATTTCTCAATAAGTTAAATAATTAATATAATTTTATTATTTAGGAAGATAAATATACACAAGATAAGTGGGACTCAAGGTAAGGGTTTTCACATCTCACTTTTATTTATATGAGATATATTCTATATTCACCACTTATTTTAGTTGTGTGGAGTGTATAATTACCATGAATGTATTTTATATTTATTATATTTAAATTTATGGGGATTTAAATATCAATTTCAGTATCTCTCTTTCACGGGGTTTACGATTTCAACATTACCAAAGCGGTAATGGATTTTTTTGACTCAATTTTCCTTCCTTGTGATGTATGTTATGATATACACCTATCTTCTTCTATGATGTTTATATATAGACAATTTGTGATATAATATAATTAATTTAATTATTCTCATGATATTTTATGTTTAATTTAATGTTATTCTCTCATGAGGATTATGATTCAACGTTCCAAAAGTTGTAGGGGTATTTTTTTAGAATCTCATCATTTATCAGGATTGTGTATGATTAAGTATTCAATGTTGAAATATTATAATTATCTTAAATTATATTCTAATCTGGTTATTAATAATATTTAAAATTAATTAAACCATTTCCCCAATTTGGTATTTAAAATGTATGAGGAAGTGTTTTTAATGAAAATTTGACTACATTTCTCTCTTCTGTCAGAAATACGTTATCTTCCAAAAACATGTTTTGTATTTTTTTCAATTTTTTTTACCTTTTCAAAGTGATTTATTAAATATATTTTTACCCATTTTTTCTTTTTAATTTTTTTTCAAAGTAATATTCTTTCTCTTTGTGAACAAGTCAATTTTTTAAAAATTTTACCATACAAAAGGAATGTTCTTTACGACATGTACAAAATTACCCACTGACATGACCATTATTTATTTGAATATTCCTTTAAAAGTTTAAAATATTATTTTTAAATAATTATTTTTAATATTATGGAAATTTTTTCTGAAAACTATTTTTAAAGAAAATAATTTTCAAATTATTTATATTGTAAAATTTGATTTTCAAAATAAAAATGGTATTTTCTTCATGAATATTTTTAATGATATTTTAATGGTATTTATATTCATCAATCTCAAAAAACATTTTTTTACCTATAACCCATTGGGATATTTGGTATTGATACCATCCCTATTCTTTCTCTCGATAAAATAATATCTTATCAAAGAGATTGTTATGAATCCCATTTCTCTTCTATGGGTTAATCATGTTTCAAAAGTGATTGTTATGGTACTCGTTTCCTTTCCATAGGTTAACCAAGTTATGAAAGGAATAATTATTTTTTATGAGTATTATGATGATATGAAATATATATATACTTTATTCATGTTTAGGTTCTTAGAAATTATTTATATAATGGGGTGGCTTAGATAGCACCAGATGAACCCATTACAAATTATACGACAAGGTGACCTAGATAACACCTAATGAGCCCATATTGTTTATGTAGGAGTTTCTCTTAATTATATAAAACTCTAAATCTAAAAGGTTCTAGATAATGTAAGTGATCCAATATTTCCTTTTGAAATTTTATGTTTTGGATGGTCAATATTGGGTCACCTCCATCAGCATCAAAGCCTGAAATGTAAAGTTTAATTATGATTTTAGCACCAAATCCGAGAGTGCAGGTTTTGATGTATTATATTTTGTATTAGAGAAAAGTTTTATAATTTTTTTGATAATAAAATGTTTTTAAGTGAGGTTATCTTAATAGTTTTTGATACCATCATAGGTATATAAGATTAAGGTTTATTATAAGTTCAAATTCATAGAGACCGCATTTTTGGGTTTTAAGTAGTAAAAATTTTGAGGTTATTAATGAAAATTTTGGAGAAATTTTATTGGGTTGAGGTGTTTGTAACCCCTTGGATCAACATGAAGTTTTATTTAGGGAGGAATTATTTTTCATGATAAACAAACAGAACAACCCAAAAGATGGGTGACAACCTGTCTCATCTGACAAAGCAGTGGGGCTTAAACCCACGATCGAAATATGATAAAGGTTTCAAACCTTCCACTATTCTTAATGATTTTCTTGTTAGTATGATATTTTTTTATAGGTAAAGATTAAATTTATTTCAGATACATATCTTATTTTAATTGTGGAATAACAGTTGATTTATCTTGGAATAATATACGATCATATCCTTCTAACCGTTGGGTTTCAAACTTAGTCAGGAAATGATTGAAGAATTTTAAGGATAATAATTTATGGAATTATTTGGTTTGAACTTTTGGTATTAATGTTGAAATTTGGAGATAAATGTATTAGGGTATTTTTTTTATCTTACTATGTGAAAACCATTTTTTGTTAATGTTTAAAGAGAGGAGAAATAACTTGTTAACCCTTTTATGGATATGAGATCTTTAAAATTCTATTTTAGTCTTTAATGCATTAAAAAATCATTCCGAATACACATTGTTTCATAGAAAATATGAAGTTGCGGTGAACATTAATTAAAGGATGAAATTATACTCATCAATTAAGTATATTTATATATTTTATTATTTTATATGATAAGATAATTAATCATGTATTGGAAAAGAATATTGAAAAAAATATTATCCTAGTACCTTTAATTCTGATGAGCCTATGGTATTTAAAATCAAAAAACATTTATGGTTTCGTGGACCTTAACTTTACATTAATCATTCAGTTTCTTGTGATTAATGAACAAAATAACTCTCTATAATTATTTAGGATTTTCTTCCATTCTCGCCTATGTTCTCTTATTTGTAAACCTATTTATGCATTATTCCATATTAATTTTTCAATTAAATTTATTTCTTAATAAGAGGATGATTTATTAACCCTTTTTTATGGTGTGGGTTTACAACAAAATTATTTTCAAATATCCATCCTTTTATTACTGAGATAATGTTTAAATTTTGAGGACATAATTTTTTAGAAGGGGGAGGATATAACACCCTGATATTTTAAATGAATAAAATTATATTTGATAGAATAAATGACATACAACACTGAGTTTATATTACGTTACAAAAAACACTACATTCAATTTAAATTACATGGAACACTCATTTTATCTTGTGTTACATGAAACCCTGCTATTTTTATGTTCGATAGTGTATTCGGCATGCAACACCAAACTTAACAACTCATGATATATATTACCATTATAACATAACCATTAAATTGGCAGGCATAAATAGTATTGAATAATTTATATAATATAAATAAAAACACCCATGTATTACTCAATATATATTATTGATAAATGTATATTAAATAATTTATAAATTTTCAGTCAAGTGGTTTTATTCTTCAAAATATGATTTATTCAAAAATGATTTTTATTACTTTTCATGAAAAAAATTATAACAAAATTTTGGAACCTTTAAAAATTTTATTTCATAAAATTAAATTAATTTTGGAATCTTAAAATCAAAATTTACTTTGGGTGAAATTTATAGACTTTTTGGAAATTTTTTATTTTTCAGTGAATAGTGAAAAATTCCGATTTTTGTAAAAAGTTTTTTCTTTTCAATAAATTAAATAATTTAAAAGTCCCAATATGTTTTAAATATTTTTTAAAGTTAAATATGTATTATTTAGTTATATTTAATCTAGTTAATTACTTTTATTCAACTTTATATTGGTTTTTTTGTATAAGTTTGTTTTTGGGTTTAAAAACGGGTTTTTTCTAAAAACTATTTTAAAATGAATAATGTTTATCCATTTTTATTAATTATAATAATACCTAATGGGGAATATTTTAATTGAAATATTTAGATAATATATCATCGAATATTAATTTATTTTCATATTATGATCATTATTATTCATAGAGTTATTACAAAATCATCTTTTGATAAAAAAATACTCGTCTTAAAAAACCCGTTGTCTCGCTGTGTTTATGTGATTAATTTTAAATTAAATTATGCCCCTTATTTGTGTTAAATTTAACCGAATGAATTAAATATTTTAAATCATAATAATTTATAATATCTAATAATTTCAACTTAATTTACTTTGGGTCCTGGTGACAAGAAAACAATGTGGGTGGAATTCATTCTTTCAAAACATTACAAGTGTGCCACTGTCCCCACTTATAAAAGGACACACCTCTAATCCCTTATTCAAACCTTCAATACTATTGGGTTCAGAAAATAACTTCCCAAATAATTTACAAAAATTTCTACCCTTATCTTATAAGCCTCATTTTGGGTATAAATTCAACCTAGGATAGCCTTTTGTGGAAACATAAGGAGGATACCCAAAGAAGAGGTAACATTATTTAATGGGATTTTTTCTTTTATTTCCTTATCCAAATATTTAAATTATTATTATATCATGATGATATAATAACATAAATATATTAAATATACTTATATCTTTTAAGGGTATGATTTTACTCCACACACACTTCCATCAAATTGGTTACAAAATCATCATTCGTGCCTACGACAGACTACCACCTCGCAAAACGATGCCATTCATTTTTCCATTACCACCTATGAAAAGTGTGTATCATGATGGATATAGAGTTTATATATGATATTTATAACATAATTATACATAAATAGTATATATTTCATACATAATCTTTTACAATCCATTCTTTAAGGGATACAATGACGTCGCTCGTGTGTACGGTAGACTACCTCCTTGCGAAGCGATGCAATTCGTTTTTCACTAACATATGGAAGGTAATAAGGGTAAAGATAATAAATGTTTGTGATATAAATGAAATATTTATGATATTCACGAAATATGTATCATTATTTAAATATAATATATCATTTTATTTTTACTTTTCACTCATTGAAAAAATGATATCGTCATACGTGGACATGTGGATTGCGGCCTCCTCAAAGCGATGTGATTTCTTTTTTCACTACCACATCCCCGAAATTCTATATATAAGTATATATAATTAAATAATATGGTATATATGATATTATTATAATCATTTAAAGATAAAATATTACTTACCCTCTTTCCATAATGATCATTGAAAAATAGAAATGCTACCGATACATGTGTACGACCTAGTATCTCCATGATCATAACGTTAGTTCATTTTTTATAACCATATTTCATGATGAGTTTAAAAAATATAATTTATGTACAAATACTATAATTATTTATGTATTATTATTCTATATGTGTTTAAATAATTACCACTTTTTCAATATTCAATCCACTTAATTCATTTTTGACACAAGTCATTTTTGAGACAAGTCGAATATAGTTAAAACATCTGACATAAAATAAATAGATTAAGTAATTGTATATAAAATTTTAGTAAGGGAAATAAAAGTAAAAATAAATTTTATAAATTAAGTAAATAATTAACATAGTTTTATTATTAATTAATATAAACAAACATTTTACGAGTTGAACTCAAGGTAAGGGTTTTCTCATCTTATTTTTGTTTTAACGAGATATATGCCATATTTAGAAATTATTTTTGTTATATGGTGTATATACTACACATGAATGTATTTTAAGTTTCTTATACTTATATTTATGTGGATTTACCTATCTATTTTAGGATCCCTATTTTATGGGGTTTACGGTTTCAAAAGCGGTAACAGATTGTTTTCTCAATTTTCCTTCACTGAGACATATATTATGATATACACCTATATTCTTATATAATAACTATATATAGACCCATTGACATGTAATATCAAGAATTTATTTATTATCATTTAATTTTATGTTTAATTGCATGTTATTATTTCATGTGGATTAGGATTCAAAGTTATAAAAGTGGTAAGAGTATTTTTTTACAATCTCATCATTTATTAGGATTGTGTATGATTGAGTCTCCAATTATGAAATATTATAATTATAATGAATCCTATTATCCATTGTTTATCCATGATATTTGAAAGTAATTGTACCATTTTCCCAGTCTTTGGAATTAACTTATTTTTTAGAAAGTATTTTAAAGAAAATATGACTTTATTTCTCACTTTGGTCATCTATTTTCCTCCAAATACATGTTTTATAAAAATGCTTTAAAAAATATTTTTAACATTTTTATAATTATTTATTAAATAATGTTTTACCCATTTTTTCTTTTTACAAATTTTTTTCAAAGCAATATTCTTGTTTCTTTCCGAACAACGAACTTTTATTACCTTTTTACCATTAAAAAAGAATGTTCTTTATTTCATGTATGTAATTACCCATCAACACGACCTTGACTTATTTGAAGATTATTTTATAGGTTTACAAATTTATTTATAAATAAATATTTTTCTTAATACTCTGTAAATTCTATCTTTAAAAAAATCAAGGAAAAAGATTTTGAATATTTTTTAAGTTTTAAAATGTTATTTTAAAAATGAAAATGATGTTTTAATCATGTATGTTTTTAATGAAATTTTAATGGAATTTCTATTCATCAATGTCAAACAAACTTTTTGTTACTTATCATCCATTGGGGATATTTGGTATTGATACTATCCTTAATCTTTCATTGAATGGAATAAGATATTTTTCAAAGACATTATTATGAAATATATTTCTCTTTCATGGTTTAATCACATTTCAAATATATTTTCATGGAACCCAACTTCTTTCTATGGGTTAACCAAGTTATGAAAATAATTATGATTGTTTTTATAAGTTTTGTGATGATATGAAATCTCATTGTACTTCATTCAGTTTTTGGTTCTTTGAAATTTCTTATATGATGGGGCGGGCTAGATAACACCAGGTGATCCCATTATAAATTATAAGATGAGGTTCCACAGATAGTTGTAACATCCCAAGTAATTAATTAATAATATATATTTTTATCTATGTATATTAATGAATTAGATAGTGTTTTAGAGGATTAAAATGAGAATAAATCCAATCTTAAGCATGGAATACACTAATATTTTTAAAAGATTGTTTTACTACCTTTTGATGGAAAACCATTTTTAAATCTATCTTTTGACAATTTTATAAGCTATATTTGTCAAAATAAACTTATTCTTTATGATTGGGACATTGAAATTTGCTTTGGACAAATTTCTGGTATTTTCCGATAAAGTTCAATTTTTTAATGAATAATGAAAAATGTTGTATTTTAATTCAAAATCACTTTTTAATATAATTTATTTATATGATTAGATTATATTTTGAATTGGTTTTAATATGAAATTACAATATATTTTTACCATTTAATCCAATATTGGTCATTGGAATTAATTTCAATTTGAAATTGAACTTAAACTAGTGTCAATCTTTTGATACTTATTGTTTCATAAAAACATGCTATTTGCTATGACAACAGAAATTAATTATTAAATTAATTAATGTAACTTATATGTTTTGAATTTTTTAAAATAGGAATCATTTTTGAATTCAGAATATCAATTATAGCTTCGGGTGAAGTTTTGGTATTTTTCTAAAAAACTTCAATTTTTGATGAATAGTGAAACCACTAAGTGGTACTTAAAAACTGATTTTTCGTTTAAATGAAATTTCACCACCTCAGTGTTTTGAATTTCAAAAATCCTACATATATGGTTGTCATTAAGAAGTAAAATGTGGTAAAATGGGATTAAAATAATTTTTTTGGTGAATAGTAACTTTTAAGTTTTTAATCGCGATTAGAGGTAATTAGTGTAATTTAAGGTAAGAATAAAGTTTTAATAATATGAAATGAACTTGAAACACGTCCTACCCTTATTGTATGTGTCATGGTCGACCATGAAAATCCATTGGTCAATTTTTGGGACCCCATGGAGCCACTTGGGTAAAATAATGACATTAATGCCTTTTATTTAAAGTAGAAGTAAAAATGACACAAACATGTATTGTTTTATTAAAACAATTTTTACATGGGCTTATACAAGTCATATTTTTGACTATAAATAGTAATTTGAAAGCTAAAAATATTTCCTACATCATGATATTTTTTTTCTAATTTTTAGACATTGAATAAGTTAAATTATTTATGACACCATGATGATGCAGCAATGACCTCATTATTTAACGATTTAAATAAAATGAACATATAATGTAAAATCTAAGACCTACACTTATCAAAAACCTATTGGATTGGTGGATTTATAACCCTTATTACCTTATACTCGAAATTTATAATTGTGGGACCTTTTTTATCCTAAAATCATTTTATAACAAAGTATCTTTTCTTAACTTTCTAAGAGTGCCCCTCCTCTCCTCTTATAAAAGGCCCCCACATCTACCACCTTACCCACACTTCCAAAGCCTTTGGCTCAGCCAAAACCTGCCCATTTTGTCTCTACACATCCCTCTATAACTCTTAGAAGCCTCAATTTGGGCAGAAGTCTTCCCAAGGAATCCTTTGAGCTCAAATCAAAAAGAGTTACCCAATTTAAAGGTAGTGTCTTCTCTTGTGTTCTTATGTTTTATTTTGCTTATCCAACCCCCTAAACTATTTTTATTCATTTATTTTGTAACAAAAACAGTATATTAAATATTCTAGGATGTTTTTATAAGAAGTATTCGAGCTACACTTACACAGACCTACATCTAATGGTTAAAGAACATACTGTTTCCGTGGATGGTGAATTTCTGCCTCACGAAACGATGATTGTTCAATATTCTTTTAACACCTTCAAAGGTGGCCATTAAGATGACAATATATTTATATATGACATATAATATGTTTATGTTTTACTTAAGCTTCTGTATTTTTCATTTATGGCATACCTTTATGGTTTCCATTATGGGTAAACGTGATATCTTCATCTTAGGAAGTGCGGACTATCGCCCCCTCAAAGTGATTTGATTCGTTAATGCCATATGTGGGACATATAAAGGATGTAATTAATGATTTCATATATGATATTACACTGGAATTATAATATACCTTTATATCATTATGATTCCATTCCATAAAATAAGAAATAGAAATGAAAGTAGCGTTCATGCGTACGTACGACTTACCGTCTCCATGAACGGTGCATTTCATTTCTTACCTCTAAACGTTATGTAATATTATAAATGCATGTATATAATGGATATATATTATATATATGATATATACATCATGATTATAACTCTGGATATAATGGATATATGAACAACGTGTAATTATAAAGAGTTTATTTTTTTGACTCAAGTACCAATGATCATTAAAACGACCGTTATTAACTTAAATAATTACATAGTGTTCATGAAATGGTAATAAGTGATATAAAAGGAATAATTAACTTTAGAAAGGTTCTTAAGAAAGTATAAATTAACTGAAGTCTATTATTCAGGAGGTTAAAGAACGATCGAGTCAAGTCGGACCCGAGGTATGGGACTTCGTCTCAATCTCCTTTCATTGAGGCATATTTTTGTTTTATACACAACCTTCTTTTATACGGTGTATAAACCCCTTTTACTTTTACGTTTATCCAAAAATAATATTTTTTTATACGAAGCATTTTACTAAACGAAAAAAGGGAATGTTTTTGTCGTATGTATGTGGCGACAGCGACTTCTCTGCCGCCGTGACCATTATTTGAGTTTAGGCTTCCTCTACAAGCCATACATTTTTTTAAAAGAAAAATAAATACCCTGTTTTACTTTTCTTTTATTTTGGTATTGCAAATGGTTTTCATAATGTTTTTATATCAATGTGTTGTATTGATATCTTGTGATTGAAAAGTGGAAATGTTATGTTTCCTTTATGCATGTTTTATGTGATACAATTATGTTATGGTTCTTGGGAATTATTATGAAGACGGGTGGTTCCATGATAAACTAAGGGCGGGTGAGCCCGATATAGCTCTCCAATGCATTGGGTAACGCGAAGGAGTTAAACATTAAGGTTTATCCGAAGAGATTTAGGGAATATACTGTGATGGGTATTCCAAACGTAACTAAGAGTGTTACTCCCTACGTAAGAATGTTATGAATGCCTCAAGTTACCTTTATGTCTTATGATTTCTATGATTTATTCATGATTTGATGAGGTATGTTAAAGTGATTATGTTTTATGGGTAAAGTATGATTTCATTCTTATGTATATATATACTCATGTTTCCTTTCCATATTTTTATATCCCTTAATGATCTTTTTATGCTCATCCCAAGTTTTTGAAATGTTTTTCATAGGTCAAGGGAAAGGTACGTGATATGATGATAGTGTCAAGGAAGTGTCAAGAAAGAATCCATGTTTTATTTTAAATATGTTTCCGTTGATGGGAAAAATGAATACTATCTTTTATGTATCAAATTTGTTTAAATGTGGAATGTAATGCATGTTTTATGATCTAATTCTATAAAACTCTAAACCTGAAAAGATCCTCAATGTGTAATCTTGTAATAACTCAAGATTAAGTAAGGTTTAAGTCCGGGGCCTTATAGTTGGTATCATAGGTCGGTTTAGATAACTTTAAAAGTTATAATTCTATTAAATGATTATTCAAAAAAAAATTATGGTCAAATTTAAATGATATAGAATTTGAAGATTACCATGTTGCTTCATCTAAGACATGTTTGTTCAGAATGGTTTTCCACAGAGGAAACAGGGAAGCAGTGCTAAGAAGGCATACAGAAGGAAATAACCTTCCGAATCAGCATCCTGAGATGGTCAGAATTGGAACTGAACAGTTTGTTGCAGTAATGGCTTAGTTGACTCGAGCGATAAATGGTGGTGGTATCCATGCACGAGATCAGCCAGATCAACCGCAGAGGAACATGTCAGTGGTGGAAAATTTCATGAGGCAACATCCCCCATCATTCAGAGGATCATCTGACCCTATGCTAGTTGAAGGGTGGATTAAAGCACTAGAGAAGATTTTTGATGTGATGGGGTGTTCATACAATCAAAAGGTTAACCTTTCTATTTACCGTTTGGAGGGTGAGGCAGATCAGTGGTGGTCGATGGTTAAAAATATCAGGGACACTGATGAGATTGATGCTATTGACTGGGATGAATTCAAAGGTATGTTTCTGGAGAAGTATTTTCCTAAGGCTTTTTGACTTAGGATGGAAAAACAATTCTTGGAATTGAGGCAAGAGGATGACTCAGTGGATGCCTATGAAGAAAGGATCACTCGATTGGCAAGGTATGCTCCAAATTTTATCCGAGACCTTGATAGTAAAATCAGTCGTTTTTACTCAGGATTAAAGCCAAAATATCGAAGGGCTTTAGCTTCTCGTGAGTTCAAAAGTTATGAAAAGCTTGTTCGATGTGCTGATAAGGTGTAAATGGAGTTTTCCGATGATCAAGTGTTCTATAACAACCAGCAGAAGAAGAGACCGAGGTGGTAGGAGAAAGGAAATAATTCTTCAAAAAGGTCTGATGGTAAGAAAACTAAGTTTCCAGTTTGTGATAAATGTGGTAAAAGGCATGCTGGGGAATGTCTTATTCTGTAAAGTGCTACCGATGCGGTAAGATGGGACATAAGGCTCGTGATTGCACTGAAAAATATCAAGGTGATGGTAAGACCAAATTTGATTTACAGTTAGTGAAATGTTTTAAGTGCAATGAGATGGGTCACTATGAAAACGAGTGTTCGACAAAGAGCTTGAGTGATGGGAAGCAGTTAGACTACAAGCAAAAATGGGTGGTGAAATCCTTTGCAACTACTTCAGCAGATGTCGGGCCATCAAATGAAGTTGTATCAGGTACTTTGTTTGTTTTTTCAGATTATGCCAGTGTGTTATTTGATTCGGGGTCTACACATTCTTTCATCTCTGAATCCTTTTCTAGTAAATTGGGAATACCATCTCAAGAAATGACTCCTGAACTTGTGGTAAAAACACCTGGGGGGAATGTTGAGGCAAAAAGAATTTATAAGAATCTTCCTATCCTTATCTATGGAAGGAACCTACTTGAAAACCTAATTGTTCTATCTCTAGTAGAGTTTGATGTTATCCTGGGTATGGATTGGCTCTCTGTTTACCATGCTAAGATTGACTGTAGAGCTAAAGAAGTTTCTTTTCCGAAAGGATTTCAGTTTGTGTACAAGAATGAACCCTTACTGTTGATAACATATCAAGAGGACAAGAAACTTGTAAAAGATGGAAATGAATGTTACCTTGCACACATTGTTGAAAACAAGGGAACTGTTCAGATTAATGATGTACCAGTGGTAAATGAGTATCCTGATGTTTTTCCTAATGAGTTTCCTGGAATAATACTAGATCGGGAAGTTGAGTTTACTGTTGACTAAGTTCTTGATGCTAATCCAATTTCAAAACCCCCTTATCAAATGGCTCAAATTTAACTTTTAGAGTTGAAGGAACAATTGCAAGATTTATTAGAGAAAGGTTTCATTCAACCTATCACATCACCATGAGGTGCTCCTATTTTATTTGTTAAAAAGAAAGATGGTTCTATGAGACTTTGCATTGATTATAGAGCCTTGAATAACATCACTGTTAAGAAAAAATATCTTTCGCCTCATATTGATGATTTGTTTAACCAGCTCCAGGGAGCTTAGTATTTTTCAAAGATTGACCTGAGATCGGGGTACCATCAGCTGAAGGTAAAGGAAGAAGATATTACGAAGACCGCATTCTATACAAGATATGGCCATTATGAATTTGTAGTAATGCCTTTTGGGCTAACCAATGCACCTGCTATATTCATGGAATTAATGAATAAAATTTTCCATGAGTTCTTGGATAAGTTTGTGGTGGTTTTAATTGATGATATTTTGGTGTTTTCTAAAAGTAAATAGGATCATGAAAGACATTTAAGGGTTATTTTTCAAACCTTAAAAGAAAATAAATTGTATGGGAAATTCATCAAGTGTGAGTTTTGGTTGCAACAAATTTCTTTCCTTGGTCACATTGTTTCTAAAGATGGGATAACTGTTGATCCTACAAAAACAAAGGTTGTGGAATAATGACCAAGACCCACAAATGTAACTGAGATTCGTAGCTTCCTTGGTTTGGAAGGCTATTATCGAAGGTTTTTTAGAAATTTTTCACGGTTATCTAGTCCAATGACTAGGATAACTCGGAAGGGTGTTAAGTTTATCTGGAAAAAAGAATGTGATGATTGTTTTTAGGAACTGAAAAGAAGATTGGTGAATGCTCCAGTTTTGGAACTACCTTCCAGAAATGGGGAGTTTGTTATCTACAGTGATGCTTCATTGAAAGGACTTGGTTGCGTCTTAATGTAGAATGATCAGGTAATTGCTTATGCTTCACGATAGTTGAAAACTCATGAGGTAAATTACCCTACACATGATTTGGAATTAGCTGCTATTGTTTTCGATTTAAAAATTTAGAGGCATCATTTGTATGGAGTAAAGTGTGAAATATATACCGATCACAAAAGTTTAAATTATATATTCACTCAGAAAGAATTGAACATGAGACAGAGGAGATGGCTAGAATTAATCAAGTATTATGATTGTACAATTCATTACCATCCGGGAAAAGCAAATAAAGTGGATGATGCTTTGAGTTGAAAAAGTAATGCTTCATTAGCAATGTTGCGTTTGGAACGTGATCCTTTGGTTAAGGATTTGATGAAATTTGGAATAGAAGTTGTTGGTGTAGGATGTACTTCTGTTTTGTTTTAGGTATCAGTGAAATCTTCTCTATCAGACAGAATTAAGCAAGCACAGAAGCAAGAAAGTGAGTTGCAGAAAAAGGGTAGAGCTGGTTCAGAAAGGTAAGTTGCCTGAATTCAACATTGATAATGATTGTGTTTTGAGATTTGGGAAGAGATTGTGTGTGCCTTGTGATTCACAGTTGAAGAGATAGTTGTTATGTGAAGCTCATAGTTCTCCATTTTCAGTTCATCCTGGCAGTACTAAGATGTACAGAGATCTGCGGGAGTATTACTGGTGGGATGGAATGAAAAGAGATATTTCTGATTTTACAGTGAAGTGTTTGACTTGTAAACAGGTTAAAGCAGAGCGACAGTTACCGAAAGGGATGCTTCAGCCTTTACCAGTACCAGAATGGAAATGGGAAAATATATCCATGGACTTCTTTGTGGGATTGCCGAAGACACCTCGAGGTAATAATGCAATCTGGGTTATTGTTGATCGCTTGACTAAATCTGCTCATTTCCTTGCCATACGAGATAATTTTTCCCTAGATCAACTTTCTCGTTTGTATCTTAAAGAGATAGTCAGGTTACATGGAGTTCCTTACTCCATTGTATCTGACCGTGATCCGAAGTTCACTTCTAACTTTTTGAAAGGCTTTTAGAAGTCGTTGGGTACTGAATTAAATTTTAGTACAACTTTTCATCCTCAATCAGATGGGAAATCAGAATGAACAATTAAAACTTTGGAAGATATGCTACGTGCTTGTTCGATGGATTATTAGGGAAGTTGGGGCCAACATCTTTCTTTAGTTGAGTTTTCATATAATAACAGTTTTCATTCTAGTATACAGATGGCACCATTTGAGGCGTTATATGGGAAGTGATGTCGAACTCCAGCTTTCTGGGATGAAGTGGGTGAAAGGAATATGATGGGACCAGAATTGGTAGAAGAGTTGGCAGAAAAAGTTCAGCTGATACAGAAACACATGAGAACAGCTCAGAGCAGGCAGAAGAGTTATGCGGATAACTAGAGGAAGGATCTATCTTTTGAGGTAGGTGATCATGTTTTTCTTAATGTCTCACCATGGAAAAGTGTGATGCGATTTGGTAAGAAAGGAAAGCTGAGTCAAAGGTTCATTGGACTATATGAAATTCTGGAGAGAGTTGGATCAGTTGCTTACCGAGTGGCTTTACCTCAGAGTTTATCTCAGGTATACAATGTTTTTCATGTTTCGATGTTGAGAAAGTATATGCCAAATCCATCTCATGTTTTGAGTCCAGAGGTAGTTCAGATGGAAGAGAACCTATCTTATGAGGAACAACCGGTCCAGATTATTGACCACAGGGAGCAAGTGTTACGGAATAAGGTGATTCATTAGGTAAAGGTTTTGTGGAAAAACCACATGATTGAAGAGGCAACATGGGAATCTGAAAATGCAATGAGGGCTAAATACCCCCACTTATTCGATAAGTAAATAAATTGTGGGGACACAATTTTCTAAAGGGGGGAATGATGTAACATCCCAAGTAAGTAATAAATAATATATATTTTTATCTATGTCTATTAATTAATTAGATAGTGTTTTAGAGGCTTAAAATGAGAATAAATCCAATCTTAAGCATGAAATACACTAATATTTTTAAAAGATTGTTTTACTGCCTTTTGATGGAAAACCATTTTTAAATCTATATTTTGACAATTTTATAAGCTATATTTTTTAAAATAAACTTATTCTTTATGATTGGGACATTGAAATTTACTTTGTATAAATTTTTGGTATTTTTTCGATAAAGTTCAATTTTTTTTAATAAATAGTGAAAAATGTTGTATTTTAATTCAAAACCTATTTTTAATCTAATTTATTTATATGATTAGATTATCTTTTGAATTGGTTTTAATGTGAAATTACAATATATTTTTACCATTTAATCCAATAGTGGTCGTTGGAATTAATTTCACTTTGAAATTGGACTTAAACTAGTGTCAATCTTTTGATACTTATTGTTTCATAAAAACACGCTATTTGCTCTGACAGCAGGAATTAATTATTAAATTAATTAATGTAACTTATATGTTTTTAATTTTTTAAAATAGACATCATTTTTGAATTCGGAATATCAAATATATCTTAGGGTGAAGTTTTGGTATTTTTCTGAAAAACTTCAATTTTTGATGAATAGTGAAACCACTAAGTGGTACTTAAAAACTGATTTTTCGTTTAAATGAAATTTTACCACCTCTGTGTTTTGAATTTCAAAAATCCGACATACATGGTTGTCATTAATAATTAAAATGTGGTTCAATGGGATTAAAATAATTTTTTTTGGTGAATAGTAACTTTTAAGTTTTTAATCGCGATTAGAGGTAGTTAGTGTAATTTATGGTAAGAATAATGTTTTAATAATATGAAATGAACTTGAAACATGTCCTACCCTTATTATATGTGTCATGGCCGACCATGAAAACCCATGGGTCAATTTTTGGGACCCCATAGAGCCACTTGGGTAAGATAATGACATTAATGCCTTTTATTTAAAGTAGAAGTAAAAATGACACAAACATGTATTGTTTTATTAAAACAATTTTTACATGGGATTTTACAAGTCATATTTTTGACTATAAATAGTCATTGGAAATCTAAAAATATTTCCTACATCATGATATTTTTTTTTCTAATTTTTAGACATTAAATAAACTAAATTATTTATGACACCATGATGATGCAACGATGACCTCATTATTTAACGATTTAAATAAAATGAACATATAATGTAAAATCTAAGACCTAAACTTGTCAAAAACCTATTGGATGGGTGGATTTATAACCCTTATCACCTTATCCTCAAAATTTATAATTTTGGGACCTTTTTTATCCGAAAATCATTTTATAACAAAGTATCTTATCTTAACTTTCCAAGAGTGCCCCTCCTCTCCTCTTATAAAAGGCCCCCACCTCTACCACCTTACCCACACTTCCAAATCCTTTGGATAGGCCAACCCCTACCCATTTTTTCTCTCCACATCCCTCTATAACTCTTAGAAGCCTCAATTTGGGAAGATGTCTTCCCAAGGAAGCCTTTGAGCTCAAATCAAAAAGAGTTACCCGATTTAAAGGTAGTGTCTTCTCTTGTGTTCTTATGTTTTATTTTGCTTCTCCAACCCCCTAAACTCTTTTTATTCATTTATTTTGTAACAACACCAGTATCTTACCTATACTAGGATGTTTTTATAAGAATTATTCGAGCTACAATTACACACACCTACATCTAATGGTTAAAGAACATACTGTTTCCGTGGATGGCGAATTTCTGCCTCACGAAACGATGATTGTTCAATATTCTTTTAACACCTTAAAAGGTGGCCATTAAGATGAAACTATATTTATATATGATATATAATATGTTTATGTTTTACTTAAGCTTATTTATTTTTCATTTATGGAATAAATTTATGGTTTCCATTATGGGTAAACGCGATATCTTCATCTTAGGAAGTGCGGACTACCACCCCCTCAAAGTGATTTGATTCTTTAATGCCATATGTGGGACGTATAAAGGATGTAATTAATGATTTTATATATTATATTATACTGGAATTATAATATACCTTTATATCATTATGATTCTATTCCATAAAATACGAAATAGAAATGAAAGTAGCGTTCATGCGTACATACGACTTACCGTCTCCATGAACGGTGCATTTCATTTCTTACCTCTAAACGTTATGTAATATTATAAATGCATGTATATACTGGATATATATGATATATATGATACCTAAATCATTATTATAACTCTGGATATAATTGATTCATGAACAACGTGTAATTATAAAGAGTTTATTTTTTTGACTCAAGTACCAATGATCGTTAAAACGACCGTTATTAACTTAAATAATTACATAGTGTTCATGACATGATAATAAGTGATATAAAAGGAATAATGAACTTGAAAAAGGTTCTTAAGAAAGTATAAATTTACTGAAGTTTATTATTCAGGAGGTTAAAGAACGACCGAGTCCAGTCGGACCTGAGGTATGGGACTTCGTCTCAATCTCCTTTCATTGAGGCATATTTTTGTTTTATACACAACCTTCTTTTATACGGTGTATAAAACCCTTTGAATTTTATGTTTATCCAAAAAGAATCTTTTTTATATGAAGCTTTTTACTAAATGACAAAAGGGAATGCTTTTGTCGTACGTATGCGGCGACAACGACTTCTTCGCCGCCGTGACCATTATTTGAGTTTCGGCTTCCTCTACAAGCCATACATTTTTTTAAAAGAAAAATAAATACCCTGTTTTACTTTTCTTTTATTTTGGTATTGAAAATGGTTTTCATAATGTTTTTATATCAATTTCTTTTATTGATATCTTGTGATTGAAAAGTGTAAATGTTATTTTTCCTTTATGCATGTTTTATGTGATACGATTATGTTATGGTTCTTGAGCATTATTATGAAGACTGGTAGTTCCGTGATAAACTAAGGGTGAGTGAGCCCGATATAGCTCTCCAATGCATTGGGTAACGCGAAGGAGTTAAACGTTATGGTTTCTCCGAAGATATTTAGGGAATATACTGTGATGAGTATTCCAAACGTAACCAAGAGGGTTAATCCCTACGTAAGAATGTTATGAATGCCTCAAGTTACCTTTATGTATTTTGATTTCTATGATTTATTCATGATTTTATGAGGTATGTTAAAGTGATTATGTTTTATGGGTAAAGTATGATTTCATTCTTATGTATATATGTACTCATGTTTCCTTTCCATATTTTTATATCCCTTACTAAGATTTTTATGCTCATCCCAAGTTTTTGAAATGTTTTTCACAGGTCAAGGGAAAGGTACATGATATGATGATAGTGTCAAGGAAGTGTCAAGAAAGAATCCATGTTTTATTTTAAATATGTTTCTGTTTATGGGAAAAATGAATACTATCCTTTATGTATCCACTTTGTTTAAATGTGGAATGTAATGCATGTTTTATGATCTAATTCTCTAAAACTCTAAACCTGAAAAGATCCTTAATGTGTAATCTTGTAATAACTCAAGATTAAGTAAGGTTTAAGGTCGGGGCCTTATATAGTGATGAGTGATCTCATTATAGCTTATACTCTGGGGTGGCCCAGATAGAACTAGGTGATCCCATTCTAGTTCATATGACGGGTTCACCTTGATAGTGATCTAATTCATTGGACAATGATTAAATTGTAAGTTGAATACATAGTTATTCCAATTAAAAGGATTCTTTGAATGTGGCTCTCTAAGTTACCAAAATGGGGTTTTAATTTATTTCTACGGGTTTATAATGCTTCTTATGATCAATATTGATATCACATGGCTTATGATTATTGATTCTAATGACTCCTTCCTTTTCTATGTTTTCATATTTTATGATCTAGGTATTTGTGGGTATAAGTTATTTTAGTATTTTCTCATACACTCTAAGTATGTTGTCATACCCTTATGCACTTATATTGCTCATTGATGACATTAAATTGCTAATGATGATGTTTGAACTTCTCGAGCATTTGATCTCACCCTTCTTATTTTTCATTTTACCCAGGTTATAATGAATGATGTTGAAAAAATTATTTCTAGAAGGGATTTCATATGGATGATATTGATGACTTAATGTGAAATTAGGAAAGTTGGGTTAAGTGGGAGAAATTATCCTTTGATTACATGGGAATTGTTTTTGTAGGATTTTATCATAATTATCTAAAACAGAAAACCTAAAAGGTCATGTAGAATTTAAGTGATATAATATTTCCATTTGATATTTTATGTTCTGGATGGTGAAAATTGGGTCACCTCCATCATTGTTATGAATTGACCCATGTTGAGGCTTGAGATGGAACTACCCCAAGCCAGAATCCATAGGCTAGGGGTTGGTGACTAGCACCGAAGACACAACAACTCGGGGAGGCCTCTGCCTAAGAACTTGTACACACACACACATCCAACTCAAAGAAAAAGTGCAGAGGAAAAGGAATAAAAGATAGAACGTTATAATAAAAATGAAACCAAACATGCATCAACCTATAATCAATACAAGTATAGAAAATACACAACCAACCAAAAAAGTTACACAACTTGGAAGTAAATGAAAAGTAAAGAAATTGAGAGAGACCTACTCCTATATCACAGGCTATGACCACATTATGCTGTCCATGAACCCGTATCCCTAAGCTCCTCTGAAGTAACGATCAACATGTCTGTCATCTGCATATGGAAAAACACATGCAGGAAAAGCCCATGCAGGGGTGAGTATAAAAATACTTAGTAGGATACCCCAAAAAGGTGAATGGGGAGAAATAAGAGATACACTGAAGAGGAAAGTAGTAGGAAAGCAAAGTTATATTATAAGAGAGTATAGCTCAACCCAACAAGAGAGTGATGAAATATTATACAAACAGAAGGATCTAGAAATGGTGATAATATGAACTTCTTGCCGAGTATTCGCTACCAATAGTAGGAGAGTATACTCATGCAACCATGAGAATCTAGACACAAAAAGCACGTGACATACCCCGCACATCTTCACCTCTCCTAGAAGGAGAGTAACCAAAACCCAAGAAGTGGGTACTGAAACCAGATATATATATTATCAATCAAAGAAACCCAAATGAGAGAGTAAGGGTATCTCCATCTCACAACTCAGCCTAGGAAAAGAGTCGCTAATAGTTTTAGAAGTAACCACCAATGATGCCCAAAATCCAACACGTCTGTGCTAAACAAAAAAGTCAAAGGGACTCAATCAACACATCTTGATACTATTCACTTTGGGTGGCACTGTGTCACCCTCACAGTTTTAGGTCATGTCACAAAGATGCGTCTCACTGGAGAAATCAAACCTCTTACTCGTGAGTCCAAATTAACATAAAATCATGTCTCACCAGTAATCTGCATAACCGGATGGTGAAAAACCAAAGTATAATACGCACCCCTTAGTGCATCTGGGGGATTCCACTCTGATGTAGCTGATAGAGGACCCACACCCATGCTGATGGGGGATTCCACTCTGATGTAGCTGATAGAGGAACCACACCCATGCCAATGGGGGATTCCACTTTGAAGTAGCTGATAGTGAAGCCACACCCTTGCTGATGGGGGATTCCACTCTAATGTAGCCTTTATAGATAACCCACTACCAAATGAATTATAGGTATACCACTCCAGTAGTCATTGTAGAGGACCTACTCCCTAATGCACCATAGGGATTCCCCTCTAAGTCACCGAGGACCCTCTACCTACCCTGCAAGGGGATTCCACTCAGAAGGAATCAAGAAAATACATTGGAAATACCTAGTGTATGTACCTCTTCTAAAGTAATTGAGGAACAATGCTTCCCAACCCAGCTGGAGGATAATCTTGGAAAAATCTGATTAACCTGCATGATCACAGGCTTCGTCGGGCATCAGTAGAAATAGTGTCATGCCTGGAACATCTTGTATCGGATCTCGAAATCCACTACGGAGGGAAGCATCATGTTCTATATGAAATAAAACTCAAGATAGGCTACTCACATGCTAAAATATGAGTCCTGAAGAATTATATATGAGAGAAAGAAGATTTATAGTGTGGTACATGGCCCATGTAGGGCCCACATGATGTGTGACCCCGCCTCATCGTCTGGATGTGTACCTTGCCATACTTAGGTACTGAACTATGCACTAGTAACCCTAGGAATTCCAGTGTACTCCTAGAGTACATGGCACATCTGGTAAAAAATTATAACGAGCACACGATGCTTATTGTTTGATCCAAGGGAAAAAAACATAATTCTACCAACATGCCTCCTTGAATGAACTCAGATAACAAAATAGATATCACCTTTGTTATCCTTGTATAAAAATATGGAGGATCAACTATTTATTTTCCCAAATCAGACTCCCAAAGAAGAAACTATATTTCACAGCATTGCACTTGAATAGTGCCTCATGGGGACCTTGTCTCAATCCTGAAACACATCATACAGATCACATCATTGCGATCCTCAAAGAAAAACACATGGGATCAGCTATTCATTCATCTAAAATGGACACCCGGTGGAAATGCCACATTTCACCACAAATTCCCAAATCGAGCCTTGTGGGGCCTGCACCTCAATTTTGTTTTAAGCACCTAAAATTATTCTTGAAATTTCCACCTCAATTTCAGGGTCATGACTCCACTGACGATGCATCGACCAGATGTCGTATGAAAGAGTTAGGTACGATACAAAAAATCCTCAATAATAATAAATATATTATTATTATTATTATATTTTGGAATTTCATGCAACCGAGCCATGATCCCAAATTAATTATCCAATATTGTATTCTAAATGACCATCTCAAGCTCATGGTCATGCTTCTGTAGATGGTGCATCAATTGGATGTTGTATGTAGAAGTTATGACGGGTGAAAGATTTCAATAATAATACTATAGTATTATTATTTGGGTGGTTCGTGGACCCGATCTGCAAACCCAAGAAAGGAATCCAAAATTAGTCTCCAAAATACTGCCTCAAAGATAGGATCACATCTCCCCTAATGGTACATCAATCAAATGTTGTACAGATAAGTTATGACCGATTCATGGTTTCTCCAACAAAACTAAAAAAAATAATTTTTAATTTTTTTTCTTCAAACATCACACAATGTGATGCACACACCCATTAGTGAAACCACTTCTCCAAGTCACCTTCCCCACATTTTTCTCCATTTTATTTTTTTAACTATTCATTATTTTATAATATCATTATCTTTTATAAATATATGATAATACCTCCATCGTCTCCTACCTTAGAACCTGCTACAACCCTAACAGTAGCACTGAACAACAGCACCTCTACTCGCATATGGACTCCTGAAACCACACATGGAACACTAAAAATCATTACACTATTCCCAGACACCACCATCACATGGTACCACCACCCCATGATATGGTCTGGTCACCCAATCACACCCTGCAACACACCACCGACCCCGCTCACCGGCGCCACCATCTTCCCCGCTCACCTAGGGTTATGCCGCCTCACCAAGCCATGCCACCTCCTCCTTATGCACACCATACTTCCTTCAATTGAACTTGAAATAAATAAAACAATATAGATATGTAATCCTTGGGTCAAGATCATCACATATCCATTCCCCGCTCGACAATCCATTGTTGTTTTTTCATACCAAAAACTAGATGAAGAAGAACACACATAGAATGGAAGAAAAGGGGAATTGGTCAATGGTCGTGCTATTTTTTCCATTTTCATTGATGTTTAATGGAGCTCAATTGAAAAATAATCAAAGATATAACTCAAAAATTTCAATTTGGGATGCGAAAAAATTGAAATAAGTATCTTACCTCAAATTTGGATCCATTCTTCATCATTGAACATGCCCGCCAACGATCGTTGCGTTCACCACACTCTAATTTTCTCAAATATGTAGTGACACCATGATCTGTCAAGGATTCAAAGTTGAATCACCAAAAATAGGAAGATAGAGAGATTCAATATAGTAGGGAGGTTTATGATCCAACCCTAAACAAGAATTCATAACAACTTATTTATAGAATTTAAATAGGTCACCCACCAATGGTCGCAAGATCCAAACATACCAAACCATGTCACTTTAGGATTATTTTAGGTAAAACAATACATTAAGAACTCAATGGTGGTCTCATATTTCCAATCCAAGCCCTCAATAAAATGTTATTTGAATCAATGTTCAAAATAAAATAATTTTATTTAATAATTTTATTTACGGTTACATCCTCGGTGGCTTTTTCTACATAAAATTCATGCCGAAGAAAGTTATGTGGCGCCTAGGGTATAATCCATGCTCCAGATTCAACCATTCCCTCATATTTCTGATCTGAGATACCATTTAAGAGATATCCCATTTATGTCACATGAATAGTATAAATATACTTAATATTTTTATAAAATTTATTCCGGGAATACCGATCCTTAGAATCACACACCGTCTGAGATCCTAGCTCTGTAAATATATGTACAAATATTCCAAAGTACTACCAAGAAAAAACTAGGTCTCTACATCATTCCCTCCTTCAAGCCTTTTGTCCCTAAAAAGTAAAACTAGAGAAACAACTCGGGATATTGAGATCACACCTGGATCTCTTTCTCCTAGGAGAACTCCTACACATTTTATGCTACCAAAACACACGAAACTAGGGAATGTCCGTCCTTATAAGGTTTTCTCTTGTCGATGACATGCGTAAGATCATGCACATACCTTCTCAGCTATGACACGTGAAAAACGTTGTGAAGCTGCTCTAACTATGGGGGTAGGGAAAGATGGTAGGAAACCTCACCAAACCTCTGTATGACATCGAACGACCTGGAGTACCTCGATAATATCTTGATTCCTCATCTGAAAACTAACACACAATCCCTCAACATATACCCCAACACCTAAATAGTGCATTTAGTCTTCCCATCGGCCTGGGGGTGAAAGGTTACACTTATCCGCAGTTGGGTACCAAACACCTCTCAAAGGCCTCTCTAGAATTGTGATGTAAACCACACATCATGATCATAGACATATGTAAAGTGTACCTCATGAAGGTGAATGCTCTCCCGTACATATAACTACCCTAAAATCTCCACTGAACTCTGCTCCCTGATCATAAGGAAGTGCTCCAACTTTGTGAGTTGGTCTACTATTACCCAGATGGCATCATGACCATTTCTTGTGCATAGAAGTCCTGTGATAAAGTTCATGGATATTCCATCCCATTTTCACTCTGGAATTTCAAGAGGATTCAACAATATGCCGAAACTCGGTGTTCATCCTTCACCTACATCACAACCAAAACCCCTATTTATCTCTAAAACAATGTTTCATGATTACTTTCTTTAGAATATCTATTTGGTGTGTTGCCTATGAATATATGACTCACAAAAGATCCCTCAGTCGATGTCTCACATTTGGGACTCTCTCACACGGTCAATAAGAAAATGAGTCAACAATATTGACTGAAGAAAAACTGTACCCTCTTACTCCACTAGGATCAGTTGCTGGGAAGGTAACTGCTCTGAAAATTCCCACACTTGGCGAGACTATAACTTCCTTAAAAGGTATCTTCTATGAAATTTCTCTTCCCTGGAGTATATACTATCTCAAAATCACAGTCCTATTGTAATTTCAACCAGCATCACTATCTCAGGTTCAAGTCTCTCTCAGTGGAGATGTAATTGAGGCTCTGGTGGTATGAACAAACCACAAAGCACTCTCCCAGAAGGTAGTGTCTCCACATACTCAAAGTTAATACTACCACTTTCCGATCCAGGCAGTGATTCATGTAGTTCTGTTCATGGGGTCTCCATCACCTCGACGTGTAATTGATAACTACCATATCAATACTGATGTTGAGCATGAAAAAGTACCAATGAATTGGGTAGGTGAGTAAAATCATCCAACCGTAAGAGGCTAGACATAGAATAAATTTGTCCTACCCCATAAATCTTTTCCTCTCTTGGAAGGAGATTAACCCCAAACCATACACTCTTCCATACCCAATAGTGGCATTCTAAGAAAAAGTGGTCAAGCATAAAAACTCCACTGGCAATGCCATAACATGCTTGAACACTCCCCTGCACAACCCTGATACGAATGCACAAGTAAGAGGTAATCATCCACCACACCTCAATAAAATACTCTTTGGGAGGCAATGACTCACCCTCACAGTTATGCTCACGTCACAAAATTCATCTTGATGGTGGATGGACCCCTCTTTCTCATGCATTCAAAGCTACATCGAACAACACCAAAAAAAGGTTACACCAATGCCCTACATCACCCTAGTAAAACCTCAAGCAAGAAGAAGGAAGGGAAGAGTACCTCACATAGTGTCTAATAAGTTCTACTAAAAAAAAGTTGTAAAGACACCAGGCATACATCTTATCATCTTGTGTACTGCTGGATTGTAAACATCCATAGAATGCAGCTAACTATAGCCCCAACTGCCAGCTCCCTAAGCCTAACATGTGATGCTTTGTGGTGGTGGAATTACTTCATAGAATCATCCACTAACCAAAGTTCTTCTTACTCCTATTCTATCACTACTTCCTTGGGTACTACTTTGTCCTTTCCTAGGATATCCCTGATCATGGAACCATCTCTACTGTGGCAGTTCATTTACTATATTTCTAGGAAGCTCAACACATCTGTTTGGACAGTCTCAAGCCATGTTACCTCACCCATCACAAGAATAAAAACTTCCCTCCCTAGGATTCCCCAATGCTCTACTTTATTCCAGACCAGGTGGCTGAGTCTGATTATGAGAGGGCCTCTTATGTTGAGGCCCTACCAACTAACATTTGCTAGCTGTGGTAAACATCTCACTCTAACATGCCCACTGGCAAAACTAGCTAACTGCAATTCCAATGACAAAAATATCTCAATCACCTATGCCTGTTCTAGCACTCAGACATAGGTGGGGGTGAACAGGGGTACTATGTTGGCACAAATCTCTCTGCAGAGTCCCGACTCAAACTTCTGTGCTTAGAAGTAGCCATCGTAGATCTTGTCCAAAGAGTACTGACTTAGGCCTGTGAACCTAACCGAGTACTCTGCCACTATCATCCCTCCCCGCTGAATCTCTAGAAGCTCATTAATCCAAATGGATCATAAACAGGATGGGTAGTAATCCTCATAGAACAGCTGCTAGAAGTCATCCCATGAGAGTGTCGACTCATCGTGCATATGAGTAACTGAGCTGCACCAACATCTTTCCATTCTTTTGAAAAAACTGGCTACCGAAGTCACCTTCTAATCCATTAGTGTATGAATAATTCTAAATTGGTAGACCACCGACAATAAAAAAACATATGCTTCTTGAGGATTTAGCTCACCGTGGAACCTTAATGGTCTCTGGCGCTAGAACTCACAGAGTGCACTCATCTTTCGTACGTCCTCAACCTACTCTACCAGGACAAACTACTTCTCAATAGGTGAAGGTGATACTACCTATCCACCTGGAGAAGTGGGGATAATATGACAGCTCTTGAACCGAGGCCTCATCACTCATAGGGTCATCATCACGAACCATGGATAGTATCCTAGCTGGATGTAATCACATAGGAATCTTGAAACTTATCAAGGAGTAACACAGTCAAATGATAATATATATATATATATATATATATATATATATATATATCAACCACAATGGGGACATGACTCAAGATGGATAGTCATGGATTCAATTCTATATGAGGCATGTACCAAAGTTCCCTGCTACAAATGTCTCAGCATGTCGAGTTGACAAGCAGGTAATTAGGGTTCTGGTGAATGGATGTGCTGGCTTCCGTACCCTCACTGGACTCCCTGGGTTGAGAGCTGCTCTCAAGACATATTGACACTGTTGACCTAAACCCAACCAAGAACTTTTTAGGGAAATTTCATAACAACATTTTAAGGGTAGAACCACCTATGATACCACTTTTTCACAACCCAACCCATGCTGGGGATCAAGCCACAACTACCCCAAGCCTGCCTCCATAGGACAGGGGGTGACGACTAGAATTGAAGGAAAAACAACTTGGGGAGGAATTTGCATAAGAACCTGTACACACACATGCAACCAACTCAATGAAAAATTGCATAGGAAAAGGAATAAAAGATACAACAATACTATAAAAAGAAAACCAAACAAGCATCAACCTCTAATCAGTATAAGTATTGAAAAGTAAACTGAAGGGGAAAGGTGAAAAATTCACACCCAACTAGAACAGTGACACAACCAGGAAGTAACTAAAAAGTAAAATAACTAAGAGAGACCCACTCCAAGATCCCAAGATATAACCACCGCACATGGTCCAAGCACCTGTATCCCTAAGCTCCTCTGAAGTCACGATCAACCTATCCATCATCTGTATATGGTATGACACTTGTGGGAAAAGCCCATGTAGGTGTGAGGATAAAAATACTCATTAATACACCCCCAAAAGGTGAAGGGGGATCAATAATAGATACAATGGAGAGGAAAGTAGTAGATAGGATAAGGTACAATAAAAGAGAGTACAAATCAACCCAACAAGAGAGTGAATAAAGATCATCCAAGCACAAGGACCTAGAAACAGTGGGAAAATGAACTTCTCAATGAGTCTTCGCTACCTATAGTAGGAGAGTGGACTCATCCAATCACGAGAAGCTAGAAACAGAAATCTTATGGAATACCCCGCACGTCTTCACCTCTTTTATAAGGAGTGTAACCAAAACCCAATAAGTGGGTACTAGAATAGGATATAAACATATATATGCTCAGTCAAAGAAACCCAAACAAGAGAGTAAGGGGATCTCCATCTCATAGCTTAGCCTAGAAAAAGAGTCATCAACAGTTCTAGAAGTAACCACCTATGATGCCCAACATCCCACATGCCTTCCCTGAACACACAAGTCAAAGGGAATCAATCACCACACCTTGATACTATTCTCTTTGGGTGGAACTTTCTCACCCTCACAGTTTTAGGTCACATCATAAGGACACATCTCAGTGGGAAAATCACCCCTCTTACTTGTGAGTCCTAAGTAATGTCAAATAATGTATTTACACTGATCTTCATAGCTGGATGGTGAAAACTTGAAGTAGAGGACCTACTCCCTAGTGCGTTAGGGGGATTCCACTCTAAAGAAGATAATAGGGGATCCACACCCATGCGGATGGGGGATTCCACTTTAATGTAGCTGATAGCGGACCCACACCCATGATGATGGGGGATTCCACTCTGATATAGCTAATAGAGGATGCACGCCCATGCTGATGGGGGCTTCCAATCTGATGTAGCTGTCATAGAGTACCTAGTCCCTAATGCATCATGGGGATACCACTGTGGTAGTCATTGTAGAGTACCCACTCCCTAATGTGTCAGGGGGATTCCACTCTAAGTCATTGAGGACCCTCACCCAACCCGGTAGGGGGATTCCACTCGGAAGTCATTGAGAAACTACAGTGGAAATACGTGATGGATGATCCTCCAAGAAAGCAATCGAGGAATACCGTTGCCTAACCCAGCTGGAGGATAAGCTCGAAAAACTATGATAAACCTGCCTAATCACAGTCATTATCGAGCATTTCCTAAAATGGAGCCACACCTAGAACATCTCTCATAGGATCTCAAATGCCACTATGGAGGGCATCATTGCGTTCTATGCAGAATATCACTCAGGATAGGCTACTCACATTCCAAAATCTAAGTCCTAATGTAGGAGATACAAGTGATAGCAGATTCGTAGTGTGGTACATGGTGTGTGTGGGGTCCGCACAATGTGTGACCCCACCTCATCAACTTGTCATGTACCCATCCATAATTAGGTACTAAATTATGCACTAGTAACCCTAGGCATGCCAGTGTACTCCTAGAGTACATGTTACATCTGGCCAAAAAGGCTGATGAACGCACGATGCTCGTTGTTTGACTGAAGGAAAAAACATAATTCTACCGACAAGCCTCCTTGAATGGCCCCAAATAACCAAACAGATCACACCATTGTGATTCTTTTGAAAAAACACACAATATCAACTATTTATTCGTCCGAAACGGACTCCCGGAAAAGAAACAATATTTCGCAGCATTGTGCACAAATAGTCCCTCATGGGGCCTGTGTCTTGATCCCAAAACACATCATATAGATCACACCATTTTGATCCTCATGAAAGAACACACATGATCTTCTATTCATTCATCCAAAACAAACACTTGGTGGAAATGTCACATTTCACCGTAAACGCCCAAACCGGGCCTCATAATGGCCTGCACCTCAATTCTGATTTAATCTCCTAAAATCGATCTTGTAATGTTCGTCTCAATTCTAGGGTCATGATGCCACTGACAGTGCATCGATCAAATGTTTTATGTAGGAGTTAGCCCCGATACAAAAATCCTCAACAATAGTAATTATATTATTGTTATTATTTTTAGGCATTTCATACAACCGATCCATGAGCCTAAATTAAGTATCCATGTTTATACTCGAAATGACTATCTCAAGGTCATGGTCACACTACAATAGATAGTGCGTCATTTGGATGTTGTATGAAAATGTTATGGAAGGTAAAATATTTCAATAATAATAATATATTAATATTATTTGGGCATTTTGTGGACCTCATCCAAAAACCTAAAAAAGCATCCAACATTAGTCTCAAAAAGACCACCTCAAGAGAGGATCACATCATCGCTAACGGTGCATCAATCAGACGCTACACATATAAGTTATGATCGATTCACGGTTTCTCCAACAAAACTAAAAATAATAATAATTAATTATAATAATTATTTTTTTCTTCAAACATAATACAACGTGATGCGCACACCCATGGGCGCAACCCCTTCTCCATGTCGCATCCTCTATGTTTTCTCCCTTTTCTTTTTTTAACAATTGATTTTTTTTATAATTTCTTTATCTTTTATAAAGATGACAATACCTCCATCGTCTTCTACCATGGAACCCACTGTAACCCTAACTGTAACACCGCACAACAGCGCCTCCACTCACGTGCGGACTCCTGAAACCATGCATGTAGCACCGAAAATCATGCCACTGTGCATAGGCATCGCCATCCCGTGGCATCACCTCCCTACGGTACTGCCCGCCTACCTGGTCGCACCCCATGAAACTCCACCGACCCCGCTCGCTGGAGCAGCCACCTACCACGCTCACATGCAGTTCCGCCGCATCATCGAAGTCTCGCCGTCTCCAGATCCGCGCTGGCGCCTCCTTCTGCACACCGTATCGCATTTAATCAAACTCAAAATGAAGAAAACAATATTGGTCTAGAATACTTGGGTCGAGATCTTCACAGAATGTGCCCTGCTCGACGATCCACTACTGTTTCGTCATACCGAAAACGAGACGATGAAGAACGTGTGGAGAACAGAAGAAAAGTGGAATCAATCGATGACTTTGTGAGTTTGGCCATTGTTGTTGATGTTCAAAGGATCACAAGCAACAAAAAATTATAGATACAACTCAATAATTTCAATTGGGGATACAAAAATATGAAAGAAGGATCCTAACTTGAATTCAGATCCATTCGTCGTCATTGAACATGCCCGCCAACGATCGCTGTGTTTTCTACGCTTCGATTTGCTCAGATTTGCAGAGCCGCAATGATCGGTCAAGGATTTGACATTGAATTGCCAAATATAGATTCAACCATACCCTCATATTTATGATCTGAGATACTATTTAAGATATATCCCATTTCCTTCATGTAAATTGTATAAAAATAATTAATATTTTTATAAAATTTATTCCGAGAAAACCGGTCCTCGGAATCGCATGCCGTCTCAACACCTATCTCTGGAAATATATCTAGAAATATTTCAAAGTCTTAGAAAGAAAAAACTGGGCCTCTAAAATCAGCATCAAAGTTAAAAATGTAAGTTTTATGATTTTGACACCGAATTTGGGAGCACGTTATATAAGATGTTATATTGAACCTTGTGATAAAATGTCTTAAATCGATAGATGATATTAAAAGGCATGAATTGATGATAACCTATGATTTTGTTTTTAAACATGAAAGGCATGTTGAAAACTAAAATAGTTCAATTTTATTTTGAACAGATTTTAAATGATTGATATATTGATTGACTGAAGAATAGGTGAGCTTGGGTAGTTAGTGGGTAATTATGAAAAGTATGCTAGGATATGACCCCCTAGAAATGGATTAAAGAAGACCACACTGACTTAAACATACTTTTACATGATTTTAGCCCTAATGGGGAGTTGTGTCCTGATGGCTTGAGTCATGGGACGTGTGGACACATTGAGCCTAGATCACAAATGGGTAGTGTGAGGATCCTATAACCAGAAATTAGCAGACCACAGAGCTTCTTATAAAGTGGTATGATAATTTTTATTTGATTATTAAATTCCATCGATTTATTTAACTATTTTGTTTAATACAACTGATTTATATAAATGTTTTATATAAAGTGTTCATTTCAGCATGTTTTGAAATATCTACCATCTTATGATTTTGAAAGGATGTTTTGTTTAAAATATGTGAATTCCATGTCATGCCTTGTTTTACTTAAATTTTAAACATATTTGGTTTAATTGTTATGGAAATTGATTATGGAGAACCTGGTGAGAGCTTCCTAGGATTTATAGCTCACACACTACCTTTTCCTTCAAGCGTTTGTAGATTTTCTTATGCTAGGTCCAATAAAAGGGAAAGAGCCACTTGGAGGTGGTGGATGGTTTTTAACCTTGGTACCTAGAGTGATAGAGGTGACTGGTGGTGATGTGATCCACTTGTTACGTGGTTTTATCATTGGGATTTATCTTGGCAGACAAAATGTATTTTTATGATGTATCGTTTAGGTATTGTTTTACCTGTTTAATTCTAATACTTTATCACGTTTGAGCATTGATTATAATGACTTGTATCTATTTTCTTTCACTATTTTATGGCATAAATTGTTTCCTATTTATTCTTGTATGTTGTCGGGTGCTAGTCATCAACCCGTGGGGATTGGGAACACCCTTTGATCCATGTCATAGTTGGATCATGTATCAGGGTATTTGGGATGGTTTGAGATAATAATAAATGAATTATTAATAAAGGAGATTCTTAATATCAGATGTCCTTATTTCAGTCATCATGATATCTTAATGTCAGAGACTTATTCCAAGAAAATTTAATCAAACTGTAGGTATGTACCAAAAAACCCATTTAATTTGTTTGTCCAACAATTTTGTCTCATGATACCTATCAATGCATCGAGTGAATTTGTAATTCTGATCTCCACCCATCACTACATATCCAATGCATTACTCATATATATTTTTAGAATAATTTTTGGTTCTAAGACCCCTTTATAATTGAAAAAACATACCAATATAGTGAGAATGGGGTCAGAAAAGACAAGGAAATTCAACCCACATTCAAAGAATTCCAAAATATGCAAGATGAGTGATCAAGGATCATAGTGTAAGTGATTATAATCCTCTTGTCCATCATATCAATCTGAATCTCCTCCTAAGTAACTAAAATAATTTTATAGATTCATTCTCTCTTCTGTAATGGAAGTTGATCTAGTTTTCATGGTAGGATTATGATTAAAATAATCTTTCAATGGTCTAGAATCTTTAAAAGCTATTGAAAACCCATCAACATCCTTCATCCCACATTTAGCAGCAAAAAAATATAAGTTATCTTAAGAGAAGTATCTTGATATTTAATGTCTTCCCACCTACCATCAATTTTATTTAAATTCCATTTCTTATTGGTCTGCTTTAGAAGGTAGGGACCCATATGCAATCCATCAATAATGTCCATGCCATCAGGTTGGGCATTAATGAGTTGATCATGATCTAAAAGCAGACCCAAGATGTAACTCCCCAACCCTAGTTACCCAGAGTCAGTGCATTATTACATAACATTGACATGATCACAAAATATCAAGTCTCGAAAGACCGATTAGTTTAGTAGACTTGAAACACTAGATACATTCATAAGTTTTACATTACATCATGAAATAAAAACTACAACAACATCTTGTCCCCTTTGAACACACTTATCCCTTAGACTATCCCTGTAGGTCAATCATAATATACTTCTTCACATCCTGGGAAAAATAAAACATAGAAAGGGGTGAGCTCAGATACTCAATAAGGATAACAATATAGTGGAAACTTTCATAAACAAGCATAAACATTTAAGCCAATTGTATAACTAAAACAAAATCCTTTTAAACTTGAACTTCAGAATAACATGGAAAAAATAAAATGAAATAATGCTATTTACTTATTCACATGGATATTCTACTAGTCAAATATTCACATGCAATATCAATAAACACTTTCATAATGAAGGAATGCATAATGTCAGACTATCATAACCACATAGTCAAGGCCTTGTGCTAAGACTACAAATAAGATTTTGTCAAGGCCTTGTGCCAAGACACTAGTTTGTCTCATGAGACCTACCGATGGATCGAGGAGCTATAGAGGGCTCCACCCGTCACTTACTAAGTCCAATGCATTCCTTATATGAAAAGGTTTAAACATATCATAAATAATTCCCAAGAACTATAACATAATCGTATCACATAAAACATGCATAAAGGAAACATAACATTTCCACATTTCAATCACAAGATATCAATACAACACATGGATATAATCAAAACATTATCAAAATAATTTTCAACACCAAAATAAAAGAAAAGTAAAACATGGTATTTATTTTTCATTTAAAAAAAAGTTTATGGCTTGCAGAGGAAGCCGAAACTCAAATAATGGTCATGGCGGCAGAAAAGTCGTTGTCGCCATATACATAAGACAAAACATTCCTTTTTTTTGTTTAGTAAAACGATTCGTATAAAAAGATTCATTTTGAATAAAATTAAAAGTCAAAGGTGTTTATACACTGTATAAAAGAAAGTTGTGTATAAAACAAAATATGCCTCAATGAAAGGAGATTGAGACGAAGTCCCTTACCTCGTGTCCGACTTGAATCGATCATTCTTTAATCTCCTGAATAATAAACTATAGTTAATTTCTATTTGATTAAGAACCTCTTTCAAGTTCATTATTCCTTTAATATCGCTTATTACCATGTTATGAACATTATGTAATCATTTAATTTAATAACGGTCATTTTGTCGATCCTTGGTACTTGAGTCAAAAATAAACTTCTTATAATTACAAGTTGTTTATGTGGTAAAATTTCCATTATCTCCAGAATTATATTCATGATGTAGATATCATATATATCATATATATCCAGTATATACAAGCATTAATAATATTACATAACATTTTGAGGTAAGAAATGAAATGCATCGTTCATGGAGACGGTAAGCCGTACGGACGCATGAACGCTACTTTCATTTCTATTTCGTATTTAATAGAATAAAATCATAATGATATAAAGGTATATTATAATTCCAGTATAGTATCATATATAATATCATTAATTCCATCCTTTATACATCCACATATGGTAGTCCGCACTTCTTGAAATTATCACGTTTACCCATAATGGAAACAATAAAGGTATGCCATAAATGAAAAATAAAGAATCATAAGGAAAACAAAAACATAATATATATCATATATAAATAGAGTGACATCTTAATGGCCACCATGAAAGGTGTTAAAATAATATTGAACAATCATTGTTTCGTGAGGCAGTAATTCGCTACTCACAGAAAAAGTATGTTCTTTAACCATTAGACAGCGGTGTGTGTAATTGTAAATCAAATCCTTCTCATAAAAAAAATCCTATTATATTTAAGATAGTGGATTTGGTACAAAAGAAAGTAATAAAAAGAGTTTATGTGGTTAGAGAAGCAAAATAAAACAAAAGAACATAAGAGAAGACATTACCTTTAAATCGGGTAACTCCTCTTGGTTTGAACCAAAAGGGTTTCTTGAAGAGCTTTCTGCATAAGGTAAGGATTCTAGGATGAAGAGAGGGATATTGGGAGATTATTTGAGTAGAGGTTGGATGATCCAAAGGTCTTAAGAAGGTGTGAATAAGGTGGTAGAGGTGGGAGCCTTTTATAAGAGGAGAGGAGGGACTCTTTTGGAAAGATTGAAAATATTATTTTATTATAAAATGGTTTTCAGATTATAAAGGTCCCACAATGATATATTGCAAAGATAAGGTGACAAGGGTTTAAAATAAACCCATCCAATAGGTTTTTTACAAGTGTAAGTCTTATATTTTACCTTATGTTTTCATTTTATTTAAATCGTTCATTAATGAGGTAATTGCTACATTATCATGGTGTCATAAATAAATTTATTTATTTAATGTCTAAAAATTATAAAAAAATTACCATGTTGTAGGAAATATTTTTAGCTTTCTAATGAATATTTATAGTTGAAAAGATAACTTGTATTGTAACACCCCGAGCTTCCACGATACGCTTCCCATTCAATAATGCAATAGCGTGTGTTGTACGCAACCTCGAGCTCTAACACACACCAAAACTAATTAAACTAGCCGTTGTGAATAGTAATACCTACTTTTTGAAATTTTATAAATTTTATTTATCAAAATGGACTTCATTTTTGGATTCTGAATATCGAAATTAGCCTATGTTGAATTTTTGGTATTTTTCTGAGAACTTTTAATTTTTTATGAATAGTGAAAAATACTTAAAAACAACTTTTTTAATCAAAATAATTTATTGTGATAAATTATACTATTTAGTGGTTTTAAAGTACAATTAGAATATATTTTTACCATTCTATCCAACGGTGGTCATTAGAATTAATTTAACATTGAAATTGGACATAAACAATTGCCAATCTTTTGATATAAATTGTTTCTTAAAAACACGCTATTTGTTGTGACAGCGGGAATTAATTATAAAATTAATTAATTCAACTTATATGTTTGGAATTTTGTAAAATAGATTTCATTTTTGAATTCGGAATATCAATTATAGCTTAGGGTGAAATTTTGGCATTGTTCTGAAAAACTTCAATTTTTGATGAATAGTGAAACCACTAAGTGGTAGTTAAATAACTAATTTTTCGTTTAAATGAAATATTACCACTTCTGTGATTTGATTTTCAAAAATCCGACATACATGGTTGTCATTAAGAAGTAAAATGTGGTTCAATGAGATTAAAATAATTTTTTGGTGAATAGTAACTTTTAAGTTCTTAATCGCGATTAGAGGTAATTAGTGTAGTTTAAGGTAAAAAAAATGTTTTAATAATATGATATGAGCATGACACTTGTCCTACTCCTATTGGATGAGTCATGGCCGACCAAGACAACCCATGGGTCAACTTGGGGACCCCATGGAGCCACTTTAGTTGGAAAATGACATTAATATATATTTATTTAATGTTAAAATTAAATTGACACAAACATGAGTTGTTTTACTAAAACAGTTTTTAAGTGGGGTTACACAAGTCCAAATTTTGATTATAAATATTCATTAGAAATCTGAAAAGATTTACTACATCATAGTATTTTTTTTATAATTTTTAGACATTAAATAAATTAAATTATTTATGACATCATTATGATGCAGCGATGACCTCATTATTTAACGATTTAAATAAAATGAGAAGATGATGTAAAATCCAAGGCTTACACTTGTCCAAAGCCTATTGGATGAGAAGATTTCGAACCCTTATCACCTTATACACGAATTATATAAGTGTGGGACCTTTAGAATCCGAAAAGCATTGTATAATAATGTAACATTTCAATCTTTCCAAAAGAGCCCCTCCTCTCCACTTATAAAAGGCCCCCACCTCTCCCACCTCATTTACACTTTCAAGCCATTTGGCTCGGCCAAAATCTGCCCAAATACTCTCCCAAATTCCCCCTCTTACTCCTAGAAGCCTCACTTTGGGAAGAACTCTTCCCAAGGAAGCCTTTGGCTCAAATCAAAAAGAGTTACCTGATTTTGAGGTAATGTCTTCTCTAATGTTGTTTTGTTTTGTTTTTCTTCTCCAACCCCCTAAACTCTTTTTATTCATTTCTTTTGTAACAACACCAGTATCCTAAATATACTAGGATGTTTTTATAATATGGATTCGAGCTACACTTACACACACCTACATCTAATGGTTAAAGAACATACGGTTTCTGTGGATGGCGAATTTCTGCCTCACGAAACGATGATTGTTCAACACTCATATAACACCTTCAAAGGTGGCCATTAAGATGTCACTATTTTTATATATGATATATAATATGTTTAAGTTTTACTTATGCTTCTGTATTTCTCATTTATGGCATACTTTATGATTTCCATTATGGGTAAAATGCGATAATTTCATTTTAGGAAGTGCGGACTACCGCCCCCTCAAAGTGATTTGAATCGTTAATGCCATATGTGGGATGTATTAAATGGTATTATACACTATATTATACTTTAATTATATTATAAATTTATATCATTATGATTTCATTCCATTAAATACGAAATAGAAATGAAAGTAGCGTTCATGCGTACGTACGGCTTACCGTCTCCATGAACGGTGCATTTCATTTCTTACCTCTAAATGTTACGTGAAATTATGAATGAATGTAGATAATGTATATATATGATATATATGATATCTACATAATGAATATAATTCTGGATATAATGGATATTTCACCACATGAACAACTTGTAATTATAAGAAGTTTATTTTTGACTCAAGTACCAAAGATCGACAAAACGACCATTATTAACTTAAATAATTAAATAATGTTCATAACATGGTAATAAGTGATATAAATGGAATAATGAACATGAAAAAGGTTCTTAAGTAAATAGAAATTAACTCTAATTTATTATTCAGGAGGTTAAAGAACGGTCGAGTCAGGACAAGACGCAAGGTAAGGGAATTTCTTAACCCAATTTCCATTCTTTGGGTTAATCTCCTACTTTCAAATTATGTGATGATATTATTATGTATTATTTTGTATTTTTACTTTCTTTATGTGTACCTATAGTGAATACACATAATATATCTATTTTATTTTAAAAAAATGATCTTTGTATGGGACTTCGTCTCAATCTCCTTTCGTTGAGGCATATTTTATTTTATACAAAACTTTCTTTTATACGGTGTATAAACCCCTTTGACTTTTACGTTTATTCAAAAAGAATATTTTTTATAAGAAGCGTTTTACTAAACGACAAAACGAGAATGTTTTTCTTTCCGTACATATGCGGCGACAATGACTTCTCCGCCGCCGTAACCATTATTTGAGTTTCGGCTTCCTCTACAAGCCATCCTTTTTTTAATGAAAAATAAATACAAAGTTTTAACTTTTTTTATTTTGGTATTGAAAATGGTTTTGAAAGTGTTTTTATTATATCAATGTGTTTTATTGATATCTTGTGATTGAAATGTGGAAATGTTATGTTTCCTTTATGCCTGTTTTATGTGATACGATTATGTTATTGTTTATGATATGTTCAAACCTATTCATATGAGGAATGCATTGGACTTAATAAGTGACGGGTGGAGCCCGCTATAGCTCCTCGATGCATCAGTATGTCTCATGAGACAACTAGATGTGGAATTGGCCGAGACCCTTTCCCAATTTGATTTATGGTTTTGGCCGAGGCCTTAATAATTTTAGACGTCTTGGCCGAGGCCTTGACAAAATGTTTCAGAATGTCTGGCATTATGCATTCCATCATTATGAAAGTGGTTAATGATATTTCATGTGATTATTCGACCAGTAGAATATCCATCTGAAGAAGTAAATGGCATTATCTCATTTTACTTTTGCTATATTATGTTGATGTTCAAGTTTAAAAGGCTTTTGTTTTAGTTATACATTGCCTTAAATGTTTATGTTTATTTATGAAGGCTTCCTCAATATTGTTATCCTTACTGAGAATCTGAGCTCACCCCTTTCAAAGTTTTAATATTTTCCAGGATGTGAAGAAGTATTTTATGAATGACCTGCAGGGATTGTCAGAAGAGGATATGAGAGTGGACTATGGAGACTTTGTTATTGTAGTTTTTCACTTTATGATGTAATGTAACGTTTACGAATGTATCTAGTGTTTCCAAGGCTACTAAACTAATCGGTCTTTCGAGACTTGATCTTTTGTGATCATGCCAATGTTACGAAGTAATGCACCGACTCTGGGTAGCTGGGGTCGGGGCGTTACAGTTGGTATCAGAGGCAGTTTAGTACTAACCATGGAAGCTAGATTTAGACAAACTATGATTAGAGCACGTAGACCTAAGATGAACTTTGAGTATTAGTATAGAAGAACTTCCTTAAAATTTTGGTATTGTAGAGATTTTGTGAGTTTTCGAAGCAATACATCCCTGTCTGGATACGAGCAGGTAGAGGCGGCTCTGACACAGATGTAACTAGGGGTAAAACCCGAAAACAACGCTTTGATCTAGACTCGAACGAGAACTGGTGCACGACAACAGGCCTTGCTGCACTCTTGGTTACGACACTCCCGGGGGATATGCTTAGGATAATTCCCATTTTCTTTACAAACCACTATGAAGGGTTACGAGTATATACTTCCTCAAAGATTTTTTTTTATAATTATGGATTATATCCATAATTAGTTCAATTTATGTTAAGTGTTTTACAAGTATGGAATTATGTATTTTGATTCATAAACTAATCCAGTTTATGCCATTATTTAGAAATGGCGCCTAGTGGAAGGAATGGAAACCATATCAATGCACACACTCCATGTAGGGATTGCCCTCCTGCTCAAGATAATTATGGTGGAGCTAGTGATACAACTGGTGCTGATCAGCTTCTCACCGTACTAGGACAACTCACACAGGTTATGAATAATAACCTTACTCATATGGAGCACCCGGATCCACAATGTGGAGGATAAATGCTAGACCGTTTCATGAGGCAACAACCACCAACCTTCAATGGGAGTACAAATCCTATAGTAGCTGAGCAATGGATAAATTCCTTAGAGAAAATATTCCATGCCTTGGGGAGTAGTGAAATGGAGAAGGTTGTCATGACAGTTTACCGCCTCACTGGAGATGCCAATCAGTGGTGGTCGCTGATTCAAAACACAAAGGAAGATGATAAAGTATCGAATATGGAATGGAGGGAGTTCAAAGATCTTTTCTTAGAAAAATACTTTCCTCGTGACCATCGAGCAGATATGGAAAGGCAATTTCTGAGTCTGAGGCAGAAGGAGGATGAGAATGTCTCAAAGTATGAGGCTAACTTTACAAGGTTAGCGAGGCATGCTGCCGATTATATACGTAACCCAAAGAGTAAGATTGATCGTTTCTTTGATGGGTTAAAACCATTTCTCCATCTAGCTTTAGTATCAAAATCCTTCTCATCATACGAAGATATTGTCTCGTGTGCTATCAAGACAGAAAAGGAATTCTCTAAGTCTTATGACAACAAAGTAAAGAAAGAGAAGAAGAGAACGGGGGAACAAGAGACAGATAAAGGGAAAAAGGGAAAGAAGGATTTTCCATTATGTGATAATTGTGGGAAGAATCACCCTGGTACGTGCCTAAAAGGAATGGGAGTTTGTTATAAATGTGGAGAAAAGGGTCACCAGGCTCGTGATTGCAAGGGAAAGAAAGAGGCTGTCAAAGTTGAATGCTACAATTGTAGGGAAATGGGGCATTATGCAAATGAATGTCCTAAGCGTCAAGGAAACTTACCTCAGAAAAGGCCAAGGGATCAAGGCCAATCTTATGCTGTGACTACAATTGAAGCGGAATAATTAATGTATTGGTGCTTTTGGACTCAAGGATTATATTCTGGTTATAAGAATAATGTGATATATATAAAGATTGTACTGCAGTACTTTTTGATTTCAGTAAGGTTTTAATATGATGAAGGTAATTATATTTTTAGTATGTGACAATAAGAGAAAATTTACTTTGTTTGGGGAATCTGATAAATTGATTTTGGAATTAAGAGACCTTTTAGAGAAAGTCTGGACAGAGGTATATTGGATAATTATAAAGGTTGGAGTGGATTAAGTTGATCTTTGGATAGTATTGTTTAAGGTTAAAAAATTTATGAAGATTATTTTTGGAATATTATGATACTATAGTTTTAGGAAAAGGACAACCTGCAGGGTGGGGCTTAACCCGTCGCGTCGGACAAAGCTGTAGGAATCGAACCCACAATCATAGTGCGACAGGCCTTTATTTCCTACCACTAGCCTACAGGAAGTCCCTGGTTATTACAAAATAGTTTTACTAATCTAAATGGTATGTGTTAACATTTGGAACCTTATACAATTAGGATAAATAGAATATTTTTGAGTTCCGTTACCATTTGGAGTAAAAGTTGGGTTTGTGGTAAAAATTTATTAACAAATGAAAGTATACATAACAAGTATGTATATTCCCTTACGTTCTTAGTAAATCTTCTAAATAAATTCCTCAACATTATAAAAGGTAACTTAAAACAAAAATGTTGTCGGTTAACTTTTCCAACTGGGGATTCAATGACCGTTTAACCAATCACAAGTTTGTGATTTTCTTGTGGTTAAACTTTCTCTTAATCCTGTTTTCTATAACTCTCCATCAGACCTTGATGGTTTGTTTCTCCTCCATATCCATATTTTCACAGAATCCTAGAATGGGCTATATCGGGTGACCTTTGTACTTATCTTGCTTTCTTTTAATGTTATATATTTATTAACCTTATTTCCGATGTGGGTTTTCCTCAAAGGTATTTTCTCTTTTCAACCTTTTATTTTCAAAGAAAAATTTCAAATTGCGAGGACGCAATTTATTGAAGGAGGGGAGAATGTAACACCCCGAGCTTCCACGATACGCTTCTCATTCAATAATGCAATAGCGTGTGTTGTACGCAACCTCGAGCTCTAACACACACCACAACTAATTAAACTAGCCGTTGTGAATAGTAATACCTACTTTTTGAAATTTTATAAAATTTATTTATCAAAATGGACTTCATTTTTGGATTTGGAATATCAAAATTAGCCTATGTTGAATTTTCGGTATTTTTCTGAGAACTTCTAATTTTTTATGAATAGTGAAAAATACTTAAAAACAACTTTTTTAATAAAAATAATTTATTGTGATAAATTATACTATTTAGTGGTTTTAAAGTATAATTAGAATATATTTTTACCATTCTATCCAATGGTGGTCATTAGAATTAATTTAACATTGAAATTGGACATAAACAATTGCCAATCTTTTGATATAAATTGTTTCTTAAAAACACGCTATTTGTTGTGACAACGGGAATTAATTATAAAATTAATTAATGCAACTTATATGTTTGTAATTTAGTAAAATAGATATCATTTTTGAATTCGGAATATCAATTATAGCTTAGGGTAAAATTTTGGCATTGTTCTGAAAAACTTCAATTTTTGATGAATAGTGAAACCACTAAGTGGTAGTTAAATAACTGATTTTTCGTTTAAATGAAATATTACCACTTCTGTGATTTGATTTTCAAAAATCCGACATACATGGTTGTCATTAAGAAGTAAAATGTGGTTCAATTAGATTAAAATAATTTTTTGGTGAATAGTAACTTTTAAGTTCTTAATCGCGATTAGAGGTAATTAGTGTAGTTTAAGGTAAAAACAATGTTTTAATAACATGATATGAGCATGACACTTCTCCTACTCCGATTGGATGAGTCATGGCCGACCAAGAAAACCCATGGGTCAACTTGGGGATCCCATGGAGCCACTTTAGTTGGAAAATGACATTAATATATATTTATTTAATGTTAAAATTAAATTGACACAAACATGAGTTTTTTTACTAAAACAGTTTTTAAGTAGGGTTACACAAGTCCAAATTTTGATTATAAATATTCATTAGAAAGCTAAACGGTTTTCCTACATCATAGTATTTTTTTTATAATTTTTAGACATTAAATAAATTAAATTATTTATGACATCATTATGATGCAGCGATGACCTCATTATTTAACGATTTAAATAAAATGAGAAGATGATGTAAAATCCAAGGCTTACATTTGTCCAAAGCCTATTGTATGAGAATATTTATAACCCTTATCACCTTATCCACGAATTATATAAGTGTGGGACCTTTAGAATCCGAAAATCATTGTATAATAATGTAACATTTTAATCTTTCCAAAAGAGCCCCTCCTCTCCACTTATAAAAGGCCCCCACCTCTCCCACCTCATTTACACTTTCAAGCCATTTGGCTCAGCCAAACTCTGACCAAATACTCTCCCAACTTCCCCCTCTTACTCCTAGAATCCTCACTTTGGGAAGAACTCTTCCCAAGGAAGCCTTTGGCTCAAATCAAAAAGAGTTACCTGATTTTGAGGTAATGTCTTCTCTAATGTTGTTTTGTTTTGTTTTTCTTCTCCAACCCCCTAAACTCTTTTTATTCATTTCTTTTGTAACAACACCAGTATCCTAAATATACTAGGATTTTGTTATAAGATGGATTCGAGCTACACTTACACACACCTACATATAATGGTTAAAGAACATACGGTTTCTGTGGATGGCGAATTTCTGCCTCACGAAACGATGATTGTTCAACACTCATATAACACCTTCAAAGGTGGCCATTAAGATGTCACTATTTTTATATATGATATATAATATGTTTATGTTTTACTTATGCTTCTGTATTTCTCATTTATGGCATACTTTATGATTTCCATTATGGGTAAAATGCGATAATTTCATTTTAGGAAGTGCGGACTACCGCCCCCTCAAAGTGATTTGAATCGTTAATGCCATATGTGGGATGTATAAAGGATGGATTAAATGGTATTATACACTATATTATACTGTAATTATATTATAAATTTATATCATTATGATTTCATTCCATTAAATACGAAATAGAAATGAAAGTAGCGTTCATGCATACGTACGGCTTACCGTCTCCATGAACGGTGCATTTCATTTCTTACCTCTAAATGTTACATGACATTATGAATGAATGTATATACTGTATATATATGATATATATGATATCTACATCATGAATATAATTCTGGATATAATGGATATTTCACCACATGAACAACTTGTAATTATAAGAAGTTTATTTTTGACTCAAGTACCAAAGATCGACAAAACGACCATTATTAACATAAATAATTAAATAATGTTCATAACATGGTAATAAGTGATATAAATGGAATAATGAAAATGAAAAAGGTTCTTAAGTAAATAGAAATTAACTCTAGTTTATTATTCAGGAGGTTAAAGAACGGTCGAGTCAGGACAAGACGTAAGGTAAGGGAATTTCTTAACCCAATTTCCATTCTTTGGGTTAGTCTCCTACTTTCAAATTATGTGATGATATTATTATGTCTTATTTTGTATTTTTTACTTTCTTTATGTGTACCTATAGTTAATACACATAATATATCTATTTTATTTTAAAAAAATGATCTTTGTATGGGACTTCGTCTCAATCTCCTTTCGTTGAGGCATATTTTATTTTATACACAACTATCTTTTATACGGTGTATAAACCCCTTTGACTTTTACGTTTATTCAAAAGGAATATTTTTTATACTAAGCGTTTTACTAAACGACAAAACGAGAATGTTTTTCTTTCTGTACATATGCGGCGACAACGACTTCTCCGCCGCCGTAACCATTATTTGAGTTTCGGCTTCCTCTACAAGCCATCCTTTTTTTAATGAAAAATAAATACAAAGTTTTAACTTTCTTTTATTTTGGTATTGAAAATGGTTTTGAAAGTGTTTTTATTATATCAATGTGTTGTATTGATATCTTGTGATTGAAATTTGGAAATGTTATGTTTCCTTTATGCCTGTTTTATGTGATACGATTATGTTATTGTTTATGATATGTTTAAACCTATTCATATGAGGAATGCATTGGACTTAATAAGTGACGGGTGGAGCCCGCTATAGCTCCTCGATGCATCGGTAGGTCTCATGAGACAACTAGAAGTGGAATTGGCCGAGGCCCTTTCCCAATTTGATTTATGGTTTTGGCCGAGGCCTTAATCATTTTAGACGTCTTGGCCGAGGCCTTGACAAAATGTTTCAGAATGTCTGGCATTATGCATTCCATCATTATGAAAGTGGTTAATGATATTTCATGTGATTATTCGACCAGTAGAATATCCATCTGAAGAAGTAAATGGCATTATCTCATTTTACTTTTTCCATATTATGTTGATGTTCAAGTTTAAAAGGCTTTTGTTTTAGTTATACATGGCCTTAAATGTTTATGTTTATTTATGAAGGCTTCCGCAATATTGTTATCCTTACTGAGCATCTGAGCTCACCCCTTTCAATGTTTTAATATTTTCCAGGATGTGAAGAAGTATTTTATGAATGACCTGCAGGGATTGTCAGAAGAGGATATGAGAGTGGACTATGGAGACTTTGTTATTGTAGTTTTTCACTTTATGATGTAATGTAACGTTTACGAATGTATCTAGTGTTTCCAAGGCTACTAAACTAATCGGTCTTTCGAGACTTGATCTTTTGTGATCATGCCAATGTTACGAAGTAATGCACCGACTCTGGGTAGCTGGGGTCGGGGCGTTACATGTATAACCTCTTGTAAAAATTGTTTTAGTAAAACAATACATGTTTGTGACATTTTTATTTTTACTTTAAATAAAAGGTATTAATGTCATTATCTTTCCCAAGTGGATCCATGGGGTCCCAAAAATCATCACATGGTTTGTCTTGGTCGGAAATGACTCATCCAATAAGAGTAAGACATGTGTTAAGATATTTTTATATTTTTATAATATCATTTTTACCTTAAATTACCCTAATTACCTCTAATCGCGGTTAATAAAACTCAAAAGTTACTATTCACCAAAAATTATTTTCATCCCATTGAACCACATTTTAATTACTAATGACAACCATTTATGTCGGATTTTTGAAATTCAATTCATAGAAGTGGTAAAGTTTCATTATACGAAAAATCAGTTTTTTTTAACTACCACTTAGTGGTTTCACTATTCATAAAAAATTGAAGTTTTTCAGAACAATATAAAAAATTCACCCTAATTTATAAATGATATTCCGAACTAAAAAATGATGTCTACTTTACAAAATTAAAAACATATAAGTTGAATTAATTAATTTTATAATTAATTCTCATTGTCAAAACAAATAGCGTGTTTTTAAGAAACAATATCAATCAAAAGATTGACAATTGTTTATATCCAATTTCAAAGTGAAATTAATTATAATGATCACCATTGGATAAAATGGTAAAAGTATATTCTAATTATACTTTAAAACCACTAAATAGTATAATTTATTACTATAAATTATTTTGATTAAAAAAGTTGTTTTTAAGTATTTTTCACTATTCATCGAAAATTGGATGTTCTCAGAAAAATACCAAAAATTCAACTTTGGCTAATTTTGAGATTACGAATCCAAAAATGAAGTCCATTTTGAAATATAAAATTTATTTAATTAAAAAAGTGTTTATTACTATTCATAATGGCTACTTTGATTGGTCGCGGTGTGTTAGAATCTCGAACTTGCGTACAATGCAAGCTACTGTACTATTGAAAGAGTAGAGTATCATGGAATCTTGGGGTGTTACATTCTCCCCTCCTTCAATAAATTGTGTCCTCACAATTTGAAATTGTTCTTCAAAAATAAAAGGTTGAAAATAGAAAATAGCTTTGTGGAAAACCCATATCGGAAATAAGGTTAATAAAATTTAGTCTTAATAAGAGGGAAAGGGAAATGAAAAAGTCACCACCAAATTATGATCTCGATTAGGAGAACATTAGTGGAAATTAGAGACACATAATTGGAGGAAAAACATAAATATTTATAGGGAGTGATTGAGGTCATCAATCACAAACAAGTGTAAAATTGAGGGCCTCAAAGCCTTCAATCTATTGTGATTTAAAATATCATCTGTTCAAAAAAACATAAGGTGTTAGGATAAAACCTTTTTTTTTGTTTTAATATCCCTTTCCTAATGTTTAAGAATTAATTTATTCATATAATAAGAGAGAGGTATATATATATATACTTGACAAGTAGAGTTTCAACCTTCAACTAATTTCTACCACAAACTCATCTTTCACTCAAAAAGATAATAGAACTCAAAAATATTATATTTATCCTAATTGTACAAGGTTTCAAATATTTTCACATGCCATTTAGATTAGGAAATATATTTTTTAATAACTAGGGACTTCTTGTAGGCTAGTGGTAGGTAATAAAGGCATGTCGCACTATGGTTGTGGGTTCGATTCCTGCAGCTTTTTCCGATGCGACGAGTTATCCCCCGACCTGCAGGTTGTCCTTTTCCTAAAACTATAGTATTATAATATTATAAAAATAATGTTCAGAAATGTTTTAACCTTAAAAAACACTCTCCAAAGTTCAACTTAATCCGTTCCAACCTTTATAGTTATCCAAAATACCTCTATCCAGAATCTCTCTAAAAGGTCTCTAAATTCCAAAATCAACTGTAACATCAGATTCCCCAAACAAAGTAAAGTTTCTCTTATTGTCACATACTAAAAATCTGATTACCTTCATCATATTAAAACCTCAATGAAAACAACAAGTACTGCAGTAAAATCCTTATATATATCACATTATTCTTATAACCATAATATAGTTCTTGAGTCCAAAAACAAAAATACAAAAATTATTCAACTTCATCTGTAGTAACAACATAAGCTTGGCCTTTCTCCCTTGGAATTTTTTGAGTTAAGTTTCCTTGGTGCTTAGGGAATTCATTTACATAATTCCCCATTTCTCTACAATTGTAGCATTCAACATTGACATCCTCTTTCTTTCCCTTGCAATCACGAGTCTGGTGACTTTTTTCTCCACATTTTTAACAAACTCCCATTCCTTTTAGGCAAGTACCGGGGTGTTTCTTACCACAATTATCAGAAAGTGGAAAATCCTTCTTTCCCTTTTTCCCTTTATCTGTCTCTTTCTCCACTGTTCTCTTCTTCTCTTTCTTTACTTTGTTGTCATAAGACTTAGAGAATTCCTTTTCTTTCTTGATAGCACACGAGACAATATCTTCATACGATGAGAAGGATTGTGATACTAAAGCTCGACGGAGAAATGGTTTTAACCCATCAAATAAATGATCAATCTTAATTCTTGGGTTGCGTATATAATATGCAGCATGCCTCACTAACCTTGTAAAGTTAGACTCATACTTTGCAACATTCTCGTCCTCCTTTTACCTCAGACTCAGAAATTGTCTTTCCATATCTGCTCGATGGTCATGAAGAAAGTTTTTTTCTAATAAAATCTCAATAAACTCTCTCCATTACATACTTGATACTTCTTCATCTTCATTTGTATTTTGAATCAATGACCACCATTGATCAGCATATCCAATGAGGCGGTAAACTACCATGACAACTTTTTCCCTTTCACCACTCCCTAAAGCCTGAAATATTTTCTCTAGGGAATTTATCCATTGCTCAGATACTAGTGGATTTGTACCCCCATTAAATGTTGGTGGTTGTTTCCTCATGAAGCGGTCTAACATTTATCCTCCACGTTGTGGATCAGGGTGCTCCATACGAGTAAGGTTATTATTCATAACCTAAGTGAGTTTTCCCAGTACGGTGATAAGATGATCAACCCCAGTTGTATCACCATCTCCACTATAATTATCTTGAGCTGTAGGGAAATCCCTATATGGAGTGCATGCATTGATAGAGTTTCCATTCTTTCCACTAGGAGCCATTTCTAAACAATTTCTTAAACTAGATTATTTTATGAATCGAAATACATAATAACAAACTTGTAAAACACTTAACATAAATTGAACAGTTTATGGATATAATTCATAATCATAAAAATGTTTTCTTTGAGGAAGTATATACTCATAAACCCTTCATAATGGTTTGTAAAGAAATCTAGAATTATCCTAAGCATATCCCCCGGAAGCGTCGTAACCAAGAGTGCAACAATGCCCGTTGTCGTGTACCAGGATACCTCGGGTCAAATCCGAAACTCCTTGTCGGAGTTTTCAATCCTAGGTACATCTGTGCCAGAGCCGCCTCTACCCGCTCGTATCCAGACAGGGATGTATTGCTCAAAAAATACACAAAATCTCCACTTTACCAAAATTATAGGATGTTCTTATATACTAATCCTCAAAGACAATCTTAGAGATATGTGATCTAATCAGAGATTACCTAAATCTAGTTTCCAAGGTTAGTACTAAACTTCCTATGATACCAATTGTAATTCCCTGACCCTAGTTACCCAGAGTCGGTGAATTATTAAATAACATTGGCATGATCACAAAAGATCAAGTATCAAAAGACCGATTAGTTTAGTAGCCTTGAAACTCTAGATACATTCATAAGTTTTACATTACATCATGAAATAAAAACAACAACAACATCCTGTCTCCTTTGAACACACTTATCCCTTAGACTATACCTCTAGGTCAATCATAATATAATTCTTCACATCATGGTAAAAATAAAACATAGAAAGGGGTGAGATCAAATGCTCAATAAGGATAACAATATAGCGGAAAATTTCATAAACAAGAATAAACATTTAAGGAAATTGTATAACTAAAACAAAATACTTTTAAACTTGAACTTCAGAATAAAATGGAAAAAATAAAATGAAATAATTCCATTTACTTATTCACATGGATATTTTAATAGTCGAATATTCACATGAAATATCAATAACCACTTTCATAATAATTGAATGCATAATTCAAGACTATCATAACCACATAGTAAAGGCCTTGTGCCAAGACTACAAATAGGATTTTGTCAAGGCCTTGTGCCAAGACACTAGTTTGTCTCATGAGACCTACTGAGGCATCAAGGAGCTATAGAGGGATCCAACCATCACTTAATAAGTCCAATTCATTCCTTATATGAAAAGGTTTAAACATATCATAAAAAATTCCCACGAACCATAACATAACCATATCACATAAAACATGCATAAAGGAAACATAATATTTCCACATTTCAATCACAAGATATCAATACAACACATTGATATAATCAAAACATTATCAAAACTATTTTCAATATCAAAATAAAATAAAAGTAAAACATGGTATTTATTTTTCATTTTAAAAACATTTTATGGCTGGTAGAGGAAGCCAAAACTCAAATAATGGTCACGACGGCGGAGAAGTCATTGTCGCCGTATACGTAAGAAAAAACATTCCTTTGGACATTTTGTAAAATTATTTGTATAAAAAGACTCATTTTGAATAAAAGTAAAAGTCAAAGGGGTTTATACACCGTATAAAATAAAGTTGTGTATAAAACAAAATATGCCTCAATGAAAGGAGATTGAAACGAAGTCCCTTACCTAGTGTCCGACTTGACTCGATCATTCTTTAATCTCGTGAATAATAAACTATAGTTAATTTATATTTGCTTAAGAACCTTTTTCAAGTTCATTATTCCATTTATATCACTTATTACCATGTTATGAACATTATGTAATAATTTAATTTAATAACGGTCATTTTGTCGATCCTTGGTACTTGAGTCAAAAATAAACTTCTTATAATTACAAGTTGTTTCTGTGGTAAAATTTACATTATCTCAAGAATTATATTCATGATGTAAATATCATATATATCATATATATCCAGTATATACATGCATTTATAATATTACATAACATTTAGAGGTAATACATGAAATGCACCGTTCCTGGAGACGGTAAGCCGTACGTACGCATGAACGCTACTTTCATTTCTATTTCATATTTAATGGAATTAAATCATAATGATATAAAGGTATATTATAATTCCAGTATAATATCATATATAATATCATTAATTCCATCCTTTATACATCCCACATATGACATTAACGATTCAAATCACTTTGAGGGGGCGGTAGTCCGCACTTCCTGAAATTATCGCGTTTACCCATAATGGAAACCATAAAGGTATGCCATAAATGAAAAATACAGAATCATAAGGAAAACATAAACATAATATATATCATATATAAATATAGTTACATCTTAATGTCCACCATGAAAGGTGTTAAAATAATATTGAACAATCATCGTTTCGTGAGGCAGTAATTCGCCACTCAGAGAAACAATATGTTCTTTAACTTTTAGACGGAGGTGCGTGTAAGTGTAAAACAAATAATTCTCCTAAAAACATCCTATTATATTTAATATACTGGTATTGTTACAAAATAATGTAATAAAAAGAGTTTAGGGGGTTGGAGAAGCAAAATAAAACAAAAGAACATAAGAGAAGACATTACCTTTAAATCAGGTAACTCCTCATGGTTTGAACCAAAAGGGTTTCTTGAAGAGCTTTCTGCCTGAGGTAAGGCTTCTAGGAATAAGAGAGGGATATTGGGAGCCTATTTGAGTAGATTTTGGACGATAAAAAGTGCTTGAGAAGGTGTGAATAAGGTGGTAGAAGTGGGGGCCTTTTATAAGAGGAGAGGAGGGGCTCTTTTGGAAAGATTGAAAATATTATTTTATTATAAAATGGTTTTCGGATTATAAAGGTCCCACAATGATATATTTCGAAGATAAGGTGGTAAGGGTTAAAAATCCACCCATCCAATAGGTTTTTGACAAGTTTAAGTCTTAGATTTTACCTTATCTTTTCATTTTATTTAAATCGTTCATTAATGAGGTAATTACTGCATCATCATGGTGTCATAAATAAATTTATTTATTTAATGTCTAAAAATTATAAAAAAATTACCATGTTTTAGAAAATATTTTTATATTTCTAATGAATATTTATAGTCTAAAATATAACTTATATAACCCCTTGTAAATGTTTTTTTAGTAAAACAATACATGTTTGTGACATTTTTATTTTTACTTTAAATAAACGGTATTAATGTCATTATCTTACCCAAGTGGCTCCATGGGGTCCCAAAAATCGTCCCATGGTTTTTATTGGTCGGCCATGACTCATAAAATAAGATTAGGACATGTGTAAAGATATTTTTATATTTTTATAATATCATTTTTACCTTAAATTAATTTAATTACCTCTAATCACGGTTAATAAAACTCAAAAGTTACTATTCACCAAAAAATATTTTCATCCCATTGAAACACATTTTACTTAATAATGAAAAACATGTATGTCAAATTTTTGAAATTCAATTCATAGAAGTGGTAAAGTTTCATTTAAACGAAAAATCAGTTTTTTTAACTACCACTTAGTGGTTTCACTATTCATCAAAAATTGAAGTTTTTCAGAACAATACCAAAAATTAACCCTAAGATATAATTGATATTCCCAATTAAAAAATTATTTCTATTTTACAAAATTTAAAACATATAAGTTGCATTAATTAATTTTATAATTAATTTCCATTGTCAAAACAAATAGCGTGTTTTTAAGAAACAATATAAATCAAAGGATTGACAATTGTTTATGTCTAATTTCAAAGTAAAATTAATTCTAATGACTACCATTGGATAAAATGGTAAAATTATATTCTAATTATACCATAAAACCAATCAATAGTATAATTTATTACTATAAATTATTTTGATTAAAAAAGTTGTTTTTAAGTATTTTTCACTATTCATCGAAAATTGGATGTTCTCAAAAAAATACCAAAAATCCAACTTAGACTAATTTCGATATTCCGAATCCAAAAATAATGTCCATTTTGAAATATAAAATTTATATAATTCAAAAAGTGGGTATTACTATTAATAAAGGCTACTTTGATTGGTCGCGGTGTATTATAATCTTGAACTTGCGTACAATGCAAGCTACTGCATTATTGAAAGAGAAGAGTATCGTGGAAGCTTGGGGTGTTACACAAGCCATCTTGGTCCTGAGAAACATTATAATAAATGTAAATATTCTTTGGCTAAGGACCCTCACTAAAAGTTTCCTCCTTAAAAAAATTAGATCCACCGGAACTTCCATTCTGTGTAGAACTGCCAGACTCACAAAGCACCTACGAATCCTTTTTTAGATAAACTGGGGAGATATAATAGCCTTCAACCATTTTGTGTACCACCTGATCTTCTACAGCATCATTTGAGTCATATAGTTACCTTACATAACACCACTAAATTTCCATATCTTGAGAGAACTAGTCCCCCTGGGTTTTGAATTTTTTTCCAAATTATCAACCTCCAGAACTATTTTTTTGATTTGAAATATATACAAAACTAGAATTGAAATCCAAGGAACTTACTTGCCCCTTCATAGGACCTTCACCCTCATTACCTGGTATAATATCATTTGAAGGATGAATAATCACCAATGTAACTCTAAAATATTTATTTGATGTAATCTTGAACTTTTTAGGAAGATCTTTGAGATTTCCCCTAAATATTTACATTACCAATATCTTGACACAATGTTTTCAATTTATTCTTCTATAGTCTCATATAAAATTCCTCAAAATTCCCCTTCAAAGAAAAGTGTAAGAAAACAATATTTCTGTTGAAATTTCCTTTAAAATTCCCAATTTTTTGAAAAATCAAGCAAAAAATAGGGAGTCTCTCATAGCTTATATTAAGACAAATATCATCATCAATAATGGAGAGAATAACCTTATTGATCAAAATAAAATTAATATCAAATTCAATAAGTAATCTAGAATAATTCCCAAATATAGAAGATTCAGTAGCCCTATCCATCGTAATCAAAATTCCAACAACTAAATAAATATAAAAAACAATTCTAAGATTACAAAGGATCCAACTCAAACCAGATATCTTGATCTAGATGTGGACCTAGGTGTTATTGAGAGCAAGAGGGTTGAAATGAACATCCCATTATTGAAAGTATATCATACATAGTTTCAGTGTGATGGATCCGAATCACCATTCTAACCACTTTAAATCATTGGATGAGAAAAATATATGAAATAAACCCTGTCCTAGTGGGAAACTCCACCAATTTTCAAATCCCCAAACATCAATGAAATAGTGAACAAATTCATCCAATTTACAATGTTTTCCACTTATCGGTAAAAATAATCTAGATATTATTGAATTATCAAAAAAATTTAATCAATCCAATATGATATATCTATAAAAAACAATATGGTAAGTATCTTCTTTCCTTATAATTCTTTCAGGATATGAATCTTTAATTGTAACCAAATGAAGTTGATCAAAATTAGAAAAAAACCTCTCATAAGTAGGTGAATCAACCTTTACAATAGGCCCAATAATATTTATAGAGACCCTACTTTTCTTACATTACTTTTACATAATTTTAATGATAAACAACATAAAATCATTACACAAAGAGGATCCAAAGTTTTAGTTTCTTGAAAAAACTAGGACAAAATATAAATTTTAAAAGATAAACACAAACATTTATTTAATTCTTTATTCTCTAGATTCTTATTGGCCCTTGAATTCTCCTTAGTACAAGTGTCCATTTGAGGACATACATAAAAAAGAGGTGAGCTAAAATCCTAGTAAGAAGATATACAAGAACATGAAACAATATAACATGGGGTGATCATAATCATTATCATCATAACATAGGCATAAGATCCTAACCATGAGAGGAAACATTAAAAAATGACATGGAATGTGGCAATGCATAAAAATGAAACATCATGTCTTAGTGGTCAACTACCACACCTAGTTGCGAGCAAAGATAAAATTATGTTCACATGCAATTCACTTTAATTATGAGGCTATTTACTTTACCAAATGCATTGAAGCGCTATATAATTATGGGAACACCCATCACATCATAACATTTACATTACGATATATAATTCTGGGTGCACCTGTCACATCACAACCTTTACATTATCATGCATGCCACATAGAAAATATATTAATATTGACCATATAGTAACCCATGGAAAGTAATGGGTTTCATTTCATAAGAATATATTCAAAAACATTGGGTTCCCAAATGAAATAGGGAATATCATACTTGATATAGGAATCATCAACCTTGAGTGAGAAGTAAAAGGTGTGTTTTTGAAAGAAGAGTTCTTTTGGATAACATTATGTTTGACACAAACTCTAGTGGAAAGAATTTATATCTCATAAAAGGAAAGATAATTTTGATGAAATTATTTTTAAGGAATAACCATACTTAAAATGGAGTGAAATATGGAAAACTTGAAGAAAGAAAGTTGGGTTTGAGAATTCCCCTTACATTGTATCCAAACAATTTCATCATTTTAATGTCCTGTATAATGAAATTATATTCATTAATTAGAAATTAAATAACATTTTATACATGAATATGGTCTATTATGGTTTCATTAAGTTATTTTGTGGGACTTTGTCTGAGTTATGGAGTTTAAATTCATTGTTTGAGAGTGTTCTTTTTCTTAGTTTTCATGAATGATTCACTTTTTTACATGAATGGAAGATCATGTAGAACATGGATAAACATAAATTTTTTAAATTAAATGTTATTAATGATCTTATAGGAGTTTAAATGACCTTTTAATGATTTATGTTATATACCATGTGGATCAATTGTTAGTTAAAATTTAATGATGATCATTTTGGGTTAATTTGGACAGTTTTTGGATCACAACAAACATGTTTTGTTTTATAATTTAGTATTATTCATAAAAGTAGTTTCTAGAACATAAAAGGGGTTAAAAAATACATATTAAAAACCGTTTTCAACCATTTAATGGTTTTATTTACATCCCTTAAGGAGTTTAGAGAAAATGGATGTGAATCACCCATGATGTAGGTGAATTAAGACATCACGGGCAACAATAGCATTTTTGTAAATAGAGAGGGGGGGGGGGTATAATGATTAATCTTCAAATAACATGATATAATACTGGTATATCTATTATAAGGGATTTATAATGACATTTGGATATGATAATTTTAGGATAACAGAAGAAAAGAAACGAAATTTGAAAGGAATTTTAAAGTAAAGAGAGAGAGAGAAATTACCTCTTGAATATATCTTCTTTGAGATCCTCTTTAGGGAATAATTTGTGGAATTTTTATGAGACCAATGGATTCAGGATATGGGGGGGGGGGAGATTCGGAAGGTATTTGAGCAGAATTTGGATTAGGAACAAGGCTTGAGAGGTGTGAGGAAGTGAGGTTTGAGGGGTGGTATTTATAGTAGAGGGGAGAGGGGTTTTCTTAATATTATATTCATTAATTTAATATTTCTCTACAAGAAAAGAAATATTGAGGATTTTTGTGACTAAAAATAGTAATAAGTGAATGTGAGTTTTAAACAATGTCCATTTACATCATCCATGACTCAAGCATGATGCATAAATTCATTTATTTAACATATTTTGTAAATTATAGAATTTCACTATTCAAAAAAATCATGTATTTTAGGAAAAACCCAAAAATTCACCCTAACCATTTTTAGACATGTATAATTCAGACATTAACTCAATTATATGAAAATAATTTTCTGAATATGATTAATTTAGTTTTTAATTAAAATCATATTTTACTTGAAAAATAGAAATTTTAAAATTAAAAACTTCTTTTCTAACACTTTGAAAAATTAATTAAGGTCTCATAAAATTATCATATAATAATAATACATCTAAAAAATAGTTTATGAATACATTTTATGAAAATAATTTTTCTTTTAAATTATTAAATTAATCATTAAATATTCATGACTTATAAAAATACCAACACTATAACGTAATTATATCATATTGTCACTTATAGGATGGACACATTTTATTTATACTATCATTGGTAAGGTTACTATTCACTTTTTCAATTTACTATTCATAAGGTTCATATTAATATTCATAAGGGCAACATTACTATTCATAAGGGTATGTTACTATTGACCAGAAAATTAATTTTTTCCTATAAAACTCCAAACAATTACTGATCGCAACCGTGTATGCTAGATTTTTGAAACTCAAAACATAGAATTGGAAAATTTATATTTAAAGGTCACATAGTAGTTTTTTTAAGCATGATATGGCATTGTGTTTTCGAATGTGATTTTATGTGATAATGAAATTACTACAAGAAGGGAGAAATTTCATTGATAAAAGTTGGGGTCCTTAAATTCTTCCACCCTCTTTATATTTCACCCTCAAAATTTTGTTTTACAAAAATAGGAAAGGGTACTTCTCCTTCCTCACATCCTATAGTTCCCAAGTTTCTTCTTCGTACTTATGGTTCATCCCTAACACTTTGACAAGGTGGGTTCTCTTGTTGCATAAAACCTTATCTCTCTGGTTCAGAATCTTTACTGGTTTCTAGTAAGGGTTGGTGTCTTGAGAACTAACTATTTTTTACTTTGATTACATGAATGTTCACTTATTATATATTGTTCATTGTTCTGCATGACTATAATATAATAATGTCCTTGAATATTTTTTGCATTAATAAGGTCATGGAAGATCCCTGCTATGATGATAACCTTGAAATTCTATAAAAATATTCTTAAATAAAGTTCTACGATTGGATGACATACTATGATAGGAAACATTGTATACAGACCGTCATGTGCGAGTACTCGTAAGAAGATGAGACTCTCTCTCAAGGAGTTCGCACTTGGTAATCTCCAAGATGGGGGATTATGAGAACAGACCTGCCAGTAGTAATTACGCATGTCTTGGTGTCATCTGAAATTACTATCTACGAGCGTGTGTAATGGTCCTTAGACTGAAATATTATCATTAACTCATGTCATGACTCGCGCGCTTAGATTTACTGACGAAAACCGTCATGTAGACAGTTCGCGGGAAGTAGGGTACATTGGGTGCGTCACAAGTGACATGTTGTTAATGGATAAGTAAAGGAAGGATTTATCCCTTCCATTTATGGAAGTTGATATCTTTACCCTTTGATTGAAATAGAACTGTTGCATTAAATTCCATGGCCATGGTGTAAACGACGAGTTTATTTCAGGTAGTCAAAGAATGAAAGATCAAGCATATAGGTTTATGACACTGCCATGAAACCTTCTTGATGAGATATCAAGAAAAAGGGATTAAATTACATAGTAAGCGTTCGTATGAGGTGATATCTAAATGCGGCATCAACTTCTTTCTCTTGGGTGCCCTGACCCTTTCTATACAGTAATCTTAGACTTTAGGCAAGACCGCCTAATGCCAACGAGAAAGAGGCCTAGAGGTTTACACACTAAGTGTATTCAAGTATCTCAAGTAGAATAAAGATTACTCCGATATGTGGTTTAATAATTATTCAAAGAAGCCTAAAATCGTTTTAATATCGGCAGAAGAATAAAATAAAACAAGTACACGCCGTGTATCAAAAATTACACACCGTGTAGTTTTTTTTTCAAAACAAGTACACGCCGTGTATTATTAAATGTACACACCGTGTAGTTTTTATTTTGGAAAGGAAATGAATAAATGAAAACAAGATATACATGCCGTGTACATTTAATGTACACGCCGTGTAGTTTTCAATGAAAAACAAGTACACACCGTGTATTTATTATTACACGCCGTGTAGTTTTTCTAGTCAGGATTTTGAGGATATAATATTGTTTTATTAATTGATATTTATTATAATCAGTGTGAGAACATTTCAAGGAATTAATTATTTGACATGGGGGTTTTCAATAAGAGTTAATGAAATAAATGAAACGCGTAACACATTTATTTATTGTCATAACTCTACAACCTCAAACTCAATTATAAATATCCTCACAACCCCATCCCTTTTCCTACACAAGAGAATCGTTGTGCACAACAATTCTGGAGAATTATTTCAAGGCCGAAAGAACCTCTTCCTCCAAGAATTCTCTCAAGACCTAGATAGATCCTCTTCCATCGGATCAAGACGATCTAAGGAGGAAAACTCAAGAAAAGGTTTCTCCACGCTAGCACCCGGAGAATCCTTTGGCGACGTCCCGAGATACGAGGTACACATGTGGATCACCGCTAGAGGAAGTCTACACTTGACTTCTATGACGCAATGACGAATCACATTGGAACGTGATCAAGAACATCAATTAAGAAAGAACACCCAAAAGGTATTTATTTTCAATTGATTAAATTAATTATAATCAAACTGTAATGATCATACTTTGTGGTTCTGGTACTTTCCTTTTCTTTGTCCATTTCTGTGATTCGATCTGTGGAGACTGGCGTTTATCGTCATATTGATCCCGGATTGATCATTGTTCTTGAAAAAAATCTAAGTGGGAACATCCAACCACGCGCTTCCGCTGTGCCCAGAACCTTGAAATGGTATTAGAGGGAGGTTTACAACGTTGATTATAGTTATTTAATTTTCATTGATAATTTACGCATTTATATTTGATTCAATTAGAAATAAATTATTCTATAAATCTGAATAAACTAGATCTATTATTCTTCCTTCGTTTCTCGATTCATATCACAAAAAAGGTCTTTTAATTTTAATTTTTGATTAAAATAAAAATGGGGAATTCATCCGGAGGAGATGCTCTTTCTGTCTATACAACACGGGATTACATGACGTGTAATTAAAACTACACGCCATGTACTTTGGTTCAACGAACTGGCACTGGTCCGCCAAACCACGCCATGTGAATTTCATATTCCTAAGTATTAATCACGCCATGTTGACCAGAATTGAACGATGCTTGGAAACCGAAATACACGACATGTATGTTTGAGCAACACGCCGTGTAGTCTGTTCCGACCCAGGTGAAACTGTGTACAAGGATAATCCGCGTACCGCGTACACGAGGTTGCCAGGATGGTTACCGCGTAACAAGTACGTACACGCCGTGTATGATTTATCTACATGCCATGTACTCCAAAATTACCAAAGTACAAAAAACATGTCAAAGCCCCCGGCATGTACTTTGGATAAAGGGTGAAAAGAAATACACGCCGTGTAATTATAAACTACATGCCGTGTACTTTCCAGAAATGCAATTTCACCAGGTTTCCTCCAATGTACAAAGACCCGTACAAGGAATATGGATGAGAAGAATCTCAAGGAAATTCAGAAATGAATTTAAGGTAAAGAATTGATTAATTATAAGATCATAATTAATTTAATTCAAGCGCGACTTATCTTAAATAAAAGAACGATTAAAAGAATTTGAATTATAAATATGCATAAATGTCGTTTCATGCTATGGATGATCATGAGCTAGACCAAAGACCATTTGTATGTGTATGGTTTCATTTAAATTTATCGAATTTAAATTTTTTGGCCTGCGATCCTTCTTCCAATAAAATGTAGGGTCTGCGTGCCCATGGTTTCTTTAATGTAAACCCATGTAATGGAGAATATCCCAATCCAGAGGAGACGGTTCAAATCCTGAATCCAAGGTAAAACCGACGCAAGAAGATAAAAAGGTGGACATGTGGGAGCTGCAAAACACAAACCATCGGGTTCAAGGTGTTTTCTCTAGGTCAGGGTTAGCTTATCAAAAACCGTTAGATAAGCTAACCAATAGAAGCTCATGATCATACCATCTTATTTTATTTCTGTCTGATTTCATGGTTTATTTATTATGTATGTGTTGTCGCGATCACATAATGAATAAAATGAATAATCATGCAAAGAGGGAATAAAATAAAAACCGGACTATGCGTAAACATTATCAGAACATGGTGAATCACTTACGCTAGCATCACTTAATATTAACAAGCATGTGATAATGCAAAACTACGCATAAAAGATTAAAATCCCTCAATACCATATTAAGTCAGACCAAGCCTTCCGTTACTTGATTAAGGGAAATACTCAATAAAACTATGTGTTTGACCAACCCTTGTTGGGACACATACTTTTATAAAGGAAGCCCTTATGAAAGGTTTCGGGTTGACTTAACCATATTACATCAAGAGGAGTATCCCTTTCTAGACTTGATGTAATATTGGAGGAAAGATTTGAGGAAATCCAAGTCAAGATTTCAGGATTGGGGAGTCTACTCAACAGATCAAGGAACTGTAAGCTCACAGTTGGCAAAGAACTACCTACCTAAATACCTTCAAATAGCTTGACCAACCCTTGTTGGGGTTATGAGAAGGGGAATATGGATCCTTGTCACTAGAATTTCAAAGAAACTGGACATTCTGAGTTCAATGGTGAGGGCCATTGAGACTTGATAAAAAAGTGGGAGAATTAATAAATTCATTTATTATTTTTCATAAAATGTAATCAAGAAAGTACTGATAAATCTTCTCTTTTAATTTGCAGAATCGAAATGACAAACTCGTCACCCACATTTTCTCAGCGATCAATTTTGGATAAAGAAAATATCCTCTGTAAAGACATGGAAATTTCAAGGAAATTTTTTTTCTTAATTTCTTTGTGATTTTACAAGAGCACAGTTTCTGACGACACCTGATTCCGAGGCCCGGTGTGCCCGGAATCAATTTCCGAAGTTTATCTCGGGTACGTTCAGTGAACGAACAAGCGGGTTTTCCTAACTTTTGAACCGGTGCTCGGAATCGAATTCTGAGGGCACTGATGAATTCGTAGCGCCGGTAATTTCTTAGGAACACCTTTTCCGGAGTTGCATTTACATGGGAGGAGTTGTTAAAATTTTGGAAGTTAAAAATAAAAATTGAGCTACAATTTTTTATTTTTCCTAAGTGGTTAACCTTTGGGTGGAAGTTGGGTAACCACCCAAGAGAGGTTATGAGGGAGGTGGGGCCCACACGAACCCCACCCCTTCATTTTCCCTAAACTCCCAAAACCCTCCTATTAATTGACATTGAGTTAAATAATTAAGTGGTTTAATTAGGGGGTTAGCTTGTTGAGAGGATTTTGGAAAAAGCTAAGGGGCTTGAAGTTATTCTTCTTCGTCGAAGAACGTGAAGAACGTGAAGAACGCACCGATCTCCAACGAGGAATGCCGAATCCTCGGAGATCAACTACGCGACGCCGTGTACCGCGATTCCAATGACCCTCTCCTTCCATGACGCCTTGTTCCACGATGATAAATTCCACGACGAACCCTCTCTCAACGAATTCGACGAGGTAGGGGATTTTGTTTTTGTTCGTGAATACTTCAATTTCCGTTCTTCGTGAAACTTTTCCGCTTGCTATTGATTAACGGTAGGGGGACAGACCGCACAAACACGACCGAACCTCCTCCCTTGTAAGTTGTGTTGATGCGGTTCGAAGGAAAGCGGCGCGGTGCAACGACATCGCGCGGGATCATATGGCAAGGGTGCGTGGTGCCGTCGCGCTGCCCCAGAGAACTTTGAAGGAACCTCGAAGGCACCGCGGCTGGAGCGAGGCCGCGGAAGAGGGGCACAGCGCCGTCGCGCGGCACCGGACGGACCAAGGCCGCGGCGGAGCAGGGACCGACGGCTGGGTCTGGGCTGCCGGCGGTGGATCAGGGGGACCGACCCATGCCGGTCCCGTGGCGGCAGTAGCCGGCCGGCCGGAGCGGGCCGAACGGTCAAAGGAGGAGCCGGGGGTTACGACCCCCAGCTGGCTGGACAAGAGAGGCCCCCCACATGGGGGCCGCGGTTACGAATAGGCGGGGGGCAGCGCGCCCCCCCCGCACCCCTAACGCTCGGCCGTTTCGGCCGAGCCACCGGGCCAGCGCCAGCGCGCCGGCCCGCGCCAAGTCCAGGCCGGGCCGCGCCAACCGGGCTGGGCCGTGCCCAAGCGGGGCGGAGCCAGACCTGGGTCGGGTCGACCCGGTTCGGGCTGACCCAGGGGGTCTCGGGCCGGATCGGTCCGGGCCCGAAACCCCCACTTCTGGACCTCTTTCGATCATTTGCCCATAACATGGGATACAGAACTCCAATCGACGCACCATCAGTGGAGATGTGATCCTTGGATCGAGACGGTCATTTCAATCTATTACACTCATGGTTTTGGAGTACTTTGGGTTCGGCTGGGTTGGTTTGAGCACGGAACCAACCGGGCCCTCGGAGCGGAAACACTTATAACTTGAGCTCTGGACGTCCGATTGAGGTGCCATCGACTTTGTTGGATTTCTCTTGATGAGACGGAACTTTTGGCATACTTAGCCTGAGTTTTGGACGCAATTGGAGTATGGCTGGGTTGTATTGTACCTGAAATCCAACCGGGCCCCTAGAACAGAAAACTGATAACTTTCAGACCGGACGTCCGTTTGACGAACCGTCAGTGGCGTTGGTGATCACGTTGAGAAACAGTCCCTATGAGTATAACCTATGAGAGTTCTGGGTATAATTGAGATACAGTCGGGTTTGTTCGCACACGAAACCAACCGGGCCCCTGGGACGAAAATGCTAATAACTCACAGACCGGGCGTCCGATTGACGCGCCATCTGTTGCGTTGAGATCCCTATGACGAGGCGTTCCTTTGAGATAATCTCGTAAAACTTTGTGATACTTGGAGTATTGACCAGTAGATCGTGGAGAGGACCCTGCCGGTGACGAGCTAGCAGAGTGCAGAGACCTAGTAGCTGGCTGAGACTTGACGACTGCTGATCTATCGTCTCGGTGTGTTTCAGATAGCCCAGTGGGGAGCGCTTGGTTGTAGCGGCAGACCCACGGCGGAGGAGCGCTTGGTTGTAGCGGCAGACCCATGGTACTCAATAGAAGGAGTACCTATGGAGTCTATGAGTGGGAGCTCTTTGTTGTAGCGGCAGACCCATGGCGGAGGAGCGCTTGGTTGTAGTGGCAGACCCGCGGTACTCAACAGAAGGAGTACCTCTGGAGCCTATGAGGGGGAGCACTTGGTTGTAGCAGTAGACCCATGGTGGTAAGCGCTTGGTTGTAGAAGTAGGCCCATAGTACTCGACAGGTGGAGTACTACGGTAGTCCAAGGTTAATGGGGTGCGCTTGGTTGTAGCGGTAGGCCCACTATACTCGATAGAGGAGGAGTTCTCCAACTACCGTGGTTTCGACATCATGAATAAAATCCTAGTTGAGCTGAGTCTATGACCCTTTTTTTTACCTCATGATTGAGATGGGTCACTTGATAACTTAGGTATATGTATGGGCATATACCTGGGTAGTGGTTATCCGTTGATTTCATAATCTTTGTGTTTCCTCATGATTGAGATGGGTTACTTGATAACTTAGGTATATGTATGGGCATATACCTAAGTAGAGGTTATCTATTGAGATCTTATTTGTGGTTATCCTTGTTGGTTTTAGTGAGACCTTGAGGGTCTCGGGGTCCCTACTGATTATCGTTATACTCACCCCTGCACGGGGTATGTCCGCACCTCGTTGTGTTGGTTACAGACGACAGACAGTGCTGACAGAGGCTAAGTGTTCGAAGACTGGACGATACCCGGAGGTGGACCTCATGACGAGTCAGTATCATGAGGTGGACTTCACGGCGAGACGATACTTGGATGAGGTTGATGGGCAAGAGAATTGTGGATTCTATCTGTACCTACCTTTCAGGTAAGATCCGTGGTGGACGATCCAGGAGCTGCGCTATCTGTACCTACCCTTCAGGTAGGATCCAAGGAGGACGACCCAGGAGCTGCTTCCTTTCTTCCAGCTGTTGTCTTTTTCTGTTGTACTTTTGTTCAATTGTATATGTACTTTCTATTGGGGTTTTATTCTGGCCCACTTACTTTTCAGCACTTTCTTTTGTTCTTAGTGCATTACTTCCGCTTGTACTCTGTGTGTTTGTTTACTTTTATAAAGGCAATGCCTTCCCAGTTATCGGGATTTACGCCTTTGGTGCTAGTCGCCAGCCCCTGGCCTATGGAAGGCGGGCTTGGGGTAGTCACGGCACGGGCCCCGAGGACTGGTCATGACATCCTCACCGGCAGTAACTTTCAGGAATGGTTTAGGCACCTTCGAGTTATCTTATGCAATGAATGAAAGTTTTATGTGCTGGAGTCCTCACTTCCTGATTCTCCTACCCCAGGGGTGAGTGATGAAGATTTCCTAGTCTATGATCAAAATTTGAACGACGCTCTCAACGTTCAATGTTTGATGCTATCATCGATGTCTAGTGATCTCATGAAGTCTCATGAAGACATGGATGCCTATAGCATGCTCGAGCACCTCTGTGGTCTATACAAGGAGAGAGAAGGACAGGAAAGGTTTGAGATCTCCAAGGCTCTATTTCAGAGAAAGATTGAAGAGGGTTCCCCAGCTGGGCCTCATGTAGTCAAGCTCATTGGCTACATTGAGCGCTTGGAGGTTCTATGGTTTAAACTCCCCGAGGAACTGGGCACCGATCTCATTCTTGCATCACTCCCCCAGAGATTCTCGAACTTTGGTGTTAATTTCAACATGAACAACATTAAGAAGTCTCTATCTGATCTTCTTATCCTTATTCTCCAAGTAGATAATGACATGAAGCGTGAAAAGAATTCTGTCCTTATGGTGAATAAAAGGAAAGGGAATGTGAAGAGATTTAAGCCCAAAGATTCTTCAAGGACTTTCAAGAAAAAGAAGATCAAAGGGGAGGCAAGATAACATGATACTGTTTGTTTCGCATGTGGCAAGAAGGGCCACTAGAAGAAAAACTTCACCCAGTATATGAAGCAAGGGGAATCTTCAGGTGCGTTTTTCATCGAATGCAATATATATGCTTCTAAAAATTGGGTATTAGATACTTCTTGTGGTGCTCACATTTGTATCCAAATACAGGAACCAAGTAGATTCAAGAAGATTGATCGAGGGGAGGTAGATCTACGAGAAGCCAATGGAGCCAGACTCGCTGCTGTAGCTGTCGGAGACTACCAACTCACATTGCCTACAGGGATAGTCTTGGTTTTGAATGATGTTATTATGTACCCTCTATAACCAAAAACATTATTTCAGTATCCAGATTAGATACAGATGAATTCATCTTCAAGTTTGGAAGTGGATGTTGCTACTTTTATAAAGATATCATTTTATTGGTAGGGCACATTTATATAACGACCTTTATGTGTTAGACTACACAAAACAAGTAATGGAAATCGATGACAAAGTTAATTCACATGACTCATACCACACCCAAATTTGGCATCACCAGTTAGGTCATGTCAATGAGAAACGTTTGACAAAATTACATCAAGATGGGTATTTAGATTCTTTCAAATAAAACCACTTGGTGTATATCATGCGTGTCTACAAGGCAAAATGACCAAAGCCCCATTTAGTGGGAAAGGTGAAAGAGCTAAAGAGCTACTAGAATTAGTTCACACAGATGTGTGTGGGCCATTTCCATTTGAGGTAAGGGGTGGATTCTCATACTTCATAACTTTTTCTGATGATTTTAGTAGATATGGATATATCTACTTAATGAGGTATAAGTCAGATTCTTTTTATCGGTTCAAAGAATACAAGAATGAAGTTGAGAACCATCTTGGTAAGAAGATGTAGAAACTCCACTTAGACAGAGGATGAGAATATCTTAATTAGGGCTTCATTGATTTCTTACGGGATTTTGGGATTCTATCTCAACTCACTCCTCCTTACACGCCACAGAGGAATGGTGTAAGAGAAAGGAGGAACCGCACCCTGTTGGACATGATGAGATCAATGATGAGTCATGCGATTCTTCCATTATCCTTTTGGGGATATGCATTACAAACAGCATCACACATACTAAACCAAGTACCAATTAAATCGATAAATGGTGTCCCATACGAGTTATGGAGTGGACACAAAGACATGTTATCGAATTTACATGTGTGGGGTAGCAGAGAATTTGTTAAGGCCTCTTCAGGTAACAAAATTGCACCCCGAGGCACAAAGTGTATCTTTATAGGATATCCCAAGGAAACAGGGGGATATTACCTATACAACCCCTCAGACAAAAAGGTTAAAGTGGCAAGACACGCCATATTCTTTGAGAGGGAGCACATCTACAAAAGAGATAGTGGGAGCGAGATAGACTTCGATGAAGTCGAGGCTCAAGAAATACAGGAGTTGGTACAAGAATAGATTCCAAAAAACCCCGTGGAAGAACAATCTGTTCTAGAGATACAAGAACTGCGTATGAGCACGAGAGAGGTGAGAGAACTAGAACGATATGGTTTTCTTGTCACTGAGGATGGTGACTCATTATTGGTTGACAATGATGATCCTCTTACCTACAAGGAAGCAGTTGAAGGCACAGACGTTGCCAAGTGGCAAGAATCCATGAATTATGAAATGGATTCCATGTACCAGAACCAATTCTGGATTTTGGTAGATCCTCCAGTTGATGTAAAGCCTATTGGTAATAAATGGGTATTCAAGTAGAAACTGGACATGGAGGGGCAAGTTAGCACCTATAAGGCACGACTGATTGCGAAATATTTTAGACAGCGTCAAGGAATTGACTATGATGAAACCTTTTCACCGATTGTGATACTGAAATCCATCAGAATCCTATTGGCCATTACCGCTTACCATGACTATGAAATTTGGAAAATGGATGTCAAAACAACTTTCCTTAATGGGAACCTCTAGAAAGATGTCTACATGACACAAAATGAAGGGTTTGTGACTCCAAAGGATGCCAACAAGGTATGCATGTTTCATAAATCCATTTATGGATTAAATTAAGCATCAAGGTCATGGAACATTCATTTTGATGAAGCTGTATTGGAATTTGGATTTATTAAGAATGAATGTGAGCCTTGTGTCTATAAAAGGTTTAGTGGAAGTGCAGTCGTTTTCCTAATAGTATATGTTGATGACATATTACTAATTGGAAACGAAGTACCTGTCTTACAGTCAGTTAAGGCATGGTTTCATAAATGATTCTCCATGAAAGACTTGGGTGAGGCGACATATATTCTTGGGATCAAGATTTATCATGATAGATCCAAGAGAAGGCTGGGCCTGAGTCAAAGTACATACATTGACAAGATACTGAAGAGATTCAGTATGGAACAGTCCTAGAGTGGATTGTTGCCAGTGTCACATGGAATTCATATTTCCAAGAAAATGTGTCCTTAGACACAGGAGGAAAGAAAGAGAATGGCAAGGATCCCTTACGCATCGCGATTGGGTCAGTCATGTATGCTATGCTATGTACGAGGCTAGATGTTGCTTACACATTAAGTACGGTATGAAGATATCAAGATGATCCAGGAGACCACCATTGGATGGCAGTCAAGACTATCCTTAAGTATCTGAGGTGTACTAAGGATATGTTACTAGTTTATAGAGGAGATGAGGAACTAGTCATCAGAGGACCTGTAGATTCTAGTTTCCAGACTGATCAAGATGACATGAAGTCACAGACTGGATACATCTTCAATTTGAATGGAGGTGCAGTGAGCTAGAAGAGCTCAAAGCAATGTGTGGTGGCAGATTCTACAACGGAGTCCGAGTATATCACAGCTTCTGAGGCAGCTAAAGAAGCAGTATGGATGCAAAGCTTCATCCAAGAGTTGGATGTTGTACCGAGCAGTAAAGATCCTATCACACTCTATTGTGATAATACTACAACGGTGGAACTTGCAAAAGAGACAAGGTCACATCAACGGACAAAGCACATACTTTGGAAGTATCATCTCTTGAGGGATTTTTCTCAGAGAGGTGAAGTTGCAGTGAGCAGTATTTCTATAGAAGACAACGTGGCAGACCCCTTGACTAAAGCCTTGACTCAGCAGAAACATGATCATCATGTGAGGTCTAGCGGACTAAAAGTCGTAGGCAGTTGGATCTAGTACAAGTGGGAGTTTGTAAGGGTTGATGTCTTGATAACCAACTGTTTTGTACTTTGATTACATGAATGTTCACTTATTATATATTGTTCATTGTTTTGCATGACTATAATATAATAATGTCCTGGAATATTTGTTGCATTAATAAGGTCATGGAAGATCCCCGCTACGATGAGAACCTTGAAATGCTATAACAATATTCTTAAATAAAGTTCTACGGTTGGATGACATACTATTATAGGACACATAGTATATAGACCATCATGTGCGAGTACTCGTAAGAAGACGAGACTCTCTCTCATGGAGTTCGCACTTGGTAATCTCCAAGATGGGAGATTATGAGAACAGACCCGCCAGTAGTAATTCCGCATGTCTTGGTGTCATCGAAAATTACTATCTATGAGCGTATGTAATGGTCCTTAGACTGGAATGTTATCATTAACTCTTGTCATGACTCGCACACTTAGATTTACTGACGCAAACCGTCACGTAGACAGTTGGCAGGAAGTAGGGTATGTTGGGTGCGTCGCGAGTGACATGTTGTTAATGGATAAGTCAAGGAAGGATTTTTCCCTTCCATTTATGGAAGTTTATATCTCGTCCCTTTGATTGAAATAGAACTTTCGCATTAAATTCCATGTCCATGGTGTAAACGACGAGTTTATTTCAGCTAGTCAAAGAACGACGAATCAAGCATATAGGTTTATGACACTTCCATGAAACCTGCTTGATGAGATATCGAGACAAAGGGATTAAATTACACAGTAAGCGTTCGTATGAGGTGATACGTCAATGCGGCATCAAATTATTTCTCTTGGGTGCCTTGACCCGTTGCTAGACAGTAATCTTGGACTTTAGGCAAGACCGCAAAATGCCAATGAGAAAGAGGTCTAGAGGGTCACACACTAAGTGTATTCAAGTATCTCAAGTAGAATAAAGATTACTCCCATACATGGTTTAATAATTATTCAAGGAAGCCTAAAATCGTTTTAATGTCGGAGGAAGAATAAAATAAAACAAGTACACGTCGTGTATCAATAATTACACGCCGTGTAGTTTTATTTTGAAAACAAGTACACACCATGTATTATTAAATGTACATACCGTGTAGTTTTCATTTTGGAAAGGAAATGAGTAAATGAAAACAAGATATACACGCCATGTAGTTTTCAATGAAAAACAAGTACACGCCGTGTATTTATTATTACACGCCGTATAGTTTTTCCAGTCTGGATTTTGAGGATATAATATTGTTTTATTAAATGATATTTATTATAATCAGTGTGAGCGCATGTCAAGGAATTAATTATTTGACATAGGGGTTTTCAATAAGAGTTAATGAAATAAATTAAACACGTAATGCGTTTATTTATTGTCATAACTCTACAACCTCAAACTCGATTATAAATATCCTCACAACCCCAACTCTTTTCCTACATAAGAGAATCATTGTGCACAACAATTCTGGAGAATTATTTCAAGGCCAAAAGAACCTCTTCCTCCAAGAACGCTCTCAAGACTGAGAGATATCCTCTTCTATCAGATCAAGATGATCTATGGCGGACAATGCAAGGAAAGGTTTGTCCATGCTAGCACCCAAAGACTCCTTTGGCGATGTCCCGAGATATGAGGTACACGTGTGGATCACCGCTAGAGGAATTCTATACATGGCTTCTACGACGCAACATCGAATCACACCGGAACATGATCACGAACATCAATGAAGAAATAACACCCAAAAGGTATGTCTTTTCAATTAATTAAATTAATTATAATAAACCTATAACAATCCTAATTTGTGGTTCCAGGACTTTCCTTTTCTTTTTCCATTTCTGTGATTCGATCCGTGGAGACTGGAATTTATTATCATATTGATCCCGGATTGATCACTGTTCTTGAAAAAAATCCAAGTGGGCATATCCATCCACGCGCTTCCACTGCGCCCAGAACCTTCATTTCTTCTCATAAGAAAGATTATCTTCCAGCTGTACCACCTCTGAGTTTAGTACATGTGAGAGATATGATATGTACTTACTTAGGAGTGATATATGAAACACATCATGAACTTGAGCCATATTTAGTGGAAGTGAAAAACAATAGACCATGAATCCTACGCATTCAAGGATCTCAAAGGGACAAATGTACCATGGGATTAGCTTCCCTTTATTTCCAAACCGCATGAATCTCTTCCATGGAGATATCCGAAGGAAGAATTTATCTCCAACATTGAAATCCAAGTCCCTTCGAAGGTTTTCAACATAGATCTTTTGAAAACTCTGAGAAGCTTTGATATGTTACTAGATGACCTGAAACTTCTCTATCATCTTCTGCACAAGATCATGTCCAAGTAGCTTTCTTTTTCCAAATTCATCCCAATAAGTTGGAGATCTACAACGATTTTCATACAGAGCTTAATATGGATGAATTTGAATACTTGAGTGGAAGATATTGTTGTATGAGAACTCAACCAATGGGAGATACTGATCCCATCCACCTTTAAATTCTACAGAGCAGGATCTTAGCATATCTTTGAGAATCTAAATAGTTCTTTCAGATTGGCCATCAATTTAGGGGTGATAGGACATGATGAAATTTAATTCAGTACTCAAAGAATGTTGGAGACTCCTCCAGAATTTAGATGTGAACCTTGGATCACGATCTGAGACAATCAAGAGTAGAATCCCATGTAGTCTCACCGCTTCCTTCACATATATCTTTATAAGCTATTCAAGAGAGAGATCCTCCTGAATGGCGATAAAGTGGGAAGTCTTGGTGAGTCGGTCCACCACAACCTATATCGCATTATTTCCTTTGGATGTCTTCAGGAGACCCATGACAAAGACCATATTGACATTATCCCATGTCCACATGGTTATGGGAAAGGGTTACATCATCCCTTTGGACATTTTCACACTATTCTTTAACTTGCTGACATATCAAGAACCTTGAAATATATTCTACAATCTCCTTCTTCATGTCATCCCACCAGAAGTGTTCTCGGAGATCACAATACATCTTGGTACTCCCTGGGTGGATAGATAAAGTTGATCTATGTCCATTATAAAATAGATCCTTATTTTTCCTAGGTGATGAAGGTACACGAATATGAATTCCAAACTAAATCACACCATCATCATCGATAGGGAACTCTTGTAGTCTCCCCTACTTTACTACATTAAGCTTATTTTGTAACTCTAGATCATCTATTTGTGCCTCTTTATTATTATAATTGATAAATGATTGGGAAATCCTTTGGTAAAGTTAGGATGTATCCCCTTCCATTATTATTTCCAAATCCATCCTTTGCATATCCATGAAGATAGAGTCTTTCTCAATCCGCATCATGGATAGAGTAGTTGGTTATTTTCTTATAAGAGGATCAAATACAATGTTTGCCTTTCTAGGATGATAGTGAATAAAGCAATAATAGTCTTTTATTAGATATAAAATTCTCCTTTGATGAATGTTGAGATCCTTTTGCGTGGATATATACTTTAGACTCTTATTATCGGTATATATGTCACACTTCTAACCATAGAGGAGGTGCCACTAGATTTTCAAGGAAAAAATCATAGCTGCTAGCTCTAGATCATGTGTCGAGTAGTTCTTCTCATGGATCTTCAACTATTATGAGGCATAGGATATAACATAATCATTTTTCATGGGAACACAACCCAAGAATTTCTTCAAATAATCACTTTATATCACAAACACTTTCTCTACATTTCAGTAATATTAGCACAGGTGAAGTGAACATCCTTCTATTTAGCTCGTCAAATCTTTCCTCATATTCTTCTGTCTAGACACACTTTACCCCTTTCCTAGTTTACTTAGTTAGTGGGATTGAAAATCATAAGAAATTTATCACGAAATGTCATTAGTACCCAATTAATCCAAGAAAACTACAGATTTCTATGACACTAGAGGGTCTGAGCCATTCCCCAACCACATTTGTATTTTAAGGGTCCAAAGAAATTCCCTCACTTGTGATCACATGACCCAAGAATGTGTCTTGCATCATCCAAAAGTCACACGTGTTGAACTTGTTGTATAACTTATGCTTTCTCAATGTTTCCAACATAAGTCTTAGATGTTCTTATTACTCATCCTTACTCTTGGAGTAAGTGAGAATACCATCAATAAACACTACCACAAATTTGTCGAGGTAATGTATGAAGACTCTATTCATCAAATACATGAATATTTTAGGGGAATTAGTAATTCCAAAGGGTATCACCAGAAACTCATAGTGCCCATACCTAGTACAAAAGGTATTCTTCTGAATATATTCCTTATTTACTGTTAGACGATGATATCTAGAATGAAGATCCACCTTTGAGAAGTACCGAGTTCCTCTTAACTAATCGAACAACTCATAAATCCTTGGATGAGGAAACTTGTTCTTTATGGTGTTCTTGTTTAGTTCCTAATATTCGATGCACAAAGGCATTGTTCCATCCTTCTTCTTCATAAGGAGAACTAGAGAAACCCAAAGAAATATACTAGGGAATAAATAATTTTTTTCTAAATGCTCTTGCAGAAAATTCTTTAAATCATTAAGTTTGATTGGAGCTATCCTATAGGGTTACTTTCAGGTAGGAGTATCTCTAGGTATGATTTATATGGATAAATCTACCTCATGAGCTAGGGGAAGTCTGAGTAACTCTTCGGGAAATACATCACTGTATTCCCTCACGATGGGCATTTCCGATAGGTTGAAATTTTTTATTTGGCTAAACCATTTGAGTGAGGTATTCCTCTTGATAGTTAATCAACACCCACACCATTGAAGGATTTTTCAAAAGGATATTCAAGATATTACTTTCATTTGTATAGTATTATGTGATAGGTTGTAATATTAAAATATATTTCCTTTTCTCGATAGTTGATATGTGCTCTATATCATGAGAGACAATCCATTCTCATTATAGTGTCGAATTACACTAGGGGAAGTATCATGAGATTTACTGGAAAAATATTCCCACATATTCCAACAAGAGAAGAGTCCAATATATGGGTTACAATGATTTCAGAACTTGGTGTTTTTACATATATATCTATATCAAGGTTTTAGGGATTCAATTCAATAGTTCTTAAAACTTTTGATATATAAAGGAATGTGTATAACTAGAATCAAATAATACCTTTTCCATTATTGAGTGAATAGGAACAATACCTAGTAAGACTTAATTTTCTTGCTCAAAATCTATAGTAGTAATGGAATAAGCCTTCCCTTATTGCTTTGGATTTAGTGGATGATGAAGAAGATTACCCTTGAGGGCTTGAGGTTTAGTGAAATGGATTGAATAGTTACCTTTCGCCCTATAATTTTAGTATTTGACCATGGGCGGTTCTCTCCTTTCCCCAACCACTAAAGGACCTTTGCAGTGTTTTATTTTAAAAAAGTTTTGTATTGGTTGACGAAAAACCTTTTTGTTAAAGAATGTTTTTGATATACAGGAAGACAATGTTGGTGGTTTCTAGAAGTTTGTCTTTTTGCTGAGAAGGAAAGAAGTTTTTGAATTTATGGAAGTTTTTGAGATTAAATTTGTTGAGCTTGAAGGAAGTTGATGAGAAAGAAATAAGTTTATGATTTTGAAAGAAGTTGCTGAGTTTAAAAGATGATTCTGAAGACCTTTTTGCTGCTGAAGAATCGTGAAAAAGGATGTTGTTGAAGAGTTATATGTTAGAAAGTTTCTCAAACACTCTAAACAAATTAGATGATGCTTTGCTGATCTTAAAGGTCTCACAAATCAAGAAATGTTTCTTGATAAAAGTTATTGAAGAAATGAGGAAGAGGTTTGAAAACATTCAATGAGAAACATTCTAAGAAAAATCGGATTCAGAATTCTGATCAACATTATGAGAAAAATCGGGTCTAGAATTATGATCAACATTCTGAGAAAATCGGATCCGGACTTCTACACAAATTAGAACCTAAATTTTGTACAAATCAAAACCTAAATTCTGCACAAATCTGAACCTGAATTCTACACGAATTAGAACCTAAATTCTTCACAAATCAGAACCTAAATTCTTTATAAATCGGAACCTGAATTCTAAAAAAATAGGAAAATAAATTTTGAGAAAATCAGAACCTAAACGCTTCACAAATTAGAACCTAAATTCTTTACAAATCAAAACCCGAATTCTATGTAATTTGGAACCTAAATTCTGATAAAATCAGGACTAAATTCTACACAAATCTGAACTTGAATTATGAAAAAACCAGAACCTAAATTCTAAGGATATCAGAAACTGAATTTTGAGAAAATCAGAACCTGAATTGTACACAAATCAAAACCTGAATTCTGCACAAATCAAAACCGGAATTTTGAGGAAATCAGAACATGAATTCTGAGATAAATAGAAACCAAATTCTATAAAAATCGAAACCTTCATTCTATATGAATAAGAACTTGAATTCTAATAAAATCAGAACATGAATTATGAGAAAACTAGAACCTCAATTCTGCAAAAATCAAAACCTGAATTTTTCAAAAATCAAAACCTAAATTCTGATGAAATAAGAACCTGAATTTTAGGAAAATTGAAACCTAAATTCTAAGAAAATCATGAACTGAATTATAAGAAAATAGTTACATGAATTCTGGTTAAATTAGAACCTAATTCCTGAGAAAATTGGAACTAGAATTCTAAGCAAATTAGAATATGTTTTCTAAAAAAATCAGATCATGTTTTCTATAGAAAACTGAACCACTTTTCTGATCATGTTTGTGATAAAAACTAAAACAAATTTCTAAGAATGTTTCTTAGAAAAATTAAACCACTTTCTTGAGCATGTTTCTCAGAAAATCTGAACTATATTTCTTTGTATGTTTCTTGAAAAATAAGAATCAAGATTCATCATTATCAAACCTGAATTTCAACTTTGTATAAATTATAGAGAAATTTAACGAGGTTTTAAAAATTCAAATATTGAGTATTAAATGTCAGATATTTTCAGATTTTTTGGAGATATTAGGAAGTGAGAACGATTTTCAAGTTTCCCGCCCTTGTTTTTCAAGTTTCCTATAAATATGTGCTCATATCATTCTCTCAATTGAAGCTTTCACACACATGGAAAAGGTGGAGCACTAGAGAATTTAAAGTGAAAGTTTCCCACCATATTGAAGAAGTTTTCTTTGAGTATTTAAGGAATGGGAAAATTGGAACCATCCTTACTATACTGAGAAGATCAGACTTGCCAAATCAGATTGAGGATTTAGACAGAGCATTTTTGAAGTAGATTCAACAAAGTTCTTATTCTTGTGTTTGGATCAATTGTTCTTTAATAAAATATTGTAAACTAACTGGAGTTAGTATAATATTTTCTATCTGGATATAGAATGTGTCTAATAAGAGTTTTCACAAGTTTAATTCAATTTTTCATTATAGTGGATTTCCATATACCCATTGGAGTGGCTATGGAAAGGACGTATGTTCTCACATTGAGGCCGAACCTTGTAAATTATGTGTTCCTTACTTGATTTACTATTTTATTCATGCTTAAGAATTTGTTAAAGGTTTATAAGGGAATAAATATTAACATATTGAAGAGGATAAGTTTCTTAAAGTTTTGAAACTTATAAAAAGTGAACAACTAATTCAACATCTCCTTCTCAATTGCTATTCGATCCTTGGAACTTCAAGTGGTATCGGAGAGAGGTTACCTTGTTTAATCCTTATCATGGAGAATAAAAATTCTTTCAATAGTAGAGTAATTAGTACATTTTATGGAAATAATTATTATGGATGAAATAATAGGATGATTCATTATCTCCTATCTCTTGGACTTCAAAGTTTTTGATGCTGCTACTAAGGATTTTCCACCTATTGAGAAACATGCTCCAATTAAAATCACTAATAAAAGAAATATAGAAGTTGATAGAAAGGATATAAATACTATTCTCATACCATTATTAGAAAATGTTTATCATAAGGTGATGGGTATCAAAACATCAAAAAGCATATGGGAAAAGTTAGAGAGAGTTTTTGAAAGAAATAAAAAAGTTAAGAAGGTCAAGCTACAGATCTGGCATAGTAAGTATGAAGACATCAGAATGAGAGATGATGAAAATATTGATGAATACTTCACTAGAGTTAATGAAATTGTGTGAAACATAATAGGATTCAGAGATGTCTTAGAATATTCTACAATTGTGGAGAAAGTTATGAGAAACTTTCCAGACAGGTTCCATTGTAAAATTTCTGCTCTAGAAGATAAGGTTGATTTAACTCTTAATGAATTGCATAAATTTTAATGTTTCTTATGAAATGAGTAAATATCCAATCTTTAAAAATAAAATGAAAGATGAAATGGATTTTGAATCTATGAGAAAGATGAAAATACATGACGTTGATGAATCCGATCCTTGTGAATCTGAGGACAATGAAGATAATGAGCTAAATGAAAAAAATCATGTTACTTATATCTAAGAACTATCGAAGAGGAAGAGGAAAGTATTGAGGGAAACTTACTCTCAAACATTTCAAGTGTGTTGGAATCAGACACTTTGCTATTAAATTCCTAAATATTAAAGTTGTAGAATATCGAGACGATTCCGATGAAAAACCGTGATAGAAGAAGTGGAACAAAAATGATAAAGAAGATAAGTCTTCCAACAAATTCAAGAAGAAGTTTTTCAGAAAGAATATAATCATGTTGATAAAGAGGGTTGAATTAGACTCAAATGATAACAATTATTCTAAAGAAGAAGGTTCACAAAAATTTTTTAACCTTCATTGAAAAATTTGAGAAAACAAAAAGACTCCTCTAAGAGTGAAGAAGGTGGCGAAGAATCTTATAGATAGTATCATCTCAGAACTAAAAATCCTGCATGTATTAAGCTAAACAAATCTCTTACTAAAGAAATTATAGTAATAAAGAAATATTGTGAAGAAGTTGTCGATGGATAAAAATATTTCATCCAGAAGGAGGATGAATACATTTAAGATATTCTAGGCTAAAAACTTAGAAATACTGAATAGGGAAAGATGATTAAAGATCCTAGAAAGAAGCTGGAATCTAAGGAATAAGAAGTTAAAAAGTTGCAATAAAAAATTCTTGAGTCCAAAAATACTCTGATGAATATGAATGAAAACTTTAACAATTCTATAGAAGTAAAAGCTGAGATCTATAAAATTGTTGTGAATGCTCATTATGAGAATCAGGTGAAATCTTCTCTTACAAAAAATAAGGTTTCATCCGATTCTTCTAAAATTTTAGGTTTTGGAAGAATTTTTCCAAAATCATGGGTGAAAAATCTTGTGATAAACCTATCATATCTACAAAATTTGAAACCTCACTCAAAGGAAAAGATGGATTGTATCCTGATAATGTTCGGGATGAAAGAAGTTACCAACCTCAAAAACGTTTCTATAGAGAAAGATCATTCTTTAATAGAAAATAAATATTTGAGTGCTCTTTTTGGTGATGTGGAATCAATGGGAATAATGCTTATAATTTTTGGAAAAATTTATCTCTACCCGGAATAAGGTTTGAGAAAAGTGGAATAAATAGTTCAAGAAGAATGATTAACTTTTCTCACTCATAGAAATTTGAAAAGGTTAATTCTCAAGATATCATAAAGATTACAATAAATAATCAATTTGAATGCTTAGAAGATTTTTTTGGAAGATGTTATCAGTTTGGAATCATTCCAAAAGATGTATGAAACTCCTTCCTGAACAATTTTCTTATGATAAGAAAGAAAAGAAAGATGAAAATAAGAAGGTTGATGAGAGATATTTTGATGTTGAGACAACTTTAAAAGTAATTAAGAGGAAAAAACCATTGATTCTTGATAATGTTTTTTCTTCACATATGAAAGGTGATATAAAAATCTTGGAACATATTGAAAATCATGACGGAGGAATGGTTAATTTTGGCAATGATAGTTCCTTAAAAATTAAAAGAATCGGAACCAAAAAGTTTAAATCAGGGATACAAAAATCTAAGGAAGTATTTCTTGTTGATGGGATGAAACATAAATTAGTTTAAGTTAACTTTGGGATGATGAAAAAGAAGTACTATTCAAAAAAGATTATTTTATCACCAAAATTGTGAAAAATGGAAGAGTTATTAAAAATTGAGAAAGAACCAATGGGAATATCTTTCAAATTGGAGAATCCAATAACTCTTTTTATTTGAGTGATGAATATTAAAAAAAGTTATGGCACCAAAGACTTGGCCACCTTGGGAAGAAGAAAATGAACGGGCTTTCTAAAGTCGATGATGTTCAGAATTTTCCAGAATTTAAAAGTAGAGATGAAGATGTTTGTATTATATTCCAAAAAAGAAATATGAATAAAAAAGTCTTAAAAGAGTTGATATTAAATCTAGAAAACCAATTGAACTTATTTATTCTGATATGTTTGGGCTTATGAGACATCAATCAACAAAATGGGATTTATACTTTAACACTTTTATAGATGATTTCACTCGGATGAAAAAAATAATGTTCATGAAGCACAAGTCAGAGGCTATTAAAATGTTCAAATTCTATAGAAAAGACATTGAGAAAGAATTGTGGGTTTCCATAAAGAAGTTGAGAAAAGATAATGGTACTGAATTCCCAAACAATGCTTTTAAATCTTATCTAAGAAAGCATGATATCAAAAACTAGTATAGTTCTCCCTATACCCCACAACAAAATGGATTAATAGAAAGGAATAATAGGATATTGGTATAAATGGGAAGAAGTACGTTAGTATAATAAAAACTTTCAGAATTATTTTGGAGAGAAGATGTTAGTACTTCTGTACATGTTCAAAATAGATTCTTATTGAGACCAGAAACCAACATTACTCCTTATTAAAAGTGTTATAACAAAAAAACTTCAATAAAAAACTTCAAAGTCTTTGGATGTACATGTCTGCATAAAGTAATAAATCTGAATTTGGGAATGTTTGATGAGAAATATGAGGAAGGGACTTTCATGGGTTATTCACCAAATGGGAGAAGTTACGAATTTTGGAACAAATTTTTACACAATATTGTGGACTCATATGATGTGAAGTTAATTGAAAATCAAATTTCCTTAAAAAAAGTTGTTGAGAATGATGAGGATAAAACATTGGAGAAATCCAATAATAATGAATGTTATCCAAAACAATCTCATCATGATTCAGATGATTCATGTACTGAAGAAAGTGATTCTGATTAAGAAACCATGAGATTTCCTACCTTACAAAAGAAGGCTGAATCTGAAAACATTATTGGGAATCAGAAGGCTTCAGTTTAGACAAGAAGAAAGTTGATATTAGAAAATCAGACTTCACTTATCTAAAAAGTTGAACTAGAATCAGTTTCAGTGGCTATTCAACATAAATAATGGGTGGATGATATGAATGAACAGTTGGATCATATTGAGAAGAATGAAACTTGGGAACTTATTCCAAGAATAAAAAATAAAAATTTATTCAGAATGAAGCGGGCTTATAAAAATTAGTTGAATGATCATGGAGGAGTTTCAAGAAACAAAGAAAGACTTGTTCGTAAAGGATATGTACATGTGGAAGGTATGGATTTTGATTAAACTTTTTCCCTCATTGTAAGGAAAAAAACTATTCGAATTTTTCTTGAAGTGTCTATCCATCGAAATTAAAAAGTTTATCAGATGTATATAAAGTCAGCTTTCTTAAATTGTGAGATTGATCAAAAAGTTTTCATTGAAAAACCTTGCGAGTTTTTACTTAATGAGGATGAAACCAAAGTTTATAAATTAAATAAATCTTTGTATGGGATGAAACAAGCTCCACATGCTTGGTATTAAAATCTTGACAAGATCAAAATACATTGATATAAAATTTCACTTCATAAAAGAAATAGTTATTGTTGGACATGTTTTCCTGGAATACACATAAAAAGTATCAGATTGCTGATATCTTTACCAAAGAAATGTATAAGGAAAGATTTGTTTAATTGAGGCTGCAAGTCTATGTTCAGCCTCCTTCCATGTCTTCCTAAACTTCACAAGGAATTACCCCCACTGTTCTTTTCATTTTGTTGACAAAGGGGGAGAGTAAGAAACACTTTTTTACTTTGTAAGAATTTTTTTACTTGGATTTATTTTATGAATCTAGAGCTATGGTTATTACATAATGAGGGGGAGAAAAAGAAAAATGAGAGAGAAAAAGAAAACTGAGAAAGAAAAAGAATAAATTAAATGGGGAGTTTGAGTAAGGGGAGTTCATCTTTACATGGCCGCAAAATGTTCTTGCCACCAAAGGATGTAAATCATTCAAAAAAATTACTTTATCCAGTAGTGTGATGTCAGGACACTCTCTTTTGATAAAGGATATGTTTTGATAAAAGTCAAAAACTAGAGTTTTGGATTAATTATAAGAGTTAGAAAAGTTGTTAACAAAGGTTATGAACAAATCCAAAGGGGGAGATAAAAGAAACTTTGTGGTGTTTTATTTTAACGAAGTTTTGTATTTATTGATGACCAACCATTTTTTTGAAGAATGTTTTTGATATATAGGATGATGAGGTTAGTGGTTTCTAGAAGTTTTTCTTTGTTGCTAAGAAAGAAAGAAGTTACTGAGTTTAAGGAAGTTGTTGAGTTTAAAGTTGTTGAGTTTGAAGGAAGTTACTAAGAAAGAAAGACGTTTCTGAGTTTGAAAGAAGTTGTTGAGTTTGAAAGATGTTTCTAAAGTCATTTTTGTTGGTGAAGAATCTTGAAAGAGGTTGTTGTTGAAGATTCAGATGTTAGAAAGTTTCTCAAACTTTCTAAACAAATTAGATGATGCTTTTTTGATCTTAATGTTCTGAAAAATCAAGAATATTTGCATGATAAAATCTGTTGAAGAAATGGTGAAGAGGTTTCAAGACTTTCAATGAGAAACATTCTGAGAAAAATAGGATCCATAATTTAGAGAAACATTCTAAGAGAAATCATATCTAGTGTTCTGAGCAACATTATCAGAAAATCGGATCCTGAATTCTGGACAAATCAGAACCAGAATTCTGCACAAATCGAAACCTGAATTCTATACAAATCATAATCTAGATTCTGCACAAGTTGGAACCAGAATTCTGCACAAATCAGAACCTAAAGTCTACACAAATTAGAACCTTAATTCTAAGGAAATCTGAACATGAATTTTGAGAAAATCAGAACCTGAATTCTGAACAAATTAGAACATGAATTATACACAAATTGGAACACAAATTCTGAGGAAATCAGAACATGAATTATGAGAAAATCAGAACCGGAATTCAAGAAAAATCAGAACCTGAATTTTTCACAAATTGGAACCTAAATTTTGAAGAAATCCGAACCCGAATTCTGAGAAAATCAAAACTCGAATTCTGTACAAACTAGAACTTGAATTCTACACAGACTAGAACCTAAATTCTAAAGAAATGAGAACATGAAATCTGAGAAAATCGGAACCTGAATTCTTCAAAAATCAGAACCTAAATTTTGCACAAATCAGAACCTGGATTTTGATAAAATAGGAACCTAAATTTTAATAAAATCGGAACCTTAATTCTGAACAATTTGGAACCTAAATTCTTTACAAATCAAAACCTAAATTCCGAGGAAATCAGAACCTGAATTCTGATAAAATATGTACCTAAATTCTAAGAAAATAAGAACCTTAATTTAGAGAAAATCAGAACCAAATTCCTGAGAAAATTAAAACACGAATTCCAAGAAAATCAGAACCAACATTCTAAGAAAATCAAAACATGAATTCTGAGTAAATCAGGACATGAATTCTGAGAAAATCAGAACCTTAATTCTAAGCAAATCAGAACTTAATTTTTAAGAAAATAATAACCTGAATTCTTGTCACGACCTGTCCTCGGGGCTCGTGCCGTGACTACCCCAAGCCCGCCTTCCATAGGCCAGGGGCTGGCGACTAGAAACAAAGGCATAAATCCCAAAAAAAGGAAGGCATTGCCTTTATAAAAGTAAACAAACACAACGGAGTACACAACTGAAGTAAGCACTAAGTAAACTGAGTACAAAAGTAAGTGATGAAAAGTAAATGAGACACTATACAAACCCAACTGAAAGTACAGTACAACTGAAAATAAAGTACAACAACAGTAAATTAAAGAAGCAACTACCGAGTCGTCCTCCAGATATCCCACCTGAAGGGTGGGTACCGATGGTCTCCTCAGCTCCTCGGGTCTGGTCGTCTGCTCCGTGTACGTCCCGTCTAGTGGTCCACCTCAGGGTACCGTCCATCTCCACAAGCCTCTACCTCAATCAGTGATGACCGTCGTCTGCATCCAATAAAATGTAGTATAGGAATATCCCATGAAGGGGTGAGTATATGATACTCAATAGGGACCCCGAGACCCCTGAAGGTCTCCCAGAATCCACAAAGGATAAACCAAAAAGGAAAGATACAATTACGAAGTATCAACCAACTCTACTTAGGTATATTCCCATACATATACCTAAGTCATCAATTCCAGTTTGGCTCCAACTCTCGAGCCCATGCACATCCAAGTCCACAGAGGAAGGAAGTCAATCACACCAATGGTAATGATTAAATAGTAAAGACTCAGCTCACATAGGTATACAACTTACGAAGAGGGGTGGAGATGATTAGATGTAGCCTCTGAATCATCTCCTCTGCCGAACCCACGTAGGATCCATGCACAAAAGTCATCGCTGCTAAACCCACAGAGGATCCAAGTACAGTAACCACTGCTTCTGAACCCACGTAGGATCCAAGTACAATCATCATAGCTACTGAAGCCACAAAAGATCCAAGTAAAGTCATCCTCGCCGCCGAACCCATGGAGGATCTAAATACAAGCTTCATCGTCGTTGAACCCACGGAGGATCCCAACACGGTAGTCGTCGTAGTCACAACCAGCTCTAGGGTTCCCGCACACAGCGTGGTCGATTCTGGGAGGGTCCGCTCCCGATCCAAGAGGGGTCAATACATCAACTAGCTTGAAGTCCTGAGTTGATGTATCCCGAAGTTCCGTCTCGTCAAAAGGAACTCAATGCAACAGACGACACGTCAATCTGACGCCTGGTCTGAGACACATTGGTTTCTCTGTTCCAGGGGCCCGGTTGGAAATACGATTGTTCATAACCCGATCGTTCCCCAATTTTGTCCAAAACTCACTTAGAGTATCTCAAAAGGACCGCCTCGTCTCAAGGGTCCCAGTGCTGTATACGGCATGTCGATCAGACGCGCGGTCTTTAAGTTATTCATGTTTAAGTGAAAACGGGCCCGACCCATTAAGCCCAGTGGGCTGATGGGTCGGGTTAACCTAGTTTTGGTGGGTCTGACCCGGAAGGGGTGTCGAACCGGCCTGATGAAATGTGCGGCTCGGCCAGAGGGGCGCGACCCGGCCCGGCACGGACCGGCCTGGCACGATGCAGCCCGGCCCAGCGCGGCCCGTCCCGGCTTGGCCCGGCCTGGCTGGGTGCGACCCAGATGGAAGCGACACTGCTGGCTCGGCCTGAAGGCGGAGTGGTCCTATGAGAGAGCGGCCCCCCGGCTTCCCGAACCAATGGCGCCAAGCGGCGCTGCCCTCCCTAACCGGCCGGCCGGCCTCTTGGCACAAGCGGCCCGCACGGGCGGGCCGCGGTTCGTCCGACACGATGCCCTCCCAGCGCCGCAACTCTCCTTCGCCCGACCGGCCGGTTCTTTCGCCAAAGGGTCCCACAGAACGTGGGCCGCGATCTTCCACAGTGCGGCGCCTTGGGGCACCGCGGTTCCTCCCTTCGGCCCCAGTAGAGGGGCTTGCGGTCCTTCCACACACGGTCGACGCACGGCCGCCGCTCCCGTTCATTGCCACCTTCTTGTCATGATTTCCATCACAATCAAAAAAAGACTACGGAGGGTTGTTGGGCTGTGTGCGTTCGGACCGCGCCCTTCGTGTTTGGTGGTAGAAGTTGGCCGTAAATAAACAATGATTTCCAACAATGAATGGGGTACGAGATAAACACTTCAAAATGAAAAAACCCCTACCTCGAATATGGTTTTTTCATCGTAGATGCGGAAAGAGTTGTCGCTCCGTCAACGTCGGAGAAATAACCATCATTGTTGGTGAGTTCCCCACGGTGGAGTCTCCTCCCTTGATGCGGAGGAAGAAGAGGATTGGAGAATCGTAGAGTGTTCTTCACCGATTCGTTCTTCATTGAAGGTTGATATTCTTCTTCGGAGAAGAAAACCGTTCTTCGTTGAGGAGAGGAATACATTTCTCTCTTTCTCAAGATCTCTCTCCCAACTCTCCTTAACACAACGAATGCCCCAAAAATAAAATAATAGGCTAATGCTATTATTTTATTAATATATGAAATTTAAAATTCAAAATTCAAATCACTTAATTAATTAATTGAAGAGGTTCATTTAATTAATTAAGGTATGTTGGAAAACATTAAAGAGGGAGGGAGGGAGAGGAAAAGTCCTCATAATTAAGGTGGTTGTCATGAATTAAACAAGGTAGTTTAAATGGGGTTTAAGGGAGGTTATGGGGAGATGAAGGGGTGGGGATCTTGTGGGACCCACCTCTCAAATATCCACACATGGGAAGTTGGGTGGGTGTGGGCCCCACCAATAACTTCCCATGGGAGAAATTAACTTCCATAGATATAAATAAAATTGTTCTAACAATTTTATTTAACTTCTTAATCTAACCCCAATCTTAACTTTCAACCCACATAATACGCAACTGCAGTAAAGGTCCCCTTAAGAAAATACCGGCACTGCGAGTTCATCAATGCACTCGTATTTCAATTATGACCACCAATTCAAAAGATATAAAAACCCACTCATTCGTTTACTAAACCTTCATGAGCTAAACTTCAGAAAAATTATTCTGGGCACACCGGGCCTCAGAATCAGGTGCTGTCAGAAACTACGTACTCCTAAAATTCCAAATAATTTAAGAAAAAAATTTCCTTGAAATTTTTGGGTCTTTACAATTATGAACAAATCCAAACCAGTTTTTTTGACAAATTAGATCTTGTTTTCTAAAGAAAACTAAACCACATTTATAAGCATGTTTTTGAGAAAAATTGAACCACATTTCTGAGAATGTTTCTAAGAAAGTCTAAAGTACATTTCTGAGCATGTTTCTGAAAAAATCAGAATCAAGTATCACCATTATCAAACCCAAATTTCAACTTTGCGTAAATCTCAGATAAATTTAAGGAGGTTTGAAGAAGTCAAATACTGAAGATTAAATGTGATATATTTTCAGTGTTTTTGAGATTTGAGGAAGCAGGAAATATTTTCATGTTTCTGGTCCTTATTTTCCGATTTTCCTATAAATATGTACTCAGATCATTCTCTCAATTAAAACTTTCACACATGTGGAAAATGAAGAGAGATGGAGAATTCAATGTGAAAGGTTCCCTCTATATTGAAGAAGTTTTCTTTGAGTGTTTAAGGAAATTAAAAATCTGAACCATCCTTACCGTATAGAGAATATTGGACTTAGCTAAATTTGAATGAGGATTTAGACTAAGAATTTATGGATTAGATTAAAAAAAAGTATTTATTCTTGTGTTTGGATCAATTTTTCTTTAAGAAAAAATTGTAAACTGATGGAATTCAATATTATCATTCCTATCAGGCTAGAAAAGGTGTCTAATGGGAGTTGACACAAGTTATATTCGCCTTTTCATTATATATGATTTCCATTGACCCATGGGAGTGGCTATGGAAAGGATGTAGGTTCTCACATTGAGAAAAAACCTAGTAAATCATGTGTTCCTTACATGATTTATTATTCTTTCATGCTTAAGTATTTGTTAAAGGTTTATAAGGAAAGAGATCTTAACAGGTTACAAGGGTTAATTTTATTAAAGTTTTGAAACTTATAAAAAGTGAACAACTGATTCAACCCCCCTCTAAATTGTTATTATATCTTTGGAGCTTCAACCACATTATCTTACCTTATAATTTATTTTTGACACTCTTGAGATTGGTGGCCTTATCTCCCACACTTTCAACATTTCCCTGTCCCTTTGAGGCCATTCCCATGATGCTTCTTCTAACATTTTTGACATGTTGGTGGTTGAGATTTCTTTCCACCCTTCTCATTAGATCCTCCGGTATGAAACTCCATTTTTGTTTCTTATCACCATATCCTTGGGACCATTCTCCAAACTCTATCTCCACTTTGAGAGCACATCGAACAACTTCTTAATAACTCCCAAAGTCTCAAATTGAAAGAGCCTTATGAAGGTGTGGTTTAAATCCACTAAAGAATCTATCAATTTTTCTATCATTGTTGATACCAAATCCCAATGCATACCTTGAAAGAATTTTGGAATTATCTTTATAGACTATTACAGATTCTCCATACTTTTGATTTAGATCTATGAATTCTTTCTCCATATTCATATGAAGAGTTCATGGGAAATAATATTTAAGAAACATTATCTTAAAGTCTTCCCACCCATCTCTTCAATTTCATCTCTCGACATGGTGTTCTTAATCAAATACAACCATTGGTTGGCCTCTCCTTAGAGATGAAAAACAACAAGAGTCACCTTCTTTGTTTCAGAATAGTGAAGCATAAAAAATATATTGTACATCGATTTGACCCACTATTCCAAAACTAGTGGATTAGAAGATCCACTAAAAGTCAGTGGACTTTTATGCAAAAAACACTTGATAGCCAGTTTTCCCCTCTTAGGTGAAGGGGTACATTCCACATTATTCAGGTTATTATTCATAACCAGAGAAAAATGAATAAGAATCACCTTAAAATTTTGAACTCCACCTCCCAAAGCATTGGGGATGTCGTTCGGGTAATTGTTGCATTGTCCCTCTCATTGTTTTTTGGTCTGGTTTCTCCTAGTTGCCACCATTTTCTAAAATGGAAAAGGATAAAGAAAACATAAGTCAACAAGTCTTGAATAAATAATTTATTACTTTGTACCATTAACACTAAAATCATATCTTATGGGATCCCTATGTTTAGAAAAGCTTCTTTCATGCTTACATATACTTAGTATTATACGAGAGTTTTCAAAAAGGTTCTCAAATCTTAATTCCCAATTTAACTAAGCCGTGCCTCTGATACCAACTATAGCGACCCTGATTTTCTTACATTAATTTTACATCATTTTAATGATAAAAAACATAAATCATTATACAAAGAAGATCCTAAGTTTTAGTGTCTTGGGATAACTAGTACCCAAAATAACTTTTACAACATATAAATAAACATTTATTTAATTCCTTATTCTCAAGTTTCTTATTGTCCCTTGAATTCTCCTTAGTACAAGTGGTCACCTAAGGATATACATAAAAACGGGGTGATCTAAAAGCCCAATAAGAGGATAAAAAAGAACATGAAACTATATAAAATGTGGTGAGCATAATCATCATCATCATAACTTAGGCATAATATCATAATCATTAGAGTAAACATTAAGAAATGACTTGGAATATAACAATGCATAAAAATGAAACATCATGTATTAGTGGTCAACTACCACATATAGTTATAAAAATATAGTATCATGTTAATGCATAATTAACTTTAATCATGAGTTTCTCCATATTACCCAATGCATTGGATCAATATATAATTTTGGGTGCACCCGTAACATCATAACATTTACATTCCACTATATAATTCTGGGAGCACCCGTCACATCACAAGATTTACATTATCATGAATCAATATAGAACATATGTAAATCTTAAAAATATAGTACCCCATGTAAAGGAATTGTTTTCATTTCCTAATAATTCATTCAAAAACTTTGGGTTCCCAAATGAAATTAGGAATATCATACTTGATACAAGGATCATAAATGTTGAGTGAGAAGTAAAAGGTGTGTTTTGGAAAGAAGAGTTCTATTGGAAAACATTATGTTTGACATAAAATCCTGTTGAAAGAATGTATATCCCAGAAAAGTTAATATGATGATCAATAAATTATTTTAAGGAATAAAAATAATCAAAATGGAGTGAAAGATGGAAAACCTGAAGAAATAAAGTTGGGTTTGAGAATTCCCCTTACCTTGTATAAGAACGATTTTCACTTTAATGTACTGTATAATTAAATTATATTAATTAATTACCAATTAAGATACATTTTACACATGAATATGGTTCATTATGGTTTCATTATGTTCTTATATGGTCCTTTTGATGAGTTATAGTGATTAAATTCATTGTTCGGGTGTGTTCTTTTTCATAGTTTTCATGAACAGTTCACTTGTTTACATGAATAAAAGATCATGTAAAACACGGATAAACATATATAATTTCTATTAAAGATTATTAATGATCTTAAAATATTTTAAATTATATTTTAATGAATTATTTTATATTACATTCAGATGAATGTTTAGTTAAAATTTAATGATGATCATTTTAGGTTAATTTGGGCGTTTTTTGGATCACAATGAACATGTTTTGTTTTATCATTTACTATTATGTATAAAAGTTGTTTCCAAAAAGTAAAAGGGGTAATGGCATGCATATTAAATTTTTTTACCATTTAATGGTTTTATTTACATCCTTCATGGAGTTTAAGGAAAATGGAAGTGCATCGCCCATGGTGTAGGTACATTAATACATCCCGGGAAAAATTTCATTTTTATAAACAAAGAGAGAGAGGGAGGAGTATAATGAATTATCTTACATTAACATGATATCATAACATTATATCAATCATAATAAAGTTATCAAGACATTTGGATAAGATAATTTGGGGATAAGAGAATAAAAAAATGAAATTTGAATGGAATTTGAAAGTAAAGAGAGATAGAAATTACCTCTTGAATATATCTTCTTTGAGATCATCTTTAGGGTATAGGTTTTATTCTTTTTATGAGACCAAGGGCTGATAGAAGTGGGGAAGGATCTTGGGAAGGGATTTTAGAATAATGTTTTGTAGGAAAAAGGCTTGAGAGGTGTGAGGAAATGTTGTTTTGAGGGGTGGAATTTATAGTTGAGTGGAGAAGGGTTTTCTCAATATTATATTCATTAATTTATTATTTATCCACAAGAAAATAAATATCAAGGATTAATGTAACTAAAAATTGTAATAAATGCATGTGATTTTGAACCAATGTCCATTTACATCATCCATGACTCAATCATGATGCATAAATTCATTTATTTTTCATAGTTTGTAAATTATCGATTTTCACTATCCACAAAAAAATCAAGTATATTAGAAAAATTCAAAAAATTCACCCTAACCATTTTTAGATGTGTAGAATTAAAAAATTAACTCCATTTTGTGAAAATAATCTTATGAATATGATTAATTTATTTTTTAATTAAAATCATAATTTATTTGAAAAATACAAATTTTAAAATTAAAAACTACTTTTATAACACTTTGAAAAATAAATTAAGGTCTCATAAAATTATTATGTAATCATTAGAAATATAAATAATTGTTTATGAATACATTTTTTGAAAATATTTTTTCTTTTAAATTATTTAATTAATCATTAAATATTCATGACTTACAAAAATACCAACCCTATAATGTAATTATATCATATTGTCACTTATAGGATGTATAAAACTTATTTATATTATCATTGGTAGGGTTGCTATTCACTTAAATGATTTACTATTCATAAGGGTCATATTACTATTCATATGGGTAACATTACTATTTATAATGGTATGTTACTATTCACACAAAATTACATTTTTCCTATTGGAATTGAAAAGTCTTACTGATCGCAACCGTGTATGTTATATTTTTGAAATTCAAAACACAGAAGTGTCAAATTTTTGTTTAAAGGTCACATAGTAGTTTATTTAAGCTTAATGTGGCGTTGTGTTTTCTAATGTGATTTTATGTGATTATGACATTACTAAAAGAAGGGAGAAAATTCATTAATAAAAGTTGGGTTGTTTCAGTGTTCTTCCTACCTGAGGTAGAGGGAAATCCACCCGCCTTGTGCTCAAGACCAAGATCTTGAGAAGAATCCAGACACAAACCCTATATCAAACCTGAATCTCCATAGAACCCATTCTGCAGCTCCCCCATTATCTCCTAGAATGAAATATACTTACTCATATATTAAATTAAAATTTTAATTTATAAAGAATATACCTTATCAAAAAATATTCAAATTGAGTGAAGAATATAATATATCAAGAATTCCCAATTAAATAAAACAACTTTCATTGTAAAAAAATGTATGTAGAAGTTGTATATGGTTTAGGAAATAATCATATTAATGATACAAAGAACATGGATATGTATGAGAAACATAATTTAAAATGAAGCATGACCATAATAAAGTAAATGTTTAAAGATAAATTTAATGACCAAAAAATTAATTAGAGATAAAATATGACTATAAATTCATAATAAAATTTGATTTTGTAGTAAAAACATTCCTTTTGAGGAATATAATAAAATGTAGTAAAAACATTTAAAATAAGTTTTAATTAAATATTTTCATTTTTTAAACCATAGAAAAATTATATAAGAACATATATAGAGTACTATAGTTATTTCTGTGAGAAAATACATTAATGTCGTATACACTAAAAAGAATTATTCTATTTGAATTTTTATAAACAAAGATGAAAATGAATCTTTTATAAAACATTACAAATATTCATTTCAAAACATGTAAAAATTTAGGGATTACATAAAATTGATTTAATAACTCATTTGAGTAAATAAAAAGGACTTTTGTAAAATAATTTTGAAATATATGTACAAGGAAGAAATAATACGACTGATCAAAAAGAGAAATACAACCATTTTTTCTTTTATCCTTTTATATTTTTGATTCAAGTTCCAAAGAGATGAAAAATAGAATAAAACATGTAAACTAATTAAATACGTAGAGTATAATAAAATATATGGTGCTTATGAAGGATAGATTATAAGATTCCTTCAATGAAAAATATAAGAAATCTAGAAAAATGAGATTGTTAAATAAATTCTTACAACTTTGTTAACATTTAAATTATAATATCTTGGAAGATTAAATCTGAATCAAAACTTTCACTAATAGAAAAATACCCTATACAAATAGTTTGGAATCGTTGGTATAGGTCTCCAAACCCCTTGTATAACCTATACCAATGGTTTGGAGGACCATTGGCTGGTTTGGCATTAGGATAGGTCTATACCAATGGTTCTGGGGTAATCATTAGTAGATACCTATACCAACATTTTGTTTCAAACTGTTGGTATATGTCATATGAAAAACCTAAACTAATGGTTTTATAAAACCATTGGTATAGGTAATTAAAAAAATATGGCTATCTTTTGATCCCAGGAACTCCCATTTATAATCCAACAACCTAACCAATAACCTAACTTGACTTTTATGAACATAATTTCACATATATATATATATGTTTATTCATAGTTATTTTAATTTTTTTTATTTAATATTATTTAACAAAAGATTCCCTAAAAAATATGTGTACCTATACCAACGGTTTTTAGAACCGTTGGTATAGGTTCTTTGATTTTTTTGAGCTATGCCAACGATTTCACCAAAACCATTGGAATAAGGTGTAATTATACCAACATTTTGGAAAAATACATTGGTATAAGTCCAAATTAGTGACCTATACCAACCATTTTGGCCAAACCATTGATAATGGTCCATATAAGTGACCTACACCAATGGTTCTGGCCAAACCGTTTGTATAAGTCCAATTTCTAGTAGCATTTAATCACCATGAATAAATTGATATTCATGTTAAATATATAAAAGGGAATATATATACACCAAATAAAGTAATATTGGTTCATAATACCATATATTTCTCAGTGGAGTGGAAACTGATGCGAAATACCTTGTAAAGATCGTGTCATTGATGTAAATATTAATCATTAAATTGATTATATGTAACAAATGTGAATACCAATTTTTTTTTGAAATAAAACATAAAACAATTTGGGTTCATTTCACCCAAAATCACCGCATAACTTATTCAACAATTTTTAAGTATAACATAATGAATTGAAATTTTGTAAATAAAACCATTATAAATACCATATCACTGAATTGAGAATTAATCAATAGATTGATTTTGTGAAGAAATTTTAAAACCACATAAAATAAGTGTAATTATAAAATAATATAATAATATGTCCTTTCACATATAATAATTTCATAATATAGTCAATCAAGTATAAGTATTACCCACTGAATGGAAATTGATTTAAGAAACCCCACACAAAGATCACATCTTGGAATTGAGAATTAATAAATAGAGATATTATATGTGAAAATTTTTAAAACCACATAAGACAAGTGTAAATAAAAAATAATATAATAATATGAAATTTCAAATATAATAATTTCATAATATAGTTAAATAACTGGAAGTATAACCGAATGAATGGAAATTTAGTTTAGAAACCCCTTACCTCATGTTCGACTTGACTCGTAAGTTGTTTTAATCTCCTATATAACCAATTTAGATTTATTATAATTATATACCATAACCATATACATATCCATAACATAATATATGATAAAATAATAATATCTTATCACCCTTTTTTTAATATTATTTTATAATTATTATTATTTTGGATGTTAACTGCTTCATTTTTAATGTATGTTTTGATTCAGCAGTTATGGTACTTAAATCTTAATAATGGTTATATCATATATATAATGTTAATAATGATATAAAAATATAAAAATATTAATTATATAAATATTTAAAATCATTCGTGAGAAACATGCATGAAAAATTAATGACATCACTTCATAAATCTAGGGTTTAGCTTGCCCTTATTCCCAAATCTCATGACCCTTTTCCAAGGAGACATTCATTGGAATACCTTGTCTCTAACTTCAAACACCAAATATCACTAATGATTGTCAACATGATTTTTTGTCAACTCTGATCCACCCTTATGTGCTATTTAATATATCAAACCTTATCTTCCATTTCATCAGCTATATCACCTCACAATATATTTATTTCTCCAACTTTTTCCCAACATTTTGGAGTTCTATACTTCCTTCCAGAGAGGACGTCATAAGGATCCATCTGAATGATCAAGTGAAAAATATTATTGTAAATAGATTTTACCATAAGAAGGTTTTGATCCCAACTAGCTTTGAAATCCATAGATAAAGATCTCGACCTGTCTTCTACAGTTTTAATGGTTCTATCAGATAGAATATCTATTTGAGGATGATAAGAATTATTAAAATGTAACTCTGTATCTAGATCCTACTAAATGATTCTCCATAATATTTATGTAAACCTCATATCTCGATCAAATATGATTGAAAGTGGTACTACATGAAACCAAAAAACTTCCTTAATGTATAACTAAATAAGATGATCTAAAGAGAAATATTCTATAATCTAGATAAAATGAATTGATTTTGTAAGTAGATTTACTAAAACCCAAATTAAATTATTCCCTTTATATGTTTTTTGGAGTTTGATGATGAAATTCATAGAAATTATTTCCCATTTCCATTCTGTTATGAGTAATAGTTGTAACCTATCCTTATAATTCTGCCTCCTCACCTTAGCTTTAGGACATACCTGACATTAGGATACATATTATATAGTATCCGTTTTCATTTTATCCCAAAAAACAATCTTTTAGATATATATATGTTTTCACACTTTAGGATGAATAGGGAATGTTAAATTATGAGCTTCATCCAACATATACTCCATCATGTCTATTACTGATGAAATAAATACTTGGTATCTAAACCTTATCATTCTAACATGATCAGGGATGGAATAAAGAATATTACACACCCTCTTCTATAATTCCATATCTTCTTTAGATGCCTTCTTAATCCTCTCATAGATGGCTAGAAGAACATTCATGAGTGAAAGATAAGATCTATCCCATTTCTTAAAGATTTCATTATCCCATTTCTAAAAATAATTAAATATTAGATATCTTTCATTCTTCATTATGGAAAAACTAGCATGGTCTTTTTGACTCAGAGCATTAGCCACCATGTTCAACTTTGAAGGTTTGTAATGTATTCAGTAGTCATGATATTTGATCAACTCCAACCATCCTCTAGGGTTCATATTCAACTCTTTCTTAGAAAATAAATGCTTTAAACTTATATGATCAGTATATATATCTCACCTTTCACCATAAAAATAATTCCTCAAAATAATTTATGAAAAAACATAGCTATCATATCCAAATAATGATTCAGGTAATTTTTTTCATGAATTTTCAATTGGATAGAGGAATACAATATCACAATATCATTATGTATGTGGATTAATCCCATTACCTTCTTTGATGCATCCATATATATAAAAAAACCTTCTCCACTTTAGGGTAGTGTACTCAATGGTGTATTGACGGAATTTCTATATAGTTATTTGAAATTATCCTCTCATTAATCTATACACAAGAACTTGGCTCCCTTACAAGTCAAACCGGTGAGTGGATTATATAGTCATGATAAATGTCTCAAAAAGAATTATAAGTATCCATCCAACACTAGAAAAAAATGGATCTCCAGTTCATAGTTATTCTATGTCATTACCCAATAACTTCCATCTTTGAAGGATGCAATTATATATCATCACTTGAAATCATATGACCTATTACTGAGACCTATTGTAGAAAATATTCACATTTAATAAATTTGGTTTAAATCTTCTCCTTCCTCAAGGCCACTAGAATAATCCTAAAATATTCTTCATCATATTCCTTTATCTTAAAATATATAGGAATATTTTCTATATAAACAACCAAAAACTGACCATGTTAATCTATAAATAATATATTCATTAAATAAATGAAGATATTAGAAGTATTTTTAAGTTCAAATGGAGTTACTATAAATCCCCAATGACCATACCTATTATGAATGGTTGTCATGGGTATATACTCCTTCTTTACCCATATATGATGATATTTAGATCAAAGATTAATGTTCACTTTTTTATCTCCTCATAATTGATCAAATAGATCATCAATACATGTTTAAGGTTACTTTTTGTTAATAGTGATTTTTTTGTTATTGACAATCAATGGAAATACCCATTAAATTATCTTTACTCTTAAAAAAAGAATAGGTACACCCCATGGAGAAGAACTAGGAAAAATTAATCCATTATGTATATTCTCCTATAGTTTTTCTTTAATTCCTAAAACTCAATTGGGGTTATTCTATTTGGAATATTTGAAATAGGTGTAGAACCAGGTATACGTTTTATTAAAAAATCAACTTCACAATTCATGAGAAGTCTAGAAAACTATTCTGGAAAGACATCAACATACTCCCATACAATAGGCATATCATCAATGTTGAGTTTATCCCTTACCATATGAGTTAATTATCCTTCATGAATAGGTTGTAAACCCCATATGATGGAGGAAATTTTCACTAGGATTTCAAATTCATCCTCACACTGATATACTATCATAGGTTGATTCATAAAATAAAATGTTTCTTCCCATCCTTGAAAATGGATATAGTCTCTATACTAAGAGATCACATCTATGCTCAAAATTACATAAAATTTAACTAGAGGTAGATTAAATTATTTATAAGATGAAAATTAACACAAAATTATATCAGAGTAGAAATATAGACTTGAGACATGATCGTCATACCATTAGGATATTTTCTAGCTAACTTAAAAACTAATTATTGAGGTGGTGATGTAATACCCTTATAAAATTATTCAAATACAAATGAGTTGGTAAAACCTAAAAAAAAAAACCTTTGCAATTATAGAGTAGATGATAAGTGTACCTTTAACCACATTGATTTTAACTTCCACTTTAGTTGTTTTAATTTCATATGTTGGACTTTTCCCCTTGAACTATTCTATGGTAAGTTCTATTGATCATTGGGGAACTGGTATGAATAATTTACTATTTATTTACAGTTGAAGAACTTTATAATAATTCTTTCCTTATTGGCTATTCATTCATTAGTCAGATGACCCATATATTTGAAATTGTAATAAACTCCCATGCCATTCAAGAATTTCCTGGATGGTTTTTCATAGTTTTTATTTAATGGAAATTACTTCATTTCCTTATTATTATTTTAAGTGTTCCATTTTTATTTTTTCTTAGTTTTCCTCTTATTATCTTGATTTCCTTTGAAGATATAGGATCTAGAAAATTATTTCCCTGCCTTAATAAAACTTCATTTAATGAAAACTTTTGAGAAAATAATTACCTTTAAATAACTGACATAACCCCATCAATTAAATAGTATTTATTTATTTTTAAATTACATATATAGTTCATAACATGATTGGATAACCTAGTAAAGTTATCCTTATACTTTTACACACCTTCTTCCACCTACATTAATATTTTGTACTTCCCCTCTATTTTAGTTTACTATTCTCAAGGGAATAATTTCTTAACTAATATCACTTCAAAAGTTCTTAATTCCATGATTTATATTATAAAATCCTCTTTAGTGTTATGTATCAATTAACTCCATTGATAAAAGTATCCTTTCAAACAACAAACTTCTAAAATAACCTTTTTTACTTTCCTTACTTCTCAAATCCATGAATATATTTTAAAGGGACATAATTTTTTTCTAAGCTGACAATAGATCCATAGTTACATAAAAATGTGGAAGATTTTATCACAAGAATAAATCAAATATAGGTGATTCATGATGTGTAACAGTAGGTTTCTCTATATGGTTAATGTTATTCATCATAACTTGAGTCAGCAGACCAAATATAGTTATGATCTTTTCAGTTCCAACACCAACTGTATTGGGTTCTCAGTAAGGAAATCCCTTTATTGACTTTGAGTATTGATTCACTTTCATCTATTAGGTTTTATCATTAAATAATGAGATACATTTATTTATCTAATAATCATCATGAATATTGATCCATAAAATAAAAATACCATTAATGGTAAAATATCTTAAATATTACAAGGGATTATCATAATTCTATTATTAGATATATTTATTTAAAATTTAGTTGTTATGGATTCAACTAAACTTCCTTTGATACCAACTGTAACAATCCCTACTATAGAAACCCAAATATGTTGTATAATTTATTACTTTGGAATAAAATAAAAGGGATTACATCACTAATCATTGATCAGTTTAGTCGTCTGGAAGAACCAGATACATACATGATTCCAATATTGTTTTTGGAAATATAAAAAATAGCATAAGAAATATCCTATCATTCTTTATATTATTCATAATATCATTATTCATATCCGATGGGAAGGAAAAAAAATAAAGGCTGAGCTAAAATTCTCTGAAAGAGTTATATATAGTGGAATATATTATGAATAAATAATAAATAATCAATATGGAAAGGTAAATAAGTAAAAACACATTCCATTTAATTGATTAACTGAGTATGAAATAAACCCATGGAAAATATAAATGCAGTAAAATCTTAGATGATAATATCTATATTATCAATAAAGGAAGTGCTTAATATCGTATTTCATGATTTTAGACATCATGATATCTTACTATCAAGGCCTTGTGCTAATATAGTTTAATAGATGGGTTGTTATGTAGCTAAAAAACCATTTAATAAGTTTGAAAAGATATTTTATCTCATAAGTCATGTCGATCCCTCGAGGGGCTATGTAATTCCTGGCTCCTCCCATCACTATAAGTCCAACAAATTACACATTTATTGAATGAACAATTTAATTCATAAACAATATTATTTTTTCAAAATATATATGTATTGATTAAATAATATGAAATATCAATACTTCCCTATTAAATCAAATAACATTCATAGTAAAACTCTAGGTATAAATGGTATACTATTTAGGAAATAAGCTTATCAATGATAAAATGAATATGGATATAGAATAGAAATTTAATGTCAAATAAAATATGATCGTAGAAAATTGAATGTTTAAACTCCAATTTATTGATCACACAGTTAATAAGAGATAAAATATAATGATCAATTCATCAAAAAAATTGATTTTGTAGTAAAATCAAGTCATTTGCAAAATAGAAGAAAATTTAAGTGAAAAATTTACAATAACTATTCATTAAAGAGTTTCTCTATAAAAATATATAAAATATATAGAAGAATCTAAATAGAGTAAAATGGTTACGACATATTCAAAATATGTTAACATAATATACTTTTAAAAGAAACATTGCTTTTCACATTTAATAATGAAAGTCGAAAATTACACTTTTAGAAAAAAATAGAATGATTCATTTCAAACCTTGTAAAATTAAAAGGCTAACATAAATTCCCCTTAATAAATTATTTGAGTAAATAAAAAATACTTTTGTAAAAAATTAAAAAACATGGACATCGAAGAAAAATATACCTGATAAAAAGGGGAAATTAGATTGGATTTTCTTTTAAACATTTATTTTCTTTATTCAAGTGCGAAAGAGAGAAAACGTTTAAAGAAAACTTATAAAATAATTAAATATATTGAGTATAAGAAAATAAAATGATTTTATGAAGGTTATTTTATAAAATTATTTAAATTAAAAATATCAGCACTCCCCAAAAAATGAGATTATAAAATTAATTATTACCTCTTTGGTAATTTTTAAATTCTAAAACAGTGGAATATTAAACATGAATTAAAAGTTTAATAACCATTAATAAATATTTATTCATTTTAAATGAATCAAAGGGTTAGTATATACACCAAATAAAATAAAATAGGTGTATAATACCAAACACATCTCAATATAGTGAAAATTAAGGTGAAATATCTTATATATATATATATTATATCATTGATTTGAGAATTAGTCAATGAAGTGATTATTTATAAACAAAAATACATAAAAAATTGTATAAATAAAAAATAATACTATCAAACATTATTTCACCCATAATCATGATATAACATTGTTAATGATGTAGAAGTATAACCGAATGAATTGAAATTGAGTTAAGAAACCCCATACAATGATCATACCATTGAATTGAGAATTAATCAATGGAGTTATTATGTGTAAATTTTTTAAAATCCTATAAAACATGTGTAGATAAAACATAATATAATAATAATTCATTTTACACATAATCATTGAATAATATAGTCAATTAAGTAGATACATAAACCAATGAATAAAAATTGAGTTGTGAAACCCCATGCTAAGATCATATCATTTAATTGAGAAATAATAAATGGATATATTATGTGTAACCATAGTAAAACCACATAAAACAATTTTGAAAAAAAAAACATAATATAATAAGAGGTAATTTAACACAAAATCATTTCATAACATTTCCCATTAATTAAAAGTATAACCCAATGAATGAAAATTTAGTTAAGAAACCCCTTACCTCAAGTTTTATTTTCCTTGTAAGTTATTTTAAGATATTTTATAATAAATTTATATTTATTATATTTACATAATAGAAAAATATACATATCTATAATATCATATATGATCCATTTATAGCATATTATGTCCCTTTTGTTAACAATATATTATTATTATCTTCATTTTTAGTGTTAACTACTTTTTTTCATGTATGTTTTGATTCTGTAGTTTTGGTACTTATATCGTGATCATGGGTATATAATCTATAGATGGTTAATTATGATATGAAAATGATAAATATTCATTATATACATATTTAAAATCATCCATAGAAAACTGACATGAAAAATAAATCACATCGCTTCATGGAGATGGTAGGTCGTATGTATGCATGAGCAACATTATCATTTTTAATGGGTTGAAGAGTAAAGAATTAGATGATATATTATAATTAAATAATTACAATTATCTCATAATTATTATATATTTTCATTAGTTCCATCATTTTTAAAATCCATGTGTTATAGTAATGGAAAACAAATTATATCAGTTTGTGAGGCATTGTCCACCATATACATGTGCGACGGTTTTTCTTCCCATTAGATAGAGAAAGAGATAGATAAATATTTTTAAATAAATATAATAACAAAATTTATATGATATTTACTGGTTATATTCTTTTGGAATTGATAGGACGTATCTGAAAGTGGTAGAATAAGAAGAAAAATAAAAGTGCCCTGTGAAGATGACTACCTCTTCTTTGAAAATGATCCTTTAGATCTCATATTATGGGACACAAGATTGTTCTTTTGGGAATAAAATCACCTATATAACTTGGAAAATGATGTTTATAATAGGTTTTGGTCAGGGTTTGTCAATACAAGTGGGTCTAGGTGCTGTATAATATAGAGCATTTGCAGTTCATTTTTATTATAACACCCCAATCTTCCACGACACGTTTCTCTTTGAATAATACAATAGCCTTTTCTGTACGCAACTTCAAGTTCTACTACACCACCACAAATCAAACTAGCCGTTTTAAAAGAAGTTATGAATAGTAATACCCACTTTTTGAAATTTTAGAAATTTTATTTTTTAAAATGGACTTCATTGATGGATTAGAAATATTAAAATTAGGTAAGGGTGATTGTTTTGGTATTTATCTAAAAACATTCAATTTTTTATGAATAGTGAAAAACACTCTATTGTTTAAAAACCGACTTTTTATTTAAGTAATTAGTTATTTTATTTAAATTTATATTACGTAACAATAGATACATAATACCTATATATGTTCAATGTAATTCATTGGATTAATTTTATAATAGTATTAGATATATAAAATTTTATTGAACTTTTTACCATCTTTTACGCACCTTCTAGGCGCATTTGCAAATTTGCATAAAACACAATTTTACCGCTTCTATGAATTAAATTTCAAAAATATGTGAGACATGGTTGAAATCAGTATGTAAAATGTGGTTCAATAAGTTGAAAATAATTTTTGGTGAATAATAACTATTGACTTTTATTTACCATGATTTAAAGTAAATAGGGTAATTAAAGGTAAAAAAAGAAATTATAATTACCCTAAAACATATCCTATTTCTATTAGATAATTTTTTTCGACCAAAATCAACCTTATAAATAAAATATGATTCTTTAGGTCCACTTGGTTTATATTAATACATTTATTAGTATTTTATTTAAAGAAGAATTAAAAGTGTTAAATTCAAAGTTTAATAACTGAACCATTTTTAATATAGGGTTATAATAAGATAAATTCGACTATAGATATTCATTTGAAATATGAAAATATTTCCTACATAATGGTATTTTATTTATAATTTTTAGACATCAAATAATTAAATTTATTTAGGACACAATGATGATGCAGAAATTACCTTATTAATGAATTATTAAAATAATTGATATCATAAATATCCTTTACGACCTTTTCGAAAAAATTAAGGAAAGAATTTTTTTTAACTTATATGGTGAGTGCGGCTATTTTCTGCCGTTATAAAATATTCAAAGCTTCCCTTACAATATTATAAGAATATTTTCAAAATAAATGATTTCTTTTATAATTACATGACTTTTAAATGATTTCAAAATATAAAGATATAATCTATTAAACAGTTTTGATTTCATCTATGTCAACATACTTTGATGGATTTTACAATTGTTTGAAGTTGATTTATTATGATACAATCATCCATATTGTGTTGAAGGTTTTGTGATATGTTTGACTGTGGATGTGTTATTTTTATACAATTACTGTTTTATAGTTAAAGTATTAACATTTTGTATTCTAGTTTTAATATGAATGTTTATTTTATGTTTCATACTATTCATATGAGGAATGCATTATACTTATAAAGTTATGGGTGGATCCTGCTATAACTTCTCAATGCATCGTTAGGCCCCATTAGACAAAGTAATGTCTTGGAAGAAGTCCTTGACAAAATCTTATTTGTAGTCTTGGTACGAGGCCTCTACTATGTGGTTATGATGTATGAAATTATGCATTCCATCACTATGAAATTGGCTATTGATTTTACATGTGATTATTCAACCAGTAGAATATCCATTTGAATAAGTAAATGGAATTGTTTGATTTATCTTTTCCATATTATGCTGAATTTTAAGTTTAAAAGGCTTGTGTTTTAGTCTCACACATTACCTTAAATGTTTATGCTTATTAATGAAAGTTTATACTATATTGTTATCCTTACTGAGAACCTGATCTCACCGCTTTCTATATTTTATTTTTTCCCAGATGTGAAGAAGTATATTATGATTAACCTATAGGGATAGTCTAAGGGATGTGAATGCGTTCAAATGATACATTGTTGTTTTTGTTTTTCATTTTATAATGTAATCTAAAACTTATGTTTGTATCTATTACTTCCAAGGATACTAAACTGATCCGTCTTTCGGGACACGATTCCTTGTATCATGCCAATGTTATGTAACAATGCACTGACTTTGGGTAACTGGGGTTAGGGATTTACAGTTGGTATCTGAGGAAGATTAGTACAAACCATGGAAACTAGATTTAGAAAAACTCTAATTAGAGAACATTACCTTAAGACAAACATTGAGGATTAGTATAGAAGAAATTCAAATAATTTTGGTAATGTAGAGATTTTGTGAGTTTTCCAATAAATACATCCCTGTCTTGATATGAGAAGGTAGAGGTGGCTCTGGAATAGATGTTCCTTAGAGTGAAAACTCTGATAAGGAGTTTCAGGATTGACCTGGGGTATCCTGGTACACGAAAATGGGCCTTGATGCACTCTTGGTTATGACACTCTCGGGGGATATGATTAGGATAATTGACATTTTTATTTAAAAACCATTATGAAGGATTTACGAGTATATACCTCCTCAAAGAAAACATTTTTATGGTTATGGATTATATCCATAAACTGTTCAATTTATGTTAAGTGTTTTACAAGTTTGGAATTATGTATTGTGATTCATAAACTAATCTAGTGTATTCCATTATTTATAAATGGATCATAGTGGAAGGAATGGAAACCATATCAACACACGTAATCCATGTAGGGATTTCCCTCATAATCAAGATAATTATAGTGGAGCAGGTGATGCAACAGGTGCTGATCAACTTATTACCATACGGGGACAACTCACTCAGGTTATGAATAATATCCTTACCTGTATGGAGCACCCTGATCCAAAATGTAGAGGATCAATGTTAGACCGCGTCATGATGCAAAAACCACCAGCATTAAATGGGACTAAAAATCTATTTGTAGATGAGCAATGGACGAGTTCCTTAGAGAAAATATTTCATGATTAAGGGTGTAGTGAAAGGGAAAAAGTTTTCATAGAAGTTTATCGCCTCATGAGTGATGCAGATTAATTGTGGTTATTAATTCAAAATTTAAAGGAATATGAAGAAGTATCAAATATGTAATGATGGGAGTTTAAAGATATTTTCTTAGAAAAATACTTTCCTCGTGACCATCGAACATATATGGAAATAAAATTTTTGAGTCTGAGAAAAAGGAGGATGAGAATGTTGAAAAGTATGAGGCTAAATTTAGAAGGTTTACAAGGCATGAAACAGATTATATACATAACCCAAGGAGTAATATTGGTCAATTATTTTATGGTTTAAAACCATTTTTCCATCGAGCATTAATCTTGTAATACTTCTCATCGTACGAAGATATTATCTCAGGTGCTATCAAGACAGAAATGGAATTTTATAAGTCTTACAACATTAAATCCAATAAAGAGACAAGATCTGATGAACACTATGTAAATTGAAATAAGGGGAAGAAGAGAAAAGTTGAATATCCATCCTATGTTAAATGTGGGAAGAAACGCCCCGGTACTTTCTTGAAGGGAATGTGAGTCTGTTACAAGTGTGGTGAAAAAGGCCACCAAGCTCATGATTGAAAGGGAAAGAAAGAGGATGTCAATGTTTAATGCTACAATTATAGGGAAATGGTTCATTATGAAAATTAATGTCCTAATCCCCAAGGAAAATTACTACCAAGAAGCCCAAGGGAGAAAGGACAAGATTATATGATCACTACTACTGAGGCTGAAGCTTCAAAAGACATGGTGGCTGGTAATTTAATGGTTTCCTCAAGTTTATCCAATGATTTATTTGATTTTGGTTTATCACATTGTTTCATATCTTCCCAGTTTGCAAAGAAAATTAGATATTTCCAATTTTATTTAACAAGGGAGTTGTCATTAAAAACTCTTAAGGGAAGTATCATTGCAACAAGGTTTTTTGAATCAATCCCCATTAGGGCATACAAATGTTCTTTATTCGTTGATCTCATCATCATACCCATGATTGAATTTTATATAATCCTTGGTATGGATTGGATTTCAGACCATGATACGAAAAATTATTGTAAGAAGTAGGAGGTTTCAATTTTCGATGATGATAAGGAGTACCTTATCTTTAGAGGAGAAATGTCACTGCCTGATTCTTATCTAGATCCACCGCCAGTAGGTATACTAAATTCAATTATTGGGGAGGAAGAGAATGAAATAAATATTGGTGAGGAAAAGAATGTTCAAATAGAGGATGTACCTATTGTGCAAGAATATGTTGATGTGTTTCCAAAGGATTTACCTGGACATCCTCCAGAACGAGAAATTTAGTTTTCCATTGATTTAATTCTTGGTTCAAGGCCCAAATCTAGGACCCCTTATTGAATGGCCACTGTGGAATTAGTGGAACTAAAGTAACAACTAGATGAATTGAGTAATAAGGGATTTATTTTCCCTAGTGTTTCTACATGGGGATCCTCTGTACTCTTTGTTAAGAAGAAAGATGGATCTATGAGGTTGTGCATTGACTATAGGGAGATCAATGCTATAACAATAAAGAACAAGTATCCCCTATCTTACATTAATGATTTATTCGGTCAAATTTATGGATCTCAATATTTTTAAAATTTTTACCTTCGATATGGATATCATCAGTTGTGTGTGAATAAGGAAGACATTCCAAAAAAAGCATTTTGAACCAGGTATAGGCATTACGAGTTTACAACAATACCTTTTGGACTGACTAATGCACCCTCCATTTTCATGGATCTATTGAATAGAGTTTTCAAGGAATATCTTGATGACTTTGTAGTAGTATTTATTGATGATATCTTGGTATTCTAAAAAATATACAAATATCATGAAAATCCCTTGCGCACTATTCTGAAAACCCTTAAAAGAAATGAATTATATGTGAAGTTTAGAAAGTGTGAATTATGGCTTAAGGAAATTTATTTTCTTGGCCATATTTTCACTAAGGATGGAATCTATGTTGATCCTTATAAGAAAATAGCAATGCAAAAATGTCCAGCACCGATGAGTATAACTGAGGTACGTAGTTTTATTTTGTTTAGCAGGTTATTATCGGCATTTCATCAAGAATTTTGCCCGATTGGATAACCCATTATACAAGATCACACGTGAAGGGGATAAATTTATTTGGACAAAAGAGTGTGAAGAATGTTTTGAAGATCTTAATAGAAGATTAGTCAATGATCCTTTCTTGACTCAACTATCGGGGGCTGATGGTTTTGTCATTTATAGTGATGCTTCAAAGAAAGGACTTGGTTGTGTCCATTTGCGGAATGATAGAGTTATTGCCTATGTATCAAGACGGCTAAAAATTCATGAACAAAACTATCCCACTAATGATTTTGAGTTAGTAGCTGTAATATTTTCTTTGAAGATATAGAGACACTATCTCTATGGTAAAACTTTTGAGATATATACTGATCAAAAGAGCTTGAAGTATATTTTCTCATAGAAATAACTCAACATAAAGAAAATATTATGTCTTGAACTACTCAAATATTATTATTGCACTATATACTACCACCCGGAGAAGGAAAATATGGTGGAAGATGCTTTGATCAGAAAGGATCATGGAGTTTTGAACAAGATGAGTGTTGAAATGGATCCTATATTCATGGATCTACTAAAATTGGATATGGAAATAATCATGGAAGGTGAAACATCAATACTTTTTCAAATGGTTTCCAAACCATCTTTACTATAAAGGTTAAAAAATTCTCAGACTCATGATTAGGAGATTCAAAAGAAAATTAAAGCTTTGAACATGGGAGATTGATTGACCTCCTATAGGAAGATGGAATTTTGAAATTTGGGAATATAGTTTATGTTCATGACATACCTGATCAAAAAAGGGAATTGTTGGATGATGATCATAGCTCTAATTTATCTACACACCATGGTAGTACTAAGATGTATAGATATTTGAAGAAACATTTTTGGTGGGACAACATGAAGATGTAGATTGCTGATTATGTGTCAAGATGTATGGTTTGTCAATAGGTTAAGTCTGGAAGAAAACATCCTAGAGGTGTCTTGCAACCTCTTCCCATACCTGAGTGGAAATTGGATGATATTACAGTGGACCTTTTCATGGGGCTAACAAAGACACCTAGAAGGAATGATGCAATATGGGCCATTATTTATTGTCTCACTAAGTCAACACATTTTTTTACTATAAGAGAAGATTTACCACTTTATGTTTAAAAAGACTACATATTAATGAAGTTTTAAGAATTTATAGAGTACCCCTATCGATTGTTTCTAATCGTGATCCCCATTTTACATCAAGATTCTGGAAAAGTCTTCAGAAGGCTGTGGATACTGAACTTCATTTGAGCACTTCCTACCACCCTCAAAATGATAGACAATCAGAACAGATTATTCTAATCTTATAAGACATGTTGATATCTTTCTCACTTGACTTTCAAGGTATGTGGGATCAATATTTACCTATAGAATAATTTTCCTATAAAAATAGCTTCCACTCAAGTATTCAGATGGCACCATATGAAGCGTTATATGGATAGAGATGTCTCACACCAACTTGTTGGGATGATATAGGTGAAATAAACCCATATGCCTAGAACTTGTTGATGAAATAATGAAAAAGGTCAAGATTATCCAAACCCACATCAAAGAAGATCAAAGTAGGAAAACATGCTATGACGATAACCAAAGGAAGGATTTGGAATTTCAAGTAGGAGATCATGTTTTCTTGAAGGTATCTCTATGAAAGGGTGTTATATGTTTCGGTAAGAAGGGTAAATTGAGTCCTAGGTTCATCAGACCTTTTGAAATTCAAGAACAAGTTGAAGTTATAGCTTATCATTTGGAAATTCCTCCAAGTCTCTCCAAAGTTCATGATGTGTTCCACATATCACAGTTAAGAAAATACATGTTTGACCCAACACATGAACTCACCTATGAAGAAATATAACTGGAGCCTGACCTATCTTATTGCGAAGAGCCTATCATAATTCTTGATACCAGAGAAAAAGTGTTGAGAAACAGGACAACTCATCTGGTGAAAGTTCTATAGAGAGACTATAAGATGGAAGAGGCAACATGGGGAGCAGATGAAATTCTGATGAAGAACCAACCGAATATTTTTTTACAGTAGTATTCTATAAATTTCGAGAATAAATTATTTGAAGGAGGGGAGAATGTAATGCCCCAAGCATCAATGATATGTTTCCCTTTGAATAATACAGTATCTTTCACTGTACGCAACTTCGAGTTCTAGCACACCACGACAAATCAAACTAGCAATTTTAAAAGTAGGTATGAATAGTAAGACCCACTTTTTGAAAATTTATAAATTTTATTTATCATAATTCACTTCATTTTTGGATTCATAATATCAAAATTATCTTGGGGTGAATTTTTTGTATTTTTATGAAAACTTTCAATTTTTGATGAACAATGAAAAACACTACTTTATTTTTTAAAGACTAACTTATTATTTAAATAATTACTTATTTTATTTAAATTTATATTAGGTAAAAATAGATAGATAATATTTTTATATGTTAAATGTAATTCATTGGAGTCATTTTATAATAATATTATATATATAAAATTTTATTCAACTTTTTACTGTCTTTTACCCACCTTCTAGGCGCATTTGTAAATTTGCATAAAACGTAATTTTATCGCTTCTGTGAATTGAATTTCAAAAATCTGAGAGACACGGTTGACATCAGTAAGTAAAATGTGGTTCAATAAGATAAAAATAATTTTTGGTGAATATGAACTTTTGACTTTTATTTACCACGGTTAAAAGTAAATAGGGAAATTAAAGGTAAAAAATGATATTATAATTACCCTAACACATGTCCTAATTCTATTGTATAAGTGTTTTTTGACCAAAATAAACCTCAGGAATAAAATATGATCCTTTAGGTCCACTTGGTTTAGATTAGGACATTTATTATTATTTTATTTAATGAATAGTTAAAAGTGTTAAATTCAAAGTTTAATAACTAAAACTTTTTTATTATTGGATTATACATAAGATAAATTCAACTATAAATATTCATTAAAAATATAAAAATATTTCCAACATAATGGTATTTTATTTATAATTTTTAGTCATTAAATAATTAAATTTATTTATCACCCAATGATAATGCAGTAATTACCCTATTAAAGAATGATGAAAATAGTTGATATTATAAATATCCAAATAAATGTAAATTTAGACTTATGATGAACTAAACTATTTTTTTAGGTTAATATTATATGTTAGGGTTGATTAGATATTTTTTTAAAGTAATAAATTTGTTATGACTTTCACAAAAACAAAATACCAAATAGGGTCAAAATTGACAAAAATGGGTTTTTAAAACAAATACTATATTATTAATTGATATAATATTCCTAAAAATATAACATTAGTCCAAAATACTAATATAAGTTTATATATATCAATAATGAACCACTTTGGGTTCTCTTGTATTTTTATAGTAAGTTTATTAACCATTTATTATAATAATACAAGAATACATTGTAAAAGTTAAACTATTTAACTAAGAGTTAAATCTAAAAGATAAGGTCAATATGGTGACCTAAACCAATCTAAAACCTATTGGTTGAGAGGTTTTAAACCCATACCCACCTTAGGCTAGAAATAATTTATTTTGGTTCCATTTTAAACCGAATATGATGGTATAATAAAAAAATATTTCAAGATTTTCTAAAAGTGACCCTCACCTCTCTTATAAAAAGGTACTTCCCCTTATCTAAAAATCACACCTACAAATCCATTTGGATTGGCCAAAACCAACTAAAATATCCTCCCAACTACCCTAAATTCTACTTAGAGTCCTTACATTGATCAGAAATCCAACCTAAGGAGCCCTTTTTATCTACTCAAATGGAAACACCCGAAGAAGATTTAATAATTCTACCACCTCTTTCAAAGTTATTTTCTTCTTCCACTTCCTCTTTCTTTGTTGTTTCCATACCAAAATAATAAATCTAGTACCTTATACATACTGTGATATTATTATAAATATTTTACAACCGTGTTCATTATTCTATCCATCCTATGAATGACAAGTCACCATACGTGCGTACGTAAGGCTTACCATCTCCATGTCGTGGTGTAGTTTGTTATTCAGACACTTCATTATTTGGATGGGTATAAGAATGAGTATAACTGATGTAAATAATAAATATAACATTTTAATTATTCTGTATATATGATATACCGTCCAATTACATACTATTTTACCATCAATAGAATGACATTATCGCTCGTGTGTACGTACGGATTACCGTCTCCACGAACGCGATGCAATTTATTCCCCATCATAACTATTCAAGAATAATTTTCATTTTATGATTAAAAATAATGTTTAAGAACTTAATATAATTATTGATATTAATCAAATACATACTATCCATAACAAAAATGGCTTATATAACCAAGAATATAAAGGAAAATGAATTAGTTAACACCCAAAAAATGATATTACTAAAATATTATTAAAAAACATTATTAGAAGATCATATATGATATCATATTTAGGTATGTGGTTATTTTATAGTTTAATAAAAATTATTTAACAATTATACATGAGGTTAAAGTACCCTCGACCATGGAAAATTACAAGTTAAGGTTTAATTATGCAATCTCTTCATTATCCGAGGTTGTTCATATGTGAGTATCTACTGGGACCTCTTTATCATACACATCCATGTTTCTTAAAAATGTATTTCAATTTTTTTTACTATTTCCTAGAATATGGGTTAAATTCATTTATACCCTTGTTTTAATTTTTATATAATGTTAATAAAGTAATCATTCTGTCGTTTTCCAAATAAGGTCCTTTACGACCTTTTCAATAAAATAAAGGAAAGAATGTTTTTTAACTTATATGGAGAGTGCAGATATTTTCACCATTATAACATCTTCAAAGCTACCCTTACAAGGTTATAAGAATATTTTCAAAATAAATGTTTTATTTTATAATTACATGACTTTTAAATGATTTCAAATTATAAAGAGATAATTCTCTCAAATATTATTGATTTCATATATGTCAACATCTTTTGATGGATTTTAAATTTGTTTGAAGTTGATTTATTATTATACAATATTTCATATTGTACTGAAGGTTTTGTGATATGTTTGATGGTTGATGTGTTATTTTTATACCATTCATGGTTAATGGTTAAGGTTTTAACATTTTTTATGCTAGTTTTAATATGAATGTTTATTTTATGTTTCAGGATTTTCATATGAGGAATGCATTAGACTTAGTAAGTGACAGGTGGAGCCTTCTGCTCCTCGATGCATCGGTAGGTCTCATGAGACCAACTAGTGTCTTTGCACAAGGCCTTGAAAAAATGTTATTTGTAGTCTTGGAATGAGGCCTTGACTATGTGGTTATGATGTCCGAAATTATGCATTCCATCATTATGAAATTGGATATTGATTTTACAAGTGATTATTCAACTTGTAGAATATACATGAGAATAAGTAAATGGAATTGTTTTATTTATCTTTTCCATATTATGCTGAAGTTTAAGTTTAAAAGGATCATGTTTTAGTCTTATACATTTCCTTAAATGTTTATCCTTATTTATTAATGTTTCCGGTATATTTTTATCCTTACTGAGCACCTGAGCTCACCCCTTTCTATGTTCTATTTTTTTCAGGATGCGAAGAAGTATATTATGACTGACCTGTAGGGATAGTCTAAGGGATATGAATATGTTCATAGGAGACAATGTTGTTGATGTTTTTCATTTTATAATTTAATGTAAAACTTATGTTTTTATCTAGTACTTCCAAGGATACTAAACTGATCGGTCTTTCAGGACATGATTCCTTGTATCATGCCATTATAATGTAATAATACACCGATTCTGGGTAACTGGGGTCATGGAATTACATTTATAGTGAATGAAAGGACACACATGGAATTAATAAAATGATTTAAATAAAATAAATTCATTTTCTTGTGAAAGCAGAACCATGAGGCTGGAATTTTGAAGAAAATAAAGGATATATTTGAAATAACTGAAACTAATAAATTTTATATAGTATTAAGTGGTATTTTAAACAATATCTTTTAGTTTATCCCCTTATGTTAAATTTTATTTAACTTAACCCTAATAATAGATTTATTTTCAATATTAATGAGTTATAATTTTTTTATAAGTTAACAATTTTATCATAAATTTATAATATATGATATTTTTATACCAATTAATACCCTAAATATCCTCTTTATGTATATTTATTATTTTTCAATAATTTAATAAAATATTATTTTTCCTAAAATAATATTAAATTCATTTTAAGAATTATTCATAAAATTTGACTTTGAAGAAATCAAGACAAAGTTTTAATTACAATATAATAACTTTAACCATAAATAATATATTACTGTCAATTATAAAATTATTTTGGACTCTTAATTCCTTAAAAACAATTAGTGTCATTTTTTAAAATTGTTTACTTTGGGTTTTCAAAAGCTTTCACAAGAACTATGTATTCATTGTATAAGAATTTGAGTTAACTATATAATCACTAAAAATTTAAAATAATTTACCTTAATAAAAATAATTTTATTATGAACAAAATAACCTTTAATATTATTTTCAACTTATTTTTATCCCAATGTGAAATTTTAAGATAAATTTAAAGCAAAGCTTATGACATTTTGTAACTTTATTTACTTAAAATAATGAAAATGACATTATCAAAGTAAAATTGAACCAAAATTTCATATATTCATTGTTATGATTGAAATGGTAGAATTAATCTCATACAGTTAAATAAAGTATAGAGTTGGATAGAATATTAATGGTTTAACACATTTTTTAACTTTAATTTTCATATCTAGCCTTTACTAAGGTGATAAATTTACAACGATTACTTTCCATAATGCCTAAGAAGAAAAGTAAACTATTTAAAAAATATGATCCACCCAATTAAAAATATATAATCAATTTTATCAAATTAAAATCCTATAATTTATATATATTAATTTAAGAATAAACCCAAAAAATGTGATGAAAAATGTTTTTCCCAAAAAATGCATTTTAAGCTTAAAAAATGACTTATATCAAAATCATGAAAAATAATAATCATAATGGAATTAATTTTATTATTCTAAATAAAATGGGTCTTATATAAATTAAATAACTAATACAAAATAGAATGTAACTTGAAATTATATCATTTAATGGAATGAAATGGCAGTTTTACAAAAATTAGTATTTTATAGTATTCAATGAAAAATAAATCTTTTTGGAAAAATCTAAAAATTTCAACTAAAGATAATATTGAATTGATGATTTAAAAAATGATATAACTTCTACATAATAATATTTCAATAGTTTCCTTGTTTTTTTATACTTGGCGTTGAGTGTAAAGAAATCTATCAAAGAAAATGCATTTATTTAAAGAGACATATATCATAAATTCTCAGCGTGTTAAATAGGTACATATTCACAGGTCCTGATCATATTGAAAACAATAGATGACATAAATTCAGAATCCAATGTTGTATTATATTGTGTCATGTTAAGATAAATGAATGTATGAAATTCCTCAATCTTATAAATTATCTATCCTCAAAGATAATTGCCCAGAATTTCACTTAAGATAAATATACAATCATCACTGTATTTGTCACATTGTATGTTGTATTTTGTATAGGTTAACTTTTGAACTAAATATACAAAGTGTCTCTCAATATGAATCATTTAAATATATTTTCCATGTCTTCCTTTCTTGTAAAATCACTTCTAACATATAATTTTTGTCCATTTGAAAAAATCTATCATCTACTACTCTAGGAAACTAAGTTATAGATTTTATAATATTCCTATTAAATTTAGGAAATTGTGCCATAAACTCTAATTGATATGGAAAGTGTGGTGGATGATTTATCATGAACCAAAACTAATGTGAATATTTTTAATTTCAAGAAACTACTTTCCAAACTTCCCCCGATTTCCCCTCATCATCACTATTTTCTTATTCTCTTTTATCATTACACACTTCCTCATCATCAAAATATTCACACCATATATCTAAGTGATCCGTTTTTTTGAATGATATGGAATATTTGAATATCTTGGGATAGAACTTCTTCAAATCTTGAAAGCCTGTATCATCGTACAATAGTAGGCTTTAGCTGGATAGTATAAACCTCCACATATAACTCCATAAAATCATTATCAGACAAATGGTTAGGTAATTTTGTTACATGTAACTAGTCCTCATCATCACCCAATGGATAATATAAATTTCATATTCTATCCCAAAATTGAAAATGTATAAAGAAAATATAATTAATCTTCTAATAAGGTCTTAAGTTTAACTGGACATGAGTTATTTCCTAAATATTTCTTAGGGTAACCCAATCAGTTATCCTAACCATTCATGTTGCCTCTATACCATTTGAATCTCCTTGATCAGTTTGAATAATATCCCTATAGCAGTGGAAATAAGAAATCACTATTGTCAACATGAAAAATGGGTTCTTATCATGATTATAATAGCATAAATTATATTCATAACTTGGAATAATAATTCAGGGTTGACTTTGGAATAATTTTTTAAATTTATTTCATAGTACAAGGATATAATTAGAATATTTATAGTTTATAAAGAGAATGTGCATAATATAAATAATATCCACTATTTGTGTCAAACTAGTGGTATAATTATTCCTCTCTGTCATGAACTAGGTGAAAATTGATTTAATACACAATCCTTCCTTTTGGGGTCATTACACCTGGGTACACCAGTGCTAGATCCTACATCCACTTAAAGTATACAAACAAGTATTTCATTGCTCAGATAACTAGATAATCATTTCTTTAATAAAATTTTAGAATGTTTTCTTATATACCCAATGATATCACTAATGTTTTGTAGTCTAAATTTTAATATTTCTAAAGGAATCAAATATATTAATTAAAGAGAATGTGAATCATCTAAAATAGATCCACTGAGAGTGTCAAACCAAGTGTGATGCTAAAACTATTTATCACGCAGTAGGTGACGACTGAGTTAATACACATTCCAACATTTTCTAGTTTATTACTCATAGGTACAATTGTGTTGGTGCACGTATCAACTTTTAGTATCCATACAATGTTGAAATTTCTTGGATAACAAAAAAATATTTACTTTAAATAAATTTTATATTTTTTCTTATATCCCAATGTTTTCACTAATGTTTCAACATATAAATTTTAATAAATCTAAAGGTATATAAAAATATTAATTATATAGAACACGAATTATCTACAATTGATCACCCTAGAGTGACAAACTAGGTGTGCAGTTATGCCTATTTTTCAGACACTGAGTGATGATTGAGTGAACACCGAATCCATCCGTTAGAGGGTTATTACGCATTAGAACAACTGTGTCAGAGCCTGCATCCACATGTAGTATCCAGAAAATGATGTCCACTATAGGAAAAATAGTATTTAGTGACAGTTTAAACTGCTTCTAGATCATTTCACGGTGGTTTTTGAAAACTGACATGAAAAGAAATTCCAAAAAACATTTCATGGTGGTTTTTAAAAAGCAGCATGAAATTATTTATTATCTATTTATTATATTATAGTTATTATTGATTTATTGATTTATTATTTATTATTATTAATATCTATTTATCCTACCATTTGTGCATATGTTATAAGTTCAATATATATATATGTGTTGTGTGAGATTTGAACCTCTTACCTCTTTGTTATTCTATAAAAACTTTAGCACTCCATTAAGAACTTCATGTGATGAGTAAATAAAATTCTAATACTAACATATATAAAAATAAATAAATAAAAATATGTATACATAAATAATTATATTAAATAATAATAATCAAACATAATAATAAGTAATAATAAATAATAATAAATAAATAACAAATAGTACATAACAAATAAATAGAAAATAGTAATTTCATCAGACCATTTTTAGTGGTGGAATTGGGGAGGGGGTGTTGAAATCCCCTCCGATCTGCTTTTAGATTTAGGGAAGGTGTCATCCGGTGACATTTTAGAAGGTGATAACGATGGTGAGGGCCGATCTCAGGGCCTATTTTTCATGACACACATCAAGGTTATCCTCACGGAAAATATAATGTGGGGATGAATTGAGTGAGGGCTACGGGTGAAGGGCGTTGATAGAGTCCCATCGACAGGGATGGATTAGGCATTGTAGGGTGCACACCGGTAATGTCACGGGTGGCCGGTGAAAGAGGTTTATGGGGAGTAGAATGCTGATCTACGATTGAGGATTATTTCGGCTGTCAGGAAGCTATTGGTGATGATAAAGACCATGGGAGGGTGGATCTGGGATCTAGGTGGGCAAGGATTGCTGTGGAAGACACGAAATAATGGCAGGAGACCTGTGATAGGGGGTACAATCCTCTTTGGATATAATGATGGATCTGCAAACCTTCAACAGAAGAAGATGTCGAGACTGGTTGGGTTTGTTTGTGGTGGATTCTCACTTATGGTGTTATTCTTTGAGCAATGTGTGTATGAATAGTGACAAAATTTTCTTTGTAGATCTGTTTTTGATGGATTGGGTTGGCGATGTCTGATTTTGGGAAGGGATTTTCCGGTGAATGGACATGGGTTGAGGTGAATAGGTGGTGAAGCGTGGGTCAAAAGATGACCTTGGAATTCATGATTCTTTGGGGTGGATTCTGTTTGACAACAACTGGCCGCTTTTGTTGATATAGGAACACGATTTTTCATGGGGTTGACTATTTCAAGGTGAAATACTGAAATGTTGGTTGGATTCTTCCTCCTTTTTTATAAGGCCAAACTCCGGTTGTGGGACTAGCAAGAAGTTGGTGTCTTTTGGCCTTCAGGACTTCTTGATGTGGGTTTTTGGAATTTTTTTATTATTCTTTTTGGGACTTCTCCTTTGATTTTATTTGGATGGTGTTTTATCCATTTTCATATTTTGGGGGACTTTTTTCCCCCACATGCTATGTATTTGTGTACTCTTATTTTTATTGATGAATCTTTAGGGCCAAACATGCTTGGTACCTGACTTTTTTGGTTAATAAATCAATATATAATAAATAAGTAATAAAGAAATAATAAATAATAATTTATTAATAATAATTTATTAATAATAATTAATAATTAGTAAATAAAAAGTAACAAATAATAAATTAAAATAGCAAATAGTAAATATACATACTATTACATATAATGTTTTATATACAGTTATATAAATCATATATCATATAAAAATATAAATAAATGTATATAAATGTATATAAATATAAGCACAAAGATGTGCACACACACCATAAGATAGAAAACATATAAATATATATACCAATATCATATAAATAAATATACATTAATGAATATAAATATACATTTGTTGATACAAATTTATATTTATATATATACATATAACAAAATTTACATAAATATATAAAAACAGACATTTATTTTATATAAAATTAAATAAACACAAACACATATAATTTTATATTTATATTAATATATATATCATCATACATAAATATATATATATATACCAACATTATATGAAAATATATAAACATAAATACATGTAAATATTTATATATGTATCTAAATATTTACAAATATGCATAAATGTATATAAATATCTATAAATAAATACAATTGTATACAATTTTATTAAAATATTGATAAATATATATAAATTATAAATATATATTTATATATATAAATGTATATATATATATATAAAAGATAATGAACCACAAACATATGGAAAACCACAACAATTGCAACACCATAAAAGTAACCGGAATGTAAATAGATGCAATAAAAATCATAGGTGGTCCAAAAATCATATGAATACACTATTAAATGAAGATGAAATCACATTAAATGTTAAAAAATCTTGGTATTTGAACAATAAAACTCATTTTTGGAGGAAATTTGGGCCTTTTTTAACCTAAACAATAGTTTCCAAGGTATCTGGATCAATATGGCAGAAATATATTCTAAAGAATCAATTTGATATGTGGTAGAGACTAAATGGACAACTAGATCAAAAGTTATGACCTTTTGAAGTTGAATATATATATCTAACTTATCTTCAAATAGCAATAAATTTCATTCCATTAATTATTACGAAATTATTATATAATTTCATTATATTTTGATTCATAAGCATTAATTTGACTCATTGTGGATATAAAAAGGATACCCGAATCAAAGGTTTTGGTCATTTGATGAGGAAGTCTTAACTTATCCTATAATTAATTTATGTTTCAAATAATTACTAACTAATAATTATGAAGAATTAGAAATTAAAATATAAAAAATTATTAAAATTATAAATAATAAAAAAATGATTATAAATAATAGTTAATAATAATAAGTAATAACAACAAATAACAGTAATATTAATTATTATATAATAATTAAAAATATTAAAAATTAAATATTTTATTTCATTAATTTAGCAGTGAATTTTAAAAAATCACAGCTAAATATAAATAAAAAATAAAAAAATAAATTTAGCTGGGGTTTTAAAAAATGGCCGTGAAATTCAATTTTTATTATAGTAGTCATTTCCTAGATAACCACATAATCTTTACTTTATAAATTGATAGATAGAAAATGTTCACTAAGAGGAATAATCATGTGTGGTTGATAGAGGAATAAGTGTGAAGTTGTTTCATTGTAATGATGTTAGTATATAAGTTCTAATAATTGTTTGTAACTATGTTCATAATTGTTCACAAATTACTATTAATTAATTAATTAATAAAATTTAGGTAATAAGTAATCATTAGTTAATGATTAGTTAATCATTAATTAATAAATTTTTATTCACTAGTTAATCATTTTTAATTAATTTTTATTAATTATTTATTTAACATTTAGTTAATAGTAAATTTTAAGTTAATCATTAGTTAATAAGAAGTTATCTAGTAGTTAATCATTCTTTAATTATTCGTTAATGAATATTTTATTAATAGTTATTAAGTAGTCAATTATTAGATACTTAATTGTTAATTATTTTTAATCATTAGTTAATAATACTTAATCATTATTTCTTTATTAGTTAATCATATGTTAATTACTTGTTAATCTTAAGTTAATCTTTGATTAGTCATTAATTAATCATTATATAATAATTATTTAATCCTAAGATAATCCTTAGTTAATAATTACTTACTCATTAGTTAATCATTAGTAAATCATTTGTTAATAATTTGTTAATAATTCGTTAATTAATTGTTAATTGATTGTTACTATATAGTTACTTAATAGGTAATTATTAGTTAATTATTAGTTACTTAATAGTTCTTTATTAATTAATCAGTAGTTCATAATTAGTTAATCATCAGTTAATCATTATTTTATCCTTAGTTAATTATTAGTTAATAATTATTTAATTATTAGTTAATCATTAATTAAAATTTAGTTAATCATTAGTTAGTAATTAGTTCATCATTAGTTAATCACTATTCTATCCTTAGTTAATAATTAGTTAATAATTATTTAATCCAAAGTTAATCCAAAGTTAATCCATAGTTAATCCTCAGTTTCTCATTAGTTACTAATCAAAAATTAAATACTAAATAGTCATAATTAAGCAATAATAATGTACTCAATAATATTAACTAATTTTTATAACTAGTTAAGGGTCACTCCCTCTAATTCAATCACTAATATGAACTATTATTAACAAATTACATCTAACTAACTATATAAAAAACTAAATTAATTAAATAAATAAATAAAAAAATTTAATAAATAAAAAACATTAAAATAATTTAGAAAAAATACCTTTAAATGAAGCTTTAAAAAATCGTCCCTCTTTTAAGGCCACCAAAAGAGTCAGGGACACGGGAGAAAAAAACAAGGATAATTTTAGAGAGAGAGGTACCAAAATTATGGGAGGTTTACAGAGAGTAGATAAATCCATGAGTTGGGGTGTAAGGCATTTTTCCCCAATGACTTTTTCCTAATAAAAGAAAAAAGGCATTTTGTCCAGAAATGCCTTTTCCATGTCACAGATTCGAGGGAAAACTGTGTTGTTACTTAACACCTTTCTAACAAATATTTCAAAATATTTTAAACCAAGATTTATTTTCTTATTTTTTTTCAAAAACATATAAAGAAAAAAACCATCAGAGTGATAACTGTCCCTGTGGGATATATTAATATGTGAAATTTAATTCAAAATGATCAAAATAGTTATTTATAATGTTACAATATAATATCAAACTTTAATTATTTAATGGAGAAAATATTATTAAGTGATTTAGAAGAAGTGGATTTAAAATGAATGATGTATTAAATATTTTCTTCAATTGGTTTACTGTTTTTTAAATTTAATAGAGAAAATATTGTAATAAAATATTATATATTTGATTTATAGGTTGGAAATGGAAAAAAAATTAATTATTGAAAAAACCAATATAATGGATCAACCTAGATAGTCAACTGATCCCACATACATCCTTGTGAAATGGGTGAGTTGAAGAATTTAAGGGACCCCAGGTAAGTTTGTAATGGGAAATAAACAATACAATGATGAATCTGGAGAAAATATTAGGACTAATGAATGTTTGAGAAATCAAGTCACATACCCTTGTTCCTATACGACACCACCAAAGTTTTGGCATAGGACACACATAGAATACTAGCTTGCAAAAAATATTTCAAACAAATTTACCAAAACCACCACATCACCTTCTTACTCCCCTGCCACATGAGCTCACCTGATGCCACCATAACCAGGTCTTCATATCTACTATCTTTCTTACCTACCTTTATTTCAATATCCCAACACTGTCAAGTTAACTATCACCATGAGACATCATCTATGGAAAATAATAAGGAAATCATAGAAGATGGGAGAAATTGAATATTTATGTGTGGATGAATTTTAGTTTCCAAATGGTTTGATCCACCCCTACTTGGTGGTGTAGGGTTCTCAGTGAAAAGTTCCCTCAAGGATTTTACCAAGATGATTGAAATATCATAATCCAAATTATAATAGCCCCATAATATTGTTGTTGGGAGAATATTTTGGAATAATTTCAAATTGAGGAGACTAATATAAATGATATTGACATCCCAATTATTTATAGATTAAAATTGATGTGATTCACAATGATTAAATCTCATTATTTATATCAAAATACAATTTTATTTGATCAAAAGAAGGCAATGTTTTGGGGGAGGCACCCGATCATATTTTTAATTTCAAAATCCAATCTTCATGACTAGTCTCATTATTATTAAGTTTTATAAAAACTTAATTAAATTAAATTCTTTGATTTGTTTTGTTATATATAATATATATATATATATAATAAAACATTTTACTAAATAGATATACATTTAAAATAATTTTAAAACCATTTTGGAATATATATTGTTTAAGAAAAATTCACAATCCCCAAGGCCTCTATTTATAGGGTAAAACATTGGGAATAAAATCCTCACCACCAATGTGGTATTAAAAAAAAAATTACATGATTTATTTAAAAACTTTATCCTGCATTTTCAAGTGGAAACACCTTTAAAAAAAATAAAAATCATAAAAATCCCCCACTTTTACTTATTAAATTTTAATTTTCAAGATCATATCCATATCATCATATATAATAGAGGTATCATTTGAGTTGAACCTTTACTTAGTATCAATATATTAATGCATTATCATATTTAAAAGTTGTTGTAACATTAAAATTTTCATTTTTTAAAATAAACTTGAGATTTCATACATACAAAGATATTTCCAACCAACATCTCATTTTTTAAAACTTTTATATCCATGTTCTTATATCCTTTTCATGAACTCTCTAAGGAGTAAACCCATTAACTGCTATAATAAGTGACACCACATAAAAGTTCACATACATAAAATTTTTCAATCTATATCCATCATTAGAACACATAAATCATCGAGTATTAATATTTTTTTAAGAGTTTATAACTCAAACTCTAGTCATTACAGATGATATTGACACCAAGTAGTTGGAGTAATAATTTTCTATATCAATAGTCATCTTTGTAACTTATTTTTACCCATTAAACAATTTTATTAGGATACACCTAAAGAAATTATTGTGTTTTCTTTAGAAAAATGATTTATTCTATGGTTTTTAACCCTATTTATTTATTATTTATTTGAATGATTACTCTTGATATATATTTTTTAAATAGATCATCAATGTTTTTATATGATCTCATATAGACAATTGTTATGGTAAAATATTGTTAAAATTGTCTCAAATAATCGTGTGTCAAACTTATAAATATGTACCTTCCATTATACATACAACCATATGATTTTGATAAATTTAATCCACTATAAAAATTTATAGAGATTAAAGTAATCCTACCAGGCCACAATGTAATTTCAAATAATAGATTCTTAATCCATTCTGCTTCCATTCTATATGCCTCTAAGGTGATAAACTCCATCTCCATGGTTTAATGTGTAATACATGTTTGTTTCTTACTCAACAAAGAAACAACACAATCTCTAAGTGTAAAAATCCATACATATGTGGATTTATTATCACAAATATGGATAACGTAACTCACAACTGTCTATACTTATAATATAGCTAGATAATCTTATAGTATAAAATTAAATATTTTTTTCATTCTCACAAATCAAACTATTCTCATTATACATTTCCAATGATCTATATCAGGAATACTAGTATATATAATCATTTTCCATACCATAAAATAATTATCGGTTCTATTACAATGAATTTTAAACATTAAATAATGAATTATAATAGCATACTCATGTTGTGTTATGGCTCTACCCATTTTCATAAATAGTTTAACATTAAAATAAAATATAGTGTTAAAATCCTTTAAACTAAGATGATCAAATTTATTTTACATTTATTCTACGTAATTAGACTGATCTATAGAAAAATCCCCATTATGTTTTATAACTTTAACACCTAAAATAATACCAACTTTTCCAAGATCCTTCAATTTAAACAAAGTGGATAAAAAATTCTTTGTCACATTTACACTAATCATATTTATTTCAAAAATTGACCCATCTTCCACATATATATACATAATAACTCTATATTTTTTAAATATTTGAAAACACATCTATCCACATTGTAATATATAAATTCATTATATAATATAATAGAATCAAAATTTTTATTTCATTTCTTCAAATATTCTTGAAGAATATAACTATATTTAAATAATTTACTTACTTTATTTTCATTACATTGTAAAAAATCCTTTCTAGTTGTTCCATGATTTTTTTTGTTTAAGTCCCCAATCAAAAAATCCGGTTTAACATCTATTTTAGGGACATAAAAATGATTAATTAAATCTAATGAAAAAAATTCCTAATTGATATAATATGAGGTACAAGAGAATACGTATCAAAATAATTAATTACCTTTTTTGTATAAAACATTTGGAAACCAATATTAAAATATTTAATGTTACCATTGGAATCATACTTCTTCTAGAAATCCCATTAACAAACAATAGGGTTTGAACCTCTTAGTAAATCTATAAGGATCAAAGAATTTCCCCCCATAATAGAATCCATTTCATCATTAATTACTTATTTTTATAAAGAAACATCTCTAGAATTCATAAATTCTTTATATATCTTCAAATCATCTTCTATAGTCAATATCCTAGGATACTTGTTTAGAAGAGGATTATCTTGATATCCTTCAATAAGAAAAACTATGTTATAAGGATAAATAAAATCTTGTTGTAGATGTTTCTCCTTTATACGTATTATAATCTAATTTGGTTGTACTGAAGAATCATAATTATTTCCTAAAATTGTATTTAAACTAGATAGGCTGCATGAGGTAGGGGATGATGAATAACACCCTCTACATAATCTTAATTAATTTTATCTTAAAAAAACCCTACATCCATTGATTCAGTAATGAAATTATATTCCAAAACCATAACTCCATATGCTTTTCTATTTTATTGTTATCTAAAAAAATACCGTTAATTTCCCAAGTACTAATTTTAGTTATTTTAAGCTAAGGAAATCTATATTAAGCTAAGAACCCCCACACTTCAAAATATAAATGATTAACACTTCTACTTTTCCAAATTCTTTAAGGTGATAACTTATTTTTCCTAGAAAAAACCCTATTATGAATATGACATGAAGACAATAAAGATTATCTATAAAAAATTAATGGTAGATTAGATTTTTAATCATAAAATTCATGATTTTTTACCAAATTATGATTTTTTTGTTTAACATAATCCACTTAAATTAGGAGTATAAGGAGAAGTACATTGGTGTATACTTTTATTTTATTCACAGAACATATTAAATTAATTCCTAAAGTATTTATCACTTTTATTTGGGTGTTATACTTTAATAATTTTATACAATTTATTTTAAAATTCATATTTATACTTTTTAAACACATTAAAGGACTCATCTTTTGTTCTAAGAAGATATATATGTAAATATATACTGTATTCATTAACAACATTAATAAAATAGATTTTTTCCTCTATGAATTAATAACCATAAATTTTGAAAATGTTAAAATATTCTAATTCTAATATATTGATACTTCTCTCAATCCTTTGAAACAGTTTTCTTCTATTTTAGATTCTTTACATGTTTCAAATTTAGTAATTTAATTTTTGAAGTTAGTTATATTTAAATTCTTTATTAATTTTAATGAATTATTATTAATATGTACCAAATGATCATGAAATAAATTAGAAGACTCAATTAAGTAAGAAATATATTTAGTTATATTATTAATATACAGTTGATACATTCTATTATTTGAGTACCCCTTCCCCATAAACATCCCTACGTTCGATAAGATAACATTGTTTGATTGTAATGAAACATGAAATACATTCATACATAAAATATAAATTGAGATGAAATTATTTCAATTCTTGGAGACACACAACACATTTAAAAAAGTCAACATCTTTCTAAAAGTAAATCATAGTTCCTTGCATCCATGACCAGTGACATTCAAACATAAATTGTTTCATAGGTGTACTTCCTTTGTGATTGTAACTTCATCAAATATTTTTAGCATTGAACGATACTTTCACACATGCAATATTTCTCCAGAATAAATCCACAATCCAATCTTCATTGTAGTCATATTGACTTCAGATATCATCACAATGAGATTTTCTCTAGTTAGAATATTTATAGTGGGTTTTTTTAATTTCTTTAGATAGATACATTACCTTGAAAACATCCCTAGTTTTCCATAGACCCAACATTTTCCTTTATTCTTGGAAGGATTTACTTTATTCTAGAATTGTTTAGATTTCTTCTTAACATGTAAGAAACTTTTTGGTGACTCCTTTCCCTAAAAAATATTAAAATTTGAAAAATTGGGAATACATACCTATGCCTCCCAACATGGATTCTTCTTCAATGTGAAAAGGATTTTAAAATTATTATAAGGAAATATCCTCACCATTTTTAATGATTGATTTACAAAATTCATTCAACATAGGTTCAAATTTAACAATAAATGCACCAAATTGAATTTTTTTGGTTATATTAATTTTATTTAAAGGAAACTTGTTTTCTATAACCTAGAGCTCATGAAAGTGCCCCAACTCAGGAATGTTATCATCCATATTGAAGTTAAGGTAAGTTTTAATAACAAATTTATTAGTACGTTCTTCCTTACCATTGTACACGAATTCAAGTGCATCCCATATCCCTCAATAGGACTTAATTTGAAAAAAATAGTCATAAAGATGATTTTATAATGTGATGAGTATATGTACCCAATAAAAAACCTCGTCATGTTCACATTTTTTACTTATTGCGCAAATGTGTTTGACTTGAGTCACATCAACTGATGTGCTGTTAGGTTTTTGATTAGACTCATCAAAAATGAGAGAAATATTTGGTTCCATAATGTAAAAAACATTCTACACTATAACAAGAAACTTCATATTAACTTTCTATAAGGAGAAGTTGTTACCATCAAAATATTCAATCTTGACCTTGTCTTATTTCATTTCATTAATGGATTTTGAATTCATCTTCTTGGTTCTAAATTTGTCAAAACCTTTTGATTGGTGGAAAATAAAATGGCAGGTGGAGAAGATGAAAGACATTGAATTTTAATATGAAAAAAAATTTCATAGTCCAAAAGGGTTTCATCCACCCCAAATTATTGGTTCAGGGTTCTCAGTTAAAATTTACCTCAAGGATTTCAACAAGATATTGTGAATTTCATACACGAAATTCTGAAATTCCAATAGTATTGATGTTGGTAAAATATTTATGGAGAATTTTAGATTGAGGAAGTTGATATAAATGATATCAACAACCCACTTGTTTATAGATTAAAACTGGTGTGATTTACACTAATTCAATCTTACTATTTTGATCAAAAGACACATTGATTCGATTGAAAAAAGGAAGCCTTTAATGGGAGAAAGCTAACCAGATTTCAAATTTTATAAAGCATTCATCACAGAAAATCTCGTCATTAATCATTTTTATAAAAATATTATATTATATTATTTTATAGTTGGTTTTGTTAAATATATATTTAATATATATAATATATTTTTCACTAAAAAAAAATATATATTTTTAAAAATTTAGCATTTATGTTTTTATAAAAAATTTATTATTCAAAAGGGATATATTTATAGTGGACTACCATGGGTACAAAAACCCCAAAACCAATTTGGGATTCTCAAAACCAAAATAATTCTCTCAAATTATTTTAAAAAGCACCCTCTTTCATTTTTAAGTTGGAAAACCTTTTTTAAATAAATAAAAATCCAAACAATCCCCCACTTAATATTATTAAAAATTAATTCTCCAAATAACATCCATATCATTATACATAATAAAATATATTTTTATTTAAACCTTTACTTAGTATCAATATCTCAACGTATTATCAGATTTAAAAGTGGTTGAAAAGTTAAAATTTTTAATATTTAAAATAAGAAAAATAATTTACACATAAAATGATAATTCCCTCCAATATATCATTTTATAAAACTTTTATGGACATGTGTTTATTTCATTTTCATGAAATCTCTAAGGAGTAAATGAATTAATTGTAATAAAAATCATCTCCACTTATATGTCCAATAGGGAAAATATAACAACGTGGATATTTTATTAGAACACATAACTCAAAAATTATTAATGTTTTGTTATGATTTTATAACTCAAACTCTAGTAATAATAGACAATATCTACACCAAGGAACTGGAACTGTAATTATCAATATCAACAATCATTTTCGTAAATTGTTTTTACCCTTTAAACTATTTGATTTGGATCATCCTAACAAAAGTGTTGAGTTTCCATTACAAAAATGATTTATTCTATGGGTATTAACCATATATCTTTATTAGTTGGATGAATGATATCTCTCAACATAGATTTTTTAAGAGGACCCATAATGTTTTTTCATGATCTCATATAATAAATTTTTATGACACCATCTTGCAATTTTTTTTTCACATATTCGCATCTCAAACTTATATATCTTGACTTTCCATTTTATATGAAACTATATTATTTTGATTAAGTTTCATTATTATAAAAATTGATATAGATATGAAGCATCAGACTAAGAAATAATATAATATCCAATAATAGATTACTATTCCATTCATATTCCTTTCTACGTGCTACTAATGAGATAAACTTTAACTCTGTGGTCAAATGTGAAATGCATATTTGTTTATTTCTCTCCCAAGAATAAGTACAACATCTAAGATTAAAAACCATCCAGATATGGATTGATTATCCCCAATATTGGTAATAGAACTCACATAGGTGTATCCATCTAATATAGTTAGATAATAATTTTAGTCCAAATGCAAATATTTGATTTTTTCCACATATCTAAATATTATTGTTATAAATTTTAATTGATACACACCCAGATTAGTATCATATCTACTCATTTTAAACACCAAAAAAGGAATATGAAGTCTTGTGAACTTAGTTTTATACATTAAAGAACCAATTTCACTTGTATAATCATGTTGGGTTAGGGACCAGCCAGTATTCAAAAACAGTTTAACATTATAATAAAATGGAGTATTAGAATCCTTGAAACCAAGACGATCAAATTTATTTTTTATTTTTAAATTTAATGAGATAAAATTTAATAATGAACCACACTATTTTTTATAACTTCAATTACTATAATATTATCAAATAATCCAATATCATTGATTCTAATCATAGAGGATACGTAATTCTTTTACTCATTTACATCAATTAGACTGGTTCTAAAACTAACATATTACACAAATGTAGATATAAAATAACTCTATATTACTTTGTAAAATTAAACAAAAAATTATCCACATTTATATGTATAAATAAATTAGATAATATAGTAGAATAATTTTTTTCATGCCACTAATTTTAAGCTTTATTATGTCCAAAAAGTGATTTAACTAATTTACAAAATTGTTTTCATTATATTATAAAAGAAACCGTAATGAGTTTTCTATTTAAATATCTACATCATAGTATCTATTAAAAAAAAAAATTTTAACATCGATTTGATGGAAATATAATTTATTAATTGAAGAGAATTAAAAAAAATCCTCATTGATTAATCAAATATACAAGAGTATAAGTATAAAAATAATCAATTAATTCTGTTTTTATGAAAACTTTAGAAACCAATATTTCTTTAAGATATTTAATGTTACCATTGGAATCATACTTCTTTAAAAAAACATTTAAATTGATAGGTATTGGACCAATTGATAAATCCATAATGGCCCAAGTATTTCTTCTGATAATAGAATCCCTTTAATCATTAATTTATTCTTTCTATAAATCAATATATATAGAATTCATAGCTTCATTATATGTATTTGGGTCATTTTTTATAGATAATAACATAGGATACTTATTCAAAATATAATTATTTTGATCTCATTCAAAAAGTAAAACTGTTTAATTTGAATAAACAAAATCTTGAGTTATATTTTCCACCTACAAAAGTACTGTACTCCATTTAGGTTTGACTAATAAATCATAATTGTTATCTAATTTTTTATTTTAACTAGATGAAGTATAAGAGATAGGGGTATGAGGAATAAAATCCTTTGCATAATCTTTATAAAAATTATTTTGAAAAAAATCTATATCACATTATTCGACAATTTCAATAGCTTGTAAATCTATAACTCTATATTCTTTGATATTTTATGCATATCAAATAAAACTCCTTTAATCTATCAAGGATCGATTTAGTTCTTTTAAGAGTAGGAACACTATAGTAAGATAAAAACCTCAGCACTATAAAATATAAAAGGTTGGATCTTTTACCTTTCTTAATTTCATAATATGATGAGTTAGATTTCCAGGAAAGAAATCTTATTATGATTATAACATACAACCAATAAATATTCACCCTATAAATTTAATGGTAATTAAATTTAATAATCATGTAATTTACCATTAGTACTATTTTTTTTCACTTCTAGATAATCTATTTTAATGAGGTGTGAAAGGAGAATAACTTTGATTCATTATATAGTTTTATGCATAGACTACATTAAATTCATTAATAAACTATTCATCACCTCCACCTGAGTGTAATACTTTAGTCCTTTTATTTAAATAGTTTTCAACTTTATATTTATAGTTCTTAAACATTTTAAAGTCTTTATAATTTGTTTTAAGAAGATATATATGTAAATATATACTACATTCATAAATAAAAGTAATAAAATACATTTTTTACTTCATGAGTTAGAAAAATATTTAATTCATACATATTATAATGTACTAATTCTAATATATCATAATTTCTCTCAATAATTTAAAATTTATTTTTTTACTATTTCAGATTCTAAACATGTTTCAAATTAGTTAAATTAATTTTTGAAGTTAATTTATTTTAAATTATTTATTAATTTTAATTAATTATTATTAAAATGTTCCAAATGATCACCTCATAAATTATTGGAGTCAATAAATTAATAATAATATTTAATCATATTATTAAAAGATAATTGATACATGATATTATTTGAGTACCCCTTCCCCACACATTCCTCCCTCTGGAAAGATAACCTTGTTAGGTTTTAATGAAACATGAATTACTTTATTATATAAAAGATAAAAAATACTAAATTATTTATAATCATGGGTACATAAAAAACATTTAGAAGAGTCAAATTGTTTTTAGAACTAAATTCTAGTTCCTCACTTCCTTGAATGAAAACATTCATGCATGAATTATTTCCATGGTGTAATTCCTTCGTTCCAGTGACTTTGTTAAATGTTTTGAACATTTAATGATCCTTTCACACATGAAGCATATCCATTGAATCAATCCACCATCTTATCTTTATCTAAGTAATATTGAATTTTGAAATCATCAAAACTAGATTTTATTCAATCAACATATTTGAAGCGGGTTTGTTAACTTTATTTTAATAGGGAAATTACCTTTAAAAAACCCATGGGTTTTCATAGAAAAATAATTATCCTTTATTCTTATAAGGATTAAATTTATTATTTAATTATTTAACTTTATTATTGACATGTAAATAATTATTTAGTGGCTCCTTTCCCTCAATATACTCAACCTTGTTATCAAAATATGAAGCCATACCCATGTCTCTCAACATGGATTATTTATAAATGTGAAGAATATTTTTCAACTTTTATAATAAAATATACTCACTATTTTTAATAATTGATTTACTAAATTAATTCCATATAGATGGAAATTTAGAAATAATTTCAACAATTTGGAATGGATATGGTATATTAATTTTAAGGTAAAAAATCTTGTTTTATATAAATTTGAGCACATGAACTTTATCCAATATTGAATTGTTATAAACCATCATGATGTTAAGATACTTTGCGATAATAAATTTATTGGTACCAGATTCTTTAGTTTTGAATCTGAATTCGAGTGTATCCCATATCTCTTGAGAAAACTTCATTTGGAAAAAATAGTCCTAAAGACTATATAATATTTTTTTAAGAATATTTCCTCAAAAAAAACTCATCATATTTATAGTTTTTCCTCACTTCATGAGTGTGGTCGACCTAAGTAATGTCAATGAGTGTGTTTTCAAGATTTAGAGTAGGCTTAGGGGGAATGAGAACAAGGTGTGGTTCTAGAATTTAAAAAATATTCAACACTGTAATAATAAACTTCATATGGTATTTCCAATAAGAGAAGTTATTGCCACTGAAATGCTCATGCTTGGCCATGTCTTGGTGCACCACAATAATGGATTAAAAATTCAAATTATAGTATCTTACATGGTAAATACCTTTTGATTTTTGCAAAATAATAAGGTAGACGAAGAATATCAAAGAAAAAAAATCTTGATGCATGAATGAAGTTCACTTTTGAAAAGGGTTTGATCCACTTTTTTTTTGTGTTGGGTTCTTAGTAGAAATTTATATATAGTATTTCACAAAGATGTTAGGAATGTTGTATATAGAATTCTAATAGCCACATTGCTTTGATACAAGGTAAATAGTTTCAGATAATTTTTTTTTGGAATATTGATATAAATGATATCAATATCCCACTTATTTTTAAATGAAAACTGGTGCGATTCACACCAATTCAATCTCACAATTTTGATCAAAATACACTTTGATTCGATAAAAACATGGAAACCATTGGAGGGAGGAAACCAATCAGATTTCAAATTTATTATCATGATGACTAATCTCAACATTAATCGGTTATATATATATATTTTATTTTTATATATAATATATATATATATATAAAATAATTTTTTTGTATTAAAACTATAAAATTTTAAAATATTTCTAAAATCATTTTGGCACCGATATATTTTTATGAAAAAGCTAATATTTCTAAGTCCTATTTTTATAGGGGAAGGACCTCAGGAATTAATACCACAAAACTTATGTGGGATTATAAAATCTAAAATAATTCCCTACAATTATTTTAAGAAACCCCATCCTTCTTTTTTAATTGGTACCACATTTTATTAATTAAAAAATCATAATAATACCACACTTTTTTTAGTTAAATAATAATTATTATGATCATATCCATATAATTATATATAATAAATGTATATTTTTATTTAAACATTTATTTATCATCAATATCTCAATGTATTTTAATTTTTATAAGTCGTGGAAATATTAAACCTATCAATATTTAATATAAATTTTTTACTTTTTTTAATTTTTTTTAAATTAAGAGAAAGATAAACCAATGATTTGATATGTAAAATAATATTTCTATCCAACATCTCATTTTGTGGAAATTTTATGTCTATGTTCTTATATCCTTTTCTTGAAGTCAATAAGAAGTAAAACCATTAACTCTTATAAGAAATGGAACCAATTCTAAGTTCACATAGTCAAAACATAACAATGATTTTACATTATTATAACACATAACTCATCCAGTATTATTATTTTGGTAAGAGTTTATAAGTTAACTTCTAGTAATAACAGATGATATCAACACCAAGTAGTTGGTGTTATAATTGTTAATATTAAAAATCATATTATTAACTTATCTTTACACATTAAATAATTTTATTAGGATCTTACAAATAAAGAATTGGGGTTTACATTATAAAAATTATATGGGGTTTAATCAAATATTTTTATTAGTTTTATGAATGATGTAATGAACCAACCTGATTAAACTTGAAAAAACACCTGATATGACCCATCACAGTGAGGTAAAATGAGATAACTGAAATAATTCATGAATATAAATAGAAAAAGTAAAAAATTCAGTGCAAAAAGATGAAGAAAAAGATACTACTAGATCTACACAACCTAGTAAAATCAGGATAAACTAGAAAAATATGAATCAAAGAAGACCAAAACGTATCAACGTGACCAACTATCACCTCCAGCAAATCCTGATACGAAGGAAATAATAAATGAGAAGCCAATATTCTTTATAATGACCATCCCTTTACTATTATCCTGCGATAAAACCTGTACAACTACCAAAAATAAAAGTAAGGTGTTAGAAAAAAATCCTAGTATGATACCGCCATAGTTTCTATACGAGGTATAATATCAAGAATGAATTCATTCTAGATTTTAAAACAAAATATTTTTACAAATATTTTTCATAATTCTAAATCTATTTGTAAATCATTTTTATTTATTTTTCACAAAATATTTTGTTATTATCAAATCCAAAATTATGAGAAGTAGCGTTGATCAAAATAATAATGTTAATCTATACATCAAAAGGTAATAAAGTACACACATATTCAGGAAATAACATATCATTTGAATCTATGTGATACAAACTCATATAAATACATGTGAGAAATAATTCATGATAAAAACACATCATGTGATAAATAAAACACCAATGAAAAATCACCTTGTATTATCCCCTAGTGTATTGTAATACATACTAGACATAAAATATAGCCTCAAATAGGTCTATTCTAGTTCCGACCAATATTGAGTCCTAACATAGTCCATCAATATCCCTAAGTAACCCCTAGTAGTTCCATACTTACTAAGTTTACCCACTTATCTTTCCCAATTCACCAAAGGATCCCTATGTTCTAATTTTTAAAACTATTTCAAAACCATTCTCCCAATTTATAAAAATATCTTCAAATAAAATCCAACCCTACTTCTATGTTTGAAAACCCATTTCCAAATCCTTGGTGTGCCAAAAAAACATTTTCAAAAAAAAACCATTTAAAAAATAAGTCTTTCCAATTGAAATAACAAATAACTTCAATTCAATAAGAAAACAAAATGAATTTTACAAGAATGATATGAAATTCATATAATAAACCCTTTGTATAGAAACATCTACCCCAAGAATGTTGAAATCCTATATGCCTTAGACAACAATGTTTGGAAAACCATAGACATGACTTTGAAAGAAAAGGATTGAAAAATGCTATGAAGGATTGATAGAAAACATCAATCAATCAGGAATATGAACTATAAAAGCTTCCAATATAGTATCCATGTCCAAAGGAATTAAGAAACATAATTAATTATTACCTACAGAGGTGTATCATAACCAAAAAGATGATCAGTTTCTGAAATAATGATCTAAAAGGGACGAAGTTCTGCAAAATCTCATAGGGAGAGCTATAAGATGGGAGAGGTATAGAAGTAGTAGGAATTAAAGAAAACTAGTTGTTTAGTTCCCTAAAACCACAATTTGTGATATTAACATGTCGTGTGATCCCATTACACAATGTGAATTCCTTGAAGGATGAAAATGATAAACAAATTACTACATTTATAAAAAACATTTTATTTCCATTACATGGTGTGAACTCCAAATACATGGAATGTAAACATTTTATGACCTATAAATCTTCATGAAACATACTTGAAGACAAATACATTGTGTGTATTCAAAATACACGTCGTTTAAATGTCTATAAGAGAGCATAAATCCTAGATTTCAACAAAAAACACCAAGCACTGAAGATGTTATCTGAAGTTTGATAGGAGACATCCTATAGGGACACTTTCAAGTAGGAGTATCTCTAGTAATTATTTCTCTGGAGAACTCTACCTCATAAGCCGGGGGAAGTTCGAGTAACTCTTTAGAAAATAAATCACTATATTCCCTCAGGATGGGCATTTCCGATAAGTTGAAAATTTTCTTTAGCTCAACCATTTGAGTGAGGTATTCCTCTTCACAGGTAATCAACAACCACACCATTGAAGGATTTTTTAAAAGGATATTCATGATCTTACTTTAGTTTTTATTGGATAATGTTATAGGTTGTAATATTAAAATATATTTCCATTTCTTGATTGTTGATATGTGCTCTATATAATGAGAGACAATCCATTCTCATTATAGTGTCGAATTCCACTAATGGATCTATCATGATATTTACTGGAATAATATTCCCACATATTCCAACAAGAGAAGAGTCCAACATATGGGTTGTAATGATTTCACACCTTGGTATTTTTACATATATATCTACGTCAAGGTTTTAGGGCTTCAATTCCATAGTTATTAAAACTTGTGAGATATAAAGGAATGTGTAGAACTAGAATAAAATAAGACTTTTTCCATTATTGAGTGAATAGGAAGTATACCTTGTAAGACTTCATTTTCTTGCTCAACATCCATAGTAGTGATGGAATAAGCCTTCCCTTATTACTTTGGATTTAGTGGCTGATGAAGCTGATTACCCTTGAGGGCTTGAGGTTTAGTGCACCGGATTGAATAGTTACCTTTCACCCTACAATTTTATAATTTTACCATGGGTGGTTCTTTCCTTTCCCCAACCACTGAAGGACCTTTGCGGTGTTTTGTTTTATCATAGTTTTTTATTGGTTGAAAAAAACCTTTTTGTTGAATAATGTTTTTGATTTACAGGAAGACAAGGTTGGTGGTTTCTGGAAGTTTTCCTTTTTTCTGAGAAAGAAAGAAGTTTTTGAGTTTAAGGAAGTTTTTGAGCTTAATGTTGCTGAGTTTGAAGGAAGTTTCTGAGAAAGAAAGAAGTTTATTATTTTGAAATAAGTTGCTGAGTTTAAAAGATGTTTCTGAAGACCTTTTTGTTACTGAAGAATCATAAAAAAGGATGTTATTGAAGAGTTATATGTTAGAAAGTTTCTCAAACATTTTAAAAAAATTAGATGAAGCTTTAATGATCTTAATGTTCTCACAAATCAAGAAATGTTTCTTGATAAAATCTATTGAAGAAATAGGGAAGAGGTTTGAAAAAATTCAATGAGAAACATTTTGAGAAAAATCAGATTCAGAATTCTGAGCAACATTATGAGAAAAATCAGATCTAGAATTCTGATCAACATTTTTAGAAAATCGGATATGGAATTCTACACAAATTAGAACCTAAATTTTACACAAATCAGAACCTAGATTCTACACAAATCTAAACCTGAATTCTACATAAATCAGAACCAAAATGATTCAAAAATTAGAAACTAAATTCTATATAAATTGGAACCTGAATTCTGAAAAAATAGGAAAATGAATTTTTAGAAAATTAGAACCTACAATCTTCACAAAGTAGAACCTAAATTCTACACAAATAAAAACCCAAATTCTGTGGAAATTGGAACCAGAATTATGAGAAAATCATAACTAAATTCTACACAAATCAGAACCTGAATTCTGAAAAAATCAGAACCTAAATTCTAAGGAAATCAGAACCTGAATTCTGAGAAAATCAGAACCTGAATTCTACACAAATCAAAACCTGAATTATTTACAAATCAGAACTTGAATTTTGAGGAAATCGGAACATGAATTTTGAGATAACTAGAACCCAAATTCTACACAAATTGGAACCTGAATTGTAAAAGAATAAGAACCTTAATTTTGAGAAAATCATAACATGAATTCTGAGAAAACAACACCTCAATTCTGCACAACTGAAAACCTGAATTTTTCACAAATTAGAACCTAAATTTTGATGAAATAGGAACCTAACTTCTAGTAAAATTGGAACCTAAATTCTATGAAAATCAGGACCTAAATTCTTAGAAAATAGTTACATGAATTCTGAGTAAATCAGAACCTAATTTCTGAGAAAATTGGAACCAGAAATCTGAGAAAATCAGAACCTATTTTCTAAAAAAATCAGATCCTGTTTTCTATAGAAAACTGAACCACTTTTCTGATCATGTTTGCAATAAAAAACTGAACCACATTTTTAAGCAGGTTTCTCAGAAAAATTGAACGAAATTTCGGAGTATGTTTCTCTGAAAATATGAACTACATTTCTGAGTATGTTTCTCGAAAAATCAGAATCAAGATTCACCATTGTCAAACATGAATTTCAGCTATGTGTAAATCTTAGAGAAATTTAAGGACGTTTTAAGAATTCAAATATTGAATATTAAATGTGAGTGATTTTTAGAGTTTTTTGAGTTTTGAGGAAGCTGGAAAGATTTTCAAGTTTCCCGCCCTTGTTTTTCGAGTTGCCTATAAATATGTGCTCATATCATTCTCTCAATTGAAGCTTTCAAACATGTAGAAAATTTAGAGTACTATGGAATTCAAAGTGAAAGGTTCCCACCATATTGAAGAAGTTTTCTTTAAATACTTAAGGAATGGAATAATTTGAACCATCCTTACTATAATGAGAAGATCAAACTTGCCAAATCAGAAAAAGGATTGAGACTGAGCATTTGTGAAGTAGGTTCAACAAAGTTCTTATTCTTGTGTTTGGATCAATTGTTATTTAAGAAAATATTGTAAACTGACTAGAGTAAGTATAATATTTTCTATTGGGTGATAAATGGTGTCTAATAGGATTTGTCACAAGTTGTATTCATTTTTTCATTACTGTGGATTTCCAAATACCCATGGGAGTGGATATGTCAAGGACGTATGTTCTCACATTGAGGCTGAACCTTGTAAATTGTGTGTGCCTTACTTGATTTACTATTTTTTTTTCATTTTTACGAAATTTTTAAAGGTTTATAAGGGAATAAATATTAACAGGTTGAAGAGGTTAAGTTTCATAAATTTTTGAAACTTTTAAAAAGTGAACAACTAATTCAACCTCTCCTTCTTAGTTGTTATTCGATCATTGGAACTTCAAGTGGTATTAGAGAGAGGTTACCTTGTTTAATCCTTATCATGGAGAATATAAATTCTTTCTGTAATAGAGTAATTAGTAAATTTTATGGAAATAATTATTATAGATGAAATAATAGGATAATTCCTTATGTACTATCTCTTGGCCTTTTAAGTTTTTGATGCTGCTACTAATGGTTTCCCACCTATTAAAAAAGATGCTCCTGTGACATTCACTAATAAGATAAATATATAAGTTGATGGAAAGGATATTAATACTATTATCATGTTCTTATTTGAAAATTTTTATCATAAGGTGATGGGTATTGAAACATCAAAAAGCATGTGGGACAAGTTAGAGAGCGTTTTTGAAAGAAATAAAAAAGTTAAGAAGGACAGGCTACAAATATGGCATAGTAAGTATGAAGACATTAGAATGAGAGATGATGAAAATACTGGTGAATACTTCACTAGAGTTAATGAAATTGTGTAAAACATCATAGGATTCAGAGATGTATTAGAACATTCTAAAATTGTGAAGAAACTTATGAGAAACCTTTCAGATAGGTTTGATTGTAAATTTTATCCTCTAGAATATAAGGTTGATTTAACTCTTGATGAATTGTGTAAATTTTAATGTGTCTTATGAACTGAGTAAAGATCCAATATTTAAAAATAAAATGAAAGATGAAATGGATTTTGAATCCATGAGAAAGATGAAAATACATGAAGTTGATGAAGCCTATCCTTGTGAATATGAGGACAATTTAGATAATGAGATAAATGAAAAAAATCACGTTACTTATATCTAAGAACTATCTAAGAGGAAGATGAAATTATTAAGGAAAAAATCCTTTCAAACATTTCAAGTGTGGTGGAATCGGGCACTTTGCTATGAATTTCCCCAAGATTAAATTTGGATAATATCGAGACGATTCCGATGAAAAACCACGATGGAAGAAGTGGAAAAAAATGATAAAGAAGAGAAGACTTCCAACAAATTCAAGAAGAAGTCTTTCAGAAAGAAGAGAATCATGTTTATATAGAGGTTTGAATCAGACTCAAATGATAGCAATTATTCTAAAGAATAAAGTTCACAAAAATTACAAAACTTCATTGAAAAAGTTTAGAAAACAAAAAGACTTCTCAAAGAGTGAAGAAGGTGGTGAAGAATCTTATAGATAGTATCAGCTCAGAAATGAACATCCTTCATGTATTAATCTAAACAAATATCTTAATAAATAAATTACAGTAATAAAGAAATATTGCGAAGTAGTTGGTGATGGATAAAAAGATCTCATCTAGAAGGAAGATGAATACATTTAAGAGATTCTAATATACAAAGTTAGAAATACTTAATAGGGAAAGGTGATTGAATATCTTAGCAAGAAGATGGAATCTAAAGAAGAAGAAGTTAAAAAGTTTCAATAAAAAATTCTTGAGTCCGAGAATACTCTGAGGAATATGAATGAAAACTTTAACAAAGCTATATAAGTAAAAGCCGAGATCTCTAGAATTGTTATAAATGCTCATTAAGAGAATTTGGTGAAATATTCTCTTACCAAAAATAATGTTTCATCTTATTCTTCTAACATTTTTGGTTTTGGAAGAAGTGTTTTGAAATCTTGGGTGAAAATTCTTGTGATAAACCCATCATATATACAAAATTTGAAACCTCACTTAAAGGAAAAATGGATTGTATCCTGAGAATGTTAAGGATGATAATGGTTACCAACCTCAAAAATTTTTCTATAGAGAAATACCATTCTTTAATAAAAAATCAATATTTGAGGGCTATTGCTGGTGATGTGGAATATATGGGAATAGAGCTTATAATTTTCGGAAAAAATTACCTCTACCCAAAAAAGGTTTGAGAAAAGTGGAAGAAATAGTTCAAGAAGAATGAGTAACTTTTCTCACTCACAGAAAGTTGAAAAGGTGAATTCTCAAGATATCATAAATATTCCAACAAAGAATCAATTTTAATGTTTATAAGATTTTTGTGGAAGATGTGATCAGTTTGGAATCATGCTGAAAGATGTATGACACTTCTTCCTGAACAATTTTCTTATGATAAGAAAGAAAAGAAAGCTGAAAATAATAAGGTTGATGAGAGATATATTGTTGTTGAGACAACTTTGAAAGTAATTAAGAGGAAAAACCATTGTTTCTTGATAATGTTTTTTCTTCACATATGAAAGGTGATATAAAAATCTTAGAACATATTGAAAATCATGATGGAGGAGCGGTTAATTTTGGTAATGATAGTTCCTTAAAAATTAAAAGAATCATAACCATAGAGTTTAAATCAGGGATACACAAATCTAAGGAAGTATTTCTTGTTGATGGGATGAAACATAACTTAGTATAAGTCAACTTTATGATGATGAAAAGTAAGTAATATTCTGAAAATATTATTGTATCATCAAAATTGTGAAAAATAGAAAATTCATTACAAAAGGAGAAAGAACCAGTGGGAATCTCTTTCAAATTAGAGAATCTAATAACTCTTGTTATTTGAGTGCTAAATATTAAAAAAAGTTGTAGCATGAAAGAATTGGCCACCTTGGGCTGAAGAACATGAATAATCTTTCTAAAGTCAATGATGTTCAAAATTTTCTAGAATTTAAAAGTAGAGATGAAGATGTATGTATTACTTACCAAAAAAGAAATATGACTAACAAAAGTCACAAAAGATTTGAGATTCAATCTAGAAAACCACTTGAACTTTTTTATTCCGATGTGTGTGGGATGATGGGACATCAATAAACAAAAGAGGATTTATACTTTATCACTTTTATTGTTAATTTCACTTGGATGGAAAACATTATGTTCATGAAGCACAAGTGAGAGGCTATTAAAATTTTCAAATTCTCTAGAAAATATGTTGAGAAATAATTGTGGGTTTCCATAAAGAATCTGAGAAAAGATAATGGTACTGAATTCACAAACAATGATTTGAATATTATCTAAGAAAGCTTGATTTCAAAAATCAGTATAGTGATCCCTATACTCCACAACAAAATGTAGTAGCAGAAAGGAAGAATAAGATCTCGGTAGAAATGGGAAGAAGTACGTTAGAAGAATACAAACTTTCAGAATTATTTTGGATAGAAGATGTCAGTACTACTATACATGTTCAAAATAGATTCTTGTTGAGACCAGAAACCAATATTACTAGTTATGAAATGTGTTATAACAAAAAATACTCATTAAAATACCTCAAAGTCTTTGGATGTCCAAGTCTTCTTCAAGTAATAAATATGAATTTGGGAATGTTTAATGAGAATTATGAGGAAGGGAATTTCAAGGGTTATTCACCAAATATAAGAAGTTACAAATATTGGAACAAATGTATACAAAATTTTATGGACTCATATGATGTGAAGGTAATTGAAAATTAAATTTCTTTAAAAAAAGTTGTTGAGAATGATGAGGATGAAACATTGGAGAAATCCAATAATAATGAATGTTATCCAAAACAATCTCATCACGATTCAGATGAATCATGTGATAAAGAAAGTGATGCTGGTTAAGAAACCATGAGATTTCCTACCTCACAAAATAAGGTTGAATTTAAAAACATTATTGGGAATTAGAAGGCTCTAGTTCAGACAAGAAGAAAGTTGAGATTAGAAAATCTGACTTCAATTATCTAAAAAGTTGAACCAGATTCAGTTTCAGAGTCTATTCAACATAAATAATGAGTGGATGATATGAATGAAGAGTTGGATCTGATTGAGAAGAATGAATCTTGGGAACTTGTTCCAAGGATAAAAAATAAAATTTTTTTTAAAATGAAGCGGGTTTATAGAAATCAATTGAATGATCATGGAGAGGTTTCAAGAAACAAAGCAATACTTGTTTGTAAAGGATATGCACAGGTGGAAGGTATAGGTTTTAATGAAACTTTTTACCTCATTGTAAGGCAAAAACCATTTGAATTTTTCTTAAAGTGTATATCCATAAAAATTAAAAAGTTTATCAGATGGATATAAAGTCAACTTTCTTAAATTGTGAGATTGGTCAAAAAATGTTCATTGAAAAACCTTGTGAGTTTTTACATGATGAGGATGAAACCAAAGATTATAAATTAAATAAATCTTTTTATGGGATGAAACAAGCTCCACATTCTTGGTATTCAAATCTTGACAATTGTTTGAGAAAAATAAACTTTTCTAAATGAAAAGTTGATAGAAACTTGTAAGTGGTTTTTTTTGAATCTAGAACTTTAATTTTAATTGTTTATGTGGATGATATATTTTTTGTTGGGGATGAAGAAAAGGTTTGTGAAGAGTTTGCTGAAGTTATGAAGGAGAACTTTGAATTTTCAATATTGGGGGAATTAACTTTCTTCGTTGGATTACAAGTTAAAAAAAAGAAAGATATATTTTATTATCTCATAAAAAGTATGCCAAGGAATTATTAAAAAAGTTTGCAATGGTAGAATCAAAATAAGTTTCAACTTCTATTTTAGTGAGAAAAAAGTTGAAAAAATATGAATCTAGTATAATTGTGAATCTGAAATATTTTCAGAAGCTAATAAGAAGTCTTCATTACCTTAAAACTTCATGGTCTGATATTGTTTATTCTTTGAGTTTGTGTGCCAAGTATCAAAGTAATCTAAAATAATCACATATGTTGGAAGAAATGAGTATTCTGAGATATGTCAAATGAACAACTTCATATGGGTGGTTATACAAGAGAAATAGTGAGTTAAAGTTTCATGGTCATACTTATGCTGATTAGGATGGTGATTGTAATGATATAAAATCAACTTCAAAAGGAACGTTTTTCTTAGGTGAATGTTGTGAGAGTTGGCATTGTAAGAAACAAAGTTTGGTAACCTTGAGTACAACCGAATCTTAATATGCTATAGCCACTCAGGATTGTACTCAAATAGTGTGGATAAACATTCAGTTGGAAGATTTGAAAGTAAAAGTTTTTAAACCATTGAAGATACTTTATGATAATAAAATTGCAATTGATCTTTCTAAGAATCCTGTCCAACACCCAATATCAAAATACATTGATATAAAATTTCACTCCATAAAAGAGAAACTTGTTATTGGTCATGGTTTTCTGGAATACACATAAAAAGTATCAGATTGCTGATATCTTTTCCAAAGCAATGTCGAAGAAAATATTTGTTGAATTGAGGATGCAAGTCCATGTTTAGCCTCCTCCCATGTCTTCCTACACCTCACAAGGAATTACCCCCACTGTTCTTTGGATTTTGTTGACAAAGGGGGAGAGTAAGAAAGCCTTTTTACTTTGTAAGATTTTTTTACTTGGATTTATTTTATGAATCTAAAGATATGGTAATTATGTAATGAAGGGTAGAAAAAGAAAAATGAGAGAGAAAAAGAAAAGTGAGAAAGAGAAAGATAAAATTAAAGGGGGAGTTTGAGTAAGGGGAATTCATCTTTACATGGACGAAAAATATTCTTGCCACCAAGGGATGAAAATAATTCAAAAAATTTCTTTATCTAGTAGTGTGGTGTCAGGACACTCTCTTTTGATAAAGGATATGTTTTGAAAAATTCAATAAAGTGAGTTGTGGATAATTTCTAAGTGTTAGAAAAGTTGTTAACAAAGGTTATCAAAAAATCCAAAGGGGGATATTAAAGAACCATTGCGGTGTTTATTTTAATGAAGTTTTGTATTTATTGATGACCAACCTTTTTTTTGAAGAATATTTTTGATATATAGGATGATGAGGTTAGTGGTTGCTAGAATTTTTTCTTTGTTGCGGAGAAAGAAAGAAGTTACCGAGTTTAAGGAAGTTTTTGAGTTTAAATTTGCTGAGTTTGAAGGAAGTTTCTAAGAAGGAAAAAAGTTTCTAAGTTTGAAAGAAGTTGCTGAGTTTGAAAGATGTTGTTAAAGTAATTTTTTTTGGTGAAGAATCTTGAAAAAGGTTTTTGTTGAATATTCAGATGTTAGAAAGTTTCTCAAACTTTTTAAACAAATTAGGAGATGCTTTGTTGATCTTAATGTTCTCACAAATCCAGAAAAGTTTCATGATAAAAGCTGTTGAAGAAATGGTGAATTGGTTTGAAGAATTTCAATGAGCAACATTCTGAGAAAAATAGGATCCATAATTTGGAAAAACATTCTAAGAGAAATTAGATCTAGAGTTTTGAGCTACATTCTCATAAAACTGGATCCTGAATTCTGGACAAATCGGAACCAGAATTATGCAGAAATCAAAGCGTGAATTCTATAAAAATCATAATCTGGATTCTACACAAGTTGGAACTAGAATTATGCCCAAATCAGAACCTAAATTCTACACAAATTAGAACCTTAATTCTGGGGAAATCTGAACATGAATTCTTAGAAAATCGGAACCCGAATTCTGAACAAATTGGAACATGAATTATACACAAATTGGAACCTAAATTCTGAGGAAATCAGAACCTGAATTATGAGAAAATAAGAACATGAATTCTAGAAAAATAAGAAGCTGAATTTTTTTACAAATTGGAACCTAAATTTTGAAGAAATCAGGACCTGAATTTTGAGAAAATAGGATCCTGAATTATATACTAACCAGAACCTGAATTCTACAGAAATAAGAACCTAAATTCTAAGTAAATGAGAACATGAAATCCGAGAAAATTAGAACCTAAATTCTGCACAAATCAGAACCTAAATTCTTCACAAATTTGAACCAGGATTCTAAGAAAATCGGAACTTGAATTCTAATAAAATCAGAACTTGAATTATGAACAATTTGGAACCTAAATTCTTTACAAATCAGAACCTGAATTATAAGGAAATTCGAACCTGAATTCTGAGAAATTATGAACCTAAATTATAAGAAAATCAGAACCTGAATTATAAGGAAATCCGAACCTGAATTTTGAGAAATTATGAACCTAAATTATAATAAAATCAGAACCTTAATTTAGAGAAATTAGAACAAAATTTCTGATAAAATCGAAACCTAAATTCCAAGAAAATCGGAAACAAAATTCTAAGAAAATCGAAACTTGAATTTTGAGAAAATCAGGACATGAATTCTGATAAAATTAGAACCTTAATTCTAATAAAATTAGAACCTAATTTGTAAGAAAATAAGATCCCAAATTCTGAGAAAATCGAAAATAGTTTTCTGGACAAATCAGATCTTGTTTTCTGAAGAAAACTAAACCACATTTCTAAGAATGTTTTTGAGAAAAATTGGACCACATTTCTAATCATGTTTCTATGAAAGTCTGAACTACATTTCTGAGCATGTTTTTGAAAAAATCATAATCAACTTTCTGCATTATCAAACCCAAAATTCAACTTTGTGTAAATCCCAGATAAATATAAGTAGGTTTGAAGAAGTCAAATACTAAAGATTAAATGTGATAGATTTTCAAAGTTTTTGAGATTTGAGGAAGCAGGAAGTATTTTCCTGTTTCCCATCATTGTTTTTCGATTTTCCTATAAATATGTGCTCAAATCATTCGATCAATTGAAAATTTCACACATGTGGAAAATGAAGAGTGATATAGAATTCAAAGTTAAAGGTTCCCTCCATATTGAATAAGTTTTCTTTGAGTGTTTAAGGAAATGAAAAATCAGAACCATCCTTACCATACAAAGAATATTAGACGCAACCAAATTTGAATGAGGATTTAGACTAAGAATTTATGGAGTAGATTCAAAAAATCATTTATTCTTGGGTTTTTATCAATTTTTATTTAATATAACATTGTAAACTGATGGGAGTTAATATAATCATTCCTATCCGGATATATAAGCTATCTAATGGGAGTTGACATAAGTTATATTCATCTTTTCATTATAGAGGATTTCCATTGACCAATGGGAGTGGCTATGGAAAGGACGTAGGTTCTCACATTGAGGCCGAACCTAGTAAATAATGTGTGACTTATATGATTTACTATTCTTTAATGATTAATTAGTTTTTAAAGGTTGATAAGGAAAGAAATATTAATAGGTTTCAGGGGTTAATTTTATTAAAGTTTTGAAACTTATAAAAAGTGAACAACTGATTCAACCCCCCCGCTCAATTGTTATTATATATTTAGAGATTATACCACATTTTATTACCTTCTAATTTATTTTTGACACTCTTGTGCTTGGTGGACTTCTATCCCACACTTGCAACATTTCCCTATCCCTTTGAGGAAATTCCCATGATTCTTCTTCCAACATTTTTTACATGTGGGTGGTTGAGTTTTCTTTCCACCTTTCTCATTTGATCCTCTGGCATGAAACTCCATTTTCATTTCTTATCACCATATCCCTGGGACCATTCTCCAAACTCTATCTCTTCTTTGAGAGAACATCGAACAACTTCTTCATGACTCCCAAAGTCTCAAATTGAAAGATCATTCTGAAGGTGTAGTTTTTATCCACGAAATAATCTATCAATTTTTCTATCATTATTGATAAAAAATCCCAATGCGTACCTTGAATGCGTTGTGGAATTATCTTCATAGACTGTTACATATTCTCCATCCTTTTGATTTAGATCTATGAATTTTTTCTCCATCTTCGTACAAAGAGTTCGTGTGAAATACTAGTTAAGAAACATTATCTTAAAGTCTTCCCACAAATATCTTCAATTTTATCTGTCGACATGGTGTTCTTAATCAAATACCACCATTGGTTAGCCTCTCATTCGAGATGAAAAACAACAAGAGTCACCTTCTCTATTTCAGAATAGTGAAGCATAAAAAATATCTTCTACATCGATTTAACCCACTGTTCTCCAACTAGTTGATTAGAAGATCCACTAAAATTCAGTGGTCTTTTCTACATAAAACACTTGATAGCCAGTTTACCCCTCTTAGGTTAAAGAGGACATTCCACATTATTCAAGTTATTATTCATAACTAGAGAGAAATGAATAAGAATCGCCATAAAGTTTTGAACTCTACCTCTTAAAGCATTGGGGATTTCGTTAGGGTAATATGGCAATGCATAAAAATAAAATATCATGTCTTAGTGGTCAACTACCACACATAGTTATAAAAATCTAGTATCATGTTAATGCATACTTAACTTTACATTATCATGAATCAACATAGAACATATGTAAATCTTAAAAATATAGTACCCCATGGAAAGGAATGGGTTTCATTTCATAATAATTCATTCAAAAACTTTTGGTTCCCAAATGAAATAAGGAATATCATGCTTGATACAAGGATCATCAACCTTGAGTGAGAAGTAAAAGGTGTGTTTTGGAAAGAAGAGTTCTATCAGAAAACATTATGTTTGACATAAAATCATGTTGAGAGAATTTATATCCCAAAGAAGTTAATATGATGATGAATAAATTATTTTTAAGGAATAAACATACTGAAAATGGAGTGAAAGACTGAAAACCTGAAGAAAGAAAGTTGGGTTTGAGAATTCCCCTTACCTTGTATAAGAATTATTTTCACTTTAATGTACCGTATAATGAAATTATATTAATTAATTATCAATTAAAGAACATTTTATACATGAATATGGTTCATTATGGTTTCATTATGTTCTTATATGGGCCCTTTGATGAGTTATGGTGTTTAAATTCATTGTTCGAGAGTGTTCTTTTTCTTAGTTTTCATGAACATTTCACTTGTTTACATGAATAGAAGATCATGTCAAACATGGATAAACTTACCGAATTTCCATTACATGTTATTAATGATCTTAACATATTTTAAATGACATTTTAATGAATTTTTTTATATAACATGTGGTTGAATGTTTAGTTAAAATTTAATGATGATCATTTTAGGTTTATTTGGGCAGTTTTTGGATCACAATGAACATGTTTTGTTTTATCATTTAGAATTATGTATGAAAGTTGTTTCCAAAACATAAAAGGGGTAAAAAAATTCATATTAATTTTTTTTGACCATTTAATGGTTTTATTTATAGCCTTTATGGAGTTGAATAAAAATGAATTGCATCGCCCATGATCTAGGTAAATTAATACATCACAAGAAAAATTTAATTTTTATAAACAAAGAGAGAGAGAGGGGGAGGAGTATAATGAATAATATTCCATTAACATTATATCATAACATTATATAAATCATAATGGAGTTATAATGACACTTGGATAAGATAATTCGGGGATAATAGAAGAAAAAAATGAAATTTGAATGGAACTTGAAAATAAAGAGAGATATAAATTACCTCTTGAATATATCTTCTTTGAGATCCTCTTTAGGATATAGGTTTTTGTATTTTTATGAGACCAAGGGATGATAGAAGTGGTGGAGGATCTTGGGAAGGGGTTTTATAAGAATTTAGTGTAGGAACATGGCTTCAGAGGTGTGAGTAAATGTGGTTGTGAGGGGTGGTATTTATAGTTGAGTGGAGATGGGTTATCTCAATATTATATTCATTAATTTATTATTTCTCCACAAGAAAAGAAATATCGAGGATTCATGTAACTAAAAATTGTAAAACTTTCATGTGATTTCGAACCAATGGCCATTTATATCTTTTATGACTCAATCATTATGTAGAAATTCATTTATTTTTAAATTTTTTTAAATTATCAAATTTCACTATCCACAAAAAAATCAAGTATTTTAGAAAATTCCTAAAAATTCACCCTAACCATTTTTATATGTGTAGAATTCAAAAATTAACTCGAATGGATAAAACTTATTTATATTATGATCGGTAGAGTTCCTATAAGCTTAAATGATTTACTATTCAGACGTGAGTCTTCTTCCAGAAATCCAAATTGGAGGCAATCCGGAATCTGTTCCCGAGCATGCTTCTCCACTGTGGAGCCCCATGCCCAAACCGGGTGAACAAAGGGCTGATCATCCTCTGGATTGCTATTCTGATTCGGGCGTTGGTGCTGGAAGTTCTGAATCTTCTTCAAAAGAAGCCATTGAATACTTGTCAATTTCATCGCTCCGTTCGCAGCCTGATTCATTCAATTGCAGCCCCAGCCTGAATGGCGATGGAGAATTATTGCTGGGGGGGCAACTGGTTCCTGGGGAAGGGAGTGAGAATTTCATACGAAACCTAAAACGAAGCTGGGACTATAATGAACTGTCCGGGAGTGTTTCTGAGTATGAGGAGAAGCTCAAGCTTTCAAACCTAAAACGGAAGACCACGGAAGATGAAATCGTGAAGCTGAAGGGCAATCTTAAGGAGTCAAACCAGAATGACTCGGACTCGCAGGGAAGACAGATAACAGCGTTACAGAAAAAGGTTGCCGAGCTGGAAAATCGCATCTTTGAATCCCAAAACGAGAAGTGGGATCTGATCGGTGAGCTGGAAATCAGCAAGGCGAAGCTTTTGGATTCGGAGAAGCGGCTTGTAAAACTGAAACAGGTCTGCATGGATGAGATCTGCGTCGGCGCGCACCGACTGCGGTGCTAGCTGGATTTGGCCTGGACCAACATGGACGCATTCGAGGCCGAGGTCTCGGCGGAGAAGAGGCTGGCCTCGGAGTTGCAGGCCAGGCTTGCAGATTCCACGGCGGATTTGAGCCGTCGCGACGATGAGATCAGAGAACTCAATGCAGAGTTCAGGGAGGCGCGGGAAGGCTTCCATGCCGAGAAAGCGAAGCTCGAGTCCGCCATCTCCGAGCTGAGTGCGAAGCTGGAAACCGCGGAGAGGGCGGTGGAGTCTCTGAAATATCGGATTCCGAGTGGGGACCGGGAGGCGGAGCTGCGGAGCCAGATCAAACGGCTGGAGGCGGAGCAGGCAGAGAGGGAGGAGGTGGTGAAGCTCCTGTCGGATAGGCTCGTGGCGGAGAAGGAGGGGTTCGTGGCCCAGGTGCTGAGGCTGACCAACGAGCTCGATTCCCGGGAGTCCCATATCCAGTGGCTGGAGGAGCAGGCCAGTTCCGGGGACGCGCAGGTGCTGCAGCTGGAGAAGGAGATGTCGCAGGTGCGGATCGAATGCGAGAAGGCGGATGCGGAGTGCGAGAGGTCGAAGAGGGTGGCGGAGGAATTGGGTTGCAGGGTGGAGGCGCTCGGGGCAGAGGTGGAGAGGCAGAGGGCGGCGATTGCGGAGGGTGAGGAGGAGAAGAGGGAGGTGATCCGGCAGCTGTGTTTCTCGCTGGAGTACCACAGGGGCGAGTGTCAGGAGCTCCGGCGGGCATGGCTGAGGAAGCAGCAGCATTTGGTGCGGTGCTAGCGACGGTGTTCTGCGTCCGTTCATCTCTGCAATTTCATATTTAAGAGGTATCTGAAAGTTTAACATTTTTAAGGATGATCCAATGGTGTCACATTAGATGGATGTTCCAAAAATGTTTTTTACAAAAAAAAAAAAAAAAAAATTATTTAATGAACAAAAAATTAATTAGAGATAAAATATGACTATAAATTCATCATAAAATTAGATTTTGTAGTAAAAACATTCCTTTTGAGGAATATAATAAAATGTAATAAAAACATTTAAAATAAGTTTTAATTAAATATTTTTATTTTTAAAAGGTTTGAAAAATTATATAAGAACATATATACAGTACAATGGTTATTTATCTGAGAAAATACGTTAATGTCGTATACACTAAAAAGAATTATTATTTTTGAATTTCTGTAAACAAAGTTGAAAATGAATCTTTTATAAAACATTACAAATATTCATTTCAAAACATGTAAAATTTAGGGATTACATAAAATGGATATAATAACTCATTTGAGTAAATAAAAATGACTTTTGTAAAACAATTTTGAAATATATGTACAAGGAAGAAATAATATGCTTGATCAAAAATAGAAATAAGATCATTTTTTCTTTTATACTTTTATATACTCAGTTCAAGTTCCAAAGATATGAAAAATTGAATAAAACATGTAAACTAATTAAATACATAGAGTATAATAAAATATATGGTGTTTATGAAGGATATATTATAAGATTACTTCAAAGAAAAATATAAGAAATCGAGAAAAATGAGATTGTAAAATAAATTCTTACAACTTTGTTAATATTTAAATTATAAAATCTTGGAAGATTAAAATTGAATCAAAACTTTCACTAATAGAAAAATACCCAATACCAACAGTTTGGAACTGTTGGTATAGGTCTCCGAACCCCTGGTATAGCCTATACCAATGGTTTAGAGGACCATTGGCTGGTTTGGCATTAGGATAGGTCTATACCAACGGTTCTGGGAAAATCATTGGTAGATACCTATACCAACGTTTTTTTTCAAACTATTGGTATATGTCATATGAAAAACCTATACCAATGGTTTCATAAAACCGTTGGTATAGGGAAGTAAAAAATGTCTTGGTTTTGATCCTAGAAACTCCCATTTATAATCCAACAACCTAACCACTAACCTAACTTGACTTTTATGAACATAATTTCATAAATATATATAGGTATATTCATAATTATTTTAAAATTTTATTTATTTAATATTATTTAAAAAATGATTCCCTAAAAAATATGTGTACCTATACCAATGGTTTTTAGAACCGTTGGTATAGGTTCTTTGATTTTTTTGAGCTATACCAACGGTTTTGGTGAAATGGTTGGCATAAGGTGGACTGATACCAACAGTTTGGAAAACAACATTGGTATAAATCCAAATTAGTGACCTATACCAACAGTTTTGGCCAAACCATTGTTACTGGTCCATATAAGTGACCTACACCAATGGTTCTGGATAAACCGTTGGTATATATCCTATTTCTAGTAGTGTTTAATCACCATGAATAAATTCATATTCATGTCAAATATATAAAAGGTACTATATATACACCAAATAAAATAATATAGGTTCATAATACCACATAATTCTCAATGGAGTGGAAAATAATGCAAAATACCTTGTAAAGATCATGTCATTGATGTGAGAATTAATCATTAAATTGATTATATATAACAAATGTGAATACCAAAAAAACATTTGGAAATAAAGCATAAGTAAATTAGTGTTCATTTCACACAAAATCATGGCATAACATTTTTAATGATGATGAAGTATAACCTAATGAATTTAAATTATGTAAATAAAACAATTATAAATATCATATCATTGAATTGAGAATCAATCAATAGAGTGATTGTGTGAAGAAATTTTAAAACCACATAAAATAAGTGTAATTATTAAATAATATAATAATATTTCCTTTCACACATAATAATTTTATTATATAGTCAACCAAGTAGAAGTATTACCCAACAAATTGAAATTGATTTAAGAAACACTATACAAAGATCATATCTTTGAATTGAAAATTAATAAATGGAGATATTATATGTGAAAATTTTTAAAACCACATAAGACAAGTGTAAATAAAAGATACTATAATAATATGAAATTTCAAATATAATCTTCTCATAATATAGTTAACTAACTAGAAGTATAACCCAATGAATAGAAATTAAGTTAAGTAACCCCTTACCTCATGTTCGACTTGACTCATAAGTTATTTTAATCTACTATATAACCAATTTTGATTTATTATAATTATATAACATAACCATATAAATATCCATAATATAATATATGATAAAATAATAATATCTTATCACCCTTTTTTAATATTCTTATATAATTATTATTGTTTCGGCTGTTAACTGCTTCAGTTTTAATGTATGTTTTGAATCAGTAGTTTTGGTACTTGTATCTTAATAATGGTTATATCATATATATAATGTTAATCATTATATAAAAATATCAATATATTAATTATATAAATATTTAAAATCATCCATGTGAAACATTCATGAAAAATGAATGACATCACTTCATGGGTGGGGTAGGTCGTACGTATGCATGAGCAACATTATCATTTTTAATGGGTGTAAGGGTAAGGAAGTATATGAAAGATTATATTTTAATAATTATATTTATGTCATAGGTATCATATATTTTCATTATTTATATCACTATTTCAATCTATGTGAAGTGGTAATGGAAAATAGACTACATCGGTTCACGAGACGGTAGTCCACTATACACATAAGAAATGGTTTTGTCTTCCATTTGATGAAGAAAGTGAGAGATAAATATTATTCCACAAAAATAATAATATGTTGGTATATTTTAAATACTAGTGTTATTATATTGGAATTTCATGGATATAATTTAGGGTGGTAAAAGAAGAAGAAAAATGAAAGTTCTTGGTGAAGATGATTACCTCTTCTTTGAAAGAGCTTCTTTAGATATAATCCTAAGGGGCCCATGTTTGGTATTTTGGAAATACCATAAAATATATAAAATACATTAAAAAAATAAATTTTTTACTCATTTTAGTGGTATTTTAATCCTTTTTTGGCTTAACCCCTTGGTTATACGGTTTTAACATTAAGAGTAGTAATGACTTTTTAAATATTAAAGGGTTATAATTTTAATTATAAGGTAATTTTATTTCATAAATGGAAAAGGGATGAAATTTTATGCCAATTATTATCCTAATTTTCTTATTTAATGTTTTTATTACTTTTAAAAAATTTAATGAAATATAATTTAACATAAATTATTATTAACTTCATTTTAAGAACTATTCAAAAAATTTGAATTTAAAGACATCTATACAAAGATTTAATTATAATTAAATCATTTTCAACATCAATAATAAATTATTTTTATCTATTAAATTCTTTTGTAACCATAATGTATCTCTCAAAACATTATTTTTAATTTTTTTAAAATTATTTTCTTTCATTTTTTCCCTACTTGAAAAAGCTCTATGTTAGTGTTTTATAAGAATTTAATGTAATCATATAATAACTAGAAATTATAAATAAATTAAAATCATAAATACAGTTTCATTATTAAAAAATAAACTTAAATATTATTTTAAAAATTATTTTTACCCCTATTTGAACTTATAAGAGAAATTTAACAGAAAGAGAGTGACATTTTGTATTTTTCATTAGTTAAAATGTTGTAAAATCAGAATTAAAGGATGATGTATCCAAAATAACATATATTTAAATTTAGGATTTATATGGTAGAATTGATCTCATAAAATGAAATAAATTAAAGTTTCTTACAGATTTTTAATGCCTTATCACATTATTTTTAACATTAATTATATTATTTACCCTTTATTGAGGTGATAATTTTTACCATGATTATCATTCATAATACCTAAACATAAAAGGGTCCTATTTAAAAAATTTGAACCTAAAAATTTCAAATATGGAATATGTTTTATAAAATTACAAACTAATAAGTCCTAAAAATTAATTTAAAAATAATCTTGCAAAATGCAACTAAAACTGTTTTCATGAAAAATGGGTTTTTTCCCTAAATATTTAATTATATAAATATCATATAAAATGATGATAATAATGAAATTAATTATATTATTGTAAATCAAATGGATATTATATCACTTTAATACCATATCCAAAATATAATGGGACTTTTAAATTATTTTATTTAAATAAAATAAATGACAGTTTTACAAAAAATGTTTTTTTTAGAATTCACAAAAGAATAAATATTTTTAGAAAAATATTAATAAATCAATATACAATAATATTGGAATTCTAATTTCAAAAATGATACAACTTTCGGAAAATGATATTTCAATTGTTTTTTCCATATATTTAAACTTAATGTTGCCTGTAATGCTAGTTATGAAAGAAATTATATTTATTTAAAGAGAGATATATCAAAAATTTTCAAGTGTTACATTCTACCACCATATGATATTTTAAACCCTAAAATTTAATCACTCTAATTCAAACAACTGGGGTTAATTCTGCCTTATCAAATCCTGAGGTTCCCACATAACATCCTCAAATTTATGGTTTTTTTAAAAGCATTGAATAGATGAGTGGTCTTGTTTCCTTTAGATTTCTTAATAAAGTACATAATCTCCATCGATTGTTACTCATAAGACAGATATTTCCCTAATGGTATGAAGTATGAATTCAGTACATGTGAAAGATCAGGTATGTACTTCCATATAATATTGACATGGAACACATCGTGAACTTATTTTATATTTAGTTTATTCACCAACCGATAAGCTACCATCCTGATATGATGAAGAGTATCGAAGGGACTGATAAATACAGGGTTTAACTTTTTCTTATTTACAAATCTCACAACCCTTTTCCAAGGAGATATTCATTGGAATAACTTGTCTCTAACTTCGAACACCAGATATCACTAATGATTGTCAACATGATTTTTTATGTAAACTCTGAGCCACCGTTATTTAATATTGATTGGATTAAACCTTATTTTCCATTTCATCAGCTACATTACCTCACAATAGATTTATTTCTCCATCTTTTTCCCAACATTTTGGAGTTCTATACTTCCTTCAAGAGAGGATGTCATAAGGATCCATCTGAATTATCAAGTGAAAAATATTATTATAAATATATTTTTCCATAAGAAGGTGTTGATCCCAACCATCTTTGAAATCCATAGATAAAGATCTCGGCATGTCTTCTAGAGTTTGAATAGTTCTATCTGATAGACTATCTATTTGAGGATGATAAGAATTATTAAAATGTAACTGTGTATCTATATCCTACTAAAGTATTCTCCATAATATTTAGGTAAACCTCATATCTTGATTGAATATGATTGAAAGTGGTACTCCATGTAACCACAAAACTTCCATAATTTATAACTAAATAAGATGATTAAGAGATAAATATTCTATAATATTGATAAAATGCATTGATTTTTTTAGTATATTTACTAAAACCAAATAAAATTATTCCCTTTATATGTTTTTGGGAGTTTGATTATGAAATTCATGGAAATTATTCCCCATTTCCATTCGGGTATGGGTAATAGTTGTAACCTACCCTTATAATTCTGTCTCCTCACCTTAACTTTCTGACAAACCTGGCATTAGTATATATACTATATAGTATCCCTTTTCATTTTATCCCACAAAAAAACTCTTTCAGATATCTTTATGTTTTAATACTTTTAGGATGAATAGAGAATGTTGAATTATGAGCTTCGTCCAACATATACTCCATCATGTCTATTAATGATGAAATAAATACTTGGTTTCTAAACCTTATCATTCTAACATGATCATGGATGGAATCAAGAATATTACTCACCCTCTTCTATAATTCCCTATCTTCTTTTGATGCCTTCTTAATCCTCTCATGGATGGTTGGAAGAATATTCATGAGAGAAAGATAAGATCTATCCCATTTCTTAATGATTTCATTATCCCACTTCTGAAAATCAATAAATATTAGATATCTTTCATTCCTCATTATGGAAAAACTAGAATGGTATTTTTGAATCAGAGCATTATCCACCATGTTCGACTTTCAAGGGTTGTAATGTATTGAGTAGTCATAATATTTGATCAACTCCAACCATCCTATAGGGTTAATATTCAACAGTTTCTTAGAAAATAAATTCTTTAAGATTGTATGATCAGAATATATATCTCAACTTTCACCATAAAAATAATTCATCGATATCATCAATGAAAAAAATATACCTGTCATATCCAAATAATGAGTCAGGTAATTTTTTTCATGAATTTTCAATTGGATAGAGGAATTAGATATCACAATATCATTCTGTATGTGGATTAATCCTATTAACATCTTTGATACATCAATATATAGCACAAAACATTCTCTACTTTAGTGTAGTGTACTCAATGGTGTATTGAATGAATTTCTCTTTAGGTATTTGAAATTATCCTCTCATTAATATATCCACAAGAACTTGTCTCCCTTACAAGTCAGACAGGTGAATGGATTATATAGTCATGATAAATGTATCAAAAATAATTAGATGTATCCATCCAACACTAGAAAAAAATGGATCTCAGGTTCATAGTTATTTTAGGTCATTATTCAATAACTTTCATCTTTGAAGGATCTAATTATATACCATCACTGGAAATCATATGACCTATTAATGAGACCTTTTGTAGAAAATATTCACATTTAATAAATTTTGTTTACATCTTCTCCTTCCTCAAGGACATCAGAACAATTCAAATATGTTATTCATGATATTCATTTATCTTCAAATATATAATAATATTTTCTATATAAACAACCAAAAATGGACTATGTTAATATATAAATAATATATTCATTAAATCAATGAATACATTTGAAGTATTTTTAAGTTAAAATGGAATTACTATAAATCCCCAATGACCATACCTGTTATGAATGGTTGTCTTGGGTATATACTTCTTCTTTACCCATATATGATGATATCTAGATCAAAGATTAATGTCAACTTTTTATCTCCTCATATTTGATCAAATAGATCATCGATACATGTTTAAGGATACTTGTTGTTAATAGTTATTTTTTATGTTTTTGACAATCTATGTAAATACCCATTAAATTATATTTACTCTTAAAAAAAGAATAGGTACACCCCATGGAGAAGAACTAGGAAAAATTAATCCATTATCTATATTCTCCTATATTTTTTCTTTAATTACTACAACTCAATTGGGGATATTGTATTTTGAGTATTTGAAATAGGTGTAGAACCAGGTATAACTTTTATTAAAAAATCAACTTCACAATTCAGGAGAAGTCTAGAAAACTATTCTAGAAAGACATCAACATAATCCCATACAATAGGAATATCATCAATTTTAAGTTTATCCCTTACCATATGAGTTAATTATCCTTCATGAATAGGTTTTAAACCCCATATGATGGAGGAAATTTTCATTAGGAGTTCAAGTTCATCTTCACACTGATATACTATCATAGGTTGATTCATAAAATAAAATGTAACTTCCCATCATTGAAAATTGATATAGGCTCTATATTGAGAGATCACATCTATGCTCAAAATTACATCAAATTTAACTTGACGTAGATTAAATTATTTATAAGATGAACATTCCCACAAGATTATATCAGATTAGAAATATAGACTTGAGATGTGATCATCATATCATTAGGAGATTTCCTAGCCAACTTAACAACTAATTGTTGAGCTGGTGATGTAATACCCTTATAAAATTAGTCAAACATAAATGAATTTGTAGAACCTAAAATAAATAAAATATTTTCAATTATAGAGCAGATGATAAGTGTACCTTTAACCACATTGATTTTAACTTCCAATTTAGTTGTAGTAATTTCATATATTGGACTTTTCCCCTTGAACTCTTCTATGGTATGTTCTCTTGATTCTTGGGGAACTGGTAGGAATAATTGCCTATTTATTTATAGTTGATGAACTTTATAATAATTCAATCCTTATTGGCTATACAATCATTAGTTAGATGACCCATATATCTAAAATTGTAACAAACTCCCATGCCATTCCAGAATTTATTGGACGTTTTTCATAGTTTTTATTTAATGGAAATTACTTCATTTCCTTATTATTCTTTAAAGTGTTACTTTTTTTATTATTTCTTAGTTGGAATCTTCTTATCTTGATTTCATTTGAAGATATATAATCTAGAAAATTATTTCCCTACCTTAATGGAACTTCATTTAATGAAAACTTTTGAGAAAATAATTACCTTTACAAAACTAACATAATCCCATCAATGAAACAGTAAGTATTGATTTTCAAATTACATATATAGTTCATAACATGATTGGATAATCTGGTAAAGTTATCCTTATACTTTTACACACCTTATTCTTCCACCTACTTTAATATTCTGTACTTCCCCTCCATTTTAGTTTACTATTCTCAAGGGTAGAATTTCATAAAAAATATCACTTCAAAAGTTCCTAATTCCAAGATTTATATTATAACAACCTCTTTAGTGTTATGTATCAATTAACTTCATTGATAAAAGTATCCTTTAAAACAAAAAACTTATAAAATAACCTTTTCACTTTCATTACTTCTCAAATCCATGAATATGTTTTAAAGGGACATAATTTGTTTCTAAGCTAACAATAGATCCATAGTTACATTAAAAGATGGAGTATTTCATCACATGAGTAAATCAAATATAGGTGAGTCATGATGTGTAACAATAGGAATCTCTATATGGTTAATGTTATTCGTCATAACTTGAGTCAACAGAACAAATATAGTCATGATCTTTTCAGTTCCAACTCCAATTGTACTAGGTTCTCAGTAGGGAAATCCCTATATTGACTTTGAGTATTGATTCAATTTCATCCATTAGGTTCTATCATTAAATAATGAGATAAATTTATTTATCTCATAATAAACATGAATGTTGAGCCATAAAATAAAAATACCATTAATGGTAAAATATCTTAAATATTACAAGGGATTATCATAATTATATTATTTTCTATATTTATTTAAAATTTAGTTGTTAAGGTTTCCACTAAACTTCCTTTGATACCAACTGTAATAATCTCTACTATACTAACCAAAATATGTTGTATAATTTATTACTTTGGAATAAAATACAAGGGATTATATCTCTAATCATTGATCAGTTTAGTCATCTAGAAGAACCAGATACATATATGATTCCAATATTTTTTTTGAAATATAAAAAATAGCATAAGAAACATTATCTCATTCTTTATATTATTCATAATATCATTCTTCATATTCTATAAAAATGAAAACAAATAAAGGGTAGGATAAAATTATCATAAATAGTTATATATAGTGGAATATATCATGAATAAATAAGGAATAATCAATATGCAAAGGTAAATATGTAAAAATAAATTCCATTTAATTGATTAACTGAGTATGAAATAAACCCATGGAAAATATAAATGCAGTAATATCTTAGATGATAATAGCTATATTATCAATAAATGAAGTTCTTAATATCATATTTCATGATTTTAGACATCATGATATCTTACTATCAAGACCTTGTGCTAATATAGTATAATTGATGGGTAGTTATGTTGCTAAAAAACCATTGAATAAGTTTGAATAACTATTTTATCTCATAAGTCATGTCGATGCGTTGAGGGGCTGTGTAATTCCTGGCCCCACCCATCACTGTAAGTCTAATACATTACACATTTATTGAATGACCAATTTAATTAATAAAAAATATTATTTTTTAAAATATATAAGTATTGATTAAATAATATGAAATATTAATACTTCCCTAGTAAATCAAATCACATTCATAGTAAAAATCTATGTAGAAATGGTATACTGTTTAGGAAATAAGCATATCAATGATAAAATGAATATGTATATTGAATAGAATTTAAGGTCAAATAAAATATGATCATAGGAAAGTGAATGTTTAAACTCTAATTTATTGATCATACATTTAATAAGAGATAAAATATGATGATCAATTCATCAAAAAATTGTTTTTGTTGTAAAATAAAGTCATTTTCAAAATAGAAGAAAAATGAAGTGAAAAATTTACAATGACTCTTCATTTAAGAGTTTCTTTTTAAAAATATATAAAATATATAGAAGAATTTAAATAGAGTAAAATGGTTATGAAATCTTGAAAATATTTTAACACAATATACTTTAAAAAGAAACATTCCTTTTCACATTTAATAATGAAAGTCGAAAATTACACTTTCATAAAAAATTAGAATGATTCCTTTCAAACTTTTTAAAATTACAAGGCTAACAAAAAATTCCTTTTATAAATTATTTAAGTAAATAAAATGGACTTTTGTAAAAAATTAAAAAATTAGGACATGGAAGAAAAATATACCCGATAAAAAGGGGAAATTATATTGTTTTATCTTTAAAACATTTATTTTCTTAATTCAAGTGAGAAAGAGAGAAAACGTTTAAAGAAAAATTATAAAATCATTAAATATATTGATTATAAGAAAATAAAAGGATTTTATGAAGGTTATTTTATAACATTCATTTAATGAAAAATATAAGCATTCCCCAAAAAATGAGATTATAAAATATATTATTACCTCTTTAGTAATTTTTAAATTCTAAAACAGTGGAATATTAAACCTGAATTAAATGATTAAAAACCATATATAAATATTTATTCATTTTAAATGAATCAAAGGGTCACTATATACACCACATAAAAGAAAATAGGTGTATAATACCAAATACGTCTCAATATAATGGAAATTAAGGTGAAATATCTTATATAGATTATATCATTGATTTGAGAATTAATCAATGAAGTGATTATTTATAAACAAAAATACATAAATAACTTGTATAAATAAAAAAAATACTATCAATCATTATTTCATCCATAATCATGATATAACATTTTCAATGATGTAGAAGTAAAACCCAATGAATTGAAATTGAGTAAAGAAACCCTCTACAATGATCATACCATTGAATTTAGAATAAATCAATGGAGTGATTATGTGTAAAAATTTTAAAATCCTATAAAACACGTGTAGATATAACATAAAATAATAATAATTCATTTTACACATAATCATTGAATAATATAGTCAACGAAGTAGATGTATAAACCAAAGAATGAAAATTGAGTTAAGAAACCCCATACTAAGATCATATCATTTAATTGAGAAATAATAAATGGATATATTATGTGTAACCATTTTAAAACCACATAAAACAATTTTGAAAAAAAACATAATATAATAAGAGGTAATTTAACACATAATCATTTCATAACACTGCCCATTAATTAGAAGTATAACCCAATGAATGAAAATTTAGTTAAGAAACCCCTTACCTCAAGTTTGATTTTCCTTGTAATTTATTTTAGCATATTTTATAATAAATTTATATTTATTATATTTACATAATAGAAAAATATACATATCTATAATATCATATATGATCCATTTATAGCATATTATATCCCTTTTGTTAACAATATTTTATTATTATCTTCATTTCGAGTGGTAACTACTTTTTTTCATGTATGTTTTGATTCCGTAGTTTTGGTACTTATATCTTGATCATGGGTATATAATCTATAGATGGTTAATTATGATATGACAATCATAAATATTCATTATATACATATTTAAAATCATCCATAGGAAACTGACATGAAAAATAAATTACATCGCTTCCTGGAGATGATAGGTCGTATGTATGCATGAGAAACATTATCATTCTTAATGGGTTGAAGAGTAAATAATTAGATGATATATTATAAATAAAATAATAAAATTATCTCATAATTATCATATATATTCATTAGTTCCATCATTATGAAAATCCATGTGTGATAGTAATGGAAACAAAATTACATCAGTTCGTGAGGCATTGTCCACCATATACATGTGTGATGATTTTTCTTCCCATTAGATTGAGAAAGAGATAGATAAATATTTTTAAATAAATATAATAAAAAAACATTATATGATATTTACTGGTTATATTATATTGGAATTAATAGGACATAGCTTAAATTGGTTAAATAAGAAGAAAAATAAAAGTGCCCTGTGAAGATGACTACCTATTATTTGAAAGTGATCCTTTAGATCTCCTATTATGGGACACACGATTGTTCTTTTGGGAATAAAATCACCTATATCACTTGGAAAATGATGTTTATAATAGGTTTTGGTCAGGGTTTGTAAATACAAGTGGGTCTATGTGCTGTATAAAATAAAGGATTGACAGTTCCATTTTATCTTAACACCCCAAGCTTCCACAATACATTTCCCTTTGAATAATAAAATAGCTTCCATTGTACGAAAATTCAAGTTCTACCATAACACAACAAATCAAACTAGCCATTTTAAAAAGTAGTTATGAATAGTAATACCCACTTTTTGAACTTTTATTAAATTTTATTTTTCAAAATGGACTTCATTGATGGATTCATAATATCAAAATTAGCTAAGGGTGATTGTTTTGGTATTTTTCTGAAAACTTTTTATTTTTGATGAATAGTGAAAATTGTTTGTTAATGTTTAAAAAATGAATTTTTATTTAAGTAATTAGTTATTTTATTTAAATTTATATTATGTAAAAATAGATACATAATACCTATATATGTTCAATGTAATTCATTGATGTCCTTTTATAATAGTATTAGATATATAAAATTTTATTGAACGTTTTACCATCTTTTACGCACCTTCTAGGCGCATTTGCAAATTTTCATAAAACGTAATTTTACTGTTTCTTTGAATTAAATTTCAAAAATCTGAGAGACACGTTTGAAATCAGTATGTAAAATGTGGTTCAATAAGATGAAAATAATTTTTGGTAAATAGTAACTGTTAACATTTATTTACCACGGTTAAAATTAAATAGGGTAATTAAAGGTAAAAAATGATATAATAATTACCCTAAAACATGTCCTATTTCTATTGGATAAATTTTTTTCGACCTTTATCAACCTTAGGAATAAAATATGATCCTTTAGGTCCATTTGGTTTAGATTAAGACATTTATTATTATTTTATTTTAGGAATAATTAAAAGTGCTAAATTCAAAGTTTAATAACTAAACCATTTTTAATATAGGGTTATAATAAGATAAATTTGACTATAAATAATCATTTTAAATCTAAAAATATTTCCTACATAATGGTATTTTATTTATAAGTTTTAGACATTAGATAATTAAATTTATTTAGGACACAATGATGATGCAGTAATTACCTTATTAATGAATGATTAAAATAATTGATATCATAAATATCCTTTACGACCTTTTCAATAAAATTAAGGAAAGAATGTTTTTTAACTTATATGCCGAGTGTGGATATTTTTTTCCATTATAAAATCTTCAAAGATTCCCTTACAAGATTATAAGAATATTTTCAAAATAAATGGTTTGTTTAATAATTACATGACATTTAAATGATTTCAAAATATAAAGAGATAACTCAAATAGTTTTGATTTCATCTATGTCAACATAATTTGATGGATTTTACACTTGCTTGATGTTTATTTATTATGATACAATCATCCATATTGTATTGATGGTTTAGTGATATGTTTGACTATGGATGTGTTATTTTTATACCATTCCTGGTTTATGGTTAAAGTATTAATATTTTGTATTCTAGTTTTAATATGAATATTAATTTTCAGTTTCATCTTTTTCATATGAGGAATGCATTGGACTTAGTATGTGAAGGGTGGATCCTGCTATAACTTCTCGATGCATCGGTAGGTCCCATTAGACAAACTAATGTCTTGGCAGAAGGCCTTGACAAAATATTATTTGTAGTCTTGGAATGAGGCCTTTACTATGTGGTTATGATTTCTGACATTATGCATTCCATCATTATGAAATTGGATATTGATTTTACATGTGGTTATTAAACAAGTAGAATATCCATGTGAATAAGTAAATGGAATTGTTTGATTTGTATTTTCTATATTATGCTGAATTTTATGTTTAAAAGGATTGTTTTTTAGTCGTAAACATTACCTTAAATGTTTATTCTTATTTATGAAAGTTTATGATATATTGTTATCCTTAATGAGAACCTGATCTCACCCGTTTAGATATTTTATTTTTCCCAGGATGTGAAGAAGTATATTATGATTAACCTACAGGGATAGTCAATGGGATATGAATGTGTTCAAAGGAGACAATGTTGTTGTTGTTTTTCATTTTATATTGTAATCTGAAACTTATATTTGTATCTAGTACTTCCAAGGATACTAAAATGATTGGTTTTTTCGGGACACGATTCCTTGTATCATGCCAATGTTATGTAATAATGCACCGATTTTGGGTAACGGGGGTAAGGGCTTTACAGTTGGTATCTAAGAAAGTTTAGTACAAACCATGGAAACAATATTTTGAAAAACTCTAGTTAAAGAACATTACCTTAAGACATATATTGAGAATTATTATAGAAGAAGTTATAAGAATTTTGGTAATGTAGAGATTTTGTGAGTTTTCCAAGAATACATCCCTATATGGATATGAGCAGGTTGAGGTGTCTCTGGCACATATGTACCTTGGAGTGAAAAATCTAACACGGAGTTTCAGGTTTGACCTGGGGTATCCTGGTACATGAAAATGGGCCTTGCTGCACTCTTGGTTACGACACTTCCGAGGGATATGATAAGAATAATTCACATTTTTATTTACAAACCATTATAAAGGATTTATTAGTATATACCTCCTCAAAGAAAACAATTTTATGATTATGGATTATATCCATAAACAATTCAATTTATGTTAAGAATTTTACAAGTTTAGAATTATGTATTGGGATTCATAAACTAATCTAGTGTATTCCATTATTTAGAAATGGATCACAATGGAAGTAATGGAAACCGTATCAATGCACGTAATCCATGTAGGGATTTCCCTCCTAGTCAAGATAATTATAGTGGAGCAGGTGATGCAACTGGTGCTGATCAACTTATCACCATACATGGAAAACTCACTTAGGATATGAATAATAACCTTACCCGTATGGAGCACCCTAATCCAGAACGTGGAGGATCAATGTTAGACCGCTTCATGGGGAAACAACCACCAACATTAAATGGTACTACAAATCCATTTGTAGGTGAGTAATGGATGCGTTCCTTAGAGAAAATATTTCATGCTTTAGGGTATAGAGAAAGGGAAAATGTTTTCATGGAAGTTTATCGCCTTATGAGTGATGCAGATCAATTGTGGCCATTAATTCAAAATGTCAATGAATATGAAGAAGTATAAAATATGGAATGAATGGAGTTTAAAGAGCTTTTATTAGAAAAATAATTTACTCGTGACCATCGAGCAGATATGGAAATAGAATTTATGATTCTGATCAACAGGAGGATGAGAATGTTGAAATGTATAAGGCTAAATTTATAAGGTTTTCAAGGAATGCATCAGATTATATACGTAACCAGAGGAGTAATATTGATCAATTCTTTGATGGGTTAAAACAATTTTTCCATTGAGAATCCGTCTAACAATAATTCTTATCGTATAAAGATATTATCTCATGTGCTATTAAGATTTAAATAGAATTTTCTAAGTCTTATGACATTAAAGCCAAGAAAGAGAAGAAGAGATCTGCTGAACACTATGGAAATGGAAATAAGGGGAAGAAGAGAAAAGTTGAATATCCATACTGCTGTAAATGTGGGAAGAAACATCCTGGTACTTGCTTGAAGGGAATGGGAGTCTTTTATAAGTGTGGTGAGAAAGGCCACCAAGATCGTGATTGAAAGGGAAATAAAGAGTCTTTCAATGTTGAATGCTACAATTTTAGAGAAATGTGTCATTATGAAAATGAATGTCCTAATACCTAAGGAAACTTACCTCTGAGAAGGCCAATGGAGAAAGGACAATCTTATATGATCACTAATGCTAAAGTTGAAGCTTCAAAAGATATGGTGGCAGGTAATTTAATGGTTTCCTCAATTTTAGCCAATGATTTATTTGATTCTGGTTTATCTCATTGTTTCATATCTTCCCAGTTTCATTAGAAAATTAGATATTTCCAATTTGATTTAACAATGGAGTTGTCAGTCAAAAATCTTAAGGGAAGTATCATTGTAACAATATTTTGTGAATCAATCCCCATTAGGGAATATAAATGTTCTTTATCCATTGATCTCATCATCATACCCATGATTGAATTTGATATAATCCTTTGTATGGATTGGATTTCATACCATGATGTGAAAAAATATTATAAGAAGAATGAGGTTTCGATTTTCGATGATGATTAGAAGTACCTTATCTTTAGAGAAGAAACATCACCACCTGATTCTTATCTAGATCCACCCCTAGTAGGTCTACTAAATTCAATTATTGGGGAGGAATAGAATGAAATAAATATGGGTGAGGAAAATAATGTTCAAACAGAGAATATACCTATTGTGCAAGAATATGTTGATGTGTTTCCAAAGGATTTACCTGTACATCCTTTAGAATGAGAAATTGAGTTTTCCGTTGATTTAATTCTTAGTTCATGGCCCATATCTAAGAACCATTATAGAATGAGCACTGTGGAATTAGTGCATCTAAAGTAACAACTAGAGTAATTGAGTAATAAGGGATTTATTTTCCCTAATGTTTCTCAATGGGGAGCCCATGTTCTTTTTGTTAAGAAGAAAGATGGATCTATGAGGTTGTGCATTGACTACAGTGAGATCAATGCTATAACAATAAAGAACAAGTATCCTCTACCTCACATTGATGATATATTCGATCAAATTCATGGATCTCAATATTATTCAAATTTTGACCATTGATATGGATATCATCAGTTGTTTGTGAAGAAGTAAGACATTCCAAAAAAAATCATTTCGAACCAGGTATGGGAATTATGTGTTTACAATAATACCTTTTGGACTAACTAATACACCCTCCATTCTCATGGATCTAATGAATAGAGTTTTCAAAGAATATCTTATTGACTTTGTAGAAGTATTTATTGATGATATCTTGGTATACTCAAGAAGATACAAATATCATGAAAATCACTTGCGCACTTTTCTGAAAACCCAAAGAAGAAATGAATTATATGGGATGTTTATAAAGTGTGAATTCTAGATTCAGGAAATTTCTTTTCATGGACATTTTGTCACTATGGATGGAATCTCTATTGATCCTTATAAGAAAAGATAAATACAAAAATTTTCAGCACTGATGAGTATAATGGAGGTGCACAATTTTATTTTGTTTAGCAGGTTATTATAGGCATTCCTTCCAGAATTTTGCCCGATTGGCTAACCCATTAACCAAGATCACACGTAAAGGGTAAAAATTTGTTTGGACAGAAGAGTGTGAAGAATGTTTTGAAGAACTGAATAGAATATTAGTAAATGATCCTATCTTGACTGAACTATCGAGGAATGATGGGTTTTTTATTTATAGAAATGTTTTAAAGAAAGGACTTGTTTGTGTCCTTATAAAGAATGATAGAGTTATTGCCTATGTATCACAGTAGCTAAAAATTCATGAACAAAACTATCCCACTCTTGATTTTGATTTAGTAGCTGTAATCTTTGCTTTGAAGATATAAAGACACTATCTCTATTGTGAAAAATTTAAGATATATACCGATCAAAAGAGATTGAAGTATATTTTATCACAGAAAGAAATCAACATGAGGCAAAGACGATGGCTTGAACTACTCAAATATTATTATTTCACTATACACTACCAACCAGAGAATAAAAACAAGGTGGAAGATGCTTTTATCAGAAAGGATCATGGAGTTTTGAACATGATGAGAGTTGAAATGGATCCTATGTTCATGGATTTAGTAAAAATGGATATGGAAATTATCATAGATGGTGAAACATAAATAATTTTTCAAATGGCTGCCAAACCATCTTTACTAGAAAGGATAAAAATTTCTCAGACTAATGATGAAGAGATTCAAAAGAAAATTAAAGCTGTGAACAATGGGAGATTGATTGACTTCATATATGAAGATGGAATTTTGAAATTTGGGAAGCGACTTTGTGTTCATGGCATACATGATCTAAAAAGGGAATTGTTGGATGATGTTCATAGCTCCAATTTCTCTATACACCATGGTATCACTAAGATGTATAGATATTTGAAGGAACTTTTTTGGGGGGACAACATGAAGAGGGATATTTCTGATTATGTGTCAAGATGTATGGTTTTTCAATAGGTTAAGTCTGGAAGACCACATCCTAGAGGAGTCATGCAACCTCTTCCCATACCTGAGTGGAAATGGGATGTTATTACGGTGGATTTTTTCATGGGGCTACCAATGACTCCTAGAATGAATGTTGCAATATGGGCCATTATTGATCGTCTTACTAAGTCAACACATTTTTTTACTATAAGAGAGGATTTACCACTTGAACGTTTAGCAAGACTACATATTAATGAAGTTTTAAGTCTTTATAGAGTACCCCTATCAATTGTTTCTGATCGTGATCCCCGTTTTACATCAAGATTCTCAAAAAAGTCGTCAAAAGGACCTGGATAGTAAACTTCGTTTGAGCACTTCCTACCACCCTCAAATTGATGGACAATCAGAATGGACTACTCAAATCTTAGAAGTCATGTTGAGATCTTTCTCACTTGACTTTCAAGTATATGGGATCAATATCTACCTATGGTTGAATTTTCCTATAAAAATAGCTTCCACTCAAGTATTTAGATGGAACCACATGAAGCGTTATATGGAAAGAGATGTCGCACACCAACTTGTTGGGATGATGTTGGTGAAAGAAAACTCATAGTACCAGAAATTTTTGATGAAACAATGAAAAAGGTCAAGATTATCCAAACCCACATCAATGAATCTCAAAGTAGTCAAAAGAGTTATGACGATAACCGAAGCAAGGATTTGGAATTTCAAGTAGGAGATCATGTTTTCTTGAAGGTATCTCCATGAAAGGGTGTTATATGTTTCAGTAAGAAGGGTAAATTGAGTCCAAGGTTCATCGGACCTTCTGAAATTCTATAAAAAATTTAAGTTGTAGCTTATCGTTTGGCAATGCCTCCAAGTCTCTCCAAAGTTCATGATGTGTTCCACATATCGCAGTTAAGAACATGCATGTCTGACCCAACACATGTACCCACCTATGCAGAAATAGAACCAGAACTTGACCTATCTTATTGTGAAGAGCGTATCAATATTCTTAGTAATATAGAACAAGTGTTGAGAAACCAGATGACTCATCTGGTGAAATTTCTATGGGGAGACTATAAGATGGAAGATAAAACGTGGTAACCAGATGAACTTATGTTGAAGAACCACCCGAGTCTTTTTGTATAGTAGTATTCTAGATATTTTGAGAAGGAAATTATTTGAATTAGGTGATAATGCAATACTCCAAGCATACAATAGCTTTCACTGTACGCAACTTTGAGTTCTAGCACACCATGACAAATAAAACTAGCCATTTAAAAAGTAGTTATGAATAGTAATACCTACTTCTTGAAATTTTATAAATATTATTTTTAAAAATGGACTTCATTTTTGGATTCATAATATCAAAATTATCTTAGGGTGTTTTTTTGGTATTTTTATGAAAACTTTCAATTTTTGATGAACAATGAAAAACACTACGTTATTTTTTAAAAACTAACTTTTCATTTAAATAATTAGTTATTTTATTTAAATTTATATTAGGTAAAAATAGATACATAATATTTATATATGTTAAATGTAATTCATTGGAGTCATTTTATAATAATATTAGATATATAAACTTTTATTGTACTTTTTATCGTCTTTTACCCACCTTCGAGGTGCATTTGTAAATTTGCATATAATGTAATGTTATCGCTTCTATGAATTGAATTTCAAAAATCTGAGAGACACAGTTGACATGAGTAAGTAAAATGTGGTTCAATAAGATGAAAATAATTTTTTCTGAATATAAACTTTTGACTTTTATTTACCACGGTTAAAAGTAAATAGGTTAATTAAAGGTAAAAAATGATATTATAATTACCCTAAAAGATGTCCTAATTCCATCGGATAAGTGTTTTTCGACCAAAATCAACCTTAGGAATAAAATATGATCCTTTAGGTCCACTTGGTTTAGATTAGGACATTTATTATTATTTTATTTAAGGAATAATTAAAAGTGTTAAATTCAACCTTTAATAACTAAAACATTTTTAATATAGGATTATACATAAGATAAATTCAACTATAAATATTCATTAGAAATTTAAAAAGATTTACTTCATAATGGTATTTTATTTATAATTTTTAGTCATTAAATAGTTAAATTTTTTTATCACACAACGATAATGCAGTTATTAACTTATTAAAGAATGATTAAAATAATTGATATTATAAATAAAAAAATTAATGTAACTTGAGACTTATGATGAATTAAACTAATTTTATAGGTTAATATAATATTTTAGGTTTTATTAAATAATTTTTTTTAAGTAATACAACTTTTTTGATTTTCACAAAAATAAAATACCAAATAGAGTCAAAATTGACAAAAATGAGTTTTTAAAACAAACACTATATTATTAATTGATATAATATTCCTAAAAATATAAGGTTAGGAAAAAGAACATAGACAAGGTTATATATATCGATAATGAACCACTTGGGGTTCTCTTGGATTTATATAGTATGTTTATTAACCATTTATTATAATAATTCAAGAATACATGGTAAAAGTTAAACTATTTAGCTTAGTTAAATCTAAAAGATAAGGTCAATATGGTAAACTAAACCTATATATAACCTATTGGTTGAGAGGTTTCCAACCCATCCCTACCTTATGCTAGAAATAATTCATTTTGGAGCCATTATAAACTGAATATGAATGTATAATAAAATAATATTTCAAGGATTTCCTAAAGTGACCCTCCCCTTTATTATAAAAAGGTACTTCCACTTCTCTCAAAATCACACCTCCAAAGCCACTTGTCTCAGCAAAAAACAACTAAAATATACTCCCAACTACCCTCAATTATAACTAGAGTCCTTACATTGATAAAAAATCCAACCTAAGGATCCCTTTTTATCAGCTCAAAAGGAAACACCCGAAGAAGATTTAATAATTTAACCACCTCTTTCAAAGTTCTTTTCTTCTTACACATTCTATTTCTTTGTTGTTTCCATACCAAAAAAATAAATCTAGTGATTTATACATACTGTGATATTATTGCAAATATTTTACAACCGTATTCATTATTCTATCCATCCTATGAATGACAAGTTCCCATACGTGTGTACGTAAGGCTTACCGTCTCCACATCATGGTGTAGTTTGTGATTCAAACACTTCATTATTTGGATGAGTATTAGAATGCGTATAAATGATGTAAATAATTAATATAACATGTTAATTATTCTGTATATATTATAAACCATCCAATTACATACTATTTCACCATCAACAGAATGACATTGTCACTCGTGTGTACGTACAGATTACCGTCTCCACGAACGAGATAAAAATTATTCCCCATCATAACTATTCATGAATAATTTTCATTTTATGTTTAAAAATAATGTTTAATAACTTAATATAATTATGGATATTAATCAAATACATACTATCCATAACAAACATGGCTTATGTAACCAAGCATATAATGGAAAAGGAATTAGTTAACAACCAAAACAATGATATTAAAAAAATATTATTAACAAAAAAATATTATAAGATCATATATGATATCATGTTTAGGTATGTGGTTATTTTATAGTTTAATTACAATGATTTATCTATTAAAAAATATGTTAAAATACACTCAACCAAGGAAAAGTTCAAGGTAAGGTTTAATTCTTCAATCTCTTCATTATCTGAGGTTGTTTATATGTGAGTATCTACTGGGACCTTTTTATCATCCACATCTGTGTTTCTTAAAAATGTATTTAGAAACATTTTTAATATTTCCTAGACTATGGTTTAAAGTCATTTATACCCTTGTTTTAATTTTTATATAATGTTAATAAAGTAATATTTCTGTTTTTTTTCCAAAAAAGGTCCTTTACGACCTTTTCAACAAAATTAAGGAATGAATTTTTGTTAACTTATACGGTGAGTGTAGATATTATTTACCATTATAACATCCTCAATGCTTACCTTACAATATTATAAGAATATTTTCAAAATAAATGTTTTATTTTATAATTACATGACTTTTAAATGATTTCAAATTATAAAGAGATAATTATCTCAAATAGTTTTGATTTTATCTATGTCAAAATATTTTGATGGATTTTAAACTTGTTTGAAGTTGATTTATTGTTATAAAATATTCCATATTATATTGAAGGTTTTGTGATAATTTTGATGGTGGATGTGTTATTTGTTTTCCATTCAAGTTTTATGGTTAAAGTTTAACATTTTTTATGCTAGTTTTAATACGAATGTTTATTTTATGTTTCAGGATTTTCATATGAGGAATGAATTGGACTTAGTAAGTGAAAGGTGGAGCCTACTATAGCTCCTCAATGCATAGATAGGTCTCATGAGACAAACTAGTGTCTTGGAACAAGGCCTTGAAGAAATATTATTTGTAGTCTTGGCATGAGGCCTTGACTATGTGGTTATGATGTCCGATATTATGCATTACATCATTATGAAATTGGATATTGATTTTACAAGTGATTATTCAACTTGTAGAATATCCATATGAATAAGTAAATGAAATTGTTTGATTAATATTTTCCATATTATGCTGAAGTTTAAGTTTAAAAGGCTCGTGTTTTAGTCTTATACATTGCCTTAAATGTTTATCCTTATTTATTAAAGTTTCCGCTATATTGTTATACTTACTGAGCACCTAAGCTCACCCCTTTCTATGTTTTATTTTTCCCAGGATGTGAAGAAGTATATTATGAATAACCTGTAGGGATAGTCTAAGGGATATGAATATGTTCAAGTAATACAATGTTGTTGATGTTATTAATTTTAAAAATTGTTTACTTTGGGTTTTCAAAAGATTGCACAAGCACTGTGTCATCATTGTATAAGAATTTGACGTAACTATATAATCACTAAAAACTAGAAATAATTTACCTTAATAAAAATAATTTCATTATGAACAAAATAACCTTTAATATAATTTCCCAACTTATTTTTACCCAATGTGAACTTATAAGATAAATTTAAAGGAAAGTGAGTGACACTTTGTAACTTTATTTACATAAAATAATGAAAATGACATTATCAAAGGAAAATTGAACCAAAATTACAAATATTCATTGTTATTATTGAAATGGTAGAATTCATATCATGAAATTAAATAAAGTATAGTGTTGGATATATTATTAATTTTTTATCACATTTTTTAACTTTAATTATCCAATTTACCCTTTAATGAGGTGATAAATTTACAACGATTACTATTCATAATGCCTATGAAGAAAATTGAACTATTTAGAAAATATGAACCACCAGATTAAAAATATATAATCAATTTTATGAAATTAAAATCCTATAATTTTTATATATTAATTTAAAAATAAACCCCAAAAATGTGACAAAAAATGGGTTTCCCGAAAATGCATTTTAATCCAAAAAATGACTTATATCAAAATCATGAAAAATAATAATCAAAATGGAGTTAATTTTATTATTATAAATAAAATGGGTCTTATAAAAATTAAATAACAAATCCAAAATATAATGTAACATTAAATTATATGATTTAATGAAGTGAAATGACAGTTTTACCAAAATTAGTATTTTACTCCATTCACTGAAAAATAAATCTTTTTAGAAAAATATAAAAGTTTCAACCAAAGATAATGTTGAATTTATGATTTCAAAAATATTATAACTTCTACATAATAATATTTCAATAGTTTCCTTGTTTTTTTATACTTTATGTTGAGTGTAAAGAAAGCTATTAAAGAAAATGCATTTATTTAAAGAGATATATGTCATAAAATCTCAGTGTGTTAAATAGGTACATCTTCACAGGTCCTGATAATATTTAAAATAATAGATGACATAAATTCAACATCCAATGATGTATTATATTGTGTCATGTTAAGATGAATATAAGTATGAGATTCCTCAATCTTATAAATTCTGCATCCTCCAAGACAAATGCCCAGAATTGCACTCAAGATAAATATACAATCATCACTGTATTTGTCACATTGTGTGCTGTATTTTGTATAGGTTGACTTATAAACTAAATATACAATGTGTCTCTAAATATAAATCATTTAAATATATTCTCCATGTCTTCCTTTCTTGTAAAATCCCTTCTAACATATACTGTTTTTCCATTTGAAAAAATCTATCATCTACTACTCTAGGAAACTAAGTTATAGGTTTGAAAATATTCCTATTAAATTTAGGAAAATGTGCCATAAATTCTAACTGATATGAAAATTGTAGTGGATGATTTATCAAGAACTAATAATGATGTAAATCTTTTGAATTTCTAGAAACTAATTTCAAAACTTCCCCCAATTTCCCCTCATCATCACTATTTTATCATTTTCTTTTATCATTACACACTTCCTCATCATCAAAATATTCACCCTGTATATCTAAGTGATCATTTTTTGAATGATATGGAAGATTTTCATATCTTGGGATAGAATGTATTCAAATAATATTGTAAGCCTCTATCATCGTACAATAGTAGGCTGCAATTGGATAGTATAAACTTCCACATATAACTCCATAAAATCAATATCCGACCACTGGTTACATAATTTTGTCACATGTAACTAGTCCTCATCATCACCCAATGGATAATATAAATTTAATATTCTATCCCAAAATTGAAAATGTATTTAGAAAGTATTCTGAATCTTCTAATAAGTTCTTCGTTTTAACTGAACATGAATTATTTCCAGAATTTCTCTTAGGGTAACCCAATCAGTTATCCTAACCATTCATGTTGCCTGTATACCATTTGAATCTCCTTGATCGGTTTGAATAATATCCCTATAGTAGTGGAAATAGGTGATCACTATTGTCAACATGAAAAATGGGTTTTTATCAGGATTATAATAGTGTAAATTATATTCATAACATGGAATAAAAATGGAGGGTTGACTTTGGAATAAATTTTTAAAGTTATTTCATAGTACAAGGATATAATTAGAATATTTATAGTTTATAAAGAGAATGTGAATAATATAAATAAGATACATTGTTCATGTCAAACTAGTTTTATAATTATGCCTCTCTGTCATACACTAGGTGAAAATTAATTTAATACACAATCATTCCTTTTGTGGTCATTACCCCTAGGTATAGTAGTGCTAGATCCTACACCCACTTAAAGTATCCAAACAATTATGTCATTTATCAGATAACTAGACAATAATTTATTTAATAAAATTTTAGAATGTTTTCTTATATACCCAATGTTATCACTAATGTTTTGTATTATAAATTTTAATATTTTGAAAGGTATCAAAGATATTAATTAAAGAGAATGTGAATCATCTAAAATAGATCCACTAAGAGTGTCAAACCAAGTGTATTTCTAAACCTATATTTCATGCAGTTGGTGACTACTGAGTTAATACACATTCCAACTTTTTCTAGTTTATTACTCATTGGTACAAATGTGTTGGCACATTTATCCACTTGAAGTATCCAGAAAATGTTTTCATTTCTTGGATAACCAAACAATATTTACTTTATTGAAATTTTAGAATTTTTTCTTATATCCCCAATGTTTTCACTAATTTTTCATAATATAAATTTTAATAATACTAAACGTGTCAAAAAATATTAACTAAATAGAGAACAAATTATCTAAAACATACCACCCAAGAGTTACAAACTAGGTGTGCAGTTATGCCTCTTTGTCATACACTGAGTGATGATTGAGTTAACACCCAATCCATCCTTTCGAGGGTTATTTACCCTTGTAACAACTATGTCAGAGCCTGCATCCACATGTAGTATCCAAAAAAGGATGTCCACTATTGAAAAAATAGTATTTAGTGGCAGTTTAAACCACTGCTAGATCGTTTCATGGCGGTTTTTGAAAATCGACATGAAAAGCAATTCCAAAAAACATTTCATGGTGGTTTTCAAAAAGCATCATGAAATTATTTATTATCTATTTATTATATTATAGTTATTATTTATTTATTGATTTATTATTTGGTTATTATTATTTATTATTTATTATTATTAATATCTATTTATCCTACCATTTGTGCATATGTTAGAAGTTCAACATATATGTGTGTTGTATGAGATTTGAATCTCTTACCACTTTGTTATTCTATAAAAACTTTAGCACTCTACTAAGAACTTCATGTGATGAGTAAATAAAATTTTAATAGTAATATATATAAAAATAAATATATATAAATATGTATACATAAATAATAATATTAAATAATAATAATCATACATAATAATAAGTAATAATAAATAATATTAAATAAATAACAAATAGAAAATAACAAATAAATAGAAAATAGTAATTTTCTCAGACCATTTTCAGTGGTGGAATTGGGGTGGGGGTGTTGAAATCCCCTCCGATCTGCTTTTAGATTTAGGGAAGGTGTCATTCGGTGACATTTTGGAAGGTAGTAACGATGGTGAGGGCCGATCTCAGGGACTATTTTTCATGACACACATCAAGGTTATCCTCATAGACAATCTGATGTGTGGATGCCTTGAGCGAGGGCTGTGGGTGAAGGGTGTTGACAGAGTCCCATAAACAGTGATGGCTTAGGCGTTGCAGGGGGCACATCGGTGATGTCACGGGTGGTCGGTGATAGACGTTTGTGGGGAATAGGATGCAGATCTACGAATGGGGATGATTTTGTCCATGGGGAAGCTAGTGGTGATGATAAAGACCTTGAGAGGGTGGATCTAGGATCTAGGTTGGAAAGGATTACTGTAGAATAAACGAAATGATGGAGGGAGACCTATTATAGGGGGTACGCTCTTATTTGGATATAATGATGGATCTACAAACCGTCAACAGAGGATGGAGTTGAGACGAGTTGGGTTCATTTTTGTTGGATTCTCACTTATGGTGGTATGATTTTGGCAACGTGTTTACGACTAGTGACAGAATTTCCTTTGTAGATATGTTTTTGAGGGGTTGGGTTGGCGACGACTGATTTTGGGTGGGGATTTTCTAGGAAATGGACATGGCTCGAGGTGAATTGGTGGTGAAGCATGGGTCAAAAGATGACCTTGGAATTCACGATTCTTTGGGGTGGATTCTGTTTGGAAATAGCTGGATACTTTTATTGACATTGGGACATGATCTTGTCATGGGGTTGATTGTTTCAAGGTGAACTTCTGAAATGTTGGTTGGATTCTTCCTCCTGTTTTACATGGTCAAACTAAGGCTGTGGGACTAGCAAGATGTTGGTGTCTTTGGGCCTTTATGCATTCTTGATGTGGGTTTTTGGAATTTTTTATTATGGTTTTTAGGACATCTCCTTGGATTTTCTTTGGATGGTGTTTTGTCCATTTTCATATTTTGGTGGACTTTTTCACCACACATGCTATGTATTTGTGTACTCTTATTTTTAATGATGGATATTTAGGAAAAAACGTGCTCAGTACCTGAATTTTTTTGGTTAATAAATAAATATATAATATATAATTAATAAAGAAATAATAAATAATAATTTATTAAGAATAATTAATAATTAGTAAATAACAAGTAATAAATAATAAATCAGATTCATAAACAGTAAATATACATACTATTACATATAATTTTTTTATATACAGTTATATATATCATATAAAAATATATAAATATAAATAAATGTATATAAATGTATATAAATACAATCACAAAGACACACACACACACACACACTAAAAGACAGAAAACATATAAATATGTATACCAATATAATATAAATAAATATACATTAATGAATATAAATATAAATTTATTGATACAAATTTATATTTATATATATACATATAACCAAATTTACATAAATATATAAAAACAGACATTTATTTTATATAAAAATATATAAACACACACACACACATATAATTTTATATTTATATAAATATATATATCATCACACATAAATATATATATATATACCCATATAATAGGAAAATATATAAACATAAATACATATAAATATTTATAAATGTTTGTAAATGTCTATAAATAGATTCAATTGTATAAAATTTTATTAAAATATTGATATATATATATATATAATAGATAATGAATCACAAAAATAGGGAAACCCACAACAATTGCAACACCATAAAAAAATTGGAATGTAAATACATGCAATAAAAATCATAGGTAGTCCAAAAATCATATGAATACACTATTAAATGGAGATTAAATCACATTAAATGTTAAAACATCTTGGTACTTGAACAATAAAACTCAGTTTTGGAGGCAATTTGGGCCTTTTTTCACCTAAAAAATAGTTTCCAAGGTATCTTGATCAATATGGCATAAATATCTTCTCAAGAATCAATTTGATATGTGGTAGAGACTAAATAGACCATCAGAACAAAATTTATCACCTTTTGATGTTGAATTTGGATATCCAACTTATCTTCAAATAGAAATAAATTTTATTCCATTAATTATTACCAAATTATTATTTAAATTCATTATATTTTGATTCATAAGCATCAATTTGACTAGTTGTGGATCTAAAAAGGATACCCGAATCAAAGGTTTTGATCATTTGATGAAGAAGTCTTAACTTATCATATAATTAATTTATGTTTCAAATAATTACAAACAAATAATTATACAGAATTAGAAATTAACATATAAAAATTATTAAAATTGTAAATAATAAAGAAATGATTATAAATAATATTTAATAATAATAAGTAATAACATCAAATAACAATAATATTAATTATTATGTAATAATAAAAAAAATAAAAAATTAAATATTTTATTTCATTAAATTAGTGGTGAATTATAAAAAATCACAGATAAATATAAATAAAAAATAAAAAAAAACCAATTTATCTAGGGCTTTAAAAAAACGCCCATCAAATTTGAATTTTCTTTTAGTAGTCATTTCTCGGATAACCAATCAATATTTACTTTATTAATAGACAGATAGAAAATGTTCACTAAGAAGAATAATAATGTATGGTTGATATAGGAATAAGTGTGAAGTTGTTTCATTGTAATGGTGTTATTATGTAAGTTCTAATAATTGTTCGTAACTAAGTTCAGAAATATTCACAAAATACTATTAATTAATTAATTAATAAAATTTTGGTAATAAGTAACCATTAGTTAATGATTAGTTAATCATTAGTTAATCGGTTTTTAATCATTAGTTAATTATTATTTAATTATTATTTTTTAATTAGTTATTTAATATTTAGTTAATAATTAATTTTAAGTAAATCATTAGTTAATAACTAGTTATCTAGTAGTTAATAATTCTTTAATTATTCGTTAATGAATATTTAATTAATAGTTATTAAGTAGTCAATTATTAGTTATTTAATTGTTAATTATTTTTAATCATTAATTAATAATATTTAATCATTATTTCTTCATTAGTTAGTCATTTATTAATTCTTAGTTAATCCTAAGTTAATATTTGATTAATCATTAATTAATAATTATATAATATATATTTAATCATAACATAATCCTTAGTTAATCATTACTTACTCATTAGTTAATCATTAGTAAATCATTCGCTAATAATTTGTTAATAATTCATTAATTAATAGTTAAATGATTATTACTATGTAGTTACTTAATATGTAATTATTAGTTAATTATTAGTTACTTAATCGTTATTTATTAATTAATAAGTAGTTCACAATTAGTTAATCATTATTTTATCCTTAGTTAATAATTAGTTAATCAATATTTAATCACTAGTTAATCATTAGTTAATCATTCATTAATCATTGGTTAATCATTAGTTTGTCATTAGTTCATCATTAATTAATCACTATTCAATCCTTAGTTAATCATTAGTTAATTATTATTTAATCCAAAATTAATCCTTAGTTAATCCTCAGTTGATAATTAGTTACTAACCAAAAATTGAATACTAAATAATCATAATTGAGTAATAACAATGTACTCAATAATATTAATTATTTTTTATAACTAGTTAAGGGTCACTCCCTCTAATTAAATCACTAATATGAACTATTATTAACAAATTACACTTAATTAACAATATAAAAAATAAATAAAATAAATAAAATAAACTAAAAAATAAAAAATTTAATAAATAAAAAAAATTAAAATAATTTAGAAAAAATACCTTTAAATGATGCTTCTAAAAATCGTTCCTCCTTTAAGGCCACTAAATGAATCATGGGAATTGGAGAAAAAACTAGGATAATTTTAGAGAGAGAGGTACCAAAATTAAGGGAGGTTTATAGAGAGTAGATAAATCCATGAGTGGGGGTGTAAATCATTTTCCCCCAATGCCTTTGTCCTAATAAAATATGAAAGGAATTTTGCCTAGAAATGCCTTTTCCATGTCCTTGATTCGAGGGAAAACTTTGTTGTTACTTAACACCTTTCGAATTTAGATTTAAAAGTATTTTAAACATAGATTTATTTTCTTATTTATTTTTTCAAATACATATAATAAAAAACCATTAGAGTGACAACTGTTCCTGAGGGCTATATTACTATGTGAAATTTAATTCAAAATCATCAAAATATTTATTTATAATGTTACAATATAACATTGAACTTTAATTATTTAATGGAAAAAATATTATTAGGTGATTTAGAAGAAGTGGATTTAAAATGAATGGTGTATTAAATTCTTTCTTCAATTGGTTTACTATTTTTTCAATTTAATAGTGAAAATACTATAATATAATATTATATATTTGATCTATAGGTTGGAAATGGAAAAAAATTAATTATTGACAAAACCAATATAATGGATCAACCTAGATAGTCACCTGATTCCACATACAACCTTGTGAGATAGGTGATTTGAATAATTTAAGGGACCCCAGGTAAGTTTGTAATGGGTAATAAACAATACAGTGATGAATCTGGAGAAATTATTAGAAGTAATGAACGTCTGAGAAATCAAGTCCCATATCCTAGTTCCTATGCAACACCACTAAAGTTTTGTAATGAGACACAAATAGAATACTAGAATGTAAAAATTATATCAAACACAATTTACAAACCCAACACATCACCTTCTTCCTCCTCTGCCACATGAGCTCACCTAAGGCCAGCAGAACCAGGTCTTCATATCTACTATCTTTCCTACCTACCTTTATTTCAATACCGTAGCATTGTCGAGTTAACAATCACCATGATACATCATCTATAGAAAATAATAAGGCAATAATAGAAGATGGAAGAAATTTAATATTGATGTCTGGATGAATTTTACTTTCCAAATGGTTTGATCCACCCACACTTGGTGGTGTAGGGTTCTCGGTGAAAATTTCCCTCAAGGATTTTAACAAGATGATGGAAATCTCATAATCCAAATTATAATTGCCCCATAATGTTGTTGTTGGGAGAATATTTCGGTATAATTTTGAATTGAGGAGACTAATATAAATGTTATTTACATCCCACTTATTTATAGATTAAAACTGATGTGATTCAAAATGATTCAATCTCATTATTTATATCAAAATACAATTTTATTTGATAAAAACAAGGAAATGTTTTGGGGGAGGCACCCGATCATATTTTTAATTTCAAAAATCCAATCATCGGGACTAATATCATTAATATTAAGTTTTATATAAATTAAATTAAATTAAATTATTTGATTTGTTTTGTTATATATAATATATATATATATATAATAAAACATTTCACTAAATAGATATATATTCAAAATAATTTTAAAACCTTTTTGGAATATATATTGTTTTAGAAAAATTCACAATCCCCAAGGCCTCTATTTATAGGGTAAAAACATTAGTAATAAAAGCCTCACCACCAATGTGGTATCTTTAATACAAAAATAATTCAATTATTTTTTTAAAAACTTTATCCTTAATTTTCAAGTGGGACCACCTTTAAAAAAATAAAAATCATAAAAATACCCCAATTTTTTTTATTAAATTTTAATTTTCAAGATCATATCCATTTCATTATATAAAATAGAGTTATCATTTGAGTTAAACCTTTACTTAGTATCAATATATTAATATATTATAATATTTAAAAGTTGATGTAACATAAAACTTCTCATTTTTTAAAATAAACTTGATATTTCATAAATACAAAGATATTTCTAACCAGCAACTCATTTTGTAGAACTTTTATATCCATGTGATTATATCCTTTTCACGAATCCTGTAATGAGTAAACTGATTAACTGCTATAATAAGTGACACCACTTATAAGTTCACATAAATAAAATTTTACAATCTATATCCATCATTAGAACACATAAATCATCAATTATTAATATTTTTTTAAGAGTTTATAACTCAAACTCTAGTCACAACAGATGATATTGACACCATGTAGTTGGAGTTGTAATTATCTATGTCAATAGTCATCTTTGCAACTTATTTTTACCCATTAAATTTTTTTATTAGGATCTTCCTAAAGAAAGTATTGTGTTTTCTTTTGAAAAATGATTTATTCTATGGTTTTTAACCCCATTTATTTATTATTTATATCAATGATTACTATCGATATATATTTTTTAAATATATCATCACTGTTTTTACTCAATCTCACATAGAAAATTGTTATGGTAAAATCTTTTTACAATTGTTTCACATAATCGTGTCTCAAAATTATAAATATGGACGTACCATGATACTGGAAACCATATCATTTTGATAAATTTGATCCACTATATAAATTTATATAGATTGGAGGCATCATACTAGGCTATAATATAATTTCCAATATTATATTCTAAATCTATTCAACTTCCTTTCTATATGCCTCGAAGTCGATAAACTCCATCTCCATGGTTGAATGTGAAATACATGTTTGTTTCTTACTCAATAAAGAAACAACACAACCTCTATTAGTAAAAATCCATACAGATGTGGATTGATTATCACTAATACTGATAACAAAACTCGCAACTGCATATCCCTATAATACAGCTAGATAATCATTATAGTATAAAATTAAATATTTTTCCTTTCTTACAAATCAAAATATTCTCATTATACATTTCCAATGATCTATATCAGCATTACTAGTATATATAATTATTCCGTATACCATAAAATAAATATCAGTTCTATTACAATGAATTTTAAACATTAAAGAATGAATTATAATAAGATACTCATGGTGTGTTATGGCTCTACCTATTTTCATAAACAGTTTAAAATTAAAATAAAATAGAGTATTAGAATCCTTTAAAATAAGATGATCAAATTTAAATTTCATTTATTCTACGTAATTAAGTTTACCTATTGAAAAATCCCCATAATGTTTTATAACTTTAATACCTTGAATAATATCTACTATTCTAAGATCCTTTAATTTAAAAAAAGTGGATAAATAAATCTTTGTCACATTTACAATAATCATATTTATTTCAAAAATTAATATATCTTCCACATATATATACATAATAACTCTATATTTTTTTAAATATTTGAAAACACATATATCTATATTGTAATAAATAAATCCGTTATATAATATAATAGAATCCAAATTTTCATTTAATTTCTTCAAATAATCTTAAAGAACATAATGAGATTTAAATAATTTACTTACTTTATTTTCATAAACTTGTAAAAAATCCATTATAGTTATTCCAAGAAAATTTCTTTGTTTAAGTCCACATTCAAAAAATCTGGTTTAACATCTATTTTAGGGACATAAAAATGATTAATTAAATCTAATTAAAAAAAATAATTGATATAATCCGAGTTACATGAGTATAAGTATCAAAATAATCAATTACATTTTTTGTATAAAACATTTGGAAACCAATCTTAAAATATTGAATGTTACCATTGGAATCATACTTCCTCATGAAACCCCATTAACAAACAATTGGTTTTGAACCTCTTAGTAAATCTATAAGTATAAAAGAATTTTCCCCCATAATGGAATCCATTTGATCATTAATTACTTATTTTTAGAAAGAAACATCTCTAGAAGTCATAAATTCTTTATATATCTTGAAATCATCTTCTATAGCCAATATCCTAGGATACTTGTTTAGAAGATGATTGTTTTGATATAATTCAACATGGAAAAATATGAAATAAAGATAAATAAGATATGTTGGTAGATGTTTCTCCTTTATACGTATTATAATCTATCTTGGTTGTACTCAAGAATAATAATTATTTCCTACAATTTTATTTAAACTAGATAGGATACATGAGAGAGGGGATGATGAATAACACCCTCTATATAATCTTTAAAAAATTTATCTTAAAAAAACTATACATCCCTTGATTCAGTAATGAAATTATCTTCCAAAACAATAACTCTATATGCTTTTTTATTTTATTCTTATCTAAAAAAACATCGTTAATTTCTCTAGGACTAAATTTAGTTCTTTTATGCTTAGGAACTCTATAGTAAGCTAAGCACCCCCACACTTCAAAATATTAGAGTAAGACTTCTACTTTACCAAATTATATAATTGGATAACTTATTTTTCCTAGAAGAAACCCTATTATTAATATTACATGAAGCCAATAAATATTATCTCTAAAAAATTAATGGTAGATTAGATTTTTTAATCATGAAATTCATGAATTTTTACAAAATTATGATTTTTTTCGTTTAACCTAATCCACATAAATGAGTAATATAAGGAGAAGTACATTGGTGTATAATTTTATTTTCTTTATAGAACATATTAAATTAATTCCTAAATTATTAATCCCCTTTATTTGAGTGTAATAATTTAATCATTTTATTCAATTTATTTTAAAATTCATATTTATACTTTGTAAACACATTAAAGGCTTCATCTTTTGTTCTAAGAAGATCTATATGTAAATATATACTTTATTCATTAAGAACATTAATAAAATATCTTTTCTCCTCTAGGAATTAACAACCTTAAATTTTAAAAATATTACTATGTACTAATTCTAATATATTGATACTTCTCTCAATCCTTTGAAATAGTTTTTTACTATTCTAGATTCTTAACATGTTTCAAATTTATTAATTTAATTTTTAAAGTAAATTATATTTAAATTCTTTATTAATTTTGATGAATTATTATTAATATGTCCCAAATTATCATGAAATAATTTGGAGGACTCAATTAGGTAAGAAATATATTTAGCTATATTATTATTATATAGTTGATACATTTCATTATTTGAGTACGAATTCCCCACGAACATCCCTACGTTCGATAAGATAACTTTGTTTGATTCTAATTAAAACTAAAATACAGTCAAACATAAGATATAAATTGAGATGAAATTATTTCAAATCTTGGGGACACACAACACATTTAAAAAAGTTAGCATCTTTCTAAATGTAAATCATAGTTCCATGCATCCATGACTAGTGACATTCACACATAAATTGTTTCCAAGGTGTACTTCCTTTATGATTATACCTTCATCAAATGTTTTTAGCATTGAACAATCCTTTCACACATGCACTATTTGTCCAGAATCATTCAACAATCCAATCTTCATTTAAGTCATATTGACTTCAAATATAATCACAATAAGATTTTCTTTGGTTAGAATATTTATAGTAGGTTTTTTCACTTTCTTTTGATAGATACATTCCCTTGAAAACATCCCTAGTTTTCCATAGACCAATAATTTACCTCTATTCTTGGAAGGATTTCATTTATTATAGAATTGTTGGGATTTCTTCTTGACATGTAAGGAACTTTTTGGGGATTCCTTTCCCAAACAAATATTAAAATTGGAAAAATTGGGAATACATACCCATGCCTCCCAACATGGATTCTTCTTCAATGTGAATAGTATTTTAAAATTATTATAAGGAAATATCCTCCCCATTTTTAATGATTTATTTACCAAATTCATTCAACATAGGTTCAAAGATAGTAATAAATGCACCAACTTCAAATTTTTCGGTCATATTAATTTTATTTAAAGGAAACTTGTTTTTTATAACCTAGAGCTCATGAACGTGCCCCAACTCAGGAATGTTATCATCCATATTGAAGTTAAGGTAATTGTTAATAACCAATTTATTAGTATATTCTTCCTTACCATTTTACTTGAATTCAAGTGCATCCCATGTCTCTCAAGAGGAATTAATTTGAAAAAATATCCATAAAGATGATTTTAGGATGCGATGAGTATATGTACCGAACACCAAACCTCATCATGTTCAAATTTTTTCCTTATTGCGCAAATGTCTTTGACTTGATTCACATCAACCAATGTGATGTGAGGTTTTTTATTAAGCTCATCAATAATGAGAGGAATATTTGGTTCCAGAATGTAAAAAAAATTCTACACTATAACAAGAAACTTCATATTAACTTTCTATCTGGAGAAGTTGTTACCATAAAAATATTCCATCTTGACCTTGTCTTATTTCATTTTTCTAATGGATTTATAATTCATCTTCTTGGTTCTAAATTTTTCAAAACCTTTTGATTGGTGTAAAATAAAAAGGAAGGTGGATAAGATGGAAGACATTGAATTTTAACGTGAAAACAAATTTCATAGTCCAAAAGGGTTTGATCCACCCCAAATATTGTTTTAGGGTTCTTAGTAGAAATTTCCCTCAAGGATTTCAACAAGATATTTGGAATTTCATACACCAAATTCTAAAATTCCCATAGTATCGATGTTGGTAAAATATTTATAGAGAATTTTAGATTTAGGAAGTTGATATAAATGATATCGCCAACCTACTTGTTTATAGATTAAAACTGGTGTGATTTACACTAATTCAATCATACTATTTTGATCAAAAGATACATTGATTCGATTGAAAAAAGGAAGCCTTTAAAGGGAGAAAGGTGACCAGATTCAAATTTTAGAAATCATTCATCATGTAAAATCTCATCATTAATCATTTTTATAAAAATATTATTTTATTTTATTTTTTAGTTGGTTTTTGTTAAATATATATTTAATATATATAATATTTTGTTGGTAAAAATATATATATTTTAAATTTTTTTAGCACATATATATTTTTCTGAAAAATTTATTATTAAAAAGGATATATGTATAGGGGAAGACCATGGGTACAAATATCCCACAACAAATTTGGGATTCTCAAAACCAAAATAATTCTCTCAAATTATTTTAAAAAACACCCTCTTTCATTTTGAAGTGGGAAAACATTTTTTAAATAAATAAAAATAAAGACAATCCCATAATTTTTATTATTAAAAATTAATTATCCAAATAACATCTAGATCATTATATGTAATAAAGATATATTTTTATTTAAACATTTACTTAGTATCAATATCTCAACGTATTATCCGATTTACAAGTGGTTGAAAAATTAAACTTTTTAATATTTAAAATAAGACAAATATTTCACACATACAATGATCGTTCAATCCAATATATTATTTTATAAAATTTCTATGGAAATTTTCTTATTTCATTTTCATGAACTCTCTAAGTAGTAAATGCATTAACTCCAACAAGAAGCGTCTCCAATTCTATGTCCAAATAGGAAAAATATTACAATGTGGATATGTTATTAGAACACATAACTCAAAAATTATTAATATTTTGTTATGATTTTATAACTCAAACTCTAGTAATAATTGACAATATTTACACAAAGTATCTAGAACTATAATTGTCAATATTAAAAATCATCTTCGTGAATTTTTTTTACCCTTTAAACGATTTGGTTTGGATCATGATAAATAAAGTGTTGAGTTTCCATTAAAAAATGATTTATTATATGGATATTAACCACATATCTTTATTAGTTGGATGAACGATCTCTCTCAACATTGATTTTTTAAGAGGATCCATAATGTTTTTGTATGATCTCACATAAGAAATTTATATGACTCCATCTTACAAAACTTTTCTCACATAATCATGTCTCGAACTAATATATCTAGACTTTCCATTTTATGTGAAACTATATTATTTTGATTATGTTTATTCATTATAAAAATTGAAATAGATACGAGGAATCAAACTAAGACATAATCTAGTATCCAATAACATATTACTATTCCATTCATACTCCTTTCTACGTGCTACTAAGGAGATAAACTCTAACTCCCTGGTCAAATGTGAAATGCATATTTGTTTATTTCTCTCCAAAGAATAAGTACAACCTCTAATATTAAAAACCATCCAGATATGGATTGATTATCCATAATATTGGTAACATATCTACTCCTTTTAAACACTTAAAAAGGAATATGAAGTCTAGTGGACTTAGTTTTATACATTGAAGAACCAATTGCACTAGTATAATCATGTTGGGTTAGGGACCTAACTGTATTAAAAAAAGTTTAACATTATAATAAAATGGAGTAGTATAATCGTTGAAACCAAGATGATCAATTTTTTTTTCAATTTAACGAGATAAACTTAAATAATGAACCACACTATTTTTTTATAACTTTAATTACTATAATATTATAAAATAATCCAAGATCATTCATAATAATTGTAGAGGATACATAATTGTTTTCCTCATTTACATTAATCAGACTGATTCTAAAACTAACATATTATACAAATGTAGATATAAAATAACTATATATTACTTTGTGAAATTAAATAAACATTTATCCACATTTTTATGTATAAATAAATTAGATAATATAGTAGAATAATTTTTTCATGCCACTAATTTTAATCTTGATTATGGCCATATTGTGATTTAACTAATTTACAAACATTCTTTTCATTATCTAGTAAAAGAAACCCTTATGAGTGTTCTATTTAACTATCTTCATTATAGTCTCTATTAACAAAAATAGTTTTAACATCCATTTTATGGAAATATAATTGATTAATTGAAGATAATTAAAAAAATGATTATTGAAGTAATCCAATATACAAGAGTATAAGTATCAAAATAATCAATTAATTCTATTTATATGAAAAATTTAGAAACCAATATTTCTTTAAGATCTTGAATGTTACCATTGGAATCATAATTATTTCTAAAAACACATTTAAACTGATAGGTATTGAACCTATTGATAAATCCATAATGGCCCAAGTATTTTTAACGTTAATTTAATCCCTTTAATCATTAATTTCTTCTTTCTAGAAAGCAACTTATATAGAAGTCATAACTTCATTATATGTATTTGGTTCATTTTTTATAGATAATAACATAGGATACTTATTTAAAAGATGATTATTTTGATCTAATTCAACAAGTAAAACTGTTTAATTTGAATAAAAAAAATATTTAGTTATATTTTTAATGTACAAAAGTACTGTACTCTATTTAGGTTTAACTAAAAAATCATAATTTTTATCTAATTTTTTATTTTAACTAGATGGAGTATAAGAGATAGGGGTATGAGGAATAAACTCCATTACATAATCTTTATAAAAATTACTTTCAATAAACTCTATATCACATTATTATACAATTACATTATCTTGTAAATCCATAAATCTATATTCTTTGATATTTTCGGCATATCCAACAAAACTCTTTTAATCAATCAAGGATCGATTTAGTTATTTTAGAAGCATGATGGCTATAGTAAGATAAAAACTTCCACACTATAAAATATAAAAGGTTAGATATTTTACCTTTCTTAATTTCATAATATTATGACTTAGATTTCTAGGAAAGAAATCATATTATGATTATAACATACAACCAATAAAGATTCACCTCATAAATTTAATGGGAATTAAATTTATTAATCATTTAATTTACCATTAGTACTAAATTATTATTTTTCACTTATAGATAATCCATTTTAATGAGGTGTAAAAGGATCATAACTATGATGAATTATATAGTTTTATGCATATAACAAATTAAATTTATTCATAAAAAATTCATCACCTCTACCTTAGTGTAATACTTTAGTCCTTTTATTTAAACAGTTTTCAACATTATATTTATAGTTCTTAAACATGTTAAAGTCTTTATAATTTGTTTTAGGAAGATATATATATAAATATATACTACATTCATAAAGAAAAGTAATAAAATACATTTTTTCTTCATGAGTTAGAAAAATATTTAATTCATAAATATTATAATGTACTAATTATAATATATCATAATTTCTCTCAATACTTTATTTTTTTTTACTATCTTAGATTCTAAACATGTGTCAAATTAATTAAATTCATTTTTAAATTTAATTTATTTTATATTATACATTAATTTTAATAAATTATTATTAACATGTTCCAAATGATCATCTCATAAATTAGTGGAGTCAATAAAGTAATAATAATATTTAATCATATTATTAATTGATAGTTGATACATGATATTATTTGAGTACCCCTTCCCCACACATTCCTCCCTCTAACAAGATAACCTTTTTAGGTTTTAATGAAACATAAATTAATTTATTATATAAAATATAAAAAATTCTAAATTTTTTCAAATCATGGGTACATACAAAACATTTAGAAGTGTCAAATTGTTTCCAGAACTAAATTCTAGTTCTGCACTTCCTTGAACGAAAACAGTCATGCATTAATTATTTCCATGGTGTACTTCCTTTGTTCCAGTGACTTTGTTAAATGTTTTGAACATTTAATGATCCTTACACAGATGAAGCATATCCATTGAATCAATCCACCATTCTATCTTTATCTTAGTCATATTGACTTCTAAAATCATCAAAACAAGATTTTATTTAGTCAACATATTTTAATCAGGTTTGTTCACTATGTTTCAATAGGGGAATTCCGTTGAAAAAATCCATGTTTTTTTATAGAAAAATAATTATCCTTTATTCTTATAAGGATTAAATTTATTATTTAATTATTTAACTTTATTCTTGACATATAAATAATTATTCAGTGGCTCCTTTCCCTCAATAAAATCAACCTTGGTATCAAAATATGAATCCATACCCATGTCTTTCAGCATGGATTATTTATAAATGTGAAGAATATTTTCCAACTTTTACAATAAAATACACTCACTATTTTTAATGACTGATTTACTAAATTCATGCCATATATATGGAAGTTTAGAAATAATTTCAACAACTTGGAATGTATATGGTATATTAATTTTAAGGTAAAGAATCTTGTTTTATATAAATTTGAGCTCATGAACTTGATCCAATATTGAATTGTTATAGACCATCTTGATGTTAAGATACTTTGTGATAATAAATTTATTGGTACCTGATTCCTTAGTTTTTTACTCAAATTCGAGTGTATAATATATCTCTTGAGGAAACTTTATTTGGAAAAAATAGTCATAAAGACTATATAATATTGTTTTAAGAATATTTCCTCAACAAAAAAAACTTATCATCTTTACAGTTTTTCTTCACTACATGAGTTTGGTCGACCTAAGTAATGTCAATGAGTGTGTTGTTGAGATTTATAGTAGGCTTAGTGGGAATGGGAACAAGGTGTGATTCTAGAATTTAAAAAATATTCAACACTTTAATAATAAACTTCATCTGGTATTTCCAATAAGAGAAGTTATTTCCACTAAAATGCTCAAGCTTGTCCATGTCTTGGTGCACCACAATAATGGATTCAAAATTCACATTCTAGTATATTACTTGGTAAATCCATTTTGATTTTTGTAAAATAAGAAGTTAGATGAAAAAAATCGAAGAAAGTTAATCTTGATGCATGAATGAAGTTAACTATTGAAAAGGGTTTGATCCACTCCTTTTTTTGGGTTCTTAGTGGAAATTTATCTATAGTATTTCACCTAGATGTTAGGAATGTGGTACACAAAATTCCAATAGCCACATTTCTTTGATGTAGGGAAAATAGTTTTAGAGAATTTTAGTTTGGGAAGATTGATATAAATGATATCAATATCCCACTTATTTTTATATGAAAACTCGCGTGATTCACACCAATTCAATCTCACTATTTTGATCAAAATATACTTTGATTCGATAAAAACGTGAAAACCATTGGAGGGAGGAAACCAATCAGATTTTAAATTTATTTTCATCATGACTAATCTCAACAGTAATTGGTTTTATAATTTTTTTATTGTTTTATTTATATATAATATAAATATAAATATATATTTATATATTAAATAAAACATTTTATTAAAACTATAAAATTTTAAAATATTTCTAAAATCATTTTGGAACATATATATTTTTATGAAAAAGCTAATAGTTCAAAGTCCTATATTTATAGCGGAAGGACCTCCAGAATTAAGACCACACAACTAACATGGGATTCTAAAATCTAAAATAATTCCCTCTAATTATTTTAAAAAACCCCATCATCCTTTTTTAATTGGTACTACATTCTATTAATTAAAAAATCGTAATAATACCACCCTTTTATTAATTAAATATTAATTATTATGATCACACCAATATCATTGTATATAATAGATGTATATTTTTAGTTAAACATTTATTTATCATTAATATCTCATTGTATTTTAATTTTTATAATTCGTGAAAATATTAAAATTATCAATATTTAAGATAACCATTTTACTTTTTTTACTTTTTTTTCAAATTAAAAGAAAGATAAACCAATGATTTGATATGTAAAATAATATTTCTATCCAACATCTCATTTTGTGGAAATTTTATGTCTATGTTCTTATATCCTTTTCTTGAACTCTCTAAGAAGTAAACCCATTAACTCCTATAAGAAATGAAACCACTTATAAGTTCACATAGTCAAAACTTAACAATGATTTTACATTATTATAACACATAACTCATCCAGTATTATTGTTTTAGTAAGAGTTTATAAGTTAACTTCTAGTCATAATAGATGATATCAACACCAATTAGTTGGTGTTATAATTGTTAATACCAAAAATCATATTCTTAACTTATCTTTACCCATTAAATACTTTTATTAGGATCTTACAAATAATGAGTTGGGTTTACATTATAAAAATTATATGTGGTTTAATCAATTATTTTTTTAGTTTTATCAATGATTAAATTAACCAACATGAATCAACTTGCAAAAACACCAGATCTGACCAATCAGAGTGTGGTAAAATGAGATAACTGAAATAATTCATGAATATGAATAGAACAAGACAAACAATCAACGCAAAAAGCTGAAGAAAAAGATACAACCAGATCCACAAAACCCAGGAAAATCATGATAAACTTGAAAAATATGAATCATAGAAGACCAAAAAGTATCAATGTGACCAACTATCACCTCCAAAAAATCCTAATACAAAGAAAATGATAAAAGAGAAGCCAATATGCTACATAATGACCTTACCTTTACTAGTATCCTATGATACAACCTATACAACTACCAAAACTAAAAGTAAAGTGTTAGAAAAAAATCCTGGTATGAGTCCACCATAGATTCTATATGAGGTATAATATGAAGAATGAATTCATTCTAGATTTTAAAACAAAATATTTTTACAAATATTTTTTATAATTCCAAATCTATTTGTAAATAAATTTTATTTATTTTTCATAAAATAATTTTTTATTATCAAATAAAAAATAATGAGAAGTATCATTGATCAAAATAATAATGTCAATCTATACATCAATAGGTAAGAAAGTACACAGATGATTATGAAATAACATATCATTTGAATCTATGTGATACAAACTCATATAAAAACATGTGAGAAATAATTCAAGATTAAAACTTATCATGTGATAAATAAAACACCAATGATAAATCACCTTGTATTAGCTCCTAGTGTATGGTAATACATACTAGACATAAAATATATCCTCAAATAGGCCTATTCTGGTTCTGACCAATATCGAGTCCTAACATAGTCCATCAATATCCCTAAGTAACCCCTAGTAGTTCCATACTTACTAAGGTTACCCACTTCTCTTTCCAAATTCACCAAAGGATCCCTATGTTCCAATTTTTAAAACCATTTTAAAACCATTATCCCAATTTATAAAAATATCTTCAGAGATAAGACAACACTACTTGTGTGTTTGAATCCCCATTTCCAAATCCTTGGTGTTCCAAAATACCATTTACAATGAAATCCCATTTAAAAAATATGTATTTCCAATTGAAACCACAAATAAATTCAATTCAATAAAAAACCAAATTAATTTTACATGAATGATATGAAGTTCATATAATAAAACTTTTTTATAGATACAACTACCCCAAGAATGTTGAAATCCTATATTCCTTAGACAACAAAGTTTGGAAAACCATAGACATGCCATTGAAAGAAAAGGATTGAAAAGATGCTATGAAGGATTGATAGAAAACATCAATCAATTAGAAATATGAACCCTAAAAGCTTACAATATAGTATCCATGTACAAAGGAATGAAGAACCAAAATTAATTATTACCTAGAGAGGGGTATCATAACCAAAAAGATGATCGATTTCTAAAATAACGATTTGAAAGGGATGAAGATATGCAAAATAACCTAGGGAGAGATATAGGATGATAGTGGTAAGAATGTATTATGAATGAAATAAAACCAATTGTGTAGTTCCCTAAAACCACAATTCGTGATATTTACATGTCATGTAATCCCATTACATAATGTGAATTCCAGAAGGCTGAAAATGCTGAAAAAATTACCTCCTTTTTATAAAAACATTTTTATTTACATTACATGGTGTGAACTCCAAATACATGGCATGAAAACCTTTTATGTTCTATAAATATTCATGAAATATACTTGGAGACAAATACATTTTGTGTATTCAAAATACATGATGTGTAAATGTCTATATGAGAGCAGAAATTCTAGATTTCAACAGAAAAACACCAAGCACTCAAGATGTTCTCTAAACATGAGGATGACCATAAAAATCCATAAAATAAATTCATACCTATACTCTAAAAATTCAAAAAAATAAAATAAAAAATACATACCTGAACTTTAATTCATATTCCCCAAAAAGGGATCTCTAAGATTGAAAATCCCACAAATGCACCCAAAAAAGGACTATAATCAAAACATGAATAAGGGAGTGCCTAAAAATCATAAAGATTGGTTACAATCTCCCAACCATATAATATTTTTATCCCCATAAATACCTCAAGATCCTAGATCAGTAAAAATTAAAGGCCACTTATACCATTTAAAAAATTTCCTATTCAATGTTTCATGTCTATCCCATCCGAAATGTCATAGTACTTAGACCATAGGATTTTTTTTCCATCTGAAACCTTCTCTTAGTTATCCATAATCTAAACCAAGTGCTCAAGAATTATATTTTTGGTCTAAAGAATAAAATCCTCCCATTAAATCACATGGGAAGGATCCGATATATATCTCCTCAATTGGGAAACATGAAACACATAATAAATGAAATCCAAACATGGAAGTAAGTCCAACTAATAGACCATCTTCCCTAGTCATTCAATAATCTAAAAGGGGACTAAAAACTTCAATGTCAATGTATCCTGCTTATAATGACCCTGACCCTTGTATCTTGGAGCCGATATACAAGGAATCACATCCCAAATCACTAAATAGTTTAGCAGTCTTAGTAAACTAGATACATACTTGAAAATCACAGTTCATTTTAAAAATAAAATACAAAAAATACTTTCTTTGAGAACACCATCATCTTCATAGATTAACCCTGTATATCAATCATAATATACTTCGTGTAATTCTGATGAAAAATGAAACTTATGTAAGGGGTGAGCTCATATGCTCATTAGGGGTATATATATATATATATTAGAAGGTATCATAAATAAGAATAAATAATTATGGAAAGGTGATTAACTAAAGCACATTCCATTTAATCAATATCCTGAGAATAATATAGAAATAATTGAAGATGATAAAATAATTCTATATAAATAATCACATGATAATGAAACTTAAACATATATATTATACTAGTCTAATAATCACATGGAATATCATTAAATAATATCATAATAAGGGAATTCATAATACCAGACATCATAAACATACCATCAAGGCTTCGGCCAAGACACAATATATATAATGGGTATGAAATAATCCAATAAACAAACTAGTTTTTTTCATGATACCTACTGATGCATTGAGGGGATATAGAGGGACCCACCTATCACTTACTAATTCCAATGCATTCCCTATATGAAAATTGTGAAACATTAATATTCATATTTCACAATTAGCATAAAACATTTTAATACATTAACCATAATCCATGAATGGTATCAAAATAGGATATCCATAGTCATACTAATCACAAAAACATTAATAAAATATGGTAGGTGGAATAATAGATCAACCTAAATCAATAATAAGATCCAAAAAAATATGTTTACATATATGAAAATACTCTAATAAAATAATTAAAATTTCTTGAGGAATACACTTTTTATAACATTTAAATCATTTATTTAAAAGGAAGCAACATTTTAAAATCAATATTTTTCCTTGAAAATAATCTTGTAAAATTTTAAAGGTATCTCCAAGATATTAAGGTGTAATTATGACATAAAAAATCACTCATGAAGTATAAGTTAAAAAATATTCTTTATTTATTTTTGTCAAAGAAGTCATAAAGTACCCCATTTGAGAAATGAAAAACATATTCCTTTAAAAACATTTCATAAAATGTTGAACATAGGTAAACATAATTTAAATATTTATAGTATAATATTAAAAATAATTTGGAAAATATTATTTAAGAAATGTGGACATTGATAAAAAATATTTCCCAGTAGATACTTATGTATAAAAATCCCTGAATAATAATGAGATTGTGAAATTAACCCTTACAACTTTATAATCAGTATAACTGTATTCCACAATAAAGAAATAAAATTATATTGATATGAAAAATACCATAATATTTCAAATAATACTCATAAAATATATTCATGGGTGATATATACACCCTACAAAATAAATAAGTAGTGTATAAGGCATGTGTCACCTAAAAATAAAAGCGACACAAATATCCCTTACCATACACTTCCTTCAGGAGAATGTGTTTTAACCTCCTCTATAATGTTTTAAATAATTCTATTAAATTATTATAGAACTATATCCATATTTATGTTATCCTATATTATCATCTTATATCATTTGTTTAATAATATTTCATTATTACCCTTTTTTCAAGTTTTAAATACTTCATTTTTCTATGCTTGTTTTGTCATTTATGTCTTATTTATTATGAACATGATATATTTATTTCATATCCTTATTTATATTATGTTTATATATATTATATATAATAATTATATACATTTTTTATAACAATTTTTGAATGGTTAAAATCGAAAATGAATCTCATCACGTCGTGGAGACGGTAGGCCGTATGCATGCACAAGCGAAAATATCATTCCCTTAATAGTGAAAGAGTAAGGAATTGGATGGTATATTAATTATAGAGAATAAATATAATGTCATATTTATTTTTTATATTCATTATGTCTATAACACCCAAGCTTCCACGGTACACTTCTCACTGAATAATATAGCAGCGTGTGTTGTACGCAACTTCAAGTTCTAACACACACCACAACTAATAAAACTACCTGTTATAAATAGTAATACCCAATTTTTGAAATTTTATACATTTTATCTTTCAAAATGGAATTTATTTTTGAATTCATAATATCTAAATTATCCTAGGGTTAAATTTTGGTACTTTTCGCATAACTTTCATATTTTGATGAATAGTGAAAATTACTAAATTTTTATTAAAAACAACATTTTTAATTGAAATAATTAATGGCGATATATTACGAATTTGAGTGGTTTTAAATTATATTTATAATATATTTTTACCATTTAATACATTTTTTTTCATTGGACATAATTTCACATTTAAACCGGACATAAGCAAGTGTCAATCTTTCCATAGTTATTATCTCTTAAAAACATGCTTTTTGTTTTGACAACAGGAATTAATTTTAAATTAATTTATGCCACTTATGTGTTTTGAATTTTAAAAAATGGATTCCATATTTGGAATCATGATGTCCAAATTGTGTAAATATGTATCTTTTATTTTTAGAAATTTTGAATAATTACTTCGGTAAATATTATATTTACCATGGTTAAAGGGTAAATCCGGTAAATAAGGGTTAAAAAATAATATTATAATAATAATAAATTACCCAAAAATGTATCTTAAACCTATTGGTTGATACATGTACGACCAGGGTCATCCTTGTCTTGATTTTGGGACCCCATGGATCCACTTGTAAGTGATAATGACACTTTATATTAATTAAGTTAAAGTAAATACAAAAATGACATAAGGCTATATCTTTTAGAAACTTTTTTTACATAGGGTTATATATGTTATATTTTCGACTATAAATATTAATTAGAAATATAAAACGATTTCACATATAATGGAATTTTATTTAAAATTTTTAGACATTAAATAATTTAATTTATTTATGACACAATGATGATGCAGTAATTACCTTATTAGTGAAATAATAAAATAATTGATATTTTAAATACCCAAATAAATATAAGTTTAGACTTTTAATGAATTCCACGAATTTTATAGGTTAATATTACATGTTATTATTTATTTAATTAGATTTTTTTGAAGTAATAATGTTGTTATGAGTTTCACAAAAATCAAATACCAAATAGTTTCAAAATTGACATAAAAGAGTTTTTAAAAAAATATTATATTATTAATTGATATTCTATTCCTAAAAATCTATGGTTCGGAAAAAGGACTTATATCATGATAGGTGTATCATTAATTGACCACTTGGGGGTCTCTTAAATGTATATAGTATGTTTATTAATTATATAATATAAAATACAAAGTGACATGGTAAATGTCAAACTAATTAACTAAGAGTTAAAACTAAAAGATAAGGTTACTATAATGACCCAAACCTGTCTAAAATATATTGGTTGATAGGATTTATACCCATAACCACCTTATAATTTTAATAATCCACTTTTGAGCAATTATAAACCTAATATAAATTTATTATAAAATAATAGTTTATGTTTTTTTCTAAAGAGCCCCTTCCCCCCTTATAAAAGGACACCACTTATAACCAATTCTTTACTCCTTAAAAGCCTTTTGGATCAGAAAAAACCTGACCAGATATTCTATAAATTTCCCTAAATTCAACCTAGAGGCCTTATTTTGATCATAAAGCCAACCTAAAGAGCCATTTTGATCAAATCAACAAGAAGAACCCAAAGAAGAGGTAATGATTTCACCACCCTCTTTCAAGTTCCTTTCTTCTTCCACTTCTTCTTTCTTTGTTATTTACATTATAAAATAATAAATCTAGTATATTCTATATACTTTGATGTTATTATAAATATGTTACAATCATATTCCGTATTCTATCCATCCTTTGAATGACATGTCACCATACGTGCGTACGTATGGCCTACCATCTCCACGCCGTGGTGTAATTGTTATTCAATATATTATTATTTGGATGGGTATAATAATGATGTTTAATTCATGTAAATAATAAATATAACATGTTAATTATTCTTTATATATGATATACCATCCAATTATATATTATTTTAATATCAAAATAATGATATTGTTGCTGGTGCGTACGTACGGATTACCGTATCCACGAACGCGATGAGATTCATTCCCCATCATATCCAATCAAGACTAAATTTCATTTGATGAATAAAAATAATTTTTAGAGAAATTATATAATTCTGGATATGAATAATATACATCCAATCCATAATAAATAAGGCTCACATAACAAATAATATAAAGGAAAACGAATCCGTTAACACCCAAAACGATGATAATACTATGATATTATTAACAAATCAATGTTAAAAGATCATATATGATATCATATTAATTTAAATGATTTTTTTTATAATTAAATAACAATTATTTCACCATTATACATGAGGTTAACCTACCTTCGACCACGTTTAAAGTACAAAGTAAGGGGTTTCTTATCTCACTTTTAATTTCGCGAGATTTCCATTATTCACCACTTATTTATTACATGTGGTGTGTGTACTGCCCATGATTGTATTAATTGTGTAATATACATTAATTTATGGATATTTACATCATAATTGTATGATACTTCTTTAATGGGTGTATGTTTCGTAAGTTACCAAATTGATGAGGGAATTTGAAATTTCAATTTCCATTCATTCATCTTTATGCATACTTCATTGATTATTTTACTCCAAGATTATGTGTTGAATCACTATTCATTTGATTATGTCATAATTTACACTCCCCTTTCTATGGATATAATTTTTATACACATAATAACTCCATTGATAAATTCTCAAGTCGTCGATCTGAACTTGATAAGAGTAATTTTAACTCAATCTCCATTTATTGAGTTAAACATCCAATTCATTGGTGTTGTTTTTACAAGAATATGTGTGAATGTCCTCTAATTGATTTACACTGAATATCCAATCATATTGAGTGTATTTATATTTGTCACACATAATTATGTCGTTTATTTATCCTTAACCTAAAGATACAGTCTTTATAAGAGACTTAATCTCAATTTACATCCCATTGAGACATCTTTGTTGTTATACACCAAATCACTTTTATATGGTGTATATAATGTACTCTGACATAGTATATCATGAATCCCTTTATTCTCATGATATTAAAATGTTTTGATTATCTCAATTATTTGTATTCAATTGTCTCTCTTTTGGTTAGAAACTCTAACTAAAATATCATTTTTAAATGTTTTAATGATTTATTCTTCTAAATCTTTCTCATTAGTGACCGTGTTTTAAAAATGGTTTTAAGGATTTAATTATATGGACATTAATGTTTTAAAATTAAAATTAATTTTAAAATTTTCAAAGTGGTATGGGACACATTGATTCAAAAATCTATTTTTAAATGGATTCTTGACAAATAGTGGGACTTTTAATTGATTTCAAGAAAAAGGGGGATATTTCTCTCCAATAGTTTTGATGATTATTTTCATCTATGTCAATATCCTTCGTTATTATCAATTGAGGTTAATCTAATACAATAAAATCTTCCATATTGTATTGAGTGAGCTATGTTTGACTGTGGATGTGCTATTTTTATACTATTCATGGTTTGTGGATCAAGTATTGACATTTCATATGCTAGTTTAAATATGAATGCTTATGTTATGATTAAACCTGTTCATATGAGGAATGCATTGGACTTAGTAAGTGACGAGTGGATCCCACTATAGCTCCCCGATGCATCGGTAGGTCTCATGAGACAAACTAGTGTTTTCGTACGGGGCCTTGACAAAATCTTATTTGTAGTCTCGGCACGAGGCCTTGGCTACGTGTTTATAATAGTCTAGCATTATGTATTACATCATTATGAAAGTGGTTATTGATATTGCATGTGATTATTAGACTAGTAGGATATCCATGTGAATAAGTAAATGGAATTATTTCATTTTATCTTTTCCATATTATGCTGAAGTTCAATTTTAAAAGGCTTTTGTTTTAGTTATACATTGCCTTAAGTGTTTATGCTTATCTATGAATGCTTCTGCTATATTGTTATCCTTACTGAGCATATGAGCTCACCCCTTTCAATGTTTTATTTTTCCCAGGATGTGAAGAAGTAATTTATGAATGACCTGCAGGGATAGTATAAGGGGATATGAAGACAAGATGTTGTTGTAGTTTTTTTACCTTATGACGTAATGTAAGACTTATGAATATATCTAGTGTTTCCAAGACTACTAAACTAATCGGTCTTTCGAGACTTGATCCTTTGTGATCATGCCAATGTTTTGTAATAATGCACTGACTCTGGATAATTGGGGTCGGGGCGTTACAATATCCATCATTATACCCATCCAAATAAATTTGTGATGAAAAAAAAATTACACCACCGTGTGGAGACGGTAAGTCGTATGTACGCACATGTAGTGATTTTGTTTTTAGTTTGATGGATAAACAGTAGAACATGGTTTTAACATAACCATAATAGAATATAATAATATATATAATAATGTATTTATTAATTTATTATGTTAACAACACTTTAATAGGAAGTATAAGAAGAAATGAACATAAATGAGTTGGTAAAACAATTACCTCTTCTTTGATTGACTTCCTTTAAATCTATTCTTAAGTGATTTAGAGATTGTACTTTTTTAATAAAATAACCACAAGAACATGGATAAAGATTTTTGGAGGAGAAATGGGATGAGTTTGGTTGATCTTGAAGGCTCAAATTAGTGTAAGGAAGTTAGAAAGTACATACCCTTTTCTAATTTAGGTGAGGGGTACATTTGGAATATTTCAAAATATTAAATTAATATAAATTAATTGTCAATTAAAAATGGCTCAAAAGTGAGTTATTTGTAATTTTAGATGAATATGGGTCTAAATAATCTCTTAAAATAATTTTTATACATTTTTATGTCACATTCCTACCCTAATCGTTTGGATTTAACCCTTAGTGAAACCCTTTAACTCTTACCGTGAAAACTTATCTTTTTTATTCCTTAAGGGTTAATATAGTTACTATATAATAAAAACATAACCACAAATGAGTCATGGGTGAGATTTTAAACCTTATAAAAATAATTTGGATGAATTTTATATTTTTATGAATTTATATCATTTAATTAAATATTATTTATTTTAAAATATCATTAATGACTGTTTTAACACTATTCAATACTTGGTTTTTTAAAAAATATCGATACTCAAGATAAATTAGAAACAAAACTTTAATATATCCATAATATTTTTAAATTGTCTATAAATTTTTTTATGACACTAATTATGTCAAATTATATTTATTTTAATATTTGTAATATCATTTATTTGGTATTTCTATTAATTCAACAATTACAACATCATCATTGTGTATGCCTTTATAGTAATTATTAATTTACTAAAAAAATAAAAAAATTATCATGATGATGATAAACATGTTATGTTTAAATTAAATATTTATAGTATAATTTATCTTATGTGTAACCCTATATTAAAAATGATATAGCTATTAAAACTATGAGTATGGAATTTATATCTTCTCTTTAAATAAAATATAATAAATGTCATAATATCTTACAAGTGGATTTAAAAGGATATAATACCAACCCAAGGATGAATTTGGATGAAAAATACTTATCAAATGAAATTTGGATAAGTGTCTGAATAATTTTATAATATTTTTAATATTATTTTTACCCTTAATTACTCAATTTACCTTTAATTATGTTAATAATAGAAATTAATAAAGATACTATTCATATTGCGCAAAAAATAAAATATAACTATTTACATAATTTGTAACCACTAATTAAAAATATGGAATATATTTTTTAAAATTCAAAAAACATAATTTTCAGCAATATATTTAAAATTAATCCCATTATCATAATGAGAAAATGCTTTTTTAAAATGAAATGTTCAAAATATTGAAATTGTTTTATATCCAAATTCAATGTGAAATGGATTACAATTTACTAAATTTTGTTAAATGATAATATATTATCTAATTATACTTTAAAACCAATTTAAAATATAATTTAACACAAAATTATTTAAATGAAGAAGTTGTTTTCAATTAAAATATAATATTTTATTATTATTCATCAAAACATAAAACGTATCTAAAAAATAAAAACAATTAAACCAATTTAAAATTTTATATTATTATTTAATTTAATATGTTCATTTTTTCAAATATAATTTATAAAATTTTCAAAATTTGGTTTTTAAATAGGTTCTCTATTAATAGGTGGTAAAACTACCTTTATAAAAATATAGGGTTTTATGCATAAAATTGGGTCTGTTCTTATGTTATACCTATAAAATATATTGGATGAATATAAAAAATATTTTATTGAATATATGAAAAATATATTTCATTAATATAATTTAATAATTGTATTTAATTTAATTTATTAACCCCAAACTCCTTTGGGAGCATAAAAGCAAAAATATTTATTTTATATTCAATTGGTTTATATTTTTTTTTATAATTAATCGGCAGCCAATGAATTAATCTTACATATTTATAAACCATATATATTCATAATTTATTTAATACTATTCATAGAAGATAATTTAATGGCTAGGTTTTAATGATAACATCTAAATGAGAATATTTAGTTTTTTATTTAAGTTTGATGTTTCATGCAATGTAAGCTATCAAAGAAATTGAATTTTAAAAGAGACATATCATAAACATCTTGGGGTGTTACATTCTCCCATCCTTCAATAAATTGTGTACTCACAATTTTAAATTTCACTTCAAAAATCAAAATTTGATACATGAGGGAAACCCACATTGAAAATAGGGTTAATAAAACATCCTCTTAATAAGAGGGAAATGGAAATGTGAAGTTCACCAAAAAATTAGGCTTTTGAATAGGATAAAATTAGTGAAAAGTAAAAATGAGGGCATGAAATAGAAATCTAACCATCAAGTTCTGATTGAGAATGATAGGGGAAATAGGCATTAGAATGTTCATCATCACAAAGCTATAATTCTTATGATCGGTTAAGAGACCATTGACCTCTTAGTAAGAAATGTAAATGAATGAGGTTTTTGTTCCAAAATCGTTTTCATAAAGTTGAGGAATTCTATTAATACCGGGACTAAGAACATAAGAAAATATACTTCATTGAAATGTATAGTTTTATCCTTTAGCAAATTTCCACCAAAAATTCACATTTTTCTCAGAACAATGAGTATTTAATATGATTTTTTTGTGAGTGAATAATTTTAATAAACATTTAAAAATATAAAAATATAAAAAAATATAACTATCTATTCCTCATATCTTTATACATTAACCGAAACCAAAATGGTTATGATATGATAAGAAAATTCCTTAAAAATAATAAACCATTATATAAAGAAAAACAACTTTAATCTTCAAAATTCAATAGTAGTAACCAATGTTTAACAAAGATTATTCAAAAAATAACAATCCTTCCTAAAAAATATTCCAAACTATTACCCAAATTTTATAAGGTTTTTTTCATATTGTATTCAAAATAACATCAATCAATATTAATCTCTTATTAAAAAACATTAATTTCCCTTATCACATAATCTCCGGGATATACTAACCATTTCGATAATTAACCTGAATCATCATAATTACACAATAAAATCATATTTAACTCCAAAATACAATTAAAACTTTATTCCTAAAAATATTGTATTTACTTTAATCTTATAGCAAGCGTATTCTAAAATGAAATTAAGTACTTAATCACAAAATATTTTTCTAATACCATGTTTATCTATTTGATAAACAAATGTCCCTAAATTCAAAATAAAATTTATCCATTAGATATCTTAACTACAAAATGTCATGCTAAACAAGACCTCACATAAATACATCATACATTTATTTCTACATAGTTACTTACTTAGTCAAGAGTTTATCCTATAAAATAGGGAATTGAATCAGATAATGAATAAGTTCCATATATTTAGGGAATTAAACTACAAATAGAGTCTTAGGATCAGTTTTATTTCCTACCATTGTACTCTTAAATTTTCCTCAATAATTCTTTTCTTTATGTCCTTCTTTCCCACACATAAATGATCTCTCTCTTCCATTGAGACACTTTCGTAGGAATCTTCTTCCAAATTTCCTACATGATGGAAATCAAGCCTTCATTTCTCCATGGTCTCCACTAACGGTACTCTTAGAAAACTCTATACTTCTCTTCTTTAGTGAGTTTGGGATTTGGTTAAGTTATATTTTGTTAATATTATATCAGGAAAAATGATTAGGTATGAACACCATATCATTAAATTCTATTAATATCCAATTTTTTTCTCATCGCCACCACCTTGTCCATCAGGTTAATATCTACATGAATCCTTTGGGTTCCAGCCATTGACTAAAACTAGAAAGCACAGTGTGAGTAAAAATAGTCCGAGTGATAAAAATGTATAATCATGTATATATTATCATGAAACCTTATTTTAATTCTAAAACACATTTTGTTTAGCCTAGGTTATTCATTTTCATCATATATTCGAATCCTTTATAATGGTTTTTAAATAAAATTTGAATTATCCTAAGCATATCTCCTAGAAAAGTTAAACCAAGTCCACGGTAAGGCATGTTTCCGTGTACCAGGTTATGCCGAGTTAGGCCTGATGCATGTTGTTAGAGTTTTTAGCCCTATGTACATTTGTTCTAGAACCACATCCACTAGAAGTATCCAAACAAAGATGTATTTCTATTTAGACCCACATAATCTCCACCTTACCAACATTCTAGGATGTTCTTGTATACTTATTCGAAAATTCTATATTAGGCTTATTTTCTCTAATATATGTTTTCTAAATCTAGTTTCCACGATTTCTTCTAAAGCTACTCTAATACTAACTGTAATGATGTCACACCTGATTTTTTTTCTTTTCATGTCATGGTTTTGATCCGGTTCATTGAAAATACCAATCATTTTCTTGGATGTTGGGTGAGACTAATTTTGAGTTTTGAACTACCATATATGTCTAATCACCCTAATTTGGGTTCCCCATTTCTTGTTTAGGAGTTTTGGGGAGAGGGTTGTTACTTTATGATTTGGGCCAACCGTGATCCAATTTCCAATTTTCAAAACCAAATTTGTTTATTTTATAACTCCTTTTTATTCAACCTTTTTCACCCATTCCACTTCATATATTTCCTCCACTAACATATTCAAACCTCCATATCATTTTTTACTCCTTAATAATTCATAATCATGGTGAATTTGGTTTATTTATTTCGGTATTGGGCCAGCCCGTTGGCCTATTTCCAGTTTCAAAAAAATAATTTGTTCTTTTATATCTTTTTCATTTTTAATAGATTTCGTTTTATACACCTCCCACTCTAATACGAAATACCTATCCTCCCCCCATTATATATTTTACCTATTTGGAGCTCATTTGAATTGAATATTAGGGCGAAAGTTTCTCAAGTTTCATCAAATTATCCATAATTGAGATGGTAAATTATTTCATACATAAATTATTCAATTATTGCTCTTTTTCCCACAAATATTCTTTCACTGGTTCATCCAGACCATAGGATACTCTCCAAGAATTTCCAACTGATTACCATTTCTCTATGGTTTCAGATATAATGGAAGATGAAGAGGTTTCTAGTTGAAAAGGTGAGATTACTTCTCCTTTATCCTCCCTCTTCTTCCTCCTTTCAGTATTTATTAGTTTTATAATCATCCTTGTCATTATAGACCTAGGTTTATATTATCCCAGGATGTTTTATGGGTGTTTTGTTCTTTTGGGGCTGGTCATCATAGGTTTAGGGTTTGTGAACCCTCAGATGGTGATATTGGGTGTGTATTTCCATTATGCCAAGGATTTGAGGTAGGATATCCCTTGAAGATGACTTTATAACTTAAGTTTCATTATTTTATTATTTTTCACATCTTATATATATGTTTATTATTTTTTTCTATCCTTTGTATAATTTTCTTGGTGTGAAAACGGTTGTTTAAGCCTTGTTTTGTGAAAGGTAGTGTTGTTTTGTCATAAAAGTTCACACCAAGTGTTTGTTTAAATGTTTGGATATCTTTTGCAACTATTTTTCATGGTTTAGAACTTGGTTTATGGTATTTTGAAAATTTCATAACATCTAAAATAAAATATGGCATGAAATTGGTGTTTTATTCATAGTTAAGTTCTTAAAATAAATTATTTTTTAAAGGGAATGTCATGTGTTCGGTAAATTGCACGATTGGATTTTTTGTGTTATGTGTGATTTAATAATTATTTGTTTGGATTTATAAATGAATTGGAATAAATATAAATGGTATTTTTGTGTCCTCATATGGATTTCCAATTTGGATTTTATTTTACAAACAAATGAGTTTTGGTTTATAAAATGTTTTGTCCTGAGTTGTCAGAAAATGGACTGTTTCACATCCTTATGAAAATGGTTTTGTTTTGAATTTGTAACATGTGTGTTTTAATGGATTTATGAATGTGTTTTGATGATGTAAATGGTATGTATACACCTCCTTAACAAAATTGAAATTCATACCTTGGTCAAATGTTAGTTTTGATAAAGGATTAAGGGCTCATTTGGCATTTTGTTTATAAAAATGGTTTCCATGTGTATTTCATGTTCTATATTTTGGGTCCATTTTATGGTCCATGAACTGATTTATTAATTTTTTGGGGGCTTCAAAATATATTTTTTATGTTATTGATGTGCTTGTGGCCTTTAAAGAGCATTTTTGAATGAATTTTATGTGCAAGGCCTCGTTTATTCTTCTTGAAATTATTTTAAGAAAATATTTAGTGGTTTATTGATTTGTGAAAGAAATGTGAAGAATATTTGTGAGATATTAGTGTGATTAAGGATTGGTAATTGAATTTTGATGTGAAAAGTTTATTTTATAATATGTGTAACTTTATTGAGCACTAAAGGGAATTCTGTGTATCTAGGTGGGAAGACGTGTACTAGTATGCTAGTGATCCCGTGGGGTTTGGACCCTATTCCATGTAGATAGATTGATTAATACAAAACTAAATAAAATATGATGATGATGATGTTGTTTGGGGACCACTACGTTATGGGTATTATCTATTCTAGTGGCTTTTGTGCATGAGAATAGATATTTATTATGGTTACCTTCACCGAGATACGAGGTAACTCAGGCTCACAACTAACTAGTGCCAAGGGGTGTTCCCATGAGTAATGATCATTGGATATTTTGTACTCACCGTCAGCATACGATGTGATTTTTTGATAAATTAAGTAGTGTGTGTGATTTATTTAAAATTTTAAATTCTTTAAAGAATCCCTCTTGAAAACTATTTTCATTTTTAAGTTGCGCCTCTTTGAAAATTGTCACTAGCATTCTTGTTTATAAAATATGCATGTTTTTGTGTGGAATTTTTTTTATAACATGAGACCTAATTTTGAAAACATACATATATTTTTATTTAAAACTTTAAATTGACGTTTCTTTTATTTTAAAGGATGTGCATTGGGAATAGAATATCAGGCTAACCTACTGAGTTTTAATACTCACACCTATAGTCTTCTTCTATTTTTATCCCTTGGGCAGGTTTCTAATTATGTTCGATCGCCTTGGGTGATGTGTGATCATTGTGTTGGAGAGTTACTAGTAGGGTCACATGGAGTTAAATGGTTATCAGGTTTGGTCATTTCAGTTGTTGGTTTATTTGTACTTTCAGTTTCTTGTACAAATAATGTTCAGTTCAATTTTTATATGAATGTATTTTGGGCTGTCAATTTATTTCTTTTGTTTGTTTGATTGTTTATATATGATTTAAATCATTCTCTTGTTTACTCTATTGATTCCATTGGTTCTTGTTTCCATCCCATGAGGAATGGGAATGCCTCCCGGGACTTGTCGCGGGCTGGCCTGGGTGACCGGTTCCGGGTCGACTTGGGCTGGTTCTTGACAAAATGGTATCAGAAGAGGTTGGTACTTAGAAGACCTTTATTTTTAGGGTACCCTTGTTATTTGGGGTATGTCAAGGTACAGGGAGTAGGATTTTTGGGACATTAGGGGTAAGTGTTGGATGATCATTGCAAACTCTTTCTTATTCTGACACTCAGGATTCCACAGGAAGTCCCGTTTTATTAGTGGCCTTTGTTCTTGTTGAGTGTTTGGTGTTGGGATATGACAAGGGGAGTCTGGATAATGGTCTCTCTAATATTGTAGGGCCTGGAAATCCATGTGGAGTCAGGTCATGGTCCTAATAAATCTCTCCGTGTTTGTGTTGTGTTTGATATATGGCCGCCAAACATAAGGTCAAGTCACCCACCAACACTAGTTCCTTTTTTTGGGTCTCTTGGACCTTTCTTGAATTCAGAATTTTTTTTGAAAACACCTGTGTGAGAATTTTGGAAATGGGTTTTAAAAAAAGGATTTTATTTTAAATAGTGGGAAAATGGGTTTTCAAAAATTAAATATAAGAATGGTTTTGGAAGGTTGTTTTTTTTTGAAAAAAAAATTAAGAGTAAGTGGAAATGATTTAACGGGATTGGATTATCCATAATCTAAACTTGTGGTTTTTTGAATAAACTTTTTTGAAACTGTGAATCATTTTAAGGTGATTCTTAATCTTTGTTTTAAATGGGGTATTTTGGTATGTTGAAAAGTGTTTGAATCTGATAAATTAGTTTGGGAAATTGGTTTTTAGTGGTTTATGTTTTCTTAGAAAGGGTATTGGTCTCAATTGAAATCGAATTATAAAAATATACCTTGCTGAATTTCAGAAAATGGGACGCAGTTGTTTGGAGTATCTTGGTTGTTTTAAATGTTTTCAAAAATGAAAAGGGGTGCATTTTTTAGAAAATGTTTCTTGATGAAGTGTGGTTTGTTCTGTGAAATATGAAAAGGGTTTTTGACTTGGTGGTTAGTGTTACTTTATAAGGTACATGTTTGTTTGTAATGATGTTGTTTTGTTTTGGACTTTGGTGTTTTCATGGGTTCTCACATGCATGGTTTTATTCCTTGTCCATTATACTCCTCGTTCGGAGTGAGATAGGATTTTGATATGTATCCATGAGTTCCTATTTAGATGTAGGTGTTTTTTTGATAATTTTTTTTGAGTGGTGTGATCCTTAGCACCTGACTACGGTGCAATTGATGCTTTAACATTTAGGGCTCTAGGCATATGCCTTGGAGTGAAGCCTTTCACACAGTCAGAAAATCTACCTAGGTGTGGAGAGCTTGACTAGGATCCTGCCTCCACCATTATGTTATGGAAGTTTCTATTTATCTATTTTGGTTCCTCATTACTATGAATTTCCCTTTGTCACAACAAGCATGGTGAACTTAACCCTCACACAGTCTCTATGGTTTTTCCTTCATGGATGTGGGTTTTTGATTAATATCCCTGTGTGGACCTCCCATGAAAATCAAGTGCGGTCTTGGTGTTACCTGTTCATAGGTGGAGAGTGTTGGGTAGTTACTTTGTTTCTTTTGTGGTTTCATTGGCCTAATTACTGGGTCCCCTTCCCTACCCTCCACGAGTGGTGGTGGTCTGGATCCGTGCCGAAAGTGTTGACCCAATTATTGATCCCTCTATTTGGGAGTGGGTGGTTTAGATGTTCATGTTGTAACCATATTAACTTGGGTTTGTAGGTTGTTGTGGGAGAGTTTTGGTGGTCTTGTGTAGGTGAGACCCTATTCTTTTTCATTTTTAATTATTATTTCTTGTTCATTTCTAGTTGGTCTCTAATGGCGGGGAGACCCACTGTGGGTTCTGAAGATATTTCATTTAGGATTTTCCGGATTGTAGTTGTGATTTAATGGTGGGGAGCCCTTTCAAACATCCATACCAAGTAAATGGATTTTCTCAGTGAACTATGGTTTGGGTGATCATTGGGTTTATTGGGAGAAGGCCCAATAATATAGTTCTTGGCTTGGTTGTGGAGGTGGTGGCTTTATCTTTCCATTGATTCTCTGGAAGTGTTTGTGAGTTGGTGATTTTTTTGGGAAAGAGTATTAAGTTAAATTGTTGGTGAATGATATTTTATTAGATTTAGAGGATGTATTATTTTGATAAATAATCTTTAGGTGTTTTTCTGTCAGTTGAAAATTATTATGGATTTCTAGCGGCAGAAAGCTTTAATGGTGGGGAGAATTGTCACATTGATTTTTTTTCATTTCATGTAATGGTTTTGATCCAATTAATTGAAAATACCGATCATTTTCTTGGGTGTTGGGTTAGATTAATTTTGAGTTTTGAACTACCATTTATGTTTAATCACCCTAATTTGGGTTCCCCATTACTTGTTTAGGAGTTTTTGAGAGAGGGTGGTTACTTCATGATTTGGTCCAATCGTGAGCCAATTTCTAGTTATAAAAACAAAATTTTTTCCTTTTATAAGTCCTTTTTTTCAACATTCTTCACCCATTAGAAATTATAAATTTCCTCCACTAATATATAAAAACTTCCATATCATTTTTTACCCCTTAATAAATCATAATCATGGTCAATTTGGGTTACCTATTTAGGTATTGGGCCAGCCCATGGGCCCATTTCCACTTTCAAAAAAATAATTTTCTTCTTTTATATCCTTTTCATTTTTTAATAGTTTTCGGTTTTTACACCTCCCAATCGAATCCAAAATACCTAGCCTCACCCCCATTATCTAGTGTACCTATTTGGAGCTCATTTGAATTTAATATTAGGGAAAAAGTTCTCAAGTTTCCTCAAACCATCCAGAATTGAGAAGGTAAATTGTTTTATACATAAATCATTCAATTATTTCTCTTTTTACCAAAAATATTCTTTCCTTGGTTATTCTAGACCTTATAATTCTCTCCTAGAATTTACAAATTATTTCCATTTCTCTAAGGTTTAAAATATAATGGAAGATGAAGAGTTTTCTAGTTGAAAAGGTGAGATTCCTTCTCCTTTCTACGCCCTATTCTTCCTCCTTTAATTATTTCTTGGTTTTATAATATCCCCTAGTAATTATCAACCTAGGGTTATGTTATCCAATTATTTTCTATGGTGATTTTTTTCTATTGGGTATGGGCTTCATAGGTTTAGGGTTTGTAAACCCTCAGATGGTGATATTGGGTGTGCGTTTCCATTACTCCAAGGATTTGAGGTAGGATGTCCCTTAGACATGCCTTTATCAATTACTTTTCATCATTTTATTATTTTTCAAATCTGATATATAAGTTTATTATTGTTGTTCATCCTTTGGATAAATTTCTTGGTGTTAAAAAATGGTTTTTTATTCCTTGTTTTGTGAAAGGCAGTATTGTTTTGTCCTAAAAGTGCACACCAAGTGTTTGTTTAAATGTTGTGAAAACTTTTGAAACTATTTTTTGAGTTTTAGAACTTGTTTTATGGAATTTTTAACATGTTACAAAACATGGCATGAAATTGGTTTTTTATTCCTTTTCAAGTTCTTAAAATAAATTGTTTAGTTTAAAAAGGGCATGTCATGTGTTCAGTAAATTGCCCGGTTGGATTTTATGTGTTTTTTGAGATTTAAAAATTATTTGTATAGATTTATAAATGAATTTTAAGAATGTTAAATGGTATTTTTGGATCCTTATATGTATTTCCAATTTGGATTTGATTTTACAAACAAATGGGTTTTGGTTTACAACATGTTTTGGCCTGAGTTGTCAGAAAATGGCTCATTTCACATCCTTATGAAAATGGTTGTGTTTGGAATATGTAACCTGAGGGATTTAAGGGATTTATGAATGTGGTTTTCTACTGTAAATGGTTCTTATACACCTACTTAATAAAAGTTAAATTCATACATTGGTGAAATTTTAGTTTTGAGAAAGGCTTAATGGCCCATTTGGGATTTTTTTTTGTAAAAATGGTTTCCATGTGTATTTCATGTTCTATATTTTGGGGAAATTTTTTGGTCCATCAAATTTATTTATTAATTGGTTTTGGGGATAAAAAATATAGGTTTTTATTTTATTGATTGGTTTGTGGACTTAAAAGAGCATTTTTGAGTATATTTTACGTGTAAGGTCTCATTATACTCCTTGAAATTGTTTTACAAAATTTTTTAGCGGTTTATTGATTCATGAAAGAAATGTAGAGAATGTTTTCGGGATGTTTGTGTGTTTATGTTTTGGTAATGTAATTTTTATGTGAAAATTTTCTTTGATAATATGTGTAAAATTATTGAGCACTAAAGGGAAACCTATATATCTTGGTGGGAGGACGTGTACAAGTATGATAGTGATCCCATTGGGTTTGGCCCCTGTTTCACATAGAAAGATTGACGATGACAAAAATAACAAAAATACGATGATGAAGTTTTTGGGGGACTGCTAGGATATGTGTATTCTCTCAACTAGTGGCTCATGTGCACGAAAATGAATATTTATTATACTTACTTTCAACGAGATACGAGGTACCTGGGGCTCACAACTAACTAGTGCCTAGGGGTGTTCCCATGAGTTGTGATCATTGGATATTTTTTACTCACCATCAGAATATGGTGTTTTTGGTTGATGAATTAAATAGTGTTTTTAATTTATTTAAAAGTGAAAATTATTTAAATCAACCCCCTTCAAAACTATTCTTGTTTTGAAGTTGCACCTCTTTGAATATTGTTACTAGCATTCTTGTTTATAAAACATGCATTTTTTTTTCTGGTAAATTTTTTATAGCATGGGACCTCATCTAGAAAACAAACTTTTATATTTTTATTTAAAACTTTAATTTGATGTTTCTTTTATTTTAATGGATGTGCATTGGGAATAGAATATCGGGCTAACTTACTGAGTTTTAATACTAATGCCTATAGTGTTCTTCTGTTTTTAGCCCTTGTGCAAGTTTCATCTTGAGTTCGATCGACTTGGGAAACATGTGATAATTGTGTTGGAGAGTGACCATTGGGGTCAGATGGAGTTAATTGGTTATCAGGTTTGGTCAGTTTAGTTGTTGGTTTAGTTCTAATTTCAGTTTCTTGTACAAATAATGTTCAGTTCAATTTTTATATAAATGTATTTTGGGCTGTTCATTTATTTCCGCGGTTTTGTTTGATTGTTTATATCTGGGAGAAATCATTCCCTTGATTACTCTATTGATTCCCTTGGTGCTTGTAGCCATCCTAGGAGTATCGATAACACCTCTTGGGACATGTCGTGGGCTGGCCTGGGTGACTCGTTCTGGGTCGACTCGGGCTGGTTCGTGACTAATGACCCCGACCCTAGTAGCCTAGAGTGAGTGAACTACATTATTAAATATGAATAATATATGTGGAATCACACACAAAATTAAATAATAGTTTATAAGTCTTGTTAAATTAGATACATACATAAAATTCACATTATATTTTAAACATAAAATACAAAAAGTATTTTCTTTGAGGACAACATAATTATATTAGCTCAATCCCGTAAGTTAGTCATAATATACTTATTGGAATCATGGGAAAAAATGAAACATATGAAAGGGGTGAAATCAGTTGCTCAGTCAGGGTATTCATAAAATATAATCTATCATACACAATAATAACTAATTATAGAAAGATGAATAAACAAAACACATTCCATTTGATCAATTACCTAAGCATAATGTGGTAGGAATTGAGTATTATCAAATAATTCCATATAAATATTCACATCAGAATAAAATTTAACCATGAATATTATACTAGTTTAATAATCCCATGGAATATCAATATCTAATCTCATTATGAGGGAATGCATAATACAGGATATCATAAACATACTGTCAAGGTTTTGGCCAAGAGACTATACAAAAATTGGCAAGACATTATCCAATACCCAAACTAGTTGTTCTCTTGAGACCTATTAATGTATTGAAGGGTTATATTGGGCCCATCCCACCACTAACTAATTAAAATTCTTTCCTCATACAAAAAGGGTGAAGCATAAACAACATAAACATTCATATTGGATAACTAGCATAGAAAATGTGAATACTTTAACCAAAAACCCTAATTGGTTTCCAAATACCACATCCATAGTCAAAATGATCATAAAAACTTAAATAAGACATGATAGGTGGTATCATAGATCAACCTCAATCAATAATAAGATCCAACAAAGGATGTTGACATAGATGAAAATACTCTCATAAAATCATTAAAATTTCTTGAGATAAATAACCTTTTTATTACTTTGAAAACATTTATTTAAAAGGACTCACAATTTTAATTGAAATAATTTCATTGCAAAGAATCTTGTAAACTTTTAAAGGAAGCTTCAATACATTAATGTGACAAGATTTAGGAAAAATTCACTGATTCCTTATAAGTTAAAAAAACATTCATTTCATATTTCTGTTGAAAAAATCTTAAAGTACCTCATTTGGAAAACTAAAAAAAGATTCATTTAAAACTATTTTATAAAAAGTAAAATATGGGTAAAAATATTTTAAATATTTGTAGGACAATATTAAAAATATTTTGGAAAATATTTTTTAAGAAACATGGATATGGATGAAAAATATTCCCCAATAGATACTTATGTATAAACAACCCTGAATAATAATGAGATTGTGAAATTAACCCTCCCCACTTTATAAACTGTAGAAACATATAACTGATAAAAGAAAGAAAATTATATGGGTATGAAAATACCATATTCTTTATAATTATAATCATAAAATACATTCACGGTCAGTATATACACCACACAAAATAAATAAGTAGTGTATAAGGCATGTGTCACACAAAAATAAAAGTGAGACAAATATTCATTACCATATGATTCCTTTAGTACAATGTATTTCAACCTCATTTATAATGGTTAAAAACATGTTATTAAATTATACCAGAACCATATCCATATTTATAATATCATATATGATCTTATTATATCATTTTATTGATAATATTTTGTTATTACCCTTATTTCGGGTGTTAACTACTGCATTTTCTAATGCATGTTTTATCGTGTAAGTCCAATTTCTTATGCATAGGATATATTTATTTCATATCAAGAATAATATTAAGTTCATATATATTATATTTACTCATTATATACATTTTTATAATCATTATTGAATGTTTTACATGGATAATGAATCTCATCACTTTATGGAGACTGTAGAGCTTTTATAGGCATGAGTGATTGTATAATTCCATTAATGGTGAAAGGATAAGGAATTTAATGGTATATTAATTATAAAAAATCAATGTCATATCTTAATTATTATTTATATAAATTATATCCATAATTATAATGATCAGAATAAAGTGGTTATGAAAAACAAATTACACCACGACCTGAAGATAGTAAACTGTATGTATGCACGCGCAAGGCTTTTGTTTTTAATAGGATAGAGAAAATGTGGATTATGGTTTTCCAATAATAATAATAAAATATAACCATATATATTATACTATATTTGTTAATTTATCTTGTAGAAACACATGAAGAGTAATTATAAGAAGAAATGAACTTGAATGAGTTGGTAAAGAAATTATCTCTTCTTTGATTAACAACATTTAAATATCTTTTGAAGGGATTTAAAGATGATATTTTGGGAATTCCAGGACACTCATAACATGTATATAGATGTTGTGAGGAGAAATGGGTAGGGTTTTGTTGAGATAAAAGGCTCAAGGTGGTGTGATTATGTGAGGGATGAGGTTCCCTTTTATAATTGAGGTGATGGGCCCATTTGGAAACTTTGAAAATATTAAATAAATATAAATTAATTTTCAATTAAAAATGGATCCAAAGTGAGTTATTTAAAAGAAAAATTGAGTATAGGTCAAAATACAGTAATCAAATAATTGTTCTACATTATAGGTCACATTATTGCCCTTATTTTTGAGTTTAACCCTTTGTTAAACCCTTTAACTCTTACCGTCAAAACATGGATTTTTCAATATTGGAGGGTTAATATAGTTATTATAAAATGTAAAACGAATAATAAATGATTCATGGATGAAATTTTAAACCATATCCCATTAATGATTCTAAATTTTTTATTTTTATGAATTTTATATCATTTAATAAAATTTTATTTATTTTAAAATATAATTAATGTCTATTTTGACAATATTGATTACTTGAATTTTTTAAAAATATAAGTACTTAAGATAAATTCAAAAAAAAAACCTTTAATAAGTACATAATTTTTCTAGGTTATCTATAAAATTATTGTATGCCATTAATTATATAAAATGGGATTTATTTTATTATTTCTAATATCATTTATTTGATATTTCCATTAATTAAATAATTGCTCTATTATCATTGTGTAAGCCTTTAAGGTAATTATTCATTTATTAAAAATTAAAAATAAATTATCAAGATGAATAAAAAAATTTAGATTTCAATTGAATATTTAGATTTGAAATTTTCTTCTAGATAAACTTATAATAAAAATGATATATTTTTAAAAAATATGAGTATGACATATTTAACTTCTTTTAGAATAAAATATAATAAATTTCATAATCTCATCCAAGTAAATTAAAACGTTTATAATAATATAAAAAGGTTGATTTTTTTCAACACCCACTTATTCAATGATATTTAGACTAGTGTTAGAGTAATTTTCTAACATTTATATTATTATGTTTACACTTAATTACTCGATTTACCTTTAACTATATTAATAAAGAAAATTACTAAAGTTTCTATTCATTCTCACCAAAAATAAAATAAACCTACATTCATAATTTTGACCCATTAATTTAAAATATGAAACCCCCTTTTTAAAATTTAAAACATGGAAGTTATAATAGTTAATTTAAAATTAATCCCATTGATGAAATGGGAAAACAGGTTTTTAAGGTGAAGCGTTCACAAGATTGAAATGTTTTTATATTCAAATTAAATGTGAAATTTATTCAAATGACCTACACTAGATTAAATGATAAACGTTTAATCTAATTATTATTTAAAACCAATTAAAAATATAATTTGAGACTATAATATTTTTATATGAAAAAACATTTTCAATTAAAATACAACATTTTATTACTATTCATAAAAGCATGAAACTTTACAAAAAATACCAAAAATTAAAACAATGTATATTTTTTATATTCCTATTTAAAATAAGATGTTTATTTTTTCAAATATAATTTATAAAACTTGCAAAAATTGGATTTCAAATTGGTTTTTCATTAAAAGGTGGAAAAAATGCCTTTCAAAAAATATAGGTTTTTATACGTAAAATTGGGTTTGTTCTTATGTTATACATAAAAAAAATATTAAAGGAATTTTAAAAATATGTAATTTAATATAAAAAAATATATTTCATTAATATAAATTAATAACTATAGTTAGTTTCCTTTATTAAGAGAAAACACCTTTGAGAGCATGGAAATAAAAATACTTCCTTTATATTTAATTGGTTTATATTTTTTTTCTAATTAATTGGTAACCAATGAATTTATCTTATATTTTTTTGACCATATATATTCACAAGTTGGTTAATAATATTCATAACTATAAATTTGATGGCTGGGTTATGATGGTAACGACAAAATAATAATATTTAGTTTTTTGTATAAGATTTCTATTTAGTGCAATGTATGTTATCAAAGAAATTAAATTTTAAAAGATACATACCATAAAAATCTTGGGGTGTTACATTGATTACCCAACCAATGATTTCTCAAGTGAGGTGAAACTCTCAATAGACCCGATAACCAACCTTAAGCTACAACGGGCAACGATGATGGCCCACATAATATTTCTGATGAATTTATTCTATGATCAATCTCCTTTGGACCAACTGTACCCTCTCTTCCATTTCTTGAGAAAGACTCATCCCAACCAAGGACCACTATCCAAACTCTTCCCAATACCAGAGAGATCTGCATGTACACCCATACAAGGCCTTGAAGAGAGACATAATTATTGAATATTGGTAACTATTTTTATAGTAAAACATAACTTGAGGAAAATATTTTTCCGAATATCCTTCAAAATAAAGCACACATGCCTGAAGCATAGATTTCCCACTCCATATATCCATCCATATGTGGATGATATGACTTTATCTATTTCAACATGGAACCCATAACCTCCCAAAAACCATTCCAAAACCTATATATGAACCTTAGGTCCCTGTCATAAAAAAATATAGATGGAACCCCATGAAATCTCAAAATATCTCAAACATACAAGTCCCTAAGAGGTTCTAATTTTTCACCCCCTTGATAGGTTGAAAATGCACTGATTTCCTTAGTCGGTCAATGATTACCCAAATATCATCCATCCCATTAGGAGTCCATAGTAAACTAATGATAAAATCCATGGAAATATCATCCCATTTCTACATCATTTTGGGATGCACAAAAATTTTTGGTCTCTGGTGTTCCTCATTGAATCTCGAAATAGTAAGACACTGTGATACAAAATCCATAATCGACTGCCTCAACCCCAACCACCAATCCCAACATCTGAAATCATAATACATCTTAGTAGTGAATAGGTGTACAGACGAACAAAAATGGTGTCCACTATCCATCAACTCCTACCATAGGGAGAAAGGAAGAGCAAACCTATTATGGAAGCACAAAGCTATAATAGGAGAATAATACCGTTCACCCGAGGTCTCACCACCATGATGGATTTTTTTAAAATTGTGGTACTCAGTGTTATACATCTACTCAAGATTAACCTACACATCAAATGATGAGTCAAAAATCATTGAATCCAGACATACCTACTAACTAGCTTCTTCCATTCCCAAGATTGCATTAGAAAATAAACTCACCAGAGACCACTCCTCAACCGATTACTTAATGTCATATGTCAATAATTTTCTACTTGAAGAGTTAGTAATGACATTACCTTTCCCATGGGTGTATGCAATATCAAAATTAAAAGTTTGATGACACTCCACACAACGTCACTATCACAAGTTCAGATCCCTCTGAGTAAAAATATATTTCAAGCTCTTATGATTTAAATACACTATAAAATGATTCCTAAATAGATAATGATGTCACATTTTGAATGCATGGATAACTACTTCCAACTAAATATTATCAGTGGGGTAGTTCTTCTCATGTGGTTGTAACTGGTGAGATCTATAGGCTACTAACTATCTCCCCTACATTGAGATACATCCCAAACCAACACCCAAAGCAACATAGAAAACATTAAAACCCGAACCCAATTCCTAAAGAATCAAAACTAGAGATGAATTCAATATCTCCTTCAGTTCATCAAAAGACCTATGATAGTGGTCATTCCTCTCAAACTGTACACCCTTATAGGCTAAATCTATCACCAATGATACAATATTGGAGAAACCCCAAACAAAGTTTCTATAATAATCAGCTAAACCCAAGAAGATCCATATCTCAATCACATTATTTGGATTATCCCAAGACATAACTTCCAGTATCTTTTAAAGGTTCAATGAGATGCTTGTCTTCGATGCGTTTGATGAGTCCTGGAAGCACTATCCACTATGGGAAAAATAGATTTTTGCGACGATATTAATTCCCGTCACAAATAGTCTATCCGAGAGGTTATTTGTGACAGGGTGTTCGTCCTGTCACAAATAATTGGTTATTTGCGACGTGATTTGGGGTCCTGTCGCAAAAAGTAAGGCGCGGTTTGGCGCGGTCTGTGCGCCAAACCCCAAGAAGGTTATTTGCGATGGGGGGATTCCCCCATTGAAAATAGTGCATCGGTTGATGGGTATTTGCGAGGGGACCCGTCACAAATACCGGCTGCGGTAAATAGGTTTTCGCGACGGGATGTTGTCCTGTCGCAAAAAGTGTGTCGGTAGGCAACTATTTGCGACATGACCAGTCGCAAATACCATTTTAACTGCTGACAGTAATTAATGCGGGCAAAGGTATTTGCGACGGGATACCCTTCTTAAATAATGCCATCACCACTAATCTAACCTATATATTCCCCCATATGTTTTTCCTACTCTTCCCCTCAATTCTCACTTTCTCTTTCTCTAATCTCTGTTTTTAGAGTGAGAATTTCTCTAATTTTTTTTCGAAGAAGTTGTGATGTCGTCTACATCAAGAGGAGATCAAGTTTAAAGGTATTTATATTTTATTTAATTTAGTATTTATTTCAATTTTAATGTTAATTATTATTATTGTTGATTAACTGTAATTAAATTAGATTTAAATTGTTTAGTTATCGGAATTTATTTGTAATAACAAATTGAAATTATTAGTACTAATTCTTAATAATTAGTAATAATTAATAATTATTAATGATAATTGGTATTTTATATAAATAATTAGCGGTAATAAATAATTAGTAGCTGTAATTTGTAGTTATTAATAGTAATTAACACTAATTAGTAATAATTAGGGGCAATTAGTAATAATTAGGGGTAATTAGAAATAATTAAGTGTAATTAGTAATTATTAGGGGTAATTAGTAATAATTAAAGGTAATTGGTAATAATTAGGGCTAATTAGTAAAAATTAGTCGTAAATAGTAATAATTTGTAATAATTAGTAATAATTAGTAATAAATAGTAATAAATACTAATAATTTTAAATAATTAGTAATAAATATTAATAAATAGTAATAATAAGCAACAAATAGTAATAAATAGGAATAAATAAGAATAATTAGTAATAAATAGGAATAAATAGTAATAAATAGTAATAAATAGGAATAAACAGTAATAAATAGGAATAAATAGGAATAAATAAGAATAAATAGGAATAAATAGGAATAAATAATAATAAATAGTAATAAATAGTAATAAATAGTAACAAATATTAATAAATAGTAATAAATAGTAATAAATAGTAATAAATAGTAAAAAATAGTAAAAAATAGTAAACAATAGTAATAAATAGTAATACATAATAACAAATAGTAACAAATAGTAATAAATAAGAATTAATATGAATAAATTGTAATAAATAGTAATAAATAGGAATAAATAAGAATAAATAAGAATAATTAGGAAAAAATAGTAATAAATATGAATAAATATGAATAAATAGAAATAATTTGGAATAAATAGGAATAAATAGGAATAAATGAGAATAAATATGAATAAATAGGAATAAATAGGAATAATTAGTAATAATTAGTAATAAATATAACTAATTAGTAATAAACAGGAATAATTGTTAATAAATATAAAAAATAGGAATAATTAGGAATAATTAGTAATAAATAGGAATAAATATTAATAAATAGGAATAAATAGTAATAAATAAAAATAATTAGAAATAAATATGAATAAATTGGAATAAATAGGAATAAATAGGAATAAATAGGAATAAATAGGAATAAATAGGAATAATTAGGAGAAATTAGTAATAATTAGTAATAATTAGTAATAATTAGTAACAATTAGTAATAATTAGTAACAATTAGTAATAATTAGTAACAATTAGTAACAATTAGTAACAATTAGTTACAATTAGTAAAAATTAGTATGAATTAGTAAAAAATAGTAAAAAATATAAATAAATTGTAATAAATAGTAATAAATAGTAATAAATAGTAATAAATAATAATAAATAGTAATAATTAGCAATAAATAGTAATAAATAGTAAAAATTACTAATAAATAGTAATAAATAGTAATAAATAGTATTAATTAGTAATAATTAGTAATAATTAGTAATAATTAGTAATGTTGGTACTTATTATGGTCCTTTTGCGATGTCGATGTCCAACTTGAGAGGGGCTTGTGGAGAGGCATCATCATATGCCTCACAGTATCAGAAGTTGTTGCAAACTCAGACTGAGCTTATAGAGAGTTTGTAGAAGTAGCATGAAGAGATGCATCGGCAGCAGCAACAACAGTATTACAAGGAGGATATGCGTCGATAGTAGTAGATTCACCAGCAACAACATGAGGAGGAGATGCGTCGATGGCAGTAGCACCATCACGAGTTGATGAAGTACATGCACCATCTAATTCACAGTTTAAGGATGGAGTTTCCTCCACCATCTCCTATAGCTCCTCCACCGCCTCTAGAAGATGACCCCCAGTGATTTTTTTTATTTTAAAAACATTTGAATTCATGATTTGTTTCAATTTGAACTATTTAAAGTTTCGGTCTTTTATATTGGTGCGAATATTGCATAATTATTTTTTTAATATTTTATTATTTATTATTAGTATTATATTTTTTAATGTTTTTTTATTTTACTACTAATAATAATTATAATAATGTATTTTTTTGATATTTGTTTTGTGAATAATGAGAATTTTAATATATATTTTTTTTATAATTTTTATAATAATAATACTATTTTTTCATTAATCATAATTTTATTAAATATATTTATTTAGTATTATATTTTTTAATGTTAGTTTATTTTACTACTACTACTAATAATAATATTTGATGATTTTTTTATATTTTTTTGAGAATATTGAGAATTTTAATATTTTTTATTTTTTATTTTAATAATATTAATATATTTTTTTCATTAATGATAATTTTATTAAGTATATATATATTTTACATTTTTTAGTATTTGTGATGGGACCTATTGCGATGTTCCCGTCACAAAAGGTTTCTTTAAATATAATGAATATAATCAGAGACTTATTTGCAACGATGAAGTTCCTAGTCGCAAGTATTATTTTTTACGATGGGGCCATCACAAAAAATAGTATTTGCGATGCCATTTTCTGCAATGGGCTATTTGCGATGGGACCTCATCACTAAAGCTTATTTGCGACGAGATACTATCTCAATTAGACCATTGCAAATACCTCAAATTCCAATAGTGATCCTTCTTACTGGTGGTGACACACTACATTATTTTTTTCTCACATTACTGCTTTATAATGGTGGGTACCTTCTATCACTTTCATCAGAGATGTCTTCTCATTTTTCTAAATATAATTAATGGATGTTAGTTCCTCCTTCGAAGGATTCCTTCTTATATCTTCTTGAATATTTCAGGTTTCCCTTATCGATTAAGTCATGTTCATGAAACTCATTCTTGATGCCATATAGATATGGGCAACGGTTAATTACACTACTTCTGTCTTGATAGGGAAGCAACCTCTACTCAGAGGAGTATTTATATTGGGAACTGTTGGATGCATGTCTGAACATTAGGTATATTGGGAACCTATAAATTATTCGTCTTTTAAGATTCATCTCACATGAGGATTCTTAGGTATATAAGCCCTGGAATCCCATTTCATCCATGAGGTAATTAATTCTTAGAGTGTGAGTCTTCGAAGTCTTTTTACCTTAAACATCCCACATTTATTTCATAGGGAATGGATTTTGGGCCAGGCCATATGTTCTACATACTGTGGAGGAAAATTTAGATGGCCTATTAAGGTGGACTAGGGAATGAGTTTAACATCTTGAGGGAAAACATTAATAATCCATATTAAGGTGGATCAAGTGGTTATGTGTGTCCCTATGAGGGAATATATTACACTTGGATGGTGTTAGTGGATTATGACTCCCTATTGAGATGGATCATGTAATAAGATTAATGTCTTATGGTGATGGATTTGGACACCCTATTGAGGTAGATCAGAGGGGTTAAGAGTGTCCCTTATGAGGGAAGATTTCACACTTGGATGGTTGGGTTGATCATGAAACCTTATTAAGGCTGATTGGGTCAAAATTTTAACGCCTTGTGGAGATAGATCAGGAAACCCTATTGAGGCAGATCTGGTAGTTGAGTTTGTCCCTAAGGAGAGAATACTTATCACATGGATGTTTGAGGTGGATTAGGACACCATATGGAGGTAGAACATGCCATGATTTTAATGTCTTTTAGATATGTATCAGGATTCCCAATTGAGGTGGATTAGGTGGTGTTGTGTTTCCCTCAGGAGGGAATATTTCACAGCTAAATGGTGGATTCTATCCCCCTAAGGGAGATAATTGCAAACTTAGATCTAATGGTTGTCATGGTTGAACCTCAGGAAAGAATCATACATACTGTGTTTGATAAATAGGGATCAAAACTCATGTATTTTGATGCTGCTTTCTAAGGTTTTGTGATAGTAGCGATCAATGCAGTTTATCTTCATATGGTAAGAATTTTCATGTAGTCGAAGGATAATTGATGAGGTATGGTGTGGGTCTTATGCATGTAATCTTCCTAGATGCATTTAAGAATAGTGATAGTGTGGTTGGGTCCTATACATGTACACTTCCCATAGGGTACAGGATGTAGAGTGACATCCCATGGAAGAGGAGTGAAATCCCATGATGATTAAACATGGGGAATACAATGCTTTTCACGTAGTCTAAGGCTATAATTTAATGTCATGTTCTAATGAAGTTGTTATGCAGTTTGTTGTTGTAAGACTAGGACGCGGATCTAGGTAGTTTTATGTCATACAACTTGGATGTTTATGGGGTCACTTCTAGAAGGGGACTATCTCAAAGTGAGAGGAAGAACTAGCATAAGGACCACCAAAAAATATGAGTGCATAGTTTCCCTTGAATATTCTACCCCCAGGGATTATGTGACCATCACTCATGAACTTCTAGTTGGGATAATGTTCTTGGACTTCCATGGAGGATTAGAAATATGGAGGCCTAGAGCTAGGTTACCTACACTTAAAATTGATAGGAATTATGATACCTGTTCTTAATATTAAAAGGTAAATCAAGTGATACCGAGCACATGGAGATTTGAGGTGCAGATGAACTAGTTTTGGATGATCATGAGGGACATAGGCACTTAAAATTTTTAAAATAATGCCATATAAAATGAGGAACCATGGAGTATTCTTAAGGATGTGATTTGTGAAGTTTGGGGCTTCATTGAGGTCAGTCTCACAATACACAGTGGGTTCTTGGAGGTAAAGGGTCTCACGGAGGATTATTATTTATGAAATAGAGTGAAACTACCTCTGGGTAAAGTCTTGGCCCTGTGGGTGTTGTTTTCATAAAGGATAGGTGCCTCTAACAACATGAAGCTCCATAAATGGATTTATTTTTTTATGAGGGAATGGAATTTCCTGAAATTCATCTCCACTTTGGATTAAGTTTCTCCATAACCCATGGGAGGTGATTTCAAGATGGATGGATACTATTACTGGTCTATCTACCCTTTCGTCCATGGATCTTAGAAGTATCTAAAACTCATAGCATTTCTTAAAAGATAAATGGTTGCATCTCATTAAATGTCATTCATAAGGGGGTATTTATAGCCCTAGTGGAGCTAGGGTTTTGGGTTTATTGAATACCAGAGGATTTGAAAAAGCATTATGAGCTTCATCAATGTATAGGCTCTGTAAACCTGAATGATGATGTGTGAAGGTTACCATGAAGGAATTTAATGTTCATGAAGGATCTCTAAGGCTGTGGACATACATTGTGTGGATGTTACTATAAATACATTGCATGGAAAATACATTCATGAGTTTTTGTTGTTCGTGTAGGTGGTTACCATTGCGAAACTAGTCCCTTAGATGGAGTTTTGTCCATTTTGGACCAAAATTTCACTAAACCAACTATATCTTCCTCAAATACTCCCATTACACATGTATTGTTTTTCTAACAAATGATCCCCCCCATAATTTGAGCTGATAAAGGAAAGTATGCTTATATTCAGAGGGAAATCCATCAATAATAGGCAATTTACTCCCATTTTCAAAGCCTATTTTCATATATCGATCATGAATTTTTTTCATGAATAATGCATAGGCATATGACTATAAATAGAATAGGGACCCCTTATATAGATCATGAGGATTTAACAAAATGACAATCCAATTATATCTATTCATGCGGCTCAAAATCTCCACGATCATTTCCTATTTCTGATCCTCACCACATGTGATGCATAAACCACCATAACATTACTTCTACAAATAGTTTTCTATAAATCTGACCTTTACAAGAAAACCGTCATGAACCAAATTAAAAAACACATATGTATCAGAAAAAATGGCCACTAAAGGTGACTACGATACTACCACTCATCCATAAGAGATGGTTGGGAACCTAATTATTGTGGAGAGTACCTAAAGTGCATCAAACCACGACTCACTCACCGCACTCCTGAAGGAGGATTAGTAGGAATACCCACTTTGAAAGAGGTTTAAACATTATGGATTCGGGATAAAAGAAAAATTATTCACCCCTATTGTGAATAGAGACGAGCCTTCCAACTAGTTTGGAAGAATTCCTTGACAACACTAGTGGACCAATGCTACTGGGGGACACATCTTGAAGAACCATGCATCCCTCACCCTAAAAACTCTTTGAAAAAATGTTCACAATAATAATTAAGTGGTGTTGGAAGAAGATTAATATCCTCCTCAGTAGGAGAAAATCATAACGGTGGGTTTGGGAGACCCACTCAAGGGGTGTACAGATAGCTGGGATCTGCACCAAGTTGGAAACATCATAGATGAATGGGCATGGTCTTGTTGGGAATGATAGTAATACCATGAGTTTGAGATATAGATGATGTAGGTAGGGATTTATGAATCATCATGGGCCTCTTAGTTTGTTTTTTTTCACTTATCTGAATCTCATAATTAAGCTATTGAGAAGGTGGTCACCCGGGACCAAAACATTTCATCTCTACCATGGGGAGGTCAGCATCATATTGTGGGATCTTTACTAGATTGCTGGGATCCAAATAAAATGTGAAATTTAAGATTAAATAATCCCCATAGAAAATGTGTGAGTGGACCAGGAGAAAATTTCTTCGCTAGAAATGGTTCTACTAGATTTGGTTCTGGAGGAATAGGAACACAAGCTAGGGATAGAGGACACCCCTTTAAAGCAATGATTTGGCTATTTTCTGAACGGTATAGTAGATATGGTAACCAGGAGGCCATATATATGCACTGAGTCATTACAATGGGAAAATATCACTCTTACTGGGGGATTCTAGAGGTGATCCAATGGAATATGTGGGGATAGAATTTGAATCCTAAGGCTCCCATAGTCAGGATGGAGGAGTTTATCACTGCACTGATCTATAGATGGATACTCCTGATGAGGGATTCACACATGGGTGTGCGAATAAGAACCTTCATCTTGTAAGAAATGTCAGTGATGGGGAAGTTAATCAACCTAGGTATCCTAATATTAGAAAATTTGTAAAAGGTTATTTTCCACATAATCTAAGGGAAGAATACACTCCATATGTGCGAACCCTTACACTTTTAGTATGGTTGGGTTAAAATGCACATGGGAGGATATGAGTATCCAAATCATATTTCCTCTCCTAATATAAACATCCAACCATTGATTCTAAACATCGTCAGATGTTTCCATATCAACATAGGCTTAGTGGGACCATTCGAAAGGATCGGGCAGGAAAACAAAATTCATATTCCTCCCATTCCGCCTTTCCATGGGTATGATGACTGAATATGGTATACGTACCATTGGGTAGTGATCATACCTATTGGCCTTATGAGGTAGGGTAATGGTGGAATAGGGAGATTTCATGGTCATCTGTGATACCTAAACCCCATATCGATTCATGATTATATTTTTGGTTCCTCCAATGGATGACTCTGATGGTATACACATATGTGCTCCATGAGCACTAACCTTCGGTCCTGAGGTAGATATGGTGCATGTTCATGTGCAAATATGGAATGGGATGGAACGAGTTGAGACCACTTAATTATTCATATGTCACATCCATGAATATGTACAGATTTTATAGATCATATATCTTAGGAGATTTTAAGGTACCAAAACAATCAGGCCTATAATGTAGGGGTACTAAAACAATGGGGTCGAGAATGGGAGGTCGGTGGAGCACACTGGGGATGCAAGGTCATCCTAATGGGTAGGAAAATAGCTACATAACTAGTGATTCCTAATAACGAGAAAGAAAGGATTATGGAGAGGGGAGAAGAAACATTCTCGAATATCCTAAGAAAATGAATTTGAGAGGAGGGAAAACCCTCTGTGGAGGTCCTGAGGGTGTAAGTACAAGGTCCTGTAAAGTGTTTGTACTACCCAGATATCCCCATTGATGTTATCTTTCCAGACTCCTGAAATAGTTAAGGAGTCTACAAACAAATTACCACAACTTGGGGGGGTGGGTATGTCAGTATTTCATCACTGATGAGATATTCATCACCGAGAAAGGACATGCAAGGGCTAGATTCCACACTCACCACACTGAGGAGATGTGGTACATGGTGAAGGTGTATGATCTTTTTTACTCTTAGGGCACCACATGTCCCCTGGAAAACTGAGTGAAGGTGATTATAGTCATATCCTATCCTCCATATGCCTCTATAGATCACATGACTAGTGGTGCAGTAAAGGGTGAAGGATAATTGGATTCCTATGTAAGCGATGCCTATCGGGACTCTACTGGGGATGGACATACTGATGTCGATCAGGTAAATATTCTAGCCCTTCCTCTTCTATTGGATGTTACTAAACACCAAATATTGATAATTAAGTCCTTCCTTACTTATACAGGAATCAAAAATCACATAGGTGTGGGATGTTTGTGATGAAACTCAGACATAGGGTGAATGATCCTCAACCCTTGAAGGGATTAGCATGGGGTCCATCTCTAATGTCATGGACATGTGAGGCCAGATATTGACCCAATAGGTGCTTGTGACTGAGACTGTGATTACTGGGGGAATTCTCTTGCTTGGGGGATTGCCTATGAACCTTTTTGATCTCATCACTATGATATAATAGTAATATAATCCTCTTCCCCTTTTTATCTATTAAGTTTTTAACTTTCATTTATGTGTTTGAATGACTCATGTTTAAATGGTTGTTAAAGTCGCATTCCGGACTCATCCAAGAACATCAATATCCAAGTTAGAAGTGAAAGAGTTTAAGGTGATGATAGCAGATTCTTATCTCCCTATATAAATGGTCAGGAGGCTATGGCAGTGGGAACAACCACATAGGTGGAACTAGAACATATTTTCAAGACTGTGACCTCAATAGAGGGGGTCGAGATAGTGATTGGGATAGCTGAGGGGTTTATGGTGTCTAAGCCTACTGTATAGGTTCACCATATGTGACTATTGGAGTTGAAGTCTCAATATTAGAGGTGTAACTTGTTCCCGAAAATGGAGGAATTGGGGAGGTTTCATTGGATGTGCCTTCCTTAGAATTTCCATCAATGGAGGATGTGGGAGATGATGCCTCAATGAATGTGGGAACGATCATTCCACCAAAAGAGGTGATTAAGGAGGCTATGATGGATGATCACACCTCATAGGTTCCACATGGGGAAGCTGGGACTTCCACTATGGATGTGGGGTCGAGAGATGATATTTTTCCTTTAAATATGGATTTTATCCCACCTAAGGACATACCTGAGGATAACATTACCATTGATGTCTTGGAAGTATTTCTTTCATATGATCCCATGCTTCCTAAAGAAATTTTGGATTCTAGATTAGATTCCGTCGAGGATAATTAGGTTTTTCTTTGCAAGGAATGGAGTTATGTGTGGAACTTTATTACCTGAACCCTGATGGATGACTTACCAAACCGAGTTGGATCTCTATGCCACTGACTAGTCTGCCTAGGGACTGGTTTAGTGGACTCTGGCATCCTTCACACACTAGATCAAGACTTCCTCATTGAGCGGGAATGCACTAAGTGGTAGGTGTTCAATATTTTATGGTAAAAGAATAAAGTTGATGTCTCTAAGGTGCTTTAGGAGGACAAGGGGGAAAACACATTCTTAGAAGGGATGTTGCAAGATCATATAGTCATGAAAACTTCCCAAGCTGAGATCATCAACCACAAAAGGGACTAGTTGGTGGCAGTCATGGCTAAGGAAATAGAGGTGACATATCTGGTAGTTGGGTTCTAATATGAGTTGGACCAGGTGAGGATCATGACTGAATAAGTCAATATTAAATTCAACGAATAGGTGATTGACCTAGTGGAGTAGTATCAGACTATCCATGATCCCCAATAGATGATGGATTAAATCGAACAGTTGATTTCTGGGGTCAATCCTTAGGGGTATCTTGAAAATGAGAGGCTATAATATTTGGATATCCCTCCAAAACTTTGGTTGATTTTTGTTAATTCCCCGCACACTCGAACATGTTTCTTTTTCCGCTTCTTACTTATCGCACTTCAATAACAATAATGAATCAATAAATGATAAATCCATAAGCCTGTGTGAGTAATGTCCACTATGTGAAACTAGGGATGAAAATATGATTTCTTATTTATATGAGAGTCATGAGAAAATTCCGAATACTTAGGGTCTGAATTTTTTGATTGACCACAGAGAGTTTCTTGGATGAGGAGGGCTATGGCTGGAGTGCGAGGCTCTTTAAATATCTGGAATACTTTTCCAACATATTCTAATGCATGATTGGGGTAATTCTAGGGGTTTTTAATTCTACCTTAGGAAAGAATAATGAAGAGTATGAATTGAGATTCCCTGATTTGGAATACAAAGGGGTGGTGTAATGATGGTGGGTAACTACTGACCATGTTCGAAACACACTACTTATTATCATTTTGAAGAGGATGGAGACAAGAAAATTCAGGATTAACCACTGTCTATGTTTGAAACATGGAACTTACCTCAAAATGTTTTTTAAGTCTTTCCATGTTCCTAGGATGGTTGGTGAGTCAATATGGCATGAGACCATTCCAAATAGAGGGGCAAACAAATTCTGGAGATGAAGCGATAAAATATGTTAATGGAATACAACACTCTCAAAATTATACCATCATGGATTTGAGCACATTGGGTAGGCCTATCAGGTTATAAATAGTTCCGATTCCCCCTCTAAGGGGAGCACCACTTTAGATGGAAAGCAAAAAAGAACATGAATTATGTAGTGGGTGACCAACACTAATAGAAAGTGAATCTTGATCAAGGTCCTAATATGATAAATATTTTTATGTCATGTGTGTGTGGGTGGGTGGGGGTGGTGATTGTAGACATGTAGTTTAACATCATATGATGAGGACTTTGGACACAGAATTTTAACGTTGTACATAGAGGATGTTAAATTAGATAGTTTAATTTCATGTGATTGGTACTTTGAGTCATACTATTTAACATATTTTGACTAATATTATCATATAAAGTTTTAGATTTTTCGAACTAGGACTTGTGAACCATCATTAATAACACCCTCCCATCCATATGGGTGGGGGAATAGGAGGGTAGAATGACGGGGGGACTCCCTTGGGTGGTTTATATGCGAAAAGAATCTTATAGTAACCTAAACCATGAAAAATAATATTGGGTGATTCAAACACAATATTAAGGTATTGGGACATAGACCAAATGGTTGTGTGCCTCAAATGGTATATGTGTGGAATATGGGAGAGGTAGCTCGATGTGAATGGGGGGGGGGGGCTAAGAGGCAATACAATAGAAAATATCATGGAGTCCTTTTTCCCACATTTTAAGGTAATGATACTTGGACCATGACTCTTAGTATAAGTTCATAGATATGGGACTATAGAGTGGGAATCCCAAAAAGATATTTTTAATACATTGAAATGGAAACTTGGCATAAATTTAAGTCCAAGAAAACCAAACAACACATGACAGATTCCTTGGGGGACTCACACATAGTTTAATGTCATGCTACCTAGACTAGGGCCCCTAGTTTAAGGTCGTAGATTTTGGACCATTGGTTCTTAGTTATTGGTCATAGAGTTCAAACCAATGTGTACCCCAAAGTGTTTAGAAAAACATGAAAGAGTAGTAACCTAATTTTAAAGGAGGGTTAAGGGAGGCCCCACACCATACAAATGATAAGGGGAAGGATGAAAATATTTTTAGGTTGTGATGATTTTAATTGGTTTATGTATTACGGAAATATGTTCCATATCAAATAATGGTCACCGGCAATGAATTCAGTGGACTAGGATGCCAACTAACACCACACAGATCATTCCTAGGACATTTCTCACATAGTTTTAAGGTCACTAATCTTTGACCTATGCTTCTAGTTTAGGGTTATAAATTTTGGACCAATAAGGTACTCATGTCTCTCACACTTGCGTAAAGAGAACCTCCCCCCAACTCCCAAGACAGCCTGATCCATGCATACTGTGATAAACAAGGAGTGGCATAGAGTTCCTATTGATTATGAGGGAGAACTTAATAAGGGGAGAGAGTGACCGAAAAATCCCTTATGGGAGATTACAAATTTATAGACCTGGATAGTGAAAGGGGAGTAACCGAAAAGTGGGTAACAAATGTTGACCATGTGCTCAAACATGCCAAATGAATACATGGTTAGGTGAGAATCAAGCCTATTTTGGAGGATATAAAACCTAACATGATTCAATGGTAGGGATGAGACCAAGATAAAATATCCAGGTGTCACTACATAACCCATGGGGAAGGGAATCAATCCACACTTAGTTATAGGTCATGATTTGGTAGGAGAACGAGACCAGAGGGGTGACAACCTCTCTCATGAAGGTATTAAGCCACATCATATCTTGAGGAATCCATGTTTTATATGGGATAATGTTTTTGGTCATATCATACTTATTTTATGATTCATCCCATTCATCTATTGGGTAAGGTCATAGTTTAACATCATACATAGAGGATGTTAGGATTTCTAGTTTAATGTTTCACAACTCAGACTACTGGTTTCTACCAGTTTAATATAATGGGACTCAGACTAAAGGGAGAATGAGTTTCCTAAGGAGTCTTTTGTGGTATGAAAGTGTGATAAACTGAAGTGAAATAAGGGATAAAAGATATCTCTACCCAAAGAATATCAGGAAACCGTACCCTAGCTCATCATGTTGGGGATGTTTGGAATAAATAATAAATTGATGACAAGGATGGGACCAAAATAAGATATCTAGGCATTATTACATATCCCATGAGAATAAGAATCAAGCCACACATAGTTCATGAAGATGGTGTGGTAGGGGACCAACACTGGTTGGAGATATCATCTCAAATAAGGTTACTAAATCATACCATATTAGGATACAAGGCATCCCAAATTTATTTAAGGAAAGAATACAATTTAACATCGTGTGCTGAGGGTATTGGTTTGATGGTAATCTAATACATGTCTGGTGCATCACCCTGGTTTTGTACTTGGAAAATCATCTCACATTAAAAGGAATACTAGTTTTTTCTGGGGTATGACCGTAGTTTAACATCATGCACACAGGACATTGGTGGGGCTTATACCATGATATGACATTTATTTTCTTCCTCACATTAGGTTATGGGGGCATTTCGACCTGCTAGTTAGTCAAGGTAAATGAATGGGGATCATACCAAAAGAGGAGACCCATGGGAATTTTGGGGTGATATATCTATAGTTAAATGATATTTTTTTGTGGTGAATATATTTCTGGTCCTAGAGATATCAGGTCTTGGAATCACTACGTATCCCATAAGAATGGGAATCAGGCTGCAAGTAGTTCTGAAATAAGGTGATATCATGGGCCTACTAAAACACTAGGGATGAAGAAAACCATGCATAAGAGGGATGAATACACAATGTTCAGGGTCATGATTCTTAGACTTGGGATCCTAGTTTTATACTATAGAGTTTGGATGAGTTGAAAGTTGTTTAAGGTCATAATTCATGGCTCATGAGGAGATGATTTAAGGATATTCATGTGGTGAAAAAGAGTTAAAAGCCAACATGAAAGGAGACAAGTAGGCCTTTAACCACATGAAACAATCCTAAATCCTGTTTCACATAGTTTAAGTTCATGATGCTTAAACCATAGAAAATAGTTTAATTCCATGATGCTTGAACTATCGGAAAACATCGTTTTTGAGAAATTATCATGGAATAAAATAGATATAACCAAATGTGAAGGAGGGAATTCAAAACCACATACCACACAAATAACTCATAAATAGTAGCTCATAGTTTGAGTTCATAATTCTTGGACTGGGGTGAATGTGGAAATATTTTAATGTCATTATTATTTAACTGGGAAGGTGTTGGTCTCAAGGGTATCTGTGTGGAATGGATGAGGTGTGACCCAACGTCGAAGTAGGGCTGTAGGCCCACACACCACATAAAAACCATGATAAAAACCCCACATAGTTTAAGGTGGTAATTATAGGATAATTAATTGGGCCAAAGTGTCGAAGGGTTGATAAGTTTTTTACTAGTCTCAAAGAAGGGAGGTATGTGCATTGCTATGTATACCAAGAAGATGGGAACCAAGACACATGTAGTTCTGGATGACTGTGTGGTATTGGGATGATACCAATACTAGGGTTAATTCTCTCTAATGAGGGAATTAAAGAATCCCATTGTTGTCAAGGGGAATCCCATTCTTACGATATAGGGTAAAACTATATATTAATTTCATGTGATTTGTATGTGAGTTCTGGTTTGTCTCAGACCATATAAGGAATCCTGATTTTAATTGGGGTAAGGCTCTTTTGACCATATCATACTTATTTTATGAGGCATCCTGATTGTGTATGTGGTATTACTTTTTGGATCATACCATATTTTTCATATGAAGTATCCATATTCATGTGAGGTAAGATCATAATATAATGTCATACCATAAGGGAGTTGGTATAATTCATCTCATAACATCTAAGGCATCCCAGTTCTTATGGGGTAAGATCACGGTTTAACATAATGCGCTGAATACATTAGTACTTTTAGTTTAATGTTGTGAAACCTGAAATGTGGCTGTTGTTAGTTTTAATTCATAAATCTTAGACTTTAAGGTCTAAAAATTGTTTAAATTCATAATTATTGGACTGATTGAAAATAGTTTAAGCTCATAATTCTTAGAACATGATTATTCTATTAGTTAAAGGTCGTAGAGCTCAAATAACATGAAAATTATATAGTTCCATGTTGCTAGGAACCTTAAAAATGGTTTAAGGTCATGTTGTATAGAACATGGAGCTCCTCATATGGAATACTGCTTGAGAAACTTGGTATTGGTGAGAGGGGTGACACACTACCCATCTATGGTGATCAAAGTGTATGATCCGTTATAATAGACTTTATAGATGATGTAAAACCCTTCCCTTTTGGGCTCTAGCTTTGGTGGATTATTTCAAGGTATCATCAGTGTTCTGAGTGACAACACTATATCCACCTAGAGGAAAGAGCATAGGTGAACCATCTTGTTGAATGCTATCGATACCCTATTTTGGTGACTCTCTAGAGTGTACAAGTATTGGAGTCTATTATCCTAGAGGTATTTCATCTCAGACAGATAAAATTCATCCATTTTTGGAATATTATTGTCTTAAAAATATATTTAGAACAAAGACAACTAGACCTCGATAGGAAGTAACAAAGTTGTTCTATATACCAGAGAGCATATGGTCCCCTACGGGGAATTCTGAGTTGTCTTCTAATAGGTTTAGAGGGTGATGAGTATCTTCTTAGGTCAGGTATTTTTATTATGGCCCACCATTTTTTTGTAGGATCCTAGATAGTGTCTTTTTGTATGCCTCTATCAATCTATTTTCTTATTCATGGTAGTGATATGTATAGTTGGATCAGATGTTTTACTTAACATACAATTTATTCATATCAACAAACTAAAATTTGGTTCTATTTATAGTGAGAATAGCATGTGTAACTCCAAATTGATGTATGATGTGGGATATCATGAAATTGATGATAGACTGAGATTTTACTTCCTTAAGGGTATGCCCACTTAAAGAATAAGTCTATTGCGGTGAGAATGAAAATGCACTGGCGAACTGTCACTTTTGGGTGTGGACCTACAACGTCAAGTCACCATAATAAAAATGGAAAAGAATACTTGGTAGTGTGGAGAAGCTCCATCATTCAATGCCGGATGTTGGGAAAGAGTTGACATGCATGAAACCTCTTGGTGAACTCAATGCAGTCATGGACCATAGTGGGTTAAAAGTATCCTATACTCTTAATTGGGTGGGAGAGATTCAATCCTGCCTGATGGGAAATACATGACCCAACATAGAATTATTTCCTAAAATGAGAGACCTCATCTCCTTGGGTGAAATAAAGGATAATTCCATTAAACCAATACCTATAGTGATTTTTCTCAAATCTAGGCCCACTTTGGAGAGTGAAACGTGCTGCACACCAGTGGATTCATTCATGATCATCTTGGTCTGGAAAGATAGTTCCATGATTGAGATACTAAACAAAGGTAATGGTCTAATAAGGTGTTTCCTAGGATGAAAGGGGACCTAGGGGTCATAAAATAGAAATACTAGAAGATAGTTGTTTGACCCACTTCTTTCTTTTAATTGAGGTGGCTGAGGCGATGACCCTTCAATGTGACACATTAATAAAAAAATATTTCTTTTCAGGATCTATAAGGTATGCGACCATACCTACTAAATCATCGAATCAACCATTCTGTGACCAGGGAACATGAGTCACCTTTGGCTGGGAAGGTAACTGGCCCATTAGATAAGGGGTATGCTCTAACAGGGGGACACACTCTTTCATTTGGATGACGTGGTCACCTATTCCCTATTTGATGACTAGTTTGGAGTCTCCCTTCACATGTAAATAGACAATGATTATCTCGAGGTCCAACTCAGGATCAATAATAATATCTTGATACTCTATATCATTGATAGGGAAACCCTCTAAAAATAGAAACAATTATTGAAATATGACATGTGATGGGGTGATGAAGAAAACCCCAAAGATTACACTGTTTGGCTTGGGGTTGTTGATGATTATAAATGTTGATCTCTGATAGTCACAATAAAAATGAATCTTCCTACACAGTTCATCCTGATAAATTGAGTGGATAGAATCATTTAAAAAATAAACATCTTGGGGAATCCATTAAGTGGAGGGGTGTGAAACTTGGAATTTTTTCAATGACTGGACTTTGACAGCTTTCTACGGGTAAAACTGAATGTCAAAATTCAAGAGAATAACCACCCATCATGACAATCATCTTATCTACATGGAGTTATTGAGGATATTATTCAGTGGGTATCCTTAAGACACCGGCTACGTCTCATGATGCTTCAAATAATTCCACAACTTTTGGACTATAAAAACTAGTGTAAGGAATCTCTTCTTGATGGGGGTGTATCCGGTCTTTGTATTTAGGATAATGAGAAAGAGATAGTATAGGTTGTGTTCTATTCCCTTAATGTTTTTTTCTGGTCTAGATGGGAATTGAGGGACCAGTCTAGGGATGTCACATAGAGGACAAAAGGCTTCCAAAAAATGGGTGGTATTAGAACTCATGGTTTTAGAAAGTACTACTTGATATTGTCAAAGGAGGTATAAAACCCATCTTTCCATTGGTAAAATGTAACTTTCTTCATGATCCTCAAAAAAGAATTTCACTTTCAATCCAAATTTTTAATAAGGAAGTATGAGTAGTCTAAGTGGCCTTGGAGACCCTAAAACTCCTAGAGGTTTCTCTGGGGAGGCATTTGACTAATGGACTTGATATTATATGGGCCAACATCGATGCATCTATATCTTGCGATGAAGTTGAATAACCTTACAATGGTGACCCAGAATGAAAACTTAAATGGGTCAATATTTATGTTTCGGGAGTGGAGAAAGATTAAAACATTATGAATGTTCATAATATGGTCTTGATTCTAGTGGTATTTGACCACCATGTCATTTACATAAAAATCAACCAATGTCTTTAGAATCATCTTGAATCTATGGTATATAGCCTATTGATAAGTGGCTCCATCATTCTTCAGGATGAATGGAACAACCTAATAAAAGAAGTTACCTTAGGGAACCCTAAAGGTGGTGGAATCCTCATCCTTTCGGGCTATCCTAATCTGATTATACCAGGAGTATCCATCCATGAAGGAGAGGGTCTGGAACTTGATTATAGCATCAATCAATAGATCTGGCACTAGAAGGGAAAATCATCGTTAGAAAATGGAATTTAATTTCATAGAATTTGATACATACCCTGACATGACCATTATTATTCATGGTTAGGATGATGTTTTATAGCCTCTCGTGGTGTTCCACTTCCCTAAAAAGTTGTATTGGATAATCTTGTCAACTTCAGTCTCGACCATAGCACCATGAGAGGGGTACATCTTTCTAAGAGGCTGGTTGAACCCATAATGGATTACTGGGAGGAAAATATGATGAATAGAAAACTAAGGGTATTTCCCTATAATTTCATTATAGCTCTAGGAAAATATGTCTTGGTGTTGTTTTATAAAGGCTATATAATTTTTCATCTCCTATGAAGACATGGAGGCACTGATCATGTTAGCCTCAAATCTTCCTTAGCACCAAACTTCACTTGGGTTAACTCATCAAATATAGTGGAGACAACATCTTAAAATGTTGGATGTAAATATTATATATCATCTTCGTTGTTTTAGATAGAATAATTTGTCGGAGGTGGAGGCTCTTCCAGCCCTGTAGACTCAGGGAAGAACTAGTGTCTGCTCTGGCAGACACAAAATCATTTCTGAGGGGTTCTCATTCTACTAAGAATATAAAGAGATGATTTAAAAAATATTCTTTATGTACTTTGACCATGTGGTACATGCCTGATGTAGAAAATGGTGAATATTTGAATTCAACTGGGTCATTACTACTCTATAGAAGATACAATCATGACGTGAACCATTACTCATAGGGAGAACTTCTCAGTACTTTACAGGAGTAGGCACTTCTAGTATTGGTCGGGCCTGTCCAGTGTAGGAGTATGAGGTACTTTGTAGGTACTCATTTTTATTGGATATTTAGAAACCATTTTTCTTGGATACAATAAATAATCCCCTAGGTTTATCATCATAGGTTCTAGCCAATGTATCATAGGAATGAAGTTATCATCCAAATATGCCAATGTATTGACTACAATGGTCGTTATATCATTGGGAGCATTGATGCACTCAACTCCATCATTATGAACCCACTTTATTTTTATCTTATAGTATCCAACATCCATATAATGGTATTCACATGAGTTGAATGGGGAAGAATCACTATAGAGTACCCCTACATGACCATTGAGGGAGTATTTGAGGCAGTAAGGATATGAAGAAGGGATCAATGCACGGAAATCAAGACATGGACTTCCTAGCAGTTCATTGTTGGTAGTATCCCATGAGACTACCGTGAATTTGGTTCTGGATATTAATCCATCAAAATCATGTCTTTATGCAAGAATTTCCATGTTTTTTCTTCTCACTATTATCACACCCTTGAATTCTTAGGTTGGAGAGAGTCATATGTGCTTCCATAATTCCCAAATTATATAGTTTCCAGGTCGGGATGAATTTGATCCTAGATCCAAAATCCATGAGGTAGTCACAAATCTCTACACCCTTTAATTGGAATGTGATATACAGTGGGTGTGTGTGACCCTACAAAATTACGTCCACATCTTCCCAAGAAAATTAGACGATGGATCAATACTCTTATTTCTTAACCTCATATATATAGTAGGCCTCTATAGAATCTACTTATTCCATGAAATGGTGGGAAATTTTTAATGATTCAGTGGAGGCCTCACTCAAGCCTTTTGATAGGAGGTGATAATTGAGGATTGAAAACCTTGCAGGTATCCTAGAAATGTTCTTCAACATGTAATACTTCCATTCCAGGGGAATTGGTTTTCACATGTATGACATATATTTGAAAGGGGGTGGATCCGATGTTTCTAGATGAACCAATGGGGTATGACTAGTACTGGGTATATTATTCCATTGAATAGATTAATTGTTCTGGACAACTACTGGATGACTATCAGTTGGTTGTGATATGGATCTAGCTAGACGTGGTTGATCAAAATGCGACCATGGATGAGATACTTGGTCAAATAACATAGTCATATATGGATGCATACATGATGGAGTAGATAGGGAGGTCTGTTCTTACCATGCTCTGTGTAATTTTTTTTGTTTAGTCTTAGTATCATGAGTATCCTATTTATCCAGATCATTCTGAGGGCCTCTATGTCCTCATCCTTTCCTTCATTAGTGTTGGTTGGAGGCACCTGAGGTGTTTACATATTATTCCTCATTATTTGGTGTTTTTAATTGGTATACCAGTTCGATGAAATCCACTGATGTGTATTATGGATCATCATCAGTGTGGTAGTCTAGGTTTGGGTCAACCTAAAGTGCATTTCCTAACTCAGGAGGCATGAAATCATAGGGAGTGTGAGATAGATTTGGCATTGGTTTGGGACTTTGATTTACCATGTTCCATTAGTTCTTGTCATTCCAAGACATAGAAGGTTGTGATGTAGATATGGAGGTGAAAACTTAATTGGGTGCGACAACTAAATGATGTACCGAATTTCTCAAGTAGGAATAGATAATTACATGAGCATGATTAACTGCCTTATGATTTAATCAGTCATCATATTTTTATATCCCATGACATGGATACTATTTCAATTTAACATAGAATTTAAATATTAATGTCGAGGTCAGAATTTACACGTTTCATGTTCACTTAAACATCACCCAAATTTACTAGGACACGATCCACTTGGTTCTAGAACTAATCTTTTTATTATGACTCATTCCTTAATAGTGTGTCTGAGGATCCTATGGTATAGAAAATGGTCGGTGTGGCTAGTGAGTACATACTCCTAGGATCTCTTTCACTCTGAAAGCTTCCGAATAATCATTTCTAGGGCATAGATAAAATATCCCCAGACCTACGATTCCCCAAAGGAATAGTTTCTATTTAGTTTATATAATAAATTCACCCTGGGAGCCCGGCCTTGATGAGGTTCTAGAGCCACATTTCCTCATTGAGTTGGATGGGCTTGATGAGGCTATTCTAGGGGAGGGTTTGTTCGGTGGCACTATTCTGGTTAGATCATTTCTCTGTGAGGTTATCCCAGTAAAGGTTACAATAGGTGTACCTGCTTGGGAACTACTGCATGCATAGTGGTGTTAGTCTCTACTTTATAAAGTTTTCTCATAGGAGTTGGGAGAAGAAACAAGTGTGACTATTGTTTAGCATATTTCAAGGCTTTATCCAGATGATGGTACTTTTCAATGAACTCCTAGAATCAACATAGGTCATTCATGGTGATGAGGGTAGGGAACAAATCACTCTTAACGTTCCCCACACACATCGTGAACAGTTGTTCCTGGGACAATGACATGTCAAGTGACTACCTGAGGACTTTATACTAGGTGATAAAGTCTTTGAATATCTCACAAATCCTTTTTTACACTTTAATAGGTTGTAAATAATCATATTTCATGTGGTGGAGATGAAATGGTAGTGTAGATGTCTATGCAAGTCTTCCCAACTAGTGATAAACCCAATAGATAGCTCACTATTCCAAATGAACATAGAACCTTCCATGGTCTGGAAGAAATATTAGAGATTAGTGGGATCCTTCTATTATGGAGTTCCCAACATAGATCCACACCTTGAAGTAAAGTGGTCCAGGAGATCTAGTGGGTCACTCATCCCATTTTGAGTGAAGTAAGGATTACCAAAATCTGGGGGTTCTCAGACATTATACACCCATGTCGAGTATGACTTTCTGTCAGGAAGGATTTCTATGATTCATGTTTTCAGGGCCTCAAGGTGAGATGTGAGAGTTTCAAACAAGTCATCTTGTTGAGGATCAATAACAAAAAATGTCTTTTCTAGATAATTGAATCAAAGAACATCATGTCCTCATCTCCGTGGTGGATAATCATGCTACTCAGGTGGGGTGGAAATAAAATATCTTGGTCCCTTATCATATCCCCCAACTTCTACTATGAGAAATAATGCATGGAAACCAGGCTAAAACTAGGGATTCTAGAAAAATATAATTGGGTGAGCCATTGTATTAGATATGGGGTCCCTTAAGGCATTTCCATAATCTTGGTGACACTCATTAATGAAGTTGGTGGTGAGGCTTTTGTTCTCCTTGATCTACTGGAGCAAGGTGTCCACTGTGTGCTCTGATTCGGCTTTGGGTGGAAAATAAGTTGGTTTATAGGGGTTGATACTCCCATTTTTCTTATTGATGTTATGAATGTTAGAAAGAATCTTCTCATTGGGGAAACAACTAATTTCCTGAACCTATCATTGATGATGAGTGAGGAAACCTTCCGGAGGGTCTGCCTAGTACTGCATCACCCATGGAGGTGGGTCTTCCCTGTTTCTATGATCCTATGGTGGATCATGTATGAACAAGTTAATAATTTTGGTGGCCATATGTGAGATTTTATCATCGATATATAGTTATAATTGTCACTAGATATGGTTGAAATGGAGAGCAGCACACTGTACGTATCCTCTGATCTGTATGTGTTGAGATACTTCTTCCATGATTTAGAAAATATCTATGAGGATATTTATATATGTTTTTTGAAGTGGTTGGAAGTATCCATATGAATCAGGGTACTAAGATACCAAGAGAGATTCAATATCAACCTTTATTCATTACTGGTCAATGTCATTGACTTGCTCACAACTCTCTGGGTAAGCCAACTAATGATTACGGAGGCGGTGAAATGTCACCCAGATAATTTGGCATAAACACACAATCTATTACTCTATAAGGGACTTCAAGATGTCAATGTGTAAGATCTTGAGTTTTCTTATGAAGTTTGGATCCCATTATTTTCATTTTAAATGCTTGTTTACAACCTATTGTTATACCCTTTTAGGTTAAGGGGGTATCAGGGGGTATCTGGTGCTTGTTTGGATCTTGAAACATAGATTTTTTGGAGAATAATATAGGTCACAAGGTTAGAATAAAACATTTTGGACATGAATAATAGTTACTACTAACCATGTGGGGATGGAAATTGGGCTGGAGGAGCTCACACGGTTTGAGGATTTCATGAAAAAGGAGGTTCATGCCTGTGTGGGGCACTAGCAATTTTTAATAGAGCCAAAATGAAAGGTTTTCACATAGTTAGTCAAACCCTACATAGTGACTATGCAGGTACCCCTTATCGCAATACAGGGAAAACGGTTGGTGTTCTCTTTTTCCAACCATGTTTCAAAAACATGTGGCCCATTTTTTCAAGGAAAAATGATCATTTTGACTACAAATTATATTATAACCTAATTTCTTTTTTATTCTCCTCCCATGGAAAAACTATTAATCACGAGATCTCTTCTTGAAATCCAATACATAGAATTTAGTCACATTCTATTATATGAACTCAGATTTTATCACCGATCATCTTGCTGGATTTATGTTGGTGAGTACTCCATTTCTTTTGTGCCATTCATCATTTGACTCGGTATCAACAACACTATTTAGGTGAAGCAAATATTCCATATTTCTAGTTTCTTCATCCATTCTTCAATTTTCTCCTAATATAAGTAAAATTAGAAGCTCTTACTAGATGATCACTCTATTACCAATCTAGGGTTGGTGTTCTATTGTTTTCCAAAGTGGTTTGTTTCTATATAGTGCTAGTTACCGTTGTTCCAACACATTGGAATTTTCCAACATCACTCCTAAAATGAATTAAAATAATTAAATTGAATATATTGATACATGTTACGAGTGACCTTTAGTTATTTATGACCATTAGTGGTTGATTCCACAACCTAGGTGACCCATAGGTTGTTCCTTGTGAATTTCCTTAGCTTTTCCTATTGTTGTATGGCCCATGAGGTGAGTGTTTGAGCTTTCATAGTTAGAGAAATCCCATTCCTAAATTAAATGAATTGAATTGATTATTTTATAGACAGTTTTCCACTTTTTCATATTGATACAGCTGATTAAATAGTTTATATGTAACTTTTAGATGAGTGGGTAAATTCATGGTTTGTGAAATTTTATGAAATGTGATTGTATGGAATGAATGAGATGAATTTCAATGGTATTGGATTGGTGGGTATAAATTGGACCCTATCTCCATCAGATTTCTTGGATGTTACTCCTTAGATCTTGATAGTGGTAGGGGATGCCTTTGAAGATTTTTCTCCTTGGGTATTGATTCTATGCAATGCCTTGGGCCTCAATACCACTTGGATCCAACTTGTTTGGGATCAAAGTGGACATAGTCTGTTGACATCCTCCTTGGGACCCAATTCAAGTCTAACCAAGTTTCCACAGAGATGCTCATAGGACTCGATTAATATGACTTGTTCTCTACACCTTGGATCTATCCCTGAGGGTTTTATCATTTATGATTATACGTAATGGTCATGGTAAATGTGACATGATTGGAAATATGGTTCAGCTATGGTAAATGTGAAACCTCTGATTAGACGGATTGACCATGGTAAATTTTGACACTTCTCGTTATACGACATGAATGTGATGGATATGATATATAGGTTATATGATAATTCCAGGGTTGATATGATATATTGTGTATACATATTGGTTTTGGTGTTTAATAGCGTTTTATTTTCTGCTACCTTGTTATAGGATATTGACAGTTGTTTTTCAAGGAGCCTTGTATGGATATATAGAATCACTTTTTTGGTTACCTTTTCCTTTGAAAATTTACTTTTAGTAATGTCATACCTGTTATATTATGCAGTTTTCTTTTGCTTATATTTCATATCCATGACTTTTTATAGACACCTTGGGTGGTGACCTACTCGTATTATATCTCACACCTTTTTCGAGCCACCGTTGGGTACCTGTATGGTCTATTTGAATAAAGGTTGGGACCGAGGCAAGTACCCACAGTTTGATGCTTGAATTTGTGCCAAGATTAGGAGTAGGGGAGCACATGACTGAGATTAGGCTCATGATACTAGCAAGGATAGTTCCATTTTGGTATTTTTGGTATTTTGATAATTGTATTGTATTGATTCCTTGTATACCTATATTAGATGATTTGTAGACACATGATATGACCAGATCATCATTGATGGGTTGGAGCAAAAATATAACCTACGTGATGGTTGATGACGGTGTGGGGAGGGCCTCCACACCGATTTTCCTTTCCACATGATTACCCATGGTGGTTTTCAGTAGTACTAGAGACTAAAAAAGTCAAACTAACATGCCTATGGGTAAGATAGGGTCTGAATTATAGGAAGGAAAAGACAAATACCCATTCAGCTGATGTAGGGGTATGGTGAAATATTCCAGTAGTGGAAGGGGCCACAAGTGCCATAGAATATTCCCCATATCAGAAAGTGTCCTAGGATTTATTCCAATTTCATTTCCAAGTTCTCTAGACTAAGATTGGTGTAGAAATGATAAATTCAACCCGTTCTTCATCCTATGAGACTGGTCGATCCTAGTGCTGGCACAATCAGGTGGGATCTATCCTAGGAAACACCCGAGAAGTGGTTGTAGTGGGCATTTCGTGAACGTCCCTCACATCCTAAACACAGGGGAGTGAGTTTTTAGAGTACTTTTAGGAGAGTCTCCCAAAGTGGATCATCGTCATAATTGGGGGGGGGGGTTCCCTCTACATGGCCCTTAAGCGTAGATATTTTGATGATATACTAATATGCCCAGGTATTAAAGTCTATTTCCCTTGTGGGAATTTCCCCCTCCTACTCGTACTAGAACACAAGGGTCTAGATCTCCCTCCTCAAGATGATTTTAGTGGTTGAGAGGGGGAACATGCTCCTAAAATCCTAAGTAAAGGTTGAATTCACGATGGAGTTTTAGTTATGTGGGATTACCACATTTAAGTTTCTCTTTCTATGGAACTTGTAAAAACTAGGATCCATGTTTCTTATAGATTTAGTCTTAAAAGGAATCAATATAAGTATAGGAAAAGCGATGCCCAATTACCCAACATCATTCAATATTCCAGAAATTGAGGAGGGATCCATGCTGATGATGTTGTCGTCCAAGGATTCCCAAAGTTAACAATCCCAATCCATAGTTGAGTTTCATGTGGGGTCCACTATTTTCTTAGTGGAATGTGGTTCCAAATAACTAGATCTGGTTACATTCCAATTTTCTAGTGCTCCAAACGATACTAGTACCCATGGTTTAGGAGAATCGATTAATATCGGTTTCACCATTTTTGTTTTTGACACATTATCTAGGGACCAAATGCAATTTCCTTCCACCGGGTGGTGACACACTGCATTCTTTATTGTGCTAAATTACTGTTTTCAAATGGAGGGTGACTTATATCACTCTCATCAAGGATTTATACACGTTGATTGAAATGGGATGATGGGATGCAATTCCTCCTTCTATGGATTCTTAATTGGAGCTCATTTCCTAGTATTTTCCCCCATCATTGATTAATTAATTTTCATGAAACATGTTTCCAGTTCCATGTCAAGTGGACACTGGTCAGTTATGATGCTTCTATCTCAATAAGGTAGAAACCTTTGGTCATGGGAGTCATCATTTTGGGCCCTACTAGATGCATGTTTGGACATTGGGTTTATTTTGAAATTTAAAATTGTTCTCCTTTTTAGAGGAATCTCATATGAAGAATCTGAGGTACCGAACCCAAGGCATACCATTTCTTCCATGAGGTAATTCATTCCTAGAGTATGGGTCTTCTGAGGATTTTTGCCTCATGCCTCCCACATTTATTACATGGGGTAGGGATTTTGGACTAGTTAATTTGTTCTAAAACCTATGGAGATGGACCTGGATGCCATATTGTGGTGGATCGGGGTACGAGTTTAACATCTTGTGGATACAGATCATGGAACCCTATTGAGGTGGATCAAGTAGTTAAGTGAATCCCTTAGAGTAAAGATTTTGCACTTGGATGATGGCAGTGTATCAGGATTCCCTTTTTAGTAGGACCGGGTCATAAGTTTAATGTCTTGTAGAGATAGATATGGATGCACTATTGAGGTAGATTGGGAGGTTATGTGTGTCACTTAGGAAGGAAGATTTCACACTTGGATGGTTGGGGTGGATTAGGAGGCCCAATTAAGGTGGATCGTGTCATGAGTTCAACTTCTTGTGGATATGGATCAAGATGGCCTATTGAGAAACATTAGGTGGCTGTGTGTGTCCCTTAGGATTACATATTTTACACTAGGATAGTTGGGGAAGATCAGGATTCTTATTGAGGTGGATCAAGTCATGAGTTTAATGTCTTCTGAAGATTGATCAGGATGTTCTATTGAGGTGGATTAGGTGGTTACGAGTATCCCTTAGGAGGGAAGATTTCCCACATGGATGGTAGAGCATGTCCCCCCAAGGGGAAAATTTCACATTGAGATCTAATTGTTTTTAGGATTAAATCTCAGGGAGGCATCCTATGTACCCTATTTTAGAGATAGGGACCAAAACCCATGTAGTTCAATGACATGGTGTAAGGTTGTGTGACAGGACCCATCCATGTAGTTTAATACCATGCAGTAAGGATTATCCTATCATATAAGAAGCATCAATGAGGGATGGTGTTGGTCATACATATGGATGCTTCTAGGGTGGCGCTAGGATCAGCGATGGTGTAGTTGGGACTTACGTATGAAACTTCCCATAGGGTTCAGACTTTAGAGTGACATCCCATAGAAGTGTATGAGTGACGTACCATGATGATCATACAAGGGAAATCTTGTGTTTCTCACACTTGGTATGGCTATAGTTTTACATAATGTGTAGAAGATTTTGTTGTTCTATTTAATATCATACATCTAGGATGTGGAGTAAGAACATATTACGTCATGTTGCTCAAAAATGGATGGGGTCACTCTTGGAGTGGGATGACATCAAGGTGAGAGGAATGTCTGGCATAAGGACCTCCAACCAAGATGGGAACACACTTTCCCTTGAATATTCCCCCTAGTGATTACGTGACCATCTATCATGCTCCTTTGGGTGGGAAGTGGCATTGTCACTTCCATGGAGGTGTGGTAATCAGAAGGCTCGATGTTAGGGTACCTATGTTTATAAGAGATAAGAATTAGGGTAACTATTTTTAGGACAAGTCGGTAAAGCCAATGAAACTGGGTGAACATATATTTTGAGGTGTGGATGAACTGATTTTGGATGATCACAGGGAACCTGGGAACCCAAATTTCATTAAAGTAGGTTAGTTAAAAGGAGGTACCATGGAGAGGCTCATAAGAGGTTCTTTGAGAGGGTTGGGGCTTCGTGGAGGTGGTTAGCACGATGCCTAGGGGGTTTGTAGAGTTCATGGGTATCACAAAGAAGTATACTTCATGAAATAGAGTGAACCTACCTCAGGGTAATGACTTTCCCCCAAGGGGTTTGGTTTCACAAAGGATTGGGGCCTTGTAAAACCCCAAGTTTCACAAAGGGATTTATCCTTCTATGAATAGAATGGAATTTCAAAAAAGGAATATCCACTTTGGGTTCAGGATCTCAAAAACCCATGCGATGAAATTTTGTGAGGGATGAAAACATTTTAAGGTCTATACTCTCTTTCATTCATGTATATCAAGAGTATTATGAACTTAGAGAATTTATCAGAAGCTGAAAGTTAGTTTACCCTTAAATGTCATACATAAGGGGGTATTTATAGGCCCCGTGGAGCTAGGGGGTGTTGGTTTTGTTGAGTCAATAAGGTTTTCCTTATGACTTTTCCATTCCTTCTTGTTTTGAAAATCACAAACACCTTATCTTAAGGAAAATTTCTTTTATAAGGAAAATTTCTTTTATAAGGAAAGATTCTTTCTTAAGGAAAATCGCTTTTATAAGAAAAATTATCCTTATCATATTTTCATCCATATTTTTCTTAAGTATAAGTTTCGGATTCATTTTCTCGGAATCGTTGAAACTTTGATATAAAACATTCTGTTTTAGGATTCGGATTCTGGATAAGAACTATAAGGAAGTTTCATTCCGAATTCCGGATATGAACTCTGACTAAGTTCTATTCCAGATTCAGGATACGAATTCTGAAGAAGAATTCTCATTACGAATTCTAATGAAGAAATATCATTCAGAATTCCTATTACGAATTCTGATGAAGAATTCCCATTACGAATTCTGATAAAGAATTCTCACTACGAATTCTAATGAAGAAATCTCATTCCGAATTCTCATTACGAATTCCAATGACGAATTCTCATTACGAATTCTGATGATGAATTCTCAGTACGAATTCTAATGACGAATTCTCATTACGAATTTTGATGACGAATTCTCATTACGAATTCTGATGACGAATTCTCAGTACGAATTCCAATGACAAATTCTCATTACGAATTCTGATGACGAATTCTCAGTACGAATTCCAATGACGAATTCTCATTACGATTTCTGATGACGAATTCCTATTCCGAATTCTGATTCCAAATTCACCTATTAAACAGAATCTGAGTATCTTTGTTTTATACACTCTGAATTAATTCAGACTCCAAAAAATATCTTTGTTAGACTCTGATCTTTTATATTACTTATACTTCTAAAATTTGTCTACTCTTTACTATTGTTCTTTACACTCCGAACCTTCACTCCGAAGTTTCCATTCCGAACTTTTATGTTAGAGTTTAAAACGATGTCGTACATTCTTACACTTGTTTTGTTATAAAATGATGTCGTCTGTTTTGTTATAAACTAACCATTTTCTAAGTGACACGTGTACAGGTCCCTCCGATCTTTAAGGAAAATATAACCGTTGGAGAAGGAGCCGACCTTACCTATAAATAGGAGCTCATTTGAAAGAGCTCGAAGCTGTGGGAAAAACGACTGAGTTTTGTGCATACAGGCTGTTGAAGTGATTTCTAGAGAGAGAGACTCTTATTATCTCTCAAAGCTTCGTGCGACTCCGAATGTTGGTGATTACATTCGAGGGCTTCCGGGGATAGGAAGACAAAGGTGCCGACTACCTTAAAGTTCGAGGGCTTCCTTGCTGAGGAAGACAGAGGTTTCCAACTACCTTGAAGTTGAGGGATTGCGGGGATAGCAAGACAGAGACTCCGATCTTCGTATCGAGGGCTTACCCTGGTGTGGGTAAGACAAACTTACTTGAAAGTATAAATCAAGGGACCTTTATCCAAGGTTGTTGGATACCCTTCTCTTTGGGTTAAAAGACTTATATCTTGTTACTAGTAGTTTTGCTACTTGTTTTATTTCCGCTGCAATTTGTTTCTTAAGGAAAGTATAACTTTCTTATACTTCCTTACTTACTCTGATTCATTTAGATTCTATACGCTTTAAGTTAGAATCTCATATTGAAATTGTTTGTTAAGTTTCAATCTCCGGAACCATATTTCCGGAACCTACTTTCGGAATCTCTTTCCTAAGTTTACTTTCGGTGTTAGAGGTGTTTTGAATTTGCTTAGTTTAATCCTTGTTAAACTTAGCCCTTTCCTTTTTTTAAGGAAACTATAGTTATTCTTAACTAACTTTAAAGGTTCCAAAGGAATTTTTAAAGTATACAATTCACCCCCCCTCTTGTATATTGAGCATCTCATACTATATTTAGATCCTACAGGTTTAAAAAATAATGGTGTCTTTCATGAAACATTATGAGCTTCATGAATGTATGGTCTCAGCGAACCTTAATGAAACTACAAGAAGGTTACTATCAAGAAATAACATGTTCACCAAGGATCATTGTGACCACGAAATTACACTAAATGGTGGTTACTATTAAGCCTCTATGTGGATGAGACCTTCATGAGGTTTGACCATTCTTGAAGGTGGTGAACTTTATGAATACAGTCCCTTAGATGAGTTTTTGGGATGTTATTTCTCATATTTTCTTTGAACTGCCCATTACTTCCTCAAATAATCCTATGAAATTTCTATTTTAGGGACAAAACACCCCTCTTAGATATCAAATTCCTCAAAAACATTACCTCTATAAGCCAAAGCTCACATTTGGAATTCTTACCATACAGATGATGTTCCATCATTGTTCTAAAAATTATTTCCAAATGGTCCATGTGCTCCGCCTCTAACTTAGATAAAAACAACATATTTTTCTTGAAAAATACAATAAAATATTATTAGAACCGATGAAATATACATTTCATCAAATCCATGAACACTACATGATCATAAGTCAGTCCGAATGGAATGACCAGAAACTCAAAATTCCCATATTGACTCCTAAATTATTTATTGGGTATATCCTCTTCTTGATATCTCAATTAGTGGTTCCCTACCCATAGGACTGTCTTATAAAACCGACAATCCCCTCTAATATGATCAAAGATATCATCAATCCTAGGAATGGGATACTTGTTCTTTAATGTCACATGATTTAACTTTTCAATGTCAATAAAAAGTTTGAGGATCCCATATACCTTCTCTGTAAGAAGGATATAAAAATCCCATGGTGACACACTAAGATAAATAAATTTCTTATCCGCCAGGTCCTGAAGATGGACCTTAATTTCAACTAACTTAGTAGGTTCCATTAGATAAGATAACATAGTAATTAGAATCATACCAAGTAGTAGGTCAATAGTAAAATAAACATCTCTATGTGTCAGTAATCCAAGAAAATAATCAAGGAAGACCTAAGGGTACACAGACACCATTGTAGGAAGCTGAATACCTAATCAAGGGTTAACTACATTAAGAAACATATCTGAGAACTATCATGAGATTATTCCAACATAAAGAACAACATGCCCCACCCTTCCCGACCTAGAGTCCCACTCACCCTGGATAACTTGAGTGACCCAATAAAAAGATAAAAAATCTCGATGATGATAAAAACATATTCGGTCCTCAAAGTTTATAATGAAATGCTTAATGATAATAACGTTCAATATTTCATGATCGAGCACTAAGAATCCTCACACCACCTCAAAGTCAACAATAAACACTTGAGAAATGGGACCCTTGAAACATTTTTCATACCTATTTCCAAAAGGAATGGAAAAATACAACAAGAAAACATAATATTTAGATGCAATACCATAACATCAACTAGATTTGATGATATAAATAAATTATTAGAACTGGTGTCAAACAAAGATAGCACCATAGAAGATGAAATAAACACCATACCTCTAATTGTAGCTGGCCCTGCTTGAGATTCATATGGAGCATACTATTCTATATAAATTTGTCCAGTTTTCGAAACATGAGATTCCCCCTTATCCTAAGGATAAGACCCACTACCCTTAGAAGCATCACCACATGCCTACAAACCATTGCTGAGGGTGGATCATTCCTTACTTTCCTCATACCTCATCCAATGGCCTGAATGACTTTATTTTTATTGATTTTTGATAATGCACCTTTCAAGGGGTGAGGTTGAACCCCTATAAGGCCCGTAGGCATAAGTATTACATGGACCTTAGGCTTTAGAGGAATTCATTTCCCGTAGGCTTCAAACATTACATACAACCCAAACTTACTACTTAGAACTGCTCCTCCCCAGCATCTTCATTGTGAAATCAGCTCTCTACCTTCGCATGGATGTTCGACATGGATTTTCCATGCATTCATAGTCTTGTCCCAATGGCAGGGGCCATAACCTCTCATTTATACAATCCGTTTAGCTTCTGATATGGTGAAATCTCTTTGCCCATCCTCCTTATGAAGTTTGTTCCTTTGTAGGTTGTCTGGTTTTCATCTACACATAAGGTGTTTAGAAGGACTTTAGGTGGCCCAAAGGCCTTACTGACCCAATGGTCTGGGTGGACCGAAGTCCTTAAAGGACTCTAGGACCAAATCAGTGGTCCAAAGGCCCAAACAGGGGAATATTCCCGACTTCAACAGTGCCAAACAGTGCCTGCTATATTTCCCACTACAGTACTAGCTACAGTTCTACACAGTTCCTGCTACAGTCCCTACTACAGTACTACTACATTACCTGCTACAGTATTTGGAAATTATCCTTCCCTGATACATCCTTACACAAAAACGTTTTAAGTGACCAAATTTTCCACAAAGATGACAAGTCCCAAAGGTCTCTATAAAATTAGGTCTTGTATGAACATGCCTTATAAACTGATAACAAACAACCTACAACTTTCTAGAAGAATCCCCTAAAACTAGTATTGAAGAAAAATGACTACCATTGAATTTCCTTTTTTCTCCAGAAGATACACCCTGGCTAAAAATATCACCAAAAAAGCTCCACCCAAACCTGTCTTTAAAATTATGGCTATCTCAGCCAAAGTTTATTTTTAAAATACCTTCAAAAATATTATAAGGCATAAAATGAACAATATTTACCAAATATCTTACCTAAATCCAAACTCAAACCACATAGAATTTAGGTACTCATTGATGACAAGCTCCGGTTCTAGATACACCATCTCATCAAAACAAGTAGAATATTCCAAAAGAATTTTCTCCCCTTGATTCAATATAGATACTCCTTGGTCTTCACTCCATTTAATTTATTGGGATAAAACTACTAATTAAGGATCTTCTTAAAAGAATCCCATGTACGATCCTTACAAAACATATAATGCACAATAGATTCCCACCATCTCCTTCTGAGTCCCTAGAGAATATAAATGAAAAACCCACCTCAGAGTCTTCAAGAGTATTGAAGAATATGAAGAGCCCCTCAATCCACTGAAGCCATACATCAGATTCCAAGGGCCCCTTATCACCATTGAAGATATGCACATTCTTATTAGTAAATTCAAATCCATGATCCACCACAGACCATGTGTTCATGACACCCACTTGACCCAGAGTCTGAATGGTGTGGCTAATAGTTTCTAACGAAAGAAGGGTCCACTAGTGGATTAGACTGCAAATCCTATCTTCTATATTCCTATCTGAAATTTGGATAATCTCTTCATGGAGGCATTGGTTAATAATAAAAATACTAGTCCAATAATTCATGAATAAATTTCAAAATCCTAGGACAAAATTTAAGTTTCAATATTAATGATTTTAAATAGTAAGAAGTTAAATAAATTTATAAATTATATCAATAAAAAAAAATAGTTTAAGAAAGAACATGTCCATTTAAATAAACAACCCATATATTTCATTCCAATGACCTTAAAAAGCAAGTATCAAACCTGGTAAAATATTTCTGACCACCCATGGTAACTTGAGTTTAAACATGGATGTGAGCTCGACATGCCCCTACATGCAATTACTACCTATATCCTGATAGTCCTAACTCATATATACCCATAAAATAGAACCCAACTAAGGTATAATTAACAAAATTCAGTATAATCATTCCCTATGATACCATATTGTAATAAACTTTCCTGAGTCAACAAGATAATCCACCTGAGCCAGCCTATCAAGGTGAGGTAAAATGAGATAAAAAAAGTCTTCAATATTAACAAAACGAGACATAAAACCAACATAAAAAGTGGTTGAAAAGATAAAAAATGTATATACAACCCAATAAAATCTAGGTAAACCATAAAAATATGAATCAAATAAGACCAACAAGTCTCAATGTGACCAACCTTCACCTCTAGACCATCCTACTATAAAGGTGATAACAAAAGAGACTCAAAAATGGTACAAGATGACATTCCCTTTACCTATATCCTATAATACATCATCTATATCCAGAAAAGGAAAATTTAGTGTGTGAGAACAAATCATAGTTGGATAACACAATATAGTCTATATAAGGTCTAATATCTATAATACAATAGTTCTACATTAAAAAAAAGTTTTACAAAGAATTTTAATAATTCCAAATCCATTAGTAAATGATTTTTATTTGGTTTTCCAAAAAAGAATTTCATATTATCAGAGACATAATTATGATAATTTTAAGTGAACAAAGTAGGATTGTCAATCCATAAATAAATAGGTAAGAAAGTAAACACATATACATGAAATAACCTATCATGAGAAGCTATGTGATAAAAGAGCATATAAAAACATGTGAAAAAATGTTGACACTCTATTCTATCACATGGATGAAAAGTTATTAAAGGAGAATTAAGCAGAAGAAAATAAGAGAAGTTAACAATTTTAAGGGTCACACCTTTTGTGAAATCTTCTATAGGAAGGTCCACCAGAATAGTGTTAGTGTGTTAGGTTAACCTATACATCCATTGGCACTGCGTAGGACCATATAGCTAGGATGCCACTGGCACCACGTAGGTCACACCAGTACATTATCCTGTACGACACAACTGTACAAGCCAAAATATTCACCAAGGGTCCCATATTTTTCTATAAATAGGACTCTAAGTCTTCTCATTGATGGTGAAGGAAAATATATAAGAACCCTTGATGCTCTGATCAACCAAGTCCTTCACCCAGGTCCTCATAAACATTTTTGGTAGCTCTACAAAATATGTTAGAAGAGGGAATTAATGGGGGTATTGGAATAAGAGACATTCCAAGGTCTAAAATTCAAGACACATGTATAGGGAACCTTTTCCCCAAATTAATTAGAACTAGAATGACAGACCCTTATCAGAATGGGTGCATGCATGATATACTTATAGAAACACCTAGGGAGACCGTTGGATCCTAGAGAATATCCTTTCCCAAGTGTTATTACCCAAGTGGTCCATCACCAAGACACATTTTTCTTGAATATACCTACTTTAATGAAGCTCTTTCAGTCCGCCCAGGTCTACCCTGTGTGATACCTCCTTGAATCACCTAGTATTCTCCTGCACGATCCACTCTTCAGTCCCGATTTCATGCCACTAATGTCAGGGATCCCCATTATTTGATCCCTCATCTGATGAGAACTAAATTGAAGTCTCCACCTAGGTTTTCAAATTTGTAAAACCATGGTAAAAGACACATCAACATTTCTACCATTTGAATATTCATTCCATTAGTTAAAGGTGTCCCACACTTGTGCTACCTGATGGGTTGTGTCATTTGAGTGCATGTGAATATGAATCCCATTGGTCATGAGGACCCTGAACCTGAGGGTAATGTCAGGTATTTTCTGGTCTCAGTTGTGAGGGCTAGGATGAGGTATTTACCTTGTCATCTATAAGACCAGGGACCTATGGTTCCAAATGGGGAGGGTAAGGATCATTAATGCATTATCCTCATATATTTTCTAAGAAATATCCTTAGGGAATCCCTCCTAGAGTAATCCCCTAGCCTTTCTTGTAGGACCACTCCTGCTTTATCCCTTCATCACTTCCACCTTCCACATACATAGGGGATTTTTCTAAATGGTTATTCATATGTGGATATCCAGGATACAATGACTGGGGGGATGAGAACACCTATGCCCTTTCTTATTATCCAATATCCCCATCCTCTTTCACCCGTTGGAGAAGGATCACATGGTTTGCGACATCTACAACTTCATCTTATTTTTCACACTAAGAAAGAATCATGTGGTCTTAGAGGTTAGTCGGGATCATGACATCCACACAGTTTGATGCATGTCTCAACAAAGACTATTTTATGATTCTTCCTCTCAATATATTTTTTAGGGATTCCATAGTCATGTTTTATCAAGGATATTTATCCAACCTTAGGGCCTCCACAATAGGTATAAGCACCAACCTATGGGAATCATTCCAAGTGTACTACCCACCCAAAAATGGGCCTCCTACTCGATATAATCCCCAATAATGTCACCGTACAACCTCAGGGAATCATTATTGGTCTAAGACCCAACCTAATCCTATCAAAGGTCCACATTACCTTATGATAAAAACCTTCCAAGGGACTACATAGGTGTGGTTCCTCGTAACTGAACTACATAGGATTTGATTCCCGCCCAAATTGTATATGTAGAGAGCCTCCTTAAGGTTCAAATCCAATACTCCAAATCATCCAAAACTCTCTCATGGACACATTCCTAGTAAGGTATTATCCAACCCAGGAGCCCATATCTCTTCCAAGTTCCTTGGGATGATTTAGAATATGTACCACATAAAAATTTGACTAGGAAAATGTCACCTAAACATCCTTTCCAGATGAAATTAAGCCACACAATTTGGTCCTTATCACATTATCTTAAAATTTATGATGTGTACCATTAAGTGGCACTAAACTACATGGGTTCTGATTTCTTTTTCAAGGACACACAAGAAGAAAATAACATGGGTCTAGTCCTAACATAAAAAAACTCCCATCTATCTAGATGAGTGTACAGTCTAGAGTACCTCATTTTTTGGCTAAAAACTAGCATAATAATAATAATGAAAAATGAATATCTAATTAGTAATAATAGGGAACCATTGATGGAGAACCTCAAATACATACAAATATCTACCTCAATGAAGAACCTCAAATACATAGATATGATTCTAAGTTCTATACATGGTAATGATTGACTGTTAATTCAAGGGTCACCCATGTCACACTATTGATTTAATTAAGGATTCAAGAACATATCATAAATATTTAATAGGGTCATAGAGTATGCAAAAATTCCCCCCAAAATAGTGTGATAAGATAAATCTCCCATCTTCTCAACCAATGTGAGTTCTTAAGTATCATTGTAAAAGTTTCCCAATGAGAAACTGACTTTGGAAAAAGGTCTATGAGTCATCATGGATATAAGAATTGTTGTGTGTTTCTGGTTCCACAAATAAATCTTTTTGAAAACTGCCCAAACAGGATGTGGTTGTATGTGATTGATGTGAAGGTTATTCCACCAACACGACAAAAGACAATTCGAAGCCGACAAAGAATTTAGGGAATAACAAAAATGATGAACCTAATATGATTCCTTAACGAAGATGATGGTTTCACCCACCTTTTATTCCCCTTTCACACTCAAAATGAAAGAGGTCCAAATGAGGCAATCAATCGTGCATGTGTTTATTTATTTTAATATTGATTTGATGGGGTTTTAATGTTTGTGTTTTTCACCTATATTTAAAAGATTTTTAATAAGATCTCCCTTTGATACAAATGGAGTCACAACAAGTCTCACAGATGTTTTCCCTGAATACTGTTGATTTTGGGTCCTCATCTAATCACTTGACACCGTTTCTAAACCAATGTCTTTAACAGTAGGTATCAAATGCCCTAATCATAGAGTACCACAAAAATGGATCCATACTAGCTCTAGAGGATTCTTTCCAGACCCCCCATTTCACAATGCCCCACTGTTCATCCACTCAGTGATGGAAAAAATCCCAGAAGAAAACAACACCAATCCATATATCCAACAAATCGGGAGATTATCCCTAAAAAAACAATCAATTCCTCCCTTATCATAAGAATGTGGATCAAGAGGCTATAGATGGACTCACCTAGAAGATAGAGGGATATTTTCAAAGAGATCAAGCCATTAATTTTTTCCACCAATACCACACGATAATGAACCCTCAACATAATGAGGGTGATGTACTAAAAAATCCATCCCATTTCATCTCGAACTAGGCATGTAAGACAATCCAATGAGGCCAGAAACCAACCTACATAAAATTGGTCCATGCCTCTATCATCTTGGAAGAATCCCATAAATGAAATTTGGTAGAAAATTTTTAGTGGGTTCAAAAACCTGCCTTCACTAATCAGGATGACTAGAAGAATCATTTGGAATCATCCAAAGAATTACACTAACAAAATATAGTTTAAATCAACTATTAGGTTGAAACGACCACCCACACCAACCAATATGACCAATAGCCTTGTCTAATAGTGTCTAAAGAAGTCCATCAATCATGTTTGGTGGAAAACCATAAGCTGGTTCATAGACATTCCTATGTTTATCAAATCATCCAATAGTCTTGTTTGGAAATATCCAAAGAAGTTAGCTGGAAAGTCCTAATGAAAAACTGGGGGTAGACCCAAATCTTTATCCCCTCACTTGAGTATTTTCAACATCCAATAGAAGGAAATGAGATACAAGAGTAGGCACATACCCATGCTCTAAACATGGAATGGGCATATATACCCATTATCGCCAATGAATACACAAAGAATAACCTGATAATGGTGAAGGAGAAGATGTATATTCTTGCCCACATCCTATAGTACTTCTAGGATATCATAATGGAAATAGTAGTGGAAAAGGGGAAGACACACTGCTCCATCCCCACAATTGGGATAAGTCATAAACTGTCACTCTAGAGTAGACACACACCACTTCTCCCATCCAGGAGGGACATGGGGAAGATCCCCACACAATATATGGACAACTAGATCAGATTCATACCACTATTACAACTAGATATAATCAGATGATTCTAATAGACACTTTGGGGTAGGCACAAACCCCCTACAGAATTTCATAATCCTATCAAAAAATTACAACACCAATCTGGGACCTAGTTAGAAAATATTTCAAAAAAAACCAATTTTTCCAGTAAGTTTCCCAAGCCAATTTCATGAAGCAATCCAAAAAAAGTCTCACCAGAGATGACTAGGAAATAAAGAGCTAATCTACGATCTAGATATACTTGATGATGGAGTTCTTGAATTCCTCTGATGTATATCTATAGAAACTAAAGATCATACTCTCCTTCTCCTAATTATAGGATTATTATTAGTAATTATGAAGGTCCTCCTCGAACACTTCATATTGGTGGATTTATTCATTCTTATAATCTGATCAATCTCAAGAGTCCATCTCATGATGAGAGTCATGATATCCCAATGCATGGCCATAAGATCAAACATGAAGAAGGTATTACACTTGTTATCATACACCCATAAGGTCCTCCTCAGAGTATATACTACGTACATTCTCCTAACAGTCGAATATCAATCCATAATGGTAGTCCTTTCTACAATAGAATTTGCTGTGAAATTTCTCACTATAGTTGTTTTTCAATTCATCAAAAGGGTCCTCCCCTTTGGTATTTAATAACGAGGAAGCCCTCCTACCGTGAGTCACTTAGAAAAACAAGGCCTATAATGTCTATTGCCTTATCATAGACATGAAAAATATTTTATTAGCTAAAATACTACCCAAGGTGATGTTCATTCTTTGAACCACCCTTAAATTTTCTTACTTCCAGTATGAAAGAGGAAGTCCCCGCAAATCTTTTTGTTTATGATAAATCCACAGGAAAACTTCTTCTTTGGTCAGACTAGGTTTTGGAGCATCTTGAAAAAGATGAAGAAGACATGTTGAAAACGAGGAAGTAGTTATATAAAGATGACATACTGATCATGTTCAAACTTTAACCAATCTTCAATACAACATTATAGATGCCTTGTCAAAAGATTTTGTGGATGACATTTGACTCAATATATGGAAAATGCTTCAACACTAAAGAGAATTGGTGTTACCTTATGAAAAGTATCAAAGTCACATCAAGGTAACAGAAGGGATACACCATTAAATTATCTTGGGGGCTATATTAGCTATATCAAATCTAGGATTGGAGAAACAACAAGGACCCCTTCAGTGCACATTTCTCAGAGTATTAAAAGAGTTGTGTAAAATGATCTCCAATTCCCCATACAATGTTCATATCATAGGATGGGGTGAACATGGAGTATTTCATTTAATAGATATCCATAATCAGAAAAGTCAACCAATGGTGACATTATTCAATTTCATATCTTTAGGACAACTTCCATAAATATAATCTGTTCATAACAGATGATATTATAAACAAAAATAGTTCCCAGATGACTCCCACCAATGTCAGGCCCAAAGAGAGAAATCCATCGATATAATTTTTCATCATTCATATAAAAATATCAAGTTGGAATCTCACTTAAGGTATGTAAATTGGAAGATAGATAAAATGGAACAAATGGAAAAAGTCTTCAAAAGTAGGTGGATTAGGTGAAAACTGTATGATGCACCCAAACCATGTTTTAACATGACTCCATAAAATTAAGAAAGAAGCTGCATTAGTAGCAGCTATGGTAATCCGAAAGCAACCCCATCACATAGGGGTAGAGAAATTTTTAACATAGCCTTCATGTGTAGGAAACCTACCTCAAAGAGTTGTGGAACTAGAATAGTAATAGTCCCATACTTTAGGGATGTGGGATTTTTTACCCCACCACAGCCTCCTTAGTGAAAGTCATTCTTCTCTCGATTAGTGGGAACACCGCATAATGAATCCTTCCAGACTGTCCCATCCTGTGATTTAGTATCCCTTTTGGGAACACAGAAGATATGTTTTTCTATAGATTTAATTTAGATTACCATCCTCCAAAGGGATCCAAGAGAACCAAAAAAAGAGAGGACATGGCCTCATAGAGGGATTAGAAAAAGGAAGTTGCACAAAGACACTGATGAAATTATTGAAATGCATTTCATATTTGTAAATATCATTTAAAATACACCTATAGACCTTTTTGAACACAAGACTAACAAGAAGGATCTCGAGGAGGATGCTTCAGTTCATAATACAATCCACACCAAAATGATAGAAGGAGGTTGTAAAGACCCAGAAATATCAAGGAAATTTTTTTCTTAATTTTCTTTGGAATTTTACAAGAACGCAGTTTCTGACGGCGCCTGATTCCGAGGCCCGGTGTGCCCGGAATTAATTTCCGATGTTTGGCTCGGGTATGTTCAGTGAACGAGCGAGCGGGTTTTTCTACCTTTTGAACTGGTGCCCGGAATTGAAATCCGATGAAACCGATGAACTCGCAATGCCGATAATCGCTTAAGGTTACATTTACCGTAGTTGCGTTTGTGCGGCAGAAGAAGTTAATTTTTGGGGATTAATTAAATAAAGTGAATAAAATTGTTGAATCAATTTTATTTCATGATGTGTGGTTAACTTCTCCCATGGGAAGTTGGTGGTGGGCCCACATCCATCCAACTTCCCATGTGTGGATGTTTGAAAGGGTGGGGCCCACACGAACCCCCCACCTTTTCAAATTCCTTAAACTCCCTAACCCTCTAAACCCCTCACTTTACTAACCCTCTTAACCCCTCACTTTCCTAACCCCTCTTAACCCCTCACATACAAACTTCCCATTAACTCACCTTCTTTAATATTTGAAAACTTGTTGTAATTAATTTGGTGAGTTACATGTAGGTTTTTGAAATTCAAACAATTGAATTTCAAATGCTTTGTTGTGTTAATAAAATAAGTTTAGATCTTATTTTATTTGGGTTGGAGTTTAGTTGATTGGGAGCCTTTGGAGAAAAAGCTTAGGAAATCCTGAGTCCTTCTTTCTCTACGACGAAGAACATGAAGAATGTCTCTTCCGCCACTGAAGCATGACGACGCCATCTTTTTCATCGTTCTTCAACCGAGGCAAGGAAAGGGAAGCGACGCTCGCGACATCTCCAACGACCTTCATCCGCGTCAAAGGAGAAGACGTCGCCTGCGAAGAACGTCGTCAACGATGACGTCACCTCTGAACGCTCGTCCACCAACGACGAGTACCCTTCTTCCTTTCTGTCGCATGAGCGTGAGAATTGGGAGTGTGTGACGAACACGAAAATCAAGGAATCGATATCCGCCCTTTTTCTGAGATCCTCAACGAACGACAATTACGAGGTAGGGGTTTGTTTCAATTGTTTATATTTGTTCGAGAATTCCGACTTGATGATTCTTCGTGGTTTAAAACCTTTTGTTATCGAATAACGCGAGGGGGTCGGACCACACAAACACGGCCGAACCCCCCTCCTATGTTCATGTTTGATTCTTGTGGATGGAGCGGAATGACGTGGTGCCGTCGCACCACGCGAGAATCACACGGCAAGTATTACGCGACGCCGTCACGCCGCACCGTGAAAAGAAAGAAGAAGAAAGCGACGCCGTCGCGCCGCGTCGGAGAAACTGAAGACATCCGTGGACGGAGTTGGGCCACGACGAAGGGGTGCGGCGCCAGCATGCCATGCCAGAGAACCACGAAGACGACGCGTTTCATTTTTGACGTGCGGATTGACACGCGACGACAAAGCATGCTGTTTGTGCGTTTGAATCCCTTCGCAGTGAAGGTGGGGTCCCGGGGGAACCATAGGCAAAGACAGCAGAAGGAACGGACCACCGGAGCACGTCCGGTGGTCCGCGGAAGGCTGCGGCGGCGACCGGCGGCAGCGGCGCGCTGCCGGAAGAGGGGTGGCCGACGAAACGCCGGCCTCAATTAACGGCGAAGGGCGGGGGATCCGCGCACCCCGCCCACGATTCGGCTCGGCCACGCTGGCCGAGCCGCGGCCGACCGGTCGGGCCGGACTGAGCTGGACCGAGCCGGACCGGGTTGGGTCGACCTGGGGGGGCGGGGGTCGGGCCTGGTTGCCCAGGGCCCAGACCCCCGTTTCGGGCCACTTTCAGTCAAATGCCCGTAAATTGAGATACGGGCCTCCAAACGACTCGCATTCAGCGACAACGCGATCCTTGGATCGAGATGGTCGTTTCAGTATATCGCACTCAAGGTTTCAGAGAACTTTGGGTTCGGAAGGGTTGGTTCGTACACAAAACCAACCGGGCCCTCGGAGCGGAAACGCTCGTAACTTGAGTTCCGGACGACCGAATGACGTGCCGTCGACTTTTTTGATTTCCTCTAAGTGAGACAAATCTTTTGGATTACTCCTCTAGAGGTTTGGATGCTGTTGGAGTGCGGTCGGGTTGGTTCACTCACAAAACCAACTGGGCTGCTGGAACGAAAAAAGCCAATAACTCACAGACCGAGCGTCCGATTGACGCACCGTCTGTCTCATTGTTTATGTTTTGTTGAGACGGAACTTTTGGCATACTTCACCTGAGTTTTGGATGTAGTTGAGATACGGCCGGGTTGGATTGTACCCGAAATCCAACCGGGCCCCTGGAACGGAAAAGCTGATATCTTTCTGACCGGACGTCTGTTTGACGAACCGTCAGCGGCGTTGTTGATCACGTTGAGAAACGGTCCCTATGAGTATACCCTATGAGTGTTCAGGGTATAATTGAGTTATGGCTAGACTGGTTCGCACATGAAACCAACCGGGCCCCGGGGATGAAAAGGCTAATAACTCGCAGACCAGGCGTTCGATTGACGCGCCGACTGTTGCGTTGAGACCCATATGACGAGGTGGTCCTTTGAGATACTTCTTCGTGGGACTTTGAAATACTTGGAGTATCGACTTGTAGCTCGTGAAGCGAACCCTCCCAGAGACGAGTGTACGGAGTATGGAGACCATGTAGCCAGCAGAGACCTGAAGACTGCTTGTACGATTCGATTTGGAGTGACTTACGTAGCCCAGTGGGGAGCACTACTTTGTGAGGTGGCAGACCCACAACGGAGGAGCACTACTATGTGAGGTGGCAGACCCGTGGTACTCGACAGGAGGAGTACCTCTGTAGGCTATGAGAGGGGATCACTACTGTGTTTGAGTGGCAGACCCCAGCGGGAAGCACTACTGTGTGAGGTGGCAGGCCCGCGGTACTCGACAGTAGGAGTACCTCAGCAGTCTTAGGTTAGTGAGTAGTACCTCAGAGTCGTGACAGGACCACTTTACACTCTAGAGATGGAGCTCTTTAGCAGTTACAGTTTCGATAATGAAAATCCTGGTTTGAGCTAAGACTTTTGACCTTTGTGTTTCCTCATGATTGAGATGGGTCACTTGATAACTTAGGTATATGTATGGGCATATACCTAGGTAGTGGTTATTCATTGATTTCACAATCTTTGTGTTTCCTCATGATTGAGATGGGTTACTTGATAACTTAGGTATATGTATGGGCATATATCTATGTAGAGGTTATCTGTTGAGATCTTCTTGTTGTTATCCTTGTTGGTTTAGTGAGACCTTGAGGGTCTCGGGGTCCCTACTGAGTATCGTTATACTCACCCCTGCACGGGCTATGCCTAAACCTCGTTGTGTTGGTTGCAGACGACAGGCAGTGCTGACGGAGGCCGAGTGTTCGAGGACTGGTCGGTACCCGGAGGTGGACTACATGACGAGTTAGTACCCGGAGGTGGACTACACGACGTGACGACTCAAAGAGGAGGTTGGCGGACGAGAGCATGGAGGAGGCTATCTGTACCTACCCTTCAGGTAGGATCTGTGGTGGACGACCAGGAGCTGCGCTATCTGTACCTACCCTTCAGGTAGGATCCAAGGAGGATGACCCAGGAGCCGCTTCCGTCCCTCCAGCTATTGTCTTTTTCTATTGTACTTTGTTCAGTTGTAGTTGTACTTTCTTTTGGGTTTGTATTCTGACCCATTTTTCCTTTCAGCACTTCTCTTTGTACTTAGTGTTTACTTCTGCTTGTACTCTGTGGTGTTTGTTTACTTTTGTAAAGTCAATGCCTTCCCAGTTATCGGGATTTACGCCTTTGGTGCTAGTTGCCAGCCCCTGGCCTATGGGAGGCGGACTTGGGGTAGTCACGGCACGGGCCCTGAGGACGGGTCGTGACAAATTGGTATTAGAGGAGTTCGGTTCTACCGCAGAACTTATAACTCTGATGTATCTTTCTGTGAAGCAATAGTGTTAAGGGTACCGAGTGTGGTCTTCAGTTCAGGGAGTCCAGTGTTGGTGCGTCCGGCCAACGTATCCATACACTAGGACCCTGTTAACTGATTTCCGACTTTGTGCACAAAAAAACTGATTTCCTATGTGTTTTCAAAGGTTTTCCCTTAAAACATATCAAACCCGGTCATCTCACCAGGTATAATCTTTTGACCGTGTCACATTGTTTCTTTCAGGATGCCTCCCCGTGGACAACCAGCTAGAGCCCCGAGATTGGTGCGTACTGACAGCTCGCCGAGCGACGAGGCCTCAGTACAGGGCCCTATCCCAGTTGGGGCACCAGCAGAGGCACCAGCAGTACTACTACCCGTTGGGCCACCGATGCCACCAGCCCCAGTAGCAGAGGATGCACGTCGCTTGAGCGCACTTCATGAGTTCCAGTGCCAGAGGCCACCCAGGTTTCAGGGAAGGACAGACCCGCAGGCGGCTGAGGATTGGCTGGAGGCTGTGGTGAGAGTCTTCAGGCTAGTGGGGATGCCGACAGACTTCGTGGTGATCTTTGCTGCCACCCTTCTTCAGGCAGCATCAGGCAGGTGGTGGAGACGCTTGTTCTAGTTTTGCGACGGGATGACCTTCACATGGGAAGACTTCGAGACCTTCTTCAGGGTGGAGTTTGTGCCAATAGCTCTACACCCCGAGCGTTTACAGGAGCTTCTGCCTTTGACGTGTGTTTTTCGATCAGTAGCCGAGTCATCTGTGGGCAGTAGACAGATGATGCAGAGGTCCAGGAGGACCAGAACAGTAGTTGGACGATCTCGGGTTTCAGGACCGGTGGTGCGGGGCACATGGGGTGGAAACAGAGCTAGGCGTTCTAGAAGCAGGTTGTGTTACTCCTGCGGCGGAATTGGTCACATAGCACGTGACTGTCCGACCCGCCATGCAGATGACCAACAGTTAAATGAATAACCTCCGAGTCAGAGGCAGAGGTTCGATCAGGGCAGACCGTAGGGAACAGGAGGACATGGGAGAGCTCAGCTTCAGGTAGCTGAGGCCTATGATCATGGAGCTCCGGAAGCAGATGGACAGGAGCGGGACTAGCTTCCGACTTGGAGGCTATTGATCATGTTGCTTCTAGTTTTGTTGATGTTTGTCTGTAGTTTCTTTGTGTCTTGTACTATGAGCTGCAATAATAAAAAAGACACTTATCTTTGTTTGCTTTCCTATCCTTTTGTTTGGTTTTTACTGAGTGATCTCGGTTAAGACTGTTGACTTGACCCTCACTTTCGAGTTTTCTACTGAAGGAGATGTAGTGACCACACACTGATGCCGACAGTGTGACTCGACCCTTGGAGGCGAGAGTGACAGTTGGATCTCTTGGTAGTTACGTCGAGGCCTTACGACGTCATCCATGGAATGAATGCATCATTCATGTCAGGATTGACTGTATTAGGCAATGAATGTGGTTCATCTAGGGGATGAGACCGGATTTCTCTTTTCGACAAGGAAGAAATCATAGCAGCTCTTGTGAGACTAGAGAAGGTCCAGGTCATCCAAGAGCGGATGAGGACGGCACATGGCCGACAGAAGCCTTATGCTGACAGGACTTGGAGGCCTCTAGATTTCAAGGATGACCATCACGTCCTTATACGAGTCTCACCTCGACGAGGTTTACGGAGATGTGGCCAGAGAGGCAATTTATCTCCGAGGTTCAACGGACCTTTCTAGGTCCTCAGCTGGGTAGGCGAGGTGGTTTACCACTTGACCCATCCACTTCAGTTGCACTAGGTGCACGACGTTTTCTACGTATCTCAACTAAGGAGATAGGTGCGTGACCCTCTGCATATCATCGACCATGAGGAGCTGGATGATGGCAATGGGGTGTTTTTCACGGAGGTTCCTATGGGGATCGAGGATCGACAGGAGCAGATCCTAGGAGGACGGTCGATTCCTCATGTGAACTTTCTTTGGCAGCACGGGAACCTCCAGGTGAGCACATGGGAGCGGAAGGCTCAGATGCGTGCTCAGTACCGCCTTTGTTTCCCTAAGTTTGTGGTGAAGCCTTACGGGGACGTAAAGCCCTGTGGTGGGAGTAATGTAAAGACCCTGAAATTTCAAGGAAATGTTTTTCTTAATTTTATTTGGAATTTTACAAGAACGTAGTTTCTGACGGCGCCTGATTCCGAGGCCCGGTGTGCCCGGAATTAATTTCCGAAGTTTGGCTCAAGTACGTTCAGTGAACGAGCGAGCGAGTTTTTCTAACTTTTGAACCGGTGCCCGAAATTGAAATACGATGACACCGATGAACTCGCAACGCCGGTAATCGCTTAAGGGAACCTTTACCGTAGTTCCGTTTGTGCGGGAGAAGAAGTTAATTTTTGGGGATTAATTAAATAAAGTGAATAAAATTGTTGAATCAATTTTATTTCATGTTGTGTGGTTAACTTCTCCCATGGGAAATTGGTGGTGGGCCCACATCCATCCAACTTCCCATGTGTGGATATTTGAAAGGGTGGGGCCCACACGAACCCCCCACCTTTTCAAATTCCTTAAACTCCCTAACCCTCTTAACCCCTCACTTTCCTAACACTCTTAACCCCTCACTTTCCTAACCCCTCTTAACCCCTCACATACCAACTCCCCATTAACTCAACTTCTTTAATATTTGAAAACTTGTTGTAATTAATTTGGTGAGTTACATTTAGGTTTTTGAAATTCAAACAATTGAATTTCCAATGCTTTGTTGTGTTAATAAAATAAGTTTAGAACTTATTTTATTTGGGTTGGAGTTTAGTTGATTGGGAGCCTTTGGAGAAAAAGCTTAGGAAATCCTGAGTCCTTCTTTCTCTACGACGAAGAACACGAAGAACGTCTCTTCCGCCACTGAAGCACGACGACGCCATCTTCTTCATCGTTCTTCAACCGAGTCAAGGAAAGGGAAGCGACACTCGCGACATCTCCAACGACCTTCATCCGCGTCAAAGGAGAAGATGTCGCCTGCGAAGAACGTCGTCAACGGCGACGTCACCTCCGAATGCTTATCCACCAACGACAAGTACCCTTCTTCCTTTCCGACGCATGAGCGTGATAATTGGGAGTGTGTGACGAACACGAAAATCGAGGAATTGATATCCGCCCTTTTTCTGAGATCGTCAAAGAACGACAATTACGAGGTAGGGGTTTGTTTCAATTGTTTATATTTGTTCGAGAATTCTGACTTGATGATTCTTCGTGGTTTAAAACCTTTTGTTATCGAATAACGCGAGGGGGTCGGACCGCACAAACACGGCCGAACCCCCCTCATATGTTCATGTTTGATTCTTGTGGATGGAGCGGAATGACGTGGTGTCGTCGCACCATGCGAGAATCACACGGCAAGTATTACGCGACGCTGTCACGCCACGCCGTGAAAAGAAAGAACAAGGACGCGACGCCGTCGCGCCGCGTTGGAGAAACCGAAGACATCCGCAGACGGAGTTGGGCCATGGAAAATGGGCGCGGCGCCAGCACGCCTTGCCAGAGAACTACGAAGACGGCGCGTTTCATTTTTGACGTGCGGATTGACGGGCGACGACGAAGCAGGCCGTTTGGGCGTTTGAATCCCTTCTAAGTGAAGGTGGGGTCCCGGGGGAATCATAGGCGAAGACGACAGAAGAAACGGACCACCGGAGCGCATCCGGTGGTCCGCGGAAGGCGGCAGCGGCGCCGGCGACCGGCGGCGTCGGCGCGTCACCGGAAGAGGGGCGGCCGGCGAAACACCGACCTCAATTAACGGCGAAGGGCGGGGGATCTGCGCACCCCGCCCACAATTCGGCTCGACCACGCTGGCCGAGCCGCCGCCGGTCGGTCGGGCCGGACCGAGCCGGACTGAGCCGGACCGAGCCGGGCCGGGCCGGGTCGCCCAGGGCCCAGACCCCTGTTTCGGGCCACTTTCGGTCAAATGACTGTAACATGAGCTAAGAGACTCCAAACGACTCTCCGTCAGTGGAAACACGATCCTTGGATCGAGACGGTCATTTTGGTATATCACACTCAAGGTTTCGGAGAACTTTGGGTTCGGCAGGGTTGGTTCGTACACGAAACCAACCGGGCCCTCGGAGAGGAAACGCTCGTAACTTGAGTTCCGGACGTCCGAATGACATGCCGTCGACTTTGTTGATTTCCTCTAAGTGAGAAGGATCTTTTGGATTACTCCGCTCGAGGTTTGGATGCCGTCGGAGTGCGGTCGGGTTGGTTCACTCACGAAACCAACCGGGCCCCTAGAACGAAAAAGCCAATAACTCACAGACCGGGTGTCCGATTGACGTACTGTCTGTTTCGTTGTTTTCATCTTGTTTAGACGGAACTTTTGGCATACTTCACCTGAGTTTTGGATTCAGTTGAGATACTTCCGGGTTGGATTGTACCCGAAATCCAACCGGGCCCCTGGAACGGAAAAGCTGATATCTTTCTGACCGGACGTCCGTTTGACGAACGGTCAGCGGCGTTGTTGATCACGTTGAGAAACGATCCCTATGAGTATAACCTATCAGTGTTCGGGGTATAATTGAGTTACGGCCGGATTGGTTCACACACGAAACCAACCGGGCCCCGGGGATGAAAAGGCTAATAACTCGCAGACCGGGCATTCGATTGACACGCCGACTATTGCGTTGAGACCCCTATGATGATGTGGTCCTTTGAGATACTTCTTCGTGGGACAATGAGATACTTGGATTATCGAATTGTAGCTCGTGAAGCGGACCCTCCCAGAGACGAGCGTATGGAGTACGAAGACCGTGTAGCCGGCAGAGACCTGAAGACTGCTTGTCCGATTCGATTCGGAGTGACTTACGTAGCCCAGTGGGGAGCACTACTTTGTGAGGTGGCAGACCCACAGTGGAGGAGCACTACTATGTGAGGTGGCAGACCCGCAGTACTCGACAGGAGGAGTACCTCTGTAGGCTATGAGAGGGGAGCACTACTGTGTTTGAGTAGCAGACCCCGGCGGGAAGCACTACTGTGTGAGGTGGCAGGCCCGCGGTACTCGACAGGAGGAGTACCTCAGCAGTATTAGGTTAGTGAGCAGTACCTCGGAGTCGTGACAGGACCACTGTACACTCCAGAGATGGAGCTCTTCCGCAGTTACGGTTTCGATAATGAAAATCCTGGTTTGAGCTGAGACTTTTGACCTTTGTGTTTCCTCATGATTGAGATGGGTCACTTGATAACTTAGGTATATGTATGGGCATATACCTGGGTAGTGGTTATCCGTTGATTTCACAATCCTTGTGTTTCCTCATGATTGAGATGGGTTACTTGATAACTTAGGTATATGTATGGGCATATATCTAAGTAGAGGTTATCTGGTGAGATATTCTTGTGGTTATCCTTATTGGTTTAGTGAGACCTTGAGGGTCTCGAGGTCCCTACTGAGTATCGTTATACTCACCCCTGCACGGGCTATGCCCGCACCTCGTTGTGTTGGTTGCAGACGACGGGCAGTGCTGACGGAGGCCGAGTGTTTGAGGACTGGTCGGTACCCGGAGGTGGACTACACGTGGACTACACGACGAGTCAGTACCCGGAGGTGGACTACACGACGTGACGACTCACAGAGGAGGTTGACGGATGAGAGCGTGGAGGAGGCTATCTGTACCTACCCTTCAGGTAGGATCCGAGAAGGACGACCCAGGAGCTGCTTCAGTTCCTCCAGCTGTTGTCTTTTTCTGTTGTACTTTGTTCAGTTGTAGTTGTACTTTCTTTTGGGTTTGTATTCTGACCCATTTTTCCTTTCAGCACTTTTCTTTGTACTTAGTGTTTACTTCCGCTTGTACTCTGTGGTGTTTTTTTACTTTTATAAAGGCAATGCCTTCCCAGTTATCGGGATTTACGCCTTTGGTGCTAGTCGCCAGCCCCTGGCCTATGGAAGGCAGGCTTGGGGTAGTCACGGCACGAGCCCCGAGGACGGGTCGTGACAGAGGTGTGTGTACCCATAACCAGAGGTTCACCCTAAATTTGGGAATTCCATCAACCCCACTACCTCCTCAAAGGATCTCCACCAATGGAAATGCGAAAGGTAAGGTTTTTCTAACTCAAATCATAAAGAGGCTGATCCCCTTACACTTTATGAAACATTCACTTAGAAGGTGGATGAGATACAAGAAATGAGAAGGCTCAATATAGAAATACTCTAAGGAAGCATCCCCCCCAAGTACGTTCTGCAAAAAGATTTAAAACTGACACACCTAGCTGGTATACCTCAAAAACGATTGTTCACCATGACAAATGGAATTGATTTGGAATATTCGCTCAATGTGGTCTACCCAATGACAATATACTTGGATCTCAAAATAGAAAATTGGGAGTTTTATCCATTGGGAAAACAACCAAAACAGGTCTAGACACATCATTATTGACCTTTCCCTATAGGTTTCCCTTGGTATATACCAGCAGGGCCACTGAAGTTGGACCTACCTGCTACTTCCCCTATTTTAGCTCATGTTCAACCATATATTACTCAAGGACTCATCAATACTATTGAGTCACTAACAGATCACTTGGAAGATATGGAGGAATGGAGTACACATGTGCAATTTAAAAATAAAACTTTCAACAATGGTTAGATCCGACTCTTCCCCCACTGAACTTTGGGAACCCCACATTTCCAATATTCAATTGTTCGGGGGACCCAAATCAGCATCTGGAAAAATTCATATCCTACTGTGATCCCATGATAAGGACCCATGAAAAACAATAATATGTGAAAATTTGATGATTTTCACAAACATTACAGGGGCCAATATTTTTATGGTACACCAGCTTATCAGCTCGGTCGATTACAAGGTGGGAAGATCTACACCATAAGTTTCTCTTCTAATTTAGCTCAACACTTCAGAAGACAACAATACTTCAACTCTCAAACTGAAAATAGAGATATAATGAAAGGGTCTCAGACTTAATTTTTTGGTGTAAGTGGTTGACATACTTCTTAAGATTACAATTTCCCCAAGAAATTTGTTTTCCACCAGTATAGAGAATCTATGTGACAAGTTGCGCACACCACTCATCCCTATAAAATATACAGGGGGTTTCAGGACCTTGTTGAAATTGATAAAATAATGGTAGACTCGATTGCATGAAATAAGGCTAATTCATAAGTAATTCCATAATCTTAGAGATAGATAATGGGGAGGGAATAGGCTAGAAATATTACAATTAACCAGTCCCCTGCACCCACTTCAACTCCAAAGCGTTCACCATATCATGTAGCCCCCCCTGAGCATCAACGACAATGCCTGCCTCATCATGAAGATCAAAGGGAGAATTGGAAAAAAAGTTTTTGGAAATTAATAATAAGGTCTATTATTTTCAAAATTACCATGTACCTAGATACATCATCATGACATTGGACAACTACTTGATCAAGTTACTGAAGCCCAAGAATCCCAACTAGGTTAATGACGAAGACCTCATAAATTATTTCCCCTTCCATCGAGCATTGGGGGAAACCATCCATTAGTTTATTTTCAATGAAATCCTATAGAAAATATTGGACTCCAAGAAAGTGAGGTTGGGAAATCCACCTTCGCAAGTAGCATGCGTTTTTATCACTGATCCAGAAGAGGATAATGAATGGAGGGAAGTTAACAATCAGAGTATGGAGAAGTTTAGTGATTGGATTTTCAAAAATATGATTAATCATACTCATGATATCCAATAAGCATAGTTAAAAAAACCAAATGTTCCCTTGTCCACCTTTTCTATTTCAAATACAAATCCACCAACACCACAATCTTCTGAAATATAGTCTTCCAAAAAATGACATGGCTAGGAAAGTAGGATGTAAACACATGAAGATGAAACTATACTAAGACCAAAGTTGGATTTGACATTACTGGACTTCATTCATATAGTACCAAAACCAAAGGTGTCAACCCAAAGAATTGTACCATCATAATTAACCCTCAAGACAAAGTCATCATCATAGGAGGAGTTGATATTTAGTTCCTTTAATGTTATTCACTTAATGGATCCTTTTTTTGATAATGAGTGTGAATATGAACCTAAATTCACAAAAAAAGGACTAAGGAATTAGGGGAAGAGTTTAAAAAAATTAGGATATAGGGGATGATACCATCATTCCAAAAGTCACTATTCAAGCCATGTCCCTAATCAAAACTCCTACACAGATGAAACTTGTGGGAGAGCTATATAGTGTGCTCAAAAGGGGAAAGAAAGTTCCCCCACAACATACAATATTTTATCTGACATGATCATCCTAGAAGATCAACTGGAGGAGATTCCATTACCTAATCATCCTCAACAAGAAGGTAGACCTAGTCAACCTAATCTACTAATGGTAGAATCTCTTTAAACTCTTGTTCCATGGGTTGATCTATTCACATCAAGTACTTCAGTTACTAAAGCACATGTAAAGGAGAACCCATGCCAGGAGGTGTAGGAATTTAGACTAGAAGTATGACATCTTAAAATAATTATCCCTTGTGAAGCACATGTTTCAATCTTGGAAACTTTGAGTCTATCAAATGACCTTTAGAAATCACTCATAGTGGATTTTTCAAGGCCTAAAGAATTTGAGGTTGATGTTTTGACTATCGAGGAATATCATGTGATGATAGATCCTACAGAATTCCACAAAATCATATCATTAATGGACTAAGACAAATATTACATTATATAATGACACATTAGACCTTTGTAAGTATATTCTAAGATAATTTACATTGATATCTGAGGATCCTTTATTGATAATAGATCTGGAGTCAACCTCATTCTTCTATGAGCACTCCATCAATTGGGATTGAACAAATATCATTTGTCCCCTTATGATATAATGTTGCATTATTATGATGAGAATGAACAAAAACATCTTGGTGAGTTTGAACATACGAATTAGTTCATGGATCTCGTTTCTGAATCAGAATTCAGGGTTGTTCAAAAATATATGATCTTCAATGTTTTGCTTGGAAGGCCTTTGTTATTTCAGAAAATGACTATTCCCTAATCATACCACTAATTCCTCAAATATTGTATCAATGATCAAATTGGGACATTTTTATAGTGAAAAACCCCCATTTAAATCCTATGAATATGAAGGATTCTACCGGAGGGAAGGTAAGCAGCCCTGAATTGGTGATGTTTATCAAATAAATGCCCTAAATGGTCTGGAGATGATCCCAACTAATCCTTTCAAGAAGCTTAATGTAGAGTTTGTGTTACCCATCAACCAAATAAAAGGGGTGGGTCATAATTCAATTAAATATTAAGTAAGATCATGTATTTCATTCATAACAACTGGTCACATCCACATTAGAGGAGACATCAACCCTCTAGGAAGTGGTGAAAGCCTAGGTGAAAATACCTTCATTCCATCCCCTGAGCTTCAGAAAATTCCTTTCTCATTAACAAGAACATAAGATATTTTCATGTCATTTAGATAAAATGAATATTGTCATTATCTATCCCTCATCTTCACTTAGGAACTTTAAAATGTCTCCACACCTTTTGTCGAATTAGAAGTAGATTCTTAACCTTCTGAATTTTGAAATATTGAATCCTCCCATGACATTGAGAAATTTTCTTCATCACCTAATTTCCAATTAGAGGTATAATAGGTAAATAATATGGAAGATAAAGAGGATAAAGGCATATGTAATTCCCTTATATCATTTGAGGAGGGTGTCTCTACTACCACATATGAACTCAGATAAACCAATTTGGTTATAGAAGAAGAACCATGACCCAATCTGATTAGTGAAACCATAAATTATGAAGAACAAGAGTTATATACCTTCTTCCTAAAGAAACATCAATACCTGTTTTCTAGGAATTACATAAAGATTCCAAGCCTAAATCCTGAAGTGGACACCCATCATTTTGGATTACCAGAAGACAACTATGGATATAAACAGACATCTAGAAGGACACACCCAACTCATGCATCCAGAATTGAGGCTAAAGTTGACTATATTATGAAGGAAAATTTCTTCAGAGATGCTTAGTATCTAAAACTAGTTTCCAACATAGTCCCAATAAAATAAGAAGAATGGAAAAATTAGGGTCTGCATCAACTTCATAGATCCCAACTGATAATGTCTGAAAGATGATTTCTCAGTCCCAATTATAGTGTTATTAATTAATGAAATGAATAGTTATCAATCCCTCTCATTCATGGGTGGATATTATAGGTACAAAAAAATTTGTATGGATTGAAAAGATAAAGAATCCACCACCTTATAGCCCCTAAAGAGAGTATTTTTCAATTGGGTAATTCCATTTTGCATGAATAACATCAGAGCCACATTCCAATGTGTCATGCATCACATATTTGCATTTTTTTTAAATTCTACATTGAAGATCTCATGGTTAAGTCCTGATATAATTATAACCACCTAATTGATCTTTAATCCATCTCCAATAAGCTACAATAGCATATCCTAAATATGAAACCCCTGAAATTTTATTTTTGGGTAACCTCATGAAAATTTCTTGGCTTCATTGTATGTCATAATGACATCAAATTCGACCATGAGAAGAAAATGAAATCCTTAACAAGTCACCTCCTTAATACCATAAATATTTAATAGGACTTCGAAGAAACTTATACTACATCAAAAATGTTATAATGAAACTCATAGGAAAGCGATTTTTCTTAAAAAATTGATGAAGAAAGGGGTTTAATATAAGTGGAATGATGACTGTCAAGAAGAATTCGATAGTCTCAAGAAATATCTCTGTATTCTAGCAGTGATAATACTATCTATTGAGGGAAATACACTCATTCTATATGTGATGTTCTAAGAAAGACCGCTAAGAAATTTTTTCACACAAAATTATGATGATGGGAATGAAAATAACCTTTAATATCATAGTTAAACCATGCTCAATATTGAGAATCCCTATTTAGATATTGAGAAGTGCTTCCTAGACATAATCTTCATAGTTTAGAAACTGAGGTACTTCTTGTAGGACCACAAGGTTCATATGGTCTCTCGCAATAACCTGATAAAATATAACCCCAGGCTTATTATGTTTATAGGAGTTTTGGAGCCAATGGAGGTTATTCAACACAAATATGATATATAGTTTTTTACTCAGAATGCAGTGAAAGCCCATGTTTTGGTAGATTTTATTACATAACACCTGTATATCGAAATGATGTCGTACACAATGAATTTCTATATTAATAGATATTTTCTATTAAAGACAACCCCCAAAAATGGGAAATTTATTTTAATGGTGAATATAGGGGATCTATAGGGAAGGAAATGGAAGACCCCAAGCTCTATAAATTTAGGTCAGTGGTCTTGTTCATCTCTCCAACGAAGACCAACTTTCCTTAATCCTTACTAGTGTGAGAATAATGTACAAAGAATGATGTATAATATAAATCCCTAATTATAGGACTAAAAAAATGACTAAAAATACTAGAGGCCACTTTATAGGTGAAAGGTGATTCAAAGTTGGTGGTCAAATAGATCAACCAAGATTACATTGTCAGAATAGAAGAACTAATCCCCCTTCTTGACAATGTCCGGGGGTTAATTGTAGAATTACCTTCAGAGAGAAAATTTATTCCCATACCAGGGTCATATAATTTCCAATTATATGAATTATAAAATGCATCCATAGCTCTAGAAGATCCAAATTTCGATTAAATAGTCATCCACATTGCACATCGTCAAATGGTCTCCACTTTTTCACATGTCAACCTGAAAGAGATCGATGAAATCATTCCTATCCAAAAATCATATGGTCCTTCTACTGGGTGGATGATACCCGTCCTGAACTACCTTCAAAATTGATTACTTCCATTGGAAAAATATAGGAAAGAGAAAATGAAAATATGATATGTTAATTTTACTCTATTTGATGATTCAGATCACCAGAAAACCCTTTATAAACAAGGATTTGATGGGTTACTCCTCAAGTGCATCGATGGAGAGGATAGAACTACCATAATTTAAGAAGTTCAGACTAGATCTTGCAAAAACCAATAGTCAGGGTTCATGAATTTTTATCAAATATAGAGGCTTGGGTACCACTAACCCTCTATGAAGCTAGATTTCACAAATTTTACCAAAACATTTCATTCTTGTTAGGTACACGCCAACTTCATTCATCAACCCCTAGAGAGTCTACATATAGCCAAATACTCTTGGTATTTTTCTATATAGGTAATGGATGTTGTAGGACCATATCCTCCTGCCACATCCAAGCAGTTTAAATATATCCTAACTTCTACCAACTTCTTATCCAAATGGGATAACGAAATTCCCCTTATTAAGGTTGGGAAAAAAAGCATTGTGAGCTTCATGAAATCCAATATAAATACAATATTTTGAGTCTCCCATACAATAATGATGGATAACATCACTAATTTTTGTTATGATTAGTTAGAAATGCTATAGTAGATGTATAATATCAAGTCCAACCACTCGTACCGCTACCATGAAATGACTAATGGATAGATAGATGCCTTCAACAAGAAAATATCAAACATAATTCAGAATATGGTGGATAATTATAAAAATTATTGGTGTTATAGTCTCTTTCACGCATTGTGTACCTACCAGAACACCTCCCGTACTGCCACATGGGTTACCCCATATTCGCTTGTGTACAAAACTGAAGAACTCGTACCAATTAAGCTATAGTTTTCATCACTTAGTGTCTCGATCTGTGGTTAACTATCCGTAAATGATATATACCAAAAATGAATGTATGAATCAGAACCACTAGATGAGAAAATATTTCATACCTTACATCACTTGTAGTTCCATCAAAATTTGATAACACTGGATTTTTACAAGAAGGTATTCCTCCATTAATTCCTCCATATAGAATTGGTATTGATAATTAGTAATCCAATAATACTAGGAAAGAGGCCCCCAAAGCTTGAGCCAAATTGTGAGGGACCTTACTCCACACAAGGGTCCACTATAACAGAGGTTATTTCTTGATCTTGATGGATGATTAGATCATTACGACCCCAACCAATGCACAATTACTGATGAAATATTTCATGTAATAACATGAAATTCATCATAGTATCAAGATGTTAAATTTCATAGTGATATATAGTCCACGATGTAGGAATATGAACTACATATCCTAACATCATATTCATAAGAAGTTAAATTGTACGACAATTTCCTCACCATATGATGTAAAACTGTATGGTTCACATCCTTATTTCACATTGTAAAACTACATGAAATTTTGATCGATTTTTGATCAGGTCATAATCTTTGGTGATGGTACCCCACCAAATATTTATTCAAGAACTATGTGTGGGTTGATTCTCATTCCCATGAGATACATAATGACTCCCAGATCTCCAATCCTGGGTCCAGATTCAACACACAAAATCCCCCCTCCTTGTATATAGGTCAGACCAGTACAAGAACCCTTCCAAGATATACATACAGCTTGAATCTCAGTCTAAGGAGATATAAATCAATGAATGGATTTTTTTCTTGGATAAACCACCATATCATTAGAATTTTCTTATCCTTCACTTTTATTTCCTTTTTTTTGTGGGATAAACATTCACGACTCCTAGTTTATCACACCGAGCAAATCTCATGTGGGCTTAGGAATTTTGGTAAAAGTACCCCACATGAGTAAGGCATATCAATTAACATCTAGGTAATCATGATTATAAATTATAGAACTTAAAAGGGAAATCAAATGTCTTTGACTGCATGACTTTTAATCACATGGTTCCTCAAGAGTTACATGTGTCATGATTCTCATTCCCACAAGTTATGTAGGGACTACCAGATATTATATCCTAGACTAGATATAATATATGAAATACCCAATATCTTTTGTAGGATTCATATCTATATGATAAAATCCACTGTGGGTTCTCAACCATTTCATGATACTATATTAAAAAATAATTTATAATAAATTCCCCTTTCATACGCAAGAATTCAATTAGTATGGGGAATATATTCTAGAACTACATGTGGCTTGATTCTTACCCCAAAAATATACATAGTGAAGCCCAGGTCCTATACACCATCACACCCATAATAATCATTTTTGAAATTGATTATTTATCATCTTTACTGTATGATATTAAAATTCTTAGCTAATATAATTACCATAAGAAGTTAAACCTCAAGGTTTCCTAAGAATTATGTATTGAGTGATTCTCATTATAATGAGATATATAGTTATTGTTAGAACTAGTTTCATAATCCAACCCATGTTCTAAATAAAAATTCCCCCTCTCCTACATACATAAATATATCTATGAAAGAGATCTTAATTTAGGTTCCCTCATTTAGGGTCCCACCAAGGAAACATATATTTACCCTCCTACATAAGAGTTAGATCTATGCAAGGGACTCTACACCGCTTAACCAAAACCAGTAAAATTGATTCATTTGTACTTGGATTTATTCTATCCACATTTCATACTTAAAATTTTGTGGAATATCATATTTTTAAAATCTTTCACTAGCTACTGAAAATTGAATGTCTGATACCTGAGAACTACTTTTCATGACTATTCAGTAACACACAATTGTTGGATTTGCATAAGTCATCAACATATAGGGGCTATTAGCCAAATGATTCCACTGTTTGACTATGTATTAACATAACCCATTTGGATTTGTCTAAAGTATCCTACAAAATGGGTTTTTTAACTAGTGAAATATTGTTCCTCAAGATAATCCTCTTCTATCTCCGTAATCCCTAACAACATAACACTGAAACACTCTATTCCACCATGGTCCATGTTAATCCCACACATTCTTATACCATGTCACCTATAATGATCTAAAACCTCTCTAGACATTGGTTTATAATTTCCTCCCTCATGTTTAAATAATTATAGAAGAAACTTGGTTGAATAAGTCTCATATTACACCTCGTTTCCATTGTACCTTGGTCCTAGTCATACGAACTAAAACTTCCTCAACCATATTTCATGAATTTGGTTTAGACCTACATAAGAAACCTATTCCACCATTATTGGGTAATTTTGACTTGAAATAATACACCCATATTCATGCACTTTCCTTCCACATACCAAACTTTGTGTCTATAGAAATATGAATCTTGATAAACTTCCTTCGATTAATAATAATGAAATTTCAGAATTCCTAGAAACTACTTTGTTTGAATATACAGTAACATGTCCTAGCAATATTTTCATAAGTCACCCACATAAAGGGTCTATCATCTAAATTATTCCCCTATTTCACTATTTAGTAACATGCCCTAGTTTTATTTTCAAAAAGTCACCCACAAAATGGGGTTGTCAACTAAGGGTACATTCATACTTAAGAGAGACCTCCTCTATCACCATGATCCCTTTCCTCCATATCACTATTCTAATTTGGAGGACCCTATATTATATCTTAAAACATTTTCCCCTTCATACATAAAAATGATGGAATATTCCCAGATGGATTACCATGAAGGGAACAATCATTAACATCATGGCCAGATCTAAAATACCTTTAATTATATTATTAAATGACCTTGTTGTATGAAATTAAACTATAAAGAAAAAATTCTTAGTTATAATATATTAAACTATAAAACAAAATCCTCACCACAGGATGTTAAATTGCTTGGTCTATGTCCAGATCACATTAATTTAAACTACACGATGCTTCAACCCTTGTTAAAAAGGCCCCCCCCTGACATCAGTCACTTAAGAAAATGTAACCTCTTTCATACAGGACAAATTTGTGTAGGGGAAGTTTCCCATTCATGGATAATGAAAATACATATATTCCCTTAATTCTCATACATATTCCCTTATAAAACCACCCATTGTGGTTTTGAAAAATATGAATCTCCATAAAATTATTTCATCCATCAACCATATAATATCATAATTCCTAAGAACTCATTTGTCTAACTATAAAGTAACACACCTTGTTTTCTTTCCATAATTCTTCTATATAAATGGAATTTCATCCTGATGATTCCACTATTAGATTATGCAATTACATGCCCCAGTTGGATTCATATAGCATCTACCCCAAAAGGGGTTTGTCAACCATAGATACATTAATACTCAAGAGAGACCTAATATATTAACATAATCGTTGACAATATTATGTTTAAATCACTATTAAAACTCTATCCATGTCCCTTACTCACATACTTGTCTCATCTCATGTTTTAGACTCAGAAATCCCAAAATAGTGTCTCAAAATCCCCCCTCAGGTATCTGAATATTTTCAAAACATTATTGGTTAACCGGCCCTGTTTGGGTTAGCATTCCAAAAAATATGAAAAAATCTATTTGAATTAAAACACCAATCACATTAGTCCAGATTTCATGAATTTAAATTGTCCACAAAAAGAGACACAAAATTTAACTGGTTGAAAACCTATAAAGGGAACTGTAGATAAAAGTTTAGTCTTAGCTCACTAGACCTAAACTATATATGGATTAGTAAATAACTGAGTAATGAAAGGATAAAAGACACAAAACATATAGGATGAAAACACACAAATGTTGGACTAAAAAAATACAAGTCCTTTCCACTAATTCTTCTCCAGAAATACTTAAGAAAAATTTTAGGGTGAAGAAACAAAAGTCAAAAAATTTCTAGGGTTTTCCATGTGGCCTTAGAAATAATCGAACAACACATGCTAGGCCCAAAGTCCAAGTTAAAAATTTAAGTGTCTCCCCATCCCTATAACTATTGTTATGACTCATTGATTTATATAATTCTTACTATGAAATCCATATTTAATGTTATGTTAAATCAAAAAAGGAAAATAGGGATGAATATAAATATTTCAAAAAACAAAATCATTTTAATTTACGGGGAAAAGAAAATAATTGGAGCATCCAGTTGTTGGGGTCTCTCCATCATACTTTATAGAAGACCATAAAAATAAATATCCATTTGCTGGAATACCTCCCAAGACCAATCAATAGCTTATAAAATCTCATCCAACTGAATAGACATGGTCTCCTTAGATAGGTGAAGTTCCTCCATTACGTTTGTAATGACCGCTGACCCCTCGGTTTTATCTCCATTTAGAAAATTATGAAGTTGTACAATATCTACTTGCGTGTCATCAAATTATTGATAAAGATGTGAAATTTTTATGGAATGACCATTAATATATTTCCTACATTCATCCAATTTATTAGCATGGTTGGCCTTTACCTCAAATAATGCATCTTAGATATCATTAGTGTTAATGAGTAGCTTTGCTTTAATGAGGTGATGTTTTAGCTCGTGTTCTCACAACAATCAATTAATGACATTCTTAATTGTAGTATGAGTCATAATGTAATAATACTATATATTGAATAACATGAAAAACAGAAAAGGATGTCAATGGAGTTGTGAGGGTAGGTCTTCAATAGGAATCTATGAGATTATCTTCCAGTTGTCCTGCTAGACAGTGCAATATGTGATGAAAATGGATTTGTTTTGAATCTAAATATGATTTTTGACCACTTTTAGAAGGATAAATGTATTCAACTATTAGTTCACTCAATGAGTTACCCTGACCCACTCCCTCAAGGATAATACTGACTCATCTTTTAAATGATGGATGAATTGGGCCGAAAGTTCCTTCCTCAGGCCTGACCAAAGAATTTGATGGTATTGGATAATTGATATGGATCATAATTAGCCTCAAATGTATAATAGATAGGAGAAGAAGGAGGTTATTTAATAAGTTTATTGAAATTACCCATTGATAGATCAGTGGATTGGGTGGATTCCTCCATGAAATTCATAACCTCATAGGTTTGATATGGGATCTCTTGTTGAGGGGAATTCTTTTGAGTCTTCCTGGGGATCTCCCAGGGAGGCTCATACAGATTCCTTTCTTCGAGACCCCATTGAGTCGGATCTCACTTAGTAGTGAAAGCAGGATGGACTTTTATTCCCTATTTATTCATTACTACTGAAATGTTATCAATGGATAAATATACACAATTCAATCTATCACGATTAAAATATCAGGAATAAATTTGGTTTCATAAAAATGAAAACTCCTGTTCATATAATTCTCTATTAAATAACTCAAAAACTTCTAAATTGGACGGAATATTAATATGTGCTCGAATGTATTCAAATTTCATTTCATGATTTCTCATATAAAGTATCTCAGTCCACAGCCTCATGGTGTTATCAACCATGGGGAAGACTAAAAGATTGTTCTTGTGACCCAGCAAAACATCCTCCTCCTATGAAGTGAGACCCCAGATAGCTTCCTTAAAGATAGCCATGTGGTCATCACTGGACATTACATGGTTCTTTGGTGTACGAGGTGATTTAGAAATATCATATGTAATAAAAGTCATCCATCAGACTATGACACCTTATAATGTACACTTGAAATTACTAGAATCCTCCTCCATCTCTACATTAGTAGTAAGAAATAATGCGGCCTCAAAACTTGACACTTCTCCTACCAAGAAGCTGACTCGCTAGTGGAAATACCCATATTTTCCTCGGAATCCTCTGAAGTTATCAAAGACTCATATCCAAACCCCTTGAGAGAAGATATATAAGGATATTATATAACCATTTACAAGATTAAACATTTACTCTGGAAAAAGAAGAGATAAATTATTCCACGAGGACTTAAAATCACTGATAAGGCATTTATCCAAGGAATTTATCCTACGTCATCCCATCTTTTTTAATGGATGGAGGATAAAAATCACCTCCTCAAAGAAAAGAATTAGGGTATGTAATAGATATTTACCCACCATCTCATTCTCAATCATATGTTGACCAAAAGATATCTCTCCTAGTTTAGAGTTGATAAATTAGTTTTGAATGGGGTGCTAGTCGGGCCATATTTCGGTGATGTGACCTCAACCGATTTTCCCTATGCCTATAGTAAAATTGAGTCACCATTCCCCTAATTAAAACAATTTTTATGAATAAAACAAAACAAGAAACAAAATAGAAAACAAAATAAGGAGAAATCTCTATATTGGGACCAACATAGTAATTCCATTCTTCAGAGGGCGGGTGGTCAACCCCTTCAATGACCCCCCATTTCAACATATCCTCCACCCAACTCATGGTAGGAATCCATTTTTCATTTTTGTAAATAATTATCTCATATTCCTAGGTATATATTCCCACATTTAAGGGATCATCCTGAAAAGGAATATTGGATGCGTATCAAACATCTTAATTTTTTTGAATCTATAATAGAACATGTAGGAGAAACCACATGTCCTTAGCACTAGAAGGTATGTCCTACCAAATTTGGAATACCTCTAGTATCACATATTCTAAGGTTGTTCTAGCCAATTTTGAAGCTAATATGATAATATTTATTTTAAAAGGCTTAAAAAATCCTTTAATCATGTTAAAATAATGGGAAAATGGAGCACGGGTATTCTCTCAATAATTACTTCAAGACCACCTAGGCTTAATCTCAGTCAGGGTAGCCCTTTTGATCCTGAATGGCAGAATAAACCATGAATAGGGTGGTTTGGGTTAGCTCGATACCTAATCATCTATACACTCTGTAGGAGACAAATCACCCTTTATAGAAGGTTAATAACCCTATGGGGGAGATGAAGAATATTCTGGAGGGGGGGGGATCCCTTCTTCCCCACTTTACATTCCCTATAGTTATTACAGCCCTGACACAATGAACATATTTATTTAACACTCTCTTGGTGTGAGATGACACCCAGGACTTGGAATACCAGGAGTTAAACTCAATTCATATGCTCATGGGAGGAAATTCAATTACCACTCGATCCATCTCTACAACTATGAGAAATAATAGCTGTCGTCCCACCATTGGGTGACTCTATGATTGAATGTGTACCATAAGAGATACACTTACTTGTTTCAGGAACATGAACTGGTGTATAAATATTTTTGAGGAATAGGACTCACATATAACCTCACCACTGATTCTGGTCACTAGCATTAAATCTTTAAAGGAAATAATGTACTATGTGAGTTCTTCACTAACATTTTCACCCTCAGTAAATGTTTTAGCAGGTGCATAACCATATGGAAAGATATTAAACACTTTGAATAGGTTCATAATCTATGAGGTCCCACCAGGCTTTGGGTACAGAGGATAAACACCAAAAACAACATAATTTTTTTTTCAAAACCATCCCTTGAGAACTTTTACTCAGCTAAACATGGAATAAGAGCTAAAGTGATATATAACCCATCCCCATAGTTCCTAGAATTTCCCTACGATCCAGAAATGGGACTTCCCTATGTGAATATATAGTAGGAATCTGTGAATCTTTTCTTGGACAGGATCTACTAATCCTATGTGATTCCTCTCTACTAGATTAGTGGCAATAAAAAATTTCCTCTTCCTCACTTCACCATTGGAGACATAGACAAGAAGCATGTAGACACTTATCCATTTGGAAAAGAATCATGAAAGATGTATCTTTTTGGATAAATTAGACTTGGGTTTGTATCCCCATCGTCCATACTCACCCTATTCCAAGGTAGGATAAAATTTACTAATAATGCACCAATTCTCCATATTAAGATGTCCTGTAGGATATTTATAGGTGGTTCCATCCCCTATGTCTCTATAAGAGTGTGAATCCATGTTTTAGGATGCATATCCCCCTTGGGTGGGGGTCATCATTCATATTGTATTTAGCTATCTTCAATAGATTTTGATCCAAAAAATGATGTACTTTTAGTTTCGTCACACATCTATTTTGGTGGGAAGAATTATTTACAAATATATACGAGTATTGGAACCCCATATATCTTGTAGACATCCCATATGATGATACTTACTTCTATGTGCATGAAATATAAGTTTGTTAGTGGTATCCATCATCATAGCACTTTGGGAATGAATTTAGGATTCTTGTATACATATGTGTGGTCCACCCATATGAATTCAGAAATTCCCACCAATTTCTGCTCTCTTGAAAAATCTGTATAGGGATGGAACACCCAATATGCCAACATCCACTTGGGTATGACACCCCCTCCCTAGTGGATGTTCCATTCTTCCATCCAACCCTTCAACTAACATGTCTGGAAATCAAGGAAAAAAATGAGTAACAGTGTGGATTTGATTGAACTATATGTCCCTTAAAATATGGAGAATACTTATTGTGTTGTATGAAACAAGCTATGGATGAGGTTATTTCATTGATGTATGAACCCATTTGCAAGACATTAATGGTAGTAAAGTTCATATATTATTGAAACTAGGAAAGATGGGTATAACTCTCCATCTTTGGCATGGAAAAATAATTCAGATGCCTATAGATATAGAGAAGAATATAGTTTCTCTCATGATACTCATGATGATACTTCTTCATATGATTTTATAATTGTGGTATAGTAGTATCATGTACATCATAGTAATCTAGCCTGATGGTTTTTACAATATCCCCAATGCGTTTTCCATCTTCTTCATCAGAAACTTTACCCTTCTGAGTTGTCATTGAAACTATAAAGAAGCATTGTTAATTTCATAAAATAAAATTCTTGGTTATTTAAAAAAGTTTTTAAAATTCAGAAATTTTACAAAGGAATAGGCTCACGTTGTTCTCTTGATGAAATAACCTCACACAGGTCAGTCACCCATGTAACCTCATACAGTTGTCATGGGCTGAAGATTAATCCCTCCAAAAAATCACCCAGATGGACATGTACTACAGATATGTACATACCTAGTCCGCATGAATGGGGATTCAATAAATGAATCTTAAATGGAATGATGACATAAAAGACTAGCGTGTTGAGAGTAGTGGTACATAAGAGAGAAGAGCATCCACTGAGACAAGATGCTCTATTTATAGAAGTGGGATCCTCTATACGTGGTCTGCATGTGCACCCTATTCATGCAAATGGACTAAATGTATGTCCTTCTTGGATGAACCTATTCCATCCTAGGACCTTTTCATCCATTTACATTGAGATTAGACTCTCTACTTTTGTTTGGATCCAATCTTGCGGGGGGGGGGGGGATTTTTGACACTTAATTTTTTCACATGGATGAAAATGTATTAAAGGAGAATATATTAAGGGGAATAAAATAAGAGAAGAAAATAAATCCAAGTGTCACATCATTATTCAAATCCCCTCCTCATAGGTCCTCCAGAATAACATCGACACCTAGGGTTGACCTGCACATCCAATGATGCTATGCATGCCCAGATAGCTAGGTTACCAGCAACACCATTCATGGTTCACCTGCGCATTAGCCTTTACAACACACCCATATGAGACAAAATCTTATCCTAGGGTCCTATATTTTCTTATAAATAGGACCCTAGGGATCCCCAGGGATGAAGACAGAAAATTCCAAAGAACCCCGGAAGTTATGCTCACCCTTTTTCTTCACCTAGGCCCCTGGAAACCTTTCAGGTAGCTCTAAAAAATCTAATAGAATCGGGAATTTGGGGGGGGGTGTAGAATTGGAGTCCTTATATGGTATGAAATGAAATAGAAATGAATTAGGAACCATTTACCATTAATTCTTATGCACTATAATGAAGGACCCTTGCCAAATTGTGTGCATGCATGAGATCCTTCGGGGCACACCTGAGGAGACCCTTAGAGCCTAGAGAAAAGCCTAACACTAGCTTTTTTTTACCTAGGTTGTCCATCTACAAGAAACATTTTTCTTTAATATACATACTTGCATGAATTCCTTGAAGTTCACCCATCTATACCCTATATGAGACCTCCTTGACTCACGCAGTCTTCACTTACAGGAGCCACTTTTCAATCCCTCTTTCATGAATATAATGGCAGGTCTCCTATTTCATTGGTTCCCTCATCTAAGAGGGGTGAAATTAATTTCTCAAACTAGGATATGGAACTTGAAAAAACATGGTAAGAGACACATAATCCTTTCTCCCATTTAAATATAAATTCTATTGGTCATAGGTGTCCTACACTTGTCTTACCTGATGGGTAGGGTCCTCAGGGTGCATGAAAATATGTGTCCCATATGTCATGAGGACCCAAAAACTAGGGGCATTGTCTTGTATTTCCCGGTCTCAGATGCGAGTTCTAGGATCATGTCATTCCCTCATCATATCAATAATGAGATACTGCTATTTCTAGGAAGGGAGGGTGAGGATCATGATTTCTTTTCCCTTCGAGGATTAGTGCATTATCCTCCTATATTCCCTAGGAACCAGCCTCAGGGCATCCAAGTAAGGTTACCCATATTTCTTTCCCAAAACACCCAAGGCTCCCAATGTGCCAATTTCAAAAAAAAATTCAAATCCATTGACATAGCTTGTAAAAACATTTTCAAAACCAATCTAATCCCACTGAAGAGTTTGAAACCCATTTTCGAAGAAAACCCATTTCAAAACAATTATATTCCAAATTGAATTAAAAAATAATATAAATTAAATGAATAACCCAACACAAGTTTACATGAATGATAATAAATTCATAGAATTAATTGTTTTTTTTGAAATACCTACCTCAATAACTATGGAACCATTTCTCCCTTTGACAACAAAGATTGGAAAACCCCATATCGTCATTCGAAACACAAGGAGCGAAAAGAAACGAACAAGGATAAATATAAGACATCGATAGATTATTATTAAGAACCATGAATGTATCCAAAATAGTATCCAATACCATAGTACTGAAGAACCATAAGAAATGATAACCTAGAGAGTTTCCCTGCAAACACAACAATGATCAATCACTAAATGAATGCTCTAGAAGGAAAAGAGATCTTTCAATTCTACTTGTGTGATCTATGGGTAAAGAGAGGGAATGTTGCAAGAAAAATGAAATAAAATTATCTGTATAGTTCCCTAAAACCAACAGTCAAAAGATTTACATTTTGTGTAATCCCATTACATTATTTGAATTCCACGAAATCTGAAAATTCTAAAAACACATCACCTTTTTATAAAGAAAAAACTTTTCCCATTACCTAATGTAAACTACAAATACAAGATATGTAAACCTTTCATTCCCTGTAAATATTAACAACATCCACCTAGAGACATATACATGGTATGTATTCAAAATAAAGAGTGTATATTAAAAATAAATGATGTGTAAATTCTCAATAGACATTAGAAAACCTAGATTTCAATAAAAAAACACCAAACACCCAGGACGTTCTATGAACTTAGAGAGAAACCTAAAAATACATAAAAATATTTATACCTAGACTCCATTAATTAAAATAAACATAAATCCCTAAACTTTTGGTCATTTTACCTAGAAAAGGATCTTCATCCCATAGATGCCCGCAAATGCTCCCAATCAAGGATGATATTCAAAACCTGAATATGGGAGTACTTGAAAAGAATAATGGAATGTCACAAATGATCTCCAAAAATATATATTTTGTAAATAGACCTTCATGGTTAATAAACAATAAATCTATGAAAATTATTATGGTGCCATATTCTAAAAATGTTCTCACATAATCATGCCTCAAAATTATAGGTCTAGACTTTCCATTATACATGAACTATAATCTTTTGAAAAATTTTCATCACTAGAATAATTGTTATAGATATGAGGCATTAGAGCAGGATACAATCTAATATCTAATAATAAATTCCAAATATATTTATGAAGCTTTCCATATACCTATAATAGATAAACTCCACAATCCATTTTTATTTTTATTTTAAGAAACCACTTTTTTGGGTAAGTGGGAACCATACAAAACCTCCACAAACCACTGGTACTAACCCCATTTAGACTATCACCAGCATAAAAAGTTCAAATTTCAAATTCCACTAAACAAAACCCTAATCAAGTACCGCCACTGTTTAAAAAACTACCTCAAAACCCGCCCCTTTCAAATTTAAAAGACGCGCCTGAAAATTTTATGATTTCAAACCAAAAACACACCCAAAAATCCATCACGAATCACACATAGTGCTCTGACCGAGACACCATCCATCCATCATCTCAAAACCATCGTCACGATGCCAGAAAAACACCGTCCACATGAACACATCAGCAAGGCCGCCGAACTCTTCTCCGACGTCTACTGCCTGAAACAAGATGACACTACCCAAAACAAGTTTCATCATCACCGAACCAAGACGTCACCACCGCCGGTACCACGACATGACACCATTGCTCCACCTACGTTGATATCAAAACATCTCAAGTCACCATCTTAAGTTCACCAACTTCACTCCACCATCACCACCATCACCACCATCGTCGTTGTATAGATCCAGAATGATGGAACCCATAGACAGAAGCCACAAACATCCTGCACCAGAAAGAGAGACGATCGGTGAAAAAAAGACACAATCTTGAAAAAGACCAAAAAGGGAACATGAAACTGGGGAAGAACACTAAAGAAGACTGGGAAAGAAACCCTAAAGAGAGTCGGGAAAGAAACCCTAAATGAAACCTCAACAACCGCAAACTGTAAGCCCAAAACCCTATGTATCCATCACTCCAACTCTGACCTAGAGAGGAGCGGCGGAACCCTAGGTCAAAGCGGGTGTGGGAGGCCAAGAACGAAGATCGACTCCTGTAGCATCTGGAATTCCAACATCCACCGAACCACAATCCCAAATCCTCCATGTCACCTTCATACCATCCCCGACCTAGAGAAGAATGATGAAACTTGAGGCCTGAGCAGATAAGGCAATAGAGGCTGCCCAAAAACACGTACCTTCGACGGAAAAAACATGAGAACCGCGGAGAATCCAAGATCTGAGGGGCGGAGACGAGGTCCAAGGGGAAGAGTCGTGAGCGAAGAGGATGAAACCATAGATGAATGGATTGATGATCCCCATTACTAGTAATAAAACATTCATTATGGGTACACTCATAATATAATAAGATAATCATTTAAGTATAAAATTATATATTTTTTCTTTCTAAAGTATGAAAAGACCAGGATTATACATTTCCAATGATCCGAACTAGGATTACTTGGATATAAAATCATTTTACATACTGAAAAAGAAACATTTGGTCTAGTAAAATGAATTACATATATTAAAGTACCAATTTCATAGTTAAACTCATTTTTTATGGATCTTCTCATTTTCATTAATATTTTAACACTAGAATCAAATGGAGTATTAGTATCCTTGAAACCAAGAAAATAAAATTTATTTAAATTTTTTTCTATGTAATGAAACCAACTTAAAGAATAACCCCACCATGATTTCTAAATTTAATACCTAGAATAATATCTTCTATTCCAATATCCTTCATTTGAAAAATAGTGGATAAAAGATTATTTTCCTCATTTAGACCAATCAGATTGGTTCAAAAAATTGACATATCATCAACATATAGATATACAATAGCTGTATATTATGTTGTAAAATTTGAATTAAAAAATTTATCCTCACTGTTATGAATAAATCCATTATATAATATATATAAAATGAAACTTTTCATGCCATTTATTCAGAGATTGTTTAAGGAAATAAATAGTTTTAATTAATTTATATAATTAAATTTCATTAACTTGTAAAACATCCCATTATAGTTATTCCATGTTAATATATATATATTTATTTTTCTATAAAAAATAGATATTTTGAAACCCATTTGATTGATATATAATTGAATAATTGATTCTAATGAAAATAGAATCCTTATTGAAGTAATATAAGATATAAGAGAATAATTATCAAAATAATAAATTCCTTCTTCTTGTCTAAAACATTTGACTACCAATCATTCTTTAAAAGATTGAATGTTACCCTTCGAATCATACTTATTTCTAAAAACCCAATAACAACCAATATGATTTTAATCTCTTAGTAAATCCATAATAACCCAAGTATTATTCCCCATAATTGGATCCATTTAATAATTAGTTGTGTCTTTCTAGAAAGAAACATATCTAGAATTCATAGATTCTTTATATGTCTTTGGATCATATTCTATAGTCAATATAATAGGATACTTATTTAGAACAAGATTATTTTAATCTTCATTTACAATTAAAACTATATAATTAGGATAAATACAATTTAGATATATTTGTTTATCTTTCTTAAGTGTCATACTCTTTTTAGGTTCATCTCGATAATCATAATTATTTTTTTTACTATTGTATTTAAACTAGATGGGGTGCAAGAGATAGGAGAATATGGAATAAACTACTCCATGACATCTTTATAAACATAAAAAAACTCTATATCACTTGATTTAATAATGTAATGATCTTCGAAATCCATAACTCTATATTGATTCTTATTTTATGCTTACCTAATGAAAACACATTTAATATATCAAGGTCTAATTTAGTTCTTTAAGACTCAGAACTCTATTGTAAGATAAACTCTCCAAAACATTAAAACATTAATTATTAGGTCTTTTATCATTCTATATTTTATAATTGGAAAACTTAGTTTTCGTATAATCAAACCTATTATGAATATTACAAGTAGCCAATAAATATCCACACCCTAAATTTAATGGAATCCAAGATTTATTAATCCTAAAATTTACCATATTGAAAATGGTATGATTTTTTTATTTCATTCATGTCATTTTGATGATGTTTATAAGGAGTAGTACATTAATGTATTATATAATTTTCTTCACAAAACTCAGTAAATTCATTCACAATGTTTTCACCACTACTATCTGAGCATAATACTTTAATACTTTAATTTTATTTTTTTAAAAATTCTTATTTATACTTATTAAACATATTAAAGGATTCATATTTTTTAAGAAGATATATATGTAAATATATAGTAAATTCATCAACAAAAGTAATCAAATTCCTTTTAACTCTAGGATTAATAAACCATTTGATTAAAAAATATCATAATTTTCCAATCTAATCGATCAAAATTTCCCTCAACACTTTGAAATATTTTTTTAACTATTAAAGACTGTAAACATGTTTCACATTTATTAAATTAAATTTCAAAGTTAATTAAGTCTAAATTATACATTAATTTTAAGGAATTATAATTCATATATTGTAAATGATTATACCATACACTAGAGGATTCAATAAAGTAGGAAAAAGATTCAATAATATTATTAATTTATTGACAGTACATTCCATTATTTGAGTACCCATTCCCCACAAACATGCCTCCCTTTGACATGAAAGCCTTGTGAGATTTTAATGAAACCCAAATTTTCTTATTACACAATATATCAAAATAAATTAAATTTATTTGAATCTATGGGACATACAACAAATTTAGAAGAGTCAAATTCTTCCCAGAAGTAAGGTCTTGTTCAACACATCCTTGATTGATAGAATTGATGCATGAATTATTTTGAAGGTGTATATCCTTCATGATAGTAACTTTGTAAATTGTTTTGAACTATAATTGATAATTTTACATATGAACCATTTCTCTATAATCAATCCATAATATAATATTCATTGATGTTATTCTGTGTTTGGATATCATTACAATTTGATTTTTTTCTGTCAACATATTTGAAGTGGGTTTATTCATTTTTTTCAAAATGGTATTCTATTAGAATATGCCCTGGTTTTCCACAAACAAATAATTATCCTTTATTATCAGAAGGATTATCTTTATTCTTTAATTTTTGACATTTTCTTCTTCATATGTAAAGAAGTATTCAGTAGTTCCCTTTCCACAATGATATTAACCATAGTTTCAAATTATGAATCCAAGCCCACGTATCTCAACAAGGATTACTCTTCAATGAAAAGAAAATTTTCAATTATTCCAAGTAAATATAATCACTTTTTTAATGAGTGATTTTCCAAAATAATTCGACATATGTGGAATGTTTTCAAAAAAATCACCGACATAGAGAGTTTCTAGTATATGAATTTTAAGGAAAAGATTCTTGTTTTCTATAACATGGAACTCATGAACTTTATCGAACATCATATTGTTTTCATCCATCATGAAGTTAATATACATTGAAATAAGAAATTTATTGGTATGTTCTTCCTTATTTTTTGTACTTGAATTTCACTGCATCATATATCTCTTTACCAAACATCATTTGGTGAAAATATTAATAAACAATATTTAATAATGTGTTGGGAATATTTTCTCAACAAAAAACATCATAGTCATCTTGTTTTTATGTATTTCATGAATGTTTTAGACTTGGGTCATGTTAATGGGAGTGTCATTGGTATTTATGGTAGGATCATTTGGAATGGGAGGAAGGTTTGTATCTAGAATTTTAAAAACATTCAATATTGTTAAAAGAAACTTCATATTATATTACCTTTAGTAGAAGTTGTTTCCTTTGAAATGGTCAATATTGACCATGTCTTGGTGCATAACATTAATGGATTCAGAATCCATCTTCTAGGTTCTACCTTTATCAAAAACTTTTTATTTTTGGGAAATAATTAGAAAAGAGGAGAAGATTGAAGAAATTTAATATTGATGTGTGAAAGAAGTTCACTATCCAAAAATGTTTTATCTGGCCCAACTTGTTGGTGCAAGGTTCTCTATAGAATGTTTCCTCAAGGATTTCACCAATATATTGGGAATTTCATACAAAACATTCTGACAGCCTCTCAATGTCGATGTTTGGATAATATTTCTTGATAATTTTAGATTGAAGAGATGGATACAATTGATCTCAACATCCCACTTTTTTATAGATTAGAACTGGTGTGATTCACAATAATTTTATCTCACAATTTATATAAAAATACACTTTGATTCCATCAAAATAATGAAAAATTTTGAGGGAGGCAACCCACCTTATTTTGAATTTTAATATCCCGTCATCATGAATAAACTCTTCGTTAGTAAGTTTTATAATTTTTTTCTTTTGTTATATATATTTAAAAAATAATTTACCAAAAATATATATTTTTTAAATATGCTTGTAAGAGAATTTTTGAATATATATATATATATATATATTAATGAAATTAAAAATCCCAAGTCCTCTACTTATAGGTGAAATACCTTGGGGAAAACCCCTCCCAAACAATGTGGGATTCTCAATACCAAATTATTCCCTCAAATTCTTTAAAACCCCATAATTTTCCAGTAGGAAAGCCTTTTTAAAAAATAAAAATAATTACAATCCACTATTTTTATTTATTAAATATTAATCTCCACATCACATCCAGAACATTATAAATTATAATGTTATATTTCGATTTGAACCTCTACGTAGTATAATTAAATTAAATTTTTATCATATTTATATGTTTTTGGAACATTAAACTTGTAAATCATTAAAATCAACCTAAAATTTCATATATATAAATTTCATTCCATCCAAAATCTCATTTTTTTCACTTTTATGTCTATTTTTTTATATCCTTTTCATAAACTATCTAAGGAGTAATCCTAATAACTTCTGTAAGAATCAACACCACCTCTAAGTTCACATATGAAAAATATTAAATTGTGTTTTCATTATTATAACACATAACCCATCGAGTCTTAGTATTTTTTAAGATCTTATAACTCAACATCAATTTAAAAACATGATATTGAAGGTAATTATTTGGATTTATAATTTTCAATATAAATAATCATCTTGGAAACATCATTTTTCCCATTAAACTCATTCATTAGGATCTACCTAAATTTTTTTGGGGTTCCATTACAAAAATTGTTTTTATGGGTTTTGACACCATCTATTTATTAGTTATATGAATTATCGCTTTCGACCTAGATTTTTTATATTTATCTATAAGGGTTTTATATGATATCACATAGATAATTATTATGGTTCTATCTAGTAACAATTGTCTCACTTAATTGTATCTCAAACTTATATGTTTGGGATTTTCAAAACTATATGATTTTGATAAAGTTAACTCACTATAAAAATTGACATTTATAAGAGGAATTATAATAGGCCAAAATATAATATCCCATAATAGATTACTAATCTATTTATCTTCTTTGCATAAGCTTCTAAGTTAATAAACTCTGAATTTGGGGTTGAATGTAAAATACATGTTTCTTTCATGCCCAACCAAGAAACAACACAACATCTAAGAGTAAAAATATAGAAACTCATATCTTTCATACATAGATATTACCTCTTAATTAATGAATTTTCACCAGTGTTTAATAAAAAGACACACAAGGATCATAAAGGATTAATGTATCTGTATACTAGATACAAAATATTTTAATTTCATGTAATATATTTAACATATACCTCAATGATCTTACTACATAATACTACTATTATAAATATTCTACATAAAATATTACTTCCTAAAATTGGGAAAATCAACATAATAAATGGTGGGATCCGATTTTTAGTATAGGTAAACAGGGGAGATATCAATGTTTAATGAGTATAAGGGAATAAAAAAAAGAGATTAACATTTGAAAATCTATACCATGCACATAATAGATCATAATCGTGATTCATGGAATAAATATTGGTAGTTTATATGACATGAATCATAAATAAAAAAATAAAATGATCCATGAGATCATAAAGTTGTCTTAAGACATGGAATTGTGAAATACAAGTAAGTATAGAAAATAATTTATATAGTAGTAAAGGATCATTTAAAAGGATATCATAGTGTAATGGGTTCACACCCCAAACCATCATAACAGTAAAGTTCACAACCAAGAATATCAATGAGGAAAATGTCCCTTATTGAATTGGTTTTACTCCCTATTCTATTCCTCTTTATATAATGAGTTATCAATATTTACCTTATATAATTGAGGGATATATAATTGTGGTCCCACCTAGAAAAAAATTGAAAATCATAAAGATGTATTCCAAAAAATCATAAATAATTTACCATATAATAACCAGTCAAAAAATGGGTTTCATAAAAATTACATCTCAGTATAACCTGTGTAAAAGAAATGATTTTTATAATCATTTTATAAATATAACACGTTGAAATGAAATGGGTTTCATAATCATTTCATTAATTTATCATAGAATATACAATGAAAAAGGTACGAGTTTTATAAAAATTTCCTCACCATAATAAAAAAATATAGATAAAGAATAAGGTTGGTATGATAATTTCAAATCCCCTATGAATATTAAATGCTATCATCATAGATTAAAAATGCTTGTAAAATTCTGCTTGTAACATTTCCTATGGAAAATTCCATTTTTATTTCAAATCACTTATTTAAAATTAAAAAATTTCACAAATATTATTGAAAATATTTTCTTGGAAAATATCCTTGAAAACATATAATTAAATCTTCAATACATTGAGTATTCATAATGATGTAAAATTATATTCATGCTGTGTACATTAAAATGGTGATTCCATTCACATTTCTAGTAAGAATCCAAATTTATATCATTAAAAAAACAATAAGAAAATTAATTTTAAACCATTCTATAAAAAGAAAAATGTGGGTAAAAATGAATTTAAACAATCATTCAAGAATAGTAAAACATTAATAGAAACATTTTTAGAAAATAAGGACATAGAGGTTAATGGATTTTTGACCGAAGAGAGAAATAAATTCAATTTTCCTTAAAAACATTATTTGAGTTAGTTTTGTAATTAAAGAGAGTAAAATGAAAGGAAAATATTTATTATCTATAAATATAAAGAGTGAAATAAAATTAATGAGATTCATGACTGGTTGATCAATAAATTTCATCATCATAAGAAAAATAAAAAACAATCCTAAAAAACAATGATATTGTAACTTAAATCACTTAATGTTTTGGTATCTTATCTATTGTAAGCCCAAAAAAGAGAGAAAATGAAATTTATTTGTAAATCTCCATAATTTTGATGAGAATAATTATGAATTAAATTAATTGGTAGTATATACACCACATAAAAGAATCAATTTTTGAATAAATAAAGTATGACACAAAAATAAAAGTGAGACCAAAATCCCCTACCTTAGGTGAGATTTCCTTAATGAATGTTAAAACTCATATATAATAAATATAGACTTATTATAAATATATTATATAATGTTAATCATGTATAACATACCATATATCATTTAATTATCTTCTTTTATCACCAAATTATTATGAATTTATTATTAAAATACATATTTTGAGTGATAACTTATTCAATTTTCATTATTATTTTGTGTTTAGTAGTTTTGGTTCTTTCATTTTATTCATGGTTCCGTAATATTTATAAAATATATTCATAATATTAATATATCTTTGTAAATAAATATTTATAGTCATAAATAAAAGTTAGATATAGGATAATTAATATAACCATTCTTAGAGACTATAGGTCATATGTACACATAAAAATTGTTTTTATTTTTTGATGGATGGAACAAAATAAAGGTAAATATTAATTCACATTTAAATAATTATTATTATATCATTTTTATATGTGTATTTCATGCTTATTAATCATGATGCTTTTTACATATGGAATTACATTAACAACATGAGTTTAATTCATGGGGTCAATGAAGATATATGTAATAGTTCATGGAACCCCATAAAACTATATAAATTGAATCCATTCCCGATATTTACACCATTCATTTATGAGAGTATCAGGAGAAGTATTTTTGGATAATCCACTAATATATCTTAGATGACATGTAATTTATGTTGTGATACTTCTAAAAAGTATGATTTTTTATGACATAGAACCATGGGTTTAATAGTAATGCCTATATATTTATAAGACTTGACAAATCTTGGAGAAATATTAGGGCCTAGTGGGAGACATGTGAAACTTCCAGATAATGAGTGAGTGACTCTGAAGCCCGATTAGTACCATTATTCAACTCTAATCTTATTTAAGTATCGATGACTAATTGTTCTTGTTATGTATTGAATTAGTGAATAGTTCTTTTTGTGCCGGGTGATTTTATTACAGTGGGATGTGTTTTTAGGGAATATTTATATTTTCTATTCATTTTTTGGATTACTGAAAATATATTTCCTTATTCTAATTCCAGTTCTTTTCATATTTCATGACTATGGTTTGGTATATGTAGAGTTTTATATTATTAAATTAATTCATTTATCTTGTTTGTGTATTTATATTATGTATCCTAGTGTGGGTTTGTTAAAATAATGTTTTGGGTTCACTAATTCAATAATTGGACTATGTATATGACCATTCCAATGGTTCAATTACAAGATTTGTGTTTGGTACCTATACCAAGGCTCCCAAAATACCCAATTATGAATAAAAAAATAGTGAATTATATCCCTAGAATAGTAACCTAGGAATAATTGAACCTGATATTCCTTACCTCAACATTTCAATCATTTTCTTTTCTTTACATATTATCTCTCTCTTTAATCAATTAATCAATTGCATTTTTAAATTCCTAGAATTAATTTAGAGAATATTAACCATCATTATGGGTTCGACACTCATAATTTCCTAGTAATAAATTTATATTTATGTTTTTAGAGTTTTATAAATTACTAATCTTTTTTTTCACTATAAGAAATTAACGACGCCATACGAGTTGTCAAATTTTTGTAATCGTTATTGGGGATGGTTTTCGTTATATTTCAATTAATTATGAAATTGTTTTTATTTTAATTAATTTTTTAAATTTATTCTTATTATGACATGGTTTTAGGTTAAAATTCATTTCAAAACAACTCTACTAATGGGAAGAAAAAAACAAATGATATTGCTCATAACCCAGAAATGATGAAAACTTTACACCAGTAACGAATTGATATAAAATTGAAAAAATGAACACCAAAAGTCATGGGTGAAGAAGTTATAGAACCACCACTAGATATAAAAATGATTTTGGATTACTCAAAACCTCCCATTTTGGGTATTTATCCTAGTATCCTAATATCTATAGTCACATCTCCCTATTTTGAGATAAAGGTAGTGGTTTTATAGATTATATCTAACACGATCCAATTTGCTGGACTTCTGCATGGGGATCTAAACATACACATGGGGAGTTTTATAGAACTCTATGTTGCATTTAAATTTATTAAATTTTCTCAATGATTCTGTTAGATTAGGATTATTTAAATTTTCATTAAAATATATATTTATATAATTGATCCAAATCCTCCTTATTCCATCACTACCTGGGATGAATGGGTGAGAAACTTCCTGACCCAATTCTTCCAACCATCAAAATAAATGAACATTAGGTTATAAATTAAAAAATTCAATAAATTGAATGATGAATATTTTTATAACACCTAGGAAATATTTAAATACCTAACTTAAAAATTTTCAAATCATGGTATTGATATATAGCTGATGATTTAGACATTTTATAAAGGTTTTTCATAGGAAAAGAAGTCCATTTTAGATGTTGCTTCTGGAGGATTTATGGTGAGGAAGTTACCAAAAGAGAGATGCAATCTTCTAGATGAGATGGCCAGAAATAGATTTTAGTGGTAGACTGAAACTACCCATAGGATAGGGGTGAACATGGTAGAAAATAAATGGAAGAATTTTCAAATGGAGCCGATGACTTGGGAAATGGACATGATGATGGATTTTCAATACCAAGGTATGTATACTAGAGATTAAAAGTGTATTGATTATAAAAGAAAAAAAACTCCAAGGGAACATGAAGAAATATCTATAAGTACATGGGTATCAACAAAGAACATGGGGATTTCATCAACAATAATCATATATTATCTCACTTTCAATCCAGATCCAGCCCTTGGAGGAAAAATTTGATATATTCATAACCACTAGTGGGGATATACACTATGAAATAAAGAAATAATCAATGATCCCCTAATCTGGATTACAAAATCTAGAGAATCAACTTGGAAACATTAATAAATATCTTATAGATAGGTGGAGAGGATTACTACTAGTAACTAACAAACCACAACCATGTGTAGATGTTAGAATAATAAATATAAGAAGTAGAAAGGTCAAGGGGAACAACCCCAAACCAATAAAATGACAACAATGAAATCCGTATCGGAAATAATTTGAATATATGAACAAGAATAATAAGGATAAAGATGATGAAGAATAATTAGTTTAAGAACCACCACCATGAATACAATGTATTCTATTTCTAGAGATGATGAACTAGGAAAAGATGGATACAGGAAGAGTTTAATTTTTTGAACAATTTAAAAATTTCTAATTAATATTCCCTTTATATAATCCCTTTCAAATATTATTATGTACTCAAAATTTTTGAGAGAGCTGGTGAAAAAAAATAAATATGGAAGAGATCACAATAATAGCACTCTCAATAGAATGCACTTCTATTTTATTAAAGGATTTACCAATAAGCCAACAAGATTAAAGAAGTTTTTTCGATCCCTCTCTTTATTGGTTATAATAAATTTTCAACATAATTATGTGATTTAGGTGTGGGTGTTAACATAATTCCATACACCTGCTCCAAGAACCTTGGAATGGAGATACTAAAGTCCATGAGTTTTTATTTTCAATTAGTATACTTGATATTAAATTTCCAAAGAAGAATTATCAAAGGCATTACGATAAATGTTAATATCTTTATCCTTCTTGTGGACTTCTTAGTGTAATATATGAAAGAGTAGTGGAGACCTCTCATTTTGTGAAGGCCATTTTTTGAAACTATGCATGAAATGATTGATGTACAATGTGCTTAGTTATGTTTAAGAGTATGAAATGAAAAAGGGAGTTTCAAAACCCATTAAGGAATGATTAATTTTGATATAAAAAAGGATAAGTAAATTTCAGAACAAAAATTACCTAAATTTAAGGGTATCCCTGAATTTAAATCAGTAAATGATGTAGATATAATTATGCAAGAGGATTATAAAGATAAATGTCCTATAAAAATGAATGAAAATTTGAGAGGTCAAACGAAATACAATGGAAGAGTGACCAAATCCACTTAGCTTGAAAAATTCTAACAAGTATGGATGGTACATGGCCTTCCATTTAGTTTATTAGGATTGAGGACAAAATGGTGGATTGGACCGATGGAAACTAAGCAGGTGATGCCATCATGTAGTGTTTGGCCATTTAGAGAGAAAGGTTAGGGACTGACCTAAGTGGAAATGGTACAAATGATACCTTTCACAGACTCCAACTAGGTACAACCTTTTTAATCATCAACCACCTGAGTGGAAGTTGAAAGAGGTAAAGTCAAGAGAACGACATTAAATAAAGGGATTTAGGGATGGAACCTATGATTTTAGTAATTTTTATATATTTGTTTTTCTATTTTTAGGAAAATTCACCCTCCTCCAAATATTTTAAAATGTTACTGAAACGTATTTTACATTCACCTATTATTGTTTATTTTGGGAGGACCATCAAGACCTTGGCATCAAGCCCCCTGAGGAATGATAAGACATTGTATGACTATTACACATCATGAACACCATTCACAACATAAATCCAAGTAAATACATGTAATGACATCCATTAACATTATGTATCTGATGTAGAAATGTCCTACACATATTATTTCAAAGAATCAATATAATGGGAGTAATAATTTCAAATATGAATTTTTCTGCTGTATTTCTCATATTTAAATTATTTAGTGGTTTTGACTACAATTTCATGAACACACTTGATTATATAATTAGTCAACTGAACTCGGTGAGGTTAAATTCCTTGGATACATTTCATGACTTGATTTTTAATTCCTATTTCAATAAATTTGACTGTAAAATATGATTAATAATTAGTATAGAAAATTATGTGGGTTTGGATTTGAAATGTCATGATTTACGGATGAATGTTAGTTCATGTAAATTTTTATTTCTAATATCTGGATTGCCATGTTTTTTTTTTCAATTTTTAATAATTGAATAATATATTTGTATTCATTTCCATGAGTAGTTGTAACAACCATTCATTATCATTAATTTGACATTATCTAACCCCAATATTTTACATTCATTATTTTGGTATATTTCTTTAAAAACATAAATATTTTGTCTTCTAGAACATTCTTAGAATATTATCAAAGGTATGAATGAATAGAATCACTTTTAATATGATTGAGGAATTTTTTGTTTTACCCTTTATTTCTGGATCCACATTACTTTAATCCTTTCTAAGACTTTAGAATCCCTAAATAGACTTGTTAAGAAATGTGTCATGTTTCAAGCCTATTTTATCCATTAAAACATTCCACTGGATATATTGCAAGTTATTACAAAGAATAAGCAAGGGAGAGAGACCTCCCATGTGTATTGGGATGTAAAACACTAATAAAACTATGTTGGGGTTTTTTCATTGTGATTTTGAAAGATTCCATGATATCAATCACCGTAATTTTACATTATTCAGGCATCTTGCTAAAAAAATTTATAAAATAAAAAAATAACAAAAACATAATAGTGTATTAGGATGTCTAATACTCACCATTACTAGATCAATGATTCTCATGAATAATAATACGTGGTTATTTGGATGATGTGAGAGTTTTCTTAAATAAAATTTCCACAAAAAATATAATAAAAGAAGAAGAAAAAAAGAGGAATAGAGGTTGATTTATTCATTGTGCATACTTGTATCATGATCCCACAATGATATTTTTAGTTGGAGAGAGGGGAATTATAACTATAGAGGGAGATATTTTATTGATATTACATTTTTATATCATTCACCATGATTTGAAGTAAAAACTCCTTTTTTTGATTTGTTTTTAAATCATTTACCCAGTAACCCTTAAGCCTCAGATTTATTTAAACCATTCTAAAATATCTCATGATTAATTGAGATATCTATCTTTATGCATTAGAAATTCTAGATGCCTTGAAATACTATGATAAATGACATGTTATTATGGTATGTGATGAATTATATTTATAATTATACCATGATGATGATAGGAAAAAATTAAAGGTGAGGTTTTTTAAAAATTACATTTTTATTAATAATTAATCAAAAATGAAAATTGATTAATGAAAAGGATTTTAAGTTTCAAAATAGGAAAAGTGAAATACTTGGTTGAATTTTTTTCTTTAGAAAATAAGGAATTAATGAATTTTCAGGTGTGATTCTTGAATATTTAATTTCAAATTTGATCAATACATTTTATTGAAATTGAGTTTAAATCATTGTAGAGTGAGTCTCCATTTTAATATGTTGAGATTATAACCTTGAGGGGTAGTCTGAATTCAAGTGTGGGGGTATTTTGATATGTGTATTTAATGTATATGTTTTAGGGTATTTTGATACATATATTTCTATAATTTTATTTATATTATATCCAATTTTTGAAATGTTTAACTTATTTTGTGATTTATTGTTGGATTTAACATTTTTGTTGCAAAAAAGAACAAAAATAGATGCTTCTAATTAGAAAAAGATACTTCGTATCATGCTAAAAAGAGGCTTAGTGTGGAACTGGAATATTAAAGATGAAATTTACAATCATATGGAATATAAGCATACGTAGAGCCTATACACTACTATAAAACCTTCTTTTAATAGCCATGATATTTATTAGCGATAGAAAAAACACCGATAAAAGGAAAATTTTTCAGTACGAATAAAAACACTGATAAATTTAACATGTTATCAGTGCTTTATTTTTAGTACTTATAAATATTTCTTTCATCAAAACTTTTTTAGCACAGATAAATATCCAAATGAATAAAATGAAATAATGATATAAATAAAAAATAACAAATGAGTTTAGTAAAAAAATATTATAAATTTTATTAATTAAAAAATAATTGATAAAAATGAATAAATTGATTCCACATTATTAAATATTAAACATTTTATTTGTTAGATAATTACGATAACTAATATTATTAAATTATATATATTAAATATATTGATATATATTAATTTATACAAATATGGTTTATATATTACAAAATATTTATGCACTTTATATTAAATAAGCATATATTTACTGAATAATGGTTTATAATTAAAAATTAATTTGAATTAAAAATATTGAATAATTGCATAGTACTCAACCTATAATTGAATGTCATTTGATTTTTTCAATTTAACAAAGATAAAATCTCTATTATATTGATTTCACATATACGTAATTATTTCATTTTTATATAAAATGTACATACATAAAACTTATCCATTTATTCAATACCATTGAAGTGCACTTACTCTTAATTTATTCAATTTCACTCATTTTTAACGTATATGTATGCACGTAAAATTAGATGTTCATTAATAATATTAAAAATATATTTGTAAAAAAATATTTAAAAAAAATATATTTACCAATGTACATTTACTGTATTTATACAACTATATATTTATAATTGTAAATAAATAAATAATTTTTTAAAAGTAATTAAATAGTTAAAAATAAATAATTATATATATTTAACTAATTATTAAATTTATAATAAATTTACTTAAATAATGAATCTATTTACTATATTTATATGTATTAAATAAATAAATATATGTATAGTTATATATATATAATGATATAAATATTATTTTTTACAAATATTTCTATAATTATAAATAAATAATAATAAAATTATAATAAATATATTTAAAAATAATATATTTAAAAAGGAATATATTTACTATATTTATTTTGATACATATTTATTAAGCATATAGTAATATTTACAATTTTATTTAAAATTATAATTATAAATCCTGTATTAGCGATTAATTAATATGAATAGATAAAAGCATCTTTATCAGTTTTTTTCACACTGATAAAGATGAGGCTTTATAAGCACTAAAATCACTGATAAAAGTAACATTTATCATCAAAATAATTTTAGCACTGATTAATATTGATTTTGTAAGTGCTTTTTTTAGCACTAATAAAGACCTACCCTTATCAACACGTAAGTAATAAGTACTGATAAAAGTGTACCAGTCAAGTTAAAAAACCCTAACCATTTGCGAACCCATCACAATATCATAAGCTTTTCGTATAGGCCACCTATAGTCGACGCTCCCCCTTGGTGAATTGAACCTCAAATCACACCACTCGTCTGCCTGTCGAACATGTTTTCTAACATCTGGTGTTCAATTGAAGTTCAGGTTTTCGAAGTGGTTATGAAATTTTCTTCAACTTAGAGGGGTAGGCCTTCTGATTTTATTTGTGTATTTTTGGTTTCACTTTTGATTTCTTCTTTGATGATGTCATTATATGTGGTCTGGTGATTGTATACTATCGAGGTAGGCCTTCCTATTTTCTCAGTTTCTAATTTTGATTCAACTCTTGATCGTTTATGTAGAGTTTATGGTCTCTAGACTCAATGGCGACATATGGAGTCACATTAAGTTTAGTTGGCTGTTTTATTTTCCTTACATTTCCCAAATTGATTTCCCAAATCTATGATACATATTTTTAATTTTTAATTTTTTTATTTGTTTTCCATATATTTGGAATTTTAGAAATTGAAAAAGGTGATTTTGTGTGTGAGGGATTTGAAGGTAGGTTAAGGGATTTATTTTATATTATACTGATTCATATATTATTTTTAATACTTAATTGGTTTGGTGTGGGAATGCAATGTATGGATGCATCTTTGATGTTTTTTTTAAATTTTCTTTCAACTAGTTTCATTTTTTTGGGAAAATCATTCCCACAATGTTTTTTTTCATGCCCTAGTGATTATTTCCAACCTAAGGGGAATTGATAATGTCCCTTAGACACTATCATGGGATAGTTTGTGTGTTTTATATATGGTTTTCTTGAGTTTTTTTGGAAACTCTATCTATTATTAAATGTGTTATACCTTTTCTCAATAATCCAACTTCCTATGTCTCTACACTTTCAAAATTTTTTAGTTTTTTTCCCCTTCTCTAGATTAATCCAACATTATTTATAAATCCTTTTAATAAAAACATATGAAAATCTTAATTTAAGGATATGTACTATTTTCCAACTATATTTTAATTTTTCATCATCATCCTACACTCCCTCTCTCAATAATTTAAAAATAAATATCCTTTTGAGATTACCCCTGTATAGTTATACCAATTTTTTTGAGACCTATATACCACTATAATACATTATAATTTATTGATCATAAATGTAGATTTTAAATAATTTCCCCCCCATTTTGGGTATTTATTTAACTAATAACAAGTGTATTTACAAGAAGCCACTTTGAATACTATCTATATGGCATGTAGAAAAATAGTATGTGAAACCTTTTAATTGTAATAAAATTCGGCATATTATGAATCCCTCACACTCCATGATATTGATTGGAATTCCATCCACAACATTTGAAAATTTTATTCAATTTTCAATGGGTATCAACATGGGTGTTCAATCTTCCTTTTGAAATCTATAAAACAGTTACCTAACATACATGGATTGGGAAATAAATATCCCATGAAATCCATGAGTTATCTATAAGCTAAGGAAAATTTCAACTCACTAATCATCCACATCTAAACATTGGTCATTATTAATGACGTAAATTATTATCATCATTCATCTCTTGGACCTCTAAATATTATGTCATCCACATTGATAAACACTTTCTATCTATCTATAAAAATATTTTTTTTATTGATTATGATAAATTCATCATTTTTAATTAATTTTTATTTTATAATTCATATAACCTTCAATAAAAAGATATTATTTATTGTTTCAATTCATACATCACCTTTTTCAATTTACAAAACGTACTTTCATATTGAAGAATGATAAAACTATCTATTAGTTTGATGTAAACTTCCTATTCATGTAATCAATTAGTAAATGAAAATTTTACAACTGGTTGGAGTACCTTGAATTTCTTTGGGATGGGCTAGTGTTGTGATGTGAAATCCCAAGTTTCTTGATATGTTTCAAATACTCATATATTATTAATTTTAAATGTAATAATTCCTTAGGTTTCTACATCAGTTCTTCCAATACATTTTTATATCTTCTAGTTGATTGAATGAGATTTTATTGTTAGTATTTATCATATTAGAGTTTCTTATTACTCCCTAATAGCCTATATTAAAGTTTCATTTTATCAGGGGATTTAATAGATATTTGATATAGAGTAATTATTTTCTTAAATTCAATTACCCATTTTCTTGAACATATTGAAATTCATTGAAACAATCAAATTTTGACTTTCAATTATTAGAATTATCTTTAACATTCACTTTTGATATTGAATATTTTATGGGTATTTATTTATATGTTATATAAAATTTATCTTTTATGATTCCAATAATATAGATATGAAACAAAAATGGTTGCATGATAATCGTTTGTCAAATGAATATGAAGATAGAGTTAAAGAGTTCATCCAGTTTGCAAGAGATCATGAAGATGACCCTTCTAAAATCCTCTATCCATGTTTACCTTGTTATTATTTAAGAACAATTCACTGGAAATTATCTTTTTATTTGATTTCCACTTTGAGGTTGAGAGGTAAAACATTACAAAAGATACAAGGTGAGCCAAATTCATAATGGAAGATTCAAAAATTTTGAAACACAAAATGAGGAGATGAGGAATACACTTGCACCCATAGAAGTCAAAAAAAGTTCCATCCATCGTATGACACATCATTCATATCATCGTACATCATTATCACCAAACACATCATTATCAGGTCCAATTAATCACCACGTTTTCATCATCACTGATTTCTCACCACATCATTAATGGGGATATACCCCCAAAACGATAATCGAACACCATAGAAAATAGAGATATATCTCAAAATCTAGAAAATAACTTCCTATAGGGGAACCATATTACAAATCAATACACTTTTCACCTTCCAAAATATATCCAAAAATGTAGTCAAATCCCAAACAAAATACCACCGATGTTGAAGAATATGCTCCTTGGGAAACAACCGCATTTAATTTCTTTGAACAATGAACCAAAAATCACAAAACCTTATAGTAACCAATGTTCCAGATCTGACCAAGAGATTCAGATAATAACTTAGGGTTAGATAAGGTTGAGTGGCTAAGGAGTTCATCAATATAACCATCATCGGGCCTAAGGATCCTCCATGAAATAAGTCATCGTCGACACAAAAGGTGACCCAAGCACCAACGCCAAGAAGAGGCGAGGACTAGGACCCAAAAGGACGAAATCTAGAACCAATATGGAAATGCAGAACAAAAAAGAGAAAAAAAAACTCGAAACCAAAAATACCAAAGCCGCAAACTAGTGCACCAATGACACCATCTCAATATTCCATCGAAACCATCACACTGGACCAATATGGGGTTTACCATGATAAAGAAGTCAAAAAGAGCAGTGGGGGAGGGAGATTGAAGCTTCGGTCCCAAAACACCATGAAATCAGATGCAATGAAATCAAATCTAAAAGGATAAAGAACAAACAAATAAAAAGGAGAGCATGTGATCCTAGAAAATACAGAGAATTCCCCACATAAAGGTTGAGCCACCACAGCCGTTGGAGGTTTTAGGGGAAGCCCTAAATATTTTCGAGAGATCTGAGAGAACTTCATGATGAATGAAGAGCCATAAATATTTTCCATTAAGAAATACAAATTATTCCAGAAGAATTGTAAGAAAATTTTATTTGTCACATAATAGATTAAATCTAAAAAGTTTGACGAAACATGGGAAAAAACTGAATGTGTACATCAAATAGGATGATAATAACGTTTATGAATCATTTGATTTGAATAAATTTATAAAAGACGATAGAGATCCCATGAAAGAAATGAAAATATAAATTAAAGATGACCTTATTGATCATCAAAATTTGTTTGCGGAGAAAAATAGTTTTTCCAAGAAAAAATTATATACAAGTTTTACTAAATACCCATCATTTTCAGTAGTATTGAATTTATATAATTTGAAAGCTGGTAGGAGATGGAGTGACACCAACTTCACAGAACTACTTTGTCTATTGAATTCTATGATACTTGAAGAAAATGAACTACCATGTCGAACATATGAAACTAAATAAATGTTACATTAAATAGTAATGATCTCAAAAAAATACATTCTTGTACAAATGATTTCATATTTTTTCTAAAGGACTATAAATCACTCATAAAATTCCCTATGTGTGGCATAGATCATTACAAGAAAAATGAATAATGTCCATCGAAATCTGTATGGTACTTTCCTATCATTACATAGTTTATAATACTATATGGATGTTAAGATACTATGAGAAAATTAAAATGGCATGAAGATACAAGAATAAAAGATGGTAACCTACACCATCTAGGCAGTTCTCTTTAGTGGAAGAAAATTGCCTATAAGTTTCCAGAATTTGTAGATGAGTTGAGACACTTTCATCTTGCATTATCTACAGATAGAATAAATACTTCTTGTGTATTGAGTATTACTCATAGTACATGGCCCATTATGTTGGTAAATTATAACTTTCCTCCATGGTTATGCAATAACCATAATAACAGTTTGTTATCTCTACTTATATCTATACTAAAGAAACTCACTAATGATATTGATGTCTATTTGGATCCATTGATTGAAGATCTAAAATTGATATGGGATGCAGGTATTAAAATGTATGATTCTCATATAAGTGAATAATTCACTTTGAGGGTCATATTGTAGGGAATGATAAATGATTTCCCCACCTAGGGAAATTTATCAGGAAATAACATTAAAGGAATTTTGGGGTGTCCCCTTTGTAAAAAAATCATATACTCAGTATAGTTAAAACATTCCTCAAATACCGTGTTTTTGGGACATCAGAATGTTTTACCTAGAAAACATACATACTTATCCTAGATGAAAAAATTCAATGGGAATATTGAACTACGTACAACACCATCTATAGAAATGGGAGATCAACTATAAAAAAAATTAAAAGAGATTGACATTTTTTTGGTAAACCATTTTTGAAAAACCAAACAAAACCAGGTTGGAATAAGAGATCAATTTTTTTTGAATTATCATATTAGAATTTTTTTATGTCATGCATTTTATTGATGTCGTGCTTGTTTAAAAAATATATTTTATAGTGTTTTTGGAACACTAAAAAATTTTCTTGTAAAAAAAGAAAGATAGAATCATGGTTAGGTTGGACTTGATTGAAATGGGGATAAGGGAAGAGTTGGCACCAATGGAGGGTAAAAGGTGGAATTATATTCCTTTAGTAGCTTACACTATATCTAGATAGAAAAATTACAATTTTTCATTTTACTTACGAGTGTAATTATTCCATTGGGTTTTCATCAAATATCAAGAATATCATGTCAATTACTAATTTGACATTGCAAGGACTAAAATTACACAACTATCAAGTTTTGATGTAAGATTTAATGCCAGTTTCTTTTTGTTTTATTCTACCTCACAATGTACGACATAAATTAACTAGACTCTACTTATTTTTCAAAGCCAGATATAGTAAAGTTATAGACCCAGATAAGTTTACCATAATGAATAAAGATTTTTCAGTCATATTTTGTGAATTAGATATGTTCTTCCCACCACCATTATTTGATATAATGGTCCAACAGATTGTTCACTTGGTCAGAGAGGTTCAACTATGTGGTAATATCCATTACATATAGATTCACCCCATTGAATTCTACATGAATATTTTGGAAGGGTATATCACGAATCAAATTCATCTAGAAGGTTTTATTGAAGGAAAACATATTATTGAAGAATCTATTGAATTCTGTACCGATAACCTATTAGATGTTGAAAGAATCTGTCTCCCAAATCCTTGTCACATAGAATTACTTATGGGAGATTGGATTTCTAGAAGATATGTTGTTACAATTACATTTATTGAGAGAGATTTAGGAAATAATTAAATATTACATAATAGTGAAGTTGTTGATCCATACATTGAATCCCATAAAGAAATTCATAGAGATTTGAATCCATCAAGGGATAATAGATGGATATCAAATACACATAATCAATAGTTTATAAGATGGTTTAATGGTAAAATTTATAAAGAGTTATATGAAAATCAGATTTAAATTTTAAAATTAATTTAATGTCTAGCTAGAGGACCGAATGCAATTGTTCTATCTTACACTATGTTTGTAATCAATGGTTATATGTTCTATACCAAGGAATACAACGAATTTATTATGATGAAAAACAATAGTGTTATGCTTATGGATGAAGTGATTTATATATATGGTTCTAAGGATTGAAATCAAATTTATATAAATATGCAATATCTTAGAACTATCAAACAAATATACGAGTTAGATTACATTACATTTAAAGTACCACTTTTCAATTGAAAATGGATTGACAATATCAATGGAGTGAATATTGATGAATTGATATTTATGAAGGCACATTTCAGTATGGAAGGGTAAAATGATGCACCATTCATAATGGCATCACAATCCATGCACATATTTTATGTCTTTGATCCAACAAATAAGAATTATTCAATTTTCCTTTTGGTGACTAAAAAAAATGTTGAGTCAAATGATAATTCAGTAGAGGATGACCCTTTCAACAAGAAACCATAATTAGTTCATATTATTACTAATGTAGAAAATGTCTGGTATGTTAGAGGGGAACACAAAGGGGGGATTTATATTATCAATATAGGAACCAAATCCTTGAAACATTAAAAAAAGTGGGTTCAATTAGATGGTAAAAGTATTTTTAATATATTATATTTTTCATAATAATATTATATGTTTTTTACTACATTAACATAATCTAAATTAAATGTTTGACTAACCATGTTTACAATGTATTCTGCACATGATGGAAGAATAAACGATAATTAAAGAAACCCTTTGGAAATATATAAAGGTAAGGTTAAGATATACCTTCTCTATTTTAACAAAAAAATATATAACGAAATGTTGATTTAATTTTCATTATTCCTTGTAGAGTTTGTTTGTTTTATAAGATTTATGTCCATGTTTCATGCCTTTTCGATAAGAGAAATGACGCTGTCTCTACTCAATCAGAGAGGTAATCTTAATGATTGAATAGTAAATTCATTATCCATAGAATTAATGTATTGTTTCATATTTATGTTTAATTTATTCATTTTTAGTATTACACACATAATAATTGGTTTCTTATATAGGTGGACTCTTTTGTTCGAGTTTGGGGTACTCTGTCCAACTTTCATGCTTCTTCCCTCTTAAACTATTTTCACCCCAAAAATGTTGCATTTATCACTTTATTTCAAGTTACCTCCACTACCTTTGCAGGAAGAGCAGCACTTCCACCTCTTCTCAATTACAGAGGTAATATTGATGTTTTTATAGTAAAAGCATTACCAATATAATCAATTCAACTTTTCATATTTCTGATTAATTTATTTATTTTTAGTATTATTGACATAATAATTGTTTTATATACGGGTGGATTATTTTTTTCGAGTTGGAATGCTTTGTGAAACTTTCATAATTCTTCTCCCTTAGAACCTTTTACCCCCAATTATGGTGAATTTATCACTTTCTTTCAAGTTACCTCCAATGCCTTTACAAGAGGTGCAACGATGCTGCCTTTGATAAATTATAGAGATAATATTGATGATTACAGAGTAAAAATATTTTCCATAGAATTAATATTTTTTTTCATATTTATATTAATATATTTATATTTATTATTACTCACATAATAATTGTTTTCTTATATATGTGGTTTCTTTTTTTCGAGTAGGGGTGCTCTATCCAATTCTTATCCTTCTCCCCCAAATCCTTTTCACCCCTACAGTTTTACATTTATCACTTTCTTTCATATTATCTACACTTCCTTGGCAGGATGAGAAATGATGCTACCTCTACTGAATTATATAGGTAATATTAATGTTTTCAAAATAAAATAATTTTCCATAGATTTTTTTTTTTTAAATTTATGTTTAATTTATTACATTTTTTTTGTTATTCACATAGTAATTGTTTTCTTATACAAGTGTATTATTTTGTTTGAGTTGTGGTAATATGTCCATCTTTCATCCCTTTCTACCACAAAACTTCCATTGAATTTTTCTCCCCCAAACATTTCATCCTTGTACTATTAACAATTATCACTTTTCATCTGGTACTCTCCACTGCTCAATTACATAGGTAATCATGATATTTTTACAGTAAAATAATTATTCATATAATTAATGTATTATTTCATATTTATGTTTAATTTATTTATTTTTAGTATTAATTATAATAATTGTTTTCTTATACAGGTGGACTCTCTTTTTTGAGTTGATGTGGTTTTTTTGAAGCTGTTCACGTAGTGTTGGAAATAGGACAAATAACGTCCACAGAAATCATGTTAACATTGATAGTTAATATTGTCTTCATACTTTGGGACATGTAGGAATTAGCTACACCTTAATCCAATACATGATGTGACTGATATGACTCCATATAATTTCTTCTATTTCAAATTGAAATCAATTTTAGTAAAAAATACTACTAACTCAGTGTGTCCATTATTAGTTTAAAATCAAGATTTTACTTTAAAATGTTTCACTCACTAAAAACCAAACAAATTCACTAAATGTTTCTTGATAATTTAGGTAATCTATTCATAAATCATTTGTAATGGGTAAGAATAAGTCTCATGTCCAACCAATGAACGACGTAATCCATATGTGTTAAAGTGCATGTTTTAAGTTTAAAATGAAATTTTAGTAAAAAAGACTAGTGACCAAGAAAAAAATTTCAGATTGTTTTGATACTTTTGGAAACAATACGTAAGTTAGTTGAAACATGTATGAATTAGGTTCACCTAAATCTGATGCATGGTGTGATCGGTATGACTATAAGTACATATTTATATAAAATTGACATCAATTTTAGTTAAATAACAAACTGACCTACTCAAAACCGAAAAAAAACATTAATTTTTTTTGATACTTTAGGACAATGATTCACAAGTGATTTGAGATATGCATGAATCAGATGCACCTCAATCCGATGCATGTTTTGACCGATATTAATCCAAGTGTGTGTTGTTATTTAAAATTTACACCAATTTTAGAAAAAGGATAATTGACCTACTCAAAACCGAGAAAACTCATTCAATTTTTTTAAATAATTTAAGAAAACAATCTAGAAGTCATTTGTGGTGTGTAGGAATCTACGATACCTCAATATAATGCATTGTGTGACCGATATGACTCTAAGTGCATATTTTTATTTAAAATTGACACCAATTTTAGTAGTATTAATACTTTCTTTTAATTTATTTCTTTATATTATTTCTAACATAATATTATTTTTCTTATATAGGTGAGTTATTTTACTTGATCTGGGGTGGTTTATTTTGAAATAGAATGAGTTGGGTCAGGACTAAAAGATAAAGGAACATTGATGTTTTTGAATATATATAATAGTTTGTATTTATGTAATTTTATGAACCAATGTTTGAACTATCGATAATATAGTGTTTTTTTCTTGTCTTTTTGTTCTAAATTTAATTTCATTTAAATCATATATTTGGGACTTGTTTTTTTGATATCTGGTGGGTTTCTGGTGCTACGGTGTGCTGTTATAATACACTGTAGTGGTGTGATAATGTGTGTTACGGAACACTATAGTATGGCCCTTTATCAGCACTTATAGAAGTGCTGATAAAGGTATATTTTATTAGTGCTCATACAAGCACTAATAAAATGTCCTTTATCAGAACTTCTATAAGCACAGATAAAACTGACCTCTATCATGAATTATATAAGAACTAATAAATGAATCCTTTAGCATTGCTAATTTAAAGTGATCATAAAGGTCCCATTTATTGGTTCTTTTTTATTTCCGATAAAGGACCCCTTTATAAGCACTTTTTTCAACACTTATAAAAGACTAAGGATTTTTACCTCGCTCATGTAGTTAGTGCTTTTACAGTTCTGATAAATTTCATTTCTAGTGCTGTTAAAGGCCATTTTTATAGTAGTGATAGAAATAACTTCTCAAGTCATGAACTAAATTCATATTTTGAGTTTCATTCATGAGGTCAGGAAAAAGATAAGTCAATGATTGTGGTGACCTATAATGCTATTTCAATTGATTACATTCACAATATTTATAACATTCATATCCTGATTGTATCATTGGAAGAAGATTTGGAAAATCTACTACCACAACCTACATGATGTGAACATTTTTCACATCATGAACCCATTGAAAAGTATAAATTTTTATAGACTGGTGATGAGGTTCTATGAGGGAGGACAATATATTAAGACCTTTGGCAACATCATTAAGACATCTTAAGGACTAGGTAGAGACAAAAATATTTTTTTATAAGATCCGTAAGTGATTGTAAATCCCTATTGTTTCCCTTATTTGTCACTAATCTTCTATGGGTATCCCGAACTCCTCATTCTCATCATATCTAGAATTATTGAGTAGTTCTTTTTTTTTCAGGTGATGTGATTATAGGGGGAAGTTTTGTTAGGGATTATTTATATTTTATATTAATATTTTGGATTGCTATAAATTTATATCTTAATTTAAATTATATTTATTTTCATTTTATAGGACCATTGTTTGTGATGCGAGGAGTTTCATTTTATTACATTAATTAATTACTCTAATTAGCATATGAAAATTGTGTATCCCAATGTGGTAATGTTTAAATAAGGTTTTGGGTGGATTAATTCCAAAACTTGACCAAGTATTTGACCATTCTAGTGGTTCGATTATTGTATTAGTGTAGGGTACCCAGACCAATGATCCCTAAAAACCTAATTCAGGCATTTAATTTTGATTGAACATGTAATCAATTGAATCCTTTGCACATAAACCTAAAAATCACTGAACCTAAAATGTCTCACCTTTTGAATTACAATTTTGAATTTTTTAAACTTTATATCTCTATGTCACTATCTCTAATCAATCAATCAATTTTATTTTTAATTACTACAACTAATTTAAATCATATATACCTTCCTTGTAGGTTGGATTCTCAGACTTACGATGTTCAAAATTTTCAGTTAGGTAGTGAAACTTTTATAAATTAATAAATTTGTGTATGACCATATGAATTTAATGAAATAATATGGTATGTCACAAATACATCATATATATTCATTTAATATGTCATTATTTTCATCCATTTAAAATTAAAATGAAAAACATATCACATCTCTTTGTGTAGGTGGTAGTCTATATGTATGCGTGGGTGCTATTATCATTTTCCAACGGATGGAAGGAAATAAGGTAGATGTGTTATTATAATTATATAATTATAATTATGTCATTAATATCAAATATGTTTTCTAAATAAATTATTTTATTAAACTTTGAGTGGTGGTCATGGAAAATTAATTACATCGCTTAGTGAGGTAGTAATCCACCATACACATGATCGAGGGTTTGGATTTCCATTTGATGGAAGAGTAGATGAATATATATTATTACATTAAAATAATAAAATATATGAATATGAGATATTATTATGTCATTATAACATCATGTATGAATAAAATTATAAGTAGTCATAATAAGAAATTGAATAAAAATTCTCCGTTAGGAATAATAACGGTTTTTCTGAAAACCTCTTTCGGTTTGCGCCAAAGCCTTCCTAGGATGGTTTTATTGTAAAAAATAGACTATTAGTCATGGATATAGATGAAATTAAGAGATATTATATGTTATATTCTTAAATTTTCTTTATGTATTGATAGGAGGGGAGAGGTGGTTCCCATTTACAATTTTGGTGAGTGAAAAACTTGTTATTTTTCAAAGTTTTACAGTAATGTCAAGTCACATTCTTGGAAACAAGGTTCCAAAATAGATAATTATCAGTACCTAGACTAGATAATATCTAAATATATCCATGAATTAAAAATCATACAAGTATTTAGGTCATTTAAACCCTTATATATTTATTTTACCTCCTGTTAACCCATTTTTACCTTCATCCCAATAACATATTTTTACTATTCATTTTGAACAAAAATCATGTTAAAAATATTACCTAATATTAATTATTATTATTAAAAATATTGAATACATTTAACAAAACTCAAATCAAAAAAGTGAAAATTTTAAATTTAAAATTAAACTCGTAACTGTGATGAAAAATCATTTTCCCAAGAAAAAGGTTTCTTAAGTATTAAAACTTTTTATATCAAAATAACATAAAATTAATTCAAATTACCTAAATTGGATTAATAATAATATATTAAAATTATTTAATCTTTTAAAAACATTATAAAAATTATTAACTTTGTAAATTCTATAAAAAACGACAATTTTAATAAAAATCAATATTTTCTTTATTCATTGAATGATTAATCCTTTAAGAAAATTCTAAAAAATTCACTGTAAGATAATTCTGAAATGTTTATTTCAAAAATTAGTTTATTATTTATTTTTTCCATAATAATTTTTTTAAAAGAGTAAAATATTAATTTTAATAATAAATGTGAAAAACACAATGAAATTATTTTGTATAAAAAATACACTTTTAAGTGTATAATTGGACATATTCTTATTTTATACCTAGAAAAAATATTATATAAAGATAAACTTTTTATTAAATATATAATAAATAAATTTCATTAAAATAATTCACTAATATTATAAGGCCCCAACCTTAAACATTACATAATCTTGAGTTAAGTCATGAATTCACATTGAAGATATTTTTAGGTTTAGAGTTTTAGAGAATTAAGCCATAACAGTTACATTACATCTCAAATTTTACACAGTAGACACTTTTAGTGAATCCATTTTTTTTCACAATAATAACACTCCTTAAATGAAATAAGAATTATTTTCTTGATAAAAATCTTCTTGAATTCATACTTTCTCTTACGCTTCATTATACCCTATAAAATTTTTACAAAAACTTTGGATGAGCATAAAAATCTCTGTTGGGGATATAAAACAAGGAAAGAAAACATTAGTCTATGAAAACATAAAAATCAAAGAAATCGTACTTTTCAATCATAATTAAATTTATTTATTTAATGTATGAAAATTATTAATAAAATATCATTATGTATAAAATATTTTTATATTTCTAATGACTATTTATAGTCTAATAGATCACTTATATAATCCCATACAATTTTTTTAATTAATGATACATGTTTATGTTATATTTCTCTTTAATTTAAATTAATTCTTATAAAATGTCACTTTCAATTCCAAGTGGCTCCATGGGGTCCCAAAAACGACACAAGGATTCCCAGGGTCCAATATATCTCATCTAATAGGATCATGACATGTGTTAGTGTAGATTAATATTATTATAACATTATTCATTACCCTTATTTACTAGATTTACTCTTTAACCATGGTAAATAAAATAATTATTGAAGTTACTATTCATAATGTCCAAAAATAAAAGGTACCGATTTAAAAAATTCTAATATTATAATTTCAAAAATGGAACCCATTTTTCCAAATTCAAAACACAAATTTGGATGAAATTAATTTAAAATAAATTTTCATTTTCAAAACCCAAAAGCTGGTTTTTAATAAGTAATAACTATCAAATGATTAACATGTGTTTATGTCCAATTTCAAAGTGAAATTACTTACAATTACTAAAATTGAATTAAATGATAAAAATATATTACATATATACTTTAAAACCAATAAATAATATGATTTTACCATATAAAGTTTCTCTGTGGAAAAGTTGTTTTCAATTAACATTTATCGAATATTTACTATTTATCAAAACAAGATAGCTATCAGAAAAATATAAAAAATTCATCCAAATTTAATTTTGATTTTTCTATTATAAATAAGAATTATATTTTGTGAAATATAACATATAAAGGTGTCAAAAACTAAATCTTAAAAGGGTTTTCTATCAAAAGGTCGTAAAACTGCATGTTTAGAAAAATACTTCTATTATCTGAAAAATTGAATTTGTTCTTATATCATATCTAGAAAATATATAAGATGAATTTAAAACATTAAATTGAATATATAAGAGATTTTTTTCATTAGATAAAAATCTATAAAGAGTGATATGATTTTATAAAATCAATTATTCTCTTTTAAATAGGTTATCATAAAAACATATCCTTAATATTGAATTTGTTTTTATTTCCATTTGTACTAAATTTAGTAACCAATGAATCATTATTTAAACCTATGTAAAACATATTTCAAAATTTATATGATACTATTAACTCCCACATTTTCAACGTTTTGGTTATTATGGTAACATTTAAATAGTAATATTTAGTAGTTTGTTTTAGCTTGATGCTACGTATCATGTATGCTATTGAATAATGTTTTTTTAAAATAGTTGGATGTTATGTTATCCCACCTATTGGAAATTGCATTCCAATAATTTTAAAATTTGTCTCGATAAGTTTATTAGAAATCCAACATCGAAAAAGGGTTAATAAAACAACCACTTTAGAAGAAAGACAGAGATGTAAAAAGTTTACCCGAGATAACACATAATAGGGTTCCATGTAGGAAAACATGGATATGAAAAAAAAACTAACTATATTATTCTGATAGAGGGTGATAGAAAACATGATCAAGAAAATGTTAACCACCCAAAAACCAGAAACATGGGATTGGTGAAACGGTCTTTGATTTCGCAGTATGAAAAGTAAATGAACAACATTTTTATTTTAATATCCTTTTCATAATGTTTAGGAATTTATTTATGAGCTTGACTAAGATCATAATGAAACATACTTAATTTTCTTGTAGAAATTCTTCCTTTATAAATTTCTACCACAAATAGATCTTTTCTCCAAATGATGAGTATTCAAGATGACTTGGTCACACTTGAAGCACTAGAATCAACTTCTAGAGAATCAATTAAACCACAAAAGATTAACTATATATTCATCCTCTCTTGAAAAATTAACTAAAACCAAAATGGTTAGTAAAAGATCATATAATCCCCAAAAGTTATTATACTTTAAAAAAAAAATACTACTCTTAATCTCCAAAATTCAACAAACAATACCACAAAGTTAAACAAAGACCATTCAATAAAAAAATTGTCCTTAAAAATCTTCAATGTAATCCAAAATAATATTGAAACCAATAATTCATAATGATTTGATCACTTTGTCTTCAACCGATAATCTTAACATTTATCTCCAAATAACATCTACTACTCTTAAAGTATCATACTTAAAAGTAATTAACCTAATCCCTTATTCTATATGATAGTTTAATAATTTCCATAAATAATAAAATATCCATATGTCCAAAATAAAAACATATGTTCTTCAAAAATAAAATTCAAACAGTACTCCTTATATGAAATCCCATAGTATTCTATTTTCCTTAGGCATATAGTGCATTCAAAAGAGTGAACGTCTTCCAAAATGATCTCTATTACTTAATCACCAAATCATTTTACTTACTTATGATATCCATTTGACAAAAAATAAGTTGAAAAAATCAACTTATTCTTGATCCATAAAATTATTTCACTAAAAAGAATAACTCCTACTAACCTGGGACTTCATGTAGGCTATTGGTAGGCAATAAATCCTAGTCACACTTCAGTTGGGGGTTCGATTCCTACAGCTTTGTCCGATGCGACGGGTTGCCACACGGTCTGCGTGTTGTCCTTTTTCAAAAACTGTATAATTCTTATAAAATTAAGAAAGTGATCTAAAATCATTAAAAATAACAATAACATATTTTTACCTCACAGGTTTTTTCATACCTCACATTTTTCATCCCAAAAACTAAAAACCCATAATTTCATTAAAGGTGAATGTCTCAAAAAAACCATTAATCACCTTGAAATATCATAAGTCTCAAAAGTGTTTCTAAAACTTCAATCTTATAATATACCATAAAATTATAAACCCTTGATAATATCCCTTACCCTTTAAAAGAAATAGTAACATCCAATGTTCTTTAAACCATTCCTCTGATACAAACTATAAGTCCCGAGTCTTAAACATTACAAAATCATGAGTTAAGTCAAGAATTCACATTGAGGATCTTTTTAGTTTTAGAGTTTTAGAGAATTAGGCCATAACTATTACATTAAATCTCTAAAATTACAAAGTATACCCTTCTACTCTATCCATCACAATAATAAAACTCCTTAAATAAAACAATAATTCTTTTCATGATAAAAATCTTATTTAATTATTCCTTCTTCTTAACCTTCCTTATACCCTATGAAAAACATCTCAAAAACATTGGATCAGCATAAAAAGCTCAGTAAGGGATATAAAATAAGGAACGAAAATAGTAGTCTATGAATACATACAAATAAAAGAAATTATACCTTTAAATCACAAAACCTAAGCTATTTAACATACCTCATGAAATCATAATATTTATGAATAACACATTGAAATTATAAATCATAAAGGTAACTAGTGGAATTGAAAACATACTTACATTGTATCTTTCATAGATACATATAGAGTTATGTCTGGAATACCCATAACAATATATTCCCTAAATATCTTAGGAGAAATATTAATGTTTACCTCTGTCACATTACCCAATGCATTAGAGATCTATCTTGGGCTCACCCGACCTAGGTTTATAAGAGAACCACTCGTATTTGGTTCATCACGTAACCACCCATAAAATGTCCAAATACCATTATGTAATCATAAGACAGAAAATATTGAAATTATCAATATTTCACTCATCAATCACAAGAAATCAATTAAAGATATATAAATATTCAATCCATTTCCAAAACCATTTAAAACATTTAATAATGATATTTTTGAATCAAAGTTTCTATACCACTTGGAAACTTTTAAATGAAATTTTAGAGTTATAATTTTGAAACTATATATGTCCATATAAATAAACCCTTAGAAAAATTTTAATACATGGAAAATAAAGAGAAAAATTTAGAAGAATAAATCTTTAAAACATTTAAAATAATGTTTCAGTTAGAGATTATCCTAACACTTGAGAAACAAATGAATAAAAATAATTAAAGTATAACATCAAATGAAACATTAAATAGCACAATAATATAGATATTCATGATTTAAAATCTTAAAATGGTTATATATATATTTTTTAGGATATTAAAGGTGCACAATATCGAGATTTTCCTCAATAAAAGGAGATTGAGACGTAGTCCCTTACAAAGGTCGTATCATTAGATTGAGGATAAATCAATGACACAATTATGTGTGAAATGTATAAATACACCCAATATAAGTGGATATTAAGGGTAAAACAATAATAGACCATTCATAGATATTTTTGTAAAATCAAAACCAATGAGATGGATATTTAACTCAACGGATGGAGATGGAGGTAAGATTTACCTTCCAATGTTTTTATAAATGATGAAAAATTTGTCAATGGAGTGATTATTTGTTGCGAAAGTATATTCACACAAATGGAAGTAGAAATTAAAACATAAATAAATAAACAGAGATTCCACACATAATCCTGGCATAATATAATCAACTAAGTATGCGTAAAACCCAATGAGTGGAAATTGAGTTTAGAAATTCCCTTATAAAAATTCTGCAACCTAACAACATCACTTAAAAATTCATAAAATGAGTTGATGAGGGAGAAAATGGTCTCCCATCCCTTGGAAATAAAATTTTTAGTAATAAGGATATATAAGAACATATCCCAACATAATAAAATGGAAACTAAAAGACATAACATAATGTAAGTATTTGACTAAAAGAGGAAGGTGAAAGGTTCCCTTATAAAGATCATTTTGTTTTTAAAATAGATAGATTACGTGAATTCACTATAAATACAAAAAAATCATGTATAAATAAAATGTATGATATCAAAATATATTTCTGACATAACCATATAATGACATAATCAATAAGTATAAGATCAACCCAAATAATGGAAATTGGTTTAAGAAGTTCCCAAACCTAGAGTTCGAATTTTCATATTCGTTATTTATCTTCCTGAATAATAAACATAAGTAAATTTATAATTGTTTCAAAATTTTTTTCAAGCTTATTATTCCTTTTATATCACATATTATCTTTTTATAACAGTTATATAATTATTCAAGTTCATAGCATTTGTTTTTTTGATATTCAGTTTTTGAGTCAAAAATGGACATGTTTAATATAAATTTCCCATGTGGTCAAATTTCATAATCTACAGAATATTTTTCATGTTTTATAAATCATATATATACATTATATATGTATTTATAATATTTCAAAACATTTGGATATAGGAAATGATATGGACTGTTCATAGAGACGGTAGGTCGTACGTATGCATGAATGCAACATTCATTTCTTTGTCATATTAAAAGAATAATATTCAAATGATATAAATGTATATTATAATACCAGTATTATATTTATTTCATGTATATATCATAGGTTTAATAAAACCATCCTTTATACCTTCCATGTATAGCATGAATGAGTCATATCACTTTCAGGGGGCGGTAGTCCACACTACCTCAAATGAAATTATAATATTTACTCATCATGAAAATCATAAACGTATATTGTAAATAAAAATTACAGAACAATAGAGACAATATAAATATAATAAATATCATATAAAAAATACAGTTTCATCGTAATGGACACACTGAGAGGTGGTATGAGAAAATCGAACAATCATCGTTTCGTGAGACTATAGTTCGCTGTACACAGAAACAATATGTTCCTATCCATTAGATGTAGGTGTGTGTAAGTGTAGTTCAAATACATATTAAAAAAATAGTATATTTAAGATACTGGTGTTTTAATATAATCAAATAATACAAAGATCATAGGGAGTGGAGAAGGAATATAAAGTAGAGTAACTTGAGAGAAGATGTTACTTCTAAATCAGGTAACTTATTTTGATTTGAGAGAAAAGGCTTTTTGATTCGTCTTCTGCCCAATTTAATGATTCTAGGAGGAATTGAGGGATGTTAGGTTCTTATTTGATAAGAATTTGGGTGGTCAAAGTGGCTGGGAGGTGTGATTAAATGGGTAGAGCTGATTCCTTTTTATGGTTGGGAGGAGGGGCACTTTAGGAATGTTTTGAAATATTATTTTATTATAAAATGATTTTCTTTTTAAAATGGTCCCAAACTCATTTATTTAAAATATAACATTCTTTTGGGTAGAAAAAAACTCAACCAATAGGTTTTAGATAAGTTTAGGGCACAAATTTAACAATATCTATTAGCTTTAAACCTTAGTTAAAAACATTAACTCTTACCATGTCTTCTTTCATTTTCATAATATATGGAAGCTATATTTACTATAAAAATCCAATAGAACCACAATTTGATACATAATGACATTTTTTACATTATATAAGTTATTTGGATGAATCATAGACTTTTAGACCAATTATGTCTTTTTATAAAATAGTATTTTTCTAAAACACTTATTTATGTCAATTTTGACATTATAAATTAATTGATTTTTGCTAAAGTCATAAAAACGCTATTCCTTGAAACCAAAGGAATTAAAACAAATATAATATGTCCATATCATGCATAAAATTATTGTACGGAATCAAAATAATCAAATTAAATAAAATTTAATATTTATAATATCATTTATTTGAATCATTTATTAATGAAGCAATCCCTGCATCTTTATTGAGTCATAATTACATTTAATTATTTAATTTATAAAAATTATAAATAAAATATCATGATGCAGTAATTTTTTTAACTTTATGAATACTATTTATAGTATAATATATCACTTATATAACCCCATATAAAAATTATTTTAGTAAAAGATATATTTTTTATGTTATATTTCTCATTACTTTAAATTAATTGTTATAAAATTTCATTTTCACATCCAAGTGGCTCTATGGGGACCCCAATTTTCCCCAAGGATGACCATGGTCGGACATATCTCATACAATAGGATTAGTACATGTTTTAGTGTAGTTTAATATTATTAAAATACTTATTATTACCCTTATTCACCAGATTTACCCTTTAACCCTGTTAAAATAAAATAATTACAAAAGTTACTATTCATAATGTCCAAAAAATGGAAGGTACCTATTTAAAAAATTTGGAACTTCTGATTTAAAGTTTGGAAGCCATTTTAACAAATTCAAAACACATAATTTTAAGGAATAAATTTAAAATGAATTCATGTTCTCAAAACTAAAAAGCGGATTTTTAAGAAGTAATAACAATGAGATGAGTGACATGTGTTTATATCCAATTTCAAAGTGAAATTACTTTAGATGACCAAAATTGAATTAAAAGATAAAAATATATTCCATTTATAATTTAAAACCATTAAATAATATTATTTAACAATAGAAGTTATCTTGATGGAAAAAGTTGTTTTCAATTAAAATTTAGCGTATTTTTACTATTCATCAAAACATGATAGCTATATAAAAATATCCAAAAATCATCCAAAGTAAATTTTGATCTCTCGATTCTAAATAAGAAGTATATTTTTTAAAATATAACAAATAAATGTGTCAAAAACTAAATATAAAATTGCTTCTTTATCAAAAGGTGGTAAAACTGCATTTTTTAGAAAAATACTTTTTTTATCTGAAAAATCGACTTTGTTCTTATATCATTTCTAGAAAACAAATAAGGTAAATTTAAAAAATTATATTGAATATATAACACATTTTTTATTAAATAAAAATACATAAAGAGTGATATGATTATATAAACCTAATTATTATCTTTTAAATAGGTTTTTATAAAAACACATCCTTTATATCCAATTGGTTTTTATTTCCATTTGTAATAAATTTGGTAAACAAAGAATCATTATTCAAACATGTGTAAACCATATTTAAATATTTCATTGATAATATTAATTCCAACCATTCCAAATTCTTGGTTATAAAGGTAACATTTAAATAATAACATTTAGTTTTTCATTTAAGCTCGATGCACTATATCATGTATTCTATAGAACATAGTGATTTTTTAAAAGCACAAGATGTTACAAATATTTAATAATTTAATTTATTAATATGAAAATACACTGTTCACATACAGATATTTTTCTAGAAAAACACTTGTTTTACTTTCAAATAAACTTGATTTCATTTATAATCAATTCAAAACCAATAAAATTATTTTATCTATTTTTAAACCATATAATTTTCATTATTTAGTTAGTATAACTCATACACAAAAATTTAATAACTATGTTATATCAGGATAATATATTACAGTTAATTTAGACTCGAGGTTGTATGTATTTTTTTATCAAAGAAACTAAATTTATTTGAAACAAATATTTCATAAAATATTATGGTGTTACATTCTACCCCTATAAAATAATTTTACCCAAAAAAATTTGTAACTCTGATACAAATAGATAATGATAATTTATTCTCATCATATCCTTAGTTTTATATATAACTTCATCAAATTGGTGATTTCACCACAAACATTTACTAGGTGAGTGGTCTTGTTTTGTAACATGTTCACCATACAATCCAATATCTACACCAATTATTCCTCATAAGAGAGATACTAATCCTGTGGTATGACTAATGAGTTTAGTATGTGTGAAGGGTTCAATATGTACTTACTCATGAGAGATACATGAAACACATCATGAACTTGAAATCGATTCAGAGGAAGTGACATGTGATAAGCTACTATCCCTACTCGATCAAGAATATTTAAGGGTAAAATATACCAAAGGATAAAATTTCATTTCATCCCAAATCACATAACCTTATTCCATAGAGAAATACAATGAAAAAATTCTCATAATCTTAAAATTCTAGATCACATAGATTATTTTGGGCTTAACTATTCTGTCAACTATGAGTTTTCTTGATGTTATGTTGATTATACCTGATTTTTTTTGAAATTTCCTCAATTAGCTTTAGTCCCAATAGCTTTTTCTCTCCCACTTCATTCTAGTATATTGGAGTTATTCACATATTTACATAGGGGTATTAATAATGATCCATCTAAATTCTATAGTGAAAACTATTATTGTGAGAAAACTCGACTAGAGGAAGGTGTTGATCACAACCATAATTGAAATCTATAAAAAAATATCTCAACATATCCTCTAGAAGATAAATTCTTCTCTCACACAAGCTATATTTTTGGCCATGATATGTAGTGATGAAAATTATCTAACTATCCATATCTTGCTAAATACTTCACCAGAACTTAAAAGTAAATCTCAAATCCTGATCAGATATAATAAAATGTGGTGCTCCATGAAATCTTTCCACTTATTTAATGAATATTTTGGAAAGATGATCAATAGAGAAATATTCTATGATATAAATGAAGAGTGATGACTTTGTAAGGTGATTCACTCTGACCCAAAAAGAATTGTGGTCTTTATATGTTTTGGGGAGTCCTAAGAAAAAACCCATGAAGATGGTTTCCCATTTCTTTTCTGGTATGGACAATGGTTGTAACATCCCATTATAACTTTACCTCATAGCATTAACTTTCTATGATACAAAGTATCGAGATAAAATTATATAGTTTCTCTCTCTATTCAATCCCACCTGAAATACTCTATCAGATCTCTATATATCTCCATACATAAAGGATTAATAGAGAATGATAAACTATAAAATTCATCCAATAAATCCATAAAATATTTAATAGATGAGAAATACACTTGTTCTTGAACCCTATTATTCTATAATAATAAAGGTTGAACTGAGGGACATTTGTCACCTTCTTTTATAGCTATACACCTTCCTTATGCACCTCTTTAATCCTTACCAGAAAATGATGGTTAAACACTCATTCTAGATATACAATACTTATCCCCTCACTTCAAACTTTTAAGGAACATCCTTTGAAAATACAGAAATATTAGATCTATTGTGATCCTCATCATATGTAAGTTAGCAAGATCATTTTGACTCTAATAATAAACCACCTTGTTCTCCTTCCGAGGGAGGTAATGTATTGCGAATTTAGAAACACTAATCAGATCCAACCATCTTATCTAGTTCATATTCATCCCTTTCTATGTGAATATATAAATTACACTTTTATGATCAGTATATATATCAGACCTTTCTCTATAAATATTATGCCTCTATATCATTAAAGAAAAATTACCACAACTAACTCCAAATTATAAGTTGGGTAATTTTACTCATGAACCTTTAATTTTCATGAGGCATAAGTTATAAATGTATCATTTTTCATGATTAAAAATCCTAATTCCATATTTGATGCATAAAGATAGATTACAAACCATTCTCCCCTACAGGGTAGTGTAATCACATATGCGTTGACTAACCTTCTCTTTAGTTCCTTGAATGTTTCCTTATATACACCAATCTAATTGAACATGGCTCCATTATGGGTTAACATGGTTAGTGGATTATAAATTCTTGAGAAAGTTTCCACAAAGCACTAATAATATCCATAAAAACCTAGAAAACTACAGAATTATGTTAGAGTAGTTGTTCGAGGCCAATGTTCAATAGCGTCCGTCTTTGATGGATCCACTGGTAATCCATAATTTGAGATTATATGACCAAAAAATGAATATTTTTTTACCCAAAATTCATTATTTTTAATTTTTTCATAAATATTATCCTTCATTAGGGTATTAACTACAATCCTAAAGTGACATTTTTGATATTACTTATTATTTTTATATATAATAATATTTTCTATAAAGACTACCAAAAACTGATCAAGGAAATGACTTAAGTCTCTTTTCTTTGAGTCCATGAATAAAGTGGGTAAATTAGTAATTCCTAATGGAATCACTGTATATTATTACTATTTATACCATGTACAAAATTATGTCTTGGTTATATATTACTTCTTGACCCTAAATTAATGTTATCATGAATAAAGGTGAATATTATAAAAGTATTCAGCTCCTTCCCATTGATCTAAGAAATCGTCAATATGGGGTAGATGAAACTTGTACTTGATTTTAATATTTTTTAGTTACTAATAATCAATTCAAAGTCACATTGATCCATATTTATTCCTAAGAAAAGAACAGGTGCACCCCATGGTGACATTATTGTCTGAATAAATCCTTTTTCAAGATTATCTTGTGGTTGGAATCTCCATTTGGGTCATTCTATAAGGATTCTATGAAATAGGTGTAATACCAGGTATGATTTCTATTGAGAAATCGATTTCATAATTAAAAGGAATACTAGTAAACTCTTCTTGAAATACATCATTAAACTCCTGCAAAATAGGCATATCATCGATGTTGAGTTTATCCTCATTCACATTATACAAAAACCTCTTTTGAAAAGGAATCCATACCAATACAATGGATTTTATTTCTATAATAAGTTCATATTTATTTTTTCATTGGTAGACAAGTGTAGGTTTTTCTATAATATTAAACATAAATTCCCTTCTTCATTGATTGATATGGGAATTATGAAGAGAAATCCAATCTAGGCCTAAGATAACATCAAATTAAATTTAAGGGAGAATAATAATATTTTTAGGAAGTGCATATCCACAAACATCAACTAGATAAGAATAATATATTTTAGATGTGATGATCATATCATTGGGGGTTTTTATTTCCAATTTGATATCTAATGAGGGGGGAGCAATTTTAATACCTTTATAAAATTCATCAGATATAATATAGTGGGTAGTTAAAGAACGAAATAATACATTATCAGTTCTAGAGTGGATTGTAATTGTACCTTTCACCACATCAATATCATACCCCATATAAATAATTATGATCGTATGAAATTTCACTTTATCTCTTGGATTAAGAGATTATTGAAGTCAATCATCATCATTAACATTAATATTGGATTACATGATAAAATAATTCCCATACTCCTTCTATTTGAAAGTCTAGATTATGGGTGGTGTATTATGTGGAGTTTTCTCTATATTCACATAATTAGCTAGATTTTTACCATCAATTCAATATCCAACAACTCAATGACCTTCATTTCCACACATAAAATATTTATGATCCCCATTAAGTTAATTCACTCCCTAATTCCTTCCACACATCAATAATAAAGGAATGAAAATATTATTATCTCTATGGTTTTCAGATTTTCTTTTTTTTTTCCATCTTTATTTTATTATCAAAACCATGACATTTATGGGTAACTCCAATATCAATTTCCAAATTGAAAGCATGTAAAATGATTTCTCTAAAGCTACTAAAGTCAATTATGTCTATTTCTCTTTATAGAAATGGTATTAATCCATTAATGAATCAATTAAACATACTTTAAGTCTGAATGATAATATTAGAAGCATTCCTCAAAATTCTTGTAAAGGTTTCCTCATAAGTACCAATAGATTCACCATCCTTTTTCATTAGCTCGAGGAATTACTTATTCATTTCTATATAATGAATATGAGGAATTAACTTATTAAAAAATTAGTTATTAAACTCATCCCACTTTATAGTGCGAATTTCTTATTATTTCCTTGTATTCTTGATACAAGTTCACTATTGATCCGCTTCACCTTCCAAATGATAGATATACAAAATTACTTTTTCATGCTCTAAAAACTAGAGAATAGAAAATATATTTTTAGTATTACTAATCAATTTCTAAAAAAATATTGGATTGTGGTCCCACTAAAATAAGGTGGTTGTTTTATTCATGAAGGAATCAATATAACATTATTCCCTTCTTTTCTCATCTATAATTTCATCATGATTTATAGATTGAGAAAATTGTGTGAGAAAAATAATGACATTTTTCAATCCATCTCAGACAAAATTTAGTAGTTCAAGAATAGAATACTTTTATTTTATTTCAAATTTTTTGTTAATAAAATTATATCATATTCCAACCATAAAATAAAACCAATGATCATTGTGTGAGTAATAATATTCATAGTGGGAAACACACATAGTCATGAAAAATTATTTATATGATTTTTAAATCATGAAACCTTTTTTTTTAAATATTTGACAACCAAGGATTAAACTATGTCATCCATGATGATCATCTATTCAAATAATTCGAGATTTTTTGTAAATAAAATGTAAATTAAACTTAGTATATTCCAAGGAAGTGTTAAACTAGGTGTGCAGTGAGGCCCATTGTCGTGAACCTAGTGACGATCAAGTTAAAGCCCAATGTACCCTTTTCAGATTTATTACCCCATGGTAGAACTATTCCAGATGCACGTCCACCAGTAGTATCTAGACAGGGATGTTTTCTGAGGAAGAAACACTCCTTTATTTACTATAAATTGGGACGTTATCCTATAATTAGTATTATACAAAGTATTTTCACAAAATTTTTTCATCCGAGTTTCTAAAGGTAAACTGACCCTCCATATAATACCAACTATAGATACCCATACTCCTCATACATATATATTATATATTAATAGATAAATACTCATGTTTATTTAACAAAAACATGAATAAGGACATAAAGGCTTAGTGTCTTTAGAGACTAAACACAAAATATTACTATTTAATGAAATATATTCATCATCTTCCATAAATATCTTCCAAAATTTTAATCTTTTTACACATACCCTACTTAAAATATTTCTTCATAACCCTAGGAAAGGAAACATAATAAAGGGATAACTGAGATGATCATTATGGGTAAATAATGGAGATGTCAACATAACATGTGTATAAGTGAATGAGAACATGTGATTAACATTTGAAAATCCATACCCTCCACATCATAGATAAAAATATTGAATCATTTAATAAATTATGGTATTTTATAAGTCCTGAATCATAATTAAATAAAAAATATCAATGAGAGAAAAACATTTGAATAAGACATGTAATTGTGTCATACACATAAGCATATAAAATCATTTTTGTAGCTGGGAATGATAAATTCCAAGGCTATCATAGTGAAATGTGTTCACTCCCCAAACCATTTTATTATTCTGGGTTCACTCCCAAGACAATTATTGTGGAATAATTCCCTTGCTGAACTAGGTTCACACCAAATTCTAGTCTATTTTATCTCACGAGATACTAATCTTTACCTAATGAATGAGAGGGTTATATAATTTTGGTCCCACCTTTCAAAAAATTAAAATCATACAAGTGTGTGAAACAAGATCAGAAATCAATCATATTATCATAATCCCTGAAAAGGAAATGGATTTAATAAACATTTCTTCCTATAATAAATCATGTTTCATAATAATTTCATCAATATAACTCATTTAAAATAAATGATTTTAATAAACATTTAAGCATTTAATTATATAATAACCAATGTAAAAGGTTTGTATTTCATAAAAATATTACAATATTAATCAAAAAACATCTAGAGAAATAATAATGATGGTATAATAGAATAATATCCCTGGTAAAAATCAAAGTATGTCATCATAGATGAAAATTGGTTTTGAAAGTTCACTTGTGACATTTCCTGATGAAAAAACCTTTTTTTATTTGGAATCAATTATTAAAAATATAAAAATTTCACAAATATTGAGGACATAAGTTTCTTTGAAAATAACCTTAAATTTTTAAAGGAACTTTCAATGCATTGAGTATTTATGACGATGTGAAATTCGGTTAATGCCATGTATGTTTAAACAAATATTCTATTCTCATTTTTGGTTAAAATTTAAAAGCACCTCATTCAGAAAATGACAAGAATATTCCTCTTATCCATTTTTTAAAAAATTAAATCATGGGTAAAAATTAATTTAAGAAAGAATTTTATAACAGTAAAACCATTCTTTATATAATTTTTTTAAAACACATACATGGATGAAAAATTATTTTTGATCGATGAGAGGTATACAATTGATTTTCTTTTCAAACATTATTTTGTTCTCTTTAGTTCAAAAACAGAGGAAAATGAACAGAAAAATGTATTCTCTAGAAATAATGAGAGGAGTATAAAATTCAGGATATTATTGAGAGGTATATATATAAATTTTATAATTTAAATCAGAATAAAACACAACCGTTATAAATAATGAGATTGTAACAGAAATCCCTTACCACTTTTGTAACTTTGGAATAGTAAGATTGATGAAAGAGAGAATATAAAATGGAAATGTAAATTCATACAATTTTAAGATAATATTTATAAAAGTAATTCATGATTAGTATATAAACCACATAAAATAATCAAGTGGTAAATATGCCATGTGTCTCTTAGAAATAAAATTGAGATGAAAATCCCTTACATCAGGTCCAAATTCCATTCTATGCGTTTGAAAATCCTATATAATAAATATAGATTTATTATAAATCTATTTCAGAATAATATTCATATATATAATACCATATAATATGTATTTATAATTTTTAAAACCCTTTTATTAACAATTATTTTTTAAAATCACTATTCCTAGTGATAACTACGTCATTTTTCATGTATGTTTTGGTTTGGTAGTTTTGGTCTTTGAACAATGACAATGGTTTTATCATTTCAATAATTTTTATCTTGATATATGTATAATATATATTCATTATATATATTTATATTTATTAATAAAAGCTTTAGATATAAAAATTAATTTCAGCATTCATGGTGATGGTAGGTCGTACGTACAAATAAATATATTTTTTGTTTTTCAAAGGAAAATAAGGAAGGTAAATAATAATTAAGATTTAAAAACCATTTTTATTTCATATAATTCATATATATTTATTTAATCAATCCTTATTACCTCCCATGTCATAAGAATTAATAACATATCTTATCGCATTATGGGGTCAGTTGCCCCCATATACGCCCGGGGGATGTTATCATTTCCCAACAATTTGGATGGTAAGAAAGAAGTTTTGATATTGTAATTACAAATGTTTAATTACATAAAAAATATCTTATATTTCCATGAAATCTGTAATTATATATTGTTCTAAGAGGCAATGATGGAAAATGTATTACATTAGTTCTGGAGGTGGTAGTTTGTCGTGCACATGATTGACAGTCTCATTTCCCATTTAATGGAAGAGGTGATGGATATTAATTATTAAACAAACATAATAAAATATCAATAAAGCATAGATATATATGTTATTATATCATAATTATTTTATAATATTTGAAGGAAGTTTAATAAAAAATAAAAAAACACTTGTTTAAGAACAATATATCTTCTTCGGAAAATATTTATTGATTTACAAAAAAAGATTCCCATGATTTTTTCAAATAAGAATATAGGTTTTGTGGAGGTAATTAAAGTATTTATCTGTGAAGTTATTGTAATAAAAAATAATTTTTAGGTGTGGAATATATTGGAACTAAGGATTTTTATTGAAGGAAATGGAGTACGGTTTGTGTTTTTTGTCAATCATTCACATTGAAGATCAAACAGTTTGAAAGAAAATGAATATTATAGTTCAATTTTACAAAAATATTGAAGATGAAATTATTTCCTAATGTTTTCAAATTTTTGGGGGTAAACCTTTTGATGGAAAAGTATAACATTTTGAAGGGGTGTTATCTATAATAAAAACTTCATGAGAATGGTAAAGGTATGAGTTTCTTGAATACTGGGTTGAGGATCATGAATCTGAGGAGCATCGTGAATGGATATTGTGATCTTCATGAAAATAAGAATAAGAGCATCATGAATCCATGATGTGTTTATGGTGTGCTCCATGACTACGTTAAATTTCAGTGGATCATCAGAAAGGTAGAATCACCATGAAGATATTTCTGGTAGATCGGTAAATATCAATGGTGGAGTCAATGAATCGAAAATACTGATCCAATAAATATTAGACCACCCCTATTCACTTCCCCCAAACTTTTTAAAGGAAAATACATAATCTCTTTGATTTCTAGATGCTAGGGGAGCTCTGTGAATCTGGATTTCTATGATAACTTAAGTATTGTCAAAAGAATTGTTTAGTCTTTAATGATGACAATGCTTATGAGTAATGAGATCATCACAATGAAGGGGTATACCACATTGAATTAGTGAAATTTGTAAAGTAAATTAGCTTCGTGAATGCAGATTTTTTCATGAAGGTAGGGGTGCTTTGCGAAGGAGTGAACTTTATAAAGGAGCTTCATGAAAGGCAGTTTGGAATAATAGTTTTCAGTGTACATTGATTTTAGTGGGCCTCAACTCAGGTCTACAATGAAAAAAGAGTTCCATGATCAATAGTGATAAATAATTTAATGTCAATTAATTAAAGCAACCATCATGTCGATAAATTGAGTTAAACATATCACAAAAAAATGAGCTAAGGGGAGTCGATTGAAGTGTTCCAAGGGACACAATGAGCTATCCATAAAATATTATAATGGAAGTGTGTTAGGAATAGATACTGTGAAAAAAATTTGTATTCCACATATGGTGAAGAATAGTGGATTTAGGTACGACCGACACACTATCGATGTATACTCCGTTGACTTTCCCTTAGTGTTGAAACAAGTAAAATTGATGCGTTGTCTTGCTGCCTCTGAATGTTTTAATTACTGCATATTACCATCAAATATGTTTAATAGGTTCCTAACCATATGGTAACAAGATACATCACTTCATAAGAAAGATTTGACACCCTGATTCACCCCTCCTCTCTCAGGGTGTTCTTGGGTCCTTCAGAGTGGAGAGGAGTGTAGGTGAACTTTTATAGTTGAGTTGAGTAGCATAATTGTAATTTTTCAAAATGTTACGATAATTTCAAGTCACTTTCAATGATCTGATGCTCAAACGTGGATCATTTATGAACCATAGATTATATAAGGTCAAAATATATCCATAAAATATAAATTATAAAAGTTTTTAGGTAATTTTAAACCTATCATTTTAGTTTAACCTTGAGGAAAATCCATTATAACCTTAACTATATCAACAGATTTTTAATATTTTTACTATTCATCCTGAAAAAAATTAACTTGGACTTATTACAAAATATTAATTAGGATAAATCAAAATATTCATTTCATTTTATCCAATTAAAATCTTAGAAGTGGAAAAAATAAGTTTTCAATTTACCCAATAATTTTGATGATAAACCGTTTTCTAAAGAATTGTTTTATTAAGTACATAACTTTTCTACATCAAAATTCAATATAAAATTAATTAAAATAAACTAAATTGGTTTAATAATATTAATTTTTAACTAATTTTAATTTAAATATCTTTTCGAAAAAATTAACTTTGGAAATTCATTAAAAAAATATATCTAACAAAAATATGTAATTTTCACTATTAATCTAAAAATTAATTTTTGTAGGTAATTATAAAAAAATTATTGTAAGATAATTTTTATACTTTTAATTAAAAAATAAATTTAATTTTTTTAAATTTATTTTCTAAAATTTGAATTTTTTTTAATAATATGTGTAAACAACATGATGAAGCCATCTTTTAGAAAAAAAATATTTTTAAGCATATAATTGGATTTATTCTTATCAAATGCAGAGAAAAAATATTAGGTTAATGATAAAAAATTATATTGACTATATAATATGAAAAATTAAATTGAAAAAAAAATTAGTAGTGAAAAAATTAATTCGGTAAGATAAAAACACATCGCATGTATAAAAATAGTTTTTCAGAAAAACATTTCATTTCTGCTCAAATGATATTTTTTTTAATTTATAATTAATTTATTCCTAATGAATTTATTTTAAACATATGTACACCACATACTTTTAATAATTACATTAGTTATATTCATACCCTTTAATTTACTTACTAGGTTAAAATTTTATACTACATTATTGTTCATTTAGACTCGAGGTTGCGTGTATCACAAGATATAAAAGAAACAAACTTTATTAGAAAAAAAATCATAAAATTGTAGGGTGTTAAAATAAACACCAATATTTGGATTTATGATCACCAATATTGGTAATCCAACTCGCCCAGCTGTATCCTTTGGATACATTTAGATAATCACTTTAGTATAAACATAAATGTTTTCTCATTATCAAGTATCCAAAAATTCTTTTCATACATTTACAATGATCCACCCCCAGATTATAAATATATATACCCATTTAATATATTGCAAAGTTATATCTAGTCCAGTACAATGAATTACATACATTAAAGAACCCATTGCTCTCTAATACACATGTTTTGTTATGTCTCTTCCTGTATTCATAAAAACTTTAACACTAGAATTAAATGGAGTATTATAAACCATGAAACAAAGGTGTTAAAATTTATTTAACAATTTTTACTTGTAATGAGATTGAATTAAAAAATAACAACAATTTTTTTTCTAACAGATATAGATAGAATATTATAATCTATTCTATGATCCTTATTTTCAAATATAGAGGATAAATAATTATTTTACCCATTTACACCAATCATATCAGTTCCAAAAATTAACATATCATCTACATATTGCCACACATAATATTCATATTCTAATTCCAACTTTGAATAAAACATTTATTGAAATGTTTTTGAATAAATACTTTAGATAGTATAATGAAATAAGTTTTTTCGATCCATTTATTTGGAATTGGTTTGAGTAAATAAAGAAACTTAACTAATTTACATGTTTCCTTTTCATTACCTTATAAAACATGTTCTAGTTATTCAATGTAAATATCTCCATTTAAGTTTATTTGAGAACAGTTTTAACATACATAAGATGGATATACAAATAATTTATTGAAGCAAATTTAAATAAAGTATATATTGAAGGAAATCAAGCTACAAGAGAATAAGTATTAAAATAATTAATACCATCAATTTGTATGAAACTTTTTCAACCAATATTGCATTAAAATCTTGATTATTACCATTGGAATCATATTTATTTCTAAAAACCCATTTATAGTGGATCTTTTTTGAGCTATTAGAAAATTCCTAATGACCCATGTATTATTGACCATAATGTAATACATTTCATCATTAATTGTTTCATTCCTGAAACCAATATATTTAGTAGTTATTTCTTCTTTATATGTATTTGGAGCATCTTCTATGGTCAATACTATAGTAAACTTATTCATAATATGATTATTTTGATGATGTTCATCAAGGAAAAAAAATGAAATCAGGTGAAATAAAAAATATATGTGGATGTCTGTCATTCCAAAAACTTTTATTCCATATAGGTTAAACGTTAGAATCACCAATTTTATCAACAATTATAATTGAAATAGATGGATTACAAGATATTCTGTTATGATTAATAACCTATTACACATCATATTTATAAAATTTAATTTTAAAAAACTCCACATACCTTGATAAAATAATTAAATTAGCTTAAAAATCATCAACTCTATATGCTTTGATATATTCATCCTATCCAACACCCCCATACTTTAAAATATGAAAGATTGTTTCTTATACCATAAAACATTTCATAAGGATGTAGATTTTTTTCCTTGAATTAATCTTATTATGAATATTAATTGTAACTAATAAATATTAACACAAGAAATTTGATGGTAATATAGATTTATTAATCATTAAATTTTATATTTCTACCAAATTAAAAATTTTCCTTTCAGTAAGCCCACTTTTATGAGGTGTATAAGTATAATTACTATGATTTATTATATAAATTTCATCACATAACTCATTAAATTTATTTTATAAAGTATTCACCACATCTATATGAGTGTAATACTTTAATCCTTTTGTTTAATTAGTTTTCAACATCAGATATACACTTAAACATATTAAATCATTTATATTCTTTATAAGAAGATATATATGTAAATATCTACTAAAGTCAAGAGAAAAGGAAATAAATTACCTTTTTCCTCCATGATTTAAAAAACCATTAAATTCAAAAATATCAGAATGTACTCATTCTAATGTATCATAATTTTTATCAACACTTTGAAACCATTTTAAACTAACTTACATTGTACACATGTTTTACATTTATTAAATTAATTTTCAAAGTTAATTAAGTTTATCTATTTATTACTTTTAATGAATTATACATAACATATTCCAAACGGTCCTTCTATAACACCCCAAAATTCTAAAGTAGGAACATTGCATTTGATAGCATGTATGACACATAACAAGAAGAACATAATGGAATATAATATACCAAAAATTTATAATATATAAATTATTTTAAATAAATTAAATATAATTTAAAACTTTAAATGCACGCAACACTCAGTTAGTATGTGACACACACAACAACGAGTTTCTTTAATGGCTTGTGTTACATGAAAGATTGAGTTTTACCAAACATTAATATATTTTTTAAAATAATATTATTTACTATAAAATATCCATTATGATTCGGATTAAATAAATTAAGAAAATATATGGTTAAAAAAAATATAAAATGAATTTATTGGTTACAAATTAATTACAAATGAATATAAGAACCAATTGAATATAAAAAGAATATTTTTATAGAAAATGTTTTTATGTTTACAATGATGTTTTACCATAACATATTAAATTAATTAAAATTAGTGAGTGATATTAGTGTAATATAATTATTATATATTGAATATAATATTTTTTACATTAATCCAATTGATTTTATAACCATAAGATATGAACAAACCCAATATTTCGCATAAAAACCTAAATTTTTATTATGGCACTTTTACCATATTTAAATGGAGAACCTATATTAAATAAAAATTTTCAAACTGACATAAATATTGTATATTAAAATTAAATTAATATTTTAATTAAAAACATGAAAATTAGGTTAGGGTGATTTTTTTTGTATTTTTCTTTAAAGTTTCATTTTTTAATGAATACCGAAAAATACTAAAATTTAATTCAATTTTTTCATGTAATTTAATTATAATATAAAATAACATTTTTATTTTATTTTAAAGTCAAATTATATAAATTATTTATCAATTAATCCTATATAGTTCATTTTAATCAATTCCATTTTGAAATTGGGTATAAAATCTTAGCATGCATTTGTACATTTTTACTTTAAAAACACACATTTTCATCCCGTCTAGGGGATTAAATTTAAATTAATTTCTTCTAATTATTTGATTATAATTTGGGAAAATAGATTCCATATTTGGAATATTAATAATTTATAATTTATAATAAGGTCAACTTATTTTTTGACCAAAAATACTAGTGAAAGTAATTAAAATTAATTACAACGATAAAGGTCAAATTAAGCTTAACAAGGGACTAAAACTTAAACATAAGTGAAAAAATTACCTATAATATTTTCTATAAGAAGTAATATGAATCTTTTTCTACCCTATCCTCCCTTTTATTTAATTTTTACCATTATTGGATGAAACTGAAATGGAAAAAATGTGGGTGCAATTCCCATTTCAAAAATTAACATGAGTGCCACTCTTCCACTATAAAAAGGCCACCACTAATCCAACTTCCTCACACACATAAATCCAAATTTTATCAACCAATATATACCAAAATATATCCTCAAAAATTTCCCCTCATATTAGAAGCTTCACCTTGGGTATTTATCAATACAAGGAATACCTTTTGTGAAAACCAAAAGGAGTTACCCAAAGAAGATGTAACATCTTTCCTTAAGCTCTTTAGTTTCATTTCCAATCTCCACCCATAAAAATTCGCATTTAATTATTATATAACAAAAAAATTATCCTAATTATTTGGATATTTTTAATAAAAAGGATTATAACTAATCTTACACAAACTTTTATCTAAGGGGTAACAAAAAAACTATTTAGGTGTATGACGAACTAGTGCCTCACGAAATGATGATTGTTAATTTTTTTTTACCACATTTCATGGTTAGATATTATGAAGAAAAATATGTTTATATGTGATATATATGATATTAATTTTGTATTTATTCTTCTTTAATTATTTTACAATACATATCTTTAAACTTTATATTTTTTTGAAAAAACGGTAACATCGTTTGTGAAAGGGGTGACTACCGGCCCTCGAACCGATGCAAGTCATTCGCTCGATACATAGAATCTGTAAAAGAGGGTTCTAATTAAACATACATGACATAAAAAAAATCTATATTACATTGATGACACAATTAAAATTCATGAAATATAATATATATAATTTTGTTTTCAAATTTTGGGGTCGAAGCCTCATTTATTATTTGAATCCAAGACCTCTTTCAAACTAGGTCGAGGGATACCCATTACATAGCCTGAAGACCCAAGACCAATTGGTTGAATATAAGTCCCAACATCCCATGTTACTGTCTTAAAGAGCCTTTCAGCGAATAGTAATGCTATAGTAACTGGGCTGCTATGGTTCCTGCTACAGTACCCCCGCCGCTACAGTTCCTCCTACAGTTACTCCACTACTAAAGTGCTACCACTACTATACTCACGGTTGGTAAAATATCTGCTACAGTACCCCTAGACATGTGGAATACCTCCTCCTCCACATGATGTGATTAATTCTACATTGCATGAATTTTTTTATATAATATTATTGCATTAAATAATATAATATTTGAGATATAATGTTCATTATGGAAAGATTGAAGTTACTTTATTTCCAAAAAGATCATTGAAAAATGGGAACGTTACTCTTTCATACGTATGACCTACCATCTCCATTATTGCAATGTTGTGTCATTTCTCATAACCATATTTAATAATTTATTTTAAAATTATAATTTATGTATAAATATGGTAATTATGTCATGGTTATTATTATGAAGATGTAATATAATGACCTCTTTTACCATAGCTGACCTATAAAAGTTATTTTTGACCCATAAACCAAATTTGGTCAAAACACGAGATGTAAATATGATTATTTAAGTAGTTGTATATGAAATTGTAGTAAGTTAAATAAAAGTTATGATAAACCTGAAAAGTTTTCTCAATGAATTATATAATTAACATAAACTTGTTGCACATGAGCCTCATCCCAGTTAGTGAGGTCTCTCTATGTGCATCCACAAGGACCAGGTTCAAAACTAGGAAGAGGAATAATTTTGGGACTATTGCAGTACTGTAGCATGCACTACTATAGGTAATGTAGCAGTTTTTGTTCAGTACTGTAGTAGCATAAACTATTCACCTTGGGCCACCAGTTTGGCCTTGGAGTCGTTAAGGCCTTCGAGCCACCTAGGCCTTAGGGTCAGTAAGGATTTCGGGCCACCTCATGGACTCTGTGCCACCTCAAGGCCTTTCGGGCCACCTAATTTGTAGTTGCATAGACATATTCTACAAATAACCGCTCCAGGGGAGGAAAGAGCATGGCATCTTCACCAGAGTAGGGTTAGACGAACTTTGGAAGAATGAGAGGGTATGGAATTTTCCATCGGTACCACGCTTGTGCACCTCTGTACATGGACATACTAGCTGAACAGTCATGCAATGGTGGAGAGCTAATCATGATGTAGATGGTAGGGAGGAGGAGATTTCAAGTTGTCATATTATGTATGATTTCCTTAATACCTACGAGTCATGTAATGTCTCCAAGCCTACGAGCAATGTAATTGCTATGCCTATGAGCCTTGTAAGGGTTCCCCATCATTCCTTAAAAGGGGAGTTATCATAAAATCATTAAAAAAGAAGGCCTTAGGGCCATTTAGTTAACATAAACTTGTTATTAATGAATATAAATACACTAGATACAAGTTGGATGCAAGGTTTGGAATTTTCATCTTAGTTTTTACATCTGTGGGATCAATGTCACGTTAGCTATTTAATTATTTTGTGTGGTGTATCTACTATCCATTTTGATATATTATATAATGAATTATTTAATATTCATGGTATTTATAACTTTATTTTAGTATTATTACTACATGTGGATTAGGATTTAATGTGTTTCAAAGTGGTATGAGACACTTTGGGATGTTTAAAGATTATTTTCCTCAGGAATAATACTAAGGATATTTAAATGGTATTTACATTTGAGGAAATTATATGATTCATGTGCAATAAACCCTTTCTCATTGTTCTCTTATTTCTATTTATGACCATTTTTAAGTATTAATTCCATTTTCCCACTCTTTGGTGCTCAAAATATTTCAGAAAATGTTTTTAAGAAAACCCAACATCATTTCTCTCTTTAGTCAGAGAACGCATTTTCCTCTAAAAATCTTGGTTTATTTAAATATTTTCAAAATGGTGTTCAACATTTTGAAAATCATTTAGTAAATAAATTTCTATCATTTTTGTCTTTTACTAATATTTTCAAAGGAATCTATTTTTCTCTTTTCAAATAAAGTATTTTTATAATTTTTTTACAATAGAAAAGGAATGTTCTTTTGCCTCATACATCATATACAGATTTACCCGCCATCATTCCTTTGAATATTCCTTTTCATTTTTAAGAGTTTACTTTTTAAAGAATTATATTTTTCAAAATTTGTTTTCAAATAAATCAGTTTTCAAGATGTTTTTCAAAACAAAATGATATTTTCCTCAAAATATTTTTTAAAAAATATCTTTATTCATCAATGAAAACAACCATTTATTTTATTTTACTTTGGTTACGTTGTATTGATACCATCCTTAATCTTCTTTTAAATGGGTTTTAATTGGTTTTACAAGGATTGTATTGACATTAAATTCCTTGATTCCTTAGTTAGTCCCCTTGAAATATACAATTTCCTATAATCATTTATTATTGAATTTCCCCTAGGTATCCATATAATTTATCATGGATATGTTCATTGACTAAATAATATACCATATTTCATATGGTGTTTACATTGAATGTTATTTGATTAATTGGGGAAATATTAATAAATATGTATCATTTATTTAATACTGATATTTGATAAGGAATATTATTCATTCAATACGAGTAATGATTTAGAAATGTATGACAAAGGTTGGGGACTATTTAAGGTAAAACCTATAGGTTGGGGACCATTTAATGAAATTTCATAGATGAATCGATAATCTCAGGAGAAGAAATTTGTTGGTGAAAAACCCTTTGGTTTTGTTTCCAAGTATAATAGATGGGTTTTTACCTGATTTTCCAAACTCTCTTGTGAATGGTTTTGACAGTAATGGTTCCTTATAGCTTGGGAACATGGAATCCAACAATTAAGAATTTCCCCTATTTAGTTTCAATATTATTCACCTGTAATATCTTGAGTCTGCATATATTTGGACACATTTCATTTTCAATTCATTAATTAAGTTGAATTTTTTTAGTTTCCTTATTTGAATATTTATTTCTCATTATTTATAAATTTTAATGGCATGTGTTTCCCTTTATTTACTTTTCCATTTGATTATTATAAATCATTCATTATTACTTTTGCGGTATTTTTACCTTACTGAGCATTTCATTTCCCCTTATCATGTTTGCTTTCCCTAGGATTCCAGGTAGTACGAAAGGTATACAAGGATATTCTTAATGGAATAAAGTTATTATCCATGAAGTTATTTTGAAAACAATTATGTTGTAATTTGTTTATTCATTTTTAATTTATGTATCATGTATATATCTAGTTTACCTAGACTACTAAACTCTTTAGTCTATTGGGACATGATTTATTTGTATATTAATCCAATGTACAGGATATAAGACACCAAATTTAGGCTTTCTAGGTTTGGATCTCTATAGTTAGTATTAGTGAACGTTTAGTATAAACCGTGGGAACTGGATTAAGAAAACCTAGATTATAGAAAAAAAACCTAACATATATTTTGAGCTTAAGTATAGAAGAAAATCTATGAATTTCAGTAAGATATATATTATGTGTGTACTCATAGAACTACATCCATGTCTGGATACTACTAGTGGACTTGGTTTTGGAATAGATGTACCATGGAGTAACACCTCTGACAAATTATGTCAGGCCTAACTTGGCATTACGTAGTATACAACAACATGACTTACTATTCACTAGGTTTGACAATCCCAGGGGATACATTTTGGATAATTCAAATTTTCTTTACAAACCATTAAGAAGGATTTGAATAGATAATGAAAATTAATAACCTAGGTTAAACCCTAGGCCTAGGAAGTAACTATGTTGAAATACAATTAATGTAGTATTTATGTATTGAGGATGTATTTAAGACCTTAGTTAAAATGATATTTAGTGGTTAAACTTATTTAAATTATATCCATCATATTGTTTTTGAATTTATATTAATATGGTTTTAGAAAAGGCCAACCTATATGCCAAGTGATGATCAATCAAGTTCGGTATGGTCTTGGGTTTTCAACCCATGAACAAAGGACAATATGGGTTTATGCCAACCAATGACCAATGAAACATAATGGATAAAATGTTATTGTTTTTAGTTAAAACATTTGATGAATAAATATTAATAATGAAACATTAGTTTAAATTTTAGGGGTTAGAGATTAATATATTAACCATGTTGAATTTGGATAATAGTAAGAGACAAATTGTTAAACTTTTCACTCTTTTGTGGGCCTTACAACCCATTAAAATAATATTTTAGTTCTTCAGGAATCAAAGCTATTTTTTGGAAATCCATTTCATGACGTAAGGGATGAATTGGAATTTTATCAAAGAAAAACAAAAATATGGAATTATTTATATGAAATTAAAATGTATCAAGTAAGTAAATTTCTTTATATTCATAGGTTGTGATGGAATTTCTCAACATTCACTACTAGAAATTATACCTATACCCAGAGTTTTGAACCATGGATATAGGTAATATCCATAGTTTGGGGAATCATTTCCCTTATTGGTGTGGCTATAGGTCCACAACTATAGCCACTACTTGAAATCTTGGCACTAGGATTTTGGAAACAGTTTAAAACTATGGCTATAAACAATTCAAATGAAAACTATAGACACAATTTAAAACCATGGATCTAGACCAACAACCATGTTTTTAAACAATGAAACTGGATATATAGCCATAATTTAGAATCTTCGCTAAAAGATTTAGTTTCATGAAAAAAATCCAATGATTCTGGGCATACACAACCATCCTGAATCTTTAAACACTGGTTTACATAAAACATTTCTTGAGGATTCCATGTAGAACCGTGATGTTATACTCTACAAATTGAAATTAAAAGTTTCAAATAGAACTATAATAATCGTAAAAACATAGTTACAACATGGGATAAAAACTCAGTGACACAACATATCTAGAATAATAGGGATGCTGGCTACAATTTTAAGTTTTAAGATAAAGAATTCAACTCCATGAAAAATCGGCTTCAGTTTAATGAAAACCCCCCAATGAATCTGGGCATGCACAATCATGAACCCAGAATCTATAAAAATAGGTTTACATAATATATTTATCTAGGATTCCATGCAGAACTAAGATGTTATACTCTAGAAATTGATAATAGAAGTGACAAATAACACCATCATAAAAGCTAAAACACCATTATAACCCAGGATGAAAACTTGTTGATGCACCATCTCTAGACTACTGGGGATGCTGGCTGCAACATCAAGTTTCAAGACAAAAAATCCAATTCCAAGTAAAATTGTCTTCATTTTCAATGGAAACCATGTCACCTGACGAACATGGTGGACATGGATGATTTAATACAAATAATATGACCAATACAAAACCTCAAGAAAGACCAATACCTATTGATGTTTCCCTAGTGATTTCTGGATCAGGTGATGTGATCTGCAGTAAGATAATGAAATGATAAAAAAAATTAAATAATGCAATGATAGAATAAAAAAATGATCATGATTTATCCAAGGTACACAACACAATTTTTTTGGAAAAATTTACTAAATTATTTCATGGAATATCGATGAAATATGAGAAAATTACTAGACTACGTGATGACTGAACATGAATGGATACTCAATCTTAAAAATAGTGATACATGTGGCCACCACTGAAAATTCACAAAGGTTAAGGAAGTACATCTTAAATAAATGAAAGAATCCAGAATTCCTTATTTCTAGAAAGTAGTAATAAACATCCTACATTTGATCTTAAATGGAATATTAAACATCTAATATTTAATCATAAAATGAATCCTGAAAAAAGGGATAGAAGAAAGATAACTTCAATTGAAACTCCCAGTATGTTGTCTAAAATATTTTAACCATAAGTTAATTAATATATCTCATTTGTAAAACAAGTAAAATTTGTATTAAGAACCAAAAAAACCACCAATACCCCCTGAAAACATCCCCCTTCCCTCTGCACACTACCCCATGCCTCCTCCACGATTCCCCTCCCTTGCCCCTACACATTTCCACCTAGCCGGATAACCCTCTCTTTCACCCCCACCCTTCTACCCCACTACCCCATCACCCCCACCCTTCACCCATACTCCTTTTAACCCCCTTCACCCCCAATTCCCCTCCCCCCTGCACACTTCTCGCCTTTCACCCCCACCCATCACCACTCATACTCCACTACAAACTACCCCTACCATGCCCCCTTCACACTAGCCCTTCCCCCACCCTTCAGCCCCACTACCCCTACTCCCACCCATCACCCCTACTCTTTTGTCCCCCATTAACCCCACACTGCCCCCGTAGGGGTGTGTAATGTGAATACGATGAACTTACAAAGTCCTCAACTAAACTTCATTTCCCTCATTATTCTTTTAACCTATTAAAGTTTGATTTCTTGACCATATTCCTTTAAAATTATAGATTTATTCTCTTCATATCAAGACTAATATATTATGCTATGTTGTCTATAAAAGAACCCCAAATAATTTTACATATAACGTTGTAAGAAATCTTCTCCCAATAAAGTGAATTCATTTTAATGTATCCCGACATTGCAAAGTGACATAGAAAACATTTCTAAAAAGAAAATTATAATATTTTCATAAAATATAATTAGATATGGAATGATTCGTGCATCAAATTTATTCAATAATATCTAATATAAATTCAATATGAAACCAATATTTATCAAAATTAAGCATTCCCACAATAAATGCATTCAAATTCTTGGGAACCAAAACATGATTTTTAAAGTGATGTTAGAAGCAGTTTTTTCTTAATACAACTTTAAAAAATAAATCTCAATTTCTTAGAATGTTGAGATAATGAAACTTTCAGTTTTCATTATATGTTTCCATTATCTATTTTAATAGGATTTGAAATTCCAGGTGATCTAACTGGTGATATAAAAAAAATTCCTAGAATACACAATTTAAGGGATTGAAAACATCTGATAAATATATATAAACTTACTGGAATAGTGAATAAATCAAAATTTATGAGTGTATTCCACGAAGGCTATGAACCCCAACTTTTGGTATATTTATAGAAATTATTAATACAACACCATAATTTTGGAATCATCTGTGGACTTAACATAGATCATATTGGAACCCAAGGGTGGTTTAAGTCTAAAATTAAATAAATACATTAGTTTTTTCATTCCATGGTAGGAAATGGATTTATATAGATTGTGAGTAATAAAAAAAATGTTTGAGTGATATTTAATGCCTATTATAGTAGGGATATTTTAAAGGTAACATAATATCTCATGGAGTTTCAATACACATGGAGTAAATATCCAAATTGTGGTGATGAATGGAATCCATTTATATTATAAAAAAAATTATGTAATATATTAATGAGTTTTATAGATGGAAACATATCCCGATTTGAGAAATTATGGTCATTTGAGAAAGGTTAGTGTAGCTTAAGGGTTGATTTGGTGTTTCTTTACATATGTAATAATTATAACTTCTCTTGACTATGTGGAGTGTTCACCAACCTAGATGAGAACCATATTGATGTATAAAGTAGGAGAACAGTAAAATGGAATCTATTTTTCCATCTTGAATTAGGGATCCAAGGAACCATCTAAGGGAAAAAATATACTGAAAAATCAATAATGGAGGATTATGGTTTACACTACTGTGAATGTAATAAATGAATTATGACACCTACACTTACTAAAAGTTTATAGGATGTTAAAATTTCAGTGTTAGAGTGTGAAACAATTTCCTATGAATATTTATCAGCATTTCTGAGGTCTTCACAAGAAACCAATTCCTTGGTGACATCAACAAAACATATTTTGTTGTCTCTTGAATTCAATAAAGAATGGGATAATATATCAGTTTTTTCTGGATTTCATCTATAGTAAAGAATTATTTCTCTTAAAAACACACATTTCCATCAAACTCATCCAGATGGACCTTGAATGATATTAGAGTTGTTTTTTGGGAAAATAAATGAGGGTTACCTTCCACCTGAATGGAATAAATCAATGGATTACAGCATTAGAACTTTTTCATTCTGATGTTTAGAGTCTATTCCATGTTCACTCATATGTTAGAGCACCTTATATTTTTACCTTCATTGATAATATAACTCAAAAGTTATGGATTTACAACCCAATGAATAAATATATTGTGTTTTAGGCATTTATTCATTAGAAATTTGTGGTCAAGAAATAGTGTAAAAGAAAGTTTAAATTTCATCAGAAAAAACTTTGATAAGTTCTATAAGAATAAGGGAATATTATAGGATAATAATCTTATAAGGAATCCAAAATAATGTGGAATAGCTGAAGTAATGAATTGGACTCTGGAAAATAAATCTAGGAGTGTAAGGATTAATTTGGGAAAGCCTAATGAAATTTGGGAAGAAGCCTTGAATTCATCAAAATGGGTGGTAAACATATGTTTGGGAATTATATATAGAATGTGAATCTTTAGGGAATTCTATATAGAATATGTTGTTTTGGTCTTTAGAAGAAATATACATAATTAATGTTGAAAGACTAGTAAGTTCTTACAACCTGCAATGACTTTGTTAAATGGGCTACAAAGTGCTTGGTTTCCACAAACACAATAGATCTATCGATGCAGATATAAATAAATAAAATATTTTTCTTAAATTTAAAATGGATAATAATAAATAAAAATAATCCCTATTATATACACTTAAATCTAAATTCATATAGCTCATGAAATATCAACGATGTTACCTAGGGGTTGGACTACTATATGAGCTAGCTGCATCAATGATGAAGATATGTCTTCCACAATGTAGCTTCACAATGATCTTTATTGCCTACACACAATAGTAATGGATAATTATGGGCAAGAGAAACACCACATGAACTATCGTATAAATAAGAAATTATACCTCACAATAATAAATCGTTGAACCAACTATGTTCCGAGTTACAATTTTGATGTACAGAGGAATAATAATCAATGAGAGTTCAACAAATAATTTCAGGAAAATATGTGATGAAAATTAAATATAAAAAATAGGATATTTTCCTATGAAAATTAGGCCAATGGTTTACCAAAAATTACCATTGATCTTACATTATTAATAGATATTTTTAGAAATAAATAGAAAAGGTTTGTCAGAAACTAATTTGTTCCATGATCAAGTAGAAAGTCATTTTATTCTATGGTTTGGATTGCAGTTCTGAATAAATTTTAATTACTAGTACCATTGAATTTTAAAAAATATGTTACATCAAAAATATATAACATCCACTCTATCTCCAATGAAAAAAGTATATAATATAGAAGGAAGAAAATGTTTAATGAATTTCCCATATATCAATGTACTTCAAATTATCTTTTGAATACACAACCAAATCATTCACCTATTTACCAATCCCACTACCCCTTCCTGTTACATTAGGTAATGGTTTCCCAAAATATTTTATATTTTTTAAATTTGAGGGAATATATTCATGAAGGTTTTACAAAAAAATTTATTTAAATAAAGAATTATCACACAAACCAGGTGAATTATAGTATAATTGTGTTGTTTCACAAATGAATTAACATTAGTGAAGTGAAAACTTCATGAAAAGGGGTGTCGAAGGAACACATGGGATAAATTATCGGCAGATATATACCATTATAAAGTTCTAGGATTATTAAGAACTTTTAATATTGAAGAATAAGTTATTTCGGTGGTTTTTAGAGGCGATTGAAGTTATTTGGGAAGTTTTCATAGAATGATTGAGTAAAGAAGGAATGCTTGTGGAAACCTGGATAACTCTTATATAAGTTAGGAATTTTGTGAATTCATTTATGTTGGTGATATAGAATCACTAATTAAGTAAAAAGTTTTCATAAAATGGATTATCATGAAGAAATGGGTTTACAACATGAAAAGCGTTATGTTTTTTATAAATAAACAATCAATGAAGAGAGAACTGAATAGATAGAGAGAATTAATTTTTGGTGAAGATATTAATAGATCCAAACACATTTACTTCATCAAAGGGGAAGTTATGAAAAATGTTTACATGAACCATTGTGTTGTGAATGTTATATATGAAAACAACTATGTTATGTGAATATATTGTTTATGTGACCCTTTTCTTTGTGTGAAGAATAGTATATCACAAAATAACTAAACTTGGTTGAGTTCTTGTATATAAATTTATATTTTTATACTAAAATAAATAGAAAATGAGTGAATGTGGTCATTGGGTATTCACTCAAAGTGAACAATGAAAAAATAAAATATGAACTTATTATTGTCCTTGAAAAATTATGATTTTTTCCATAAAGAAATATAGGATATAATTAAAGAAAGTGAAACTGTTTTTATGAAGGATTTCACATGTCACTTGTGAATGAGTATTTTTATGATCAATGAGAACCTAACCATACATAGTGTAGTACCTATATAGTGAATCCTTTCCTTGGAATGTGTTCTAAAGTGTTATCCCTATGTTATTTTTGAGTAAAAAAGACGAATGAAGGAGTGTTCCTATGGGTGAGGAGTTATAAGAGCCTTTATCACGGGGATAGGAGTGAAAATAGGGAGGTAGTGAACTATCCACAAATCAACGTAAGGGGAGTGAACCTTGGATTAAAGTTCCCTAGCATAAACCCACTACATAATAACCTGTTTAGTTGAATTTGGAACTTGTGAATAGTGTTATTATATGCTCCTTAGATTAAACCAATACGAGTGAACCTATTAAAATATTTATTTATTGTATTCATGATTTACTTACTTTCTATAATACATAAATAGGTGTTTGTAGGTTAATTAATCATTGATCAAATTGGATTAAAGTAAAGGTAATTGAAATATAAATCAGATCATCTTTAAAAGAATAACATAGAGTGATCCTATTAATAGTGAGGTCCAGATAATTTAGGATAACAATATTTCAATGAATAGGTAGTGAAATTGGAACAAGTCTTATACGCAGATTCACCCCACCTCACACTCCCTAAGGGTGTCTCTCACAAAAGACCCTTGTGGGCCTAACTGAGGTCAATCATGAGTATCTCCCATAGGAAAATTGGGGTGTCAATACAACCCATCCAAAATTTCAATATGTTCATAAAGGGAAACATTGATCATCTTACATATTTCCTAGTCAATAACAACAACTCTAACCCATATCAACGGATTCCAAAGGTTCTTACAAACCCTCACCAAAATGAAACCCAATCAACATCCCAATCAAATCCAACTGACCATTCACACAAGGGTAGGTCTCTATAATAGTTACTGCACTTCCATAAATCATTGTGAAATAATAGTTAACAAACAAAAAAACCATAAATAAGAGGGGAATTCACAAGAAAAAACATTTGAAAAATGATCATAACCCTCACAAGGTCAAGTGGACCAAAATGAATGCTAAAACTATCCCCCAAGGTTTTTTTCAAATAATTCAAATCCCTATTTATAAATCACATGGAAAATATAGTACAAGTTGGATTTACTCATGCTATCCCATATGCCAAATCCCATTGATATCCTCTTGATAAACCCTGACTTTTTTTTTGAAAAACCATTTCAAAAACCATTTCATTAAGACACAATTTTCCCTTGATAGTTCAATTTAAAAAAAATCCATTTTTAAATAAACTTTTATAAGTAAATCACATTTACCTTCTAAAATTTAACTCACTATACAAAAAAAACCATATGATGGGAAACACACACTTTTCATCCATGGTACCACCAACGAACTATTTATAAAGTTATATGTCTTTTTAACTATTATGTCAAAGCCATACCAACCAAATTTATGGGAAATGTCATACAAGTTCAATCCACATTAGATGAATAATATTAATGATTAAACAAACATAATATAATCCAAATGATAAAAAGACTTACTAATATAAAGGACACATAGATCAACCGATAATCTATAAATCGATTTCATTCTTATACCAACCAACAATGATCCTTCTACCCCTATATAATCCATGAATACATTTGAATAGAAAAACAAAAAAAATTCAAATTATAACTATAATAAATATAATTGATTCTAAACTCCCAAGGTAATATACTGCACTCAGGAAACAAGCCAAGTGTGGGGTCCACTATGGACACCCACCTAGACCTAAGAAACAAAAAAAATAAAATTTAGCAACCCAAAACAAAGTAAAATTTCATTAAACATCATCGAAAACATTAATTAAATCCAATAAGTATTAATCCTAAACTCAAATTAAATTCAATAATTAGATTTAAATATTTCTAAGTCTCCTCTATGTTCCAAACATGAAATTCCCAACATATAGAAGTGACCCCACCAAACTATTGTTGAATAAAAAAAATCAAAACCCTAACTAAAAAATGAAATTTTTGGTAGATAAATATAATTAATAATGTATATGATAGGGTAAGATGTTACCTGAGAAAGGAATTAGTCAGCAGGCAGGTGGGGTTGCCATGTTAGATTGTAGCGTCAGGGGAGTAGGTTTGCAGAGAGGTCAAGAGGGTGAAGGAGGGACACCACTGAGAGTTTTCTGCAAAGAGAAGAGGTTACCGCTGAGAGGTGAGGTCATGAGTTTAGAGGTGGGCCACCGAGATGAGAGGCCACCATCGACAGGAGAGGGCCTCCGAGAGGAGTCTTCAGGAGGGCTATGGGTGGGGGTTATGAAAGTAATGGGTTTGGGTTGGGGAGATCGCATGATAGAATAGAGCCCACCACGAGTTTAAACAACAATACAACAAAAGTTTTAATTAAACACATGGCTATAAACTATGATATAGCCATGGACCTATCAAACAATGGATAATGGTCTATGGCTATAGTTCATTTTTTCTAGTAGTTATTTAGAAAAGTATATTTACAAAAAATTTGCCTTAATCCCTAAATTTTTGACGAACCGATGGTCTTATAAATCATCACAAATTTATGGATTTGAGGCCATCAACTTTCCGTTGATCAATCAATTGTTTGTGATTTATGAACTCAATTAATACCTATATATATTTATGCATTTAGTCTAAGTACTTTTCTCTACTTTCCACTAAGGGTGTCCTACTTATTGACCTAGTTATATGTTATTCCACGTGACCTTTGAACTTCCCATTCTATCTTTTCTAGATCTAATTTTACTAAACCTTATTAAGATGTGAGATTTCATACAAAAAAATAACAAAAAATAAATCACCAATATTGAGTTTAAATTGTGAGGATGCAATTTAATTAAGGTGCAGAGAATGTAATGCCATGAAAAATCTAAAGTGTGAACATTGTATTTGATAGCATGTGTGGCACAGAACACAAAGTGTGTAAGGGAGTATAATATTTTGAGAATTTATAATATATTTATTATTTTAAATAAATCTAATATAAGTAATATATTCCAATCCATGTGACACTGACTTAGAGTAGACACATGCAATAATGATTTTATTTAATGGCCTGAGTTACATACAAGACCGAGCTGTACCAAACAGAACCATATTATTAAAATAGCACTATTTAATATAAACTAGATGTTATTAATAGGATTCACTAAATTCTGAAAATATATGATTTAAAGAAAATTTAAAATGAAATAATTGGTTACTAATAAATTATAAATGAATATAAGAACCAATTGAAAATTAGAAGAATATTTTTATAGAAATACATTTGTATGCTCACAAAGTTGTTTTACCCTAATAAATTAAATTAATTAAAATTAGTGAGTGATATTAATGTAATATATTTACTATATATTCAACATAAAGTTTTTATAATAGTAAAATATATTTTATAAGAATAAGATAATAACAAACCCAATTTTTTACAAAAAATCCTATATTTTTATTAAGGCACTTTTACCACCTTTTAATAAAAAACATATTCTAAATCCAATTCATGGAATTTATAAATATTAAATATAGAAATATACTTAATATTTTAAAGATAAGAATAAAAATTAGTGTAGGGTGATTTTTTGGTATTTTTCTTTGAAGTTTAACTTTGTATTAACTAGTGAAAAATACTAAGTTTCAATTCAAAACTACTTTTTATCTAATTTATTTGTAGTATTCATTTATATTTATATTTTTTTAAAGTCAAATTATATAAATTTTTTTTAAATTAATAAAATTTAGATCATTTTAATTACTTTCACTTTGAAATAAGGTATAAAAACTTAACAACATTTTGGATGTTTTTTACTTTAAAAACCCACATTGTTGCATTGTCTACAGGGTTAAATATAATTAATTTGAACCAATTATGTGATTGAAATTTTGAAAAATGGATTCTACATTTTTAATCAGAATAATTTAAAATTTCTAATAATTTCAATTTAGTTTTTTAACAAAATTATTTGTGAAAGTAATTAAAATTAATAACAATGATTAAGGTGAAATTAAGTTTAACAAGGGACCAAGACTTAAACTTAAAGGACAAAATGACCTATAAACTTTCCCAAAATCCATTTTATAGACATATATAGAACCTATAATCCCTTGGATCAAATTTATACCATTATTGGATCTGATTTTATTGGAAAATAGTGGATGGAATTACCTTTTCCAAAATTTACTAGATTGCCACTCCTCATCTACTATAAAAGAAATAATCTCCTCCCACTTCCTCACACATCTAATGAAAATTTTGATCAAAAAAGACCTTCCAAAATAGATTCTAAACATCCTTTCCATGATCCTATAACCACCCACTGGGATGAAATAAATCCAAGGAATTACTATAGTGAAAACCAAAAGGATTTACCCAACGAAGAGGTAACATCTTTCCTTAAGATCTTCAGTTTTATTTCCATTGTAAACCCCCTCAAATAATAATATTCTCTCATTATATAGAAACAAAATTATCCTACATATATTGAGATGTTTTTATTTGAATGGTTTTACCTACACATACACCCACTTCCATATAATGTGTAATGAATATACTGTTTACATTTTTTACGAACTACCGCCTCACAAAATAATGATTTTTCATTTCTCCCTTTACCAAAATTTATGGTTGGAAATTATGATAGAAAATATAATTATATATAGTATAAATGATATTTATTATATATTTAATATTATGTATATCTTTTACAACACATATATTTATACTTATTATTTTTTGTAAAAATGATAACCTCGTTTGTGGATGTGTGGATCACCTTCCCCTTAAAGCGATTTGATTCGTTCACACGATACATGGACTATATAAATGATAGTTTTAATTAATAATATGTGAAATAATATATATATATATATTATATTCATTAAATTAGTTCCTGTCTATAAATATAATATATATCATTTTCTATATTACCTTTTAACACACATAAAATGTAATAGCATCGTTCATGGACGTGTGGACTGCCAACTCCTCAATATGAGGTGATTAATTTTAACTCACAATAATTCTATATATAAGTATATAGGATTAAATAATATGGTATATGTGATATAATTTTCTTTATGGAAATATTTAAGTTACTTACATTCATTCCACAATGATCGTTGCAAAAATGATAGCATAACTCATGCGTACGTACGACCTACCGTCTCCATGATTGTAACGAAGATTAATTTTTCGTAACCATATTTAATTATTGATTTTAAAAGTGTTATTTATGTATAAATATTATTATTATTTCATTTTTATTATTCTATATATGTTATATAATGACCCTTTTGACCATAGTTTACCTAATTTTGTTTTCACACATGAACCGAATTTGGTCAAAAAACCTAACGTAAAATTAATTTTTTTTAGTTACAGAAGATATTTTAATATTTGAAATAAAATTTATTATAGAAAAGTAAAAGACCCCCAATCTAGTAAATAATTAACATAAGCTTGTTATTTTGGAATATAAAAACTCATGATATAATTAAAACTCAAGGTAATAAATTTTCATGTCACTTTTTACATCTATGAGATAAATGACATGTTCACCATTTAGTTATTTTTTATGGTGTATCTAATATAAATTTTGATATATTATATCATTAATTATTTCAAGGAATTTTATACATTTATTTAATATTATTTCTTCACGGGTCTTAAGATTTAAAATGTTTCAAAGTTGTATGAGACACTTTGGGATGTTTAAAAATTACATTCCTCAAGAAGAACACTAACGTTATTTCAATGGTATTTAAATTTGAGGAAATTATATGAATATTTTTCCATAAAACCTTTAATATTATTCTCATTTCAATATTCATGACCATTTTAAGTTTTTCGTACCATTTTACCACTATTTCGTACTCCAAATGATTAAGAAAACATTTTTAAGAAAACCAGAATTCATTTATATTTTTATTCAGAGAAACTGTTTTATTTTAAAAACCATTTTCTTTAAAAATATTTTCTAAAAGGGTTTTTACCATTTTAAAATGATTTAGTAAATATATTTTTACCATTTTTTTCATTTAGCAATGTTTTCAATGGAATCTTCTTGTCACATTTTTATGTAAGCATTTTTCTAACTTTTTAGCATGAAAAAGTAATGTTCTTCTACCTCATATGGAATGTATGGTTTTACCCATGATCATTTATTTGAATTTTACTTTTCATGTTTGAATGGATATCATTAAATAAAATGTTTTCAATTGTTCTTTGAACAAAAAGGTTTTTTAAAGGGGTTTTCAAAGCAAAAGTATATTTTCCTCAAGAAGGGTTTTAAAATATCTCTTCATTTATCAATGAAAACAACCACATATTACCCCACTTGGGGTATTTTTTATTGATACCATAATTAATCTTCCTATGGATGAATTTTTATTGATTAGTCCAAGGATGGTATCTATATTCCATTCATTGATTACTTTATTAGCCCCATGAAATATTCAATTTACTATGATCATTGAACACTGAATTTACCCTACCCATCCTTATAATTTATAATAGATATCATCATTACCTAAAATTTATACCATTTTTCATACGTTGTTTACTTTGAAATTTATTTTATTAATTATGGAAATATTTCTAAGACTATATCTTTTATTCAATACGTATATTGATAAGGAATATCATTTTTTCGATATGAGGAATGCTTTGGACTAGTAAGAAATGGGTTAGGGAATATTGAAGCTTAGGCCTATGGGATGGGGATAGGTTAATAAAATCCCATCAATGCATCGATATTCTTATGAGATGAAATTAGTTTTCAGAAACCATTGATTTTGTTTCTACGTAGAATAAATGGGTTTTTACAAGATATGCTAAACCATGTTGTGAAAGTTATCGACAGTATTGGTTCCATGTACCTTAGAGACATAGAGTCCAATAATTAACCATTTACCTCATTTAGTTTCATTATTATTATCCCATGAGATATTGTCTCGACATATCTATGGATACATTTATTTTTTAGTTAATTGATTAAATGGAATGTGTTTAATTTACTTTCCTTTCCATATTTATTTTTCCTGACCTAGTTATTTAAATGAGATATGTTTCCATTTATTTACCTTTTTATTTGATTATTATAATTGATTCATTATTTCTTATGCTATATTTTTCCCTTACTGAGAATTTTATCTCATCCTTATCATATTTCATTTACCAATGAACCCAAAAGTATGAATGATATGAATGTATATTATAGAAGAAATAAAGTTTTTATCCTCAATGTTATTTAGGAAAACATTATGTAGTAATTAGTGTATTTTGTTTTAATGTAATAATCATGCATGTATATGGTTTACCAAGACAAATAAACTCTTAGGTCCTTTGGGGAATGATGGAATTTTATCTTATGATAATTTAATGGATATCACACACTAGATTCGGGATTTCTGGGGTTAGGTTACAAAAAACTGCAATAAATTAGAGGACTTAGTCAAGTAAAAAGAATATTTTGTCATATTATTGATATAAAACAAATAAATGACATTATTTAAGCATTCCTTCCCAAAAAACATGACTTTGTTTTACAAGATAACCTTTTTTTTATTGTAATTATACCTAAAATACCTTCTTATAAAGAATATCTACATAGACTAAATTCATCTGAATCATGGGTAAATAAAATCCATTTAGAGGAGTCAACTTCTTCTCAAAAGTAAATTCCAGTTCTATGATTCCCTGACCAGTGAAATTGATGCATGAATAATTTATAAGTTTCACTTACTTTGTGATGATACCTTTATTAATTATTTTGGACATTCAATTTTCCTTGAACACATGCATTGTTTCTCCAGAATCATGTTGTCATCCCATCTGCATCAATGTCATATTGAGTTCAAATATCATCAAAACTATATTTTCTTTAATCAAAATAATTTTAACCTATTTGTTCCCTTTATTTTGAAAGAGAAATTCTATTTCAAAATACCCTCATTTTACAATGAAAAATAATTCTCCTTTATTCTTAAAATTATTTACTATCTTCTTGAATTTTTGACCTCCCTTCTTGACATGTTAGGAAGTGTTCGATGGTTCATTTTACACAATATTATTATCCTTAGTATCAAAAAACAAAGCCACACCCATGTCTCTAAACATGGATTATTATTCTTTAAAAATTAAAATTTACAATTATTCAAATAAAATATCCTCACTCTTTTTATTGAGTGATATAACAATGTCTTTCTACATAGAAGGAAATTTTGAAAAAATTGCACCAACATGTAAATAATCTAGCATTTTAATTCTAATGTAATGTATCTTGTTCACTATCAATTTGATATCATAAACATTATCCAACCCCATATTTTTTTCTACTATATTTTTTTTGAGATAATTTTAAAAATGAAAATTATTTGAACCTTCTTCATTTGCATTGTACTTGAATTCATGTATATCCCATTTCTCTTGGGAAGAGTTCATTTGGAAAAAATGGCCCAGAATACTATTTGATAATGTTTTTATAATATTTCGTTGATAAAAAACCTTATCTTATTCTCATTGTGAGATTTTATTTGACTTGAGTCACATATAATGGTGTTCTGTTGGGATTTGGAGTAGGCTTTTCGAGAATGATAGGATGTTTTGGTTTCACAATGTAAAAAATATTCAACACTGCAAAAAAAACTTCATCTTGTATTTCCCCCAGGATAACTTGTTTCCATTGAAATGGTAAAGATTAGAAATGTATTGGTCCATAACATTAATGGATTTTAAATCCATATTATAGGTTTTTTTAAGGTCTAACGCTTTTGATTGTTGGGAAGATAAAGGTAGGAGGAGAAAATAATCTAAATTGAATCATGATGCGTGAACAAATTTCTCTTTTTAAATGGGTTATATCCAAACTCACTTGTTAGTGTAGGGTTATTGGTGAAAAATATTCCTCAAGGATTTAACCATGTTTATGGGAATATAATACACCAAATTACTATATTTATATAGTGTCAATTTTGGGATAATATTTCGAGAGAATTTCATATTTAGGTGATTGATATAAACAATCTCGACATCATACTTATATATAAATTAAAACTCATGTGATTAACTCTGATTCATTATAACTATTTAGATCAAAGGAAACATTGATTTTATTGAAATAAGAAAACCAATAGAGGGAGGAAACCAATAATATTTTGAATTTTTAAACCCCATCTTCCTAGATAATATCATCAATAATTGGTTTTACAAAATTAACACTCACCTCCCAATTTGATTTTTTTTTCAAAATTCTAAAATGTTTTGTAGTGAATCCAAGCCTCAACTAGAGTAGTTATATAAATCAGTTATTTTTGATTGAAGGTTAAATATTTCATGAACACATGTGTACCTGTGATTCTAATAATACATTGAATCCACATATCAAAAAAAACATTCCATTAATCTAGGACATTTAAATTACAACATATAAAATATTAATTTAAAGAATATTAAATAAGAAAAAGATATCAATCACTTAAAATACCCAAATGATGACTGAACCAAATGATATATTTACTCAAGAATTGATATGTTAGTAATATGGTTGATGATTCATATGTTTATGAGTTATAATTATAAGAAAAATAGAAGGATAAGAAAATATTTGTGCATCCAAAACACACTTTAAGAGAGAAGAGAGGTAAAAATTCACTTTTGATTGAATGAGAAACTAAAGGAGGGGAGGATTTATACCAAAATTTAATTTATTTTAATAAAGTAAAATAAATATAATTAATTTTTATTAGTAAAATAATTAATATTTTGGAAACTTTTCTTTAAAATAAATTGAAATAAAAATAGTTTACATGATTATAATTGAAAACAAATGAAAATGAGCATGAAAAAAAAAGCGGAGGAGAGGTTAATCTTAGTGAAAAAAGAGTGTCGAAAGTTCTTACACAACTTTGTAAAGGATATGTTTGTGCTAATTACCCTCTTTTTTCTATGAAATTCCAACTCCTTCCAGGTTGAGGATGAGTATCTATTTATAGAAAAATACAGTAGACTATTTTCCTTCCAAAAAATTACCTCAAGTTAGATCAACAATTTGACCATGAAAATATGATTATATAGAAATATATTGATATTAAAAGTTGTATATATGGATTTTTGAATCCTACACTAAAATGTTGGAATCCAATGAACTTTTTTCCAGAGGCATCGATGCGTTTGTAAACATTCCACTACTATCATGAATTGTCTAGAATTTTTCCATGCCCTAATTGTGAATAAAATTATGGATATATAGATACATTTATTTCAGCTCACATACTCCAATTTTTTTCCTTTTTCACAATGAATTTCTATAAAAAAATTCAGTTTAATTGGAATTTTGGATTGGAAGAAAATTCAATAATGGAAAGCTTATATCAAATCGAAAACAAAATTACAGGTTGGAATTTCATGAAATAATTATGATCTTGTACTTTTAGTGGACTATCAATGTATTTCTACTTCTTTATTGTGGTCAAAAAATAAAACAACACAACTGGTCCAATTTTCTCCACAGATTTGGTGGGCCTTATTTTGTAGTCCATATGGCCCTTTGGATGGATGAATTATGAAAATATCCAGTTTAATTATTTGTAGTACATTGAATTAGTAACCCTATAAAATATTGAGATCACAATTTGGAAAAGTATAATCAATGTTATGATTAAAATAGTAAACTAACATGAGGATAGATTAATTCATAAAATGATATAAAATTATATATAATATTAAAACATTAACATTTCACAAAAGTTGTGAAGTTTTACTTTAAAATAATCAATAGGGGTATAGAACAAAATATGAATAAGTTAATAACATCAAACCCACTACACTTAAGATAGTGCATGTGGTATTTTACAATGAAATAAATTAACAAAAAAATAATTTTCAATCACAATTATTTTTCATCCATTAGGGGAGGACTAGAGTAGTTTGATAATCATTAAATAACTGTATCATAAAATTATTACAACAACCATGTTTAAAAAAATTCATCTTTCATTTCTAAAATTTGAATTGGAAAATGGGGGCACTAAAACTCACACCTCTCTAGATGATGTAATTTTATTCAAGGAGGTTCACTAATTCACCAACCAAAAGGAAAAACTATAAAGTTATCTCTTAGCATCCATTCCCCATTCTAAAGTGAACCCGAATCAAGGGTTCTTTTTAGGGGTTTTTCATTAGATATAATATAGTAGGTAAATAATGTTCTAAAGAGAGGATAATAGGGGGGACACACCAATAAGGAACAAAAATCCCAATTTATGTAATGAGACATGGAGGTTTATTTAAAATTATACTTAGAAGGGCACAAATGTGTGAAGTAAGACACCAAATAGGTAAAAAATCATAAGAGGAAGATAATAAAAAAATTTACAAAACACAAATATTATCTTAATGAATCACGAAAACTTCCTTCAAGTGTTCTTTTTTGTTTCTTTTTTATAATTTGTTTTTCATTTTTTCAAAAGTTTTACTGGGGAAAAATTTGACACTCTTTTATCAATAATTTTTAATCTCCTCAAGACCCTAATTTTAATAGTTATAAAAATATTAAAGTTTTAGTAAGAGAGAGGTTTGACATTACCTAGCCAAAACCCTTTATTTCCAATTTATTATTTTTTGTTTTTCATTTTTTAATGGTTTTCAATTGAATTTAAAAAAAAGACATAATAATAAATCAACTCCCAAAACTCAAATAATTACAACCTTTCCCCCACATAAAATGTTATGGTTTTCTAAAAGCATATGATGACACATTGAACATGAATGAAAGTATACCGAAACTAAAATACATTCCCCCCACAGATAAATATCAATAAATCAGGCAATGAAAATCCAAGAAGATGTGTTGTATTATATGGGTTTTTACTTGTAATGAGGCTGTAAAAAGGATTTTGTAGGATTTAATTGAATTTAAAAGGGGCCTCAATAAAAGGTTAATGAGAGAATATTTGGAAATTTTGATTCTTATGTGGTTCAGAAAATGCCTATATCATATTAAAACACACTAAAGTCAGAAATTAAAATCAAAGGTCCAAAAACTCAAGACTTACTATTTGTGGAAGAAAACACGCAATATGAAAAGTTAGTCCAAGGTGACCTTTTAATGAAATTTGATGTCGTTCCTCATGGGTTATAGAAAAAATATTTCCAATAAATAACTTATTATTAAAAAATTATTGGTTTTTCTACATTTTTTTATAATATTATGATTAAAATGAAATATATTTCAGATTAAAAGAAGTTCTTTTACTCCCCAATTTTGTGGAAAAAATTTCAAAATTTAATGGTGAATAATTGTGACCATTTTTGTTTTTTTTTTCATTTTTTTTCATTTTTTTCATTTTTTTTGTTATTTGTTTTTTATTTTTGTTTTTATACACAACCACACAAAATATAGAACAAAAATTAAATGGTGGATGATGAAAGTGAAAACATGAGATACAGTGTGTGTGAGAATGATAGAGGGATAAAAAGAAAGAGGGGGAAAGTGAGTGAGGAGTGAGAGAGAGAAATGGAGGATAACGAGAGGGATATAAAGTTAATGGGAAATAGGTTACACTTGTTTTGAATTTGGTGGGTTGCAATATCTGTCTAATTGTGGGTCTAATCCTTCAGTTGTGGATCTAGTGGAAGTTGATGTTGTTCTCTAGGCGTGTTTCCTCTCACGGTGACGCTTTAATCACTACCCATTAACCATGAATGTCTTTTGGAATAAGGGTCTTTTAATTTCACTACACCAAATGTGTGAATATTAGTAATTATAAAAGGACCTTCCCAATAAGAATTAAGCTTACCAGGGTGAAGCTGGAATAGATATTTGTAAAGAATTACCTTTTCAATTTCGTGAAATATGTTTTATAGTATGTGTTTCTTATTGAATTTCTTATCCATTTATTTGTAGTGATTGTTATTCCCATAAGAATCAAGTCGAAGCTCCTCCAGTTCAATATAATACAAAAATCTCTCTTCACTAAGTTTTTCATGACAAAACATACAAGTTCTCATAATAGAAAATGACTTATATTGGATTTAGACTAGTAAACGACATGGTTTACAAAAAACTAGCCTAAATGGAGAAATCCCAATGGGTGTCTAATTGGAAGTTTAAAAATCCCAATGTTCTTCCCTAAGTCCTTCATACTAGTCATTTCTTCTAGGATTAAAAATTCCATAAAGCACTATTTTCACTTCTCTATCAGAGGGTTCATCTAGGAAATTTGTTTGGGGGAGATATACAGTTTATATTTAATGAATAACCCAAAATTTTTACAAAATTTCGACCATGGTTTGATTAAAAAATTGGGTTTCTAGGTCACTTATCAAAGCACATGGTGTTCCAAACCATTGGAAGATGTGTGATTTATGGAACTCACTCACAGTTTGTACATCATCATTCTTAATGGTGTTGGCATCAACCCACTTATAAATATATTTTAATAGAATAAAAATATGGGTAAATCTATTATAAGGGTGGAAGGGTCCCATGAAATCAATTCCCCAAACATCACAGATCTTATAAAATATTGAGGTATCTTTGGGAATTTCATTTCTTTTAAAAATTATTCTAATTTTTTTGAAAGTGTGACAAGATTGTAAAACCTCACGTGAGTCCTTAAAGAGGATGGGTAGGAGAATCTCGTGTTAAGGACCTTTCAGGAGGACTTTCTTGGTCTGAAGTGGCCAACTGTGGACATTTAGTGGATGCATTCCAAGATAGAGGAATGCTCATCTTCATCAACACATTTCATAATCACCATGTTATCCCCATGTATACATTTTTTATTATATTACCCAAAATAGTGTTTCAAATAACTTCTCAACTCCATTTTTTTTGTACATTTTACTTTTTTTAGGAAAAAAACCAACAACCATGTAATTTACAATTGGGGAATACCATGGTAACTTGATAGTGAGAGATGATAGGTGTTTAGAGTGAAATTCAAGATCAATGATTTTAAAATTAGATGAATTAGAAACTATACTCAATTGATTAGATAAATAGTTTTCTTTCTTTTCAGATTTTTCATATATTTCAAGGTCAAACTCTTGGAGAATTAGGATAAATAATTTATTATCCTCGGTTTAGAATATAATTTCTTATGTGATAACTCTAAATATAAATGGTCTATAAAAATGATGATTTTGGAACAAATGATATAGTATCATGATTTATCGAAGGTAAACACCACAACTAAATGTTCTTTTTTATGATAGTTTTGTGAGATTTAGTTTCATCCAATGTTTTTGAGGCATAATAGATGAAATGAGGAATAATTTATATTATTTGACCAAGAACTACCCCAATGTTCCAATAAAATGTATCACACATCAATTATAAGGGTAAGGATCAATCTAGGTGTTGGATTATCAAGGTAGATTAAAGCATAACATTGATTTAAATGAATGATTTGTTTAACAACTCACCAAAATTGAAGGTAACTTAATTCTGGAGTAATTCAGTGAGTTGGAAGAAAATCCTACCATTTTTATGGATAAATTTTTTATAGAAACAAACATATCCAATGACTTATCGGATGTCTCAAAATGATGTTAGTTCAGGAAGTAATTGGATTTCCTTAATTTTGGAATGATTGAACTGAATACACTCTTGTCAAATTATGTTTCCTTGAATAATCACATTAGTAACCATGATGTAAATATATTCAAAATTTTGTACAATGTGATATTTGGCACATTTCTATAGGACTAGAGAGAGTGAAAGTGAGAAGGATTCAAATGAATCACCATAAATGGTAATGTCATCAATGAGGTACTCCATCAAAATCTCAAATAATTTTGAAAAGATACTCATTATTCACCTATGTAATGTTGTAGGAGAATTGTAAAGGACAAAATGAATAATCGTATATGTGTATGTTCTAAAGGGAAAGAGAATGCAGTCTTTTCTTGGCCATGAGGTGTGATTGGGATTTTTTAGTAACTAGTGAATCCATCAAAAAATCAATAATATGAATTGTAGAAAATATTTATCTAATTTGATCAATTAAAATAAGTGTTTAGTGACATTTTGGTGGTTTAGAATTCAATTTTGAAAAATATATGCACAGACACTCTCTATGTTTCAATCAAGTTTGGACTGCTTATAACGACCCATACTTTACATACATTTTTAATACATAAAAATTTAATCATACTTATTACAACATATAACAAAACCACGAAAGGACCGTATAAGTATAGTGTCTTTAGAAACTGGGAAACATAAACAACTGGTTCATAAAGCGTCCAAACTGTCTCCCATTTATTTCATCATATCTATTGTCCCTTTGGGAACATCTTAATTAATAACCTTCTCCCTGACCTGGGGAAAGAAAACATACAAAAGGGTGAGCGCAAATGCTCAGTAAGGGTAAACAAAAGAAATATCAATCACCTCATATTCATAAGAAAATAAAATTTTGGAAATCTTACCCTGCAAAAGAGATCATAATTTCATAACATGGGATAAATCATGGTAGTGAAATGTAATCACAATAATCATAACATAAAACATGAAGCTTTGTGGCATACACACATAATCATAGAGAATAATTTCTTATTAGTCAAGACTCATTGCCAAAACTATCTTAGTGGACAAAGTCCATTTCTGAACTGAGTTCAATCCTCGTTTCAGTCATGTTTCATTGAACTGGTTTAACCTGCCATTCCAGCCATGTCTATCTCATGAGATATAAAATCTTTACCCAATGCATTGGAGGGAGATATAGGTCCCACCCATCTCATAATGATACCATTCTTATGTGTGCCACAAAATCATAAATCATACATCATAGCATAACCCATGTAATAAAAATGGGATCCCTAAACATCGTGACATCATAAAACAATTCATATAAAATAAAGGAATTCATAAAAATAATTCCATCACAAAATAATGAAATCAATGTAATAATAGGGATAGAAACAGAAACCTATATTATCTTAGATGGAAAATAATTTTGATAAAACACTTGAACTCCATTTTTCAGGAAAATATGCTTTCTACTTCAAAAAAACTTTTCCTTTCTTAACATTTCATACAATTATAAACTAAAAGACGTTGATTAAAAATAAACATGAAAACTTGTAAAGGAAGCTTCTTGGAAATAATGTTTTAAAAATCCATTCATGCCGTATAAGTTAAAAAAAACATTCTTCCCGTACTTTTGTCCGAAAAGTCAAAAAGTACCTCGTACGAAAAACGAAAAAAGATTCCTTTCATATCCATTACTAAAAACTCATCGAAGGGTAAAATTGGATTTAAACAATTGTAGGTGGATGGATACAATATTACATATTGATGGAACATGGACGTGGATGATAAAATACATCCCAGTAAATTCCAAAGTACAAACAATCTCGGATAAAAATGAGATTGTGATATTTCCCTTACCTTAGGTCTGATTTGCTTCGTAAGTGTCCTAACCTCCTGTATAATGATTTAAATAATGTTATTGACTTATTCCAGAATCATAATTATTTTTATGATATCATATATGGTCATATTCTTAGCTTCTTATTAGTAATATTTCATTACTACTTGTTATCCGGGTGTTTATTACTTTTTGTTCTTATGCGTTTTTTGTCGAATAAATTCCTATTTTTCTTTTTAGGTGTAAATACCACATTTCCAGAATGGTATTAGTGTAATACACTCATTAAATTCATTTATATAATTATTATGCAATGAAGATCGTGTAGAACGAGTCGCATCACATCGTGGAGACGGTATTCCGTACGTACGCACGAGTAATGATATCGTTCCCATGACTGTTGAATTGTATCAGAGTGTATATATACTATTTCAGAATCAATATCACTTTAGAATAATCATATATAGTCATTATTTTCACCATTATATCCATCCAAGTAAGGTGGTGATGGAAAATAGATTACACCACGGCGTGGAGATGGTATTCCGTACGTACGCACGTGTGGTGATTTCATTTTCCGTAGGATGGATAAATGGTGAAATAGGGTTGTTTCATACTTATAATAACATATCGTTATATGAGTGATACTGATGTTGTTACTTTATAATGAAACAACTAAATAAGAAGAAGTGGAAGAAGAAATAAAGATGAAAGAATCGGTAACGGACATTACCTCTTCTTTGAAGCGCTTCTTTGAGACCTCCTTTTAGGGCACTAAAATTGGTCTTTAAAGAAGACCAGGACCACTATGATTTCTCTATGGAAGTGGTGAGAGGAAATTGGCAGGGTTTTGCCAAGAATGAAGGCTTAAAGTGGTGTGAGGAAGAGGGGGAGGAGGTTCCCTTTTATAAGGGACGAGAGGGGCACCTTTGGAATAACAAAAAATATTATTTTATTATAAAGTTAAATTCGGTTTTTAATAGCTTCAAATTGATATATGTTGAAGCTAAGGTGGGTATGGGTCGAAATACTCTCATCCAATAGAATTTAGACAAGTTTAGGTTATTATATTAACCTTATCTTTTAGTTTTAACTCTTAGTTAATTAGATTGACATTTACCATGTCACTTAGTATTTTTATATTATATAGTTAATAAACTTAGCATATACATACAAGAGACCCCCAAGTGGTCCATTAATGATACAAATATCATGATATAAGTATATTTGACGAACCTTATATTTTTAGGAATAAAATAACAATCAATAATATAATATTTGTTTTAAAAACTATTTTATGTCAATTTTGAAACTATTTAGTAATTGATTTTTGTGAAAATCATAACAAAATGATTAGTTCTAAAAAAGTTAATTAAATAAATACTAACATGTCATATTAACCTATAAAATTAGTGGAATTCATAAAAAGTCTCAAATTACATTTATTGGGGTATTTATAACATCAATTATGTCAATTTTCATTAATAAGATAATTACTGCATCATCTTTGTGTCATAAATAAATTAAATTATATAATGTCTAAAAATGACAAATAAAATACCATTATGTAGGAAATATTTTTATCTTTCTAATTAATTTTTATAGTCGAATTTATCTTATGTATAACCCTATATTGAAAATTATTTACTTCTTAAACTTTGATTTTAACTATTTTAACCCTTCTTTAAATAAATTAATAATAAATTTCCTAATCTAATCCAAGTGGGCCTAAATGGTCATATTTTATTCGTAAGGTTGTTTTTGGTCGAATTAAACTTATCCAATAAAATTATGACATGTGTTAGGGTAATAATAATATCATTTTTACCCTTAATTACCCTATTTACTTTTAACCGTGGTAAATAAAAGTAAAAAGTTATTATTCACCAAAAATTATTTTCATCTCATTGAACCACATTTTACTTACTGACATCAACTGTTTCTCTCGGATTTTTGAAATTCCAATCACAAAAGCGTTAAAATTAAGTTTTATGAAAAATTCAGTTTTTTAAACTACCAGTTAGTGGTTTCACTATTCATCAAAAATTGAAAGTTTTCAGAAAAATACCAAAATTTCACCCTAGGCTAATTTCGATATTCCGAATCCAAAAATGAAGTCCATTTTGAAAAATAAAATTTATAAAATTTCAAAAAGTGGTTATTACTATTCATAACAACTAGTTTTAATAATATTTTAATAGCATATCGTTGTTTAGTGAAACTCGGTATTGCGTACGACGCAAGCTATTGAAGAAGGCCATGGTTGCGTACAAAACAAGACAAGCTAGTGTTGTGTGTAGTGAAAGATTCCTTGGATAAAAACAAAATCTTTCTCATAAAAGTCTCAGGCGTTACATTCTACCCCCTTAAAATGAATTCCACCCTCGAAATTTGTCACATTGTAACAAAAAGATGAGGATACCTCTCCATCATCATATCCTCAAGCTCCCATGTAGCTTCTTCTAATTGGTGGTTCCTCTGTAAAACTTTCACCAATCGAGTGGTCTTGTTTCGTAGGACTTTTTTCGCTACAATATAGAATCTCTATCGGCTGTTCTTCATAAGAAAGATCTTGCTCCAGCGGTACAACTTATGAGCTGAGTACATGTGAAGGATCAGGTATGTACATTCTTAGGAGAGATACATGGAACACATCGTGAACTTGAGAGAGATTCGGTGGAAGCGCCAATCGGTAAGCTACCTTTCCAACACGATCCAGTATTTCGAAAGGACCGATATATCTAGGGATCAACTTCCCCTTCTTTCCAAATCTCATGACCCTCTTCCAAGGAGCTATTCGTAAGAACACTTTATCACCCACTTCAAACTCTAGGTCTTTTCTTCGGTTGTCGGCATAACTTTTCTGTCGACTCTGAGATGCTATTATGTGTTGTTGAATAGATCGGACCTTTTCTTCCTTCTCATCAATAAGATTATGTCCTAATAGCTTTCTTTCCCCAACTTCATCCCAGCAAGTTGGAGTCCTGTATTTCTTTCCATAGATAGCTTCATAAGGAACCATCTAAATAATAGAGTGAAAGCTATTATTATAAGAAAATTCCACCAAAGGTAGGTGTTGATCCCAACCACCTTTGAAATCCATAGAACAAGCTCTCAACATATCTTCTAGAGTTTAAATTGTTCTCTCAGACTGACCGTCTGTCTGAGGATGATAAGCAGTGCTGAAACTCAATTCTATATCCAGAGTATATTGAAGACTTCGCCAAAACTTCGAGGTAAATCTAGGATCCCGGTCAGATATAATAGAAAGTGGTACTCCATGAAATCTTACCACTTCCTTTACATATATCATGGAAAGCTGATCAAGAGAGAAATCCTCTCTAATAGCAATGAAGTGTGCAGACTTTGTAAGACGATCAACTATGACCCAGCTAGAATTATTGCCTTTGGATGTTTTAGGAAGTCCTGTGACAAAGTCCATAGTGATCTTTTCCCATTTCCATTCGGGTATGGGTAATGGTTGTAACATTCCCTTAGACTTCTGTCTCTCAGCTTTAACTTGCTGACAAACCAAGCATCGAGGGACATATTCAGCAACATCTCTTTTCATTCCATCCCACCAGAAGTACTCTTTCAGGTCCCTATACATCTTCATGCTTCCCGGATGAATAGAGAATGAATAACTATGAGACTCATCCAGTAGCTCCTTCTTTAATTCGGGGATGGGAGGAACACAAACCCGATTCCTGAACTTTATTGTCCCATCACAATCAAGGTTGAATTCAGGAATATTTCTCAATTTCTTTTGTAACTCTACATCTTCTTTCTGCGCCTCTTTAATCTTCACATGTATAGATGGTTGAACATTCATTTCATAAATATAATATTTCCCCCCTTCCATTATAATTCCAAGATCCATCCTTTGTAAATCCATAAATATTGGATCTTTTGTGATCCTCATCATGGATAAACTGGCATGGTCTTGTCGACTTAATGCATCTGCCACCTTGTTTGCTTTCCCAGGGTGGTAATGAATTTAGCAGTCGTAATCCTTAATTAGCTCCAACCATCTTCTTTGGTGCATATTCAGCTCCTTTTGTGTGAAAATATACTTTAAACTTTTATGATCAGTATAAATATCACACCTTTCTCCATAAAGATAATGCCTCCAAATCTTTAATGAAAATATTACCGCAGCTAACTCCAAATCATGTATTGGGTAATTTTGCTCATGTATTTTCTACTATCGTGAGGCATAAGCTATCACCATATCATTTTGCATAAGAACACACCCCAACCCCTTCATGGATGCATCACTATAGATCACAAACCTTTCTCCACTACAAGGCAGTGTGAGCACACGTGCAGTGGATAACCTTCTATTCAACTCCTTGAAATTCTCATCACATTCCTCTGTCCAAACATACTTAACTCCTTTCCGAGTCAACCTAGTGAGTGGATTAGATAATCGTGAAAAATCTTTCACAAAACTTGGATAATATCCAGCCAATCCAAGAAAACTTCGGATCTCAGTTACTGTTGTTGGTCTCGACCATCTTTTGATAACCTTTATTTCTGCTGGATCCACAGATATCCCTTCTTTTGAGATTATGTGACCCAAAAAATGAAACTTTTTTAAGCCAAAATTTACACTTGGTAAATTTGGCATAAAGCTTCTCTTTTCTCAGGGTCTTCAATATAATTGTCAAGTGATCTTCATGTTCTTCCTTGCTCTTTGAATAGACAAGAATATCATCTATAAAAACTACCACAAACTGATCAAGATAGTCTCTAAATACACTATTCATCAGATCCATGAAGATAGCAGGGGCATTAATAAGACCAAACGACATCAATATAAATTCATAGTGTCCATACCTTGTACGAAAATCTGTCTTTGGTATATCCTCCCTTTTGACCCTTAATTAATCATACTCTGAACGAAGATCAATCTTGGAAAAGTATTGAGCTCCTCGTAGTTGGTAAAATAAGTCATCAATGCACGGGAGAGGATATTTGTTCTTGATAGTGATCTTCTTAAGTTCTCGATAATCAATACAGAGTCTCATTGATCTATCTTTCTTCTTAACAAACAGAACAGGTGCTCCCCAAGGTGATTCACTAGGGTGTATGAACCCCTTATCAATATTCTCTTGGAGTTTCTTCTTCAATTCCTTCAACTCAATTGGGGCCATTCTATAAGGTGTCTTTGAAATTGGAAAAGCACCCGGTACGAGTTCTATTGAAAACTCAACTTCACGATTTGGTGGAAGACTTGGAAATTCCTTTTGAAAGACATCATCAAACTCCCGTACAACGGGCATATTCTTAATCGTGATTTTATCTCCAACCATTTGAGATAAATAACCTTCATTTAGTGGAATCAAGACCCATAAGATGGATGAAATTTCCACTGGAAGGTTATGTTCATCCTTGCATCGATAGATGATCATAGATTGATCTGGAATATGAAATGTGACTTCCCCTCTTTGGAAATTGATATGAGATCCATATAAAGAAAGACAATCCATGCCAAGAATCACATCAAATTCCACTATAGGAAGGATCGCAAGATTTACAGGAATCACTTTCCCACAAACTTCAATCGGGGAAGAATTATAAACTTTTGATGCGACTGTTGTTCCATTAGGTGTTGTCACAGCTAACTCAACATCTAATTGTTGAGGTAATACGGTGATACCCTTAGAAAAATCTTCATAAATAAAAGAGTGGGTGGATCCAGAATCAAATAAAACATTTTCTACTTTAGAGTGGATGGTAAGTGTACCTTTCACCACATCGTTATCATACTCCACATCGCTGATAGATATTGCATGTGACTTTCCTTTGTATTTAGCCTTAAGATTTTGTTGATGTCGATTATCATCAACAACCCTTGGATTAGGGAATTTATTGGCATAATGCCCCATCTCCTTGCACTTGAATCATTGAAGTGTAGTAGGTTCATTCTGTGTATCCCTTCCTTTTTTTACATCATTAGACATCTTCTTCCAATCATTGCGGCATTCAAATGCCTGATGACCTTCCTTTCCACATTTGAAACATTTACTTGTCCCTTTAATACAACTCCCTCCGTGTTTCTTTCCACACTTTGAGCATAAGGGAAAGCTCATCTTCTTTTCAGTGTGCTCTTTAGATTTTCCTTTGAATTCCATTTTCCTCTTCTTATCAAACCCATATGACTGATGGGTTACTCCAATCTCCTTCTCAACTTTGAGAGCACATCGAACAATTTCCTAATAGCTATTGAAGTCCTTTATGGCTAAGGCCCTTTGAAGACTTGGTTTTAAGACACTAAAGAATCGATCGATCTTACTCTCAGGTCTGATAATAATACTAGAAGCGTACCTTGAAAGTCTTGTAAAATTTGATTCATAGGTACCAACAGATTCATCATCATTTTTCTTTAGTTCAAGAAACTCTTTCTCCATCTTTGTTTGGAGAATACGAGGGAAGTACTTATTGAAAAATAAGTTCTTGAAGTCGTCCCATTCCATGGACCCAATTTCATCTCTTTGCCTCGTATTCTTGATAAGATTCCACCATTGATCAACATCACCTTCCAAACGATACACTGCTAAGATGACTTTATCATGTTCATAACATTGAAGAACTGAAAATATATTTTTAGTAGTACTAATCCATTTTTCAGCAACTAATGGATCAGTAGACCCGCTAAAAGAAGGTGGACGCTACCTCATGAAGGATTCAACAGAATGTTGCTCCTTCCTTTGCTCGTTTGGAAGTACTGCATGATTCATAGCTTGAGAAAGTTGTGTGAGCATGGCTACAATAGTTTTCATTCTAGCTCCCATAACGTTTGGTTGCTCATGGGGACAATCATTGCATTGCCCATCGCATTCCGCATTAACACGGTTCCTTCGGGTTCCAGCCATTGACTAAAACCAAGAAGAATAGTGTGAGCAACACTAATTATAACAGGAAAACCACACAATCAAGAATAAAATTTCACACTTAAGGTCTTATCCTAGGTTATTCATGGACATTTCTAAAACACTAAGATTGTGTTCTATTCATAGAATTATCCTTAGGGTTCTTACTAACGCTTTAACATCTTAGTTTCCAAAGGTTGACTATAACTTTCCTCTGATACCAACTATAAAGACCCATACTTTACATACATTGTTAATAATTCAAAATTGAAGCATACTTATTACAACATATAACAAAACCACGAAAGGACTGTATGGGTATAGTGTCTTTAAAAAGTGGGAAACATAAACAAATGGTTCAAAAAGTGTCTACACTGTCTCCCATTTATTTCATCATATCTATAGTCCATTTTGGCATATCTTACTTAATAACCTTCTCCCTGACCTGGGGAACGAAAACATACAAAAGGGTGAGCTCAAATCCTCAGTAAGGGTAATCAAAAGAAATATCAATCACATCATATTCATAAGAACATAACATTTTGGAAATCGTACCCTGTAAATGTGACCATAATTTCATAACATGGGATAAATAGTGGTAGTGAAATGTAATCACAATAATCATAACTTAATACACGAAGCTTTGTGGCATACACACATAATCATAGAGAATCATTTCTTATTAGTCAAGACTCATTTCCAAGACTATCTTAGTGGACAAAGTCCATTTCTGAACCGAGTTCAATCCTCGTTTTTGTCCTGTTTCACTGAACCTGTTTAACCTGCCGTTCCAGCCATGTCTATCTCATGAGATATAAAATATTTAACCAATGAAATGGAGGGAGATATAGGTCCCACCCATATCATAATGATACCATTCTTATGTGTGCCACAAAATCATAAATCATACATCATAGCATAACCCATGTAATAAAAATGGGATCCTTAAACATTACGACATCATAAAAAAATTCATATAAGATAAAGGAATTCATAAAAATAATTCCATCACAAGATAATCAAATCAATGTAATAATAGGGATAGAAACATAACCCTATATTCTCTTATATGGAAAATAATTTTGATAAAACACTTGAAGTCCATTCTTGAGGAAAATATCCTTTCTACTTCAAAAACACTTTTCCTTTCTTAACATGTCATACAATTATAAAATAAAAGAAGTTTATTAAAAATAAACTTGAAAACTTGTAAAGTAAGATTCTTGGAAATAATGTTTTAAAAATCCATTCATTCCTTATAAGTAAAAAAAACATTCTTCTCTTACTTTTTTCAGAAAAGTCAAAAAGTACCTCGTATGAAAAACGACAAAAGATTCCTTTCATATCCTTTACTAAAAACTCACCGAAGGGTAAAATTGGATTTAAACAATTTTATGTGGATGGAAACAATATTACATATTGAGGGAACATGTACATGGATGATAAAATACATCCTAGTAAATTCCAAAGTACAAACAATCTCGGATAAAAATGAGATTGTGATATTTCCCTTACCTTAGGTCCGATTTTCTTCGTAAGTGTTCGAACCTCCTGTATAATGATTTAAATAATGTTATCGAATTATTCCAGAATCATACTTTTTTTTATGATATCATATATGGTCATATTTTTAGCTTCTTATTAGTAATATTTCATTACTACTTGTTATTCGGGTGTTTATTACTTTTTGTTCTTATGCGTGTTTTGTCGAATAAATTCTTATTTTTCTTTTTAGGTTTTAGATACCTCATTTCCAGAATGGTATTAGTATAATATATATCATATTCATTCATTCAATTCATTTATATAATCATTATGCAATGACGATCATGTAGAATGAGTCGCATCACATCGTGGAGACGGTATTCCGTACGTACGCACGAGCGATGATATCGTTCCCATGATTGTGGAATTGTATCGTAGTGTATATATACTATTTCGGAATCAATATCACTTTACAATAATCATATATAGTCATTATTTACACCATTATACCCATCCAAGTAAGGTGGTGGTGGAAAATAGATTACACCACGTCGTGGAGACGGTATTCCGTACGTACGCACGCGTTGTGATTTCATTTTTCATAGGATGGATAGATGGTGAAATAGGGTTGTTTCATAATTATAATAACATATCATTATATGAGTGATAATTATGTTATTACTTCATAATGAAACAACTAAATAAGAAGAAGTGGAAGAAGAAATAACGATGAAAGAATTGGTAACGGACATTACCTCTTCTTTCAAGCGCTTCTTTGAGACCTCCTTTTAGGGCACTACAATTGGTCTTTGAAGAAGACAAGGACCTCTAGGATGTCTCTAGGGATGTGGATAGAAGCTATTGGCAGGGTTTGGCCGAGCATGGAGGCTCCAAGTGGTGTGAGGAAGAGGGGGAGGAGGTGCCCTTTTATAAGGGAGGAGAGGTGCACCTTTGGAATAACTAAAAATATTATTTTATTATAAAGTCAGATTCGGTTTTTAATAGCTCCAAATTGATATATTTTAAAGCTAAGGTGGGTATGGGTCTAAATACTCTCATCCAACAGAATTTAGACAAGTTTAGGTCATTATATTAACCTTATCGTTTAGTTTTAACTCTTAGTTAATTAGATTGACATTACCATGTCACTTTGTATTTTTATATTATATAGTTAATAAACTTACCATATACATCCAAGAGACCCCCAAGTGGTCCATTAATGATACACATATAATGATATAAGTATCTTGGCTGAACCTTAGATTTTTATGAATAAAATAACAATCAATAATATAATATTTGTTTTAAGAACTATTTTATGTCAATTTTGACACTATTTAGTAATTTATTTTTGTGAAAATCATAACAGAATGATTAGTTCTAAAAACGTTAATTAAAGCAATAATAACATGTCATATTAACCTAGAAAATTAGTGTAATTCATAAAAAGTCTCAAATTACATTTATTTGGGTATTTATAACATCAATTATGTCAATATTTCATTAATAAGATAATTATAGCATCATCATTGTGTCATAAATAAATTAAATTATTTAATGTCTAAAAATGACAAATAAAATACCATTATGTGTGAAATATTTTTATCTTTCTAATGGATATTTATAGTCGAATTTATCTTATGTATAACCCTATATTAAAAATTATTTACTTATTAAACTTTGATTTTAACTATTTTAACCCTTCTTTAAATAAATTAATAATAAATGTTCTAATCTAATCCATGTGGGCCAAAATGGTCGTAGTTTATTCCTAAGGTTGTTTTTGGTCGAATTACATTTATCCAATAGAATTAGGACATGTTTTATGGTAATAATAATATCATTTTTACCCTTAATTACCCTATTTACTTTTAACCGTGGTAAATAAAAGTAAAAAGTTACTATTCACCAAAAATTATTTTCATCTCATTGAACCAAATTTTACTTACTGACATCAACCGTGTCTCTCGGATTTTTGAAATTCCAATCACAAAAGCGGTAAAATTAAGTTTTATGAAAAATTTAGTTTTTTTAACTAACACTTAGTGGTTTCACTATTCATCAAAAATTGAAAGTTTTGAGAAAAATACCAAAATTTCACCGTAGGCTAATTTCGATATTCCGAATCCAAAAATGAAGTCCATTTTGAAAAATAAAATTTATAAAATTTCAAAAAGTGGTGTTACTATTCATAACGTCTAGTTTTAATAATATTTTAATAGCATATCGTTGTTTAGTGAAACTCGGTATTGCGTACGACGCAAGCTATTGAGGAAGGCTGTGGTTGCGTGTAAAACAAGCCAAGCTAGTGTTGTGTGTAGTGAAAGATTACTTTGATAAAAACAAAATATTTCTCATAGAAGTCTCGGGCATTACACTTCTTCCCTATGTTCATTTTTGACAATAGTAATGCCACTCTTCTTTGCTACCACTTGAATTAGACTAACCCATCCACTATTGGAAATTTGATAGATAATAACAACTTGAATAAATTTGGTAATCTATTTCCTAACTAATTATGATTAGATTGAGACTTCTTTGAGATTGCTTGCTTAGTTTGGATGATTCTTCTAGATGGATGTGATTTATGAAAAGGGAAGGGTTGATTCCTGGTGTATCATCTAGGGTCAAACCAATGGTCTTTTTCCCCTATAATACATGAACAAGTTTTTAATCCTTTGTTTTAGTAAGTGAATTAGAGATAATGACACGGTATGAGTGATCATGGAAATGAAATTAATTCTTTAGGTGTGTGTGAATAGGTTTTATATCAGCTTTATCCTTTATTTATGTGCCAAAAAATGTAGGAATAGAGGTAGGTATTCTAGTTGGTTTGGATTAATTTTTATTAATACTATAAAAGGTGTAGTAGTAGAGATCAATGGTGATATGAGATTCCACGAAATTATGAAGATTCTTTAGATTGATGGAGTCTATAAAAGAAAGGTCTGCATCAACATCTCTAGTTATGAATAGATTAATCATGGTGCAAATTTTACAAACTCCATTCTCCCTAGAACTAGAACAACATGATTGAATGAGATTCAATCCACTCTCATAAGTGTATTGAGAAGTTAAAATTGAGAATGTAGAGTAATTATCTACTAGGTATCGTATAGACTTAAACATATTGAACATGAATAGTTAGTTAATAAATTCCATGGATAAGATGACAATATAGGCATAAATTTTATTTGTAGCTGTTATGAGTAATGGTATTACTAAAATCACGAGATATTGGGAAGACTATGCATAACCTTCCCTTTTAAAGATATAAGAATCAGATGGAATGAGCTGTTAGGCATATAAATTTTCATTAATCCTAAGTTGTCTCTTATGGTTATATGATTCCTTAGGAAACCTTGCATAATTAGGGATTTTTTTGATTGCATCCAGGAGAGTAATTTTGACTTCAGCACATCTCAACATCTCAATCATCTCAGAATCAGGTTCAAAGGACTTTTTTTCTTAGAGATGGCATGTTGAAAAGGAATTGGATTCTTTTGATGGATTAAAGGAGTTTAGGGTGTGGATTTAGGCTATTCTTCTTTATTTTTTTTTTCTTTTTCTAACTCAAAATATAAAAGGGATTTATGTGATTATTTAAGTGGAATGGAAATTTATTTTATATATTTAATTTAATTTTAACTTATATTACCATTGGGGTTGGGAAATAGTTTAGTAGGGAGTTGGTAAGAATTTTAATTTTTATATTGGATTATGTTGGATTCAAGTTGACCAAAATTATTTTCAATGTTTTCAAGTATGGAATGGCCGAAGATAGTAGGATATTCCACAAAATATTTATCTGGTTTCTTAGAAGAAGAGGCATTAACAATTTGGATTTCAATGATTTGGGATCTTGAAAAACTAATTGTATTAAATTTGGGAATTATGGAGGATCAGTAGGATAATGAAAATGAGGATTAAGTTTACTCCTTCAATGTTGAGGTAATTTATAAGACATTAATCTTATTAAAATTAAGAGAATAATCCATCATATCACAACATAAGAATAAGACATGTGATTTTGGAAGGCACATAAACATGTGAAATGATTTCCATAGTAGTAAAGGCTTAATGAAAAGGCCATATTAGTTGAATGAGTCCACTAACCAAATAATATTATTATTCAAGGTTAACTTCCAAGACCATATTAGTGGAAAAAACCATTTACTGAACATGGTTCACTCCCCATTCTTGATCGATATTTCAGAACTAGGTTTATCTCCCATTATGACCCCGTATTACTAAATGGATTTAAATCCTCATTCCATATGTATATTACTGAACTGATTTTACTCCTCATTCCAGAAATGTATTAATAAATATAGTTCACTCATCATTACTTCACTTTCATACTAAACCGAGTTCACTCCTCTTATAGGATCTGTCATACTGAACTTAGTTTACTCCCTGCCATAGCCCTTTTATACTCATGAGATATAAATCTTTACCCAATTTAATGGTGGGGGAAATTTATCCCAACATCACATAATAAAATCATACATACATGTGTCACAAGATAATAAAACTTTCATCATAGTATGACCCATAAAAAGAGATGGCTTCATAAATATCATATCAAAACCCATGAAATGAAATGGGTATCATAAACATTTAATTTTTTCATAATCTAATTAAAATAGATAAGTTTCATAATCATTACATCATATAAAAACCCATGAAATAAAGTGTGTTTTGTAAGTGTTTTATTCGTGGTGTAACCCATGTAATAAAAATGAGTTTCATAAACATATTTTCATATTAATCATAAAATATTCAAATAAAGAATAAGAATAGTGTCACTAGATCACAACCCTAGTAAAAGCATAAAATATCTTCCCAAGACATGAATAAGGTGAGTTATTTTGTTCTTTATTTTATTATTATAACTATAAAATGATAACTACAAGATTAAAATTTCTTTTTATATTTTAAAAGTTATGTTTATCTAGAAATTATAAAGTGATATTTTGGTAGAGATTATCAAAATATAGTTATGAAGTTTTATCCAAGGATAATTTTGAAAAACTACAGATGGATAATTTCATGAAATTATAAAATATATTTCTATAAAAATTTTCAAATGATGGTAAAGAATAATTATCAAGAAATAATTGTAATTAAAAATAAAGGATATCATATTATATGGAGAAGGATGTTTAAAGATCATATGGAACATAACTTTTCATTGAATTTTAATTTTTAAAACATATAAAATTCTCAAAATATTTTTTATTTGAACAACTTTAAAAAATATATAAGAATCATAAAAAATCATTTTAAAAAATTTCTTGTGTAAAATATCCTGCCCAATTTGAGAAATTATTTTTAAAAAGTAATTTTTTTTGAAAACATTTTCTTTGGAAAATGACCATGAAAGCATTTAGAAAAATCATTGAAAACCATTTTATACCCTTATTGAAATATAAAATAATTTTTCAAACTTTTTCATAGAAATCAAAATTTAATAAAATAATAAAAAAAATATTAAAAAAAATAACCATATAAAATTTCAATTGAATATTTAGGGAAATGATGATGGCTAAATCTGTACATGCCAAACAATCCTTTGTTCACCATAAAAAGTTTAGCAACGTTTCTTGATAAAAAAATAGTAAGGAGACTCCTTTTAAAATATTTTTTTGTTAAGAAGATATGAAAGGTATAAAAATGTATTTGAAACATAATAATTAAACATTTCTTAAAATCATTTCTAGAAAATATGGAACTTTTATTAAAAAAAAATTCATTCGTATTGAGAAATAACGTTGGATTTTGTTAATAACACTTTCTTAATTATCTGAAGAACAAAAGAGTTGAAAAAATGGTTTTGATACATTTAGATATCATAGATAACTATATTATAATAAAATTCATGATATTTGCTGATATATGAATTATAATATTTCAATAATGGAAATGTAGTCAAAAACAATCTTGATAAATGAGGAGATTGTAGCAATAAACCGTTACCACATTGGTAATTCGGAATCATAATGATATAGAAAGAATACAATTAAACTAATTTTAAAATATCATGAAAATAATTATATTCATGATATAATATTTCAAATTAAATTATATACTCCACATAGAAAAATATTCGTTTATAACATGACATGTGTCTCAAAGAAAGTGAATTGAGATAAAATTACTTTACTGATTCGGTAACCTTTGAACCATAAATCCCATAAAAGAGAGATCTTAAAATGGATATGTAAATACCCATAAATTTAATGATACAAATAATAAAATATATTCATTGTAATTATATACACCACAAAAAATAAATGAGTGGTGAATAAAGCATAAATATCATTGAAATAAAAGTGAGATCAGAAAAACTTTACCTTAATTCTTGATTTTCATTATACACTCAAAACTCCTATATAATAAATATAAGTTTGTTATAAATCTACCATGGAAAGATATTATTATATGTAATACCATATATTAATTTTCATGATTTTATATTAAACTTTTATTGAAAACTCCATGTTAATTTTACATTTAATGTAATATCCACTTCATTTTTCATAAATGTTTTGACTTTTTATTCTTGATATGACTACTTAGATCATAATTTAATTATTTAAATAATGTAAAAAATGATATAAATATCATATATATTCATTATATATATGTTTATTATAATATATTAAATATATAAGTATGAAATGGAATACATCGTTCATAGAGACGGTAGGTCGTACGTACGCATGAATGCCATTTTTGTTTTATCATCTTATTAAAAAAAATATATTATATGAAATATATGTATACATATATGTATTATAATTATGTTAAATTTATTATTTCCTATATATCATATATTTCCAATAAACCCATCCTTAATACATTTCACATAAGGTGTGAACAAATCACATCACTTTAAGGAGGCAGTAGTCCACACATACATAATTGATGTTATAATATTTACAAAAAAATGGGAAGCATGAATGTATATTTTATATAATAATTAAAAAATAATAATTAAAAAATATATATCAAAATATCATATATAAATATATTTTCCATCATAATTCCAAGCAATTAGAGGTGGTAATGAAAAAATGATCATTATTTTGTGAGGTGGCAGTTCACTGCACACAAGAATGGTAAGTTCATTAGCCATTAGAGGGAAGTGTGTATAATTGTTGGTATAAACATTAGAATAACAAATAACAGTATATTTATATTATAAGTTTATTATATAATCCTTTAATAATAAGGGTTGAGGGGTAGGAGAGTGAAATTAAAATAAAGGACCTCGAGGAAGGATGTCACCCCTTCTTTGGGTAATTCCTCTTGGTTTGCCACTAAGGGATTTCTTGGATAGATTTATGACCAAAGGTAGGCCTCTGGAATTAAGGGAAGAATTTTGGGACATTATTTGAGCAGAATTCAGGTGATCCAATGGGATTTAATGGTGTAAATAAGCTGGAGGGTGAGTGCCTTTTTATAGTGGAGGAAGAGTGGCATTCTTGTATATGTTTGAAAAGGGAACTCCACGCAAAGTTTTTATATTTCATGTGGCTAAAATATTATTAACAATTATATAAAAGGGATTATAAGTTATAAATATGAAAAAACAATGGATTTTTGACAATTTTCTAGGTTATTGTTGGCTTTATGTTTAACGATTAGTTCTTTATTAAGCTCATTTTCTCTTAATTAATGTAAGTAATTTCAATGACTTTCACTAATATTTTTTGTAAAAAGAAACATTTTACATGTTATAAATTATTAAATATCATTATTATAAATATAAAATCTATTTATTAATATTCCAATAATAGAAGTGGTAGCAATTAATTTACAACTATTCCAAGAGACGAGATGATAATGCTAGTTTTTAAAGAGAAAATGTCCAAACTTTTGAAATGTTTTTATATCTAATTTCATTGTGAATTTTTTTCCAATGAATTAAATTAGATTAAGTTGTTTATAATTTAACTAATAATACTTTAAAACCAAATTAGAATACAATTTTACTATATAAGTAAATTATAGGGGAAAATTTCTTGAATTAAAATTCAACATTTTTACAATTTATCAAGAAATGAAACTTCACAGATAAATTCAAACAATTCATCCAAATTAGATTTTGATATAATGATTTAAAAAACCATGATTATTATTTCATTTAACATTTATTAAATTATAAAAAATAAGATTTAAAATGGGTTCTCTATTAAAAGGTGGTAAAATTAGGTTTTAGAACAATACATCATTTAATTAAAAAATTTGGATTCACCCTTATCTTATACCTATCATGTTTACTCTATGAGTACCAAAAATATTTATTGAATATATGTAATATAAATTAATAATAAATCATTAATCCATATAGTTATTTTTTATTTATTTATATGAAATTGCATTTTTAAATAGAAAAATATCTTTCTTAGAAAAGTAATTTCATTATTTTCAAATAGTTAATTAATTAACTTATACTAATTGATAACCAAAGGTTTAATTTTATAAACATGTGTAAATAATATTTTCACAATTTAATTAATATTATTTTAAATTTCTATTTCAATTATTATGTGGTATCTATAATAATATTTTAATATTATTGTTAATAATATATTGTAGTTTTGTAAAACTCAGACTTGTGTGTTATGTAAGATATAAAAGGCACTATGTATTGTATGTAATGCAAACCAAACATAATGTTTCTTATAGAAAATGATAATCTATGTTTTGTGTGTTCTGAAATATTAACTTGGTGTTGTGTATAATGCAAGATAAACTTAGTTCTTTTATAAAAAAACTATATCCAGTGTTGTGTGAAATGAAAAATATCAAAATGATGAAATTATTTTGAAAACAATTATTCCAAAATCCCCAAGCTATTACATTATACCCCCATTAAAATGAGTTTTATCCTTGAAATTTATATGGGTTATCAATGTATCAATACATGAATGTTCCTTTCATAGAAACCGACATCATAATAATGAATACTAAAATTTTATATAAAAAGAGATGTTAGAAACATAATAGTTACCCAAAGTTACTCATAACTTGGTTTTCACATGGGAGAATATAGGTGTAAAGTGAAAACATATACAATGAAAAAAAATATAACTATAATGTTCTGATAGAGAGTGATAGATTACATGGTTCATAGAAACATAACTATCATAAATCCATAAATCTATAATGATCTAAGGGGTCATTTGATTCATCAGAAATGATGGTACTGGGATTAAATTTTTCGTATCAATATTTTTTTTTTCTAATGTTGAATTTTTTTTACAAGATGGCATACTTACTTGAATTCATTCCATTATATAAGCACAATCTAACCCCTTGATCAATTCCCACTTCATCTCTTACTCAAGGGATTGAATATGAATTTTTCATTCATGACGAACTAACAGACCATGATATCCCTAAATCGAATGATAATTCATTCCATTTTTCATTTTTATCACAAAAATGGATATTTATGGTTATCCAATATAAATAAGTCATCATAAGGTGAGATAATAATTTAATCTCATAACTTCATCTCACGTTTAACTTAAAATTTCCGTAAATGTTTTACCTTATAACCCTTAAAAAAATAAAACAAAGGTTTAGAAATTATTTTACTAAATAATATTTATATTGAACCCTCATATATCATCATTTTGCTTTTATTTTTCACATACCAAACATGTGAATACCTTCATCATGTATTCTCTTGAAACATGGTAATAACATGAATTTCCACAAATCCATTTTGAAAACATTCATGCTTCCCTATTCAAAATATTACTAGATATATTACTTAAATCCCAGAAGTTGTAAACTTCATCGATGATAACATAGCCCATTTTTTCAGAAAACAATTTATCAGTTATGATTTCCTAAATTCTATCCAATACACTTTATCAATATTATCATATCCTTATCCATATAAATTATAATTTTCTCATTCCATGGAACATGTTAAGGGTTTCCTTCCTTTAATGTAACAATGTCAATAAATCGGAATACTTAAAGAAAAACTTCTAAAAACAATCCTTATATATTTAATGATTTACATAACATAATATATACACCACAATAATCTATCTTTATTCTTAAAATATCACCTAGGCTTTATCAATATATTCCTTAATAAAATTTTCCTAAATCATGAAATATGATTCATGTGTTATGGTTACTCAAACTACAATCTAATCATTCCTCTTATGGTAAAAAATACAAGAAGAGCATCCCAAACCTTTCACATGTCATTTATAGTCTCCATATCTTCCACAGTATATCTAATACTCACACTACATTCCTGATTCTCTTTATGAAATTTCCACATAATAAATTGATTTTTATAATTAATATAATTTACACAACTAAAAAATTCATTGTTAACTAGGTTTATTTTAGTTCTTTTCATTTTATAAAACCAGAAATCACAGTGTGAGAAAGACTTATCCTAATAGAAAAGCACATAATAATGAAAAATCTCTTATAGGGTTTCTAAATCATGAAACCTAATTTTTAATTGATGAAACCTTATGTTTGTCCTAGGTTATCCATTGTCATATACTAATCAAATCCTTAATTATGGTTCATAAAGTGTGTGTGAATTTGTTAATCATATCTCCCAGGAGTGTCAAAATAGGTGTGCAGTAAGGCCCATTTTCATGAACTAGTCCCTGATCGATTCTAGATTAATGCAGTTCTTTTAGGTTACCCTTAGTACATATGTTCCAGAGAAAAATCTAATTGTAGTATCTAGATAGATATTTATTTCTAGGAAACTACTCACTCAATCCTTTAACAAAATTCTGGGATATTTTCCTAAACACTAACGCATTATTATACTAATATTAAGAGGAATCCCTAGACATATCCTTAAAAATATACCTTGGGATATCACTAATTTTTTTCCTCCTAGTTTCCAATGGTTGACTAAACCTTTCCTTTGATTCCAACTACAGAGACTTAGGCTTAATATATATGGATATCACTTCTTTTTAGATGAATATTTTGTACATTCCAAAAAATACATGCCCACGAACCATAATAATTTAGTGTATTTTGAAACATGAAAACATAATCTTATAACTTGGTTTAAGATCTAAAATATCTACCTTAAATGTATTGCCCATTATTACTCATACTTAAAACTTTCTTTATAACCAAGGAAAAGGAAACATAAAAAATGGGTGAGCTCAGATGACTATTAGGGATAAACAGAGGAGTTATATTATCATAACATGAGAATAAGGAAATGAGAAAATGATATTAAAATTATATGATCATATCCTATATATACAAGATTATAATAAATATTAATTTCATAAATATTGGTAATTCGTAATAAATTAATCATATGTAATTCAAGGGTATAATCCCTAGGATCATAACATAAGCATAAGACATGTGATTTTGGTAGACACATGAACGTATAAAATGATATCCAAAGTATTCAAGAAATAATTACAAGGCCATATTAGTGGAATGGGTTCAATCTACAATCTATCATAGTAGTCAAGGATCACACCCAATACCATATTAGTGGACAAATCCATTTTCTGAATCTGGTTCACTTCATATTCGAGCCCTGTATTATTTGAACCGGTTCATCTCCTGTTCCAATCATGTATTGTTAAACCTAGTTCACCCCTCATTCCATACCCGTATTTCTGAACCGAGTTCACCTCTTATTATGTCCATGTATAACTGAACTGAGATCACTCCTCATTCCACACCATTCATAATAAACCAAGTTCACTCCTCATTCCATCACTATCATACTAAACTGAGTTCACCCATCATTCCAGCCTGGTCAAAATCATTAGATATAAATCATAACCCAATTCCTTGGAGGGATATATCAGTCCCACATATCATAACATAAAATCATACATACATGTTCTATGAGAGAATAAAACTTTCATCATATCATCACCAATAAAAAGAAATGGGTTTCATCAATATCGTATCATAACCCATGAGATGAAATGGGTATCATAAAATTTTTATCACATCATTAACTATGAAAGATAGATTGGTTTCATAGTCATTTCATTATAGAATAACACAAGAAAGGATGTGGGGTACATAAGAATTTTATTCATGGTCTAACCCAAGGAAGAGAAATAGGTTTCATAAGAAACTTGAATTATTAATCATAAATAATTAAAAGAAATTACAAGACTAGATTCCTTGGGTCATAACCCTATAAAACCAGAAACTATATCAGAGGATATCATCTTATATGGAGTAGGATATTTAAATATCCCTTGGAACTTATCTTTTCCTTCAAAATAAATTTTTAATAATTATAAAATTTATAAAATTTTATTTATTGAGAACACTGGAAAAAAATATATAATAATCTTGAAAAATATTTTAATAATTTTCTTGATGGAAATATCCTTTACTCATTCAAAAATTCTTTTTAAAACATAAACATTTTGAAAACATTTTTCTATGAAAATAAGCTTAAAAACTTATAAAGGATGATTTGAAAACCATTTTAAACACTTTTAAAAAAATAAATCCCTTTTCCTTTAAACCCACATTTAAAAAATCGAGATTATTTAAGAAACATTATATTTTAAAAAATAACCTTGTGAACTTTCAACGAAAACTTCATGGAAATGTTGGTGGGTAAATCTGTATATGTTGAACCTTCCTTTTGCACTGTTAAAAGATAAGAAAAGTGCCTTGAATGGAAAGTGACTAGGCGATTAATTTTAAAACCATTTTTATTAAAAATTTAAAACACAGGTAAAAATTTATTTTATAGATAATAGTAAAACATTTTTTTGAAACATTTATAGAAAATATGGTTTTTTTATAAAATGTATTTCTGAGTGGAGAGATAAATAAGGTCGGATATTCTTTAAAAAAACTATCTTTTCTAAATTAAATAAAAAAGTGTGGGAAAATGGTACCAATACATGGAGTTATCATGGATAAATAAGGGATAATTAAATTTATGAGATATATTGAGAAATGGATCATAAAAGTTCATCAATGGAATCATAATCATAAATAATCTCGATAAATGGGGAAATTCGAGACAAAACCCATTTCCACCTTGGAAAATTTGAATCACAGTTTTAAGGAAATAATAACACTACATTATGATAAAAATATTATTAAAATAATGATACTCATGGTATAACATTTCAAAGGTAATTATAAATATCTCATAAACAAATATAGGTGTATAACATGGCATGTGTCTCAAAGAAGGAAAATTGAGAGAAAATTACTTTACCGATTTGGAAACTTCTGAACCATAATAATTGAGAAAAATACATCATAAAATGGATATGTAAATAAAAACAAATTTAAGAATAATAATCTTGGAATAAATTCAAGGATATTATATTCATGAATCAAAATAAATCGGTAGTGAATAAGGCATAAATTTCAATGAAATAAATGCTAGATTATTAAACCCATACTGTTAACTCTTGAATTTCATTATACACGTTTAAAAATATTGTAAATTTAATATACGTTTGTTATAAATCTAACATGGAACAATATTATTATATATAATTCCACATATTAATTCTTTGTGACTTTATATTATATGTTTGTTAATAACTTTATGTTAACGTTACATTTCATTTAATATCCTCTTTTTATATATATATTTGACTTGTTATTCTAAATCCTCTTACTTAGATAATGATTTAATTATTTATATAATTTAAAAAATGATATAAATATCATATATATGAATTATATATGTATTTATAGTAACTTATAAAATATTGAAGCATAAAATGGAATACACTGTTCATGGAGATGGTAAGCCATACATACGCATGAATGTTGTTTTTCTTTTATTATTGAATTAAAAGAAATAAAGTAGATGAAATATATGAATATATATGTATTATAAATCTATTCTATTTATTATTTAATATAAATACCATAAATTCACTAAACTCATCCTTACTAAATTCTCTGTAAGATGTGAATGAATCACATCATTTTGAGGAGGCCGTAGTCCACACATCCACGTATGAAGTTATTGTGTTTACAAAAACGGAAAAAAATGTTATATTTTATATAATAATAAAATAAGTATAAATATAACATATTTATCATATATATCATATAAAAACAGAGTTTCCATCATAATTCCAAACCATTAGAGGTGGTAAAAGAGAAATTGACAACATCATTTCAGGAGGAAGTAGTTATCCGTACACTAGAACGGTGTGTTTGTAACCCATTAGATATAATTTTTTTAAGTATAGGTATAAAAATTATATTAAAAAGAAATAAATATATTTAGTTTACTGATTTAATTATATAATCAAGGAAGGTGGTAGAGAATTAAATTAAAATAAAGGATCTTGAGGAAGGATGTCCCATCTTCTTTGGGAAACTCATCTTGGATTTAACTAAAGGGATTCGTTTTTTTTTTGATTTATTCCTAAAGGGAGGAATATTAGATGAATTTATGGATGTGGTAATATTATTTTAGAATATTTTTGGTGAGAAAAATGGCTTTATATGTGTGAATAAGTGGGAGGGGTGAGTGCCTTTTTTTAATGGAGAAGGAGTGGCATTCTTGTAAATATTTTAAAAGGGAATTTGACCCATGTTCTTCCAATGAAAAGTGGAATTGATAATGGTAAAAATTAAATAAATAGTAATATAGAGTTAAAAAATGGCCATTAAATGGATTTTTGACAATTGTAATGGTCATTTTGGGCCTTAATATTAAGGCTTAGTCATTTGTTAATCTAATTTTTTTCTTAATTGTTTTAATTAATGTTAATCACTTTCTCTAATAATTTTGTTTAAAATTTTTTTTAATCCTATTAAAAATTAGAAATTATTATAATTATTAATATTTAATCCATTTTTTATAAATTCCAATCACAGAAGTGATATAAATGAATTAAAAATTAATCATGAAGATGGGAAAACAATGCAGGGTTTTATGGTGAAAAGGTCCAAAAGTGTGAAATGTTTTTAAATCTAATTTCTTTGTGAAATTGTTTTAAATGACTTAAATTCTATAAGTTGATGTTTATTTTATCTAATTATTATTTAAAACCAAATTAAAACATAATTTATCTATATATATAAATTATATATAAAATTAGTTTTGAATTTATATTTAGTGGTTTTTCCTTTTAATCTAAAAATGAAACTTCTCAGAATAATACCAAAAATTAACCCAAACAAAATTTTGAAATTAATCCTTAAAATTGAATTTTATTTTTTCAAATAAAATTATTAATGTTTCAAAAATCATATTTAAAATGGCTTCCTTATTGAAAGTTGGTAAAATTTCCTTTTAGAAAAATAGATCATTTTATTCATGAAATTTGATTTTTTTATATTATACCAATATAATATATTAGATGAGTATAACAAATACTGATTGAATATATAATATATAAATTATATTTAAAAATAAAATTATATCTTATATTTAATTTATTGAGAAAAAATTGTATTTTTAGATTGAAAAATAGTTTTCTTGGAAAAGATATTTTTTTATTTTCCAATACTTTTTTCATTCACTTCTACTAATTGATAACCAAATGATTTATTTTATACACATGTGTAAATGATATTATCATAATTAAAATAATCATATTCATAATACCATTTCAATGTCTTGGTGGTAGCTATAATAACATTTTAATAATAATATTAATAATATATTTTAGTTCGGTAAAAATCATCCATGCATGTCACACAAGCTATCAGTGGGCCTCAATACCGTGTGTAATACAAGTCGACATAGTGCTACACATACCACAAGCTAATATAAGTTTTACGTGTAGTGAAATATTAACTTGGTGTTGCATATAATGTAGAAAAAACATAGCTCTTTTATAAAAAAACAATATTATGTGTTGCGTAAAGATTAAAATAATTCAAAAAAAAAATTCTCAAAATATCATTGTGTTACGGTTGTAATTAGAAAATAAGGGATCAAATTGAGGATGGTTTGAGTTTACAATTAACTAGAACGATTGTCAAGTGTTGGTGTTCCATAAGCATATGATGCGGTGAGATCCATTGGACCATATGATTCTGATGGATCATATTGATGTAATATACATTTGTTTGTTGGGTGAGATGGTGAGATGTGAATTCCATAGTTTTTGATAGTTGTAGGTAATTGATGTTGTGGATAATATGATATGGAGGCTTTAGTATCCACATTTAGTTTCCACACAAGATTAGTAAGTTCACTCATACACCTAATCATCTTTTCGGGCACTATGGATTGATTATTGTGGACTTGTTTGACTTGACCATATTCATGAGTATGGAATCATTTCATGTTCACAACCAGTCTCTTATGAGATCTAATGAAACTATAGTAATTTTTTAAATAAGAGAACTACCAATTTCAGCATTGATGAATGTATGCTCCTAATCCAATATCACCCTATTGAAGTATTGAATCAAGATGTAACCAAGTATTTTGTGGTATGGGAAAGTTCCCACAATATTTATGAACATTTCTTAGTATTCATGGTTTAATTCATTATGGATTTGAAATATGACAATAATTTCCTTTCGGATTTAATTAGTTCTAAAATTTGGTATAAATTTTCTAAAAAGAGATGATTCATGTCAATACATGAGTGTATGGGAACATGATAAGGATAAAAGAGCCCTAACCTACTAGAGTTATCTAGGGAGAAAATGAATTCTTGATGTTTGATTTTTTATTCATAAACCGATAGAGTATTCATGGTAGATAATATAACTTGTAACTATTTGGGGTAAAGATGAGGATACTAACTATATATCCCAAGAAATTATGTATAAGAATAATCAAACCTCATTTAATTTTGAAATTTTCATCAATATTGGTATATTGAATACCAAGTGGTTGATAATTTATATTTGGGTAATCAAGTTCATTAAGGGGTTTTCCCCTAGTATTTACCATTTCTATATCAATTAGACAAGAAATGAGTGTGCCTTGAGTGTTTGGATTATCTATAATGTTCCTCCTAAGTTTGAAAAGGATTCTCTCAATTTCAGGGTAAAAAATATCAGATGAAATATTTGGTAGGATATAGGGGCATTAAGAGAAATTAAGAAAGGGTGAGGAATATGGTTTTCCTTTTATTTTTTTCTTATTTTTTTAAATTTTTTATTGGGGGAGAGTTTTTTCATATTTTATTTGTCTTTCTTATCTTTTTTTTTATTTTTTCTATTTTTTATGAAAATAACATACAATTGAATATTAATTAAACTATCTAAAAACAAAACAGATCCATTGAAGCATGGAAAAGTTTTTATTATTAGTTTTTTAATAATTATGTTCTCTTTTAATTTGTATAGTGTTAATATGGTATAATCATTAGCGATGATACTATATTTGGGAGTCAATTATTTTGGATTTCTCATTTTAAATGGATGTTTCTTTGAAGAATTTTTGTGAAATGATTTATTGATAGATTTGGTTTAACAATTTAATAAAATTTAGGTTGAGTCTATGATTATGGATATAAATTTTTTTTATCTGTGATCTTTTAGATAAATTGTATTAAATTAAGACCCACCTCATAAGATGATTTTTCAACAGAATTCCCAAATGTTAAAATGTTAATCCATGCATCAACTAGGGTAATGACCTCAATATGTTTTTTTAAGGTTAAATATTTCATGAAGCTATATGTATTTTTCGGTCTCATTAAGAAATAGAATATACATATCAAGAAAACAGTCAATTAATCCATGGTATTTTAATTTCAACATTCACAATATCAATTTAAAGAATGTTAAATTATAAAAAGCTATGAATCACATAACATCTAAAAATTATGACTCACCCCAATGGGTTATTTTTTCTTCAATTAATATGTTTTGTAATTTTTTTTGATGATTCTTATGTTTATGATTTATAAAGAGAAGAAAAATTAATGAGATAAGAAAATTGTTGGGCGTCTAACCCAAACATGAATGGTGAATGGATTTCAGAAACACTTTAAATTTCATGATAAAGTGAAGGTGGGAAGGAGTTCTACCAGAATATAATATATGTTAAGAAATAAAAAAATTCTATACAATTTAGATTAGAATACAATTTTTTTATGGAAAATATTCATTATATGAATTTCAAATGAAAACAACTTATGCGATTATAATTGAAAACAAATATAAAAAACATGAAAAGAGAATTGGAAAAGAGGTTTATCTTTTTGAAACCAAAGTATGAAAATTACTCCAAGGCCTTTGTAAAGTCTATAGTCATGAAAATTATTATCCTTGAGTTATGAAATTCTAACCCCTTTCAAGGTGAGGATGATTATCTATTTATAACCAAAGAGAGTGGGTTTTTTTCCTTTAAAAAATTCTCTTCATGTTGGCTTGACCATTTGACCATGACGATAGGTAAATCTTGGAAAATAATTTTATTCAAAGTTTTATACATAGATGTTGAAATGATGGGCTATAAATTTGTGTCCATTTAACTTTTATAGACAATGTTTTGACTCTCTTGGTAAACCATGTGCTAGTTTCTAGAATTCTCTAAAATATTTCCATGGCCTAAATGTTAATGTATTTATGGCTATGAATATTGCTTCATTTGTAATAAAATATTTCTAAAAAAAATCTGTCCACCCCTTGAAATTATATCCATAGAATTTAAACTTAATTTGTTGATGTATTAGTAGAAAGGTTAGTAATGGTAAGATTCTCTCAAATCCAGGATAGAATTGTGGAATGGAATTTCATGCCTTAATTAGGCTTTTAATGTTTGATCTGTGTTGTAATAGAATTTTTTCTATACTTCTAGAGGAGTATTAATGAATTTGGACTTCATTATTGAGCCCATAAAATTGAACATCATAATTATTCTAGTTTTATCAACAAATTTTTGGGGCCTTCTTATGTGTTCCATTGGACCTTTTAAATAAATGAGATTATAAAAGATCCAGTTGAATGATTTTTAATATATTGAATGAGGAACCCTTAAAAACAACAATCACACAATCTGGAAAATGAGGGTGAGAGTAGTTTTTGAAATAGTAAACTGAGTTGAATATGTTTTAATTCAATAAATTATTTAAAATTATTTTTAATATTACAACATGAGCATTTCCCATAAATTAGGAACTTTTTTTTCATGAAGATAAGTAATAGGAGTACATAAAAAATTATGAATATGTTAATAATATCATATATATATATATTAAATCATTTTTCTTAATGTATATATATATTTAATGTAATGCCCCGACCCCAGAATCCAGAAGCCGATGCATTATTTTAATACATTGGCATGATTACAAGGAATAAAGTACTAAAGGATTGATCAGTTTAGTAATCTAGGAAACAAGATACATATATAAGTTCAACACTACAACTTGAAAAAAACAACACTAATTTATTACATTAGAAAAATCGAAGCTTCCAAGATTATTCCTGCAAGTCACTCATAACTAACTTTTTCATATCCTGGGAAAATGAAACATGATAAAGGGGTGAGCTCAAATGCTCAGTAAGAGTAAGAAATACAACGGAAGATAACATAAACAATAGGCATGGTGAATAATTGAAAACACATGCCTTTACAAATAATTAACATGAACACTTTATGGAAGGAACATGAGATGAGCAAATAATGCCATAATAAAACATAGTCATGGGTATTCTAATAGTCGAATAAGCACATGAAATATCAATAGATAATCTCATAATTATGGAATTCATAATGCTTGAAATCATAGTCACACAGTCAAAGCTTCATGCCAAGACTACAAATAATATTTTGTCAAGGCCTTCTGCCAAGATAGTAGTTTGTCTTATTTGACCTACCGATGCATTGAGGAGCTACAGCGGGTTCCAACCGTCACTTACTAAGTCCATTTCACTCCTCAAATGAAAATTTTGAAACATAACATAAAAATTCATATTAAAACTACCATACAAAATGTCTATACTGTTGGTCGGAGTGGTTACTCAAGTGGGGGGTGAATTGAGTTCCAATTAAAATTTCTGTTAATTTTTTTTAAAATCCTCCAATTTAAAATCAAAGTTAAACTGTAGTGAATTTATAGAGAGTATAAATGTTCAATCAGTTTCTCAAAGATTGATTAGGTCTCAGTTAACTTAATCTGAAGATTAAATTAACTTTTTAAACTAACTTACTGGTTTACAATAATTATAAACACTTGCTAATTTAACTGTTAAAGTAGCTTTAAAATAATTTTGTATTTCAAAGTAACAACAGAAGAATATGAAATTTATATATATATAGTATACTTATGATTTAAATTAAAAATCACAATAGATGTAACCAAGAGGTTCAGTCTCAATCCAAGACTTAGTCCTCTCAAACAATTTATATAAATTGACCCACACCCTGGATCGAGGTAAACAACAGTGCAATACTGTTCAGGTCCAGAGACCTCTACCACAGTTCTTCATGGGATACAAACAATAGCTCACAGTTGTCCAGGTCTTACTCGACTTCTACCACTATCCACAGTGGGAAACAAGAGAGTTAAAGATTTTGAATGAGGATTTAAGAATCCTATAGTTTAGCTCAGGAGACAGTGTGTGTGTAAAATAAATAGGATACACACACTGCTCGAAATGTAAACGAAAGAGTTACTAAAGTAAGTGAGAATGAGTTTAGAAGAGATTTAGTGATTAGCAGTGCAGCTCTGGACTCGTTTGGTTGGTCAGACAAGCTTCTGAGTCCTTCTCTGGTTTCTTCTCAGAGAACAGAGTGTCATTTTCTTCTTTGGTTATAGGTTCATCTTGTCAGATTGATTGCATGAAGTGTTTGTGGTAGTTCTTCACTCAAGGTGCAGCTTGTGGTTTGATTCAGAATGATCGACTTCAAGTATGTTTAGAGTTATTTGAGTATGGATGTAGCCTTGTGTGAATGCTCCATGTTTGAATGCTTGTTGAGCCTTTTTCCTTCTAGACAACAACACCTTTGTTCTATCTTTTTCATATCGCCTATTTGCAGTGTTCTCCTTCCTTCCCTTTATAGCTTTCAGTTCTGGAAAGAAGGAATTATTACTTTCTGCATGGGTACTAGGTACGATTCCCTGACATGGAAACAGAATTAATTAAATAACATTAACTGCCTTAAAACCAACAAATGTAACCGTTATCTTAATAAATAAAAATTATTGAGAGTATAGAGTTTGACTGGTTGGTCCATCATTATTAGCTTTCTGTTTATAGACGTGTGGAGTTGACTTTTTGTAACAGGACCTTCCATCAGTTTCTCTTTTGAACTTGTATCGGTAGCTATATATATCGGTGACTTCATTTTATCAGTATCTCTTATTATCAGTAGCTCTTAATCTATCAGTAGATCTTGGTCCATCGGTAGCTCTTGGTCCATCGGTAGCTCTTGGGCTATCGGTAGATCGATGTATCGGTGTCTCTGTACTCATATCGGTAGACTATGTCAATCGCTTCATATCAGTCGCCAGTTTCTGTATCAGTAGGCCGATCGGTAGCTTGTATCGGTAGACTTACTCTATCGACAGACTTCTATCGGTAACTGTCTATGAACTGGTTCTATCGGTAGACTTATATATATCGGTAGAACTATACATATCAGCAATCAAGTGTATACTAGAATACTTAAGAAAACTGGTAGACCTATTCTATCGGTAGCTCGGTTTCTGTCGGTAGCTCTTGTACAAATCGGTAACCTTAGCTTATCGGTGACTCTTTCTATCGGTAGACTAAGTATATCAGTAGACTGAGTACCGATAGATCTTTATTAGTAGCTATATGCAGACCACTGACTTAACACTTTCTGTTTGATGCAAAACATATCCAATTGGGTTAGGATTACTTCATAAGTTACATAAACATAAACAAACATTGATTAACATATTTCAAGGATTATTTTAACATTATTATCATCTTGATAACAGAAAATCATATCTTGAGAGAATTTGAATATAGATAAACATTAATTGGGATTATCAAATTATATGAAAGTATAATTGGGATCATCAAAACAGGTGAGGTCAAAAATCTCCCCCGTTTTGATAATCAAAACATCTGAAATTATCATTTCAAAATAGAGAGTAATTGTATCAGAGGATATAAAATTGAAATCAATTTTCTCAGAGAAAAAAGTATGTTATAGAACACAATTTATCAGAGATAGAATTAAATGTGATAGTATCATAGATAAAATTAAATGCGATGATATTAGAGAATTAAGGGTAATAGTATTAGAAGGGAAAAGCATGATATCTCTTAATTAGATAAAGTTTCTCCCCCTTTGATACTTTCTCCGCAAAATTTATTCTCCCCCTAGGTGAATATATCTTCCTCTTTAGAGAATCATTGTAGAATATTTCTCCCCCTTTGTGATAATCAAAAAGTGGGAAATAACAAAGGGAAGTGGATCAAAAATTTGAAAAGTGATAAAAGCCATTTTTATTGTATAGTGCAAATAAGGTAAAATTAAATAAAACAAAATACAATGGATTCCTATCAAACAAGATAGCCACTTGTTCAATCCACATCCTCAATGTGAGATTTTTCCTTTGGATTAGTAGAGGATTCAGGTGAGGTGGATGCAGGTGAAGGCTTAGGAACACCAGAGATGATCATAGAAGGATGACCCACTGACACTATGCCTGGCCTGTACTGAGGAGTTCTTTGAGTGATCATAGGTGTGAGGATTCTAATTGCTTGGGCATGAGTCATTTGAACTAGAGAAGAAGTAGAGGCAGAGGCAGGTAAAGTTGGAGGTATAATTACTAGCCTAGCATCAACATGCAGAAAAGGTAGCAACACATTTCTGAAATCCATAATTATTCCTCCTCCTCTCTCCATAGTAGATATGAAGTCATCCTTGTTCTCCATAAATTTTTCCGATGCTGGAGTCAATTCCCTTAGCTTGCTAACTTGTTATCTGAAGGCTTGATTGATAGGAGGCAGCTTCATATTCTCTATCAGAAGCTTGAAGTGGTTGGTCATTTGGGTCTTTGTGTAAATATTTTGGAAATAGTAGTCCACTTTATCTTTAACTTCTTTCTGAGAGGCAGAAGCTTCTCAAATATAGGCTTATACTATCTTCATTATTTCTCGAGCTAAATCTCTAGTAGAAAGCACCAATTTTCTCAGATCATGATGAGTCCACAGAGCCACTGGTTGAAGCTGAACCAAGATCCTCCATCATCATAGCTCGAAACTGATTCAAATCCACTAAAGGATTAGATGAAATAGAATAAACAGAGAAGGTTATTGTTTCTTTGAAGTTCTTGGTCAAACCACTAATATGATTTTGAACTTGAGAATACTGGGTTTTAACATGATCTTTCATGTAAGTTTTAAAACCTTCGAACACATAAACCATATGACTTACAACACTCTTGTCATAGGCTAAGTCCTTGTCTGCTTGGGATTTTGAGCTCATGTAAGATTCCAAAGAGATAACCAATTTCTTTAGAGCTTCAGAATCTGCTTCCAGTCTAGATATTTCAGTCTGGCAGTCTTTAACTTCTTCCACTATTTCAGCCATAAAGGATAAAAAATTACAACCTAGATAGAGTTCAAAAGATCTTTCCAACATCCTCATCTCTTCAGAAAAACAATGCTTCATCTCAACAACTGATTCACTGAAAGATTCTTTCATCTCATCCTTTAAGGATTACAGATCAGCCCTGTTGATCAAATCAGTAGGTGCAACTGCACTGGGTACTCTTTCAGATGCTAAACTGACTACTGAGTCAGTCATGATCAATTTAATTGAAGATACCAGAGAAACATCCATCTTATTTACCTCTTCCACAAAACTATCCTTAAGCTTTTTCTTTAAAGTATCTAGGTCACGAATTCTGACCAAATCCTTAGGTAGCAACTCAGTATCAACATCATAAACAATTTTTGGTCTATATAGAGATGCTTTATTCTCAGAATCAGGATAGTCTAAACCACATACTACAAAACCTGGGTCTTCTGCCTAGTCCTCAATATAAAAAGCCACTGTAACACATCCAAACTTGGTTTGATGCTCCCCCTCAACTGGTGCATCCTCAAGTAAAACAACATCATTCACAACAGTATTCTCAACAGGCCTTCCTTTTTCAGGAGAATCTTCTACTATCAATTATTTCTCTGCAATAGCTGGAGGGTCTTCCAAACTAGGCAAGGGTTTGTCAAGTTCATTTTCATCCTTAGTAGGCACTAAATATTGTCCAATCACTGGAATAAGGATCAAATCAGCTGACAGAGATGCTTCACTTTCATAAATATGTTCTTCATTATCTACAGTATCCACTTCAACATCCTCTAAAGCAGCTTCTTCCTTATCTGATTTATGTTGCTCTAGATTTTCAGGGGTTGGTCTTGGAGGTAAGTTAGGGTATCCTCCTTTATCAGTAGAGGACTCTTCCTCTTCTGAATCATTAATATATTCTAGATCCTCTTCATCAGGTCCGAGACCTGGTTCCCTCACATCCTTCGGTCTTGAGGATGATCCACATGATTGAACTTATCATACACCTTATTGTCATCAGTGAACCATTATCTTCTCCATGGGTTCCAATTTATTTTAATGTATTTTCAAACTATACTGGTGACACCGAAATTGTTCCTTACTACCACTGTCTCATCTTAAGACTCAGCTATTTATTTCACTTTGATCATTACTAAGATTAGTTTAGCAATGAACAAGGCATTAGTTTTTGACATGGGTCTAATCATATCCTCTATTTAATTCATCAAAAATCTGTATAGATTCACCTTGACTCCATGTATCAAAAGATGCAGAAGATAGATATCCTGATATCTCAAATTAGTAAAGTCTCCTCTCCTCGATATTAAGACATGCTAATCAAATTTGAACAGTAATCTGTTCTCTCCATCCATTTCTGCAGCTACTACTTGTCTTTGATTTCCATCACTAGTGAGTTCCTCCAAGGAAGTCTGAAAATCAAATATATCACGAATAGGTGGTATAGCTCTCGAAACATATCCTGATACACTTTTTTGTGGAACTTTTAGACATTAATCCCACTCATTCGATGAAAAGGACAACTCTTTTCCATTCACAAATGAAGTTACTCTATTCTCATCTTCATATTTCTCAAAACTTACATAGTAATAAAACTATTTCACTAGCTTCGGATAGTAGGGACCATTTTTTCTCGAAAAACAATCTACCCATTTTTTATCTTTCAGAACTTCGAGCACTAACGATTTACTTGCCAGAAGCCATTCCATGCAGAGTTCCTTTTCAATCACAATAAATCTATTCTGAAAATGAGGATTTGCTGGATGTCTTCCTGATCTTGTCCTGCTAGTACTGCCACTTACTTTTAGCTTGTACTTTTTATTATTTCCCTTAGTCTCATCGGAAACATCTCTAACAGAAATTATTTTGGTTTTTTTCCATCTCAGATTCAAGGGATTTAGGGTTCTCAGAAGATTCGGGAGCTAAGATTTGAGGGAAAAGGTTTGAGACTCAGTGGATTGAGAAGTAACTCGAACTTTGTTTTTATAATTTAGAAATCATAAAATAAATAAATGAAATAAGATAAAGTAAAAACGATTCATATTCTGGCGGTAGATAGAAGTTTAAAACAGTGCACTCATCGGTAGGGTTTATCAGTGAGAATTTCTATCAGTGAGGTTCCATCAGTGAGGATTTACATCGGTGAGGTTACAACCGATCAAGGTTAATCATACATATCTCATGTATAATGTAACTTAACCTATCCGAACTCAATGGTTTGGTGAAAATGTCAGCTAATTAATGTTCAGTACCTTTAAACTCATGAATAATATCACCCTTTGGGTAATGATCTCTCAAATATTGGTGCCTTACATCACTGTGTTTGGTCCTAGAGTGAGAAACAGGGTTCTTTGAAATGTTTATTGCGCTAGTGTTGTCACATTTGATAGAGAAATGCTTAAAATCATATCCATATCCCAAAAGAGTTTGTTTCATCCACAAAATTTGTGCACAGCAACTACCAGCAACTATGTACTCTGCTTTGGCAGTGGAAAACGCTACAGAATTCTGCTTCTTACTACACCAAGATACTAAGGATTTTCCCAATAAATGACATGTTCCTGATGTTCTTTTTCTATCCAACTTGCAACCAGCAAAGTCAGCATTTGAATAACTCATTAACTCAAAGGATTGCCTTTTTGGGTAAAACAAACTTATGTTTATAGTATGTTTAAGATACTTAAAAATTCATTTAAGAGCAAGTAAATGATATTCTTTTGGATTATATTGAAATCTTTCACACATACACACACTAAACATAATATCTAGTCAACTAGAAGTACGGTAAAGTAATCTTCCAATCATACCCCTGTAATTGTTTTGATCCACTAGTTTCCCAGTTTCATCTGCATCCAATTTACAGACCTTACTCATAAGAGTTTCACTTTCCTTAATATTATCCGAACCAAAACGTTTTAATAGATCCTTTGTATATTTACATTGATTCAGAATAAAACCATTTTCATTTTGAAAAACTTGAAATCCAAGAAAATATTTGAGTTCACCCATTAAACTCATTTCAAATTAATTTTTCATACTCTTTGAAAAATCAGTACCTAAGGAGTGTTTAGAAGATACAAAAAAATATCATCAACATAGATTTTAACTATTAAAAAATCTTTAGAAATTTTTTTAATAAAAAAAGTTGGATCAGCAATCCCTTTAGTAAAACTTTTTGAAATAAGAAAATTGCTATGTCTATCATACCAAGATCTTGGATCTTGTCTCAAACCAAATAAAGCTTTAGAAAGTTTGAAAAATTGATTTGGAAAATGAGGATTAGTAAATCCAGGTGGTTGTTCAACAAAAAAATCATCAATTATAAAAACATTTAGAAAATAACTTTTGACATCCATTTGATACAACTTGAAATTCAGATGAGCAGTATAGGCAAGTATAATTCTCATAGCTTCTAATCTGGCTATAGGTACAAAGCTTTCCTCATAGTCAATACCTTCCTCTTGACTATATCCTTGGGCAACTAGCCTAGCTTTGTTTCTAACTATGTTTCCTGACTCATCAAATTTGTTTCTAAAAACCCATTTAGTGCCTATTGTCAAGGTGTCCTTGGGTCTATCAACCAATTCCCTAACTTTGTTTCTTTCAAATTGATTTAACTCTTCTCGCATATCCATTGCCCAAAATTCATCATGGATTGAATCATTGACATTTTTAGGTTCTATTTGTGAAAGAAAGGCTTGATGTTCAACCTGGTTTCTTAGAGAAGCTCTAGTCTATGTCCCTCTATCAAGATTACCAACAAAAACATCCAATGGATGATTCATTAGAATCCTTGTTGATCTAGTAAATGTAGGACTATAAATTTTATATTCATCTCCAAGTTCGGGTTTTATAGAAGCAAATTCTGGAATATGTCCAGAACGGGATGTTTTTACAGCAGGTTCTTTAGATTTATCATTGAGGTCTAGAACACTCAAATTTTCTTCAAGATTTTCAAGAGAGGTTTGAGGCTCATGTGGATCTGTTTCATCAAACATGATGTGAAAAAAAAAATTCCACACATTTGGTTCTTTTTTGAAAGACTCTATAGGCTTTTCTAGTTAAAGAATAACAAAGCAAAATTCCTTCATCACTTTTTGAAGTAAACTTGTCCAGATTATCCTTTGTATTAAGAATAAAATCTTTACAGCCAATGAATTTGACGTAACTAACTTTAGGTTTTCTATTATTCCATAACTCATATGCGGTATTCTTAAGAATGGGTCCAATTAAGACTCTATTAATAATATAACAAGCTGTATTCATAGCTTCAGCCCAAAAGTAAATAGGTAGGTCATATTCATTAAGCATGGTTCTTGCTATTTCTTGAAGGGTTCTATTCCTTATTTCTACTACACCATTCTACTGAGGTTTCCTAGGAGCAGAAAAGTTTTGACTATATCCATTGTGTGAGCAATAAGATTCAAAGTCTTGATTTTCAAAATCACGGCCATGATCACTTCTGAGAGTTTTAATCTTAAGTCCACTAAGGTTTTCTACAGATTTGGAGTATTTAACAAAGTAATAACAATCTTTACTTTTGTGAGCCAAGAAGTATACCCAAGTATATCTAGAAAGGTAATCTACTAGGACGTAGGCATAGTGCTTCCCATTTAAACTAGAAACTCTTGATGGTCCAAACAAGTCCATGTGAACCAACTCGAGAGGTTGAGAAGTTGACAATTCTTTCTTTGATTTGAAATAAACTTTATGTTGTTTTCCCTTTTGACAGGGATTACAAACATTGTCATTTGGGAATTCAAGTTTAGGTAGGTCTCTAACTAAGTTCTCCCTAGTCAATTTTCAGAGTGAATAGATGTTGCAGTGTCCTAATCTACTGTTCCATATCCAAGATTCTTTATGAAAAGCATTTAAACAAGTAACATTTTGTTTAGCTAAAGAATTCAGATCAATAGTATAAACATTTTCATTTCTTACAAGAGAGAATACTAAAACATTTTTAGAGTTAAAAACATTACAAGAATCATTTTCATACATAACATTAAAACCATCATCACATAATTGAGAAATACTTAAAATATTGTATTTATGTCCATCAACAAATAAAACTTTAGAAATCAAAACTGAATTAGTGTTACCAATCTGGTCTAGGCCGATGATTTTTCCTTTAGCATTATCACCAATGGTGACATGGCCTCCATCAACCTTGATTAGGCTTTTGAATCATGAATAATCTCCAGACATGTGCCTTGAACATCCACTGTCCAAGTACCATACCTTTTTATGAGAACTCGTTAGGCATGTTTCCTACAAAATAGGTTTAGATAGAAAGTGATTTTGGTACCCAGATCGTCTTGGGTCCAGAAAGGTTAGCAATCAAAGCTTTAGGTACCCATATTTTTCTTATGGGTTTCATATAACTTACAAAATCAATATACTTTGAAAGATAAACATTATTTGATCTATAACCATATGAATAACTAGTTGAAGCATAGGAATTTCCAAAACTGGAATAAATAGAATTTTGTCCAGACTTAGGAATAAATCGAGTTTTAGGGAACTGTCTCTATCCAGGTTGGTATCCCAATCCAGTGGTGTATATAGGTGAAACTTGTTTACCTAAAATTTGAGTAAGTGTATCTTTTCCCTTTGTGAACTTTTCTAAGTTCTTTCTAAGTTTCTCATTAGACATTTTTAGTTCAGTATTTTCCTTTAACAATTGAGCATTATTTTCCACTTCTATATGAAAGGCAGATTTAACATTGACAGTGAGAGCATGCTGTTTCTTTAATGACTTATACTTGTCCTTGAGTTCATTACATGTTTCTTCCAGCATATTACAATATTCAAACAATTCATCCTTAGATATATTTTCATCATTATCTGAATCACTGTTATTTCCAGAATAATATCATTTTGAACAAGGGAAACAGGTACCTCATATGTGTTGGTCATGAAGCACATATTGGCACGATTCTTTTCAGAATCAGAAACATCAGAATCACTTGTGATATCCTCTTAATCACTCCAAGTAGCTTTCATGGATCTCTTTTACTTATTATCCTTATAATCATGTTTCTTTTTGAATTTCAATTTTGGATAGTCAGCCTTGATGTGTCCTTTCCTCTTGCACTCATAGAAGACTATATCATCTTCCTTATCATATTTCTTCCAATACTTCTTCCAATGACCATTGCTGTCATACTTTCCTTTCTAGTTAGATTTTATGAATAATTTCTTCTTCCTATAAAACTTCTTAAATCTCCCAGCTATTTGAGCCATTTCAGCATCACTATCTGAATCAGATTCTTCACTGGTTAAACTTTTAGTAGGTATTTTCATTTTCTCCTTGTCTTTTCTCTTAGAAGCAGTAGACTTGAATGCCACAAATTTTATTTTGGTTTTATCATCTTCTTCCTTATTCACCTTAAGTTCTTCCTCATACATAATTAATTTACCAATTAGCTCTTGTACATGGATATCTCCAATGTTACATGATTCTCTTATTGAAACATAAGTTCCCCTCCATCGATCTGGTAGACATCTCAAGATTCTCATGATCTGTTCCTTTGCTGGAACAACCTTTCCAAGAGAGCTCATAGTATTGACAATATCATTGAACCTGAGATACATGTCAGAAATGGGTCATTAGTCTTCATTTTAAAATTATCATATTTAATAGTATAAGCATTCAATCTCATTTCATTAGAATTGGTTGTTCCTTTATGAGAAACACCCAAAGAATCCCATATTTTATAAGCAGTTTTTCAAGAAAATATTCTATTTAACTCTTCATCTCCTAGAGCATATTACAGGGTATTCATAGCATTACAATTATTATTGTAAGCAGTCTTTGTAGGTTCATCCCAAGTTGTTCTTTCAGTTTATGGAATTTTATATTGAGATTCTATAGCAGTCGAAATATCAGAACCCATACTCTCTAAGTGTATTTTCATTTTAAGTTTCCCCTATGCATAGTTTGTGCCATTAATGAAAGGTGGTTGGTTAGTATCATCACCCTCTAGTCTATTGTCCATAGCTATATTTTAGAAATTAAAATTAAATAGAAAAAATTTAGAACTAACAGAAATTTAAGATCTTTAAAGATGAAACTAAAATCACAGTTGAATAACAGAGTGTTTTGAAAACTTGTATTAATAAACAACCCTCTGATACCAAATGTTGGTCGGCGTGGTTACTCAAGTGGGGGGGGGGGGGGGGTGAATTGAGTTTCAATTAAAATTTCTATTAAAAATATTTTCTTTTAAAATCCCCCAATTTAAAATCAAATTTAAACTGTAGTGAATTTATACAGAGTATAAATGTTCAATCAGTTTCTCAAAGATTGATTAGGTCTTAGTTAACTTAATATGAAGATTAAATTATATTTTGAAACTAACTTACGGGTTTACAATATGTATAAATACTTTCTAATGTAACTATAAAAGTAGCTTTAAAATAATTTTGTATTTCAAAGTAACAGCAGCAGAATATGAAATATATTTAGTATACTTATGATTTAAACTAAAAAGCACAGCAGATGTAACCAAGAGGTTCAGTCTCAAGCTGAGACTTAGTCCTCTCAACCAATTTATATAAATTGATCCAAACCCTGGATTGAGGTAAAAAACAGTGAAATACTGTTCAGGTCCAGATACCTCTACCACAGTTCTTCGTGGGAAACAAACAATATCTCACAGCTGTCCAGGTCTTACTCGACCTCTACCACTATCCACAGTGGGAAACCCGAAAGTTAAAGAGTTTGAATCAGGATTTAAGAATCCTCCAGTTTAGCTTAGGAGACAGTGTGTGTGTAAAATAAACAGGATACACACACTGCTCTAAATGTAAACGAAAGAGTCACTAAAGTAAGTGATAATGAGTTTAAAAGATATTTAGTGATCGGTAGTGTAGCTCTAGACTCTTTTGGTTGGTCAGACAAGCTTCTGAGTCCTTCTTTGGTTTCTGCTCAGAAAATAGAGGGTCGTTTTCTCCTTTGGTTCTAGGTTAAGCTTGTGATCTTGAGTGCATGAAGTGTTTGTGGTAGTTCTTCACTCAAGATGCAGCTTGTGGTTTTCTTCAGAATGATCAGCTTCAAGTATGTTTAGAGTTCTTGGAGTATGGATGTGGCCTTGTGTGAATGCTCCAGGTTTGAATTCTTGTTGAGCTTTTTTCCTTCTTCACAACAACACCTTTGTTCTATCTTTTTCATATCGCATGTTTGCAATGTTCTCTTTCCTTACCTTTATAGCTTTCAGCTCCAGTAAAAAGGAATGATTAATTTCTGAATTGGTACTAGGTACTGTTCCCTGACATGGCAACAGAATTCATTAAATAACATTAACTGCATTAAAACCATCAAATGTAACCATTAGCTTAATAAATAAATAGTATTGAGAGTATAGAGTTTTAATGGTTGGTCAATCATTATTAGCTTTCTGTTGGTAGACGTGTGTAGTGGACTTTGTGTAGCAGGAGCTTCCATCGGTAGCTCTTTTGAACTTGTATCGGTAGATATATATATCAGTGAGTTCATTCTATTAGTAGCTCTTGTTATCGGTAGTTCTTAATCCATCGGTAGCGCTTGGTCCATCGATAGCTCTTGGGATATTGGTAGCTCGATGTATTGGTGACTCTGTAGTTGTACCGGTAGACTATGTCAGTCGCTTCATATCAGTCGTCAGTCTCTATATCAGTTGGCTGGTCGGTAGCTCATATCGGTAGACGTACTCTATTGGCAGACTTCTATTAGTAACTGTCTTTGAACTAGTTCTATCGGTAGAATTATTCATATCGGTAGCTCTGTACATATCAGCGATGAAGTGTATACTAGAAGTCTTAAGCAAGCCGGTAGAACCGTTCTATTGGTAGCTCAGTTTCTGTCGGTAGCTCTTGTACATATCAGAAACCTTAGCTTATCGGTGACTCTGTCTATCAGTAGACTTATTATATCGGTCGACTGAGTACCGGTATCTCTTTATTAGTAGGTATACGTAGACCACTGACTTAACACTTTTTGTTTTATACAAAACATATCCAATTTAGTTAGGATTACTTCAGAAGTTACATAAACATAAAAAAACATTGATTAACATATTTCAAGGATTATTTTTACATTATTATCATCTTGATAATATAAAATCATATCTTGAGAGAATTTGAATATAGATAAACATTAATTGGGATTGTCAAAGAATATTAAAGCATAATTGGGATTATCAAAACAGGTGAGGTCAACATATACTTTATCCACAAACCATGAATGGTATAAAAAAATCACATCCACAGTCAAACATAATTCATCCAATAAAAAATGGAAGATTTTATTGTAATAGATGAACCTCAATCGAGAATAATGAAGGATACTGACATAGATGAAAATAATCCTCAAACCTATTTGAGAGAAATATCCCCCTTTTTTCTTGAAAACATTTTAAAGTCACACTATTTGTCAAGAAGCCGTTTAAAAATAGATTTTTGAATCAAAGTGTCCCATACCACTTCGAAATTTTTAAAAATAATTTTAGTTTTAAAACATTAAGTTCTATATAAATAAAACCTTAAAACCATTTTTAAAACATGTACATTAATGAGAATGATTTAGAAAAATAAAATTTTAAAACATTTAAAATGGTATTTTAGTTAGAGTTACTATCCGAATGAGAGACGCATGAATAAAAACAATTGAGGTAATAAAAACTTTATAATACCATGCAAACAATGGATTTAATTATATACTATGTAAAAGGACAATATATACACCATATAAAAGTGAATTGGTGCATAACAACAAAAAAGTCTCAAAGGAATGTAAATTGAGATGAAATACCTTATAAAGACATTATCCTTAGGTAAAGGCTAAATCAATGACATAATGATGTGTGAAAAATACAAATACACTCAATATGATTTTATATTCAGTGTAATTCAATCAGAGGACATTCACACATATTCTTTTAAAAACAGCACCAATGAACAGGAAGATTAACTCAATAAATGGAGATTGAGTTAAAATTACCCTTATCAAGTTTATATCGATGACTTGAGAATTTATAAATGGTGTGATTATGTGTATCATAAGTATATCCACATAAAGGGGAGTGGAAATTACTACACAAATAATAAATAGTGATTCCTCACATAATCATGTAGTAAAATAATCAATGAAGTATGCGTAAAGCTGAAGGTGTAGAAATTGAAATTTTAAATTCCCTTACCAATTTTGTAACTTACAAAACATAAATCCCACGAATGATGGATCATAAAATGAAGATGTAAATGCGACTAAATTAAAGTATATTACACAAATAATATAATCATCGGGCATTATATACACCACACAATAGTAAAAAGTGGCAATATGGCATGAATCTCACGGAAATTAGAAGTGAGATGACAACCCTTTATTGTATTCAATCGAGACGTATGGACAAAAGTTAATAACAACAAAATTAATCAAAGAATACCATGAATATAAAGATAATAATGATAATATATATATTAAATGACATTACACAATACACGACATTTAATAAATAAGTGGTGAATAATGGAAATCTCACGGAATTACAAGTGAGATAAGAAACCCCCTACCTCAAGTCCGACTTGTCTAGTATGTTCCTTGTTCTTCCTAAATAATAAACTTAAGTTAATTTCTACTTGATTAAGAATATTTTTAAATTTTATTATTCCTTTTATATCACTTACTACCATGCTATAAAAATTAGTTATTTTTTTGAGTTCATATTGGATATTTTATCAATGTTTGGAACTTGAGTGAAAAATGAACTTGTTATAATTACTATTTTTCCATGTGGTCAAAAGTACATTATCTCCAGAATTATATACATGATTTAGATATCTCATATATATATATATATTATTTATCCATTATATATATCTATTTATAACAGTACCTAACATTTGGAGATAAGAAATGAAATGTACCGTTCATGGAGATGGTAAGCCGTACGTACGCTTGAACGCTACTTTCATTTCTATTTTGTATTTTAATTGAATTAAAACATAATTATACATAGGTATATAATAAATAAATTATAATATCATATATAATACCATAACTTACATCCTTTATACATCCCACATAAGGCATTAACGAGTCATACCATTTTGAGGGTGCGATAGTCCGCACTTCCTCAAATGAAATTATCGTGTTTTACCCATAATTGAAACCATAAAATAATGTAATAAATGGAAAATACAGAAGCATAAATAAAACATAAACATAATATATATATCATATATAAATATAGTTCCATCTTAATGGCCACTATGAGAGGAGGTAGGAGAAAATCGAACAATCATCGTTTCATGAGGCGTTAGTTTTCCGTTCACAAAAACAATATGTTCTTCACCCATTAGATGGAGGTGTGTGTAAGTGTAGTTTGAATGCTTCTCATAAAAACATACTAGTATATTGAGGATACTGGTGTTGTTATAAAATAAAGTAATAAAAAGTTTTTAGGGGGTTGGAGAAGTATAATAAAACAAAATAAAACAAAAGAATTTAAGAGAAATCATTACCTTTAATTTGGGTAACTTTCATTGGTTTGAACCAAAAGGAATTCTTGAAGTGCCTTATTCCTAAGGTGAGGCTTATAGGAAGAATATGGGGATATCGAGAGACTAATTTGGCAGGGGTTGGATGATCCAAGGGGCTTGAGGGGTGTCTGGAATGGGTAAGAAGTGGTTTCCTTTTATAAGTGGGAGGAGGGGAACTTTTGGAAAGTGTGAAGATATTATTTTATTATATAGTGATATTCGGTTTATAAAGGTCTAAAACTAATTAAAGGCTAAGATAAGATGAATAATGGTAGAAATAAAATCATCCAATATGAATTGGATAGGTTTTGGATAATTTATTAATATTAATAATCATATTTATTCATTTATTAATGAGGTAAATAATACATCATTATTATGTCATAAATATTTTAATTTATTTTATGTATAAAATAATAAAAAATTTACCATAATTCAGGAAAGAGTTTTAGCTTTCCAATGATTTTATATAGTCAAAAGGATGACTTATATTACCCCATGTAAAAATTGACATACTAAAAGATATTTGTTAATGTCATTTTTGTCTTTACTTTAAGTTAATAAAAATAAAGTGTCAATATTATTCTTAAGTGGCTCTATGGGGTCCCAAAATTGACCCAAGGATGCCCATTTTTGGTCATGACTCATCCAATAAGGTTAGTACAAGTGTTAAGGTAATTTTTTAATATTATAATATTCCTTTTACCTTGAATTACCCTATTTACCTTTAACCACGTCAAATAAAAGTCAAAAGTTACTATTCACTAAAATTTATTTTCATCTTATTTGACGAAATTTTACATAACAATGATAACCATGTATCTTGGATTTTCAAAATTCAATTCACAGAAGCTGTAAAATTTCATTTAAATGAAAAAGTCAGATTTTTAACTACTACTTAGTGGTTTTACTATTCATAAAAAATTGAAGTTTTTCAGAAAAATACCAAAAATTCATCCTAAGATATATTTGATATTCAGAATTAAAAAATGATTTCTATTTTACCAAATTCATAAAATAGAATTTTGATTAATTAGTTTAAAATTAATTCCCGTTGTCAAAACAAATAGTGTGTTTTTAAGAAACAATATCTATCAAAATATTGACACTTGTTTATGTATAATTTAAATGTGAAATTAATTCCAATGACCAAAATTGGATTAAATGGTAAAAATATAATCTAATTACACATGAAAAAAAATTAAAATATAATATAATCATATAAATAACTTATATTAAAAGGCAGTTTTGAATCAAAATACATTATTTCTCACTATTCATAAAAAATGAATATTATTAGAAAAATACCAAAAATTTACCCCAAGTAAATTCTGATGTCCAGATTCTAAAGAAGAATTTTATTTTGTCAAATGGTAATATAAAATTGACCAAAACTATATTTAAATAGGGTTCTCCATTAAAAGGCGGTAAATCAACCCTTTAAAGTAAATTATGTTTAAAATTAGATTCACTCACATTTCAAGTCTCTAACATTTATTGGATAAATGAAAAAACATTTAACAAACATATATAATAATTTTTTAGTTAGTTCTATTCATTACCTCCATTAAAACGGCTAGGTGTTAACTACAATTTAAAATAATAATATTATATTATTAGTGTGCAGCGTAAGATTTCAAAGAAACCCATTGTTGTGTATCTGGTATACCATCAAACATAGTGTCCCATTTAAAGTAGAATTAATATTTAGTTCAAAAATATTAATAAATATGAAAAATATGATGTTCTTTATTTACCTGGGATGTTACATTTAATGTACTTTTCACATAATTTTGGAACACACACACAAATATATATATATATATATATATGAATAATCTACTATTCCCAAGGCCCCTATTTATAGGGGTAAGACTATGCTAATAAAAAATCCACAACCGTTGTAGGATTCTAAAAACCAAAATAATTCCCTCTAATTACTTTAAGAAACTCCCTCCTTATTTTTAACGTGACACCGCATTTTTTTATTAAATAAAAAAACAATTCAATCCCCCACTTTTGTTTAATAAATATTAATTCTCTATATAAAGTTAATATAATTGTACACAATAAAGGTATATTTTGATTTAATCCATTACTTAGTATCAATATCTCAAACTATTGTGTTATTTACAAGTTTCCAAACATTAAACTTGTCAATCATTAAGATAAACCAAATATTTAAAACATAAACTGATCTGTCCTTCCAACATCTCAATTTTTAACATTTTATGGCCACATGCTTATATCCTTTTTCAAAAAAATCTAAAAGGATTAAACCCATTAACTTATGTAAGAATAAAAACCACTTTTATGTTAACAAAGGTGAAATATAACAATGTTTTTATGCTATTAGAAAACATAACTAATCGAGTACTAATATGTTTTTAAGAGTTTATAAAATAACATCTTGTAATAATAGATGATATTGACACATTTGTTGTGGATTTAAATTTTTCAATATCAGAATTCATCTTCATAACTTGTTTTTACCCATTAAACACTTTGTTTGGGATCTACCTAAAGGAAGTATTCGGTTTCCATTACAAAAATGATCTATTCTATGAATTTTAACCGCATCACTTTATTATTTGTATGAATGATCTCGCTTGATAGATATTTTGTAAATAGATCCCCATTGATTTTACATGATCTCTCAATGAAAATTTTTATGATGCAATATTGTAACAATGGTCACATATAATAGCATCTAAAAATTATATGTCTCAACATTCCATTGTACCTGAAATTATATAAATATAATAATTTTAATTCACTATCAGAATTTATTGATATGGGAGGCATCACACTAGGACGCAATCTATTATCCAATAATATATTCTCAATCCATTTTTCTTGTTTTCCATATTCCACTTACGCGATAAACTCAAACTCCATGGTCGAATTTGAAGTACATGTTTATTTCTTTCTCACTTAAGAAACAACACATCTTCCAAGAGTACAAAACCATATATATGTGGATGATTATCACCAATACTAGTGATCTAACTCGCATTTGTGTATCATTCTAATACAGTTGGATAATCATTTTAGTATGAACACAAATCTTAAGTCTTTCTCAAGTATACACATATTCTCATTATACATTTCCAATAACCCACTCCATGATTACTAGTATATCTACTAAATTTACATGATAAAAAAGAAATAACTAGTCTAATACAATTCTTTTCATAAATTAATGAACCAATTTATCAAGTATACTCATGTTTTATTATGGATCTTCCCATATTCATAAAAACGTTAACAATAGATTTATATAGGGTATTGAAATCCTTGAAAATAATACTATATAGTTTATTTAGAGTTTTTTAATTGTAATGAGACTTGAGTTAAAGAATAATCCCCATTATGTTTTATAATATAAATACCTAAAATAATATTAAAAATTCATAGATCATTCATTTTATGAATCGAGGATAAATAATTATTTATCTCATTTACACCAAATGTATTTGTTCCAAAAATCAACATTTTATTATCAACATATAGTCTCAAAATAATATAATATTCATATAAAAATTTTGAATAAAAACATTAAATAAATTTTTATAAATAAATACATTAGATAAAACAATATAATGACAATTTTCATTCCATTTATTTGAATCATGTTTAAGTCTATAATGATTTTGAACTAGTTTACATACTTAATTTTTGTTACTCTGTAAAACAAACCCTTCTGGCTGTTCCATTTAAATCTATTCCTTTAAGTCTCCATTCAAAAAAATAATTAAGCCTATATTTTATGGAAATAAAAATGAATAATTAATGGAAATAAAAAAATATTTCTTGATTTAATTCATGCTATAGGAGCATAAGTGTCAAAATGACTAATTCTTTGTTTTGGTCTGAAACCTTTCACAACCAATCATGATTTAAAATCAGGAATGTTTCCAATGGAATCAAATTTTTATCTAAGAATTTATTTATAACATATTGGTTTTAAACATCCTGGTAAATCCATAATGAACCAAGTGTTATTCTGCATAATGGAATCCATTATATTAATAATTTACTATTTATAGAAAACAATATATCAGGAGTTTATATATCCTTTACATGTATTTAAGTCATATTCTACTGTAAATACCATAGGATAGTTATTCAAAAGATGATTATTTTAATATAATTCCACAAGGAAAACTATGGAATTAGGATAAATGGAATATGGATGTAGATGTTTCTTCTTCCTAAGTCTTTGACTCCATTTTTGTAAACTATAGAATTATCATTATTCTCAGTTATTATAATTGAACTATATGGAGTACAAGAGATAGGGGTAAAATAAAAATCATCATCCACATCATCTTTATAAAATTTATTTTAAAAAAACTACATCCCGTGATACAAAAATAAAATTTTCTTCCAAATGAATAACCATATTTACATTTTCATTTTCTATATATCAAATAAAAATACGTTCAATCAGCCTAGGAAATATTTTAGTTCTTTTTCGATCAAGAAACCTATCATAAGATTTAAACCACCACACTTTAAAATATGAGGGATTGGGTTTTTACCTTTCCAAATTTCTTCAGGGATAACATAGTTTTCCTAGAATAAATCCTGTTATGAATATTACATGCTTACAATAAACCCCTTTTCAATAAATATAATGGTAACTTAGATGTAATAATCATGAAATATACCATTTCTACTAAAGAATTTTTCCATTTATTCTAAACCATTTGTCTATGGTATTTATAGACTAGTAAATTGATGTATTATAAAATTTTCTTCAAAAAAATAATTTAATTATTCATAATGTATCAACCACCTATATCTAAATTTAATACTTTAATTAGTTGGTTTAATTTGTTTTCAAAACTAGCAGTATAATTATTAAAGATATTAAAGGTTTCATATTTTCTTCTAAGAAAATATATGTGGAAATATATACTATAATCATTAATAAAAGTAATAAATTAATTTTTTCATCCACAAGTTAATAAACCATTTAATTAAAAACTATCATAATATTCTAATTAAAATATACTATAATTTATCTCTATGGTTTGAAATGATTTTTAACTATTTTACATTATAAACATGTTTCACATTTGTTAAATTAATTTTTGAATTTAATTAAGTTTATCTTCTTAATAAAATTTTTTCAAAAGATCATGCCATAAATTATAGGACTCAATTAAGTAAGCATATTATTCTGTGAAATAATTAATAGATATTTGATATAATTATTTTGTTGAGTTCCCATTACCCCCAAATATTATACTAGATAACCTTGTTGGATTCAAATTAAAAATGTAATACCATCATAAAAATAATATCAGTAGAGAATAAATTATTTCAAATCATGGGTACATATAAAATATTTAAAATAGTGAACTTCTTTCCAAAGGTAAAGCCTAGTTCTTTGGTTCTTTGACTAATATCATTGATGCATGCATTATTTCCCGATGTAATTCATTTTCGATATAGACTACACCAAATGTTTTGATCCTTGAACAATCCTTGAACACATGCACCATTTCTCCAGAATTAACCCACCATCCCATCTTCATAAATTTCATATTGAATTTTGATATCATCACAACTATATTTTCATAAGTCAACATATCTGTATTGAGTCTGTTAAATTTACATTTATAGCGAAATTCCCTTGAAAAATGTAATGGTTATCCATATACAAAGTATTATCCTTTATTATTGGATAGATTACCATTATTATTGAATATTTAAACATTCTTCTTAACATATAAGGAAGTTTTTTTGTCTAGTTACCTCAAAGAAAATAACGTTGGCGTCAAATTGTGAAGACATACCCATGTCTCAAAACATGGGTTTTCTTCAATAAAAAGATCTATTTTCTAAAATATTCCAAGGAAATATACTCACTCTTTGATTTAACAAATTATTTCCACATATGTAGAAATTTTTAAATAATTTCGCTACCAGAGAATGATTTTAGTATATTAATATTTAGGGAAAGAAGCTTGTTTGTTATAACTTTGATCACATTAACTTTCTCTAACATCATATTGTTACCAACCATCCTGAAGTAAAGATACATTGAAATAAGAAATTTATTGGTACCTTATTCCTCAACATTGTACATGAAATTGAGTGCCTAACATATATCCCAACTAGACTTAATTTTTAAAAAATAATCATAAAGATGATATGATAATGTGTTCAGAATATTCACTTGAGAAAAAATCTTATCATCTTCTTGATTTTAAATAATTTCATGAAAGTGGTAGACTTGATTAACATCAATTGGGTTTCAATTAGGGTTTGGAGAAATATTATCAAGAATGGGGATTAAGGTTTAGTTCCATAATGTAAAAAATATTCAACACTGTAGGAATAATCATCTTTTTTTATTTCCACTGGGTGTAATTCTTTCCATGGAAATAGTCAATCTTTCCCATTGGATGGTTCATCAATTTAAGGTATTTAGAATTCATATTCTTGGTTCTTATTGTGTCAACCCTATTTGATAGTTGGAAGAAAATAAGGGTGGTAGAAAAGATGGATGAAATGGGATCTTGGTGCCTGAATAATATTCACTGTCCAAAAGGTTTAAGGCGTCCCCACTTTTCTGATGTATGGTTAACAGTGGAATCATCCCTCAAATATTTCACTAAGATGTTGGTAATTCCATACCTAAAATTCTTATATCCCACGATGTTGATGTTTCAAGAATATTTCTAGATAATTTCAGATTGATGAGATTGATATAAACTACCTGACATCCCACTTATTTAGAGATTAATACTGGTGTAATTCACACCAATTCTTTCTCATTGTATTGTTCAAAAGATCCTTTGATTTCTTCAAAACAAGACAACCTCTAGAGGAAGGAAAAAGATCAGATTTCAAATATCAAAATTTGATCGTCACAACTAATCTCATCATTAGTTGTTTTTTAAATTTTTCTAATTTATTTTATCTTTTAGTTTGCTTATATATATATAACATAATATAATAAAACATTTTACTAAAAATATATATTTTTAAAACAACCTTAATTTTTTTGGCATATATATATATTTATAAAAGTTTGTTTTTGGGTGATATATATCTACATATACTTATATTTATTTTAATAAATTATATATTATTATTCATTTACATATAATTGAATATAAATATAAATATAAGTTCACTTATTAATCCACAAACATATGTATATATAATCAATATATATATATTTGTAAAAGTATATAAATATATATATATTCATATATTTTTATAATGTAAAAAATGGTTAGATATTATTTTAAATAAAATTGATAATAATTAATTCGATATGAGTTAAATAATTATTTTCTAATAAATTATTAATATTAATATATTGTATATTTAGGTATAAGTTTTACAGAATACATATATATTTATATGTCTATAAAATTATATAAATATATATTTATACATATTCACATATAATTTTATATTTAGATATAATTTTTTTGTAATGTATTTTAAAAAAGTTAGTAAATAAACGTTTATATTCTATATTTAATGATAATTATAATGATATATTTATAAAAATACATTTATATATGATGTATTTACACAATATTCTTGCACACACACATACCAACATATTTACACACACATACACATTTATATTTCACAAATACACGTACAAATAATAACAAATATGTATTTATTTACATATATTAGAAAATATATATAAATATATTCTGTTATTGAAAGAAATATATATATATATACACATTCTTTATGTAGGTATAAATTTATATATTAATGCATCTTTATAAGGTAAATAAAATGTAAAATATTTTCCTGAAAATAAAATAAGAAATAGATATTAATTTCAATATGGTAGGTATATTTTAAAAAACATTTTTAGGTAAATATGTTTTAATATTTATTTGTACAATGGATTTATTTTACGTAAATATAAGAAAAAATTCATATATTTAGTTACAAATAAATATATAAGATGAAAAATTATAAAATTATAAAATCCTAATACGTATATATGAATGTAAGGCCATAGAATAAATTTATTCTTCCCTGAAAACGTACAAGATGACTCTCTTAAACGAAGATAAAATCTCATTGAATTTTAAAAAATTAGGGTATCCCAAATAAAAAAACCTTTTTTGGGTGGCCTTATGAGCCAATGTTTGACCTAAAAATATAGTTATTGAGGTCCCTCTAAGTCAATAAGTCATATATTTTTTTTTTCAGGATTCGATTATATATACGGAAGAGTCCCAATGGACACCCATATCAAAAGTTATGATTGTTTGAAGTTCAAGTCATGTTGTTATGTTATCAGAGATGGTTCATTATTTTATTGAATTTTTAGGCCATGTAATTGTTTTTAAAAGATTACCTACCAATAATAATTTTAACTTATTAATTATTATGATTTCTCTAATTATTTTATAAACCAATTTTTAGTAAATATCTTATATTTTAAGTGTAAATTCATATTTAGTGTTCTAAAAATCATATTTAAGAAAAAAAATTATTTTTATAAATAAAATTATATTTATATATTAATATATGTTGTTAATGAGGTATACCTTTTATGAAATATTCCTTCTATGATCACTGAAAAAATGATATGATAAATGGTAACTTTTATCAGTGATTTTTTAGCAGTGATAAAAGCTTACATTTATGAGTGATAGTGCGGAAAACAATGCCATTTAGCAGCATTTTTTTAATGCTAATAAAGATCAATTTTAATGGTGCTAGTAAAAAGTGCAGATAAAAGTAACTCTTATCAGTACTCACAAAACATAATGATAAAGAGTATCCTTTATTCACATAAAAAATGATCTGAGAAATGAGGTTGTTCATGTTGGTTTTTTGGCATTGATAAAAGGTAGTCTTTGTCAATTATTTTTTGTTGTGCTGATAAACGTATCCTTTATAATTGGTTTTTTGTAGCACTAGATAAACCCAAATGTATAGTAGGGATAACCTCCAATTAATTTTAAAAACTACTTTTTTGTGGGATCAATTTTTTTTAATAAATAAAAACCATAAAATCATCTCCTATTGAGACAAAAAAATATTGGACCAATGCTGAATTTGTAATCAAAAGATAATATAATGTGTAAAATGTAGAAATAAATGGACATCAGATGTAACTTAGAAACCCCCCCCCAATGAAAGTGGTAAAAAACCATGAGAAAATATATGTTTCACTATGATTAAAATTGGGTAATAACATTCTCACTATTACAAGGAGAAAACCCTCATAAATATCTCTCTTGAATTGGGGGAAACTGGCTCACAAATACCATTCATAAATAAATAGGGAACTTCAAAACCAGATGTGATACTGAAACTAATGGGAGAGAGCACGATATATATGATGCATCTCCCCTTCGTTCCTTTCTCTGCTACAACCTAATAGGTTGGGTTGGCCATCCACCTCATCAGCTACTTCTATCCATGCTTTCTTCCCTTTATAAATAAATGGGTGGTGCATACTAGAATAAATAATTATACAGACACATCTCCCACTTAGAGATTTGATTGAGAACCAATCACATCTCCACACATCCTTTCTATCTAAAAAACATTCCTCTCACATCTTTTTGAGGATTCTTGAGGATCTTCACCTTTTGTACTTATCAGAGTCAATTGACTTCATTAGGAAATCTACCATATTTTCTTTATTGTTAATTTTCTACATGTCTGAACTTCCTTCCTCCACCACATCTTTAACTAAGTGATATTGTACCCCAATGTGATTTATCCTGGAATAAAAATATGAATTCATTTCAATGCTCAAGATGATATGACTTTCATAAAACAATAGAATCTACTCTTGTGTGTGCCTAAGCTAGTCCAACAACATTCTCATCCAAATTGCATATTTGCAAGATTGTGTAGCTACTATGTACTCTACCTTTACTGTGGATAAAGACACAACAAAAAGTAACTTTGAAATACAGGTCACATATCATCCTATAAGAGTAAACACATAACCAGTAGTGGATTTCCTCGGGTTAGAATCTCCTACAAAATTTGAATCAATATTGCCTCCGATAGTGAAATATGATCCTCCATAATATAATGCAACATGTGAGGTCTCCTTGATATATCTCATGATCCTATTCACTTTTTTCCAATGCTCCCATCCTAAATTCTCCATGTACTGACTAACTACTCCAACTAAATGTTCAATGTTTGGTCTAGTACAAACCATAGTGAACTTTAAACTACCCATTTATGATGCCTACGATACTCAATACATCTTCATCCTCTCTAATTCACTGTTAAGAATAATCATAGAGGATAACTTAAAATTAATGGGAAGTGGGGTAGATATTCTCTTTTGTTTTTTCATGTTGAAGCATTTAAATAATTTTTACGTAATTATTCTATGATTTCCAAATCTTCCCTTTATTTAGGTCTCAGTAAATCTACATCCCAAAAATCATGTTTGCTGGTCCCATGTCCTTCATATAAAACTACCTAGAAAACTGTGCCTTTATCTATAAGATACGAATCTTGTTGGGTCCTAAAACAAAAGTTTCATCCACATACAATAGAAGAATAATGAAATCATTACCATCTAAACCCATGAATTATGAAAAAGGATCTAAACAAAGGCTATTGTATCCATGGATCATGATATAGGAATCAAATCTGTTATACCAACAACTCTATGCCTACTTGATACCATACATATATTTATTGAATGAAGAAACCAAGTTCTCTATCCCTTCTTGTAAAAAAACTTCTGGATATAGCATATAGATCTCTTCATAAAGATCCCCATGGAGAAAATAAATCTTCACATCCAACATATCTAAATGTAAACTATATATAGCACACATAGCCTGAAGTATCCAAACATTCCTTAGTCTAACTACATGAGAAAATATTTTATTGAAATCTATACCATCCTTCTAAGCCCAACGTTTGACCACCAGTCAGCCAAAACATATTTCTACATGGTATTTTCCATACAATTGATCTCAAAGACCCCTTTGTTTCTGATTGCCATCCTTCTATGAGGTATTGTAATAATATATCAAGTTTTTTTATTACATAGTGCTTTATGTTCCTGATAAATCAACACCATCCTTGATGATACACCTGGACACTGGGTCACCTCTAAAAAAGAAGATGGATCCCCATACATTGTCTATAATAAGGACACAAAATTTATCTTAATGACATAATGTGTGATCCATATTAGTTCTCTTTCTCCCCATTATAATGTCATAGTCCACATGCTTTTGAGAATTTATATTCATGATATAGTAATTCCTTAGAAGAAACTGGTTCTTATATGGATATTTCCAATAATTTGACTATTTTAGTTTCTATAGTCATCTTCTCAATGTCTTGAAGTGGTTTCATTTTCACCTTGTATTTTAAAAAAATGAAATCTCCAGTGATGATAAGTTTTGGGGTAGTGGGGTCCCCTAAATGATACCCCTTCACACAATAAACATACCCCATGAAGATAAATTTCTTGGATCTTGTATCCCACTTTGATCTTTTTGGGTCATTAAACAATGTATATATAGAATCTTTAACTGTATGTAACTCATAATAGTTCATAGGTTTACCAGTCCACATATCCATTTATCAATCGTCATTGAAGAAGATTTTTTGATCACATAACAGGTTGTATTAAATGTATCTTTAAAAAATGTTATGGAAATTCTTACTGTCCTCAACGATGGCCCTATTCTATCTAATAAGGCTATATTCATCTTCTCTTACACTCCATTATACCAAGGATTTTACTCCATCGTGAACTATCTCTTGATTCCTTCCAATTTTAAAAAAGTATCAATATTCTTTCTTGTATATTATCCTACATTGTCAATCCTCAGACACTTTATATTCTTTCCAAATTCAAGTTCCTTCCATGCATTGAATTTGTTTTGAAAACATTCAAATCACCTATTTTCCTCTGGATTGGGTACTCCCAACATCTCTAAGAAAAATCATCAATCAAGGATACAATGTACCTTTCTCCTCCCTAGAATATAACTAGTGATTTCAAAATATCGGAAAGGATCAACTCTAAGATACCCTGCTTTTTTGCTATCGATGTCCCAAAAATTTACTTATGTTTCTTTCTGAAAACAAAATGATCTAAAAATGGTAATGATACATTTTAAAGACCAGAAAACAACTTATAATCTTCAGGAATCCTAATTCATAGGTCTGACATTTGGCCAAGCTTTTTATTTGAAAAATTTATCAATGCTTCTATTGAGGTATTAGATGTGAAAAATATATTTATCTACCTGTACATTTAACGCATAAGATAATATTTTTTCTTTAAAATATTCTCTTCCTTCATTACCACTAGTGTTCCATTCATAATTCCCATCACTCCATTCTCAGTGCGAGTCTTTCATATGATATCATCAAATTATCCCAATGAAAAAATGGTCTTCTTCAATTCTTACTCATGGCACACTCCATGGATGGTTAGTAGCATGCCATCATGCATCTTCAATTTTATGGTACCGACTCCAATGATTTTAAATTTTTGATCATTCCCCATGTATAAAAGTCTTTCCAGGATGGTTTCATACTGATCAAACTATTCCTATCAAGAAATTATGTTCCATTTTGTTGCTGAGTCTATTATCCATGAATTGTTGAGATGCTTCATTCTTTCAATAGTCATCATTGATTCACTGACAAGAATGTATCCCATTCCAAAATTACTCTCCTTATATTCTTGATAACTCTTTTCACTACAATTTTTATTCTAACAATCCTTCTTTTCATTCCCCTTTTTTCCACAATTGAAACATGAGACATTATTCTACTTACTCCTCGATTTAGACCTACCCTGATTTATCCTTATACTAGAACCACACTCCATTATCCTTCCTCTATCAGTTGAAGAATCCTCTGCTTGGTGAGAATTTGTATGTATTTTCTCCTTGTACTTGTGTTGAATTTTTTCTTCAAGAACCTCCGCTGCAACATCATTTAAGGGAAACATATCTGAAAGGATTTTGTTGGTGATGTTGATGATGATTTGATCATACAAATCTATAAAATTATATAGCATAATCTCAACGTGTTCATTATCCACAACTTTATATCCCAACATCGTGAGTTGTGTGATTAGGGTATTGAGTTTGTTGATGTGTCCAGTCACTTATGATGACTCTTCCTTTCAAAGAGTGTAAAAGATTCTCTTCAGAAATTTTTTTTATGAAGTGAATTTTCCTCATATTGATTTGTCAAAGTATCCCATATTTCATTCAACATATTTATCTCTATAATGATTGATAGGACCCTATCTTCTAAATCCAAATAGATTTTGGCAATAGAATTCCCATCGATGTCATTATATTTCTGTTTTTTCACACCCACCAGTTTTCACCAATTTTTAGTAGGAATTTATACTTCCAAAAAATTTCTTATATCTTCTTTTTCGACAATGAAAAATTAATCCCGTTGAATTTCATGATCTCAAATTTCACCACCATCTAGACACACTGTTAGTCCAAAATCTCCACTTTTTCAAAATGGTGTATTTAATAATATCCACAATTTATTTTTATGTGACAGATAATCCTAATTTACAATCACACAACATAGAAAAATTAATGAGAATTATTAATACCTAAAAAGTTAATATTATCGGGCCAAAACATGGGCTCTGATACACTTTGTTGAGACAAAAAAAATATTTTCCCACTAGTGTAGTGATAATCAAGAGATAGAATAATGTGAACCTATGGAAATAAATGGACAAAATATATAACATTGAATTACCCCTAAAATAAAAGGTGTAAAAACCATATGAAAATAGAAGGATCAATATGTGTAAAAGCCAGTACACACTCCTTAATTCTTACAAGGATAAAACCCTCTTAAATATCTCTCCTAAATAGGTGGGCATATTTCCTCACAAATACCTCTCATAAATAAATGGAAAATTCTGAACTAGATGTGGTGAAGAAATCAATGAGAGAGAGCCCATTATATAGACTACCTCTCCCCCATACTTCATTTCTATGCTGTATCCCGATAGGTGTGGTTGGCCACCTACCTCATCAACTACCACTATCCATGCTCACATCCCTTGACAAATCAAGGGGGTGGCCAGATTCATGGAATAAAGAATTATGGAAACATATCCTCAGTCTCAAGATCTACATGCATCATGTTTCCCACTTTTCACACATATATTCCAAGTCATCATCTACCTCTCTTTGGGCCTCCATCTATCCATTTCATCACCTGGACCAATTCTCTTCAAGGATGCTCCACCTGCATGCTCATCCTCACCACTTCTATATGAGCCCATGCCATAGTAATAGTTTCTCACATTATAACCCTCTCCATATAACTTGGATACCCTAAAACCTCTAGGTATTTCCATGAAAACTTCTCGAGCTCCTCCATGAAAACTATATATCGCATAGTGCCTGCACCAGTGAAGCATATCCAAGCAGTATTCAAGCATAAACCCCAGCAATGTTGCAAACTCATCCACATGACATCGCTTCCACCATGAAACCTATACCATCTCAATGACTATATACAATGCCGCAAAACTAGAGGCATCATCATATTCACTCACTCCATTTTTCACAACTATTCACGAATCCTTAGATAAAGAATAATTCCTATTCATGCGATAATTGTGATGTGTTTTTTATAACATTACCTCATTAATAATTGAGATAAAGGGAAGAGATCACTATCTCCCATGATGAGGAAAATCATTTGGTTATTGTTGTGACCATGTTGTAGTTCAATGAGAATGTTCATCATCTTTCATCTTCCCCTCATAAAACATTTTATGTATTTACTAAAAATTTTATCCCAAATAATGGTTATGATTTTTCAAACCCTATCATCGTGGAGAGATGAAATGTCCCTAGTTTTAAGAAAAATGCATATAGTCTCTTATAATGGTTATTGTAGTATGAAGAATTTATTGTACAATTGCTTGCTAAATCACATCATGGACTCAACTATGATTATTTTTAATATGATTTTTTCGAATAAAATATTTATTTAAATGAGTCTAGATTAGAAATATTTTGAAAAATAATGTATAAAGTCAGTATTACCGATGCCTCCATTTAGGGAAAAATGATTACATTAAATATACATTTTTCTTTATTTAAAAATATATATTTTTATATATTTTGAAATATATATATATTGTGTTTATTTTATTTTTTATAGAATTATGTTCATTAATATTTGAAAGTGAAAATGTTAGGTATTTATAGAATAATATTTTTGAAATGTAAATTATATTTTACTTATTATATTTAGGATTTTTTATTTTCAATTATGTTTTATATATTGAGTCACTTTTTAAAATATCATTTTTATTGTATTGATTCTGTATAAGTTATATTCTTTCAAAGTCACCAATATGAAATATAATAATGTTTGAAGTTAGTTTCTTTGAAAGTCTACAAAGAAAAATTTAGGAATAAAATCTAAATGAAATATGAAACACTTACTAAACATATAACAACTAATTCAGAATAACAAGAATTTCTTAAAAAAATTAAGGAAAAAAATTTAAACGGAATAATATTTAGTTGTTTTACACCACTATAATTGTATTTCTAATATCTTTCAACATTGATTTTATTTTAATTATTTATTATATTTATGAAATGGTTTATATTTTTGACAAATTTTTAAATTCATAGGATATGTTTTATTTTTAATATTGATTATTTTTATAGTTTATATTTTATAATATTTTAAAGTTACCTACATGGAATTTAATAAGTTTTCTTATGTTTCAAGTAGTCAACTTTAAAATCTTGTAAAATAAAAAATGTAAAAAATAAATAAATTAAAATTGAAACAAATTCTAAAAAATTAAAAATGGTTGATAGTAAAAATATTTTCATCATTTTAATAGACAAAAAATCATATACAGGAAAGAATACATTGTTGTTTCAAATCCTTCAAGTCAAAAAAATACATAAAAAATGAGTATAATCACTATATATTATGATGTCCCATACTGAATAATGGTGTGTGAATGGGATGCCCATATTGTTATCATCGACCGCTATGATGGGGTGGAGTATGTTGACCAAGAGAGGGATCTTCTTAGGTTGATGGAACCTCAACTGTTGGATGCTTTGACTATGAATCATTAGGAGGAGGTATCAACTGGAGGTCTTCATGTGAACTTGATCCTTCCCCCACTATATGAGTAGAATATTAGGTCATAATAAAAAAAGATACATAAGAAGTGGGTGAATTTTATCCTTTTGGTAATCTTGGTTGATTATTGATTTTATATTCCTTTACAATTTATGAATATATGAAGTGTTATCTTCTGTAAATAATTTGAGTAGTGGATAAACAATAAATAAGAACACAAAATTTTTAATAGGGATTCACGGAACATATATCCCCTAGTCTAATTCACCAATTATCTCTATACGAGCTTGATTATTTTCACAATAATGTTACTATTATCATACGACATTTATAACTGAGTATAGGAAATTTACACCTTTTACAGTAAGGATAAACAGAGAATCCTAGTTCTTTTATTGGGAACTAGTTTCTCCATATCTTAGTTTCATAATCTGATACTCTTCCATGATAGAGTTCATGTATCCAAAAACTCCCATAATTCCAAAGAGTTTGATTTGATTGAATTGAATGGTTTGTTGATCACAGATAAAGAAACAATAGAAAACTATGGATATTATTCTTCTTCAAAGATGGATGTCACCAATTAATAATATCTTTGAATAGATCTTGGTTGTGAATGATCTTCAATAACAGTACCAAGGAAACAAAAAATATCACATGGTTTAAATGAGTATATACTCAAAGTGTAATCATCACAGAGATAACATAGATGATCGATATTTTTGTTTATTTTAAGTAGTTCTATATTCAAAAAAGATATTTCAAAATATATAGTCATATCCTGTATATAATCAAAAATACTAAGTCCATATATATAGAACACATAATTTGTTTTTGGTTGAGAGGATCCACATAAATACCTTAATATATAGGAATCATTCACATTTAATTCATTTTAGGGAGTCATAACTTCCCATAAAAATAGGTGTGATTTACTATGATGAATATGACTATTTGAATAGGTCCTAAAAGAGCTTTTAAATGATATTTAATTCCATTAAGACCATTTTAGTAATCATGGAAAACATCATTAATTTAAACTCTGTCATTGAATAGTCAAATGTAGGGTTCCTTTATATGAGAAAAAAAAAATCCAAATATAGGGTTGAAAACATAAGATTGATTATCTAATTTGGGTTAATATAACATAATTTTGTCTCCTCAAATGTATAATTCCTTTAAAATGTAGGGTTGTTTATCCATACATTCCATTTTCTCAAACGTAGGATTCCTTCCAAATGTGTGGTCGATAAACAATACTTTTCCAACAATAGTGGGTACAAAATCCATATGTTTTGTTCCAAATGTAGGGTTTATGAACAATATGATACACTTATAAAAGTACGATATGAACAATGTTTCCAAATTATGTTTAAACACATCCTATATATTTCATAAAATATTTCTCATGGATAAATATCTCAAATATATTCAAGGATATATATTTCAATGAATGTTGATTTCATAAAAATAATTTAATGTAATTTCATTAGTAAAACAAACAAGGATATTTGTGATAATCAAAATCAATATGATTTATAGAGTATTTTTTAGACAATACATGCCCAAAATTCTCTTACTTTTTGATGATCTGAAAACCCATAACCTAACTTACAAAATATAGGAATTATATAAAAAAATGAAATATTATCTTTAAAAATATACAAAGGATATAGTAAATAATATTATGTTTCACGTTACATATAAAAATTCATTTATATTTTTTCATGAAAGAAATGGTAATTGATTCAATAATGTCGCATTTACCAACTTTTATCACCCTTTTTGTGATATAAAAAATAAATTATACAAAAAAGTATTAACATACCTTCAATGTAGCATGAAATGGTAAATGAATATTATATTTTGTTAAAGATAAAAATGTCATGTTTTCTTAAAGTTAAAATGAACAAAAAATAATAAACAAAAATATACAAACAAAATAATTTTATAAAAAAATTATTATGTTTAGAAGAATAATTTTGGTAGAGAAATGTATCAAAGGTAGGGCTGGTTGAATTTGAAATGTATGGGTCAGAGGAGTTTTTAGATTCTGTTGATTCTTGAGCACCCTAAGAAACTTCTGTCAATCCTTCCATATGTTCTCCTAGACATTCTTTTAAAATTTCAGCCAACTGCCTCATCAAAATAGTTGAATACTGACCAATTTTTATACCTTACAGCGAAATTTACGTTTATAAATTTTTGATCTATTTCATCTTACAACAGAAAAACCAAGATAGAATTATACCAAACTAATTGACAAGAGTTTTTATTTCAATATCTCGTGAAGATAGATTCTCAATTAGATATTTTTAACTGTCCAAAAAACCATTAATATGTGAAATGTCACACTATAATGTATGAATTATATCATTCTATGTAGACATAAAAACTATCATTGATTAAAACCATCTAACATTGTCAGGAAAATTTTGATGTGTAGATGTAGATGTTGTGGACTGATTTGAACTACCTCTAACAAATTCAAATTGACTCCCCAAATATCTTTTCAGATCTCTGAAATCTTTTTTAAAAATTATCTTTTCTTGGATCATACCTATAACGACCCGAAAAATGTACTTCTTTTATTTATGGATCTCTTTTCTCCTAATAACTTTTTTTTATGTTTTACATTAAAAAAACATCGAATTACTTCAGACCCAAATTGTAGTTTACAAAAATGATATAAATGTTATAAAAAATTAAGGAATGTGGAATAATGATTATTATAATTTAATTGTATGGTTAAAACACCACTTTTTAAATTTAAATGATAAAATAATTTTACTTTTTTTATGTCTGAAATTTCATTATGAAATTTCACTATTCATTTTATATATGCTATTATTTTTAATAACTAAGGATTTTTATATATAAAAGTCAAATTTATCATACTTGAGAGAATTTTTATGGTTAAATGAACATCAGTTTTGAATTCCAAATATCAAAATTTATCTCAGGTAAAAGTATAGTAGTTTTCTAAGAAGTTTCAATTATTTGATAAATTGTATTTTATTTGAAGAATAGTGTTCGATGAATAATTCTTTCTTGGTGAATATTATTTTTTTGATGAACAGTAAAAAAATATTTTCTTAATAAATATCTTTTTCTATGTAATTATTTTTGAAAAAAAGACATACACAGTTGTGTTCAGTAGGATATATCGAGTATGATAAGACAAATTTAATTTTTGATGAATAGTAACATATCCTTCTGAAAAGTAATGAATATTAAATCAGCCAAAAAAATAGAAACTTCACCCATGATTGTATAAATATAATTTAGACATCTTAAAAGTGGAAAAACGAACATAGTATAAGAACTTGTATTTTTTTATGTCAAAAATATTTTAATTACAAATATATGATTAATTATTAATTTCAAATGGAAAGGTATTTTCATAAAATGTAATCATAAATTTTTTACTTTATTATATTATGGTTATAAGATAATTTTATGGGACCATGATTAATTTCTCAAGGTTTTATTAAACGAGTTATAGATTTAAAGTTGTTTTTTTAGAACAAATAATTATTTTATTTAATAATTAAATTAAAAATATTTAAAAATTTATTTTCATAATATGGAGTTCATTTATTGAATTAGGAGCATCGATATTAGGTTACAGTAAATTTATGAGATTTTTATAAAACATTTTATTTTTTGGTGAATAATAATAACATAGTTTTGAGTTTCAGTGTGTTTAATGACATCATTAGTGATGTAATCATGATGTAATAATTTTGGTAGACTTGTGAATAGTAATATATGTTATGAGGTTTCCCATGTGGCCAATACCAAGGGAAAATACTATAGAGACCCAAGCCTTTTACATATAACATTTAATGATTTTAAGCATAATTAATCATTAGAGTACAAGCCAAGGATCGTTAAGTCTAGTGTCTTGGAAGACAAGGTACATAAAACATAAAACATGGGGATAAAAAAACAATACTTTATTTAATATCTATAATGACCTCCTGAATTCTTTTGATCCCTTACATCTGCATAGGGTACCCTAGGGAACAAATGAACAAAGGGATGAGCTGAAAATCCCAATCAGGGAATGAACATAATGATACATCTTAAGCACATGAGTTAGAGGCATGACATATTGATATCCAAAACATGTAACATATGAAATAATATGATATAATCAAGAGATAATATAAATATGGAATCATATAAATGCATCAGAATCATAAAAAATATCTTTAGTACGGGTCAAGGCTAACTGCCAATCCAGTTTCTCATTTCAGTATGGGTCAAGGCTAACCGCCATTCCTGTTTCACATCACATCTGATGAGAGTTAACTTTACACAATGCATTAGAGTGCTATCTGGGTGCACCCATCTCAACATTTTCATGAATATTATTTCAACATAAATATTCTTACCACATATATAATTATACATAATCAACCATACATAAACAAAGGGTACCCATAGAATGAATTGTGTACCACAATCATGACATAAATCATAACCAATGGGTGTATCAAGAAAGTGTCCATGAAAAAAATTATTAGATAATACATGGATGTTCATAGGGTAAAATATAAATATAACATGGTATGTGGTGTCAAATATAAGTGACAATATATAAGAAAAGTATTTTAGAAACATTACCATTAAAAACATTTTTTTGCGGTTTTAAGGAAAATACTATTGATATTTTAAAACATAAAAGAGGAAAATAATTTATACAAAACCATAATTGAACCAAGAAGGTTTCAATAATAAAATATTGATTTTATAAATATAATGGTTTATTAAAACAGATGATAGTGTGCACTTGAAATTGGGTAACAATTTGTGAAGTTCCCCTAAAACATGTTTTCTTCTCGGAATGTTCTAAGTAAGGAATCTTTTAAAAACATGAATATCCCTGAAAGAATGTGATGAAAATGTATTTATATAATAATATTGTACTAATAACCAGAATTTAAAAGATTCACATAAATTGATAAGATAACACCTTTTTTAAAGAAAGATAAGGCAACCTGAAAGATCAAAGAAGGTTCAGGTAGAATTTGTTACGGTTTTATCTACATAGTGTCGGGTTTAACTAAGTGGGATTGAAGAGAGAGAAAATGGGTTTATAATCCCTTATAAATCAAGAGGGAAGTATGGGGGAGGTGTGAAAACATAACCCATCACTTGGTATTACAAAAAAAAGGCATATCATAGAGAATAGTCATGATTAAGAGTGAAAAGGAGAGGATCCCTTACCATAAATCTGTTGGTGTTCTCCATTTTTTATTAAAGACATGAATAAACAAATTATGATTTTTAATTAATAATTATTGAAACTCTTATATATTTAATTGATTTATTATAATATTTTTTAGTTCATTAAAAGCCTTTTTGATTAGTTACAAGGTTCAATTTGATTATTTGGGCTCGTTTGTTTACTTGGTTTTAAAAGATCGATTCAGTTATATTCACATTCAGATAAACATGAAAGATTAAATTTGTTGTCCAGAATTGAAGTTATATTATATTATTTAATATATAGGATAAAAAATGGTTTTAAATTAAAATAGGTTACTTAGAGTGATGTTGAATTATTATTTAAAACCATAGTGACAACCGTTTTTGTTAATCGATGGTTTTGATTACAAAAAACATGTTTTGTTTTTATAACTTAATATCATTTGTACAAAAGGATTACAGAACCAAAAATAGGATATATTAAATATATAATAATCTGGTTCAACCATAACACAAATGGTTTCATGACCATAATTAAAGATCATAATAGAAATTGATAAACCGTTGTCCTTGAATGTGCTAATTTAACACATCTCAAATAGTGCTTTCATTTCCTTCAAATAATAAGGTGGGGAAAGAAGAGAAGACAATGAAATATACCATTATATTGAAAATATTTCAGTACATGTATGTTACTATATTTATCATACTATTATGTTGAAGGGAGGTGAGGAAAGAAATTAAAAGAAAAGAACATAAAACAAAAGAAGGAATTGGGAAGAGGAATTTAACTCTTGAGACTTCCTCATTTGAGAACCTCTTAAGGGGATATATCTTGGTATTTTTAAGAGTCTAGGATCTTTTGGACGTGGGGGAGGAGCTTGGGGAGATATTTGGGCAGAATATTGGCAAGGAACTAGGCTTGAGAGGAGTGAAGAGAAGGGAGAGTGAAGGGGGGGTTTTATAGTGGAAAAGAGGAGAGATTTAATAACATTATAATCATTAATTTATTATTTCTACTCAATACAAGGAATATTATGTATTCCATGACCAATAATAGTAATTTTATCTTGTGATACCGAACCAAGTGGTCTTACATCAGCATAACATCATCAATGACTCAATAAATTCCTTATTAAGCATTTTTTGTAAATTATAGTATTTTACTATCATAAAAAATTCATGTATTTCTGAAAAAACCCAAAAAATAACCCTAACCATTTTTCAACATGTAGAATCCAGAAATGAATCCCATTTTTCAAAAATAATTTTCTAAATATGATTATTTTTTATATTTAATGAAAATAATAATTTATTATCAAAACCAGTTTTAAAACATTCAATAACTTATTCTAAAATACAGGTATATCATACTTCCAACTTGAATATCATTTTTATACTATCATAGGTGAGGTTAATATTCATTAGGGTATATCACTATTCATAATGGTATGTTTCTATTCATAATGGTATGTTACAGTTCACCAAAAAATATATTTTTTCTTGTCAGACTCTAAAAAACTATCTGATTGTAACCATGTATGTCATATTTTCAAAATTCTAAATGAATAAGTGACAAACTTATGTTTGAAGATAACTTAGCACTTAGTAGTTCATTATGTTGTGTTTTCATGTGATTTTATGAAATCTTAATAAGAAATTAATTTCCATTTATAAAACATTGGGTCGTTATAAATACCACAGGCAAACCCATGATTTTTCAAATACCACCAATGAGATGCCCTTTGAAAATTAATAAAATATTACCTCAATTTTGCTATAAATAAAAACCGATTACATCATTTCATTCATTCCAAAATCTTTTTAAATAAATATTTGGTCATTTTACCTCCCAAGGAGTACTCCCAAGGTTCCCTCAAGCCCTCGAAGGTCCCAACATTCAGGCTTTTGAAGTTACTTTTCAAGGTTAGAGAACCTTTCACCCTCCTCTTTTTATCATGACTTCCTTTAAGTTATGTCTTCCAGTTTCCATCCTAATATTTTGGGGAATGTAATTCTATTTCCTTATGTATTTACATTTTATTTTCAAATTATAAGAGGCACTCTCCACACTCATCAACTTATTTTTTTGAATTTTAAGCGATGCTGTTAATCTGCCGTTTTTTATTGTAAAAGAAATCGCATCTTCTCTTTTCTTTCAAGTTTTTGTTTCTTGTGGTATGTATTTAAAATACAAATAACATATCCTATTTTATTATAATTTTGTACCCATATGGTATTGTGATTTATTTATGAGTGGGTGACCCTTGTACCCTCTCTTTTTAATATTTTCTAAAACCATGTTGTATAGCTGTCATGCTGCAGATGTTTGGTCTCAAAATATCTCTCTTTTTCTCAGGAAATTCGATTATTTTATTTATGTGAATACCCAAAACAATTTAATTTACAAGTGTATTAATAAATACATAAAATTGATATATTTCATTCTATAATTGACATACATAAAACCATAATTCTTTTTTCATGGGTTATAAATGACATAATGATCAAGGTTTTAAGCACTTTTAAAACGTCATGATTTTGAGATAAAACCCATTTCATATATTCTCTATGGGTTATTTATGAAATTTTTGATTATGATCTATGTGGATAACATGGAAATAAATACATATAAAGGGAACTCTCAGATAGCACTGTAATTATTTGGGTAAATAAATTTAATCTCTAGAAATGACTAGTTTCACAATACCTTGGAGAATAACCTTGGTAATTTTTACGACACATTGGGAATGGACCTTGGTGATATGTTCATGAATGTATAAATTAAAGGTTTTAGCCACATATTCAAGTTATGATTCATGTAATTTTTATAATGATATTCTTATTCTTTCATTGCTCATTCTTTATGTTTTTCTACAAGTTCTTGTTGACATCACAAGTAAACGAATTCCATTTCTCTCTTTACTCGGCCTTCTAATCACCTTTTCCTTTAATGTATTTATCGAAGTTATGAGATGTAGTAATTATACTTAGGATGAACCTATGGTGAAGCCTTACAAGTGGATTATAAGAATTTTTTTATGTTTTCATGTATGTTTTTCATGATTTCTGAGACACTAGACTTTAAAGATACTATGTTTGTTAAATGTAATGGAAAGTTATGTAATAAAAAGGCTGGTTTCCAAAGTTGGTGTCAAAGGATAGTTTAATTATTTGTGGAAATTAGGTGATGAAACCTTCAGAAAGAACCCTCTATAAAATTTTAAATATAGGAAAAATTCTTGATTTTTTGGTGAAATATTAAGTAAGTGGTTTCCAAACATATTAATCCTTTTCTGGATACGAACAGGTTGATGTGACTCTAGAACAGCTCTACACAGGAGTGAAAACTCCGACAAGGAGTTTTAGGCTTGACTTGGGGTATCCGGGTACACGAAAACGGGTCTTGCTGCACTCCTTTTTTGACACTCCTGGGGGATATGATTGGTTAATCACAAGCTTTTTATAAATCATTATGAAGGATTTATAGGGAAATTTAATTGTTTAAGGATGATTTTTAAGACATAAAATTACATTATAATTATAATATTCATCATAGAAACAAATTTCTAATAAGATAAAATTGTGAGGACAAAATTTATTTTAGGGGGGAAGAATGTAACAACCCAAAAAATAAAATTCATTTATTTATGGATCTCTTTTCTTTTAATAACTTTTTATTATGTTTTACAATAAAAGCACATAAAATTACTTTAGACCCAAATTATAATTTTCAAAAATGAGATAATTGTTATAAAACATTCAGTTATATGGAATAATTATTATTTTAATTAAATATTATGACTAAAACAACACTTTTGTGAATTTAAATGATGAAATAATTTTACTTTTCTTATATTACAAATTTCACTATGAAATGTCACTATTCATTCATTATCTGCTATTATTATTAATAACTAAAAATTTTTATATTTAAAAGCCAAATTTCTCATACTTAGAGAATTATTATGGTTAAATAAACATCATTTTTGAATTAAAAATATCAAAATTTATCTTGGATAAATTTTAAGTAGTTTTCTAAGAATTTTCATTTTTTTGATAAATAATATTTTATTTGAGGAATAATGTTTGATGAATAGAGATTTCCGAATGAATAGTGCTCCATTGATGAATAGTAAAAACAATATTTTGTTAATAATTGACTTTTTCTATGTAATGATTTTTGGAAAACAGACACACACGATTATGTTCAGTAGGATATTTAGAGTTTGACAAGACAAACATAAATTTTGATGAATAGTGACATAGACTTATGAATTGTAATGAATAGTAAATTGGCCAAAAAATATAAACTTCACCCATGAATGTATAAATATAATTTAGAAATCTTAAAAGTGAAAAAATTATCATAGTATAAGTACTGGTATTTTTGTATGTCAAAAATATTTTAATTAAAAATTAATGATTAATTTAAAAATTTAAAATGGAAATGTATTTTTATAAAATGTAATCATAAATTATTACTTTATTGTCTTATGGTTATAAGATAAGTTTTTGGGACCATGATTAATTTCTCAAGGTTATATAAAATGAGTTATTAATTTAAAGTGATTATTTTGGAATAAATAATAATTTTATTTAAAAATTAAATTAAAAATATTTAAGAAATTATTTTCATAATATGGAGATCTTTTTTTGAATTCAGAGAATTAATATTAGGTTATGATGAATTTATTAGATTTTTTATAAAAGGTATATTTTTCGGTGAATAATAAAAATACAATTTTGAGTTTCTTTGTGTTTAATGACATCATTAGTTATGTGATCATGATGTAATAATTCTGGTCGACTTGTGAATAGTAATATATGTTATGATTTTTCCCAAGTGGCCAATCCCATAGGAAAATATCATGGTAAAGCCCATGATTTTTCAAATTCCACCGATGGGATGTCCCTTGGAAATTAATAAAATATTCCATCCGGTTTTCTATAAATACCAACCCATTGCGTCATTCCTTTAATTCCAAAATCCTCCTCAATGAAGACCTATTATTTTTAACACCGAAGAAGTACTCACAAGGTTCCCTCAATCCCCCAAAGGTCCCAACCCTCAAGCTTTTTATCTTATTCTTCAAGGTGAGGGATTCTATCACCCTCCTCTTTTAGTCATGAATTCATTTATGTTATGTATTCTAGTTTCCATCTTATTATGTTGGGGTATGTTATTATTTGTCCTTATTACTGTCAATTTTATGTCCAAATGATGAGAGACACTTTACACTCTCATCAAATTATATTTCTAAAATTTAAGCGACATCGTTAGGCTGCCAAAGTTTTTCGTAACAGAAATCAGATATTCTCTTTTTATTCAAGTTTCCTTTTCAAGTGGTACGTCATTTAAATATACACACCATGTTGTTATTTATTTTCATTCTATACCCATACTATATTATGAGTTATTTATGAGTGGGTGACCCTTGTCCCCTCTCTTTTCAATATTTTATAAAACCATGTTGAATATTCATTAGGAAACAAAATTTTCATCTCAAAATTTCTCTCCTTTTTCCCAAGAAATTCTCTTATTTTATTTATGTGAATACCCAAAACTATTTAATTTCTAAATGTATTCATCAAGACAAAAAATTGATATATTTTATTCTATAATTTCCATACATTGAGCCCTCATATATTTTCTATGGGTTATAAATGACAAAAAGAACATGTTTTTAAGAACATTTAAAAGGTCACGATTTTGAAGTGAAACCAATTTATTTTATTCTATATGGAAATTTTTTGAAATGTTTTATTATGATCTATGTGGATCGAATTAAAATAAATACATAGTGAGGGTTCACCCTGATATTTCTCCAATGAATTGGGTAAATAATTTAATTAATAGAGATGACAAGTTTCATGATACCTTGGGGAATAAACATGGTAATATTTATAACACCTTGAGAATGAAAATTGGTGATACATCCCTGAATGTCTAAATTAAAAGTTTTAGCCACATATTAATTTTATGATTAATGTTCTTTTTATTATGATATTCCTAATCTTTCATTGCTCTTGTATTTATGTTTTTCAAAAAGTTCTTATGGACATCACAAGTAAACAGATTCCCTTGCTTTCTTTAATTCATCTTTTTCTCACCCTTTCCTTTGATGTATATCTCTATGTTATGAGATGTAGTTACTGTACTTAGGATAAAACTCTGGTGAATCCTTAAAAGTGTATTAGGATAATGTCTTATGTTTTCATGTATTTTGTTTTTGATTTCCAAGACACTAGTCTTTAAAGATCATTTTTTGGTAAAATGAAATGGACAGTTATGTAATAAAAATGCGGGATGCCATAAATAGTATAAAAGGATAGTTTAGCTATTTATGGAAATTAGGATATCAAATATTTAGGAAGAATTATATAAAAATGTTTAAATATAAGAAAACTACATGATATTTTGGTGAAATATTATGTAAGTGGGTTCTGAACAAAAAATCATTTCCTGGATATGAACAAGTGGATGTGGCTCTGTCACAGATGTACCTGGGAGTGAAAAATCTAAAAAGGAGTTTCGATCATGACCTGGGGTATCCTTGTACACAAAAAATGGCCTTGATACACACATTGTTTCACACTCCCAGGGGATAAGTTTTGTTAATTAGAAATTTTTTAGGAATCATTAAGAAGGATTTATAGAGAAATGTAATTATTTAAGATTGATTATTAAGATATAAAATTAATTCATAATTAAAAAATTCCTAATTTTAAAAAATTTCTAATAAGATAAAATAGAGAGGACGCAATTTCTTTAAGTGGGAAGAATGTAACGACCCCAAAAATGCACTTCTTTTATTTATGGATCTGTTTTCTTCTATTAACGTTTTATTATGTTTTACAATAAAAGGACATCGAATTACTTCAGTCCCAAATTTTAGTTTTCAAAAATGAAATAATTGTTATAAAAAATTAAGGTATATGGAATAACGATTATTTTAATCAAATAGTATGATTAAAACACCACTTTATAAATTTAAATGAAAAAATAATTTTACTTTTTGTATATTAGAAACTTCACTATGAAACTTCACTTTTCATTTTCTATCTTCTATTATTTTTAATAACTAAAGATTTTTATATTAAAAAGTAAAATTTCTCATACTTAGAGATTTATTATTGTCAAATAAACATCATTTTTGAATACCAATTATCAAAATTTATCTTGGGTGAATTTTTAGTAGTTTTCTAAGATGTTTCAATTTTTCGATAAATAATATTTTATTTGAAGAATATTGTAGGCTGAATAGATTTTTATTGATGAATAGTATTTTAATAATAGTGTTCTTTTTATGAATAATAAAAAAATATTTTATTAATAAATAACTTTTTTTGTGTAATGATTTTTGAAAAACAGACATACAAAGTTCTGTTCAGTGGGATATTTAGAGTATGATATGAAAAACGTAATTTTTCAGGAATACTAACATAGCCAAATGAATATAAATGAATTTTAAATTGGCCAAAAAATTAGAAACTTCACCCTTGAATGTATAAATATAATTTAGACATCTTAAAAGTGAAAAAATGATCATAATATAAGTAATGGTTTGTTTGTATGTCAAAAATATTTAAATTACAAATTTATGATTAATTTAATAATTTAAAATGGAAATGTATTATCATAAAATGTAATCATAAATTTTTACTTTATTTTCTTATAGTTATAAGATAATTATGCGACCATGATTTATATCTCAAGGTGTTATAATACGAGTTATAGATTTAAAGATGTTTTTTGGAATAAATAATGATTTTATTTAAAAATTAAATTAAAACCATTTAAAAAATTACTTTCATAATATGGGGTTCATTTTTTTTGAATTTAGAGAATCGAAATTAGGTTACTGTGAATTTATGATATTTTTATAAAATGTTTTATTTCTTGGTGAATAGTAAAAATAAAATTTTGAGTTTTGCTGTGTATAATGACGTCATTAGTGATGTAATCATGATTTAATAATTCTGGTAGACTTATGAATATTAATATATGTTATGAGGTGTCCCATGTGGCTAATACCATGGTAAAATACCATGTGCAAGCCCATGATATTTCTAATACCAATGATAATATGTCCCTTGGAAATTAATTAATTATTCCGTCACTTTTACTATAAATACCAACCCATTCCTTCATTAATTTCATTCTTGAATACTCTTGAATGAAGATCTAGTATTTTTACCTCCCAATGAGTACTACCAATATTCCCTCAAGCCTCCCAAGGTCCCAGCCTTGAATCCTTTGAAGTTACTCTTCAAGGTAAGGGAACCTTTCTCTCTCTACTTTTATTCATGACTTCCTTTATGTTATGTATTCTAGTTTCCATCTTATTATGTTGGGGTATGTTATTATATGTCATTATTTCATTCCATTTTATGCCCAAATGAGGAGAGACACTTTACACTCTCATAAAATTATTTTTCTAAATTTTAAGCGATGCTATTAGGCTGCTGAGTGTTTTCATAAAATAAATCGCATATTCTCTTTTCTTTCATGTTTCCTTTTCATGTGGTATATCATTAAAATATACATACCATGTTCTTATTTATATTTATTCTATATGCATACTATCTTATGAGTTATTTATTTGTGGTTAACCTTTGTCCCTTCTCTTTTTAATATTTTCTAAAACCATGTTGTATAGTCGTTATGGTACAATATGTTTGTCTCAAAATCTCTATCTTTTTCTCAAGAAATTATCTTATTTGGTTTACTTGAATACCCAAGACTATTTAATTTATAGGGGTATTAATCAAGAATTTGAATTTATATATTTGATTCTGGAATTTACATACATGAAACCCTCATTCCTTTTCCATGGGTTATAAATTACACAACGATCATGTTTTTAAGCACTTTTTAAACATCACGATTTTGAAATGAAACCAATTTCTTTTATTCTATATGGGTTATTTATGAAATGTTTGATTATAATATATGTGTATACCATTAAAATAAATAAATATTAATGGTTCACTCTGATAGCTCTCAAATTCATTGGGTAATGGATTTAATCTTTAGAATGACAAGTTTCACGATACCTTGGGGAATAACCCTGGTAATTTTTATGACACCTTGGGAATGAACCTTGGTGATATGTTTATGAATGTATAAATAAAATGTTGTAGCCACATATTCAAGTTATTATTCATGTTATTTTTATTTGATATTCCTATTCTTCCATTCCCCATGTCTCTATGTTTTTCAACAATTTCTTATTAACATCAGAAGTAAACTAATTCCCCCACTTTCTTACTAGACCTTCTGCTCACCCATTCATTTGATGTATGTCCCTAGGTTATGAGATACAGTAATTGTACTTAGGATGAACCTACAGTGAATCTTTACAAGTTTATTAGAATAATTTTTTATGTTTTCATGTATTTTGTTCATGATTTTAAAGACAATAGACTTTAAAGATCCTCAGTTTGTAAACTTTAATGGAATGTTTTGTAATAAAAAGGTGAGATGCCATATTACCAAAATGATTATCCATATCGCATTAAAAAGTATCAAAATATCTTCCAGAAAAATGCATTTTGGGATGTTGGGGTTGAACATATTCTAATTACACTCTAATAATTGTTGTCATTATTAAATCTTCAAAATATTTCTTTGCAACCTCCAATTCACTGTTTAAACTTGAATTTTCTTCACACATCTTGATAAATTGAATGAAAAATACTTCAATTATATTGTTCAAATAATCATAAGAGTCTTCTTCTTATTCTCAAGATGGTTGACTTCTATCAACCAAGGGTAAATATTATTCATCACTTTTATCAAAAGAGGATGAAAATTAAGCCTCATATACTTCTATAACATCACCAAGTTCAAACAGTTCCTTTTCCATGGAATCATCTGTGACATAAATTAATTGATAATGGGATTAACTTTAGTGTGAGATACATCATATTGATACATCTCATTTCTGTGAGTAGTTTCCCTATCTTGTGCTTTAGTAGGATATATTTGATGTTGGATTTTATTTTTATTGACAGTAATAGCCTCTTATTCTTCTTTGTGGTCTTGTTGAGGAAGATATCTAGATGAAATATCCTTAAATTCCTATTTTTGAACAATAGGCTCATACATTTGGTTGGACCGAACCGCAAGGGCCTTCATATTTTTTTATTATAAATTCTCTTCAAGAGATTGATGGACATCTCTTGCAGCTACTAGATCAGAGAAATTTTTTCTAATTAATAATCCCTTTATGAGAACTTCCTCATATATTCTTGATTATGTTATTTATTCTTCTTGATTTTGGACAGTATTTGTTTGTTAAAAAATTCTTTACCCCCTAGAGTAACATGATCGATTTCTTCTGGGTTTTCTACACCAACTGGAAATAGATTTCCTTATACAATACTCCAAAAGAAACCTGTATTACATAGAGTTCTAGAATTGATAATGTTAATGTGATGATACATGCTGTGAATTTTTACATTTCTAATCATTCATCTTCTATATATTATGAAAAAAGTATCCTTCCAGAAGGATAAAAATAAATGAGTGCCTCTTCCTAGAAACAATGGTGCATGTAAATTAGCATGTACTTTACAAAATTAAACTTAATATCAAATATCATCAAAAAAATTATTTACATGTCTGGGTAGAGAATATTTTGGAGCTACGTAGTTCTTGGAAAAATTACTAACTGAAAAAAATTGGCCAACAAGTTCTGGTCATCCTGAAGATCCTTAATAATCATTTTTCTTGTTTCGGTGGAGACAAAGAGGAATGACATAATATACATTGATTTATGTTATTGATTCTCTACGAAAAAAATATCAAAATAAGAAACCCCTTCATGGGGACACTGAAAAATGATTTCAATTTCAACTAATGAAATAAAAAACATCTATCATTTACTATATATATGATGAAATATTCTATGTTAAAAAAACTATACAAAATATTTATGTTGAATTATTTTACTTCAATATCAAAAGTTTAACCAAATTTTTCTGTAGTAAAAATAGATTTTATACTTTGAAATGATATATCATGATTCAAAATAAGGTTTTTCTAATTAATCCATTCAAAAAATATTATCTTTTCTTGAATAATTTTTTTATAGGTGATGTGTTCTCTCTTCATTCTTCTTTTTTCCCATTCATTTTTTCTCTGAGATATTGATATTTATTAGAATATATTCCTTGATGGATTTTAATTCTAGCTTTTTAGAAGGAACAATAGAGGTTTAGAATGTGATGTGTTTTGAAATATGAGGGTAAGAAGATAAAGATATGGAGGGGAATGGGTTTATGATAGTTTGGGGGATGCCATTCTTGTTTATTGAGCCAATTTAGTCACCGTAATAATTATTGGTTTTTATTTTGAAAAGGAATGATTTTTCAACAACAACTAAAATAGATGTTTTTATTTATACGGTTAAAAATAAATAACTAAAAAATCAAATAAGTTAAAAAATATAAATATAGAAATTAACATAATAAATTATCAAAACTTTATTTGAAATTAAATATTACAATCCCCCCTTAATAAAATAAAAACTTGCTGTGGGAAGTGGTTTAGTAAAAATATCATCAAGTTGATATTCATTAATTAATAAATCTAATCATACATCCTTTTTAAGAATAAGATCTCTTAGAAAATTATATCATATATCAATATTTTTGGTTCTTGAATAACATATAAGATTTTTGGAAATATTAAATCCACTAGTATTATAACATAAAATAGGCATATTATTAAAATTATTCCTGAAGTCTAGTAAGGTGTATATCATCCCTAACACTTGTGCATTATAGCTACCAACAGATATATATTCTGCTTTGGCTATTGATAGGGTGACTGAATGTTGTGTCTTACCTGACCATGACACAAAATATTTTCCAAAAAATTGAAAGATTCCTAATGCGATTTTCCTATGTAATTTGAATCCTATAAAACTAGCATCTCAATATAAAATTAAATTATAATCCGAATTTTTTTGGGTGAAGCATAAATTGAAATAGTTCTTTTAAAATAAAAAAAATTCTTTTTTAAAAGTTAAGATGGTATTATTTTGGCTTTGACTTAAATATAGTGCATAAACATAAAAATAACATTATTCCTAGATTCCTAATAGTAAAATATAATAAACTACCAATCATACCCATTTATAACTTTTTGTCAACTAGTTTAAAACTTTAGCCTAATAGAGTTTTACATTATTACACATGGTATTTGTATATGTATTACTATTTTCTGGTACAATAATTTTCAATAAATCAATAAAGTACTTTCTTTTACTTAAAAAATTTCCATAATCCCTTTGATAAATTTGAAACCCTATAAAGAAATTTATTTCCCTAATCATACCCATTTCAAATTATTTTTTCATAAGATTTAAAATATCATTAGAAATATTTTTTATTTTTTGATCATAAAATAACATAATCAACATAAATTTGTAATCATAACATATTATATCAAATAGTTTTCTTAAAAATATATGATCTTTTAATCATATAGAAAAAACATTTTACATCAAATGAGCCTAATCTTTTATAACAATCTCTACATTCTTGTGTACGACCATAAAGTGCTTTAGTATGTTTAAAAACTAAATTTGGTAGATGAGGTTTTTCAAAACCTAGTGGTTGCTCCATATAAACTTCCTCTATTAAATATCCATTTGAAAAGGTATATTTTACATACATATTATATAATTTAAAAATAATATGAGATTCATTATCTATCATGATTATAATTTTCTCTAATATAGAAATTTTAGAAAACTTTTCATGTTACTATATCCATTCTTTCTGATTATATCATTTTTCTACTAACCTAACTTTATTTTTTGGTTATTATCCCTTGATTATATTATTTATTTCTAAAAACCGACTTGGTTCCTATTACAAAATATCTAGTTGGTCTGTCAACCAATTCCAAATATTTATTTCTACTGAATGGATTAAGATCATATTGCATAAACATTAATTGATTTTCATCATTTAAATACTCTTTTATTGTCTTACTATCAAATTATGATAGAAAGACAAGAAATTTAGTTATGTTTTCAACATTTCATCTAGTTATTACTCCCGTTTCTATATTTCTTATAAAAGTTTTTAAGGATGATCCTTTATGGTTATAAACTATCTAGCTAAGACACTTTTAGATTCTTCTACCTTTGGTTCTTTTGGACTCGACTAAATTTTATATATTTTGTTTTCAAAATTATATATAGGTGATTAAAGACTCATGTTTTTAAAATAGTCCACAATTTCATTTGTTTGATCTTTATTTTTATCAAAAGGTTAATATTCATCAAACATTACTTCAAAAAATTCTTCAAAAATACTTTAATTTTAATTATAGACTCCATAGGCCTCAGAAGTAGTTGAATATCCTAGAAATATTACTTCATCATATTTTTTATTGAATTTTCCAAGGTTTTCCTTAGTAATAAAGTTATACACATTGAATCCAAATAATATATATTACATTACATTAGTTTTTCTATTATTTCAAAGTTTATATGGTGTCTTTTTAATGAGGGGACTTGTTAGTACTCTATTCATTATATATAATTCCATATTTATATTTTTTTAATATAAACAGGTAGAAATGTTGTATTCATTAAACATATTCCTTACCATAATTTTAATAGTTTTTTTCTTATTTCAACAAATAACTTTTTTTGAGGTGTTCTTGGTTCCAATGAGGTGTTCTTAATACATTAGTTTGAGAAAAAATAAGTAAATTCATAGTTCTTAAATTATACACCATAATCACTTCTTAATGAAATTATTTTAAAATATTTTTCATTTTTGAATATTTTATAAAATCTTTCAAAAATAGTAAACACTTTACAATTAAGTATTCTAAAATAAACCCATGTAAATCTTGAAAAATGATTAACTAATGTATAAACACACAATTTACCATATAAAATTTCTACCATTGATGGACCTAAAAAATCAATTTTGATATGTTCTAATGGTTTAGATGTAGAAATTTTGTTAATTTATTTCAAAGAGGACTTGTATTGTTTTGCAATTTTACATGCATCACTAAATCTATCATTATCAAATTTTAGATTTGAATTTTTAGAAAATAAGTGTTTATAAGATAATTTATATAAAGTAAATATGTTACAGTGTCCATGTATTCAATGTTAGATCCAAAAATCAATTTTCTTATCAGTTAAGAAATTCAGTTTTTTTACACAAGGAATTAAGATCCAAGCTATTAACATTTTTAGTTCTAGGTGATCTAAATTTAAAAAAATTATCTCCGAAAACTAAGAAAGAATTGTTATATAAATCAACATAAAAACCATCATCATAGAGTTGTAAAATATTTATTAGTTTATTATTTTTCCTTGAACATACAACACCTTATTGATTGATATTGAATTTGGATATCTAACTAATCCAACTCCGGCTATCTTCCATTTAGTATTGACCCCAAAGGTGACTAGACCTCTATCCATTTTTGTAATTGTATGAATATTTGATGGGTCTCAACTCATATGTCATGGGAATCCATTTTCCATATACTATATAACATTCTTTTGGTCTTTCACATATTTAGAATTTAAATGATATTTTGTTTTGGTACCCACATTTTCTTCGGTCAGGCTATGTCAGCAAGGAAAGATATGGGAATCCCTATTTTTCTTATTTTACCAAAAATATTCATTTTTAGCTTTAGAAATATTCAAAGAAATAAAATACCTTATTATTCCAATTATTTTAGGATTTCATAACAAATATATATTAGAACAAGTTCCTTTGATTCCACACTAGAAATAGGTATCATTTTTAAAAATTTCTACAAAATAATTTCTGTATAGCTTTTATTTTTATCCCTTGCATCAAATTCCCTATTTTTTTATTTTAATTACATTTTTTTAAGAATCAAATTCAACATTTTCTCTACTTTGGTTAAAACAATATCAACAATTTAAAATGATTATACTTTATCTTGTAGTCATTTTATTCTATTTTCATGAGTAGTATAATTTAATGCAATTTTATTAAATTATTCTTATAATTCTTGATGTGGTTTAACTATTTCATCCTTTTCACTTAAGGCAACATTGTGAATATTTTTTATTAACTTGTATTTTTTACTAAAGAATCATATTTGACTTCAATAATTGAGAAATATGTATCTAATATTCTACTATATCACCTATCAGAGTCATAAGAAGAAGAGTAAGAGGTTTTCACATCATTTTATACCTTATACATAAATTATTTTTTTATTTCATATTTTTTGGCTCTTTTTTCTAAATAATATTTGGAAGAGGTTCTAGAGACTTCAGATACACTCCATGTTTTTCTCATATCTCATTTCCCTTTATGATGATAATAAGTGTACTTCTGATTTTTCTCATCCATCTTTCTTTTTTCTTCTTTAAAATAGAGTAAATCTAGTCTAACATGAACTATATGTATATATTCATACCATCTTACTTATTTTGATCCTTTATCATATTTTTTTAAAAAGTTGTTTGAAGCCTACCTTCTTCTTATATAATTTTTTAAATTTTCTGGAAAACTGAGAAAGTTCCATTATAGAATCAGATTAGTCTAAATATTTTAAATTTTTGACAAATTCTCTTGAATTTGTTTCCGGATTTTGAGATGTTACATTAAGGGAAGTGTTTTCCATTTTCAATTTCATATGATCTATAGATTCAACATTAATTTCTAGTTTTTACATCATTAATGTTCCAATTAATTATTTCTTAGTAAAATGTTTGACTGGTGATGATTGTAAAATTGTTGCAGATCCCCCATTCCATTTTGAGGGTTGTACTCTAAGTAATTTTAGTTATTGAATAATTTCATCTCCTAAGGTATCAGCATCATAGACTATTTCTATTAATAGTGCATTCATTTGGCTGATTCTCTCACCATGAAACATTATGAAGGTGTCAACATTAAGTTTTGTAGTATCATACCTCATTTGGATGACAATGTCAGTCCTATCATTTGCAAAATTTATTATTTTACACATTTCATAAGTAGTAGGATATTGTTGTACATGATTGGATTTTTAGGAGCAAATTCAAAAACTATAAAATTCATTTATTTTGAATTTATTTCATACTCATCTTTTTTAAGGCATCCCATGATTCTGATTTCATAGGAATTACATAAGGAGTGATAATATTGACATAAACATTAAAACCAAGATTTCATACATAGATGATCATACAAGGTTTACAACACCTATAGTTATCACTATTGAAGTATAGAGCACGTATGATTGAAATTACTTCTATATGATAAACTAATGACATATTTTTTTCAATATTCTTTATACATTTTAGCTTTCTAGATATTTATTTAAATTATCAAAAAGATATCATTTGATACTAATTATCAGGTCAGAAAAAAAATAATATAATCAAGAGGGAGGGTGTGATTTTTGTATTTTTTATAATATTGATAGATTATAAATTGTATCATTATTTATGATATTTTCATATATGAAAAATTCTATTCTTTATATAATATGAATATCATATATATATTAAATAATAAAATATTTATTTTTATATTGCTTGGGGGAACAAATATCCCCTACTTCACTCCACCATTGATCTCTCTACAAGTTTGGTGATTTTCACTAGAATAACCCTCTTATCATAAGACCTTAACAACTGTGTGTAAGAGGTTGGAACCTTTTATAATAAGGATAAATAGAGAATTATAGTTCTTTTATAGGGAAATAGTTTCTCCACAACTTATTTTGAGAAGCTGATACTCTTACACGGCTTAGTTCGAGCAACCAAAAACTCAAACAAATCAAAAGAGCTCGATTTGATTGAATTGACAGGTTTCTTGATCACAGTTGCTACAAAAATGGAGAGAATACAAATCCTCTTCATCAAAGATGAATTTATTCAAGTAAGAATATATTTTAAGATATTTGGGTTGCGAATATTGTTCAATAACATTAGAAATAAATAAACAACAACATAAGGTTAAAATGTGCATATCTTCAAAGTGTAGAATCTTTAGAGATAACAAAGACACTTGATCTATTTGTTTCTATATAGATGTTTTGTATTTAAAAAAATTATTCCAAAATATATAGTCATGTCTGGTATATAAGTAAAAATAATCATGCCATATTTATATAATACATGACTTTGTTTGAGTAGAGAAGATGCACATAAATCTCCAAAAAAAAATAATTCAATTTTAAATCCTTTAATAGAGTTATTACTTCCCTTATAAATAGAAATGATTTAATTTATTGAATATGATCCTTTGAATCAATCCCAAACCATATTAAAATGATATTTACTTCCATCAATACTGTTTCAGTAGTCACAATAATGAATTTAATTCAAACTCTATCATTGAATATTCAAAAGTTGGGTTTCTTCATTAGAAAAAAAAACACCAAAGGTATGGTTGAAAATGTATAGATGATTAAAAAAATAGGTTTGATACACCATACATTTGTATCGTCAAATATAGGTTTCATTAAAAATTTCGGGTTGTTTATCCGTACTTTCCATTTTCTCAAATGAAGGATTCCATCCAAATTTAGGGTTTATAAATAATACTTTTCAAACAATTTTTGAAATATGATACATAAATGTTGTTCCAAAAAACAGGGTTTCCAAACATTAAATTACACTTATAAATATAGGGTATGAGCAGTGTATCTTGAATATAGGTAAAAACATCCTAGATATTTTAAAAAATATTTACCATGGATCAAAGTCTTTAATATATTTCTAGAATAAATATTTCAATGAATATTTATTTTCTGAAAATCAATTAAAGTAATTTCATTATTATAACAAATAATGGCATTTTTATCATCAAAATCAATAATATTTGTAGACTATTTTTGATATAATAGATACCCAATGTAGAATAACATGCCATAATAACCTGGAGGAACCATACACCCTGTAATGGATTGGGCTTGGAAGCTAGAGGCTTGGGAAATAACCATTGATATAATATTAGATAATATTTATGTGGAGAAAACTATAAATATCTTGATAACAAAAATGGATCTCATGAATCCTGATGAACATCACCAATCAGCTAAGGCTGACCTGATAGAGGGATAACAAATTCTTATGGAATAGGTGTGGCCTCACATGCAGCATGACACAATCTATGTCATCATCATCATGGTTTATCATCTTCAGCAGCTACTGGAGGAGGTCCTTAATATGGAACCTAAACTCCCTGTGTAGGAACATCATATCCTTGGGGCGGATGATCAATGATACAATCATTTAAGAAATGATAATAAGGAATCATCCACTGTGATGCATCATGGATCGCTGCTATGCTAGAAACCTCCTCTTCCTCTAGATCAGACAAGTAGATAATATTCTCTTGTTGGGTATGCTAGAATGAGATTAAAAAATAATTATAAAATACTAAAATAGACAAACTAGATGAAATTTATTGACTAAAACATTCCTAAAGGACTCTTCCGTGTCGAGTAAGATAGAGTATAGACTTCAGTCAATACCATGTCACATACTCGAGCTTCTATGATATAAGGAATAACATTATACACACACCATAAATATTAATTGATAATCATCCATCCTATAGGATAAGATAATTAGAAAATTTCCATCACTATTCAACATCCTACCTCCTAATCAGCTTCCTGGAATGAAGCACATGTTATTGTCTCAGTGGAAATGAAATATGATGAATAAAGCCAAACTAGAGCATGACTCTATCAGGATAGTTCCACTAAATAATATGAAAGTTAATGAGAGGCACTACATACCTCACATTATGAAGTACAATAGTGAATTATGTGGATAACTAGTCTAATAAATCCTAGTAATTCATCCATTTAATCGGAAATGACATGTGTGATTTGTCAAAAACTTTTTTTACTAAAAATAAAAATGATGATATTATAAAATTGTTTAGTCAACGAGATATTGTATATACTTACATTGGTGGGTAGTAAAATATACAACATGAGATGTTATATACACAAATTGTTTCTTGAAGCCCTGATGAAGTGGTTTTCCTGACTCGACCTATAAAATACATCATTGAAAGTGATAAACAATAAAAAATTAAATTCAATAACTCCGGGTAGCATTAAGAAACCAATAGGGATTAGCGATCATACAAGCATATATATAGAGAATCATGCAACACACACACACATATATATATATATATATCTCATGACCTGAAAAAATAGGGGACATGGGAGGGATGCACCTCGATACCCACATATGAAAAAGGATGATACATCCCCTGATATTAGTGTGATTTGAGCAACATGATGTGCATAAGGATCTGTATGTGTATAATAAGAATGAAAATAACCAACTATATCTACCTACCAAATCAAATTACTTAACTAGTCCCATATACATCAGGTGTACATTCATAATAGAGTGATCAGTGCACAATGTCCCTCTAATGATCCATAAGATATATGCAAATGCATGATGATTTATAGTCTTCTTGTCAGTGTCAATAGGTAATGTAAAAAATGTATCTACAACCATCTCATGGATAATCTATTGAATCCTCATCCCCCAAAATTTTGAGGCCTAGTAATCACTATACAAGATCAGGCTTTTTTATACAAGTGGGTTCTATAACTTGCATCTCCCTGTATAAGAAGACTGAGTAGGACTGCCACATCCTCAAGGGTGATGGTCATCTCTCCCTCAGGCAAGTGGAATATGTGTTTCTATGGTCTCAATCTCCCTGTGAGGGAATCAATAAAGTGATGATAAATAAATGAAAAAATAGATACTATAATTCCATGTAATCTAGCATGGTGTTGGTACGGTATAGTGGCAGTTGGTGGAAGAATGTGATGGTAATGGTGTGCTTGATGTACCCTGACCCGTCAAAACTCATGACTCGCTAGCATGTTGCATGAAACATGCCTATTCTGCTCAGTGAGTAGCATAGTATCCTCTATATCTACATAAAAATGAAATAAAACTTAAGTATGAAGTATAAATATAACTTTATGGTTAGAAGAATATTATGATTGGTGGAATTTAAGATATAACATGTCTATTCTCAGTGTTTTATAAAGTTTTTCATACCAAATAAAAGGGAGTGTATTTAGGTTTATCAAAGAATATTTGTAAAGTGGTTTTAGTTATGTTTTTAATTATAGTATTTTATCAATGGAAAGTACTTCCGAACACTAAACATGATTATAATGAGTAGCACAAATACCCTTGGAACAATGATAGTGAAAAAGGCGGAAAATTAGGGCTCCCCGGTCACATTGTAGTCTCTAGCCTTCATCTGTCCATCTCAGTTCATCCCCTCCACTCCTAGGTGTGACTGAAGGGTGGGTATACATTATTTTCCCCATAAAAAAATCTGTGTCAGTGTAATAAATTTCAGTACTTCTGAGTGGTTCAAAACATGTAAGGAATACACGACATGTATTGATTATCTATCAAAACTCTCCTTCTTCAATATGGAGAAAGGGTGGAAAAGTGCCACAAAATTCTTCTTCAAGATAAAAGAAAGATAATGATGCCCCGAGTCCTGCCTCTAGTAGGTCACAGGATGGAAACTAGCACCATGGGTATACACATTTAAAAAAATGGGAGGCATTACCCTTTTTCAGTAACCATGATCAACAGATAAGATGTATTAACCTCGAACCAACTATAAGACCCATATAAAAGAAATAAAAACTCCATCCCACATGAATGTTTAACATGAAACTACTAAAAATACAAATAAAATAAATACCCAAAGTAAATATATGTAGTAACACATCAACTGTTCCAATGTCTGAGCTAGTAATTCCCAACCCTTTCCTTGTAGTCCTCCTAGAAACCTAAATTCGGTTTTATATAAGTAGGGTGATCATACAAGTTTACATAGTAGAAAAAACTAAGGTCGGGAGACATACAAATTCCCTTGTGAGAAAATGAAAAAACCAACAACACATAATAAGGTATAATAACAATACCACCTCACAAAGGCACACTAACCAAATAACACAAGTCAAGTGAAGTAATATAATAAGAACATTAGTGTTTGGGTATCCCGTGACACTTTCCACCAGTTAACTTATCATAACCTAAGGAAAAACATCCTATCGCTTCCACACACTTTCATAAGCCCCACGTCACAACTCACTGACAGACACCTGGGCCATTGAGATAATCCGACAATATGGGTAAAAAAAGTTCATCACATCCCACCCACAAAAAACTGGGCCTCAAAAACACATAACATCTCATTCTAAAGACACCTGATAAAGTACATAACATATTATTCTGTATACACAAGGGAATGAACACCTCACTTGTAGATACAAGTTCCTCACAACACACCACGACCAACCCAATGAGTCATAGGCTACCAACGCCTAGAAGAGGAAGCATGTAAGATCCAATCACTAACCATCCATCCTCCCACTAGGTTTTTGGGAAAAGGAACCCTCCCATAATAAAATTGGGGTGTTTGATTCATAATTCTCAACTAGGGTGAGGTATGTATAGAAATCAAAACGATGTAAAACTATATATTTTAGTATCAAAAACTCATCCCATCCTCTGAATATTTTTTAAACAATCAACCAGTGTAAAAAACTGACTTTTTTGCTACCTCTAAATTTATTTATCAATATTAAAATTGGTCACTTCTGATGTTGATAAATAAAGGTCTCTTCTCAACAAGACCAAAACTAAAAATTACAACCTTATACAGTTCAATAAACCAATTATATTTATTTATTAAAAAATCCATTGATTTATTCCATTCATACCTGGATAGATACCAACCACATCATCCAATGAGCCACACAACATTCAACACACAGTGGAAAAAGGACCACAGTAAAGAAACACCCTTCATATTTCCTCTCTATTTGACACCCATAACAACCAATTCCATAATCTGTATTCCAATTAATCCCACCCAAACCATCCTCCAAAACTGAACAAACGCCATATCATACTCACACCCATCGACACCTCTCATATAAACCATCAATATCCCCACTAAATAAACACACCACACCCATAAACACAAACAAGACACAGCCCAATTTTAGTCCCACTGCAAAACATCTCTCATCTGTTCCACAATCAATCAATTTCTTAACATGAGATCCCATTACGCCACCAAAACCACCCTATACGGACAAATGTGCCCCCATCTACATCACCACACTGCCCGCACAAGACATAAGGTAATACAAAACCACAAACAACACACATTTATACCAAAAAAAGTAGAGTGTAATATGATTTAGAGAAAACTCATTCATTAATTCCTCTTTTATAATTCTGGGGTTATCAAAGAGCATGTTTGATCCTATGGAATCTATTTTATTTAACTGGGCATACACAGTTAGCCATATTTTCACATTTACAATTATTTAATAGGAGATCATCAATAATAATTTACAAGACATCATGGGTCTACAAAGAAAGGCCATGAACGACCATGATTTTTAGTAGGCATACAACCCTTAAAATTCACAACATTGATCAAAATAACATATAAGACAATATGATCACCATCCTCAACTTCCCATCACATCATTTGTTGTATTGTAACATCTTAAATTAACTTTGTTAAATTTGGATTCTAACTTATTCACAGGGAGAAATTTCTACACCCACCTCAGATGATACACAAATAATATAGAGATGAAGAGATCCATACCATCAGAAATAGATGATCATCACCTCCTCCTTGCGCCAAACAGGGGGTTTTCATGTCTCTAGGGAAACATGATCCAAGGGTGAAACATAAACACACATCTCCTTAGAGAATATTGTGTCAGGTTTCCTTATTATCAAGATAAATGGAATCATACACTAATGGAAGAGTCTCAGATTTAGGATGCACAGATCCTGAATCAATTGGATGAATGGTTTTAAAATCCTTTAAAGATGGATCTTGAGTAAGACCCTAAATTATGGACACTTATAAGTCTATAAAAATTTTAAGAAATTAGATATATGATCAATAGCCCTTGAAATGACTTTAAAACCATTTAAATATGGCCATAAAATTATATTTCATCATAGAAAATGTCAAAGGAGTGAAATTGGGAAAACCGAAGAAAACTATAAATTTGAAAAACTATCGAAAATGTCTCACCATTGGGAGAGTCACTTTTGCGAGTCACCGATGGCTGAGTCACTAGTGGATGAGTCACCGTTGGACGAGCTATTGTTGGATGACTCACCATTGGGTGACTCACTATTGGATGACTCACCATTGGATGAGTCAGCATTGGATGATCCACCATCGTGAGTCACCAGGGGATGAAACACCGTTGTGACTCACCGCCGCGAGTCACCGGTGGATGAGCTACTGGTGGATGATTAACCATTGGGTGACTCACCATTTGAAACATAACAACACATTCCACCATCAGTTACTCACCATTGTGATTCATCAGTGCATGTAACCACTCTGACTCACCAGTCCCGACTCACTGGTGCAACCTACTATCGACACCTACTGGTGGATGACTCATCGACACATTGGCTACCGTTAGAAAAAAAAAGGATTTTGATAATTTTTAAATGAGTCATTACTGCATCCCTGAGCACCTCATTCCATTGATTTTTAGAAATTAATGGACCATAGAGGTTCTTTCCACTTTATAAGATACCTCTCAGACTATTCTCACCCTCAAGAATTCAAAACCAAACCTTGAAGAAAGAGGGCCTCGAACAACCACCCTGTATGATACCTCTCAAGGATCCTCCTATACTTGAAACACCACTATGATTTGGACCCCCAAGGACCAATGAAAAAATAACCTATGCTTTTAAATTTTTTTAGTGAAACCTCAACATCCAGGAGCACCTTCACCGACATCTAATATCCCTACTAACCACAAGGCACACTACACAAGCACATAAGCCACACTGACTGAACACATGACGTAGGGAATTACTTCCTCAATGTTAAGAAACTATCCTATCTAGGTGGCACTGAATCACATTCATGAGTTTAATCACATATAAATTACTACATCTTCATTAGGAATCAGGTCCTCTTATTTTTTCATGTCTAAACATAATTAAACATTCCACCACACACATTACAATGAAAAGAGAACATATCATCATAATAATCAAGGTTAAAACACCACATTACAAATGGAAACTCAACAAGGAAAAACTCAGAACAACTCTATTTATTGGGAACACATTTTTATTATCTATCCCATGTACTCTTCTCTAGGACACCATGCCTCCACAACACATGAACCAAGAGAATGGTCTATCTACATAGCACATTCTCCTAATGATCCTCGATCTCTACTAGCTGCTCCATGAACATTATATTGATGTCCAAATTTGAATCTCCATATTCAATGACATGTGATTCAACATGAAGAAACCAACAAACCTAGGATACATTAAATACGTCATGAACAATCTCCAACTACGGTGGTAGTGCCAACTGGTATGACACCTTTCCAACTTTCCCCAACAAGTCAAAGGTTCAGATGAACATGGGATAAAGATTTATCCCTCTTCCAAACCTCTGCTTCCCACTTAGAGGGGAAACATTAAAGAACATGTGGTACCCAACCATGAACTCCAAGGGCCACCCACTTTGATAGAAATGTGATTATAGTTGGTACTATGCTGGCTTAATCCTCTCACGAATAAGTTGAACCTTTTCTTTTATGCTCTGCACTACCTCCGGGCCAAGAACAACTACCTCTCAAAACACTACCTAGCATAAAGGTTACCCACATTTCCTACCATAAAAATCTTCAAAAGGGGGCATACCAATGGAAGAGTTTTTCTTTAGAAAATAAATATCCTAAATCAACAAGAGGAACAGTTTTAAAAACCATTAATGTTGGATATTTACCAAGACCACATGGTTTGAAAATTTAGAAGTCTTTGAGAATTTTAGGAAATTAAAGTTATGATCCATATCCCTTGATATGGCTTAAAACCCATTTAAATATTCCCTTAAAATCATTTTATGTCCAAGGAAATTTCAAAGGGGATAAACTTGTAAAACTAGAGAAAAATGGAAATTTGACAAACTGTCAAAAATGACCCACCATTGGGAGAGTCACTGTCATGAGTCACCAGTGGGTGAGTCACTAATGGATGACTCAACAGAGGGAGAGATATCACTAGACTACTCACCGTTGGATGAGTCACTATCACAAGTCACTGGTGTATGATCTACCATTACGATTCACCTCTGTGAGTCACCACTGGATGAGATACTAGAGGTTGAGTTACCATCGGGTGAATCACTATTGGCAACCTACCATCGCATCCCACCATAAAAAACATTCCATTGTGAGTCACAGATGTGAGTCACCATTTTGAATAACTAATCCTAACTCACTGGTGTGACCTACCATCCCCAATTACCGATGGAAAACTCACCATCAAATGAGCTGCCATTAAAAAAATGGATTTTGACAGTCTTGAAATAAGTCACAATGGCCTCCCAGAGAACATCAACCACAAGAGTTTTACAAAGTAATAGGCCAGAGAGGTCTGAGACATCAAAAAAGTGTCATCAATATCTCTATATATTCCCTATCTCGATACTCTCACATCATGTATTACTTACATGGATTGTAATATCACAAGCTGTGGATCTTTAGTTCACAACTGGTTGGGGTGACACTTCTCCAGATGATATCACATCATGTAAGGATTATACCTTTTGTAAATTCATTCCTCCATGTTCTTTTATCTAATTTCACTATAGATGAAATTTTATTTTGGATTCAATATTATGGGTTTGTTCCACGACACTTCACATTGTAGCGTGAAGCTTCTTTGAACTCGTTTTTCATCTATTTTGTTTATTTTTAGAATATTCATTTATTGTTCAATAAAATAGAAAACAAGTTAAACATTCCAAATATAGTCTAGAATATTAATTAAATTAAATTGATAAAAATATTTAAACAACCTTAAATGTATGCATGAAATACAAATATCAGTAACATTTGAAAAACTGCATCCATTATTTTATTTTGTGCCTTGAATTGTTTTTTTGTTTTATGAAACTAATTTATTATTTCCTTTCAGTGCCTTTTCTTGTATGTATTTTTGTTGGATTATATTAATGACCCCACATATCTTATATCCAGCGATGTTAATGAAATTACCAAAATTAAACCTACAATTATTAATAAAAGGGAATCCAAAATTTTTTATATTTATCTAAAACCATTTACCAATGATTTTACAAATTTTTTGGAGTGGCTATATAACTATATATGATTTTGATTCACAAAAATTGTTATATAAAGTTATTTTATATTGTTAAAAATCAGAAACATTTTTATTTACAATATGTTATCAAAATAAATTATACTTATATCTAAATCTTTTCTATGTTTAATTATAGAGAATGAAGAATTTATGTTGGCTTATAGTGGAAAACCTTATTTATTTAATTTTCACAAGATATTTATCCATAATGATAATCATTTTTTTAAATGAAATGGATATTTAAGTGAATAAAATAGTGGGGTATGGATCTCATGCATATATTTAATGTTTTCAATAATAATTTTTTATTTCATTGTTAGATAAAAATGTTTTTAGAACTAATATAAATGCAATTAAAATTTAATGTTTTTTAGAGATTATATCTGTTCAAAGGGAAGTATCATTTTAGAGATACCATATAATCATGATTTATTAGCGATTCTTATGGATGATATGATTTATGTTAGGAAGAATAATTTAACTAATATATTTTACACAATGATAAATATATTTGTTTAAGAAAAAGACAAAATCATGTTTATACTTTACCATAGAAAAATATTTAAGCATCATGAATTATATTTACTTCAAACTGATAGGCCAACAACTCTAAATCATAAAATATTTATTTAGAAATCAATTAAGAAAATTTTATTATATTTTTAACTTGATGTTTCTTTATGATTATTATTATAATATGATATTTTTTTTGGAAATGATAATATCAGTAGGTTAGAAACTCTTGGCTATCATTTTATGATATAATGATTATTTATTTATCCTATGAATCCCATATATATTTCCTTCTAGATTAACATGTCTCAATGAACATAATACATTTATCACTTCTTTTAATATAACTACAATGTTTATAATAACTATTATCCAATAATAGGGTCTTAATATATATCCCAGATTATTAGTAGGGATTTATTTATTTTTAAACTATTCTATACAATAAAACATCAATGATATAATACCAACATGTAATGAAATGGGTGCACACACTTTTATATATATTGTACCAAATTCATAAATAATGATAAAAAATGTCTAGATTCCATATTATGAATCAAATATAATTGAGTAATACAAGAACATATAAAATCCACATCAACTTGAGTTATGACATAAAAATTTCTAGATTTTTTTCACCGTAAAATAAAGTAAGCCTATCTTAATAATGAAAATAATCACTAAAAATTTAACTAAAACTTCAATATTGAGATGATGTTGTCTATTGATAAAAACATGAACAATCAAATAATGTAATATGAAATTAAGTGATCATATTATTTTTTATAGGATTTAGTTTATCAGTTAATGGAATCCAAAATGTTAAGAAACATATCATCCCACAAATGCCCATTAGTCATTGAATCCTAAATCTTGAAAGATATAGAGGAAACGAATCACATAAATTCTATGTTATATTAAAAACCATAAAAAATAATGATAATAAAATAAATAAAATGAATCTTTAAAATAAATAAAATGTTCCAAAATTTTACTACCATTTTACTAAAAAATGAAAATATTAACACAGTTAATCTGAAATCTCAATGATTGTAAAATGTTATATATAAATATTGACATGTGATTTAGGTTGAGTATAATTTCAGGATGTTAAAAAAAATTAATACATGGTTAGAAAATTATTTAATGAGTAAATTAATACACATTAATTGAAACAATATTTTCTACTTAGTTTCATGGAAAACAATAATTAAATATTATAGTATCGAAAGAAGATTTAGGGTTACCACACATTAATTTTAATTAATATAGATTGATAGATTTTTCAATTTGTATTAATGAAGACAAGAATATCTAAATTTATCTACTTATATGATTCATTATTAATATAACATGGGGTTGTTCTATAAAATAAATACGATAATATATGAATGGAGTTATATTTTTGATACACGCCTTTATTATTTCTCTTTCAAAACTTATCCCAAACTAAAAATCTTTTTAAATTAATACTAAATTATTTTACTTACTAGTATTCTTACCAAATATATATTTATTTGTTAAATAAAAATGAATTCATAGTGGTAAGTACATGAATCTATCTGACACATTTTCTCAAAGAATAATATGGGTCAGGGATACACAATTATTTATCTTGACTATAAATTGTTGGGATAAATAGACACTAGTTGTACATTATATTAGAAACATACCATATTTGGGTATATGATCCAATATTTTAGTTAGGTTTTCAGATGATATTATGTTGGTATGAAACTATTAAAATATCGTCACATGATTTACTAAATTACCTAGTTTTTTCTTTTCATGTCAATATATTGGAAATTTTTTAAATCACATTCGTTTTATATAAGATTTTTTTACATGAATTTTTTTAGAAGTTATACTATTCATTATTTAAATAAAATATTTATTTATGTATTTGATTTTTGAATAAATTTAATATTGGTATATAACTTCTTAACTAAGAATTATATGTTTTATCAATCAAATATTAATTTATTAACTGATAAATTCTTAATCCCTTGAAATTTATCCACTCTAGTTTTATTAGAATTTTTAGCCTTCCTCCGTACCTATATTTTCATAATTCTAAGATCCATAAGTCCCATATTTTGGTGTAATACTTGATATAAATTATTTTATTTACTCATTCCCTACATTTAGGAATCACTAATGTCCATGGATGTGATTAGAGGCTAGAAACATGTTTATATAAAACCATTAAAAATATATAGTGGTGTAGTCTTGTTTAATTATGATTTTGATCATGTGAGGAAAAATTAAACCAAGATCATATTTTTATTGTATTTGTTTATGTCATAAAAAATTCCTTGTAATTTTGATATTAAAACCAAAATGGAATCCCTAAACTAGTGAAAATCTCATAAAATTAATTTACAATGATATTTCCTCACTAAATATGATAATTATAATTCCCATATAAAATCCATTTAATTTAATAATGATATAATTATTAAATTAATTGATATCCATATGTTTAACTTCAATCCTTATAACAATAATTCTTTTAATTCTTGTAATTAATAGAATCCAAAAATGAAAATATTAATAATGTTATAGATAGAAACGAAAAATAATAATCGAATTCATTATCATATTAAATATGGTCCATCATTAATAAAATTTTATAAAAGTATTAATTACAAAAGAAATATAAAAAAGCAACATAATATAATGCAGCTAATTTAATTTTATTCACAGTTTTCTTTAGAATAAAAATAATTATAAACACATTCCATTAAATTAACCCCATTAATTATTTGTTTTTTCCGCTAATTATAGATTTATTTTTAATTATGTGTATATTGAATATGATAGATTCAATAAAAAAGTAAAAAAATTATTTAAATCAATTTTCTTAAAAAGCCCAGTTTTTTTCACTATTGTAATCCTCGATTTGGGTCATTTGTTAGTAATTTCTAAGGAATGCTTCAATTAGAATTTAAAACATATATTTTTTGATATATTCCTTGTTCAATTCATATAGATCATGTAAGTTAACAACTCCACAATAAATAAACTCTTGGAAAACTATTCAAAGAACCAAGAAAAGCCTTTTAATGGTCCTTGTAAGTTATATATTTGAGTTTTTCAATTTCTAAGAGTTCAAATACTAGAGAACATTATTTTATAATCACAAGAAATGTATTTTATCATTTCTAAAGGAGTTAATATGTTATAAGTACCGATAAATGTTGTGAAATTTTATCATTACTAAAAAAGGATTGACAAAGGCCCTCTTTATCATTGTTAAAAAAATATGATAATGGCTTACTTTATTAGTGTGCCTTCATGCACTTTTAAAGGATGAATTTTTCAATGCTAATTTGTAGCATTGATACAAATCCATTTATAATTATTATCATTAGCATTGATAAAAGTATAATTTATCACTATTAGGGATAGATATGATAAATTCCACTACCAGTTGACATAGAATTATACTAAGTATATTTTTACAACACTACGACAACTAATAAAAAACATAAAAAATTTAAATTTTAGAGTAAATATTTCACTGAACAATAAAAAAAATTTAAATTTACATTGAAAAATTATTTAAATACATATATTACATTGAAAATTTTTAGTATGATATTAATACATTGATGAAAAGTTACATTACAAATGAAAATAATTATAATGAATAAAAACAAAACTTTTGTAGTGATCGTTCTACAATGATCAACCAATCCTTATAAAAAAGATGTGTGAACTTGTAACAAAAAAATGTTTATTTTAGGTATAATATAAATTTAATAAATGAAAATTATAATTTAAATTTTACACAATCAACAATAATTTTAAATTGGAATGGTATTTTATAACTTTCAATAATTCTCAAATAAAAAATTAATTGTTTCTCTAAAGTATCATGACAATACAAGCGTGTTTGGTTAGTGTTCAGTATACTACAAGTGTTTGAACACAAATATCTATTTTAAATGAATAAATGAAATTTTATTCAAACCATCCACAACATGTATTGGATATATATTATATTAATTCTTATAAGTGAAAAATGAGTTATTAGTATTTTTCCAAAATAATCATGAAAAATCAGATTGTTTTTCCATGTTTTTTGGTATATGAAACCTATTTTGTACTAAAATGAATCTTTTAAATGAAAACATGATATTTTAGTAATATTAGTCACACAATGTGTCAAATTGACATGTGGTTAATTTACAAACCTATAAAATGAACAATGGTTTATGTTCATAATGTATCCAGACAATCTATGTGTCTTTTTCTTGGATTTGAGTATGTAACTTGTGTTCGGAATAAAATGTCACTTTTAAATTGATAATAAAAACTTTAAAAAAATGTGGTCACACCCCATGTCATATTGATGTGAGTTTAATTCATACATATTAAAATTGAATCAAATATTATTTTCCTAATGTATCAATATAATCTATGAAATGTTTATATTTTTGAGTATGTGGTTTGTGTTTTGAACTAAAAATACATTTTAAATGAAAACATGTTGTATCAGTCAACTCATAAATGACATGTTTCAGATTTATGTGTGGTTAATTATTAAACATAAAAAATGAAACACCAATGATTTTCTTAAAATTTTAAGACAATATGGATGTGTTAGTTTAGTTTTTATTATGTTAGGCCTATTTTATAAAAAATGTTACGTTTATACTAAAAACACGAAATTTTAGTCATAGAAGTCACACCATTAGTTTTATTGATTCCCGGTAAATTTATAAACATAAAAAATAAACCTTGAATCAATGTTCTTATGTATCCATACAATTTATAGTTTTTTTCTTTGTTTTGAGTATGTGACTTATCTGTTATATTAAAATGTCACTTTTAAATGAAAAAACACACATTTTTTCAATACAAAAATATTATTTTTGAGATTGATATTTATTCAATTCCTATATGGAAAAAATAAATCATTAATTATTTTCTAATGTATCAAGGCATTATGAGAATTGCTACTCAGTTTTGAGTATGCGACATCTGTTTTGAAATAAAATATGACTTTTAAAATGAAAAAAGTACTTTAAGTTATACCAACAACATCATGTATCAAATTTATGTGTTGTTAATTAATACATATGAAAAATGAATCACATATCATTTTCGTTAATTATCAAGATTATATGAGTATGTTTTCTCAATTTTGAGCATGTACCATGCATTTTGGAATAAACTATCATTTTAAAACTCAAAATATACAATTTTTTGTCAATTCATCCAAACTATGCATCAAGTTGATGTGTAGTGAATTAATTCATGAAAAATTGAATAAAATATAGTTTTAACAAATTCAAAAGTCAATCGAAGTTAATTTTCTTATTTTTTATTACAGAACACTTTTTTTGAACTAAAATGCCAATTTTATATGAAAACATAGAATTTCAGTCATACCCTCCACACTGGGTGCCATATTGAATTGTGGTTAAATCCTATAAATGAAATAATAATTAACAATATTTTTAATTATATATATAGTAAATAGGATATTATTATCATGGTTTTGAGTACTTGACATATGTTTTGAACTGAAATGTCACCTTTAAATGAAAACACCCACTTTTATTCACATGAGTCACATCAAGAGTCAGTTTGATGTGAGGTTAATTACCACAAATAATAATTGATTCATGGATCATTTTATTAATGTATAATATTAATATATGTGTTTTTATTAGTTTTGTTGATGTGATGTGTGCTTTGTCCTGAAATAACATTTTTAAACTGAAAACATGCACTTTTAGTATAAATGGTCATATCATGTGTAAGATTGATGTGTGATTAATTAATAATTGTCACAAATAAGTAATAAATAATTTTCTTAATGTATCCTAAAAATATGAGTTTGTTTTTACAATTTTGAGAATGTGACTTCTGTGTTGAACTAAAATAACACTTTTAAATGAAAAAATGCACTCCCAGTAATACCACCAACACTTTGTGTTGTGTTGATGTGAGATTAATTACTACATGTAAAAAATTAATTATCAATATTTTTAATTATTTATTAAGATAATAATAGAAAGTTTCCTCATATTGGATTATACAACATGTGTTTTGAATACAATATTACTTTTAAATGGAAATAATAGTTTTGTCAAACTAGAGACACATTTTATTAGATTGATGAAATTTTAAATCATATAAAACATTAGAACATAATTAAATATTTAATATTTTTCATAAATAAGAATGGTAATAGAATAATGTTTTCTAGGTTTTGAGTATGTTAAGTGCAATTTGGACTAAAATTTCACTTTTGAAATTACAAAAAACAATTTCAATCCATATAGTCATTTAGTGTGTCTGATTAAAACAAGGGTAGTTAAATCAAATTAAAAGATAATCACATATAATTTTTATAAATTATTAGTAAAAGAAAAAAAATTTTAACAGTTTCTAGTATGGGATGTTTGAATGATCTAAAATGTCATTTTTAAATAAAAAAACACCGTTTTAGTCATATCATCCCCACCAGGCATCAAAGTTGCTTGAGTTTTATTTTTTATATATCACAAATTAATTATCAATATTTTTTAAACTATCCAGATAGTCAAATAATGAATTCTTATTTTTGAGTATGAGACATAATTCTGATGTAAAATGTCACTTTTAAATGGATACTCATACTTTCAACCATACCAGCAACACCTTGTGTCATATTGAAATGAATTTAATTATTACACATTAAAAATGATTGAAACTTTTATTCATAAGGACTCAAGAAAGTTATAGAGTGTTTTCAAATATTTGAGTATGTGATGTTTTTTTGTATTAACATTTTACATTTTAAGCTGAAAACGTAGACTTTTAGTCAATCTGGCCAAATTGTGCAATGTATTTATAAGAATTGAAAATTTTTACATGTCATAAAGGAATCATGGATTATTTTATTAATGTATTATGAAAGTCCAAGAATGTTTTAGGGGTTTTAAATTTTTGAAGATAGTTTTAGATTGAGATGAAACTTTTATACTAAAAACACACACTTTGAGTAGATTCTGCCACAATATCTATCATATTAATTTTTGGTTGATTCCAAAACATAAAAAATAAATCACATATCATTTTATTAATGAACCATGAAAATTTGAGAGTTTTTCTCAGTTTTGAGTTAAAATTTAACTTTTACACTAAAAACATTCAATTTGAGTTATATAGTTTACATTCAATGTCAGATTAATGTGTGGTAAATTAATATAGATAAAAAATAAATAAATGATAGATTTCAAAAATATTCAGGAAAATATATGTTAATATTATAATTTTTGAGTATATAATATGTGTTTGGGATTTAAATATCATTTCTAAACAAAAAAAGAAATTTCAGTCAATCTAGTCACACCATTTTTCAAATTAATGTGGTATGAATTATTAAATGTCAAAAATAATTCATGTATTATTTTAATAATTTTCTATGATATTGTTAGAATATTTTCATGGTTTTGAGTATGTGATGTTTATTTTAGACTGAAATGATTATTTTATACTATAAATTTGTACTTTGCGAAAATTCATCCACAAAATGTGGGGGATTATTATAAGTTTTATTCAAAAATTCCCCAAATAAATCGTGGATATTTTTGAAAAATTATCATGAAAATTAGAGTTTGTTTTCTTGTTTTTGTGAAAAAATGATTCTTTTATAATGAAATCATGCACTTTGATACAAACAATTCATACAATGTTCTAGATTGGTGTGATATTAAATCCTACACATAAAAAATAAATCAGAAACTAGTTTCCTAATGTATTAAGAAAATCTATGTGAATTTTTTATTTATTGAGTATATAATATGTGTTTTGGATTAAAATATCACATTTAAAATAAAAACATGAACTTTTAGTCAATTAATCTACAACACATGTTAAATCAATTTTTTTTATTTCCTACACATCATAAATAAATCACAGATCATTTTCCTATAGTATCATTTTGATTTTAGTGAATTTGATCGATATTGAATATGAGATGAATCTTTTAAACTAAATTTCAACATTAAATGAAAAAATTCACTTTACGACCTTCAGACCACACTATGTGTCAGATTGGGTTAAAATTAACTATAAAACATCATAAATGAATTGAAAATAATTATCATAATGTTTGATCACAATTAGAGGTTTTTCTCAGTTTTGAGTATGTGATATTCATTTTATCTTCAAATGTCCCTTTTAAATAGAAAACATGCACATTTTATCAATACAACCACACAATGTGTCATATTGATGTGAAGTGAATTATATATCTAAAAAATGAATAATAGGTGTTTTATAATTTTAAATATAGTCTAAGTGTTTTTTATTATCTTTGTGTATGTAAAATTACTTTTAGACTAAAATGATACTTATATATAGAAAATGCACACTTGGAGTCAATTAGGCGTTACTGTGCGTCAAAATGACATGCGGTTAATTCATACTTGACCAAAATTAATAATAAATCATTGTATAAATGGATCAAGAAAATCCTACAGTGTATTATTGGTTTGGAGTATGTGGTGTATGTTTTGAACTAAAATGGGGTTTTTAAACTAAAAACATGAACTTTCAGTCAATTCAGCCACACCATGTGTTAGATTTATATGCTGTTGATTCCTACACAAAATATAAAATAAATCCTGGATCATTTTCTTAAATTATAAAGATAATATGGGCATGTATTTTTTGGTTTTCATCATTTAAATCATGTTTTTAACTAAAATTTTACTTTTAAACTAAATCATGAACTAGTAGTCTATCTGGATTAATCGTGTGTCAAATTGACAAGTGGTTAATTCTTAAACATCACATGAGAATTATCAATATTTTTCCTATATTATAAATGATCTTAAGTATCAAAAATAAAAAAAATTCATATAACATTGGATCCCAATCTCATATCCCTAACAGTACTATACAAACTTTTTCTAAAATGAAATTCTATATATTCTATCTTATTTCTAGTATGATGAAAATATTTTTATTGAAAGTTATATCTCCAATGATCTGATATAAATGGATCATAAAATAAATTAAACTAGTAAAAGATAAACCAACTCTTTATAATCTATATGAAAAAAATAAAAATGTGTTTCTAAATACACTCTTCATGGTGTTTGTAAACATTCTTACACCATGTATGGTACCCACTCAATTATAAATAATCCTACCTTCCATTTTAAATATGTGGACTATCGATAGTACTAATATCATTGTAAAAAAAGATAACGAAATTATTATTAAATATTTTATATGAAAATTTAATTACTATTGTAAATACATCTTTGGGGATGCTTGTTTATTAACGGAATATGATGTATTTCATAAATTTACAAATGTAACGACATGATTCATTGTCATTACCTTATTTCGGATGCTATAGAAATACTAAGAAAATTAATTTCTCTTGCATATATATATTTATCATGAAATATTATTATATACACCCTAAAACATTCATTAGTTGAATAAATCCAAAGGATTATTATGTCTAATGGTCATTCTCATGCCATGATTTTGATAATATATAAACATTTCCCTATCAAAATAAAATTCAGATAAAAATTTAATAAAAGATATATAATATTAGGGTTTATTTTTAAAATTTTGAATATTGTATGATAGAGGTCATGAACCCCCATTGGATCGGGGGGTAGCTTGGCCAAAATCTTCTTATGATCCTCGACTCTAGCCCTTTACTCTATTATCACATCCTGATTTTTTACCACCATTTCTAGATATTTTATCTAGTTAGAAAGTACCATATATTTTTGATAGATCACCTAAGATCTCTCTATCGATCTCAGAGTTCATAGAAGCCTCAAGCCTTCTAAATCATACTATGATGGGTTAATTTGTATCTCATAAGTCTTCAGTTAATAAATTTTAAAGGCTTCTCTTTGGATCCTGGGGCTTGAAGGAATGAGTAATTGTTGGACTTCTTGACAAATGAAGTATTATTTATCCTTTTTTGTTGATGGAACTAATTATTTCTTGGTATAGAGCTCCATGAAATATTAATGATATTAATTTCTATCAATTTTGGTTGTCCTATGAATTTTACAAGGAGCGGGATTCACATACCATAACTATATAAGTATTTTTCTCAGAGCTTCCATTGAATTTTCAAAATCCCTTTATTATATGCATGCTTGGAAATTTAGTTTGAAAGTAAATGTGTTCAAATAGTATAAAAAATGATGTTTTCATCAGATTTAATCTCTTATATGTGTTCCATTTTATGTATCCAAATCAGCATTTGACTCTGTATATCTCCATTTGGGAATAGTTTTGATGCAAACAAGGTGTGGATTTTTAATCATAGATGGATTATTGTGTGTATTATAAGTGTATGGTTCGTATTTCTTACAAATATTGTTGAGTTTGTAAATATACACATGGGATACCTAATTTTATGATTCAAAAATTTAATGGAACATATAATTTCAGTACACTTATAATGGGACATGCGGGTAATAGAAGTTCAGATTTGGATAATCCTATATAGAAAGTGGTAAGATTTTGGAATTCTAATCCAAATATTGCTAATATTTTAATCCATTTGAGGAATTATATGGTCAACAAAAATCTAATAGTGTAGGTTCTATTAGCGTTAGGGGTAATTGAGGGGGTGGGTGCTATTTTTTCCTTGAAACCTAACCTCATCAATTTGAATTCCGCCTCCTATGTTGGGGCCATGTATTTTATAAATTAATAGAATTTTAAAGTGGTGTATGAGGCAAAAATTGAGAGAGGATAAATGGGGTGTAAGGTCCAAGAGAATCCACGTAAATGCTTATATGGTAGGGTGGAAGTAGTATATGAGTCTAGTGTAATGAGTAAAATGTCAACTACAAAACTAGGAAACTGCTTTGAAGGCCTGAGAGATGGAAATCCAGTTCATTATTAAAGATTACCTGAATGGGATAAGATATTAAAGTAAGGGAAATTAATATCTAAAGTAGAATCAAGGAATAAGTTAACTATTGAATTATCTAAATAATATATAGAGGGGATACTTGGCATAAGTCTTTAAAGACCATGGAGGAAAAAGGGGTGGAAGGGAAACAAGGATTCTGAGAGTTGCATTCTGGTCAAGGGGAAGAAATCAAAATTGTGCAAAGATTACTATAACCTACCCAAACCTATGTAAAAATGATCTCTTATGAATTAAAGACTAAAGATATCCATTGTTTATTCAATTATAATGATTAGACACCTAAATAGTTTTTTAAGGAACAAGAGAAATAAATTTGGGTTATGAAATACCTTGGTCAAATGTAGGGAGGTTATGTGGTGGAGGATTTTGGTAACAGTGAGGTGACCATTGTCCAAGATATTTCCACAAAGGATATGTTGAAATAAATAGGGTTGGGGTGGAAAGGAAGTTGAAAATTAACAGACAACATGGGAGATTATCATCCATTCTAAGGGAGAAATGTTTAAGGAGGCCTTCCTAATTAATTACTCCACTAAGGATGCTGACTGGATGAGTGAGAGATTCGTTCTAGTGTACACCAAAAAATAGATTTGTGAGGGTATCAACATTAAAGTCATTATTTTGAAAAGATCATTCAATTAATAGAAGGTAAATGTGGTGGATTTCATTCAAATGTGGGAAAAGATGGCTTATCCATTTAAAAACATTATCAAGGAATACCTAGATAAAAATGAAGAAATATTTTATATGACTAGATTGTAGTGTTTTCCCCCTACATTGTTGGTGTGAATAATAGCCTATCATATGATCTTCTATTTCCAAATGATATGGTTAATAATATTTTTTATTAAAAGTTTTATTTTATTCCATTAAAAATTCTTGTGTAGAAGTGAAATGAGGAGTAATGAGTCTAAATTTTTATTTAAATAACCTTTACATTGTTGTGATATATACAGTTATAGAAAATATGAATAGTATTTAACAATAATTAACATATTATAAAAATAGTTATATTAACATTTGGAGAAAATTTACCTCATGTGTAAATTCACAATAAATCCTCCATACTACTCGTGCTGGATAATTTCATTTACAATCACATGAAAAATCATGAATATAATGAACTCCCTATATATTTTTTATTCAAATTAAATTTAGGTTATATGTTTTATATTTGATCATTAAATCCATATAAACTTTTAATGTTATCAATATGGAAGTGGAATTGGTGGGGGTAAATGTACCCTTAGAAATTACTTTAGATTTAATGGTTGATCCTTTATATTATATTTATTTGACCTTTTTGTTTCCGTTATGTATATCCTTCCACAATAAAATACATCATTTCAAACCTTGTTGCAATAATTATTATGGTTTTGAATATAAAATAAATTACAATGGAAATACATATTTATAATAATATATCTTTATATGATTAAATGGCCATTCTATGAAAGTTTCATTTGAATTTAATTTCGTATGAAAAACAAAATCATCAAGGGGAATAAGTATATTAGTGATTAGATCATGAGATATTTAAATCCGCACCGCCTTGTGATATTTTGGAAATTTTTTATTATATTGAATAGATACTTGGATTTTGTACATTTTACCCCTCACTATATTGTTATAAGTGGGTGATGATAGATATAAATAAAAATAAATTTCACCCAGTATAATTTGATTATAAGAAAGATATCAATAGTTGATCGATTCTCATTTAGAAGAAATTATTATTGAAAATCCATTATCTGGATTATGGTAGGCCTTTGAGGGGAAGGGAAAACCTAGAAGTTAGGGGGTTTGTCTCTTCACGTAGTATTTGTTTTTTGTTGTTTATTATCCTTGATCCCTTTAAAGAAACAGGAACATCACATAATATTACCAACAACCTGGTTCTCTTAATGAATATATTTGTGCCTACATATCTATCATTTTCTAAATTTCTCCCATGATGTATTTACTTTCTCAAAATATTATTGAGGTGAAAGTCTAAAACCTATACCTCTAACATAGTGATATTTTTATTCTAATTTCAATGATAATGGACTTAGTTGTTCAATGGTTACAACCATTGATGATTATTGTGTCCAAACTATATAAAAAATATAGAACAATAAGTAGTCATTATTATGTAATATTGATATAATGAATAATAAGCTTATGTTATTTTAAACGTACACCATGTATAATGACCCGACCTTAAAGAATTTTTAAATTTTTTCTTTTTATAGGTATTCATTTTTTTGAATTTTAAATTAAATTTTAGCTTTAGAGTTTTATATAATTTGGTTATAACTCTTACATAAATAAATATGATACCATATAATGGACATTTCCATTGATTTTCCATTTTTCCACAATAAAAAACTTCTAAGATACAACATGTTTTCTTATCATGACATATCATCAGAATTTTCATCTTGACTTAATATCTATTCCAAATTATCTTTAAAATCCTTTTAAAAACATTTAAAAACATGGTATGAGAAAAACAATTTGATTAAGAGATATAAAAAAAGTGAAAGAAACATATTAGTCCATGAGTACTCATAAAAAATTACATTTTTCAAAATATAATTTTATCACAAAATAAATAGTTTCTTACCTAAGAAATAAACGTCTCTACCCAAATATCATTATGAAATGTTTTATAATAAATCTTAAGGGGAGTAATTAAACTCATATAGGATTATTTTAAATTATGAGAAAATGATAATTTTTTTAAAAATTTATACATTTTACCCTTAGGAAGGTACATTCAAATCCGTTTTAACATAATATCAGTACCCTACCTTTTTAAATAATAATATTTCACTAAAAACTCCTATAAAGTAGATACATCATGTAGGATAATTGGGAAATCATTTTCATATAACTTTTATAATCACTCTTGAAAATTTAATAACCAATTTGGTATATTATAATAATGTCTTAGGAGAAACCTATAACTTTTTAACGTTTTCCCTTTACTAAATACATTGGAGTGATATATTGGGCGAGCCCATAATTATGAGCTATATCAGGCTCACCCATGATCATGAGTCATATTAGGCAAAATTTTAATAATAAAAATTTCCTAATAACCATAAAATAATAATAATACACCAGATCGTCCATTTCCATAATCATAATCAAAAAAATATTTCTTGCGCACATAAGAAAAAAAAATTGTATATCAAAATATGCATTCCATTTAAAACCCTTTATGAAAATACCTGAAATAAATGTAAGAAATAATTTTATTTGAATAAAACATGGAATATTATAAAGTAAAAAAATATGAAATAATAGTTATAGCATCATGAAAACTGTTGACAAATTATATTTTAAAATAGAGCATTCCTTTTACTATTTTTTTAATCTGTTCTGTATAAAATATTTGTAAATATTTCTTTTAGAAACCATTGTAAGAAAGTAAAAAGTGACATAAATTTTTCTTAAAAATTCATTTATTTCCATAAAAATACATAAATTTAATAATTTTAAGAATACATAAATGGAATAAAATGATTTACAAAATAAATCTTTAAAACATTTAAAAAGAGGTCTTTAGGTAAAGGGACCCTTACTCAAAGAAAAAATCGTCACATAGTTTCTTTATCTTCTTTTATAAATTATTTAATTTAATAATAACCATATAAATTTTTTATACCTTATTATTATACAATTTAATTTATTTATTTTAATTAAATATTTAATTTCTTAATTAGTTAAGACCATGTTAGGTGTTTTGATAATAGCTAACTCATGGGTCCCAAAATAATTTGGTAGGTTTCCTATAGTCAAAGAGGTCATTATTATATCATATATAGAATAATAATGATGATGTGTTTATCATTTTTATACTTTAATTATACTTTTAAAACCAATCATGAAATATGGTTATTAAAAATGAATTATGTTTCAATCATGGACATGGTAGGTCATATGTACACTTGAGTAACTGTTCCATTTTTCGAAGAACATGTGGTAAATAAGTTGAGTTTAATTTAAAAAATGTATAATGTAAATTATATCATATCTATAATATTATATCTTTAAATAAACTTATATATAATATCCATGTGATATGGAAATTGAAAATGAATCACATTACTTTGTGGAGTGACTAACCTATACGTATTCATGAATGCCATTATAAATTTTCAAGGCATGCGAATGTACTAAAATATATGATATATTATCTTTATATATTTAAATTAATTTCATTAATATCACAAATATTCATTAAAACCATAATTATAACCATTCAGGTGAGCCGATAATTAAAAATGAATTAAATTGATTCACGAGGCGGTAATCACTGGTACACAGAAATGATGATTTCATTTCCCATTTGATGGATGAGAAGATGAATATAGGACATTAAATTTACATAATAACATCTAAATATATGTAATAAAATTATGTGATTATTTCATCATTATAAATTATTATTTTATGGAGTTATTAGACGAAATAAAAAAGAAAACTCTTGGTTACGAACTACACTTATTCTTTGGGAAACCTCTTTAGGTTTATGCCCAAAGCCTTCCTAGGATTTATTTTTTCCAAAAAAATGACTATAGAATATGGGGATGTATTTTAGTAAGTTATTTGGGTAGGTAATGGATAAATAACAGATATTGAATCACTGAAAAAGAGAGGAGAGTGGAGGAATTGTCCTTTTATTACTGGGGAGAGTACACAGATAGAATATTTAAATAGAATAAAATATTTTAATTACTTAATCAATAAAAATTGATCCAACATAGACCATATATAAATATGAGTCATTATTGGGTCGATATGTGTACATTAAATAGGATTTATAAATGTTTTTAGTCCATTTTAACCATTATCTATATAGTCTAACCCCTGGTAAACCTGTTTAAACCCTAACCTTGGTAACATATTTTTTGTATTGTTATTGTTCATTATGATAAAAAATTAAGTTGAAATCATTAAATTGTATTTATTATGAGGAATAAAAATAAATAATTCATTATATCAAATTAAATTAACCTTAGTGGCTAGATTAAATTAAAAATTAAACCCCTAAAATGCAATGAAAAATATTTTTTATAAAAGAAACTTTATGTTTAAAAATGATTTTATACCACATTAAAGGGTGAAATTGATTATAATAAGATTTATTAGAATTTTTTTAATCCGAAATATATAACTATATTTTAAATCTAATACAATATAAAATTTTACTTTGTAAATAATTGAAAAGAAAAGATAGTTTTCAATTAAAACAATTATTTTCACTATTCACTGATAAATAAAACATATAATAAAATGCATAAAAGTTCATCATAAGATAATTTGGATTCAATGTATTAGAAAAAGAAATTTATTATTTAAAATTGAAATCATATTATTTAGAAAAAAATTAATTTAAATAAAACTATATATTTCATGAAAACCCAATTTGGTTAAAAATAAATCTTTTTCTGTTTGAATAAAAAATGAACTAATTTTTTATAATGAATATAAATCGATTAAATGTAATTACTAATTATTAATAATTCATAAAAATTGGTTATTTTAACAGTGAACATGTTTTTTTTATCCTCCTTTATTTGTAAATTGAATCCTCATAATTTTTTTACTTATATAAGTAGAGATATTTTTCCTTCATAGCATTTTTTGATTCCCATGTTGCTTATTCAGTCATATGATTTTTATAAAAACCCTTAACATAGAAAATAAAATTATTCCAAAACATTTATCTTATAATTCAATAATCTTTATTGGTTCTTATTTATAAGGGTTATTTTCTTCCAATAAAACTACTCTAGGGATAAAAACACGATATGCATTCGACACATATTTTCTTAACAATCCTACATGAAATACTTCATATACCTGAGATAAAAAATAGTAACATCCACTTAGTAAGAAACTGATAAAATATTCTCTTAAAATTCATATCATAAAATGATCTTTAGACCTAAAATTAACTTATTACAAAAAAGTATAAAACTTTTCCATGTTTATACATTAATAAAAACTTAAACTCATACATCAAATGAAAGACATTTATAAACATTGACTATATAGTTTTTCTACTTCCTCTGATCCATCCTCATGTACTAATGAATCATATTTACCTTCCAAAAAAATAATTATAACAATTATACTTGTAATAACCTGGAAATTTCAAGAATTATTTTTGTTAAATACTTTGAAATTTTATGAGTCTGTGGCTTCTGACAACACTTGATTCCGAGGCCCGGTGTGCCCAAAATCAATTTACAATGTTTAGCTCGGGTACATTCATCGAACGAACGAGCGTGTTTTTCTATCTTCTGAACCGGTGCTCAGAATTAAAATCTGAGGGCATCGATGAACTCGCAATGCCGGTAATTTCTTAACGGGATCCTTACCATAGTTGCTTTCCCACGGGATGAGAAGTTAATTGTTTTGGGGTTTATTTGAGAAGTAAATACAATTGTTGTACAATTTTATTTAAAATCTACAGAGGTTAATTCCTCCCATGGGTAGTTAAGGGTGGGACCCACAACCACCTAACTACCCAAGGGTGGATGTTAGAGAGGTGGGGACCACACGAGCCCAACCATTCAATTTTCCTCTAACTCATTAAAAACCCTTCATTAGATTGGAAACCCCCAGTAAATACCAATCTCTACACCTCTCTCCATTAATTCATGACGACCCACATATTAATGAGGATATTTCATCTTTCCCCCCTTTTTTATTTAAATTTCCAACACGTTTAATAAATGGGGATCTTCCCTCTCCCTTCCTTAATTTATTGTGAACACGTTTATTAAATGTAGTGATTTGAATTTTGGAAGTTACTTTGCGTGTGAAATAAAATAATAGGAGTAGCTTATTATTTTATTTTGGGTAGAGCATTCCTTGTGCGGAGGAAGATCGAGAGAGCTCTTGAGGTTTTGGAAGAACGCAGACCTCCGACGAAGAACGACATCACCTTCGACGAAGAACGCAGGTTCCGCAAAGAACGACGACGCGCCGCCCATCCTCTTCTCCGCGACAAGAGAGGAGACGCCGCTTCCTCCTTGGGGCACTCCGGTGACGCCTACAAACACTTTCCCCGCGATACCGTCTACCGCGACGCTGATGTTCCTCATCAATTGTTGTGGTAGGGGAATTTGTATATTTCATTATGTGATTTATACCCTCAGCATGGCGTGTAAATTTTGGGTGATGAATTGAACCACTAACGCGGTGGGTACGGACTAACAAACAAGTCTGAACCCACCGAAATTTTGTTCATGATGCGCAGGGTTATTGGAGGTGACGAAATGGGACCACAACTTCAAATAGGAGACTTTTAGGTGGATATCAGGTCCTGATATGACCGCAGGCACAGACGGGAGCAAAATCGGACCCCCGGAATGTCTCTAGTGGCCCGCAGAAGCCCCTGGCGGCGCGAGGCACCGGTGTGGCGGCGTCCACGGCCGGAGGCGGCGGCCGGCCGCCTGAAGGCAGCGGTGCCCCACCGCGCTGCTGGAAGCAGCCCGCCGCAGCATCGGCCGCGGCGGTGGAAGAATGATCCCGCAGCCGCACGTGATCCAGGGGTGACCGCGGTGCCAGCCTGGCACCGCGTCCGCGGGACAGGGTGGCCGCGCCCCCCGCTCGACCTGCTGACCGAGCCCGCACCCCCCCCCGGTTGGGCCGTGATGGGTCACGTGGACCATGCCGGGCAGGGACCTGACCCAAGTCGGGTCGACCCGGGGGGGGGGGGGTTGGGCCGGGTCAGGCTGCGCCCATATCCCCCACTTCAAACCTTTTTCGGTCCATTGCCCATAACATGAGTTATGAACCTCCGATCGATGTACCGTTAGTTGTGTAGAATCCTTGGATCGAGACGGTCGTTTCGGTATACTACACTCAAAGTTTTGGAAAAGTTTGGGTACGGCCGGGTTGGTTCGAACCTGATACCAACCGAGCCCTTGGTGTGAAAATGCGTATAACGTAAGGAACGAATGTCCAATTGATGTTTCGTCAACTGCGTTGGATTCCTTTTGTTGAGACGGTTCTTTTGACATACTATACTTGAATTTTGGATGCAGCTTGAGTATGGGCAGGTTGGGTTTAGCTTAAAAACCAATCGGGCCCCTGGAATAGAAAAGCCAATAACTCTCAGAGAGGGCATTCGATTGACGCACCATCTGTCGCGTTGGGTTTCATTTGACCAACCAGAACATTGGGATACATAAACTATGGACTTCTTGGTAGTTGATTCATCGAGTCTCTTGCTTGAGGAGTGGACCCTCCCTGAATCGAGCATGTTGTGTGCGGGAAACCTAGAGCTGGCTGAGACTACATCGACTTCTGTAATGGAATTCTCTGTGGGTTCGACAGTGACGACTACTGCTCTGGAATCCTCCGGGGGTTCGACGGCGATGACTACTGTTCTTGTATCCTATGTGGGTCTGGTGTTATTGACCTCTATGCTTGTATATTGTGTGGGTCCGGCAGAGTAGCTGGTCTTGTATCCTGTGTGGGTCCGACAACATAGCTGGTCTTGTATCCTGTGTGGGTCCGACAGCTTAGATGAATCAGTGGCTACATCTGATCATGTATATCGCTATATGAAGTTGTATACCTATGTGAGGTGAGTCTTGACTTCAATCATTATCAATGATGTGATTGAATTGCTTTCTTGTGTGGACTGGGTTGTGTTTTCCTATGTGGACTGGGATGTGTTTTCCTGTGTGGACTGGGTTGTGTTTTCCTGTGTGGACTGGTTGTGCTTCAGCTCGAGAGTTGGAGATGAACTATAATTGACGACTTAGGTATATGTATGGGCATATACCTAAGTTGAGTCGGTTGATACTTTTTGATTGTATCTTTCCTTTGTGGTTTATCCTTCGTGGATTCTGAGAGACCTTCGGGGGTCTCGGGGTCCCTAGTGAGTATCGTATACTCACCCCTACACGGGCTATGCCCGCACTACGTTGTGTTGGATGCAGAAGATAGACAACACTGATTGAGGTGGAGGCTTGTGGAGCTGGACAGTACCCAGAAGTGGACCACTTGACAGGACGTACACGGAGCGGATGGTCGGACCTGAGGAGCTTCGGAGACTCTCTGTACCCACCCTTCAGGTGGGATTTCTGGAGGACGACTCGGAGTTGCTGTTTTACTTTACTGCTGCTGTAATTTCTTTTTCATTTGTACAGTTCTTTCAGTTGGGTTTTATACTGGCCCATTTACTTTTCAGCACCTGCTTTTGTACTCAGTTTTTTACTTAGTGCTTACTTCACTTGCGTACTCTATTGTGTGTGTTTACTTTATAAAGGCAATGCCTTCCCTTTTTTTGGATTTATGCCTTTGGTGCTAGTCTCCACCCCCTAGCTTATGGAAGGAGGGCTTGGGGTAGTCACGGGATGGGCCCCGAGGACGGGTCGTGACAAATTGGTATCAGAAGAGTCAGTTCTACTGCAGAACTCAGGACTCTGATAATTTCATATCTGTGAAGAAATGGTGTTAAGAATATTGAGTGTGGTTTTCAGTACAGGGAGTCTAGTGTTGGTGCGACGACCGACGTATCCATACACCAGGACCCTGGCATCTGATTTCTGACTCAGTACTCGAAGACACTGATTTCATGTGTGTTTCAAATGTTTTCTTTGTGATCACTTTGTGTCAGCTCAACAGGTATATTGTACTAACAGTGGCACACCTGTTTCTTTTCAGATGGCCCCACGAAGGCAGCCATCTAGGGTTCCTAGTTACATGTGGGATTTCAGCCCACCGAGCGATGAGGCCTCGGTGCAGGGCCCCATTATAGCGGAGGCACCATCGGCACCACTACCCGCTGGGCCACAGATAAACCCAGCCCCAGCAGTGGAGAGTGCATGCTTCTTGAGCACGTTGCACAAGTTTCAGCGACAGAGGCCGCCCAGGTTCCATGGAGAGATGGATCCTCAGGCAGCCAAGGATTTACTGGAGGCTATCGCCAGAGTCTTCAGATTGGTAGGGACCCCAGCAGACCTTTTGGTGATCCTTTCTACGAGTCTCCTGCATGCAGCAGCAAGTATATGGTGGAGCCTGATGCTCCAGGTGCACGACGAGGCATCTGTATTTTGGACGGACTTCAAGAGCCTCTTCTTCTCGGAGTTTGTTCCAGCCACCCTCTGTGCAGTGCACATCCATGAGTTACTACAGCGTCAGCAGGGCAACATGACAGTTGGCCAGTACTCGGCGAGATTTACCGACCTCTCGCGCTATTCCATAGACATGGTACGCGACCCATTCTTCCAGGACCAAACATTTGAGCAGGGACTGAGGCATTAGATCAGAGCTTTGACGATTCCCCTTAGCATACCAATGCAGTAAGGGGTGCTGGAGCGGGCCCTTTTAGTGGAAAGATTTCTTGCCGAGCAGCCACCAGTAGTGAGACCCACCGCAGGACGACACGTAGCGAAGTCTTCTGCAGCCGGAAGTCTACAGATGTCGCAGGGGTCCAAGCATACTAGGACATCAGGTGGGCGACCTCAGGATATAAGTTCGGCTGTCTGGAGCACACGGCACAGAGGCAGCCTTATAAGGAGCAGTAAGTTCTATACATGCTGCGGGTAGGGCTGCATGCCTCGTGACTGCCCGACCCGCCATGCAGATGAGGAGAATACCGTGGAGGGACCTCCCAAGAAGAGGTAGAGGTTCGACCATGGTGGTCCGCAGGGAGTAGGCGGAAGTGGTCGAGGAGCTGGCCGAGCAGCGGGTGGTGGACGACATTTTGAGGCTCTGCCACCACCACCTCCAGGTGGTCCACCCTGACCACAGGGAGCTAGTGGGCAGAGGCAGGCTCAGCTCCAGGCAGTAGAGTCTTACGACCACGACGCACCCGAGATGATTTGAGGTACTATCTATGTCTACTCCACCCTTTCTTCAGTTCTTATAGACACATGTGTGAGTCATTATTTTATTTCCGCTTCCCTTGTACATAGCTCAGAGATTCCGACAGAGCCGTTGGCTTGATCATTATGGCTAGAGACTTCTACAGGATCAGAATTGACGATTACGCACTAGTGTCGGCAGTGTGAGATTACTCTAGGAGGCGAGAGCTTCTGCTGGGATCTTCTTGTAGCGGCGTCGAGGACTTACGTTGTCATCTTGGTCATGGACTGGTTATCTACAGTCCATGCTCAGATCGATTGTAATAGGTGGAAAGTGCGGTGTGTCCGCACGGATGGGACCAGGTTCACCTTCACCGGCGAGAGGGGAACCTTCGTAGCATAGGATGGACTTATGCAGAGGAGAGGGAATCCGATCAAACATCATTTGGCTAGTCTCATCCTCAGAGCAGTTGACGTGCGGGTCCGAGTTTTCCTGTTGTGGTGGATCAGTATGCGGACATTTTCCATGACAACATTCTAGGACTACCTCCTCGCAGGGAGGTAGATTTGTACATAGTCCTATACCCTAGGACATCACCAATGTCTACTCCCGCATATAGGATGGCTCTCTCCAAGCTTCGTGAGATGCGGGTACAGCTGGAGGACATATAGGGAAAATGATTCATCTGACCCAGTGCTTCAGCCTGGGCTTCTCCAATTTTGTTCGCCAAGATGGTGGATGGGAGCTTGCGACTGTGTGTCGACTACCGTCGCCTGAATCAGGTGACCGTAAGGAATAAGTACCCACTCTCTAGGATTGACGACCTCATTGATCAGCTCAAGGCATCACGATGGTTCTCGAAGATAGTCCTCAGGTCAGGCTATCATTAGCTTATAGTTTGATATGAGGATGTGTAGAAGACGACCTTCAAGTGTCGGTATGACCACTATGAATTTTTGGTTATGTGCTTCGCCATGACCAAATCTCCAGTAGTGTTCATGAGTCTCAGGAAAAAGATCTTCTAGCCTTACCTCGATCATTTTTTCATAGTCTTCAATGACGACATATTGATTTACTCGACTACCGAGGAGGAGAACGCCTACCACTTGCGGGTTGTACTGGATACACTCCGAGAGCACCATATTTATGGTAAGCTCTCGAAGTGCCAGTTCTGGATTTGATATGTTCACTTCTTGGGGCACATCATCTAAGAGGTGGGAGTTGTAGTGGATCCTGTGATGATCGAGGCAGTACTTGCTTGGGAGCCACACAGGAGTGAGACAGAGGTGCAGAGTTTCCTAGGTCTAGTTGGGTACTATCGGAGATTTTTGCCAGAATTCTTCAAAGTTTCAGCATGGCTTTCAGCATTGATGAAGAAGGAGAAACCCTTCGTGTGGTCAGACAGTTGTCAGCAGAGCTTTTAGGAGCTGAGGTGGAGATTGACCAGTGCACCCATCTTGAGGCTACTAGAGGAGGGTGTTGGGTATGTGGTTTACTGCGACGTATCAGGGACCGGGCTCGGGTGTGTCCTGATGTAGGAGCCAGTAGTGATCACTTACAGTTCTAGGTATTTGAGGTAGCATGTGCAGAACTATGCTACCCATGACCTGGAGTTAGCAACAGTGGTCTTCGCCCTGAAGATGTGGCGGTACGATCTGATGGGTGAGTGCTTTACAGTCTACTCTGACCACCAGAGTCTCAGGTACATATTCTCACAAACGGACCTGAACCCGAGACAACGAAAATGGCTTGAGTTCCTCTAGGACTATGAATTTGAGATAGTCTATACTCCCGGGAAGGGGAACGTTGTGGCTGATGATCTCAGCAGGAGATCGGACATTCAGCTACTTGGAGAGGTGACAAAGCAGTTAGCTGCTTTGGGGATATATTTCATGGATAGAGATGGGGCATCCTTTCTACAGTTCATCACAATCACCCCTCCACTACTTTAGCAGTTCAGAGAGGCACAATGTGGGGACACTGACTGTGAGACGCGACATGCTTAGGTTTCCACAGGGCAGGTGCCTGATGGATTTTCTGAAGGAGGAGAGCACGTTATCCTCTTCAGGGGACATACCATGGTACCAGTTGCACTGCGGGATGAAGTGCTGAGGGAGTTTCACACTTCCCCACTAGCGGTACATCCTGGAGTAGCGAAGAAGTACCAAGACCTCAAATTACAGTACTGGTGACTGGGTATGAAGAATACTGTAGAAGAGTTCGTTTCACGATGCCTCACTTTCCAGCAAGTGAAGGCGGAGCACTAGCTACCAGCAGGCTTGGTACAACCCTTAGAGGTTCCGGAGTGGAAGTGGGATGGTATATCCATGGATTTCATGACGGGGCTCCCACGTACTTCTAGAGGTCAAAAATCCATCTGGGTGACCGTAGAGTGACTCACCATGTTGGCCCACATACTACCGATCAGAGAGCCGGGCTCAGTAGAGAGCTTTTGGCGCCTCTACGTTTAAGAGATCCTACGACTTCATGGTGTACCATTGTCTATCGTCTCTGATCGAGACCCTCGCTTTACTTCTCATCTTTGGAAGGGGCTGTAGAAGGATTTTGAGACACAACTACACCTGAGCACCATCTTTAATCCACATACATATGGCGAGACAGAGAGGACCATTCAGACACTCGAGGACATGCTCCGGGCATGTGTCCTGGACTTTGGTCGCAGGTGGGAGGATCACCTACCCTTAGTGGAGTTTTCTTACAACAACACCTACCACTCCACCATCTGGATGACACCTTACGAGGAACTGTATGGTTGACCTTACCGATCACCTCTGTTCTGGACTGACCCTGGGGAGTTAGCACTCGTAAGCCCAGAGATGATTCAGGCTATGATGGAGAAGGTGCAGATCATCCAGGAGTGGATGAGGACTGCACAGAGAAGACATAAGTCCTATGTTGATAGGAGGCAGAGACCACTAGAGTTTGAGGATGGAGACCATGTTTTCTTATGGGCCTCACCTCGACGTGTATTACGGAGATTTTACTGGGGCAGCAAGTTATCTCCGCGCTTCATTGGGCCTTTTCAGATCCTCAGCAGAGTAGGCGAGGTGGCTTACCGCCTGCCCCTTCCACCTCAGTTGCCCCGGGTGCATGACGTCTTTCACGTATCTCAGCTGAGGAGATACGTGCATGACCCGATGCATATCATCGACCATGGGGAGATGGACATCGATGACACGGCGATTTTTGCGGAGATCCCGGTGGAGATCGAGGATCGACAAGAGCGGGTCCAATGTGGACGACTGATTCCTCTAGTGTGCATTCGTTGGTAGAATGGGAACCTTCAAGAGAGAACATGGGAGCGGGAGGCTGAGATGCATGCTCATTACCCTCATTTGTTTCCCTAGTTTATGTTGTAGCTTTACGGGGATGTAAATCCCTGAGGTATGAGTAATGTAAACACCCGAAGATTTCAAGGAATTTTTTTTCTTAAATACGTTGAAAATTTATGAGTCTGTGGCTTCTGACAACACTTGATTCCGAGGCCCGGTGTGCCCGGACTCAATTTCTGAAGTTTAGCTCATGTACATTCAGCGAAAAAATGAGCAAGTTTTTCTATCTTTTGAACCAGTACTTGGAATTGAAATCCGAGGGCACCGATGAACTCGCAACACCGGTAATTGCTAAACGGGATCCTTACCGTAGTTGCGTTCACACGGGAGGAGAAGTTAATTTTTTTGAGGATTATTTTAGAAGTAAATAAAATTGATGTACAATTTTATTTAAAATCTAGGGAGGTTAATTCCTCCCATGGCTAGTTAAAGGTGGGACCCACAACCACCTAACTGCCGAAGGGTGGATGTTAGAGAGGTGGGTCCCACGCGAGCCCAACCATTCAATTTCCCTCTAACTCATTAAAAACCCTTCATTAGATTGGAAACCCCACCCCCCCATTAAATGAAAATCTCTGTACTTCTATCCGTTAATTCATGACGACCCACAAATTAATGAGGATCTTTCCTCTTTCCCCCTTTTTTTATTTAAATTTCCAACACGTTTAATAAATGGGGATCTTCCCTCTCCCTTCCTTAATTGATTATCAACACGTTTATTAAATGTGGTGATTTGAATTTTGGAAGGTAATTTGCATGTAAAATAAAATAATAGGAGGAGCCTATTATTTTATTTGGGGGAGAGATTTTGTTGTGCAGAGGAAGATAGAGAGGGCTCTTGAGGTTTTGGAAGAATGCTGACCTGCGACGAATAATGACGTCTCCTTCGACGAAGAAAGCCGGTTCCATGAAGAATGAAGATGCGCCGCCCATCCTCTACATTGTAACAAGATAGGAGATGCCAATTCCTCCTCGGTGCACTCTAACGACGCCTACGGACACTTTTCCCATGATGCCGAGTTCGTCATCAATTGTTGAGGTATGGGAATTTGTAGATCTCATTATGTGATTTATACTCTTGGCATGGCGTGTAATTGTTGGGTGATGAATTGAACCACTAACGCGGTGGGTACGGACTAACAAACAAGTCCGAAACTAGCCGGGCCTAGCCGCACCCTACTGGGCCAGACCCGGACATGGGTCAGGTCGACTCGGTTCGGGCCGACCCAGGGGGGTTGGGATGGGTCGGGCTGGGCCCAGACCCCCCACTTCGAACCATTTTCGGTCTTTTTCCCATAACTTGAGCTACAGACATATGATCAACACACTGTCAGTTGATTAGGAATCCTTGGATCGAGATGGTCGTTTCGGAATAATACAGTCAAGGTTTCGGAAAAGTTTGGGTATGGCTGGGTTGGTTCGAACCCGAAACCAACCGGGCCCTTGGAGCGGAAACACTTATAAATTAAGGACCGAACGTACGATTGACGTGCCGTCAACTGATTTAGATCCCAATTGTTGAGAAGGTTCTTTTTACATACACCAATTTATGTTTAGATGCAGCTGGAGTATGGTCGGGTTGGTTTTAGCTTAAAAACCAAACGGGCCCCTAGAACAAAAAAGCCAATAACTCTCCGACCGGGCGTCCGATTGACGAACCGTTTTTCGCGTTGGGTTTCGTTTGATGAGACAAAACTTTGGGATACATCAACTCTGAACTTCGTGATAGTTGATATATCGAATCTCTTACTCGAGGAGTGGACCCTCCCGGAATTGAGCATGCTGTGTGAGGGAACCCTAGAGCTGGCTGTGACTGCATCGACTTCTGTACTGGAATCCTCCGTGGGTTCGACAAAGATGAATACCATACTAGAATACTTCAGGGGTTTGACGATGATTACTACTGTTATTGTATCGTATGTGGGTCCGGCAGTATTGACCTATGTACTTGTATCCTGTGTGGGTCCGGCAGAGTAGCTGGTCTTGTATCCTATTGGGTCCGACAGCTTAGCTGGTCTTGTATCCTATGTGGGTTTGACAACTTAGTTGAATCATTGTCTATGTATGATAATCTCTATCGATATAAGAAGTTGTATACCTTTGTGAGCTGAGTCTTGACTTCAATATTTATCAATGATGTGATCGACTTTCTTTCTTGTGTGGACTGGGTTGTATTTTTCGGTGTTGACTGGTTGTGCATGGGATCGATAGTTGGAGACGAACTGTAATTGATGAATTAGGTATATTTATGGTAATATACCCAAGTAGAGTCTATTGATACTTCGTGATTTTATCTTTCCATTGTGGTTTATACTTCGTGGATTCTGAGAGACCTTCGGGGGTCTCGGGGTCCCTACTAAATATCTTATACTCACCCCTGAATGGGATATGCCCGCACTACATTGTGTTGGATGCAGACGACGAACATTACTGATCGAGGTGGAGGCTTGTGGAGCTAGAAAGTACCCAGAGGTGGACCACTTGACAGGACGTACATGGAGCAGGCAACCGTACTCGAGGAGCTAAGGAGACTATCTGTACCCACCCTTTAGGTGGGATTTCTAGAGGACGACTCTGTGTTGCTGTTTTACTTTACTACTTCTGTACATTATTTTTCAGTTGTACTATACTTTCAGTTGGGTTTGTATACTGGTCCATTTACTTTTCATCACCTACCTTTGTACTAAGTTTTAGTTAGTGCTTACTTCACTTGCATACTCTGTTGTGTGTGTTTACTTTATAAAGGCAATGCCTTCCCTTTTTTTTGGATTTACGCCTTTGGTGCTAGTCGCCAGCCCCTAGCCTTTAGAAGGTAGGCTTGTGGTAGTCATGGCACGAGACCCAAGGACGGGTCATGAAAATACTCCAAAAAACATATTTCCTAAAACATCATCCCAAAAAAATGGACTTTTACACCACTTTCCATATAATGCTTTAAAAGGTTCCATCTACGCACTGAAATGAAAACTATTATTATAAAAAACTCAAACCAAGTTAGATGATGATTCTATAACCTTGATAATATGTTGAAAAATATTGAACAAAACTATCCATTGTTTAAATCATTCTCTATGATTGTATATCAGATTAAGGATGAAAGGTTTTACTCAAATTTAATTCCATACCCAAGGACATCAAAGTTATTTTCCCTCAATTAGAGGCGATTCTTATATAATGATAAAAAACAACGGAAGTAGGAACTCGAATTATTCTAATATATCTATTTAATATAATGTAAATAAAGTTTATCCAATTCTATTTTATTGTGAATGATAAAAAATGAGTTGATTTAGTAAATCAAACAAAAATGAACCAAATCACATTATTACGTCAATAGGTATTTCGTAATACAAAAAAACATGCATGGATATGTTATACCATTTACATTATTTCACTAGAAATGGATAAATTTGTAATGGTCCAGACCTTCCAATCTGTTAAATTTTTTATGATGCTGGAGTTGTATGGGGGATGTTTTTGTAAATATAGATGTGTTAATGAGGAAGAATGGGGTACCATTACCATTTTTGGTAGGACTACAACATAAATAGACTTTTACTCTATAAGGGTGGAATCTATAGTGTAGGGGGTCTTGATAAGGTTTTGAGTCTCATGTGAAGGTGAAAACTGTGGAATAGATCTTCAGCTTTGGTGTAAGGGACCTCAGAAGGTGTTTTTGAGGATACATTCTTTTGAAGGGTAGTTGTAGTATGGAGCATGAATGCGACTTAACCCCATATCAATAGTTACACATTTTGACATGGAGACAATAGATGAAACATGGGGTTCTAGGGGTTTATTTTCAATGTATATTTCATGGAGGGGGGGTCTATACTAGGGAGTAGATCTTCAGTGTAGACCCTTTTAATTTGTAGAGTGGCTACAACGTAGAATCATAGTAATCATTAGGGTATCCTTTTCAGTTTTCTAAATCTAGAACTTTGTTATGGCCATTGATCATGGGGATTGGGTTGACCAGATTGGATATGGTGTCATCCTCTATACTATTCAATGGTTATTTCCATATGTGGCATCATCCTTGGGGTTACACTGTAGTTTACTTTTTTATAGACCGAGTATAAATACCCCGATCCCTTCAAACCAAATCTCTTTTCCAATGATTCTATTATTTATTGGGTGGATCAAGTGCATAACAAGGAGTAATATTGACCCATTATTAGTGTCATTTAACCTGAATCTTTGGATATTTATCTGTGGTGATTTAAGTGATTTCCCTTCACGTCTTCATCATATTTTCCTTTTGTTTTGTTATTTGGGAGGTTACAATTTAAAAAATATTATTATTTTAGTGTTGTTTTGGAAAAAATGTATTATGTAATGTTGTTCTAGGTTGATTTCATAGTTCATCTCCATCAAGGTTCATGGAAGTTGTCTCCATATCAATCCAACTATGTACAATGGACCAAACATCTCTGTTTGAGGTAGGGGATCCCTCATTCATCATTCTAATGTATCATTCATGATGGGTAATGATTTTTTTACCTTTGGGAAGATGGTTTACATCCATATTAATGAATATAATTTACAATTTGAATTGAAATGGAAGGTAAAAGAATCTAAATCGCGTACATTTACCATTTTTTGATATTGTTAAATATTGTGAATTGATTAGGATAAATTCCTTGCTAAAAATATTAGCCATTATGGTATTTGTTTTTGAAATAGTTGATAAGTTATGGAATCATATTGGGTGATTGTTTGTTACCACCTTTACTAAAATGGACAATTATTTATATTTTACTAGTGACTCATTTTCCAAGGGAATTGTTTTCTCATGTGAAAATACCTCTAAACTAAATAAGTGTAATGTAATAAAAAAATGATTATTAAATATGAAAAAAGGTTTCATGAATGTGAAGTGAAATTATTTTTTTCTTTTGTTGTGATGTGGTGTAGTGACGCGATGAGAGGTGTATGTGGTACATGGTATTATTTATGTGCTATGGTGCCATGTGGGTGGATGTGATGAGTTTTTTGGCATGAAGTGGGGTTGTTTTGATTAAATGTGGTTGCGATATGATTTTGGTAAGGATGAAGTGGATGTGGATATGAATAGTGACGTGTAGGGATGGTTGGTTTGAAATGTATGATGTATTTATTTTTTAGTGATATGTGCTAGTTTCCCAAGTAATAATGTAATAAATAGTAAATAATGGTTAGGGAATGATTGAATAAAAATAGATTGCGTTGTAAAATATGGTTGATTCAAAATGTTAAATAACGAGTTCAAATAATGAAATGAATGGTCTGAAAATAATGTAATTAATTTTTTTATCTAAATTAAATGGGTTGGTATACGTTATTCTTAGAAATAGATTAATATCTAATGAAAGGAGGAATGTGTCCAATAGCTTGTGTTTTTTTCATGATTAGGTGCCTTTAGTGCTGCCAGTGAAAGTGGAAATGTTGTGTGGTTTTGTGGTGACATTGATAGTTGGCTAGTGATTTTTTTATAAACCCTTTGGTTGGGTTTGTGTGTGGTTATTTTACATGTTCATTTTCTTTGAATGTGATTTATATATAAACCCCACCTATGTCTTGAACAATGTGCCAACGACATAATAATTTTCGGGTGTTTTTTCTAAAATCTTGGTGGTGAGGATAGATGGATGTCGACCCACTATTCCTTAATCTATCATAATGTTGATTTAGATATGAATGGCCTCTGATGGACATAAGTCAAAAGTGAAATAGTGGTGATTTTTTCGAAATGCATGGGTGGTGATGGCTAGAAGAAAAAAAGCGTTCTATTGAGATGTGATGTGATGCAGTGGCCTAGTTGTCTTCAGGAAAGATGTGTTGTGATGTATCATGGTGGGTGATGTGTATGGTAGGAGGAGGGAAACATTTGATGTCTTTTACGTTCATGATACCCTACTATTCTAGTTGTGGTTGTGATATAATGTGACAAACCACATGTCTATAGGCAATATATGATGTGATGTTATGGGATGTCATAGGGGTCTGCAGGTGAGATGTGATGTGTTGTGATGTGATGCTATACAGGAGAGATGGGAGTGCTGGGATGGATGAATTTGGGGTGTGATACTAGAAAATACATGGGAATGTAGGGTGTGGTAACCTTTATTGTTATGTTTCTTATTATGTTAATATATTTGGAAGTGTTATTTTTTGAGTGACCATTAATGTGGATGGGTTTGGTTAGATAACCTGTTTAGGTTTTTTTCATTCTATTATTTCCTCACTAATGTATTATTATGATTCATTCACATGTACACTATATACTTTTGGTTTCATAAAAATAATAATTTTATGCTCACCCCATGTATATGATATTTTTTATTTAGGTTTCCAAAAGAACTACATTGACCGTTCTAGAAATTACTAGCTCAATCTTTTGGACTACCGCTATATCACAACCTTAATTTTTCCTTTTTCATTTTACTTTAGAGACTTTCATTAGTATCTATATCATTTATTGAAGCATTTTGAGATGGTTTGGGTTAAATTCATTTATGTTATGTCATGTAGTTGATTGATTATTGATATAATATATCAAAAAACTGTTATTACAGAGGGTAATGTATCCCATTTGTGATATTTGTTATACCCTTGGTGCTACTCTCCACCCCGAGGCTTACTAGAGGTAGGAATCGAATATTATGATCTATTTTACTTCATTTCTAGTCCAGGAGGGGTAATATTTTCCTTTATTTATGGCCCTAGATGTGTATTCTTGGAAGGATCTAGTTATGATAGTGTGGTAACAATTGATTTGGTTGAAAGATAAGATTTATTTTTGAGTTAAGAAAATGTAGGATTACCTGTGTTGCCAAGGGATTAATTTTAGATGATTTGGTGTGTGACACAAGCTAGGGAAGACCACACATGACATGGGACTTTAAGGCCCCTATTATCCAATGTAAGGATTCTGATTCAACCTAATGACCAAGTGAAGTGGAACCACTTGCAAGGTAGATACCTAAGATAGGTACAGGAATCATGATTTCCATGTATTATTTTTTTGAGTTGGGTAGTTTCTGGAAATTTGAAATACGTTAAAATAAATGAAATAAATCTAAATAAAATTTTACACTATCATGTATATGAAATATGTCCTTCTCCTTTAGTTATGGTTCTTGGTCATCATCTATGTGTGTTTTAGTAACTATAGGTTTAGCAGGATGATCCAATTGATTGTTGATGGGTTGATCCAGTTGAGGAGGATGATTAGTGGAAGAGAACATATCATGTTTTTTAGTGGAGGGGTTTGGGGAAGTATGAGGAAAATGTTTCAGATGTGGAGACATAGAGATGGGTGTAGGAGCGTGAAATCTCTTTATGTTTGACGAGGACCTAGTGGAGTACTGGTTCCCTTTGGTAGTTAGGTATAGGTGGGGAGATGCATGTCATTAGTGGATATTATACAATGTAGAGTAGAAGTAGGAAGGTGTTTCATGGTTAAATTTCAAAAAACCATTTTGAGAAGAGTTTATCTCATTGATCATGAATATAGTGAAGAGGTAGAACATGATATCCCATAAAAATGGTATTTTGTTAATGTGGTATCTATGAATTAAATTTACAGATCTTTAGTGTTTCACTCCTGATATTTTTCAGATGAGGAGTCTTATTCTAGATGTATTAGAGAGTAAATCCATCCATCAATTTAGTATGAAGTTACTCCTTTTAATTTTCTAACGTATTTGGAAGTTTAAAATAGGGAATTAGTGAAAGAGTATAATTACTCATGGGGATGTTTTCTATGAGAGGGGAACTGGTAATGTTCCTTATGGAAGAGGGTTTACAATAGTGGGATTTGGGTTCCAGGTCCATTGAGGTTTCAAATAGAAAGGATTTAGCTTTAGTAGATTCCTTTTTGGAAATTTGTTCCAAGAGATTTATGTGCCTTTCATATAGTATTTATGCTAGTGTGTTTCATCTATGGGGTTTATGGATTTCATCAAGATTAGTTACCGTCAGTTTTTTTTATCTTAGTTTGGTGGAGGTGGATTGGTTCAGTGTTAGCCTCTGTAGTAGTATTCAAATAGGCTATTTTAGTAGTAGGGGTACTAGGTTTATGATTTATAGAGATAAATTAAGGAAAAAAGGGGTTGAAATCAAGATATTACTCATCTTCAAGGGCCTAAACCTGATCATTCCCTTAGAGGTGTCTATCAGTAGAGAGAGAGAGGAGTTGTGCATGATCAATTTCATGAGCTGGAGACAACTATACCAAATGGGAGAAAGATATTTAGAGGTACAATTAGTTTTTTGTGTACCTTTGTTTGTTCATCATTTGATTTTATAGCTTTAAAATCATTTACATCACTTGCTCTAGTCCATCCTCTGGGGATAGACATGAATATTATTCCCATGACGCTAGTGTTGACTATGCTAATCGGTGGCTAGAGAAATATTTTTCATGTGTGTCGAGGATGTAGACTAATGAAGGGGCCACATCTATCGTGTGGAGATATATGATTTATTAAAATGTTTCCATATGATGTCGTTATTTAAATTTAATAGTTATTTTCCATGAATGCTATGATTGGTTTTTTTCTTAGAAGAGCCTCATTCTTATATGTGGAAGGTCAACATGAAGTTTTTGTTGGAAAGAAGTTTTTTCAATGGTGCAGTAGACATGTGGTTACCATTATTTACTTAATTGATGAGTTGTATATATGATTAGTGTATTAAAAGAGAGTGGAGGTCCCTAGGGTTTTAGAGATTTTCTGGTTGTTTTTTCTAAGGAGTTTGTGATGAAACCCCCTTGAAGTGATGTTATGTTCGGGATAGTCTTATAGACCAGTGATTCTATAATTTTTATGGATACATATCAGATAACACTTCATGAGTTTTGCAAGTTTTGAATTTAGATAGATGATCTGATGTAGAAGGGTTTCATGTATCCTAGTGTGTCATCACGGGGTGCACAAATGTTGTTCTCTAAGAAGGAGGATGGTAGTCTAAGGTTGTGTACCGATTACAAAAGGTTGAATTCAGTTATGATCAAGAATATTTACCCTCTTCCAAGGATCGATGATATGCTCAACCATTTTAGGGGATACAGTTAGTTTTATAAGATTTAAATATAGTCTAGGTGTCACTAGTTGAGTGTGAAAGATGGTTATGTCCCAATTATTTCCGTCCGACGCATGTAAGGGAACATCAAGATCCTGGTTATATTGTTTGGTGTCAAAAACACAACAGATGTGTTCACGAGGCTCATAAAATTTGTGTTTTTTGAATTCCATGTCCCGTTATTAGTGATTTCCATTGATGGAATCTTGATTTACTCAATGATAGAGGATGAGCATGACAACTATATTAGAACAATCTTGTAGGTTCTTAGACACGACCATATTTATTGAAATATTCCTAAGTGTAAGTTTTGGACACAAGAGGTAAACTTCTGAAGGTATGAAGTGTCCTAGAAAGGTATGATCATAGACCCATTGAGGATCATGATAGTATTTTCTTGGGATGTACCCAAGAATATGGTAGAGTTACATAGTTTTGTTGGTCTTATAGGCTATGATTGTAGATTTTTATTAGAATTATTTCATATTGTTTCCTCATCGATAGATTTTACTATTAAATTTTAGGATTTCATTTGGAATGATCGGTATCATTATGTGTTTGAATACTAGAAGGGGAAGTTGTTTTCTGCTCATGTGCATAAGTTGGAAGATAAAGAGGACATGTTAGAGTTTTTTTGTGAGGTTTCCTTCTTGGGTTTTAGATGTTTCTTGATTCAATTTACGATAGAGTTCTCATAGGGTTCTAGGATGTTACGTTTCCATGTATGTAACTATTCTATCCATGGTATATAGATAGTATAAGTTGATTTTGCTGTGAGGTTAGGGGAGAATTAACTTATCAGAGAGTTTTTTAGGGTCTTCATGGATCAATATATCATGAGGTATATCTCTGATGATAATTATTTTAAGAGGAAGTCACAGAATGATGTTCTTGAGGAGATAAAAAATTCTTGGAGGGTGATGGGGAGTTATAATCCTTTCACATAGATGCATTGGTGGTTGATAGTAGAGGTTTCTTAATTCATGTATGATGTAGTAGGTGGAAGTTTCTTAGTGGGGAGACTCTGAGATAGATATTATGTACAATATTATTATCCATGGTGACACTATAGATAGATGATTGGAGGATGTCTGGAACTTGATATTGTTTTATAAGAGGATGTTTGTTTTGTAGAGATGCATGAGGGATTCCTTCATGAGTTTCAAAACATACATTTTGAAGTAGAATCAAGAGTATCCATGATGTACCATTTCATGAGGATATAGTTTTTTGTTCAGAATGAAATGAATAGTGGAGTTTTTTGTGGTTATGTGTCTAGTTTCTAGTACATGAAATTAGAACACCATGTCCATGTCAGTCTATTGAATCCCTTGGATATTCCTGGGTAAAAAGAGGATGACATATTTATGGACCCCATCTCATGGTTACCCCATCATTGGGGGGGGGGTTGTTATTATATCTAGGATATTATGGATCTTTTGATGAAATTGGCCCCCTTCCTAGTGATCAAGGATTTATGCACTTTTGATATTTTTGAAATGTGGTAGTAGATGTGGTAGTTCGATTTCTTGGAGTCTTGATGTCCATAGTCTTGAATAAGGATATGATTTTACCTTGAATTCCTCGAGGGGATTTCATCATGCTTTTGGGACTCATGTACACCTCATCATTACTTTCCATCCCTAGATAGATGGGAAGACATAACTGACCTCCTAGATATAGGAGGACATGTTGCAATTGTGTGTCTGGGACTTTGGTGAATATTGAGAAAATCTTTTTCCCCAGGTTGAGTTTTCATATAATAATATTAATCACTCATCCATACGAATAACCCCATTATATGATTTTATGGGATTTTTTTTCATTCCCTCTTGTGATGGGATGAAGTTGGGGAGCAGTCAGTTCTTATTCCTGATGCGGTGTAGAAAATTATAGATAAAGTTCAGCTTTTTGTTAGAGGATAAGTGTAGTGTAATAGTTACAAAAGGCTTACGATGATATTAGTAGTAGGCCCTTGTAGTTATGTTTTTATACCATGTTTCCTTTATAGTCTCTTATAGACATGGGAAGCAGAGGTTTGGAAATGGGATTAAGCTCTTGACCTAGTTTTTAGGACATTTGAGGCATTGAATCATGTTGGTGAGGTGTCTTATCAGTTTTCACTCCCACCAAGAATAGACTAGATTCACAGTGTATTCTACACCCCTAATCTCTGTCAAGAGAATATTATTTTAGGACAAAACATTCCTTTTTTCTTTGTGATTTTGAGGCCTGGTGCCTAGGAAGAAATTACTTTGGAATTTTATACATAGACGCATTCCTTATACCATGATTTTTTTTAATATTGTCTTGTTTTTTCTGGTCTATTTTTCTCTATGATGTGATTTTTGGAACATACTATTTTATGAGTTAATCTTATTCCTTATTGAAGTGATGCGTGTTTTTAGAAACACAATCATGGTTGTAAAAAATTAACCCTAGTATAGAAAAATTATACTTATACATGATTTAAACTATGTGGGATGGTTAGTTCCTCCCAAACCAGAAATTTTTTGGATATGTGTTGGGAAAAAAACTCAAGCTATTGTTGAATCATTTTTTTGTTTACTGTGTTTATTGAAAAAGAGGGTTACCATTTTTAATTGTGGTGTTATAGAGATATTTTTTACAATCTATGTTAACAAGGAACCATGAAAAATAAAAGATGATCCCTATGTGGTGCAAAAAGTATATATACAATATGCACTGTTTTCCTGTGTTTGCCAAATTTTTGGGTATGAAAATCAGAGAATGGATAAAAGTGTTTTCGGGAATGGGAGTTTTTTTGAGTTTCAAGGATCCTTGGAAAGTTGTGTGCCATATATTTTTTTATATTATAAAATCAAAATATGGAAAAGAAAATAAGGGAACATATATTTTCGTGGAGTGTTCAAGGTGACTATCTTGAAAGAGGATAGAGAAAACAGACTTGAACAATCGGTGGAAAGTTGTGCGACTGAGATGTAGGGTCACCAAAATTCCTATAAGTAGATATATGCCCCCCTCATTTAATAGAATTTCAAAACTTATAGAAATGCTGATCTCTGGTCATGCAATTAGTAAGGGTGAGCCATATGAGTGTTATTCAGAAATTGCACGCAAAATGGTTGTTGCATGAAAATAGTGATTTGGGCGTAAAGGGGTATGTGTCACGAAAGTTGAAAGTAGAAAACAAAGTGGGTTTTCTATAAAAAATGTGACACTTGAGTTAAATTCTTTATTAAGTGAACAAGTCAACATGAGGTGGTGTGAAAGGATTGATGTTTCCTAGTACATTTGTGGTAAAGTGGTATTCATTAGTGGATTAATGTTTGAATTAAACATATTATCTACATACAATGTAAGATTCATTAATTAGTGTTGATGAATTGATCAACAAGACTATAAACTATATGTGAATACCCGCTAAGAGCAGTGAGTGAAGGAAATGTCAGATGGTGATACTTCCAAACGATAGTGAGCTATAGAAAGAGACACATGGATTGTCCCTTGGGATTGCAGTGAACAGACCATAAACCTTATAATGGAAGTGAGACTGGGCATATAACATCTAGCCTAGAAATTGTAATTTGGCAGTCATCCCTAGGGTATTTTTTACAATCAGAACATTACTGTTGTATGATCCTTAGATGTAGCATAGTGAGGGTTAACCAAGTAAAATCTATGTGTCCTTGTGCTTGTTTTATTTCTTTACTTCTAAAGCATTATCATCAAATAAAATTGGAAATGATGTGATCAACACTAAAATTAAAGAGTACAAGAATTGATTCTTATAACAAAGAGTTCAACATCCAATGGGGTAGAATGAATCTATAAAATAATATCTATACCCTGATTCACCCCCTCTCAGGGTATCTTGGCCCCTTTTGGACCTACCAATTACTTTCAAAGGGTTGTCTTCTTTTATTAGATATATTTTCTCTAACTTGTTTCAGTCGATTGTCGATGTTAAATATTATGTATTCTCTTATCATGGTGTGCCATGGAAAAGGAAATACTTTTAATAATAATTTTTGTGGAATTTCACAGTGTGGAAGTGTCTATGGAAACTGTGTGGTTCAGATGATAGAAACATGTATTGTAATGAAGAATTATTTTGATGAATCATATTGTGAAAGTATTTAATCACTCAATGATTCTATAGGAATGATTGTAGAACCATATATTTTAACTGATACAGCAACAACTAATGAAGATGAAATTGCAAGAAGACCAAAAGTTTAATATGTCCATGTAATAAATGAATTGGATCAGAAATTAGATGATGAAATTAAATCAAAGGATATCTGAAACCATGTGCAGGAAATTTTGTTCCACAATATCAGAGGATTAAATAAAATTATTACTGATGTAGCTACAGATTTAAGGGATAAGAATGATTCCCAAGATGAAGGACTACCAAAGTAGTCTACAAAGATAGAAAAACTCAAAGAAAATGACAAGGGAAAGAATTTAAACTCAATTGAAATTCAGAGTCTAAAATCCATAAATGAAGATCTTACTATATAGCTATTTGAAGTAGTTTAGATGAACCAAATTTTACAATAATAGTATTCTTTATTTTTAATTCTTTTAATCAATAAAAATTTAAAATAATGGAGAAAAGTGACATAGTGGATAAATTTGAATGTGAATTGGAAGATGATATGAGTAGAGGGAAGAATATCAAGAGAGAACTAAATGATAAACTTAAATGAAGGGATATTTAAATTCAAAAACTAGTAAAATAGATAAGACTAATGAATAAATAAGTGGAGAAATTCAATGCCAAAGGTAATCATAAAATTAAGGAAGCCTTGAACTTTCTATTTGATTATCCTTCAATAGATGATGATGAAGTGAAGAGAAAATATTCTATTTCTGAAGAGAAACAAGTATATATTTTTTCAACTTAATTACTATACTGTTTTGGAAAATATGGTATTAAATATTATGATTCACCTCCCATGCATGATAAGAAGAGAGTTGTGAAAAGTTAAAGAGAAGATAAATCCTATATGTGTTGGAGCCAAACATAAATTTTTTTTAGAAAAGTAATGGAATCATGTGATGTTTATATGGGATTCATGGTCATACATAAAGTTTTCTTTCAGAGGACTTGAAATATATTTCATGCTGTGAATATAGAAATATTTCTAAATCTGAGAATTAGAAGAATTGTCTTGTTAAATTTTAAAGAAAAGTCTCTATGAAGTATGCATCTATGAAATGTTATTATTCTGTAAGTCTGGGACACACCATATGTATGTGACAAGAATCTCAGGATATCAATTTCAAAATAAGAACTCAAATACATCAACATATCAACCCTTAAATGATGAGATAAGGTATATTTTCAATGGGAGATGTTTTATATGATCTGATCCTGGGAATTCAGAAAGATATTGTTTCATGAAGAAAGTATAGAAGGAAAATGAATTAGAAAGAAAATCCCCAACTCTTACTGTTTATAAAAAATGTGGTATATTAAAAGAAAGAATGATTAGTTGAAAAATAGGTCTACAAACTCAGGGGAATCGCAAGAAGATTAAATATAGGTGCATCAATATGATCCTAGGTTTCATTCAAAAAATAATTATTTGAATGAATGTGAATAGACATAGAAGAGAGGGAGGAGCTACTCAAGATGTGAGATAGGAGAATGTACATTTAGGGAAATACCCACTCCTAGAACATATGTGTAATTTTAATTGGGTAAATAATAATATAAAAATGAATAAAGAATGTATCTAGGAAGTAAAATTCCATGATATAAGAAGAAATATAAAGGAAGAGAGTGATCTATCCCATATAGGAATAAGAAAGATAAGAAGACCAGGGGGATATTATTTCTTAGAGAAATAATCATGAAAAATAGAATTTAGGTGGACCCTCAAAGAATGAAATTTATAATAGTAGCTATAAACCTGAAATTCTGAAAGAGTCTAAACCCATTGAACACAAATATTATAGAAGACTCAGAATACGAGGAAAGAATGTCTTGTTATATTGCAAGAACTACTATGTTTGGTTGGGCTATTGGAACAAGCACATAAAGAGTATAGTTCTTTGAAAGAAATCATCAAAGGGTTGATCAATCAAGATCAAATACACTCCAAATTTTTAGGATTTAAGAGTATCCCATATCTCTAGGTGTTTAATTGACATTAAATTATATTCACGTGTTTCAGAATTTTATAGAGATACAATTCATGGGAAGTCATATCAGAAGATGAAAAATGATGTGGTGATGTAATGAGCTTGGGAATTTCCACAGATTTAATTCATTTTCCAGAGTTAAATAATAATGGAATTAACTTAGATTGTTTGATAATGATTGTGTTATTATATTTTTCTCTTGTTTCCAGCATTGATTTCAGACTTAGTAGGCTTAGAGGTTTTTTTCCTGGCTCATTGAAAAGTGTCACTTGAAAGTAAATTATGCAGGGGAAGAAGAATGATTGTGGGTCTAAACAGTAGGCCCCATAATAGGAGGAGTTTCCCATATTAGGGTTAGAATTAAATATTCTAATAAAATGCAAGATCTCAGTGGGATATAGATGATGAATGTTTATGTTATCTGACATCAAGAAGACCAATTGGGGGAGAAGAAGAAAAACTCTTGAATTTCATAATTATATTTTTTTCTCTAAAAATATGGCATCAATTGGCTTTTTTATGAGACCAAGAAGTTGATAGGTAATGAAAAACAATTTTCAACATGAGCCTAAAAGACTAGTAAAATTCAATGATGTCACTGTAGTAGAGAATGAATAGAATATTTAACAGAACAGTAAACAATTTCCTTATAGTAACAACTTGGAGATAAGAATATCAAAGAGAGTAGAAGTTTAAATGATGATTCAGATGAATATAATGATGTTAAGAATGAAGAAGTCAATATTACATCATCTAGAAAACAAAATATTCGAGATGCAATTGACAGGAAAAACATAATTGGTGATAAGACAATGCTTGTTTAAGCATGAAGAATGATTTCATTACAATATGAATCCATCCTATCATAGTTAGAGACTAAATTTTTTGATAAAGTAGTTGGAGAAAAGAATTGTGTTTAGGCTATGAATGAAGAGATTAACCAAATTAAGAAGAGCAATACATGAGAGATTTTTTCGAGGCTAGCTGATAAGAATATCATAAATACTAAATGGGCCTTTCACAACAAGATGAATGAAGTGGTGCAGTGATTCGAAAAAAATCATGAATACTATGTAAAGGTTACTCTTATATAGAATATATCGATGCTGATAAATATATTTCTACCGATTCAAAGTCTAGAAACAATTAGATTATCCTTGGCCATAATAGCGTAATGGATGTTCATAGTTTTCCAGGTGGATGTCAACTCAACATTCTTAAATGAGGTTCTGGAATAAGAAGTTTACATTGAGAATCTTGATGGTATTCTCATTCATGATGATGAGAGCAACATTTTTTTGCAGAATAAGGCGTTATATGGGTTGAAGCAGGCACTAAGGGAATGGTATTCAAGACTAGATATATTTTTGAAGAAACTCTCTATCTAGTGTGGTGGAGTTGATTACTATCAATTTTTTAAAATTGATATCAATACAAATATGATGGTATTAGTAATATAATATTGTAATGGAAAATTCATTTTTCAATATAAATATGGAGAAGAGATTTTGAGAAGGTTTGGAATGGATAATTCCAAGGAGATGAAGAATCTAGAGGCTACCTGGATCAAATTGTCCTAGGATAATGATGAAAAACGTTTCAATGTCATAGAATATAGGTAAATTGTTGAAAGCCTATTGTACGTAACAACGAAATGAATAGATATTTTTTCCAAATGTTACACAACAAGGTATCAATGAAATCCCAAGGAAAGTCACTTTCTTATAGAGAAAAGAATAATTTGATATATCATGGGAATAATGGAATTAGGGTTAATGTACAATGACAAATCATAGCAATATTTATGGGGATATATAGGTTCAGATTGGTCCATTTCAAAATATGATAGGAAATCAACATCTAGAGGTGCTTTCTATCTTGGTGGATTGTGTAATTCATGGATATGTATGAAACAAGATTTTATTTTAAGAACTAAAGATGCTGAATATATTATGACTACTCAAGTGTTCATGCAATCATTGTGGATGAAGTAGAAACATGAAGATATGTGAGTTGAAATGAAATATTTGACCAAAATACATTATGGTAAATCAAGTGTAATCAATCAAAGAAAAAATGTAGTCCATCACCTGAGGACCAATCCAATTTAAATCAATTGTCATTTTATCAAGGAGATGGTGGAGCAAGGAGTTGTGAAGTTGGAGTATGTTCCTATATTACTATAGGTTATAGACATTCTAGAAAAGGCCATTCTTCAAGGATATTTTGGGAGGCATCAAATGGCTCCAGGAGTTCAGTGGACTCCCTGTACTTGAAACATTGTGGATGTGGGACTCCACTCTACCTGAGGTATGGTGTATTTTTCCCTAATGAAATAAAATGTGTTTTTACCCAATTACAGACCCCAAAGAAGTTACCTTTGAGTTTGTTGAAGGGGGGGGATAAATTGTGGATATTGGAGGGAGCTAATGACATTATCAAGGAATAGAGAGAAGCTAACAGGTGGAGGAACAAGATAAGGGGGAGAAGCTGGTAGGGGGAGAAACATGATTATAGTTCTTCGATGTTATGAGGAAATAGTCAGAGCACAACTCAGACAGCTTTAAGAATTACAAAACAAGAGAACCCATGCAGTGAAGTAGGTGGAGTATTAAATATTAAGGTGTTATAAGTATACAATTTTGAGTGTTTGTTTTGTAAATCATTGATCAATATCTGAATCGCATCAATCCAATGATGGTTGAATATGGATGAATCTATAAAGAGGTATCAAATTATGAAAGAGTTGTAAACAAACCCAAAGGGGGAGATTGTTGGGATAAAATTCCATAGGGTGACTTGCGAGATAGTGGCTAGAGTGAATGGTCATGCATGGTCAAGGTAAATTTTCATGAATCATGAATAGGGTCACCAAAAATGATTTTAAATAAACACCAACCCCCTAATTATTATAAACTCAACACTTAGAGGAAATAATTGCTCTGTTCTCAAAATTAGTGATGGATTATAAGTATAGATTTATTCAAAAGATGTAGAACAAATGGTAGTTGCCCTCTAATAGTGATCTGGGTGTAAAGGGGTACGTTTCATGTATGTTTGGAGTAGCACATAATGTAGTTTTTTTGTGAAAGAGGTGAAACTTTAACTCCATGATTAAAGAAGAGTGAAAATAAGCCTAAGGTTGTGAGAAATTTTTTAGGTTTACCAGTACATCTATAGTAACGTGATATTCAATAGTGGGTGAAAGTTAGAGTTTAAGAGATAATCTACACACAGTGGAGGATGCATTCATCCGTGATGATGAAGGGAATTATAACTCTATAAATTGTGTGTGAATCCCTTCTAAGATTAGTGAATGATGGAAGAGGAAGTCGATGATCCTTCTAACCGGTAGTGAGTGAGAGGAAGAGACATAGGGAGTGACCCTTTGGAATGTAGTGGGAAGACCCTATACCTTGTAAAGGAAGTGAGCTGAAGCATATAAATATAGCATGGACATTGTTATTTGGAATTGAGCCCTTGTGCATTGGGTACAATCAGTACATCAAACTTTTATGCTCCTTCGATGTATCCCTGTGAAGGTGAACCAAATAAATATCTTTGTGTTTTATGTTTTCTATATTTCTTTACATTTAGTGGATTATAGTTAGATAAAATTAGAAAGGAGATGTTCAAAATTTAAATTAACGATTATAATAAGTGACCGGTGTAATAATGCATTCCTGATCTGGTGAGGCAGTATGATGTTTAAAAATAATATCCATACCCTGACCGACCGTCTCTTATAATATCTAGGATCTTTTTGAACATAACAATATATGAGATGCAATTTTTTGATTTGTGAGTTTATAAATATTTTGTGTTGTAGTTGTGGTAGACATTGGTTTGGGTTGTGTGGAGGTTGAGTTGTTTGTGTGGATAATTGTTTTGGTTATTTGATGAACACTTTTATTTTGGTTTGGTATGTTTCTCTGGTGACAGTGATCAGTTATTGTGATATTTATTAGTGGTATCTCATGGGAGAGTTGTTCGGCCACCCATCTCTTTTTCATTCTAGGTTCATCTTGGTTCTCAAGGATGATAATGGTTTTAGAGGTATATTGTCTAACTAATTAGACATTCCATCTCGTTAATTTGTTATTTTTTGGGTGGAGGTGTCTCAGGGAGGTTCTAAAATGTCCAAAGGTGTTAAGTAGGAAGAAGAAGGATACAATAATGTTTTTGGTAAGGTTGTAGCATAGATCCATTTACTACAATATAATGGGGGAATCTATAACCTAAAGAGAGACAAAAATAGTGTAGAGGATACTATGAAGGTATAGGGTGTAGCATGGAGCTTAACTAGTGGCTCAGGGGACCCTGGGAGGTGTTTTCAAGGCTATTGGATTTTTTAAGTATAGATGCGCCATGGTGCTTGGATAGAGTGTAGTGCCCTATTGATTTTTTTAGTTGCAATGTAGAGTTTCTTGGGTAGATTTTCAATGGATATCCATTGGGGGAGGGGTGTTCCCTGGATCAGGGCTGTAACATAACCCCCTTTTAGTTATTAAGTGATAGTTGCATCGTATTTTGTGTTTCTTCATGACCTCCTTCTCTGTTTTCTGGATTTTCAACATGGACATAGCTTTGGTTCTCAAGGGATGATTTGAACACCTTGGATGAGTGGTCCTCCCAACTACACTATGGTCCTCTCCTTCATATACATAGTATTTTAGGCTACACTATGGTTTTCTATTTTATAGAGAGGATATAAGTACAGAGATTCCATCAGACCAGATCACTTTTCTAGTGGTTCACTCATTTCATAGGCGACTCAAGTGAAACCCAAGGATGCGACTTAACCCCTATTCATTGTATTTGAACCCCAAAATTTGAATATTGAACCATGCTGGTTTAAGTGAGTTCCCCAATTTTCCTCTCTTTTTTCCTTTAGTCTTCCTTTCATGGAGGATGATGTAAACGGAAACCTCTTATTTTAGTGTATTGTTTGGTAAGAAACTGTCATGGGATGTTGTGATAGGTTGTTCCCAATCTTCCCTGCCATTTAGGAGCTTAGAGGTTGTCTCCCTATGGATCTAACCTTGCATGGAAGATCAGAAAGATCCATTTATGTTAGGGTATCCTTCATTTCTCATTCCAGAGTATCATGAAGGATAGGTTATGATTTTATTTACCTTTGTAATGATGCTTTTAATCAATCTTAAAGAATATAATTAACCATTTTAATTTAAATTGAATTGAAATGGGTTTTAAGCACACACTATTACCATTTTTTATATTATTTTATATTGTGAATTATATGGGATAAATCCCCCATTATAAATTGTGGTTATTGTGGGATTTGTTTTGTGTAATAGCTGATAAGTTTTGAAATCATGTTGTGTGATTGTATATTACCACCTCGATTAAAATGGATAATTATTATATATAGCTAATGAATTTTTTGCACAAGGAATTACTGTATTGTGTGAGAATATACCTAATGTAAATAAGTGGGAGGTAATGAAAATCCCATAGTTAAATGTGAGAAGAATGTTTTGTGAATGTGATGTGAATCTATTTTGTTGTGTCGTTGTGATGTGGGGTGTTGATGTGATGGGTGGTGGATGTGTTATTTGGTACTTGTTATGTGTTGCTGTGTTGTGGTGGAGAATGTGATGCGTTTTGTTGCTTTGAAATGGGGTAGTTGTGATGGAAGTTGGTTTTGGTAAGAAGGAAGTGGACGTGGCTGGGAATGGTTGTGTGTAGGGACGGTTGGCTTTCAAAGGATGATGGGTTTATTATTTTTTGGGGTGTTAGGCTGTGCTAGTCTCATATGTAGTAATGTAATAAATGGTAAATAATGGTTAATGAATAAATGACTTAAAATATGTTTTTTTCTTAAATATAGTAGATGAAAAATGTGAAATAATAGGATGAAATACTGAAAATAATGTTCAATAGTTAATATAATTAATTGGTTTTTTAAATTAAATACGTAGGAAATAGATAATCTACAAAATTGATTAATTTGAAATGAAAGGTAGAATGTAGATTTTGTTTTGTTGTGTGATGTAGTGGATTTAGTGGTGGAAATTAAAGTTATGGTGTTGTGGGGATTGGTGGTGACATTTGGAGTTAGCTTGTGCTTTTTTTAAAACCCATAATTTGGAAATTTGTGTGGTTATTATATATGTACATTTTATTTCCTTATGATTTCTATATACACTCCACCCATGTTTAGCACCATGTGCCAATAACCAAATATTTTGGGGTTTTTACCAACATCCCTATTATATGGATGTATGGATGACCACTCACTCTAACTATCTCTCTCTCTTCCAAGTGAGTTATATATTTACAGAATGAAATGTCCAAAAGTTAAAAGTGAACTGTCAATATGTGATGTGATGTGATGACCAATGATTATTCATGAAATATGAGAGGAGATGGATTATGGTGGGGTGATACATGGTAGGAGGTCAGAATGAGGTTGATTCCCTTTATTTTTAGGACACCTAATTGTTCAGGTTTTGGTTCTGATGTGATGCGATGGCCAAAGTGTCTATGGGAGATATGTGATGTGATTTGACATGATGACTTATGTTTTTGTGGGTGATATGTGATGTGACATGATGTGATGCTATAAAAGAGATATGGGAGTGCCAAGATGTATGATTTTGGGGAGTGAGAGTGGAAAATTAGTTTGAAAGTGGTGTACAATAACCTTTATTGATATGATTCTTATTATGTAATTGTATTTGGATTCCATATTTGGGAAAACATCCTAGGTGTGGATGGGTTTTCTCAGCTGATTTGTTTCGGTGATGTCGGTTCTACTTTTTTCTCACTGGTGCATTAGTATGCTTCCTTAACTTGTACATGAGAGGCTTTGGGTTTTATAATAAGTATACTTTTATGCTTAATCCATGTATATGAAAAAAAATTTAGTTTTTCTGGAGGAGTATGTGGACCGTGCTTTAGATTACTAGCTTAGAATTTTGGACTATGGTTGTGTCAATGCAATAGCATTCCCTTTTGTTTATTACATTAGTGACATTCATTTTCATATGTTTCATATATTCACGCATTTTAAGATGGTTTGGGTTACTATCATTTATTTTGTATCATGGATTTGATTTATCTTCTTTTTACTATCTCCTGATTTAATTATTATAGAGGCTAATAACCCCCATTTGTGAGATTTTTCATACGATCAATGCTAGTATTCAACACAGGGCCTATTGGAGGTGGTACTTGGGGGGTCATTATCTCTTTTCCTTCATTATTTTCCTAGGAGGGGCACATTTGGAGGGAAGGGTTCATTATTGAGTAATCCCCATTGGTAATTATCTTTTAGCTTTAATATGGTGGAAAGTTAAAAATTTCATATTGAAATTAGAAATATATTTTTTCATTCTTTCCCAAAAAAGTTTTCTCAAAAGTGTCTAGACAATCTTTCCTAGAAGTATGAATGGATAATAGATAACTATAAGCATTACTCAATAATTATTTCATCAACTATGAGTCATATGGAACACATAATCATTTTCGAAATCTAATAACACTGTCTTTTTAACATTAAATTATATAAACTTATCTATCTTAACCAATTATACCATTTTCAGTAAAACATTATCTTTCTTCTAAACATTCATAATCTTGTCTACCAAATATGATTGTACTTACACCTGAATAAAATAGTAGGAGTTCCTGCATCCATAATTTCAGAGCCAACATTCATCTAATCTTTAACTAAAGCATTATGTTCGATAATTGGTGTCATGACCCCTCCCAAAAAGGTGTACCCCTCCTAGAATGACAATGTGAGATGAGTTATAATTACCCCACGGGTCCCACCTCTAGTAGGCCCCAGGTTTGCGACTAGCATCAAGGGTATAGAAAACACAAAAATGGGAGGAATTACCCACTAATAGAACACATGCGAAAGTGATAGATAAGGAATACACAAAAAAACTCCAACTCAGATAGAAATATAAAAGCAAATACCAAGTATAAATATGTTATTGCAAACAAAACTACTAAAACTAAATAGAAAAACCGAAAGTACCAAACCAAAATAAAAACAACAATAACCCAAAAGCCCGAACAACTCCTCAAACCCCATTCTACTAGAAACCAACTACATCACCAAACTGCTCAAAGTTATGTGTAAAATAATTTATATAGATAGGGTGAGTATAAACATATTCTTAGTAGGATCCTCCCTTGAGCCTCTCGTGAAAAAGTAAAGAAAGCATGATAAAGCATAGTGAACAACAAGTGAAACTAAATCATTACCTAAACATGTATACTATGTTCCCAGCCTCACCATGGATACTTTCACCAAGTATCACATAAAATAATATTTAATATAATAATGAATATCAAGGTTTCCCCACTACTACTTCCCCACTGATTTTCCTCTTTTCCCCAACATCACACGTCCTAATAATCTCTCCCCAAAAGGTCTGCCACAGACACCTAGGTGAAGTACAACAACATGAACCTCATGAAACAAAACCACCACATCCATATAAACAAAGTAACTAGGTAGTTTCTAGGAGCCACCACAACTTTCATAACATGTATCATACATCAGGAATTATACCTCAAGCCATTACATCCCACACATCGAGTAAGGATCCTCCAACCATCACAACCTATACACATTACACCTATAGTAGTCCATAGGAAACTATATCTATAATATATGTGTATGAATAACCACAAGCCATTACATCCCTCTATAATCATATATGGGGAAAACTAACAGTTCTACCTGCCTGAACAAATAACTACCAAGAGAAGAGAGCGGGACCAAAGGGGTTAGTCAGCCATCCATCCTCCCACTAGAATGTTGGGGAAAACACCCCTCAGGATTAGAATACCTGAGGTGTCAGTTTCCCTAAATGATGTGGTGGAGTATCTATAGAAACAAAAAAGGTACAAAATATACTATAGATCACAACCACAATATGTGAATAACCTATTCTTAGACTCAACTGCATCAAACATCTCTCAGACTCTTGGCTTCCACTTCTAATACTAGGTATCCTATAAGCACACAACTATTTAAAGGGATTGATTACAATCCTTAATTCCATTTTTATTAGTTGCATTTTAAATTAATTAAATATTTAAACATTATTAAACTATTAACAATTTACACATTATATTTCATTAGAAAAACACCCAAAGTCCACTGTTCCATTTAATTGAAACCTCAAAATTGCATCCCAATATGCCCCAACCCCATGGGTTAACATCATTTATTTATTGAATTATTACTTTACCATATTCCCAAGCATTCTAGAAAAACATTCAACGCTACTAAACACAAGGGGGATCAACAAGGTGAGTGTATAAACAACCCATAATGTCTTTTCACCTATAAAAGGAGTGTAGACCCATCCTCCCTCAGGAATCTAAACATGGAAAGCATGTGGCATACCCTGTGATTCTTCACCCCTTTTGGAAGGAGGGTAAGAAAACCATATACCTTGAATAGTGGGGAAATTAAATAATATATACAACCAACAAGAAATAGAAAGCATACAAACATTCACATCTAACTAGTTCCATCATCTCTGGGGTCCTCCCTGACACCTATATGCATTAACCGATGCATCTCGCCACTCTAGGCATCCACTACTACCACAAACGATAGGCAGACCTTCCCCCAAATATCCCAACACCCTTCTAGTCTCACATCACAAAAAAATCAGTAGGAAAACCCATAATATCAATTGGTATCTTAGTGCGTAAACAAGGAATCCAACCTTTGAACATAATGAGCTCTCACAACTCAAGGCATAAGGCTCTTGGCCTTTACAAGAAAGAAGGTAACTCAGAACCCTACAAGTCATTATATTTATATCAAATAGCTAGTTATTTAATCCATCTATAATTAACTGATTTATTATTGTAAGGATCCAACTATGGGTAACATAAATAGTAAGCTATCAAAAATTGATTAAACATGCTTACTGAATCAATTTGATTAACACCAAAATACCACACCAACTACCAGATTAATTTACATGAATCATTATCTTTAGCTAATCAATTATCAATTAATACTAGAATTATGTTCATTAGTAATTTATATCAAGAATGAAATGATAAACAAAGAAATAAAAGATATCAAACTATCTAGCTAAACAAGAGGCAATAACATATGATCAATATCAATTTATTTATGCGGTTCAAATATTTAATATGTCAGTTCCATTTTGATATAGTGGCATAAAACATGATACCTATATATTTTCAAGTAAAATAATAGAGAATAAATGAATACCCTACCTCAAACGTTTCATGACATTCTTTATATTAGAACATGTCAAACAACGAATTGCGATCTCCTTCCTCATGACAACTGTATCCACCCAAGGATGATGCGACACGGCAACACAATCAGAGTTCCAAAAAACTTCATTAGAAGTATGGAGATCAAATTCCATAGAATTGAAAGGAGAAAAAGGAGGAGAAGTATTGAAGAAAACACAAGAATAGAGGTAGATCATACATTCTATCGATGAAGGATCCACACTTTCTACTTGTACAAAAAGGAAGTGCACATGGAATGAGAAGAAAATTCAAGGGGAAAAAACTGAGGATTAATGTTTGATCACACCCCTCCTATGGGAAGAAAGATATTTTTTAGTTTCTTTCACCATGGAACAAGAAGGTTGTATAAGTAAGGAATATATCTCATCTCTTTAGAAGATTTAATGGTGTAAGTTTAAGATACTCTGGCTTTTCCATTAAAATCGGATCAGATTAAACAATGAATTTTTACCATGTAAAAGCATCTTGAGCCCTATGAAAATTAATGTTGGACGTATGGCCTTGGAAAGAGCCTTATATTACTTAAACAAGTCTTTAAATACATTTTTCGACAATGTAAACATCAAAGGGGTGAAACTGTAGAAAGCTGGAAACACTGTTCATGAAATAGAAATTTGGTAATGGAAAAGGATGCTATTGGAAGGCTACTGTTGAAAGGATGCTTTTGGAAATAGTCTAATATTCTGGAAACACTGTAATTGAACTAGAAATTTGGAAATGTAAAAAGACTACTTTAGGAAGGCTTCTGTTGGAAGTATACTATTTGAAATAGAATACTATTCTAGAAACACTGTTGAGGAACTAGAATTTTGGAAAAGGAAAAAGGCTGGTCTTGGAAGGCTGATGTTAGAAAAAACCAACTATTCTGAAAATATTATTCATGAACTAGAAATTTGGCAATGTAAAATGGCTGATGTTGGAATGTTTCTATTGGAAGGCTGTTATTGGAAATAACCTATGGTTTTGGGAACACTTTTAATGAACTAGAAATTTGGAAAAGGAAAAAGGTTATTATTAGAAGACTACTATTGGATAGATGATTTTGGAAATAGACTACTATTCTGGAAAAACTGTTCAAGAACTAGAAATTTGGAAAAGGAAAAAGGCTTCTGTTGGAAGGATGTTGTTGGAAGGCTGTTATTAAAAAAAGACTTTTTTGGAAACATTGTTCATGAACTTGAAATTTAGAAAAGTGTTTGGAATAAGTCACATTGACCTCCCAGAACACCTCTAACACCAGATTTCAGAAAATTAATAGACTGGAGAGGTCTGGGCCATTACATTAGATACCCCTCAAAACATTCTAATTCTTGAGAATTCAATAAGAACCTGAATGAAAAGAGGGGTCCGAACAACCACCCCATAAGATACCTCTCAGGGGGAAAATGCCCAGAGTTCATAGAAAGATAGAACAAATATTTGACATCTGAGAACACTCCCCCCAAGAGTTATCACATTTAAACCAATACACCAACCCCAAAGATCACACTCTCCCGATACATGGGTCAGGGAGTTTCTTTCAACATGTCAGAATATTATCCGCTATGGGAGGCACTGACTTGCCCACATGAGTTAGTCGCATCTATATTAATGCGTCCTGATTAGGAGTCAGGACCTCCCTTCCCCACACATTCTGACACATTACACATGTCTAGAGAACAAGGGAACAAACATTACATATCCAAACGAGTCAACCATAACATCAAATCAATGATACAGAAATGAATGCATCAATGAAAAACATAACATAACAACTTATAACGGCTCTTGGTACTCGACACACATCTGGTACTCCTGCTCCAAAGTAATCCCTTCGATTCCATGATGTCACCACAAGACAAAAACCATGGGAATAGAATTCCCATGAAACAACTTCTCCTTGTGGTCTTGGATCTCTACCACCCACTCCTCGATGGGCGCATCATCATCAACATCGATCTCGCTCCAATCGATGATGTGTGAGTCTTATTGAACATAACAAAAGAGCTGTGATGCATGGAAAACATCATGTATCCGACTCATATATGGGAGAAGTGATACTCGATACGACATTTCTCCAACATGATCCAACACCTAGAAAGGCCCAACAAATCCATGAGAAAGCTTACTCCAACAACAAAACCTTCAATTCTCATGATGGGGAGTCACCTTCAAGAACATGTGATCCCCAACATAAAACTACAAATGTCTCCTACTTTGAGCGGCATATGATTTATTATGATCTTATGTTGTCTTCATACTCTCATGAATAACTTGAACCATATCTATTGTATTCTCCACTAGTTTCAGTATGAGAATTGCTGACTCTCTGACCCTCATCCAGCACAATGGAGGACGAAAAGGTAGGCTATACAAGGCTTCAAACGATGCCATAATGATGGTGGATTGAAAACTATTATTTTAAGAATACTTCACCAAGGGTAACTGACTCATCCATAAACCACCAAAATTTAGGACTCAAGAGAGTAAAATGTATTCAAGAGTGTGGGTAGTCAACTCTATCTAACCATCCGTCTGCGAATGAAAAGTAGTGCTAATTCATAGCTGAGAACAAAAAGCATGCTGGAGACCTCTCCACACCCTTGAGGTAAAACGAGGATCTAGATCAGAAATGTTCATCCTCGGGACTCCCTAGAGTCTCACCACCTCCTCCAGATATTGCCTTGACAAAAAATCCACTGATCTTGACCCCTTGATATATATAAATTTGGAAGACTACATGAAACGGTCCACTACCACCCAAATAGAATCATGTGCTCCAAGATATTAAGGTAAAATAGTAACAAAGTCCATTTATATGTCCTCCCACTTTCAATGATGAATATATAATGGCTGGAGAAAACCACTAGAGACATGGTGCTTGGCCTTGACCTTATGGTATGCCAAACATCGAGACATAAACACCGCAACTTCTTCTTCATCCCAGGCTACCAAAACTGAATCTTCAAGGATCATTACATCTTTTTATCATGCCTGGATGCACTGTTAATGTTGAAAAATGGAACTCTATATGAACCGTCTAGTGCATCAAAGAAGGAACAAATATCCTTTTGTGATACAACACTCAGTGTTGTTCATCCTTAGACCAACCATCAGGGGCCTTACCATAAAAAACATGGTTTTTCCAGACCTCCACCTCTAGATCCCCCAAATGGGACTCTTCCAGCTGCTGCACTAGAGTTGACTGTACCATCATCTGAAAAAGACAACCTCTACCCCCAACCTCTCCCATATTGAGATGTAATGATGATTGTTCTTGTATTACTCTCCAAGAATCACCAGATTCATGCACTGCATCACTATGTGACTTCTGAATGCACGCATCGGCTACAACATTCCCATTTCTATGTGTATAGGATATTTTGAAATAGTATTACTCTACGAACTCCATCCACCAAAGATGTTGAAAATTTAAGTCACGTCGGGAGAAAACATACCTAATGCTCTTATGATCGGTGAAAACCACAAAGCGGTCGCCAATGAGGTAATGTATCCAAAACTTCAGAGAAAAAACCATGGCCACCAACTCAAGATCATGGGTGGAATAGTTATGTTCATGGGGATTCAACTACCATGACCCATAAGAAACAAATGATCTCTATTACATCATAACACAACCTATCCCCAGATGCAAATAATCGTAGAAAACATAAAACTGAACCCCCTCTATTTGAAGACAAAGAACTAAAGCACTTACTAACTTCTCCTTAAGATACTCAAAATATTATTGACATAGATCAATCCACATGAACCCCTAATCCTTCTTGATCAATTCCATCAAAGGAGTTGCAATCCGAGAGAAATTATCTATGAAACACCTGTAGTAGCCTTCAAGACCAAGGAAACTTCACACCTCTACCACTATCTTGTGGGATTCCTAAGACACAACTGGTTATATCTTCAATGGATACATATCTACTCCCTTATGGGAAACAACATGCCATATGAAACAGAATTATCATGCCCAAAACACACTCTTTGACAACTTCCCAAATAGCTGATGTTGATGAAGAACTACCAAAATTGCATGTAGATGCTATGTATGCTCCTCCTCATATGTGAATTACACAAAGATGTCATCGATGAAAACCCCCCCACAAACTTATCTAAGAACTAATAGAACATAGCATTCATCAATCCCATGAACACTATTGGAGCATTCGTCACAATGAACAACATTTCAACGAACTCGTAATGCCCATGACGACAACAGAAAGCTGTCTTTGGGATATCCTCATCTTTCACATGCATCTAATAATATCCTGACCACAAGTAGATCTTTGGGAACCTAATTTAACCCTTAAGTTTATTGATTAAATCATAAATCCTTAGAAGATGATAGTTATTCTTCCTTGTAACTTTGTTTAAGCAACAATAATCGATACACAACGACAAACTGCCACAAGCCTTCTTCATGAACAAAAATGGTGTGCCCCAAAGTGACACACTCGGCTGAACAAAACTGCACTCTAACAGACCATAATGCTGTATAAGTTTCCCCCATAAATTAGAAGGGTTCATCCTATATTGCGCCATAGAGATATGAGATGCTCATGTTTGTAGCTCGATCCCAAAATCGATCTATTGTCGAGGTGGTAATGCTACAACATCTTCTGAAAAAACATCAGGGTGCTCTTATACAACCCTAGGAAATGCCAAATACTAAACCTCTGAAGAACTCAACATCAGCTCAGCCATCATGGATGATAGGGTTGGAACACGCCTCAGACCCATCCGAGTGTCTAGCTCTCTGACAAACTCTACTGGCTCTCCATCTACATCGAAGAACACTACCTGTCTCCTGAAGCAATCCATGATAGCCTAAACTTAATACATCAAATCCATACCGAGGAAGACATTATATGGTTGCATCTGTAAACATATGAAAAGTCCCCAAAAGTGATGTTGCCCCATCACTAGCTCACAGTCTCTACATACTTCAAACAAGTCAGTTCAACCTCTAACTGGCATAGTCAACGCCAAGGGAACTAGAAGACTCTCTACATCATGTTCGAAATGATGTACAAGGGTATGCAATATGATGGAGTGTGTCTCTACTAAATCAAGTAATGCATACATCAAAGTAGAAAACAAGAAAAGGGTATCTCGAACGATGTATGGATTGCCTAGCGCTGGCATGTCTAAAGCATTAAGCTAACCAAGACATCCTCCACAACCTATCTGACCTAGATGAAGACCACCACCATGGTCGTGATCTACTCTTTGAGGGCGAGGAGTGTCACAAGACTGTCATCTGTTACCCCATCTACCCTATACTGATCCAATGTTGGTGAAACCTACTGCTGCAACCTCAATTGGAACTGCATCAATGGATGAACCTGGAGTAGAACACCTTGTGAACGATGAATACTCCGAAAGGTCGGGTACTCTAACTACTGATGACCTCGACTACCACAAGAAAAACAAGTGCCTGATCCATTGGAAAAAGTCTGAGATCTGCTACTCCTGGAGAAATGAGATGTTGAGGGATGGGTCCTACCCTTGGATGAATGAAATCTCTTCTCCCTTGAAAACTGGGAACCCCGGACCACATCTCTTCTTCTTGATGAATCATGAAGACACCGCTCTCGTGATAATCGAATTCTGGACAATTTCCTATCGATGACCTCTTCCCTCGCTAGCACCTCAAGATATATCTTCTGCCTTAACGGGGTGACCTGGTGCTAGATCTCTAGATGAAAACCACCCTCAAAATGACTCACCCTAGCCAATTTATCTAGCGACAGGTAAGAAGCATATTGTAAAAGTTTTCTGAAATGTATTCCAAACTCTCAGACACTGGATCTCCCCTATCGAAGGGTAAGAAGCTTCTGAAAACTGGATGCCTTTGCGGTCGAAGAAGGAAACTCAACTCTAAAATTTTCTTGGAACTCCTCCTATGATATTGTTGACTCCTCGTGATCCCCGAGGAAAAAGAACCACAACTGCCTCACTTCTCCATGTAGCATCGTCACAACCAAAGACACCCAGTGCTCCTTCCGATCAGGGATCGAACTGAAGCCTATTTCAAAATCCTCGAACCTGTCTTCTGTGACTGTATCTGAAATGGATCCCTCATACTTCTACAGAATCTGGTGCTAAAACTCTCAGAGTGTCCTCCTCCAAGAGTCGTTGTCGTCGACCTCTACCATGCGGCGATATTCTTCCATAACAAACTAGACATCTTCTACAAAAACATGATGAGGATGTCTACCCACAGCCATTCCTACAAAATAACAAAAAGTAAGATCTCCTAATCCTAGAATATGAAAAAATCAACCTTAATTAATTTATTTTTTTCTTTTATTCATTGTATTTTAACCTATCCCAAGGACTACTAATTAAAACACATACACAATGAAGAATGATGCTTGATCCCTTCCTTGGTCTCTACTCTGGAACTAGTATCACCTGTTCTAGTAGCCATTGTAAACTTAAAGGTTTGTGCATCAGATCATAGGGGGGCATAAATTACTATGTCACAATCGGTATCCTGTGTGTACATCACTATTTCAACATGACTAACATCGTTTCCCTAAAAACCCATGCAATCTCAACTATGCCTAACACCGAAATCTATCTTTTCCCACAACTAGACCACTCATACAACTCTACCATGACCCCTCCCCACAGGTTTTACCCCTCCTGGGCCGAAAATGTGAGAAGAGAGATTATGACCCCCTGAGTCCCGCCTTCAGTAGGCCTTGGGTTGGTGAATAGATCTGAGTGTATAATAAACACACAAATGGGAGGAATTACCTTCTAAAAGAACACATGCAAAAAAGATAGATAAAACAGACACCAACCAACTCCAACTCAGACAAAAATATAAATGAAAATACCAATTGAACTAATGTAATGTCTAACAAAACTACAATAACTGAACGGAAAAACTGCAAGTACCAAAACAAAGTAAAAATGATTTCAACCAAAAAGCCTGAACACTTCCTACAACCCCAAGCTAGTAGTAACCAGCCATATCACCAACCTTCCCCAAGTAACCTGTAAAATAGTTTATATCTATAGGGTGAGTATAACAATATAACTAGTAGGAAACTCTCCAAATCCTCTTGTGCAAAAGTAAAGGAATCATGCTAAATCATAGTGAGAAACAAGTGAAATTAACTCGTCACATAAACAGATATACTAAGTTCCCAGCCTCACCTTGGCTACTCTCACCAAGTATCGCATAGCAGAGTATATAATATGATAAATAATATCAAGGTTACCCCGCTACTACTTCCCCCCTGGTTTGTCGCTTTTCCCTAACATCACACATCCAAAGCAACTCTCTCCAAAAATTCTTGCCCGCAGACACCTGAGAAAATCACCATAACATGCACCTCATGCAAAAAAACCATCATGCCGACATAAGAAAAGTAACCAGATAGTTTTTGGGATCCAAAATTTCTTGCATAACTTGTATCTTATGTCAGGAATTATACATCAAGCCATTATAGTCCACACACCGAGTAAGGATCCTCAATCCATCACAACCTATACACATTACACCTATAGTAGTTCATAGAAAACTATAACCAGAACATATGCGTGTGAATAACCCAAAGCCATTATAGCCCTCTACACACATATATCGGGAAAACTAACTATCGTGCCTAGCATCCCAAGTAACTATCCATGGAATAGATAGGAGCAAAAGGGGGTAGTCAGACATCCATCCTCCCACCAGAATGTTGGGGAAAACACCTCTAGGGCTCAGAATCCTCGGGGTGTCAGTTAACCTAAATGATAGGGTGGAGTAGCGTATAGAAAAAAAAAAGTATAGAATATACTATAACTCATAACCACACTATTTTCAGAACCCAGTCCTAGACTCAACTACAATGAACATCTCTCAGACTATCAACTACAACATCTAAGACTAGGTATCTAATAAGATAACAACCACTTAAAGGGTTGATTACATTCATTCATTCCCTTTTTATCAATATTAGTTTACACTCATTAATTCCTTAAAAAATAATTAACTATTAACAATTTCCACATTATATTTCATTAGAATCACACCCAAATTCCATTGTTCCTTTAACTTTCAACCTCTTTATTGTGTCCCAGAAAGAACCAACCCCAGGGGTTAACATCATTTATTCAATCATTTATTAACAACATTATTACTTTCCCATATTCCCAGGAATTCTAGAAATACATTCTATGATACTAAACACAATGGGGCTCAACATTGTGAGTATTTTAACTTCTCGTCGGGTCTTTTCCGCTTATCGAAATATCATAGACCCATCCTCCCTAAGGAATATAAGCACGAAAAGCATATGTCATACCCCGCGTGTCTTCTCCCCTTTTGAAAGGAGGGTAAGAAAACCAGCTGCATTGAGTAGTGGGGAAAGTAAGGAAGGTAAAAAACCAACAAGATACAAAAAAATCCAAATATTCACATCCAACCCGTTCCATCATCTCTGGTGTCCTCCCCGACCCCAATATGCATAAACCGATGCATCTTGCCACTCTAGGCATCAACTGCTTTGACAAACAATCAGCCTCCATATCTCCACATATCACAACATCCTTCTAGGCTCACATCGAAACACCATAAGTAGGAAAAAAACATATCAATTGGTTTCTTGGCCCTTAAACAAGACATAAAACCTTCAAACACAGTGAGATCTCACAGATCTAAGCATAAGGATCTTGGGCTCTACAAGCAATAGGGTAACCCAGAAACCTACGAGGCATTATCTTTTTATCAATAAACTATTTCATGAATCCATAAATAATTAACTAATTTATTATTTTTAGGTTCCAACTATGGGTAACCTAAATAGTAATCTATCAACAATTGATTAAACATGCTTACTGCATCAATTTGATTAACATCAAATTACAACAACAAACAGATTCATTTACATGACTCTTTATCTTTGGAAAAACAATTATAAATTAATTATATCTTTATTTTCATTTCCATTTTCCATAAATAATGAAAATATAAACAACTCAAGCATAGATATCACGATATCTAGAAAAACAAAAGGCAATAACATATGATCGATATCAATTTATTTATCTGGTTGAAATATTTAATATGTCAATTCCATTGTGATCCATTGTGCTAAAACATGATAACTCTACATTAGCACGTAAAAGAATAAATAATAAATGAATCCCCAACCTCATACAGTTCTTGATGTTATTTATATGGGAAGGATCCACCCAACAGATTATGATCTCCTCCCCTGTGACAATTTTATCCACCCGAAGATGTTGTGGCATGACCGAACCATCTGAATGCCAATAAAATTCTATTAGAATCATGTAGATCACATTACATATCATGGAAAAGAGAAACAAGAGGACGAGGATTGAATAAAGCACAATAATGGATGTAAATTATACCTTTGATTGATGAAGGATCGACACTTTCTACTTGCACCAAAAAGGGGGTGCACATGCAGTGGGAAGAAACTTTAAGTGGGAAACGATATGAGGATTAAGGTTCGATCACACTACTCCTATTGGAAGAAAGGAAGGTTTGATCATATTACACTAGGGAACATGAAGGTAGAATATGGAAGGAATATATCTTTTCCATTTATAAGATTTAATGGAGTTGGTTTAAGACACGCTGGAGTTTCCATTAAAAGTGGATCAAATTAAACCTCACAGGTCGACCAAGTAAAAGAATCATGAGCCTTAAGAAAGTTAATTTCGGAGTTATAGACTTTGAATCATCCTTAGAGTCCTTAAAACGAGGCTTTAAATGCATTTTCCTTCAAAAGAAATGTCAAGGGGGGGGGGGAATTGTTGGAAGTTGGAAACACTATTCATGAACTAGAAATTTAGCAAAGGAAAAGGCTATTGTTGGAAGGATACTATTGAAAGGATACTATTGGAAATAGCCTATTATTCTGGAAACACCATTCATGAACAATAAATTTGGAAAAGGAAAAAGGATACTATTAGAAATAGTCGACTATTATGAAAATGATGTTCATGAACAAAAAAATTGGAAATGGAAAAAGACTACTATTGGAAGGATATTGTTGGAAGGCAGCTGTTGGAAATAACCGTCTATTCTAGAAACAATGTTCATGAACTAGAAATTTGTCAAAGGAAAAAAGGATAATTCTAGAAGGTTGTTGTTGGAAGGTTGTTGTTGCAAATGGCCTATTATTCTAGAAACAGTGTTTGTTATCTAGAAATTTGGAGAAGTGTTTGCAATAAGTCACAATGACCTCCCAGAACACCTTTAACACTATATTTCAGCAAAGTAATGGATAAAAGAGTTCTGATCCATTACATTTAGTATAGTTAATCATGTATTATGATCTAGAAATAAAGCAACAACTACTACGTCTGCCTTTCCTTAATGGAAATGAATTGTGTAGTCATGATATTTTATCAATTCTAGCCATATCCTGTTTATCATATTCAAATATTTCTTAGTGAATATGTAAATTATGATTTTATGATCAGAATATTTTTCACACATTACTCCATATTAGTTATTTATCCATATTATTAAATCAAACATTTCAATTTCTAGGTCAAGGTTATGTGTAGGTTAATGCTTCTCATGATGTTTTAATTAACAAGATTCATAAGAAATTACCAAATCATTCTACATTACCAAAACCCCAATCCCTTCAATTAATCATCGTTATAGATAAGAATTTTACCATTTCTGGATGGAAGTAAAAAATGGAGAATTTATAATTTTATTTTCAATTCAAAGAAACATTGATAACATTCCCTAATCCTGATAAACCTAACTATTTTTTGTGGTAACGTTTTTAGGGGGATAGATAGTTTTTTATTTTTTTCAAAAATACACTAGTATTATTCTTTTAATACATGAAATCAATGAATCATAGTATAATTTGTAGGTTATTGTTTTTCATAAACCAATTAGTTTTAACAGGATCAACCGGTATGACTTCTTTATTTACGATCTATCCATGGACTGAATTCTACTATAAAATAATCACATTCATAAAATTTTACATATAACTTCTTCAATTACATTGTTTGAAATAATACATAGATATTTTTTATGTCCCTCATAAATTTTTTAATAAAAAAAATATCATAAAGAATCACAACGACAATATTATCTATATATTCAAGAAAATATCTTCTCATAAGATCAATGAATACATTTATAGAATTTTTCAACAAAATGGGAATAAATATATAAATACAATGGCCATATCTAGTATAAAATTATATCTCATAGATATCATCCTCTTTCACCATCAGCTGATGGTACTCACACCTAATATTAAACATTAAAAAATACTGAGCTCTATGGAGCTGGTCAAAAACAACATCGATATAAGGAAACATATACTTTTTATTAACTATGATTCCAATCAATGATCTATAATCAATTAAAATCTTTATGGAAGCATATTAATTTTTAACAAATAAAACTAGTCCACCATAAGGTGAAGTACTAGGATAAATTAAACATTTATCAAGAAACTATCATAAATTCTTTTTCAATTATATAAGTTCTACATACACCATTCAATAAGAAGGTTTTGATATTATATTATAAGTATACACTAAGTAAATAGTAAATTTTACTTTTTGATTATGTATAATACTAGATAAAACATCAGGAAAAAAATCCAATATTCTTTTACTACTGGAACAACATTAATCTATATAATTTTCGTATTTTCATAAATTTGGGAAAAATAACATTCATTTCCATCCTTTAATAGTTATTCATCTTCAAGATGTTATCAATGGAATGAAATGATTCTTATATAAAAATGGAAAATAATTTCTAAAAAAAATTCTTTGAATATACAATATATCTTTGCATGATAAACTCAAAGATAATTCATACCCTCAATTACATTAGATTTTAAATGTTTAAAGTCAATAAGGATTGCTAGGAAAACCCTTCCACAGATGATAACATGAAGGTATTTATCAATTTTTTTCCATAATATTATCCAACGTTTTTTTATCCAAATTTGTAACTTCATTTCATGAGGTAATTTTTTATTTTTCTATAACATTTATTAGAAATGTAAGAAGTTATTGATCTAAAATCAATCAATATATTATCATAATCTAAATAAATAAGTAATATTCATTTTATAACTTCATTCAATTGACCAAAAAACTGCTAATGTAGTAGAAAAAAAATCAACACACCCTTCTTCTTATAATGTTATTGCCTCCCATCATCCATTCTATTATCATGATACAATTATTCATAATAAAAATCACATTAAATTTAAAAAAAATTTATAACTATTTATCAAAATGGGTCTTACCACTATTAAGATCATTTTATTTGCAATCAGGATTCATTTATCTAATATTACCACATTGGAAGAACATCCAAGATTTCATAAGACTTACCCAATGATAATTTTTTCCACATCTATCAAAAACTAAAAACATGATTTTCTTACCTTTAGATATCTTTGATGAAATCTCATATTTTCACTCCCCCTAGATCCCCTTTTTCTTTTTTTCATAGGAAACATGATCATCTAAAAACTCCATTTACAACTTCTTAGCACATTGAAATTCATTTCAAAACATTTATGTTTTTTGAGGCCAATTGAATTATGTGTAAGAGTTGGTGTCATAGAACCAACTGGTTTTACTTCGATTACATGGATATTTATTGTATTATTACACATTGTTCATTGTTCTCCATGACTATGATGTAATAATGTTCTAGAGTATTTGTTGCATTGATAAGGTCTTGGCTGTTCCCCACAAGGATGAGAACCTTGAAATTCCATTACAATATTCTTGAATATAGTTCTGCAGTTGGATGCCATACTATGATTGGACACATAGCATGCTAACCATCAGGTGCAAGTACTCGTAAGCAGATGATACTTCTTCTCATGAAGTTCTTACTTGTTATTCTCCAAGATAAGAGACTATGAGAACCGCCCCGCTAGTAGGAATTCGTCATGTTTTAGTGTAATAGAATATTTCTATCTGCGAGCCTGTGTAATGATACTTAGACTTTGAGATTATCATTAATATGTGTCACGACTCACGCACATTGATTTTTTGTCGAAAACCATCATGCTGGTAGTTGGTGGAAAGTAGGGCACCTTGGGTGCGTCACGAGTGGCATGTTATTAATGGATAAGTCAAGGAATGATTTCTCCCTTCCATTTATGTACGTTGATATCTTATCCATTTTATTGAGATAGAACCGTCACATGAAATTCCATGGTTGTGGTGTAATGATAAATTTATTTCAGGTAGTCAAAGAATGGTGTATCATGCATAAAAGTTGACGATACTATCATGAAACCTGCTTGAGGAGATATTGTGACAAAGGTATTATATTACATTGTGAGAATTCTTATGTGGATGTCATTGTTGCGACTTTACGTTGTTTCTCTTGGGTGCCTTGACCCGTTTCTAGACAGTACTCTTGGACTTTTGTCAAGACCACTGAATTCCAACAAGAAATAATCCTATAGGGTCACACACTAAGTGTTTTTGGTGGTCTAAGTTAATTCAATTTGAATATAATTAATAAAACAATTATTATTCGCAAGACTGTGGAATAATTTTATTCAAGTTAAAATTATCTCATAAATTAAATAAAATATATTTATTTATTTTATTGAACATTTAATAAATTTTTATTTAGTAGTTTTTAAATAAAATATTTATTTAAGAGAATAATTTATTTATTTATTTATTTAGGTGTTAAATAAATGTATGTGGGGTTCAAGCTGACCAAGTTCAATCTGGTAGAAAAATAATTATTTTCAATTCAGTAAATAATTATTTAACTTGTTTGTACAAGTTAAAATAATAATTACGCAGCTATTATTCTGTGAAACGGAATTTTATTTTATAATTCTATTTTGCGCAAGTTTGTACACCATGAATAATGACACGACACTATTATTATGACCAAGGGTTTTCTCTATGTTCATGAATGTATTTAATTGTTTCTATGCAATTAAATATTGCTACTAAAATTCCATGAATATAAATGGACAAGAAAGCCTATTGTGCCATAGACCACACCATACGCTGGATGAATTGAGAATGGTTGAGCCAAAAAATTTCTGTCTTGAATCCTATTCTCTCCCCTCTCAAGGACGAGAGACGTTCTTACAGGCCGAAGAACAACTGATCACGAATGACCGACACAAGATGCTCACTTCACTATGCTAGCACCTGGAGAACAAGCAGTGTCTATCAGAGGCCATCAGAGCACATGGGGATCACTGCTAGAGGGATTCTAGTTTGGATCCTTACATGTGCAATGAGATAATCTAGAAGGGTCATTCCGGATGATCAACATAACCAATGATGAAAAATACCAATGATATAGGTATTATTTTTCTTTATGAAATTAATTAAATTAATTATAAACTTGATTTTCACGATCCCCTCTAAAGGTTTCGGGCCTCTTTCTTATTTATCTAAATATTTGATTATATTCTAGAAATAATGGATTTCATCATCATATTGATCACATAATAATCATTGATCATTGTAATAATAAAAGTTGGGTGTCGTACCAGCCCCATTTCTGCTGCACCCGGAACCTTTAAGTGGTATCAGAGTTGTTACAACATAGTTTATAATTATTTAAATATTTCATTGTTGACTTACACGTGTAATATTTTAGTTGTTTCAATTCATGTTAATCGTTATATAAATCTGAATCTCGAGATCTATTCCTCCTATTTCATTTCTTGTTTACCTTATAAAAATGATATTTTCTATTAATATTGATTAAAATAAAATAGAGGATCTCATCCGTAGGTGCCAAAGAATACTTCCCATTCAACACCAGAACAAACGGTGTGTATTCGGTAGTTCAAGTTGCATAGTAATGATTCAATGCATCAGACCTTTATGCCAAACCAAGCCGTGTGTTGGAGTCTTTTTAAGTATTAAATGACTCCGTGTGTTGAAGAGGAATAGGTGACACATGGTTTCTAGATTGCATGCCATGTGTCCTTAATGTGCACGATGTGTAGTCCTGTAGGGTTAGGGTTGGACCATGTCCCCTGTACACGGCTAGCCTGGCTAGGGACGGTGTAACGAGGAACTACACAGTGTTTAGCCAATTGGACATGCCCTGTACTCCTATGATTTTATAAGTAAACTCACATGTTGTTTACCTAGGAATGTACTTTGGATGGATGGTGAACAATAATGCATTCCATGTAGTTGGAACTACACGTCATGTACTCATTCAAATTACAAAGATTTATTAAAATTTATTATTATATTATATCAAACCATGAGACATGTACCATTGTGCAGGCGTAATGCTGAGGCACAAGACATGATAGGTTTCTTATATATATGTTTTTAATTTTACATCTATGTAATGGTCATTTATACTCATTGGATTATTATGAATATGAATTCACCGGGTTTCCTCTAATGTACATTTTACGTACAAAGATAATTTTAAATTAATTTATTTGTTTCAAATTATGATGGACGATAATCTCAAGGAAATTATAAAAAGTATTTAAGATAAAATGATTGATTAATTAAAGATAATAATTAATTGATTCGAGCCTAATTTATCATAAATGATAATGAATAAAGAATTTAATGCTACTTTTATTTATGCATAAATGTCATTGCATGTATTGATGATCATGAGCTAGACCATGGCCTTTGTATGTGGATGGTTTCTTTTAATTTATTTATTTGAATTGAATTTGATGGTCTGTGAGCCTTCACCTCATTAACATGTTGGGCCTGTATGCCAAAGGTTTCTTTTATATAAACCCCCCTTTTACCCCTCACCTACATGCGAGTTAAAAAATGTTCATATGTAATGGATGGAACTCCCAATCTAGTAGAGGTGGTTCAAGATAGATCCTAGATGAAACTAATCCCGGGAGATACAAAGGTGGACAGGTGGAAGCTGTTAACATGAACCCAAAAGGTTCAAGGTTTTTATCCCCTAGGATAGGGTTAGTTTATCAGCTATTAGATAAATTATCCATTATAAAATCTCATGATCATGCCATTTAATTTAATTTAGTTTTCTGATTTTCATGGTATTTCATTATGGATGTGTTGTTACGATCACATAATCAATGAATTAAACAAGCATGCCATATGGAACTAAAATAAACCAGACTTATGTGTAAATATTATCAATATATGGATAATAAATTAAGTAAGTTCCACTTAATATTAACAATCATGTGATAATAATAAATTCATGCATAAGAGATAAAATACCTAAAATAAAATATTATGTCAGGTCAGGCCTTCCGTTACTTGATTAAGGGAAAAACTCAATAAAAATATGTATTTGAACAACCCTTGTTTGGATACATAATTTTATATAGAAAGACATTATGAAAGGTTTTAGGTTGACTTAACCATATTACATCAAGAGGAGTAGCCTTTGTTAGACATGGTGTAATATTGGAGGCAAGATGTGAGGAAATCCAAAGTCATGATTCCTTGATTAGGGATTCCACTCAACAGTTCAAGGAACTACAAGCCCATAGTTGGTAAAGAAATTCCTACATAAATACCTTATAATAGCTTGACCAACCCTTTTGGGGTTATTAGAAGGGGAATATGGGTCCTTGCCACTAGAATGTCATAGAAACTAGAAATTATGAGTTCAATTGTGAGGGTTATTGGGACTTGATAAAGTAGTGGTAGACTTGATAATATTTATTACTTCTCATAAATTGTAATCGACAAACTATTAATGATATGCTCTTTAATTGTATAATAAAAATGAAAATCTCGTCAACCACACAATTCCTACGATAAATTTTGGATAAAGACAGCATACTCACTAGCTGTAACTTCTAGGAATGGTTTAGAGTCCTTCGGGTTATCCTATGCCATTAACATAAGTCTTACATGCTAGAGTCAGCATTACCTGATCCACCTTCCATGGAGGAGAGTGATGAGGATTTCTTGGTCCATGAGAAACATATGTACGATGTGGTCAACGTTCAATGTTTGATGTTATCCTCAATTTTTAGTGAGATAATGAAGTCTCATGAAAACATGGATTCTTATATCATGATCGAGCACCTATATAGTCTTTACCTGGAGAGAGAAATATAGGAAAGGTTTGAGATATCTTAGGCACTCTTTCAGAGTAAGTTTGGAGAAGGTGTCCCATATGGGCCTCATGTAGTCAAACTTATTGGCTACATTGAGAACCTAGAGGTTCTAGGTTTCAAACTCCCTAATGAAATGGGAATCGATCTCATTCTTGAATCACTCTCTCAGAGCTTCTCTAACATTGTTGTCAATTTCAATATGAACAACATTGATAAGTCTTTATCTGATCTTCTTATCCCTATTCTCCTAGTTGGAAAAGATATGAAGCGCGAAATGCCTTCTGCCCTTATAGTGAGTTTGAGGAAAGGGAAGGCATAGAGATTTATGCCCAATGATTCTTCATGACCTTCTATGAAAATGAAGATCAAGGGGGAGGAAAAGGAATAGGGGGTTGTTTGTTTCGCATGTGTCAAGAAGGGCCACTAGAAGAAGAACTGCACCCAACCTAAGAAGTAAGGGGAAGCTTCATGTGCATTTTTTATCGAATGAAATCTATCAATTTCTATAAATTAGGTATTAGGTACAGTATGTGGTGCTCACATATATATCCCAATATAGGAACCAAGTATATTCCGGAAGATTTATCGAGGGGAGGTAGATCTATGAGTATCCAATGGATCCAGACATCCTGCTATTGTAGTTGGGGACTACCACCTCACATTGCCAACTGGGATGATCTTGGTGTTAAATGGTTTTTTATATGTGAATTACGTATCAAATGTATAATTTATCTATCCGTACTTGATATAGATGGATTTTTTATCATGTTTGGAAATTAATGTTACTTGTATAATAAAGATATCATTTGTTCTCATAGGTCACATTTATATAATGGTATTTATGTGTTGGATTACACAAACCAAGTAATGGAAATTTATGAAAAATATACTTCACATGACTCATACCACACCCAGCTTTGGCATCAATGGCTAGGTTATGTAAATTAAATACGCTTGAAAAAATTACATCAAGATGGATATTTAGATTCCTTTGAACTAAAACCACTTGGCGTATGTCATGCATGTTTACAAGGAAAAATGACCATAGCCCCTTTTGGTGGGAATGGTGAAAGGGCTAAAGAGCTTCTTGAATTGGTTCATACTGATGTGTGTGTACCATTTCCAGTTGAAACCAGGGGGTACTCATACTTCATTAATTATTCTGACAATTTTAGTAGACATGGATACATCTACCTATTGAGGTATAAGTCAGATTCCTTTGATAAGTTTAAGGATTAAAAAAATGAAGTTGAGAACTAGCTTGGTAAGAATATTAATAAACTACGCTCAGACCAAGGTGGGGAATATATTAATCCAGACTTCATTGATTACATACAAGAGTTTCGGATCTTATCCCAACTCACTCCCTTGAACACACCTCAAAGGAATGGTGTAAGCGAAAGGTGGAACCACACCTTGTTGGACATGGTGAGATCAATGATGAGTCATGCAACTCTTCCATTATCCTTTTGTGGGTATGCATTACAAAAATCGGCACACATACTAAACCATGCACCAACTAAATCGATAAATGGTATTCCATAAGTGTTTTGGAGTGGAAGAAAAGCCATGTTATCGAATTTAAATGAGTGGTATAGAGAAGAATTTGTTAAGGCTTCTTCAGGTAGCAAAACTGCACCCCGAGGCACAAAGTGTACCTTTATAAAATAGCACAAGGAATCAAGGGGATATTACCTATACAACCCCTTAGAAAAAAAGGTTACAGTGGTAAGATGTGAAATATTATTTAGAGTAAGGACATCTCCAAATGAGATAGTGAGAAAAAGATAGAATTCGATGAAGTTGAGGCTCAAGATACACAAGAGTTTGTACATGAATAGATTCCACAATGCCATGTGGAGGAAGAATTTTTTCTAGAGATACAAGGACTGCATTAGAGAACAAGATATGATAGAGAACCAGAATACTATGGTTTTCTAGTTACTGAAGCTGGTGACTCATTATTAGTTGATAACAATGATCTTCTAATCTACAAGGAAGTAGTAAGTGGCACAGATGTTTCCCAGTGGAAAGTAGCCATGAATTATGAAATGGATTCCATGTACCAAAACCAAGTCTGGATTATGGTAGATCATCAATTTGATGTAAAGCCTATTAGATTTAAATGGGTATTTAAGAATAAATTAGACATTGAAGGACAAGTCAGTATCTATAAGGCATTATTGGTTGCAAAAGGGTTTAAACAACATCAAGGAATTGACTATGATGAAACCTTTTCACCTACTTCAATGGTGAAATACATCAGATTTATACATTCCATTGTGAATTACCATGATTATGAGATTTTTAAAATGGATGCCAAAAAATATCATTCCTTAACGGGAACCTTTAGGACGATGTCTTTATGACACAACCTGGAGAGTTATGACTCCAAAAGATTCCAATATTTTATAAAAGTTTCAAAAATCCATTTATGAAATAAAGAATCCATCCAGATCATCGAACATTCATTTTAATGAATCCATAAAATAATTTGGTTTTATCAAGAATGAATTTGATCCATGTGTCTACAAATGGTTTAGTGGGAGTGCAGTCATTTTCCCAATATTATATGTTGATGACATATTACTTATTAGAAACGAGATACTATTCCTATAGTATGTTATGACATGGTTTAATCAATGCTTCTCCATGAAGGACTTGGGAAAGGAAACATATATTCATGGGATCAAGATCCATTGTGATATATCCAAGAAATTTCTGGGCCTATGTTCAAGTATATACATTGATAAGATACTAAAGAGATTCAGTATAGAACAATCCAAGAGAGGATTGTTTCATGCATCACATGGCATTAATCATTCCAAAAAAATGTGTCATCAAACACATGATGAAATAAAGATTATGGAAAGGACTCCATATGCATCAACAATTGGGTCTGTCATGTATCACACACTATGTACTAGGTTGGATGTCGTCTACGTATTGAGTGCAGTTGGCAGATATCACGATGACCCAGGTGACCGCTATTGGATGGAAGTCAAGACTATCCTAAAGTATCTGAGGTATACTTAGGATATGCTTATGGTTTATGGAGGAGATGAGGAACTAGTTATCAGAGGATATGCATATACTAGTTTCTAGTCTGATCAAGATGACATGAAGTCGCAAACGGTATACATATTCAATTTGAATGGAGGTGTAGTGAGATGGAAGACCTCAAAGAAGAGTCTATTCGCAGATTCTGCAGTAGAGTCTGAGTATATCTCAGATTTTGAGGCAACTAAAGGAGCAGTTTGGATGTGAGGATTTTTCCAGGAGATATATGTGATACCTAGCAGTAAAGATCCCATCACACTGTACTGTGATAATACTGTAGTGGTGGCTCTCGCAAAAGAGCCAAGATCATATTAGTAGATGAAGCACATACTTAGGAAGTATCATCTCTTGAGGGATTTTTCTTACAGGGGTGAAGTTATAGTGAAAAGAATTTCCACAAAAGACAACATGGTGGACCACTTGAAAAAGTACATGAATCAGTAGAATCATGATCATCATGTGAGGTCTAGCGGACAGAAATATGTAGGCCACTGGATCTAGTCAAAGATGGAGTTTGTAAGAGTTGGTTTCCTAGGACCAACTTGTTTTACATTGATTACATGGATATTTAATGTGATATTACATATTTTTCATTGTTCTTAATGACTATTATGTAATAATGTCTTAGAGTTGTTGTTGAATTGATAAGGTCATGGAAGTTCAACACTACGATGAGAACCTTGAAATGCTATAACAATATTCTTGAATATAGTTCTGCAGTTGGATGACATACTATGATGGGAAACATAGCATGCTGACCGTCAGGTGCTAGTACTCGTAAGAAGATGAGACTTCCTCTCATGAAGTTCACAATTGGTAATCTACAAGATAAGAAATTATGAGAACATACCCACTAGTAGGAATTTTTCATGTTTTAGTGTCATCATATATTTCTATCTGTGAGTGTGTGTAATGATCCTTAGACTTGATGATTGTCATTAATATGTTCCATCACTTGTGCACTTTGATTTACTGGCGAACATCATCACACAGGTAGTTGGAGGGAAGTAGGGTACATTGGGTGCGTCATGAGTGGCATGTTATAAATGGATAAGTCGAGGAAGGATTTGTCCCTTCTATTTATGGAAGTTGATATCTCATCCCTTTCATTGAAATTGAACCATCACACGTAATTCCATGGACATGGTGTAATGATGAGTTTATTTTAGGTAGTCAAAGAATGATGTATCCAGCATAAAAATTGATGGCACTATCATGAAACATGCTTGATGGGATATTGCGACAAAGAGATTATATTACATAGTGAGTGTTCATATGTGGATTTTGTTGTTGTGACTTTATGTTCTTTCCATTGGGTGCCTTGACCCATTGCTAGACAATACTCTTGGAATTAGGCAAGCCCACATTATTCCAAAGAGAAAGAATCCTAGAGGGTCATATACTATGTGTTTCGGGAAGTCTCAGTAAAATTCTATTTTAATTTAATTAATTAAATAAATATTATTCTCAAGATTGTGGAATAATTTTATTCAAGTTAAAATGATCACATAAATTAAATAAAATTTATTTATTTATTTTATTGAGAATTTAATAAATATTTATTTACTAGTTTTTAAATAAAATATTTTTTAATAGAATACAATTTTCATTTATTTATTTGGGTGTTAAATAAATATAAGTGGATTTCAAGCAGAAGAAGGTCGATCTGGTATTAAAAAAATTATTTACAAGACAATAAATAATTATTTAACTAGTTGGAAGAAGTTAATATAATAATGATTGTGCTATTATTTTGTGAAATATAATTTTATTTAATAATTCCGTTTTGCGCAAGTTGGACCACCATGAATAATGACATGATATTATTATTATGATAATGGGTTTTCTCTAAGTTCATGAATGTATTTAACTGTTTCTATGCAATTAAATATTGTAACTGAAATTCCATGTATATCAGTAGACAAGTAGGCCTATTGTGCCATAGACCACATGAAACACCCGGTGAATTAAGAATTGTAGAGCCAAAAAATTTCTCTCTCAAATCCTATTTTCTCTTCTCTAAATAATGAGAGAGGTTCTTCAAGGCCAGAGAAAAAGTGATCAAGAACGACCAACACAAGACACTCGCTTCACTGCACTAGCACCCAAATAATGAGTGGTGTTGATCAGAGGCCTTTGGAGAATGTGTATATCACCTATATAGGGATTCTAGTTTGTATCCATACAAGTGCAACGAGATAATCTGGAAGGGTCGTTTTGGAATATCAACATCATCAAAAAAGAAAAATACCAAAGATCGAGGTATTATTTTTCTTTATAAAATTAATTAAATTAATTATAAACATGATGTGTTAGATCCTCTCTAAATATTTTGTGCCTCTTTCTTCTTTATATAATTCATTGATTATATTTCTTGGAGACTGGAATTCATCGTCGTATTGATCCCGAAATAACCATTGATCATGGTAAAAATCAAAGTTTGGTGTTGTACCAACCACGCTTCCACTGTGCCCGAAACCTTCGTTATGAATATTGTATTTAATCATGAGTAAATATAATTGATTTTACTATCAAGATCCTAGATACAATTTCATGTATACCATTCCAAGTTGGTGAATATTTCTTCAAATTTCTCTACTGAATCTTACTCCTTCTACCAAATTCCATGAATTTATTTTCCATCATAATTCAAAAAACCTTAGTAAAATAACATTCAAGTAAATTATTCTTAAATATATTCATTTACATGGAATTAATATATTATCTTTTTATAGTATTCTTTAAAATTGACTTTGAATATCTTTTCCAAGGATTTAATACCATCCCTTAGCCACCACAAGGTTAGAATATCCACTGAATGTTGGAGGGTTATAAGATATAATATTCTCCACTATTGACATGTTCTCCTCTGGTAGATCTAGTTTCTCACTAGCAAGGATTCTACCACCATTTATAGCATGTGTTATAAAAATAAACCATTTAGATGAAAAATAATTGTAATATTCAATGATATATCATCATAACCATAAATTAGAATATTCTAATGATATTTACTTATATTATGAAATAATTTAAAAATATCTAAACCATCTTCTGATCCAATAATGACAACACAAACTTATATAATTCATAAATTGTAATTTTAGGCCGTAAATAATTTTATTGAATTACGCATTATCTTTTAGGTTTATAGTTTTTTATAATTAGGTCATCACCCTTAATTAAATAAACATTACGTCACATAGTGGACAATTCCACTTGGTATCCATTTATCCCATAATAAAAAACTTTTTTGATATAATATGTTTTCTTTTCATGAAATAACATCAAAAGTTTACTCCTTAACTCATCCATGTACTTAATCAACCTTAAAACCCTATAAAAACATTATAAAATGTTGGATGGTCACAAAAAACTCATAATGGGACTTATAAAAATAAGAAATAAATGAATTAGTTTTCGAGTACTCATAAAATATAACTTTTTCAAAATAAATGTTGAGCTCAAAATAAAAATTTCAATGCCCAATAAATAAAATTCACATCCCAAAAGATTTTCATAAAATATTCCAGAATAAAACTTCTAGTAAAAATAAAACACATAGAAGATTCCTTGAAATCATGAAAAATACATTAAAATATTTTCAAAAATATATACATTTTTCCTTTAAGAAGAAGCATAAACTCACCTTTAATCATAATATAATAATATTACCATTGTGAATTCATAGTTATTATACAAAAAACAATAGAATGAATAGATAAATCATGTGATTATCTTGGGTCGTCATTTTCATATATCTACCACAATCAATCTTAAATTTGGAAAAACCACCCTGATGAATTCTAATAATCCTTTCTAAGAAACCAATATCTAGTTAACTCCATCCATTTACCCAGCCCATTAGATATATATATTGGGATCACTTGTTATCATGATATGTATCAAGATTAGTAATAATTCTAAAAAATTATTATGAAACATAAAATAATCATAATACATGAAATTAAGAATTTCCATTAACATACTAAAAAAATATACCTTTCTCCCTTTAGAAACAAATTAGATATTGAAATACCCATTTAATTTGATGGTATTTTTAAAAATACCTAGAATAAATGGATTTATGATTTTTCATTGAATATAACATGGAATATGTTAAAGGAATAAAAACAAAAATTAATGGTTATGGTGATAGGAAAAAACTATTGACACCAAATACATTAAAAAACAATATTACTCTTTCTTTTCATCAAACCACTGCTTATAAAATAAATAAAATGATTTCTTTTGAAATACATTGAATTAAAGTCAAAAGAGATATAAAATTACATAACCATTAATTTATTTCTATAAAAATAAATCAATAAAATAATTTTTTAGATATTTACATGGAGTAAAACGTTTAAACAAAGAATTGTTTAAAATATTTAAAATAATGGTTTTAAGGTCATGTGTCCCTTCCTCAAGTTTGAATCATCACATATATTATTCATCTTTAAAATAATGAAATTATTTTGATTATTTTCATTCATAAGAAACTATTATATTTTTAATACATTATTATTAAACCATTTATTTCATTTATTTTGACAAAATATTTAATTACAGAAGTGGTTAATTCCACAATAGACATTTTGATGAAATTCGACACATAGTTCCAAAATGAATTTGGTTGGTTGAATGTAATCAAAATGGTCATTATTAGATAATATATATAATAATAGTAACAATATAATAATAATTTATATAAATTAATTATACTTTTGAAATCAACCATGAAATGCGGTTATGAAAAAAATGAATTATGCTACAATCATGGAGACAATAGTAAGTACATATGCATGAGTAGCATTTCCATTTTTCAATGAAAATGAGAAAAATAAGGAAAGTATTAAATTATCATTATAAAATTATTATTATACTATAAAAATAATAAATTAAAAAATAACATGTATATAACATCCAGGTAATTCTATGATGAAAAATGAATCATATCACTTCCTGGAGGTACTAATCCCCAGGTACGCATGAATGACGCTATAATTTTTTAATGGATGGAAATGTAAGAAAATATATTATACATTACACTTAAATAATGATAATTATATCATAAATTTACTATATATACCTTAAATGCATCATTATAACTAGTTGTGAGATGCAGTTATGGAAGAAAAATGACATCAGTTCGATAGAAGGTAGTTCGTCACACACATGGATGATGGTTTCATTGCCCAGGTCAAGGAAAATGATATGGATATATATTATTACATTAAAATAATAATATTTATGTATATAGAAGATACTAATTTTATAATTTAAATATTTTTTAACTAAATTTTGAAGGGGTGGAATATGAAATAAAATGTAAGCCCTTGGTTAAGAATTATTCCTCCTCTTCAGAAAATTCCATTAGGTTTATACGTAAAGTCATCGTATGTTGGTTTTGTTATCATAACAAGGACTCTAGGTCTTCGAGAGGGATGTTAAGAAGGTATTTTGGCAGGGATTAGCCAATCCAAATGGATATTTCAGTGTGGATAAGAAGGGGGGGTGCCCTTTTATAAGTGGGAGAGATGACACGATTGGAATTTTTAAAAAGATTTAAATATATTATTGTATTATTCAATAAAAATGGATAAAAAATGGATAATTTATGAATATTAAATGATTTAGGTTCAAAATATTCCAATACAATAGGATTTTAAAAAGTATTTAAGTAATTTAAACCCTTTTCACTTTATTTAAACCCTGGCAACCATATTTTAACCTTAATCACGGTAGCATCTTTTTAATGTTTTTATTATTAATTATGAAATAAAATTAATTTTACCATATTAAAAAATATTTATTGTTTTAATTACAAAATATATAATAAATTTTATAAATATCAATTAAAATAATTGGAAATATTTATATATATATTAGGTGCTTTTGGGTATAATTAAATTCACACACACACACATTTAAACTATCAAAATATAACAAAAATTGATTTTCAAGAAAGATGCCTTATTAAGTAACAAGATGTTTTTATACCAAATTAATGTATAAGTTTGATTCCAATAATATTTGTTGGTTTTTTAATAAAAATGAATTAATGAGATATTAAATCTAGTCAAAATTGATTGTGAATTTATAATTACTTGAATAGAAAATGAATTTTAAAATAAAAATCATTATTCTCCACTAATAATTGAAAAATAAATTTTTTTACAAAAATTCAAAACACTTCTTACGAATAAATTTTTTTACATGATGAAATCAAAATTGTTATTGATTTTTATAAATTAAAATTATATCATTTTGAAATCAAGTTTTTAAATTAAACTATATAATGTGGTAAATCCAAATTTATTTAGAAATAAATAATTTTCCATTTGACTGAAAATTTATTGATATTATTTTAAAAAACATAACAATATAAAATAAAATTAATAAATATCAAGAATACTTTAAAATGAATAGTTTTAAAATTTCCTTGGGTGTGACACCTTATTTACAATTTTTGTGTGCGTTTTCATCTAATATTTGTCCATTTTTATTTACATGAACATCCTTCCATTGCACATTATGTGAGATGAAAGTGGATTTAGGTTTTTTTCATCAATATACTTATAAAACATTAACCAGACGTTGTCATTATTTCATATCACAAAAACATTTATTATATATTTAAAATACATAACATTTATTTAATGTCATGTGGACCCTATATTTGCTTTAGTGTTGTGTTATGTTGGTTTTGATACATGATACATATTTTTTGAAAAAATGGTGTATTTCATAAATTAAAAACTCTAAAAAACTGATTTATACACATAAATGAAAAAACATCATCAAATAAAATGTACCTAAAATGATTCCTCCTCAGGATATCTAGTGAATCCATTCAACGTTTCTTGGGTTATCAGGTGTGAAAATATGTTTGGTGGGAGGGGGTTCACTTTCCCCTAAGAATCACTAAGATGATTATCTATAATAAGTGTCCGAAGGTCTCTAAAATCACTTTAAATGAAGATTAAAACAAAATTCACCTTTTAATTATATAATATAAGTTCCCTGTTGGAGGATTATGAATAGTAAATCAATGGTTCATTAAATAATTTTATTGATGAATTAGAGAAATTATATCATATTTTTGCACTAATATCTTCCGAAATTGTTGACATTAATGTAATAAGAACATTGTACCATTTATCTACACTAATTAAAACATTCATTAGAGTAGTAAATCAGTTGTAAAAAATGTAAATTGACTAGTTGATGTAATCCAGTTAGTTGTGTGAATAGTATCAAAGCATGAAATTTAGAACATTTCTCCCCAATTTAATTATTTTGGTTAAGAATGTGGTGTTACGAGATTTCTGTATTTTTTAAACAAAACATTGTTCACCTTCAATCACTTCCTCACATTCAATATTATCAAAATATTTCTCCTCAGGATTGGAATAATCAAAATGTGTTGAAACCATTATCCACAATAGTTCTTAATGTAGGTTCCGGGCACAGTAGAAGTGTGTTGGGTGGGTGTAACCAACAATAATTTTTTCTTTAACAATGATGAATCCGAGATCCATCTTGATAATATAATGCTAGATATTCATAATATAATGATGAAAAAAAGAAAGAATGGGAGTCCCAGAACCATAGAGAGGATCATCATATGTTTTTTATAATTAATTTAATTAAAAGACAAGAATTACCTTGATGGAATTCTATCTTCGTTTACATTTCTGGTCACGATCTGAAGTGACCCGTCATTTCATTGTAGAATACAAGTGTAGGATTACTCTAGAGATGATACAAATGTGCTCCACATATCTCTAGATGTATCAGAATGGATATTCGGGAGCTAGTGCGATAGATCCTTCACTTGCGATGTCCACCATCGATGGCCTTGAGAGCTGTTTGAAAATTTCTCTCCTTGATCGGGTGGAGGAGGATCTCTCTCGTAGCTTGAGAGTGTTATTGGAAGAAAAGAAATTCCCCCTTTTCTTGAGATATTTCTCTATATCCGTTGTACACAACCCATAAATGGCTAGGAAAATTAGAATTATATAATTGGGATTTTAATTACATAGAATAAAAAAAATGAATTAATTACCCAACATCATTTATTCAATTCATTAAATTCTTTGTAATAGCCCATGTCTAATAATAAAAGTTGACTATTATTGTTACTTTACATGCGCCCAGAAAATTACAGCTAATATTATTTATTGATATAAATAATATTATTTCTCACAAATCCCATGAAAAACTACATTGTGTGTATATTAATATTCACAATGTGTAATTTTTTAATTTTCTTTATTTCCTACACCATATTTATTAGACCTTGAACAATGGATATTTATTTCTCAAATAAATATCACTACATTACTCACTAATAAATATATTATTTCACCCAAAATATATTCTCTCAAATAACAAGTGTTGAAATAAATCATATCAGGAATCCTTGAATAATTATTAATCAACAATCAAGAATAATACTTATTAAACTTATTAAATTAATATTTAACTGAGATACCTGGATGCACTTAGTGTGAGACCCTCTAGGACTCTTTCTCATTGGAATTAGGTGGATCATGCCTAATGTCCAAGGTTAGCTTCTAGAAACACGCCATGGTACGCATAGAGAAATAAGATATAGCTCCAACGACGTGTCACCTCCTATGATCACAAACCATGTAATATAATCTATTTGTCTCGATATCTTGAATCAACCAAGTTTCATGCTAGTGACATCAACCCATGTGATTGATTATTATTTCATCGAATATCTAGAATTTGATCATTCCCATTCCTTACCATGGAAATGGATTTACTTAGGCGATATCAATTCCATCAATGGGCCTGAGATATCTACTTACATTATGGAACAGAAGGAAAAAAATCCTTTCTCGCATTATCTATTAATATAGTATTACTCATGATGCACCCAACGTATCCTACCTCGCTGAGAACAGTGTGTCGTCACAGTTTTCTTCAATACATTTAAGTGCATGAGTTTAAATACCCATTAATAATAATCTTAAAGTCTAAGTACCAATACACATGTCCAAAGATATGAACATCCAATGACAATATGAAATTTGAATTTCCTATTGGTGGGTCTCATTCTCATATTATCCTCCTGGATATTACCAAGGGCACACACCATGAGAAGGTGCCTCAAATTTTTATGAGTCTTCACCCCTAATAGCCTATATTATTTATGTCCCTCAAATAACATCATTCGACTATAGAACTTATATTCATGAAAGGTGTTATGGAACTTCCAGGTTCTCACCAGAGATGTGATTTTCTATGACCCTTTAATCCAACTGCTATATTTAAGACATTATGACTTGTATTATCACAAATTATTATAATGAAGATTTTTAAGGTATTTATTAATGAATAATGTACATAGTAGTTGTCTCGAGGCCACAAACTCCAATAGACTCCTACTTGGACTAGGTCCAATTACTAATAACCTTGAACCCGATAGCTCTCACATGATATTTATGGTTCTGCTGAGTTATTCATTAGTCCTGGGGTCTACCATGTTCTCTTCCGGGGATACTCTGCTCACTACATATACACCCCTTTCATTGAAATACCTCAAGAGGTGATACCTTTGGAGTACGTTCTTTGTTTGTTGATGTGACCTCAGTTCTTTTGTAAGAGTGGCCGATGTAGTGTTATCACAATAAAATGTGATTGGATAGTTACTTCTATACACCACATCATGCTCATGGAAAAGGTTCTAAATCTAGAAGGCTTTCTTGGCTACATCAGAATCCACTATATATTCGAATTCCACTGTAGAATTAGTGACAACTGGTTGCTTTGAACTCTTCAAGCTCACAACACCTTCATTGAGACATAAAACATATCCAGATTGTAACTTCAGAACATTCTGATCTCTTTGAAAACTAGCATAAGAATACCCTCTGATGACATGCTCATCGTCTCCTCCATACACCAGGAACATATCCTGAGTTCTTCTCAGAAACATAAGGAATGTCTTAATAGCAATCCAATGATGTTATCCTAGATCTTCTTGATATTTTCCTACCGTGATCAGTGCATAGGAAACATAAATCCTGGTACATAACATGACATACATGATGGAACCTATATCCAAAGAATATGGGATCTTACACATTCTCTCTATCTCCTCTTGTTTCAGAGGACGCATTTTCATATAAAGATGTAGGCCATGTGACACTGGAACTAATCCCCTCTTGAATTATTCCATAAAAAATATCATTAGTATCTAGTCAATGTATGTACCCAAACATAGTCCAAATAGCCTTTTAGATCTACCACGAATGATCTTGATCCCTAGAATGTAGGCTACTTAACCTAAGTCCTTCATGGAGAAACACTTGTTTAACCAGTCTTTAACTGACTATAAGACTGGTACATCATTTCTAATAAGTAATATCTCATGAACATATACTACTTGGATAATGAACGCATTCCTATTAAACCTCTTATAAACACATGGCTCACATTCATACTTAATGAAACCAAATTTAATTATGGATTCATCAAATTAAACGTTCCATGACCTAGATGATTTATTTAGTATGTAGATATATTTATGCAACTTGGAAACCTGTTTTGCTTCACTCGGAGTCCCAAACCATTCTGGATGTGTCATATAGACATCTTCCTAAAGATTCCAGTTACGGAATTCTTTTTTTACATCCATCTTCCAAATCTCATAGTCACGGTAAGCTTCTATGGAAATTATTATTCTTATGGAATTAAACATGGAAACTGTTATGTATTATTCATCATTGTCTATTACATGATTTTTTTGAAACCTTTTGCCACTTTCCTTGCTTTATAGGTTCCAACTCGACCTTCCATGTCCATATTTATCTATAATACCTATTTTAATCCAACATTATTTACATAAACTGGCTCATCGACCAGAACCCATACTTGGTTCTGATATATGGAATCCATCTTAAAATTCATAGATTATAGCCATCTTACATCTTCTGAGATTTCTACTACTTCCTTATAATAGAGAGGTTCATCATTGTCCAACAATAAGGATTCACCATCCTTGGTGACTAGGAATCCAAATCTCTATAGTTCTCTTACATCTCTTGAGCTCCTGCGTAGTACTTCTGTTTCTGGAACCTCTTCCACTAGGACCTATGGAACTTGATCTTCTACCAACTCTTATATATCTTGAGCATCAACTTCATCAAATTAAATCTTTCTCCCACTATCCTTCTTTAGGATGCTCTCCCTCTCAATAAATATTGCTTGTCTGGCATTAATCACTTTCTTGTATGAAGGGTTATATAGGTAATATCCTTTTTTCCTTGAGATATCCTATAAAGATACACCTCATAAACTGGGGTGAATGTTTGTTGCCTGAAAAGGCCTTAACAAATGTCTCGCATCCCCATACAGGTGTGTACAAAAAATGGGTTTCTTTCCATCCCATAACTCGGAGGGAATTCCATTTTCTACCATAGTTGGTACTCAGTTTAATGTGTATTCTACAGTTTGTAATGAATATCTCCAAATGGATAATGGAAGATCTGTATGACTCATCATCAACCTCACCTTGTCAAACAAAGTGTCATTCCTCCATTTACTAACACCATTCCACTATGGTGTATAAGGATGAGTGAGCTGAGATAGAATCCCAGAACCCCTTAGAATATCGACATACTCTTGGTTCAGATATTCTCCACCCTGATCTGATCTGGGTTTCATTGTCTAATTAACAAGCTAATTCTATACTTCATTCTTGAATTCCTTAAATTTGTCTAAGGACTTTGACTCATACCTCTTTTTGTTGAAATAGCCACATCTTCTCAAATCATCAGTAAAAGTAATGAAGTAAGAATACCCACCACTATATTCTATTGAAAATGGTCCCCACACATTAGTGTGCACCAATCCTAGAATCTCTATGTCCCTTTAACCCTGTCCACCATGATGCGACTTTGTCATTTTACCTTATAATCAAGAGTGGCATCTATCAAGTGGTTTTAGCTCATTAGAGTCTAAACAACCATCTTGGTAGATATTTGTCAAGCCATTCTTATTTACATAACTGAGACAGCAATGCTACAACTAGGAGATGTATGAGTCATGTGAGTTTGTTTCATTATCGATTATGAACACTTAGTTTTTGTAATTTAATACAAGAAAAATTTTATTTAAATGATCCATACCATAACATATGTTGTTCTTATAAAAGAAACAACCCTTATTTCCAAATTTGAAAATAAATCCATTAATATCTAAACAATATACATAAGTTATGTTTTTGGTAACACTAGCCACATAATAACAATTATGTAAAACCAAAAGAATCCTAGTTGGAAATAAGATATGGTAATCTAAAATGGAAAACGCGGCCAGCCTCGAACCATTGGTATCTCGAAGACCCACCTCTCCTCTAGAAATATTTCTAAATCTACTTGGTTCCTACATTTGAATACAGATGTGAGACCCACTTGTTGTATTTAATTCCCAATGTATTGAAATGGAATGATTACCCTCGATAACGAATGCACCTTTATAATCCTCACAGTCTAGGGTGCAGTTACTCTTCTAGTGGCCTGGCTTGCCACATGAAAAACATACCGCCACCCATTTCTTGCCCTGCCCTTGGACCCTCCTCTTCTTAGAGGGATGGTGCTCAGGGGCTTTAGACTTTTTATGAATCTTAGGCCCCATTTTGTCATCCTTACTTTCTTTATTCACCATAAAGATTGTATTTTTTTCATGCCCCATGTCCTTATCTACCTAAAGAAATAAGGTCATAAGTTCCAATAGAATCTTCTCATTGTCGCTCAGGTTGTGGTTGAAAATAAAGCTAGATAAGGCCTTGGGCGGTGATGATAGGATGAGATCTGTATGCAACTAATCTAGGAACTTAATCCCTGAGATTACCAGGAATTCAATATAGCCGATAAGCTTGACTACATGAGGCCCAGCTGGCATAGACTCTCTCCTGTCTCACCTTCTCTTGATAAAGGTCCTTCAGGTGAGACATCATGATATACATGTCCATGTTTTCGTGTTTCTTCAAGAGCTCATTTGACATAGAAGATATCATGAAACATTTTAAATCTATGGAATCATCCATATGTTTCATAGATAGATATATTCCCTCATCACTGGCCTCTTTTTGAGGTTCAATTGGAATAGGCTCTTCCAACACATAAAAATTTCCTCTCAAGGCGAAGGATGACGTGTAAACGCCTATAGCATTCTTGGAAATTAGTACCAGTGAGAAGGTTTTCCTTCTCGTGTATGGTTTACAATGATGTGTTTGAATTCAATTTTCTTGAATTTGATACAAATTTATATGAGAAAAGGTTTTGTAATTTATCATGATAAATCTAAGAGAAATGAATATTTTAATACTTATTGGTCTACCTCTATTTTACCGAAATCCAATAGCCCTCACCATTAACTTAGGAATATTCTGTTGCCTGGATATTATTGTGGAAGGGATCCATATTTCCCTACACATTACCCCATCTATGGTTTGTCTAGCAACATGAAGGGTTTTCAGTAGGCATTTCAAATGCCAACTGCATTAACTCACAAATCATCAACCATATGAGTGGACTACCCAATCTTGAAATCCTTTTATTTTGGTTTTCATCTACCTTTGACTCTTGGTCACACCAAGTCCTATTGTTTCAGTCAACCCTTGATGTGAACCCAAAAAAATAAACCCCATACCTGGAATTAGAATTCCCTTACAATTGAAAGATCCCAAAATAGGTTTGGTCAATCACTTTGAACTGTGGTTTGATTCTAAGAAAGAATATATAAGGCTATACTGACTTAATATTTCTTTCAGGGATTTTATCCTTATACATAAATATCATATTTGTTATCTTTCTTACATTATTGTTAATAGTATGTGGGATATACTTCAGTGATTAACCTTATCCATGATAATATTTACACATAAGCTAGTCTTATTTTAGTTCCATCTTGCATGCTTGTTTAATTCATTAATTGTGTGATCATGAAAACACACCCTAAATAAACAAACCATGAAACTGATAGAAATAAAATAAATTATATTATCATGATCTTGGTCTATTCGTTAGTTTATCTAGCAGTTGTTAAACTAACCCCTGACCTATGGGAGAAATACCTTGATCCTTTTGGGTTCATGTTTACAAGTTTCAACTTTTTCACCTTGGTATCACCTTGGATTGGATTCACCTTGGATCCTAACTTGAGCCACCTCCACTAGATTGGGAGTTCCTTCCATTACATATGATTCTATCTCACTCAAAGGTGAGGGATAAAATGGGGTTTTACTTAAAAGAAACATTGGGCAGATGTACCATACATATTAATGAAGATAAGGCTCGCATGCCAACAAATTTAATTTAAATAAATAAATCAAAAGAAACCATTCACATACAAAGGTCTTGGTCAAGTTCATGATCAATCGTACAAGCAAAAATATATACACATATATAGAACTAGAATTCAATTCATTAATCGTTCTTGTTTAAGATAAATCAGACTTGGATGAATTAATCTTATTTAATTAATTAATCCTTTTTTCGTAAAACCTTTTTCAGAATTTACTTGAGATTCTAATCCATCATAACAGTAAAAAAATAATTAATTTAAAATTATCTTTGTACGTAACATATACCATGGAGAAAACACGGTGATTTCTCGTTCATAACTACCCAATGAGTAGAAATGAACATTATACAAATGTTAAATTATACACATGTATATAGAAAACCAATCACGTGTTGTGGCTTAGCATTACACCTGCACAATGGTAGACATTTCAATGGTTTTTATAATATAATAATTTTTTTTAATAATTTACATAATTTGGATAAGTATACAAAATGATGTTTCGACTTTACGGTGTGTACTTTTGTTCACTTTCCATCTGAAGTACACACTCGAGGACAAGGAGTGTAGATGTAATTTAGAAATCTGCAGAGTACATGGCGTGTTTAGTGGGATACATGCCTTGTAGTATCCACATTACATGAGTTCCAGCTGGAAAATCCATGTATGGGGTACACGGACATACCCAAACCTGATGGGACTACACGTTGTGTTCAATGGGCACACAGAATGTAATCTGGAAACCATGTGCCACATGTTACTGTTTAACAAATGGAGTGTTAAAGGGTTACATGGGATCCATTCACATGGAATGGTTTGTAGGAATAGTCTAGTGTATTGAAACTAGACTATATGGGGTGTGTTTTTGAATACACACCGTGTGTTCTGGTATTGTATGACCAAGAACATTTGGCACCTCCGGATGATATCCGCTGTTTTATTTTAATCAAAAATAAAAAAAAATCATCTCTTAAGGTGAAAGAGAAGCTAAAGAGAATGAATAGATCTCTAGATTTTGATTTTTTAAAAGATTAACTTGAATTGAATCGAAAAAATATTAAATTCACAAATCACCTTTGAAAAATAATTAAGTAAAATCAACGCTATGACCCCTATGATACCAGTATTTGGTTCTGCTCACAATGAAAGCGCATTGGGTGGGTGTACCAGACTTTAATTTTTCATTTAACAATGATCAATCCAAGATCCATCACGACAATAATACGTCAGATATTTGGAATAGAATGAAGAACAAAATAAATGAATGGTGTCCCAGAACCATAGATAGAATCATCATATGTTGGTTATAACTTATTTAATTAAAAGACAAGAATTACCTAGATGGAATCCTCTCTTTGTTGATGTTTCTGGTCACAATCTGATGTGATCCTTCATTACATCGTAGAACCCTATTATAGGATTCCTCTAGCGGTGATCATCATGTGCTCCATGTATCTCTGGACATCGCCAAAGGGTTTTCCAGGTGCTATCATGGAAAATACTTCACTTGCAATATCCCCCTTCGATCTCCTTCAGAGACACTTACAAAGCACTCTCCTTGATATGTTGTAGGAGGATCTCTCTCATATCATGAGAGAATTCTTGGAAGAAAAGAAACTATCACATAGCGTGAGAAATTTCTCTAGAACCATTGTGAAAAACCCTCAAAATGGCTAGGATAATGTGAATTATATAAATGGGATTTTAATTACATAGAATAATAAAATCAATTAATTACCCGAAATCATATATTCATTTCATTTAATTCTTAGTAATACCCCAAGTCTAATAATAATAGTTGGCTATTATTATTTTTTACATGCACCCATGGAATTACAGCTAATATTATTTTATGAAATAAATAATATTATTTCTCACAAATATCTAGAAAAACTACACATCGTGTATATTAATATACATGGCATGTACTTTTTCATTTTATTTATTTCCTCCTCCATATTTATTTGACCTTGAATAATGGCTATTTATTTAACAAATAAATATCACTGCATTACTTGCAAATAAAAATATTATTTCGCCCAAAATATATTCTCTCGAATAACTAGTGTCGAAATAAATGAAATCATGCATCCTTGAATAATTATTAAACTACAATCAGTAATAGTCATTATTCAACTTGTTAAATTAATATTTAACTGAGACACTTGGACACACTTAGTGTTTGACCCTTTAGGCCTCTTTCTCAATGGCATTAGGCGGATCCTACCTAAAGTACAAGGTTAGCTTCTAGAAACATGCCAAGGCACCCAAATAGAAAGAAGTTAACACCGCAATGATGTGTCACCCCCTAAGAACGCTTACCATGTAATGTAATAACATTGTCTCGATATCATGAATCAAGTGGGTTACATGATAGTTCCATCAACCCATGTCATTGATTACTCTTTCTTTAACTTTCCAAAATTTTAACTTGCTCATTCCTCACCATGGCCATGGATTTACTTAGGCTATATCAATTCCATCAAAGGGACTGAGATATCTACTTCTGTTATGGAATATAATTGATAAATATTTTCTTTCATTATCTATTAATGTAGTATTAGTCATGAAACACCCAACATATCCTACCTCACAACAAATAGTGTGTCATCACAGTTTTTTTAATAAAACTATGTGCGTGAGTTGTAATACCCATAATAATAATCTTAAAGTATATGGACCAATACACAGGTCTAAAGATATGAACTTCCAATGAAACTATCTAATATTAATTTCTTGCTGGTGGGTCTCATTCTCATAATATCCTCCGAAATATTACCAAGGGTGCACACCATGAGAAGATGACTCAAAGTTCTATGAGTCCTCACCCCTATTGGTCTCAATTATTTGTGTCCCTCAAATAACATCATCTGGCCATACAACATATATTCAATAATTATGTTATGGAACTTATAGGTTCTCATCATAGCATGGATCTTCTATGAACCTTTAATGAAACAGATATCCTTAGGCCATTATCACATGCATTGTAACACAAAAGAATAATAAAGACGTGATAAAGTATTTATTAATGAATAATGTACAAAGTCATTGGTTCTAGGCCACCAACTCCAATACCTAATACATTAATTTAGATGACGTAAATATAGAATTTAACAAATAATATGATGATGAAACAAATTACATATTAAGTAAAAGACAACCAATTTATTAAATATTATTTCATTTAATATTGAAGGGATTTTTCCCCTTATTAGAGTATCCAAATCCTCTAGTAATTGTCCCCTCTAACATATAAGACACAATCAGTGTTAGTATCACTGTGATATGATTTTAAAATCCAAATGAAGGGTCACCCCCAACGTAATTTTCAATTGATCCCAAATTATTTTGAGTTGATTGAAAAATAATACACCAATTTAAATTTTTTATATCTAGTGCATAAAATACTTCGACTAACACTGATTTCATTATCAATCATTCATCCTTATTTCCTTCCTTATGGAAATTAAATTTCATGAATCAAATTCATCAATTTAAAATGTTATCCTTTTATGAACCAAGTTTAATAAAAAAATATTCACATTGAATAATGTATAATCAAACTCCAATATTACTTTCAATGATTCCAAATTATAACATATTTATAAAATTTATGTTTTAGTTCGTTATACCTGATACATGCATCATTTTCTCAAAATGAGTAATTCCATTATTTTGAAATATACTATATTCAACTTATTATTTAATATATATTTATACAAATTAATTTTAAAAAAATTATGATATAATACATAAACACTTCATCCTCTGGAAAGCCATCCGAGTCAATCTAATATTGAATTTTGATTTGACGATAACTACATAGAATATGGCCACAAAAACCATCTTATAAACTAGTGATTATGTGTATTTAACATCCTACTTTCATCCTTTGATAGATAAAAATTCCTAATAATTAATTTATAGACATTAAAATATAGAGAAAAACTTATATTCTTATTTAAAACATAAATATGTTCTTTCTCTTATTCTGTAATTGGCCTTATGAAAATATATCTTCTGAAAATTGCTTCTCCCATAAGTTGCATTATATGATTATGTTTAAGTGACCAATGTTATCGAAATCATGAAGGTAGGGAATACATCTTTCAATTATTTCCTCAAAAATATATCACTATAAAATAAAAAATCCTGAACAACATTTATTTCTTACATACCATTTCAAAATCATGATATATCATTCAATCATGTACATCTATCTGTAATTTATAGAAAACCAAAGTCATATATATATAACAAAGTGAGACAATAAGTCAAAAATTATATATAAGAATGATAATAGGAATAAAATCACCTATTCACATAATATGTTAGTAATTCAATCTTGAAAATTTAAAAAATTAACCATATATATTACATTTCTTCATATAGTCTTGAAAAATAATTAAATCCTAGTTAATATGTATTGGAATATTTTACACATAATATAATGTAAAGTTTAATGACATAAATCTTTCATTAAAACATGATAGTCATGTGATTTAACAACACAATTTTATTAATATTTGATGAATACCCCTATATATCCTTTACAAGATTTTGGAAGCTATAAAACTAAAATACTTCTTATCTAGAAAGGGCGAATGAAATTAGTGGAATAATAATCTATCTTACACCATTCACAATATCTAAATATTCTATTATCTCCATGTAAATTATTTCCAACCATCCCTTAATTCATTTTTTGTTTTTCTAGTTTAATTTAGTAACATTATACAACAATGAAAGTCATTTATCATCTGAAATATAGTGGATATCAATGTGAAATCCCCTTTTCTATGAGTAGTATATACTGTAATACCAAAATCTTGCATTGATTTTAGATATTCATAAAATGGAGACATGTAATCATCAAAATCATTATTGGGTTGTTTTCGTTCTCATATAAGATGGAAAAACATAATTTACATTCACTTTATGAATAACCATGACTAGAAGTAGTAATTTCAAAAAATTATTGAAACACTATAGTGAGGGATACTTTGTACAGTAAAATTATTCATTCCACATATATATAGTGGAATACAATGGTTTCTCAGGTTTTTTCTTAATTTAGGATACTCACGATCAATCTTCTTACTTTAGGGAGAGTCGGTTGAGTGACAATATTTTATATAAATAATTCTAGTCATTGAGTTACATCTCTATTACCTCACTATATCTTCACATACATATAGCTATATAATCCTTGTAATGGTTGGAATGTACCATTCAACATTTAATGACATGGTTTAATTTACTTGTATCAAACCACACTACACAAGGAGCATTGTTATGTGATTTATAATACTTCGTAAAAATAATTTGTCACTTAAAAAAGGTTGTGTTCTTTCAAATAACAAACATATTGGACATAAAAATAATTTAAATTATATATTTGACAAGTTAGATTATTATCATATAGAAACATATCATTCAATAGGTCATGTAGTTATGTAAAGTTGGTGTCCCTCCATACATTTATTGCTATCAAATTATATAGCTTTTTGATGGATAATAATGTTTTATATTTAGTATAACTAGTAAAACCGAAGGTATAGAGGTGCGCAGAAGAAGAAAATGTGTTGTGGAATTCCAAAATTTTATCACCGGGATGATAAAACTTGTCATATTCAGTGATCTGACCCTTGGTAAAGTTTGTGGATCTCACATAAAATTATTCCATCCACAAAAATAAATTAAAATGTGTACCCCATTTTGAATTGTAACATGCTAAATAACAACTCATCACTGATGACTATTTATCAAAGGATCTGAATTTAAACTCCTCTAGATCATCAACACACACTCCAACAATATGAGTTCTCACCATTTGTTGAATTACGAGTGCTAGCACAGAGCTCTGATGAATCCTTCAACATCATGTCGGCCACTGATGTTATTAATATTTTCATGACTTATTATATTCCCCCTTTACTTATTTTATATGAAATGTGCATAATTTGTGTGAAATATTAATGTTTTAATATTAAGTATAATATTTGAGCATTTTTAGAAGTAGTCAAATTGAGTCAGTTTAATGTTTTAATTATAACTATCACTATACGGATCCAAATTGTGTGGTTCTTGTTTTGTAGGATTCGCCTTTCAATATACAACATTTCATTAGAAGGCACCATGATCCAATTATGCCATTTTAAGGGTCATATGGTCCTCACAAACAAGACCAAAGAATCTGTGAAGAAACTGGACTATTCATGAATATTGATTTACTGGGATCAATCCAGAAGTTCAAAAACCTTAACTCTCCACCATAATTCTGGGGACTCTATATTTCATCTTGGATAAAAATTTCATGGCCCAAATCCAAGTACAAGGGGCCCAAATAAATCTTTGAAGTCCAGCCCACCATTCTGGCCGAGAATTAAAATCAGTATAGTATGCATGACATTTCTCCTGATGTAAGCATCCAATCTATCTGAGATTTTGCAGTGTGAAAGAGGGGATATAGGCGGCCGACGTTGTTGAAGAAACAATTCGGATTTGAAGGAATCGTCATATTCAAAAACCCTTTCACATTATGGACTTCAAAAAGACTGGATTGAAATGGACAGTTTAAGTTTGTTTAATAAACCGGCCATAGCTTTTGATCCTTAAGTCCAAATGACTCCACATTTTGAGAGTAGTCGGACAACATTATTGTCTACAACTTTGAAGAATGAGATATGTGAATATTCGGCTTTTTGAATAGCTCAATTGGCTATGAAAGTTGAGGGACAGATTGGGAATGAAAACCGTCCACTCCTTGGGCTATAAATACTCTCCCCTTCTCTCCTTGAGAGGGGTTGACATTTCAAAAGAGAGGAGATCATATTGGCACGACCAAAGCATTGCCAAAGGCTTGGGAGGACCTGCCATACTCAAGTTTACACTTGAGAGACCTTTCCTCCTCTCTTTCTTTTCACTTACTTTTGTGTTCTTCATTTTTGTAATCTTGTAATTCTCTTTTTTGTAATTCTGTTTTAATGCAAGTTACTTCTTCAATATCTCTTATTCTCTTCCAAATTCTGTATTTTAATATTAATTTTCTTAAAATAGTTTAAATTCAGTTCAATCCCCTTCCCTTCTTTAGCTTCCTCATTCAATCGAAAGTTCGTTTTTAATTATCATCATTGTTCGTGTGTGTGTGTGTCGACGTACCACTCTTTTCTTATCCCTTTCTTTTTCTTCTCTTATTAATTTATAATCATAATCATTATAACCAGATTACTAATCACCCAAATGGCTGAGTAAATCTCTCATTGGTGTGAGTTATAATTTAGGTATGTTAAGTAATTGAGAGCTTCTGCTCGATGAATATTCTTTGAATTAACATTGTGTATGTTGGACTTAACATGTCATGGATTAATGACTTGTTTTGTTTAACATGTGGTTTCCATGGATTATTGGAACCATAAATACACAACCATAAATAATATCTGATTGATATTATAACCTTAAGTTAAGTTAAGTCTTGGTTTAAAGCCTTAACACTTAAGAATTCTAATCAACATCATCTTGTGACATGGGTGTTAATTTAAATGCAATATAAAACAAAGCTCAAGGATATCACAAGCTTAACTAACCTAATGATGAACTCACCCCAATCTTTATCAATTTGGTAAATAAAACATCATCCATAAATCATTTCAATTAAGCTCTGCAAACAAACCCCCCTAATCAAAATACAATCAACTACAAACAAACGTCTACTACAAAGTATCATTGCCGAGGATTCGACCCGAGTGCTGCTATACACATTAGCAGAGCACCGGAACTTTGACCGGTCGATAGGCGACAATCGGCCGTGCGTTTCAAATGGCGCCGTTTCTGGGGATGGTGCTTTAAGTAGTCATTATTTTCTGGTTATTGTCAAAAAAACCAAAAAAAAAACAAAAATTTAAAAAAAAAATTGAAAAAAAAACCCAAAGAAAAACCCGTCTTCCTCTTAAAAATCATAAACTGAAAAAATACAAAGAAAAACCTGTCTTCCTCTTTCTTCCAAAATCTCTCTGAATGCCCCGTAGCCTTCCAAACAATCCCTCGGATTTCTTTGACCCTGAAATTGAGCGAACACTTCGCCAACTTAGGAGGAACATAAGAGATACTCAAATAATTCAAGAACCAGTCCTCATCCAACCAATTGAAATTGAAATGGCCAATCGTAGGGAAAAAACCCTAAAAGAACTTGCTACACCTGATATGAATTACCAACCTCTTGGTATTCAATATCCAAACATTGAAGCTGACTTCGAACTCAAATCGGGTTTGATTCATCTTCTTCCTCATTTCCATGGTCTAGCTGGTGAGGATCCTCATTTTCACCTCAAAGAGTTCCAAGTGGTCTGCTCAACCATGAAACCTCAAGGGGTTTCTGAAGAACAAATCAAGCTTAGAGCTTTCCCCTTTTCCCTAGCAGATTCTGCCAAGTCTTGGCTCTACTACCTCCCACCTGGTTCCATAAACTCATGGGTTGACATGAAGAGACTTTTCCTTGAGAAGTTCTTTCCCGCTTCCCGAACAGCTTCTATCCGAAAGGAAATAAGCGCCATCCGTCAATTCCCTAATGAATCACTCCATGAGTATTGGGAGAGGTTCAAAAAGCTTGTGGAAACTTGTCCACACCATCAAATCCATGACCAACTCCTGATCCAATACTTCTATGAGGGGTTATTGGCTATGGAGCGAACTCTCATTGATGCCGCAAGTGGCGGTGCTCTTGTTGACAAAACTCCTGCAGCTGCAAGAGATATCATAAGTAACATGGCTGCAAACACCAAGCAATTCCATACTCGAGCACATGCTCAAGTGAAACAAGCCCAAGAGAATCAATCCATAGAGCCCAACAAGATGACTGAGTGGATGAGTGAACTTACAGGTCTTGTGCGTCAACTAGAGGTGGCTACCAAAGCCCCAACCTCATCTTCCCCACAGTCACTATTCCCTGGACCAATCAAGAATTGTGGAATCCTCAACTCTCCATCTCATCCGACTGACACATGTCCACAACTTCAAGATGATCCATCTGATTCATCTAGTCCAATGGAGCTCAATGCGGCATATGCTCAGCGAAACTACAACCCTCAACAATCAGGTCAGTTTGTTAGAAACTTCAACCAACCCCACTCTGAGCCCTTCTCTTCTACCTTTAACCCACCTCTGAGGTATGGTAATCCCATTTCTCATCCTCCTCAGTTCCCTTATCAAAATCCAAACCAGTTTCAATATGGTCAAAGTGGTGGTAACATCCATCAACCTTATCCTTTTGTTCCTCAACCCCAAAGGAACAATCCTCCTCCTGGATTCCACTATCCTAACGAGCCATCCCAATTCCCCACCCAATACAATCGCTTTCCCAAGAACCAAAATCAAGGCCAACCCAATTTCGGACAAGCCTCTTCTTCTAAACAACCATGGGAAAGTGTTGTAGAGGATCTTGCTTCCTTCACCCGTTCTAGCCTCAAGAACATTGAAACCCAAATAGGTCAACTTGCATCCCACCTTAGCCAGCAACAACCATCCAATTCATCCCAACTCCCACCTCAACCATTACCCAACCCTAAGGGTAATGTAAGTGCAATTGCACTTAGATCGGGAAAGCAAATTGCAATGCCCCATGCTGATTTCTCTACCTCCCCTTTCGATGTTGATCTAGAAAATGAAAAGAACAAAAAGATGGAAAAGGAACTTGAATCCACTCCTTCACCTCCTTCCATTCTTCTAAGGAACCCAATTCCTTTTCCTCAAGCCATCTCCAAGCCTAAGAAGTCCTTTGAACCTGATCCTGAAATGATTGACATGTTTAGACGTGTTGAAGTGAACATCCCCCTCTTAGATGCCATCAAACAAATCCCTAAGTATGCCAAGTTTCTTAAGGAATTGTGCACCCATAAGAGGCAACTTAGGAACATTGAAAATGTTTCAACCCAACAGTCCATTCCCATGAAGTGCAAAGATCCAGGGACCTTCACGGTTCCATGTCAAATAGGGAGTTCCAACTTTGATGATGCACTCATAGACCTTGGATCCTCAATAAATGTCATGCCCAAATCCATTTTCTCCAACCTTGGTCTAGGTCCCTTGCACCCAACGGGTGTTTTCATTCAATTAGCCAATCGAAGCACTGCCAGTCCTGAGGGGATAATTGAGGATGTTCTTGTTCGGGTCAATGATCTTATCTTCCAAGCTGATTTCTATGTCCTTGACATGGAAGGTGAGACGACCTCTTCTCGATCTCCCCTAATTCTAGGAAGACCATTCCTCATGACTGCGAGAACCAAGATTGATGTCCATTCAGGCATCTTATCCATGGAATTCGGTGACCAACTGGTCAAGTTCAACATTTTCCAAGCCATGAGATACCCATCTGAGGATCACTCTGCATTCTCAATCCATGCTTTTGAGGACACTTCTAAGATTCAATCTAACCCCAATCCACCATGTTCTTCATGTTCTAATGATAAAGGATCTTGTGAAATCTGCACCATGATTAACAAAGTCATAAATGGTGAAGTTGATGTGGACCTCTCATTCATAGACTCCATCAATCTAGAGGAACTTGAAAACTCTCTTAAATCCCACATCAACTCTGATCTCTACTGCTCCACCTTGGACAGTGTTGAGGAAAATGATCCAAAACCATCTGGAATCCCTTCTCCTTCTCCTAACTTGTCTAGCTCTCAAATCAAGGCTGAAACTGATCTAAAACCACTTCCTTCACACCTCAAGTATGCATTCCTTTTCCATAATCCCTCCTACCCTGTCATTATCTCTGCTTCACTTTCTGAAACTGAGGAGTCCCAACTTGTTCAAGTGTTAGAAGAAAACAAAAATGCCTTAGGTTGGACCCTAGAGGATATTCCAGGAATCAACCCTGCCCTTTGCATGCATCACATCCATCTAGAGGAATCATCCAAACCAATTAGGCAACCTCAAAGAAGACTCAATCCACTCATACTTGAGGTAGTTAGGGAAGATATTACCAAGCTTCTTCAAGCTGGTATTATCTACCCAATTTCTGATAGTGAATGGGTTAGTCCAATTCAAGTCGTTCCTAAGAAGGGCGGGATAACAGTTGTCACAAATGAACATGGAGAAGTGGTCACAACTCGAGTGAAAAACAAATGGTGTGTGTGCATCGATTATCGCAAATTGAATGCTGAAACACGAAAAGACCACTACCCACTTCCTTTCCTTGACCAAATGCTTAAGAGATTGGCCGGAAAGTCACACTATTGCTTTCTTGATGGTTAAACCGGCTACTTCCAAATTCCAATCGCACCTCAAGACCCAGAAAAGACCACATTCACTTGCCCCTTTGGAACCTATGCCTATAGGCGAATGCCTTTTGGCCTTTGTAATGATCCTGCAACATTCCAGCGGTGTATGATGAGTATCTTTTCTGAATTCATTGAGAATTTCATGGAGGTCTTCATGGATGACTTTACCATTTATGGCGATTCATTTGAATCTTGCTTACATTCACTCTCTTTGGTCCTTCAAAAGTGTGTCAAGTGCAACCTTGTGCTGAATTTTGAAAAATTTCACTTCATGGTTTCAAATGGGATTGTTCTAGGGCACATAATTTCTCAAGAGGGTATCCAAGTTGATCCAGCCAAAATTGAGGTGATCCAATCACTTCCTGAACCCAAATCAGTTCGAGACATTCGGTCCTTCCTTGGTCATGCCGGTTTCTATCGGCGATTCATTCAGAACTTCAGCAAGATTTCACTCCCACTCACTCGTTTACTTCAAAATGATGTCACATTCAATTTTGATGAGGCTTGCAAGAGACCCTTCATTGAACTAAAATCTGCTCTCACATCTGCTCCAATAATCCAACCCCCAGATTGGTCCTTACCATTTGAATTGATGTGTGATTCTTCTGATAGGGCCATTGCGGCTGTTCTTGGTCAAAGAAGAGAAAACATTCCTCATGTCATCTTTTATGCCTAAAAAACATTGGACGAAACTCAATCACACTACACTGTGACTGAAAAAGAACTTTTAGCTGTGGTTTTTGCCTTGGATAAATTCTGTCCCTATCTCTTAGGTGCCAAAATCATCATCTTCACGGACCACTCAGCATTAAAGTTCTTACTTAAGAAAAGTGATTCCAAACCAAGGCTAATAAGATGGATTTTAATGCTCCAAGAGTTTGACCTCGTGATAAAAGATAAACCTGGAAAAGAAAACCCTGTAGCTGATCACCTGAGTAGAATTTCTAATTCTTCTCATTCTGAAATAATTGATCCTGAATTTCCAACTGAACACCTCTCATCTCTCACTCCAAAGTTACCATGGTATGCCCCAATTGTCAATTACTTGGTTTATGGTGTTTTCCCTGAATATTTTTCAAAAGAACAAAAAGAAAAGATGAGAAGTGATTCAAAGCATTATTTTTGGGAAGATAATAAACTTTGGAAAACTGGGGATGACATGGTAATTAAGAGATGTGTTGATGAAACTGAACAATCCTCCATCTGGGAATTCTGCCACTCAATGCCTGGAGGTGGCCACTTTGGACCACAAAGGACTTCTCGAAAGGTCCTAGATTCTGGATTCTTTTGGCCTTTACTCTTCAAGGACTCACACGAGTTCTGTCAATCATGTCCCACTTGCCAAAAGTTTGGCACAATTTCCAAAAGAAACGAAATGCCTCAAAAGCCATTAATCTTCTGTGAGCTTTTCGATGTTTGGGGCATCGATTTCATGGGACCATTTCCCCCTTCCAATGGATTCTCATACATTCTTCTTGCGGTCGATTATGTTTCTAGGTGGGTCGAGGCCAAACCCACTAGGAAAGATGATGCTCAAACTGTGAGTGAGTTCCTCAAAACCCATATCTTCCATCGATTCGGAACACCACGTGCTTTGATAAGTGACTTAGGAACTCATTTCTGTAATAGAACCATGGAGTCACTTTTGAAAAAGAATGGGGTTGTACATAAAAAATCCACTGAATATCACCCTCAAACAAATGGAATGGCTGAACTTTCTAACAGAGAAGTGAAAAGAGTGCTTGAAAGAATTGTTAAGCCCACAAGAAAAGACTGGCCCGATAGACTTGGTGAAGCACTTTGGGCCTATCGAACAGCCTATAAGACACCCATTGGGATGTCTCCATTTAGGATAGTTTTTGGTAAAGCCTGTCATTTACCAGTTAAAATCCAACATAAGTCATTTTGGGCTGTCAAAACTTGTAATTTTTATTGTGAAAAATCTGGTGAAGAAAGATTGTTGCAGTTGACTGAATTGGAGGAGCTTCGACTCGATTTGTATGAGAACTCCATTCTCTACAAAGAAAAGGCAAAGTCACTCCATGACAAGAACATTCTTCGAAAGGTATTTCATGAAGGTGAAAAGGTAATGCTCTTCAATTCTCGATTTCGACTTCACCCAGGTAAGCTTAATTCTCGTTGGGAAGGTCCTTTTGTTATTACTAACGTTTACCCATTTGGTGCAGTGCAAGTCCAAGACCCTTCTTCAAAAAGAACATTCACGGTAAATGGACACCGGTTAAAGCATCACCATGAGAGGTCTCACAATCCAGGAACCACGTCGACTTCCATCGAAACCCCATCCACTTCAATAGAACCACCACTGGATGGAGACCCGCCAAATCCAAACCAGGGGGAACCTCTTTCCCTTTAACTCTATCTCTCCTCAATCTCTCTTCCCTCTCTTCTTCTCTCTATTTCTTCTTCTTCCTCTCTCCATTTCATTTTTTTTACAACATTCTTCCACAACCTTTTTTCTATTTTCTCTTTTGTGTGGATCTGTCATTAAAAATAAAAAAATTTAAAAAAAATAATTAAAAACAAATGAAAATTGAAAAAAAGGGGTGTCATAATTACTCATCATCCAATATTGAAATTTTGTCCAACCATTTTGGGGAGTCAAAAGGCTTGTTTTAAACTCAAATATATTGAATTTTTATCTCAAACTTGGGTAAACAATTTTGTGTCAATAACAAACATTTTGAATGGACAATTTTTGGTGGAAAATGATTTTCCCCTACCGTGAGGAATAACATTAGCCTTCATGACAAGGTCATCTATGGCCATCTTTTTCATTGTGTGTCTTAACCACTGATTGTGAGTCTTGAGTTTGTGGACCTTCGAGCTGAATATCCATCTTTTGTGTGCATTAATATGATAGAGGCATTTTTTAAGCCACATGAGAATCAGAATAGCCAAATAGCCTCCCGTTACCCTTACATTGATCCTACTTTTGAAAGCCCCTTTGAGCCTATGAAACCCTTTCTTTTGATAGCCACATTACAAGCCTAATACCTTGTCCCACCCAACATCTTCATGGATTTTCATTGTACAATTTATTGAAATTTAAGTGTGGGGGGAATAGACTTCATTTTTGGGCGTACTTTCATTGATTTCCAATGTGTCATCATATGCTTGAGGGCAAGCTTCCATTCAAGTGTGGGGGAGAGGTTGTAATTCTGTGAGCTTTGGGGTGTATATGTGTAATGTCATTTGTACAAAAGTCATTGAAAAGTGTTCAAAAAAAATGAAAAAAAATTATATAAAAAAAATGAAAAAAATAAAAAAAAGGAATGGGTTGTGTCTTGGGTGGGTCAAAAATCATTCATCATCAACCTTTGATCGTGTTATAACTACTAAAATTAGTTCCATGAGAAGATCAAACATGGGTTGGGAGATGACTGTGAGACTTGTTTCAAGCACAATTTTAGAAAAAAAAAGAAAAAAAAAGAAAAGAAAAAAAACACTTGAATCATCTTGTATTGTGTCATTATTGGAAGTCTTCCATGTTGTACATATTCCATCATCTCACCCTATTCCATTTTCTATCTCCCTCACTTTTCATTCATCACACATTCATGCCCTTGTAAATATGTGTTTCTATTCCCTTTCAAATCAAATTTCAAAAAAAAATGTGCATTGATTTTTCCATGTTGGTGTTTTTTTAACCCCTCTTTTCCTTTGGACATTATATACCTACCGTCCCATAGCCACTGAAAAACCCCTTAAAATACCTCTTGATTCTTGTACACATTAGATTTGGGAATGGAAGCTGAGAGCTCTTACAAACTCTTGATTTTCACTTTTTGTTGGTGAATGAGTGAACCTCCTAAAATACATTTTTATCATCTTGAGAGGAGTAAGTTTTGAGTGCCTACATTTTCTAATTCAAACTTTGAACATGAAAAAATGAATTGTTTCTGATGCATTATTGTGAACCAAACTTGTGATGGAATTCAATATGGATGAGTGAAATAGTCTAAACCTCCCCTGATTGGAGAAAACAAAATTTTAATATTTGTTGGCGAGTGAAAATGATTTTGTCATGTTTTTATATTTGTTGCACATGAGGACACGCGCAAATCTAAGTGTGGGGTAGTTGATGTTATTAATATTTTCATGACTTATTATATTCCCCATTTACATATTTTATATGAAATGTGCATAATTTGTGTGAAATATTAATGTTTTAATATTAAGTATAATATTTGAGCATTTTTAGAAGTAGTCAAATTGAGTCAGTTTAATGTTTTAATTATACCTATCACTATACTATTCCAAATTGTGTGGTTCTTGTTTTGTAGGATTCTCCTTTAAATATACAACATTTCATTAGAAGGCACCATGATCCAATTATGCCATTTGAAGGGTCATATGGTCCTCACAAACAAGACCAAAGAATCTGTGAAGAAACTGGGCTATTCATGAAGATTGATTTACTGGGCTCAATCCAGAAGTTCAAAAACCTTAACTCTCCACCCTAATTCGGGGGACACTACATTTCATCTTGGATAAAAATTTCATTTCCCAAATCCAAGTACAAGGGGCCCAAATAAATCTTTGAAGTCCAGCCCACCATTCTGGCCGAGAATTAAAATCAGTATCGTATGCATGACATATCTCCTGATGTAAGCATCCAATCTATCTGAGATTTTGCAGTGTGAAAGAGGCGATATAGGCGGACGACTTTGTTGAATAAACAATTCGGATTTGAAGGCATATTCATATTCAAAAACCCTTTCACATTATGGACTTTAAAAAGACTGGATTGAAATGGACAGTTTACATTTGTTTAATCAACTGGCCATAACTTTTGATACTTAAGTCCAAATGACTCCAAATTTTTAGAGTAGTCGGCCATAATTATTTTATACAACTTTGAAGAAGGAGATATTTGAAGATTCGGCTGTATGAATAGCTCAATTGGCGATGCAAGTGGAGGGACAGATTGGGAATGAAAACAGTCCACTCCTTGGGCTATAAATACTCTCCCCTTCTCTCCTTGGGAGGGGTTGGCATTTCAGAAGAGAGGAGATCATATTGGAACGACCAAAGCTTTTACAAAGGCTTGGGAGGACCTTCCATACTCAAGTTTACACTTGAGAGACCTTTCCCCCTCTCTTTCTTTTCACTTACTTTTGTGTTCTTCATTTTTGTAATCTTGTAATTCTCTTTTTTGTAATTCTGTTTTAATGCAAGTTACTTCTTAAATATCTCTTATTCTCTTCCACCTTCTGTATTTTAATATTAATGTTCTTAAAATAGTTTAAATTCAGTTCAATCCCCTTCCCTTCTTTAGCTTCCTCATTCAATCAAAAGTTCGTTTTTAATTATCATCATTGTTCGTGTGTGTGTGTCGACGTACCACTCTTTTCTTATCCCTTTCTTTTTCTTCTCTTATTAATTTATAATCATAATCATTATAACCAGATTATTAATCACCCAAATGGCTGAGTAAATCTCTCATTGGGGTGAGTTATAATTTAGGTATGTTAAGTGATTGAGATCTTCTTCTCGATGAATATTCTTTGAATTAACATTGTGTATGTTGGACTTAACATGTCATGGATTAATGACTTGTTTTGTTTAACATGTGGTTTCCATGGATTATTGGAACCATAAATACACAACCATAAATAAGATCTGATTGAGATTATAACCTTAAGTTAAGTTAAGTCTTGGTTTAAAGCCTTAACACTTAAGAATTCTAATCAACATCATCTTGTGACATGGGTGTTAATTTAAATGCAATATAAAACAAAGCTTGAGGATATCACAAGCTTAACTAACCTAATGATGAACTCACCCCAATCTTTATCAATTTGGTAAATCAAACATCATACATAAATCATTTAAATTAAGCTCTGCAAACAAACCCCCCTAATCAAAATACAATCAACTACAAACAAACGTCTACTACAAAGTATCATTGCCGAGGATTCGACCCGAGTGCTGCTATACAAATTAGCAGAGCACCAGAACTTTGACCGGTCGATAGGCGACAATCGGCCATGCGTTTCAACCATCAGGATCTGTTTCATTCAATCCGTGGAAAGAATGCTTGGATCAGTGCTCAGAGAGTGGCTTTATGTCTCTAGAATTCAAGGGGATAGAATGGATCTCATTTATTTAGAATGAATAGTGCAACATAAATGAACATCTCTCATGCTTTTATAGTGGGTGTCAAAATACCCGGATGGGTTTCCCATCCTCCCAGAAATATATTGCCCACTAAAGAAGAAATAAAACAATTTATGATGACCTATACTATGTCATAAATGTTATTTATATTTTATGACATTACTTTAATATATATTAAATATATTATTTTACAAATCCAATTTATCTAATTCAACTTTGAATTCTTGAAAATATTAAACAAACCTATAATATTGTAATAATATTAATTTGATTAAAATAATTAATCCCATTTACTTAACCTTTAAGTAATTTTAATAAATAAATTTTACCTAATTAATCATTACTTCAATAAAAATCAATTTATTAATTCTTTAGTGATGAATTAGTTGGATAACACTCAGATCACATGGTTGGGAACACCATGTACGATATATCTATTTAACAGAATATGGAAGTTTATTGAATTTACTATTGTGTTTGACCCTCTAGAACCTTATCTCAATAGGATGGAATTATTTTAATATCCCAAGAGTGGAGTCTAGCAACCCATCAAGGCTCTTAAAAAGATATGGTATTTTCATAGCAATTAAAACCAACCCAAGATAACGCAATGTGAAATATAATATCTTTGTCTTTATATATCTCATAAGACATGACACAAACTTTTCCCATCATTAATTCATTCATTATTATTTATTGATATATCGAGACAAATTTAATTTTTAACTACTATGGAAATGGATTTATAAAGCTGCTACCATCGTGATCAACCTAGCCCGAGATATATTACTTCCTCTACATAGAAGTGAAAAATCCTATCTTGATAATTCAACCAATGTCATTCCACCACAGACACACCCAACATAAGATACCTCACTATGATTTCATTATCATGATTGTTTCCTTACATCAAAGTACATGACCAAATGACACATAGTGGTAATGATATCATGGTCGGAGACCACTACACATGCCTATAAATAGAAACATCCAATGGCACTCGAAACATGTGAGGTTCCTATTGGTGGGTTTGTCCTCATGATCTCACTACTAGACATCACAAAGTGTTAACTTCATGAGAATAATTCTCAATTATTATGTTCCGCAACATTGGGTAGTCAAACATTAATTGTGTCCATTCAGCAAGTTGTATCTAGACCATATGACCTTTGTTTAAGATTAATGTCATAGTATCTCTATGATCTCATTATATCTTGAGTTATAATACAACCTATTGATATGAAAATTAATCTAGAGGAATTTAAAAAATTGGGAATGCAAAAATATCTACAGTATAATAATAAGTGTATGTATATATAATTGTACATATGATATTGTAATCAAAATTACTGTTCAGGTTGGGTCTAGGGCACCCACTGTTTCAACACTCCATCATTCATTAGACAAATTCTGATAACCATCTTTGTTTTATCTCAAAGGAAAAAGATCTTATTTTTATTGAGACACATCATTAGTCCCTGGGTTTACCACATTTCTGCTTCATGGATATTATGCTACATGTGACCTCATCTTCTTAACTACAACTTATCAAGAGATGTTATGCCAAATTATATCCCTCTATTCCATTGTCAAATCTTGAAATCATGGAATGAACTGGTAATATAATTATCATTATGATCATGATATATTTCTAAGTGTGATTATAAGAACATGAAAAAAAAACATTACGTTAAATAACTACTTCTCAGCTTCCTCGGAAGTTGCAACATACTCTTTTTTGTTAACTATAGATACCATTTCCTTGTATGAGTTTTTTTCCTCATTTCTTTAGAATAATTGTAATAATATATCATATTTACCTTTGTAAAGCTAGTTTTTTTCACTAAAACTAGTATCTTTTACTCTCCACTTACCAGGTAAATATCTTTTGTACTTTCCCAATTAAAATCAGATTATTCTGACTGCTTCACTTGAAGTTATCCTAGATGTAAATAATATTTTCCTACTATTATTTATATGTTGCAAATATTATTTATTATACATATCATGACAAATATGATTTATTGACCACATAATAATATGGAATAAAACTCTCTAATTTAATCTCCTTCTATTCTCATACATGCCTAGTTGGAGGGATTTATGACATGTGACATTAGTAGCAATTTTTGATTTATTTATTCCAGCTTGTATTTTCAAATACCAAGTCACTATATGCATGATTGAAAAAGTCCAAGATAAAATCATATCTACCTTATTGTATCATTTTCCCTAGATCATAGGTTACCACTTTAAGTCAATCACTAGAGAGTTACTTTCATTATTTTTTTAGCTAACCGTAAGACCAATAATAGTTTCCCATATGTTTCCAATCATATTGTACATTCAAAACCAAAGTATTCCCACTAACCTATAGTAGACACATAGAAAATATTAATTCCAAATTAATACTCTAAGATCTTTTTGCTTACTTTAATCTTTAATTGTATTTAAGTAACTTAGTACCCTGTTTTCATTCTCTAATATCACTATCCCTTTCTTGATGGGGGAATAAAAACCTCCCATGAATGGTGTTCATACAATCCAATCCACAATAAAATGATCATATATACTTTCTATGCCAAGTAAAATTAAAATGGATTTAGGCATTATGAATTGATATAACCAATAGATCAATATTAATATCACACCAGTACTACCCACGTATCATCTCACTTGAAAGCTCCCACAATATTCTAAAAATAACCCCCTTTTCACTTTGATACATGGAATCCACTATTGAGTTATAATTAGCCTTTTAAATATTAACTTATTTCTGTATACTTCCTATGTGTTGGAAATATTATTCACAATTATTAGTTAATCACTATTCATGGTTAAAATAAAACCATCACTATGTATTTAACCTTATTACGTGGTATGTGTCTCTATAATATTAATATTCTACAAGTTCTTGTGGAACTTGTTTCCATGTCCACTATATGAACATCTATGGAATTGTCTAAACCCAATTCATTCTTCCTCCCACTATCTCTAATAGATATGTGAACCCTTTTTTAGGAATTCAGTCTATCACTTGACTACTAATTTTCCATCGTAGGTATATCTACAATATCATAATAAATTTTTAGGATAATTACTTTAGAAGAACTTTTGTATGGATTAATGCATGTTTGTTTATATCCAAGAATGATATTTGCTTCTTAACCCATATTCTTTTGACATATTGAATTTTCATTATAATATGAATCATATTATATCTGTTTTTTATTATTTTTGGCATATGTTTATGGGAGATCTCAATTATTTGAAAATCATTTCGTGAAATATAATGGAAGTTTCTATATGTTTATACAATGATACTACTGACTTCATGACTCTGATGAATGAAATGTGAATTTTGGAATTTGTCCTTGCTATATTTTATTTATTAATGTTAACATGTATGACTCATCATTAATCCTTATAAGCATCATTTCCAAGATGTCGATAAGGGATTTTTTTACTTCAGAATTACTCCATGATACATTATATTTGTCGATTAATGCTTGGTCAATATATTATTCAGCATACCAGCATGATGCACCTTATATATATTTTCCATATATATTTCATACTACACTTTCATATTCCTTAATTACTTAAAAAATAATCTAACAAAGTATATTTACCCCTAGCTCAACCTTGTAATAGTTCATGCTCACTAGCTGAACTAATTATGAAAGATTTGTGGAATTCCTGTATTTATAATGGATTCTTTGTCTAAAATAATTATGTTGATAATACTAAAGGTGTTTAGCTATATTGAGTCTAAATAAATAACTACGTATATCATTAAATTCTAATTTCATTTGTATTAAAAAAATAATATTATTTCCTCAATTGGGTAAATAAGTATTACATTTTATATTAATCATATATTGTCCATGATTCGAGTATCACATAACAATTGGTTTATTATGAGACACCACACACAACATTTACTGTAGACATGGAATAATGTATCCTTTTTTTTCCAAAGTACTCATGAGATAAATGTTTTAGTTATTCTAAATAATATTTCAACATAAATCATTAACTTAGAAATTAGAAGTTATGTGTTTCTCACCACTAACTTAGGAATCACCTTTTCTCAGCTACTTGGAGAGAAAAACATACTTATAGTAATGTTTCTATTACTTATTTGGTTACATTATTTTGATACATATATGTGATAAAATTATTTTTTAATACCCAAGAAGTATGTCATAACATTACTTATAATTGATTAATATTCACTGAAGAAGTAGAGAGTACTTACTCATTCAATTCAGTTAATTGTGTTTTATTTCCATAGATATATTAAATGATATGTGAAGAGAATAATATCATTTTTAATACCTATCTATTTTAAGGATATTGTGATGGTGCCTCTGGAGTCACTGTTTTTGTTGGTCTTATTTCCTTTTCATTCAAAATTTTCCCCAAAATAAATAAATATTAATCTATATTTAATATTCTTATTGCTTGGAAAATTTTACCCAAAAGGTAATTATGTGTTTACTACATCCTGTTTATTTCTTAATCTTTAATGTTTTTTTGGATTAATGGGTTAAAATGAAATGATAATCGGTTGTTTTTGAAAGATCATTATCTTACTTCTAATTTACACAAAGATAGTGTAATCATCGTATTCATATCATTCTTCACATTCTCCTCATAAACTTCTCAAATATGATACCACATGTTATATCATCCATTATTTGATGTAGTGACGATAACTAACATCAAACATTGATGATAACATAATGTCATAAACATCATATGATCTATAGAGGATTCTCCTTTATGAAATTTCACTCCCTTGATTTTTGAGATGGATTAACAAGTATTAGTGACACCAACACACTAAATTTTTGATATCATAGCATTGTGAACAAGCTCAAATACTACACATGGAAATTATTTAATGTTTTGACATGTACTTTTTCTATAAGTATCACAATGTCTTTTGAGGTATTACGTTCTATTTTATACAAAAAAAAATATAGCAGATTTCAATTTTATCCTGGTTACCGAATTAGACATTATTGATTTAGTATTTAAATCAATAAATGTATCCCACTATTGTATTGAATTATAGGAACCCTATATAATAGAATTTAAATAATATGTTGCAAGATTATTCTATTGGTAATGATCCTTAGGCATCCCCATATAGTCTACAAGCATTGGCTGTGCCACTACTTGGAGAGTTTAAGGTTGGATTTTTACCAGGAAACCACCTAAACTCGTGGCTCCTTGATCTATTGATTGAAGTCCCAAATTATAAAATCATAAACATGATTCCCTCAACAATCTCCTCTAAATGTAAAAGAAGCTAGAGTTGGATACTTCTTTGATGGAACTTTAGTTATGTCAACTCATTACTTTCATAAGAACTCCCTCGATGGGACCTAACGAGTTGCATGTGTGGGCTCTGGTAGGATGTGGCAGTGGTCTATTGCTAGTATAAAGGGAGAAGCACTAAAGAAATGTTGTGATAAGAGGATGAAGGTGTAGAAGAACCTATAGGGGGACCTACCGGTGTCCACAGGGTAAAGTGTCAGCTCTTTGTACCAACAACATGTAGACTTTAAGTATCTGGTGAAAATTCTAGAGGGGGGGGGGAGGTGGTTCCTATAGAGTGCCATCCAAATACTTACACTAGAATTCTAGAAATTTTCTTCTTCTTCATTCATTCATCAAGAAACTAGGAGACTCATCCATTATATATTTGTTAGTTTTTTTGTGTTTTTGTCTTCCCACTAAAGGATTTGACCATATTCAAAAAATTTCCACAATCTATATCAATATCACATTAATAAAATCATTATAAATATTATAAAATAAATCAATAATAATTATTGTAATATTATTGTAATTATTTTATTATAATATTATAATTTAAACAAAACCATGGAAATAACTTAGGACAGAACTTTTTTGATAATAGGAATTTGACTGATGATATATCTAAAAATTATAACCGATCAATTCAATAAAAAATATTCATGAATTTTAGTTTCCTTGGAATCACTTTTGATCTAAATTGATTTTAATAGCCGAAATCAAATCATGGATGATCCATAAAATGTTTTGGATGGGAAAAATTTGGCCATCCAAACTTAGATCGAAGCATGATCAAATCTTTTGGGACTAAAATGAAACCTTATACCTAGTTTAGATGAAAAATAATGTTTCTTGGATCGATATTTTATATGATTTCTCTGATTCCAATTGAAGGTACCAGGACATGCAGTGGATGAGATGGGCTAGGGTTTTAAAGATTTTCATTACTACAATGGAATAACATTCTATATCTAATGATCTGAGATTAGGTATGTGTAACGACCCGAAATTTTTAAAAAATCTTGTTTCCTAATTTTATGTGTTATTTTATTTTATTTTTATACTCAACAAAATTGTTTCATTTGATAACATGAGTATAATTAAAATGAGACCGTTGGGTTTTGACTGTTATATGACCATTGTTCAATATGACCACTAGAAACAAAACATTTTGATTATTGTCTCTAAATACAAGTAATCTTGGTTAATTAATATAGAAAGAAGATTTGATGGCCTCACCCAGTAGTCTTGGACAGATCAAAGCCCATCTAACAGAACTTGGGAAGGAGGTAGCACCACTGGGATTTTCTTTGGACCAAACCCAAGCTGAACTTCATCGTGTGAAGCTAGAACGGGATCGCCTTCGCGAGAAGTTCAAACTGATAGAAATTACTACTCGTGCGATGTTGGCCAAGCCTCCCTCGGATTCTCTTACCTTAGCACACCTTACACTTAGGTCCTATGCTGGTGTGATAAGGGGCTATGTAAGGAGACCATAACTGCCTTGTGTAATCCTTTGTTTTAAATAAAAATTGGGATTTCTTCTTATGATGTAATTTATGAATTTTCAAATGTCCGGATAAATATAATATGCATATTTTTGGTGAATTTTAGTGAAAGGATATTTTAAAAAATGTTTATGTAAACCATAAAGAATTAAAAATGTGTAATGATTTTAAAAAAATGGTCTTCTACAATTATGTTCAGTACGAAATTTAGAGTCTCGTAAGATCAACTTAATTTTTGATGAATAGTAAATTATGAATAGTGATTTTATGCTTAGGATTAGTAATTTGACCAAATGGATTAGTAATCCCACTTAAATAATGTTTTAATATAATCTAGGCACCTTGATTAAGTAATGTGATTCAATAAAATGGTTAAAAAATGGTTTCATAAATTATTATTCAAGTATTAGTTTTTTCGGGTGAATAGTGTTTTTTAATTAAAAATTAAATTAAAAATATTTAGAAAATTATTTTTATAAAATGGATTTCATTTTTGAACTCAGAGCATCGATATTATGTTATGGTAATTTTTGGGGATTTTTCTGAAAAAAATAAATTTTCGGTGAATAGTGTATTTATTTAAAAAATAAATTAAAAATATTTAGAAAATTAAATTTATAAAATGGAGTTCATTTTTGAAATCAGTGCATTGATATTTGGTTAAGGTAAAATTTTGGGATTTTTCTGCGATAGATGAATTTTTCAGTGAATAGTAAAAATGCAGTTTTAGGGTTTCGGTATGTTTAATGACATCATAACTGTGTCATGATGATGTCATGAGATATTTTAAGGGTTTTCCGGCCAAAGGTGATTAATTATTGTATTGGGGTCACCATGTGGCCTAACTCTAGAGTAAATGCCATGGGAGAGCACATGGTTTTGAGAAAAGCACTTGTGAGGTGTCCCATGGCCATTAATGCCTTGTCCCCTCACTTTCCCTATAAATATCAAGCCCTCCTCTCATCCATTGGACTCCAAAACTATCCTCAATGAAGTTCTGGTATACGTACCTCCCATGGAGTCCTCCCAAGGTGCCCCCAAGCCCTCAAGGTCCCAACCATTGAGTTTTAAGAGTTACGTTTAAGGTAAGGGATCCGACCTCTCTCTTTCTTTTCAAGTAATATCTTTTATGCCATTCATTTTATTATCCATGTTATTATGTTGGTGTATGTTATTTTATATTCAATATACTGTACTTTTTATGTTCATATTATGAGAGACCCACTCTTACTCTCATCATTTCATTTTATGAATGTTTAAGTGGTGCCGTTAGGCTGCCGAAATTTTTGTAACAGATTCATTCACCCTTCTCATTTTCAAGTTCTATTTTCCTGTCAAGTCTTTCATGTTCCTTTTTATTATGTTGGGCTATTATATTTATATCTATAATACTTATCTTTTATGATAATATGATGAGAAACCCCATTTGATCTCTTTAATTCAGTATTTTGAAGTTTTAAGTGGCACCGTTAGGCTGCCAAATTTTTAAGGTATTCTTTCACCCTTCTCGTTTTCAAGATCTATTTTCATGTCAAGTCTTTCAAGTTAATTTTTATTATGTTGGAGTATGATATATATATCTATCATACTTAAACCTTATGTTCATATGATGAGAGACCCTATTTTGATCTTGTCAATTCATTTTTGTTGATGTTTAAGTAACATCGTTGGGCTGCCGAATTTTCATAAGAGAAATCTTATTTTTGTCTTCCTTTCATGTTCTGCATTTCATAGGGTATATCATTCAAATTTCATTACCATGTTCTCAAATCCTTTATATTCTGTCCCTCTTCTATTTTATGGGTCATTTATGAGTGTTTGACCCATGTACCCTCTCTTTTCAATGTTTTCTAAAACCCCGAAACATAGCCGTTATGCTGCCGAATTTCCGTCTCAAAATGTCTCTCACTTTTTCTAAAGTACTTTTATCTTATTAAGTGAATACTCAAAGATCTTTCTTCAAATGGGGTATTCACATATATACCAAAAGGTTTTATTTTAAATTCTTGGATTTACATACATGAGACCCGCTCTCCCCTTCAGTGGGTTTAAAGTGACGTAAAGATCATGTCTTTAAATCAGTTTTTAAAACGTTATGATTATGAAATGAAACCCATTTATTTTATGCTATATGGGTTTTTTATGAAATTATTTATGATGATATATGTGTCTCACATGATAATAAATTAAAATTTAAGGGTTCTCCCTGATAGCGCTTCAATGCATTGGGTAATGATGTAACCACTAGAGATTACAATTTTCACGATATCTTGGTGAATAACCTTGGTAATTTTTAAATGACACCTTGGGGATGGACCTTGGTGATATGTTCATGATTTTCTATATTAAATGTTGTAGCCACATCTTCAAGTTATGAAAAAATTTATTTTTATTATGATATGCCTCATGATTTATTTCTCATGCCTTAAAGTTCTTTTCATGACATTGTTGATGTATCTCTAGTTCACATGTAAAATGGTTCTCTTGTTTCCCTTACTGGGCCTTCTGCTCACCCTTTCTTTTGGTGTATGTCCCCAGGTTATGAGATGTAGTAATGAACCTAATACGAACTTAAGGAGAATCCTTTAAAGTGTTTAAGAAGAAGGTTTTTTTGTTTCATGTATTATGTTCCTGGTTTCCAAGACACTAAACCTTAAAGATCCTCAGTTTTTTTTAATGTAATGGAAGTTTATGTGACAAAAAGGCGGGATGCTATAGTATGGTTCAAGGATCCCATGTGAAATTATAAGAAGAAAAAAATGAATCGAAACATGTACTTCGTTCTAAATCAAAGTGCTCTTGATATAAGCTCATCCTTTGAAACTATTTCTTGAAATATTTGAAGCCGAACCCATGTATATTGTCTATAGATGATCCAAGAATCCGCACACACACCATTCATTGAATTCTAGGTGATATCTTGGATCTCAGATGAATCATTCGACATCATGTCGATCACCATGATATTTTGCATTCAATTCATCGAAGACATGCTTGGATTGGTGCTCAGAGAGATTATTTCTATTTCTAAAATGTGGTAGGAGGGTGAGGATCTCACTTAATTCTAATGAACAATGCAACAATAATGATCCCCTCTGTGTTATTTATAATGGGAGTCAAAATACCTAGATGGGTTCCCCGGACCCCTAGAAATATATAGCCCACTAAATAAAAAATACATAAATTTATTATGAACTATACTATGTTGTAAATATTATTTATGTTTTTTCACATAAATATAATATATATTAAGTATATTACATGATAAAACCAAGTCACGTAACTGAACTCATAATTCCCTCTAATATTAAATGAACTTGTAAAATTAAAATAATAATCATTTGATTATTATTTTTCACCATATTTACTTAACTTGTAAATACTTTTAAAAAATAAATTCCACCGAAATATATTTTACCTGAATAATAATTAATTTATTTATTCTTTGGATACCGATGACCTGGACAATCCTCAGACCCAATGTTCAGGCCCACATTATCCTACATACATATTTAATAGAATAGGGTGGACACTAGAATGCGCTAGTATGTGAAACCCTATATTGTGTGTATCCGTCTACTATATTTGACCCTCTAGGTACTTATCTCAACTATCATCATCATTTCCTCAACATTATATCCATATCCTTTTATATTTGTAATCATATTAGATGATTTTTAAACTATATTATTATCCTCGTCGTAAGCTATGATTAGTTATTCCTTGGGTTTAGTGAAATATTTATAACTTCGATATATTCTATGATTGATTAAATGTTTTTCCAACCTTTGTGGACAAATTTATCTTGAATACCAATAATGTAAATAGGTAAAAATGATTCCAGAAGGGCCATTTCTTCACTCTATTGAAAACTTGAAGAACCCTTTAACCCCATCCTCATATAATTTTATAAAATGATTGAGATTCATGTTTTTTTCAATTTTCATTCAATGTGGTTCAACAATAATCAAATTTAACAATAAGTAAATAAATAAAAAAATTAAGAGTTTAGATTCCTAAAAGGTTATTCATTATATACAAACAAATATAGTAATCATATTTGATATATTTTTTTATTGCATCAATAACTTGTTAGAACACATGAAGATGGAGAATTATATGAATAATAAGTATAATTAAATTTTATTTCCTCAACCTGTGTACTAATTTTTATTTAATGTAACTTTAAAAAGAGACGAATTAATATCTAAAGACATGAAATTTTATATACCTATTAATTTTATAGATTATTTTTAAGGGAATTATTTTTTTTTTCAAACCTTTTTTTTACATTTAATACATTCCATATAAGAAGCCCCTATACATAGAAAAAAAATTTAGTTTAAAAAATATTAAAAAAAATTGAGTTTAAATTATAAAAAGATGATTCATTTTTAATTAGTGTTAAATTATATAAAATATGATAATTGTTTTCTAATTTTTTTTAATCTAACACATGAAATATATTTAATTATGAAATTGAAATTAATATTTACTTTAAATAAGAAAACTCCTCTTATCCATTCCAAACATCATCTCTTTAGTAAACAACATGTTCCAAAAAAATGGGACCCTCAAAATTTTCATACAAGGTCATTTTCTTGGTTATGTTTACTATTACACCGTTTGAGTGTGAAATGGTTTAAATACCTTTGTAAATTTAAAAACTCTAAATCTAGGTATTTTGGATCATTACATTTTTTTTCATGATTATGTATAAAAAATCAAAATATATTTTAAGAAAACAAATAAATATAGAAATCATATGTTTGATCCATTGTTTTATTGGAATACAATTGTAATAGATTTTTAAAAATCTATCTTCGTAAAAAATTAAAAAAATTATAGAAAAAATGATCTCTTATTAATATAATGATAATAAAAATATAAAACATTAATAGACAATAAAATTTTAAAAAATAATATTCCAAGAAAATTTTAAAAAAGACTTCTATTTTTCATAGAAATAATAATAAAACTATCATGCCCCCTCCCGAGTAGTTTGCCTCTTTCATTACATAATTAAAAACATCCCATGATTCAATACCTTCTAGATATCTAGTTACATTTTATGTGGGTAAAGCCTCAGTCAAACCTATCATAACCTATCCATAATCCCACAAGGGAATTGATCAATAATAGCCACACAATTATGCCATTTTACCCACTTCAAACCATAAAAATAATAACCATGTAGTATGTCTAAAATCCACCACATCCCTGTATCATGAACCAAACATCAATACATTATATTCAATTCATACATACACTTTTGTAAACCATAATCCGTAATACTGGAATTCATGATTGGGGAAACTGTGATTCATTAATATTGATTCGTGCCTATACTATATACCTCAATCCATCACAACCCAGATATGACTACACATCATGTTACACTAAAAGAGAGATCACGGAAGATGAAGTGGTTAGTTATCCATTACCTCATTTTGGAATTGGAAGAATCCAATATTCGTGGTAGAGGAAATAAAATCCTAAAAAATAATGATAATACAGAACACAACCAAACTATGGGAAATAACCCACCCAACAATCAACTATATCTAATGTCCCTCAAGACAACATCAATTCTATCTCATGGACTATAAATTTACTTCTCAAAGAATCAAAAAATCATTAAGGATCCACATAATGAATCATTTACTAATTTAATAACTACTATTTACATTATCGACCCCTCATCAATTCTTGTTTCACCATTTACATTCCCTCCTCGAAGTTACAGTTCTTTAACACTCATTAATTAAATTTAAAATTTCCATTCAATTCTCTTGGAGAATTAATATCATAAAATTATGAGTAGATATTTCATTTAACACTACCATAATTATCACTCATTCCTATATCTCTATTATATTTCATTACCATCCACTATAATGGTATTTATAAACTCATCCTGAGCTACCATTATAAGGATTCAATCACAATGGCTATGTCAACATACAACAAGGTGTAATGAAACCACAGTAGGAAAATTATAATGAAAATAGTTTCAAAGAATGAAAATGATAAATCCCAAATCTCAACCTCTTAAAGTGAATCCAAAAAGGCAAAAAGACACCAATAAGACATGCAATAAAGAACAACTATCGATCAGTGCCAAAACATATTACCATACCATGTTCCACTTAACTACATAATTTGAGATCTACCAATATAATAAATAGACATGGTAGTGAAACATATTTTGAAAGAACAATTCATGGGTAAACCAAGTCGATATCATCAACCATATAATCTTAAAAACAAGGTTACTCTATAAAATAGCTCCAAAAATAATTTTTCACATTCAAACTTTTCCTTCACATTCTTGGATTAGTTTTTATATTATGAGTAGATTTTAATAACCAAGAAATATATAAAAATAAATTAAAATAGTATATATCAACCAATGCATATAAGGGCTAATATATTTGACAGTTTCAAGAATTTATTATGTACCCATTTCATGTGCCACATTTTTTACTTCTTTGACTAACCATCTTTATGTTGTTTAACCAATTTTTTCTTATAAAAAACCAATTAATTAAAAAATAATGAAAAAAATGATAAATCACACTACCTATGAATTCATATAGGATTCACCTCTTATCAAATTAGCATAATTGGACCACTTTGGTAGATGGTACCCCATGTTGGTGCCTTCGATATCTCCATCAATAGGATCACTGGCCTACAACATCTAGTTTTTGATGGTTTTATTGATCCATGACACATTTTCATTTGGTGTAGGGATGAGGTAGACATGGAACATGATTCATATAGGGTCCCCAATCGTTCAATTCTCACTAATTATACATTCATTTATGATCATTCAATTTTCATTAGAAATGAGATTCACTTTCCATGGCTATTTGCCTATGCCTCCATGGTTAGTTCCTTCCATTTAAAAACTCTTATATTCTTAAGATAGTTACAATAAATATTAGAAATTCCTCTAAAGGGAATTTATAACTCAAATTTTTATTCATCTCATTGGTCGTATCATATATGTAGAGGTTGATGTTTCAAACCCCTTATTAATTTTATTTGGATTGAAATAAAATGGGAACGTTGTTATCACCAAGAGATTTTTTCCATATTTTGTATGAATTTTATATGAATTTATCACATCTTGTTCATCTGGGAAAAAATATCATCACAGGAGGTGTGAGGTACATTCTAGAGGTATAACTCATGTTTCCATAACCTATGTTGGATAACCTTCATTTGAAAAGAACAATAATCCCAATAGAGTTCATGAAGTTTCCCAGTCAGGATCGAAGTATCACTGAGAGGGCAAGGGGTTGAATCAGGGATATCTTTTTTTTATGTCTCCCCTTTTGACATAACCTTCCCCTCCTATTAAAGAGTTCTTTCCTTGAGGAACACACAAAACCACTAGAACACAAGATTTACAAGGTTCACTATTCAACATAAGTAGCTATGTCCTTGGTATCATATGGAAATAATATAGTACCACACAATTCACTAGAAATCAATCCTTTTATGTGGAATAAAATGAGTAGGATATTACCTTTCACTCGTGTATTAATTGGGAGATAATCCCCAAGTATGTGTGCACCCTCATAGCACAAACAGGGTAACGAAATATCTCTGTTCTTTTTGAAAACCATTCAAAAATTTGATATTTGAAAATAAATCTTCTCTCTCTCATCTAGAATCTGATATGAACTACTTGGAATTCGTAATGATAATTAGTCTTATACCCTAGTCATATCTTGATCCACTTAAAAGCACTTCTAAATTAATTTGGGTACTCAAATGTTTAGCTTGCAGAGCTCCATCACGAAGCTCCTTTGCGAATCTCCCAGTTTCGCAGAGCACTCTAGTTCAAAAATATCCATTGTTCGCAAAGCCTAATAGATCCTAGAGCTCACTATTTCATAGAGCACAAATTTTTATTTACAAAGTTCTTGTTTTTCAAATCTCAATGGCTCACCACGAAGCTCCTTTACTTCATCGAGCTTACTGCCTTCACAGAGGTCACTTCCTCCATGAACCCTCTTTGCAATTCGATAGCTCTAAAATTATAGTTAAGTCTCTCTAATCCTCTTGAGGTGGTTGGGTAAAATTTATAGGCTTTTATAAATGAATCTAGAACCTTCCAGCCACCCCAGTACTACATCAACATCAAATCATAGAGCTCCAAAATTTCAGCCAAAATTTTCTCCATTTCACGAAGCACCGTGACTATTTACCAGATTTCAGAAGCTCATCATAATCGCGAAGCATTCCATCAAATAATATGTGCCTCCATAATTATCTTTCATCCTTTTCTCCTCCATGATGATCCTTAATCATTTTCATGGCAAGTATTTCTTGCGAAGTTCTTCACCTATTCCATCCCCAAATCTTGTCGTAATCATGAAGAACACCATCAACATTCTTCATGTATTCTCATAATAAAATTCACGAAGCCCATCTTCAAAAAATTCATTCCTTTTTCATATTTTGATATTCTCATCATGAAAATACAATTTTCGCGATTTCTTCCTAATGTTGGCATCATATGATCTCCAACAAACTTATGATCTTTATGAAATATAGACCAGCAAAGAATTGTCAGATTTAACGTGGAAAGTATTGAATATTTCTTGTCTTTACTCACCCACTTATACAAATTGTTGTGACTTCCTTTCTTCTCAAACTTTCTTGACAACAGAAGACAATAATTCCTTCATCCAATAACATCATCCACCAACTTGGTTCCAAAAGTTGGTGATTTTCAAGAGAACATTGGGCGACATATTTATAGTTCCATGGATTATAACTATCTTAAAAAATATAAAAAAGAAGGACTTGTATCATAGAGTATCTGTTGTTTTCAATATAAGTTCCTTCCAAGTCCCTTCCTTGAGTAGTTTTTTAGATCATCTTAATGGTTTTAGTTTCTCCCTTTTTCCCCACTACTAAATTTCAATTTCCACATATCCTTATGAAAAAGGTTTTGGTGTAGAAGTTATAGAAACATCACATCCTAATTAAGGTCTGGAAGTAAAAATATTGATAGAGAATCCTCTCAGAGGAAGCAAGGATGTTTGTTTGAGTGAAATTCAACAGACTACATTCAAGATTGAAATACAGAATCAAATTCTATTCATTTTTTGAGAAAACATTACGGAGGATACTGAGGGGTGGAAAATTGTTGGATATAAGAAAACAGGAGGTTTATGATTGACTCCATGAGCTAGGTGTAACAAAGGACTATCACTTTCGGAAGTTGTAAAAAAAATGTCTCCTGATTAATGATGAAATGATGGATTCTAAAACCACATATATGTATGGATAGGTTTATCACTATGATGAATAACACATATTGAGAAATAATAAAGAAAATTAATGTTAAATTAACTTGGGTGATTACCTATTATTTAATGGGAAAAGGTTATAAAATTCAAATATTACTCTAGGATGGCCAAACCCATGATAACTAGATCGGTGTGTAACATAAGAAAAGTCTAAGAATCCAATCAGGATCCAAAAAAAGTGTTTAGATTAGGCTTTTTAGACCTATAGTAATTAATTGAAATTTTATATCAGTTCACAAACCACATCCAAATCAGGAGTGTTTTATGGAACCTAAAATCCAAGATGAGGGATTCACTAATGCAAGTGGGACTATGGGTTCTCCCCCCATGCTGACCGTAAATTGATAATTAAGGGCTTGTAAGAGTAAGGATGCCTCACACCTATTATAATTTTATTCCTTTGTTTCAAAAATGAATATGTGTAGATTACATAGAAATAACATGTTGTATAGGATGGCTAAAATCATGTGTGTGCAAGGGATATAAATATGAAAACTAATAAAGAACAAGGGGAATGGATTAACAAAATATCAGGTCTTGGTCCATGGATTTAATGAAGGGTAAATAGAAATTGAAGATTATATACATACATGCATGGGATCAAACATAAGTTTTTCTATTGATTTTTTATAGGAGTGAGTTCCTAAAAATGAAAGTATTGAAGATATTCTACTAAGGATAGAAGGTTATATAACCTCATTATTTTATGGAATGATTCTACTAAACTTTTTAATTCTTAAATTTTGTTGTTGTTTGTCACCTACATGGGTTACCACATAAACTTGAAAGGGTTTTCCCATGAAATAAAATTTTAATTTGGTTTCTAGATTACCCTACCTTGTAAATATCAAGACCAATAATCAAAACACAACATATTCCTCATGATAATCATGAAACCCTTCCAATTGCTTTCAATTATCAATTTCTAAATTATTATCCAAAATATGCTGGTTATACCATTTTATCGAAGAATTTTTGGCATGATAATCTCACATTGGTGAAAAAAGAACCAATGAGATTTTAAAAATCCATTACCTCGATAGAAATATTAATGAAAACAACCACAAAAGGATGAAACGTTAATGAATAAATCATCTCTATCATTGATAAAAACTACCTCAGAACTAACCAACAGTAAACCATGATCATGACATACTCCAACACTTACCCAAAACCTAAGATCCCAAGTACAAAAACCCTTTTTAATGAAATAGAGTAAAGAAGAATAAGAGAAGAGGAGAATAATGTACCTTAAATAAACAGAGTTCAATCCTGATGAACAAATAGGTTTGAACCCATATAATAAAAGAGTAATGAGAACTATGAGAGAATGGTGTTAGTTAGGTTTTAATGGGATAATAATTAATTTCCAACCAAAGGGGACCGAGCACCCTATTTATAGAGATATCTTGATAGGCCTCTTCCATAGTGTTGTTACATCAACCATGACTATAGTTCCTCCTATCAAAATGAGATCCTAGAATACACGTCGTGTATTGGTCCTTAAAATGCCGTGTAGTCAGTCGGCATGAAAATAGTAAGGCGGTGGCCAGCTGTGCGACAGAACACACCATGTACTCAAGCAGACACGCCGTGTAGTGATGGTGGAAGATGAACAGTGCCACGCTAGTAGGAAACGACCAGAGAAACAGTTAAAAAAATGGGAAGTACACATCGTGTACTTTGAAATACATGTCGTGTACTTTGTTTTTTTTATTGATTAAAATGTTAAATAGCCTCACCTGTTCACAGGGAAGGCTTAGAACTGGAGGAAGGAGTGGGATAGGAGGCTGGAGCTTTGGAGATCTGCCGAGCGCATGTCGGGAATCCGTTTCCACCTCAGACGATCTCGTTGGAACCGCGCGGGTAAGCCCTCCCTCCTCCTTGTGTGTTTCATGCCAGTTATTCCTCTAATGGAAGTTATTTAAGTTTGAAAGAGGTTTTCTTTTACCTCAAATCTATAACATTCTTGGACATTTTAAAAGGCGTCATTCGAGTATACTGCTGGTTGGTGTATAAGGTAGGTGGCTTACTATTTTTTTTCCAAATTTCGTGCGTTTTTTTTGTGTTTTGATCTAGAAAACCATATTTGGGGTGTCGTGTGGTTGAGGCCATAGCTATTTTAAATACCTATAATTGTATAGGTGATTAAATAAAGTTGTAAAACTGTTGTTTGGGATCAGTTCTTGGATCCAGGAACACCCCGGGGGTGCATTTCTCTGTTTAGCAATTTGGCCAGGATACACGAGGGTATGCCTTTATAGTTATGATTATAGAATTGACTTGAGAGGAATTGCATGTGTATTCTTGTTTACATGTTGGGAATTGACCAGGTTAGTTTAGCCCAAGGGTGTTGTACTGGTTAGCCTGAGGGCAGTAGTTATCCTAGCCTGAGGGAAACGTCTTCTGTACCTGTGGGCAATAAACACTGTTCCTGATGGCGACACTACCTATGCCTGAGGGAAAAATCTGTTATGCCTGTGGGCAATTACCTGTTACGTTCCTCATTACTTGAGGGTAAGGGTTGAGTGTATGTGGACACTGACCGTTTACTTAGAATTTCACTATGGTGTTTTCTTATATTAAATGGATTAAATGAATAATTAAATGGCAATATAACTGGTAAGTTTGTTACTTTTGATTACTGCTTAGTTTATTGAATTTTACTTTTGCACACTGTTGTTGCATGTTTACACACAATTGGGAACGAGCCTTTGGTGGGTGCCTAATGAGATATATTTCTCACACCCTATTTGGGTCATGCTTTTAGGCTCAAACATATAACATTTCTGCAGGAGTTGATAGGGGAAAGAGTCCCTATACAGGTACTTGATTGCTGATGGGGTGTAGGAGAGCATTGGACCGAGCATTGGCTCGCGATTCTGTGGGTTGTTCTGTTTTTCTTTTTTGTACTTGTAATTCAATTGTATTGTATTGATTATGTAACATTTTCTAGCTGTTTTCATAGAATTGAGGCATGTTGCATCGTTATTTATATACTAGTTGGCTATATCTACTGCACTTGTTTATTTCAGTTATGTATGGTGATTTTCTTCTTCTATTGTTGTTTGTTTTATTCGTTCCGTTGCGCTACACTTTGAAAATGAGGGCATAGTTTCCCCACTATCAGACCTGGGTCATCGATACTAGTTGGTAGCCTCTGGCGTTTTGGGAAATGCTCTTGAGGTCATGTGCAGAACCGGGTTCGGGGCACCCGTTGAGTGGCACCGGGAACCAGGACGTTACAATGTCGTATCAGAGGGGTTTATTTTCTTTGACTTACTATTTGGAGACATAGTCAGGGATAGGACAAATGGTAGTTGTTAATAAGCTGGGCCCAAGTGTAGGTAACATGCGTATAGGGAAACCCCAGTCTACCTCGTATTTTTTTTGCAATTTTTCTGATTTTTCAAATTTTACAGTTGATTTTATTTTCACCGTTGGGTGACGCACTTGTAATTGTGCTGTTATATTTTATCTATGGGTTCTATTTAGTTGATACCCGATGAGATGATGGTATTCCATCTCATGCATCATTTAGGAACATGTTAGAAATCACATGCCATGCATAGTTTCCATGCCATGTAGGTGCATTAGAAATTTCCATGTTGTTGTGAAAGTTGTTGTGCTAGTAAAGCATGATGTTGTCAGAGATGCTTTGATAAAATACATGATATGTGATAGGGTAATTTTATTTGAGCCTGTTTATATAATGAATGTGAAACTTTAGTCTTTGGGGAGTATGGTCCCTCAATTACTGGAATTTGGTGGATCATTGACTATTTATCATTGTATAACACAGATAAGATGCCTAACTTTGATTCGCGGGGAGTATGGCCCCTCACATATTGGAATTTGGAACTTAGGTGTTGTTTTTCAGTGTTTTCTCGGTTCTGGGGGAGTTTTTGAGGCATACTTTCCAGAAAACCCAGTATTCATGCCGTGTAGTTCCTTGGACACACGCCGTGTGTTCTTCTGTTCGAAAAGATAAGAATTTTTTTATTACACGCCCTGTACCTTCAGTACACGCAGTGTAGTCTCTTCCCGTTTCATGGATCGTGTGGGTGGGGACATGGGGAAGGGAAATTCTTGGGGCGGACACACCGTGTACCGGATGTACACGCCGTGTAGTGTTGACCTGGTGTCCGTCCATGTAAAAAACAACACGTACGGAGGAGACCTTAAGACATACACGCTGTGTCCACTGTGGAACATGCCATGTAGTCTGACCTGGGGACCCGACTGTGTAACTAACCACATGGGTCGGGGTAATCCTTTCATGTACACTCTGTGTGTATATAGAACACGCCGTGTAGTTTGAGTTGTGTATCCGGCCGTGTAACTAACAACACAGGTCGGCAGAGCTCGTCTAGTACACGCAATGTACCTGTGGGACATGTCGTGTAGTCTTGTTCGAGGACAGACTGTGTGGACTTAGCCATGTGTCTAGGAAAAGGGGTGGTGTACACGTCGTGTGCGGGTGTAACATGACATATATTTTTAAGATGAGTATTCGTCCGTGTCACAAACGACATGGGAAGTTGGAAAATTACACCATACACGCCGTGTAGTTAGTATACATGCCGTGTAGTTTTTTTTTCAGTGGGAGGCGTGTGGCTCAGCCATGTAGAAGGACCCAGGTAGGGGAAGAGAAGTCAGGTATATGCCATGTAGTCAGTATACACGCCGTGTAGTCTTGTTTTGAAAATCTTGAAATTCTTTCTTTCTCCTGTTCCCTTTTTGGTCCCTTCATTTTTAGTCTTTGAAAAACTTGAATCTATGGCGTGTTTTTTACCTTGTAGTGTCATGATGCCTAGAAGACCGCACATTGTTCGCCAGGAGAGCAGCAATGAGTATACTCTAGAGATGGTGGGCCATGGGATACCAGTGGATCATCCAGCAGAGCCAGATGCAGTGCCAGCCGTTATACCGAACACAGGCGTAGATGCGCAGTTCTGTGAAGGCTTTATGCGGTTCATGCAGACCTTTCAGGGAGCACCGCCGGCTGCCACATCTATGGAGAAGTTGACTCGTATCTTCCAGCAACAACATCCACCTACATTTTCAGGGGATGGCGGACCAGAGGCTGTGGATTCGTAGCTAGGGTCTATGAAGATTATTTTGGAGCATCTAGAGACGCCTCCAGGGCGGAGGGTCAAGCTCGCGACTTATATGCAGCGTGATTCCGCCAAGAGGTGGTGGGATGTTACCACCCAGTCGGAGCATCACAGAGACATGGCGTGGGAAGATTTTCAAGCAGTATTGTATGACTTCTTTTTCCCAGAGATTCTAAGGGAAGATAAAGCTCGATAGTTTATGAATCTGAAGTAGGGCGCTATGTCGGTGATGGACTATTCTGCTCGTTTCACTAAGATTCAGAGTTTTTCACCCGTGTTGGTGGGTGATGAGACGTTGAGAGCCAGACATTTTGAGGATGGTCTTATTTATGAAATCCGAGCACTGGTCAATATTTTCAAGTTGCCTTCAGCACACGCTATTATGTACCAGGAGCTGATTACATAGAGGAACCTGCGGGAAGCTATTGATGTGGGCCAGGGCGGTTCAACACCAGTTTCTGGCACTATTTCCACTAGTAGGAGGAAGAGACAGATGGACTTTTCTTAGGGTGGCAATACCAGTTAGAAGAATTCATCAGGTGGCCAGGTCATGTGCTACCAGTGTGGTAAAGAGGGGCACAAGAGACCGCAGTGTCCATGTGATCTAGTGGAGTGTCGAGCTTGTGGCAAGATGGGTCATCTCGAACGCTTTTGCATGGCATTTCCACCAGTGGATAGTGAGAGGGGTTCTGTGCAGACTCCGCTTGTGGGAGCAGGACCAGCAACTTCGTACCAGTCAGGGAACTAGAATACGCCAGGGCGTGCAGGCGGAGAGGGTGGTGATGGCCGTGGTAGCCAGACACCAGGATCACAGATACAGTAGGGCAGGACAGCTCAGGGTAGCCAGGCTGTGTCACAGGGCCGCGCCATTAGGCAGGCATATGCAGTGCACTAGACCCAGTAGGAGTAGGATCCCAGACCTTCTACTTTCAGAGTTACTATTCTAGTAGCTTCTGTCTTATCTTCAGTACTTTTCAATATGGGTGCCACACATAGTTTCATATCCGTACCCATTATGGAGAGCCTTGGGATCTGTGTTTCTTTTTCTCCTAATATAATGATTTTAGACACTCCATTGATGAATAGAACGACTAGTGTGCGTCAGTGCAGAGAGTGTCGCCTTGAGGTTGGTGGGGGTCTCTTTCTTTGGGACCTCTATGTCTTAGAGATGATGAGCTATGATGTCATTCTTGGGATGGACTGGTTGGTTCCCTTTCGAGCCTTTGTAGACTGTTATCGTCACAGGGTGTGATTCACGTCACTAGAGGGCAGAGAGTTTCTATATAAGGGTGAATGGGATGTTCAGGCGAGTCAAGCTAGACTAGAGTATCTTGGGTGAGGTGGAGCCATAGCCCAGATTGTGAGTTTATATCTGGATGATCTGTGGACTTGTTAGACAGATTTCCCTCTAGTGGTTGGTCGTTTCAGTGATGTCTTCCCGAACGAATTTTCGGGTCTACCTCTAGAGAGATATGTGGATTTCTCTATTGAGCTTGTGCCAGGTGAAGAACCAGTGTCCATTCCTCCTTATAGGATGGCTACACCTGAGTTGTAGGAGCTCAAGAGGCTGTTGGAGGAGTTACAGGAAAAGGGTTTCATCCAACCTAGTACATCTCCTTGTGGTTCACCGGTCCATTTTGCGAAAAAGGCAGATAGTACCCTCAAACTCTGTGTGGATTATCAGAAGTTGAACCAGTTGACTGTCAAGAACCGATGTCCCTTGCCGAGGATATATGATCTTTTTGATCAACTTCTTGGAGCACAAGTGTTCTCGAAAATTGACTTGTGATCAGGATATCATCAGTTGCGCGTTAGACCATCAGATATACCACTTACAGCTTTCTGAAGCAGATATGGTTTATATGAGTACTTGGTTATGCCTTTTGGACTCATGAATGCGCCATCAGTTTTCATGGATCTGATGAATCATGTGTTCCATACTTATCTAGATTCTTTTGTGGTAGTATTCGTGGATGATATCTTAGTGCACTCTCACATTCGACACGACCATGCCACCCATATTGTGATCGTATTTCATACACTGAGGGAGCATCAGATATATTCTAAGCTCTCAAAGTTCCACTTCTGGATGGACCAGATTCACTTCCTGGGTCATATCATCTCAGAGGCAGGAGTTGCAGTAGACCCAGAGAAGGTGATAGCAGTAGTTTACTTGGAGTATCCTAAGATAGTGTTTGAGATACAGAGTTTCATGGGGCTGTCTAGTTACTACAGACATGTCATACAGGACTTCTCCAGCTCAGCAGCACCGTTTAAGTGTCTAACTAAGAAGGGCGTGAAGTTCGTTTGGTCAAAAGCTTGCGAGATAGACTTTCAGGAGCTGAAAGGGAAGTTGATATCAGCACCAGTCCTGATACTCCCAGTGTAGGGGAAGAGCTATACAGTTTACTATGATGCATCAGGTATTGTGATAGGAGCAGTGTTGATGTAGGGCGATCGAGTGGTTGCGTACGAGTATCGGCAGTTGAGGCCACATGAGTATAATTACCAGACACATGATCTCGAGTTGGCTGCAGTTGTTCATGTGTTGATTTGTTCGAGACATTATCTATTGGGAGAGAATTTTTTGGTTTTTACGACCTCAAAAGTCTGAAGTACATCTTTACTCAGTGTGAATTGAATCTGAGGCAGCGCAGGTGGGTACAATACCTACAGTACTTCGATTTTGAGCTTGCCTATAAACCCAGAAAAGGTAATGCAGTAGCAGATGCACTGAGGAGGAAGACTTAGATACAGGAAGTGCTGGAGGCCAGTGGTGAGTGGAAGCTTATGTGCTTGTTCTCTGAGATGCATCTAGAGGTGAACAACAGTCGGGGGAAAAGCTATCTTTCATCTTTAGCGATGACTTCTACCCTCCTGGACAGAGTGAGAATGAGACAGCTATCTAATTGAGAAGGCCTAGTTCTATGGGAGTCGATGGCAAGTGGAAACCCTCATCCTGGGTGGACGGTATGCGATGATGAGGTACTACGTTTCCATGGACGAGTGTGGGTTCCAGGGGATATACCTGAGGAGCTGATGCAGGAGTTTTATGATTCATCTTGGTAGTTCATCTCAGGGTTACCAAGATGTACCGTGACTTGAGAAGTCAGTACTGGTGGCATGGTATAAAGAGAGATGTAGCTGGTTTTGTTACAAGATGTTCCACCTGTTAGCAGGTGAAGTCGGAGCATTAGAGACCTTCTAGACTGTTACAGTAGTTACCCATCCCTGCGTGGAAATGGGATGATGTCGCGATGGATTTCGTGACTGGGTTGCCGAGGTCACCTCGAGGCAATGATGCCATGTGGGTAGTTTTGGACTGACAAAAGAAGTTAGCTCACTTTTTTCCGATCAAGGAGACCTTCGGTGTTGACGAGCTCATAATGTTTTATATCCGAGATATCATACGTCTTCATGGGGTCCCTCATTCTATCATTTCAGATAGGGACACCTATTTTACGTCTCATTTCTGGAAAGGTTTTCAGAGGGCACTGGGTACACAGGTGCTTCTGAGCACAGCTTACCACCCTCAGACCGATGGCTAGTTAGATCGTACGATACAGGTGCTTGAGGACATAATGCATGCATGCATCATGGACATTGGGGGATCATGGGAGAATCATATACCCATATTTGAGTTTGCCTATAATAATAGTTTTCAGGAAACTATTGAGATGGAACCATATGAGGATTTATATGGTAGGCCATGACGATCACCCGTGTTCTGGATGGAGGCAGGTGAGACAGCTTTACTGGTACCATGTCTCATGTAGGAGACATCTGAGAAGGTCCAGTTGATTCAGAAGTGGATGGCTACCGCGTAGTCTCTTTAGAAATCTTATGCTGATCGCCGCAGACGGCCCTTGGAGTTCATGGTCGGGGATCGGGTTTTCTTACACGTTTCACCGAGGTTGGGACATAGGCAGATCAAAATATAGGGTAAACTTTCCCCAAGGTATGTGGGGGAATTTGAGATTCTGGAGAGAGTCGGGCCGATTGCCTATCGGTTACAGTTACCACAGAGGTACCGAGCCATGCATGACGTCTTCCATGTATCTCAGTTGCGCCATTATCATTCTGAACCATCTCACTTTTTTAATCTAGAGGAGTTTGAGCTTCAGATCGATGCGTCCTTTGAGGAGCATTTGATTCGTATCGTTTACAGGAGCACGAAGTTTCTCCCAGGTTGGCCAGTTCCTCTCGTATGGGTGCTATAGAAGCATGGACTAGTGTAGGACAAAACCTGGGAGCGGGAAACCGATGTACGTGCTCAGTGGCCAGAGTTGTTCATAGCTATATCTTCACCACCCTTGGAAGGGAAATTCGGGGATGAATTGCTTTAATGGGGGAAGTTTTTAAGAATCCAGTTCTTAATTTTAAGGTACGAGCTTCTTATTTTCTCTTTTCCTTAAGTGTTTTTCAGAAAATAACAAAAATGGGGGGAAATCCTAAATTTAAGAACTACACGCCATATACTTTTCCACACACCATGTAATTTTGGCCATGTGGGATATGTACACGGGGTGTGTGGCCATGTTGGAGATGAATGGTGTAGAAACCGACTACACGCCGTATAGTGGTCCTTTACACACCGTGGAGTCCGTCGGCAGGTGAATACTAAGGTGGTGGCCAGCTGTGTGACAGAACATGCCATGTACCCAAGAAGACACACGCGTGTAGTCATGTCGGCAGATGAACAGTGCCTCCCTGGTGGGAAACCGCCAGAGGAACAATTAAAAAATTGGGAAGTACATGTCATGTACATGGAAATACATGCCTTGTACTTTGTTTTTTTCACTTAAAATGGGGAATAGCCTCCCTTGTTCACAAGGAAGGCTTAGAACCGGAGGAAGGAGCGAGAGAGGATGCCGGAGCTTTGGAGATCCGCCGAGCGCACTTTGGGAAGCCGTTTTCGCCTCAGAGGATCTTGTTGGAACCGCACGGGTAAGCCCTCCCTCCTCCTTGTGTGTTTGTTTCCAATTCTTCTTCTAATGGAATTTATTTAAGTTTGAACTAGGTTTTCTTTTAACTCAGATCTAAGATATTATTGGACGTTTCCGAAGGCGTCGTTCTAGTATACCACTCGTTGGTGTATAAGGTAGGTGGATTAGTGTTTATTCTCCAACTCTCGTGCGTTTTTTGTGTGTTTTGAGCTACGAACCCATATTTGTGGTGTCTTCTGGCTGAGGCCGTAGTTATTTTAAATACATAGAATTGTATAGGTGATTAAATAAAGTTGTAAAAATTTTGTTTGGGATCAGTGCTTGCATCCAGGACCACCCCAAGGGTGCATTCCTCTGTTTAGCCATTTGGCCAGGATACCTGAGGGTATGCCTTTATAGTAATGATTATAGAATTGCATTGAGAATAATTTCATGTGTATGCTTGTTTAAAAGTTGGGCATTGACCCGATTACTTTAGCCCGAGGGCGTTGTCCTGCTTAGCCTGAGGGCAGTTTTTATACTATCCTGAGGGAAACTTCTTCCGTGCCTGTGGGAAATAGACTCTATGCCTAAGGGCGACACTACCAACTCCTGAGGGCAAAATATTTTTTTCCTATGGGCAATTACCTACGGGTTACGTTCTTGATTACCTGAGGTTAAGGGTTGAGTGTCTATGGAAACTGACTGTTTACTTATAATTTCACTGTGGTGTTTTCTTATATTAAATGGATTTAATAAATAATTAAATGGAAATATAACTGGTAAGTTAGTTACTTTTGAGTACTGGTTAGTTTATTGCATTTTGCTTTTGCACACTGTTGGTGCATGTTTACACACAGTTGGGCACGAGCCTTTGGTGGGTGCCTACTGAGATATATTTCACACACCCTGTTTGGGTCATGCTTTTTTGCCCAAACATGTTACGTTTCAGCAGGTGTTGATAGGGGAAAGAGTCCCTATACAGGTACTTGATTGATGTTGGGGTGTAAGAGAGCATGGGACCGAGAATTGTCTCACGATGTCACGGGCTGTTCTGTTTTTCTTTTCTGTACTTGTACTTTAGTTGTATTGTATTGATTGTGTAACATGTTTTGGCGGTTTTCATAGAATTGAGGCATGTTGCATTTTTATTTATATACTGGTTGGTTATATCTACTACAGTTGTTTATTTCAGTTATGTATGGTTATTTTCTTCCGGTATTGTTGTATGTTTTATTCTTTCTGCTATGCTACACTTTGAAAAATGAGGGCATAGTTTCCCCACTATCAGACATTGGTCCTCGCTACTAGTCAGCAGCCTCGGGCATTTGGGGAAATGCGCTTGAGGTCACATGGTGAACCAGGTTCAGGGAACCCTTTGAGTGGCACCTGGAACCGGGATGTTACAGAAACCAAGATCACCTTTTCCCCTTTAACCTTACATAGATAATGAGTGCCTCTACATTCCAAAATGCAAATCACCGATGAATTGTTATTTGTACCCATTTCGCATAGAGAATTTTACCAAGTACTATGTGGACTAAAAAGACTAACCCATGGGAACAGTTCTACACACACCAAAAGTAGAAAGCCATCAAAATACTAATGAAACCATTATCTACACTATGGGTTTAGAGCTCTTACATTTTCTTATAGAGTGGAATCTATAGAAACCAGACAACTCACTTTGTTCCTTTCACTATCTAGTTTCACCAACAATAAAAATGTTATCTCACCATGGACACTACTCCAAAACGAGACTCACCATGGCCACCATTGTGCCTACAACAATGTATTAGTTAACCTATTGAGAGATAAATTTATATTTTCACTTATAGAACACCTATAAACTCCCTATCAACAATTCCAGTACTTGGTAAAATACCAAAGGTTGGATTTAAAAAAAGGTCTCCTATATGAAATACATCTAATTTTTTTAGTTCACCATAATTAAACCAAAAACCTGGAAGGAATGAAATGCGGATAAATAAAATCAACCCCACTAGATACCTATAATGATCTCTCTATAACAACAACACAACTAACACATTAGAGGAACAATGTTCTTAAACATGCATCATCATCAAGAATATCATAAATCCAAAAAGGTCATAAGTATCATTTCAAATGAATCAATAATAAAAAAACATTAGATATTGAGCACAGATATGAAACTAATGTTCCCAAGAACACTCCTCCAAGCCATCAGGACACCGTAGGATACAATAAAAAGAGTAATATGTATGTTTGAAAATTCAGATGACATTAAAAAATCTCAAAAATCCATTCCTTGAAGGTCTCACCATATTCGACATTCAACATGCCCTAGTCAATGGTATATAAATCATCATAAAGACATTGATGAGGTTATGATACATCAAAAACATCATGGATCTAATAATATTATGATCCAAGTGATAACCAATACACAACAAATCTAACATGTTCCAACATATTGAAAAATATTACAATTTGGGGAGAAATATTATTCCCACAATTGAACCCCCTCTGACCATGTTGAGAAGACACCTTCCAAAATAAATAATCACAAAAACCAAACTACAAAGGAATCCTCATATGATTAATATATGTCTTATGAAAATATCTATCTACTTCAACATCTCAAGAATCACCTACACCTCCTATGACTCTATCTGCACTAGTTCATTTTTGAGATTCATTTAATCTCATATATATAGATCCAACATAATCAAGATCTACATGGTCATCCATACAACACTTTGAATAGGGTGTCACCAATGCTGGAGTAATAAATGTTATTATTAGTGATCATGAACAAGGGTGAGTGACTCTCCCACGAACCTCTAAAATTCAAAAAACATATACGTAACATATCATCCAATGTATGGATAGTCTACTTTTTCAGCAAACCATTTATTGGTGAAATGATTTTTTATGGCATAACCAAGAGGAAATACCATATTAGATAACTCTCCACAACCTATATGTAAATATCTGTTTAAAAAAAGAGATGACCATTTTAGGAATTTCTTGAATCATTATTATCTCTTCCAAATATAACCATTATAAAAAATCAACCATGCATGTATCCGGAATCTCAAAGAAATGAGTTAAATTCATCTATAAGTACATAATTACCACTATAGGATCACATCCCCTCTGATCTCTAGGTAAACTGGTGTTTATGTTCATTGATATTTCTTCCCACATCCACTAGGTAATATCAATCAGCTAAGGAGATCCACCAAGAACATGATTCTGATCATTCACTTTCTCATAAACTAAACATCAATATACAAACACTTTAAAAAATTTCATTAGAATAGAACACTAAAACTAACCTATATTGGGATGATAAATATTATCCGCACTAGGATGTACCAAAAAATGGAGAACCGTGGGACTAGTGGAGAACTACCTCATAAATCACAAAATATTCGATGATCCTCCCCTATAACAACACTTGATACCGAGCATCCTTAGACCATCCCTTAAGAGTGTAACCATAAAAAATCAATCTAGCCAAACCTCAACCTCAAAATCCCCTAGAAAGCATTCCTCCACTTGCTACATCAAAGAGGAATACCCTATCGTCAGATAACATCACCCTTTATAATCAGCTTCTCTAAAGTCTTTGTGTATCATTGAGATCTCCTTCATCACCCTCTATACATCTCCAAATTCATTAATTGTATCACTAGGTGACTTCCATCTCAAAGCATTAGATATGCTATTCTTATTATTTAGTGTATAAGTAATATCAAAGTGTTTATAGTATAATATGTTAATGCCCAATCACTATAAAAGAATCAAATAACCTTTGTAGGTGATATACCTCATGATCCAATGATTTGTAAAGACTAGAAATTCCTCAATAATGAGGCAATATCACTACAACATCAGAGGAAACATAACCACAACATTCTCAAAATCATGATTAGTGTACATAAACTCATGAATATCTAACTCCCATGACCCATCAAAGATAACCAATATCTATTAAAATAATATGTCACCAAAGATAGGGAATGAATAATTGAAATAAAAATCAATCCCAACACCCTTCTCTAGAAAACAAAACACTATTACAATAGACAAAAAATCCTTAATATAATCCAAACATTTCAAAAAAATTCCTTCTAAACAAAATTTTAATCCTTCATTTTCGAGGTTGTAAAAGGAGTCAAAATTTAGAGAATTTGTGCACAAACCTCCAGTAATGACTGGAAATACCATCAAAACTCCATAACTCAACAAACTGTTTTTGGGAAACCAAGGTAAAAACCATATAAATATTAAATGTATCCATGAATACACATTACCAAGACACAAAATTTCCCATGAGCTTTACATTACCAGATAATAATTAACACTTTTATTGCTTCCCATATAGCAGATGATGTTGAAGAATCACCAAAAAAATGTCATAGATACTTTCCATGTCACCCATCTGACTCAGAATACACAAGTATAAAATCAGTGAACACCAATATGAACTGATAAAAAAATTAGTCCAACACATAATTAAATTTAACCACAAACATGGAAGTTTGAGACATTAAATAACATCACCATGAACTAATATTGTTCATAATGATATCAAAAGGCTATCTTTTTAATATCTTTTTCTTTCACTAAAATTTTATGATATCGTAACCATAAATCATTTAGTAGGAATAATCAATCACCATTTAGTGGATAAAAAAATAAAAATCCATGGGAGGATTTAATATTTCTTTAGTTTCAATAGATTCAAGCAATGATAATGGATAAACAAATACAGACTACCATTTTAGTTATCCACAAAATAACAGAGCTACCTCAAAATGGAACAATGGTTTTAATAATACCATCAAAAAAATATAATATATATAAATCCATAACTCCCATAATAGAAAAGGTACTATCCTATACATGGGAAATGATATCAGAGTAAAATTTGGATTCAAATATATCTCAATGTTGATCTAAAGTTGAAGTGGTAGTGATACAAACTATTCATGAAAGACATCTGGGTTGTCTTCCATAGCCCTGGGAAACAAAATTATATGATACACTACTGAAATCAAAATTAGTTAAATATTTATATGATAAAAGGACTCGATATTCTTCTTACCACTTCAATAGTCATGCTCACTAATAAACATGTAAAGGTCTTTATCATCATCAAATAATATGACTCATCTCTCAATGAAATAATCAACAGAATTGAATCATAAATTTGCAGTCCATTTCAAGGATGATATCATATATATGTATCAAAAAATATTTTAGATCTCCCTTGGACTGATGTTACCATAAAATTAGTACAAAATGTCTACACACGTCAAATAATCTATCCCAACCTCCAACTAGAATAATCAATTCCAAGGATGCTAGAATCCACCCACCACTATTAATAGTGTGTGGACTTGGGTGGGTGTAATTAAGGATTCAATAAATTTTGAATCGAATAAGAATACAACTAGGTAGAATATAAGAATATGACACCTAACATGATATTTAGCTCATATAGAGAATTAAATTCTAAGGAATGCATTTGATAATGTTTAGCTCCACGACATCTTTGGACCAGATGGTGAACACCTGCATAATCATTCTTATCCCTCTTTCCTATAGGATAAGGTACATAATTTTTTATCTGAATACCTAGAAATTCTCAACTATTGATCAAAATATGGATAACCCTACTGATATTTCTTCAAAGGATACTGCTTCAAAAACTAGGCTAGAAGAATACTTCTAGATCTACATTGATTCCCAAGGATATCCAAACACATAATCTACTAATAGAGATGAACTATAAATGAAAAAACACTAATATAATATTTTTAAAGTGGTCTACAAACTCTAATATATAGTGAAAAAGTATGAAGAAGAATGGAACTGACTCCATTCTATTTATGAGTTCTTCTGACAGGGAAAGTAAAAATATTTGACCATAGGTTTACTCCACAATGAGTTATTAAAAAACGTATACCAAGATGATATAGTTTTTCTAGATCCTTTAAATTACCATTACCCTCTCAAGAACCTAAATATATATCCGTGAGTAGAATGGTGTGACTTGGCATGAGGTCTCTTTATGATAATCTTCCTCAAAATTCATTAACATAACCGCCTCATTAAGAAAAGGCCTAAAGCATAAAATAAGATATTATTATACTTGAAACAAATATGATAAATTATATAACTCCTTTGACAGTGAGTATTAATATACTATAGATAATCCAACATCATGATCAATGAAAGAAATTTGACATGAAATTAGTCATAAAACATCTCCCACAAATCAATTGAATCCCCAAGATAAATGAGCAAAAAAACTAACATTATTGATGAGATCAAAATTGAATATTTATAGAAAATGGAATCCAATTCTCACTCCAATCATGGATCACGTTGAAGGAAATATCAAAATCCGCCAACCAAGCCTATGTCTCTTGATCCTAAATGAATCTTACATACTTATCAAGAATGTAGTTCAAAATATCTCAGTGCATATTCCTCCAAGAATCATTATCATATATATATTAAATCTATGGTGATATGTGGGTTCATCCTAATGGACTTTTTTGGTGTAAAAATAATGGTTACGTGAACAGAAATTCATACATTAAAAATAGTAAACTGTTAGGGCCTCCGTATTCCCAAAATATGAAATACTTACGATTAATTAATTCATATTTATCATAATTTTCATAATCTGCAAAATTAAATCATAGCTATAGAAAATAATTATACAGAACCATTCCTATGCCTCAAAACTACGAGAATTATCACTTCTCATAATATATTCAATAAACATAACGTTTATGCAACCGATCACAGGGGCACTAAAATCCCATAAACTAGATGGTCACCCTTTCTTACATCACATTAAATGTTCAACTGAAAATATTTATATACTATCACATGTAATCCTCACCATTGTTTATACCCAAGATCCATCTAATCTATTAACAAGAAGGTCTGATAGAACACTTTCATCACCCCCAACAATACTACTCTTATTAAGCTAGCAGTGAAGAGTAGTGTATCCCATTAATCCTGCCTAAACAATTACATGGGTTGGAGACTAGCACCGAGGGTGTAGAATGAATAAAAATATGAAGTAATACCACCCAATATATCTCATGAATATAATATAATTCCCCAAATAATTTAAATAGAATATTTAAATAAAAAATCCTAAAATAGAAAATACCTTGTGATGAAAAAAAATATAAAAATACCAAGAACAATCCAAGGAAGTGATCAGTAACACTTAAATTTCCAAAACAACAACTATCAGGTAGTAACTACCAACTCATTCCACATCAAACTACCACATAGGAAAAATTGTTTAAATATATAGATATATATGGATGGTCATTGAATTAAAAATAGTAGTTTGTTATAATGTAACCAATTGTCTCCAATTGCTCATTCAAATTCATAGTGATTTGATAGATTGTGTAAAATGAAACATGGGTCAAATCCTTTGGGACGATAATATATTTTTGAGTCAATGTTTTTTATTTTTTCTTTTGAATAGTGGTGGTGGGGGGGGGTTGTTTTTTTTAGAGAAAGTGAGAATTTATTTTTTTGGATGATGATTAATTTAATAATTCAATAACTATTTGAGTGAGTTCATTATTGGATAGTTTTGCTAATAATATCCTCTATATTTGGGATATATTACATTAAATTAACTCCAAATTCAAAGTATAATATTGATTAAAATCCTCACATGTTAACGATTTAATACAAGGACTTACTAGAGTTAAAATAAATATAAATTCTTATGGATGAAAGGTTCTATATTCCATGTACCTAAGTGTTTTTTTGGTTTTAACAATCCTTGGAATCCATATTTCAAAAAAATAAGTCATTTCTCCATGAAAGTTTAAGTCCAACATACAAATTATCTTTTCAATGAAAATCAAACGATAAAAAATTCTAAATTACTTAAATCCCCAAATTATAACCCAACCCAATGGATGATTTAATCAAAAAAGGAGGTGTTTAGTACATTGGTTTATTATTTTAATAGTGATAAGTTATAATGATAAGAAAAAAATGAGACAAGATACAATTATTGCACCAAAAACACTCACAAAAATAGTGAATAGAGTTAAGAACACACTTTAGATTGTATGAGAAAGTTAAAGAGGGAAGGCATTCTATAATAATTAAATGTATTTTAAGAATATAATACCTAATATAAACTATTTGGATATGTAATTTATTTAATATATTGTAAAGAATTAATTATTGGATAATGAAATGAAATCAAACTTATGTGATTAAAATTGAAAAAAATGAAAACAAATATGAAAAGAAAAGTGGATGAGAGGAATCTATTATAGAAATAAGAGTATTTAAAGTCCTAAATTTCATTTTGAATCGATATGGTTATGAAAAGACACCTCTTTGTGTGTTGATGTTAAAACCTATTGCAATTATAAAACGAGAATGTATTTATAGCTCAAGGTGGCGGATGGTTTCCCTAACAAAACAACCCTTCATTTTGGATCAGCAATTTTACCATGATGACATCCAAATATGAAGAAATATTGTTTTTAAAATATTTTTATATGGATTTAAAAAGTACATGCTCTATATTTGGTGTCCATTTGACTTTTTTATCCAATGATATGGTTATTTTCCAATACCATGTGCTGCTATCCAGTTTTATCTCAAAATGTTTCAAGTTCAAAATGTGAATGAATTTATGGATACGAAGATGAAACAATACCAAATAAAAATATTCAATAGATTTGGGACCCTAACTCTTAAATTTAAATCCAGAAAATATCAGCTCAATTAGATATTTTTATTGGGAAATATGTCTGTAATTATGGGCTATTTTTAAATCCTGAGTAGAATTGTGGGTTTAAAAATAATGATTCTGTTGGGAAATTTATTAGTTAAGTTTGGGATTAAATTTTTTATCCAAGATTTATTTGGATATACTATAATATTTAATATAGTTACATAAAATTTTGTTTTTTGGATTGAACCCAAAAACTGAAGATTCATGGATCGCCCTTTTTTTCTCTACAGAATCAGTGGGTCTTCTTGTATAGTTAATTTATCCTTTTAGATGGGCATGTTATACCATGATTTAGTTTAATTATTTTTTATAATTTGAATAATTAAAACTATAAAATACAATCAAATCATTTTGATCTATATTTCAAAATATAATTTCAAGATAGTAAACTAACCCGAATTTGGATCAATTCAGACAATGCTCATAAATTATATTTAATATTAAAACATGGGGATTTCAAAACAAATTTTGAAGGATTAATTGAAAATAAGAAATTTTATTACAAAACAATTATTAATAAATTAATAAATCAACTCTCCCATACTTATTCTAGTGATTTTCCTCACATAAAAAAATAAAAATGCACAAAAAAATAATTTTCACTCCTCAAAAAATTAAAACATTTTATTTTCACCAACCATGGGAGTCTAGTTGAGTTCACAAATTTATAAATAATTTTGGTAAAAATTGTTACCAAATTTATGTATATAAAAGATCTTTTTTTCCTACTCAAAATTAGAAATATAAAATGTGATGACAGAAATATCACTCCTCTCACAACTCTGTTATGTTATCAATGAGGTTCACTCATTCAAAAACCAATAGTGAAAATGTTAGGGTTTTTAAGATCTCCCATCATCTATTACCTAAAAAAATGTTCACAAGAATAACTAAGTCCTTGTTAGAGGTTTTTAGTTTCTATGGGATAGTCAGAATATAATGGAAAAAAGAGAGGGAAAGATGAGGAACACCAACCTTGAAAAAGTAATGAATAATTTATAAAATGATACATTTATGTTTTTAGAAAAACATATTTAAAAAGAAAAAATATGTCAATAAAGACAAGATTTTTAAAATTGGAATAATATGAGATAATGAACTATGTAAAAAACACAAAACCTCTCTAAAAAACAAAAGAATACATTATGTAACTTTTTTTTTCTTTTTTTTCTTTATTATCTATTTTTAGAAGTTTCATTTGTAAATAAATATCACACTCCTCATTCATCCATTTTCTGATCACCTCATGTCACTAATTGTAAAAGATATAATAAGATCATAGTATGCAAGAGATTGATTTTTTACATTCTTGTGACATAACCAATTTTTTATTTTATTTTTCTTTCATTCAATTTTTTCCATTTCCTCAAATAAATTCTAATCGAGTTTATTAAAATAGAAATAAAGATAAATCCATTCTAACACCTCATTGAATGAAAACATATCCCTTAAATTTAAATGTATTCTTTCAACCAATCATATAATGACACTTTTAAAATAATTGAAATTATCCCAAAAAAATCACCAATCTTCTAAACATTAATTTTAATAAATCATGTTGTAAAAATACATATAGATATTGGGAAGGACACAAGTTTTGGCTTGTAATTTGGATACCAAAAATGATTCTATAGAATCTGAGGGACATTAAAATGTGTATAAATGTAAGGGTAATTAGACGATATTTGGATATTTTGAATCTCATGCGGTTCAGAAAATGCATATGTCATATTAATTAACATAAAATTGGAAATTCGGCTTAAAGATCCATAAAATAAAGATTCACAACTAGAGGTGAAAAGTGCATACTTTAAAATGATGGTAATAGGTTACCTTGAAATTAAAGATTAAATAATTCCTCCTGGTATGGGAATAATCATTTTACAATAAAAAATTTTCATTCGAAACATATTGGTGTTGAAAACAATTTATCCAGGTTTATGATGCATGCACATGATGATTGAAATGAAAAATTATCTTTGGACACCCCAAACTATTTTTAAAAAGTTTCAAAATTAAATGATGCTTAATTATGAAAGTTTTTAAAAAAATCCCACACAAAATAGAAAAAATGAATTTATAGATTAAGAATGTGGTAAAAAACTAAGAGAGACGCTGATAATGAAAGAGGGAGAAAAATAAATTGATTTAAAGAGAGACTAAATGATAGATACCTGATAGATTGGAAGAGAGGGTGAGGTAATTAAAGTGATAAATATTCCATCTATTTCAGATTTGGAGGGTCTCCATCTCCATCCAACATCGTGTTTAATCCAATTTTTTTAGATCCACTTGATGTAAATGTGGTTCTTGCGGTGTGTATCCTTTCATGGTGATGCTTTAAAATATGTATATTATCCATGAATTTCATTTTGGAAGAAGGTTCTTGAAATTTTTCTGAACTAAATTGGTATAAATAACTAATAATAAATATAACTTCCCAAAAAGAATTAATCTTACCTATTTGAAGCTAAAACCGATACTTTAAGAGAATTACTTTATCACCTTAATGAAATATATTTTTTTTGAATGTTTTTAATGGGGTGACTTGGATTTTCTTTTAGAGACTGTAATTATCATAAGATTGAAGTTGAATCTCATCTAGTTAATTAATATAAAATGATCTATCTACATTGTAGTTTTTAAAATAAAAGTTAAAAGTTTTCATATCCCAAAAATGAATTATGTTGTATTTCAGTAGGTAAATGACCCAGTTTACAAAAAAATTGTCCTAAAATGAAACATCCCATTGTTGTTTTATTGGTAGTTTGATAACCACAAAGCACACAACCAATTATTTTGGACCAGTCTTTTCATGAAGGATTAATTATCCTCCCATGAAATATTTTCACTTATCCGTTATAAAGTTAATTCAAGACATTTTTAGGTGTAATATATTGTTTATGTTTTATATATAACTGCAAGAGTTTTAAAAATAATTTACATGATTTCATTATAGGAATGTGTTCCTATGTCTACTACCAAGGAACACATATTACTAGACCATTAGAAGTTGTGTGTTTTTAGGAACTCACTCATAGTTTGTGAAGCATCCTTCTTAGTGGGTTTGGCCTCTACCCAAAATGATATATAATCGATAGTAAGAAAAATATCAACTAATCCATTGGAATGGGAGAAGGATCATAAGTAATAGATGCCCTAAAATTGAAGATATTTTTATGATTAATTTATTTTATGATATTTAATTTCTTTTTGAAATTATGAAAAACATTTAGAAAGCGAGACATGATTTAGAGAACTAATCATTGTCTTCGAAAAGTGAATACTATAAAAATCAATAGTCAAGGATATTTTAGTAGTTACTTTATAGTATAAAGTTGCAACTTATGTGAATTGAGTGGTATAATTGCAATATTAATGAATGTACATATTTATAAACAGATCTCATAATCACTATGTAACCTAAAATTTTCAAAATTTAGGACCCTCTAAAAGTCGTATTTGTAATAAATTTTCAATTTCATTTGTTTCTTCTAAAAAAGTTTAATTAAAAACACCCAAAAACATTGAATTCAATTGGGGAATAAAATGTTGAATTTGGAATTCTATATTGGAGGTTTTAATTGGGAAATTAATGATCAATGATTTAAAAATGAGCACAATGAGAAATTCTACTAAGGTGATCAGCCATATAGTTTTTCTTTGAGGGTCAATCATTGATCTCAAGGTCAAACTCTTGAATCATTAGCACCCATATTATTAACCTTAGTATTGAATAAATTTTCTTGAGTATGAATTTAATAAACCAGGTAAATATAAAAAAAATCATTTTCATGTTTATTATTTTGAATTTGATAATTATTTTCATTATATAAATATTTAGTAAATTTTAAATATAAAAGGAGATAGTTTTAATTAAGTTATTTCATTATATGGTTTTTTTAGATGATTAATTTCCAAGTTAAAGAATTTTAATTTCTAATTATTTTATCATTTTTTGAATCATCATATCCCAATTAACATAGGGTGATTTGTTTTTTATTTTTTCAATAAATATTGATTTTTCATTGAATAGTGAAAAATACCGATCTTTGTAAAAATTTCATTTATTTTCATTAAGTTAAGTGTTTTAAAAGTCCCATTATGTATAGAATATTTTTAAAATTAATATAAGTATTCTTTATTTATATTTAACCAAATTAATTACCTTTTAATCAACTTTATTTTGAATTTTAATATGACTCAATTTTTGGGTTTGAATTTCTTTTTTCAAAAAACAGTTTTAAAGGGAATAATTTTTATCCTTTTTAAGTAAATTAAATAATTATTAATGAGGAATATTTAAAATGAAATTTAAATATTCTATATTAATAAATATTAATTTATATTCAATAAATGACTACTATTAGTCATATTTTTAATAAATGTCATTTTTTTCTTGAAAAATAGTCATATTGAGAAACCTTTTTTTGTCACGTCTACAGGTTTTGTTTTTAATTAGAATTTTACACTTTTATAAATTTATATTTTTTAAATGGATTATATATTTGGAATCAGAATTATTCATATTATCTAATAAGGTAAACTTAATTTTTTACCAATATGAATTGTGAAAATAGTAAAAATTGATTACCGTAGTTAAGGTGAAAATGAGATTACTAAGGGGTTAAAAAAAGAAAACTATTAAAATGACCATAAAAATATATTATATGACATATTATGCCATATTTAAACTTTATCACATATAATTATAGATAATGATCCATTTTGGAGGCTTTTTTAATTTTAAAATCGTGGGTACACAATTGTATTTCAACAAATTACAAGTGTGGCTCTGGAGTCACTTATTAAAGGCCACCCACTATCATCCCCTTTTCACACATTCGAATACATTTTTATTATAAAATATCTTCCCAAAAATCTTTCTTAGTTCCCTAAAAAATGACCTCTAACACATATATTGATCATAAAATCATCCTAAGAATGCTTCTAGTGCTTACCTAGGGAGGTCAACATAAGAGGAGGTATCCTGCTTACCCAAATATTTATTTAACTTCTTTATCCAACTCCTTGAAATAGTTTTAAATTATGATAATATAATAAAAAAATTATATTAAATATACATATATTTCATAATTTTAGTGTAATAACCTAAATTAATATCCTCTTACACAAAATGAGATATGAAATCCTCATTCCTATGTTTGACAGACAACCGCCTCATGAACCGATGACACTCGTTTTTCATCATTTTCTCTAAAGGATTGTTATAATGAGGTATCTAATATATATATCTGTATATATATACTATTTTTAACACATTTATACTTATATAAATATGATATCACATACATATTTTTACATTATATTCTATAGGGATATAATAACACCACTTTTGTGTATAGTGGACTACCGCCTCACGATGCGATGGTATCTCTTTTTCACTAATGAATTAAATGGAAGTTAATAAGGATATATTAAATCAATATATGTAATATAAATGAAATAATTGTTATATTAATTACATATTTTTCATTCTGAAAATAAAATATATCATTTTCATTATTTTTCTGAAAAATATAACATCATTTGTGCGTATGTGTGGGAAACTACTTCAACAATGTGATTGGACACTTTTTTCATCATTAAATCACATTGATGATATATATGAGAATATTTACAGATATAGTTTGGTATTTTTTAAATTATTATAATTTTTTAAAGATAATTTAATACATACCTTCATTCTGTAATAACCATTGACAAATGGAAACGTTACTCATGTGTACATACGACCTACGATCTCTATGATCATAAAGTAATTCATTTTAAGAAAACATATTTTTTGAGTGTTATTGTAAGTACAGTTGATTTATAAATATGATAATTATGTCATTATTATTATACTATATATTTTAAATAATTATGTCTTTGACCAAAAATTAACATACCATAGTCTTTTTAACATATAAGCTGCATACCATCAAAACATCCAAAGTAAACTAAACTATTTAATTAAGTATATATGACATGGTACCAAGAGAAATAAAATTAATAATAATATTTAAAATCTATCTTATTCAAGTAAATAATTAACATAAATTAATTATTCTGGAATATATAGAATGAACATGAAGAATCAAATTTGAGGTAAATAAGTCTGACTAACTCTCCTTTTGTTAATGACTATTTTGATATTATGAACCTATATTATTTTGTGAGGTGTAAATGAAAACCCTTTGAAATTATATATCATGAATGTATATATTATCACCACATTATATGATTCATGAAATGTTATTCTTTTACGGTGATTATGATTGAAAAGTTTCAAAAGTGATAAATGACATTTATTCAAAAAAATTATATTTTAATGTTATCATTATAACTCTATTTTTTCTAAGTACAATATATTAAAATTATTTTATTATGGAAATTAGTGTTTTATAATGGGAATGTATTTATTTATTTTAAATTAATTAAAAGAAATAAATCATTTTATGGAATGTGAGTTATTATTTACAAATGAAAAATAATGTTCTATTATAACATATATGAGTATAATGAATTTTATGCCACCATAACCATTATTTTATGTTACGGTTACTTTTTGATAATTAATATTTTATACAGAGAAAATACATCCTTAATTTTTTGTAGTTTTTTTGTATTGAAAACGGGTTTTTAAAAGAATCTTGTAGTGTAATATTAGAAATTTATTTTCAAATGAGATTATAAGAGTTTTCAAATTTTTTACGTTGAAAAAGTGAGAGCCTAAAATATATTGATCATTAAATGGAATTTTGAAATTACTTATGAAGACAAAATACCCATTATATCTCTTTTGGTATCCCATTATAGATTATAAAATTGGTGCTCCTAGATAATGCAGGTTTATCCATTTATAACTTATATGATGTGTGTACCTAGATAGTGCTCCAATGCATTGGATAATGATTATTTTCTCAATAGAATTATATTTTAAATTTTATATATAGTTATTATAATTTATAAGGGTTTAATGATATGATGTCTCAAGTATCCTACATGACTTTTTTATGTTTCATAATTAGTTTCCTAGAAATAATTTATTTTCAAAAGGTAAGGTAAATGATCTCTTTAAAATAATTATGATTCCATTTCTAGATAATAATTTTTTACGAAATTGTTTTTCCGGGATTTTCATGTTTTTCATTAGTCTAATGGATTTCCTCCTTTTATTTCCCTTACTAATATTTTTTTACTCATCCCACATATTTGACTTTTTTTCTAAAAGATTTAAGGATGGGTAAGGGAAAATAGAAGTAGTGTTTAATGTCATATATTTTGTTCCTAAAAAGAAATCGTGTGATAATATAATTGTTTTATATTATGGTAAATGTATTTATTGATCATAAGTGCCCAATTTGTATTGTATGATTTTTTTATGCATGAGTTATGACCTAATTCTAAAAAACTCTAAACCTGAAAAGATCCCCAACTTTGAGAGAATGAATTATTAAATTAATACTCAATATTATTAAATATTAAATGTGGGTTCCTTAATGTTTGTTTCAAATGTTCATTTTTGAAAAATTAGTATTTAGGATAATGATAATAGAATAGCCTAGAAATATTTTATGATATGGTTATGTTGAAATTATATAGTAAACTATTACCATGTTTATTTATATAATCTATGATTATTTATAATGGTTATCTTTAGGTAAAAAAGAAAATCTATGTTGGAAGGCACTAATAGGAAAATATCATTTCATATCAACTTCCTGAGATGGTTGAAATTCTAATTGAATAGTTTTGGTAGTGGTGGATTAGTTGACACAAGTTATAAATAGTGGTTGTATCTATGCTAGAGGGGAATCCAAACTACCATAAAGGAGTATGTCTATAGTGGATAATTTAATAAGAAAGCACCCCCATATTTATGTAGATCATCTGAACCTATGATAACCTAAGGATAGATTAATTCACTATAGATGATATTTTATGTCAGGGGATGTTCAGAACATCAAATGAAAACCCTTTACATTTATTGTCTTGAAGGTGAGGCTAATTGAAGGTATTAATTTTCCAATATTACTAGAGATAAATATAATCTTGATTCCATGTAATTAGAAACATTTAAAGATATTTTACTAGATAAATGTTTTCTTAATGTTTTTATACTCTAGATGGAAAACTAATTCCTGTAATTGAGGCAAAAAATAAATATTTCATGGAAACATATGAAGAAAATTTTATAATATTATCCATGAAAAAAACATATTTTGTTTAGGTCATCAATAGTAATATTAATAGATTTTACTCATGATTGACTTCAATTCTATGAAGGGATATGGATGAATGAGAATTTAAAAGATATGAAAAGGTTTTTCATTCAACTAAAAGTGATTATATGGTGTTTTTTGAAACTTATGTGCCTCTCGATGATAAATTTAAGAAGCAATCATGATGCAAGATGTTGGGAAAAAAATACATCAATGAAACATACATGTAAGAAAATTTAGTTCCCATGTTTTGGTAAGTGTGGTAAAAATTACCCTAGAGAATGTCTTATGTAATTTTGCGTAGTGTTACTGATTTGTAAATTTAGTCCATATTACCCATGATTATAAGGAAAATAATCTTGAATAAATAGGGAATTGGGAAAATTATATACATCAAATAACAAAATATTTTATTTGTAATGAGTTGGATCATTATTGTTACATGTTCCCAAGGTTAGTAACCCGTTCTAAAAATTATCATGATATTAAGTAAGAGGGTATGGGAAAATATTTTTATAATATAATAGTTGATATTTGGATATAAAATCAAGGGGTTAAAGGTATATTACTCATGTATTTCAATTATTTCAATACCCTATTAGACTCTATATAATCACATTATTTCATTTGAAATAAATTTTCTCTTAAATTGGTAATATCATGTCATGAATGTGAGATAAAATTTTGGTGAAAACTCCCAGAAGAAGTATTAAGGTCACAAAGACTTATAGGTACCATGTTTTTTTATTAGCAGAATGGTCTTTCATGCAATTACTATTGAACTGGACCAAGTAGAGTTTAATATTATTTTGGGTATGGATTGGGTTTTAGTTAATCATGTGATGATATATTAAAATTACAAGAAATATTTATTCAATGATTTCGTACCATTGATAACTTAAAAATATGATGATAAATTTATTAGATATGGAAGAAAAAATAAAAGAGCTCATATTATTAAAAATAAAAAAACTTTTCAAATTATGAATATGTCAGTAGTGAATGAATACATTGTTTTTTACAGATGATTTACCTTATGTTATTTTTGATTAGGAGGTCCAATTTACTATTAACTTAGTTCTTGATGACAAGACCATTTCTAACCCAACCTACTAAATTTATGAATTGTAACATTTATAATTGAGAAATAAAATGTATGAGTTACTTATTAATGGTTTCTTTCAACATATCATTTCACCATGGGGTGATTATATTTTTTTTGTTAAAATGAATATGGTTCAATGATACTTTTCATTTACTGTAGTGAATTTAATAACAACACTCTTAAGAAAATGTATCCTTTTACTCATACTAATGATTTGATTGATCATGTCTATGGGGACTAATATTTTTTAATGTTTTACTTCATGATAAGTTACCATTTGTTTAATATGAACCAATAAGATATTCTGAAGATCCTATTTCATATTAAATAAGGGAATTATATTTTTTTGATTATTCCATTCCGGTTATATAATGTATCCAGTGTATTTATATAACGAATTAATAGAGTTTTAATAGAATTATTAGATCTTTTTTTGGTTTTATTTATTGATCAAATTTTTGTATATTCTAAAAGTGAAGAGGAATATGAATGACACCTAAGTGTTGTGTTTCAAAATGTAAGAAAAAAAAAATTATTTTGGAAATTTATTATGTGAGAATTTTGGTTGCAGTAAATTTCATTAATTATAAATATTTTTCCAAAATCAAATTACTATTGACCCTTAAAAACTATTTGATTAATGGAAAAGTCCTAAAAATATCATTTAGATGTGTAGTTTTCCAAGAGTCGTGGGTTACTACCAATTGCTTCTTGAATTTGTTTTCATATTTCTAGTCCATTGACAAAGTTAACTCTATATGGAGTTAAATTTATATAGATAAAAAAATGCGATGATTGTTTAGGAACTAAAAACATATTTTTTTAATTATTTAGTTTTGGCCCTACCGTCTAGAAATGGTGAGTTTTTCATCTATAGTGACGATTCAATAAAGGGAATTGGTCATGTCCTGATTCAGAATCATCAAGTAATTGATTTTGATTTAAAATAGTTGAGACCTCAAAAATTAAATTTCCCTACAGATGATCTAAAATTATCTGGAGTGGTTTTTCCTTAAATGATTTAGAGGCATCATTTGTATGTAATAAATTGTGAAATATTTAATGATCACAAAAGTTTGAATTATATATTCCATCTTAAGGAATTGAACAAGAGATAAAGAAGATTCTTAGTAATTATGAAATAATATAATTTCATGATTCAATACCATTTTTGAAAAAACAAATATATTGGCAGAAACTTTGAGTCAGAAAAATAATGCTACATTTACCAAGTCACATTTAGAGCATAAGCCTTGGTTAAATATTCAATTAATTTTTTTTTATAATTTCTGAATGTAGGGAAATATTATGTATTATTTAAAGATTTATTGCATTCAACCTTTTTAAAAATAATTAATCAAGTTCAGAAGGAGGACCATGCATTTCAAAAAATTGTATAATCCATTATGAAGGATATTTTCCTTGATTTAAATATTGATGAAGAATGTTTTTTATGATTTGTAAAAAGACTATGTATTCCATTAAATTCAATGTTCATGAAATAGTCGCTAAGTGAAGCTCATAGTTCTCCTTTTTTATTCATCCATGAAGCACTAATATGTACAATGAACATTAGGAGTAATAATGGTCGGATTTAATGAAAATAGATATTGGTGACATTACTATGAAGTGTTTGACTTCTCCATAGGTTAAAGTATAATGAAAAATACCGAAGGGATTTCTTACAAAAAATATTGTTCCAAAGTGGAAATGCGAAAATATATCCATGGATTTATTTTTTGGATTACCACATACTTCTCAAAGTAACAATGTGATTTGGGTTATTGTTAATCGATTAAAAAAATTTAAATATTTATTTCATATTAGAGATACAATATATTATGATAAACTATCACAATTTTATCTAAAGCATATAGTTTGTTTATATAGAGTTACTCTCCCCATTATACTACGTCATGATCTCATATTTACTTTAAACTTCTAAAATGGACTTCATAAGTAATTTAGTAATGAATTAAATTTAGGCATATCTTATCACCCTCAAAAAAATTGAAAGCATGAGTAAAAAATTCAAAACATGGAAGTTATGATTCACTCTTATTTAATGGATTATAAGGTATATTGGGATAAATATCGTTACTTCATTGATTTCTCTTATAATAATATCTTTCATTCATATATACATACGGAACCATTTGATGCATTATATGGAAAGAAATGTTAGATGATAGATTTTTGTGATTAAATAGGATAAAATATGTCGATGGGACCAGATTTGGTAGAAGAAATGGCTGATAAGGGGTAGTTGATTCAACAACATATGAGGATGCTTCGTAGTGGGCATAAAAGTTATATAGATAACAAAGGGAAAGATCTTTCATTTGTGATTGGTGATATTGTTTTACATAATGCATCTGCACAGAAAAAGTTTTATACATTTTTTTTGAAATGGGAAAGATAAGTAAACAATTAATTGGAAAATATGAGATATTGGGGAAATTTGGAAAATTTTCCCACCGAGTGGATTTTCCCTAAATTTTTCTCATATACACAATATTTTTCATGTCTCGATTAAAAAAAATATGTTCTAGATTCATAACATATTTCGATCCTTGAAGTTGTTCTGTTAGAAGAGAAACATTATTATAAAGAATATCCGATTTTTATTCTCTACCATATAGAGAAATTTTTTTAAAATATGGTGATTTATTGGGTTAAATCTATATGAAAAAACAATATTGTTGAAGAGGCAACACGGGAGTCTGAAAATTCTATGAGGGAAAGATATCCCCACATATTTAATAAGTGATGAAAATTAAAAGGGAGAAATTTACATAAGGAGATAATAATGTAAAACCGTAATTAATTATTGAATAAATCATATTCATATTAATTAAATATTAATTATATATTTATATTAATTGTAAAATTATTAAATATTTGTTAAAACAAAAAGGAAATAGTTTTGGTTAAACTCTTTTAATATAATGTTTTTTTAAGAGTTTAATTTCTAATTTATAGAATATTAATTTTAAAAAATGAATATAATTTTTCAAATTAGTATACCAAAATTAAAATAGGTTGATATTTTTCTATTTGTTCGAAAAATATAGATTTTTCAATGAATATTGAAAAAATATGATTTTTCTAAAAATGTCATTTATTTTCAAAAAATTAACCAATTTAAGACTACCATTATTTTTGGAATATGATGTTACATAACATAATTATTATTTATATATATTTAATCCACTTAATTACATTTTAATCAACATTATATGGGATTTTTGTATATGTTTATTTTTTTAGTTTCAAAATAGGGTTTTCCTAAAGACTTATTTAAAGTGTATAATGTTTCCTCATTTTAATTAGTTAAAATAATCCTTAATGGGGAATTATTTAAATTAAATATATATATAATATATCAATAAAAATATTTTATGTAAAAAAAATGACTATTATTTTTCATATAAGTAATATAAAATCATATTTTTCGTAAAATATACACTACCTAAAATCCCTTTTTTCATCACGTCTGCGTGTTTTGTTTTAAATTAAAATTTTCCATTTATGTGAATTGAATTTGGTAAAATGGATTGAATTTTTATAATAAATATTAATTATATTATCTAATAATTTTAACTTAGTTCTTGACCATAATGAATCGTTAAAACTATAAAAATTAATTACGGTAATTATGGTTAAAACTGGATTACTGAGGGGTTAAAAAATGAAAAGGGTTAAAATTACTTAAAGAATTATCTAAATTGTATTTTATTTAAATATTTCTGACTTTTCATGTATAATTTTCAATAATATCACATTTTTAGTCTTTTGGTATTTGAAAAACATTACCACACCTTCTTCTTTACAAAATTTATATGTGTGGCACTCAACTCACTTATAATAGTTTAACCACTCTCTTATCTTATTCAGAAAATAAATGAAATTTTTATTATCTAAGAACTACCCAAATATATTACATAAATACATAACCATGAACTATATCCCTCGTTGTTATCAAAAATCCATCCTATAAAGGCTATTATTACTTTCCTAAGGAGGTTGTCCCAAGAAGATGTATTGTTTTTAACCGAGCATTTTATTTTTCTTTTCTTCTTCCACCTCATTAAAATATTATTTAATTATTATTTTATACTAATAAAAAATATATATATGTTTCTATGTTAATGGAATAACCTAAATCCATCTCGTCTTCTATCGAATGAGATACAAAATCACCACTATTGGGTATGGAGGACTACCACCTCACTAATCGTTGCTAATGTTTTCCATCATTGCCTCTCACGACATATTATAATGATGTATTTAAAATATATATATGTTATTTAAAAAATATTTATACTTAAATAAATGTTATATCACATATAACTTGTTTACATTCCAATCCATGGTGGATATGATAACGTCACTTGTGTGTACGACAAACTTCTTCCTCACAAAGCGATGTGATGCGTTTTTCACTTAAACATTACATGGAATGTAATCAGGATAAATATAATAAATATTTTTGATATAAATGAAATAATTATGATATTAATGAAATATTTAAAAATTTTAAATGATAATATATCATTTTTTTAATATACTGAAAAATGATAACATCGTTCTTGCGTACGTGTATACTATCATCTCCATGAAGTGATGTTACTATTTTTTTGACACTAAATAACATGGATGATATATTTAAATATATTTAAAGAAATAATATGGTATTTATGATATAATTATTATTATACAATTATAAAATAATAAATAGCATCCTTCAATAATGATCATTGAAAATGGAAACGTTACTCATGCGTACTTATAGCCAACCGTATTCATGATCATAACATAATTCCTTTCTCAAAACCATATTAAATTATTGGTGTTAAGAGTATAATTGATGTATAAAGATGAAAATTAATACATGATTATTATTCTAATGATTTTTAATAATGAAATATTTTACCATTACACAACCTACCAAAGTCATTTTTGAAATATAAACTCAATACTGTGAAAAAATATGAAGTAAACACAATTAATTAATTAATTATATATATCATGGTAATAAATGAAATAAAAGGAATAATAAACATGGAAAAGTCTATCAATAAATTAGATGACAAATTTTTTATTATTATTCAGTAATATAAAGACCGAATGTGATGAATAAAACTCTTGTTATAGACATCATCTAAATATCCTATCTTTGAAGAATGTTTTGATGTTATGAACCTATATTGTTTTATGTGTTGTATATAGAGACCCATTAACATGTAGTATAACTTATGTATCCATTATCATTATATTTAATGTTTTTTTAAATGTCATCCATTCATGGTGCTCATGATTAAATTTTTTTCCAAATTGATATGTTACTTTTCATGAAAAAATTATTTATTAATGTTCTACTTAACAATATCATTTTATTCCATGTCCATATTTTTAAAATTATATTATTATGGAAAAAAGAGTTTTATAAATGGATTATTTTCTTTGTTTTATTTTTTTTTCAAAAATCTAATGTTTGTAAGTAACATGTGGTTATCTTTACAAATAATAAATCGAATGTTCTATTTTAACGTAAACGACTTCAATGACTTTTCCACCATTGTAACCATTATTTGTGTTTTGGATTACAAGATTTCATGTTTTATTAAAAAAAACCCTCCTTCACTTTTTTTAGTTAATTTTGGTATTCAAAATGTTGTTTCAATAGAAAATTGTATTTTCATTTTGAAAATAGATTTTCACAAGAAATTGTTGATCTGATATAAAAAGTGATTAGAATACAAATCTAAAAAAAAAATCTTTCAAATGATTTATAATGAAAATATAGAAAATAATTTTCTTATTAATGATATAGTCCTTTGAAATTGTTTACAAATTTGTTATCCCCATTATATCTCATTGGTGGGCCAATTATTGCTAATACGCTGGGTGGGCCCATATAGTGTAAGGTGAGCCCGTTAAAGAATATACAATGAGTCTATTCATATAACAATTTATTGAATTGGGTAGTTATTATGTTCTATATATAATTATATTGGAAGTGGATGTATAATTACACTAATCTTTTAGGGTTCCATTAGAAGATATACCAAGGGACCTATATGGAGTTTATATGCTTGTTAATGAGTTTTCCTGGAACTTTTTTAAAGTTAAGATAAATGATATTTTTAAGTAATGATAATTTCTATTCTATGTAAAAAGTTATTAATATAGAAATGGTTTTTCATTGTTAATAATAATTTTTTCTAGACTAACAATTTTCTCCTTTTTGTCCCTTAATGTGCTTTTTGTGGTCATGTGATATTATTAAAAAACATTTATAGGATATAAGGATGATTAGGGAAACGAATAAGTAAAGTTAAACGTCACGAATATAGGTCATGCAAATAATCCATGTGTTATTTTAAGGAGTTTATTTTATGAGAAAAATGGATACTGATTTGAAGGGTACACTTTTTATTATATTATTTTTCTATGTATTAGTTATGACATAAATCTAAAAAACTCTAAACCTAAAAAGATTCTCATATTTAAGAGAATTAATTCATAACATAAAACTCAATATTAATTAATTTTTAATTGAAGGTATTTATAAATACCTTTAAAGATAAATATTCAATTAATATGATAATTTTGAAACCTAATAGAAAGGTTTGTAACATATCCAAAGGAAAAATCATTGTTAAGTTCTTTTTCAGTCACAAATTTATTAGACTAATTTTTTTCCATTTTTTCTGAGGTATAATGTATGATATGGGAAATTGTTTCTATTATTTAGCCATGAACATACCAGAATCCACTATCTGAAGAATCAAATATCAATTCTAGTGGTATGAAATGATCTGTGGGTTAGATTATTAGGTTATATATAGAAACAATTTTTATTTCAATGAATGATTTTGAACAAAAAATATCAAAATGGAATACAACATCATTCTAGATAAGCATAGGGTGTGGGGAGAAAATCCTATTGATGTTCTAGATGAATCTTCATTAGAAACAGGGATGAGAAAGAAATTAGCAGATGTATTGAATGAATATGGATTTAGTAAGTGATTGGATTTTCAAAATTTTGGCAGGATAAAACTAAATATGCTAATGAAACATTATGAATCATATAACAATCCCATCAATAATCCTGATGTGATATTTTTAAAAATTTACCCCTAGAATTCATTTGAAAAACATTTGTTAGAACAATGGTTGTGAATTCAAGTAAGATTAAAATGAATCACCATAAATATTAAGGTTATTTATGATGAACCTTATGAAATTCTCAATGAATTCAAAAAATATAAACATCATAATCATCGGAAATGTGGTGGGATCATTGACAAGGAAAAAAGGAATTCTAAAATATCCATATTTTCAAATGGGGTATGTGAATGTAGTTTTTCTTAGTCTTGAGTTGCAATTGGGGTTTTGAAGTTGATGGTATCCATAAAGAAAAGAAATATGTAACATTATAAATAAAATTTATGACATTTTATTGAAGAAATAACATGGTTGTGATATTTTCATGTTTCAAAATTCAATATTTTTTATAATCAATGCGCAAATTCCATTTTATCACTATTTTTTGGACCACTTGTTGGTATTTAATTGCGACAAAAATTATCACACCCTACTTAAGTCCCACTTGAATTAGACTAACCAATTCAGTATAAAACATTGGCTACATAATACTACATTGAGAATCTTGGGAATATCTTCCCTAATTACCTCATGTATTAGTGGATTGAATCTTTATTGAGGATGCCAGATTGGTTTTAATAATTCTAATAGATGTATGTAATGCATGAAAAAGGAAGGTTTTATTACTAGTATATCATTGTTGGGTAAAAATCCCTCAAGGTATCATTGAAGCATTTTTGAGATGATTGTGTTTCATTTTCAATGCAGGACTCCATGTTGTGTTTGATGACAAAGCAATTCTCATTGACTCAAACTATTGACAAAGGGGGTTTTCCTAGAGAATGAGGAAAACTTTTTTTGGCCAAGGGAGTTGTGCTCTTATGTTAAGGAGGTTTATAATGATATACACAAGGAATATTTTGAATATAGAACATCAATATTTGGCAAAGGAATAGTGGCACACAAGTGTGGCGTGCAAGTCCAAAATTGGCACGCAAGTGTGGTGCGCAAGTCCTCAAAATGAATATAAATAGACGACTACTATCCTCATTTATTAATGTGCTTAAAACTTAGTGAAAATCCGAGATTTGATCATGCAAGTGAAAGTGACATGAAATGTTTAGTGCTCATTTAAGTGGGGCACGCAACTATGTTGTGCAAGTGTGCCGCACAAGTTGGTTTTTCCGCAACGAAGGCAGAGGTTGTGCACTAGTTAAAGGCGCACACAAGTCACCCTAGGGATGTGTGAAAGTTAGAAATTTCCCAGAAGATCTGTGGTAAATCGGTATTTGTCAGTGAATGAAATTGAGACTTCAATAGAGCATCTACATACAATGGAGGATACATTCGTTAGTGATAATGAAGAGACCTACATGTCTATAATATGTGAGTGGATCTTCTTATGTAGTATTGAGATCACTTCAGTTGAAAGATCAGTGAGTTCTCAAATTGTGAGTGGTTGTAAACCAAGAGGGGTAGTGAGTCCACTTCAAACTTGTAAACAGTAGTGCGCTTATAGTGGAATTGGAACATCAGAGCACTACTGGAGTATGCCCCTTGGACATAGCTCAGTAAGGGTGAACCAGGTAAAACATTATGTGTCCTATGCATGCTATAAGTTTTATTCATACTCTTCATTGGTAATGAGAGAGAAGAAGGTTTTTTCTAACACAAAACTAGATCAAAAGGGGAAGTTGTTTTAATTTTTCCTACCCGGATTCACCACCCCCCCTCTCAGGGTATCTAGCCTACCAGACCTAACAATTGGTATCAAAGGAAATGGTTGATATTAGTGTTTCTCTCTCCAATGGAGGTCACTAATCATAAAGGGATTTTGATCTTCGATGGGAACAATTTTAAGCTATTGAAGAATCGGGTGCATCGCTACTTACGATCTTTGGGAATGAATGTGTTTATAGCAGCAATGCATTGTATGACAACTGATATTAATAGAGGTGCATTAACAGAAGCTGAGCAACGAGAATTGGATGCTGACGCAAAGGGAGTCAATGATTTGTGAGGATCCCTATCCAAAACAATATATACCAAGGTGATGTCATGAAAAAAATCACATGCTATGTGGGAAAAGTTGTTGAACATATATGAAGGAGATACAAATGTCAGAGAAGCAAAGCTGCCAGTATTATGGAACAAGTATGAAGATATAAGAATGAACCCGAATGAGTCTTTTGATGGATTCTTTGACAGGGTAAATGTTGTTGTGGAAGATATGCGAGGTCTGGGAGAAGTCATTGAAGACATTAATATCATAAAGCGCATCTTGAGGAAACATCCACCTCAGTTCAATCTGAAGGTTTCGGTACTGGGAGATTTATATCCAAAGGAGCTAACATTAGACAATTTTCGCAGTACCTTGGTTGTATATGAAATGCGAAATGATGATAACGAGTCTGTGGAAAAAGAGAAATATAAAGAAGTGGCATTCAATTCCAAGAAGAATCTGACCATTGAAGATTCTCAGGAAGAAGAAGAGACAGATGAGGTGATGTCATTCTTCTCCTCAAATCTTCAAAGAGGAAAAAGAAAGTTTAAAGGGAAACTTCCACTGGCATATTTTTGATGTGGAAACGTTTTTCATCTTGCTGCAAGGTGTCCTAAAAAGTTCCAAGAATATGATGATGTCGATTAAGTCAAAATGTCCAATAAGAAGTCACCGGCCTATGAGAAAGGAAAGAAACTGTTCAAGAGAAATTTCTTTAAGAATAAAAATCTACATTCAAAAGAATGAGACAGTTCGGATGAGTCGGATGATGAGGAGGTTGAGGAGATAGGGAACTACAATGATTATGGAGAAAATGATACGGTGGCAGTTGTTGGTAGTTCTCAGGAGAAGAATGAAATTGAAGGTGATAGTGAAGAACAAGAAGTTGAAGGAATAATAGACATGAAATGTGAGTTACATGCTTCTCTTGAGGAGATAGATGTTTGGAGAGTCAAAACAAATAAAGCTAACAATGTTGATCATGATTCCAAACTCTATATGTAGCAGTAGGAAGAAGAGAAGTCTGAATTGATTATTGAAATTGATAAACTCAAGTCCTCAACACCAGGGAACTCAGAATCAGTTACTGAGTATAAAATCAATATTTAAGAACAAAAAAGGGAGATAGATGGCTTGAAAAACACAAGGAAAGGTCACATCAAGTGTATAGAAGAGATTGAAGAGGAAGTTGTCATTCTGTGGAGAAACGTTAAAGACCAAGAAAATCCTTTGATTCCCAAAAAATTATTTAGAAAGAAGGTCATTAAGAAGACTAAAAATATGAAATAGGAGCCCACTAGTTCCGCAGTAAAGAAGCAGAAATTGAGCTCAGACGTTAAGGATAATTTAGGGCTTGTTTAGAAACAAAAATCTATGAAAATTGATGTCAGACCGCAAGAACCCATCCTGATATTGAAGGTTGATTTGGGAACAAAGAGGAATCGTAATATTCAGATATCCCAATGGGAAACACATAGTGTATAAGTAACATGATGGAATTCACCTTATATTAGGTGTTATTTTTGTGGAAAGATGAGACATTCACATTATTGGTGTTCCATAGGAAAGAGATATTAAAGGGAACAAGAACAAAGGTGGAAGCCAAACAGAGAACGATTCTCCAGAACATATTTCGAAGGACACTGTTTTTGGTGTGGTGGATTTGGGCACATTTCTAGGTACTACACTACGACCATACAGAGGAATATGACAAAGCAGAATCAAAATATTCACAAGCAGCAGATCAATAAACCAACAGGTGCGTTAAAAATGAAAAATATATTTACAGCTTTGGAAAATGAAGTTGGTCCATCATACTCTGAGAAAGAACAAAATTCTCCATCCATGTTGAGTGTTAAGGAATAAATAAGGACTAAAAAGAAGAAGGATGAGAAGGTCGTGGTGGCAGAAATTTCCCTAAAGAATTAGATCGCTCTGGTGAATGGATCCTTGATAGTGGTTTCACATCTCACATGATAGGTAATAAGGATCTTATTACAGGAATAGAATATGATAAAGAAAGAGTTGTCAATTCTGAAAATGATGAAGACCTAATGATTATTGGTGCAGTAAAGGCCAAGTTTGTGGGAAAAGAGATGATACGTGCTGATGTCTTAGTAGTAGAAGGCCTCTGTCACAATTTTCTCAGCGTCAATCAACTATGTGACTCAGGATATTCAATAAGTTTTACAAAGATGTTTTGTGTCATAAAAGGATGATATGGGGTAGTATCTGTACAAGGGAAATGAACAAAGGGAAATCTCTACCTTGTAAGTGGAGAAGAAGATATGTGTTTTCTGTCCAGAGAGGAAGAAAACAAGATGTGGCATAAACGACTTGGTAATATTTTCCAACCATCCCTAGAAGATCTAGTGAAGTGTGATGTAGAAAGAGACCTCCTTAAGCAATCATGTGATCATACTCACATGTGTGATGCATGCGAAAAAGGGAAGCTTATCAAAAATACGTATAACCCAAAGAAAAAGAAGTCAACAAGAGTGCTCAAATTGGTGCATGTTGATGTTTGTGGTCCAATCACCCCAAAGGAAATTGACGGAAAGAGGTACTATATTCTTTTCATTGATGACTATAACAGAATGGTGTGATTGTTTGTTATTTCCCATAATTCAGATGTGTTCAGCTGCTTAAAATAGTACAAGAGGGAGTGTGGAAGGATGCATGGGCAGAAAATTTTGAGGCTTCTTACTGACAATGGTACGGAATTCACAAAAATTCAAGAGGAAGGCTATCTCGGGAAACATGGGATAAGGCATCAAGTTTCCTCAGTAAGAACTCCCCAAAAAATGGAGTGGTTTAAAGGGGAAATAGAATCACCAATAACATGGCCTAAACGAGCCTCATTGAAAAAGACCTAGGAGAGAAATTTTGGAAGGAAGTAGTTTTGAGATAGGTCTATATTTCTAACAGGGCTTGGTTGTGTCCGAAAGAAGGAATGAATTCGTACGATATGTGGTATGGAAAGAATCCAGTGGTAAAATACATTTAAATATTTGGAAGTAAGTGATTTATCCTCAATAAGGAAAAACATAGAAAATATAATTCGTGAGGAGAATGAGGGATATTCCTTGGCTACTCAGGAAAAAGTAAGGCATATAAATTCTTTAAAAAAAGTCTGGTAAAAGTTGTTGAGAGAAATGATGTCACTATAGTTGAGAATAAGGAGATCGCTCAACATCGCAGTGAACAATTTCATAATGAGAGTGATGAGGAAGAAAGCAATACCGAGGGAGAAAAAGTGGATGATGTTGATTCAGAAGAAGATACTAATGATGAGCATGAGGAAGTAAAATCTGTATCTTCCCAAAAGCCAAGGAGTCAAGCTGAAACTGACAGGCAGAATATCATTGGTGATCAGTCAGCTCTAGTTCAGACAAGAAGAATGAAATCACTACTATTGACATATTTACTATCACAGGTTGAGCAGAAATGCTTCACTGACGTAGATGAAGATGGAAACTGGATTCTGGCATGAATGAAGAGATAGATTAGATTGAGAAGAATCATATATGGGAGGTTGTTTTGAGGCCAGTAGATAAAAATTTCATCGGGACTAAATGGGTCTATCTCAACAAGATGGATGAATATGGAACAGTGATTCGGAACAAATAAATAATAGAATTCAATGTGTACTCCCAGATAGAGGAAATATATGTTGATGAGACGTTTTCACCAGTTATGAGACTAGAGATAATTAGATTATTTTTAGACATAGTAGTGAAAAGAATGTTCTAAGTGTTCCAGATAGACGTCAGATCTGCATTTTTGAATGGGTTTATAGAAGAAGAGGTGTACATTGAGAATCCAGATGGTTTTCTCAATCATGAATATGAGAATAAAGTTTTTCAGTTTACGAAAGCACTATGTGGGTTGAAACAAGTACCAAGAGAATGGTACTCAAGGCTGGATCAGTATTTGAAGAAGATTTTATTTCAATGTGGGGGATTTGATTACAATCTCTACTTCAAAAACAACAGTAATCCAAGGATGATGGTTCTATTTTATGTCGATGACATAATATTTGGTGGATCAGATGAATCTTAGTGCAAACAATTTTCAGAATTCATGAAAAGTGAGTTTGAAAAGTCCATGATTAGTGAGCTGTCATTTTTCCTTTGTTTACAGGTGACACAAGGAAGTAATGGAACTTTTATTTCTCAACCCAAATACGCCAAGGAGGTTATGAGAAGGTTTGTAATAGATAATTCAAAGGAGATGAAGACTCTGGTTGCTACCCGGATGAAATTATCAAAAGATGACAGTGGAAGGGTAGTTAATAGCACTGAATACTGGAAGATTATCGGTAGTTCACTGTACCTAATAGCAACAAGACCTGATATTGTTTTCACCACATGGTAAGAAGCACGTTACCAAAGAAATACAAAGGAAATCCACATGCTCACAATAAAAAGAATACTTTAGTATATCAAAGGCACCATGGATTTCAGTCTAATGTATAATGACAAATCTCATCCAGAGTTATTGGGATATACAAATGTTGATTGGGCTGGATCAGTAGACAACATAAAATCAATGTCAGGAGGTGCATTATATATTGGTAGATTTTTTATTTCTTGGCTAATCAAGAAACAATATTGTATTTCTCCGAGCACCACAGAGGCTGAGTATATTGCTGACACTCAAGCATGCACACAATTATTGTGGATGAAGTAGTAGCTTGAAGATATGGGATTTGAAGTGAATTCTCTGATCGGAATCCAGTGTGATAACTCAATTTCTATCAATCTTAAGAAAAAATCCAGTTCATCACTCAAGGATAATGAACATTGAGATCAAATATCATTTCATCAAGGAGAAGGTGGAGCAAGGGCTTGTGAAGTTGGAGATTGTGCCTATAGAGCTACAGGTTGTAGATATTCTGACAAAGTACATACCCGAAGAATTTTTTGAGAGGAATCAACTGGCTTTGGGAGTCCAGTAGACTCCCCACACTTGAAAAGTGTGTATGTGGGACCACACTCCTCTCCCTGAGGTATGGTGTGTTTTTTCCTTATGTTCTAGTGCGTGTTTTTACCCTACTGTAGACTGCGAAGGAGTGCCCTTTGGGTTCATTGACAAAGGGGGAGAAAACATGAGAAAATTTGATTGTTCAAGGGGGAGAAAATGTCTTAGTCAAGACACGGGGAGAATTAGACAGGTGGATCAGCGAGATAGGGGGAGTAATTATATAGGGGGAGAAAATTAAATCAGACGATGCTAGACGCGATCGATCAAAGAATAGATATCACGACAACTGAGGATTGTGATAAAAGCAGAAGTGTGGTTGGTATCAGGTTGTTATGTAAATTTAAATTGGTGTTAGGTTGGTATCAATAGTGGTGTCATAAACAAAGTGAATCATAAATGAACTTTTCATGATACTCCCATTTCTCACACTGAGCATTGCTCATGTAGGCTTTGAGTATGTGTTGAGTAAATCATTGATCGCTATCTGTATCGCAAGAGGCGAATGGTGGTTGAAGTTGAATAAATCCGTATTGAGGTATCAAATAATGGATAATTTTTTTGAAAAGAGTTCTCAAAAAACCCAAAGGGGGAGAATTTTGGGTAAAAATCCCTGAAGGTATCATGGACACATTTTAGAGATGATTGTGTTTATTGACAATGCATGACTCCATGTTGTGTTTGTCGACAAAGTGAGTCTCAATGAATAAAACCGTTGACAAAGGGGGTTTTCATAGATAATAGGGTGAAGTGTTTTTGGAAAAGGGAGTTGTTCTCTAATGTTAAGGAGGCTTCTAATGATGTACACCATGAATTTTTCAAATTCAGAACATCAAAATTTGGAAAAAGAAAAGTGGCGCGCAATAACAAAAGTGGCACACAAGTGTGGCGTGAAAGTCCTCAAAATTCCTATAAATAGACAGCTACTCTCCTCATTTATTAACGAGCTCAAAAATTAGATAAAATCTGAGATCTAATCGCGCAAGTGAAAGTTACGTGAAAAGATTAGTGTGCACGCAAGTGGGGCACACAAGGGTGCCGTGCAAGTGGACTACACAAGTGGACCACGCAAGTGCGTCATGCAAGCAGTGTGGAGCGCAAGTGTGGTGCGCTAGTGTGGTGCACTATTATGGTGTGCAAGAGTGGCACACAAGTGTGGTGCAAGTTGGTTTTTCTACAACTAAGGTAGAGATTGTGTACTAGTTAAAGGGGCGCACAAGTCACCCTAGGGTTGAGTGAAAGTTAGAAATTGCCTAGAACATCAGTGGTAAAGCAGTATTAATTAGTGAATGAAATTTGGACTTCTATAGAGCATCTACATACAGTGGAGGATATATTCATTAGTGATAATGAAGAGACCTATGGGTCTATAAACTATGAGTGGATCTTTTGAATAAGCAGTGAGCTCATTTTAGTTGAGAGAGCAGTGAGTTCTCAAATTTTGAGTGGTTGTAAACCAGGAGGGACAGTGAATCCACTTCGAACTTGAAAATAGCAGTGTGCTTATAGCGGAATTGGTACATCCGAACATTACTAGTGTATGCTCCTTGGACGTAGCTCAGTGAGCGTGAACCAAGTTAAAATTGAGGTGTCATGTGCAAGCTTTAAGATTTATTCATACTCTAAATTGGGAAGGAGAGAGAAGAGGGTTTTTTCAAACAAAAAAAAAGATCAAAAGGGGAAGCCGTTTTAATCTATCATACCATGATTCACCCCCCTCTCAGGGTATCTAGCATAGGAGACCTAACAATCATCTAGGGTCCAGAAGAATTCCATTTTCCCTAAAACACCTAAACAGGTTCAAAATCATTAGTTTCAGTAAGTAAATTAGAGATAATGACTAGGTAAGAGTGATCATAAAAAAGGAATGCATACTTTGGGTGAAATAGAAGATGTTTCAAACTATTTTTATCCTTCATTTTTGGGATAGATAACTTTGAAATAGAGGAAGGTATTCCTATTGGTTTTCATTCATTTTAATCATTATTTTCTAAGGTGGATCCATAAAGATCAGGGGTGAGATGGGTTTCTAGAATGTTTTCATGATCCTTTATATTAATGAAGTTCATAAATAAAGGGAACACATAAACTTATCTATTTATGTATTATTGAATCATGGTAAAAATATAAAAAAATCCACTCTCATTAGAATTGAAATAACATGATAGAAGATTTTTAAATCCACTCTTAGAGGTTTAATCAAAGTAATGGATAGGGAATGTTCAATTATCCTATTATGGGTATCATATGGATTGAAAAATAACCAACTTGACCATTCTCTCCCAAAATTCCATTGATAAGATGCTAGAATGGACATCAATTTTTTCTCAATTAGTCATGAGTAATGGTCTTCCAATAATAAGGGGAGATCAAGAAGAATATGTATCACCATAAATGATAAGTACATACAAATCAACATGGAATATAATATCATTGATATAAAAAGGATATCCATGATTATTTCCTCATTATTAGTAGTGCTTAGACTGGATAACTAGATAATTACATTTATTGGGTGTAAGGGATCTAGAAAAAGGATTGAAAAAATGTATTTGGTCAAGAAATTTATCATGTCGTATAGTTCAATAGGCGAATCATCATAGTTGGAAGTCCCTATTTGGCATTGAACTAAAACGTTCCAAGGATATTTCCACTTTATGAGAATTGACTATTGGGTTGAATCATTCTTAATGGTCATAAGCATTAACTAATGGGAAGAAAATTACATATTAATTTATTAATACATTGGGATTTTTTTCATGGAATAAAAAAGGGGACTATCCATATTGACGTGTAATTTTACATATATTACCCTTTGGGTTGGGAAATGGTTGAGCTCGGAGTCAGAAATAATTGTATAGTTTCTACTAGGTTAGGTGGGATTCATGATGTCTGGTTTCATTTTAAATGTTTTTGAGGATAGAATAAGTAAAGGATGAAAGATCTTACACAACAATTTCCCTTGATTTCATAGTGGATAAGACATGTCGTACATTGGGGTTTCATTGGGTTTAGTTCAATAGAAATTGAATGTATTGGGTTGGGAATTGGAAAGGCACACTTGGATAATAGAGTCTAGATGGACCATGTAGAGGATTTGTCCTATGATTTTAATAGAAAAGAAGATAATATTTTTGGAACATTACTCCCACCTTGAGCACATTGAAATTATTTTTTATTTTGATGAGGTAATTGAGGGGGTTGGGAGATGGGATTTCAATACCTCAGGTCAGTATAGTCTTCCCATTTCGTGTTATAATTAAGAGAGAAGTGATCATTTTGTGTCTGGTTGGAGTTTAAAATGTACTAAATTGTATGTTGAGGGTTGGATTTCCTCTAAGAAAATACTGCATTGATCCCCTTTATACATGAAGAATATGATTGGTCTTCTTGTATTTGTAAACATATGCTATTAGTATAAGCTAGTTAGATAAAAATTCTATAGTTTTGACTGACTAATAGAATTATGAATGTAGAGAAGATGAAATTAGGGCTTTAGCAGACATAGTTAATTATTTCACAAAACTAGTATGTTCATTCATCCACTATATCATCTTATTGGGATCTGTGGATTGATTGTCCGGTACTTTTTTTTCACTTGATAATTTTCGCATGTATATAATTTCTACCAATTTGTAGCCATATATATTATGAGATCTCATAAAATAGTAGGAGTTTTTTTAAAAGAACCACCACTTACAACATTGATGAAAGATTGTTCCATATCCAATAACTGCCATAGAATTATTGGATCAAGATTTGGATAACGAATTATTAATGTGGGAATGTTTCCACAATCCTTTAGAGCCTCTCCTAGTACTAATTGAGTGATTCATTAAGGAATTTATAGACAATGATAATTTTTATTGGATATAAAATCTTTGAGACGAATGAATCTTTTCTTATAAAAAAGATTCTTTATATCATTTCTTGAGTTTATGAAACCAAAAGATAGGTAGGGGATCCATGACTTGGTGTAGCCATATAGGGAGAAATGGAATGCTCAATGTTTGATTTTTGTCTTCTGAAAACCATGGAGGATTTATTTTGGATAATAGAAATTATAATTGTTTTATGTGAGGATGTAAATACTAAATGGATAGCCCATTGAAATGAAGAAAAATATGCATCAAATCCAATTTGAGTTTGAAATCTTCCTCAATGATTGGATTTCAAATACCAAGTGGTTGGTCATTAATATCATGGGTAGTGAGTTATTTAAATGTTTTTTACCTTGGATTATAAATATCTATATAAATTGAACGATAAATGAATATGTATTGAGTAATTTTGTTATCCCTATTATAAACTCTAATTCGGTGAAGAGTTCACTCGATTTCAGTGTCAAACAAATCAGATTGATTGTTTGGGAGGTTATAAAAAATTCACTAAAATTCAGAAAGGATGATTAATGAGGGGTTTTATTTTCTTTTTTTATTTTATATTATCTAATGGGAATGAGAGTTTTTATTTTTGTTTCATTATAATATTTTTTTTCAATTTTTGATTTTTGATTTTTGATTTTTTTTACTAAAATAAAAAACAATGGATTAATTATTGCACCATCCACATCAATGATACCATTGGAATAATGATGGAATATTACCCATTCATTATTAGAATTTCATGTTCTCTATTATAATGTCTATAACAAAAATCAGGTCTAATCCTCGATCATGGTACTATATTTACATGTCAATTGTTTTTTATTTTGAATTGGGGTTATTTGTATTTAGAGTTATTGTAAATTGATTTTCATATTATGTTTAATTTGATAATTTGATAAGGAATTGAGTGGGTTAATTATTGGTTATTTAATATTTTCATATCATTAATCTTTTTGATATATTGTACTAAATTAACACCCACATCAGAAAATAATTTTGATCGAAAACCCCAAATGTTGGGGCATTAATCGAAGCATTAACTTGGGTTTTAATCATTATCAATTTTTAATGATGGAATGATCAATATTTAATAAAACCATGTGTACTTATGGTTAAATAAATCCAAGGAATAAAAATTTCAAAAAACAATGTCATCAATACATTAAATTTAATGTTCAACATACACAATATCAATCTAAATAATATTTATTGAGAAACATCTATCGATCACTTAACATCCTCAAATTATGACTCTTACCAATGTATTATTTTCTCAACCATTGATATTTTTGGTAATATGGTTAATTATTTTAATAGTGATATTTTAAAAAGAAAATTAAAATAATGTTATAAGATAAGCTTGGTGCACTGAACACACACATGAACAATGAAGTGAGGTAAACACAAACTTTGGATTGAATGAGAAAGAGAGTGAGTAAAGGTTTTATACCAAAATTAAATGCATTTTAAGAAAGTAATAAAAAATATTAACAAATTTTATTATAAATGGATTTTATAGAATGAACAATATACATTACAAAAATTAAATGAAAACAAACATACATGAATGAAATTTAAAACAAATGAAAATGAACACGAAAAGAAAAGTATAGGAGAGTTATAGCCTCCTAAAAAAATATTATGAAAAATTATACAAGGCCTCTATAAAGGATATTTTTATGAAATTTATCCTAATTTATTTCCAAAGATCTAATATCCTGCAAGGAGAAGAGACAAATGTATTTATAGCCAAAGATGGTGGACTGTTTTCCTTCAAAAACCTCCCTTCATGTTGGATCGACCATTTGACCATGTAGATATCCAAATCTAAAGAAATATTCTTATTAAAGTTTTTAGATACGGATGTTGAAATTATAAATTCCAAATTCAGAATCAATTTTTCTTTTTTATCCAATGATATGGTTGTTTTCCTATAATATGATCTAGTGTCAAGTTTTGTCTAGAATTTTTCAAAGTGCACAATGTCAATGAATTTATGAATGTAAAGATACCACTATTATGAATCTAAATCATCTAAAATGTTTGGAGCATAAATATTTAATTTATAACCATAAAATAGTAGTATAATTGGACATATGGATTGGGGGATAATTCAAGAATTGTGAAAATTTTTCAAACCCTAAGAAGAATTTTGGGCTTAACAATATTGATTCCTTTGGGACATTTATTGGTTGAGTTAGAAATTATAATTATTATACAAGATGTATTTTAATATACTTGAATGTATTTCGTGGTTTCATAATTTTTTTCATCTATATTTTTCTTTGAATTTTAATCTTTGTGACTAGAATAATTTTATTTAATGATTCTGAAGGGATTTATTATGTGGTTTATAAACCCTTTAGGTGGCCAAATTAGACCAAACTCTAGCCTAATAATTGGTTTTAATTTTAATTAGGAACACTAAAAAAGATTAAAATCCTTAGGAATAGTATATTTATATATTTGAACAATATAGTAAACTTACCATATTCATGATCAATTAAAACAATGATAAAAAAGCATATTAAAAATTTAACTATAGACTTTTTAAAAAATCATTAACTATTACTTTTAAATAAATTAATGGAGTTGATATAAAAATTATGAATACATGAATAACCTTTGTTGTTCCCTGAAACCACATGGGACAATGTGAAAGGTCAACTATCTCCACTTACCAAATAGTTTTGTTCTATCATGATCTAATGATAGACATCCCACACTTTAAAACCTTCCATATATTCAATAATTTCTGGTGTGGGTTGGGCATTAGACCTACCTATCCCAACATCCCACATGGTCTAACGTTACTTTATTGAAACTAGTCTCTACCAGCCACATCAACATCCCAAATTTAATCCTATGAATACCATCAAAACTATAAAAAAGTAGTAAGTTTTAATTCTTTCAAAACCTATATATCATTCCCTACACCTAAATCCATTATAGACTATATATTAGTACACTTATAGAAACTACTATCACTATAGTCAGAATACATGTATTGGAAAACTGAAATCCATCAAAACCCATTTAATCACATTAACTATAACTTGATCTTCCATAACCTATATATTCTTACACATCATGATATTCCTAAACACAATGTGGGGAAGTGGTAGTGGTCAGTTATATGTCCTCTCACCAACTAAGATATTGAGTAAAATACACACAACCCAAAATATTTGGGTTTCAGAAGAATTAAAAGAGGGTTTTGGAGTGTATAAAGTTATAGAACATAATTATAGCATAAAAAACTATATTATTGAAAAATATCATATCCCGATCCCTGAAAATAATTAACTACCATCAAGAAAAACTCGATTCTATATCAATGAAAACAAAGCTAATGATCAAATAATAATACAATAATTATGGTTAAAAAACATGCTTTATTCCTTAATTTAACAACTAATATATACATTATGGATTCCCTTATCAAATGTGGTTCAACTATTTTCATTCAATCCTTAAATTCAATATTTTTTTGATAATTATAATTTGAATTTACTATTTCCCTTCTCTTGGGTAATGTTTTACTAACCAACTATTTTTTCCATTAAATATACCACTACCATTATCAACACTCATTCCCATGAGTTCATTATAATTCATTATCAGACAATAATATAGGAACTATAATAAGTATATATATCTAAATTTTTTAATATAAACTAATAGTGAATCAGTAAAACTATAATAAGCATTAATGTAACCCGAATAGCTAACTGATACAAAAACAAAACCACCAAGAAAAAAATGAGTAATCCTAGATCTTAACCCATTCTAACCAATACTATTAGAAAAATAACCACCATAATGGAATGTAAGAAAATCCATCTCTCAACATATACCAAACCATATTACCATAGAATATTATACTTATAAACATAATAAGGTATCTACCTTCCTAAGGTATATGTAGAAGGTTTCTAAACATATTTTACATCAAAAAACGCAAGTGGAAAACAATGTCATAGAATAAAGAATAAAATCTAATAAAGAAAGATTAGTGTGTAAAATAACCCTAAATAATTCATTTTAGCAAGAAACATTTCACTGGGTCATCTTAGATTAACCAATTTATTATGAGTGGTTTTCAATAATTTAGAAATCTATAAAAACAATCTATGGATACAAATATCAACCAATGAAAATGATACCATTCATATCCAAAAATTTAAAGAAAGAAACATAAATTCATTTCACTTGATTCATGTGTCACATATTTTACTTAGTATATATAAATTTTTTAACTAATTGCATTTTGTAAAATATGTTAGATAACAAGTGTAATCATAATAATGTGAAATCAAACTACCTATAAAATATCACGGGGCACCATCAAAACTAATATAAAATATGTGTGGATCACAAAACCATTTAAATCCTTAATTTATAAATCATAATATTAATTAAATAGATTCCACCATTTTCTTAAGGAAACATAGGTATTATACTCCCTCACTGACACAAAAAAATAAGAATACTTTATGAATCCATAACCTCTAAAGGAATCATCAAGAAACCACCCCACAAGGATATCACAATGGGGAATCAATCACCACAAACCTCGATGGAAAGCACCATAGAACCTATTCACAATGAAAAATCATCATACCACACTCAAGTATCTAGAAAAAACCCAAGAACCGTTACCTATTAATACTTTATAATTAAAGAGGAAAAGGAATTAGAGGATGAGAGATTATCTAAAAAAATAAAAGGTCAATCCTGATAAACCAATAGGTTCAAACCCTAACGTGAAATTAGTAAGGATAAACTTTAGAGGCCAAGATTGAATGTGTCTCAAATCTATAAGGATTAAAATTGAACATTGGGGGACCTAACCCCTATTTATAGATATAGTCTGATAAGACCCTTCATTAATGTGGTGACATCAACCATGGCTATGGCTCTATTTGTTAAAACAAGATTTTAGTTTTTTACCATTTAGAAAATCCATGTGCTCCCAAACCATGAAATGATTTAAAAATTATCTTAATAGGTTTACCAGAACCACGCTTTCCACATGGGGTGGATGATGATTCTCTATTCCCTAGATGACCACCATTATTACTCACCACAATAGAGGTGGAATTCCCCCACTATTCCATCTCACCATGACAAAGACCATGATGTGGTGACACCAGGCCCACCATTTCCCCTTCATCCTTACATGGCTCATCCATGCCTCGATAACATGACCATAAAACAAGGTATTTATGTTATCTCTTCTCTTATAGGGGAATTATTTATAGACTCTCCATAACAAAATGAATACACCTTGAGCATGATGCTACATACACTGAAATGTGAAAATCTACATAACTCCCTATGGCCCCACACACTCCACCAGAGGAATATGTACCTTACTAGTTTTACACAATTGAATTATCCATAAAACCCACCCATAACTCTGATTGTTTCACTATATTGTTCCTTCAACCACCAAAATGATATCTCATCACACCCATAACTCCTCAATAGGACTCAGTAGGACCACCACCACACTTACCAACATGGCGTGGGGAACCTAAAAGGATCCAAAACTCTACTATACACTTCTACTACATCTAAAAACTCCCCCTAAACATGTCCCAACCCTAGGAAAATTTAAAAGAAGATATTTAGAAAAATATATCACAAAAAAAATATAACACTATTAAATTAATAGGAAATCAGTTGAATAAAACACATTTTAATTCAAATAATGTTAAAATATTATTAAATGTTAACATATATATATAATTGTATAATCCACTAAATATTTTTGTCTATTTTATATTATAATAGTTGTAAATATATCATTATTAAATACCAATATCAGGATTCAAACTCAAAAAAATGATGATAAAAAATATATAATCGACAAAATAACAAAAAATGAATTAAAAAATTAAAAATTAAAAATTAAGTATTTCATTCCTAAAATGTATATGAGTATAAAAATTAAACTTCTGTTGGTGAATTGTAAAAACACATGAAATTTTTTGGATTTATACTATATGATTTGTTTTATAAAACCATAGAATATTTTCATAATAATGTATATATATTATAGAAATAAAACAAAATCAGTTTATGAAAAATGTTTTTATAACTAATGGCCTCATAATATTAAATATTTTTATGGAAGGTCATATGGGGATTGTGATCGTAGATTACACTTCCCCAATTTGAATGAAAATTCTATAATTTTTAACCCATATTTCCCCGGAAAGTGATATCTTATGCAATTATTTCAAACTATTATTTCCAAATAATAATTTATGATTCCTTTCCTTAGTTGAAAACATAAAATCCAAGATAAAATACTTCCGGTTTCATTAATGTTTGAGTAAAAAACCATTCTGAATGATCAATTAATATTATTAAGAAGAATAATTTCTATTTTGATATATATGATTGAATAAATATTTGATGAAATATTCTTTAATTTTTTTCACATAATAGTTTTCTTTATGATATCATCAAATATTTATATCGAGCTCATAAGATTATTCATCTTGCTTGTATATATCACAGAAATTAATGAAATAGAAACTATAAACATAAAATGATGAAATTTAATTTTTTATAAATATTATGTATGAAATGAAAAGGATAATAATTAGTGTATAGAATAATTTTTTAGAAATAACTAGATTGAAAAATTAATTGATTTTCTGCATATAAAATGATAATATGTCACCAATAGATTAAAATTAAACAATCTTATTTAGCATATAAATGTTTTGATGTATAATTATATTATAGATTAATTATCATTCAAACTATATTAGTAATCTAGTATATTTTATCAAGAACCAATTTTTTTTGGTTGATCAAACAATATAATAAAAAATAATTGATAAAGGGGGAGAAAATGATAGAAACAAAGAATTCAACACATACATCTTTTTTTTCAACCAACCTCTAACTCTTATTATTGTTGAAACTATTATATATTGATTTTAGACTGAATTTACTAATTATTTTATATTTGAAGGAGTATAACATATTTTATCAATAGTTTTCCTAAATAATCATCTTTTTGACATCATCAATCACTTATACCATCATTGATGTAAAAATATGAGCTCAACATGACATGATTGGGAGAGAATAAGGGGTTCCACATATACTAATTAATTCAACAAGAATAATAAAAATAATGAAATCACCTGAATGATCGATGAGAAATAATTGAAAATAAGATTTTAATTGCATACATTCTGTTTTTCATGGTCTCTATTCATTTAAAATCATTAAAATTGTTGCAGTAAAGATCATTTTCTCAGAGGTCTTAAAAGACACGACTAAGTTGTGTGATCATTTAGGGATACTTTTAAGAGGGGAAAGGGTTTAATAAGAAGTAATAAAGAAGAATTGATAAAATCCAACTTTATTAATGATTAAAAATAAGTGCTGATAAATAATACTTTTATCAGCACTAAAAATAATGATAAAAATACCTTTATCGTTTTTCCCTGATAAAGAACATATATTTTCAAAAGTTAATTAAAATGATTAAAAATGAACAATTAAAAATGATAATAAGAAATAAATAATATAAATTAATGAATATTAGAAATTAATAAATAATATAAACTATATAAATTAAAAAATAAATGAATCCATAACAATAAATATGTAAAATAGTTTTTTTGAAAATGTTTAAATATTAAAAATGAAATTTAAATAAAATAATTTTACAATTAATTAATGATTATAAAATCAATAAATAATTATTATATAAGTACTCCAATACAATAATATTAAAAGAATGAAAAAATATTAATTATATTAATTATAAATATATTAAAAATATTAAATATTAAGAAGATAAAAATTTTAACTAAAATTTAGAAAGTGAATAAATTATTAAAATATTAAATATAAAAATATAAAAAATCTATAATATAAAAAATGAATAAATTAACAGATAAAGAAAAAGAATAAATTTTAAAAATTTCTATGTATTATTAATTGAAAAAAAAATTAAGAAGATATATTTTTTACAAAAAAATGAATAAATTATAAAAATAATAAAAGAAAAGAATAAATAATGTGAATTATATAAATTTAAAAATAAGTAAAAGATATTAAATATTAAAAAAAAGGAATAAATATTAAAAACCAGATTAAAGGATTTTTTTACTATAGATTAAAAATTAAATATGATTAAATAATAATGTTTAATGTTTTCAATACAAAAATATTAAATGAAAAATGATTAAATTCTAATTATAAAAATTACACAAATATTAAAAAGGATTATATATTAATAAATACATCTTTTGAAATAAATATTAAAAATGTATATAAATATTAAAAATTATTAAATAAGCAGGGTATATTACAACCCACACATAAAAATACAAGTAGGTGAAGGTTTGAACAGAGGATGTCCAGGTTGTAACCATCGCACCAAAACCACCTTCACCAAAAGTATTATATATGAATCAATATTATTATGTTAAAGGAATTATAAATATTTATACAACTTATTAAATAAAAATGAATAAATAATAAAATTAATATATGAATTAATAAATTTTATTATAGAAATTCAAATAATTAAAAATGAATAAACATATAACAATCATTTTAAATAAATAATATTTAATAAAAAGTATAAATTAATAATTAATAAACAATAAATGTAAAATGACTTGAATATTAAATGAGAAAATAAATTTAATAATTTTACATACATAGATATATACATACATAAATTCCTACATACATACATACATACATACATACATATTTACATACATAAATACATACATACATACATACATACATACATATATACATACAAACGTACATACATACATACATACATACATACATACATACATCAATACATAAATACATACATATATACATATATACTATTCAAATATGTAAGGGTCAGATCCCCTTTTATTTAAGAAAAAAAGAACAACGAGTAAGGACATAAGGGATCTGCCACAACATTTGTACCCTCAACCAAAGCCGAATAAAAAAATTGATATGAAAGTAAAATCTTTGGATCATAATCAGGATTATAGGCATCGCTATCTTCGAACCATTCAGAGTCATCACTCAATGGAATTAACATGCTTAAATACACCAGAGTCCCTACAGCTGAGGGTTGGACCTTATTCTCATCGTGGTCATAAGAATAGAGTAGTATTTACTAAGACTCAATTTTGTCAAAGGATCATATGAATTTCCCACATTATTTATCATGTTTTCTTCAGATTCACTTTGTATTGGTATATATTTCACTCTACCAAGCATTTCCAACCACAATGATGTCTGGGATGTCCCCAAATTTCAAGTGACTACCTCTAAGAGAGAAATATTTAAAATATACCATGGCATTATGACACTATATTAACCTTCAAAAGGTTTCCCTAATAAGAACAAGTTGAAACCAAATAATGAACAACATCAATCCCAGCTTCCATGCTTGTTGTCTAGTATTGATGAAGTTTATCATCAACTAGGGGTAGAATCTATAACAATGTCCATCAGTAGCTTATCCTTATGATTTGAAATAGTGTCATGAGGTTGCATAACCATAGATCCTTTTGAAGCCCAATCATTTCGTGGACACCACATTAAGTACAATGTTAATAGATTGATACCACCATCTTCAACAATAGAAACTATGCAACCTTCATTAACCTGTGATGTATCTAATTCTTTGTGTATTCACTCTAAAGTAGAAGCTTTCCCTTTATTACAATCAACAATTCCAAAGACATCATAATAATTGAAAGGACCAGGCTTCCCTTGATGGGTAGAATGACCAGAAATATTGACTGGTTTCTTTATTGATAGGTTATCATACCTCTATACAACATCATATTCTTGAGTGAGAACATTCATATTTTAATTGTTAGGTCCTATATTATCACCTTATTTCTCCACCATATTCTTTAATAACTTAAATATATAGGATTAATAACCATTTATGAAGAAGCTTTAAAAAAATAGTGACTTATTAAAGGCACTCTTAGTATATCCAATTGGATTATAAAAATTAAAAAATAGGAATATTCTCATAATATATATGAATGCTCTATTCATTGGACATTGTGGATAAAAACACCTTATTAGTTAGGTTTTAATTTAAATATACTTCAACAAGGACCCTATTAATATAACCAAATCTGACCTGTTTAGTTCTCTTGCCCATTTTTATTAGAACCATGATTCAAGATGAAATGTAAAATATGATCTTTGAGTTCAAAAGAATATATTTTATACATAAATATAAAACCGAAACAACCATAAATTAACTATATACCTTGAATAGATTGTATTTTGGACTCTATTATTGGATTTAGAGTGCATCTGTCTTTATGGAAAACAAACCGAACCCTACTACTTCATCTCTAGGTCTGATTATAGAAATTGGAATTGATAAACTCCATGACCTACTCGAATAAATTTCATGTCTTTGATACCCAAAATTAAGGATATCTTCTTACAAGATATTCTATATTCCATATGTTTTGTTCCCTCATGATAAATATTTTTATAATAATTGAGCGATTACATAGTTCAAGTATCACTGAGATTTCATCCTTTCTCACAATTATGTGAGCTGTATCACATTTTTTTTTGAAAAACTGACCTGAATTGGAATCGTTAAAATAAAAGAAGTGACTTTGATTAAAATATGAAGACATACCTTAATCCTAATTCCTCAATGAAACCATTCTAGTAGAAACTCTAATAAGTCAATATGGAGCGCCATTCTTCAATGAAGTGGAAGTATTTCTTCTGGCATCATCACCTACTATAGTCTTATTCCCATACCACGTGCCAAACTCATTTCTTCCCACTAAAGTGTCCTTAGTTCGAGACTCTGAAGGAGTGTTCCCTCATAAAAATAATATTGAATTATAGGAAATTAGATATATCCATGAGATATTATAATCCCTAAACACTATTTTCTATCCTTTTGTGAGTCTCTATAGACCATATCTTCCCCCTATATATATTATGAAAATTATCATATATATACGATTGGATTAATTACATTTTAAAAAAATTAATTATTTATATTAAAAAAAGTTAAAGACACATACATACATATATTCACAAATGTACACATGATGTCAATGTTTTAAATTGTTTAGATTGTTAATGATTTAACTTGGATAAATTGTTAGTTTATTAATTATCTCTTTTTTATTTTGTTAATTACCTTATCTCACATTTATTTTCCTTTTTATCACTTTTCATCCAATTTTTGAAATTAATTTTACCTCTACATCGCAATAAATAATGTTGAATTACATTTACATATACTATAAATTAACCTTATATAGGTTAAGTTTCAATAATATTACCATCTTGAATATCTGTATTACCTTTATACATCCAGTAGAAATAGATAATTACTTTTACATGAAATCTATTTTTAATTTATATAGATATAATGGTTATCTATTACCTTTAGATGAGATTTAAATTTACTTTTATGAAATTTAGTTTAATTTATTGGTGGATAAGATTGTTAATGTAATACATTTATATTTTCTGAAAACCACCTTTAAAACCATTGAATATTACCATTTAATAGAGAATAGACTTCTATCATACCTTTACATGAACATATATTTCCTTTAAACAACATGAAAAACCTAATTTATACATTTATATAGCCTATAAAAGTCAAAGTCATATGATTTTTGACAAAGTAAAATCTCATATGAAACTAATATTAACAAAACTCATATCAAAATGATTTTCAATAACATTCATCTGAAACTAATTATAAAAAAAGTCTTATAAAACAAATTTTCAATTATTATGTTTAATGGTTTTGGAATTTTTAAAATTGAAAATTTATTAAAAAAATTATTCTCATAAATCAAACAAAAATGTTTTTAAAAATAAATTTAAATTAACTTTCTAAAATACATATGTAATTAATTTTAAATGATTATGTTTGAAAAGATCATATAATTTTGACATAGTAAAAATAAACATGAACGTTTAAAATACATACGATATATTCAGATAATTATTATGAACAATATTATGGTCTACTAAGAATTCATCAATTTTTATAAATATTGAATTATAGTAACATAGATTAAAAATAAACCTACATACACTCAAATCACCCTTACACAAAAATGAATGTACTCTTATAGAATATAAAAAATTATTCTAATTGATAATGTCTTTTATCATTTTTTAATATTATTATTCTCAATTTTACTTAAGATTGAGTATTTAAAATTTTTAAAAGTTATTGTAAATTGATTTTACAATTTTAATAAATTGTAAAATACTTTTATATACTAATGATGCAATTCAATGAGTAATTGAATTATTAAAATTCAAAAAATCATATTATTTCTATATGCACTCATAAATAATAATATTCATGTTACTTTTTTATATAACTCATGTATTCCTTTTATTCCATTTCATGAAACATCCACATTCTCTAGAGTTAATGAAGAGATTATTTCCATTGATTTAATTAGAAAACCTGATTAAGTAGTGGGATACTAATAATTTAAACAATGAGAATATATGATATGATTCTAGATTATTCAGGAGAGAGAGATAATATGAGGGTAAAACAATGTTTTCTAGAGCTTTAGGACTAGTGTGCTATTGTTATGATCGTGGAGGAACCTAGACATTAATTATTTTGTTAAAGTGATTAGATAGATGCATCTATAGTCTAATCCTTCACTATTTTATTCTCTATTGTTTCGTTTTTTTTCAATATTGTATCTTTTCATTATTTTTGTTTTTTGTAAAGGTTTTTAATGATTTTTATTTAAATTTTCGATGGTTATACCTCATAACAAAATAGTTGGTCTTGTTGGTTTGAAAACACATCCAAAAGTTAAATATTTGAGTTGTGACTCTCAAATAAGAGCAATTTTATTTTTATTCCTATGGGTATGTAAAAGTAATGTTTTTTTTGTTGTCCCTCAAGGTATGTAAAATTATGGGTCTATAATAGGTTATTAAACCCTACATAAGAGAGGTTCTTAGAGAATAAAATTCATTTCACCATGAAATGAATAATACATTTCAGATTTAGGATCTAGTTGATCTTAAATAATTTAAAAATATTATGTTCATATAAATTTTATTTTTAATACTTTTTATTTTCAATACCTCTACTATAATTCATTTTTGTTACAAAAAATAATAACAAAAAATATGATTAATATTTGATTTCAAAAAAAAATTCTGAAATTTTAAATCATCTATTGGTCCCCTCTCTGGTACATATTCTCATATTAATAGGTATAATAGTTTTCATTAATTCTAATTCCATTAGATATATGATGAATTGCTCATACTTTTCAATGGGTGAACCTATATGTCATAGATCTTATATTAAAAGAAAGAATGATTTTTTATATTGGTTGGAATGAATTTAAATTTTCAATGGATTCAATATAACCACAATATTTTTATTGAAATGGATGTGGTAGTCGAAAATCTAGATGGGAATATGGTAAAAGAACTTAAATATGATGGTATATAAGCTACTATATAAAAATATATATTTTTATTTTGTAATTACATAGTAATTTATGTTTTTAAATTAAAATGTAATGAATATATTATACCACGATATAAGATGTGGGGTTTTTATCCAGGTGTCCTAATATAAGATATCCCATGACATATAAATGATTAATCATGTAATTTACTTTGACATTAGAAAACTCAAAAAAAAGGTTGGGAATGATACATGTATAGTACTAGGATATTGATATGGGATAAGATGAATATCTGAACCATATGTACTATTGATTCACAAGTATCATCCTAGAGATGAATTTTGTTAAAGAGTGTTTGGATATCCCAATTATTGTTGAATGTGTATAGAGATCACTACAAAAGTAATATAATTCAGTGAAATTTTTTACTAATGAGAGTAAGAATTTAAATTAGATGAATTATATGAACTAATTTATGTTATTATTCAAAATCATTGAATTTATTTTCTAGGTAAGAGATAAGGAAATATTTAATATAATATTTTCTTCAAAAAAGTTAGAAAAATTATATATTCCAAAATAAAATTTAGAAATAAGAAATAAAAGGCAGAAATAAATTCAATATTTCTATGAATAATGATGTTTGAGACATAAACTTTTATGCATGTAGGAAGAAAGGACACATTAGGTCAGACCATCTTAATCTCATACATCCAAAGAAATAAAATTATAAAGAAAAAAATAGAAGAAAGAATTGTATGTAGGTTATACTTTTTCAGATGATTCATATTCACACAATGAATCAAATTGTGATGTGTAAAATAGAAAAATTTCATTAATGGATAATTCTATGAGGTACATGGATCAAATTTTACTCATTTATTAAAGTAATGTAATATTTTTTAAAAAAATTATATTAAAGAAGAAATTGATTTCGATTCAGTTTTATGTTATATTTCGGATATTTAAAATACCAAGAAAGCTAGGAGACAGGCGAACCTTCTCTTGAAGAAATCAAATAAAATAAAAGTACAGTACAAGGTATCACGGAGTCAATCTACAAAGACGATAATAAACCTTAGAAAAATAATCCTCCTGAACAAGACGATCATAGAAATCAGGTGACACAAAAGACCAAAAGGTGGTGACCTCATTAATTTCCCTTTTCGCAAGAGAATCTACCACTTGTTTGGATTCACAATAAACTTGTGTGACTTCAATGGAGAGTGATCCAAGAAGCTGGAGACAATAAATACAGACAAGGAGAATCCTCTATGGCACATTCCTCGAGCGCTCTTTCAAAATTTGAACTACAACAGACAATTCTAACTATACCCAATATTCATTCCAACCAAAATGGACAGCATACCTGATCACTTTCATTATAGCCCAGAGATCAGCATCAATGTAATATCCATTTCCAATAAAATGAAAAAAATCAGCATTTGACAAACCCTTGAGAAGTACAAAAAACACCACCACATCCAGAGGGCCCTGGAGCACCAGAGGCGGCCCCATCAACATTGACCTTAATCCACCGTGGAAGAGGTGGAATCCAGCGGATGTATTTCACCATAAGTGGCTTCTTCATCCTGCCAGTAATACGAAGAGATCTCAAAAAAACCAGGTCAGAAAAATCATTTCTCATACAACCTACTTGGATGTTAGAAGCCATGAAAATGGCACGATGCATCATTAAGACACCATTGCGAAACCAAGACTGAATATTGTTGAACAGCAGGTCATTTCTGGACTTCCAAATGAAGTCAATAGCAGCCGCAATTGCAGCCAAAAGAAGAGAATGAACTTTCTCACTAAAATTTTCCATAAAAAGGACTGCATTAATTCATCAACATAGTGAAAATGAATGTTGCACTAAAAAATTTGCTGCATGTAACACCATAGCTTTCGAGAAAAAATTCCAGAGAAAGAAAACATGGGTGATGGATTCATCTAATGCCAAGAAGACATGGAAGATCGGGGCAAGATACATCCCAGTTCGTTGCAGCAAGAACTGCAAGGGTAGTCTGTTTTTCCAAATTTTCCATATGAGAAGTGACCGCACAGGAAGAATAAAGGGATTTATGAAATCCATAACCTATCTAGGGGGTGACCCGAGGTACCACAATAAGAATTATGTAAAAAACATCACAGTTAGAATATGAAATTAAATAAAGGTGGTCTAAATAGTGAAATGAAATAATTAAAAATTTCTTTTCTAAAATTTATAAATATCATGAAAAGATATTTACTCTAGTATGTGACTATTTGATAAAAAATGTGTTTGAATTTAAGAAACCCAAATAAGAAAATCAAAATTTAAAAAATTCAACTTCATGTTAAAATGTGAATGTATGTTATGATTTAAAATTTATTCAAATTGAAAATAAAAAAAGAAATTTTTATATTTATTGTTTAAAATATGACCTATATAACCTTGTTGAAGTTATGGAAAAATATGTTAAGATGATTCCATTAATGATACTATATAAAATTAAAAATAGTTTTGCTTATAATACTTATGTACCAAAAAAGTATACAACATTATTTGTTAAAAGTAAAAATGTAAACGTCTCAATTTAAACATGTTTTATATCTAAAAAAATTGGGGATCATGGAAAGGAATGTTCATATAGATCCTTTAAGTTGATGATTTTGAAATATTATATATATTAACTATAGTTTGTTTAAATGTAAATAAAGAAGTTAACGAATAATGTTCAAGAATATTATATCAATGAATAAGTCTAATAATTGGATTTATCCAAAAGGTAACACTATAAAAATTATGAAGGGTGAGTTATATGTTATGCAGATGTTTAGGAAAATTTACATATAAAAGTTATGAAAGTTTCAATATGAAGAGATGAATGAAGTTAATTTTCTTTGTTAACCATGTTAGGAAAACCTTTTGAAGCCACAAAATGATGAGTTTTCATTTATGTTCTCAACATCATGAAAAAATTCATGTTTTAAGATTGAGTCTGAGTGAGGAAATTGATGCTTTTAGATGTAGATTACCATACTGAGGTGGTCAAATGAATATGTTAATGTGGGAAATAAATAAACATGAGAAATCAGATGAAACATATATGATATTTTTAGGTAAATTGTTGATATTAATATAACATTGAATGTGTATTAGTTCATATAATGGTAGATAAGTACAACAATGTCACTGAATAGAAAATGAACAATTAAACTAGATGGAAAATGTTCATGTTTACTGGAAAGACCATGTTGATTATTATTGAGTACAACTTTTCATGATTTCCTCACTACTGGGGTTGTACAAACTTTTAAAACATGTTAAAATAAGTATAATTGGGGAGATTAATGTAAGGGGATAATGTTGAGAAGGATATATAAAGGCAACTTGCACTTTTCATTAAACAACAAAAGATTTCAAAGAAATTATGTAAATCTATTATATAATTTAAATTAGATATATAATGGTATGGTGGATATATTGTCAAATATATCATATATAGAAAATATGAGAAGATCACTTGATGGAAAATGTACTATGTGATAGAAGTATTTATATGTCTCAACAATGATTTCCAATAAACAACAACTCATGTTTTTTGGGTTGTGGCTGTTGAATTTGATGGAAAATGTGTTCGTACAGACCTATATAAAGATAGTTCTATGGATAAAAAGGTTACATCAATGTAATTATGACACAAAAAGAAGAGTAAAACCAATTTCTTAATTCCTATGTAAGAGTAACTTAGAGTTAGTGAAGAATCATATATGGGTGAATTGGGTGTCATTGATAATATTTTTGGATTAATAGTTTACATAATGTTCATATGAAGAATATAACATTATTGGACAAATGAAATTTGATGTAATGAATAGTGATACTATAGGAAGGCATTCTATTTGAGTCCCTGGGACAAAGAACCATTACATTAAAAAAATAAAGAATATTTTCAGACTGAAGACGTAGAATAATCAAATGGTGTTTCTTGAATGAGTTAAATAAATTCTTGTGATTGGTCAATATTTAATTGGACTAATGAAGATCGAGAAAATAAAGATAATTTCATTGGACATATGATTTATTAATGTTTTAGTAGGTGGAGTCTTTTAGTACCTCTATCCACATAGAGTTTGAATTGAAGAAACCAGATCTATATTGAATCTTTTCGACACATTGGTTGAAGAAGGTCAGATAAATAGAAGTCAAACATAATTGAGATGGATGGATAAGTTATTATAAAGTGAAACCATCATGAAGGGAGTGCCTCACATACATAGTTTAAGATAAGGTAGAGTGATTATATAGATGAGAAAAAGATAGAAAATTACATTACAAAGGATGATCGGACTGTGGCATGGTGACTCATTAAACAAAAAATCAAGATGAACATATTTGTGTTCCTTGATCATAGAAATAATACAATGATAAATTATTGAAGAAGTAATTAGTCCTTCAGATGGATTTAGTTGTTCGAAATGGATTAGAAAAGAGGGAGATATAATAGAGATATACATATTTCCTTAAAGAATTCATTAGACAAACATATGTGGGATGAAGGTCTTTGGAGATTAACATAAGACATCATAAAGACCCTTAATCACGATGATGTTGAAATGATAATTCATGTGTGGTATCCATATGAGTTATGAAAATCTAAATATGTTCCTTTAAACAGATTTTATGGATGGTCAATGATTGTAGAAGAAGTGGGAGTCTTCATGAAGATTTATGAATACACTATAATAATTGATAACCATCCATAAAATTCCATTAAAAGGAAAAATGAATTTTATTTCCCACAATTTTAATTGAATTTTTTATATATTCAGAGGAGTTCATTCAGTATGAACCACCATGGTTCATGCACATAAATAATATGAATTTCTGAAGAGTTTTGGAGTCGTGATAGATTGCAACCAAGGAAATACATGGTTGAAGAAGAGGCACCAGACATAGGTATCAAGTAGAGAGGTACCTAGAATATGTTAATATTGTTGTATATAAAAAGGAAAATGTTATCAAATAGTGTTACTAGTATGATAGAACTTATTTTAGGAACTCCAGAAGGAGTCATACTGAATTCAAGGTAAGGAATATTGGATAGAGTACATTAGATGAAGGCAGAGATGCATTATATGGATTTATTAGAGGTATATTTTATTGATGAAAATTTAAGGGGTATCATGCATGTCTATCTTATTTTGGCTCAAATGATATGAAATATTTTTAACTGATGTTAGTCAATATAATTTCATACCAAAAGATAGTAAGAGAATCTCAAGAGACAACATAACTATGGAATTTAATATAAATATACCCTCTTTTTTAATCGATGAAAATATTATCAATGGAAGAATACATGGGCTTATATGAGTCACTGTTGGATAGATTTAGGTTCTCGAACGGATATAAATCCTTATAAAAATAACTATGTTTCATTTTCTATATGTCATATTCAAAGTAAAAGGCTAAAAAACCAAGGAATATTTTATAATGATCCATACATATTAATAGATAATACAGGTTTGATCAATGAAAATAAAGAATGAATTTATATTGAATATAATCATCAAAATATGGTCATTGTTGTTCCACTTCCCTGTTTGGGTGTCTGATTGATCCTCGAAAGGTTGTAAAATTTATTTCCAATGAAGGTTAACTATATTTGGATCTATATGTTTTTGTTCCCTGTTTTAATTTTGTGCCTTATATGAAATTAAACTTTTAGGAGTTCCAATATTTTACTTCTATATATGAAAATAAGGTTCCTCATAAGAAAAAAATTATTGAATCTATTTCTTATTGTAGTAACATATTGGTTTCAAACAAAACCATGAAAAACTAGAAGATGGAGGAACTCAAAATTATAGGAAGTCATCCTCTTAAAAGAAACATAAGGATGATCCAGCACTCCTTGATGTTAATGTGCAAGGTTAGTTATAATGTGATTCTAAAAATATTAACCCACCAAACAAACCTTACAAAAGATCTATAGAGTTTAATTTAGTGTTAAATATTGAATAAAATTTTTTAAAATGAAATCATCCTTAAAAATGTCTCTATTGATGTCAGAACATATATACTTTCATATAATGGTGGTGAACAAGAGGAAATATCTCACATGGAATTGGAACTTTAAAATTTAGATAATTCATTATTAAAGAATATCATATAATGCAAATCACATATAAAACATGTTGAAGGAGGGGATAAAAATGTTTAATGTTCTCAATAAAAAAATCAACCTCAAAGAAGGCTTTTTGTATTGATGTTTTTGAGAGAATTATATTTCAATGGCTACTTTAAAGAAATATTCTATGTGTTTGAATCTATAGTTCAAGTTGAAAACCCTTAGCTAGTTGATGACTCTAGATTAATTGAAGAGCAAAAAGAATCATTTCACGAGGAGTGAAAGATACATGAAGAAATACATGAAAAAGACAAAATCTTTGATTCACACACTAAAATCATTGATCTTAAGGACGAAACGAGAACACCCTATAATGAAATGTTCTCTCTCATAGAAGTAGTATTACCAAGGAGTTTTTGTGAATAAGATTTCTTAAAAAGAGTTTTCAAATAAATGCTCCACGTATTAGAAGACACATACTATGAATTTTTTGAGGTAAAAAATACTCCACTAATGGTCAAATAAAACCATGTAAATGATCATAATATTTCATTTTACAAATATGACTATTTTTCAAGGAAATATATAAAAGATTTGGATTTTGTATATGAAGCTAATGTGAGGAGTCTTGAAAATTTGAAGAACACATTAAATATAAAGTGTCTTGAGAATGTATTGAGATTAATAATTATGGATGAAACTCAAGATGAATCCTCATATAATTATAAGAGTAGAATATATACCAATATTTATAAGGAAATTATTACATCAATAAATAATCAATCCAATAGAAGGAAGAATTTGAAAGAATCAATATCATCATCTTATAAACCTTTGTTCGGATGATTCACTTATCTCTAACTATTGTAATATTTTTTCAGCTACAGATTGAGCAGTGAATTGGTTACCTAATTCAAAACCCATAACAATTTATTAAAAACAAAAACAAGTTACAATGCCAGAATGAGGTGTAATGAAATTACTCATTCTAAAAAATAAGGGATTGATGTTCAAATATAAAAAAACATACGTTCCATCAAACCCATCCTCAAATATATCCAAAAATACCATGTCATCCTAGAAAATAGTAGCATTCAAATATATTTACCAGGAACATCTCCAATGGAGAATTTGTTCATCAAAATATAGAAATGGAACAATCATAATGAAAGGGTTGTGCCTTCTCCCAAGAAAATAAATACTGAATAGGGAATCCAAACATGATTTCATAGCTAAGGCACCCTTTCAAAGATTCATCTCATCACAAAATCTGAAGAACACACATGTGCATCCTTAATGTAATTGAAGAGGCATGTCACCAAAATCTTTATTCTTTAAAAAAGATGAAAACCAATTGTAATGTCTCGGTTCAGGGTGCTACCCAAAGGTTCCCCAAACCCGGTTGGTCACATGACCTCATGTGCATTTCCCCAAACACCAGATGCCGCCGACTAGCAACAAGGCCCATAGTGTGATAATGGGGAAACCATTCCCTCATTAAAAGAGTATGCACAATAGAATAGAAAATAAAAAATAGTACTAGAAGTAGCAATACCATACACCAAAGTAAACAGTAGAAGACTGATAGTAATATAACTGGAGAACATATAAATGATGTGTGTCACATGTGTCTAGGAAAGCATCCAAACAATTCATAATTCTGGAAATACAATACTAATACCAAATTATAGAAAAGTAGTAAACTCCAATAGCATCGCAGGCCTCATCTTGGTCCCATGATCTCCAACTCCAAAAACAATCAAGTACCTGATGAAGAAGCGATCTTTCCCTAATCTATAGTAACAACCATATAATATTTTTGGGTCCAAAAGCATGAACCAAAAAGGGTGTGAGACAAATCCCAGTAGGAAACCATCGAAAGATCTGTGCCTAATAGTCAGTGAATATATATAGTAGGAGATTTTCATAAATGAAGCAATATATTTGGAGGTACTCAAAAGAAAACAATCCTACAGTTTTCTATTACATTCATTTCCATTTATTATTTATTTAATCAATAAAATAATGTATCCTTGGAATCTAGCCTAAGCTCAACATCCCATGTATAATAATAACAAAAATATGTCTTAGAGGTCCATCTAAGTAACAAAGTAAGACCGAGTCCAAGCTACTGCTTTGGCTTGGTAGACTCGTCACAATCATTCAATTATTTAAAAAAACCCTATGGGAAATATTTCACGGTCTAGCACCATTTTTTTAATATAGAACTTATCAAATACAAATGACCACATGGAAAGTTCTCATGGTCAATACCCCTAGGTCAGCAAGGCATCAATAAATTATAAACGACTTCTGGGTAGCTCTCGCAGTCAATACCGCTAGGTCCACATAACATAAATAATCATAAATTAACTCATGTATATATCCCATTATCAATAACAATGGGTTAAATTCTACACCAAGGCTCTCATGGTTCTGTATAAAAAAACATGGAAACCCACATTTGTTTTCATAGTATAAGTCTCTCACAGTCCATTGGAAATAACATCATTAATATCTATGAAAATGGTAAAAACGATCTAGATCTACAAAAATGGTAAAAACGGTCAACCCTCGATAACTCATGAGAGAGGAGGAATTAGGTAGAAAGTCTCTAGATAAAGAGATAATTAACTGGTCGGAATCCAATGTATTTAATGACGTCTTAATCAGATCTTGGACGAAGAACGGAGAGGAGATTGAAGTTCTTCCACCTTATGTCTCTCTCATGTATGAGACAATGGAGAAGAGTTGTATTGTAGAGATGAAACAGAACCATGTTTCGATTCATAAATTAAATATAATAGTACACAGTGTGTCAATTTAATGTTCACCTCATGTACTAGCCTCAACTAGCCCCCCTCTTTAGGTGGTCTTCCATGTCACCTACACAACCATGTACTCTGCTGTTACACAGCCAGTACACAGCTACATGCGGCAACCGGGTACACAGTGTGTACACAAAAGTACACAACATGTACTTAGAAAATTTCCCATTACTTCATTTTCCCTAACAAACAACCCAATATAATGATCCATACCTGAAATGAAGATCTGGGTTCTTACAAAATTACCACCATAATGAAATTCTTCCCTAAATTTCCCTTCCAAGGGTGGTGAAAAAAACATCACACAACTCTAGCCATTCGGATCGTACATCAGCCTCCCTCTCTCATGTCTCATCCTATACTCACCCATGCTACCATAGAACTTGTACCAGTGGAACATACCAGCTATAGAGAACCTTCATGTTGTGAACCACAATCTGAATTGGGTGCTCCTCAAAGGATGCATCCACTCCAACTCAACCTCCTTAGGTTAGAAACATGATACCAGTATGAAAAGTAATGTCGTAGCTAAGAAATTTGAAACACACTATGCATATCCCAGTAACTCCAAGGTAACTTCAAATAATATGCAACTGGCCTGACTCTTTTCAAAACCTCAAACTACCGAAAATCTCTTGGTGAAATATTCCCCTAACACCTAATCCTTCTATTTCCGAACCTCAGTGTGACACATAAGATAACCAGATATCTGACCTGGAACTCTAGAGGTCATCCCCATAGATCATCATATGATTTTTAGAAGAATATGAAGTATCTATCTACTTTCGAATAAACTCCACCAGCTCAGTGGTCTCCTAAACAAGACGAGGTCCCAACATAGCTACCTCTCCTACGTATAACCAACATAGGGGTGATCAGTATGACCTAACATACAAATCCTCATAAGGTGTAATCTGAATCATCACCTAAAAATTATTATTGTAGGAAATATTCACTAGGGGTATGTTTCTCTCCCAATAGACCCCAAAATAGAGGTCGTATGCTTAAAGTATGTCCTCCAAAACCTGAATCGTTCACTCAGACTGGCCATCTGTCTGGGGATGGTAAGATCAACTCAGAAGTACATATGTACCCAAACCCCTCAATAGTCCCTTCCAGACATGACAAGTTAACTGATCCTCTCTATCTAAAATTATAGAGTGTGGAACCCCATGCAAATGTAAAATCTCTCAAATGTACAACGTTACAAGCTCATCAACACTAATGGTTCCTTTAATTGGTAATAAAATTGAAACCATTGTAAGTCTGTAAACAACAATCTAAACCACACAATTCCTTCAAGAATACCTCAGTAAACCCATCACAAAATCCATCGTGAATAATGACTGTATAATCTTGATAAATCTTTGTGAAACCATGGAAGACTTCCCAAACCGAGGAATGAAAATCTCACATAAACTTCTCACGTATGACTTCCGACACCCATACACATCCATGAAAACACAAGATATCATCGTTTCCTATAGTCCACCTCGGTGTAGGGTCCTCTCCAAACACACTCTCTTATAGGACTAGGCCTTCAGAATCAAATAGTTGCCTCATTCTCACACAATCTAGTATAGTAGAGGTAATAACTATAGATGAAAGAAACATCTACCCGTGTCTGTCATGCACCTCCAAATGCATCTCAGAGAACATATCCATAAGCTTCCACTCACTACTGGCCACTTGAACTGCCTATATCAGAGTCCTCCTTCTCAATGTATCAGCCACTACATTGCCTTTTCCAGGTTTGTAGGTAACCTAGATGTCAAAATTCATAAGGTACTCAACCCACCTTCACTGTCTCAAATTCAGATCATGCTGATTATAGATATACTTGAGTCTTTTGTGGTTAGTGTATACCAAACAATTCTCTCCCTAAAGATAATGTTTCCAATAGAATAAAGCATGAACAAATGTAGCCAGATTTAGATCATGCATCTAGTAATTCCTCAAATGTGGTATCAACTACCATGACCCATACGCAACAACTCACTCCCCTTGTATATGCCATACTCCTAGCCCGATATATGATGCATCACAGTAAACATAGTAACTATTCCTGGATTTGTAAAAATTAGTTTCGGGGATGAAGTCAATATCCCATTCAGCTCTTGAAAGGATGAATCATAGGAATCTTTCCATAATTACATCACACACTTCTTAGTCAGGCCCTTAAGTGGACCTTCTAGGTGGAAATATTCCTAAATAAATTTCATTTAGTATCCATCCATCCCCAAGAAACATTTTACCTTGAATACATTCTTCGTATTCTCTTAAGAAACTACTGCTCTCACTTTATCTATGTCTAATGTTACACCTATCTTTGAGATGGAATGACCTATGAAGTGAATCTTGGCCATCCAAATGTAGCATATTGAGAGCATAACATATAACTGATTCTATCATAATGTACTCAATATGATCACAGGATGGATGGTATGGTCATGTTGAGTGTGAGAGTACACCAAGATATCATCCACAAAAATAACCACAAAATTATCCAATTAAGGATGGAACACTTGGTTCATCGGTGCCATGAAAACATCCAGCAAATTCATGATACTGAACGACATAACCAAATAATCATATACATCATGCCTACTCTGAAATGATATAACTGGTATATCATTTTGTATAACATGCAACTCATGATAACAAGATCTCATGTAAATCTTTGAGAAAATCAGTTCTCCTCAAAGCTGATTAATGAGATCATACATCCTTGACAAGGGATAAAGGTTCCTGATCATCAAATGGTTAATATTACAATAATCCAAAAAATGTTTGATGGGGCCATATGCCTTCTACATAAACAAGAGAGGAGAACCTTAGGGAGAATTACTGGGTCAAATGATACCTTTTTAGTGAAACTCCCCTAACAGCCTCTTGATCTCATGTAACTTTGGTGTAGCCATCCTCTATGGTAGAATAGAAAATGATGCAACTCATAGAACAAGATAAAAAGATAAATGTACCTCTCACTCTAGAGTTAAACTGGAAATGTCGTCTGAAAATACATCATTGAAATGATCCACCACTAGAGGAAGTTATAATTATAAGATCCCCTAGTCATCTAGATATAAACTAGAAATATGGGCTATAATTCCTCCCAACCCATGATCCTCGAGTCTAACTCTGCTCACCTGGACATATCATTCAACCTTTTTTAGAAAATATCGGCACTCTAGTGATGTGAAATTCACCCAATGATGATAGAAGTTAACAAACTATAGGGAGGAAACCAACTAGACCATTCTGAGAATGACATCATATCCTATCATTTCTAAGACATAAAGTTCCCATGAGAAGTGACTCCCACCAACCATAAGAGGCAACTCCTGGAACTGACATACACTAGCCATTCTAATCCCCAACAGAGTGTCTAGCATCATAACATCCTAAGAAGTGATGATATAGAGCCCAAGGTTTTCCACAACGAAAATTGATATAAAACTATGGGAGGCCCCTGTGTGAAAAAGGATAGTAGTTAATTGATGAAATTAGAATCATTGATCGAAAAGTAGAGGTTTTGGGATCCTGCTCCAGCTGGGTTATCACCACAGCAAATGTCTTACCTATACCATGACCCGGTGACCATGCTTGACTACCCTGAGCTAATCCACCCTACTGTCACTGAAAACCCACCGTCTGGCTACCATGACCATTATCCTTTCTTTGACCTGAATGGCATGATGAACTCTAGTACCCTAACTGAGGAGAAACTGGTGGTCCTACTCCAGAATGTGGAGTCATAACATATCCCCACTCACCAGATACTGGTGAGAAAAACTAGAAAAATTCCAAAGATGACCCATTTTTTCTCAAGATCATCACTCAACTGGGTCTCTCGGGCACTGCGGGATCATGTGCCCACTCTTCCCGCACTAGTAGCACCTCACTTGGCTACTTGTAGATATATCCCTTCTATTGGAATCATCACGTGATGGATCCTTATAGTGCTTACTATTATCAAATGAAGGAGTACAAACCATGGATGTCGAACCACCCAGGATCACAGCTCCCAACACCCTAAAATTGTACTCAGTAATCAACTCATGTTTCACTTTATACATCATCGAAGTCATCTCGAAGACATTCACCTATGATCAGATGCCATACCCGAGACCATCCTCAAATTGCCTAGCCAACGATAACTCGTCCCCTCCCAGAATTGGTGCGAAGCACTAAAGCCCTGTAAAACAAGAAGAGAAATCCATCACTAAAAGAGTTCTCTACTCAAAGTGCATGAACTCTCAGGCTTGATCATCCCTCTACATCTTGGGATAGAAGTAATCATATAAGGTCTTCTGAAAATCTTACCAAGCCATATCTCAACGAAGTCCCACCTATGAGATAATGTCCCACCATCTCATGGTGGAATCATGTAATATTTACATCTTGAGATTCACCCTCCTCTCTAGAGGCATCTACGGATGATTAAAGATGAAAATTATGGCCTCCAACCATGACTCTATAGCCTATGGTCCTCCACCCCTTGAGAAAGTAGGATACTTCTGCTACTGGAACACCCGCGTCAACTCCTCCATATTTGGTTCATGATGTAGTGCTCCCTAAAAAATCTACATGATTCTCATAAAGCCTTCACAGAACTATGCATCAACCCCTGTGTTGGGTATAACATCTGGTTACAGTAAGGGAACAACGAGAAGATCTTCTGGTTGTCCCTGATATACCAAATCTTGTGTATTATTGTTGCCCTATATCCGGAATTCAACTGGATGACTTCTTGTAGGCATGACATTGAACAGTCAAGCAGACACCTCTGTATAAGATTATCAAGGACAACATCTTATATGTTCAATAATGGAACATGATAAAGGAAAAATACATGGTTTAAAAAATAGGGTTACACGGCGTGTATAACAACCACACGACTTGTTCCATTTAAGACTTAACATGGGAGTGTACCTCTTCCAAACTTGGTCATGTAACACCCCCACACACGGAGTGTTTCTCCTGAGACACGATATTTACTTGAATTTTCCCTCCTAACCAGGTTCTTCTGCATGACTAATACATCATGGTTCTCTCATAATGTAACACTACATAGTGTGTTCACCCTACACACGATGTGTAACACTTAAGTCTCATCCACCTGTGTCATTGGACACATAGTTGGATACCAGGCTGATAACTACACAACATTTATAATCTAGAAACAACGTGTTCAATCTACATTACATCCACCCGTGTCATTGTTCACATGGAGGCATACATGTTTCTTTGCAACATGACGTGTAAAATCTAGACATAACATGTTCTACCAAAAGTTTCCCAACCCCGTGTCTTTGCTCACACTGTTAGTCATGCTGTTAAATAATATGCAGCCCATATATATGGTATGAGGAGAATACTTAAGAAAAGTCAATTCTTCCATAATACAAGAACACATGGTGTGTGTTCATAACACCACATGCCGCATTGTCTAGGTTTCCAGATTTTAAGCCTATGAAAATTCTCCAGAAACCATAAAAACATAATTTTTTCCAAGGTATGACAAACATCAAACAATGAGAGCCCATTTTCCCTATGAATCAAAGATTGGCATCCTTATTCAAGTCATATAATAACATAATTTATTTAAAGTTCAATCATGATCCACAAAATTTAGATCTGAGAGGGTCCATAACACCTTAGGGACCAAATATTGGTGTCCATCCATAAAAAATGTTACAATTTACAATACCCTATAAAAATTGCAGGTATTGTATCACGGTATCAATCACCACATCATGAATATCGATCACAACATCTATCATAACAACATGAAATCATTAATGCACCCTAAATGGCATGATAAAAATGCATGGTATGTGATCTCTTTAAAGTGCATATATGATGCATGAGATGGAATACCCTCTTCTCACCGGGTAGGAATGGAACTAGAACCACAATAACATAAATCATAACAACAAAAAAAAATTTAATCACCCAATGGTGAAATAAAATCAACTATAACAATTTCTTAAACTAGAAAAATTGGAATAATATAGGAAACTTGCCTTTTCTTTGTACACAGGTTAGCTACACTCGAGAACAACTTATTACCAAATACTCATTCCTTCCTATCCCCGTATATTATCACCAAACAGTAAGACAAAGAAAAAAATAACTCATTTGATACCACTTTTTAATGTCCCGATTCTAGGTTCCGCCCAAAGGTTCCCCAAACCAGGTTGGTCACATGACCTCAAGAACATTTCTCCAAACGCCAGAGGATGCTGACTAGCAGTGAGAGATAGAGAGTGATAATGGGAGTACTATTCCCCCCTTAGAAGAGTATTAATAGTGGAATAACAAACAGTATATTGTAGCATATGTAGTAATACCATACATAAAATTAAAAAATGGAAGATTGATAGTAATATAACAACTTGAGATCATATAAATGATTCATGTCAGATGTGTATAGGATAGAAGAGAAATAAGTCACTATGATGGAAATATAATAAAAAATCCAAAGTAAATAAATGATGTAATCTCCAACAACATCGCATGCCTCAGATTAGTCCCATGCTCTCCTGATCCAACAGCAATCAAGTACCGATGAAGAAGAGTTTTTGACCTCATTTGTACCTGAAACAATATAATATGTTTGGTTCCTATTGGAACTGAGGCTGTTTTTTGATAATAATGGAGTTTGGTTTTTGTTGGTTGTCAATCTTCACATAGATGACTAAGGAGTTCATAAAAAATGCGGTCATACGATTTGGGTGGAAAGTAGTATTGATGTTTTCACAGTTTCACAATGTTTCCCAAATTTTTGATTCTAAAAAATCAGGTGTTTGGAAATGGTACGCGGTGAAGGTACATGATACCTGGTGCAGGAACACGGTACGAGGTGTAGTAACGCAGTATGTGGTGTAAGCTGTGGGAACAGTATATGGAGCAGCATGGGGAACCAAAAAACAGTTCCATTCAATGATACGTGGTGAAGGAATTCAATACGCGGAATGTTGAAGGTTGAAATGAAAAATGGTTTAAAACAATGGTATGTGGTGAAGGCTTGCGGTATGCGGATAATGAAGGTTGGGGGGATTACTGCGGTTCATAAAACATGAGCGGTTTGTGGTGGAGGCTAACCATACATATATGGAGTGAAGGTTGTCCCACATTGGAAATTTGGGTAAAACCAATTAGCGTTTTTTCTAGTGTTTTGTGCCTATTTAAGGATCAACAATCCCCTTTGTTAGGAGAGGATATTGGAGATTAGAATTTTAGGAAGAAATATGGAGACCTCCAAAGTGGTTGGCGGAGGATAAGATAGTATGTGAAGTGACTCATCCATGTAAGGAAAATAGTCCATGAAAGATTGTGTGTTTCATGCTTGATGATCTTGCAGTACACGGTGGAGCAAGGCAATACGCGGCGTAGGAAGGTACGCGGGGGTGTTGAGCTGTACGCGAAGTGGGGAAGAATGTGGAGCAGCGCAGTTCATAGAGGAGGAGGATGGTAGACGGAGGAGTTGGAAAGTACATGAAAATAATTGTAGTACACAAAAACAATAGCAGTACAAGGAACCTTCAAGGAAGCTTGAAAATTAGCCAAACCAGTTTGAGAAATTAATTTCCATATCATATCTGTATAAGGAAAAATAAATTAAATATTTCGGTGATTACGATACTTTAACAAAGCATCCATTTACATATAAGGATGCATTATTTTATGAAAATTAATTTAAGTGATCTTAAATTTGATAAACTGAGTGAAGATTCTTCCAGTATAGTGAGTAATGGGGAGTCAGCCGAAGTGATCTAAGGGATGCAGTGTGCTATCCCTAAAACATTTTAAAGGTAGTGCACCTGGCATAGAGTGAATGTGCTAGGCACTTGTAATCCATAACTTGTGAAGATTAGTGGTTTTAGTACAACTGACACACTGTCGACTTATTCTCTTTGGACATAGCCCTTAGTGGTGAACAAACTAAAATTCATATGTCGTTTCTTTTAACATGATTGCTGATTTTCTGCACATTCTCTTCTGATAGGTTTAACAAGTTCATACCAATTTGGGTAAAAGATCCATAAGTCTAAAAGAAAAATTTGACACCCTAATTGACCCCTCCCCTATCAAGGTGTTCTGGGGGTCCTTCAGTTCCAAAATCATAACCCAAAAACTATCTGAGATGAATCCCAGTAGGAAAAAAACCAAATTATCTATGCCTAACAATGAGTGAATATAAATAGTAGGCACTATTCAGAAATTATGAAATAAACTAAGAGGTTATCAAAATTAAAAAATATTAAAATTTCTAAATACATTTATTTTCAATTATTAATTACTCAATCCATCGAATAATGTAACCTTGGGATCTATCATAAGCTCTATATCCCCATGTATAATAGTAAAAACAAACATCCTAGAAGACCATAAAAAAAACCAAGACTTAGTCCAAGATTGTGATTTGGCATAGAAGCCTCATCACAATCATTCAATTATTCACAAAAACCATCTAAAAATTCTCCCATGGTCTAACCCCATTGGTTTAATATATAACTGATCATATACAAAAGACCACCTGGGCATCTCTCACGGACCATACCCCTTGGCCAACATAGTATCAATAAATTATAAATGACCTCTAGGTAGATCTCACAGTCAATACCCCCTGGGTCCACATAGAAAAAATATTCATAAAAGGCCTCCTATGTATCTCTCATGGTCAATATGCTTGGGTCAAGGTCTACAACAAGGCTCTCACGGTCTTGTGAAAAAAATATGGAAACCCCCAAAATTTTCTCTGTCCAAGGCTCTCGTGGTCTATTAGAAAAACATCAAGCATATCATAACATGGTATCACATGTAATATATTACAAAAAAGGGCTATAATTATCAACCATGATAAATGTGATTCCTATAATCATACATCTCCATGCTAAATAATTAAATCCATGGAAACAAGGTATAACTCATAAGAAACGTAAACCAAATGACCATAAACAGTCAGTCAAGATAATCCTCCTTTGGGGTGTCCCATAAAAAGGTACACAACCTTATGTAAAAGAAATAACCCTTTCTCAAACTAAAAACCCATATAAGGTATTAAACAAGGTGAAATTCCAAAAACACTAAATACCCCAAACATGGGTATTCGGAAATTTAAGAATATATATTCCAAGACAGTCGAAAAAAGGAACAAAACACCTACCTTGATGTTTTTCAATGAACAATCATGAACGTTGGCCCTTAAATCATACTATAATGATGTAGATCTATGAAACGTTTTAATATGATAATCCCTTGATAACTCATGAGAGAGGAGGAATGGGGAAGAATATCTCTAGGTAAAGAGATAACTCATTGGGGGGAATCCAACTCAACTGACGACGTCTTCATCGGAGCATGGATGATGAACCAGGATGAGATCAATGTTTTTCATCCATATGTCACTCTCATGAGAATGAAATGAGTATAAGAAGTGTGTTCTAGAGATGAGATGTGACCCTACTATGATTCATTAATTAAAAATAATAGTACACTGCATGTTCATTTAATGTACATGTCGTGAACTAGCCTCAACTTACCCCCACATTAGGCGGTCTTCCAGGTCACCTACATGACCATGTATTCATCTATTACATGGAAAATACATAGTTACACATGACAACTAGTTACACAACATTTACTCAAAAGTACACATCATGTACTCAAAATCACACGGCGTGTAATTAGAAAATTTCCAATTTCTTCCTTTTTCCTTAAAAACTACCTAAAATAAAGATATATACCTGAAATGAAGATTCAAGATATAACACCCATCAACAGATCAAAGAAATCCATTATTTTCACCAACAAATAATAGTCATCAAATAATGTTTTAATAATCCCAAAAATGATGGAAACCAAAGTTGCAAAACATAGATCAATTAGAGATCCCAATAAGGTAAAAAGTCTATAGAGTGAACCAAAACCACAACAACCCCTAGATCTATAGCTCTAAAAATAAATCATAGAAAGAACAACCCAAGCATATTAAGGCACCAGTCCAAATAGAAAGAGAAAAGTCTATGCAAAAAAATTCAACAAAAGATTCAACCAATAAAGTTATTATTTCTGTAGTTCTTGAAGTTAAATTTAGGGTCTGAATAATATTCATGCAACATTTTTTAACCATTCTTTTTATAATTTTGAGATATTTATCCACATAAATTTCACCATTTTTTGTTTTTTTATAACAATTTTATTCCACTCCTCTATCCATGTTACTAAAGAATCCCTCATTGCTTCCCCAATTATGTATGCATCTCTCAAAGAAGATCATCACAAATAATATTTGCACTTGGAGCATCATTATCATAGGATAAACATGGAATCTCAATACAAATTAGCTATATAGGAATATCTTATTTTTTTATATTAGAAATCTAAAAGGATATAGTGATGATTGTTCTTTCAATAATAGAATAGTCTCTATGCTTCCAAGTCTTCTTGGGGTTCCGAGTGATGTATCCATATCGATCGATTAAATATTTTTTACTGTTCCGAGAGATTGACCTCAAATAGACATAATAAATATCATATGATTTATACTTAATTTCATGAAATGATTCACAATCATCATATTTTATTCTATTGTTTTCAAAATTGGGCAAAGAAACAATGATTGAATTATAAACATTTTGGCAAGCATCAAATATTCCTGAGGATTTTGTGGTGGTTCTCCAGATGAAAACCACTTTACATAGTAATTGACAACCTATTTTGATATTCCACAAGAATATCAGTGACACCTTTTAAACCTTCAAAAGTCTTTATTCTTGATGGTCTTGTAGGAGCATCCAATTTCATAAGCACTCTGGCGTAATCTTCAGTGTATATTTTTTTCATTCTCTTCACAACCCATGACATTTAATGAGTATGAAAGAGAAATATTTTTCCATAGACACTAGATGTATGCCCATGTTTAAGTCAAAAATTGTAATAAGCATGAAATTTTTTAGAGATAACCTCTTGAAAGAATCCAACGTTTCCTATTTGAATCCAAATCTAAGATGGAATTTGTTTATATATGTCTATCTCAGTACATACCCTATAAACTGAGGGTATTGAGAGTTTAAATGTAAAAAAATTGACTTTCAAATGATATCCAATAAAGTTATAATTTTGAAACAAATTTATCTGATTAAATAAATATTTTAGTAAACCCAGGAATCCATTCCAGATCGAATATGAAAACCAACAAACCCATAATCAATAGTATTGACTTTAAAATGAAAATTAAAAAACAACATTGGATAAGTTAATCAATCCAATATGAAATCCAACAAACCCAATAACATCAAGAGTTTTCCTTAGAACAATCATGGATAATCAATGCTCGATGAATTTTCCCACAAGAACACAACACATGTATGAATATAGAATATTTTACTCTTTTCTGATTAGTACATCTCATAATTTCAGAAAACTATAGGTAAAAAAAGTTTCAAAAATAAGAATTATATAAAAGAAGATGTTATAAATAAAAAGGGAAATAGTTCCCCTAGAGATATCCTGTTGAAAAATGTAAACATGCAAAAGAATAGAGTTTTGAAATTTGTATCTACCAACCAAAATACAATACAATGAAAAAAAATCTAGGATCATTGGTTATTATTGGTGTTGTTTAATTTTTAGACACACAGAAACTATTTTTTGGGATAAATTTTCAATGTATGAATAATAGAGGAAACAGAAAATAAGGGGAGTAATTTGGAATGGAAAATAAGCATAGATATGTTGATCCATCCTTCACAAAAAAAATGAATGATCTACAAAAATCCCTTTTTTTAATATCTTGATGTTATTTGTAACAATTTGGGTGGATATGGACATGATAAAGAAAATTGTTGGTTTACATCTAATTATAACAACACTAGTACTTATAATATAAATAATCTATAAAAACTAAATTAAAATTTAATAAATACTCATTAAATGTTTTACATTATATTTAAAGAATAATTTTGAAAGAAGAATCTTACATACCATAAGTTGTTTTAGAATATTTCATACCTAAGAAAATTTGTTTATTATATTGAAGAGAATGACACTTCATGGATAGTTTTTAATATTCCATGAATGTTCAAGATAACAGAAGGAATCTTAAGAATGAAATTCAATCAAACCTTGAAATACATATGTGGATTGGAATGATGGAATATTTATATGATGAAGAGGTTTAAATTTTTTCACATGTAAACTCTATTTATTAAACTACTATTAGAAAATAAAATATATGGAAGATGTAATTTGGCTGGGAACATGCTTTAAAAGTGCATGACTATGTTTCTAGTACTTGATGGGTTTGTAAAAAAGGGATACATTTCATAAATTAAAAGTGGTGTTGTAAGAAATGTTGAGAATAAACGTTTTTTTGAATATATTCCAATGGTTTTCACGGTTTCAAGTCATGAATAGTTGGAGGTAGAAAAGAGATTAAAATAAAAAGAAAACCAGAAAAATGACAGATCTATTCTCAATATTGTTAAGAAAACCAAACCACATAGTGATGAAATAAAAGGTGATAAAACAAAACCCATGCATCCCTCACTGATCACTAATTGGAGAACTAATTTGGAAAACATGAAAAAATTTGAAGTAACAAAAAATATTTTATTGGTTGAGAGAGATTTATTATAAATTTCTATAAATTTAATGAAGCTAATGATGACCCACCTTATTCATTCATTTTTTTCAACAATGATTCAATATAAAAGGGGATTTAAGTTGATGATTCTTAGGGATATTATTGAATTAGAAATATGAATAATTTTTTTGAGTAATATTTAAAATGTGTTTTTGAATGTCATTCTGGTCATCCATGGTGTTCTATCATTGGATGTTGAAATTAAAATTTTTTGAATGATTTTATCATCGTGAAGGATAATTTTCTATACTTTTTGCTTCATAATAAATTGAGGTGAAAATTTCAAAGGAAAAAAATGAAATGTTGATGAAAAATCATGAATAATCTTACAATGGGGGGTGGGTACATCTCATTTTTATGTTTGAATTTTTTCTATATGTTTTTTATGATGGATCTGGGAAAGTTAATGGATTGAAAACTAAATGAATACCTCCCAGAACAAAGGTTTAGAAAAGGTGGCATATCATGGTAAAAAACTATGGATATCTGTATTTCCTTTGTTAATTCCAATTATTTTCTACACTGATCATGGATCTTATAGATATAGAGTTGGTTGATTTTAAGACTATTTAATTAATAAAATTTATTCTTTCCTTCTCTCAATAATTCTACAGTTAATTCAAGGTTCTTTATATAAAATGAATGGAAGAAGAATAAGTGTGAAGAATTTTTCTCCCTCACAAAAAAATATGATCAAGGAAGATTCTAATTTCAAATCATTAATGGAGAGAGTAAAAATATTCTCTAACATAATGCTCTTATAAATGATGGTTTCTTTGAATTCAATTTCAATAAGTCAAAGAAAGATCTCATTTAAGTTATATTTAACATTATATTAAAAAAATAAAAGTGCGAGATTGAATTTACAATTATTTGTTGATGTATAAATATTTTATATGCTCTCAAAAGTTTTTTTCTATATAAATGAAGAAGTTGAATAACTACGTTCTAGTAAATAATGATTTTTAAGAATCCTACTAATGGAAGTTAACCCAAAGGTAGAACTATCAAAAGGAAAAATGGGGAGTTATATGTTATGGATATGTATAGAAAACATTCCTTGCCATAATTATTATATTTTCCATATAATGTGTTGGAGGATGTTAATATTGTTATCACAAACTAGTTAAGAAAACATTCCTAAGTCATATGATGATAATAGTTTTAATACGTTTATAATATCAGGAAAATATACCTAATCCAAGCTTGAGTTTGAAGGAGAAAATTTACATTAATAGATACCAATAACTATACATATTTAATTAAAAAAAGATGAAAAAGTATGTAGTTCAATGGATTGGGAATGTGTATGGTAAATGGATGATGTTATAGGAAGATCAATTTTATGAAACTTGGTGTTTCCAATTTATAATATCAAACAATGGGAGATAAGTAAAATAATATCACTAGACGGACAATGCATTGTTACACCATATGGACAACGATCAAGTTTACTAGATGGATAGGGGTGACTATTACCAGTAATAGGTTTGCATGATGTCTAAACTTCTATATTTTTATTCATTTGTAAAAAATGTTAATAGAATTAAAAAGAGGGATAAGTTCTTTAGTACACAATGTTGAGCAGGCTACATAAAGGTAACTCACATTTTACATTACCTATATAAATGTATCAAAGGCATTATTCAAAGGTTTATTTATTAGAATAACCAACATAAGGTTATGGTGGATATATTATTTAATCTATTGTACATAGGAAATCCAAGCATAGAATCATATGGTAAGAGTCCTCTTTGATTTAAATATTTTTAATTTTTTTAAAAAATCCAATAGATAACAGATAAAGATTAATGGATATTGGATGATGATGTTTCTGGACATATAGTGTGTATAAACATGTATACAGATAGTTCTTCTATTACAAAGTTTATGTCAATTTTTTGGGAACATGTGGTATTGGTTACCCCTGTTTCTGAAGCCTATGTAATAGTAACATTGATGAATTGAATACTTATAAAGTCTTATTTTTTACTTGTAAATTCTTTGAATATATCATGTAATATTTCTGAAACTAGGCATTGATACTTCACATGATACCAAGGCCCTATGAAGCCTAATTGGATGTTTGAAAAAAATGCAATATATTAAAGGAATGTTCATGTAGTTTTATTTAAAAAGTGGTATAAGTCCAAAATGAAGACCCAAATAAGAAATTTGTTTCCATAATTGAGTTCAGAGTTTGGGTTTTACCTTTGGTTTATCATAACCTTCGAGCACGTCAGGTATTCTAGTTGGGTGAAATCACGGGTGGTTTAGTAAATATGTAAAATAATTCATTCATTTAATTTAATTATAATACTTTTGAGGTAATGTGGTATAAAAATAAATTTTTATGAAACAAATCAGAGGGTAAGCCACATATCCCCATATATTTGAGAGAGGGAGCATTGGAGGATCGTTCGTGGAGGAACAATAATCAGGACATGGATTTTCGATCAGTGTGAAAATGAATTTCAGGATCTCACCCACAATAATGATGATGATTTTTTCTCCCCCAATGATTGATCCAAATCATGGTAGGACATTTTTAATGTGGATTTATCCTTGTTTTATTTCTCCTTTGATGAACTTGAATTAGTCAACTAACGAATTGATTCAAGGATCTACCATACTATAGGTATTGGTAAGATATTATACATATTTAGGGAATTATTTTGTTGATTATTTATATCCCTTAACTCATCATTATAACAATTATGATTCTAGGACAACATGAACATTGGAAAATGAATGTTTATGAGTTTTTTTTATTTCTTTTCCCCTGTCATTCTCATGCTCATCCCCAAAAATTCGTTTGGATCATGGTTTGGTGAATAAATGCTATTTGATTGTTGTGTGACCTTTATTTAGTGAACATAATCAATACTACAGCTATGGATATGATCTAGGTTGCTTTTACAATTCACAACAATGATGGATGATTGATTAGATCAGATTTAGGGATTCTCATTGTAGGTTGTTGGAATGTGGATGTGGTAGGGAATGAAGGGAGGGGATTCCAATCGAGGCTGATGGCTGGAATATAGTGATGAAGTAATGAAAATGCTTGGTCATTGGGATCTACCATATTCGGCGAGATTAGTTGAAGAATATACAGTTATAAATAGTGGAGGATGAGACTCTGTGAACATCCATGATTTTGAAAAAAAATGCAGTGTTATATGGCTTATAATATGGGGAGACACATAATGTGGTGTCTTGGATATAGTGCTAAGGTTTTCATGAAACAGATAAGTATGAAAAGATGTGGGATATGTGTCAAATAGTGTGTGACTCGACTTCGAAACATTGAATGTACTCTAGGAGCACATTTCTATGAGCATGGATTTGGAATGAGTAAAAGGGTAGAGCCATGTACTTGAAAACTACCAAGTGTATGGGCATGAACTGGTATGCACATACATAGATACATTCATGGGCTATGATACTTGACCAGACATGATGTTGAATAGATACACTATGAACATAAATTAGATGATATGTACTTTTTTAATGATACCATTGTGAAATTATTCTATTTAGCATGGAAAAGTTTCCTTAGGGTACATTTCGTTGATCAATTCCTCTATGTTTTAGTTTGGAATCTTGTTTTCTCCACAATATGGTGATCCTCTTTGAGGAAATTCAACCATGAATAGATCATTTGGTGTCCCCTCATGTGTCTTGTAGTGAAATCCTCCATCATTATCATTTACCTAGGTAGGGTTCTCAAAATATTTATGACCAACACTACCTAAGCATCAATCCCCAACATAAAGAGTTAATACAGTTCGGTTTTTGGTGTACCCCATGGACTTAGGTGTGACCTGAATATGTGTATCAATATCTTTTGACTTACAGTGTATAATTATTATAGATAGAACCAAAGAGAATGATGTCAGAGATGGACACCATCAGTGCTACTTGACTCATGGGATATGTTCTCAAGGATGTGTTTTTTGTGGAACCTTTGAGTAGGAATCCTAGTATGGAACTATGGTTGTGACCATACCTTGAGATTATATGTCTTCCACAAGTATATCTAGTTATCCCTGTTATGTATAATATTGACATATAATTTTAATGTGATTACTACTATTCTTGATTCTTTTTTCTTAGTGACTTTAGAGTGTTCTACATTGTATGGTTATACTCACCCTTTCGTGGTCTTAACACACACATGATTTTTCTTATGTAGATGACCAGCTTTTTGATGTGGTTATCAATAGATGAAATTGGGATATATTGACCATGGTTCATACCATGGGTCACATTTGGCTATAGTCACCTCTATATAATAGGTTTTATTTATTTATAGTTTTGGTGGGATTATGTTTGGAACATATGGCTTTCTATTATTTTGTTATACTCTAGTTGTGGGATTTATACGCAGTCATACATTTGGTATTAGTTGTTTTTTACATTTTAGCATTTTATGGGCTTGGATATGTTTGTGTTGGCACAAGTATTGTATGATAAGGTCTATTATTCAAATACTATTCGAACTCGATGTTGGATTCCATAACTAGAACCGTTGGAGGTGGGAATTAGGTTGTTTGACTTGTCTTAATGCTAACCATGCTGGCACAAAGGTTTAGGTCATGCCAGAGTGGTATCAGAGTAAGTTACATATTAGGACCAGAGTATTAGATTTATTTCAAGCACTGTGGTTGGTTCGTTTTTAATGGAAATAATTTTAAGTGTTTTGAGTTTGGATATCAGGCCTGTGACTCCATTGTTTCTTCGGTAGTTAAGAAATCCATTCACTAGGACACTATCTCCATGCCTACGGACTCAGAACATCCATGCACTAGTTGTAGGAAAAAACATTTGTACATGCATCATATAGGAATGTTCAGTCATTTCAATGTCTTTATTGAGTCATCTCTATAGATATACTCATTGACTATAGTATATCTTTGCTATTTCTGGATTCCACCATGATGTTTTCCATCTTGGAATCAGCAATAGGGTTATAAGGATGATCCACCAAGTGATGAAGATTTGATAAAGGGACTTATTAAAGAGGTTTTAACACCTATTTTTTCACCATTATTGACACCACCTATATATCATCATAATGTACTAGAATTACCACCAGAAAGGTTCAGAAGTTAAGCACACATAATGAGTTTTAGCAACAACGAAACCTTAGGTTCTTAGGTTATCCAAACCCCTATGGTGTGTGATCAGTTTTTTTGGGCGCAGTCCATCGAGCATGGTCTATACAGAGTCATTTATCTCAGAGTGATACCAATATTAATTCTTACTTATGTTGGGGTGATATATTGAGCTTTGGGTGTTGAGAGTTTCCTAGATGAGAAATCATAGATTTTATGTGGAATTAGTGGGCACACAAGATTAGAGAATTCGGAGGCAGGTAGACAATAATAGACGCAAGGACCTAATCATGTGATACATTTTAGGAGGTTACCCCCACCCCAAAAGGGTATGTAGTTCAGGGATCATAAGATAGATCTCATTATCCTTGAGAAAGGTGGTTCTACTCTTGTTATGGACGGCGACATCTTTCAGGGTATTTCTTAAACTAAAATATGGATGATATAGAGGCAATGGATGGGTCACCTTGGTTAAGGAAGTGATAGGAGATGATAATTAAAAAATAACACAATCATGCCAATGGATATAGAAGTGTGGATATCTATGGAAGACACTTTGACATGTTACCACCACCGACCCCAACTGGTCCCCAACCTACTTAGAGTGGTCATGGTCAAGGGTGAGGACAACTGCATGCAGTTGAGGCTTTTAAACCAGAGGCTAAAAGGATGATATGAGGTCAGATATGTGTCTTCTCTAGATTATATTTTTTATTTATATACATGGGTATGAGATACTACTTTCTTCCCATTACCCTGTTTAGAATTTTTGAGATTTGAGTTGAGACTTTGGCTTGATCCTTTCCCTTAGAGACTCCTACTAGATGTGACTTAGTGATCACAGACTTCTTATAACAGTATGACCTGACTCTTGGAGGAAATATTTTTTTGGGATCTCTTTATAGTGATAGGGGTGCTTATGAAATCATATTAGTTATGAATTAGTTATCTATATTTAAAACCCATATAAACTATTTCAGGTAGAATGTGATGTGTGTTTGTAGTGATGGGATGATATTTTACTTTTTGTGTGAAAAAAAAACCCAGGAAAATTAAGATGAGCTCAATGGTTGTTGGGTACAACCATTTACACATTAGTTGGATTGCATGAATCTTGGTGTAATGAATTCTATGAGAATTCAATTTCTTGATGTGGTGGAAGAGTATTGGGAAATTGTTTCAATGGTTTTTCTAGGCCTACCTCCCCAAAAAAAATATAATTCTAAATTTATCTATACCCTATGAATTCCCTGATATATTTACTATCATATCATATGGATCCCATGGATCATCATTAGTCAAGGGTGTAGTTAAAGGACTCATATATGAAGGGTTTTTTTAGGACCAATTATTCACCCCAGGATGCAGCAGTGTTTTTCACCAATAATGAAGACATGAGTTTGAGGTTTTGGTTGGACTTCCATCTCCTAAATCAGATGAATTTGAAGAACAAGTATACATTAATAAGGACCGATTACCTATTTGATTAGTTGAGGGGGGCACAATGGTTCTCGATGATTGAACTCAGATCAGGTTATGTTAGATTAAAACAAATGGACCTTCATATCATGGTCGTTGTTAAACAAAACAATATTCTCTCTCTTCTGAGCATAAATATATGAAAAAATTAAATAATTAATGATATAAAACAATATTACTTGGTTCTAATTCAATGAGATACATCCAAGTAGCATACAATGACAATTTGATGACGTACCAAATACACTAAAAGTGGATTGTTGTTTAAAATGTTCGAAGCAGACTCACGGTCCATCAAAGTTTACAACCAATCACATTTTGAAAGATCACGTATCTCTTAGATGATGTGTTATAATTACTTATTCAGAATATCCTCATTTTATTTCATGAATCAATATGTTTTTCCACTCATTTAGTGTATCATTAATTTAAACTTTTACCCACTTTTTTAATTCCTTTTTACCACAATATTACCAGGAAACGTCTATCTTTATTTCAACCTTTGAGTTCATTTCCTGCAACTTTATCAATTTGAATGAAACATTTTCATTTGTCATAGAAAAACCAATAGTGAATAACATTTATGTTTTGCGAACAAAACAATTATTACCTGAAACTCTATTCTTACACACTACACCCTTTTCCCACAATGCCTACACGATTTAGAGCCCAAATTCTTTATACGGGTTGAGCTACTAAAATTATGGGTTCGGTGTTTATTTATAGGCCCAGCCAAACCTATGTGAAAGATCCATTAAATTATTCTTTTTCATGTCTATGATATCCCTAGAGTTTGTAAAATAATATTTTATGTCTCTTTGATCACGTAAGAATCTTTCATGCCATTCACTTCATCTTTTTTTTTCAAGGTATGCACAAGCAACAATTCACACAAAAACCAATATTTAGGGACATTCTTTCGTTTTCTATATTTTTATATATTGATACCAAAATGTTTATTGTAAAAAAATTTCAATCCACATTCAATATTTCATGAAACATCCTTTTTGAAAAAAAAAGTTTTCTCCATTCTCTAGATTTTTGACCCCAAAAATTTAGAAAACACTGGGAAATGGTGCCACCTTGTATAAAATATTTTTGTACCACATCAAAAGAATCTATTCCCTTTTCTGAAGTATTTTTTTGTATAGACTGTGAAAAATATCTTTATAACTCCACAAATGACAATGAAAATATACTTTGTCATCAAATACAATCAACCCAAGAACACTCTAATGTAATATTGATGGTTTGTTTCCTAACATAATGTTTTGCTGGATGAATTAAAAATTAGTCTTTATGGTAGTCATGAAATAGATATTTCAAACCTTATTAAAACCATTTGTGGTATTATTCCTTTCTGATATCCTAGTGTACTCAGCATATGTGGAGGAGCACATAAAAGAATTAAGAAAGTTCCTAAACATACTATGAGAGCAGAAGCTTTACAGGAAGCTCTCAAAGTACCACTTATAGAATTAGGAGGTCCAATTTATGGGATATGTAATCTCATATGATGGTTTATTAGTTGACCTAGAAATGTCCCGGACAATGTTAGCTTGGGATCCACCTAATAGTGTGATTGAGGTATGATGTTTCTTTGGGTTGGTAGGAAACTTTCAAATATTTGTACATTATTTCTCTAGGATATCATCTCCCATGATAGTGTAGACCCAAAATGGAAAGGATTTCATGTTAAAAAATACATTCCAATATGATTTATCATATTTTATGCATGGATTGAAGAGTTCTCCCATCTTGAGATATCCAGAGGTTAGTGTTGAGTATGTAGTGTTTTGCGATGCAACAAGGACCAGTCTTGTTTGTGTGCTGATGCATAGGTTGGGGGTGATTTCATATAGTCCATGTTTTTTGAGACCACTTCAGAATAACAATGTGACCCACGATCCTGTGGTAGAAGTGGTAGTATGCACACTAAAGGTGTTTTGACACTACCTTATAAGAGTTTTATTTAACATCTATTATGACCATAAGAGTCAAAAGTATATCTTATCTTAGAAGGCTCTTAAATCGAGATAGAGGACATGGATATAGTTCCTCAAGTATTATTAATTTGAGATTGTTTATACTCATGGGAAGGGGAATGTGGTAATAGATGCTCTCAGTTAGAGATATTTTTTTTGTATCTAATAGATTAGGTGCTAAAACAGTTAGACTCTTTGTAGTTTTACATGATGGATGGAGATAATGAAGCTTAACAATATTTGATGGTTGTAACCCTACTAATGAAATAGTGTGTTAGGGAGGTTCAAGATAGAGATACTAACTATGAAAACCTACATCCTTAGATATTAAATGTACATGATCCTAATGAATTTTATGGAGGTGGGGAGAACTTCTTCTTATTCAGAGGACATCCAATGGTTTCAATGATGTTGCAGGGAGAGGTTCTAAGGGAGTTTCATACATAACCTTTGGTTGTACATCTAGGTGCAGACAAGTTGTAGCTGGACCTATGACGTTAGTTTTGGTGGAAAAGGATTAATAAGGGAGTCACTGAGTCTCTCTCTCGATGCTTTAATTGTAAGTAAGTAATGGAAGAGAACCTGGTTCCATGGTTTTTTGCTCAACCCCTTAAGGTTCCAAAGTGGAAGTGATATTGGATATCTATTGTCTTTGTGATGGGGTTACTATAGATGTTTATAGGGAAAGACGACATCTGGATGATTATAGAGAATCTTACCAAGTCAAACATAATCTTAAATTTCCATGATCATGGTTCAGTAGAGGGGTCAGTATATCTTTACATGCAAGAGTTAGTTTATCTCCATGATGTTCCCTCAATGATCATTAATAAACCCGATGCTCACATCATGTCTTGATTATGGAAGGGAGTTCAGGAAACCATTAGTACATAGTTGCATTTGGGCACAAATTTTCACCCCCAGATAGATGACAAGACTGAGTGAACCATTCAGGTCATGGAGGACATGTTGCAGTCTTGTATGTTATATTTTTGGTTGTACATGGTAGGATCACTTTCCATTGGTGAAATTTTAATAAAATAATTCCTACAATTCCACCATCGGTATGGCATCATTTGTGGTCTTATAGGGGAACCCTGTAGGTTACCACAATGTTGGACCAACAATAGTGATTCATCACTAATGGGCCCAGAGTAAATGAGAGAAAAGACAGAGAAGGTGTAGATCAACCAGGAGAATATAAAGAATGTACAAAACCATTATAAGTATTATATAGACATATAATGGAAGAATTTGGAGTCAAAGAGGGAGAATATGTATTTTTATGGTTCTCACCTCTATGTCAGTTGAAGAGATTTGGATAGAGTGAAAATAAATCTATGTGATTTATTTGGCCTTTTTAGATACTGTGTAGAGTTAGAGGTGTGGTGTAATGGTTAGATGTACCCCAACATTTGGACTGGGAAAATGAAGTCTTCCATGTATTGTAGATGAGGAGGTACAAGCATGACTCATCACATGTTATCGACATGGGAAAGCTGGATATAGAGGATGTAGATACGTTGGTAGAGTACCCATTAGAGATTGACTATTGGTAGGAGATTATCCTAAGTGGGTGAGGGATTCCTTTAGTGTGTGTTCATGGGTAGTATGGGAATCTTATAGAGAGTACCTTGGAGTGGGAGACACAAATGAGTGATCAGAACCATCTTATCTTTCTGTAGTATTTTTCTCTTTTTAAGTAAGTAAATACCTATGTTAGGTATAATTTAATGTCTATTTTCGATAAAATTTCTACAAATATATTAATTAATTTTTCATGATCAAGAATTCAAACGATGCATGAATCTATGGTCTGATGAGCCCTGAATTTATTTTGGAAATATATTAAATATATTAATGGTATACATATGTAAATTTCATAAAATGTGGGATAACTCACAAATAGGGACTTAGATAAAAAATATGAGTCCACCATTGTGTTTAGATAATGGGTTTTAACCTAGGAACTATATAACTTTGGCATGAGTCAGACGTTCAGGTTGAGCATAGTCACTGAAAAATTAGTAAATAAGTACAACAATTTATTTATTTAATATAATTTTCTTCTCTCAGGACAAATATAGTATATAGATACATGTTCATAAAAAACAATTTTAGGGTGATCCGCATAACCTAGATATTTGTGAGAGTGTACCTTGGACGAACATTATCATACAAATAAGAACTAGATCTTGGATTATTGATCGATGGGAAACATAATTTTAGGATATTGAAAATGAAAACAAGGCATAGTCTTTCTTCTCTAGTGTCTCAATAGAGAAGATAAACATAGGGAAGCCTCAATGAGGTGGATTCTGTTTGGCCTGATGGTTGATATTAGGGTGTTTGATTTTTTCCACAATCATTAACATCATGGAACTATTGTCATTGATAAAAGAAAACTCCCAGAAGTACCCTCAGCCATAACTAGGTACACACCCACTTTCCAATGGAAGGTGGTCGCTTGGGGTATTAGACCCAGTGATGCTTAGGTACCTTGGTCGGGAGAAAGAGAATTTTTTCTCATCACACCCCATGGGGGGATTTTTGCATGCATCGATACACTCTTATAGATTCAATATATGTTCATGAATCTCTTCATAATCATGATACATGATAGATTAACCAAACAAAATTAATATAGGTTAATTATTATTATATAAAAAAGATAAGGGATATCATTAATGAAAATAGTAAAGCGAATATCATAAGTGAATCAATCTATATGTATCTAAGATTCTTGGTCTTTTTCTAAGTAGTGGGTATATGTTTATGTTATAAATCCATATAATTGGGTACTTATGAATTTTTTCCCATGTAGTGAGGAAATTAATATTTTGAGGAGAGGATAGATCCATTATGAGGTGTCCTGTGTATCCTAGTTATTACAGGAATAAAAAATCATGCAGTTCATTAAATCCCTTGAAGTTTAATTTCATGCAAATAGGAAATATGTGCAGGAATTGATGAACCGATTGTTTGACCTCGAGTCTCGAATAGACGACCTGCATATCTTTGTTATGGTAGGAATTTGAGTGATCATACTTCAATCACACCCTTGGGATGAGCCCCAATGTAGATTCCCATGAGTGTAGGGGTGTTTATATCTTTCCACTCATTGGGGGATACATGTTGAGACCACCTTAGTTGGTGGAGATTCATGAAGCCAATGAGTTGTTCATTGTGGATCCCTAAGACCACATGAGCTATGCTCCATGTGAGAAATAAGGGATATTGACTGATTATAATCATTGCATATGGATGTGGGACTTGTGTACTAATATATCCCTTGGATGTAAATATAGAGTTCGAGACTCAAAGAGGCATCATATTTATCCTGATTATGAAAGGAATCAGAGTTATCATAGATTAATTAATTTCCCAATCTACTGAGGGATGAGTTAGAGTGATCATATCATGGGAATGATTAGGTACCAATGGTTGAAATGTTGGAGACATGGGACTTACAGAAAAATGGATGTTTATTTGATCTTGGGCCTTAGGATAGTGTCCTATGTATCCTGGTTACTACTTGAATAAATGTTCTCATAGTTCAATTGATCAAGGATTACACACTTAAATTTCCCTTTAGTTGGGACATATAATGTTATGCCTCTAATCAGGGAATAAACTATGAAGTTTTTCCCATATGTTTATAGGCTTACGATGAATGTTATATAATCATTGTAACTCCTTAAACCCACAAACGTTATGCTCACTAGGGGATAAAAGGGTGTAAAATAATCAATCTCATTACATATGGATGAATGAATTATGTACTAAGAATACGCTTTGGATGATTAATATGGAGCTAGGGCCATAGATAAGAGTCCTATATATGCTAGTTATGGATGGAATAAGAGTCCTTATAGTTCCCTAGATTGCAGATTACACGCTAACATTTCCCTTTGATCAGGGCTTACACACAGAGGGTAGACAATGTTATCAAGCCTTGGGATGCCCTTATGACCTGCCCTGCTTATCGCCTAACATGAATTGACTTTTTTCATAATGTGACTGGATTTTCTACTTGACATTTTGTAGGTTTTATTCTAGAAATTTTTTAAAGAAGTCATAAAATCCATTAGATTTTTATGAGGTATTTCACATATCTGGGATGGAATGTTTTAGTGTGGTCCTATAGTTTGGGAGGAATCATCTAGAGGACATCACAAGACTTTGTAAGTTGACCATGTAATCCATTGCTTGACATCAGATGGATTGTCTAGAGGGTGTCTCCTGGTCTAGCTTACTTTTCCTCATGTCATCAATGAACTGGGTAACACTCTGTGAGGGCATTGTAAGAGTTAGTGTGACATGTCTTAGAGGGTGTACCATGTCCTTGATGAAATGAATGGAGGGCATCATGAGACCTGGTTGATGTTCTAAGAGCAAATTTCAAGATTGAGTTAACATTCTAGGGCACCACTATGAGATGCATCTAACATGTGATGGTTCAATTATACGAGTTAGGAGACACGTCTGAAGGACACCGCGAAACATGAATGGAGAACCCAGAGAGTTTCATGAGACTTTGGTGGCATACCCATGGGGCACCATGTGACATTATTTGACAGGTCTGGAGGACTCCTCATGACCCAAATAGTATACAAAAGGAGCTTCCAAAGATTTGGGTGATATGCCCTATTTTCGTCTCGTGTCCTGGGAGGTCCATGAAAATTTCATGAGGACCCGTGTGTGTGTCCTTAACATGATTCTTCCACCTGTAGTCTTTGTTCTAGACTCTATATTTCAAAGGCCATAAATTTATTCAATGTTGGTTTATTTTAATTCTCACTCCATTTATCAGATGCATGGGATGTTCCTCATGCGTCCTACTAGAAGTCCTTCATGTGATCTATGAAAGATCATGTAAATTACATTATGCATGGAGCATGATTACTCTAGTTTATCACTATACCTTACATTATGGGATATTTTTTCGATATCAATCTTTTCTCTCTAAGAAATATGATCAAGTGCTGGTGCTTCTAGAAGTGAGAAGGAATACTCTTCCTCAAGTGAGTATTGTACCACTGAGAGTAGAGGTGCATTTTTCATGCTTTGGTGGGGGATTTATAGGCCTTTCCCTGTTGGTTCTTCACTACTTTCTATGGTGCATGTCATGTAAATACATGATAGACCCCCCAGAAGGCTTCGATTTCACACATCTTCATGAGGTCTTGTCACATGTCACTCTGAAAGCATCACTTTATTTTCATTGACCATAAGATCATCCCATACATGACTAATTTATTGGATTATCTCCAATTAATAGGGATTTATTGAATCACATGGACATGTCAAGGGAAATTCTTGATTCCAGGTTGACATGTCCAACGTCTTCCATGATATTATGGAACCTCTAGAAGGTGTTCATATGATCTATGGTGACTTGTATGATAATCTTTGTGAGACATGGATGGCTTGTCATGGTGATTTCTTAACATCTATAAAACATGTTAAGCGGTCATGTGATACTGTAATACAAACATCCTTTTAGTGTATTGAGAGTTTTTTGACTGTGATAGGATTCCAAATCCTTTAAATTTTTATTTCCATTGTTTATATTAGTCGGGTGGGGAGTTGGTGAGGTTTCTTGATTACTATTATGGGAAATCATTATACCTCTTGGTCATGTGAAACATAACTATTAAGGGTATTATGGATATGCATTGTAATTTCATAGACAATTCCATCTAATTTTTCTTAAGGAGCCAGGGGCATGAAGTTTCTAGGATATATCTGAGGCCCTTCACATGATGAGGATGACATGCCGATAGGCTTTGAAGAGATGTAATGTAAATTTCTCTGGGCATTGTAGAATCTTTTGGATCCCCTGTGTGTCATCACGTGATATTTATGTCCATGAGTTTTTCCTGCCTCTTGAAACTTTATTTCCTTTTTTTATTTTATAATGGCTTGGGATCTTGAGATTTTTTCTTTAATATTTTATAGGATAATCATAATTACCATCAGTTATACTTCATGAGAGTTTTACAACCGCAATAAGACTCCACATTTTGAACATTTTCCATCTATTTTTATGTATTTTTTGATGGGTTGTTAGGAACCCACCGATTGAGAAACCACCCGACCTAGGGGAGATCGTCTTGTTGCTGCCATGTGATCATTAGTTGTCGAAGGTTCCATTATAAGAGCAAGAGGACGTTTTAAATGGGACTTCAGGAGACTTTATACATGCTATTCATTGCACATGGTGAGTTTGTATGACCTCATGATGGAAACATAATTTCATATCCCTTAGAAGATTCTGTGATCCATGGGTGTCTGTCACATTCTTCTTCATTTTATTTTGTGGGGAACATAATACCAATACCCAGGTATTTGTTTCATTTTGAATTTTCTAATGCTCATTTGGTGGGATTCAATAAATTTCCCCACCCCCCTTCAGGATTGATCCCTGTGGGGATAGGGGCTTTGTTATGGGAAAATAAAATTCATGCATGAGTCTTTGGTGTTGTCACAAACTAGTGTCTTGTGTGAAATTTGGTCTTCCCAGAAACACTAATATTCCATATAATTCCCTATATATTTTGTGGGGGGTGTGGGTGAGTGATTCCTTCACTAGATACTCACTTATCTAGGTCTCTCACCCTGCTCCCATGACATTTCCTTCTTAGAATACCATTTTCTAATACCTGACAGTGATACCCCACTGTGATTCATTTTCTAGAGAACTTTTTTCCAACACCGATTTTGCTCAAGTTTCGTCTCGAACCAACTATGAACTATACATCCGTAATTTCTTAAACTTTGGGTATGTGAATGAAATTGGCTTGATAGTTCGGTGGGGTCTACTGGCCTGGTCTGGGATCACTTGGAAAATCATGCGGCTCACATGACCATGTATTGTTCACACAATCTCATGTCTATGGGGGCACATGGTTGTGTGATTCCATGTTGGTTAATGAATCTCATTCAATCTCTAGGGTCTAAGAGATTAACAATTCATTTGGTCAATTAAAAAATTTCTTTGCTGATTCATTTGATGAACATGATGATGTCAGTTCATATATTTTGAAAATACATTATTTTTTTTATCTGAAATGTTCCCCATTATTTTGTAAATATCACATCTGGTACTCATCAATATCCCACAAGCCTTCGAAGAAGGATGAAAAATATTCAATAACCCTTCACGATGTCATAGTGGGGTGCGTGGATCCTACTTTCCACAATGACAATCAGTCACTTAAACTAAGACTCTTAAGGTTGATGGGATTAAAATTCATAGATTATCCCCTATAAAACTTATTTCACCTTTATGGGTTTTTTCTTACCAATTATTCTCCCATCCATCAACTATAGTCATCATTCCCACCATCCTCCTAGAATAGAAACAGCCATAAAACCTTTAAAGAGAACATATCTTAGGGGGATACTTTTTGGGCCATGATATCGTAAAGAAAAGAATATAATAAAATACATGACTAAATTATTTTATGGGACTAGTTGTACACCTAATGAGGATATTCATATGTACAACTCAATAATGCATATGTCTGCATCTAATTAGGATTTCATGTGGGTTTCCAACCTTGTATCTCGATTAGGAGGTAGCTGGGGCATGGACTGGGGATAACTATTCTTGGTACAATACATAACTTCTAAATTCATGGATTAATTGAAGAAAATTTGAATGTTTGAGGTTTTTTGGATATCAAAGATGTCCACCTATTGTAATAAGGGTCTAATGGTGGAACTGTTTAATCATTAGAGTCCTCACACAAACACTTTCCACCATACACATAGAAAGATGGGCATCAAAAATTAGGATGTGGTGACGATATGTAGAACACCTATATTATGTGGTATTTATGATTATTTATTTTTCATTTTCATGGTTGGGATGATGTAATGAGGACTCCTCATTGAACCTGAGCTGATAAAGGTGGACAAAAATTTTATACAAGAGGAACTGTTTTTTGGAGAATATATCCTAATGAATACATAGGTGGAATGGTTTATTAAGAATACCATCCCTGAGTTCAAAGCTAAAATGATGAAATCCTAGCTTTTAATGGACTCCCGTAGTGAATTGGGTGCTTACATGACCTTGGTTGAGAAAGGTAAATTTAGAGAATGGGAATGTGAATGTGCCCCTATTATTCATGATTTTTTCCAATTATTCAGTTTCCACACCATTTACTGGAGTGGGTAATTACTTCACATGAAGGAGAAAGATGGATTAACAGTTTCCACATTCACGATGGTGAACTCTATGGTAGGGGGAGCACATCAACCTATCTGTCCTTATAGTACCCAAACTCTATCATCTTCAATTCCATGTTTATTGGGGAAAATATTTTTGTTGGATCTTGGGACCCTTAAAAGTTTTATGGGGTTGGATGGGACCTCACTTTAGAGGTTATAAATATCTAAACATTCAGGTTGTCCCCAATGTATTCTTTATAAAGTAACCTCAATGAATCAATATGGTAAGACCCATTCCATTTAATGATTGGGATTTGAGGGATTATGTGAGCCACTATGATTGTTTCTCCTTTAGACCATATAATTTAGTTCTTATATGTGAAATTTTTGACAGTAGTTAGGAAGTAATGGATGCATTATCTTATGTGATGTCACTTCATGAAGGAGTTATTTCCACCCTTATTGATGGGGAACATATATATGAATGGTATGCACCCAACCTGTTCTGTAGCCAATTAAATTGTTTCTAGTCAATATGTCCCCTCTCTATTTATATTTGATCTGAAACTGATTTGATGGTACCTCACAAATTTCGGATGATGTTTTCTAGGGAGAATAATTGGGCTGAGATAAACCTTCCTCCCCATGATGAAACATTCAATTTATCACATGGTAATGGTGAGGCTTAGATTTGATCATATTTTGGTGGGTAATTATCCCAATTGGTGAGAGTAGGATCCTAACTAATATCTATGTAGTACAATCCCAATCCAAGAAAGAAACATTCTTATAGAGGGATGGAAGACCTGGAAGAATATCACAATGAAGTCTGGTATTTTCCCTTGCTAGTGGAATCACCCAATGACATCACTATGTAGAACATAGTGCTAGAGAGAGAGACCAAAAACTATTATTTTACCTATAACATCTCATTAATGGATGGTATGGAGGATGCAGAACTCTGAAGTTGAGCTATAGGGTATACTACATCAAGAAGAGGTACTTTTGGAATGTTTTCCCTATATAATTTCCCCTCTATCTATGATTTTCAAAGACCATCATTTGGATCTTGGGAATTTTTTCAAAACCATGACAATCCTTTATCGAGCATCATATGTCATATATGTTATTCCTTGTTGGTACAAAACATTATTATATGGGTCATGCTTCAAATTTGTTGGGAGTAACATGGATATCATATTGTCAATAATGTGGTACGTCTGAGATCCCTACTATGTCTAATGGGGTCTTGGTACCATTCCAACCATACTAATATCCATTGTCTTTTGTTCTTACAGGGGTGGGGTGATAAAAAATAGTTTTATTAAATATTTAATTGATAATAAATATCATAATTTAATCACATTATGTTAAATATGTTTATTTTTAAAATATTTTCTATTTGATTATTCATTTGAAAAATTGATGAAAATTTAAATTTCCCTTTAAAATTCTTTGTACTATTCCAATCATAAATATTGTTTTTTTTGGATTATTTTAAATTAAAATTTTGTAAATTTATTTATAGCTTAATGGGATACAACTTTTATTCAGGACATATAAGCTGAATCATATATTGGATTGGAGTAAATATAATATGAAGTTAAAGTTGGGCTGGACATGTTAGATTGAACATTACATAGGTATTTGTAGCATAACATTTTCATACATGCTTGTATTAGACACATGTTTTGAGAGAAGCTCGAGAAATATTTTTTTTAAAAAAGTAATCCTTCTAGATGGGAAGCGGGTTCATGAATTTTGATGTCCAAATAGCCGGTTTAAGTTGGAATAAAATATTTGACCGAATATCACCATTCAAAAAAAAAATCGTTTGTAACCTAGATTCCCCTCCACACAATAAATGTGCGTTTTTCTCATATAGATGGCTTTGGACGTTCATTATGAGATTATAAGTAGAGGGAAATTGTTTTTATTCAATTGAAATTCACAATTGGTGGAAGGACACTATCAATCTAGGATCTCCTCCAAAATAAATTAATTTTCCTCTTCTTTGTTGTAATGTTTTAAGTATTGTAATAAACATATTTGTATATCTTCCATTTATTTTGTTTTATTCAATTATAGTTTCATATAATCATCCTATTTGGGCTGGAAAGAAGTATTATAAGTGAGATTGGGTTACACCTTTTTTAAACCTTTCACATGAAAAATGTTTCTACGATGACTACACCACCCATAGAAGAATAGTTCTTTTTAGTAATTGATCTACCCAATACCTTATTAATTAATTAGTTTTGTATAAATGAGATACTTTAATTCCATTAATATTATATATTTATTGAGTTTTAAATTAAAATTAAATGAAGAAATAAATTTAACAATTAACACAAAACACATGAATTTGAGAACTATTTGAGTTATTAAGGCACGATTTAATTGGTAATAAAAAACCAAATGAGATCATTTGTAAATTTTCAATATAGTCCCTAAAATCAATTAATACTCATTTCCATAGTTTATATGTTCCCAAATTTACCACTGACCATAACATATTCTTTAAACATTAATCAAAGTAGGGTGTTGTGATTTCATGTTCCAAAGTTAGCATAGGGTTTAATTAATTTCATATCAGTGGTTAAGTTAATTCTCACAGGTATTGGGAGTTAAATAATTTTGGAAAATAATTAATTTTATATTAATTTAAATGAAAATTATTAATAATTAATTATATAGGTAGAGTTAGATCGATTATTCATTCTAAAAATATTTTCTCAAAAAACAACTTCTCCTTCTATCTTATTAATCAAATTTCATTTCAAAAATAAAAAGTTGAAATCTTCTACCAGAATACTTCTTCTTAGTTTATAAATAAATAAACTACCATACTTTTATGTAGCTTGTTTGTTAAATTTTATTTTATTTTTAAAATACCTTAAATATGTTTTTAAATTGATGCTTCCTTTGAAAGACTACATTGGCCAACCACTCCATTGCACCTATGTACTAAAAAATAACACTTTATTTGAGAGAACCCATGAAATATCCATTAAAATTGGTGTCATATTCAAGGGGTTAAGTTTTTTATTCAACTAATTATTGGTATTTTTTTCATTTATTTTATCCATTTTTTTCTTTATTTCTTCTTTCTTCATTCCCATTCCTAACTTTTGTTTTATTTTCATTCAGTCATATCTCTTTTATTCTATATTAAACTGTCAATTGAAATTTATCATTATGATATAATTATAAAATATTTTAAATTTCTATGATTAAGGACATGATCTCATCCTAAGGATGCATTTGATAAAAATCCCGATATTGAAAGCAACCTTTGGGATAGAATTAGACAATCTCAGTCAATTGGAAGTGTCGAAATTTACCCAACTGGGGAATTCATCTAGTATAAGAACGTCCAAATTGGAAACAACTAAAAATCCATCCTAAAACAAGAACCAATGGCTAAAAATAATTACAATGAACCAAATATAAACATTTTAGAATTTTATAAAATAGACATTAATTATCAACAAAATTTCATTTCATATACGAACCCAAAACCAGACATTGAAATAAAATATGGGATAATTCACTCACTTCCAGAATTTCATGGCTTATTTGGTGAGGATACAGAAATACATTAAAATTAATTTAATATTGTTATATCAACCCTTAAACTATGAAATTTATTTTAATATAAAATAAATCTACGAGAATTCCTATTATCACTTAATGGAACAACATAAGATTGGATGTATTATTTACAACATGAAGATGTAGCATGATGGAATTATTTAAATTTCTTTTTATTGAAGATAGTTTTTGAAGTATCAAGGACCACTTCCATTCTAATGAAGATCTCTAGAATTAATAAAGTTCAATGTTTTATTTATGATTACTAAGAGTGATTCAAGAAGTCGTGTGTGAGTTGTATACATTTTCAAATTAGGGAGAAACTACTCATCCAATACTGCTATGAAGGAATCACACCCATGGAGAGGATCATGGTGGATGTCATAGTTATAGGGGAATTGGTTGGAAAAATACCAACAACCTCATGTGAATTGATTGACAGGATGACATAAAATTCTAGAAAATTGCGCAATTGAGGTAGACCGTATGTTAGAGTTGTACATCAGGTAAGTACTTATTCTTAGGAAAATAATTTGATTGATACTAAGTTGGAATAATTGAACACTATGGTGAGGAATATTTCTTTTGATCAAAAGAAATTCCAAACCACTCATATGGGGACTTGTGGCATTTTCACTGAAAAAGGATACCCAACCGATTATTGCTCCAACTGCAATTGACGGGAGATTGTGTAGCATTATTCCCAAGTAGACCCTTTCAGAAAAACAAAAACCAAATCCATGGATGAAGTATGATTCCATTACTACAACATAAAACCAAGGGTGGGAGGATCAATCAGACATGATTTATGGATCTGGAAAACAACCAAGGCCCCCTTTTCAAAAAAAACACAGTGTCCTCTTACTTAACAATAGGGTTTCCCACAACCCCAATAGATATTTGAAGCTCAAGAAACAAAAAATAAACAACATGGGAATTCTCAACCATAATTATATTATAATAATAATGATATTTTGAAACAAGTTTTTATCATTCAATAGAAGGAGTAGAAGAGTCAATGTTCTGAGTTTAGGGAGTTGAAGACCCAAATGATTTGGATTACCACCACCCTCTATGAACTCATATGTTATAACTATGGAAATAATTATTCCCAACCTACTCCAAATCCCAAGGGTAATGTTTGTGCCATCACATTGAGAATTGGGAAGCAGATGACTGATACATATTCACCTATCATTCAACTGAGATTCACCTCAACTCCGAAGAAACATATTCAAGACCAACTCACAACCATCTCAAGGAGAAAGACAATAGTAAGAAAACAATTAATGATTTCCCCCTAAACCCCTTCCTTTTACAAATAAAGTTGTTCGAACAAAAAATACGGTTGAATATGTGATGAAAAAAAGAGGGTTTGGACACATTCATGTGTGTTGAGATCAACATCTATCTACATGAAGTAATTAAGAAAATCCCAAGGTATGGAAAAATATTAAAAGAACATTTTATAATCTAAGTGGAGTCAAGGGAAATGCAGGGATAAATGTTTGAAGGAATTTTTCAACACTCATTATATAAAATCACGTAATTACAATAAACTGTCTGGATCCAAGGAAATTCACCATCCTATGTACCATAGGGGAGTTACACTTTTCTAATATTGTATGTGATTTTGGAACTTCCATAAAAGTGATGATTCACTTTGTATTCTCTTCTCTATGGGTTGGTGAGTTGAAGCCGATAAGATTTGTGGTGTAGTTGGTGAATAGATCTTCAACACATCCAATGTATGTCCTGGAGGATGTGCTTCTTCAGGTAAGAGACATGATAATTCTATCAAATTTATACATGCTTAACATGGAGGATTATCACGTAAGTTCTCATGTTCCCACTATCTTAGGTAGGACTATCCTCAAAATAATAATAAAAATCCCAAAATTCACTATGGGTACAATTTCCATGGGTTTTAGAGATGATGTTGGGATATTTAATGTTATGGAATCCATGAAGTACCCCTCAGAAAACCATTCTGTTTATGTAATCTCCCATTTTGATCCACTAAGTAAAAGATCAATTGATTTTTATTGTCCAATTCTTAGGGAGATTTTGATAATTGGTTCTATTTTTATGTCTAAGATCACTTCAAAACCTATTTTTAAGGCTCAATACTCTCATATATTTGATTTTAAAATGGATTAATATTCTTAATTTGATCATGTCAACTTTGATTATGACATGGAGGTTGGGTATGTTGATGGAATCTTTGATTTATTTTCTAATTTTTATGATGTATATTCTGATACTGATGTTCATTGTTTACATATTTCAGTTCATTCAATATCCCAATCAATGCATCACCCCTACACTAGAACTCAATCCATTTCCACCCAAATCTAAAATAATCATACATATTTCATTGTGAGAGACTACCTATTATAACTTCTAAAAATATCCTATTTTAACATGAAGATATTTTTAATATTTTTAGGGGTACATTAGGGAAATCAAGTAGACCTTGGATGAAATATCATGAATTTTCCCCACCATTTTAATGTATTGGATGATTTTATAGGATGGGGAAAAACCAGTTAGTCTTCCACAAAAGAGACTCAATCCAACTCTTCTGGAAGTTGTTAAAATGGAAGTAGAAAAATTCAACGAGGTGGGCATAATCTATCCCATTTCAGCTTCATAATGGGTGATTCCTATTCAGTATGTGCCTATGAAAAGTGGTTTTATTGTTGTTAAAAGATTTAGAGAGAGTAATTTGTTCCAATGAGGGCGAAAAATAGTTTCCTTGTGTGTAATATTTATAGGAAACTAGATCAATTCGATCACAAGGACCATTTCCCCTCCCATTTATTGATCAAATACATGAGTGAGTTTTTGGGAACACACATTATTGTTTCTTGGATAGATTATCTGGATATTATTAGGTACCTATAGCTTTGTAGTATTAGGAGAAGACAACATTAAATTTTCAATTTGGTACATTTACCTACTAGAGGATTCCATTTGGACTTTGCAATACCCAAGTACCCTCCATAGATTCCTAGTGAGTATTTTTTTTCAGATTTCATTGATATATTCATGGTGGTTTTATGGATGAATTTAATGTGAATGGATATTCAATTGATGAATGTATACTTAGTTTGGGAAATGTGTTCAATCGTTGTATTGAGAAGAATATAGTCTTGAACTTTGAAGAGTTTCATTTCATCGAAGAGCATGGAACTGTCTTAAGGCATGTTTGGTTAAAACATGGGACAAATGTTGACAGATATAAGGAAGATATTATTTCATCCTTACCCTATCCATCATGTCTGTGTGATTTTAGATATATACTTGGGAATGAAGGATTTTATCTATGTTTCATCAAATATTTTAGTAATATTGCTCCTCCTATATCGTGATTACATTAAAAGGATTATAGTTTTGTGCTTAATGACTCTTGTAGAAGTTCCTTGGATGAGATAAAGAAGCATATGACCACTCCAACAATCATACATCCCCCATGGTGGGACATTCCATTTGAGTATATGAGTAATTCTTCAAAAATTATAGTTTGATTTGTCTTATCATAGAGGGTGGATAGACATTCACATGTGATTTCTTATGCATAATGGTCATTGGATTCAGCCCAATAAAACAAAAAAACCATGGAAAAAAGAGTCTATTACAATCATATATTCTTTATATAAATTCATTTATATTTATTGGTCTCTAATGTTGTCTTCTTACCATGTAGCTATGAGGTACCTCTTGAATAATTTATATATGAATACCGTGCCTATATGATGGATTCTAATTCTTCAAGAATTTAATATTGGGACAAAGGAAAATAAAGTGTCATACAATTTAGTGGAAGACCACATGAGTAGGATTACTCACACATTAGATGTTGACACCTTTGATGAAGTACCTATTCAGGAAACTTTTCTAGGTGAGAATCTTTATGAACAATTAGGTACACATCCTTGGATTGCAGATTTATTTAACTACCTTGTTAAAAGTGAAATTCTTGGAAATTTAGTGGAACATCGGTTCCATAAATTAAAGAGAGAGTCTAGGATTTATGTTTGGGATGATGCCTACCTCTGGAACATGTGTAGTGATCAAATTATTAAGTACTGTGTTCATTATCATGAGTTTGAGTCCCTTCTACATGTATTCTATAAACTTTCATATGGAATAGAATTTGGACCCAAATGAACTTCTTGGTAAGTATTAGACTATAGATTATATTGTTCAAGCTGATTTAATTATGCTCATGTTTGTTTATGTCATGCTCATATTTCCAACACTAGAAATATTTCTAGGAGATATGAGATCCCTCAGCAACCCAAATTATTTTCAGAGATTCTTGATTTATGAGGCATTAATTTCATTGGCACTTTCTCAAATTCATTTGGTTTTTGTATATTTTGGGTTTTTTCAATTATGTTAGAAAATGGGTGGAGGAAAAGACCACCAAGACTGATGATTCTTATGTTGTATTCGATTTTTTCAAGGGAATTTTTTTTAGGTGTGGAGTACCAAAGGCTATAAACTGTGATTAAGGGACACACTAATGAAATCAGAATTTGGTTTACCTCCTTCATAAGTATGTGGTGACACACAATACATCAACATCATACCACCCCCAAAAAATTAATAGTATATGGTTTCAAATTGAGAGTGGATTTGTTTTGGAGAAAACTGTGTAGCCAAATTGGAATGATTGGACCAAGTGCTTGCCTGATGCATTGTGGGATTACAGAGTGGCATACAAGAATCTCATCGGTATTTCCCTATTTTGTATTGTTTTTGGGAAATCCTGACATCTCATTCTCTATAGTTCATGATTGAAGTTGGTTCCTAGTATGTTGTGTTCTAGTGGTAGGGCCCTTATCTTCTATATAATTTTATTTGTTATTTGGTAGTGGAGATCAATCAAGAGGAAACTAGAATGTGCTTTACAGTCAATGGAATGTGGTTTTAGTATTTCTTTGAGTAATTCCAAACACATGATTTTGAAATAATCACATTGCATGAACCCACCATCACTTGAAAAAATCATGTTTTCCCTTAACCTATCACTTTTATATTAAATGTCCAAAATTTATTTATTCATTTTATGATAATTTTATCAATTCCTACAGTCCAAATGAGAAAAATGGAATATTTTAAGTGTGGGGGAGGTGATGTAAATTTTGGAAGATTATATAGGATTTTTTGTGTGTTTTCTATTTTAATGGTTATTATTTACAATAAAAAGAAAAACAAAAAAATCATTTACCGATTAAAAACATGAAACTATTTCAGATTTCATTTTTGAATTTTCAAAACATCATGGGAAGAATTTTAATCATGTTAAAGATTTCATCATTGGTTTTTGATTTTTATTAAAATGGAAAATTGGTCAATGATATGTTTGAATATATCTCTATAAATCCTATAAAAATTTAAACATATTTCATTGTAGGAAATATTTGGGAAAACTGGGTCATTTAATCTCTCTATTCACATCACATCGAATCATGAATTGTGAGTTTCTCTTAACCAATTGAAGGTATAGTATGGGTAAGTAATCCTTTTAGATTATAACTTTCCATTTCCTAACATTAATTACTATTTCGATAATTTCCATTACTGTACCATATTGAACTATATGTTTATAATTAATATCTGACTCTTGTAAACCCAAAAAAATAAAAAACATCAAAAAATCAATAAATATTGGATTAATGAAATGTACATGTGGGGATATCTCGGTCGAGAGCTCAATGTATGACTTATTGGAATTCATAAATGATTGGTTTTTAGAATATTATTATAATGTATGTTGAACAGGTTCATTGGAATATAATTTGGTAGGAATAAATGTTTTCCTAACTTGAATATGCATGATAAAGAGTATAGAAATCATTAAATGATTGGGACACACACGCTTGGGGAATTCATGGAACAATTGTTTGTTAAGATATTTTTAAATAATTAGTTTCATTTATTTCATTGAATTTTTTTTGATATAACTTTTGAGTTATTTACAAATAGATTATTTGATATTGACTTATTTCATGGTGAATCGTTATATGCTAATATTTCCATCCTAGATTGAGAAATTTCAATATGCACCATTTTATGGAATACATGATATGAGGTTCTTCACATGAGTGAAAAAGTGTAAGTTTGAGGTATTTGTTAAAAAACAATTTTATTGGATATTTTTTTGATAATAAATGACATAATTTCCTCAAATTATGTTAAATTTGATTATTTATAAAATATTCAGGATTAGATCATTCATTTGAAAATTTGATGAAAATTCCTTCTTTTCCATTAGATTTACCTGTAGTATTTCTGAGATAAATATTTTTATATAAATTATTTGAACTTAAAATTGTTTTATTGTGTTCCTAAGTTAATGGGATACAACTTTTATTTAGAAAAAATTAGCTAAATTGTGCATTTTTTGGGAGTAAATGTTCAATGAAATTAAAGTTGGTCTGGACATGCCATAATGGAAATCACTTCAATATGTAGGCCATCACATATTATTTATTGCTTAGATTGGAACCAAATTTTTAGAGAATATTGAGAACTAAATTTCTAAAAATTAATTATCATGGATGGATAGATGTTTCATGGGTTTTGGAACTCAATTAGGTGGTTCAATTTAGAATAAAATATTTTTCCGAATTTCTCTGTTCATAGTTTTAGGATGGAAGTTATCAATCTAGGATCTCCTCCAAAACGATCTTCCTTTCATCTTCTTTATTGTAATTTTTTTTATTATAATAATATATTTGTTTTTATTTCAATTATTCAGGTTTATTCAATTATATTCATCCCTACACATCATATGTGGTAAGTAAATCAATATTAGAAATTATATTGGGTTATACCCATTATAAACCTTTTCACATACAAAATGTTTCTATGATAACCACATCGCCCATGGAACTGTAGTTCTTTTTAGTAATTTATCTACCTCCTACCTTATCCATTAATTTATATTGAATCAATGAGATAATATAATTGACATAATATGATTAATTTATTGAGTTTTTAATTTACTTGAAACTAATCAACAATTGTATAATTAATAGAAAAAAATGTGAGGTTGAGAATTGTGTGAATTGTGGGAGCGATATTAATCAAAAAGACAAAACAAACTAGGATCAATTGGTAGAGTTCAAATATAAACCATAAAGACAATTAATCCTCATTTATAACGGTGATATGTGACATAAATTTCATTGACCATAATATATCCTTGGAACACTAATCAAAGTAGGGTATTGTTATTGCATGTTCCAAATCTTTCCTAGTGTATAATTAATTTCAACTTAGTGGTCAAGTTAATTTTTATAGGGTTCTAGAGTTAAAAAATTAGGGGATTATAATTTAGTTGATATTAATTTTAAGTATAATTATTAATAATTAATTGAATAGTTAGTGTTATATATATTAGACCTTCTAAAAAACATTTTATCAAAAAAAAACATCTTCCCATTGTTTCTTATTAATTGAAATGAATTTTGAATGAAACAAAAAAAATTCAATATTCATGTTGAAAACATTTTCTTCATTTATAAATGATAAATCCCATATCATTTTATGTAGTGTGTTTATATTATTTTAATTTATTTTCAAGATAACTTTAATAATTGGATTTAATTTCTCTCTCTTGGAGAGATGACCTTGGTCTGGCACTCTCTGGAACCTAAGTACCAAAAAAACCACACATCATTTGAAACTGGCCATGATATAACCTTTATATTGTGAAACTAAAGATCATATAGATTTTTCATTATCTGAATATTCTTCGCGTGGTATAGCAGTGGGTGAGGAATTTGGCAGTGACCAGGGGACCGATGGGAACGTGTCCCTATGTCAACTGGCCTATATGAGAGAGGCGATTGCCACTTATAGAACAATGATTATAGCTTAAAAACCTTCCAGAGATCCACCCTTGGAAAGGAATAGGAAAATTAAATTACCTGCATTGTTAGAGTCATATCTCCCATAATCCTCAATAAATTGTGGCACATTACTCCCTTCTTGTTTTAGATCATTCAAACAGAAAATCTTGTTTATTTAAAAAAATGTATAGATATACAATGAACATGTTTGGAAGAGCTCATATATGTTAATGATGATTTTATTTAGTGTTTTGTTGTTTTGTTAGACCCTTATCTATCAGTATTGGCCCATCAATAGGTGGATGTGTAGAGGTTCTGGCTCAATCATTCCCATTTCATGTTTTTTACATCTCAGTGATTGTACCACTTAATCCAGTTTGCATAAAATCACTTTTGAAGAATACTGAAATTTTTAGCTATTCTTCCACTACATTATCATTGATGGAATTGAGTTTTAGAGAAAGTGAATTCTTTTTGAAGACTAGAGACTTTTTCTATTCTTTTCACATTGCCTGATATAATCTTTGGTTCCTAAAATTCTCAAAGATGGTGAGTGAATCATGACTATGTAGAAACTACAAGAAGTGTTGTAGAGCCATTCATCAAAATAAGGTGACACTTATTCACCTTAGGAAGGGGTTGGGGTAGTGGGTATTTCTAGTGATGTGACCAATAAAGGTATATTTCTAACCTTTGATAAATCTATGTATTATATGGTGATATCGTTATTTATAACACTTTATATCGGGGCATGCATTGTTGGCTAATGACGTGTGGCTTGTTTCCCCGCATTCCTGCTATCCCAAAGTGAGCGAATTTCATCACTTCTTCATAGATTATTTCTCCTTGATAGAAATGGGATGATGGTATGACTGTCCCTCCTATGCATTCCTCGACATAATTAATCACCTAGTACGAGTCTGCCTTATTGATTAAAAAGTTGTTCGGAAAACTCATTCCCAGTGCCATATCACTGTGGATACCAATTAATTTTGTTTCTTTTGAATGGACATTTAAATGGTTCATGTCAGGAAAGAAACCATCGGTCTAGGGAGTAACCTTGTTTTGCATCAGTGGAATGTATGGATGTTGGAACATTGGAACCACTATATCCTTCCTCAGAAGAGGGATTCTAAAAGGCACAAAAACCAATGGTATCCCAATTCGGTCACTAGGTATATAATTCTAGTGTCATGTCGTTCGAGGGTTTCCTCCAGAATCCATTGTTTAACACTGGGTATGATGATATTTTAACCACCAATAGAGATGGAGGGTCAAAATTTTAACGTCTTGTAGAGATGGAATGGGATGATCAGAACACACATGAAGGTTGGTTAGATAGGTACATCCATATGAGGGAAAAATTGAAGGTTTACTGAAAATATGGGTCAAACATCCCTATGAGGATGAACCCGAGAGTGCAGTGTCCCCTAATGGGAAGGTTTCACACCATGAAGGCTGATCTGGACACCATTGAGGGTGGATGAAGGAAGGTATACCCAATTATGCGGACACCAATGTTTACCATTGGCTCAGATTGAACATCATAGAGGCTTCCAACATTAATTTTTTAGAAGAAATTGATCAAAACTCACATAGTTTGGAATGATACTATTAGGATTACGTGTAGATACTACCCATTGTACGAGTATTTTTCTTAGTTGGATTATGTGAGGATTAGACACTGAGACTACCCTGATGCTTTTAGATGGAAAAATGATGTGGACGAATTGGGGATTATGCACCACGACACACCATATATATGATGTGACCCCACTGTGATAAGGGTGAGGTGATAAGGCATAAGACTTGGGCTTATTCATAGGATTTACCTGAATCAATGGTGTGATCCCATCGATATGTGAAGGTCTATGAAAGTATTGAGAATGATGTGAATGAAGTGGGGGAAATAGAGGGAATGAATGGTTTTTTGATGATGTTGGGCTTGATCCTTAGGTAGGATTCCTATGTTTCCCAGTTAATTGGTAATCAAATAACACATTTTATGGGTATAACTTGTATTTAAACATCCTAGGGTGTGGATAAGAGGTAACTGACATGAAGAAGACAGTATCGGGCTTGATCCTTGGGAAGGTTTCATATGTATCCCAGTTAGATGGGAATCAAAGTCCACATAGTCTTGAGAGGGGCATTGGTACTTACACATGATGAGGTACCCAATCATGTGGGGCAGGGATTATGAATTAAAGCTACCCAGGTGGACCCAAAGGAAATGTGACCTCCTGGTGGGGCATGACCATCCCAAGATATACTGTCTTGAGGGAAATACTAGGATTGGAATGGATGATGGTGGATACTGAGATTCAGTAGAATCACCCCGAGAAGGGGGAACCTAGGTTTATTAATGGTTAGTATTAACCCTTGTGGATTCTTCCTACATACCTTGGTTAAGAGACATGGACAAAAAACCATGTAGTTCAGAAATTTGGGGCATACACATGGTTAGCAGCCCATGAAGGTGGAAGATGCATCTTACACTATGATGAATGCTCTGAGGAAGGATGTAACGTTCACTACTAACCACTAACACTCCATGAATCATTATTTTTATGAGAAACAATAGAAATAACTAGACTATAATGTCCTTTCAGAAAAGATGCATCAGTAATGGATAGAGCAGGGATTAAACATAGGAGCGGTCTTGGTAGACAATTTTCAATGTGTGAAGGATAGAGTGATGAGATTCACATGTTCCCATTTCACCCATAGCCTTTGCATCTGAAGGAGACAAGGAGGAGAAAGAGTGTTACCGCATACGAGAAAAGGCTTGGGGATTACACCGGATGGCTGCCCTGGTGCCTCTATATAAGGAAAATCATTGATGGGGGATTACACATGGAAGCTACCAGGGTGCCACCATGGAGTGACAATGGTGGATGGAGATTATGTGTGGATCCTTCTTGGTTCTCGATATGGATAAAAAATGTTGAGTGGGACTTATGTGGGGAAGGTTCCTAGATTCCCCTGTGGAGTGCGAATGGTAGATGGGGATTACGCTAGGAAGCTTTCGGGGTGCGACTATGGAGTAGCAACGGTGGATGGGACTTATGTGTGGAAGCTTCATGGGTGCTGCTATGGAGAAAAAATGTTTGATGGGTATTACGAAAGGAAGCTACTTGGGTGCTGCTATGTAGTGGAAATGTTGGATAGGTCTTATGTGTGGAAGCTTCTTGGGTTCCACTACGAAGCAGAAATGGGGGATAGGGCTTACACATGGAAGCTGACTATCATGTCTTCATTATTTTAGGTTATGGGGTCATCCCATGTACATTTAATGAGGTATGATTGATGTTAAAATTATGTAAATGGTTGAGTTGTTCCAGGATCTATCAATGATATTTCCATTATTTATTCCTCATGTCAGTTCATGGGGGAATCTCAAATTGCTTATGGGTTAAGGAGTATGGTAGGGGCTTCTGCTTGATGATGAGTCGCATGGTTAGTTTCTAGTGGTTGTATCATGATCATAGTGAGAGGAATCTTATTCTTAGCACATAATACATCCTCTTCATGAGTGATAGGGTATACTACAGTTTAAATTCATATGGTGAGGACTATTAGGTAGAGGATTCCTAGATATGGATGGCATGGGGCTTGTGCAAGAGCGACCCTTTTTGATTCAACACAATATTAAAGCCATGGGATGGGGAGTTATTTGGGGAACAACTAGGGTCAAGGTACTTGGGGAATCCAAGATCAAGATCTCATATCCCATCATAGGAAAGGGACCATGACAGGTAGGTATACTCTAGGAGTTTCAAAGAGTGTAGAGTAGTATCTCAAATCATGGTTTTCCTATGATGGATGTTGGGGATGTAAAAGAGAAAAGCATAAAAAGAGGTCAAACTAGACTGATAAGTTAATGGTTTTACTCTCCATTCTTCATGGGGGTTACTGATAGTAGTGAAGGGACCATCCCATAGGTTTGGGACTGTATCTCAACAATTATTTGATCAGGGGAATGTGGGAAAAGCCCCCACGGTATGCACTAAACTATGTGAAGTTAAGAGATTCATGGTGGATATGGATTCAAAAATGATAAGGCCTCATGAATCATAGGGTTTTGTGAAGTGTGTGTGTGGGGGGGGACTTCGTGATGCAGGGTTCCCTTGCCTTAAAATGAAGCCCTGACTCATGGGGTGAGCACTTGGAAAAGGCTGAATGCTTCACAAAGAATCAAGTTCCTAAGAGGGCCTTCTTCCTTCACGAAGGGAATAATCCTTCATGAACATCATCTCCACCTTTTGTGGATGATCTCAAGAACACATGGGGGAGGTATTGCGAAGCCAAGGGGATCCACAGAAGAGGGTCTTATGAAGACCATGAACTTAGTGAGTTGATAGGTCAAAGACACAACCCAATGGTATCTAATTTTTGAGTGAAGGAATGAGGGGGGGGGGGTTATATGCAAGAGAGAATCACCATGCTAGGAATTGAACTGTGAAGGAAAATGGCACCATTAAAAGATACAGCTTTGTCAGACTATCAGAGCCTTCCATCATTGGAATTATCTTGGTTGTGGAGGGCATCAGAATCATGGAAGTAACATAACCTTCTAATATATGGTCAAGGTGGGTTTCAGACTTGCTGAGCTATCCGTAAAATTTCATCACAATCATTGCGGGAGCTCTGAAAACTGCACCTCCATGAATTGCCTCCATGAACCATTTTCATAGCCTAAGTCCAAACAAAAAAAACTTCTGTAACCCTGTTCAAGCTCCATGACTATTCAAATCGAAGAATGTAAATCATGCAATGTTCCTATATCATGTTTTGTTCAATTTGGTCCATATTGAGGTTTTGTATTCTAGTTCAACAACTGAATTATTCAAGATGTAATTGATAATCCCTTATTACCTTTTTTGTGGTGTCTTTAATCTCTTCACCACTATGTTCAGAGGCTCTAGTGTATGTTCAGTTGGGGGTTCCTCTGATTGAATAAAACAATGTAGAGGATGGTTATCCTCTATCATCATCAAATACTAGGAGAAAAAACCCTTTCTCTTAGTGATATAGTCATAGAATATATTCTCATCCCTAGGATAAATTTAGACCAATGCCTCAGGTCTGCATCACTCATTAGTCGATATGGTGAAAAATGTGAAGAGAGGTATGTAATTTAGTGTTTAAACCATATTGTTTGAGATACAGGACTGATTGGGTTATCATTAATTTATATTTCCCGAAATTGGTGATGACTGTTATTACTACTCTAATCTTGGATCCAAGATGATGAAGGTAATTTCCATGAGGGAGTAAAAGGAGCCCTAAATTTTAGGGTAATGGCTACAGATGCCTCCTATTAGGTGATGGAAAACAAGGACAAGCTATAATTTAGGACTCCCAATATCTATTGTAGTCAGCTACTCACCAAGACATAATTAATATTGGGAATATTGATATTTAATGTCTTCAGTTTGAAATCTTCTATCTTCAGTTTGAAATCAACCATCTTTAGGAAGAATTTTCATGGTTACAACTTGTAGCTAAGTTATCATAGAATCCCATAATAGAGTAACAAGACCCTATAATGGTTGCCGAGAATGAAATAATTGATGTCTTTTCCCGATTAGAGGAGTGGAAACAAGTTGTTGAGGTAGAAACTGGACATTTCAATAACAATGTCAATTTATTACTAATTTGGAGTAGAGGCTCACTGAACTCAAAGACTAATATGAGAACATACTATGATGGATTTTTAATTGTAAAATTTTTTTAGGCACATATATTCATAGGAGACCTTCCAGTATGTGTATATTCTTTCTTTTTCATTTTATCAATGAACAGATCTATTGAACTCTTTGTTTTATTGTCTATTTCACTTTTATTTATAACATACAAGAATTTTTATTTACCTAATATTATATGAATCATCGAGGATATATATCCTTTTCATAATATCAAGTAAAATTTAATGTCTATATTTGAATATTTAAATCATAAAATATTCTTTTAATGAAGTTCACATGAAATCCTAGCAGCATGAGATTCTTTACTGATTCATTTTTTCCATTAAATTGACAAAAATTGATTCGAAAAAGGATAATTGGGTAGAATATTTTTCCAAAAGGATGATTTATATTTTTTTACTTATGCTGGGAGGATTTTTGAGTAGCTTAATTTTTCAAAGGCCATATGGTGAGCCTTATGAGCCTTTCTATTATTGGAGACTAAATCGTTGTTGCATTGTACTTTAAGGTATTTTATCTTGGAAATTATATCTCTTTAGTTTAGGTTATTATACCTCTGACCTTCTATCATTTTATTTTAGGTCTTTTATCTTCGAACTTATATCGGTGTAGTTTAGGGTCTTTCAGCTCTTACCTCAGATCACAGTTTTTTACGGTCTTTTAGATCAGACCATTTATTGTTATAGATGAGGGTCCTTTAACTAAGACCATCTATGGTTTTCATTTTGGGTCTTTTATTTCATACCATATATCACTATATTTTAGGTTCTTTTAGCATGAACATTGTATTAATGTAGTTTACATTATTTTAGCTCAGGAAAACTATTCTAAAGTTTAGTGTATTCAAGCTCAAACCTTCTACAGCTGTAGTTTAGGCTCTTTTATCTTGGACATTCCATTTATATAGATTAAGGTATTTTATCCAAGAATTTTTATTTTTTTAGTTTAAGGTATTTTATATTGGACAATCTATTACTGTAGTTTGGGTTATTTTAGCTCAAAACATATATCGTTGTTGTTTGGGGTCTTTTATCTTGAACGTTTTCGATGATCCTAGGATATGCTAAAAACATGCTAAGAATGACCCAAAACATGCTGGGGTGTTGGGATCTATCATGGTTTTGCGGAGGTTTTGGAGGATCAGAATGCCCTTTTGTAGAGTAATGCATATGGTTGATGATCATATGTTCATATATAGAAGCCATAAAAACACATGTATAATCATTAAAAGGGTCTCATGAATCCAAGTATCGTTTCTATATACTATGGAATATTTATGAAGGTAATATTGGTTGAGGGTGAAATATTTTATATTCTAGGTATACCCGGATAATTATAGTATGGATGAAATAAATAATAATCTAAAATATCGAGACTGTGAATATGTGCTGGGGAATACGAGATGCTGATAACCCATAACACTCAAGGGTTCTAGGTTCTTCCATGGTGTTTTTGGGGATCAAAAGGATTGGGGCTCCATTTTGGAAAGGAGGAGATTCTTATAATTGATAGTTTAAGGCCCTTATACATTAGTATCATGGAAAATAAAAGATTATATCCACTACATTCCATGGGATATCAAATATTTTTAAAAACTTTAACATCCAGTTGATGAGGTTGGTTATGAGAAGAAATATATCCAGGAAGGGTTCTAACACCATAGTGTAGTTATACTCTTAAATTATAATGCCTGATCCATACACGTTATGGTTTATAATAATTATATGTCGGTTATCAATGATTTGGGAGTGGATTGTCACATTATATACATGATGGACGGTACAAAAGATGGTGATGTAACAGTGAGGATATCAAATCTACTCGGATAGTTTACTACATAGACTCTAAATCATGGTCCAAAGTTAATGGGTCCAAAGGATGATACATAATAGTCATATAGAGAGCATTTTAGATCACACTGAGGTGTAGAGTTTGGCCAAAATGATGTCAGGTCGCTCTAGGATTAGAAATCCCTTTTATCAGAGCGAGGCATTTGGTTGATGACCACCAGTGCATATGCATGTGCAATAGGCATACATGCATAGTCAATAAAGTCATACCTTAAAGTCAGGTATCCTCTCTAAGGGACATGGAGGTTTTATGATGATATGAGATTCCCAAATCCTGTAGTGTGGTTTTTGGAAAGTTTAATATCCATGGGGGGTTCAGGCACCCTAAAAGTTGTCTCATCGCCAAGAAAACATATTCTTCTGGAAAGAAGTGGTGAAAAATAATTATCCTAAAATTTTACTGAACCTAGGGGTCCTTCGACCATAACTTGGATTTTACTATGGCTATAGAGTATTCTCTACAATCATTTTGCTGTATTTATTTTCACACAAAATTTTTCATAAACTCTTGAGTTGAAGAGTTTATAAAGTAAATACATAATTTTTTCTCAGTCTTCCCTTTATGGGTTTTCAACATAACATGTTTGGTTTCTCCTTCAATAATAGTTTATGGTCTTGTGATTTGGACCATTATATTATATAATTAAATTTATTATAGATTTTAATTATAGTGAAGGAAATTTATGTTCATGCTGCACATGGCCCTAATATGGGGAATGATATATAGGAGACCAATTTGGATACCCAAGGTTATGAGTAACACAAAATCATCTTGGGAGGGGAATGAAAATGTTGTAAATTATGGATTGAGGTACTCAGGTAATGTTAAATGATATTAGAAAATCATACTAAGAGTAGTTCAGATCAGACTGAGGTTTTGAGTTCAAAAACAGTGATATCAAGGCTCCCATGGGTCAGAAAGTTCATTTTATAGAGTGATACATTTGGTTAAGGAGAATAGGTACATGTTGAGGATTCATAAGCATAAATTCATAGTCAATAAAAGGTTCAGTTGAAGGTGAGTATAGTTTCCAAGGGCCATGAAATATTTATGGTGATCAAAGGTGCTTGAGGCACGATGTATGATTTATGGACTTAGGTGATTTTAAAGGCGGTTGAAGTACATCATATTATGGATGGATAAAGTAAGGATCCTTTGATCCCATGGAAATGATGAAACATGGATGTAACTTTTCATAGTTTAGTATCATGTATTGGGGAAATATTTTCTTCCATTTAGTTTAACATTATTCGGTAAGGAGTGTTCTGTGCAGTTTAACATCATGTGGTAAGGATGTGTTCCATACAGTTTATTATCATGTAGTAAATAAATTCTCAACAAAGTATAACGACATGTAGTAAGGATTATTTACTTTAAGTATAACATCATATAGTAAGTATGTGGGAACCAACATGAAAATGTTTGAAAGAAACAATGTATGTGCATGAATACCACACATAGATCTAATTAAAACATAAGAAATGTGGTCTTGAATATTTCATACCCTATACATTAGGGGGAAATTTACATTGATAGTTGTTGTATCTAGGATTGGGATTGGAGATCTGGGTGTGACTAAATAGAATGTGGTGGATGGAATCAAACCACACATAGTTATTATGGGGATGTGTAGTTTAATTCCACATAGTAAGGATGTGGGCTTCTGGATGTTAAATGGTAATATTGAGGCCAGGCCCCAGAAAACAATTCTTGGTGTAACTACATATCCCTTGGTGATAGGAATCAATCCACACATAGTTCTTAAAAAATATACCTATATAGGTCTGATTCATATATTGAGAGGGGGAAATTTTTAAACTTTTTTGTTGGGACTAGACCCATGGATTTAGATCTGAGCATTTTTATGTATCCTATATGGATAAGAATCAAGTCATACATAGTTCATGAATCTGAAATTCTCTTTATAGGTCTAAACTATTTTTAGATGTGTGAATGTTTTCCATTTATTGTTGTATTTGGTCCCAAGATTGGATATCCAGGCATCACAATGAATCCTATGATGATAGGAATCAAGCAAGACATAGTTTATAGTTAGTGGAAAGAGACAAACATCGACAATAGTGGTCCCCTAGGGTGAGTTCAATGATAATATGAATTGTTTATGATAAAAAATACATTAACTATGAAATTGAACATCACAAGGTGAATAATTTTGGAGTTAATTTTTAAGATATGGGAATTAGGACCGTGATAAAAAAATTGTAAACTAACTGGCCTTGCTTGTGTGGAAACCATTCCAAATTTATTAATTACATGGTCTGTGATTAGTGTGGGGAACAATGAGAAATAAGAATTTCACTTATAATACATAATAAATTGAGGATATGATAGGGATATTTTGTGTCATGTCGTTTATAGACCTAGATATAGAATCGGGGAATCCCTCTGTATCTCATTGGAAATGAATATCAAGCCATATATAGTTCAAGAAAACATGTGAAGTTTCATGTCTTATGGAAAGGACATATTCCATGTTGTTTATCATCATGTGGAAAGGATGTGGATAACCTAATGTGAGATAATGTAATATTACCTCTAGAACCAAGACAAATGGGTTGGGTGTCCCTGCATATCATGAGATGGATGGAATTAATCCACTTGTAGTTCTAGAAAACCTATACAGTTTAATATCATGGGGAAAGAAAATAGATCACCCAATGTGAATGAAGATGAATTTCAGGGACATGTAATATTTAATGTCATGTGGATAGGATGAGATTGTACAATTTAATGTCATGTAACTAGGTTGAGGGACAAATTTCAATTTATAGTCTTGTAGACAGGACCACCGAAGTTTTGTTATTTATCATCTTGGTGCAAGGATGATCCTAAAATGTTTATCATCTTGTGGTCAAGATGAGAAAGTTAATTTAGCGTCAGGTAACTAGGATGGGGTATAGCAATAACTTTAGTGTCTTATTGATAAGATTTTAGATAGTGCGTAGTTTAAAATATTGTTTCTAGGAAAAATTTGTATAGTTTATCATCATGTGGTCAAGAAGAGCTTGTACAGTGTAATTCCATATAAGTTGGACAAATTGATGATATTTGACTAATTTTCATACCCATATGATGAAAACTATGAAAATAATTTCTTGAGAAACCTCACATTGGTGGGGGTGTGACATGCACCCCATCCATTGTAGGTGATGAGAAATCCTCATTGTGATAGACCTTATGTATGATGTATGTTCCTTCCCATTTAGGTTGATGATTTTGGGGATTCTAGCCCGATATTATTATGGTTATGAGATCCCAAACTAGTTCTCCTTGGAAGAATTAATGGAGGTAAACCATCTTATTAAAGGCTCGAGTGATCTAATTCTGATGGACATCAATGTTGTGCAATGTATGGAACCTATTTTCATCGAGATGCTCCAATTCATCCAACTTATTTAGAGGTTTCTTGTCATCTGAGAGCTATATGTAAATGGTTATTCATAGTGAAGGCATTTGTAATTATATGTCTATCATATCTTTGGTCCCATAAACCAATGAGTGTGGCATTTTTTTCTGCATCAGTATGCGTGGTGGTACAGTAGTCCCATCAAGGTTGGAGGAGCTTATTCAGATATGAATTCTTATCACTGTAAACCATATTCTATAGTATATTCGACATAGTCTTATTAAAGGTCTCTACCTATGCATTTTACACTGTATGATATACAGATGAGTGTTTGGACTCAATATTGTAACCTTAGTATGGTTTCATCAACTATGTGGAACAAATGTTGGTTCCATTGTCCCGCAATATTGTGCAATGGACTCCAAACCTGGTGATGATATGATTTTTTATGATGCTCAAGATGTTCTTTTTAATGGAATCTTTGATGGGTATTTCCTTCCCATTTATAATATAATTCAATTTCAGAAAATAGGTACTCGAACTATTTAGTGGTGGATGCAGGATGTGTCCCACGACATCCCTTCCCTGGATGGAACATTTCCAAGAATATTTAGCCATATTTAGAAATTATGAGGGTTGATAGATGATGTTTTTCTGGAAATGGCACACATGAAGTTTCATGTTGAATTCTGCAGAATCATGTATCTTGGTTTTCTAAAAGTAAGATAACCTCTTGATTTGGTTGGAGATCTTGGTTCCAGATTGAGGAGCACCATAAAAGTCTTGTACTTCTTCCATGATGGTTAGAATATCTCCTAATGATATGAATTTGAGGAGGAATCCATCAAATCCACACTTTTAAAGGGCCTAAAACTCATTTGGACCACTCTTCAAGGTAAAATTCATTGCATGGTGTTGAATTTGTTCCCTCGTGACTCTATCTATCAGGAGAGCTCCATTTGGGAGAAAACCCATTATGGGCTCCAATCAGACAAGGGTGGATGTCAGATCATCAGGATCTGGGCTGACATTAAGTAGTTTTATTTCGTCCATATAACATATGAGGATCACCATGACCAATCTTTGATGTGTGATATGATCTATTTCTTCCTACTGTTTGGGGTTGGCTTGGATGGTGGTTGTATTACCCAATGCGTTGTCATGATCATTCTATGATTGGGGAAAATTATACAAAGTTAGAACAAAAGGTTACTCTACCATTAATCCCTTAACAAGGATAGAGAGAGGGTTCATTTCTTCATTTTTGATGCTATATTCACCGTTAATATGATTTATCACTAGCTGTGAGTCCCCTATGATATTCAGGTAGGGTATTTACAGTTTTAGATCTATTTCCAACCCAACTATGAGGGATTGGTACTCAACCTCATTATTTTTACAACCTTTAGATAGTGAGAAATAGTAGAGAAAATTCTTTTTCCTTAGAGAAAAATACAATCCCTAGGCCAACGTGATTGAGCTCAGATATTTCCATCCTTTTACTGATAGGAATCTTAGAGGTTCCATCAAAATACATCTTCCATGTTTGGGTAGTGTCATGGGCTTAGAAAACCTCTTCAACCTGAAGCTTGGGGTCCACGAGTGTATTCTTCAGGGCAGGATGTGCAACAGGGAAATCAGTCGAGGCTTACGCTTTCACTGATTTTTGTGATACGAAGTGAATGTTGTATATTTATAGAATGACTTCCCATTAAGTCAAGAACCTAGTTAACAAAGGGAAACTAGTTATGTACATTGGAGGATCAATACAAGAGAACATATGGAATTTGTGATGCGACAAGTATTGCCTCATCATTTTCACTGCAAATATTAATGTAAGGTAGTTCTTCCTGACATTAGAGTATTCAGTCACAATACCTAGCATCATTTTTCTAAGGTAATAGAGATTGTTATCACTCCCCATGTAACATTTCATGTCTAGGAGGGTTCCTAGTGATAAATCCATGGAGGCCACATACAAGATGAGTGAACTCCCTTTAACTAAAGGCAACAGAACAAGGGAGAGTTGTAGATATTTCTTGAGACTTTCGAAGGCATCTTGGTATTCATCATCCCATTTATAGGATATTCCATTATTCATTATCTTAGGGTAGGGAATAGATTTTCTTGTGATATTAGAAATGAATTGATGAATGTTAGTGAGGTTCCATTAGAGCCCCCTCATTTATATAATATTTCATGTGGGTAAAATAGATAAGATACCACTATTCTTGTGCTAGTCAACCATGATATCACTATGGCATACCAAAAATCCAAGTAATTTCTCTAATGTTACCTTGAAGGCACATTTCAATGGATTCATCTTCATGATATGTTTCCACAACTTATGAAACACAGTTTGAAGGCCTTTGAAATTATCATATCACTTTCATTATTTTACCACCGGGTCATCGACATAACATTAGGAAATAGTTCCCATGATTGTCTTAAAGAAATGGTTCATGTCACATTGAGATGTAGTGCCAAAATTCATTAATCAAAAGGGTATGACCTCATAGCATAAAATACACTTTGTCACTCTGAAGGTAGTGGACTCATCATATTTAGGGGTAATCATTATCTGATTATACCCTGAATACCCATCCATGAACTAGAGGGCTTGGAAGCCAACAATTTCATTGATAAAAAGTTCTATTTTTAGAAATGTGAAATTTTCTTCAGGGAAGTGCTAATTAAAGTCTCTGAAATCAATGAATACTCTAATTTTCCCATTATTTTTCTTCTTAGGGACACTGCTAGAAATCCATCTTGGGTATATCACTTATTGAAAATAGTTTTATTTGAACAATTTGTATACATACACCTCTATATTGTAGGATTGAGAGGGGTGAATCTCTTTAGCTTTCTGTTTGAAGCCTCAATGCTCATAATGTCGTCTGAGAAGGTTCATAGCCACATTTTAATTCAATCCAGAATATTTTAGTGTAGTTCCAAGAATAAACATATAAGTTTTATTTCATAGATTTGATATACATATCATCCTATTTGATGTGAATAGTGGCACTAATTAGTATAACCCACATGTCTTATTCTATTCACGGATCTATTTGGATAAGCTCAAATATGGTTGTGGAGACACATTCCTCGAATGTGGGATTGGTGTTTTGGAGTGCATCCTAATATCCTACCATCTCTAAGTCTATGGATAAATTTCCAAAAAAAAGTTGTATGTTTCGGGGAATATCTATATACATTAGGGTGAGAGAGTCCATGAGTAGAGACATTATCATCTTCCACTACTTGAGTCATTGTTGTGATATTCCAAAGCTAATTGTTTTTTATATTGTCACTAGAGACAGAAGGGTCTTGGAAATCTTGCATTATGTCTAAATTATTTTCATGATTTTTGGGGATCACATAGTCACAATCAAGCATAGTCCAAGAATTCATAGGGGCGGTCCCTTGGGCTTAAAAGACTTAAAATTTTATATCATCATCAAATATTTTTTGTTTAACACCCCTATTTGCAAAAATATGATTTAGTATATGTGGTTTGGTGTGAATCGATGTGGGAACTATCACCATGTAGTATGATGACCATTCCATTTATGGAGGTATTTCAAACATTGATGAAATATTTATGGTACCACCAAGTGGCTATGGATCCTGGGCCTTCCAAGAAGGAAATTTTATGCGGTGTCTTGATACAGAACCTAAATTCAGTGTCGTATGTGAGATCCACAAATGTAACTTCTTGCATGATCATCCCAAGAGGTTCTTTTGTCACACTTATCATACCCTTTAGTGGTCATCGTTGTGGGAGAAATATCCACTTTTCTATATCCCAAATGTCAGTGGGATCAAACTAGGATGAGTTTGTTCATATAACCATAATCAATCAAGTACCTTTGGATCTAGATATTAGGGAGTCTGTCCAAAACATATATGGGCCCGATATGTCATCAGATTACATATTCATAATATTGGGTAGTGAACTAGATGACAACATGTCGTTATAATGGAATAATTTCCACTTGATAAACCTTAGTGGTTGCAACTTCTATCACAAAATTTTTTCGGCTCTAGAGGGATTGAAAAAGCTCCTCTATGAGTTCATTTGAAGGATAGAGTACATCAAGTAATTAGAGCTTGGCCTGGATCGATCTTATCTATTTCAGAATGTGATATTTTTTTCCATATTTTGGCATGTCCGGATGTGAGGTTTATCCTTAACATGGATCAGGAGACAAGGAAGATAAGGTTGATGTGCATGATGCCTATGTAGAGGTTGAGGTAGCATATTCTTCCAATGGTTTATGTCATGCCATCCCTTCCTATTACCTAGTATGATTAGATAGTCAAACCCCTATTAGGTGGTCACAAAAGGAAACTGTGTGCAGGAAACCATAGTAGGGTTATGGGATTACTTTATACCTTTTTTGGGATTATTGGAGTCCTTGATCATGTGTCTCATCTTTATATATATTCTCCATGGGTACATGACTGAAATATTGGGTCTAACCATATCTGCTCAAACCCATGTGTCCTTGGTTCTGGAGAATGTGGCCTCCCATTCCCCGATTATATGTAGTGAACTCAGATTATTAGTCATATTCTTCATTAGAGATGGGGTCTACCATGTGTATCACATTGGTATAACTGAATTTAATATTGTCTTCTGATGTAGGTCTCATTTGGAGGGGATTTTCGGATTCTTTAGATCATGTAGGGATGAAATCTTCAAGAGTCAGAGCTTGTGTTAGTGGATAATATGAATCCTCTTCTATTTCCCCCTGATTTTGGTGGTCACGTCAATTTTTATTAGATTATTTGATATCACCTCATTAGTTGGTGGAGATATTATGGTTTTGAGTAGCTGTTATATCAGGGTGTCACAGGATCGATCAACTATTGTTTTCAGTCTTACAATTTTGGAACTCTCAAAAACACTTGCCTGAAACGTTTTCCAACCACCCTATTCTTTGGATGGGAAATAGTTTTTCAAGCCACCTACGATGAAGATCTATCTAACAGAACCTAGTTGGAATTGACCATTCCATAAAGGAAATATTTGAATATTAATAAGTTATGGATATTTAAATCAAACCTTATGTGGAATAGACCGTAATCAAAACAGTCGGTGAGGTTGACCTCATCGTGCTTCTTGTGCTACAGAATCCCGAGCAGGTTATTATCCCTTGCTTCAGAAAAATAAATGGGGAATTGTTCATTTCGGAAGGATTATTCCTTATTCATTCATTCCTCAAAAAACTGGCAACCCTGATTTCTCTATGCATCTAGATGTGGTATATTTTGTGTTTTTCTCCACCTGATAGGTGGAGTTGGGAAGTTTAGGACTGACCTAGGTACATGGATAGGAACTTTTACTAGCATGAGAGCGAAATATATAGCTTTTAATTTTCCTAGACATTCCCCCTACAATGAGGGAATGATTTGAGGTTAGTATCAGGTTCTCTAAATGAAATCCTCAGGATATTGTTCTATTTATGCAAACTCCCAAAAGACACCTAAATACAAAAGTGGGATTAGAGGTGTATCCAACTCACTATGAATATGTTTAGCGTAGAATTCCAATAGTTTTTTCTATGATAGAGATATTATAAGTGAATAGTTTAAACCATTCCACCTGTCTATGAAGTCCGAAAACCAATCATTTTTATATTGTCTACAGTTTTTCAAGAGGACAATTGCCTTTTTCCTTAGCATTGAACTAAAAAAATAATGGAACTGATGATGAATGTATTCCCATACTACAAAAGATCATTCTCATTGTATATTGTAGCAATAAAAGGCATTCCCTACTAGATTCTATATAAAATATCTCATATTTTTGGCCTCCTATTGATATCAAGGGACCATTATCGACCCAAATTGGGATAAAAAGTGTGTGAGATGATGTTTGGGGTTTTCTAAAATGTCAAAAGTTAGAGAAGGTGGGATTGATTAAATTGGGTGGTGTAGCATATCATCCAACCATTTAGGATATGGCTTCAACTCATGCTAAATAGGTGCACATCACCTTTCCAAGGATTCAATATATGTAGCTAGGGAATTGATGGAATTAAGAAGATTTGGTGGTAAGGTTGTCTGAGAGACCTCCTTTCTACTAAGAGTGGGTGGGGGTTAATGAGGCAGCGACACCTTTGTATCCAACTGATTATAAATTATTCCTAAGACTGGATGATATTCCAAGAAAGGGAGAGGCTATCACCATAACAGAGGGAAGTCATGATCATTTTTGAATTCTCTATTTAAGAGGACTGGCTACCAAGATTCAGATTCAATCTGATTCTTAGATACCACTCTATTCCGTGGATTGACTATAGGAAGGGGAATATTCATCTTTCTGTGAATATGATACCCAGTGGGAATATTTCCCATTGGTAGATCCTGGTTGAGTTGTGTGAGGCCTTCTACCTCACTATCAAATTTCAAAAACTATTCTTCCATGGAAGGCACATAAAATCTTCTAGGTGGTGACCAGAATGTAGCTATCTCTTTCACTTTTTCAATGGAAGTGTTCCATCATGGAAGTTGAAACCTGATATTTAGAGGTGCCAAATTTTGGAGCCTTCTCTACTTCTGGATGCGTACAAACTCATTTGGGTCATCCAAATCACCCTCCTCCCAATGTAGGTTTTCGATGTTGTGGCTATCTATATTCTCTTCTTGATCCACAATGTCTATTGGCTTTACAACAATGACATTCACAGTGAAATATCATGCAATAGTGGTTGTACCATTACTTTTGACATAACAGGTTGATTATATACTTCCTTATCCATATTCATTATTTAAACCCCTATCCATATTAGGACATTTTTTCTTGTGAACATAGTGATGTTTGACTTCCTTCATCATACGTTAATATATTATTAGACTATGGATAGTGAGCTTGAGGGAGTTTCTGATCATCATCCCCAAAGGGACCCTGAACTGTAGAGGTGTTTCTTTTGGTGGGATGAACATGTGAGATTACCACATTTTATTTTTCCCTCCCAACATAGAGAAGATAGAGTATATCCATAGTGATGATGATAATTATAATTCCCCCAACCTTATAGATAAGGGTTATTCACAACCACAATTCACATTGATTGACCATGTTTTTTAGGACCGAATATTTTCAGTTAGGGATTTGATGCCTCCCTAAACAGAAAATAACATATAAATTCCCCCATCCCAGTAGGGTGGGGTTGATATAATTTTTGATGTCACCAAGACCCTATCAAGGGATGATGAACCCATGGATGGTGATTGAGATATAAATTCCTTCATCCAAAAAAGAGAAAGTTTATAGCTCTTGATGATATGTCCTGAATCCTCTAATGAATTGACCATTCGAGAGGTGGATATGGTATTAGATATTAACATGGACCGGTGAGCTAGGTTTTCTCTTGGACAGATAATATGGAAGTTGATATTGCAGCTTGTTTGATGTGGTATAGTTTTACTCAGGTAGGAGATGTGTATGACGATAACCCATGATGGTTATAATTCCATACAAGAAGTTATTTAGATGATCAGAACATTGGCCTACATATCTGAAATGCATTACTATAGCTATTAGGGGCCTAATTAAAAGTTATATAGACTATCCTATCCATCGATTTCTGATGTCTGGGCACTGTTGAAGGTGGTTCATTCTCTTGTAGTGAGTAACTTCCCAAAGCATTACCCAGTTTCATGATTTCACTAGAGGAAATGGCATTACAAGATGTCGTATCTGATGGGTTCTGCAATTACCTGGTTAAGTCAAAATGTAATGCTATATACTCTCTAAATTCGTGAATACATATCCATGAGGTGACTTAAGGTATCAGTTTATAAATATATGTAATGCAATGGAGGAACATGTATTGTATATTGGAATTGTACTTATTCGGTTTTGGATACCGGGAGATGGAGATAGTGGCCAAGTCTAAAGGCGAAAAAATTATCTTAATAGATTGAAGGTGACCCTCCTATACTAGATATGGGATGTGTCGAGCCTTCATCTATTGATTATTAGTCCACATATGTTGGTATAGATAATGAATGCACTCCTTTTCTAGCTCATATGTTACCCCGTATTCAGAATTGGTGAGGGTCCAGATCATGATACATAGGATTTTTCAATATAAACCACTCTATATGTCAATTTCATCATCATATTCATCGGAAATAGACCCCCTAATATTGTTAGACCATCGAAGATGATTCTAAGGTCCTCCGGCTAACTGAAGTGGAGGGTTACTGGATGTTTATGTGGAACTATATGTTGTTTACCCCGATGTTTCGAGAACCCTTCTATATGAAGGCATATGAGTTTAGGACACCTCTCTATGTGGAGGTGTATGAGAATGTGAAGGATTTCCTTTTTTGTAAGAGATATCATCATGGGGAGGTTGACCATATTGGATGTTAGGATTAGAGTCCCTACAATCCATCTCCACAACACCATGAGGAGGACTATCATGTTAATAGTCACATTCTACATCATTTGAAGAGTCCAAAATCCATTGGGGCATTGAGAATCTATCATGAATGAACTCAAGGACACTATCATTGAGTATGATAGGAATATGGGTATCGTTCTACGTCTACGTCAAATATGTTGACCTACCCATTGAAATTGTGTGGGGATTTGACCTTGGTGAATGATAGTTTTTTAAACATGTTTTAACTACATGGTTCTATGAGAGTATGATACCACTACTGAGATGCTTTTGGATTATACTAATGAGATGTATTATTATTTAGTGTAATTTGAGCTTGTCTCGGGGCATGTGTTATTATCACATGGTGAGCCTCGGCCAGGAAGGTAATATTAGCATGATCCTGAGCCTTTCGGATATGCCACCAATCTTTCTTGACAAGAGTATGAACCTACCTCGAGGCATGTGCCTCTCTAACTTGGTGATCCCTGGTTGGATCAGGAAATTGACCCTAGTTTGGATATGAACTCCTTATTGAAATATGTCTAAGGAGCTTCATAATGGGAGTAGGGATTTGATCATCCTCCTATATAGCCTTGGAATGATGATGGTGTTGTCATTTATTAATGGTAGTTGGAATAATAACCTATATTATGTGATCACTAGAATATTCTAGGGAGATTCACCTATAGAAATATGATATTTTTCCAAGGATTGGTCTATTCCCCCTTTTTTATCCATAGTTAGAATGAGGATATATGCTAGATCATGGGAATTTAGAGTATACCCCTAGAAATCTTCCATAAGAATTTGAGCCTTTCCTGAGGCATGTACCCCTCTCACTTGGTGATCCCTATAAAAAATGAAGATATGAGAATGATCATGGGTCTTTGGAATATGCTTACAGACTTTTTCGACATGTATATTCCCATGTACTAAGGCATGTTCCTCTCTCACATCATGATCCCTTCTTTGAATGAGAATATGAGCCTAGTATGACACCTTATCAATTACCTAGATATTCTAATAGTCCTTTAGGACATAATTAAGAATATTGGATTTCAATGAAGAAGATAATTGTTTTCTATGATCAAAGTGGTTATCTATATTAGTTTTAGGGATAGGAATATACCCCTATCCTAATATTTGTACTAGTTTGGTAATTTTTTGGCAATGTTCTTCAACAGAATCTAAGATGTATTGGAATTTTAGTAAGGCGTGTGTAAGGATATAGGATTTCCCAATTTTCCTCGACAATATGTACTGGTAGATATTTTCTATTTAAGTGGGGATATGATACCACTTCTATCATCCTTGTGAAACAGGAATATGCTGATGGAGTTATTTCATGGGGGTAAGAATATTCACCCCAATGCTTACTATGTGAATATGCTCATAGAATTTTTCTAAGTGAGTAGGGAAATGATCCTGGTCACTGGATGCTACCAGAATATAAAGGAAAATATCTTAAGGGGGCGTGGATATGAACCCAAACATAGATATCCATAACCTTCTTCACCCAATGAGTCTTGTTTACAGCCTGTGGATGGGCATCAAAGGAAAAAGAGAGTCAAGTGGTACCCTCAATAAGAAACTGGTGGGTACCAGTGGGATGATGTTGGAAATGGTGGTTTGTAGGAGCCCTCCTAGGAATCCATTGAAATATATGGGATTCATATTTTATTTAGTAGTCCACCTTCATTAGATATTTATGTTGGTTGTTGGCATGATCTGGGGATAAGCTCCCAAGTGGTTGTATGTGGTGATGAGGACCATTGGATTAGCTTCACCTTCCCCTAGAAAATGTGGAATTGTTAGATTCAGTTCTTAGAGACCCTCATGAGTAGTCTTGATGGTTATGATTCTACCATGTTGACGGTACTACCAAATTATCAAGTTCTCCACCTGATATTGAAGATGTTGAGTATGTGAGGTCAATTTGTGACTCATGTAGATTATAAGCACAACTAACTTTCTATAATGGTCATCAAATGATGAAATTCTATCAGATATGTATGCTAGTGATGGTATTAGTATATGTAGTCAAACATACAAAAATTAATAAGGTTACCGATTAGTGCGATATCGTAGGCATGATTTTCTCAATCACATATTCATGATTAACACAATTTTCATTTTAATCTAGATTCATCCATTCTGCTCATGTAGAATAATCAATGTTATGATGAAATTATTTATTAGAACCATTGTTATATAGGAGTATTTGTAATATTGTCCCAGTCTTATAATATTTTTTTTGTAGAATATGTACTAAGTGGCCTAACCCAGGATTAACTAATCATTTGTTTATTTGAGATATTCACATCAGTTTGACCATTTCAGTTTGTGTATAGTGTGTAAACAAAATGGCATGATGGATAATAACCTAATCATTGTGTTATTTGAGAGGTTCATGCCAGGTTAACCATTTTTGTTTTCATATAGTATTTAAACAAAATGGTCTGATGGATAATAACCTAATCATATTTTTATCTGGGAGATTCACATGGGGATCACCAATTCAGTTTTCATATAGTGTGAAAACAAAATATCTTGATGAATAATTACATAATCATTTTTTAGATATTTACATTAGGTTTACCATTTTTGTGTGCATAGTGTGAAAATAAAATATCCTAATGGACAATAACATTATCATTTTGATATTTGAAAGATTCATGTTGGGTTCACCATTTCTATTTCAACAATTAATAGAAAACTATGGAACCCTTGCTGAGGTGGATTCTATTTTTCACAATGATTGTGTGTGGAGGTTTTAATATCTTGCACAATAATTAAGATCATGTCATCATTATCACCCTTAATGGTAACACCCAATGGTTCCCTCATCTATAACTAGGTACACATGATCTTTATAAGATTAGGTGGTCACATATTGTTTTAGAACCAATGATGATTAAGGAATCACACTGGTCAAAATGATGGAAGGTTAGTCTCATCACGCCCTTTGGAAGGATGGGGTGTTTCCTACTTCCGGACACTCTTATTGATTCATGTTTTTTTCATTAATATCTTCTAAATCTAGATATAATACAAGTTACTCTAAAAAATGATGATTGGTTAATTATATCTATATACAAAAAAATGAACTCATTAATGAAAAAATAAAAAGGGATATCATTAGTGAATCCATCTATATGTATGTTAGGTTCTTCAACTATTTTTTAGTAGTGGGTAATTGTTAATATGTTGAAGTCATACAACAAGATACTTCAGAATATTCGGCCACACAGAGAGAAAGTTAATATTTTGAAGAGAGGATTGAGACATTATGAGGGGTCCTACATATCCTAGTTATATCATTAATCAAAAAGCACGTAGTTTATTAAAACTAATGAAATTTAATGTCATTCTGTGAGGAAATATGTGTGGGCACTGAGGCACCAGATGTTTGAAATTTAGTCTCTAGGAGACATCCAATATATTTTGGTTATGGAAGGAATTAGAGTTATCATAGATAGATCACCCCTTTGGGACTATCCCCAATGTAGATTCCCTTGTTTTTAGGGTTTTTTTACTATTCCACTCGTCAAGGCTTACATTACGAGACCGCCTTGGATAATGTAAATTCTTAAGGATAATGAGTTCTTCATTACAGATCCATAAGACCTTCTGATCTATGATCAAAGAGAGAAAGAAGGGATATCAAGTGATCAACATCATTTCATATGAATTCATGAATCGTGTATTGAGACAACCCCTAGTCATCAATGAAGACATCATACCTCAAATAGGTGTCCTACATATCTTGAGTATGGAAGAAATCAGTGTCATCATTGTTTAGTAGATTTCTCAGTCCACTGAGGGATGAGGTAGAGTGATCATACCATGGGAATGATTGGGTCTTGATGGTTGAAATGTTAGATATGTGAGTCTTAACTTACCACATGATGGAGGTATCATTGTGAAGAGCTTAGATTCCACCATTCAATGCATAAATGAAAAGTTAGCCTTGGAAATGATTGAAAGGCGCACCTTGTCAGGTAAGACCATGTCATGTAATATGGGAGTTATTTTATGCAATCAGACTGCCAATGGATCCCCCTTATAGGAATCGATCAGCTCCATCATTTATACCGTTAAATAGAATTTTCAATGGATTGTGGGTGATGGGAATATTCAGTTTTGGTTCTACATCTTGGCTGGGGAGGGGAGAGGGTATCCAGGTTTCCCTACCCCTACAATTTGCTTTAAGGAAGCGAGAAATTACCCAGATGTCATCTCGATGGCCATGGATGAGAAGTTGAAAGAAAATTTCAATATTATAATGGGAAAATATGATCCAGATAGATTTTTAATTTATCCTTCCTCTATGGGGAATAGTAATTCTAAGGATTATCAAATGATATATTCTCCTCAGTCTCAAAGTGAATGATAGATAAAAGAGGTATGGTTTAATATGATACATACCAAATTGTGCTTCCTTATTTGGTGGATCAGGAATGATGCAGTTCCTGCCAATGACAACATCAATAATCCAAGAATCAACATTGCTTCATATTTCCCTTGATGTCGAATTAAAAGCGAGGAGAGTGTGAATCACATCTTCTTCGATGGGGAATGGGACAAATCAGTCTGGAGTTTTTTTTCTCATCCCCAACATAGTCTTCAAAATTTCATCGAAATGAATCATTCTTGGAAGGAATGTTTCAGGGGATGGATAACATGACAATGGAAAGAATGACTTGAGCCATTATTCTCAATACAGGGGGGCTTCCCACTTCTGGGGGATCCATCATTGAAAGGGCATAGAGCTTACTGGTGGATCTAGTACACTTCTCTAAAAATTGGAATGAAGCACCCTCTATTGGGTCACTCAGAGCTTCATCCACTACGGTTCATTCTCCTTGCTCCAAGATATAGGGAATGTGGGTGCGGTGGATCCCTCCCAAGAAGGACTTCAAGATGAATACCGATGGTTCATGAAAATATGGGATTGATCAAGGAGGAGGGGTCATATAGGATCAAAGGGGGAGTGTTTTTATGGCCATTAAAAACCACAATGGAAATGGAAGAGGCATCCAGGAAGAGGACAACACATTTTTGATATGGATTAACATGGGCATTCAGAAGAACATTCCTTTATCAAAAGTAGAGACAAACTCAATGATCATCCAAAAATCCTCAAAAGGTAAAGGCCATACCCCGTTGTCAATTTATTATATAATCAAGAAATCCATAACGCTTCTCAATAATGGAATTAAATTCACACACAACTAGTTATAAGGAAACAATGTTGTATATCATCTCACCTTCCTAGATGAACAAGTAATCGTAGTCATCAGTTCTCCAAAAATTTCATTCATTAAACCCGAGGATGTGTCTTTAATCTACAGGGATTCCATTGGCCTACACTATTTCAGACCTCCTTTAAGACATTGTTTTAATTTTTGTTTATTTTTTTTGTTTTTTCCTTTCATACTTCAATAAAAATGGATCTTATGATGATATAATCATTGAAACACCCTAACCCCACAAGAGTTATACATGGTGTTAGAAACAAGGGGCAGAAAATAATAAATATAACTACATATGGATACATGACTTCTGAAATGGGAAAACTATTTTGATGGTTAATATGAATCTTCAGCCTTAGAGAGGAATCCTACGTATCTTGGTTAGGGTAAGAATCAGTCCTCATAGTTCCCTAGATTGTGGATTACACAATGAAATTTCCATTTGGTCGATGCTTACTCACCATGGGGGGACAAAGTGATCATTATCTAGGATTCCCTTATGACCTGGCCTATTTGGCATCTGATATGCATTGATTATCTACATGAAATTACTTGATTTTCATTGTGACGTTTAAGAGGATGTTTGAATGGAATGTCTTAAGTAAATCATATAATTCAATTGACTTGTATGATGGATGTCTCATATCTTGGATTTCATGTCTTAGGTTTATCGCATTATGAAGGATAACTCATCTAGAGGACATCACAATACATATCTGGTTGGCCACAGAATCCATCGCATGACCCAAACTGGCTAGTCTAGGTGGTACCATATGATCTATAGGACTAGCCAGAGTGTCATCATGAGAGTTGGGTGACATTCTTGTAGGGTGTCATGAGAGTCAAAGGAACATGTCTCAGAGGTGGTCTTAGGTCTTGGTTGACATGTGTGGAGGGCATTGTGAGACATGGATGTTGTGGTCTGTGGGAACCAAGATCTCTAGTTTACATGACTAGGCCCTACCTAGATACTCACCTAACATGTGATTATATCATTATATGAGTCAAAAGACACATATGAATAACATCATGAAACTTGAATGGAAAACCTAAAGCGTTTCACAATAATTTGGTTGCATTATCAAGAGTCACTAGGTGACTTTATTATACATGTATAGAAGACTTTTCCTGAACCAAATAGTATACTGAAGGTGCATTACATGATTTGGGTGACATTTAATGGTGTTGTCAAATGTCCTAGATGGTTCACGTGAAGTTCATGAGGGTCAGTGTGTGTATCCTTCACATGATTCTCCCACATTTAGTCCTCTCTATAGCCTTTATATTGTGAATACCTTTTATTTTTTTATTATTTGTTTTATTATGTCTCTTGTGATCCAGCAGATGTGTGGGATGTTCTTTATGTGTCCTACCAGGTGTCCTTCACTTGATCTATGAGTGATCACATAAAATGAATTATGTGTGGGACATTATTTCACTGATTGTTTTCCGAAACAAACATGATAAGGATTTGTTTTCGGCCACAATCTCAACCGCTCCAAAAAATATTCTCTAGCCCACGTGCGTCTGGATATGATAAGGAAAACTCTTTGTCTGTAGAGTAGTGTCCCATAGAGTGTGGTGGTGAATTTTTCCTATTGCGTTATGGGATTTATGGGTCTCACCACCCTAGTTGTTTTCCGAATTTCACGATCCATGTTACATGAATCCAGAATGGAGTCAGCAGAAGTATGAGACATCCCGTGTCTTCATGAGGTATTGTCATGGGTATCTTTGGAGCCATTTCATGAATTTTAGCAGCCATGTGATAATCCTTTCAATGCCTTATTTATTATATAATTTCAAATTAATTTTTCTTCTTTGAATCAGATAGACATGTCAAAGGACGTTTATATTCTAAAGTTGAATTGTCCATTGTCTTCTATAAGATCTGAGAGCCTTTATAAGGCCTTCGTGTGATATATAGTGACGTGTCATGGAATGTCCACGAGACAAGGAATTATTTTAAAGGATCCTTTATAGGATCAACCCTACTTATCAAGGGGTATTGAAAGACCGTGATGAAATAACCTTATCATTTTGCAAGAGTTTTACGATCATGAGACACTTCAACCAACTCCCACTTTTTATTTCCTTTGTTTACATTACAATGGATAGGGAGTTCTTTTGGTTTCTAGGATGCTGCAAAGGATAATAATTCCTCCTCTTGGTGATGTGTCACATTACCATGAAGTGTCCTTTGGAGATGTGAGAACATTTCATAGGAAATTATATCTTCTTGTCCTTAAGGATCCAAAGGGGGAGCATGAGGATGCCTAGATATATCCATGTCGCTTTGTGAAATGAGGATAAAATGGTATAAGGGAATTCATGAGATGATTTTTACATGTCAATAGGTGCTTGCGGCGTCATACATAATTCTTGGGGTGTGTCGTATGACATTTAAAACCGTACGTGGATCATGCCTCTTCAACCATTATTTCCTTTGTTTTATTTTATAGAGTATTGGGATTTCGAATGTATTATTGAATGTTGTCAAGGAAATTCATTCCCTCCATCAGTGATCCATAGCCTTAGTTTTATGAACACAAGAGTCCTCTACTAATTGGACAATTTCCTCCCATTTTCAAGGGATTTTTTGAATGGCTTTTCAGGTTCCCATCTGTTGAAAGTCCATGTAACCTAGGGGCGATCATATTTCCACAAACACACGATCATTGGTTGTCTGAGGATCCTTTGAAAGAGTAGGGAGACATTTTCTAAGTGGCTTCATAGGACCATCCTCAGTTTATTTTCGGTGCATAGTGCCTTCACAAGACATCACAATGGTCACATGATCGCATATCCATTGGAGGATCACGTGATCCATGGCACTCTACACATTATTCTTACATTTATTTTGTGGGGAACATAATTTCCATATCCATATATTTCTTCCTTTTTGGATTTATTGTTTATGATTTTGAGAGCATAAATAGCTAGAAATTGATCGTTATCGAGGTAGAACGATTGTTTTATATGGGTTTATCTTCATTTTTTTCTCCTATGATGAATGTGAATTAATCAGCTAATGGAATGATTCATTGATTGATCATATTATGGGAATGGGTTAGATATTATCCAAATTTGGAAATTTTTGTTGATTATTATTTATATCCCATCATCAATCCATCAATCACTATTTAATTGAGGCTGACAAAATTATTGGATTATGTCCACTACTCATGTTTATGTTTTGTGCATTTCATTTCATCGTTCTTCACATATTCATTGTGACATGTTTATTGGGACCATTTTTCATAAAATACCAATTATTTTATTTTTCTATGACTATAATTTGATGAAATGTTTCAATACCATGGGTATAGATGTGATCAAGGTTATAATTTTTGGCTATTAACCAGACAGATGATTGATTCTTTCAGATTTAGGGATACCCATTATGGGTTTTTTGCGTACAGCAATGGTATGGTGCAATAGTGGCTCCCAATAGAGGTTGATGGGAAGAATCTCATGAACAAGGAATGAAAATGTTTTTTCACCTTGATATACCATCTCTGATGATATTGGTGGGGAAAATAAAAAATGAAAACTATAGAGAATGTGACCGCATGAATATTTTTTGGTTTTGGGAAAACAATCCCAAAATAGATAGTGCATAGTCTGGGGATACACATATTATGAGGGCCTCAATGTGGATTTAGCACTACTATGGAGTAGATAAGTATCACATAACATTTGTCTATTTTTATAGAACATATGACTCAAAATAGTGAATTGGAATTTACTCTGAGAGCACACATCCAAGAACATGACCATGACAGGAGTACAAGGGAAGTTTCATGTACTTTGACAAAACCAAGTACATGCGCATGGATAGGTGTACACAGAGATGGACACATACAAGGTCTATGATACATGGACATACATCGTTCTCAAGAGACACCTTTTGTACTTATAGTACAAAAATGGAACTTTATCAAATAGTTAATAGAGTTTTTTAAACATTATATTGGACATGTTTTGTTAGGGGGCGTTCTATATATTATATCCCTAAGGGTTTAGTTTAGAATTGTGTCTTATACATAGGATGGAAATTACCTTTGAGGAACATCATCCCGAGGTAGAGTTGTTGGAGTCCCAGTGTGAGGCTCAATGTGAGAACCAATATAATTATCATTTCCCTAGTTAGAGTTCTCATATTTTTTATGACCAACACAACTCGGGCGTCGATCCTCTTTATAGAAAGATAATCAATATTGGGTTGTTGGTATACCCCATGACCTTGGGCATGATCCCCATATGTGTATCAAAATATTCATAATTCCATTACGTACTTATTATCATGAGATGAAATGAGGATGAAATATTTCATGACTACCATTAGTTCTATTTAACTCATGGATTATGTTCTTCCATATGAGTGTTTTCTGCAACCAAACTGTTTGAATCCTTGTCTAGAAATATAGTTGTGACATTACCTTCAGACTGTGAATTTTCTATGAGTATATCATGATATTATTGTTATGTATTATGGTTAAATGTCCTAATTCTGATATGAATAATATTTTTTATAATTTAATATTAGTGATTTTAGGGTGTCCTACTATGTATTGTTATACACACCCTTATATGGACTCTGTCCGCACGTGTCGTGTCTTCTCTAGATGACAGACCATTCGATGGGTTTATTAGTGGAACATGAGATTGAAGAGAATATATTTGGGGTAGAAAAACTCTAGTTAATACTAGGAGTCATATTTTACTATAGTCCCCTCTTCCAATCGAAATTGATTTCTTTTTAGTTTTTAGTGGGCATGTATTTGGCCCTTACAGATTTCCAGTATTTTTTATACTCTGATTTTTGGATTTAGTCATGTGAATGAATTTGTTATCAATTTTATTTTACATTTCATAGTTTAATGGGATTTGATATGTTTTTGAGAGTATATTTCCATAGGATAAGTCATCCCATATGAGTGTTATTCCCACTCAACCCTGGTCACTCGCCCCTAGACTATGGAAGGTAGGATTGTGGAAGTCATACTCAACATATCGCTAGCTAGGTCGGCCCTTCTAGGTTGGGTCATGATAATACTAACATAAGAATGAATGAGATAACACAGATAAAGTTTCTATATCTGTAGTTTATATGTTGTTTAAGAGGAAAAAAGTATGTTATAACTAGATGATGTTTGATGTGATGAAGGGAAATCAAGAATAAATACCTTTACTTTGTTCCCCTTGGATAAAGAACAATCATATATACAAATGTGAGGGAGTGGACCATAACAAAAAAAGGTTTAAGAGGAAATGAATTTTAGAGAATAATTAAAAAAATAGTTTGATCGATTAGAGATTCATCCAACATATTATTGTTAGATACATGATATCAATGTCATTAGATGGGTGATTCTAAGATGTAATACTAGGAGGAGTTTTTAAATCCTTGTATTCTTATGGATTTTATATATAAGAAGCATGGAATAGATGAAATCATTACAACACATTGATCACTCAAGTTCATATAAATATAAGTAAAAAAACGTATAGATGGATGTATAAGTTATTTATAAGATAAAATGTTCTAAAGAGAGTGAGTTGAATTTAATGTTTGAGATTATGTAGAGTTATCAGGTGTATGATCAATGGATGGATGATTCCATTAGAAAGGATGATCAGATTGACTATGTCAACTAATCAGATAAAATAATCAACTCCCATATAGGAGAGTACAACAGTCAAAGATATCATATGAAGATCATTGATTAAATAATCATTTAATCCATTAGACTAAGTCTATTTTTTTATGACGATTAAAATGAAGCTAGATGGAATGGATTTGGAAAGAATTTTAATTAAGAATTCATTAAAAACATATGGAAGATGGTGTTTATATATTCTTTATATAAAAATTGATAAATACCCTTTAATCTTGTATATTTTTGTATGATCATTAATGTGTGGTGTCTAGTTGTGTTAGGATAATTTGAATATGTCCTTTAATGCTAATGTTAAGGACGTTTGAAGAATTATTCGGATGTGGGAGTCTTTAGGAAGATTCATGAAGACTCCAACTGAATTTTTAATCATCCATTCAATCTAAATGAGTGGGAAAATGAATTTTATTTCCACCCATTTTACATTGAGGCATGTGAATATAAATAATAGTGCATACAATACGAAACAACACTATTCATGAATATTACGATGCTGGAGTGCTGGTGATTTTTAAAGAAGTGAGAGTTTGAAATAATGAAATACATGGTTGATTATGTGGCATCAGAAATAGGTACAAATAAAACAAGTACACTCCATAAGATTTGATATGAATTATTAGACATATAATTCATGGTTGAAAGTCAAACAGACGAAGTAATCAAACAATAGTACCAATATAAGGGAATTGATTCATGGTACACTAGATGCCGGAATACAAAATATATTCATATTGGATGGAAGGGGGGTCATATTAGGAGTATATATGATGAAAGGAAAGCTTCACCAGATAGATTCACACCATATGAATTTATCAGAGAATGGTTTGTTTATGTTTTAGGGAGATTCTTAAATATTAATCATATGTTGCCTCTTATGGTAAGTAATATTTAAAACAAATGGTAGTTATTATAATTTCTTACCATGATATATGATGTTATGTTAGATATGTATGTCAATTGAAGGATAAAGTATAAATAACCCTCAATTGTAATTTATTAAAAAGTTATTAATTAATAAATCCATAGACCGACAAGAGCCACTATGAAAAGGACAATTGTTATTAGACTGAGAAACAATAATATAAAAATACTTGTGTGTTGATTTCCTTATATCATAAAAATATAAAAATGTTAAATCTCTAAAGAATAGTTTCTAAAGATCCATATATATATATATATACTGATACCTACGCTTTGACCAAAATAAATTTATAAATAATTTAAGTTGAATATAATTGATACATGTTGGTCATCCCTAATTCACCCCTATCAGGGTGACTGCATGATCCACCTATGTAACTATAGTTCCATAATATTTAAACAATTATTTGTCTATAAACAACATATATTTAAGAATTTATTTTCCATATAACCTATAATTAGGTGCTTTAAATCTATTTGGGTGCCCAAATGTTCTATTATAAACCCAATTCTACCGAAGTGGCATGGGTACCATAAATATATCTTCCTGGATTGATTATAACAAATGTACCATAGATGTCACAAAGAATTATTGTATATGGGAAATATTTTTTCAATATATATGGAATGTGATATTTCCAATTTTCTATATTTTAATTCATGTTGTAGAAGAACATTCAATTTGGAAGTAATTTTATGGGTCATTTTAATGGTTTTGGAGAAGTAGTATTTTCTAAAACAGTAGTTTTGTATATTGATTTCTTAAAACAAAATTTAACTATTATATCTCAAATTTTCAGTGATAGAATTAATCTAATGTTTGAAAATGATAAATATCTAGTTTTAAAGAATTATTTGGTTTTTTTGAAGAAAATAACAAAAATAACAAATACTATATTGTTTTATCTTAACAAACTCGACATAAAGATAAGTGTTTCAATGTGGTATAAAGTTAAGAAATTTTTTAGCATAGAGGACCAAGACATGATTATATTTTTCTAATGAATAAATTTTCAATGCATGGATAAGTAAAATATTTACAAGAACATAAATTTAATAAATAGTTTTTTATTAATTTTTTTAATGTTAAGAAACATAAAGAGTGTTTTAAATAAATTAATTTTGTTATATTTTTTTACATAATTAATTTTAGGGCCTTATTTTATTTGGTCCAATGTAAGGTTTTCTTGTATAAGGAATGAAATACGTGTTTTTATTTGAGTATGATTATAGTAGATTCACATGAATTAATTTCTTAATAAAAAAGTAATAATAAAATAATTGTTTTGAAAATTGTAAAATAATTTTGAATAATAATGTTTATATTATAATATATACTTTAAGTGATGGATAATTTGAGTTTTTTAATCAAAATTTAAAAAAACTGTTTTTAAGATAATAGATATCAAAATTAATATTCTACTCAAATAACACCACAAAAATTATGTTTGATAGAAAAAAGAATATATTAATAAAATAAATGTAATGTACTGTTATTAATTAATCTAATCCTATAAAATATATTTAGTTTGAATATTTTAATTCATCTTTTCATAATTTAATAGTTTTATCATTAGGCTAATTAAAAATAAAACACATTTGTGGATTTCATAGTGGAATGAAACATAAAATTGGATATTTAATGGTGTTTGGTTGTATAGTTTTATTTAAATACTAAAAACTATTTCAAATATGTTCGGTAAAACAATTTATAAAGTAATATTTCTAGAATACCATAATTTATGTAAATCATGTATAGTTTTTCATAGGAAAAAAATAATTTTTGATGATTCAATGCATTTTATGTCTGATGAAAATCAAAATTTGAAGCATAATTTAGAATTTTATAATCATAATGTATAATTTATATAATTTAATTTTTATAAATATCATCCTCATGATAATAATGATAATGAATCACTTTATAGGGAGAAAATAACTTCCCAATGTACAATTATAAACTATAAAACTATAAGAGATCATCCTCTTGGAAAGGTTATTAGAAATGTTGAATAATTAATTAAAAAATGAAATTTGGGTTTGATTTTTTGTGTAAAGTGATTATATCTTTTAGATACTATTATAAGTAATGGTAATGTTGCTTTGAATGATTAAAATATGATAAATGTTTTTCTTTATAGAAATAATCAATTTGTCGACATAATGTTTGGAATTTGGTTTAATTTACAAAAGATAAAAAATTCATTCTAATAATTTTTTTAGAAATTATGTTCATGAATCTAGAAATATAATTAAAAATAAAACAAGGATATTTTACCAAGTCTTTTTGTAATAAGGTTTAGTTGATTTTGAAGATTCATTTTCACATGTTTCTGGATTAGAACTCATTCAGAATTTAATAGGGTTTTCTGGTTTTCTAAATTTAAAAATATATCAAATGGAAGTGAAATGCGGATATTTAAGTGATATAATTTTAGAAGAGGTGTTTTTTAATCAGATACATTTATTTTAATTTAATAAATTCAAAGAAATTATTTTAAACACTAAAAAGCATTGTATCGTCTTAAGAAAGTTCAGAGAGCTTGGTGTGATATAATAATAATGTTGTTGAGGAAACATGATTCTAATAAATTAAAAGGTTAACCAAATTTATTTATAGATAAAGTTTTCATGGTTATTTAAATTATAAAAAATATATACTGATAAAATTGTATTTGGTAATAAAAATGATTTGATATGTATTAATTTTTGAAACTTGATGAAAAATGAATTTGAAATGATCTTAATGGGTAAACTAAATGTTTATCTAGGATTTTAGATTTCTCAACAATGATTGTATATTTTTTAATCAATAAAAATATACTAGAGATATTGATAAAATATTCAATCCATATTCATGTAAATGTTTGGAATCCTTAATTAGAATTAATTCAAAACTAGATATAGATGAATATAAAAAATAATTTGTTGTTAAACTATATAGAGTCATAATGGGTAGTTGGATTTATTTGACTTAATCTAGGAATAATATAATATTTTCAGTTTTAATTTGTGGAATATTTCAATCTAATCCTAGAAAGGTCTCCTAATGGATATTATAATTATAATAAAATATATTCATGGAAGGGTAAGCACTTGTCTATTTTATACAAACCATAATTGTTTTAATTCGTTATCCTATTATGATTCTGATTTTAGAGGCTATAAACTTGACAGAAAATGTATATCAAGTATGTTTCACTAACTAGGTAATATAAAAACTTCATAGAGTTCCAAAAAGAAATTATCAGTTTAATTATTCATATATGAGGTTAATTATTTTCCCTATTTATGTTTTTGGGAACAATGTTTATGGATAAAAAACAATATTTTTTCATTATTTATTTTGTTAAACATCCAATATATGTTGATGACACGTCTTCAATTTAAATAAATAAAAATAAATTACAACATTATAGGACTAAAATATTGATGTTATATTTCAATAACTAAGAGAATATATTAATAAATGATATATATGTTTTAGAATTTGTATCAATAGAAAATCAACTTACCGATATATTTACAAAACCTATTTATTCTATGAAGTTTTAAAAAATAATGTTAGAACTTTGAATGAAGGGGATTTTGATTACTTTTATATAATTGATTTTTATTACTCATTTTTTTGTATGTTTAAGAAATATATATACCAGTACTGATTATATAGAGTAAATAAATTTTTGAATATTGATTATTGAATTTTAATTATGTTAAAATTTCAGTTAATTAATAGTTTTCTCGTGTTTTTTATATTATATTAAATCATATTTATCTTAATATTTATTATAGTTTATCAAACGTTCAAAATTTATTTTACCTTTACAAATAATTAAATAAATTTATATAATGTTTTCATAAACTCTGTCTTACTCTTAGGTAGGAATGGTTTCAATAAGGTTAACCTCATTCAACTGTTTCTTAACATTACACATCCTATAGAAATAGAGATTTACATTTTTGATAGTTCTCTTTAACCAATATGTGATATCAATTTTATTTTTTACCATTACATTAGAATGAAATCTAACATTACACAAGTATGTTTTACCTTTACAAGGAATCCAATTTTAATGTATTACCTTTACATAGATTGAAAAGTACGTTGACAGGGCGATGCATTTTCTTTTTTGTATTGTGTTGATTTATTTGGTACCATTATATGTATATATATTACCATTATGAAATATAGAAAACACATGTTTTATATTTACATATAATATCAAATTCAATGACTTATTTTTTCGATAAAGGGAAATTCATAAAAATTTATTTTCAAAAAAACTAATAAAAAACTAATTTTCACAAAAATGAATATGAAACTAATTTCCAAAAATGTAATTTTAAAGTTATTTTCAAATGAATTATGTTAAATGTTTTTGGAATTTGAAAATGGAAAATAGGAATTTAATGTTAATATTTAAAAGTAACATGAAACTAATTTTACAAATTCATATGATACAGATTTTCACAAGTAATGAAAATCTAATTTTTTAAAGACTTACATTCCCCTAGATCTCAAAAATGTTACAATAAGAAAGTATTATGATCTTTTAAAATACATAAGATTAAAAAAACTTATAATATATTCAATGAATTATGATGATAAATTTAATACGGTCTAGTATGAAGTCACAATATATTCTAATCATTGAATGATACTTACAGATATAGAAGAACAAAGTTACACACATTCAAATCACACTTCTATAAAAAGTAAACAGCACAAATGAAAATATAAAATATATCATATGTATAATTTCATTTATATTTTTTACATAATTTTGTTACTATATTTTACTAAGGATTGTGTACATTGAATTAGTTCAAATTTTTTGACTTTTTTTTTCTTTTATTAAATTGTAAAGTATATTTATATAAAAAATATTTTTTTTATTTTTTTTAATTATTAGAATGAATATTTACCAGAAGATTTTATCACATATATGTAAAAAATGATATTCATGTTATTATTGTTACTAACTCAAGTCATCCTGGGATTTTATATCAAGAATCACAAAACAAGTCGAAAGTCAATGAATAAGAACCCACAATTTATTTAATTGGGGATACATAAATATTTAGTGGGATAATAATCATTCAAACAATGAGAATACATGACACAGTTCCAGATTCTTTACGGGGGAGAATATGGGATAGATATAACTTTTTAGAGTGTTTGGAGTACTATTAAATTTTTAGGATCACGATGGAACATCAATATTCATTATTTTTCTGATGTGATAAATGTGATACAACAACCTTTGGAACTTTACCTCTTCTATTATAAAATGTTTCATACTGGATTTCATCATTGTATATTTTAACTATTTTTGTTTGTGCAATATATCTTGTATAATAATTTCATTAAAAACATCACTATTTATACATCCTAACATCAAGGTAGATCATATTTGTTATACCTCCCAACCAATTTGTACATCTTCAGTTCGTGAAGCCCAAAAAGTCCGGGTTAGTTGGTTGTTCGTCTTGGTAGGTAAAAACACTTGTTATTTTTGGTTGCAACTCCACGTATATAAGAGGTTGGGTCTGTAGGTGGTTATCAAACCTTAAAAAATTGAGGATCTTACGAAATACCATTCTTCTCACTCAATATAGAAGAGTGAATAATGGCTTTTGGATCATGGTTATTTGAACATTTATGAAAATATTTTGTTCATATCTCTTTTATTTCCAACGTATTTTATTCGGAACAACACTAGTGAATTACATTGTTGCTTCATGGAATAGTTATAATAAAACCTTGTTATTATTAATTTTAAACGATTTCACTAAAATTTTAAAAGTTCCATTAACCTCCGTCTACACTATATTTTCCTCTTAATTGGGCCAACACAAACATACATAGGCACACACACACACACACGCACATGCCTATATGTATACACATCCATAAATATACTTTCATTTATATTCACATACACATATACAGATAAATGAAAATACATGTATACATATATACATAAATACACAAACATACATGCTCATACATATATATAATCATATATGCACATTCACATACATGCACATTCACATAAATACCTATACACACACACACATACTTACACATAAGTGTGCATACATGCACGTACTTGTAAATACCTACATACAAAATCATACATACACATACATAAACATTCATACACATACATACACATGCATACACATACATACACATGCATACACATACATACACAGGCATACACATACATACACATGCATACACTTACATACACATACATTCACATACACATAAAAACACATATACACATACATACACATAAACATACATATTCATGGACATATAAACAAACATACATTATCGTATATAGTTATGTAATCATATATGCATACACATGCATACACATATATACAAAAAAAATAAACATAAACATACACACACATATATTCACATACCAACATACATACACATCCATACACATATATGAAACTGCATTCACATACACACATATACATATACACATACATGAACTTACATACCCATATATACATATAGATACACATATATACTGATATATTTGCATGCATACATATACCTACACATGTATTCCCATACATTTACATAAACATACATATCCTTACATATAAATACGTTTACATACATATATATATATATACAACCACACAAAACATAAACATACATATATATATATATATATAAATGCACATATATATATATATACATACACATATATATACATAAAAATATTTATACACATACATGTATATGTAAATATACACATATATACATACAATCACTTACATACATGTATTCAATAACACCCCCACCCAAACCATTTGATTGGTTTAGGTCAGAGGTGATGCTAACCATAGGTGACATTCCTTGGACACCAATGGTTGGCAATAAAATTCAATAATTTAAAAACATTATTACAAGGAAAACTGATTTAAAATTTTTATGCAAAAATAAAACCATTTCATGACAAAATATAAATTAATAAAACTAAGGAAATTATATAAATTAGGAATGCAATAAAACCCAACAATAAATAAAGTGAAAAAACCAAAAATAAACAATGAATCAAAGACAAACATTCTAGTAAAAATAGAATAATGAAAATAAGAATACTAAAAATATAATGTAGTAAATGAATTTAGCAACATGGTGGTGCTACTCCAGACCATGATTTGAGCCACTCCATAGCTCCATCTTTCCCAAATTAGACAACAAAATCAAGGAACACTACTAGAGAATTATGAAACCTTCCCCTTTATTATATCATGGAAATGACATCTGAATAATCACTAAATAGAATATATATAGGGTGGGTAATCATACAAATTAGGAATCCCCAAGAGACTTTTCCTACATGCCACTATGAAAAGAAACAACAAAGCTCACAGTATTATAAAATAGGATGGAATAATATTATAACAGTTGATATGATTTTTCCTAATTTACATAAATAGGATTAATATAATTTCCAAATGAAGTATAGATAATGATGATCTTCCATTTTAATAAGAGTACTCATTTTATTACATTCCAAATGATATAAAATCAGTGTTAACACAGATAAAAAATACCCATGACTGATTAGTGGAATCTCTATACTCATGAATCATAATATGTATTGAAAATCCATCATTTTGAAGAAATAATTGGCCCAAATTGTTCATATGACAATGTCCATATGGACATGTTCCAATGCAGAGGAACACAGGCCAACCAAGTCATTTCATGTTCATAGATCCAAGATCAGTTTCATGGAAAAAACATAAACTTTTTAATAAAACATGTTTTGGGCAACAACCACATCCCAGTTATTAAAAAAACATATGTTAAAACCCATCTATAATTGAGAAAACCCATTTAAATGTTTTTGAAACATTATTGGTGACACCCAAAACCTAGTTTTCAAGAAGAAACTAGTTATGGAGAATATTTCATAAGTTTAATTGGTTAAATTAATTAGAGTGATGAGGGAAATATTTTGAAATACCCAGGAGCCTTAACATTCTAATAAATGTTGAAACATAGAAAAATGACTCACCTCAAGATTTTCTAGTGTAAAAAATACCCTACAAAAATTCATTTCTAGAATTCTTCTTCCAATACCGAATGGAATCATAAGATTTTCTATTAATAAATCTTTAAGATAATATATTTGGGAATGATAGCACAATTATAGGGTTCTGTTCAATAGAAAACAAGTATATAATGAATATATGTGAACAAAAAAGTTCATTCATTTGATTTCCATGATCAACCACTAGAATGATCATTTAAATCAGATTATAGGGGTTTATGATCACTAAAAATCTCATAAGGTGACTCTAATGATTGATTTCATAGGTTACCAGAGGAAGAATGAGTATTTTCAGGCATCTTTCTGGTTAAACATTGAATTATCTTTGAATTTAGTTATTGTCACATGGTTGGCCGCATAGTTTGAAAAATTGGGATATAACTATTAAAATCAGCTTTATCTAAAAGAATTTCCTTTTTCATGATTATTTATAATATTTTTATAATGAATAAAATGTATATGCATCGGGACAGTGATCCCCAAACACCTAATATAATTTTTTGGAGACTGGAGATTGGTTTCTACAATGTTTTCCCAAACCATAAAACAATAAGAATATTTTAAAAACATTAAGAAATATTTTTTAATCATAATAAGTCTAAACATGAAAATATTTTAACTTTAAATAATCTATAATGGGAAAACCACATAAAAAGGGTGTTATATTCCCCCCACCTTTGGTATTTTCATCCTCAAAAAGCTGTAATTTACTTGGACACTCGTCCTACATAAAATATACATATTCCAAGGCCACTTATCTAATATTACCATTATACCATAATACTCTTACTAGATAAATAAATATCTCTACAAATGTTTTATCCTTTCCATCCAAAATATTGATTGGTTCATGGATAAATAACTAATCCAATTCATGATTAACATGTTTAGAAATGATAACTGGACTAGGATTTTAGTGACACTTCATCAATTGAGATATGTACAAGAAATTATGGACAATGTTAAATCTTAGTGATAAGGCTAACTTAAAATGAAAATTTCCATTAAACAATCTCAAACAATCTAGTATACCATCGGAAAAACATCCTTCTTCCCCCAAAAATCATTGACAATGTCCCGGTGAAACATTCAAGAAAACATTATCAGTTGAATTAATTTATAGAGGTCAGGGAAAATTCTATGTATAATAGTTATGTCGTCTTTGATCTAAGGTAATATGATTCCTAGTCATCTAGAACTTCTCCATAGTCCCATGGAAAATAATAGATCCCATCAATTTGATTTATCATGATTCCACTCAATATAGTGAATAATTACAAGGAAGACCATATAATTTCTTGAATGGTCCATATGTGTCATCTCTTTATAGATGTTATTATATTAGAATTCCACTACTGGAATATACGATTTTCATGATCTACCACAATCCATGACATATTTTTTAATCATATCTTCCCATGTCAAAATTATGTTTTATGGTAGTCAATTCATTGATGATAATATGTTTCTCAAATGGACAATTGAACTCTGAGGGCCTATTGAAAATACAACAAGAATTAATAGGTGAATCAAGGATCTCTATATGATATTATTTAAATCAAAACTCCTCAAAACTTTACCACTTATTGAATATATATTTTTTCCAAATCCAGTTCTATTTTATACACTTTTATTGGGGGGGGAGTGTTCTAACACAGTGAGATGGTCTAAAATTACCCAAATAACAGTATGATTTTGAATCATCCACTGTATACTGGTGAAAAATTCCATGGAAATAATCTTACATTTACTTACATGTATATGCATAAATTATAGCATAATATAGTTTCATTAATGCTCAGCATCGAGCTACTACCAACTGAGTCATTTCATAACATAATCCATGATCTATCTTTTCACACAATCCCACAAAATTTTTTCTTAAAATCCTTGTAAAGAATCCTAGTACCCAGGTGAATATCACATTCTTAAGGGTGATATTCTAAAATAATTTTACCCCAATCATATTTAGAGTCCATAAATCATTTCTAGAAGTGTAACTATAATTTTTCATCCTCTTCCTAGTCATCAGAAGTATACCCATCATTTAGGATTGTGCCAATGGTGATCTAATAAGAATATGATATTTTAACCACTTTGAAAAAATATATTTTGTTATAAAAAATATTAATTAGGTTGAAAATTAAATTCTCAAAATATTTGGTGTAGTCCACATATATTTTATAAATAAATCTCATCAGCTTCCATTTGTTATGAGTCACCCTAAAACATCATGATATGAATTATGAATTAATACTATAACACTAATTTTTCTTTTTTCATGAATATACAATAAAGAAAATTCAAACATATTTATATACTCTCTCTTTCATTATTTCCTAATGTTTTTTTCTTATTGAGAGATGATTTATTTCAAACTCTTATGATTAGCATTGAATGTGAAAATTTCTCCAAACTGATAGTAATTTAAGGTTATTAAGTATTTAAATATAAAATTAAATCTAGTTTATGCAACATGTAGTTCTTCTCATTAGTTCAAAACTACGTCAAATAATAAACCACAAAATGATCTCCCTATATCTGAACAAAATCCTTATCAGATCCAAATGAATAACAATTTATTATATATACTGTCCATTTTTCTGGAAATATAGGGATAGGTTTCAAGGTGATATTATCTTTAATATCTTCATATAAATTATAAAATTCATCCTTCTATGGAAATGGATCTCTGATTTCTTTATGTATAGTCAGAGTTGAATAAATATCTTGGAAATCTTGATCAAAGTGATGATAATAGCCTATTAATCCTAGAAATAATCCTATCTCAAAGAAATTATTTGGTTAATTACAATAGATTAATACTTAAATCTTCATAGGTTCAACTGATATACCCTCTTCAAAATTGATGTTCCATAGGAAAAGTAAATTTTTGAAATAGAAGTCACACTTCTGAGACTTTGTGCATAATCATAGATCACATAATCTACTCAGATAAATTTCTAGGTTCTCATCATGATCATTCCTTGTTTGAGAAAAAAAATCAATAAATACCAAAAAATAATAATCTAGGTACCGATGAAAGATTATATTCATAAAGGGAAAGAAGAATTTGTGTTCATTTTTAGACCAAATGGCATGATTTAATATTCACAATTACCACATCGACTCTAGAATGCTATCTTTAGAATGTCCTCTTTTTTGAATCTGAACTGGTGATATCCTAATCATAGATACATTTTGTATAACTACTTATATCCCAGAAAAAATTAATCTTATAATATATTCAAGGATTAGGATAGCAATTTGTTATTATATAATGATTTAATTTAAAATAACCAGTGAATAATTGGAGGGAACCATCCACCTTATTTATGAATAAAACCAGTGCATCCCAAGGCGGTGCTCTAGGTATTGTGAACCCTTCAATATCGAATTATTCTAGGTAGACCTTTAATTATCATAACGCTTTTAAATACATTCTATTTGAAAATAGATAAATAATTCTAGTTCTAGAGAATAGATATATTGAAACTCAAAATCCATCTCCAGTGGTAACCCCTTGAAATCATTAGTAATGGAATCTAGGTATTGATCCACTTTGGTAGGAAGAATCTATTTTTTTATTTCATCCCAATATCCTAGGATCATTGCTACTAGTTAGATACAGATAGTTATATCTACTAAAACTATATATCCATATCTACCCCCATTTATATCTCATTACCCCTTGAATAAATGATGAGTTTCATCTAATGTTGTGTATGTCACTTGTTGGGAGTAGTAGTGAATATGTTCTTCAAATTGTAGAATCCATTTGATTCGACATATAAAATAATGAATATCCAAATACAGGACCATAAAATTTTAGAAAATCTACACTACATCCATGAAAAAGGAAGATTCTTGGTAGTTCAATCATCTTCACTCATACTTTATAAGGGGTATCTTAATACTCATAGTGTAAGGAATAATTTCTACATGTTGACCTAATTTTTTAGCCACATGATATGAAAGAAAAGAATTTGATGCACCGGTACTAAATATGACATACAAAAGAGTTGAGTTCTGAATTATGGAACCTCACACTATGGGGGGTTCTCTATTGTGATAGCCCACTATACTCTTTATATTTGTCGATCAATTCCCATAGGAAAACTATTTATTCCATGTTGTGGTATGAAATGAAGAATCAAAACATTATTTGATTACTCTTGTTTCACCTAGTTTTAGGGATGATAACTATTCTAATGTTATTTTTCCACCCTATAATACGAGGTTTGAGGATATGTCAAGCCAGTTCCACAAGAATATTTTTTAATTCTATTTATATAATTCTTAATATTACCTCTCTGGTAGTAATTTTGATTGTCTTTATGAGGTTTGTTAAATTTTCTATTCTATTTCCCAAGAAAGATACACTGGATGTAACATAATTTTGTTATTCCACATGAGGAAAAAAATGATCCTATGGACTAGTTCTCTAATGCTATGGTGCTCTGGGGTGGCTCTCCCTACTTCTCATATTCCCACTATTAGTGTTTAAACTCATTCCCTTTTACTGATAATGTTTTGACGAGTAACCCACTTGATATGGCTTTCCAACTCAAGTTTTTGTATCCATATTCTATAATAGTTAGAGAATATTATACACTAAAATTTGGTTTACCTATAATTTAGATGAAACCACATTCTTAGCAGCATCCTCTCACTGGTTTCTCATCTTCATACACACAACATTTCTTTTACAAACCATTATAAAATTTAATTATTAATCACCTGTATTGTTCATATTTTCATCATTATAATATTTATAGCAGCAAAAAATTAAAATTTCATAGTACCAAATCATGTAATCATGGGGATAATTTAATCCTAATGGGAAGTCTCTATACTAATTTATGGTACCAACAAATCACTAGTCAAACCCATGATGATGAGTCAGTGGAACACCTAGTAGTTTTTAACAATATATTTTATACTAGGACTACCCTAGTAACTTGATGTTCAACATAAAAATGATTTATATGTATTTTTATAATATAATTTTTAATTATTGATGTGTCTTATCTCCATTAAAAAACCCAAAATGATGGAACAACCAAATAGATACCATTTTTAACATCCTTACCCATCCCATTGGCTTGGTGCGGGTCAGAAGTGATACTTACCATATGAGAAATTCCAAAATCACCCATGTATGGAAATAAATTACAAGGGTTTAAACCTATATTACAAGGGGAAATTATTAACACGTTTAGGAACACACTTTACCATAATAATATAAAAAAATAAACATGAGTTAGGATATTCTATAAATGATAAAGGAATGAAAACCCAATACCAATGAAATTTGAAACAAACATCAATAAAAAATGAATCAAAGACCAACCTTAGATTAAATCTGGAACAATTTAAATAAGAATACTAAAAATAAAAAGTATTAAATGAATCAAGCACCAAGGTGGAACCCCTCTTGACAAAAATATGAATCAATCCATAGCTCTATCTCTACCATATTCGAAAACTACATCAAGGACAAACTCTAGAGATGTATGTAACAAATTTAATAAATATATAATGGAAAAAATATCTGAATATGAACCAATGTGTTTTTGGGGTGAGTAATCATGCATATTAGGAAACCCATAAGAAACATTTCCCACATGCTAATATGACCATAAACCTATTAAATCACATTATTATAAAACAATATACAAGAATATAAATGTAAAAAAATTAGTTTTAAATAATTTACATAGCGTAGATGCATATATGTTTCCAAATTATTTTATACAATGATGGGATTCCCTTTTCAGACCATGAATCAGTTCATTACATTCAAATTTTCATAACCTTCCATGGTATCACACCCATATAAAACCATTCATTCCCAATGAAATCACAATTCTCATAAGTTGTGATATATACTCCACCAATATATCACTTTGTTGAAATCAATGGCCAAAATTCGTGCTCAAACCAAGTCTCGTGAGACAAGGTTCAATTCACATGAACACACACCAACCATGTTATGACAAGTTTTCGTAACCAATTTTTATATCATAGAAAATTTATTAAACTTTTTAATTAAAAACATTTTTTTCAGCATCCAAATCCCCATATATTATAGAAACTCATGTCAAAAAACACCATTCATTGAAAAAACACATAAAAATAATTTAACAAACACATTACTGGAAAAACTCAAGACCTAGTTTTTAAGAACTAATGTGTAAGATAAAATTTAGCTATGTTTTAGAAGAGTATATGCCTTAATTCAGAAGAATATAATCTTTTTCAAAATCCTATGATCCTTGAATATCAAATAAAAGTGTAAAATGGAAAAAACAACCCACCTTGGGTTCGTTTGGTGCAATCAATACCCCGTGAGACTCTAGATCTTGAATCATTCATCCGTTCCTTATAAGAGTGTTCATTACCCATTATATGGAAGTGTTTTAATTTTTGGTTGAATCATTAGTATAAAAACATCCCAGTATATTCATGATAATAGTGTTTTTATACGATCTTGGAATAATAAGAGCTCATGTAGTATATAGTGAAAAATAAATAAAAAAGTTTGAGGGAGGGTGTTAACTCTTAATCATGTAAATCCTTTCAGTTTCCACCAAAGAGATTCCTTGGAAGACTTTATTACCAAAGGGAGGATCCAAGGAGGAATGAGGGGTCTTGGGAGACTACATAGGAAGAGGTTTTTAAAGCTAATGTTTTTTGAAATGAGTGAGGAAGTGGGAGGAGAGGAGACCTTATTACAGTGGAGGAGGAGTGTCACTCTTGTAATATTTTAAAAAATGAATTCCATACACTTATTCACATGTTAATTGGATCCTATAAAGGTTAAAATTCAATAAAAGGGAGTGTAGTGTAGTTATATGCCCATGCAATGGATATTGGACAAGTTTCTAGGTTGTTTTGGGTCTTAAATTTTTGGATTAGTCCTTAAATAAGATTAATTTTACCTTAATCGATATAATTAATTTTAACAACTTTCACTAATATTTTTTGTAAACATTATGTAAATATAATTGTAAATTATATATTATTCTATTTAAAAACATATAATAAATTTTCAAAATTACAATCATATATGTGGTAGAAATTAATTTAAATTTAATCCAACTGAAGGGACGACACTACGAGGTTTTAAAATAAAAATGATCTACATTTTGCTCGGTTTTTTTACAATTTCAATTGGAAATTGGTTATAAAGGCCTAAAATAGATTAAATAAAATAAAAATATTATCTAATTAATCTTTTAGTCAAATTAAAAATTCAATTTATCCTTATAAATATGTAATATGAAAAATAATTTTGGAACTAATATCCAATATTTTCACAATTCCTTAAAAAGTTATACATCCCAGAATAATAACAAACATTTAACCTGACATAGTTATCATGCTCTAATTTCTAATTAAATTTTTATTTTGACATATTTTGTCTATAAATGTTAAACAAATTTCGTTTAAAATGGGCTTACCATTAAATGGTGGTAAAAAGTATTTAATAAAAATATAGGTTTCATGCATATAATTCGTCTTATTCATATCTTTTGTCTATCAAATCATTTGGATGAACATAAGAAATATTAATTTTAAATATATATATAATATATATTACAATAATATTACTCACTAATTTTAATTAATTTAATTTATTTTGATAAAGTGGATTTGTGGCCATAATAATAATATTTTCCTTTATATTCAACTAGTTTTCATATTTATTTCTAATTAATTGGAAATAAATGGATTCATATTATATTTTTGTCAACCAAATTAGTATATATGATATTTAATACTATTGATAACCATCAACTTAATGACTAAGTTATATATAATTATAATAATATTTCTAATATTATATTATAGTTTGGTAACACTCTGTCTTGCTTGTTACGAAAGACATCGAGGAAGGTCAATCCTTCATGTAATGTGTTCTAACTTGGTTGTTCCATGTATAGAATTCTAAACATTCTGTTTTTTGTAGATAATAGTGATTAAAAAAGTAAATTATTTTCAGTATTGTTTGAGTTGAAAAAATATCAAAAAGATTAAATTAATTTGAAAAAAAATGTTTCACAAAATCATTGGGTGTTATAGGATCACTATTCTCTTATTCTATTTTCCCTATTTTATGAAGGTATAGAAAAGTAGTAAAAAATGGAACATGATAATTTTATATGTTTCATTACTAAATCCAAGTATCAAGTATTTATCATGGTCTATAAATGATCCTAAACAAACCAACACTATATGTTAATCCTTTTAATGTGGCTACAACAATTCAGAAATACCCTTTCATATGCAATTAACTATAGTCCACTGATGGTGATACTTCTATTAGACGTCATAATTCTAAGTTTCTTTACTACATTATTCTTGACATGGATACATTCATAGATCCATGCAAAAAACCTTCTTCTCCTTCATTGAAGTACTCTAAAATCAAAACGTATTCTTCTTCTGACTTTAGTCCCAATTGAATGAATATAGCGTGGGATGATAATCACTGAATACTTAATTAACCAAAATGATGATTGAATGATATTAATTTGTTCATAGACCCTTATTCCCTTCTTCTCTGTATATTCTTTGATGAATACTGACTATATTGAATCACCTTCTTCCAATCAGACTAGAACCATAAAAGATTTTGTTGATTATCAAGAATCTAAAATCTCATCCCAACTAAACATCATACTAATTAAACCACCCTATATAATAATCATTATTTAAATGAAAACACTCGTATTTTTCTTGTCCACTGTTATATGCAATTTTTTACCACTATAAAATTCTATTTCTTAGATATTCAGTATCAACAAATGAGTGTATCGTTTCACTTTGGTTATACCTTTGTGAACCCAATACTTATAAAATTGTTTTTCACCATAAAGGAAAGAATAATCTAGAACACCTTCCAACTGTTATCTGCATAAATCCCAAAATTGGGTTTTTAATCAATTCATGCATAATGAATGATGCATGTTCTGTGTATAAACCTTAGCATATATATTTGTTTTTATTAAGTTTTTTTTTGTTTTCTATGTTTTTTATCCCTTTCTCAATTTACCATGAATTCACATATGCATGAACACATGAACACCATTCAATTAATTCTTCTCCACTCTATTATATTATTTTAATAAAAACAAACTCATGTTATATAGTTCCTTCAGAAAATATGAATATCAAACTCTTTAGTTTATATGAACAAGATCTTTAAACCTGAATACCACATGTGTTTTATGATCCTGGAATTTTTGGGTGTAATTTATTCTGTACGTTGTTATTTGAATCAATAAAATTTGTAGAATTAAATGATTTCCTTATGTATGTGGAAGACTCGAGTTGTTCTAAGGGCTAGAGACCTAAATGAAAGAGGAATCAGGCCATTCTATTCATGTTGCATGATTAGCACATGGTTAGTTCATATTCTGTGAGGGGGAAAGAAAACCATATGGAATTGGATATTGGAATTTCACATTTTGGGGCATAGTTTTTCAAACCATGTAGAATTACAAGGGAACCATGAAACATTGTCCCCTTTTGGGCAGAGTCTAACGCATAGTTGGTGAAAGATTTGGGAAATCATATGGCCCAGCCATGCAACCCATTAAAAATAATGAAATTACAATTCTCCCCATGGTATTTTAAGTTCCTCAACTGATTGTCTTCCCAATTATTCCTCCTCGAGCCCTAGGGACAAATGAAAAGATTCCAAGACATCAAAAAGATCGATATTCTTTGATTCTAGGCAGTTTGGAGTGTTGTTGGGTGTATATCAATGGTCTAGGTAAGTTTTACACTAATCTTGTTTCTCCTTAACAAATTAGGGCTTGATTGTTTCATTCTTATCCTTATGAATCCCTAAAACCCTCTTTTTTCTAGTGGATCATAGGATGGGACATAAAATTGTTCTTGAATCCAGATCTAAGGATAAGGTTAATCATATGTTTATATTCAGAATCTTTGTAGGTGATATATAGTTTATATCCCATAGTCTTATTACTAATTTGTTCGTATGTGGTTGGGATATTTCTTCCCTCTTATTTTTCATTTGATACCTTTCGTAATATTTGATAAAATTAATGGATAAATAATGTTTCAGACCCATTAGGATCCCCATGGGATACCTTGAGATTGATTATACTAATTTTGGTCCACCCATTGAATGTGCCAACATTCTAGAATAAAAAAAATTGTAATGGTAAGCATAGAATCTATTTTTGTTGAAATATATCCCATGATAAATATTTTTAAATGATTTTTTTGAAATATAATGTGTTAGTAATTATGATTGTGTTTAGTCCTAGGAAATGGAAAAATTTATTGTTTGGAAAATTGTGAAAAAAGTTTAAATGGAATAAATTTAATATTCCAAATGACTGATAAGTTTATAATTTAATTTATTAAATTGTATAATACATGTGAATTGATAAATTATGTAAAATTAGTTACTGTATGGAAATTATTTAATATGCTAAATGGGTTAACATATGAAAAGGGTAATGGGTTAAATGTGTTATTCTTAGTAAATGGTAAATGTGTTAATGGGTTAAGGCTTGATGATAATTTATATGTCAGATGAAATGTGAATGATAAATGTTGTGTGTTTTAGTTGTGTATGGTTTTTGATATAGTGTATGTGGTAAATGGAAAAATAAGCATGTGAACATGGATTGGTAGTGTAGGGTATTTAACTTTAGTATCGACACACACATGCTTGGTTAGACTGAGGTTCTAAACCCCCCTATGATGAATGATTTAGGGAAGAGGACCAAGGGTTTATACCCCTAACATATTCATTTGATGAGACTATCTGGATCAAGCCTCCAAAGTATGCCTGATATTTTTTTTTTGAAATTTTTTTCTTTATTGATACAGAGAACTTAAATTATTTACTTATACATGATAATTTAACTACTCCAGACATTTTAAATTGTTTTAAATGCCTAACTCATGGAAAATGTGATGAAAATGAATTTAGTATTGAAGAAAACATAAGTATTTAAACTGGAAATAATTATATAAATGGTTAAAGGGAATATTTCTAACTAATGGAACTTTATTGTTCTACTGTTTATATTGTCATTTATTTAGTACTTATATGAACTATCTGATTAGACTAGATATATTGTAAAAACTGGTGGTAGTGTCCTACTGATTAGTGATCACAACCTACTCAAGCCACTATTGGGTACCTAAGAAGACATCATGGTTGTTGGCTAGGACCTGATAATTCCCTATGATAGGGAGTTGACTTGGGATTGAGATGTGCATTGATGAGGATTTTGACTAGGAGTTTGGACCATAGTGGGGGTTTTGATATTTTTCTTTCTTTTTTATTTTCTTTACTTTTGGCTCTATTAGCATGACATGATATATTAATCATTGGTCATAGGTTATACCCTATTTGGGGAATGTTTGGTAATGAATATTATGGTTTATCGTTCATTGGTTCCTTTATTTCATATGATATATGATGTGCATTACTCTTGTGAATATGTTATAATATCCACATATGATCTGTTAGACCCTCACTACTAGTTGGTAACCTATGGAATATAGAGAGGTGTGCTTGAGGTAATGTGGTGACCCATATTGAGGCATCAGTTTTGTGGATTCTATATTGGGGATGTTACAAAGTGGTATCAGAGTATTTTTTTCTATGGTATTACTATTTTTGATGATATAAGAGAGATTAAAATGTGTTCGGCCTTGGAAATGGGCTCATGATTGGGAGTATATGACCCATATATGAGGGAAAACCCAAGTACCCATGGTGTTAATTATTGTACATTATGCGTGTTGTTATGGTCGAATGATATTTCACCATTGGGGTTTGAACATGATGTGTGATGTGATGCTAAAACAAAATGAGGTTGTACATTCCTGCATCATTTTATGAAAATATGGATATAGGTGGTATGGATCATAATAGGCACACACAGGATGGTTGTATGGGAAGATGATGGTAGAATTACCTATACTTTCCTGTAAATATAATTAAAAATGTTTTCTAATAAAGATGATATAAGAGGATAAATAGAAATTAATTTGAGGAATAATTTATTAATTGTGTTAAATGAAATTTTTTAGGTGATTTAAAATGATTTTTATAGAAATTTGTGAAATGGGAAAGGTTCCTAAAATAAGATGTTTTGTGTCGTAAAAGTGGTAATGGTTTCAAAAAGGTGTCTAATTAGATAATTGAATCAATTTGTGTTGGTTTTCCCATATTTACCATGAAATATGGAAGGGGTGGTCTAGGGTAGTGTTCTTAGTTTTACATCTTCCATTTGGACAGTGTATGTGAAATGAGTTTTTTATAGCTAGTGGAGAGCCTTCTTTTTTATAAACATTGAACGACTTTTACTATGTGTTCTTATACTATTGTTTTTCATTGTAGAGAAATACTACCATGAAATATTGTGTTGGTTGTGATATAAGAGGATATCTCTAAGAATGATCTAGTAGTTGTGGAGGGAAGAAATCCATTGGTCCCAGATAATCAATGAGAGGAGCAGTTTCATGAACACTTCACTCTTTCTTTCTAAATAGTGGAAAGCGACCAAGGGATTTTCTGTCCATGTTTATCTTACCTGACAAGAGAATTTCATTTCTAGTACGCTCCAATGTTTTCTAGAGTGTGTGGTCCTGAGGCTGAAGTGTTCTAGATTGTGCCAATCCTAACAATTTATGATCACTTGGAGACTGTTGTGGAGAATAGAGTCAAGTTAGAATCCTATAAATTGTGGGGACCACTAGTGTGCTTGTGGGATATCCTGTTTCAGAATTAAAAGGATGAAAGTATGTTATGGAAATATCTGTAATAATATTTTTGGGATAATTTCTATCTAGAGACCTTGAGATAGGAGCAGAATGTAGAGTTTATGAGGTTGATCCAGGTAACCATGTTGTTAATGGACTATGCAGTTCATTTCACATACATGAAATGATTTGTTCCAGCGTTAGCATGGGAAAGACCCACTACAATAAAGATCTTTTCTAATGTAATTAGACATGATATTAATTCTGAGGTAAACATATTTCATTTAATGTGGTTTGGAGAGGTGGTGGGCTATGCCCTTTTTTCAGGAAGGGAACTCAAAGGAAGCTTTAGGTAGTGGGTCGTAGTGCCAGTTAGACGTTTTAGTGGTGTGACTTTCAAAGGCCATAAGGATCATTTTGGGAGTCTTCACTAGAGTGGAAGTGTGGAGAGTAGTTAAAAAAGAGGAACAACCTCTCAGAGTGGTTATAAAATGGTTTTTTATTAGTGTGGCATTATGGGAGACATGAGTGTTTACTACACCCAACCACTGGTTGAGTGCCGAGTATTTGTAATAATAGGTCATGTGAAGAGGTTCTTTAATAACCCATGATAGTTAGGCACAAATGGAGTATCGAGATCGATGTCATGTTTAGACAGGGGTTGGTTTCCCCGCAAAAGGAAGGCTGTTGTAGCTCTACTATCCATACTAGTGGATGTGGTGGATGTGGCACTATGGGGAGAGAGAATCCATATCAGTAGGGTAGTGTAGGAATAGGAACTGAACCGGGGCTAGATTATATGGTCAGGTCAGCTTCATGTAATTGGGTCTACAACTAGTGGTGGTGAGCATGGACTATTGACTGTTTGAGGTATGATCTATATAGTGTTTATTCCTGATAGTGTTTTGTTTGGAATAGGTTTCTCTAATTCTTTTCTGTACGCTTAGATTTTGGTTCTGTTGGGTTGAGTAGTGGAATTTATATGTAGGTTTAAGTCAATTGAAACACCATTAGGGGTGCGAATAGAAATATCAAGCAATGTAAGTGGTGTGCTCTTGAGGTTGGTGGGTACCATTTTCTATGGGACATGATTGTGCGTGAGATGTTAGGTTTTGATCTCTTTTTGGGAATGGTTTGGATAATATTATGTCAAGACCATATTGAATGTTACCATCATATAATAACATTAACATATCTTGAGGGATACACGTATTCCCATCATGGTGAATGGGATGTCCGGGTGGGCTATGTAGGGCCAATTTTTTAGTAGTTTGGTGAAATAACAACCCATGTGGCTTTTCCCATTCTAGATGATGGGGGAATAAGATAGATTGTACTTCCTCCTTTGGTGGATCAGATTCATGATGTTTTTAATGAGTACTTCTTAGCTATACCTCCAAAGAGAGATGTTGAGTTCATGATAGAGTTGCTTCCAGGAGTAGAACCAGTTTCCATTACGCCGTATATAATGGAACTGAAGAACCTGAGGAATATAGAACTCAATTGGAGGAGTTAGAGGATAAAGGGTCTATTCACCATATTATGCCATTGGGATCAATAATGTTGTTTTCCTATAAGTCTGATTGATCATTACATTTGTGTGTTCATTATATTAACTGAATCAGATGACTGTTAGGAACCAATAAATTCTCCCTTGAATTGATGATCTATTTTAACTAGCTAAGCGGTGTATCGGTGTTCTATACAATTTATATGAGATCACAGTATGATCAGTTGAGGGTGATACCTTCTATTATGTCTTATACTACCTTTAAGAGAAGGTATGGGTTGTATGAGTGTGTAGTGATTCAGTTCGGTCTGAAAATACTCTGGTAGTGTTTATGGACCTAATTAACCGAGTCTTTAACATTTATCTGATTAGTTTGGAGTTTTTTAATTAATGAAATCTCATCATACTCCAAAACCAATGAAGATCATGCCAAACATCTTAACATCATCTTGAGTACAATAAGAGAGGATCAGATATAATCCAATATATTTAAATGTCATTTCTAGGGTGATAAGGTGCATTTCTTGGGTCACATCATCTCACAAGGGGGCTAGTCTATGGACCGAGAGAAAGTGAAAGTAATCTATTAGGATAATCCCAAGAATGCTTTTGGTGATTGGATTTTTCTTATTTTGGCCAACTATTATCAAAGGTTCATCAAGGAATTGTACCATTTATAAGGGATACTTTTTGGATTTTCCATGAATGGTATCAGGTTTGGGTGTCTTATGGTATGTGAGAATTCCATTCATGAGTTAATGAAACTTCTTGAATACCACACCAATTCTGATCTTACCGAAGCTAGGTTAGGGTTATGCATTATTTTGTGTTTCATCATGTGTTGGGCTTGGAGAAATTCTAATGTAGGAATATTGGTTCATCACGTATGTTTCATGATAATTGATGCATCCTTACTAAAACTATCCAACACATGATCTTGAATTAGTTGTGGTAGATTATGTTTTAATGTGTCGGTGGAATAACTTTTTTGGAAAAAAATTCATGTTGTATAATTTTTCTAAAAGGTGGGGGATAATCCCCCTTTAATTGAATCATAAAAAAGTGCATGGAATAGAAAAAATAGAAATTTCAATTCAAATAGTAGATCAATACCTCTATCAAGAGATCCCAATCCATTTTCTGATCTTTTCAGCGATCCTATTTTCTTTGTCACACAAGGCCCCCAAATCCATTTCGTGGGAACGACTATATCCTCAGCCTCTATAGTGGAGAGCCTCAAAATATCACGCTTGTTCTAGAATAGTTTCAGTGTCTGTGTCTCAATCTGACACATTTGAGGTAGCTACATTCCTTATTGCTATTTCTTCTGGTCCATGTTCCCTCTTATGACTTCTATCATGTCGTCCAAGCTTCCCAGCAGTATCTTTCTTCTAGGATTTATCAAAATAATCATCGTCACTGATAGGGTGTTGAGGTTTCACCTAAGGAGTGAAATGTTATGACTGGGACTTAGTCGAGTGTTGGTTTGCATAGGATTCTCCCTATTTCACCACTGTATGCATCTTTAGGGTGTCTTCAATAGCCATTTTTCTTTTGGATGACTCACTAGGTTCCTTGATTCCTTGATATCTCCTAAAATAGGTGTTCTTCAATTTTCTTCATCATCCACACCTGTTGTGGGGGAAATAGTAGGATGACCTTCATGAGAGAAATAAATCTCCAAATATATATTATTTCCATGGGCAGGAGTAGATATCAAAGGGGAATTTGAAGCGAAAATAGTTCCAATAGATACACTTTCAGCGTCTTCGTAGGGAGCCAAAATAACAAGAGATGAGGATTATACTTCCTTTGGAGAACTATCAACAATGTCACTTGACATTGAGGGTTTCATTCAACTAATCGGTGGGGGAAGATCATCCTAACCCCTCTCCACAACGTCAACCTATGATTTCATAGAGTTCTGCACTAGTTTTGGAGAAGATGTAACCACCATCATTTTTTATCTATGTTAATGTTATGTCCTAACATATCATGGGTCGCTTGAGTTATAGGAATTCTTCCAGTGGAAATAGTGTTCAGAGTTCCATCCTTTTATCAAAGAACATCAGATACTTCATTACTTCTAGAGGGACCAGGTTTCATGGTTTTGTGTTTTTTTAAAACATGAACTATTGTATTGGCCATGCAAAAATAAAAATTCACATTTTATGGAACATATATAACTAGAGAAATCATTCCCAATTGCTTTAAATTCTATGCGAAACATAGGGAGGTTCTAAAATTAAATCCCCAATTCCAATTCCACCAGTTCAGTTTACAGATAAACCATTTTAATAAAAGTGGAACATAAATTTACTCTAACTAGGAATCTGGCATAGTGGACATATATAGAAACATCGGTTTCATTATCCATTTTAATCAAGAATCCTATTTATAATTCAATGTCATAAAAGATACAAGGATTCCACAAAATCCAGTTTAATCCATAATCATTTACCTAGGTTTGGATTGATGTGTTACCAATTTCTTATTAAGATTTAAATCTTCAATGGCGAAGGTGGGTTGAGTGCATGCATTCCTATTATTTTGAGCTAGTTTACACACTTGGAATTTCAAACATTGTAGAAGATACATTGAGTCAGATGAATGAAAATTAGGTAGTTAAAGAAACCAGTTTCAAGTGGAAAGTGAGGTAGTTTTTTTCTAAGATGAACCTGGAGTTGTTGGATGGTCAAGGGAAAATGACCCGTTAATGTTTTGATGTTGAGTCCATGTTTCTGATCTGAATCATGGAGAAAAATCATGATTAATCTGAATTATTGGCATTAAGGGAAAGTCTTAAAGGTGTGGAGTCACCTTCAAGTTGAAATATTGGTGATGATGGGATCCTTTATACTTGTGGATGTTTTTTGGGCCAATGTGTGTGTGGGAAGATTTTATGGGAATTTTCATGCATCGAAGTGGGTGGTGCATCCTGGTTTGACCCAAATGTTTTGAGAACATTTTTGGAAATATTAGTGGCTGGGGATGAATAAAGTGGATACATGATTCATGGTGTGATACCTTACCTGTCTGTAGGTGAAGGATGACCATTAATGGTTGGGTGGTTTGTTTCATCCATTTCCCATTTCTGAATGAAAATGGGATGGGATGACAATGGATTTCGTAGTGCGTCTCTTGAGAATGATTCAAAAGAATGATCTGGTCATGGTAGTTGTTGATCAGTTGAATGTGGTAGCTCATTTATTGCCGATTCGAGATACTTTTACTATTGATCTACTAGGTGAGTTTTATGTTCTAGAGATAGTGATGTTTCATGGGGTACCATAGACCATATTTTCAATTCCTGATCCAAATTTCACATCACACTTCTAGAAGGTATTAGAGAAGGCTCTTGGTACTTAGTTGTTTTTGAGTATGACATTCCACATACAAATGGGCAGGAAGTCAGATCATACTATTAATGTACTAGAGGAAAATTTGATCACATGCATCCAAGACTTCTGTGGAATGTGGGAAAATCACCAGTAGCCTTTTTATTTTTTCTACCACAATAGTTACTAGCATACAATTAAGATGGAACACTTTTTGGAATGTAATGGTAGAGAAGAAATATTTCTATTGTATTTCATAGAGGTTGGGGAATTATAGTTGTTGGGGAACAATATCATGCATGAGACAACAAAAAAGATTTATTATATTTTAAATTTTATGGAAATGGATCAAAGTAGGTAGAAGTCATATGAATATCAATGTCATAGACCTCCAAAGTCTAGGGTGGGAGGTCATGTGTATCTATGGGTCTCACGAAGGATGGTTCACCATCAGATTCAGAAATAGGGTAAGTTTTCACAAAGGTATATTGGGTTGTTTGAGATTTTGGAGAGGATCAAACTAGTGGCATACTAATTTTCTCATCCAAAATAGTATAGGTGCATGCCGAAAATTTTTCTTCTGTCGTAGCTGCAATAGTATCACCTAGAACCATCTCATGTGATTGATGTTCTGGAAGTTGAGATTGAGGCTAATGCGTCCTCTAAGGAGCATTTGGTTCGTATTATAGACCCAAGTGAGAAGCTCATGAGAGGAATGATTATTAGCTTTATTTGAATTCTCCAGTAGAATGGTAATCTTTAGGATGAATCTTTATAGTGGGAGATGAAAATTCAACCCCAGTGGCCCAGTAGTTTTACTTTGGAAGAGAGGCCCAAGATGTTTCATTATAATGTGGGGAGGTTGTAATATCATTGACTTCATGGAGGAATGTTATTTAATGAAGTTTTGTTTGAATCGCTTAATGTAGTCTGATTAAAAGTTTACAAGGTGTATGCGGATTCTTGGGTCTATTCTATGATTTTAGGACATCAAAAAAGTAGAGTCAATCCATTCTATGCATGTTTCATGGTTAGTGTATGATTAGTGAAAACTATGTGAGGGGAAAATCCAAACTTCACAACCTCAGATAGAATAATTTCTCATAGTTGGTGCATAGTTTTTCAAACCATGCTAAATTATGAGGCATGAATGTTAATTGGGAACCTCTTGGACAAAGACTAGTTTGTGGTTTGCCCATCATTTTGCGAACCGTGAGGTTGTAACCCATTAAAAAGTAGGAATTTACAATTTCCCTCTTGTGATTTGATGTTACTCACCCGATTTTCTTCCCCTTTCATTCCACACTATCCCTAGTGACGAAACAAAGAATTAAAGACCTTCGAAGGAAAAGTATCCTTCATTTCAAGGGCATTTGAAGAGCCACTGGGTGTGGATTGAAGCTCTAGGTAAGTTTAATAATACCCTTTATTCTCATTTCTAAATTAGGGATTCAGGTTTCATTATTCTTCTTTTGAATCCCTAAAACCCTATTTTTCCAGTGCAATGTCAGTTGGGACTTCAAAGTGTGATCGAATCAGGATATAATGCTACGGTTATGTGTGAATTCATCTTTATAATCGAGGTAGGTTGTCAATAAGTTATATCCTGTAGTTTTTTTGATTATTTATGCATGCAGGGTTATGATATTTCTTCACTATTATTTTTTGTTTGATTCCTTTAGTAAGAGTTTGTAAATTTGTTTAGTAAATAAGGATTTAGAACCATTATGATCCCCATGTGATTCATTAAGACTGATTAGACCCATTTTGGGCCACCCATGGGGTTCACAAACATTCATGAGCACTGAAAATTGTAATATTGAGAATATATTTTCATTATATTGAAATATATCCGTGGATAAATATTTTGAAATGATTAGTTTGGATTACAAAGAGGAACTAAGGGTAGTTGTTTCTAGTCATTGGATATGAAAAAATGGATTATTTGGTTAATTGTGAAAGCTTGATAAATAGAATAAAGTGAATGTCCAGATGACTTATGAATTCATAATTGAATTGAGATAATGGGATAAAACATGTGAATTGAAGAATTATGTGAAATGGGTTAATGTGTGAAAATTCATGAATATCATAACTGATTTGTGGTATGAAAATGGAAATTGTTAAAATGGGATATGATATGTAAATGTTAAAGTTGTTAATGAGTTATGTCTTGATGATGATTTATATGTTTAATGAAATGTGAATTACGCATGTCATGTATTTTTGTTGGGTATGGTTTTTGATATGGTACACATGGTAAGGTAAAAAAATAACCATATTCATATGGATTGTTATAGTGGGGTAGTAGACTTGGGGATCTATGACCAAAGGTCAGGTTAGACTATGGATCCTATCCCAACCCCTATAATGATTGTGTTAGAGAAGGAGACTGAAGATATATACCCCAAACAGATGCATTTTATGAGACTAACTAGGCTGAGGTTCTATGTTAAGTGTGATGTATCAGTTTATGAAATTTTTATACCTAGTGAGATATGGAAATTTACTTATTCCCTTACGAATGATAATTAAATGGCTCAAGCAGTTGTGTAAATGATGTAATTGCCAAACCCATGGAACATGTGATGAAAACAAATTTAGTTGTGATGATAGTATAATTAATAAAAATGGAAATAATGTGGGAAATGGTTAAAGTAAATATTGTTAAATATTATCACTTTAGTTTTCTTCTGTTTATCTTATCATATTATAGTATTTACAAGAACTATCTATTTGGGCTAGTTTTTTTGTAGACATCATTGTTGTTGGCCTATTGAGTTGTACTCTCACCCTGCTCAGGCTATCATTGGGTACCTGAGTAGACTTCATGGTTGCAGATCAGGAAAAGCGAAGGGGCCATTGTTCGGGATTTGAGTTGTTCTAGATATGTTCATAGATGATGATACATAATTGGAGTCAGGTCCATCATGAGGATTCAAATATTTTTCTTTATTTAATATTTTCCTCACTTTTGGGACTATTATCCTGACTTGGAATATTTATCAATCGTTGTCATTAGTACCATTTTTGGGAAAAGGTTGGTAATGCATGTTCTATTTTATCGTTCATTGTTTCCTTTATTTCATATGATATATATTGTGGCTCACTATGTTGAAGTTGGTATAGTCTACCCATGTGATTTATTTGAACGTTTTGTCATGACAGTAACCTCTAGCATATGGGGAGGTGCACTTGAGGTCATAAGACGACCTAGTTAGGGGCACCAGTTAAGTGGATTTAGGTTTGAAGATTTTACATGTGTGCATCCTACTTTATGAAACACTATACATGATTTCACAATGTCATAAAAAACCAAAAGTGGAACTACTAATAATATTTTATTTATGTAGATTACACAGAAGTAGTATTTCATCTTCACAATACTCTGTGGGAGTGTATCACTCATCACATGCTCCCATAACCATTCAACTTCTTAAAGTAAGACAAAGGTGTGTAAACACCAGTTAAGTGTATGGGTCTCTTAATCCCATTGTATTTTTACCATACCTCATTCATCATGAAAAAGATTCATGGAACTCCCCATGTTGTGATTCTAAAGAGTCTTGTGGTTCTATTCTTTCTATTCACATATGTATAAACAAGAGAAGCTATGTTTTTCTAAAAATAGGAGCTCACAAATTATAACATTAGTGGAAGAAAACATATCATCCTTAGTGATTTGGTATTTATTGGAAAGGGTCACTAGCTATACCTAATTTAATTAGTGAATCGATCCCCAAAAATAATGAAATGTAAATTACAAAAAAGAATTTCGTGCAAAAACTGTCTAAAATAGCCATAGATAACGGCATTTTAATTCATTAAATGAAGGTATAATAAATATTATATGCTGAATATAATATAATTTATAATTTCATGATGAAATCATTCCTCCTTTTCAACCTCATACTCTTTCATTATATAAATGAATCTTTCAAGATGGATATATCTTTATAGAACTGTGTTCAAAATTTTGTAGAAGCTTGTTCCCTTATTACTCCTGAAAACGAAGTTTTATTATTTTTTAAATAATGTTCATTCCAACATTTCATCATCAAAATGATCATGGAAAGCTTAGGTTCGACCGATAGTGGATCAACCATCTTCTCTGGTGAATGTTAATTACATTGGGAGAAGGAAGGAGGAAGATGTAGGTGAAATTAGAAAAAGGAATGGCTTATTTAAATAGAAAAGTGTGGGTAGATTGGATGGTACAGATCTGTTTGATTTAGAGGCCACTGTTTTATCCATATAATTTTTAATGGATAAACAATTTAGTGACTTTGGGTGTCCCACATTAGAAACTATGATATGCTCTAGTACTCTTTATTAGCTAAGGCATGGTGGTTTCGGATTTGATCTAGAGACTCAGGATTACCACTGGTACACTATCACACAGTCCATGGGCCTAGGTCCCCTGGGCTTCCTGCCCAGCCTCTGTCAACCAAGTCTGTGTATACTACATGCCTTGTACATGGGATCTCCCTTCCTGTGGTAACAATGTATAGATATATGCACATGCCTCCATGCTTGGTGTTTTTATCTAACCTCCCTTGGGTCTGGTTTACCCTTGGTACCCACATAATCCTTCATTGAGGCGGGCTTTCATGGTCACCAATAAAACTTCTTCAATGAATCTTCATGAAATTATAAAATTTCATGGAATTTCATCAACTCCTCTTCATCGATCACTTTTGGAAAATAAATTCCAAATAACTTATTGAACATCATAAAAAATTTCTAGTTTTTTAAACAATGTTTCACCATTGATCCATGTATCAGAAATAAATATCAGTCATACAAACATCTGACTTACTAATAGAATTATTCAGGCAAGATATCTAATTTTATGTAATTAATCCAAACCATTACTACAGAAATCTCCATTGAGACTTAATATCTTCAAACAATTTATATTTTTATTTAGACTATAATAAATGATCACATAATAAAAGATCAATTACATTTGTAACTTCTTCATCATGCTGAAATACATGATACCATCCTATTTCATTGGTCACTATTGATGACCAGTGAAATTCCTTAGGAAAATATACAACTTATACCAAAGTTAGGATCTTCAATCTCCTTATTTTTATATTTTGGAAATTCATTCAATGTTATTTTCAAATGAATATTTCAATATATGAATCCATTCTTTCTACCCCCTATACACTTATAAATATTGATTTTACTTTTTATACCCCTTATTGATAGGAGATAAATTGTTCATGGAAACTGGGTATCAATTCACACATAAGAAATATGTCATCCATCATTTAAATCCAATTCTTATTGATCTATGTTTGGTGTAGAAAACTAGAGGATTTTATTTAAACAACAATGTTATCCCTTACAATCTAATTTTGATACCTCAGGAAATGAGGACTCTGAAACTTTCCTTTAAGGGTTATGCATATTCATTCTAGGATAAAGATACATAAATTTCTATGCATATTTTTCAGAACAATCAACTTGAATATTCATCACTCACATAAAAAAATAGACCAAAATAATTCCATTGAAATAAACAACATAAGTATCCTTGGATCTTTTCAATTAGTCTTATGTCATTTATTAATTTAATTACCCCCCATTGTGTTACTTTATTTTTTTTAATAACCAAGGAAGAGAGATTAAGAGAGAGTTACCTTTTCTAATGACATGATCTTTAAAATATTTCTATAATAATCATGTTTGATACCAATTGAAATTGTGATTCTGGATGCCTCTTCATCATTATTCATTTGTCTTCAACTCAGGGAAATACTTGAAAAAATCTTCATAATAATTCATCTCTTAAAGAATTAATTTCAAAATGTTCCAATTTGGAGAATAAACTAAAATGGATCATCAACTTGTGACTCTCCATATTGGACTACATTTGCAACTTCACCAAGAATGATCTTCTTCAATATTGGTTCTTATGGATACCAAACATAAGATATATCCAAATGTATCTTCTTTATCCTTGTTGTATAGGATATGACCGGCTAGTAATGAATTTCATAAATGATGATTCTCTATAATATTTTTATTTCAATACCAGATGATGAGTCAATCATGGATGGTGACTTCTTCAGCTTTTCTATCAAGAATTGGTGGCCCTCACTGCTTCTCAGTCCCCCCTAAGAAGTCGCTTCACCTCAATTACCTACAATAGATGAATAGTACAACATAAAAATATTTATATGAATTTGGTGTATCATTCCTTACTATCCAATTTGAATAGTAAGGATGAGATGTTTTTCTCAACTATGATGCTCTATTTTCTCTAGTATTTATGATTGAAAATTAAAAATCTATTCTGATTTATGTTGCGGAAACATGGCTCTCATCACATTTTCTTCTGATTTGTGTGTATACTTTTTCATATTTAAATTTTTCATATATGATTAATTATTAATCATTATAAGGATTGTTTCTTGTCTTGGTATAATGGTTGAACAACCTTTTCAATATGACAACAGTTTTAAAATATCTCACTTATAACATCAGTTAAACAAGATTTTTATTTTGTTAACAAACTCTCATGAAATTTTTATTAATTATGTAGGATATTTTCATTTCCTATTAGACTATCCCTATATTTTTTAGCTTCAATTTTTATTATTGATGGAAAATATTATGGGAAGATAAGTAATAAGTCATTAGGAACTGTGGGATTAGGTTCAGATCTTCCACATGGAATTTGTTAAGTGTCAACCCTTTTATTTTTTCTTTTGGATGAATAATTTTTCTCAACATACTTGATTTGGAATCCAAGGTCTTTTCAACTTTTTTACATGAAATATTATTTGTTGAATTTTTGATAATAACAATCTTCTTATTTATTCCGAATGAAACTTTTTCATTCTTATCTATATTCTATGGTCATATTTTCTCATCTACTTCAGATACTTGTTTATACGAGCATGCAAAAATATAAGGACCATATCAATTTCCTACATCACATATATTTTAAATACTTACAAATCTATTTTAAATATAAAGTTTCTTCTTAAGCTATGGATGTTCATTCATCATATATCGATTTATACCCCTTGATATGGGTTTCTTATGTTATTTTTCATTTAATAGATTTTAAAAATTATCTAATTCACAGTTCTTGAATGTGTTATAACACCAATATTGACCCAAATTTATGGATCTTCTAATTTCTTCTAAAAGATGTTTTGGGTTTTTCTTCATAACTTGTCAGGATCATAATGGGAAACCAGATTAGACATTATTTTACCAATCCACCCTAGTCAGTATAATTGTTTTATCATCGCTTTTCTTCTTCCATACATGTTTGGAAACTTTTTACAACATGAATTATTCATCACAATTGATATAGAAATATTTTTATAGGATGGTATGTGTCATACATATTTCTTCTCTACTTATTATTAAATATAATTGAATTATGTCATGATATTATTATCAATTATTGGAGGCCTTTTTACATTATAATATTCTAGTGAGTATTGGATATATGAAACCAGTATTTGTTTTTTATACAGACTAAACATTTTACTTATCAAGATATGACAACTCAACTTCTAAATAAATATATTTCATATTAAGATGAATTTTTATATATTCAATCATAATCATATTCTCTTCACATGACATATTCATTTTTTTCAAATTTATCTTTATGCATCATAACACTATTTTGTAAGAAAGACGCAAGTTATTTTATCTTTTTTGGTAGTTATTCTAATTGTAAACAATTAAAATCAATGTTTTTCTTGAACTTTTCTTCACGTGAATTGACCTTTTCATCCAGTTTATTTTTTACTCCATATTTCTCTTAAACATATTTAATCCATTTAAAGGAATATATTTCAAGTTACCACATTGTTTCTTTAAGGATTACAATATATGTAGATATATATAAACATTCTATAACAATTGATTACAATGCCTAATCCACAATATCATCTACTTCTAGCTAGATGATATCTTTCTGCATTTATTGAATGACTCTTGAAAAAAGGGAGACTATTTCAGTGGGAAAAAATAAATGTTTTCTCTTAATATACCAACTAATATTTCTTGAGAAGTTATATATTGATCATCATCACCACTTGTGATATCGTCTTCCTCTTTAAGAGAATTATAAAATATACTCTCACTTACCTCCTGATTACCAAAGGTAATATCCTGAACTTTTTAGAAATACATTCTTAAAAAATAATTTCAATTATTTTATATCTTCTGAAAATTTATAATTTATCTTGTATTATACACAACACCATGTATTTTTTATGTTTCATGCAAAATCTAGTCTCTTCAATTACTTGTCTTACACATATGATAGAGTTTTACAGATAAATAATATAATAATAATACTCAACATCATAGATATCAAGAAGACCTTCAAATGGAGGGAATAAATATGATTAACTAAATTATGAATATAAGGTTTAAAAATATCTATTTAATGAATTATTTTATTTATAATTAATCATAAATTAATATTGAAAGGAATTGAATATAAATTGTGTGTTTTAATGAAAAAGAATTTTATGACTAGAAATGAATTTAACCATAATAAATTAAATTAATTACTATTAGTGAATGGTATAAATTAAATTTATATTTTATATATTAAATTAATTTTTTAAAGTCCATATGATGTTTTTTTACTAATAAAATAAGTACAAATCAAATTTTATGCCTTAAAAGGGTGTATTTCTCTAAAAGATAGTTTTACTACATTTTAATGGAAGATTTATTACAAAAAATAAAATCTGAATCATTTAAAAATTAAGTTTAAAAAATAAATATTCTTTTATGAAATTGTAATATATAAATTTAATTTTGATGAATTTTGGTTATTTTTTTGGGAAGAATCATTTTTTGATGAATAGAGAAAAATAATAAATTTTAATTGAAAACGTCATTTTCATACAATTTATTTAAATAGTTAAATTATATATTAAATTAATTTTAAATTATAAATACGTATATAATACATAATTAAATCTAATATAGGTAATTTTATTATATTTAGTTTTTTAATTGGATATAAAATCATTTCCATGCTTTGATCTATTTACATTAAAAACTAGTTGTGTAGTCCCGTCAAAAGGATTAATTTTATATTAAATTATGCCACCTATGTGATTAAAATTTGGTAAATTTGATTGAATATTTAGATTAATAAAAATTTATAATTACTATTAAGTTCAAATTAGTTTTAAACCAAATCTATTAGTGTATGTATTTAAAATTTATTACAGTTATTAAGGTAAAAATAAGATTACATTAGGATTAAAAGTAGAATTTAAGGGGAACAAATGACCTTAAACATGTCTGAAAATTATTTTATGGACCAATATATTCCATTAAAAATCTAAATATCTAAAATAGTACACTTTTTACCCTTTGGGAAGAGTTAATACATGTGGAGCACTCAAATCATTTCTGGAATACTAGGTGTGTCTTCTCCCTCCCTTATAAAAGGCCACAAATCATCCCCATATCTTCATAAGACTCAAGCACTATTTTATCATCAAAACCCTAGCCAAATGAACAACTACAGTTCCTCCTATCATCATATAATATCAAAAAATGGGCATAATTAAAAACCAAGTATGACATTTGGTTCAAACCAACCAAAAGGAGTTACCTCTAGATAAGGAAACATTATTCAACAAACACTTTTGTTATATTTATTTATAAACCTCTCAAATTGATCTTTTTAACAGATTATATAATAAAATAAGTTTCTTAAATATAATTATAAGTTTTTATGTTATGTTTTATACCTAAATTTATACACAATTCCATCAAATTGTTAATGAAATCATCATTCTTGTGTATGGCGAACTACCACCTTGAAAATGTTGGCATTGTTTTCCTTTACCACCACTCATGGTTGGGAATTATGATGGAAATAATGTTTTATATGATATATATGATATAAATTATGTTTTTTGTCTTATTTAATTATTACCTAACTCATACCATCATGTATTTATTTTGAATACAATAACATCATTCGTGGACGTGTGGACTACCGCCTCCACAAAGCAATATGATTCGTTCACACCTTACATGGAATATATTAAAAATGGGATTAATAATATATATTTGATATAAATGAGATATTTATTATATTTATGAAATAATTATATATATTTAAATACAAAATATCATTTTTTATTTCCATTTCACACACATAAAAAGTGTAAACGTTGTTCAGGGGTGTGTGGACCACCACCTTCTCAAAGCGATGTGATTCTTCCATTTTCATTACCACATCATAATAATGATATATATATATATATAAAAGTATAAATAATTAAATAATATGTTATTTAATATATAATTTTATTTCTTTAAATACATAAATTACATATCTTTTTTCCATAACGTTCACTAATAATGGGGAATGTTACTCATGTATTCAGACAACCTACCATCTCCATGACCGTAACACGAGTTCATTTTTACTAATTGCCTTTCATATTTAATTTTAAAAGTGTATTTTATTTAAAAATGTGTCATTTATTTTATTTTTATTATTCTAGATATGTTTAAATAATGTCTTCAATGACCATAGTTGTCCTGTAAAAGTCAGTTTTGACATATAAATCGAATAAGGTCAGAACATTCTACGTCAGATTATTGATTATGTAATTTTATATAACTTGTTTATAAGTATAATTAAATTAATAATAATAAATTTAAAAGTTATTAATCATTTAAATAGTTAATATATGTATATTATTTTGGATTATAGATTAAAATCACGACAAATTGGTCTCAATGTAATGGATTCTCACCTCACGTTTTACATCTATGAGATAAATGTAATATTCACAACTTACTTATTTTGTGTGAGGTATATACTACCAATTTTTATATATTACATAATTAATTTTTTTATATTAATGGTATTTAAATATTTCATTTTATTATTATTTCTTTTGTGGCTTCCAATTTAGATGTATCCACAACTGTAAGGGAAATTCCGGTCTCACTGTTACTTCAATGAGACATATTCCCTATTCACCAACTATTTTTGTATTATGGTGGATATAATTATTTTATGATTATTATAATTAATTTTTTTTCATTTTACCTATACATTGTAGGATATATATTTCATTGGGTTTATGGTTTCAAATATACAAAAACTATGATGAATTCTTTTCCACAATATGCTTTCTTTGAGATGTTTTTATGTTATGCACCTAAATTATTTTACGAGGTGTATATAATTATATTTTGACATGATATACCATGAGTTTATTTATTATCACAATATTATAAGTTCAATTTAATTTTATTACTTTATATTGTTAATCATTAAAATGTTTCAAAGTGGAATGAGACACTTTACAATGTTTAATGATTATAATCCTCAAGAAAATTTCTAATGATATTTTAATTGTATTTCAATTAATCTACATCAGAAAAATTCTATTGTTATAAATCCTCCAGTATGGATATTTTTTATTGACACCATACTTATTATTTTTTGGTTGAATTAATATTTTTTCAAAGAGATTGCTATGGAACCCATTTCTTCTCCACTGGATAAACATGTTTCAAAGTGATCGTTATTGAATAAATTTATTTTTCATGGTCTAATCATTTTCCAAATATATTGTTGTGAATCTGATTTCTTTTCCATGAGTTATTTATTATTCAATGATATTTTTACGAAACCACTTTCTTCTCAATGGGATAAGCATGGTTCAATGATTTTGTGGAGCCCGTTTATTTTCCATAGTTTAATCATGTTTCATAGAGATTGTCAAGAAACCCATTTATTTTTCATCTGTTTATTATATACAAAAAAGATTGTAATGGAACCTGTTTGTTTCCCATGGGTTAATGATGATTCAATGATCTTCTTATGAAACTAATTTCCTCTCCATGAGATCAACATGTCTCAAATATATTGTTATGGAACCCCTTTATTTTCCAAAAGTTATTCATGAATCAATGAGATTTTTATGGAACCCGTTTCTCTTCCATGAGATGAAAATGTTTCAACTTAGTTTGTTATTGAACCTATTTCTTTTCCATTGTTTAACTGAGTTATTAAAGGTATAATATTAATTCCAATAAGTTTATGATGAAATGAAATATATAATGTGTTATGATTTATTAATGGGTCTTGTACATTTCACAGGTGGTTATGTGTTAATCCAATGATGGTTGGTTCCATGAAAATCTAATGTTGGTTTGTTCTATGTAAAATCCATGATGGGTGGTTACATGATAAAAAAGTCATGGGTGGGTAAATTATATCCCTCTAACTCATTGGGTATGGAATTCGACCACATGGTTATTCCATTTATAAGAGTGAAGTTAAAATGATGTCCCATGTACAGACATGTTTTACTTTTTTTCATTCTATAGTTTTATAGTGTTTTTAATGATCAATAATGATAATATATGGATTTTTAATATTTACTCTGATGACTCTTTAATTTTCTATGTTTTTATATTTTATGATATAGGTATTGATGTGTATGAGTTATTTTAGGATTCACTCATGCGCTTTGATTATGTTATCATACCCTTATGAACATGCATCCTTATTAGTGACACTCAATTGTAAATGATTATTTTTATGCTTACAGAGCATATGAGCTCAACCATATTATTCTTATTTATTACCAGGTTTTTTATATTGTTGTTTAATAATTTATGTGTATAAAGGATTTTATAATGTTGATGTTAATGAACCTTTGTGAAATAAGTAAGTCTATATGAAATGGGATAAATATTATTTTTAAGACTTTTTAACTCTTTATATAGGTGTTTTCCCAAATTTCATAAAACTATAATCCTAGTATGTAATCTATAATATAAGTGATCAAATTTTTCCGTTTGATTATTATGGTTTTATGTAAATAATCGGGTCATGGTTATCAGTATTAAAGATAAAAATTTAATTTGATGGATATCTACATAGGGTCCGGGAGTGTGGTTCCTCGGTTGTTATAATTGGAATCAATGTTTGGCTTAGAAAACATAGAATATTAGGATGTTTTAATGTGATAATATCTTAAGAGTTATGGATATGGTCATGTGTTTAAAATAAAAAGGATGATCATAATTGCAATGTATTAAACACCCCATTGAGTATTAAAGGGTGAGATCTTAAATTGAAAAATGAAATTTTTGGTGAAATTGTTTGGGATGAGTTATTTGTAACCCCTAGGATAAAAATGATGTGTTTTTACGGTTGAATTATTATTATTTTGTTAGGATTAATGAAAAAATGGGTACAATCCATATTTTGGGTGATAACCTGTCACAACTTGCTAGGTGGTGGGGCTTGAACCCATGACTGATGGATGATAAGTGTTTTTTACACTACCACTGGCCTACATGTTATCCCGGTTAGCATGATTGTTTTTAGGTAAATATTAATGTTATTTCAAAAAACAATATGGCATTTTATTTGAGAAATAATTGTAGATTTATCATGGAAAAATATTTGATCAAATCTTTCTAATCTTTCAGTTTCAAACTCTGTCAGGAATTTTTTGAAGAATATTAAGGATGGTTATTTATGGAATAATTGTGTTTCAAATTTGGTTATTAATTTTTAGTATTAATATATCATATGAAGTTTTACTCATTTTTGAAATTATCTTATAATGTGATATAATTTTTGGTTTTTGTTAATGTCTAAAGGAAGGTGGAATAACTTGAGTACCCCATTTTTGGTTATGTTGTTTTTAAATGGTTTATTTTAGTTCTTCAATAATTAAACATTCATCTTTAATTGTCATAATTTGGAGAAAATGATGATATCTTGGTGGAAATTAATTATAGTATCAAATTGTACTTATCATGTAAGTATATTTCATTTTTTCTCTTGGTCTAAATGGTAATAGACTTCTTCAACAATATGAAAATTATATTGAATATAAATTATTATCCTAGTACCTTCATTTATGATGAACCTATTGTCAATTAAATCATCATAGATTCAGGTTTTTAGGACCTTAACTTTCCATTGATCATTCACTTATTTTTGATAAATTAATTCAATCACTTTTTATAACTATTTACTCTTTTCCTCTATTCTAAATTATGTTCTCCATAGGTGGTTTCCTAGTTAGGTGAAACTTATAGGGAAATTTTTGTTTCCCATTTCCTATTTTTAAGAGGTTATATTATTATCCCTTTGTACTATGTGGGTTTCAATAAAAGAATTATGAAAAAGTTAATCCTTTGATAACTATGAAAAATTTCATCGGCGAAATTCATTTTAAGGGGTGTTGGATGAAATAACATGAAATTTTGTAAAATATATTATTTGAAATAAATTTAAATTAATTGTTATATTGTGTCAAAAAATGAAATTTTTTCACTTAATTATATGAAATACCATGTTAATATTGTGTTACACCTAACAAGGAGTCCCTTCAATAACATGGGTTACAAGAAAGACGAAGTTTTATAAAACTAAAATATAATATTATTACATAATATGATTGTTATGATGTAGAAATTGGAATGGAGATAATTAATATTTTTTACTAAATTATTAATATATGGTTACAATTGTATATATAATGAATTCTTCTGTTACCAATAAATCAATATTGAATATATAAACCTGTAGAGACCTGAAGATTGACGTACATGGACATTACATTACTTTTGCGGAATACTAGGTACATAACAAAAACATACACACACAAGGATCGTAATAGTTTAGTGTCTTTGGAAACTTGGAATATAATCTTCTAATCGTGGTGAAAGATCTTCAACATCTCCCATAAAGATCTTCCTTTTTTTACCTAAAACCTTTCTTTATATCCTGGGGAAAAGAAAACATAAATGGGTGAGCTCAAATTCTCAGTAAGGGTAAACAAAAGAAATATCAATCACATCATTTTCATAAGAACATAACATTTTGGAAATCTTAACCTGTAAAAGAGAGCATAATTTCATAACATGGGATAAATCATAGTAGTGAAATAAAATCCCAATAATCATAACTTAAAACATGAAACTTTGTGGCATAAACACATAATCATAGAGAATCATATCTTATTAATCAAGACTCATTGCCAAGACTATCTTAGTGGACAAAGCCCCTTTCTGAACCGAGTCACCCTCGTTTCAGTCCTGTTTCACTGAACCGGTATAACCTACCATTCTAGCCATGTCTATCTCATGAGATATAAAATCTTTACCCAATGCATTGGAGGGAGATATAGGTCCCACCCATCTCATAATGATACCATTCTTATGTGTGCCACAAAATCATAAATCATACATCATTGCATAACCCATGTAATACAAATGGGAATCTTAAACATCATGACATCATAAAACAATTCATATAAGACAAAGGAATTCATAAAAACAATTCCATCACAACATAATCAAATCAAGGTAATAATAGGGATAAAAACAGAAAACATTATTATCTTACATGGAAAATAATTTTGATAAAACCCTTGAACTCCATTCTTGAGGAAAATATCCTTTCCTCTTCAAAAACATTTTTTCCTTTCTTAATATGTCATAAAACTTTAAACTAAAAGAAGTTGATTAAAAATAAACTTGAAAACTTGTAAAGGAAGATTCTTGGAAATAATGTTATAAAGATCCATTCATGCTGTATAAGTTAAAAAAAACATTCTTCTCGTACTTTTGTCGGAAAACTCAAAAAGTACCTCGTACGAAAAACGACAAAAGATTCCTTTCATATCTTTAACTAAAAACTCACCGAAGGGTAAAATTGGATATAAACTATTGTAGAAGGATATAAATATTACACATTGAGGAAACATGGATGTTGATGATAAAATATACCCCAGTAAATTCCAAAGTATAAACAATCTCGGATAAAAATGAGATTGTGATATTTCCCTTACCTTAGGTCCGATTTGCTTCGTAAGTGTCTGAAACTCCTGTATAATGATTTAAATAATGTCATTGACTTATTACAGAATCATATTCATTGTTATTATATCATATATGGTCATATTCATAGCTTCTTAGTAGTAATTGTAACACCCCGAGATTTTATGAAAAATATTCTTTTTTAATTTCACTAATGTCTTGTGTTGTACGCTACCCCAAAAGGAGCTTGCAAGACACGCATCCTTGATTTGCCTTGCATTACACGCAATCACGACCATCCTCGAGAGCATGTGTAGTACGCAATAACGAGTTTTACTAAACAACAATATGCTATTAAAATATTATTAAAACTAACCGTTATGAATAATAATAACCACCTTTTGAAATTTTGTAATTTTTTTTTCAAAATGGAATTTATTTTTGGATTCGTAATATCGAAATTAGCTTAGGGTGAAATTTTGGTGATTTTCGGATAACTTTCATATTTTGATGAATAGTGAAAATTACTAAATTTTAATTAAAAACAACTTTTTCAATCGAAATAATTAATAGTGATAAATTATTAATTTGTGTGGTTTTAAAGTATATTTAGAATATATTTTTACAATTTAATACAATGTTGTTCATTGGATGTAATTTCACATTTAAACCAGACATAAACAAATGTCAATCTTTTGATAGTTATTATATCTTAAGAACACGCTATTTGTTTTGATGACGTGAATTAATTTTTAAATTAATTAATGCAACTGATATGTTTTTAATTTGGTAAAATAGAAATCATTTTTGAGTTCATAATATCAAATATAGCTTAGGCCTAAGTTTTGGTATTTTTCTGAAAACTTTCAATTTTTGATGAATAGTGAAACCACTAAGTGGTAGTTAAAAAAAACTGAATTTTTCATAAAACTTAATTTTTCTACTTCTGTGAGTAGAATTTCAAAAATCCAAGAGACACGGTTGATGTCAGTAAGTAAAATGTGGTTCAATGAGATGAAAATAATTTTTGGTGAATAGTAACTTTTTGCTTTTATTTACCACGGTTAAAAGTAAATAGGGTAATTAAGGGTAAAAATGATATTATTATTACACTAACACATGTCCTGATTCTATTGGACAAGTGTAATTCGACCAAAAACAAACTTAGGAATAAAATATGACCATTTAGGCCCACGTGGATTAGATTAGGACATTTATTATTAATTTATTTAAAGAAGGGTTAAAAGAGGTAAAATCAAAGTTTATTTACTAAAACATTTTTAATATAGGGTTATACATAATATAAATTCTATTTTAAATATTCATTAGAAAACTAAAACGCTTTCCTACATAATGGTATTTTATTTGTAATTTTTTGACATCAAATAATTTAATTTAACTATGACACAAAGATGATGCAGTAATTATCTTATTAATGATATATTGACATAATTGATGTTATAAATACCAAAATAAATGTAATTTAAGACTTTTTATGAATTACACTAATTTTATTGGTTAATATGACAGGTTAGTATTGATGTAATTAACTTTTTTCGAACTTATCATTCTGTTATGATTTTCACAAAAATCAATTACTAAATAGTGTCAAAATTGACATAAAATAGTTTTTAAAACAAATATTATATTATTAATTGTTATTTTATTCCTAAAAATCTAAGGTTCGGCCAAAGGACTTAGATAAGGTTATATATATTAATAATAAACAAATTTGGGGTTCGTTTGACTTCTTATAGTAAGTTTATTAACCTTATAGTATAATAACACAAGAAGACACGGTAAAACTAAAATTATTTAACTTAATGTTAAATCTAAATGATAAGGTTAAAATAGGAACCTAAACTTGTCTAAATTCTATTGGATGAGAGGATTTCGACCCATCCCCACCTTAGAATCGAAATAAATCAATTTGAAGCTATTTAAAACCGAACTTGACTTTATAATAAAATAATATTTTTAGTTATTCCAAAGGTGCCCCTCTCCTCCCTTATAAAAGGGCACCTCCTCCCTCTCTTCCTCGCACAAATTTGAGCCTTTGAGCTCTGCCAAACCCTATCAAATTCTCCTATCCACTTCCCTAGAAACATCCTAAAGGTTCCGGGCTTCCTCAAAGACCAATTTAGGTACCCTAAGAGGAGGTCTCAAAGAGGCGCTTCAAAGAAGAGGTAATTTCCGTTACCAATTCATTCACCTTTATTTCTTCTTCCACTTCTTCTAAGGTTGTTTCATTATGAAGTAATAACATCAGTATCACTCATATACTGATATGTTATTATAAATATGAAACAACTCCAATTAACCTTCTATCCATCCTATGGAAAAAGGAAATCACCGCGCGTGCGTACGTACGGACTACCGTCTCCACGACGCGATGAGATTCATTCTCCATGTTAACAATTTAAGAATGATTATAATGTATATATAAGAAATAATAATAAAATATATGACATTATAAATCTACTGGATTTATGTGTATATATATGTATGTCATCTACTTAATTCCATTCAACTCAATAAGGAAACGAAAACAGCGTTCATGCGTACGAACGATCTACCGTCTCCATGAATGGTGTATTTCATTCCATTTATTGATTTATTATTTATATTTATATTCTGAATATATATATATATAAATCATGTTTTATATTCTGGAATTAAGTAATCATGATCTATGTAATCATATGAATAATTACAAGTCAAAACACGGGCGACAAATGAAACAATTTTACCCAAAATGCTCTTTAACATTGAATTTACAAAAGAACGGGTAATATAAAGTCATAAGTGAACCATATATGATATCATAACAATGAATATGATTCTGGAGTAAGTCAATAACATTATTTCAATCATTATACAGGAGGTTCAGACACTTACAAAGAAAGTCAGACCTAAGGTAAGGGAAATCTCACAATCTCATTTTTATCCGAGGTTGTTTATAGTTTAGTATTTACTAGGGTGTATTTTATCATCCACATCCATTTTTCCTCAATATGTAATATTATTTCCATCCACCTACAATTTTTTAAATCCTATTTTACCCTTCGGTGTGTTTTTAGTAAAAGATATGAAAGGAATCTTTTGACGTTTTTCGTACGAGGTACTTTTTGACTTTTCCGACAAAAGTATGAAGAATGTTTTTTTTAACTTATACAACAAGAATGAATTTTTAAAACATTATTTCCAAGAATATTCCTTTACAAGTTTTCAAGTTTATTTTTAATCAACTTCCTTTAGTCGAAAATTTTATGACATGTTAAGAAAGGAAAAGTATTTTTGAAGTAGAAAGGATATTTTCCTCAAGAATGAAGTTCAAGTGTTTTATCAAAATTATTTTCCATATAAGATAATAAAGGGTTGTTTTTTTATCCCTATTATTACATTGATTTGATTATGTTGTGATGGAATTTTTTTTTTGAAATCCTTATCTTATATGAATTGTTTTATGATGTCATGTTGTTTAAGAATCCCATTTTTATTACATGGGTTATGCAATGATGTATGATTTTTGATTTTGTGGCACACATAAGAATGGTATCATTATGAGATGGGTGGGATCTATATCTCCCTCCAATGCATTGGGTAAAGATTTTATATCTCATGAGATAGACATGGCTGAAACGGTAGGTTATACCGGTTCATTGAAACAGGACTGAAACGAGGGTGACTCAGTTCAGAAAGGGACTTTGTCCACTAAGATAGTCTTGGCAATGAGTCTTGACTAACAAGAAATTATTCTCTATGATTATGTGTTTATGCCACAAATTTTAATGTTTTAATTTATGATTATTGGGATTTCATTTCACTACAATGATTTATCCCATGTTATGAAATTATGATCTCTTTTGCAGGTTAAGATTTCCAAAGGATATGTTCTTATGAATATGAAGTGATTGATATTTCTTTTGTTTACCCTTACTGAGAATTTGAGCTCACACTTTTATGTTTTCATTTCCCCAGGATATAAAGAAAGGTTTTAGGTAAAAAGAAGGAAGATATTTATGGGAGATGTTGATGATCTTTCACCACGATTATAAGATTATACTCCGAGTTTCCAAAGACACTAAACTATTACGATCCTTGTGTGTGTGTTTTTGTTATGTACTAAGTATTCCGCAAAAGTAATGTAATGTATATGTACGTCAAGCTTCGGGTCTCTATAGTTGGTATCAGAGGAAAGGTTTAGTCAACCTTTGGAAAATAGGATGCGAAAACGTTAGTGAGATCCCTAGAGATATTTCTAAGGTATGTCTAGGGATGTCCCTAAGGTTAAGTATACGTATAGGTTATAGTACTAGAATTATGCTAACGATCATAGAATTAAACCTAAGATGTTAGATATTGAAGGTACTCCCCCTTTATTATGTTGTTTTCCCTAGAATGATTTTTTCCTCTCACACTATTCTTTTTGGGTTTTAGACGATGGATGGAACCTGAAGGAACCGTGTTGTTCAATGCAATGGACAATGCAATGATTTCCCTCCTGAACAAACAAATGTTATGGGAGATGGAGTGAAAAATCTTATTGTTATACTTACACAAGCTATGAATCATTCTGGACTTCCAAATGAGCAGAGAAGGGACCAATATTCTATCGAGTCCTTTATGAGGCAACGTCCACCTTCTTTCAGTGGGTCTTCCAATCCACTTGTTGCTGAACAATGGATCAGTACCACTGAAAAGATATTTTCAGTTCTTCAATGTTCTGAGCATGATAAAGTCATCTTAGCAGTATATCGTTTGGAAGATGAATCTAGTCAATGGTGGAATCTTATCAAGAATACGAGGCCAAGAGATGAAATTGAGTCCATGGAATGGGAAAAGATCAAGAACTTGTTTTTCAGTAAGTACTTCCCTCGTATTCTTCGAACAAAGATGGAAAAGGAGTTTCTTGATCTGAAGCAGAAGGATGATGAATCTGTTGGTATATACGAAGCAAATTTTACAAGACTTGCAAGGTATGCATCTGGCATTATCATCCAACCTGAATGTAAAGTTGATCGATTTTTCAGTGGGTTAAAACCATGTATTCGAAGGGCATTAGCTATAAGAGACTTCAGTAGCTATGAAGAAATTGTTCATTGTGCTATCAAGGTAGAAATGGATGTTGGTGTTACATATCCATCTCATGGTTTTGACAAGAAACAAAAGATGGAATTCAAGGAGAAATCTCAGAATAATGGTGAAAAGAAGATGAATGTTTCCTTATGCACAAAGTGTGGAAAGAAGCATGGTTGAGATTGTCTTAAAGGGACTAGAAAATGTTTTAAGTGTGGAAAAGAAGGTCATCGATCAGCTGAGTGTCGAAGTAATGGAAAAAGGGTTTCTAATGATGTGAATAAAGAAAACACTGCCGAGAATGCACCACCAACACTTCAATGCTTCAAGTGCAAGGAAATGGGGCATTATGCTAATAAATACCCTAATCCAAGGGTTAGTGATGATCGAAATGAGCAACCGCTTAAGGCAAAGGACAAAGGGAAGTCACATGCAATCACTATTGGCGATGTTGAATATGACAACGATGTGGTGGAATGATTAAGTTTCTATGTAATGGGATTCCAAAATAATGTTGTATCATGGAGTATTGGAATATTTATGTATTGGTCTAATGTGTTATTCAAAGTGATTGAGATATTTTTGGAAATAAGCTGATATGCGCATAATGAATGGAAAACGAGAAAATGAAATGTTTAACAGTATTCATGGGCTCATTATTGATATAAGGACTAAGTGATATCATGGTTTGAGTATATATAATTTTGAGTATTTTGGTATGTGGAAAGTGTTAACTTTTAACTGCATTCATGTTTTCACTAAGGTTCAATGGGTATTCATTCTTCAAGAGAATACATGATTAAGGTATTAACATGTTTGTAATTTGACCAACAAGATATATCTTATGATATATGGGGGATAAATGATGGCATTCACGTGATTGTTCTGTGACATTTCAAGTAACCATTTTCTTTATACTATGAGCTTGGACCGAAGTATTTTAGATAATCCTAAATATTGGAATGGATTATGTTGGACATAAGTTAGGATAAAACGTTTTTTGATATTATTGATGGGATGTTATAGTAATATAGATTTAGAAAAAGGACAACCTACAGGACGGGCGACAGCCCATCGCATCGGACAAGGCTGTGGGAATCGAACCCACAACCGAACTGTGACTGGCCTTTATCACCTACCACTGGCCGACAGGAAGTCCCTGTTTAGTAGAAACTAGTTTTATTATATTAAGAAGTATGATATATGAATTATAAGTCCATTTTAGGAACCATATATGATTAATCTCACTATAGAATGACTTATGTATATTTAATAACTTTTTCTAACCTTTTGTTTGAGACAGATGGAATGACCCGTCATTCTATCACATGATCTGCTAACACTTCACGAATAAAAAATTCAACTTCATTTAATTAAGAGATGAAGTGGAAATTGGTCAAGGCACGAACAACAGTGAGATTGTACCAAAATAAAGTAAGTATTTATTCTAATTCTAATTCTTCAACTTTTGGGAAACGATCTTGAAAACCAAAAATGTTGTCCTAGTACTCTTATATCTGATTAATCAGATGGTACCTTAGATCATCACAAATTTATGGATTTGTGATTGTTGGCTTTTCCATATCCATGTTCTCTACCACTCTCCATCAGAACATCATGGTTAGATTTTTCTTCCATATCCATATTTTCACCTATGTGGAAACCCAGTGATTAGTTTATTTGGGTAACCATTACGTTTCATACTTTCGTTTTTAAAGATTGGTTTTGGTATTCCTTTTTACGATGTGGGTTTCTATTAAAGAAACTTTCGAACAGTAAACCATTTATAACCCTGATGAATTTCGAGGGCGAAATTCATTTTAAGGGGGGTAGAATGTAACACCCCAAGATTTTATGAAAAATATTTTTTTTAATTTCACTAATGTCTTGTGTTGTACGCTACACCAAGAGGATCTTTCACAACACTCATCCTTTATTTGCCTTGCATTACACGCAATCGTGACCTTCCTCGATAGCGTGTGTAGTACGCAATAACGAGTTTCACTAAACAACAATATGCTATTAAAATATTATTAAAACTAGTCGTTATGAATAGTAATAACAACCTTTTGAAATTTTTTAATTTTATTTTTCAAAATGGAATTCATTTTTGGATTCATAAAATCGAAATTAGCTTAGGGTGAAATTTTGGTGATTTTCGGATAACTTTCATATTTTGATGAATAGTGAACATTACTAAATTTTAATTAAAAACAACTTTTTCAATAGAAATAATTAATAGTGATAAATTATTTATTTGAGTGGTTTTAAAGTATATTTAGAATATATTTTTACAATTTAATACAATGTTGGTCATTGGATGTAATTTCACATTTAAACCAGACATAAACAAATGTCAATCTTTTGATAGTTATTATCTCTTAAGAACATGCTATTTGTTTTGACGACGGGAATTAATTTTTAAATTAATTAATGCAACTAATATTTTTTGAATTTGGTAAAATAGAAATCATTTTTGAGTTCATAATATCAAATATAGCTTAGGCCTAATTTTTGGTATTTTTCTGAAAACATTCAGTTTTTGATGAATAGTGAAACCACTAAGTGGTAGTTAAAAAAAACTGATTTTTTCATAAAACTTAATTTTACCGCTTCTGTGAGTGGAATTTCGAAAATCCAAGACACGATTGATGTTAGTAAGTAAAATGTGTTTCAACGAGATGAAAATATTTTTTGGTGAATAGTAACTTTTTACTTTTATTTACCACGGTTAAAAGTAAATAGGGTAATTAAGGGTAGAAATGATATTATTATTACCCTAACACATGTCCTAATTCTATTGGACAAGTTTAATTCGACCTAAAACAAACTTAGTAATAAAATATGACCATTTAGGCCCACTTGGATTAGATTAGTACATTTATTATTAATTTATTTAAAGAAGGGTTAAAAGAGTTAAAATCAAAGTTTATTTACTAAAACATTTTTAATATAGGGTTATACATAAGATAAATTCGATTTTAAATATTCATTAGAAATCTAAAAATATTTCCTACATAATGTTATTTTATTTGTAATTTTTAGACAACAAATAATTTAATTTAAATATGACCCAAAGATGATGAAGTAATTATCCTATTAGTGAAATATTGACATAATTGATGTTATAAATACCAAAATAAATGTAATTTAAGACTTTTTATGAATTACACTAATTTTCTAGTTTAATATGACATGTTAGTATTTATTTAATTAGCTTTTTTCGAACTTATCATTCTGTTATGATTTTCACAAAAATCAATTACTAAATAGTGTCAAAATTGACATAAAATAGTTTTTAAAACAAATATTATATTATTAATTGTTATTTTATTCCTAAAAATCTAAGGTTCGGCCAAATGACTTAGATAAGGTTATATATATTACTAATAAACAATTTGGGGTTCTTTTGGCTTCTTATAGTAAGTTTATTAACCTTATAGTATAAGAACACAAGAAGACACGGTAAAAGTAAAATTATTTAACTTAATGTTAAATCTAAATGATAAGGTTAAAATAGGAACCTAAACGTGTCTAAATTCTATTGGATAAGATGCTTTCAACCCATCCCCACCTTAGCATCGAAATAAATCAATTTGAAGCTATTTAAAACCGAACTTGACTTTATAATAAAATAATATTTTTAGTTATTCCAAAGGTGCCCCTCTCCTCCCTTATAAAAGGGCACCTCCTCCCTCTCTTCCTCACACAACTTTGAGCCTTAAAGCTCAGCCAACCGCTGTCCAATTCTCCTATCCACTTCCCTAGAAACATCCTAGAGGTTCTGGTCTTCATCAAAGACCAATTTTGGTACCCTAAGAGGAGGTCTCAAAGAGGCGCTTCAAAGAAGAGGTAATTTCCGTTACCAATTCTTTCACCTTTATTTCTTCTTCCACTTCTTCTTATAAGGTTGTTTCATTATGAAGTAATAACATCAGTATCACTCATATACTGATATGTTATTATAAATATGAAACAACTCTAATTAACCTTCTATCCATCCTATGGAAAAAGGAAATCACCGCGCGTGTGTACGTACGGACTACCGTCACCACGACGTGATGAGATTCATTCTCCATGTTAACCATTTAAGAATGATTATATAGTATATATAAGCAATAATAATGAAATATATGACATTATAAAGCTACTGGATTTATGTGTATATATATGTATTTCATCTACTTAATTCCATTCAACTCAATAAGGAAACGAAAACAGCGTTCATGCGTACGAACGGTCTACCGTCTCCATGAACGGTGTATTTCATTCCATTTACTGATTTATTATATATATGTATATTCTGAATATATATATATAAATCATGTTTTATATTCTGGAATTAAGTAATCGTGATCTAAGTAATCATATGAATAATTACAAGTCAAAACACGGACGACAAATGAAACAATTTTACCCAAAACGCTCTTTAACATGGAATTTACAAAAGAACGGGTAATATAAAGTCATAAGTGAACCATATATGATATCATAACAATGAATATGATTCTGTAATAAGTGAATAACATTATTTAAATCATTATACAGGAGGTTCAGACACTTACAAAGAAAGTCGGACCTAAGGTAAGGGAAATCTCACAATCTCATTTTTATCCGAGGTTGTTTATACTTTAGTATTTACTGGGGTGTATTTTATCATCCACATCCATGTTTCATCAATATGTAATATTATTTCCATCCAACTACAATTTTTTAAATCCTATTTTACCCTTCGGTTAGTTTTTAGTAAAAGATATGAAAGGAATCTTTTGACGTTTTTCGTACGAGGTACTTTTTGACTTTTCCGACAAAAGTACGAAGAATGTTTTTTTAACTTATACGGAAAGAATGAATTTTTAAAACATTATTTCCAAGAAGCTTCCTTTACAAGTTTTCATGTTTATTTTTAATCAACTTCCTTTAGTTTAAAATTTTATGAGATGTTAAGAAAGGAAAAGTATTTTTGAAGTAGAAAGGATATTTTCCTCAAGAATGAAGTTCAAGTGTTTTATCAAAATTATTTTCCATCTAAGATAATAAAGGGTTATTTTTTTTATCCCTATTATTACATTTATTTGATTATGTTGTGATGGAATTTTTTTTATGAAATCATTATCTTATATAAATTGTTTTATGATGTCATGTTGTTTAAGAATCCCATTTTTATTACATGGGTTATGCAATAATGTATGATTTATGATTTTGTGGCACACATAAGAATAGTATCATTATGAGATGGGTGGGACCTATACCTCCCTCCAATGCATTGGGTAAAGATTTTATATCTCATGAGATAGACATGGCTGGAAAGGTAGGTTATAACGGTTCAGTGAAACAGGACTGAAACGAGGGTGACTTGGTTCAGAAAGGGACTTTGTCCACTAAGATAGTCTTGGCAATGAGTCTTGACTAACAAGAAATGATTATCTATGATTATTTGTGTATTACACAATGTTTAATGTTTTAAGTTATGATTATTGGGATTTCATTTCACGACAATGATTTATCCCATGTTATGAAATTATGATCTCTTTTGCAGGTTAAGATTTTCAAAGGATATGTTCTTATGAATATGAAGTGATTGATATTTCTATTGTTTACCCTTACTGAGCATTTGAGCTCACCCTTTTATGTTTTCTTTTCCCCAGGATATAAAGAAAGGTTTTAGGTAAAAAAACGAAAGATCTTTATGGGAGATGTTGAAGATCTTTCACCACGATTAGAAGATTATACTCCGAGTTTCCAAAGACACTAAACTATTACGATCCTTGTGTGTGTGTTTTTGTAATGTACTATGTATTCCGCAAAAGTAATGTAATGTATATGTACGTCAAGCTTCGGGTCTCTACAGTAATATTTCATTGCTACTTGTTATTCGGGTGTTTATAACTTTTTGTTCTTATGCGTGTTTTTTCGAATAAATTCTTATTCTTCTCTTTAGGTTACAGATACCTCATTTCCAGAATGGTATTAGTGTAATATATATCATATTCATTCATTCAATTCATTTATATAATCATTATGAAATGAAAATCATGTAGAACGAGTCGCATCACATTGTGGAGACGGTATTCCGAACGTACACACGAGTGATGATATCGTTCCTATGATCGTGGAATTATATTGGAGTATATGTATACTATTTCAGAATCAGTATCACTTTATAATAGTCATATATAGTCATTATTTAAACCATTATATCCATCCAAGTAAGGTGGTGGTGGAAAATAGATTACACCACGGTGTGGAGACGGTATTCCGTACATACGCACGCGCGGTGATTTCTTTTTCTGTAGGATGGATAGATGGTGAAATAGGTTTGTTTAATACTTATAATAACATATCAGTATATTAGTGACACTTATTTTATTACTTCATAATTAAACAACTAAATAAGAATAAGTGGAAGAAGAAATAAAGATGAAAGAATCGGTAACGGACATTACCTCCTCTTTGAAGTGCTTCTTTGAGACCTTCTTTTAGGGAACTATAATTGGTCTTTGAATAAGACCAGGACCTCTAGGATGTCTCTAGGGAAGTGGAGAGGAGAAATTGGCAGGGTTTGGCCGAGCATGAAGGCTCAAAGTTGTGTGAGGAAGAGAGGGAGGAGGTGCCCTTTTATAAGGGAGGAGAGGGGTACCTTTGGAATAACTAAAAATATTATTTTATTATAAAGTCAAGTCGGTTTTAAATAGCTCCAAATTGATATATTTCGAAGCTAAGGTTGGGATGGGTCGAACGCCTCTCATCCAATAGAATTTAGACAAGTTTAGGTTCCTATTTTAACCTTATCATTTAGATTTAACATTAAGTTAAATAATTTTACTTTTACCATGTCTTCTTCTGTTCTTATACTATAAGGTTAATAGACATACTATATCAAGCCAAACGAACCCCAAATTGTTTATTATTAATATATATAACCTTATCTAAGTCATTTGGCCGAACCTTAGATTTTTAGGAATTAAATAACAATTAATAATATAATATTTGTTTTAAAAACTAATTTATATCAATTTTGACACTATTTGGTACATGAGTTTTATGAAATTTATAAAAGAATGATAAGTTATAAACAAGTTACTTATAGCAACAATACCATGTCATATTAACCTCTAAAATTTATTTAGTTCAAAAAAAATCTCAAATTATATTTATTTGGGTATTTATAACATCAATTATGTCAATATTTCATTAATAAGATAATTACTACATCGTCGTTGTGTCATTAATAAATTAAATTATTTAATGTTTAAAAATTACAAATAAAATACCATTATGTAGGGAATCTTTTTAGATTTCTAATGAATATTTATAGTCGTATTTATCTTATGTATAACCCCATATTAAAAATGATTTACTTATTAAACTTTGATTTTAACTATTTTAACCCTTCTTTAAATAAAGTAATAATAAATGTCCTAATCTAATCCAAGTGGGCCTAAATGGTCATATTATATTCCTAAGGTTGTTTTTGGTCGAATTAAACTTGTCCAATAGAATTAGGACATGTGTTAGGGTAATAATAATATCATTTTACCCTTAATTACCCTATTTACTTTTAACCGTGGTAAAAAAAAGTAAAAAGTTACTATTCACCAAAAATTATATTCATCTCAATGAACCACATTTTACTTACTGACATCAACCGTGTCTCTCGGAGTTTTGAAATTCCACTCACAGAAGTGGTAAAATTAAGTTTTATGAAAAATTCATTTTTTTTACTACCACTTAGTGGTTTCACTATTCATCAAAAAATGAAAGTTTCCAAAAAAATACCAAAAATTAGGCCTAAGATATATTTGATATTATGAACTCAAAAATGATGTCTATTTTACCAAATTCAAAACATATCATTTACATTAACTAATTTAAAAATTAAATCCCCTCGTCAAAACAAATGGTGTGTTTTTAAGAGATAATAACTATCAAAAGATTGACACTTGTTTATAACTGGTTTAAATGTTAAATTACATCCAATGACCAACATTGTATTAAATTATAAAAATATATTCTAAATATACTTTAAAATCACTCAAATTAACAATTTATCACTATTAATTATTTCGATTGAAAAAGTTGTTTTTAATTAAAATTTAGTAATTTTCACTATTCATCAAAATATGAAAGTTATCCGAAAATCACCAAAATTTCACCCTAAGCTAATTTCGATATTCCGAATCCAAAACTGAAGTCCATTTTGAAAAATAAAATTTAAAAAATTTCAAAAAGTTGTTATGACTATTCATAACGGCTAGTTTTAATAATATTTTAATAGCATATCGTTGTTTAGTGAAACTCGGTATTGCGTACGACGCAAGCTATCGAGGAAACTCGCGATTTTGTGTAATTCAATCCAGGTCATAGATGTGTGTCATGAAAGATCCTTTTGGTGTAGCGTATAACACAATACATTAATGAAATTAAAAAGAATATTTTTCATAAAATATCGGGGTGTTACATTCTACCCCCATTAAAATGAATTTCGCCCTCGAAATTCGTCGGGGTTATAAATGGTTTACTACTTGAAAGTTTCTTTAATAGAAACCCACATCGTAAAAAGGAATACCAAAACCATTCTTTAAAAACAAAAGTATGAAACATAATGGTTACCCAAATAAACTAATCACTGGGTTTCCACATAGGTGAAAATATGTATATGGAAGAGAAATATAACCATCATGATCTGATGGAGAGTGGTAGAGAACATGGCTATGGAAAAGCCAGCAATCACAAATCCATAAATTTGTGACGTTCTAAGGTACCATCTGATTCATCAGATATAAGAGCACTAGGACAATATTTTTTGTTTTCAAGATCATTTTGGAATTAGAAGAAATACTTTCGTGATTTTGGTATAGTCTCACCGTTTGTCGTTCTTTGGACAATTTCCACTTCATCTCTTAAAGAAATGAAGTTGAATTTGTCATTCGTGATGTGTTAGCAGATCATGTGATAGATGATGGGTCATTCCATCTGTCTCAAACAAAAGGTTAGAAAAAATACATAAGTCCATCTATAGTGAGATTAATCCTATATAGTTCCTAAAATGAACTTATACTTCATATATCATACAGCTTAATATAATAAAACTAGTTTCTACTAAACAGGGACTTCCTGTAGGCTAGTGGTAGGCGATAAAGGCCAGTCGCACTTCGGTTGTGGGTTCGATTCCCAGAACCCTGTCCGACGCGATGGGCTGTCGCCCGTCCTGCAGGTTGTCCTTTTTCTAAAACTATATTATTATAACATCCCATAAATAATATCGAAAAACTTCTATCCTTAAACAATACTAACTTATGTCCAACATAATCCATTCCAATCTTTAGGCTTATCCATAATACTGCAGTCCACTCTCATAATATAGTGAAAATGATTACCAGAGATTTAATATCATCGTTGATCCCCATATATCATAAGATATGTCTTGTTGGTCTCATTCCAAACATTCAAAGGCCTTAATCATGTATTCTCTTGAATACCCACTGAACCGTAGTGAAAACTTGAATGCAGTTAAAAGTTAAAACTTCCCACATACCAAAATCCTCAAAATTCTATATACTCAAACCATGATATCACTTAGTCCTTATATCAATCATGAGCTCATGAATACTGTTAAACATTTCATTTTCTCGTTTTCCCTTCATTATGAGCATATCATCTTATTTCCAAAAATACCTCAATCACTTTGAATACCACATTAGACCAATACATAAATATTCCAATACTCCATGATACAACATTATTTTAGAATCCCATTACACAAACACTTAATCATTCCACCACATCGTTGTCATATTCAACATCTCCAATAGTGATCGCATGTGACTTCCCTTTGTCCTTTTCCTTAAGCGGTTGCTCATGTCGATCATCACTAACCCCTGGATTAGGGAATTTATTAGCATAATGCCCCATTTCCTTGCACTTGAACAATTGAAGTGTTGGTGGTGCGTTCTCTGCAGTGTTTTCTTTATTCACTTCATTAGAAACCATTTTTCCATTACTTCGACACTCAGCTGCTCGATGACCTTCTTTTCCACACTTAAAACATTTTCTAGTTCCTTTAAGACAATCTCCACCATGCTTCTTTCCACACTTTGTGGACAAGGAAACATTCATCTTCTTTTCACCATTATTTTGAGATTTCTCCTTGAACTCCATCATTCGTTTCTTGTCAAAACCATGAGATGGATATGTAACACCAACTTCCATTTCTACCTTGATAGAACAACGCACAATTTCTTCATAGCTACTGAAGTCTCTTATAGATAATGCCCTTCGAAGACTTGGTTTTAAGCCACTAAAAAATCGATCAACTTTACTTTCAGGTTGGATGATAATGCCAGATGCGTACCTTGCAAGTCTTCTAAAATTCGCTTCGTATATACCAACAGATTCATCATCCTTCTGCTTCAGCTCAAGAAACTCCTTTTCCATCTTTGTTCGAAGAATACGAGGGAAGTACTTACTGAAAAACAAGTTCTTGAACTCGTCCCATTCCATGGACTCAATTTCATCTCTTGGCCTCGTATTCTTGATAAGATTCCACCATTGATCAGCTTCACCTTCCAAACGATATACTGCTAAGATGACTTTATCATGCTCAGAACATTGAAGAACTGAAAATATCTTTTCAGTGGTACTGATCCATTTTTCAGCAACAAGTGGATCGGAAGACCCACTAAAAGAAGGTGGGCGTTGCCTCGTGAAGGACTCAATAGAATATTGTTCCCTTCTCTTCTCATTTGGAAGCCCAGAATGATTCATAGCTTGTGTAAGTATAGCAATAATATTTTTCACTCCATCTCCCATAACATTTGTTTGTTCAGGAGGGAAATCATTGCATTGTCCATTGCATTGATCAACACGGTTCCTTCGGGTTCCAGCCATCATCTAAAACCCATAAAGAATAGTGTGAGAGGAAAAAATCATGCGAGGGAAAACAACATAATAAAGGGGGAGTACCTTCAATGTATAACATCTTAGGTTAAATTCTATGATCGTTACCATAGTTCTAGGACTGTATCCTATACGTATACTTATCCTTAGGGACATCCCTAGACATACCTTAGAAATATCTCTAGGGATCTCACTAATGTTTTCGCATCTTAGTTTCCAAAGGTTGACTAAACCTTTCCTCTGATACCAACTGTAGAGACCCGAAGCTTGACGTACATGGACATTACATTACTTTTGCGGAATACTTAGTACATAACAAACACACACACACACAAGGATCGTAATAGTTTAGTGTCTTTGGAAACTCGGAATATAATCTTCTAATCGTGGTGAAAGATCATCAACATCTCCCATAAAGATCTTCCTTTTTTTACCTAAAACATTTCTTTATATCCTGGGGAAAAGAAAACATAAAAGGGTGAGCTCAAATGCTCAGTAAGGGAAAACAAAAGAAATATCAATCACATCATTTTCATAAGAACATAACATTTTGGAAATCAGAACCTGCAAAAGAGAGCATAATTTCATAACATGGGATAAATCATAGCAGTGAAATGAAATCCCAATAATCATAAGTTAAAACATGAAACTTTGTGTCATACACACATAATCATAGATAATCATATCTTATTAGTCAAGACTCATTTCCAAGACTATCTTAGTGGACAAAGTCACTTTCTGAACCGAGTCACCCTTGTTTCAGTCCTGTTTCACTGAAACGGTATAACCTACCATTCCAGCCATGTCAATCTCATGAGATATAAAATCTTTACCCAATGAATTGGAGGGAGATATAGGTCCCACCCATCTCATAATGATACCATTCTTATGTGTTCCACAAAATCATAAATCATACATCATTGCATAACCCATGTAATACAAATGGGAATCTTAAACATCATGACATCATAAAACAATTCATATAAGATAATGGAGTTCATTAAAATAATTCCATCACAACATAATCAAATCAATGTAATAATAGGGATAAAAACAGAACCCTTTATTATCTTAGAAGGAAAATAATTTTCATAAAACACTTGAACTCCATTCTTGAGGAAAATATCCTTTCGTCTTCAAAAACATTTTTTCCTTTATTAATAGGTCATACAACTTTAAACTAAAAGAAGTTGATTAAAAATAAACTTTAAAACTTATAAAGGAAGCTTCTTGGAAATAATTTTATAAAGATCCATTCATTCCGTATAAGTTAAAAAAACATTCTTCTCGTACTTTTGTCGAAAAAGTCAAAAAGTACCTTGTACGAAAAACGACAAAAGATTCCTTTCATATCTTTAACTAAAAACTCACCGAAGGGTAAAATTGGATATAAACTATTTTATAAGGATATAAATATTACACATTGAGGAAACATGGATGTGGATGATAAAATATACCCCAGTAAATTCCAAAGTATAAACAATCTCGGATAAAAATGAGATTGTGATATTTCCCTTACCTTAGGTCCGACTTGCTTCGTAAGTGTCCGAACCTCCTGTATAATGATTTAAATAATGTTATTGACTTATTAAAGAATCATATTCATTGTTATTATATCATATATGGTCATATTCTTAGCTTCTTAGTAGTAATATTTCATTGCTACTTGTTATTCGGGTGTTTATAACTTTTTGTTCTTATGCGTGTTTTGTCGAATAAATTCTTATTCTTCTCTTTAGGTTATTGATACCTAATTTACTGAATGGTATTATTGTAATATATATCATATTCATTCATTCAATTCATTTATATAATCATTATGAAATGAAGATCATGTAGAACGAGTCGCATCACATTGTGGAGACGGTATTCCGTACGTACGCACGAGTGATGATATCGTTCCTATGATCGTGGAATTGTATTGGAGTATATGTATACAATTTCAGAATCAGTATCACTTTATAATAGTCACATATAGTCATTATTTACACCATTATACCCATCCAATTAAGGTGGTGGTGGAAAATAGATTACACCACGGCGTGGAGACGGTATTCCGTACGTACGCACGCGCGGTGATTTCTTTTTCCGTAGGATGGATAGATGGTGAAATAGGGTTGTTTCATACTTATAATAACATATCCGTATATGAGTGATACTGATGTTATTACTTCATAATGAAACAACTAAATAAGAAGAAGTGGAAGAAGAAATAAAGATGAAAGAATCGGTAACGGACATTACCTCCTCTTTGAAGTGCTTCTTTGAGACCTTCTTTTAGGGCACTAAAATTGGTCTTTGAAGAAGACCAGGACCTCTAGGATGTCTCTAGGGAAGTGGAGAGGAGAAAGTGTCAGGGGTTGGCCGAGCTTGAAGGCTCAAAGTTATGTGAGGAAGAGAGGGAGGAGGTGCCCTTTTATAAGGGAGGAGAGGGGTACCTTTGGAATAAATAAAAATATTATTTTATTATAAAGTCAAGTTCGGTTTTAAATAGCTCCAAATTGATATATTTAGAAGATAAGGTGGGTATGGGTCGAATTCCTCTCATCCAATAGAATTTAGACAAGTTTAGGTTCCTATTTTAACCTTATCATTCAGATTTAACATTAAGTTAAATAATTTTAATTTTACCATGTCTTCTTGTGTTCTTATACTATAAGGTTAATAAACTTACTATATCAAGACAAACCAACCCCAAGTTGTTTATTATTAATATATATAACCTTATCTAAGTCATTTTGTTGAACCATAGATTTTTAGAAATTAAATAACAATTAATAATATAATATTTGTTTTAAAAACTAATTTATGTCAATTTTGACACTATTTGGTACATGATTTTTATGAAATTCATAAAAGAATGATAAGTTCGAACCAAGTTACTTATATCAATAATAACATGTTATATTAACCTAGATAATTTATTTAGTTCATAAAAAATCTCAAATTATATTTATTTGGGTATTTATAACATCAATTATGTCAATATTTCATTAATAAGATAATTACTGCATCATCGTTGTGTCATAAATAAATTAAATTATTTAATGTCTAAAAATTACAAATAAAATACCATTATGTAGAAACTATTTTTATCTTTCTAATTAATATTTATAGTCGAATTTATCTTATGTATGACCCCATATTAAAAATGATTTACTTATTAAACTTTGATTTTAACTATTTTAACCCTTCTTTAAATAAATTAATAATAAATGTCCTAATCTAATCCATGTGGGCCTAAATGGTCATATTTTATTCCTAAGGTTGTTTTTGGTCGAATCACACTTGTCCAATAGAATTAGGACATGTGTTAGGGTAATAATAATATCATTTTTACCCTTAATTACCCTATTTACTTTTAATCGTGGTAAAAAAAAGTAAAAAGTTACTATTCACCAAAAATTATTTTCACCTCAATGAACCACATTTTACTTACTGACATCAACCGTGTCTCTCGGATTTTTGAAATTCCAGTCACAGAAGTGGTAAAATTAAGTTTTATGAAAAATTCATTTTATTTACTACCACTTAGTGGTTTCACTATTCATCAAAAAATGAAAGTTTCTAGAAAAATACCAAAAATTAGGCCTAAGATATATTTGATATTATGACCTAAAAAATGATGTCTATTTTACCAAATTAAAAACATATCAGTTACATTAACTAATTTAAAAATTAAATCCTGTCGTCAAAACAAATGGCGTGTTTTTAAGAGATAATAACTATCAAAAGATTGCCACTTGTTTATAACTGGTTTAAATGTGAAATTACATCCAATGACCAACATTGTATTAAATTGTAAAAATATATTCTAAATATACTTTAAAACCACTCAAATTAAAAATTTATCACTATTAATTATTTCGATTGAAAAAGTTGTTTTTAATTAAAATATAGTAATTTTCACTATTCATCAAAATATGAAAGTTATCCGAAAATCACCAAAATTTTACCCTAAGCTAATTTCGATATTCCGAATCCAAAAATGAAGTCCATTTTGAAAAATAAAATTTACAAAATTTCAAAAAGTGGTTATTACTATTCATAACGGCTAGTTTTAATAATATTTTAATAGCATATCGTTGTTTAGCGAAACTAGGTATTGCGTACGACGCAAGCTATCGAGGAAACTCGCGATTTTGTGTAATTCAAGCCAGGTCAGAGATGTGTGTCGTGAAAGCTCCTTTTGGTGTAGCGTATAACACAAGACATTAATGAAATTAAAAAGAATATTTTTCATAAAATATCGGGGTGTTACAAAACCAATTTAAAAAGGGTGTGTTTTAATAAAAAATAATTTAATGACCAGAATAAAATTTTAAAATAATATGTTAGATTTATAAATTTTAATTAATTATATTAATTAAATTTAAAATTATATATTCAATAATATGTTATTAAATTCATCTAATATGTTTTATGGGAATAAAATAAGAAAAAAAATCTATTTTAAGCACTTAAAGGGTGTATTTTTTTAAAAGGTGGTTTTCCACATTTTAATCGTAGAATAATTTAAAACTAAATTTAGACATGTAAAAAAGATTTATATGAAAATATTTAATTTTTTTTTGAAATTGGAATATAAAAATTAACGTTGGGAGATTTTTTTGTATTTTGATTAGAAGATTCATTTTTGATGAATAGTTAAAAGCACTAAATTTTAATTGAAAAATTATTTATCATGTATTTTATAAATATAAATAAATTATGATTTAAATTAGTTTCATGATATAAAAAATAAAAATATACATCAATAAATATAATATAGATCATTTTATCTAATTAATCATTTAAATTAGATATATAAGAATTTTAATCTATTGAACTTTTTACCTTAAACACCCGTTGTGTCGTCCCGTCCACGAGATTTATTTTAAATTAAATTCTACCACTTAAATTATCCAAATTTGGAAAATTATATTCAATATTTGGAATAAAAATAATTTATGTCTATAAAAGACTAATTATTTTTTTTACCAAAAATAGAAGCGTATGTAATTAAAATTAATTACTGTGAGTAAGGTAATTATGAGTTTACTTATTGATTAAACATATAATTTAAGGTGTAAAAATGACCCTACACCTGACTAAAAATTATTTTTAGGAAATATTTAGACTATTAAACATCCACTGTTCTAAAACAGTCTTCATTTCACCCTTAGTGGACCAATAAAATTTGTTTATCACTCAAATATTTTCAATACTACCATGTATGTCCTCTCCCTCCCTTATAATAGGCCACCACCCCTCCCCCTCCCTTAACACCTCTCAAGTCCCTTCGGATCATAAATAAACAAATAATATCAAATCTAAACATCCATTATATCATCCTATAAGATTAAATTTGGTATAAAAAAACAAAGTAAGTCCTTTGGTTCAACCCAAAAGGAGTTAGCCGTAGAAGTGTTAACATGCTTCACGCACACTTTTGTTTTATTTCATTCTACACTACATTAATTATTCTTATTCCATGTTTATATAATAACCTCAATATCTTCAATATACTTAGATATTTTTTCGTAATGGGCTAGAACTAAGATTAATCACACTTCAATCAAATGGGTAATGAAATCACTATTCATGTGTATGATGGACTACTGCCTCACGAAACAATGGCATTCATTTTTAACATTACCACCTTTAATTTTTTGGAATTATAATGAAAGTAAATTTTTTATATGATATATTTTATATTTATAGTATTATTTGGTTTGTTTAATTATTATATAACTCATACCTCAATGATTTCCATTTGGTGTGAAAACGAAAGAATTGTTTGTGGATGTGTGTCCCACCGCCTCCTCAAAGAGATGTGATTCATTCATACCTTAAATAAATGGTATTATGGATGAGTTCAACAAACATATAATATAAAAATTTCATCATTATTAAATTTGTGAAATAATTATCTATTTTAAATATAACATATCATTTTATTGTTTCTATTTCACACACTGAAAAAGTGCTAATGTCATTTGTGGGCTTGTGTACTACCACCTTCATGAATCGATGTGATTCATCATCTTCAACACTAAAACATATGAATAATAAGTATAATTATATAAAATTAAATAATAGGGGATTTAGGATATAATTTACAATTTTTAAAGCTAAATGATAGTTACATTCTTTCCATAATGATCATTGAAATATGGGGACATTACATAATTATGTGTATGGCCTACCGTCCCCATGATCGTAACATTGGTTCACTTTTCATAACTATCTTTCCTGTTTTATTTTAAAAGTAAATTTTTCAAAAAAATGTGTTGATTATTTCATAGTTTTTATTATAGATATTCTTAAATGATGAACTCATTAGCCATAGTTGACATATCAAAGTCAGTTTTGACACATAAGCTAAAGAAGTTCCAAACATATGACTTAAATATTATTGATTATATAATTATATATAATTTATTTATAAGTGAAATAAAATTAATAAGAAACTAGTAAAATGTTATGGATCAATTAAATAGTTAACATATTTTTATTATTTATGAAGATAATGAAAAACATGACACATCAGACTCAAGGTAAGGGATTTTAATCTCACTTTTCACACCAGTGAGATAATTTCATATTTCCCACTTACATATTCTGTGTGGCATATCTACTACCATTTTGATATAATAAATAATTTATTATATATTATTAATGGTATTTAAATATTTCTTTTGATGATTATTACTTTTGGGCTTCTAATTAAGATTTAACCACAATTGTAAGGGGAATTCTAGTCTCACTTTTATATCTATTAGACATATACCATGTTCAACACTTATATTTTTTCTGGTGTATATAGTACCCATGAATGTATTTGATTATTATTATACTACTATATTTTAAATATTTCCAATATTTCCTAGTACCTCTCTTTCTTTGGGATTATGTTTTCAAAGTTACCAAAGTGGTAATCGATTTGTGTCGTAATTTCCATTATTTGAGATATTTGTAATGTTATAAACAAAATTTATTTTATGAAGAGTATATACATACATTTTTACATGATATATAATGAATATTCCCATTATCATGACATTATAAATTTAATTTAATGTTATTCCTTCATGGGGTTAATGAATCAAATGTTTCAATGGGGGTATGAGAATCTATGGAATGTTTAATGATTATTTTCAACAAGAACATTTGAAATGATATTTTAATGGAATTCATATTAATCTTTATGTAAAAACCATTAATTAATTATCATCTACTTTGGATATTTTTTATTGATAGAATTCTCATTGTTTTCTGGATAAATTAATATTGTTTCAAAGAGATTGTTATTGAACCAATTTCTTCTCCAAGGGGTAACCATATTTCAAAGAGTTTATTATTGAACCCATTTTTTCATGGGTTAGTCATGTTCAAAAAGATTGTTATTAAACACATATATTTTATATGGGATAATCATGTTTTAATGAGACTGTTATGGAACCTGTTTCTCCTATATGAGATAACAATGTTTTAAATTGATTGTGGTGGAACATGTTTCTTTTCCAGGGGTTAATCATGTTTTGAAGAGATTGTTATGAAACACATTTCTATTCCATGGGTTTAATATATCCTAAAGATATTTTTTCAAAAACCATTTCTTTTATAGGGGAAAATAATCTTTCAATGACATTATTATGTATCATAGTTCTTATCAATAGGATAACCATGTTTCCAAGAGATTGTTATTGAACCCATTTCCTTTACACTGGTTAATCATGCTATAATGATATTTTTATGGAACCTGTTTATTCTCCATGGGATAACCTTGTTTCAAATATATTTTTATAGAACAAATTTATTTTCCATGGATTAATAATTTTATGAAAGGGGTAATTATTATTCCAATTATTTAATTAATAATTCATGATTTTATGTGTTTTTATTTTGTTATGTTACATGGAAAATTGATGGGTGGATATATGATAAATCAATGGTGGTTGGTTCTGTGATTAAAAATTGATGGTTGGTTTCACGATAAACCAATTATAGGTGGTTATGTGATAAAAAAATGATGGGTGGGTCTGTGATAGCCGTAAAATGCATTGTGTATGGAATTCGACCACAAGGTTATTACATTTGTAATAGTGATTGAAATAGTGAAGTGGAATTGATGTCCTAAGTACGCACATGTTTTAATTTTTCTTGTTTTGGGATTATAATGTTTTTAGTTATCATGATTGATATCACATGGGTTTCTGTTACTGATTCTGAGGAGCATTTCATTTTCCATGTTTTCATATTTTACAAACCTAGTATTTTTGTGTATGAGTTCATTTATGATTTGCTCTTCCACTTTGATAATGCCATAATAACCTTATTCAGTCCTATTCTCATTTATGAAACTCAATTGTAAGTACTTATTTTTACCCTTAATGATCATTGGAGATCACCTTCCTTATTTTCACTTTTTTATAGTTTTCATATAATGAAGTTGAAAGATTTATGTCTATAAATGATTTAACAAGGATGGTGTTGATAACCTATTAAAAAAATAAGAAATGGGGTTCTAAATTAGAGAAACATTATTTTAACGAATTTAGAACTATTCATATAGGTTTTTTTCTTAATTATCTAAAAATATAAACCAATCTCGTTGCCCATAATTGAGTTGATCCATGTTTTCCATTTTATGTTGTATGGTTTTTTGGAGAAAACTAGTTCACAAAATTATTAGAATCAATGTTAGAAATTAATATTTTTGGATTTTAGTATAGGATGTAGAATTGTGGTCTTTATGTTGTTGTACTAGAGGTAGAGAGGTAATCCTTATCATGAGTGGAAACTTCGGCCACCATATCTTTACATCCCACGAATAATATGTATTCATTGTTTCAAAGGAATTGAGAAGTATATGCTTCCTCTACTTCAGATAGTAGGTACTTCTTCTTCCAATTTATCATCCATTTCAATTTTCCTATTCATAATGGTATTGGTATATATAGAATTATCCTTATATATTACTGAATCATCATAAAAAAGTTACGATATTTTGACTCAAGAACTAAACTCAAATTCTCTAAAGAGAATTTATTTTATATAAAGAAAACCATAGAGCGGAACCTAGGCACAAATACCACTTGAAAGGAATACATTGGGATATGCCTAAAAATATGATGAGGTGAATCATTCTGGGGATTTTTTAATCCAATCACAACATTTTATCTCTTTACCTATTTGACCTGTTAGGATTATGATTATCTTATTTCCTTTCCCCTGTCACATGAATGAATGAATTTAGTAAAATATGGAACAAAATATTTTTTCAAGCTTCCCTACATAATTAGAGAAGATATTCCTTAGAATTTTCTTGAAAATATCCTAAACACACAACCACTAGATTGTAATCCATTTAACAAGGTTACAGAAAGTTGGAAAAACCATATTACTTTCAATTCACTACATTCAATTAGATGTGCATGTTTTATGGAACTTGTATGGTTTTTTATACTACATTTGGAGAATGTCTTGACATTTTTGTTATGTTTTTTATAACATAATGAAATTATTCTACCGAATGAGAATTATTTTGAATTTCACATTGTTAATTTGTTCTTACACAACATTCTTCTTAACTTTTCTACTGTAATAGCTGAAAGCATGAAACCTTCCTATTCATCATAGTAACACAATAAAAGTAAAAATTCTTATTCTTCTAACTTTAGTGAAAATTGTATGAATATAGTGTGGAATGATAATTACTAAATTATTATTTGACCCAAATTATGATTGATTGATATTTATTTGGTCACTAACTTTTATTCTCTTCTTCTCTCTATATTCATCATTGAAAAACTGACTGCACTGAATCAAACTCTTTCAATCCTTCAAGAATCAAAAAACACTTTTATAATTATCAAAACATTTAATGATCAGAACAACATAGAATCATCATAATTAAAATTCATTTTATTATAATAATTCTTTAAATGGGAACACTCCTTTCTTGTAAGACACATAGTAATATGAAACTATGTAGTAGTGTCAAATTCCCTCTCATTGATACTCAATATTAATAAATGAGTGTATTGGTTCATTTTTTTCTACCATTTGTAACTCTATATTTATTCAACAATATTCTACTACAAAGGAAAAAAATAATATAGCATACTTTCAATCCATTCACTTATTTAATCACAATTTTTTTTATTTAAAACCACTTCATGAATCAACCACGATGCATGTGTTGTTATTAAATCATAACACATATATATTTGTTATTATTTTATGAGTTTTTGATTATTCAGTTTTCTCCTTTTCTATATTTAGCATGCATTCACATATGCATGAACACACACACACACACTATTCACTTCACTTTTATTCCTTCTATTATCTTCTTTACACACATACACATACAAACTCACACACTATAATGTTATAAAGTACCTTCTAAAGGCATGAATGTTATATTGTTTAGTTTATATTAAATTGATATTTTTCAAGAATATCACATGTGTACCACTTCCTTAATGCATCTGTGTACCCAATTTCATAGTTTCTTTGTGAAAAACACATGTAGGACACTTGATAATACGGGATTCATGTATGTTAAATATAATTACTATTTATAATCCACAAAACCCAATAGGTGTGTATCACTCAACACTAGACCACATATTCAGTAGAATTAACAAAGTACAATGACTCTATACAAACACAAGTGGAATGCCAATGACTTGTCTTCATATAAGATGCTCATGATACCTCTTTATTTTTCACAAACGATACATGAATCTCCCCACTTCATTATGAAAAGGATTATCAGGTTTCAATTTTTGATATTCTGATAATTATAAATTAAGAAGATCAGTTTTTTTGGAAATTGGAGCTGTTTAATTAGGATGTGAGTGGAATCAAACTTCTCTTCCTTGTAGATTCATTATTTATGGGTGAGAGTTGCCACCTATTCCTTGTTTTATCATTGACTCAATATTAAAAAATAATTCTATCTGAATCATTGAAAATAATTCCATGTGATGAATGTCTTAATGAGACTAAGATATTGGAAATTTAATTTATCAATGATGCGTATCTTAAAAACTGTACACAAAATATCATGGAATTTATGCTTCAGGGCAAACACTTTCTTCCCTTGTGACCATAGCTTCCTTATTCGAGAAAACGTATCATCCATGTATGGAAATTATGTTATACAAAGGAGTTTTAAATTTGGAATAAGAATGTTCATTATATTAATCATGACAATTATGTTTTATGATTCTTTTGATTATGTTTGAATCAATATTTTAACCTCCTAATGATCATGGAATCACTAGGTTCAATTGATAGTGGTTCATCTATCTTCTATAGAGAATAACAGTGATGTTGGGAGAAGGGATCCGAGGAATGTGCTAAAACAATTCAAAAGATGCATGGCTTATTTAAACCGATGAGCAAGGGTAGATCGAATGACACATATTTATTTTATCCACTTACAACTATTTTATTAGTATCATTTTAGATAGACAAATAGTGTGACACCTCAATGTATCCCACATTAATAACTTCACCATGATCAGATCCACTTTATTAGCTAAGGTGTGATCGTTTCTTATTCGAGCTTGGGAATAGGGATCATCATCGGAACACTATCACACACACCATGTTCCTAGTCCCTGTGATCTTCCATCCTAACCTCTACCTACCATTGGACATGAAATCCAAGGGAATTATACACGGGCTCGCCCTTTGCACATAATCCTTGGTTGAGTTTGTTTTGTATGGTCACCATTAACCCTTCTTTAATATTCCTATATTATTATTGGAATATAAATTCCAAATAACTTATTCAACCTCATAAAAACCTTCATATTTGATGTAAAACATATACGATCTTTAATATAAGGGATTGATATGAATAATGGTTCACAAATATTTTGACAAAATAGGATAATTATTCAAGCATAACATCCAATTTCATCTAATGAATCCATAAAAATTCACCTAGCGTCACCTTTTAAACTCAATGTATTCAAAATTTTATATTTCTAGTCAAATTATAATACATGAGGACATCATCCAAGCTCCATTAACATTGGAACATTATAATCATATTGAAATCCATGAAATATTCTTATTTCATTGTCCACTATTGACAACTAATGAAAATCATTGAAAAACAATTACAACTCAAACAAAAATAGGGATCTTCATAATTGATTATTCATTTTCAGAGGAATGAATTGGACATTTAGTGATAGGTGATACACAATATTATTTAGGACCTAGGCGAATTAATATGTCCCATGAGACAAATTATTAATCAAGCATGTAGGGTTCTTAAAATTCCACAAGGAGAAGAAATACCCATGTAATCACTATGCAGAAGGAATCAAGCACTTCCATATGTTTATCAAGGAAAATGGACTAATATTGAGTGTAATTTCTTAGAAGTAACTTGAAGGAATTCATGTTTTTAAATTCCCTACATACCATCACCAGGTAAGGTATGCGAAGAAGATGGATCATGAACCAATAGGTATCCGGGATGGTCCGCGAACTGATGGCATGCGGAACTATGGCCAGCGAGGACATTAAATAGTGAACCTCATCAACTGAAGGAGTTCTACATGGAAGACCATATACGTACCCTGATGTGAACCCCTCAGTTCATGGATTAAGTGGACGGGTAGTGTTTTGCATACCATTATCGTGAACCAAAGTCTCCACGAACCCCATTAGACTAAGTCTTCTGCGGGTTAGAAAATTGCTTCAATGGGCGTCTGCAAATGGTTCTACATGCCAAGTAGATATTATTTACCTTCTAATCTATAAAATTTACACAGTAGCAGAAGAATTAAAAACAAGGCAGAGGGGAGACATACATTGGGAAGGACGGGCGACAAAATCTTAAGGGAAACTCAAAGGTTTCACTCCCTCTTCTATCCTGTTTCATTGGTGAAGCATGATCCGCGAATCACTTCCTCCATAGGTATATCTAGTCTTGATCCATAGAAATGGGGGAATTGAATAATAATAATAGAACTGTGAAACCAACTGGTAAACTGCGAACTAAATACTTCATGTAGATGAATTTCCCACGAATGGTAATTCCCCCGACCCTCATTCTATATGTCACTCTGCATAGAGAACTGTTACGTGGACTGAACCAAGCACCGCATACCCAATTAGTATGTGGATATAACCCAAGTTTTCACAGCGATCCACATACATCTTTGGTACATAGTTGGTGATACCCATGCCCGTGTACCACACTGGTACGCGAATGCCCCTCCTGCCCGCATACCACTATGTTATGTGAATCCTTCCCCATCCCGCATGAGAAACTAGTATATGGAATGAGGTGTCCAGTATGGTTCCTTCTAGTTCCAACCTCAACCCACCATTATCGTCCAGTCCTCTATAATCTTTCTACTAACAAGTCCTTCGACGCTAGGCTAAAGCCTCCTCCAAAGCCACCTGACCCGTATTATCAGACTATCTAAAGCATCAGTGTGCCCTATTGAGTCAATGATGTGGATCTATTTTTACTTAGTTTTACAAAATATTTTAGTTAATTTTTAACAAATTTATTACTTATTTATAACACTTTTTAATAAGTAATTGAACTTTTTTATTTCTTACACTACATTTATTAATTTATCATTTTTTATAATTAAATTTGTGTTTTTAATCTTTTTATTTAGTCATTCTAACTATTAAAATTATATTAAATTATTTATTAGTTTAATAATCTTAATCTAGATAATGTTTTAATAATTTAAAATCGTATTATTTAATTAATTCTTCATTGTTATTTGGATTAGTCTAATTTAGTTTTTAATTTAGAACATTACCCTTTTAAATAGTTTTGTTAAAATAAGAAAACTCTTTATGTATTATCTAGTCTAAATATTCGGTTTAAATAAATAAGTTAACAATCCAAGTTTAATTTTAATAAAATAATGTGTTTTGAATTTTAAGTTTCATTTTGTCGTTTAATTATTTTACTTTCTTGATTAATTTCTTTATTTAATTTTAATTATTTTATTTCCATGATTGTGGTTAGTTATTTGTTGGTGTTCTGTGTTTATTTACGCATATAATTAATTAATCATAATATTTATATTCTTATTTAATAATTTAGTCACTTTTATTTATTGTTTGTTGAATAACATAGTTAGATTTTACTTACAGTTAATTAATTAGCCTTTAATAATTTAGTTATTTTGAATTTTGTTTTAACTAATAAATGTTTTTTTTATTTAAATTTGCTTTAAATTAATTTTTATTGGTTACATCTCATTTTTTCTATCGGCGAGTTGATGCAACGATGCCGCGTCAGACCAATTTTTTGTCTCACTGATCTTTTGTCACACCGATGTTTTTTATAACTATTGGTGAGTTGTGACTCACCTATTCCTTTGAAACAAAATCAGTCTCTCACCACACACTGATGTTACATCACGCCGATTATTTATTATTATTTTAATTATAAATGAGTCATTTTTTCTTCAATCGGTGTGTCACATACCGATTGTTTTTATTTTAAATAATGGTTTCTTGTGACGTGCCAATGTTTCGACTCCCCAATCATTTTAATTTGTCCCTCTCTGATGGATTATTATTCCTTCTATCAGTGAGTCAACATACCCACAGTAAGTGGAGTCACAAAGGCCCTCCTATGAATGGAGGGGGGGGGGGTTCGAGAATGCATGTACGGATACATTCCCACGGTAACCTAGAGTCCAACATTGGGATGCCAACATGAACCTCCCTATTCCCATGATTATGGGTGATCACTTACTTTTCTATTCAATGAGGAATGATGATCAGTCAAAAGGGGTTATGTTCGCTCCCCCCTTTGATGAGGATGAGACTCCTCCCCTTCCAAGAACATTTTCTATGGCCCTCCCACTGAGGAGAGTCCCCAATCATCAGAGGATGGGTTGTGTGACCTTTATGTCCATTTCATAAGGTATGGTTCATCACTCCGCACCCTTTCCCACGGTTGCCCTATCCACTTATGCTATGGGATCTCCCTCCCCTCCAACAGGGGAAGAGGCATGTGCATTTTTGAATATTTCAAATCATAATTTTTCTCACACCGAGCATAAATCACCTGGGCTTAGAGGTTTGTGAAGTTAATAACATTCACATCATCTGAACTATGAGAAATATGATTCCTGACGAGATCAAGATACGTAGGACACCTTCCAGAAGGCCTGAGCTCAAAAGGGTGCCCATTCCAAAAGGTCCCCCCCCAACCATTCCCCCCCCCCCTCAAATTGGGATATTCCATGTGTAATATCCACATCATCTAAAATTTGAGAACTTTGATTCATGATCAAATTAGGATAAGTAGGATTTCCTACCAGAAGGTGTGAGCTCAAATGGGTGGCCATCCGTAAAGGGTCCACCCAATCAGGTTTTCCAAATGGGAATCTTCCATGTGTAATCCATGCACTATCTAATATTTGAGAACTCTTATTCCTGACCAAGTTTGGATACATAGGAAGCCTACCAGAAGGCCCGAGCTCAAATGGGTAACCAATCCAAAAGGGTCCACCCAATCATGTCTTTCAAATGGGAAAATTTCATGCGCAATCCCCACACATTCTGAACTATGGGGGTTCGGATTTCTCTCTCGAGGATATGTAGGAATCCCTCCTTGTGGGCCCTATCACAACATCACGTCACCATCCATCCCCCTGGATGATGATAAACTCCATAGTGCCTTTCAATATGGCTAAGTCAGCATCACCTCTATGGCATCAAACTTATGTATACTCATAACAATCATTCAAATTAAGGGTAGCTTATGGTCACACTATTCGGGAATGAATGAAGGATTCAAGAACATTTCAACACAACTTAAATCTATACGAGGGTCTAGGAATAGGAAATAATCATCCCCCTAAAGGGTGCGGTGAACCGGAAATCTCATCCTCTCGACCAATGGAGTCTTCAAGTGTCGTTGCCCAAATCATCACCCAATAGGTGCCTGCCTTTGGATAGCAGGTCCATGAATCATAGATACCATGGGCGTTGGGAATTCTTGGTTCCATGAATAAAACCCTTTAGAGACCATATAAAGAATTTATATATGATAAGGATGGATTTCATGAGTGTTTCATTTCCACGCAATTACCCGTTGGGACCAAAGGTTCCTCACATTGTTAATTCAACCTTCATTAAAGGATAATGATGTTGAATGGGTCAAAACAATGGAATGTTAAATTCAAAGAGATTGTTTCCCTGTGGAAATGGGATGGGGGTGATCCTCATTGTGCCATCTCCAAACCACCCGTACACATGCCACCTCGGAGGAAGAACAAAAATGGTGATCCCAATGTGAATCCCTAACCAGGGTGGCGGTCTCACCCCCAAATGATAAAAGACAAAAGGAAACTTCACGTAAGACCATTTTGTTCACCCTAGTACGCACAATAGGCACCACCTAAGTGGTGGATCAAAAATGGTGAACCCAACATGAATCCTTAAACAAGGTGGAGATTCTACCAATAATGATAAAAGAAAAAAACAACACTTCATTTCAGAACATTTTGTCTCCCCTAGTATGCGCAACAGCATCCACCTCTAAGGCGTAAGAAAAATGGTGAACCCAATGTGAATCCTTAACCAAGTGGTTTTTATGTCATAAATGTATTAAAAGTTCCCAAAGAGTGACCTTCGATCCAAATGACATCCCCACGGTCGATGAAGATGCACACATCAGCAATCCCATAGGTTGATGGGGCCTCAATGAAGAGTAGGACCACCTCGCCTACCCAACATCATCAACACTGGGTATCCATTATGTCGATCAGGGAGTACCACCAGAATGGTAATATCCTCATGATTGAGGCCACAAGATAGGCCATCTATTCTGAGAAGGTCTACAAGTCACCTCTTAAGCCACTGCCAGTACCACAGCAAAGGGCGGACCCGATGGTCGTCTCAAACCGTTTGGGACGCATGTCCTCAGAACATGAAAACAACTACATATCTTAACAAAGGGAGTTAGATGAATTCAATACTGATGACTTCATCCCTACTGCACATGGTCCCTACCCATCGACCCAAGCAAGAGTGTGTCGCCGCTGACACCAGGCAACTAGGCCTCCTCCCACTGAGGAGGACCTTATGTCGAGGGAACCTACCAAAGTCCAGGAGACCTGGGGCCCTCAGGCTGCCCACCAAGGGAGGAGAACATATTACCAAGGAAACGCTATCACCCTAGTTTTTGAGTATCAGCTCCACTATACCAATGTAGAGGTAGTCAACCGACAGACATACAACTCTTCGCTCTACACTCAAGCCAACCACAGAAATACGATGGCCCAATACGAGCACATGCACGTTTCTACTAGTGCTCGCCAGTCCCGTCGTACAGAAAGAGTGTCTAGCTATAGTAAGATTCAGATATCTACTGACACATAACAATACATCCATCAAAATAGGTTTGAAACCAGCTATACTTAGGAACAAATATCTGATGATGCATATCAAGGCCGCTATCAAAATAGGGCGACAAGCAAATATGAGCAGAGTAAAATTCCTTCAGATGCATAAAAAGCACATGAAACAAATACAGTAGAAAGAAAGTGAATGAAAACACCCACTCGTGAATATGAAGATGACCAGATAAATAAGGTGGAAACGAAGAAGACAACTGGAGACAAACTCATTCCTCTGTCCTGACACAGGAGAACTGCTGATATCTACAGGAAACTCATAGAGGATCAGAGAGGGCACAAACTCCTACTCCAACAACGGAATGGGCCTTCATACACAGTCCATCCAAAGATGTTTATCAGCACATCCTAGCCATGATGGAATATCATAAGCCGATTCCAGACCATATCCTCCAAACATGCCATAATATCATTGCATCGGCAGCAAAGGCAAGAACTCAGGCCCGCGACCCAATTTCCTCAAATAGAATGACTCGCTCGCAAAAAGCATTAGTCACTTCGGAGGAGTTATGCATCCTTTCTCTAGTCTAGGAGGGTCAAAAACAATATCCTGTGACATACAGGATTAGGAAAAAATACATGTTCTAACAGGGGGATGCCTGTCCAACATGGTGGCCACTCTTGGGTAGGCATATATCCCTATCAAAACTCAAGATGATCATTAGTGTATCCCGATGACATCATGATACAAAAAAAGATAGGGACCCTTATATGAAGACCATTAATAATATAATAATTCCACGATTACCCAAAAGAGAGTGCCCAAAATTGAAAAGCACTAAAGGAAGCCTAAAAATGAAGAGCACATACATGATCCTGCTCTGCTGGAAGCTAGGTTTCTTGATGTCCTCAAGAATATACCAACAAAGGCTCAAGAAAATGGAATTCCATTACCAAATTATCGAAGTGACAATATCAGTTGCGATGGTCCTCCCTGTAGTGCCACTACCAGCAGCTATGAAGGTCCTCCACAGAGAACCCTTGGAGGATTACTATGTGGGTCAAGAATGATCGATCAAGATAGCCTATCACATGATGTTCATCAGGGTACCCCCCCCCCCCCCCGACCTGAAGATCAGATAAGTAGAATGTTCTCCCCTTTATATCGTCCGACCTACTTTTTCTCCTTATGATATACGCTACAGATATTCCTCTCCCTATAGTTATACATTAAGTCATGATGGTAGTCCTCTCCATGATGACAGTCATTGTGAAGGCCCCCCATGCAAAGATTATTTCTGTGGAGATCCTCCCCATAGTAATGCCAAGAAATGAGAAGGTCATCCCCTCATTGTAGTACATCCAGAAGGACCTACCCATGATGTACATTACATAAATTCTCCCAATAGCTGGACATCAAGTCATGATGGTAGTCCTTGCCCTGATGATGATCATTGCAAAGGCCCTCCCCGCAATGACAGTTATTGTAAAGGTCCTCCCCATAGTAACATTGGTTAGTCGTTTAAGTGAAGGTATGTTATCGATGTACCAAATTATTTTTATTCTAATGAGTATAGTACCAATAAGGGGTCGATCCATAGGGGAAAAAAGTTATTTTTGTCCTTGCTTATTAGTTTGTATTAATTTCCTAGTGTAGTGTGCTGAATTTGGGGTTGATTTTATTTGTTTGGATAAAAAGAATAACTTGATTTATGTTTCTCTAATAAATTACTTAATGAATAAAAGAAAATATATAAAAATTTGTTTTGATGAATACAAAGAGAGAAATGTGTTGGGTTTATGGATATATGAGAAGTTGATTATTAAGTAAAATTTATTTTGAGGTTGTGTTGGTCATAATAACCCAACACACTAGGTTAAATTGGTAATAATGTTTTCTTGTTCTGGAAAACTTATATATAAATATAAAGAAACTAACTCCTTGCTCTGGTAGTCAGTGTTTAACACTTCTTTATTTGGATTTGTCCATTTTTGAGTCAATGAATACTTCCAATGATAATAAAAATATTCACTGGTGTTATTCTTGTGATTCCTGAAAATTCCTCCCTTGGTCTGGTTCAGAATTTTCAGTGATAAGATGAAGTGATTTAAAAAGAATAATAAGATGTTGAAAGAATAAACACATTCAGAGAAACTAATTTAAATTACCAATCATCAACTCCCACAACCCCAAAATAGTGGGTATTTAGTTACACATAGAGAAAATGATAAACACAAATCCCTTGATACTTGATGTGATCATGCTTTAAAATCTAGAAGAAGGAATGATACTTCGATAGACGGTAAAATGGAAGTAGTATGATAGCATAGATTCTCTCCTTATGACCTTCAACCCTTTTCTCTCCACAAATTCATTTCACACACCTCTCATAAACTGAAGTACAAGGACCCCTCTTATTGAAAATATAACTGCACGACATGTGGAAAAAGTACACAATATGTACTAATTTCAAAATTCTTTTTTCATTGTTTTTCTCCTCTGGTAGGTGGCCTAACACGCCGTCTTTGACTAGGAACATGGATCGACATGGTAGGTAGATATACACAGCGTGTAGGGATTCCATACATGGCATGTAGTATCATTTTTCGGCCACCAACCGCTTCTATAAAGGTATACACGACGTGTATATGTTGAACACGGCGTTTCCTCTTCAGCCGGTCACATGGGAATGTCAACTCTTCTCATCCAACAACTTCTTCTAAAAGGGTTTACATGGCGTGTATAGTGTGAACATGGTGTGTACTGACTTCTGGTTACGTGGGCATGTACTTTTCCTGGTCAACCCAAGTCTGAGCTTGAATGTACATTGCGTGTATATATGTACACACTGTGTAGTTGTAAATTTTTTCTCAGTTCTCCCTTGATTTGTGTATTTGGACATAAATATCCAGAAAATGAACAAGATCACCAAAGTCAAAGTATTTTTCCACAAAGAAGTAGGTAAGTGCTAAAACCTTGTTCTTATTTTCAATAAAGTATGTGAAAATGTATAAACAAATCAAGTGCATGAAACTCCCCCATACTTAGTCATTTGCATACCCTCAAGAAAATCTCAACATCTAATTATAAGAGTCTATATTTTAAAAGAATATAATTCAATCAATCATAAATATAGATAATAATTCACATGAGAAAATTATAAAAAAGATACAAAACAATTTCAATTCAATATATATTCTAATCATGCCTCTTATATAATTCAATTAACTTTTGTTATCCCCTTTTAAACACAATTTTCAACCTTTCAAAAATAAACAAGCCACTTGATTATTTACCTCACCAGTAATATACTCAACACTCATGATATTTGTAATTTATTGTTATTCCCAATTAAAGATATATACACTCTATCCATAGTTTTTCAAGAAATCGAGTTTTTTGCTTCATAAAATTGATTTACAAAAATCCTGAGTACATTTCAATAAGGATCAGATGTTTCTATGGTAAAAGGATGGTAGGTAAAGATGTGAAAAATAACTCTGATGCTTGAAAGAGGAGGAAAAATTCTTAAATAACGGTGCATGATATTCATAGTAAAGCTCAATGTAAAAAAATTCCTCAATAAACTCTATAAAATGATCTCATCACCACCATATCCTTTAATTGGGTAGGTAAGGTTCAGAAACCAACAAGTGAGTATAATGTCCCTTTGTCTGTACCAATTTTTTTTATAAAACAAAGGGGACAATTTAGAATTTCCATGAATATTGGTTTGGAACCCTTTCTCCCCAAATGATCAAGAGGGTCTCCTCCATACTTAATTTCACGACAATTCACAAAAGTATGCCATGTATTTTCAATCCCTTCTTGTAAAATCAAGTTAATAATCATGAAAAATCATAAAGGAATTTGGGTAGGAAGGGAAATAGGCTTGTAATAAGGCTTACTATAAAGGTTATTCATGGTTTCTAGGGGCTTTGTGAAGATAAGATGTAGGGTACGACTAAATATAAAGGTGTTAAAACAATATAATTCCTCAAAAATTTTAATGTAATTCAAAAATTACTCATGTTTCAAAAAAAACTAGCAAATTCTGGGAGTTATGTATATCCTATGAATCTCTCAAGAAAGAGGGTATTAAGAAGAATAAGATAAAGGGTTTAGAATACCTCTCAGGAGAAGGAAAAATACATAAAGAGACAATAAGGTCGTGAAGTTCATATAACTATTATTTATAGTTGATGAAATCATCGAATGATTACAAGTTGTAACTTAAAATATATCACCAATCATTTTAAAACACTTAGGAGACAAAATAAGCATGCAACTTTTTAATAATTTCCCACATTTAGCTTTATTATTTAATAATATGATTAACCAAAATTTCATCACATTTTCAGATATATTTTCTAATAAAGATGTCTCCTAGAATGACGATATGGGGAAAGTCTAAAGTGGTCGAGAGATGCCCCCTATACTTAAAATCGAACGTGGTCCACCTAGGGCCACATAAAGTGAATAAGGTAATGTGGGGACATAATAGTGGACCAGAATGAGGGGAAGTAAGAAAAGAAGTAAATCAAGGAGGAAATGAAAACAATGTAAAAACATGGAAAAACAATACTTCCCTTGTCTCTATGAGAATAAAGATAAGAAGTGATGGAAAAGACGAGTCCATATCATGCCTGAGTACCTATTATGGTCATGGAGAGATAAAAATGCAAGCATACACAACATACATTGGCACAAGACATGAAAAATTTATATATAATGAAAAAAAGTTAACCAAAAACCAGTCAAGTGCTCAACTCAGAAGAGGCATCATCCGGTACAAAAACAGCTTGTAGAGAATGATCCAGAGCCATAGAAACTGGAGTCTCGGAATCTGCACTCTGAAGGGAATCCATATAAGTAGGAGCTACGGGAGATGGATTTGGAATAGGAAGCTCGACATCACTCTCTAGACTGGCAGCAGTGGTGGCAGCATTTGGGCCCATAGTGGATAAAAGAACAGAATCTGTGGCCAGTGTCGTAAAAGGAAGAGGGAAAAAAAAGAGATCTACTGAGGGTGCGGTGGTACAGGTAGTAGGTGGAATAGAAGAAGGTGGGATAGATAAAGGGGGTCAGAAGAGGGGGGTGGGTGGAGAAGCTACAAGGGTTGGGGAAGGAGGAGTAGGGACATTGACGTGGGAAAGAGGGTCAGCAGGTGGGTGAGGTGGTGACAGGGCAAAGACGTAAGCACCCCCTACATCTGGACCAATCCCATGAAAATAACCATGAGATAGTCCATCCGCTGGGGGAACCTAACATGTCATAGGGAATATAAGGCTCAAATACCACAAGGTTGTGGGAAAGGTGAGTGGCGTAAAATCCACCGTTCAGTTATCCCTGACGGCCGGTAAACATGGCATGGAAATAGGAGGCAGCAAGGTAAGGGAGTTCTGGGTAGTCCTGTCAAATGACACAGGTGAGGATATCCATTTAATGACCGGTCATGACCCCCATATCCTCATGGTAGGTAAAATGAATGGTGATGAAGCACTAATTGGAGAAGAGAAGGATATGGTCAGCTATAAAGGTGCTCTTCTGTGACGTAGGGGTATAGCGGTGGTCAGGCCCAGCCATCTCCCGCCATATAGAAATGATCTTAGAGTGATTGGGTTGGGTTAGGGTGGAGACAGGGGGTGGGGTGATGGGATGTGGATAGAAAATGCACCCTCAGCCAAAGTCAATCATGGTAAGAGAAAAGGGTGGACCACCTAGCCAGAACTGTACCATGGGTACCACATCACCAGGCGTCTCCTAGTACTCAGCTCCGTCGAACTCGAATTAAATAGAAAACTCCAAAAATAAATAGTGGAAAATAAGAGTGATGACATTGAAGATCGTGATTAACAGAGTGTGTCCAAGGATATCCTTTAACTCTCCCCATATGCCCAGCTGCTGAAGGATGCTGCAATCAAGATAGCGTCTGCTCAATGAAATCGGGTAGTGAGAGAAATGCTGAACTTTGTCATGTGCCAAGTCAGTGACCGGGAACACCATTCAAGGGTACGGAACACCTGCAGGTCCCTTCCCAGGTGGAGGTACAGCAACAGGTTCAGGATCTAAGGGCGGAGTGGTTGAAGTAGATGGAGGCTCGCTGGATGGGGTGGTTAAGGATGGACCTGCGACGAATGAGGAGAGCTAAGGTGGAGTGGCAGCTGGTGGGGATGTAAGGGTGGCACACATTGGCTCGATGCTAGATGGTGGAGGTTTGGTGGTACTAGAACTAGCCTCTTCGGAAAAATTGGGTGGTGGAAGGATGGCCGACAGAGGGAGTCGGTACACTAGAGAGTCCAGATCTGGTAGTGTCACGGGTCGGAGTCGGATCCGACGAAAAATGGGCCTCTCGCCCTCAGTAGCATATGTGTAAATATCCCACGGTAATGGTTTCTATCTTCCATATCCTAAAAAAGATATAAAAACAAAAAAAAGGTAAACAAATGAAAAAGGAAATGAAGAAAATGTGAGAAAAAGGAAAAAAAAGTACACGACATGTACATCCAGAGTACACGGCATGTAGTGAAAGCGGGTTAGCATCTCATGTTCTCCAAATAGACATGTCAAGGGAGCAGGGGATAGACCAGGGAAAGATACATGGCATGTACCGAACATACATTACTTGTTCTTGTAAATTGTTCATGGTCATGTGTTGGTAAAGACACGACCATCATTTAAGCAGTTCCTACAATACAGAACACACTGTGTAAAGGTAATACACAATGTGTGTAAGAACAATGGGTAAATGGCCGTGTGAAGTGCTACACATGGAATTTATGAAAGAAATCATATACATGACATATTCCGAACAAACACGCCGTGTTCATGAAAAAGGTGTGTGAGGCCGTGTGAAAAAGATACACGAGCATGGTGGGGGATGGTATACGGTGTGTACCGAACATACACATGGTGTATTGTCAAATCATGAAGCATTCAGTGTGTGGTAGTGTACTAAAGTCCACCATATTTGTTCTTCAATTCATGTCCTTGTATCGTGAAACCCGAACAATCGTCCAATCCCAAAATCACTCTAAATTCTTATGAAAAACTGAAATAAATGGTGAAAAATGGCGTACCTAGATCGAGGATCACAATGAAACATAAATCAAAACCAAAAACGCCAAAAATATACAGATTTTGGAAGAGGGTGTTTGGGTGTCATACGGGGGAAGAAACGAGGAGAGGGGAAGGAGATGCATAACACGGACGGAATCCGGGTGGTCCGTGGCTTTTATAGCAGAGGTACACTGCGTGTACAATAGACTACATGTCGTGTATCCCATTTTTTAAGTTAATAGTTATATATATAAATATAATTAGTATAGAAAACTATATAATAATTAATATTAATAATTATATGTAACACCCCAACCCCAGTTACCAAGAGTCGGTGCATTATTACACAACATTGGAATGATCACAAGAAAGATCAAATCTCGAAAGACCGATTAGTTTAGTAGCATTGAAAACACTAGATATATTCATAAGTCTTACTTTATATCATAAAAATGAAAACTACAACAACATAGTCTCCATAGTCCACTATCATATCCCAACATACTATCCCTGAAGGTCATTCATAAATTACTTCTTCACATCCTGGGAAAAATAAATCATTGAAAGTGGTGAGCTCAGATGCTCAATAAGGATAATAATATAGCAGAAACTTTCATGAATAAACATAAACATTTAAGGAAATGTATAACTAAAACAAAAGCCTTTTAAACATGAACTTCAGCATAATATGGAAAATATAAATATAAAATAATGTCATTTACTTACTCACATGGATATTATACTAGTCGAATAATCACATGCAATATCAATAACCACTTTCATAATGACGGAATGCATAATGCCAGCCTATCATCACCGCGTAGCCAAGGTCACGTACCAAGACTACAAATACGATTTTTTCAAGGCCTCGAGCCAAGACAATAGTTTGTCTCATGAGACCTACTGATGCATCGAGGAGCTATAGCGAGCTCCACCAGTCACTTATTAAGTCTAATGCATTCCTTATATGAACAGGTTTAAACATAACATAAACATTCGTATTAAAGCTAGCATATAAAATGTCAATACTTTCTCCATAAACCATGAATGGTAAAAAAATATCACATCCATAGTCGAAAATATCACAAAACCTTCAATGGAAGTTTTGTATAATATATCAACTTCAAATAAGCTTAAAATCCATCAAAGGATGTTGACATAGATGAAATGAAACTATTTGAGTGAAATATATTTTTTTTTAATCATTTAAAAGTCACATAATTATAAAATGAAACATTTAATTTGAAAATATTCTTATAATCTTGTAAGGGAAGATTTGAAGATTTTATAACAGTGTAAAATAGCCACATATGTCGTATAAGTTAAAAAAAGACATTCTTACCTTAATTCATTCAAAAAGGTTAAAAAAAGACCTTGTTTGGAAAATGACAGAAAGATTCCTTTATAAACTTCTTATAAAATGTCAAAAAAGGGTATAAATGACTTTAACCTATATTCTGTAAAATATTAAGAATGTTTTTGAATACATTTTTAAGAAACATGGATGTGGATGATAAATAGGTCACACTAGATAATATCGTATAAAAAACTCGGATAATGAAGAGATTGTGAAATAACCCTTACCAATTTGGTAAATTACGAAACATACACCCCATAAAAGAGGTATAATACAATGAATATGTAAATACACATAAATTAAAGTGTATTCCACAAAGGATACAATTATGGTCATTACATACACCACACAAAAGGTAATAGTGGAAATATGGTATGAATCTCACGGGAATAAGGAGTGAGATGAAAACCCCTTACCTTGTACTTTTCCTTGGTTGAGGTTAGGTTAACCTCCTGTATAATGGTGAAATAATTGTTATTAAATTATAAAAGAATCATATACATTAATATGATATCATATATGATCTTTTAACATTGATTTGTTAATAACATCTTAGTATTATTGTCGTTTTGGGTGTTAATGGATTCGTTTTCATTTGTCTGTTTTGTTACGTAAGCCATGTTTGTTATGGATAGGTTGTATCTTATTCATATCCAGAATGATATCAGGTCCTTAAACATTATTTTTAATCATTAAATGAGAATTAGACACAAATGGATATGATCGGGAATGAATCTCATCGCGTTCATGGAGACAGTAGTCTGTACGTACGAACGAGCGACCATATCATTCTTTTGATATTAAAATAATATATAATTGGATGGTATATCATATATACAGAATAATTATCATGTTATATTTATTATTTACATGAATTATACATCATTATTATACCCATATAAATAATAATATATTGAATGACAATTACACCACAACGTGGAGACGGTAGGTCGTACGTACGTACGTATAGTGACATGTCATTCAAGGGATGGATAGAATAATGAATTTGTTTGTTCCATAATTATAATAACATCACAGTACATAGAACATGCTGGAGTTATTATTTTAGAATGGAAACACCAAGGAAATAAGAAGTTGAAGAAGAAAGTAACTTTAAAGAGGGTGGTTAAGACGTTACCTCTTCTTCGGGTTCTTCTTTATGATTTGATCAAAATGGATCCTTATGTTGGCTTTTTGATCAAACTAAGGCCTCTAGGATTAAGTGAGAGATGTTTGCAGGATATTTGGTCAGAGGTTGGACGAGCCAAATGGATTTGAAGGTGTGAATCGATGAGAAGTGGGGAGTGCCCTTTTATAAGAGGGGTGAGGGATAATGTGGGGATAGGTCGAAAACAACTCAACCAATAGATTTTTGATAGGTTTGGGTCACATTATTAACATTATCTATTATTTTTAACTCTTAGTTAATTAGGTTGACACTTACCATGTCACTTTGTATTTTTATATAATATAGTTAATAAACTTATTATATACATCCAAGCGACCCAAAAGTGGTCCATTAATGATACACCAATAATTATATAAGTCCTTCGGTAGAAAAATAGATTTTCAGGAATAGAATACAAATTAATAATATAATATTTGTTTTAAAAACTCATTTATGTCAATTTTGACACAACTCAATAATTGATTTCTGTTAATGTCTTAACAACGTTATTAATTCAAAAAAAATTCATTTTAGAAATAATAACACGTAATATTAACCAATGAAATTCGTTTATGTCATCAAAACTTTCAAATTATATTTATTTTAACATTTATAATATCAATTATTTGATTCTTTAATTAATAAGTAAAATACTGCATCATTATTGTGTCATATATATTTTTCCTTTTTAAATGTCTAAAAATTATAAATAAAATACCATTATGTAGGAAATATTTTTAGCTTTCTAATGAATATTTATAATTGAAAATATAACATATATAAATTTATGTAAATTGTTTTTTTCTAAAGGATATAAGCTTATGTCATTTTTGTATTTACTTTAACTTAATTAATATAATGTTTCCCTATCACCTACAAGTGGCTCAATGGGGTCCCAAAATCGACCCAAAGATGCCCATGGTCAGACAGGTATCCACCAATAAGGTTAGGACATGTTTTAGGGTAATTTATTATTATTATTATATTATTTTGTAACACTTATTTACTGGATTTACCCTTTAACCATGGTAAATAAAATATTTACCGAAGTAATTATTAAAAATGTCTAAAAATAAAAGTTACCTATTTACACAATTTTGACATCATAATTAAAAATATGGAATCCATTTTTCCAAATTCAAAACACAGAATTCGCAGAAATTAATTTAAAATTAATTCCCGCTGTCAAAACAAAAAGTGTGTTTTTAAGATATTATAACTATCAAAATATTGGTACTTGTTTATTTCCGGTTTAATTGTGAAATTAAGTCCAATGACCAAATTGTATTAAATGGTAAAAATATATTCTAAATATAGTTTAAAACCACTCATATTCATAATTTATCACTATTAATTATTTTTATTAAAAAAAAAATTAATTAAAATTTTTTAATTTTCACTATTCATCAAAATTTAAAAGTTATCCGAAAAGTACCAATATTTCATCCTAGGATAATTTTGATATTCTGAATCGAAAAATAAAGTTCATTTTGAATGATAAAATTTATAAAATTTCAAAAATTGGGTATTACTATTCATAACGGCTACTTTGACTGGTTGCGGCGTGTTAGAACTCGAAGTTGTGTACAACACACGCTACTGTATTACTCAAAGAGAAGCGTAACGTGGAAGCTTGGGGTGTTACATTCTCCCCTCCTTCAAATAATTATGTCCTCAAAATTTCTAGAATATTACTGCATAAAAAGACTCTGGTGGTTCTTCATCATAAGTTCCTGGAGTTCCCACGTTGCCTCTTCCATCTTGTGGTTTCTCCATAAAACTTTTACTAGACGAGTCGTCCGGTTTCTCAGCACTTATTCTCTCATATCAAGAATCCTAATGGGATCTTCACAATAAGACAGATCGGGTTTCAGTTCTAATTCCTCATAGGTGAGTAAATGCGTTGAGTTAAGCATGTATTTTCCTAACTGTGATATGTGGAACACATCGTGAACTTTAGAGAGACTTGGCGGCATCGCCAAATAGTAAGCTACAGCCCCAATTCGTTCTATAATTTCAAAAGGTCCAATGTACCTGGGACTCAATTTACCCTTCTTACCAAAACGTATAACTCCCTTCCATGGAGATGCCTTCAAGAAAACATGATCTCCCACCTGAAATTCCAAATCCTATCTTTTGTTGTCAGCATAGCTCTTCTGCCTACTTTGACCTGCTTTGATGTGGTTTTGGATTACCTTCAACTTTTCCATCATTTCCTCCACCAGTTCGGGGCCTACAAGTTTTATTTCCCCAACGTCATCCCAACAGGTTGGTGTGTGACATCTCTTTTCGTATAACGCTTCATATGGTTCTATCTGAATGTTTGAATGGAAGCTATTTTTATAGGAAAATTCTACCATAGGTAAATATGGATCCCACATACCCTGAAAGTCAAGTTAGCATGATCTTAACATGTCTTCTAAGGATTGAATAGTTAGTTCTGATTGTCCATCTGTTTGAGGGTGGTAAGCAGTTCTCAATTGAAGTTCAATATCCAAGGCCTTCTGAAGACTTTTCCAGAATCTTGGTGTAAAATGGGGATCGTGATCTGAGACAATTGATAGGGGTACTCCATGAAGTCTCACAACTTCATTAATATATAGCCTTGCCAGCCATTCAAGTGGTAAATCCTCCCTTATAGAAATAAAATGTGATAACTTGGTAAGACGATCAACAATGACCCATATTGCATCGTTCCTTCTTGGAGTCTTTGGTAGTCCCATGAAAAAGTCCATCGTGATATTATCCCATTTTCACTCAGGTATGGGAAGAGGTTTCAATACTCCACCAAGTTGTTTCCTTCCAGCTTTCACTTGTTTACAAACCATACATCTTGACACAAAATCAGCAATCTCCCTCTTCATGTTGTCCCACCAAAAATGTTCCTTCAAATCTCTATACATTTTGGTGCTCCCAAGGTGTATAGAGAAATTGGAACTATGATCACCATCCAACAATTATCTTTTTAGATCACGTATATTAGGAACACAAGGTCTCTTCCCAAACCTCAATATTCCATCTTCATACACAAAGCCACTCAATTTCCCATCATTCACAGCTTTAATCTTCTTTTTTATCTCTTCATCACCGGTCTGAGAACTATTTATCCTTTCTAGTAAAGATGGTTTGGAAACAATTTGAAAAATCATTGATGTTTCACCTTCCATGGTGATTCCCGTATCCATCTTCACTAGATCCATGAAAATAGAATCCCTTTCGATTCTCGTCATGTTCAAAACTCCATGATCCTTTCTGCTCAAAGCATCTTCCACCTTATTTCCCTTCTTTGGATGGTAGTGTATTGTGTAATCATAATCCTTGAGTAGTTCAAGCCATATCCTTTGCCTCATGTTGAGTTATTTCTGTGAGATAATATACTTCAAACTCTGGTGATCAGAATAAATGTCAAATTTCTCACCATAGAGATAATGTCTCCATATCATCAAAGAAAATATTATAGCAGCTAACTCAAGATCATGAGTAGGATAGTTTTTCTCATGAATTTTCAGCTGTCGTGATGCATAAGCAATAACTCTATCATTCTGCATAAGGACACAACCAATTCCTTTCATTGATGCATCACTATAAATAATGAACCCATCATTCCCCGATTGTAGAGTAAATATAGGATCATTGACTAATATTCTCTTCAGTTCTTCAAAAAATTCTTCACACTCTTTTGTCCAAGAAAATTTAATCCCTTTACGTGTGAGATTCATTAATGGGTTATCCAATCGGGCCAAATTATGGACAAAATGTCGATAATAACCTGCTAAACCAATAAAACTGCATACCTCGGTTATACTCATTGGTGCTGGCCATTCTTGGATTGCCTTGGTCTTAGAAGGATCAACAGAGATTCCATCCTTAGAGACAATATGGCCAAGAAAAGAAATCTCTTGAAGCCAGAATTCACACTTGCTAAACTTCCCATATAATTCATGTCTTCTAAAAGTTTTCAATATAATGCGCATGTGATTTTCATGATCTTTGTAGCTTTTGGAGTATACCTAAATATCATCAATAAATACCACTACAAATTCATCATGATATTCCTTGAAAACTGTGTTCATTAAATCCATGAATACAGAGGGTGAATTAGTCATCCCAAAAGGCATTAATGTAAACTCGTAATGCCCGTACCTTGTTCGAAATGTTGTCTTCGGAATGTCTTCCTTATTCACACACAACTGATGGTATCCTGATCGAAGGTCAATCTTTGAAAATAATTGATCTCCATGAAGTTGGTCAAATAAATCATCAATGCGAGGTAGGGGACACTTGTTCTTTATTATTAGAGCATTGATCTCCATGTAGTCGACACATAACCTCATAGATCCATCTTTATTTTTAACAAAAAGAACAGGGGATCCCCATGGAGAAACACTAGGATGAATAAATCCCTTATTACTCAATTCCTCTAGTTGTTTATTTAGTTCACCTAATTCCACAGTGGCCATTCTATAAGGGGTATTCGATATAGGCCTTGATCTAGGAATTAAATCAATGGAAAACTCAACTTCTCATTCTGGAGGATGTCCAGGTAAATCTTCTGGAAAAACATCTACATATTCTTTCACAGTAGGTACATCCTCTATTTGAACATTACATTCCTCACCCGTGGTTATTTCATTCTCTTCCTCCCCAATAATTGAATTTATTTGAGCTACTGGGGGTGGATCTAGATAAGAATTAGGTGGTGACGATTCTTCTCTAAAGATAAGGTGTTCCTTATCATCATCATCAAAAATCGTAACCTCCTTCTTCTTACAATAACTCTTCTCATCATGGTCTGAAATCCAATCCATACCAAGTATTATATCAAATTTGGTCATGGGTATGACGATGAGATCAACATATAATGAAAATTTATATGCCCTAATGGAACGGATCCACAGAACTTTGTAGCAATGATACTTCCCTTAGGGGTTTTGACTGACAATTCTCTTGTTAAATCAAATTGGAAATATCTAATTTTCTTAGAAAACTGGGAATATATGAAACAATATGATGATCTAGAATCAAATAAAGCATTTTATAAACTTGAGGAAACCATTAAATTATCTGCCACCACGTCTTTCGAAACTTCTACCTCAGCAGTAGTGATAACATAAGCATGGATTTGATCCCTTGGACTTTTTTGAGGCAAGTTCCCCTGACACTTAGGAAATTCATTTGCATAATGTCCCATCTATCTACAATTATAGAATTACATGTTGACAAAAACCCTCTTTCCCTTGCAATCATGACCTTGGTGGCCTTTTTCACCACACTTGTAATAGACTCCCATTCCATTTATGCAAGTACCGGGGTGTTTCTTCCCACATTTACTGTAGGATGGATTTTAAAATTTTCCCTTCTTCCCCTTATTTCCATTTCCAGATTGATCAATAGATCTCTTCTTCTCTTTCTTTGCTTTAAATCCATAATACTTAGAGAATTATTTTTCCATCTTGATAGCACACGAGACAATATCTTCGTACGACTAGAAGGTTTGTGAGACTAATGCTCGACGAAGAAATGGTTTTCACCCATCAAATAAATGATCAATATTAATTCATGGGTTACATATATAATCTGTAGCATACCTCGCTAACCTTGTTAAGTTAGCCTCATCCTTTGCGACATTCTCATCATCTTTCTACCTCAGACTCAAAAATTTCCTTTCTATATCTGCTCGATGGTCTCGAGGAAAGTATTTTTCTAAGAATAGCTCTTTGAACTCCCTCCATTCCATATCTTATACTTAATCATCTTACTTTGTGTTTTAAATCAATGACCACCATTGATCATCATCTCCAGTGAGGCAGTAAACTGCAATGATAACTTTTTCCCTTTCACCAATCCCAAAAGCCTGAAATATTTTTTTAGGGAACTTATCCATTGCTCATCTACCAATGGATTTTTAATCCCATTAAATGTCTGTGGTTGTTTACTCATGAAGAAATCTAACATTGATCCTCCATGCTACGGATCAGGGTGCTCCATACGGGTAAGGTTATTATTTATAACCTTAGTGAGTTGTCCCAGTATGGTGATAAGATGATAAGCACCAGTTATATCACCAGCTCCACTATAATTATCTTGAGCAGGATGGAAATCCCTATATAGAGTGTGTGCATTGATATGGTTTCCATTTCATCCACTAGGCGCCCTTTCTAAACAATGGCATAAACTTGATCAGTTTAAGAATCAAAGTACATAATTCCATACTTGTAAAACACAAAACATAAATTGAACAGTTTATGGATATAATCCATAATCATAAAAAAAATTCCCTTGAGGAAGTATATACTCATAAACCCTTCATAATGGTTCGTAATGAAAATGAGAATTATCCTAAGCATATCCCCCTTGAGTTTCGTAACCAAGAGTGCAGCAAGGCCCGTTGTCGTGCACCATTTCCCGTTCGAGTATAGCTCAAAGCGGTGTTTTTGGGTTTTACCCCTAGGTACATTTGTGCCAGAGCTTCCTCTACCTGCTCGTATCCAGACAGGGATGTATTTCTCAGAAAACTCACAAAATCTCTACAATACCAAAATTCTAGGAAGTCCTTCTACACTAATCGTCAAAGTTCATCTTAGGTCTATGTGCTCTAATCATATTTTATCTAAATCTAGCTTCCAAGGTTTTTACTAAAATTCCTCTGATACCAACTGTAACGCCCCGACCCAAGTTACACAGAGTCAGTGTATTATTACATAACATTGGAATGATCACAAGAAAGATCAAATTTTGAAAGATTGATTAGTTTAGTAGCCTTGGAAACACTAGATATATTCATAAGTCTTACATTACATCATAAAAATGAAAACTAAAACAACATAGTCTCCATAGTCCACTCTCATATCTCCACATACTATCCCTGCTGGTCATTCATAAATTACTTCTTCACATCCTGGAAAAAATATAAAATTGAACGGGGTGAGATCATATGATCAGTAAGGATAACAATATAGCGGAAACTTTCATTAATAAACATAAATATTTAAGGCAATGTATAACTAAAACAAAATCCTTTTAAACCTGAACTTCAACATAATATGGAAAAGATAAAAATCAAATATTTCCATTTATTTACTCGAATGGATATTATACTAGTCGAATAATCACATGCAACATCAATAACCACTTTCATAATGACGGAATGCATAATGCTGTACTATTATTGCCACGTAGCCAAGGCCTCATGCCAAGAATGCAAATAAGATTTTGTCAAGGCCTCGTGAAAAGACACTAGTTTGTCTCATGAGACCTACCGATGCATCAAGGAGCTATAGCGGGCTCCACCCGTCACTTATTAAGTCCAATGCATTCCTCATATGAACTGGTTTAAACATAACATAAACATTCGTATTAAAACTAGCATACGAAATGTCAATACTTTCTCCATAATCCATGAATGGTATAAAAATAACACATCCACAGTCAAAAATATCACAAAACCTTCAATGAAAGTTTTTTATAATAAATCAACTTCAAATAAGCTTAAAATCCATCAAAGGATGTTGACATAGATGAAATAAAAACTATTTGAGAGAAATATCTCTTTTTTTAAAATCATTTAAAAGTCATATAATTATAAAATAAAACATTTACTTTAAAAATATTCTTATAAGCTTGTGGGGGATGCTTTGAATTTTTTATAATGGCGTAAAATATCCGCATACGTCGTATAAGTTAAAAAAGACATTCTTAATGTAATTCTGTCAAAAAGGATAAAAAAAGACCTTTTTTGGAAAATGACGGAAAGATTCCTTTATAAAATTCTTATAAAAATTAAAAAAAGGGTATAAATGACTTTTACCCATATTATTTAAAATATTAATAATGTTTTGGAAAAAAAAAATTTAAGAAACATGGATGTGGATGATAAATAGGTCCCAGTAGTTAATTACGTATAAACAACCTCGGATAATGAAGAGATTTTGAAATAACCCTTACCAATTTGGTAACTTACGAAACATACACCCCATGAAAGAGGTATCATACAATGAATTTGTAAATACACATAAATTAAAGTGTATTACACAAAGAATACAATTATGGGTAGTACATACACCACACAAAAGGTAATAGTGGCAATATGGTATGAATCTCACAGAAATAAAGAGTGAGATGAAAACCCCTTACCTTGAACTTTTACTTGGTTGAGGGTAGGTTAACCTCCTGTATAATGGTGAATTAATTGTTATTAAATTATAAAAGAATCATATACATTAATATGATATCATATATGATCTTTTAACATTGATTTGTTAATAACATCTTAGTATTATCGTCGTTTCGGGTGTTAATGGATTCATTTTCCTTTGTCTGTTTTTTTACATAAGCCATGTTTATTATGGATAGGTTGTATCTTATTCATATACAGAATTATATCAAGTCCTCAAACATTTTTTGTAATCATTAAATGAGAATTAGACTCAAATGGATATGATGAGGAATGAATCTCATCGTGTTCGTGGAGACGGTAGTCCGTATGTACGCACGTGCGACAATATCATTCTTTTGATATTAAAATAATATATAATTGGATGGTATATCATATAGAAAGAATCATTATCATGTTATATTTATTATTTACATGAATTATATATCATTATTATACCCATCTAAACAATAATATATTGAAACAATTACACCACAACGTGGAGACGGTAGGCCGTACGAACGCACGTATGGTGACATGTCATTCAAGGGATGAATAGAATAATGAATTTGTTTGTTCCAAAATTATAATAACATCATAGTATATAGAATATATGGAAGTTATTATTTTATAATTGAAACAACAAGGAAAGAAGAAGTTGAAGAAAAAAGGAACTTTAAAGAGGGTGGTTAAGACGTTACCTCTTCTTCGGGTTCTTACTTTTGATTTGATCAAAAGGGCTCCATAGGTTGGCTTTCTGATCAAAATAGGGCCTCTAATATGAAGTTAAGGAAGTTGGGAGGATATTTGGGCATAGTTTGGCCGAGACAAATGGCTTTTAAAGTGTGAATCAATGAGAAGGGGAAATTCCCTTTTATAAGAGGGGTGTGGGGCTCTTTTGAAAAAGCTAGAAATATTATTTTGTAATAAATACTTATTCGGTTTATAATGGCTCCAAAGTGGATTATTCAAAGGTTAATGTGGTTATATGTCGATGAAAACTCAAAAATAGATTTTTGAAAGGTTTGGGTCACATTATTAACCTTATCTTTTATTTTTAACTCTTAGTTAATTAGTTTGACACTTACCATGTAACTTTGTATTTTTATATTATATAGTTAATAAACATAGTATATACATCCAAGAAAACACAAAGTGGTCCATTAATGATACACCAATAATGATAAAAGTCTTTTGGATGAACCTTAGATTTTTAAGAATAGAATACAAATTAATAATATAATATGTTTTTCAAAAACTCATTTATGAAAATTTTGACACTACTCAATAATTGATTTCTGTTAAAGTCTTAACAAATTAATTAATTCAAAAACAATTCATTTCATAATTAATAACAGGTCATATTAACCAATAAAATTATAGTATGTCATCAAAACGTTCAAATAATATTTATTTTAACATTTATAATATCAATTATTTGATTCTATCATTAATAAGGAAAATAATGCATCATTATTATGTCATATATATTTTTACGTTTTCAATGTCTAAAAATTATAAATAAAATAAAATTATTTAGGTAATCGTTTTATCTTTCTAATGAATATTTATAATCAAAACTATAAAAAATATAACCATATGTAAAAATTGTTTTTCTAAAAGATATAAGCTTATGTCATTTTTGTATTTACTTTAACATAATTAATATAAAGTGTCCCTATCACCTAAAAGTGGCTCCATGGGGTCCCAAAATCCACCCCAAGATGCCCATGGTCGGACATGTATCCACCAATAATGTTAGGACACATTTTAGGGTAATCTATTATTATTATAATT